>CM077809.1:151869248-156876748 GCA_039764185.1 Tamarix austromongolica
TCTTTTTTCCTTGGTGAATTAATCATTAATTTATTTATTTTCACATCTCCACTCTCCTAATTAAATATATATTTCCCACATTAAAATAGATACAATCCTAAATGATTATCGTATATATCCAATGCTACTATCCATAAGTCTAGTTATAATAATTTAATTAATTACTACTCATGGCTAAAATTTAAATATGAATTGCTATAATTTCTTACATATCATATTTAATAAATGAAATAAGTATAAAGCTAAGTTATTAGCTTTGTCTATTATGTATAAGTCCTTATATTTTATTGAATGGAAAGGTGCATAAAGTGGGAAACTAACCACTTGTTTGGAGTTATTTGTCAAAAGTAATTATTAGTTATAATTACACATTTATAAACTTTTTAGCCTATAATTTTTCAAAATAAATAATTATCTTAAATAATTATTTTTGATTAATGGCTCTAATCATAAATAAAAACGTTTGTTATAGTGCACGACATTATAAGCTACTCCCTCTATTTTTAAAAGAAATTATTTTAGTAATTTATTCAATACTTTAGAAAATAATAAATAAGAGCTTAATAGGACAATTATACTATTTATTGGAAAATAATATGATAATTAATGTATAGAAAAGAGAGAGAAAAAGTATGGGTAAAGCTAAAATGTAATATTAATTTTTCTTAAACAACTTTCATTTTGAAATAAAACTTTGGAGTTATAAACATAGGGAATAGTTCATATGAAGTTTTGCACAAAAAATCAAAGGATTGAGGTTCTATATTACTTTTATATTACTAAACTAAACCTTCCTCCTCAGTCTTAAATTCCCTCTATATAATAATTTTCGATCTATTCTCAAACATCTTCATAAAATCCCCTCATTGTCATTTGTATAAAATCAATATTAGCAACTTTGAGATACATAAGAGGCACTAGAGAAATGGAGGATGGCAATGAATAGTCGGTCTTTTGGTCTGGTTTCATTTGTTCTCTTCTTTGTTTGCAGCGAAGATGCTAGAACCTTGAGCAGCTTAGGTGACAACAATCTTGGTTTATTTGATGGTAGTGTTGGGGCTGATGGAGGAATAAAAAATTCTGCTGGTATCACTATCCAAGTTAGCTCACTTAATGTGAACCACGGTGCTAATGTTGCTATTGAAGGAGGTGGTGGTGCCACCATTAGGAGCAATGTTATTACGCCTCTTGCAAAGGGAAAGCTCTTTGATTTTAGCGGTAATGCCAGAGCTAGTGCTGAGATTCAAAATGGTGCTAGAATTAAAACATCGGTTGGCACGATTGGTGCATGACACGGTGTCAGTGCTACAGTTGGTGGGAGTGTTGGTGCCATCACAGCTAACAATGTTTTTATGACCGTTGGAAATGGAAAACCCTACGGCCTAGTTGGTGATGCAAAAGCCAATGCTAGGATACAAAAGGAGAATGTTAGAGTTACCCTCAAGGTAGACAATCCTAAGGTGGTGGCAGCTCATATGTAGGTAATAAAATTAAAAAAATTATAATTTTCTTATTAATAATTGTAAGGCTTACACAATTAATATTATCATTAATTAATTAAGAAGTCTCAATCCTTAAATTTTTATCCTGGAAATAACTATTATTATAATTAATATTATCTTAATGATAATTAATACTACCATAATTATAATAACCATAATAATGATAATGATGATTAATAATATAAATAATTAATTTTAGTATATGTAAATTATTATTTTTCATAATGATTAAAAATGATCAAAATTATGTTAATAAGAAGAATAATATATATTAAAATAATATTGATTATAATTACAATTCATCAATTAGTTATTTACTAACTTCCTAAGGGTCTTCTACCCTAAGGGTAGCTCTAACATTCTACGATACAAAACAGTGCTCAAATTAACACACCAATTAGCATGATTGGTGTAAGTCACGGTGTCAATGCTGCTATCGATGGTGGTGCAAATGTCACCTCTACTGGCAATAAAGTCACAGCCTTTGGAAATGAAAAGTTCCTAGTTTTAAGATGGGATGCTCGGGCGAAGGTGGGGATTGGCGAAAGTGCTGGAATTAGTACCCATTAAGCTCTGTTAGGGAAGGTGTTGGTGCTAAGGCTGGGGCTAACGCAGCTGCGACTAGCGGGATAGGTGGGATACCTTCAACCAATACCCCATAGGCATAATTTGGGGCTAGCTTTGGTGGCATCCCAGTGAAAAAGAGACCTTATTGCTCTAAAATTGTAGTAGTTGCCTTTCCTATACATAGTATAGAAGCTATATGAATAATGGTCAAGTGCATTTCAGTATTAGCATTGTCCTCATGGTTGTGATGATTTCCAAGGCGCCAAATTATATGGGAGAGGACCTAGCATTAATGAATAAAGCCATATTTTGAGAACTAGTATGGATAAGATATATTACTTGCATATTTTTTAATCTCCCCATTTCTACGATTCTACAATCTAAAAGTTAATAAATGATTTGCAATCCTATGTAGAATATTAAAGTTGCAAAATCGTGATAGGATCTTTCAATCTTAAGTATGATTAGTAGAATCTTATGATATTTATATGCTTTAATATTTATTTATTTATTTATCAAAAACCTATTTTGTCTCTTTTTATCGCTATACATATTTCTTTAATCTTTTCATTTACACATTATATATTGTGCATCGACCAATACAAAGAAAGTATATGTGAGATATTAGTCAACTCAATTATTTAAGAGAAAATAATTTTGGAAATTCCAAATGCTATATGCCAATTAAAAATATATATTAAAATTATAATGTTATTTTTTATTCATTTCTATTTAGTCCATAATTATCATTTGTATTTTCTTTTTTGGTGTTGTTAGTTTTGTTGTATGTATAATCCATATAACATGTTTTTGTGCTTGTAATTGACAACTTCTTTTGACAACATGTTTTATAATCCATAGGGGAAATTTTCAAAAAACAAAGAAGTTATGAAGCAAAATATTTATCACCATAATATGGATTCAAAAGAAGAGTTGGTATGATATTTTAATTAATGTGTTCACATTATAATGTAGAGAGTGTTATAATTTGATAATGATTTTGGAATTATAGCTCATTGCCTAAGACAAAGATCCATGTACCACATCCATCAATATTATCTAAAGAATATCTTAATGAAACTGTACAAAATGTTATCTAAAGAATTATAAGTTTGAAGCTATCTCTAATAGTAGTTAGTTTTCTTAGAGAAAATTAGCTATTGTATTATGTTTACTTATTTATTCTAAACTACATAAATTACATGATGAAATTCAAAAATCAAATGTTGTTGAGGGTTTAAATCAATATCGCATTATGTCATAGGTAATGAAAATTAAAGAACACCTAGGAAGACACATAAGTCTTTTTTTTTTGGAAAAAAAGGTTAATATTATAAGGCTACTGTAGCCAACCATTCCAAAAATACAACCATTCGTGGCTCATTAGAGTCTTACAAGCCTGTTGGCCAGCTAAAATTAAACCAGACATTACAAGACTACAGTCATCTCATCAAAAACTGAGCTATGGTGTCTGCACCAGTACATTTGAGTGCAAACATTCTAGTAGCTACTAAAAACTTGATCCATCTTAACAGATTATCCTGTGTAGACCTTCTTTGTGTAAATATTCTTGAGTTTCATTCATGCCAGAGCATATAAATAGTAGCTTGGAAGGCTACTCTAAGGCATTTCTTCTTCCAATTTTTCCCTCTACAGTTTTGTTTGAACCAGTGGACCTCGTGGGAGATGGACAAAATTGGTCTGCGAATCCCAAGCCATAGAAGAGTTGTTTGCCACAGCTGAGAGGAGAAGGGACATGGAAAGAACAGATGGGAAACAGACTCTTGAGAGTGGTCACATAAGTAACATACGCTTGCTAAGCTGATCCTTCTTTTCTGCAAATTATCATGTGTGGCAAGGGATTTTTGGCTAGCTAACCATAATATGATAGTATGCCTAGGCATACATACCTTCTCCTAGATAACTTGAGAGAATCTCCATGTTCTCTATTGATCAGTCAGCCATAGATATATATTTTGAACATAGAGTTTACCATGGTGGGCACACACCTCTAATTGAGTACTTGCATGATTAATCGACCCAGCTTTCCTGATAAGGGCATCTCTCAAATGGATCAAACTCCTCCAAGCCCAAGAATCATTGTATTTTCCAGATACATGCCAGAAATCAGAATGTCTCAGGTAGTACTCTTTAACCCATACCACCCAGAGGGAATCAGATAGTTGGGTTAAGTCTTAGATTAGGGGTTATGAGAATAAGTATGTGTAGTCGATCTCGTGGACCCCAGAACACCAATGACTAAGTGGCTCTTCAAACCTAAAGATTAAACATGGCATTTGAATAAGTAGCCATAATGGAGAAAGAGTTAGCTTCCATCAAATCTAAAAGGTATAAGTCATTCGATTCAAATGCATAAGATTTGCTTCATATACCCAATATAAGTAGCATGAGAAATAGTTGTAAAGTAGATACACATTTTACTTCTCTTTATGAGGTAAGAATATCAAACTATGAATTGATATATATATATATATATATATATATATATATATATATATAATGTATTAAGTGTCAACTCAATAAGTAACAATATGTAATATTTTATTCTAAGGTTTATATAAATGTGATTTGTTAGATAATGACCCCTCAAACTTTTTAGAGAAAGGAAGGGTATGCATCAGTCATGGTACTAAAATAATGACGCTCTATATGTCTATCTTGTCCCCAAATACAAGGCCTGTATGTATTCACATTCCAATGATTGAAGATGCACCCTTACCTTATTATAAAGAAGGTGATGAGGCAGCAATATTGTTCAAATTTTAGGAAAGCTTCGTGCCTTGGCCCACAAATATGATCGATATTCATGTCATACCTAGCACATTACACATATTTTTTTTACCTTATTCATATATAAATATATATATATGATTATATTTTATTTAATACTATGAATTAAGGAATCAAAAAATAAGAATGATCTTAAGACAAAGGGAAAGATAATTATTAGTGGAAAGAACAAAACAAAAGAGGGAACCGATAAAGGAAAGAGAGCTAGATCAGAAAAAATAATTTTCCCATAAAAGATTCCATCTTCAGAGGGTAACCGATAACTATAAGAACCCCGCTGACCAGTACTATCTGTTGTGATGTTATATTTTATGCTCAAAACTACCTCAGTAGACATCTACTTACAATTTATTGTCCTTTCAAGTAGGTTGGGAGAGATGGCGCCATTTACATGGTATTGGCGGAGACTATTAGGTAAATTTATAAGCATAAATGAATGTCAACAATGAGTGTTGTCATATATGTTAAGCATGTATTATTTCATATCATATTTTTAACACTTTTTATTAATATATATAATTTTATGACCTCTTATATATATATATATGAGTTATCAATTATTAAAACGTAAGTTTTATTATTGCCATCAATAGGTTGGTTACTACCCATGTTGTGACAGAGGAGATGATATCCTCTATTGTATTTGTGTGTCAATGTTTTATGTTTGTCCATATTACAATAAGTGAGGGCATACATATAAACTATAAAGTGGATATGTGTTTTATTCCCTCCAATATTATTCTATTCCTTTTACTTCCATTTGTGCCCAAGGGAAATATTTTATTGACATATTAGTATGCTTCTTTCTTTATTATTACATATATTATACATTAATTTTTTGAGGTAAATAAAGTTATAATATTGTGTGTCACTTTATTTATTAGGGCACTACGGATACTGTATATGAGGAGAGGCAAAAATAGCATTCCGGATCTAAGGAATCTTGAGTATGAGCCTCTAATAGTATGTAGAAAGATAGATATTTTGTATTTTATATCAATTCTAATTAATATATAATAGAACAAAAAGCTAAATAAATTTATTTTATACTATCCATAATAACAAAAGAATAATGATTGTAGATACTATATTTGTAGATTAATAGATCTCATACCCAAGAACAAATCTATAAACATCGATGCAAGCCATGCATATTTCTTTTTCAATACTTTTTCATTAGTTAATTTTTAACATATTAATCACTAACCAAATAATCAAATTATATCAATTTGTAATTTTTCAATGATGGATATGCATAAGGCCAAAAATATGTAGATGATGAAATTGATGAAGTTATATATGAATGGTAACTTTGAAGTTATATATGAATGGGCTAAGTTCATGTACTCACACACTAAATATTTGAGATCTTCGCACATGAATGTTTTGGTTTGTATCTTATATGTCTTATGTTATACTATATATGCAATTATAGCTGTAGATGTCACTATTGATATATAGTTAGGTTTTATTATCTATACACATTGACTTTGATGTATAGAGCTAACCAGTTTTGGTATACCTACTAATTTCTATATTTCTATGAGGAATACCTCTAGCGTTATTGATGTTGTTTTACACATCGCATATTTAGGAAACATTTTAGCATACAACTATATATGTGGTATAGAATAAACCTGTATAATATATATATAAAAGAAAAATAACATTTTAATAGCAGATTTGGTTAAAATCATTATTAAAACTACATTTAATAATAGCTACAAAAAATATCATTTTCAATATTTAATAATGGTTATAAAGAAAAACAGTTGCCAAGCCCTCATGTTTTAATAATGGTTTTCACTTATTACTATTATTAAAGCGAGGGTTTTAGACTAAATTTGAAACATTTTTTTTTTGTTTTTTGAGGACATTTTTTGAACAATTATTAAAGTTTTAATAATGAGCAATTCAATAACGGTTGATTATCGTTATTAAAACCATATGAAAACGATAATAAAAAACCTTTTCTCGGGTAGTGAAAGATAATTTAATTTTTTAATGTTAGATATTTATCTGACTTAAATTAAATTTAATATTAAATTTCTTCTACTTTTTTGTAAAGTCTACAAAAAGGTTAATTTTTACAACACATAATCATTTATTATGTTAGAATTATTTACACATAAGTTCAATTATTAATTATTTTCCTACTTTATGTTGAATGTGTAAAAATCAAAAAAAAAATTGTGTTTATCTAACATAATTAAAATTTTAATGATATATATTTATCTGACTTAAATTTAAATTAATATTTTATTCCCTCTACTTTATCTTTGAAGTTCAAAAAATGATTAATTTTTACCTAATATAATAATTTTTTATTCTAGAACTTTTTTATTTAACTTTATTGATAATTAATTTTTTTATATATAATCATTAATTTTTTATGATAGATTTTTTTTTTCAATGAATATTTTGTTTTATTTTATATTATATCTTGAAAGTGTAAAAATTGATTAAACTTTCATCTAAGATAGCTATTTTTTATCTAATATATTTACTTTACTTAAGATTAACAAATATTTATTTTCATTTATTCTATCTATCAAGTGTAAAAATTAATAATTTTTTTTTATCTTAGATATTTAAAAATATGATGTTAGATATTTATTTTTCTAAAATTTAATTAAATTTCATTAATGCCAATGACATTATATTGATCTTTAAAGTGTACCACTTCAATTTTGTAACAAGATAATATTTTATTGACACAAAATAAATTGTATTTTTATGATGGATATTTATTTTCCTTATTTCATTTAAATACCAACATTGTCACACATAGTTACAAATTATATACAACATAATATCAAATAATCAACTAATCAATGCATAGTAATATGAAGATAAAATTAATAACTCAATCATTTCGTCTATTGTTAAGTATGTCTCTTACAACAATCAACACAAATCACTAATTATGAAAGATGTGTGCATTCTAATAAGCATAAAACAAATATATATACTAATGCATATAACAATCAACGCAAATGTACAACATATAACTAATACACAACTAATTAACATCAATTTAATTTAGATACTCACACCTACAGACAAACACACACACACAAAAACGCACATCAACAATGGACCATCAAATATTATCACAATTATAAATAAAAATAAATAATATAAATAATTACTAATAAGTACTAAGAAGACAATATAAACTGAAAAAGGCAACTTTTGACGTCCTCCGACAAGATTCTTATAGCTTTAGGATGACGTTTTCACTCCAAAAAAAAAACAAAAAACAAATTTAAGTTTTTTTGACAAAAAAAAACTAAAATTAAAAGCGAAATACACTAAAAATTAACATTAATAAGTACCAAAATGAAAATGGGGGTGAATGTAAAAACTACAAAATGAAAACAAGTTAAAATTACACAAAATAACCAAAGAAAGATGTGTAGCATTTTGATTTGATCGATATCTAATCTATTTTCGATGACATGCTGTTTATATTATGAAATCAGTGTTATAATTTTGGTCTTATTATCGGCGATATGTTGCCAGTGATAAGAGTTCCATCTGCTAAACAAAAGGTATTGAAAAATTAAGGTGTGATCTTTCCTGGTAAAATTACAATGGCAAGATTGAGGTTCTTTTCACTAACTACATATTATCGGTAATAGAGATGTACATTTTTTCCGCTTCCATTTCCTTGGAGATGTTAGCAGAAAATATTTCGTGCCATGTATTCATCGACGACATGGCATCGGTAATAAGATTTTAGAACAAAATATTGCCACCAAATTTCTTCGTTCCAATAAAATAATAAAGTCACTAGTAATTCACCTTTTTCCTCTAGCGGATCCATAACCTCAAAGTCCCCATTCTACCTTCCGTCGCCTTCCGTCCCAGACCTCCTTTACCTATAACCGCAAAGTGCTTGAATCTCACTAAAGGATATAGACGTAGAGGTGGGTATGGGTATAAAAACTTTGCCCCCGTATTTGTACTTGAAGCCAACCTATATTATCCCCTATCTATATCCATACCAATATTCTTTTACATATATTTATTGCATCTATTCGATACAAATTTACCAGATTTAAGGTATCATCCACTACGTTGCCCTCCTAATCTTCCAATGAGAAGACTAAGATCCATAGGTATATGCATGACTCAAACTTTGACAAACTGGCAACTTATGACCTTACATAAGAGGGCTTGTAACACGAGGCCATGATTCCTCTTGTATTCAATATTTTCTTCTGTCAAAAATTTCTTTTGTCTTCTCTCTACCTATTATACATAATACTTTCATGTAACATATGTCTATATATATATATTACAAATTACAAGCTTGCCAAATGGCTAAAGAACTAGCACATGAAATTGATAATATAGCCCCTACATGGAACTTGGCATCTAATAATTCCACAAAAACTTCATTTCGACTTTGAAAAATATTAGACAAAACTTTAATTAATATTTTTAATAAATATTTCAATACACTTAGTTATTTTCCAAAGATTATTATACACTACTATGATAAAAAGATACAGTTTCCCACCCTATAGGGAAGTAGAGGTATCAATATGCAATTAAATGTAATAATACATAAGAATTAGTTTAATTCTCGAGCAACCTAAATCTTGGTATCTTAGTTTCGTTGGGTTTCTTATGGTTATTATGTTTATTTCCATCATGGTATACTTAGTTATTTTCAAAAGATTATTATACACTACTATGATAAAAGATACAGTTCCCCCTCCTAAAGGCCAGCAAAGGTATCAATATGCAATTAAATGTAATAATGCATAAGAATTAGTCTAATTATCGAGCAACCTAAATCTTGGTATCTTAGTTTTGTTGAGGTGTCTTATAGTTATTATGTTAATTTCCTTCATGGTTGTCTTGGTATTTAGAATGTTATATACATTGTTCTAAGCTATTCATACGTAAAGTATTAGCAATAGGCATGTAGTCATGTGACAATTAAACTTATCATATGGACTATATTTAGCTAGATATTTTATTCTAAGATATGGGTGGAAGTTGATACTTGTGGCACGATAAAACCAAAGCATATAGTGTGGTGTGTCTATTAAATTAATCAATAGAAACCACCTAAATTGGAAATGCTACATGTCTATCAAATTAGTCAATTGAAGCCACCTATTGGAAATGCCTAAACTAAACGTAGATAGAACAAGAAATTTTTTTTTAAAAAAATATGGAAAATCCATACAATCTCCTAGCTAGTTTCATAACTCTAGATGTGTGCCAACGATTAAGAACGTTTTGATACTTTTTTTTGTAAAACTTTACAATCAAACCTCCATGTAGAACAGATGGCATTAGGTATATATTTTATGGGTTAATTGTATATTAAAAAAAATTTAGGATCATTTCCCCTAAGGCAATTAATAAATGCTTTTTAGCTTCTCTTAATGAATGGACGCTTTTGATTAGTTAAATCTTTAGAAATTCCAAAATATTCTTTTTTGGAGTTTCTTTTAAAGTTATATATATATAACCACAGTATAGATTCAAAAGTCTAACATTATTTTTCCAAACCCTAATATTATAAGATCTCGTATTAGTTTGTCTAATTATTAATAATTTCTCTTAATAAGTTTCATCCTAAATTAGGTCACCCATAAGTATATCCTAAATTAAACCATTTAAGGATACTAAAAAGTCTGAGATATAAAAATTTGATCCAAACAATACTTAATTACAACCGAATAAGATATTTGGTTTGGTTTTTTATTGAATAATCCAAAAATGGTTTAAGATATATTTTTTAATGTATTGTATTTGAACTATATTATATAAGATTTTTTTTACTATATTTAAGTCTTTGAAAGTATAGTGTATTGTATTGATACATATTGAAGCATAATATACTTTATTTTAAATGTATTATAATATATTATGCATTATATTCTACTGTATCACAATATTTTTTTTAAATATATGCATCTATTTATTAATAAACGTATAATCAAATATTTTGAAAATATCTAGTACCCTATCCAACTTTGTCATATATGCAAAGAGATGCAGAGAGGATATTTTTGATCTGAGGGATATGGAAATATCTAGTTTTGAACATCTCTAAATACCAATTATTATCTAAAGTTTTTTTTTAGTTTTTTTATGATGGTTTTTGAACTATTATTAAAGTTTTAATAATGCATGATTCATTAATGGTTGATAATCATTATTAAAATCATTTAAAAGCCATTATCAAAAACCTTTTCTAGGGTGGTGTTACAAATATATTAATAGTGAATGATCAAATTTATAAAAAAGTTAATATTATTGGGATACACATCAAAAGTAGACTAAATAGGTGATTAAGAGTATTTGACTAGGAACCCTATTTTGAGATATAATACCTTATTGATTTATAATGAGCTATATTTGCTATTATTAGTTCTCTTCAATATATTTAATCTCATGTTAATATTATTAATGTATTTACTTTACCAATATGTTAGGTTGATAAACAACAAACTAATTACCATTTCTAGGATTTACAAATAAGGGTTGGTTAATGGATCACCGAGCATGCAAAGAGAATTACATAAGTCATTTATTATTATCTTTTGTTTTTTTATGAAATAATTTTGTAAATTTTGGTGTTAACATAATATTTTCATTTTTATAGGATAAAATTTTGAGACTATGTGATGAGGTTTGGGTACTAGTAAAGGAGGATGAGGCGAGGATATGCAAGGGTCCCTCTACTGGTTCTCTAGACCAACCAACAATTGACATGATTAAGATAGTGGATAAGGTTCTTGGTCAATGGAGTGGCTTCAGGAAGGATGTGAGTACATGTTATTATGTTGATTCTTCCTCATCTTCTATTGGCAGTCACCCTCCACCATTAAATACTAGTACCTCATTGTCCATTATAAGGAGCTCTCTTCCTACAATGGAAGATATTTATAAGATTGTGTAACATCCCCATTTTCTCCATCCAAAAATTTTCATTTAAAAATAATAATGCAGAATAAAAATTAGTAAAAATGGGGATGTTATAGGCACATTAACCATTAGAATAGGTGCATGTGTTCACTTAACACATAGAAGATGCATAACTCAATTTAATACCCCATATTTTTGTGAAATTTATCGAATGAAATATTTTGTGTTTAACAATATTTTATAGTGTTTGATATTGATTTGGAACTATAATTGAGTTTGAGGTAAAATTAAATTTGAATAAGGTTGGAAAGATAAATTAAACAAGTTTTTAGGCGGAGCGATCAACTGGTTTGTCATTTCAGCTAAATGATTTTTTTCTAGCAGATTGATTAACTGGTTTTGGAAACCAATTGACTGGTTAGTAGAATAGTCGACTAAGAGACCAAACTAGTTGACTAGTTTGTTGAGCTCGGTATATTTTTGAAACCTAATTTTCTAGGAAAACTCTTTATACCAAACTAGAACTCGAGTAATCCATTCCAAATTGTCCTTGAGGGATTCTTAACCCTTTCAATCATTTGTTCAACTTTAGTGTTGCCTTGAGTAGATTTAAAGTTTGATTTTGACAATTTGGGAGAGGATAGCATCACCTTATCTTCTTCCACCTCTCTCCTCTACACACCTTTGGAATCATACTTTGATTTTATCGAATGTCTTTGATCGACTGGGAGATTCCTTCCCACATTGACCTTCCATTTCTTCTTTTGTATTTGACATTTTCTAGGTGAATTTTACCTTCATTGTCTGGACATCATAATTCCAGCTCTAAGATAAAAGTTATCCTATCTTTGATGAAATTCTCCTGTTATTCTAGAATTTGAGTGGTAAGAATTAGGAACTTGATCTATTACATAACTGTCCTCATTCCAAAACTGACTTGTTGGCTCTAAATAACCCTTAATCACCTCTTCTTCTTATTTTTCTTTCAACCACCGAAAATACCTTAGACCTCTAGCACTTGCCTTCTCCCTTCTCTACATTGAGTGTTGCATTTGAATTCTCTTTCTCTTCTGATCCTTTCTCCAACACCCTCTTATTTCATTGTTAAGTAAGAAAGAGTTAGATTTAGGATAAAGTTGAGTTGATTTCAACATAATCTTCCTCTATTTTCTCTTATGTGTGGTTTGGAAGTTGAAATTTCCTTCCACCTTGAGTTTTCCTCTTTATTGGAGAATTTTGCTAAAATACCAAGTAAATCATTCTTATTTCTAAAATATGGCTTGAATAAGCATATAAGCTAATGTATTTCTAAAATATTGAATTTTGCTAAAACACCATTAGCTTCCTTGCTTGTCTTCAACACTTAGAATTTTTCATACTTCATTCCAAGCAATCTCTTACTCAACTTTCTTTCAAGATCAAAATATCCACCACCAAACCTCATAAAAATGGATTATAAGTTTGAGAGTTAAAATAAATAAATAAAATTAAAATAAAAAATTAAAACATGGGCATCCTCACATGAAATGCTTATTTAAAGTCATTAGCTCGACACCTTCATGTATTGCTTTCATTATTCAAGAGGATAACAACCATGAGTTGTTTAATCATACCTCTATTATATGGCTTTAATCATTAGCCGTTAACAATGTGCATCCCTTTTTCAGGGTGTGAAACTTCCACTACACTAGAAGGACACACATTCATGAATGAAAATGGGCCCGACCATCAAGGCATCAATTTTCCACAAAAGAATCTCTGTTTTGAATTAAAAAGGAGCACTTTTTATCCTTCACATAATTCATGCCTTGAAATGTACTTATCATGAAGATGATTTATGTATTCATTGTAAATTTTGGCATTCTTATATGCCTCCAATAAAAATCTGTTCATCTCATTCAATTCATTCCACATGCATTTACCTAACATACTTAAATTAACATCAGATGATTGTTAGACACTCTTTTGTAATATATCATTCTACAATTGATCCTTTAGGAAAAATTTTCTTTATGAACATACATTTTTAAGCTCCTCAAATACCTATAACATTAGTGTAATATTACAAACATAATATAACCATAAGCTTGATGTTCCATTTAAACTAATAAATAAAATACTAGAATGTACATACCTTTCCATAGGATACATCCAATAGCAAAATACTAGACCTACAATGATTGCCTTCTATCAACAAATTGGGATAATAATCAAACTCCAATTAGAAAAGTGTAGAAAAATATAAAAAAAATAGAAGAGTACCATTATGCACATATGACATTCGATCGTAAAAGAATAATCGTTTATAAAATAATAATTATGTTTCATATAATGAACAAAAAAAAGATAATATAACTATATTAACACAAAATCTTATAGATAGATATTGTTTTATATTCAAATATCAATAACACAAAAGTAAAAAAAAATCTTTTATTCAAATAATTATTTTAGTAAGAAATATTTCATGGATTCTCTAATGTTTAAAAATTATTATGTACAAACATGTTCACTAAGAAACAACAAGCAATAATTTCATACCACATTACCACAAAGCAACAATAATATTCAATAACCACTTAAGTGTTGACTTCCCTGACTTCACCAATAACCAAGAATAACTTAGAAAGGAAGAGGAATCAATAATTTACAATCATGTTAAAGCTTTTACACAAATTATATCACTTTTATAATTGAATCCGGCCCCCTTTTCTAAATTATTGGTAACCATACTAAAAACTCTAGAAGGTATAAACACCAACTAAATATGATAAGCAAAGAGCAAAAATTAAAGTAGGAACCCACCCTATGGGTTGTTAATACCTAATGCTCCAAAAACCACCCTATTATGAGTAAAAGATAAAACATCATCAACAATGACCAAGACAAAATAAGAAAATTCAAAGCACTCTCCTAATACCAATTTAGTCCTCCTTGCCAGCTCCACCAAAAATCTAAGGTATGTTAGGCCATTATAGACACAAAAGAGAAAAACCAAGTACCTTAGGCTATAAAGCATTAGCTTTGAGCACTTGCAGTTCAAAAGCCCTAGAAAAGACCTATAAACCACAAATCATAAAAGTAACCTATAACTAGATTAATGCCTTAAGCAAAATGACCAAAGAGAAACCAAAAAAATAAATAAACTAGTACACACATTAGGCTATTAGGATCCCCTAGAGCATATTCCTAGATCACCAATATAAAACATAATGACAAAATTAGAAAAACTATTCGAAACATACAATAATAGAAAGTGAGTAAATTTATCACAGGATCTAGTAGAGCATATTCCTAGATCACCAATATAAAACATAATGACTAAATTAGAAAAACTATTCGAAACATACAATAACAGAAAGTGAGTAAATTTATCAAAAATCACTTACACAATTCGGGTTTACAACCCCAAAACATCAAATCAATCAATTTCATAAAATTAATTCAAACGATAAGTTAAAAGATCAATTGAATTACTTTTAAATCAAAGCTATCTAATTTTAACTCAATGTAATTGATTTAAGAAACTATTCCCAAAAATTAGGGTTTTAAAGCCCAAAATACAAATCCAAACAATTTAAACCAATTAATCTAAATTGAAGGTGTTAACATAGAATTAAATTCATTTCAAATAATTCTATAAAATCAATTTCAAAAGAAACCACTATACACATGATAATTTCCATAATTTCATTTGAAAGTTACAGTTTTAGGCCCAAAAATGTAATTTGGTCAAATTTTATTAATTTATTTAAATGGAATGTTTAGAAATGCAATTATACCTATTTTATAACATATTGTATACTCTATTGATTAAAAATAATAAAGAAAATACCCACTTTAACATAATTTTTAATTTAAGCCTGGACTATAAATCTGGAAAAATCTTGTCAAAATCTTTAAATTGACAGTTAGAAAATGAAAATAAAAATATTCTATAACAATCTATATAACTGGTTTAATAAAATAATTCAATTACACAATTCCATTTAAATCCGTAAGAATTTGACCTAAAAATTATATTCCTATTAATTTCACACAAATTTCTCAGATTAACAATTCCAATATGAAACTAAGTATATTACTAGTGTGTAAGAAGAGAATACAACATATGAAGATATAAATAATTATGGCTTGATTGAATTTATTTGGGAGCTACATTAAACTATATTCAATGTTCCTATCTTTGAGTGTAGATGGGTTATTAATATTCATGGGTTTAGATATGAAGTTGGGCTCATTTTATTATATCTCAATAGGGTAAATCATAAACAAGACCCATTTATCTTGGCCCCACAAGCAAAAAAAGTTTTCATTTTCACCGATCTTGATAATAAAAGATGGTTTGTGGTACTATCTACAAAGAAAAGAAATGTTAATGAATATGATAGTGAAAATGATATCAATTGGGAGAACGAGTGTACCAAAGTTGTGCAAGTAACTCAATCATTGAATGATAATAGCAATGACATTACTAAGGAGGAAATATATGCAAGGGATGATTATTGTGATGGCATTAGATTATGAAACCAATCTAAAAACAAGGAATAAAAGAATAAGGAAAATAAGGTAATGGGGGTAATAACAATCTTACATGTTTATAGAATTTTCTTGTTATTTTAATTTCATATATTTTACACATTAATGTTGATGAATTGTAGCTTATTTCATAGTATTGCTATATATGGTATGTTTGCTTGACAATTTAAATTCATATTTTGCATATATTGTAGAGAGTTTGTACTAATATATATAATAAACGTTTGGAGAGATATGATGATGAAAACCATTGATAGGGACTATGGTGATGAATAAGGGAAGAGAGGAAATGCTTTCATGGGAATCATAATTAACATGAGAAAAAAAGGTGAACCAGTAAAGCTGAAATATATTACTTAAAATCTTCCTATCAGCAAGTATAAGGACACATTTCTCACATATATTTCACTCATCTCTCATAATCATGTTGCTATCTCTAGCAACAATTGAAAATAGGTTTTGAAAGGCCACAAGGAATATATTTAGAAATAATTCACAGTGAATATATTATTTTATTCATTTTTGCATATCACATGTTTTTAATTTTAATATATTAACATTGGTATACATATTTATGTATTATTTTGTAGAGAGTTTCATTGTCCTAGAGGTGAGGAAGAAGTAGCTTCTTAGACATTGTGGTAAAAATTTTAGAACAATTAGGGCATAATTGAAAAATAAAACAAGTGTATAGAAAGAGGGATGGTTCCTTACACATGAAGCCCCTTAAGCATTATGGTTTCATTGATCAAGATAGTTAGGACCAATTTATTATATATCATCTTTTAGACAATTCTAAAGTATTTGTTGCACAACAATTTAGCTTTTTGATTAAGAATATTTCACTAAAATTAAATAAGATCAAGAGAAAATTGTTTTTCTTGTAATGTAGGAAAAAATGCCAAAAATAGAGAAATTATTAAGCAAAATATTTACAACCATAATATGGCTCGAAAAGGCTATGTAGGCCTTGAAAAAATGTTGGTATGAATTTTTGATTTATATGTTTAAATCCCTATGTAGAGAGTGTTATAACTATATTACTAATTTAAGTGTGTATTTTGATCTTACAACTCATAGAAGTCTAGAATAATAAAAGATGGAAATCTTAGTGAACATTTACAAGATGCAGCCAAAACATTTTAAGTATTATGATATCCCCAATCCAAATAAATGTTTTTTAGAGATAAATATTATATTATATCTTTTTCTATATTTTTAATGGCATATATTAGAGGATGAAATTGAAACATCAAATTCTGTTGAAGGTGTAGATCAATATAGTATAGTATCATAAGTAATATGAAATAAGGAATACCCTAAAATACATAGGGTCTTGGATTAGGGGTTATGAGAATAAGCTTGTATGGTTGATCTCGTGGACCCTAGAACACTAATGACCAAGCGGCTATCCTGACCCAAAAATTGAACTTGGCATTTGAATGGATGGCCACAATGGACTAAGAGTTATCATTTATCAAATCTCATGGTTTTAAGCAATCTAATTTCGATGTATATGAGCCACTTCACATACCCATTATAAATAGAGTTAGAGATAATTGTTTGTGAAGTTGATACACATTTTTATTGTTATAGAATGAATCAAGTGTCAACTCAATAATTAATAATATGTAATATTTTATTCCAAGATTTGCATAGATGCTACCTTTTAGATAATGATCCCTCAATTATTTTGGCAAAATGAAGGGAAAGCATAAATCATGGTATCCAAATGTTGACGATCCATAATTCTATCTTGACCCCCAATATAAGGCCCTAAAGTATTAACATTCCAATTATTGGATATGCACCCGTGCCTTATTAAGAAGAAGAAGATGAGGCAGCCATAGTGTTGGAAGCTTATGGAAGCTTCATACCTTGGCCTATAGACTAGATATGTCTCAATACGAAAAAAGTCAATCCATATTATATCTGACAAGTTACATACATCATTTATACCTAGTAGTATATATACGATCATTGTGTTTCATTTAATACTATGAATTAAGGAATCAAAAATAAGAATATTCCTAAGAAAAAGGGAAAGAAAGTTATTAGCAGAAGAATTAAAACAAATTAGGGCCCTAAAAAGGGAAAGAAAACTAGATCAAAAAAATTAGTTGCCTCACAATATACTCCATCTATATAAGAGGACCAATAACTACACACCTGCCATAGCCATATTTTGTGATGCTATATTTTTAATCTTAGAACTACCTCAACAGCAATCTAATTATGATTGATTATCCTTCTAAGTATGTTTGGAGGGATGCCGTCATTTACATTATATAGGTGGGGGTTATTAGCCACATTTAGAAGCAGGAGATGTCAACCACGAGTGTTATTGTATATACTAAAAATATATTATTTCATATCATATGTTTTAGCACTATTCATTTTTTATATAATTTTATGACATCTTATATATGATTTATTAGTTATTAATAAATATGCATTATTATTTTCATCCATAGGTTGGTAGATAGCTGTGTTGCAAAAAAAGGGATAATGTTCTCTATTTTGTTTTTATGTCCATACCATATATCTGACCCTACTACAATAAGTGAGGGTAAATACATAAACTATGTAGTAGATAACATCTTAAGTGAGAGGTACAACAAAAATATTTATCTCATACCTCAAATCACAAGTGAACATTATATTTTGTACGATGTCCTTCTTGATCAAAACAAAGTATATTTGTTTGATTCCCTCTGAAAATATTTTGAACCTTGTGTTGTCACAAGTTTTAGAATGAAATATTTAATTGACATGTTTGTATACTTCTTACCTTGTTAGCTTATTTAAGCATATTTTTTTCTTTAATTTTTTTAAGTTCTATAAAGTTATAATATTATGTACCAACTTTATTTAGTAGGGCACTACATACAACATATATGAGAAGAGGTAGAAATTGTTTGACAAGACCCAAGGAATATTAAATATGAGTCTTTAATGGCATTCAAAAACACAAGTATTTTGTATTTTATTTTAATTCCAATTAATATCTAATAGAAGAACAAGCTAAATGAATTCATTGTACAATGTCCACAATAGTAAAATGGTAATGATTATAGATACTATATTTGTATGTAGAGCAATGGATCTCATTCTCAAGAATAAATCAAGCATAGATTTAATCCATGTATGTTTCTTTTTCCATATTTTTTCAATAATTAACCTATGGCATATTAATCATGAATAGAACGATTAAATCATGTTAATTGGTAGTTGTTCAGCAGTGAATGTGCACAAGGCCAGAAATACACAGATGTTGAAATTGAAGAAGTTAGAGACACATAGATCATGTTCATGCCCTTGCACACTCAATATTAGGGATCTACATGCATGTTATCTTTTTTATCTCATATTTCTTATGTTCTTCTATGCAATTGGAGATGTGCGTGCATGTAGGAAAGTGTTTATACGTTGTTCACAGTTAGGTTATATGATCTATGAGCTTTGACATTGGAATGTAGAGCTATTAACTTGTGGTACACCTACTAATTTCCATTCCTAGGAGGAAGATAAGCATGAATTATTATTGTTTTACACAATGCAAACACTATAACAAATAGGTCTAACACTGATGATTTTAATATCAGTGAAACCTAATCTTAGATATTAAGTTTTTACACTAATAATTTATCGTTGGTATTAGAATAAGAAACAAAAAAAATTGTAACTGAAAACAAAAAAGGTTGGAAATTTCTTAATACTCACTATACATATCATTGGTGTTAAGTGGCTCTAAATTCCTCCTTCCCCCATAATTAATTAAAATGCCAAGAAAATAAAATCAACGACTTAATACCGATAATATTATTATCGTGAATACGAAATATATTTTATTAAAATTCCATGGAGGAAAACATTCCCTCATGTTTTTTTATTAAAGTGAAAATCACATTACAACGATTTGGTCCTTAATACGGACGATTTATCATTGCTAATAAGAAAAATTAGTCTGCTACTATAGGAGGAAAATATATTACCAAAGAATAAGTAATAATGAAATCTTTATTACCAATGAGTTTGTCCTTAATACCAACGATTTATCATCAGTAATAGAAAAAATTAGTAAGCTATTATAGGAGAGAAATATACGGCCAAAAAATAAGTAATAAAAAAATCTTTATTACTAACAATTCGGTCCTTAATACCGATAACTTTTCATCGATAATAGCAAAAAATTTCCCCACTTTCTAAGGCAATGACATCATTTAAATTTCTATCTCCTCACACCAACGATGAATCATCGGTATTAAAAACACCAATTTTTGGGTAATGGAAACAATGTCGTCCTATTTAATTTTACCATAATACTGATGATTAATTTATTAATACCAAAGATTAAAATCGTTGGTATTAAGGGATAGATATATACCGCACGTGAGCCCTAAGTCTTCATTCGCCATTGTCTTCTTCCACTTTCTTCTTGTTCTCTCTTTCTACCCACGATAACGTCCCTCAAATCGTTTTCTCAATATTCACCATTTTTTTAACGTTTCAAGGTTTGTATGCTTGTAATATATAGTCCTTAAGAATTATTAGGTTTTAAATGGCTAATAATGGTTTGTTATATGTGTTTTGCAACCCAATGCCAGAGCACCACTGGCTGTGCCACTTCCCCGCTGCCCCGTCGCCACCACCAACATTAATTCAGTGTATTTATTAATTATATGTTTTGATTTATAGTAATATTTGGTATATTAATTAAATTTAAATTATGTTATTGTAGTTAGGATTTGATTGGTTTATTAGATTCTTATGTTTTAGTTTTGTAGAATTGATTTAATAAATTTTATATAATTGTGTTATTTGATTATTATAGTTATATTATGTGTATAATTATATTATATATTGTCATTTGATGTTATTATGCATATTATATTGGAAAAAATATTAGTATATTTTAGTTGATGGCTGGTAATTAATATGTACTTGACTATTTGAGTGTGTGTATATGCGTTTAGAAGCAACATGTTAATCGATTTTAAAATTTGTGATTATTTTTTTTATTAGTGATGCTATTGTTAGATTCAATTAATATTTTTTACTAAAAATAAGATTAGACATAAATATTTAGAGAAATTAATTTATCTTTATTATATAATAATAATTAATGGTCAGCTTCAACCTAGATATTAAAAATATTAATAATTGAAGAGAATAATTAATTACTAACAAAAATAAAATGAAATTTTAGAGATAAATAATTTTAAAAAATATGTAAAAAAGTGCTCTTGAATTTACATTTTAATTAATAATTAATGCCGATGATTACAAATAAAAAAAAAAGGATTAACACCAACGATTTATTGTCGGTATTATAATATGCAATGAAAAAATTTATAACTAATAAAAAAAACGGCTAAATTTTTTTAATAGTGATGATACATATCGTTGGTGTTTAGTGGTGTCGAATTCCCCCCCCCCCCCTTGCCAAATGTTTTTTATTAAAATATTAGGATAAATACTTTAAAAATATGAAAATAAAAAATGTTATTGAACTTAGATGATACTTAATAATTAATAATCTCTAATAATTTTATAATAAAATAAAAAAATTCTTGACATTACATGAAAATAAATAAAATAAAGGTAATGTTTACTTAAAATAAGGGTGTAAGATTTATTTTTCTTTCATACCAATTTTATAGGTGCTAAATTTAATTATTGATAAGATAAGTAAAAGTTATTAATTTGAAAAAAATTTAACAAGTAAGATGACCATCGATAACAGTTGGACGAGGTTAAAAAATCATAGCTCTAATGAGTTTTGGATTGGGCTTCCAGCATTTATTAAAATGGAAAAAAAAAATTTAGATGGATCTATTTTTTTCCCTTGTAAGAATTGTATTAGTTAATATTTGGCACCCTCTTAGTGTAATTGAAAGTCACATACTATACTTTGGGTTTATGGCAGTGCATGAGAAATAGGCATATCACGGTGAAACAAAGTCAATGTTAGTTGATGAGGAGAAAGGAGTTGAAATGGCACATATTTTGGGTGATTTGTTAAGTGTTACTCAAGAGCCTCGTGCAAATAACATTAACGATACTGAACCCATAGGTGGTGATGTGGGGAATAATAGGGATGAATATTATAGAGAATTATTTGAGAAGAGAGAGATATAATTATATCTCGGATGCAAGAATTTCTCTTCACATCATAAGGTGTTGAACAAATGGAATAATAATTTATTTGATAGACTATTAAAGTTGTTGAAAGAATCTCTTCTGGAGGGAAATAAGTTGGCTGGATTGCATTATGTTTCTAAGAAGATGATGAGTAAGTTAGGATTAAGGTATGAATTAATTCATGTGTGTAGGTTTGATTATGCAATATTTTGGAAAGAAAATGGTGAAAGAAATAGTTATCCAATATATGGGAACTCTCTATGGGTTGATGAAGGTACGAAGGAAAAAAAATTCTTCATAAAGTATAATGGTACTCTCTACCGACATCGAGATTGAAGAGGTTGTATGTTTGCTGACACACTGCTAAAGATATGAGATGACATTTGAATGGACATTCCGGGGCGCCAAGGGTGCTACGACATCTTGTTGATTGACACGCATGGAAGGATTTTGCTTGAAGTATTCAGATTTTGTTGCTTATACTAAGAATGTTTGTTTGGGGTTATCATTTGATGGGTTTAATCCATTTGGAATTGGAAGCAATTATAGTATGTAGCCTGTAATTATCACTAAATATAACTTGCCCCTATAGCAATGCATGAAAGACTCATTTTTTTATGTTGACTCTATTAATCCCTTGTTGTCATGGACCTTCGATGGACATTGATGTGTTTCTTAGACTGTTGGTTGATGAATTAAAATATTTATGTGTAAGAGTAGATGCATGGGATGCTCTTGCTAATCAAATGTTTAAAATGCATTTGGTATTTCTATGGACTGTTAATGATTTTCCCACTTAATCATATATCTCAATATTGACAAAGCAAGGTTATCATGCATGCCCTAGTTGCAATAAAGACACTCCATCTGTTAGATGAAGAAGTAAGATAAGATATATTAAACATAAATGATTTCTTCCAAACAATCATCCGATGCAAAAAAGTAAATTATTTAATTTTAAGGTTGAGAAAAGAAGTCTTCATCAAAAGTAGTCACCAGCCGATATCTTGATGTAGTTAAGTCGCGTACAAGATCACACATTTAGGAAATATTGTGGCAAGAGAAAGAGAAATGTTGATGAATTGAATTGGAAGAAGCAAAGCATCTTCTATGAGCTTTCATATTGGTCTATGCTTATGCTAAAACAGAATCTAGATTTCATGCATATCAAGATGAATGTTTCTTCTAATTTGATTGAGACTTAACTTGGTACTACTGATTCAAAGGACACTGATAATGGGGAACATGACTTAGCAGATATAAACATTAAGCACGAGAAATATCTTTGTTATGATGGGAATAAGTTAATGAAACATATTTCTAAATATACACTTTCATCATATGATAAAACAACATTCCTTAACTTTTTGAGGGATGTGAAGTTTCTTGATGGTTTTGCTGGTAATTTGAGGAAGAATGTTCTCAATACTTGATTGAGTAGGTTGAAGTCACATGACCATTATATAATAGTGCAACATCTGTTATCGAGTGTGTGTTATTTTTTAAACAAGAAAATAAGTGACACTATTATTAAGCTAAGTAAATTCTTCACTCATAAATGTGCAAGGAAGCTTCATATGGCAGATTTGGAGAAAGGAGAAGAGCATATCGTACAAGTTAGATGCATGGTGATTTTGTTAAAGCACAATGATGGAAATGTCAAATAGAACAAAATAAAAAAGAAATGAGAGAGATTATGGCCCACCAAAAAGTACCAATTGAGTGATAAGAAGAAGAATTATGACAAATGAGGGCTTTTATGGATGCATAGTCTCAAGGTCATCCACCTCCGCCATTATATCAAGATCAAGATGATTCTTAGGTTTGATGTTACTATTGACAGGCCAAATGTAATAACCATATGTTTTTCTTTGTAAATTATATTTATATAACCATATTTGTGTTTATAGTTAATTATTTAGTATATATTATTGACAAGTCAAATATTTTTAGTTTTTCTTTTTCTAACATATTTCAAAAGGAAATAGTATTGATAATTTGTTAGTAATGAGTATTTTAATAGTAATAGGGGTCGAATAAATCATTTATTATCAATAGTATTAAGGATTAATATCGATGATATATCATCGGTAATAAAGGAGAAAAATCATCTATTATTGTCGGTATTAAGGAAGATCAATCGTCGGTGTTAATATTAAATTGTCGATATTAAGGGTTTTCAAATTCAATTTTTTAAATTTAAATTTCATAATGTTGGTGTTTAGGGGGTTATTTTTTTTGGCATTACTTAATAGTCGGTATTATGTCCAACTATGATGAGAAAATATTCAGTATCAAGGTGTAATACTGACGATAAAATTATCGTCGGTAATAAGCTTATCACCGACCCACTTATACTGATGATTTAATACTGATGAATGATTATCGGTAGCATTTTTTACCGACAAATATTCTATTAATATTGACAATATAAATCATCGGTATTGACTCATAATCCTGTAGTGAAATTTGGTAAATATACGAACATACAATTATGTGTGTGGGTTATAACAAAATTACACAATTTCTTTTAAAAAATTATGTTTAAATAATGGTTATTATATAAACTGATTTTAAAACCCTTATGTATTATATATTTCACAAATTTTTAATAATAATTTTAACTAAAACCATTATTAAATCAAGATTTAACAATTATTATTAGAAAAAACCATTAACAAAGCGTAAATTAAATGTTCATCAAAATGCTAATTAGTGTTTAGTCAGGATTTTCATATTATTAAACCATTAGTTTTAATAATGGTTTTTGGGTAGAACTGCTACTAAAATTCCAATTTTGACCCAAATTTTATAGATTTTTTAGATTTTATGTGATGGGATTTGAACCATTATTATATGTTTAATAACACTCGATCTAATTAAGGTTGAAAGCCATTATTAAAACCTTTTCAAAACCGTTATTAAACCTCTATCTAGGATGGTGTCTCTATGCCAATATCTATTCACCAATACTCATATTTGCATCTACTAGATACAATTTTTTTTATACTTAATGTATGATCCACATAGTTGAACTCCTAACCTTTTAATAAAAAAGGATAAAATCCATTGATAAATGGATCGACTCAAACTTTGATAAACTAACAACTGATGGCCTTACAAAAGTGGGCATGAAATGTGAGGCTATGATTTCTCTTATATTAAATATTTTCTTCCGCTACATCTTTCATTTTTGTTTTCCCTACCTATTATGCAGAGTACTTAGGTGAGAGATGTATAAGTGAATTTATTTATTTTTAATTGCTAGCATGCCAAATGGGCAATGAACTTGGAATATAATAATTCTGAATAAACTTCATTATGCCTTGGAAAATGATAGAGAAAACTCAAATCAAATGATGTTTATTAATATTTTAATATATATATATATATATATATATATAAATTATACATTGTGATAAATTATAATGTTTTTTGCCCTATAAATCAATAGAGGTATCAATGTAATTAAATGTAACACTATATAAGAATTAGTTTTATTATCAAGCAAGTGAAATCTTGGTATCTTAGTATGCTGAAGTGTCTCATAGTTATTATGTTAATTTGTATCGTTGTTTTCACGGTATTTAGAATCCTAACCAATTGTACTAGCTTATTGTAAATAGTTGGCAATAGGCATGTAGACATGTGAAATTTAAATTTACCATATGGACTATATCTAGCTAGTAACTTTATTCCAAGATATGGATGGAAGTTGGTCCTTGTGACACGATAATACTAAAGCATGTAGTGTGGCAAGTCTACGAAATCAGTCAACAAAAACCAACTAGATTTCAAATGTAGAACACAAAATTAGATAGAATATGAATTTTCAAAAACCAACAAAATCCTATAGCTAGCATTAGGCATATTTTTATTGAGTTCCACTACTAGCGATTGAAATACCCTTGTTACTCGTTTTGTAAAATTTTATCTCAATCCTCCATGTAGAGTAGATAGAATTCGGTATATATTTTGTGAGCTAAATGTATATAAATAAAAAATATTTTAGTACCATTTTTACTTAGTTAATAAATAAATGTTTTTAGTTTCCACTAGCTAAAATTGAAGAAATTCCCACAGCTTCTCCATTGGAGTTTATTTAATATATATATATATATATATAGCTTTAATAAAATTGAAGAAGCACTTGGAATTTCTTCAATTTTAACAAATAGTTATATTATATAATAATCATATTATAGATAAAAGGCTAAAATTATTTTTTCAAACCCTGATATTATAATATCTGTTATTATTTAGTGTACTTATTATTAATTCAATTTTACATGTTTCGTTCTAAATTAGTTCGTCCATAAGCTTATCATAAATTAAACAATTTGAGCATACTAAAACTTTAGGATTTGAAAATCTAATAAAAAAATAATTGGTTGCAACAAAATTAGATATTTGATTTAGTTTTTAACTCAATTATCTAAAACTAGTTTAGCATCTAGTTTTTCAATGTATTACATTGTATTTGAACCTCATTATACTATATTATGAATATTTTATACTACTGACAAATATACAAAAGTATATTATATTGTATTGATAGATATTAGAACATATCATACTGCATTTTTGGTTTATTATATTATACTATGTAGTCTATTCTATTGTATTTTAATATATTTTAAAATATATGCATCTAATTATAATACAAGTATAATTAAATATTTCATAAATATTAGGGACCCAATTTGATTTGTTGAATATAAGATCCGGTATAAAAGATATAAAGAGGATATCCAAGCTGAGAAACATAGATATCTAATCTAAAAGATACAAATATCTTATTTTCAACCCCTTTAAATAACAAAGTACTTTCAAGAAATGATCAAGAGCTTACAAGGATATTAAGAATGGAAGATCAAATTTACACAGAAAAGCTATCTAATACATAATTCTATATTTGTTTCCTAATGGTCCTATTTTGTTATGGTATTTTTTATACTTATAGTTAATGAAAATGTATAGACCTAATCTTAACTTTGTAAAAAGAAAATAAATAAATAAAAAAACCTATAACTTTATACAATGAATTTTTTCTTGAAGATATTTTTCTAAGCTTTCATAATATGTCTTTTTGCTTAGCAAATAAAATCATAAATTTCTTCATCTTCATATCTTCAATGTTCCTAATTAAATATTACCCATATTAAAGTAGACACTATCATATATGATAACCGTATATACCCAATGCTACTATCCATAAGACTATTTATAATATTCTAACTAATTACTAATCGTGCCTAAAATTTAAAAATGAATTACTAATTTTTTAAAAGTGTCATATTTAATAAATAAAATACGTATAAAACTAATTCACTTGCTTTGCTTATTATATATTATAAGGCCTTAATTTTCGCTCAATGTAAAGCTACAGAAAGTTTGACAACTAATCCTTTGTTTGGACTGCGGAGCTAGTTGCCAAAATCAATCAGATAAATTATTACTCATTTTATAAATTTTTTAGCCTATATTTTTTCTAAATAAATAATTATTTTAGGTAATTATTTTTAAAAAATTACTCTAGTCATAAATAAAAATAGTTACCGCAAAAGTGCGCGACGTTATAACCTAGTTCATAAGAAAATTTGCACAAAAAATTATAGGATTGAGGGGACCATATTACTTTAATATGGCATAACTAAACCTTCCTCCTCCTTGGTCTTAAAACTCCCTCTATATAACAACTTCGATCTATACTCAAAACATTATCATAAAAGCAGCTCATTTTCATTTGTATAAAATCAAGATTGGAAACTTTGAGATACAAACAGAGATACTAGAGAAAGGGAGGATGTCAATCAATAGTCAGTCTTTTGCTCTGGTTTCATTTGTTCTCTTCTTCGTTTGCTGCGAAGCTGCTAGAACCTTGAGCAGCCCGGGGGACAACAATCGTGGTGTTTTTGATGGCAGTGTTGGGGCTGATGTAGGATTAAAAAATTCTGCTGGATTCGCCACCCCAGTCGGCTCTCTCAGTGTGAGCCACGGTGCTAATGCTGCTATTGAAGGAGGCGGTGGTGCGACAACTGCGAGCAATGTTATTGCGCCCCATGCAAAGGGAAATCTCTTTAATTGGAGTGGCGGCGCCGGAGCCGGTGCTGCGTTTCAAAATGGTGCTACACTTAAAACACCGATTGCCACGATAGCTGCAAGTCACGGTGCCAGTGCTGCTCTCGGAGGGAATGTTGGTGCCACCACAGCTAGCAACTATATTACGCCCGATGACAATGGAAAACTCTTCGGTTTTTTGGCTGATGCCGGAGCCAATGCTCAGCTACAAAACGGCGCTAGACTAAAAACACCAATCGGCACGGTTGCTGCAAGTCACGGTGTCAATGCTGGTATCGGTGGAGCTGCTGGTGCCGCCTCTGCTGACAATATTGTGACGCCCGTTGGAGATGAAAAGATCCTGGGTGTAGGATGGAATGCTGGAGCGAAGGCTGGGATAGGCGGAAATGCTGGAATTACTACACCATTGGGCTCTATTAGGGCTGGTGTCGGTGCTAAAGCTGGGGCTAACGCAGCTGCCACTGGCGGGATAGGTGGAATCCCTACAGCCACCACCCCATAGGCTCATTTTGGGGTTAGTTTTGGTGGTAAAACGGGTGCCATTGAAGTTGGGTGTCGCTGGGAAAAAGACCTTATTTTCCTAGAATTGTAGTATTAGCCTTTTCTATACATAGCACGCTAGCTCTACGAATAAAGGTCAAGTTTGTGTCCGTATTAGCACTATCCTCATGGTAGAGATGCTTTCTGAGGCACCAACCTATAGCAGTGGGCCTACTGTTAATGAATAAAACTATAATTTGAGAAGTATCTTCAATATGATATAACCCATGTAAAATATGTTATTAATAAGAAGTGAAAACGAGAAATTATGTCTATCACTTTACGGATTTACACACACTAGTAAGCTTTTAGTAATCTAGACAAATTAGATTATTATATTTTGGCAACTTAGGGAAACTTTATATATTTTTGCATATATTCTTTCAAAATATAGAGAGTGCATAGTAGTATAAGAATCAAAATAAACTGCATATAATGTAAGGCGGTTTAAAACTAAGTTGTTATCTATTCCATTGCGCAATAAGGAAAAAAAAAAGAACACAAAGAGAATTATTTTGACATTTTAAGCGAAAAGTATACCTGTAAACCCTTAATGAGGAATGTAACTTAAAACCACCATATATACCATTTTTCATATTAAAGGAAAGGGAAAAATGAGGGTAAACTTGGTGGTTATAGAGAACAGTCATTGGGTATAGTCTTACTATAGCAATACATTTTATGTCCACTATACTAGGCTATTTTGTTATATTACATGGTGTGTATACTAATGCGGGAGCAGATTCACAGAACATAACACCAAGGAAGACGGTTACGCTACTCAGAGCGGGTGCATGAATATGGGGTATGCATGGCTTCATGCAACGTTTGTTAGCTAGCGTAACATTTATGTCTAATTACTAGTTATTGTTATTTACTTTTAGTCAATTAGTAACTAAATATTAACTAGCTAGTCTTAAGGGAATTAATGCTTTTGGGAGGGAGTTATTGTTATTTACTTTTAGTAAATTAGTGACTAAATATTAACTAGCTAGTCTTAAGGGAATTAATGCTTTTGGGAGAGAGTTATTGTTATTTACTTTTAGTCAATGACTAAATATTAACTAGCTAGTCTTAAGGGAATTAATGCTCTTGGAAGGGAGTTATTGTTATTTACTTTTAGTCAATTAGTGACTAAATATTAACTAGCTAGTCTTAAGGGAATTAATGCTTTTGGGAGGGAATATGCTTGTAATCTTTTGAGAAGATGCTCGGTTCCTTGGCTATATAAACCATAGGAATCTGAGTAGAAAGACACAATTTGAATGAGAAGAAAAACCTTAAGCAACCCGAATTCTGTGTGGATTCATCTCGTAACAAGTCAAATATGTGTGAACGATTTGTTTCGAAAAAATTTAATCTTTATTTCTATGTGGCTTAAAGATTAATCTATCCTTAATTCATCTCATAACAAGTTGAATCTGTGTGAATGATTTGTTTCGAAAAACTTTAATCTTTATTTCTGTGCGGCTTAAAGATTAATATATCCTTTTAATTTTTTTTACTTCTCCACCTCTATCTTTTCCACCGAAAACCTACTCCAAACCGTCACTCCATTTATCCATCCAACTCCTTTTTTTCACCACCCTTTTATTTTTCCATTAACCCTAAACTGCCTTCCATCTTTCCTAATCCTAAATCACCATTTACCTTCCATCCAAGTCTGAAAATCTAACCGTGCACGCATCCATTTGGTATCAAAGCTAAGGTTGTTGTTAGAGTGAACAAATTCTTCAAGACCAACCATGGCAAGTCAATAAGAATATTTGAGAGATATTCTCAAAGCCTTGGCGGAAGATTTTAAGGATGTCAAGATCTGTATGGGAAGAATCGAAGCTTCCCAAGCACAAGGGTCACATGTGCAACAACCCTACCGAAGAGAGCCAATCGAAGTAGAGCATATGAGGAGAACACCGTATCGGTTGGAAGGGGAAGAAGAAAGCGTAGGAGACTATGGAAGGACACATGAGTTCCCTAGGAGGACATATGACGAGATAGAGAAAGGGATCCATTTCGACTTACCCGACTTTGAGGGTAATCTCGACCCGGAGTTGTTCCTTGAATGGTTGCAAAACGTTGAGTTGATCTTTGAGTATAAGGAGATCGATGATGAGAAGAGATGTCATATAGAAATCTTGAAGTTGAAGAAATTTGCTAGAGTGTGGTATGACAATCTGAAACGGAGAAGAGAAAGAGACGGGAAAACAAGAACCCGATCATGGGAAAAGTTGAAGAATCATCTAAGGAAGAAGTTCGTTCCGAGAGAATATGAGCAAGAGAACTTTATCAAGATGACCACTTTGAGGTAGGGCCTACTCAGAGTTGAAGAGTACATCCAAGAATTCAAAAGGCTAACACTTGTATGTGACGTGAAAGAATGAGAAGAGCAACGATGTGCATGATTCATAGGAGGTTTGAATATGAATCTCCGAGAAAAGGTAGAAGTGTATCCATACGAAGGTTTTAAAGATTTGGCTAAACTAGCCATCAAGTTCGAAAAACAGTTGAAGCGGGACAAGGTTCCAAGTAAGTCCATCAGTGTTCCGTTCGGGTCAAACTTGAAAGGAGGATCCAAGCCACCAACATCGATGCAGTTAGAAGATTCACTCGGGAGGAAAAAGGCAAGGAGCAAGTGGAGGAGAAGGTCTGCAGGCAATGCTTCAAGTGCTGGGGATATGGTCACTTCACTCGGGATTGCTCAAACCAACGAGTGTTATCCCTGAAGGAAATCGCCAATATGGAGACATGTGAGGAAAGTGAAAACCATGAGGAGGATGAAACCGAAGAGCCAGAGGATACCTTGGAAGAAGGAACCATAGATTGTTATGTGCTGAGACGAGTTCTCTAAGTGCAAACCCGACCTCTACCTACTCAGCGGGAAAGACTTTTAAGGCCAAGTGCCAAGTTGGAGATCAGGTATGTGAGATCATCATTGATAGCGGCTCATGCACCAACGTAGCCAGTGAGAAGATGGTGAACAAGCTCGGATTGGAAACAATGAGTCACCCCAAGCCATACTCACTGCAATGGCTCAATCGCGACAAGGGCATACGGGTAACAAAACAATCTCTTATCTCATTCAAAGTTAGGAATTACGTAGATACTATTCTATGCGATGTCCTGCCTATAGATGCTTGTTATATTCTGTTGGGGTGATCGTGGCAGTATGATAGAAAGGTTACACATGATGGGGTCCTCAACGAATACATCGTGTGTAAGGATCAGAAGAAGTAAAAATTAAAACCAAACGAGGATGAGGAGAGTTTGGTTAGAGAGAAAGAAGATAATTCAAGCTGGAAGAGTAAAGAAATTGAGGAGATTAAAAGGGAAGAAAAGGAAAGCGTGAATGTGGAAGAAAATCGAGTATGTAATGATGAAGACAATCATGCTATTACTACTATTGAAGCGGAAGAAGGGCAACCAAGTTTTTACATGCATCACGTTGATTATGTGGAGAATGATTTGCATTATTATCCCATGGTTTCCGTGTATTTTTGTGGAGCAAATGTTATCATGGAACCCTTGTATCATTCAAAGCAAATTGAAGAAAAAAACATGGTGAGTTCGAAGGTGTATAATGTGCATGAAGACATATGTGATATGAAGAAGCAAATGAACCATAATGCACCCCATGCATTCGGTTTATGGTCATTGATGTGCGCATATGAAGATCCAATGTCAAGGCTTAAGAGGCATTGGATGATTTTCAAAGATAATTTTAGTGTGAAGGAGATATTAAAAGAATACAAGGACAAGTATCACGTTGAATAATGTGTCATTTGGTGTTTGTTATTCCTCATCAAAGTTGTGAATTTGAGGACAAATTCAAACCAACCCGGGGAGAATGATGCGGGAGCAGAGTCACAGAACATAACACCGAGGAAGACGGTTACGCTACTCAGAGCGGGTGCATGAATATGGGGTATGCATGGCTTCATGCAATGTTTGTTAGCTAGCGTAACATTTATTTCAAAGTACTAGTTATTGTTATTTACTTTTAGTCAATTAGTGACTAAATATTAACTAGCTAGTCTTAAGGGAATTAATGCTTTTGGGAGGGAGTTATTGTTATTTACTTTTAGTCAATTAGTGACTAAATATTAAATAGCTAGTCTTAAGGGAATTAATGCTTTTGGGAGGGAATATGCTTATAATCTTTTGAGAAGATGTTCGGTTCCTTGGCTATATAAACCATAGGAATCCGAGTAGAAATATACAATTTGAATGAGAAGAAAAACCTTAAGTAACCTGAATTCTGTGTGGATTCATCTCATAGTGAATGATTTGTTTCAAAAAACTTTAATCTTTATTTCTATGTGGCTTAAAGATTAATCTATCCTTAATTCATCTCGTAACAAGTCGAATCTGTGTCAGCGGGAAAGACTTTTAACAAAACAATCTCTTATCTCATTCAAAGTTAGGAATTACGTAGATACTATTCTATGCGATGTCCTGCCTATAGATGCTTGTTATATTCTGTTGGGGTGATCGTGGCAGTATGATAGAAAGGTTACACATGATGGGGTCCTCAACGAATACATCGTGTGTAAGGATCAGAAGAAGTAAAAATTAAAACCAAACGAGGATGAGGAGAGTTTGGTTAGAGAGAAAGAAGATAATTCAAGCTGGAAGAGTAAAGAAATTGAGGAGATTAAAAGGGAAGAAAAGGAAAGCGTGAATGTGGAAGAAAATCGAGTATGTAATGATGAAGACAATCATGCTATTACTACTATTGAAGCGGAAGAAGGGCAACCAAGTTTTTACATGCATCACGTTGATTATGTGGAAAATGATTTGCATTATTATCCCATGGTTTCCTTGTATTTTTGTGGAGCAAATGTTATCATGGAACCCTTGTATCATTCAAAGCAAATTGAAGAAAAAAACATGGTGAGTTCAAAGGTGTATAATGTGCATGAAGACATATGTGATATGAAGAAGCAAATGAACCATAATGCACCCCATGCATTCGGTTTATGGTCATTGATGTGCGCATATGAAGATCCAATGTCAAGGCTTAAGAGGCATTGGATGATTTTCAAAGATAATTTTAGTGTGAAGGAGATATTAAAAGAATACAAGGACAAGTATCACGTTGAATAATGTGTCATTTGGTGTTTGTTATTCCTCATCAAAGTTGTGAATTTGATGACAAATTCAAACCAACCCGGGGAGAATGATGCGGGAGCAGAGTCACAGAACATAACACCGAGGAAGACGGTTACGCTACTCAGAGCGGGTGCATGAATATGGGGTATGCATGGCTTCATGCAATGTTTGTTAGCTAGCGTAAAATTTATTTCAAAGTACTAGTTATTGTTATTTACTTTTAGTTAATTAGTGACTAAATATTAACTAGCTAGTCTTAAGGGAATTAATGCTTTTGGGAGGGAGTTATTGTTATTTACTTTTAGTCAATTAGTGACTAAATATTAAATAGCTAGTCTTAAGGGAATTAATGCTTTTGGGAGGGAATATGCTTGTAATCTTTTGAGAAGATGTTCGGTTCCTTGGCTATATAAACCATAGGAATCCGAGTAGAAATATACAATTTGAATGAGAAGAAAAACCTTAAGTAACCTGAATTCTGTGTGGATTCATCTCATAGTGAATGATTTGTTTCAAAAAACTTTAATCTTTATTTCTATGTGTCTTAAAGATTAATCTATCCTTAATTCATCTCGTAACAAGTCGAATCTGTGTGAACAATTTGTTTCGAAAAACTTTAATCTTTATTTTTGTGTGGCTTAAAGAATAATCTATCCTTTTAATTTTTTTTACTTCTCCACCTCTATCTTTTCCACCGAAAACCTACTCCAAACCATCACTCCATTTGTCCATCCAAATCCTTTTTTTCACCGCCCTTTTATTTTTCCATCAACCCTAAACCGCCTTCCATCTTTCCTAATCCTAAATCACCATTTACCTTCCATCCAAGTCCGAAACTCTAATCGTGCACGCATCATATACTCTTTTCCATATTGAATAAGGAAAAATGAGGATATACATGGCCGTTATAGAGAGAATCCATCGTGTATACACTTTCTGGGACAATAGCTTTTAAAAGGGTATACTAAGCGATTATGTTCTATAAGATAATGCGTATTCTCTAGTTTTTCCTTTTTTTAACATGGAAACTAGTATAAATGAAAATTTTACCCTAGAACCGCCATGTAAAACCTTTTCCTCCAATTTTTATTTCATAATTACTTAACCTATAATGTCCTTCAACTTTTCATTTTACCTCGCTTACTAGTAAGAAACCAAACACCGACCGTTTGAGAAGAAGAAATTCCATATCCAATTATTGTCCTTCGCTCTTCTCTTTGCTATAGTTCTTCCTCATTTTTCCTCTTCATCACTTTACTATTGTCATCCTTCTCTCTCTATTCTCATAGTATGTTCATTATTCCTTGGTTTTTCATCCTTTTACATTTTAAGATTTTGTTTAAGTTTCTCTTTTTTCATAATTTTACTTGTGTCTCGTATATTCAAATTCCTTCATGTATATTTATACTGTATATAGTGTTGTAGTGTATATCTGTACACTGTATGTTGTTAGTTTTGGAATTGATGCCTTATGGAGATGAATGTTTTTTTTACTCTATATATTATCAAACTATTTTTAAAAATAAATTATATAAATGAAATTTATAGTTTTGTAGAAATCATGATAGTATTACTAGTGCAAATATTATTGTGGTGTATATGTATTCTGAGTATTTAGGTTGTTTTTTATTGACTTGGCTAATATTGCCAAAATTTTCCGATTTTATTTTTAATTTAGGGCCATATTTTACTTATTTTTCATTATAGATCGTAAGTGGATACATGTATTTATGTTGTCTAAAGAATATATATACGATGTTTAAAAATTTCTTTGTGGAAATTTGATAAGAAGATGGGTAAATGAGATGTGAGATCATCTCATTAATTGTGGAACTAACAAGAATTATACTAGGTGCATATGGCATGAAGAACCACTTCTTAGTGGACCTAGTGTGGCTGACCTTGTTGGTGTTGAAACTATAAATGACTTTACCTACAGGGAGGATCTAACCAAAATTGTTGAAGAACATTTTAGAGACCATTGATAACTATTTAAAAAGTTTGTAAAGGATTGAAAGACGCCTTTACACAATAGTTGTACTAAACTTACAAAAGTATCCACCGTGTTACAACTATACAACTTGAAAGCTAGTGATAGATGGTGCAATAATAGCTTCACATCTCTTCTAGATCTCTTGAAAGAGATTCTTCTTGAAGACAATGTACTTCCTCCTAGTACTTATGAAGCTAAGAAGATTATGTGCTCTATGGGTTTGAATTAAGAAAAGATTTGTGCTTGTCCTAACAATTGTATTTTATATCATAAAAAATACACATAGTTAGATAGTTGTCCTAAGTGAAGGTACATTTCAATGATACCATAATTTTGATTCATGTTTCGTAACGAGTAAAATTTAGAGAACTTATATATAATGTGAACGAAAGGATTTATGATGATAAGCTTAGACATCTGATAGATTATCCTCAATAGAAATGATTAATTTTGTATACCCTAGTTTTGGTAGTGAATCTAGAAACCTACTAGTTGCACTCTAATTAGATGGGATGAACTCTTTTAACGGAAACATCAATTTTAGTTTATGACCAGTTATTATGGTGATCTACAATCTTCCCCCATTTTTATGCATGAAGAGGAAATGGATGATGTTATCCTTACTTATATCTAGTCTAAATTAGTTGGGAAATTATATTGATGTTTATTTGGCTCTTCTTATTGAGGATTTAATGTACATGTGTGATCACAAAGTTGAAGAAGTTGATAAGTGAAGTGAAGAGTCTTTTCACTTGATAATGAAGTTATTTTGTAAAATAAATTATTTTCCTACTTATCATAATTTTTTTGGTTATAGTGTGCACAAACACTATGCATATCCTATTTGTGAAGATAACATAAAATTTCTCTAGCTACCAAAGAGTAAGAAGACACATTATCTTGGACATCCTAGATTCTTACCTACAAATCATCATTACTGTAGATAAAGAAAATCTTTTAATCAAAAATTTGAATAAGCAATAATTCCTAATCCTCTCTTGGGATTTTAAGTATTTGACAAAGTAAAGGACTTGAATGTACCTTTTGGAAAAAATTAATAATGACAAAACAGTCCCTTCAAGCAGGTGGAAGAAGAGGTCAACCTTCTTTGACCTCCTATATTGGAAGAACTTGAACGTATGACATTACCTTGAGGTGATGTATATGAAGAAGAATATACCTGATTATATAACTAATTAGCACATTTCTAAATGTGCCAAAAATGACAAAGGATGACCTCTATGATTGATTAGACTTGGTTGGCATGGGTATAAGAACAGAATTACATTTGTAAAAAGTGAAAAACAAAACTTCTTTTTTACCTCTTGCATGTTATACTCTTTCCAAAGAATGAGAAGATCTCTTTCTGTGAGCTTTTGCAAGAATCGAAGGTTCTTGAAGGATATTCATCATATGTCAAAAAACTTGTTTGAATGGAAGGTTTGAAATTAGTGGTATGAAATCTCTTGATCATCATATTCTCATTTAAGAATTGTTTTCGATTGCTATATATTCTATCTTATCAAATCGATTTAAAAGTGTCATCATCAAATTTTGTTTAGTCTTCTAGGAACTTTGTAGTAATGTTATTGACACTTCAAGGTTGGAAAAATTGTTGAGTGAGATTGTGAATAGATTATACCAGCTTGAGATGTATTTTCTTCCATTAATCTTTGTAATCATGATTCATTGAAAGGTTCACTTGGTTAGAGAGGTCAAATTATGTGGGATAGTTCATTTTCATCGGATATATCCCTTTGAAATGTATATAAAATTATTAAAAGGATATGTGAAGAGTCCAAACAAATCTGAAAAGTATCATTGCTGAGAGTTATCTAGTGGAGGAAATGATAGAAATTTATTGTGAGTTCTTATCTTATGTTAATATGATAAGCCTTCCTAAACCATGACATTAAGGTTTAAAGAAATAAGGGAAATGGAGAAAAGGGTTTTGTGTGGTCATCATTGATGGTGATCAAATGTTTTCGCAAACTTGCCTATATGTCCTTCACAATAGAGATGATGTTTGGTCATATATGGATCAACACTTGGATTGTTTAAGGGCTTCAAATACATTAAGGAGGAAGAAATAGATATTAGATAGACACGATAACTCCTTTTTAGAGTGGTTATCATCTAAATAATTTGAATCTACTACTGATTTGTATTAGTTGTCACACCTTCCTCATATGGAAATGATGTCTTATAACTTATATATGATCAATTTTTGTACTTTCTACATAAAAAAGTAGGATGTCAAGAATAATATGAAAAATAATGGTGTGAATGTGGTATCAAAATCTTTTAATATATCTAGTGCTAGAGAAAAAAAAACTATTTATGTATCAATAATATACTATGGGGGTGATAGAGTGCATATGACCAATGGATTACAATACTTTTAAAGTTCCTTTATTCGGATGAAAATCGGTTGACAATCAAAAAGAGGCTTGTAATATGGTAGATGGATTTATAAGGGTCAATCATTCAAGGATTTTTCATAAGAAATATCCATTTATATTATCCTCACAAGCAAAATAGGAATTCTATGTTATTGATGTAGCTAATAAACCATTGTCCATTGTGTTGAATGTAAAAAAAAATTAGAAGATGACATACAAGCAGAGAATTTTTTGATTATTAACATACCTTTATCACTAAACCATGATGATGTTATTGATGACCTCTGTATATGAGATGATCACAAAGAAAGGTTTTATAAGAATCATTTTTTGCGTAGAAAGAGCATAGATTTAAGTGCTATTGACTAAAGGTGTAATTATTTCCTATATGTTGTTTTGTTTTATTTTGTTCGTAAAGGTTTATTTTTTATATTTTAACTATATCACATCCTCTATTTCATTAATTACTCAATATGTTTTGTTTTATTTTATTTTGTGCATAAATGTTTATTTTTTATAGTTTGATTATTTTCGCATAACATATTTCTTTATTTACTTCCTAATCTATAACTTTTGTTCTGTATTTTAAGGTATGGATCCATATGAAGATGATCACATGCATAGGAGGTTGGAAAAAACACAAAGAATAGAGAATTATATTGATAAAAATTGCTAGAAATAGAGAAAGGGATTTGCTCATTAATTATTGTAACTCTAGGGATTATGCGCACATCCCCATTACTTATTAGACTAGGTGGGATGGCCCAAAAGAGTTAAAGGATAGTGTATAGGATGATACTATGGTATTAATTGAATATTAAAAATAGATATGACTTTTTATTATTATCACCATATGATAATTTAATTATATGCATACTAAATATTTGATCTTTTAATATTTTAGCTACGATTTAATGTTGGACAACAACATAAGAAATTTGTTATGAGTCGAGCTACAAAGTCTTAAACAGATTGGAAGTTTTGTAGGGATAAAAACCATATGTACACAGCAGATGGTATTATCATGGTCGCACCCCTATATATCTTCCCTTGACCAATGGAGGGAGTTATGTCCTTGGGAGAATTTAGAGGAATGTAAACTCTATAAGAACAAACTGTTATTAATTGTTTAATATAACTAGAGTGTGCTTAGATTACAATTCAAACTTACATAATCTATTAATTTAATATGATAGGCAAATAGCACCAAGAACATCGCTAATAAAGAGAAAAACATTTATCCTCATAAGGTAGGGTGCAGAGGCAACAAGGTAGCTAGAGAATCCTTAGTATGATTATATATATGTTGCTATGCCATTATTTTATGATCTAATATTTTATTTGATGTAATAAAACAATAACCTGATGGAGCAAATAGACCTAACTCAAACCCTATATGTACACCTAAAGAGAGCTAATGTTTGGATATATTCTAGGTTAAAGAAAGAAAAGTCCCCCAACAAACCTAATCATAAAATGGTTGAAAAAATTGTAAGGAGCACAATATTTTCTCTACTTGCTTTAATATGCTTGCTTATTCCTAAATATTTTTCTTACTGTAAATAGGACAGTTTGGGGAAGGACTATTTAGCCAGTTCTTTTATCAAAGAAGGTCTGAATGACCTTTTGATACACCCATTAGGCACTCGTAAGTATGGAGGCTGATGTAGGACATATAGTTATGGGTTCAACCTATCTAAGGAATTTGGGCATCACCCCAATTCTCTCCCTTGGAAGGATAAGTTTGGATTGATAGAGAAAGAAATGGTTGTGTTAATGGAATCACAAGAGGAAAACCTTAATAAGTGGAATAGTATGTCATCATATTTATAATGTTGTGTTCAACCCTCCACATCAGTGTCCCTAGACCATTTCTAAAAATTAATGAGGTCAAATACTACACTACACTCTATGCATTTGACTGTACTTTTTTTTAATGATCATAACTTGAATCTTTTAACTATTGATTATATAGTGAATATCCTTATGAATGAAAGTCATAGATGATGGGCCTATTATAGCAAATGTAATTCATTTAATCCAATTCAACCCTTCATCCTAAGTAATTGGTGGTTGATAAAATTTTGAGTCTAAATTTATAACATATTTGAGGCATACTTGTGGAAACAATGTCATCTGGTGTGACATAGAATCACAAAGAAGAGGATATTCTCAAGTTTTTTCTACTACTAGGGTAATTCATTTGATGACCAAGCAACCTTGCATTTATCAAGGATGAGGTAATCCAAAGATTTTCAATTTTATATTACATTCTTGTTATTAAGTAATAATATACAATCTAATAATTATATTTTTCATTCTAATAATTAATTTTCACTTTTTCTTACTTACTTAAGGTGTTCATATTAAAGCAAATATTATTATCTATAGGGGAAGAAAGGATATAGAGTATGCAGAAGCCTAAAAAGCCTTGGAACGTAGATAAATATGAAGCTCCAGGACCTATTACCTCAATTAAGGTTTTATTGGGACATTGTGCTATCTTTGGATGGAAATTCTATTTGGAGGTGACATGTTACAATGTCAACATATAATAGCATATACAAGGTAATTTAAAACCTTTAATGGTTGAATTCATTTTATTTGTTAGTGGGAAGTAATATTTTGATACTAAATATGTTATTTATTCTTCCATGGTAATAGGTTCTGGAAAGAGAATTATTTATCTTATATCTTGGATGGGTCAAATGTATATAAATTTCTATACTTAGATGGTTAACATGATGAAGATGGCTCCAAAATCCCTGTTATTTGCTCTATATTCCTTTAAAATGCATTGGGTAATAGTGAAATTGTAACCATCTTTAGGAATTGCATATTAGATGGATTCAATTGATAAAAAATCCTTGTTCTAATCTAAAATTGCATATTAATGGAAAATATTTATCTATATAAGGATATTAATTAGAATCACACACACATGCACGTACATACACACACATTTTTTAATATATGGCCGCTACATCAATTAGGTCATTTAAGACTTATTTTGGGCCAAGAAAGAAGGGAATAACACCACCACTAGGAAGCAAATTAAGGTTTGTAGTTTTTATATCATTTTAGAATCATTATAATATTTCTTTAAGTATTTAGTATGTAAAACTAATAAGATAATATAATTTATATATTATTTTTTGGCATCCATGATAATAAGATAATGTAAGTTGTGGATACTACATCATGATATTCATGAATATAATGATTTGCAGATATTGGATGGGATAATGCAAAGTATATATTTACTTCATTTAGTTCATATTAATTATGATTAGCCATACACATTAATACTAACATGGTATTTTTCATCTTTTTTAGGTCTATCAACCTTTTGAGCTTCATAACTATGATAATAATAAGATTAATGAAGTTAGGAAATAATGGTTAGATTTTTTGACAAATTTTTATGATGATTAGTTATAGGATCATAAGTGTTCCTTTAACTTTTTATAGTTAGAGTGTAAATTTGAATGAAAAATAATTTTATATAAGGTTTTGTATGTAAGTTATATAATGAAACTATAAAATCATTTATCTTGATATGATCATTATGCATTATGGCTACTTATTTTAGATGTGAAAAATTCTAAAGATGGTGAATGTATCTTGGAAACATCTGTATTTTTTTTACAAGAAATAATGCGGCATGGCACGGATCATATGAACTCTATTAAAAAAAAGGGAATACACAACGATTTTGGATAATAACTGCTGCTTATGCCCTTTAGTGAAATGTTTGGGAGAGTTGTGTTATGGGTATACATGGTGAGTTTGGTCTATAACTACTGTATATATGTATATTATAAGACAATATCTTCATCTAAACTGTTGTATATATCATGGTGCCTATAATTTTTCAGCTAAATTAACAAATTTATACAATAGTGTTTAGAACCACTATATATATTATACACAAACATAGATTAGGCACCACCACGTATACCACTCTTATAACCTCCATCTATGTGTTTTTTGGTAGCAGTGGTATATTAAAAGTTAAAATTGGGTAACAAAGTATTTGATAGCAAGCTAATAGGAAAAAAAATTATTCTATATTTTCCTTTTTTTTAGAGATACAAACATTGATAATTGGTTAACTAGAACACAATACTTTTGCATGGAACCTTTGTTAAAAAAATGATTGATCACCTTCGAACTTAAATTGCAAGTAGCTATGGTATAGCATATCAATGCTTGATAATGGTAGGAACAAAAAAGTGAAATACTCTCTATTGAAAATTAGAGTCTTCATTAACTCATCTTCCATCCAAAGATATATACTAATAATAGCAACTAATAGATCAATTAGATCATGATTAATTGAGCTAATACTTCAAAAAATTAAGACTAATTATATTTCAAGTTTGTTACTAACTATTTCTATCATCGTATGAGTTGCTATACTTCACATCCTCCCTCAAGTTGGACATAAGAAATAATTAAATATATTTTGATTTTATTTTCTAAATAAAATAAGAAATATAATATATTTTTATTTTTTAGATAATTAAATAAAAATTGATAAAAAATATAAACTATATTAGAGTAGACTTATTAAAATAAGACAATGTGCAAAATAATTAGCTAAATGGTATCTAAATAAAGTTTATACTACTCAGAACTCTAGCTAAATATTTTGATGCATACCTTGAATTCGTTAGCCAAAGAAACTATTTCATTTACAATGCTACAGAAAAACACAAAGGCAGTGGTTAGAAATGTGATATATGTGGCAGTTTTTAACTACCACCTCATATATTGTTGTATACATTATGCACGATAGCTCTAAAAACCACTGCATAATAATTTAAATTTTGGTAAAAATATCATTAGTGACATAATTTATATGATGCTTTACTTGAAAATATTGTTGTCTATATGTACAATACAATGTGGCTATAGTTAAAACCCATCATGCATACTCCTAACACATATTTCACTAAAGGGTATACACAATGTTTATATGCCAAAACTATTGTGTATACCCATAACAAACATCCCAACTCACTGAGAGGGGAAGTACATGGAGGTTATGGTTAATACACACCATGTATTATCCTCCTCTTAGCGAGAGAGGAAGTTTGTTATTGGTACACAAGGTTGCTTTGGCTAATAACGGCCATGTATGTGCTATTTTTTATTATATAATTTTGATTGTTGCCACATCATATTTTTTCCTACAAAAATTCTAGAAATGTTTCCAAGAGGCTTTCAGAATCTCATGATTATTTGCCTCATCCAAAACAGCATGCAACCATAATTAACAATGTTCATATCAAAATAAATGATTATATACTTTCATTGTATACCTTGCAAACAAAACCTTATACAATGTTCTTTTTCATACATATTTACATTCTAGGTACAAAAAATTAAAGGAGCATGTTTTATCCTAAAAATGATAATCGTAAAGGCTTGTAGTAAAATCTAACCAATCTTTCCTACCTTCATTAATCTTATTATTTTGAAAATTACAAAGTTCAAAATGTTTTGAGACAAAAAAAAGATGGAAAAGACCATGTTAGTATTAATTTATATAGCTAATCATAATTAATACGAACTAAAAAAAGTAAATACATACTTCTCTTTTTCCTATCTAATGTTTGCAAATGATTTCCTAAATGAATATCATGACATAGTATTCATAACTTACATTATCTTATTATTGTAGACACTAAAAAATAAAATATAAATTACATTATCTTGTTAGCTTCTCATACTAGATACTTAATATTAAATGATAATGATTCTTGAATGATATGAAAAATACAAATCTTAAATTTATTTCCAAGACATTTAGGGTGGTGGTGCCCTTCCCCTCTTTTTTTTCCCAAAATAAGTCTTAAAGGATCCAATTGATGTAGTAGCCATATATTAAAAAACATTAAGTGTGATTATAATTAATATATTATGTAGATGAAAATTTACCATTCGGCAATTGATTTTAGATCGCAACGAGGATTTCCATCAATTGAATCAATCCAATATGCAATCCCTAAAGATGCTTGCAATATCATTAGTGTTCAATGCATGTTAAATGAATGGAGCAATAAAGAGGGACTATGGAGCCATACTTCATCATGTTAACCACATATGGAACACAACAATATTATCATTTTTTATTAGAGATCATGCTTAAGAATAGAATCTAACCATGAAAGAATAAATTACATATTTAGTATAAAAATAATTCTTCCTACTAATAATTAAAATAAATTCTAATGTGAAAGGATTTAAATTTCCTTGTACGTGCAATTATATGTTGACATTGCAACATTTCACCTTTTAATGAATATAGGATATCCTTTGCCCTAACCTAGATATTTAAATCTTTTGATTTCATGTGCAAATATTATGAATGAAGAGTCCCAATATAATTTCCATCCAATGAAAGTGCTATGTCCTAATAAAACCTGAATAGAGGTGATATAACACGAAACTTGGCTTTTTGGGCTTCTGCATACTCCATATCTTTATTTCTCTCTTGCTAATATTTTTTTTTCCATAATATGATCATGCTATAAAGAAAGAGTGGATGGAATAATTATTAGATTGTATATTATCACTTGATTAACAAGAATTTAATATAAAATTTCAATAGTATGGATTATTACCTTATCCATGATAGTTAAAAGGTTACCCAACCATCCAACGAATTGCCCTACTAGTAAGCATAGTATGGGCATATTCTCTTTTTCATGATTATATATCAAATCAAGTGTCACTAGCTCCATTAAGCATGCCTTAAAGAAATTACGAATTGAGACGCGAACTTTATCAACCCCTCGTGGTGGAGTATGTAAGGTTGATTTGGACATAATAAATTTTGTAGAATTGGCAGCAATTAGCCCATCCTCTATGACTTAAAAGTCATAAAGATACTTACCCTTTAATAAATAGTTAAAATATTCAAGTTATGGGAAAAAATAAATTCAAGAACATATAGTGCCGTATTGTATATTAACCCATTAATTTCTAGAAAGGTCTTTGGGACACTAGACATGGAGGGTTGAAGTGGGTATTGTGAATATGATACCATACTATACAAAATTTTAAGTATTGCCTCTTGTGATTATATTAATGCTACCATTTCTTTCTCCATATGTTAAAATATTTCCTTCAAAGGGGTGGGAAGTAGAGTCCCATCCAAATACCTTAGATAAGTTGAACCTGTAATTATATGTTCTACATTAGCCACCATTCTTTTGAATGTCCAATGCACATGTCAAAAGCTTGTTCAGATCTTCTTTGTCAAAAGCACCGGACTTTTGTAATTTGTGTTATCTATCCATATAGGACATGTGTAGTTTTTGTGCACATTATAAAAAAAAAAGATTACTACAAGAAGGAATATCATTTGTAGTTTAAAATAACATATCTCTTATTTAAAAGACGCTTGGCTCCATACATTAGATAATTCAACTTTATGATTCCACATGTACTTTAAATCCTTAATAAGGGAAGCCCTACAAAAATCAATATCATTATCTAGCTGATTTGGATAAGATATGTTTATGGATAACATCATCCATTTCCTCTTCTTACATAATGTTGGGGGAATATTATAGATCACTAATATACCATGACATAAAATATAATTGGCATTTCCATTAAAGGGCTCAAATACGTCTAAACTAAGTGTAGCTCATAGGTTTCTAGCTTCACTACCAAATTTAGGATATATTGTATTAATCATCATCCATCGAGGAGAATCTATCAAATGTCTCATCTTATCATAAAAAAATCCTTCTTTTCATATTCCATATAAGGATCTCTACATTTACCTTATTATGAAACATAAGTCAAAATTGTGGTGTAATTGAAAAGCACCACAAAATCTTACTAGGAACTATATCCCTCTTGTATTGTGACATTCAATATTGATGAAAACTATCTAAAAATGCATATTCATTATGATAGAAAACTCAATTTCCAGGACAAACATTGCTTTTCATAATTCAAACTCATAGAGAATAGAATCTTCTTAGCTCATAAGTAAGGGGAGGAATCAAATTTTCCTAAGGAAGTATTTCTTTTACAAGCTCAAGAAGAGAAGTGAATATTTTTTCATCCCATTCATTACATGCTTTGAATTTAAACAGTCGTGATAAGGTAGATAATTTAAAAAATTTTATATAACCATTATACAAAGGAGTCTCTAAATCATTAACCAACTTTTCAAATATTTCTAGATGGCCTCTAAAATGTTCTTCAATAATGTTGGTCAGGTCCTCCATGTAAGAAAAATCATTTGCAACTTCAACATTATCGTGGTCAGCCACACTAGGTTCATTAAGAAGCGGCTCTCCGTGTCATATCCACCTAGTATAACTCTTATAAATTCTACAGATAATGAGATGATCTTATATATCATTTAACCCTCTTCTTATTGTACTTCCACAATCTTATATCCCACTTTTATCCACTCTACTTTATATCATGTTACCAATTGTTGACCCCACCTTAGATGGAGCCATGGTCAAGCACTTTAGTTAGAAATTTGCAATGGTTTGTTCACCATACCGATGCACCAAACCTAATATTTTTTTTAGGTGGCATTTATGAGGGGTTATGATTGGATAGCTAGAGAGCTAATGGTTATAGATGATGGATGGATTTTTCATCATACCTTATCATCAAGTATCCGCCCTAGTTACCATAGAGTTTATAAGATGGTTAGGGGTTCTTAGTTAGGTGTTTGGTTGTTGCAACATTTTGATGTATATATTGATGTTATTGCCTTAGGGTTCTCCTTATTATATGTGTAAAATTGGCATAGAAATCCTAGTGTTATGATCAATATTTTATGCACAAGTTAGATTCTTATATTTAGATATGTTTTTAGCATGATATATTAGAGAGTTGTGTTAATTTTAATTAGTTGGTTAGTTTTCAACATGAAGTTATGAAGTAGGGTTTTGTGAGGGCATTATATGTTTTTTTCTTTCGCACTTGAGTAATGTCTACAACTTTGCTTGTTACTTTGCTTTATGTCTTTCATTACTTCTTGTGATTATAACACACTTCATTTGATTAACCCTGACGTAATTCTAGTTGTTTTATGATAAGGGTAATAAATGCTAAGATTTTAGTTATAATTGGTATTGCACTTAACAATGTTATCAATATCCAATGTGATAGGAAAATAGTAATGTCAGTGAAAGTATAAAATGGTGAGTAAGTCAAGCAGTACATCTCTATGTGCCAAGTTTTGGTTATTGAACTAAAAATGCATTATCACATAAAGTAAAAGATCACGGAATTTAAGACCAAAATAATTCCAACTGTTGTAACTGTTTTAATGAAAAATTTCCTAGTACTAATTAAATTATAAGACCCTAATATACTCTATACAACTTTGAGCCACCGTCCTATAGGGGGTGTGCATACTAAAGGATTAGCAATTTACTAGTGGCCCAAGTGTGTTTGATCCTAGATATAAGAATATCAGTGAGGTCGATTATCTTTCTCCTATCCATAATACAAGTGCTTCCTTGGTATCAATGTAACTAAGTAAATGGGATATTGTGATTCCCTAATGTTGAAACCTAATCTAATTTTCTCTTTAGTTATCATGTACTATGAGCATATATGTATACACATTACCTATCTTTTCAAATGACTTCTATGCGATATATGTGCCTTATTCTATTGATGTGTATTGTTATTTTATTTAGTACACAATTTATTGACCATCCTTTTTATGGGTACTAGCCATTCTTATGAGTAGATGCTACACTATTTCACATATATCTATTGATTTGATGCTCTTGATGTGATTATCTACAATGGGAATTCTTTGAATCAGTAATAGTGTATACTATTAAGAATGTTCTTCTCTCTTTTTCTAAACTTTTAGTCCTTTATTTTCTCTTATATTTATCTTTTCTCTCTTATTTTATCATCATGTATCATTACACTATCAAGTGTTTTCCACACTTGATCCATATGTACAAGTTGCTTATTAGTCTTGTACCAACATAAATTGGTCATTAGAAGTACCATTTCTATGTGTGGTGTGATGTAACACCCAAAATTTTTAGTTTTTCTTCTTTAAAATATTTTAATGAAAAAAATTCTTAAAAAAGGCTGTGTTACAAATGGTATCAGAGCTATTGGTTGATGAAAATCATGCTTTGGTTAGACTTATTTCACCATCCTAAATATTTTTAATTCTCTATTCTATTCTTAAAACTTGGATTAGATTTGTGAGGAATCAGGGAATGGGTAGCTTAAGTGGCTTTTGTATGTTTGATGTGATTTTATGTTCATAGTATGTTAGGATTTTCCCTAATATGTTTTTAGTATAATAGTTAGTAGAGACTCAAATGTATATACCTATTACCTTAAGAACTATGCTTGGTCGTTACCCCAACTAATATAGTCTCCACTCTTAATTTAGATTTCCCTTCACACATCTAACAGAAGTTATAGGATTTTATGGCATGAAGATGAAGATGCATATTTCCTTCCACCTAGTTGTAGATGATTAGACCTAGAATATGCTTTAGATTATCAAATATAGTGGCCGATGAAGGTGGGAAGAGTATATGATCACATTGAGAAGTGAGAATGATGGGTCAAATGGAATTCAAGAAAGAATTTTAATTTACTTTTATGTTGAGGACGGTCTTTAATTTATGGACAAGAAGGAGACAAACACCATGATTTTTGTTTTCATACACTCACATAATAATATCCCATTGATTAAGAGGCGTAGAAGTTAAGGAAGCAGTCATAGAGTGTAGCCACACACATAGTCGTCTTAATAAGAATATGGTTGATAAGGAGGTGATGATGGTCCATAGGTAATTGTCGAATTTTAATACATCGAGTTGATAAATATTCAACTCCCCCCTTCCTCTTTGCATCTACACCACTTGTTGACTTTTACCTTCATTTTTGAGCCTTGGCATTGAGTGTTGATACAAGGGTTTCTTATCTATGGCTCTCATTTTACTTATTTATTCCTCTTCTTCTTCTTCTCCTCCTCCTACTCCTCCTCCTTATTCACCTCCTCCTACTCCTCCTCCTTCTTCTTGGACCTCTAAGTACGAACCTTATTAGATTTCTTTTAAGGGGGTAGTACTCTAATTTGTTAACATTAACCCTTATTATATTATTTTCTTTATTGGCCCTCGCGATCACCATTATTGTTCTCATGTTAACCTTTACTACCAATTACTTTTGCTTTAAAACCTTTAACTTCAATACCATGTTTTCTATTTCACTTTATCCATCAATTTAACCCTTGTTTCATAGATTAGCCGTTATGTCTTTATAGTATAAGGACATCTCTTCCACAAATGCTTAGCTTCATGGATGCCTTTCCTTTGATTCTACCTTTTTGGTTCCTTTTTTTCTTAAAACTTGTACATTTTCTTTCTTATCTTTCTCAATCCCAAACTTACTATATTATCCACTGCTTTAAGGTTGTATAACTTAAAAGCATGTAACAGTTAGAGTGATAAGAGTTTCATAGAATTAATGACACTTGTGAAAATATGATTCCTGATGATAACATTCTACCCTATTCTACCTATAAAGCAAAGAAGATCCCTTCATCTATCAGTATGACTTATGACAAGATACATTCATGCCCTAGAGATTGTATATTATTTCAAAATGAATATGCATCTTTAGATAATTATACTAATCTTGAAAACAAAACACCATGAAAAAAAATAAGGTGCCACATAAGGTGTTATGGAATTTTTCTATAATGAAAAGATTTAGGAAGATGTTTAATGATGTTTAAGATACAAAGAACTTGAGATGGCATAATGATGAGAATAGAGATGATGTGATTCTGAGACATCCATTTAACTCTCCACAATGGATGATGATTGATGGCTTGTTTCCTGAATTTAACGAAGAACTAAGAAAGTTGTGTCTTACACTTTCTACAGATGGTATGAATCTACAAAATCAAAGCACATATACTATATAATCATTGATTATGGTTATGTAAAATCTATCGCTATGGATCTACATGAAATATAAGTATACGATGTTATCTTTCCTCCTTTTGGGGCTAAACAAACAAGGAAATGATATTGATGTTTATTTAGCACATTTTATTGATGATTTAAAGTTCTTATTGGAGATAGGTTTTAATATATTTATGCATATGATGAGGAAAATTTCACATTGAGATTAGTGTCATTCTATATTATAATTAATCTTCTTGCACATGGAAACTTGTTAGGCTATAGTGTTAAAGGGCCATTACACCTTCCCACTATACAAAGAAAATACTTTATTTTTTCAACTAACACATGGGTGGAAGATTGTTTTTATTGTGCATCATATATTTTTACTAAATAATAATCATTATAAAAATCAATTAAATTATCTTAATGGCTTTCTGAATAAAGATCATGTGCCAATCCAGTTGACAATTAGACAAGTGTATTGGAAGAAGAAATATTTGAAGGCGTAGTTTGGGAAGAACAATAAAGATAATCATCTATTAGTTGTATGGAATAAGATATCTATATTCTTCAACCTTATGTATTAGGAATCTCTATATGTATGACATGCCTCGATGTGATGCATATCGAGAAAAAGATTTGTGATATCCATGTTGTTATAGTACTTAACGTTCGATGAACGACTAAAATCTGCATCAATGCTAGATTAGATATGGAGGAAATGAACATTAGGCATGAATTAGCAACATAAGATAATAGAAGAACATATTTACTATGGACTCGCCTTAATAACTCTAGAAAAGAGAAAATTACATTTTATGAATTCTTTAATAGTGTCAAGGTTCCAAAAGGATATTCTTCACATGTTGAAAATTTTGATGCAGCATTTGATGGCAATAGCCATTATCATAGCATGTTTGAATTACTATCGCTAGGTTTTTTTGGTTCTTCAATGCACTTTGCTCTAAAGTCATACACCCTGAAAGTTTGGATACCTTGAAAAGAGGGATTGTGATGACTTTGTGCTAGCTCAAAATATACTTTCCTCTTTCATTTTTTAATATGATGGTGCATCTAACCATTCACTTGGTTCATTGAGTAAAAATGTTAGAACTTGTTCAAAGGCACTGGATATACCTTTTTGAATAGTTTATGAAGTTGATAAAAGGTTAAATAAAAAATCAATATCGGCTAAAAGGATGCATTCTTGAGAGTTACTTAGTGGAATAGGCTATTGAATATTGCACAAATTACTTTTCCATAGCTAAATCTCTTGGTATTTCTATGCTTCATAATGCAAGGAAAATTGTAGGACATAGTATCAAGGGCAAACAATTTTGGCATTAGTCCTTAACATATTACGTAAAGCATGTCTCTATATATTCCATAATACTGATGATGTTCAGCCATATATTGAAGAACATATCTATTCGTTGAGGATTGAAAATCCATCAAAGACTAAGAAATGGATAAATGATAAATATAGTCTTTCGTTCATATATTGGTAAGAGATATGATCATTCCACTCATCAGACATTCCCTAACATCAATTTCTAGAACCTTGCATTAGCTATCTGAAATGCCTTATTATAATGTTTTCTCATATACCAACTATTCCATCAATGGAATCACTTTTTACTTGAAAAAAAATATAGGAGTAAAATGCAGAATAATAGAGTGACTTTAGTAGCTAAGGCAATTCATAATACTAGTGAGAAGGATGAGAATCTAACATATATAGATATAAATTATTATAGTTTTATTGAATTTATTTGGGAGCTACAATACACTATGTTTAATGTTCCCATTTTTGAGTTTAGATGGTTTAATAATATTCGTGGGGTTAGATATGAAGTTGGGCTCATATTAGTAGATCATAATAGGATAAAGCATAAAAAGGACCCATTCACCTTAGCCTTACAAGCAAAGCAAGTTTTCATTATCACTAATCTTGATAATAAAAGATAGTTTGTGATATTATCTATAAAGTAAAGAAATGTTAACTAATATGACAAAGAAAATGTTATCAATTGGGATAAAGAGTGTACCAAAGTTATGCAATCAGCTTAATCATTGAATGATGATAACAATAACATTACTAAGGAGGAAATATATGTAAGTGATGATAATTGTGAAAGCATTAAATCATGAAACCAATCCAACAACATGGAATAAAAGAATAAGGAAAATAAGTTAATGGGGGTAATAACAATCTTACATGTTTATTGAAGATTCTTTTTATTTTAATTTAATATATTTTACACATTAATGTTGATGAATTGTAGTTTATTTCATAGCCTTACTATATATGGTATGTTTGCCTGACAATTTAAATTCATATTTTGTATATATTTAATCATAGCTTTGTTTGTACTAATTTATATGATAAATGTTTAGAGAGATATGATGAAGAAAACCATTAATAGGGACTGTAGTGATGAAGAAGGAAAGACATGACATGCTTTGATTGGAATCATCATTAACATGAGCAATAAAGGAGAACAAGTAAAGCTGATATGGATTACTTATAGTCTTCCTTTCAGAGAGTATGAGGACACATTTCTCACATACATTTCACTCAACACTCATAATCATATTCCTATCTCCAACAAAAATTGGAAATAGGTTTTAAAAGGCCACAAGGAATATATTTGGAAATAATTCATAGTGAATATATTATTTTATTCATTTTTGGATGTCACATGCTTTTAATTTTAATATATTAACATTGGTATACATATTTATGTATTATTTTGTAGAGAGTTTTTATTATTCAAGAAGCGAGGAAAAAGTAGCTTCTTAGACATTGCGGTAATAATTTAAGAACAATTAGGGCATAATTGAAAAATAAAAAAAAATATAGGAAGAGGGATGGTTCTTTACACATGAAGCCCCTTAAGCATTATGGTTTCATTGATGAAGATAGTGGGGACCAGATTATTTTATATCATATTTAAGAGAAATTTAAAGTATTTGATGCATAAAAATTTAGCTTTTTTGATTAAGAATATTTCATTAAAATTAAATAAGTGCAAGAGTAAATATTTTATCTTGTAATGTAGGAAAAAAGTGCCAAAATAAAGAAATTATTAAGCAAAATATTTACAACCATAATATGGCTCGAAAAGGCTATGTATACCTTGAAAAAAAGTTGGTATGAATTTTTGATTTATATGTTTAAATGCCTACGTACAAAGTGTTATAACTATATTGCTAATTTAAGTGTGTATTATGATCTTAAAAATCATGGACTAGGACTTGGATCTATGTAATCCATAAATATTAGTATATTATGGAAGAAGTCTAGAACAACAAAAGATGGAAATCTTAGTGAACATGTACAATATGTTGCCAAATTTTTTTAAGTTTGATGATATCCACAATCCAAATTATTATTTTTTTAGAGAAAACTATTATATTATGTCTATTTCTATATTTTGAATGGAACACATTAGAGGATGAAATGGAAACATCATATTCTATTGAGAGTGTAGATCAATATAGCATAGTGTCATAAGTAATATGAAATAAGGAATACCCCAGAATACATAGGGTCTTGGATTAGGTGTTATGAGAATAAGCTTGTATGGTTGATCTCGTTGGCCCTAGAACACTAATCACCAAGTGGCTATCCTGACCTAAAAATTGAAGCTGGAATTTGAATAGATTGCCACAATGGAAAAAGAATTTTCATTTATCAAATCTCAAGGTTTTAGGCAATCCAATTTAGATCCACATGATCCACTTCACATACCCATTATAGTTAGAGTAAGAGATAATTTTGTGTGAAGTTGATACACATTTTTATTCTTTTCTAGAGTTAAGCACATTACACTATGAATTGCTATAGAATCAATCAAGTTTCAACTCAATAATTAATAATATGTAATATTTTATTCTAGGATTTGTATAAATGTGACCTTTAGATAATGATCCCTCAATTATTTTGGAAAAATGAAGGGAAAGCATCAATCATGGTATCCAAATGTTAACGGTCCATAATTCTATCTTGACCCCAAATATAAGGCCCATAAGTATTAACATTCTAATTATTGGATATGCACCCTTGCCTTAATAAGAAGATGATGATGAGGCAACCATAATTTTGGAAGCTTATGGAAGCTTTGTACCTTGGCCCATAAACCAGATATGTCTCATTACTAAAGAAGTCAATCCATGTTGTATCTAACATGCTACATACATCATTTTAACCATGTTCAAAAGACAAAGGGAAAAAGAGTCATTATTAGAAGAAGTAATACAAAATAGGGCTCTAAAAAAGGAAAGGGACCTAGATCAAAAAAATTAGTTGCCCCATAAAAGATTCCATCTATATAAGAGGACCAACAAGTACACACCTACCATAGCCATATTTTGTGATGCTATATTTTTACTCCTAGAACTACCTCAATAGCAATCTAATTATAATTGATTGCCCTTCTAAGTGTATTTGGAGGGTCGCCGTCATTTACACTATATCGATGGGTGTTATTAGCAACATTTTGAAGTAGGAGTTGTCAACCATAAGTGTTATTGTATATATTAAAATTATATTATTTCATATGGTATATTTCAGCACTACTCATTTTTTTTTGTATAATTTTATAACATCTTATATATGATTTATTAGTTATTAATAAATATGGATTATTATTTCATCCATAGGTTGGTAGCTAGCTGTGTTGCAAAAAAATAGATGATGTCCTCTATTTTTTTTTTGTCCATACTATATATCTGACCCTACTTTGTATCTTTTAGAGATAAATACTTAAAAAAAATATGAAAATAAAAAGCATTACTGAACTTAGATGATAATTAATAATTAATACCAACGATTACAAGCAAAAGGTCAAATACAGACGGTTTTAATACCAACAAAGCCTAATCAACGGTCTTAAGCTGTAACACCGACAATTTTTTATCAGTATTAGAATAAGAAATGAAAAAAAATTAATTGATAAAAAAGGCTAAATGTTTTTAATAGCAATAATACATATCGTAGGTGTTAAGTGGTGCCACCTTCGCCCCCCCAAATGTGTTCCTAAAATTTTAGGAAAATAAAATTGATTATTGATTTTTTAATATTGATAATTTATTGTATAATAGTAATAATTAATGGTAAGCTTCAACCTAGCTATTAAAAAATAATAATTAAAGAGAATAATCAATGTTTAATAAAAAAATAACCTTTTAGAGATAAATACTTCAAAAAAATATGAAAATAAAAAAACATTCTTGAACTTAGATGATACTTAATAATTAATAATCTCTAATAATTTTAAATAAAAATAAGAAATCATTCTTGAAATTCCATGAACATAAATTAATTAATGATTTAAAAATGTTCAAAATCTTTGATACTTTTTTTAATTTTATATAGTTGAACCCTTGTGAAAACAAAATAAATAAAATAACGGTAATGTTTACTTAAAATAATGGTGTAAGATTTATTTTGTTTGCATACCATTTTTATTGGTGCTAAATTTAATTATTCATAAGATAAGTGAAGGTTATTAATTTTAAAAAAAATTAACAGGTAAGATGACCTTCGATAAGAGTTGGACGAGGTTACAAAATCGTAGGTCTAAAGAGTTTTGGAATAGGCTTCAAGCTATTGAAATGGTAAGAAAATGTCTAAATTCTGATGGATCTGTTTGTTTCCGTTATAAGAATTGTAATAATTATATTTGATACCCTCTTAGTGTAATTAAAAGTCACATACTACGCTTTGGGCTTATGCTAATGCATGAGAAATGGGTATACCATGGTAAAATAGAGTCAATGTCCGTAGATGAGGAGAGAGGAGATGAAATGGCACATATTTTGGGTGATTTGTTAGGTGGTACTCATGATCCTCATGTAGAGGACATCGATTATAATGAAACCTTAGGTGGTGATGTGGGGAATGATAGGGATGAATATTATGAAGAATTATTTGAGGAGATAGAGAGAGAATTATATCTCGGATGTAAGAATTTCTCTTCTCTCAAATTTTTAGTAAAGTTGATGCATCATAATGTATTGAATAAATAGAGTAATAAGTTATTTGATGAACTATTAAAGTTGTTGAAAGAAGCTCTTCTGGGGGGAAATAAGTTACTCAGATAGCATTACAATGCTAAGAAGATGTTGAGTAAGTTAGATTTAGGGTATGAATTGACTCACATGTGTAGGTTTGATTGTGTAATTGTTTTTGGAAAGAAATTGCTAAAAGAAATAGTTGTTTGATATGTGGGGCCTCTTGATAGGTTGATGAAGGTACGATGGAAAAAAATACCTCATAAAGTATTGTGGTACTGTTAATTAACATCGAGATTGAAGAGGTTGTATGTTTGCTAACATATTGCTAAAGGTATGAGATGGCATTTGGATGGGCATTCTAGGGAGCCAAGGGTGCTACGACATCTTGTTGATCGACAAGCATGGAAGGTTTTTTACTTGAAGTATTCAAATTTTGTCCCTTAGCCTCAGAATGTTTGTTTGGGGTTATCATTTGATGGGTTTAATCCATTTGGAATGGGAAGCAATTATAGTATGTAGCCTGTAATTATCACTACCTATAACTTGCCCCCATGGCAATGCATGAAAGAATCAATTTTTATGTTGACTTTCTTAATCCCTTGTCATCATGGACCTTCGATGGATATTGATGTATTTCTTAGACCATTGATTGATGAATTAAAAGATTGGGGGCAGGAGTACATACACGAGATGTTCTTGCTAATCAAATGTTCAAAATGTTTCTTCTAATTTTTTTGAGACTTTACTTGGTACTACTGGTTCAAAGGACACTAATAATGGGGGACACGACTTAGTAGATTTGAACATTAAGCCAAAGATGCATCTTCTATATGATGGGAATACGTAAATGAAACCCATTGCTGAATATACACTTTCATCACATAATGAAACAACACCCCTTAACCTTTTGAGGGATGTCAAGTTTCTTGATGCTTTTGCAGGTAATTTGAGGAAGAATGTTCTCAATACTTGATTGAGTGGGTTGAAGTCACATGACCATCATATCATAATGTTGCATTTTTTATCGATGGGTGTGTGTTCTTTTTTAAACAAGCAAATAAGTGACACCATTATCGAGCTTAGTAACTTCTTCACTCAGAAATATGCAAGGAAGCATCACATGGAAGATTTTAAGAAAGCAGAAGAGCATATCGTTCTTATCTTGTATAAGATGGAATGTATATTTCCTCCATAATTTTTTTAGTTTCATGGTTCACTTATTAACCCATTTACATAAAGAAGCAAGACACAATGGACTAGTTCATAGGATATGGATGTATCCCATTGAGAGGAAGTTAAAGGACTTGGAGTATATGCGGAATCGTGCTCAATGAGAAGGTTCTATTGTTAAAGATTTCGTAGTTGATGAAGCTTTGAGTTTTTGTTACATATAATTGAAAGGTTTTAAGACTAATTTCAATAGGCCATATAAAAATGTAGTTGCAATTGTGGAGAAGTATCTTCTGTTGGTGTTCTAATCTCAGTCTTGCTCTATTGGAAAGAAGACACATATGAGTATAGCAAATAAAGTTAAGAAATACTCTTAGTGGTATGTTTTGAAAATTTGTCCAAAAATATGAAAATATTTAGAGTAATTGTATTATAATATTCTCTATATTTATCATAATATTATATATAAGTATAGAGTGAACATGCATTGTTTTTATATTGAGTACATGGGTGATATTCAAAGACGTGGAGGCAGTGCCAATTTGAAAGAATTTTAAAGGAAATAATTTCCATATTGGTTCTATTCAAAGGTAATTATTTGTAGTCATAACAATTGAAATCTTAAAATAATTCTTTATTAGGTTTATTATATCATTAATTATTTAAAACACATAACAACTATAGATGTATGAGTTGCATGAAATGAGATCACCTGAATGCACTAATGAGTGGTTTTCCTTGGCATTTGGAGCATTTAATATGGTTCTTTCTTATTAAATTTAAATAATTATTGGAGTTAAGGTCTCAATGCATGATATAGATATAAAGAGGAAAACATAAAATAGTGGCATGTGTGTATTAGGTGAAGGCGATGACAAGTTCTATACAAAATTTATTGAGATCATAGAATTATCTTACTTTTCCAAGTGTTCCCTAGTTTTATTTAAATGTAAGTGGCTTGATAATGATTTGAGAAAGAAGAGGATTGTGCTTACCATATTAAAAGTGTGTATACTATGGTTGAGTGATACAAGGATGACCAATATATTCTTGGAACTTAGGCGAAGCAAGTTTAGTACGTGGATGATTTCTATAATGGTCCAAATTGAAAAGTTGTATAGGAAGTCAATCATCACAACATTTGGGACTTAGATGATGATGCTATTAACAACATGCATGTTGTAGATGATGTTGAATAGAGTGGCATTGACATCAATAATGACATCAGAGATCTAGATAGAGTGTCAATAATTATTATATTAGAAGTAAGAAAATCAACAAAAACTCTTGGTTTGTCTCCTCTCGAGCTCCAACCCTCCCATGGTGCTGCAGCTGTGCAGTAGACTTCATTGCTCCACCGAGATTATCCTTGAGCTTTCTCTTGCTTCCTTCCCCTCTTTTCCTTCCTCTCTTGCTGTGTTCTTGGCTGCAGCCATCCTGGTTCTCTGTTCATGAAGAATGGGGAACAAAAGGAGAGTGACTCGAGCTCGAGCCATGGCTAATTCTCCAATCTGTGCACCGCCTAGTCCCAAGAAGATTGCCACTAGGTCTGCCTCTGCCAGCCCTTCTTCCTCAGAAGAATCCCCAAGGGCAGTCTTGAGTGATCTACAGAATGCCATTGTGAACAGTTCTCCTGAAACTCAAACTCCTCTGCCTTGCACGTCCAAGGAAGCTATGCCTGGCTCCTTACTTGAGGAGCAAGTGTTGATGAAGGACCAGGTGCTTGGGGGTGTTCCCATTCCCAAAACTCAGCCCAAATCCATGCCTGCTAATGATCACTTGGAACAGGAAGTGTCGAATTACACTGCCCAGGTCTCTAGCTCAGCAAAACTTGCTGCTGTGTCTTCTATGCCCGATTTGTTGTCTGATTCTGAAAATGATGATGATGCTGGAGGGGTCAAGGACACCTCTGTGGACGCAGCTCACTCTCCTTTGGTGCAGGAGGAGATCCCAGGTAAGGAGTCTGCCCATAGGTACCTCCCTCACAACAGAAATCCTATGCTGACCTCTTCCCCAAGATTTCAGCTAAGAAATGTGACTTTGTCCCCCCCAAAGGGAATGTGGTATGCCTGTCAAAGAAAAATATCCACCCTGTGGAGGAATCTTGGGGTGCCTGCTTGTTAGGCTGTTTTGTAGGAGCCAACCCAGACAAGTATAACCTGGGCATTGCTAAGCATGTAATGAGACAACCTTTTAGATATATCATCCACAGCTCAGGGTGGGTGATTCTGAAATTTGAAGATCATGCCCAGAAAGAGCAAGCTATTGCTGGGGGTCCTTATATAATCAAAGGGAAGGTGTTTGTGCTGAAAGAAGTTCCCAAACTCTTCTCATTTGGTAAGGAAGAAATTACTAAGGTTCCTGTTTGGGTTAGGTTGGTGAGCCTCCCCATGGAACTGTGGAACTGTGGAGCAATTAGTGAAATTTCTTCCTATATTGGCAGACCCATCTTGATTGATGACTTCACCCTGCTAAAATCTAAGATTGAATATGGCAGAGTGTTAGTGGAGGTGGATCTCAAAAGCAAACTCCCTACTACTATTAAAGTGAAGGGGGAGGATGAAGAATACACCCAAGTGATTGAGTATGAGGACCTTCCTCTGGTATGTGATCTTTGTGGTAGTCTGGGACACTTGGAATCTAATTGCCCCCTGTCTCAGAAAAAGAAGGAAAACATAGTCAATCATGTATCCAAAGGGAAACAAGCCCTGGGTGCTGATGATCAACAACAGAAGGTGCCAGAAAAGTCTAAAGATCCCAAGGGACTTGATCTGAAAAAGAAAGGGAAGCTAAATCCTAAGTTAGATACTGCCACTCATGCTGTTGCTGAAAGCAGTCACATACATGCTGATCAGAACTTGAATGGGGATGCACCTAATTCCACTATAGAGGGGGTGCCTGAATCACAGACCCAAGAAGTATGCAAGCATGCTGAGAAGGGAGTCAACCCTGGGCAGGATCCCCCACTCCAGGCCAAGACAACTGCACCACTCAGTGGAAAGACACAGATTGTCAATACTGAAGCCCAAGAGGAACATGACTCAGTGGAGGTGGCAGGCTGGCAGCAGGTGGTATCCAAGGCAGCCAAAAGGAAGAAGAAGAAACCTGTGTTGAAAAACATTTTCAAGGATCCCTCAAAAAAATATGCTAGATCTGCAAAGATCTCATGAAGGTGCTATTGTGGAATGTAAGGGGATTAAGCTCTCCCCTGAAACAAAAAGCTTTGTCTAAGGTATATAAGGACCAGGAATGCTCCTTAGTCTGTATCCTGGAATCCAAGTTAGATGAGAAGAAAGTGCAGCTTATGAAGGACTCCCACTTCAAAGGCTGGAGACATTTTGATAATTTTTGCAACCACCCTAATGGGATAATTTTGGTGCTATGGAACCCTAATGTTATCCATTTTCAATTGAAGGAGATCTCCCAACAAACCCTAACTGGCTCTGTGGTGGACATCACTACCAAACTGAGCATTACAGTCACTGCTGTGTATGGCCTGTACAGCATCAGAGACAGGAAGACCCTCTGGGAAACCCTCATTAGAATGGCTACCATTGTAAAGGGACATTGGATAGTTGGAGGGGATTTCAATTGCCCCCTCAATTTTGTTGACAGATGTGGGATCAGACCTGTGACTGACTATGAGACAGCAGACTTTAAATCTTGCTGCCTTGTAGCCCAACTGTTTGATATACCCTCCTCAGGTTGCTGGTACACCTTTGTGGGAAACAATGTTAAGAGCAAGATAGACAGAGCTATGATGAACTCAGAGGGTTTTGCTGCTGGAATTGATGTCTCAGCTCACTTCCTCCCACCTGGTACTTCCTCTGACCATTCCCCCTATATTCTGGAGATAGGCAGACCACTCCATAGACTCAAGCCCTTCCAGTTCTTCAACATGTGGTGTGCCCACCCCAGGTTCAAAGAAATGGTTTTGAGAAATTGGAGATTCTCTCTTTGTGGCTCCCATCAATTTAATCTCTGCAACAAACTCTCCTTGCTTAAGAAGGATCTGAGAAAGCTTAACCATTTTGATTTTTCTCATATTGTGGCTCGATCTAACCTCGCAGACACACAACTCAAAGATGCTCAGGAGGAGTTTATGAAGAACCATACCCTGCAGGGACTTGAGACCCTTGCAGGCTTACAAAAAAAAGCAAAATTCCTCAAAGCTGCTGCTGCTAGTTTTGTCTCCCAAATTAACAGGAACAAATTCTTGTTCTGTATGGACCAAAATTCTCACGTTTTCTTCAGCATGCTGAAAGCTAGGGCTCATAAGAACAAAACAGTGCAGATCTCCAAGAGGGATGGCTCTGTGACCCTGTCTGAGGAAGAAATGCAAAGGAGTTCCTGGATTTTTATAAGAATTTGCTGGGAACTGAGAGATCCACAGCTGGTTTTGACAGTTCTGTGATCACTAGAGGTCACACCCTCAGTACAGAACAACAGTCTGCTTTGAAGAGACCTGTGACTAAAGCTGAAATCAAGAAAATTGTGTTCTCTCTAGGGGACCATAAAGCCCCTGGCCCTGATGGATACTCTGCCAAGTTCTTCCAAGAGGCATGGGAGATTGTTGGGGATGATTTTTGCAATGCTGTCTTGGAGGTGTTCAGCAATAGAAGATTGTTGAAGAGGGTAAACCATGCTGTCTTGGTGTTGATCCCTAAAACACAGCAAGCTTCTAGTGTCTTTGACTTCAGGCCTATTGCCTGCTGTAACACCCTGTACAAAGTGATTGCAATGTTGCTTGCTAACAGGATTGTTGAATGCCTGGATCCCCTTATAAGCCCTGAGCAAGGTGCTTTTGTCAAAGGCAGATTGATGACTGAAAATGTGCTGTTGGTGCAGAAAATTTTGAAGGAATACAGCAGGAAGAGGACTTCTTCTAAATGCATGATCAAGATAGACTTTAGGAAGGCCTATGATACCCTCTCCTGGTCTTTTCTGAGCAGCATCCTGCAGGCCTTTAATTTCCCTCCTGAGATTACAGACTTGATTATGGAATGTGTTTCGACCACTTCCTTCTCCCTAAAGCTGAATGGGCACATATTTGGCTTTTTCAAAGGGGTTAGAGGGCTTAGGCAGGGTGACCCTATGTCTCCTTACCTTTTTTTCTTGTGTATGGAGTACTTTAGTAGACAGCTCAAGCAGATAGCACAGCAGCAGATCTTTTCTTATCATCCCAAATGCAAAGATTTGAACCTCCTCCATTTGGCATTTGCTGATGATCTCATCCTTTTCAGTCGAGGTGATATCCCCTCTGTGCAGGTCATGCTCCAAGGACTGGAGTCCTTCAATAGATGTTCAGGGCTTGCAGTGAACCCTCAGAAATCACAGGTTTATATGGCTAGAATAAAGCCTCACCTCCAGTAGCAGATTTTGGCCCTAACCAGGATGCCCAGAGGGGAATTCCCATTTAGATACCTGGGAGTCCCCTTAAATCCCTGCAAACTCAGAGCCATAGATTATGAGTAGTTCACCAACTGCCTCTGTGATCAGTTGAAGTTATGGAGGGCTAATTCCCTCTCTTTTGCAGGCAGGCTTGAGGTCATCAACTCCATCATCCAGGGCATGGTTGGATTTTGGCTGTCAATCTTTGCAATTCCTGGCATTGTGCTTAACAGAATCATTACCCTCTACAAGAGTTTTTTATGGCAGGGTAAACCACCTCCTGTGGCTTGGTCAAGGGTTTGCCTCCCAAAAGGGGAGGGAGGCCTTGGGGTGAAAAACCTCTCAGCCTGGAACTCTGCCTTTTTGTGTAAATACATTTGGTTTCTGCAGGATGAAAAGGAGACCATGTGGACCAAATGGATACACACACATTACCTGCAAGGCAGAAACCTAGAGTCCTTTACACCAATGAATGAGACCTCATATTTTGTGAAAAAGCTGAGCAAGTTGTTTGAGGCATTGATTGCAACTCAAGGCATAGGGGCTCAGGCACTGGAACTTGTCAAATCCTGATTGTGAATGGAAGATAATCAACCCAGCTAGACTACAATTTTTTCAGAGCTAAAGGACCAAAGTGGAAGCCTCACAAAGTGGTGTGGGTACTGAACAAAACCAAGAGATACTTATTTCTGCTGTGGCTAAGTCTCTACAGAAGACTCTATACTAGAGATAGAATGAGGTTTGCGGATGAGCCCAAGGAGTGCCTACTGTGTCATAGTGTTATGGAATCACATCAACATTTGTTTTTTGATTGTGAAATGTCCAAGAGTATTTGGCAACCTCTCAGGCAGTGGTTTGGCATCAATAGAGGATCAACTAACCTCTTTAGTGCCATGAGAATCCTACAAAGAAACTCCTCCAAGAACCACTCCATATGGAGGGCTAGAGCCCTGGCAGTGGCAGCAGTAGTATACTTAATCTGGAAGGGCAGGAACTACGCCTTGTTTGAATGTAAACCTCTAGACACTAAGAGTATTATTGTACAATTCCAGAAATTTGTGTATAGTGCCTTATTTTTTGACAGGGACCTTAGGGAAGGTATGTAAGATATGGTCAGGTTGTACCCCTAGGGTGCTATTGTAACCTAAGGTGCCTTGTAACTAGATTTTTGTTTTGTAGGGGCCTACTATCTAGGGTATGCCCTGTGAACTTGTACAGTAATAATTTTTGATATATATTTACCAACAATTCCAGAGATCTAGATAGAGTAACTACTGAATGTGCTGGTGCTAATAGTGTTAGGGTCGATAGTGGTGATAAAGATGACATGAGTGAATTCATTTTTGAAGATGACAATTTGGAACAAGAATTTTTTGATGGAGATAGTGAAGGAGCATTTATTAATAGTGATAGCATTTATGATTGTAATTAGTAATTGTTTAATAAGTTGAGGTTTTGTACTAACATTTATGATTATGCTTAATGTTATTCACTTTATTTAATTATGTGTATCATCATAATATATATTTTCTATATATCAAAATATTTGATAGTTTATATATAGCTGATGTTGTCACCCGAGGTCATGGTGGTAATGATGATGGACATGATCCATCGCGTCCTTGCGGATTGTGCTATGGGTGTCAAAACTCAGAAGGTATAACATTTTATCCATTACATTTTGATTCATCACTATTATCTTAAGAATTTTAATTATTTTAATGATAAAATTGTATATACATGTTTCTGGTCTTAGGAGGAGGGCCAGAGAAATAAATCGGGATAGAATGATTTTAGAGGAGTTTTAGAGAAGAGTTTAGAAATAATTTGAGGTGGACTTTGATTTATAAGAAAACAGTCTAAATATGAAAGGTCTACATAGTAAATTATTTGTGACATGTGTTGGGATTAAGATTAGGACCAAGATACCACCGTGTTATAAGAGGTGCTTACATGTCCCTCTAGAGGAAGATCCTCCTAGAAGTTGAGGTAAAGTTCATTTTGTCTTTTTTAATTAAATTATAAAATAGTAATTGTATAATTTCTAACTTATGGTTGTGTATATATGTAGAATTATTTTGATTTAGCTCCATAGAGGGTAAAGTTTTCATTGCCACAGATTGAATTAGGTCATGATTGAATGATGGCTAATCGATACAAAGATAAAAAATGGGATCATAAGAAGGATTGACATAAAGAAAAAAATTATAGGCCTTCTTTATTCGAACCAGATGTGTGGCAAAGGAGTATTGATCTTTGGATTTTGGAGGATGCTAAGGTAATATTAAATTTTTGTATATAAAACATGACCAAACATACTATTTTTGTTTTTGAAGGCTTTGAAAGAAAAAAATGTTGTTAATAAGGCAAAACAAACCACTCCTTCTTGTCATTGTCACAATATTTCTGCAGGAAGGTATTTTTGATTTTTCCATTCTTTATTTATTTATCATGTAATATTGTGAATGTATAAACTTTTCTCTTGTGTATAGGATATTCTAGAGACAAACAAATTGTTGCCTATCGTAGAGACCTATAGAGAAATGCATTTTAAAAATAAGAAATGGGTCACTCCCCAAGTTGAAGAGAGTTTTATAAGTTCATAATAGGTAATTAATTGTAATATATATGTTAATGACATTCCTTATAATATATCTAACTTTACTTATATGTGTAGAATAATATGCCACGAAGATGAGAGGGGACCTTTTCTCAAATGGCTTCTTATAGTTGTGATGATTCTACACCACCTAAAATTGATGAAGAAATACTACTAGAGGATGTCTTAGGTAGTCATCTAGGCTATAGAAAAGGTCTAGGATGAAGGCTTGTAGGGGAGGACTCAATTCATATTACTTCTCGCACAAGTTGTATGCATGGTGATTTTGTTCAAAAACAACAATGGAAATGTCAAATAGAACAAAATAAAAAAGAAATGATATTATTACCCGCCAACAAGTACCATTTAAGGGATAAGAAGAAGAATTAAGACAAATGACGGCATTTATGACTACATGGTCTCAAGGTCATTCACCTCTGCCATCATATCAAGATCAAGATGAAGATGATTGTTAGGTTTGATGTTACTATTGACATGTCAAATGTAATAACAATATGTTTGTTTTGTAAATTATGTTTATATAACCATATTCGTGTTTAAAGTTAATTATTTAGTATATATTATTGACAAGCCAAATATTTTTTGTTTTTATTTTTCTATCATATTTTCAAAAGGAAATATTATTGATAATTTATTAGTGATGAGTATTTTAATAGTAATAGAGTTCGAATAAATCATTTATTATAATCAGTATTAAGGCTTAATATCGACGATATATCATCAATAATAAGGGAGAAAAATCATTTATTATTGTCAGTATTAAGGAAGATCAATCCTCGGTGTTAATACTAAATTGTCGGTATTAAGGGTTTTCAAATTCATTTTTTTTTTAATTTTAATTTTATATCATCAGTGTTTAGTGGGGTTTTTTTGGTATTACATAATAATTGGTATTGTGTGCAATTGTGACGAACACATTTTCAGTATTAAGGTGTAATATGGATGATAAAATTATGGTCGGTAATAAGCTTATTATCGACCCACTTGCACAGAAAATTTAATACTGATGAATGATCGTCAGTAGTATTTATTACCGATGAATATTCTTTAAATACTGAGAATATAAATTGTCGGTATTGACCCATATTCCTATAGTAAAATTTGGTAAATATTCAAGCATAAAATTATGTGTGTGGACTATAACAAAATTACACAATTTAATTCAAAAAAGTATTTTTAAATAATGGTTGTTACATAAACTGATTTTAAAACCCTATTATATTATACATTTCACGACCTTTTTAATAATAATTTTAACCAAAACCATTATTAAAACAATGTTTGACAATGATTATTAGAAGATAAGGGTTAAAAAAATGTATATCAAATGGTCATCAAAATGCTAATTAGCATTTAGTTAGGGTTTTCATGTTATTAAACCATTGGTTTTAATAATGGTTTATGGGCAGGACTATTAATAAATTGCCAATTTTGACCCAAAGTTCATAGATTTTTTATATTTTATATGATGGGATTTGACCCATTATTATATGTTAAATAACACTTTATTTGATTAAGGTTAAAAATTGTTATTAAAACCCTTTCAAAATAGTTATTAAACCCCTATCTGGGATGATGTCTCCACACCAATATCTATTCACCAATACTCATATTTACATCTATCAGATACAAATATATTATATTTAATGTATGATCCACTTAGTTTATCTCCTAACCTTTAAATGAAAAAGGCTAACATTTATTTATATATGGATCGACTTAAACTTTGATAAACTAACCACTGATGACCTTACAAGAAAAGGCATATAATGTGAGGCTATGAATTCCCTCATATTAAATATTTTCTTCCATCGCATATTTCATTTTTCTTTTCCCTACCTATTATGGAGAGAGCTTAGTTGAGAGATGTATGAGTGATTTTTTTTTTGAATTGCTAGCATGCCAAATGGGTAAAGAACTTGGAATCTAATAATTCTAAATAAACTTCATTTTCCCTTGCAAAAATAATAGACAAAAGTATAATAAAATGATGCTTATTAATATTTTAATATATATATTTTAAATAAATTTTACATGTTGATAAATTATAAGGTTCTTTTTTGCTGTAAAAAGTCATAGAGTTATCAATGTAATAAAATGTAACACTGTGTAATAATTAGTTTTGTTATCAAGCAAGTGAAATCTTGGTATCTTAGTTTGCTGAAGTGTCTCATAGTTATTATGTTAATTTTTGTAGTGGTTTTCAAGGTATTTAGAATCTTAACCAATTGTACTAGCTTATTGTAAATAGTTAGCAATAGGCATGTAGACATGTGAAATTTAAACTTACCATATGGACTATATATAGCTAGTGACTTTTTTCCAAGATATGGATGGAAGTTGGTCCTTGTGACATGATAATACTAAAGCATGTAGTGTGGCAAGTCTATAAAATCAGTCAACAAAAACCAACTATATTTGAAATGCCTAACACAAAACATAAGTAGAATATGAATTTTCAAAAACCAACAAAATCCTATAACTAGCATTAGGCATATTTTGAATGAACATCACTGCCAGCAATTGAAAACCCCTTGTTACTCATTTTGTAAAATTTTATCTAGAATCCTCCATGTAGAGTAAATAGCATTAGGTATATATTTTGTGATTTAAATATATATAAATAAAAAAAAATTTAGTACCATTTCCCCTTAGGTAATAAATAAATGTTTTTAGTTTCCACTAAAGAATGGATTCTTTGGACTTGGTATAATTGAAGAAATTCTCATAGGTTCTCCACTGGAGTTTGTTTAAAATTATATATATATAAAGTAGAAGCTTTTGGGATTTCTTCAAATTTAACAAATAATTATATTATATAATAATATTATTATAGATAAAAGGCTAAAATTATTATATAACAAAATTATATAGAATATGAACTTTCAAAAACCAACAAAATCCTATAGCTATCATTAGGCATATTTTTAATGAGTGCCACTACTAGCGATTGAAATCCCCTTGTTACTCGTTTTGTAAAATTTTATCTACAATCCTCCATGTAGAGTAGATAGAATTCGTTATATATTTTGTATATAAATAAACAATATTTTAGTACCATTTTTCCTTAGTTAATTAATAAATGTTTTTAGTTTCCACTAAAGAATGGATTCTTTTCACTAGCTAAAATTGAAGAAATTCCCATAGCTTCTCCATTGGAGTTTGTTTAATATATATATATACAGCTTTAAAAAATCTAAAGAAGAAGCACTTGGAATTTCTTCAATTTGTATAAAAGATACAAAGAGGATATCCAAGCTAACAAACACAGATATCTAATCTAAAAGATACAAATATCTTATTTTCAACACCTTTAAATAGCAAAGTACATTCAAGATATGATCATGAGTTTACAAGGATATTAACATTGAATGATCAAATTTATACAAAAAAGGTTATCTAACACAATTTTATATTTCCTTCCTAATGATCCTATTTTGTTATGATATTTTTTTTTATATTTATAGTTAATGTAAATGTATAGACCTAATCTTAACTTTTAAAAAAATTTAAAATAAACTATAACTTTATACAATGAATTTTTTATTGAAAATATTTTTCTAAGCTTTAATAATACGACTTTTTGTTTAGCAAACAAAATTATAAATTTCTTCATCTTCATATCTTCCATGTTCCTAATTAAATATTACCCATATTAAAGTAGAAACTATCATATATGATTACCGTATATACCCAATGCTACTATCCATAGGACTATTTATAATATTCTGATTAATTACTACTCCTGCCTAAAATTTAAAAATGAATTACTAATTTTTTGAAAGTGTCATATTGAATAAATAAAATACGTATAAAACTAATTAACTAGTTTTGTTTATTATGTATTATAAGGCCTTAATTTTTGCTGAATGTAAAGCCACAAAAAGTTTGATAACTAATCTCTTGCTTGGACTGTGGAGCTAGTTGCCAAAATCAATCACTTAAAATAATTACTCATTTTATAAATTTTTTAGCCTAATTTTTTTCTAAATAAATAATTATTTTTAATAAATAAAAAAAGTTACTAAGTGCACGATATTAGAACCTAGTTCATAAGAAAATTTGCACAAAAAATTATAGGATTGAGGGGACCATATTACTTTAATATGACTTAACTAAAGCTTCCCCCTCCTTGGTCTTAAAACTCCCTCTATATAACAACTTCGATCTATCCTCAAACATTATCATAAAAGCCACTCATTTTCATTTGTATAAAATCAATATTGGAAACTTTGAGATACAAACAGAGATACTAGAGAAAGGTAGGATGTCAATCAATAATCAGTCTTGAAGTCTGGTTTCATTTGTTCTCTTCTTCGTTTGCTGCGAAGCTGCTAGAATCTTGAGCAGCCCGGGGGACAACAATCGTGGTGTTTTTGATGGCAGTGTTGGGGCTCATGTAGGATTAAAAAATTCTGCTGGATTCGCTACCCTAGTCGGCTCTCTCAGTGTGAGCCACGGTGCTAATGCTGCTATAGAAGGAGGCGGTGGTGCGACCACTGCGAGCAATGTTATTGCGCCCCATGCAAAGGGAAAGCTCTTTAATTGGAGTGGCGGCGCCGGAGCCGGTGCTGCGTTTCAAAATGGTGCTACACTTAAAACACCGATTGCCACGATAGCTGCAAGTCACGGTGCCAGTGCTGCTCTCGGAGGGAATGTTGGTGCCACCACAGCTAGCAACTATATTACGCCCGATGAAAATGGAAAACTCTTCGGTTTTTTGGCTGATGCCGGAGCCAATGCTCAGCTACGAAACGGCGCTAGACTAAAAAACACCAATCGGCACGGTTGCTGCAAGTCACGGTGTCAATGCTGCTATCGGTGGAGCTGCTGGTGCCGCCTCTACTGGCAATATTGTGACGCCCGTAGAAGATGGAAAGTTCCTGGGGTAGGATGGAATGCTGGAGCGAAGGCTGGGATAGGCAGAAATGCTGGAATTACTACCCCATTGTACTAGACGTAGGTTAATATTCTAATATAGCATAGTATATATAAGGCTTTATATACTGTATTAGAGAATAATAATAGATGCTCTCTCTCTCTCTCTTCTAATCTTCTTCTTTCCTTTGTCTGGGATCTTCTTCTCTTCTCTTATCTTAACATGGTATCAAAGCCATTAAAATTTCAATTTTAGATCTCAGAATTCATTTCCTTACTCTTATTAATTCTTCTTCTTTTCTTTTAATCCTTCTATCTCTCTGTTTCGATTTTTTCTTCGAAATTCTCTGAACTTATTGAAATTCTTGAAGTTCTTGAATTTTTTTCTTGAATCAGAATGGCACATCCAATTACAGAGGACGCACATTATGTAAATGAAGGCAATTCAAATGCCTTAATTGGCCCCTCCAACCCTCTATCTCAGCACTTTTGATCATACTGGCCCTATATTAATATCAAAGAAGTTTGACGGGACTGGATACCCATCCTGGAGGAGAGCCATGCTCATCGCCATTTCAGCCAAGAAAATACAAGGCTTCATCAATGGCAAGATCCCAGAACTAGGAGAGTTTGACCCTAAATATGAAGACTGGCATGCCTGTAACAATATGCTCATATCATGGATTTCTCAACACCCTTACCAAAGAAATTCTCGACAGTGTGATATTCATCACCACTGCCAGTGGAATTTGCTCTGATCTCAGTGCGAGATTCATTTAGTCCAATGGGATGTCTCAGCTCCAATTGAAGAAAGAAATCTCCTGTGCGGTGCAAGGATCAAACAGTATTACAAGTCACTACACCCGGATCAAGAAGTTATGGGATGAACTCCAAGCAGTGCATCCTTTTCCAGTGGTCACTCAGGAAACTCAACAATATTTTGAGGAAGAACAACTCTTACAGTTCTTAGTGGGTTTAAATGACAGTTATTCCACTATTCATGGTTCACTCATTATGACCAAACCTCTGCCACGCATTGGAGAAGCATATTCCGCCCTCTGACATGAAGAAAAGCAGAGAGAAGTTAGCTCTAGGCCAATTCCCCTCCAAGAACAATCTTCTTTTTATGTGCAAAGTCATCTTCAAAGACCCTACAAGTCTGAATTCAAGAAAACATCCCTCATATGTACCTATTGCAAAAAGACAGGACATCTTAGGGATAAGTGTTATCGACTGGTTGGATTCCCAGCTGATTTCAAATTTACCGGGAGTAAGAAATTTTCTGCTGTGGTTCAAGGTGATGATCAAGATAAATCTAAAATTGATATTCAACATCAATCCAGCATTCAACTCAACAATGACCAATGCATGAAGCTCTTTTCTCTCCTGAATCAGCCTGTTTCTTCATCCAATCCAACAGGTAATTCTCTATCCATGTCTTCCTTGCCATTTGGTTCACTTACTGGTAGTTTTTGGATATTGGATTCAAGGGCTTCTGATCATATGTGTGTTAATCATTCTTTGTTCCAGTCCCTTTCTCCTCTCCAGAAACCATACAGAATCACCCTACTAAATGGTCACTATGTTTATGTTAATTCCAAAGGATCTGTCCAATTAAATGACATAACTCTTACTAATGTCTTTATATGTTCCTTCCTTCAAATTCAATCTAATCTCTATCAGCAAATTACTGCATCAATCACCCAATTCCATTTCATTCACTGATACTACCTGCTTATTGCAGGGACCCTCTCTGAACAAACCTGTGGCTCTTGGTGAAATTCATAGTGGTTTATACCTGGTACATCACAATATATAAGAGAAACAACAAGACACAAACTCTATTTCTTCATCTGTTCATCATTCCTTTGTATCTAATGTAGATCATCGTAATAGCTGGCACATTAAACTTGGCCATGTACCTTTTGAAAAATTGCAAACTCTCAATGTTCTATCATCTAAGTGCAATAAGCATTCCATTGTTCCGTGCACTATTTGTAATCAGACAAAACAACATCGCCTACCTATTCCTCACAGCACCATACATATCAAGTCTTCTTTTGATTTGATTCACATCGACATTTGGGGACCATATCACATTTCTACTCATAATGGCTGTGAATATTTCCTTACCATTGTAGATGATTTCACTAGACATACCTGGACTTACTTACTAAGTACAAAAGGAAATGCTTTCACTATCATTAAGGCCTTCATTACCATGATTCAGACCCAATTTCACACCACTATGAAGATTATTAGAACCGATAATGCTTTTGAATTAGGATCTAGCAGAGAAACCTCATCATATTTCTCATCTCAAGGCATCTTACACCAAACCTCCTGTGTTTATACTCCACAACAGAATGGAGTAGTTGAAAGAAAACATAGACATATATTAGAGGTGGCTTGAGCTTTTTTCTTTCAATCTAAAGTCCCACCCAAATTTTTGGGTGAATGTATTCTGCATGCCACTTATATCATAAATCGCCTACCCACAAAGGTCCTCCAACAGAAAACACCTCATGAAAAACTTTTTGGTGCACCCCTTGATTTTTATTGCCTCCATACTTTTGGTTGTTTATGCTATGCCTCTGTCTCTCCTAAACCCTCTAATAATTTTTTCCTAAGAGCTCACCCTTGTATTTTTCTAGGATATCCCATTGGCAAGAAGGCTTACAAAATTTTCAATCTCACCACTCAAACTTCTCAACTCTCCAAAGATGTCATATTCTATGATCACCATTTTCCTTATGAAAACAGTGTTTACCACAACACCACTGATCATTATTATCCTTTTCCTATCACTAATAATTTCCACTCTGATGATATGCAATCCCTTCCACCTCTTAATCATCCACCCATTTCATCTCCTTCTATTCCTCTCATAATCAATTCTCAGCATAATCTTCCCTCACCCAACATTTTACCTGTGTCTTGTACCCCACCTCTTAGATGATCCACTCATCCTATTAAACCCCTTGCACATCTTCATGAATATATTTGTAATGTTGTCTTGCCCTCCACTAATTCTCCTTTTTATCCTCATACTATTACAAATTCCTGCATTCTCCACTCCTCTAATCCTTCACCCTTTATAAATCACTATCATTCTATTTCTACCCACCATTACACATATATTTCAGAGCCCTCTTCCTATGCCGAAGCTGCTAGTGATCCCAACTGGCAAGATGCTATGGCTAAGGAATTTACTGCTTTGGAAACCAATAATACCTGGGAAATCATGAAGCTTCCCAAAGGGAAGAAACCTGTTAGTTGTAAATGGGTTTATAAAGTGAAGTACAATGCTGATGGTAGCCTTGAAAGATACAAGGCCCGATTAGTTGTTCGTGGGTTTACACAAAAAGCTAGTGAAGACTACACCGAGACATTCTCACCAGTTGTAAAAATGACTACCATTTGATGCACTATCTCTACTACCCTCAAATTTGGTTGGCCCTTATATTAGTTTGATGTTAACAATGCTTTCCTTCATGGTGATCTTCATGAAGACATATATATGAAACCACCACCTGGGTTATCCCTTGCTTCACCATCACTTGTTTGCAGACTCAAGAAATCCCTCTATGGCTTACAACAAGCTTCTCGGCAGTGGTATTCGAAGCTCTCTACCTCACTGATATCTAAGGGTTTTGTTCAGTCACTCAATGATTACTCTCTATTCATCAAGTTTGAATCCCATAGTTTGATCATAATTGCTGTATATATGTTGATGATATTTTAGTCACTGGAAATGATGTTGCAGCCATTACATCTTTGAAGACTTATCTCGATCAGACTTTCAAAATTAAAGATGTTGGACCTTTACATTTCTTCCTTGGTATGGAGTTTGTTACTGTCCCTGAAGGCATGATCCTCAATCAACAAAAGTTCACTAATGAAATTCTGGATCAATTTTTTGCCACCTACTTCATCTCCTGTCTCCAGCCCTCTTGACCTAAATCTTAAACTCAAGGCTGACTTAGGCCAACCTCTGGAAGACCCAACTCTATATAGACAACTCATTGGAAAACTTAATTTCCTCCTTCATACAAGGCCTGATCTAGCATTCTCAGTGCAATATTTGAGCCAATTCATGCAATCTCCACACCAAGCTCGCTGGTCTGCTGCTCTCCATGTTCTCAAATATCTCAAGAGCAGAATTTCCCAAGGCATTCTTCTTAATGCCTCTTCTAGCTTTCAATTGTTGGCTTATTGTGATTCCGATTGGGCTTCTTATCCCATTAGTCAAAGATCTGTTAGTGGTTATATATTTCTTCTTGGAAGAAGTCCAATTTCTTAGAAATCCAAGAAACAACACACTATATCTCTTTCCTCAGGTGAAGTAGAATACAGATCTCTTAGATGCCTTACAGCTGAACTATATAGGCTTAGTCAACTTCTCACCGAGCTCACTGCTCCAAACATTACTCCCATTCCTGTTAAATGCGATAATCAAGTTGCAATTTACATTGCTAAAAATCCTGTATTTCATGAACGCACAAAACACATAGAACTTGATTGTCACTATATTCGTGCTCAACTCAATGTAGGACTTATTTCCTTATCCTATGTCCCCACTACATCTCAGCTTACTGATGTCTTCACCAAGAATCTCAGTGGCAAAGATCATACAGTTGTTATTCGTAAGCTGGGCATGGTTTCCCCTCTCCAGCTTGCGGGGGGTATTAGACGTAGGTTAATATTGTAATATAGCATAGTATATATAAGGCTTCATATACTGTATTAGAGAATAATAATAGATGCTCTCTCTTTCTCCCTTCTAATCTTCTTCTTTCCTTTGTCTGCGATTTTGTTCTCTTCTCTTATCTTAACACATTGGGCTGTACTAGGGCTGGTGTCGGTGCTAAAGGTGGGGCTAACGCAGCTGCCACTAGTGGGATAGGTGGAATACCCACAGCCACCACGCCATAGGCTCATTTTGGGGTTAGTTTTGGTGGTAAAACGGGTGCTATTGAAGTTGGGTGCCGCTGGGAAAAAGACTTTGTTATCCTAGAATTGTAGTATTAGCCTTTTTTATACATAGCACACTAGATCTACGAATAAAGGTCAAGTTTGTGTCCATATTAGTACTATCATCAAGGTAGAGATGCTTTCTTAGGCACCAACCTATAGTAGTGGGCCTAGTGTTAATGAATAAAACTATAATTTGAGAAGTATCATCAATATGATATATCCCATGTAAAATATGTTATTAATAAGAAGTGAAAACCAAAAAATTTGTCTATGACTTTACGGATTTATATATACTAGTAAGATTTTAGTAATCTAAACAAATTAGATTATTACTTTTCGGCAACTTAGGGAAATTTTATATATTTTTTCATCTATTCTTTCAAAATATTGAGAGTGCATAATAGTATAAGAATCAAAATAAACTGCATATAATATAAGGCGGTTTAAAACTAAGTTGTTATCTATTCCATTACGCAATAGGGTAAAAAAAAACACAGAGAGAGTTATTTTGACTTTTTAAGTGAAAAGTATACACATAAACCCTTAACGCGAAAGGTAACTTAAAACCACCATGTATACCATTTTTCATATTAAAGGAAAGGGGAAAATGAGGATAAACATGATGGTTATAGAGAAGAGTCATTGGGTATACTCTTACTATAACAATACATATTATGTCCACTATACTAGGCCCATCTGTTATATTACATGGTGTGTATACTATTTTCCATATTAAATAAGGGAAAATGAGGATATACATGGCCGTTATAGAGAAAAATTTTCGTGTATACACTTTTTGGGACAATATCTTTTAAAAGGGGATATTAAGCGATTTTATTCTATAACATAACGTGAATGCTCTAGTTTTTCCTTTTTTTAGCATGGAAAATAGAATAAATGGCGATTTTACCCTAGAACCGCCATGTATAAACTTTTCCTCCAATTTTTGTTTCATAATTCTTTAATTTAGAATGTCCTTCAACTTTTCATTTTACCTCGCTTGCTAGTAAGAAACCAAACACCGACCGTTTGAGAAGAAGAAATTCTATATCCAACTTCTCTCTTCTCTTTGCTGTAAATCTTGCTCATTTTTTTTCTTCATCACTTTGCTGTTGCCATCCTTCTCTCTATTCTCATAATATGTTCATTATTCCTTGGTTTTTCATCTTTTTACATTTTAAAATTTTGTTTAAGTTTAGCTTTTTCTTAATTTTACTTGTGTCATATATTCAAATTCCTTCATGTATATTTATACCGTATATAGTGTTCTAGTGTGTATCCGTACACTGTATTTTAGTTTTTGAATTGACGCCTTTTGGAGATGAATGTTGTTTTTACTATATATATTATCAAACTATTTTTAAAAATAAATTATATAAAGTAAATATATAGTATTGTAGAAATCATGATAGTATTACTAGTGCAAATATTATTGTGGTGTATATGAGTTCTGAGTATTTAGGTTGCTTTTTATTGACTTGGCTAATTTTATCAAAATTTCCAATTTTATTTTTAATTTAGGGCCATATTTTACTTATTTCTCATTATAGATTGTAAATGGATACATGTATTTACGTTATCTAGAGAATATATAGATGATGTTTAAAATTTTCTTTGTAGAAATTTGATAAGAAGATGGGTAAGTGAGATGTGAGATCATCTCATTAATTGTGGAACTAAGAAGTGTTATCTAGGTGCATATGGCATGGAGAACCACTTATTAGTGGACTTAGTGCAGCTGACCTTGGTGGTGTTGAAAATATAGGTGACTTCACTTATATGAAGAACCTAACCAAAATTGTTGAAGAACATTTTAGAGACCATTCATAAATATTCAAAATGTTGGTAAAGGATTCAGAGACGCCTTTACACAATAGTTGTACTAACATTACAAAAGTAATAAGAATTTTTTTCTCTCTTAATAATATTTTTTTTGTTATAATATAAACACCCCAAGTAAGAAAGAGTGGATGGAATAATTATTAGATTTTATATTATCACCTAAGTAATAAGAATTTAATATAAAATTGTAATAGTTCAGGTTACCTGATTCTTGATAGTTCAAAGGTTACTTAACTATCCAATGAATTGCCCTACTAGTAAGCATAATATAAGCATATGCTTTCTTTCATGATTACATGTCACATCAAGTGTCACTAGCCCTATTAATTATGCCTCAAAGACATTGTGAATAGAGATCCAAACTTTATCAACCCTTAGTAGCAAAGTATGAAAGGTTGATTTGGACTCAATAAATGTAGCAGAATTTGCAACAATAGGCCCATCCTCTATAACTTCCAAGTCACAAGGATACTGACCCTTTAATTAATAGTCAAAATATTCATATTATGGAGAAAAAAATTCTAGTACATAGATTTTAGTGCAGTATATTACCTCATTAATTTCTACAAAGGGTTTAGGGAAAATAGATGTGGAAGGTTAAAATGGACATTGTGAATATGATGCCATACTATCCAACCTTTTAAGCATTACTTCTTGTATTTCCCTTAATGCTAGCACTTATTTCTCCATATGTTCAAAACTTTCCTTTAACGTGTAGGAAAGTGGGTGGCATCCAAATAACTTAGATTGGTTTATATGTTCTACATTTACCACTATACTCTTGAGTGCCCAATGCATGTCTTAAAATGTCATTCGGACCTTCTTTGTCAAAAGCACCAGTCAAATAGTCCTATCTTATACCCTCCTATTTAAAATATTTTGGGATAAGTAACAATATTAAACCATGTAAAGATAAATATTGTGTGCCTTACAATTTTCACAATAATATGTCGAGTTGGTTCATTGCTAGGATTTTTGTTCTTTACTCTAGCATATATGCAAATATCAACTTGCTTCAGGGGGAACATATGGGGTCTTGGATAGCTCTACTTGATCCATACGTTGTTTCTCATATTGTATCAAGTAAAAATACTTACCAAAAATATTAGATCATAAAAGAATGGCATAGATGTTATTTTTATAACCATTATAGAAAGTTTAATATTTTTTTAATACACTTTAGATAACAATTTTCAAAAATAATTGTTAATTTATCCTCTTGATTTTTTGTTTGTTTTACTACAAACACAACTCCATGTTCTCATCGATTAACCTTAACCATTAATACCAAAACTTGACATATATCAGCTATCAACAAAGATCCAAATTCTTCACCAACTTCTAAACAAAAATACTTTTCAACAACATAATCATCACCACTAAAACCCATCTAAAATGAATTATCATTAGATAGGAAAAATTTAGAATTATAATTTTTTTTAAATTACTGAAAACCTACACCTAATTATCTAATAAGAAATAAATATCATCACACTTTTAAAAACATCAAATTATAAACCCTTAAAATCAAAAGCCTAAAAAGTATATACGAGATCCTCTATCAGCAACCATAACCTATACATCCATTACAAAATAAAAACTATCAAAACCTAGTCTAAAAAAATAGAATTTTACGTAACTCGACCAAAACCAGCTAAGCTAGACTTGTATGCATGTATATAAGAAATTGGAACATTGATCTCTTATTTCATTATTATCTTGTAGTGTGTATTCTCTTAGTTAAGATCTGACAAGATAGAGCTGCAACTCTCATTCATTTAATTATTCAATTAGGAAGTGAATTATAAAGTAACATTGTTTTAGTTTAAAACTAATTAAATACATGACATGCATTTTCTACATCTATATCTAAATATTTTCATGACATGAATTCAGACATAATATGCACATGTAGTATCCATAATCAATGCACTTTCTTTACTTAAGAACATACCAGAGCAAAGAAAGCATTTAAATTGTAAGTTCAAATTGTAAAGCACTAACTAGAGATATTAATTAAAATTGGAACAAAATATATTATTAAGAAATTTTAGCCTTGATAAGATCAAATGGAAAGATAATTTTTGGAGTTCTTCCATCGTTCATCATAATTTCCATTTGTAGTTCCCTAATAGATATGATAAACAACCTAAATGTACCAAAAATGGCCACATAAACATATGAACATAAATATATGAAACATGATAATGTATGGATCAAATGATTCCCTTTAGTCTAAAACTAATCAAAATGGATTGAATGATTGGCTAAGGAATCAAACACATAGACTTTTCTACTATAAGGATGAATAACATACAAAAACTAATGTTGAGAATCACGGTGTGGTATAAATAATATTTATTCTAAATGCATATCTATGATTGGTGGTAATAGATATTTCATGTTTTTCACTTCCAACTTAACTTGTGTATCATTCATATACACACACAAATATGCAGAAAAGGGACAACTAAATGTCTTAGCCATGAACCCCAATTCCCTATGCATGAAAATAATTGTACATATGAATTAATAACATTCGGGATTCACACTAGTGGCACCATAAAATTAAAAACATTAATTTACTAATATGATAATGAATACTCCATCCATATAAAAAAAGAAGTCATTTTAATAATTTATTCACTTTTTTAGGAAATAATAAATAGAGTATTCAAACTCCACTTACATCCTCCATTAAAATATAGCAAAGCATCTAATACATTGATAATGAAAGAAAAAAGGTGAGCGTAAAAGTGGAAAATAGTTTTAGAATTTTTATGATAGAATGAATTTTTTTTTATATGGAGGGAGCAATACTTACTTAACATATATGGATATAGATGTAGATGTAGATGACATCAACTCTAAGCAAACCACTTCATTCATTTCATCTTTCTAGATAGGAACATTATTAGATGTGATTTGACCAACAAATCAATAGTCCTATAGAAAAAAATCTAATCCCCACTAAGGAAATGTTTGGCATACAAGCTCAATAGAGTCAAAATTGGAATGCTTGGGATCTATGGTTGGATGAAAGTTTCAAATGTTAGTTCACTAAATGTAGTCACTAAAGGAGTAGCTAAAGTGTTTGTAATTTTTCCATCCCCTCTAATTCTTTTCTTTGTGCTCTTTCCATCAACTTCTTTATCCTTTGACATAGAACTACTAAACTAGTTATATTAATCATAATATTAGCTAATGTCTTTAATTTAATGAAAAAAAATAGATATTGATGGTGATGGAGAGTGTGACTACCTTTGCTTCAAAAGCTTTCCTCGACTTTTATTTCTTAATTCATATTAATAAAAAAATTAAATAATTGAATAAATACCTAATTAGTTTAATGTAATAAATATATCAGGTTTTAACAATAATATAGATTATTTGACCTATTTATTCATCAAATGTATCTATTTTATAGGCCAACATGAAAAAACTCCTTCACCTTGTTCCATGATTGCAAGTGATCTCCTTTATTATATAAGGATAACAATGAATCCTTAATTATTAGATTTTTTATGCAACAATGAATTTGATTATTTGCTATAGGATTCCCATTGATCATTAACATGGTGGTACCATATCATATTTTCACTCTACCTTTTACCCAGAGAATTAATGGGTCGCAATTAGCAAGTCACACTTATACATACCCTAATAAAGTTGTTTATATTATATAATTTAAATAGTTTATGATACTTGATACATATAATAACAAATGTAAACCATGTTTAAGGATGCTTAGTGTGTAATGAAATGACAAATGTAGAACCTCTTCATAATTTTCTCTCACAATATCTATGTTAGGTAACGAAAATAGATCATGTGACACTTGACTAGTTGGGTTATGCCCTTGAGATTTCACAAGTTTAATACCACCACCTTTCACTATCAAACAATTTCATTTTAAAATATTACATAAGCGGAAAAATTAATGAAAACACTTAGAAAAATCAAGGTATTACTACCATACCTAACATAGGATAAACGTTAGCTGCCAGTCATGTATTAAATATAGGGCTAAAAAACCAAACAAAACAAAACTAAAGTAGAGTGCACAAGAACAAGATATATATATATATATAATGTTCACACAACAAGACCTTGACATAATAAAATATACAAGGAAACAAAGGAATGGTGTGGCCCCAAAACCTTGGTACATCATGGACCACACAAAAGTCTCTAGATATCCACACCCTAAAACTCTATGCCCAATTTGAGGTAGGCCCACTACAAACTATCCCCTAAAACTTATACATGATCCTATGCTCGTGAGAATGATCTAGTGACAAAGCAAATGGGTATATCAATACACTATCTATTGAGTAAGCCAAGTTACCTTCTCAATGGGATTCATAAGCATACAAGGTTCTAACATATTATGGAAATCATACTTAACGTGAGTCATAATGATGTCATGTAATTAGATGCACTTACTCTATCATGGTCAGGTAATGCATCAAAACTTAATACCATGCACAAATCAGGCAAGTTAGGGTGCATCATGCTTGTCTTCATATCACAACATAATCGATAATCACGTAAAAAATACTAAGTAGGCTATTCAAATGACAACTAGGTTTTCTACCATCTATTTCAATAGTTTTTCATTATATTTATTTTCAACTTACACATTTAATTAGATTATTCATTTATAATCATTATTTCTCTTCCTATTCCTTCTCTTTTACTTTTCATTTCATTCATATCCTTATTTTATTCTCATCCTAGTACATATTCAAATTATTATTCTGATACTTATTCAAATTCTTATCCAAATACTTGTCCGAGTTATTATCCAATTACTCATGCAAGTTATTGTCTAAGTATTCATTCCTACCCATTTTATAATCATTATCATTGAGGGATGGACTGTACACCACCCTATGATCTTATATACCATGGAAGCTTATCTAAACTATGGGACATAATGCCCATGCCAAAGCTAAGTAACAATAATGGACGTAAGTCTGGGCTAAAGCCAAGTAACCATGAATGAACAAAAGACTAGGCTGAAGCCAAACCATCTAGGTAACAAGACTCTCTAGTATCAATACCCTTTAGTACATCATCAATGTCTAGAGTAGATAAAGTTCCAGGATCTACTAGTATCCCACATGAAGGCACTAATAAATGCCTGAAGTTAGACTAACCCTTGATAACTGACCAAGGATCGGGTAATGCAGACCTATACACACCTTGATTATCTTTCACTTTACAAGATTAACACATTATTCTTAAGGTTATGTGATCATGCAAGGCCCATACAATATGCAAACAAAACATTCACATACTTATTCCATGTTAACCCTTTTCATCCTCAACTATGTGTGGGATTTCCATTAATGCTTGCTTAATATTAACCAAATCTATTATAGTAATCCATCCCAGACAAACCCGTATTTCATCACCCTATTTAAAGCCATCATATTTTTTGGGGGGGTTTACCTATCAAGGCCTTTACAATGCCCATTGAATATGTCATGAATCGTGATTCATTTAATCCATCCATTGGGTGGTTAATCCATGTTAACATATGTATTTTTCCATTAATTAGTTATATAACTATGTTAGGAACAATCTTGAAGCGCATCTAAGCCAAGAAATCAAAATCACACCAATAAGTAGAACCATTTGATTGGTTTAGTCTAATAAGTTGATCGGTTATACCAACCTATCAATCAGTTGGGAAAACCAGTCAATTGGTTTAAGCCGACCAATTGATTGGTTTTGCTTGACCAAACTCAAGTTTCCCTCAAACCAGTCAGTCAATTTGCACAGACCAGTTAAGTTTTCATATATCAGTCAATTGATTATACCCAACTAGCCAATGTGTTTATGTAGAGAGTAAGGCCAAGGACACTACAGACCTACCAATTGATGGATTAGGTCAACAAGTCAATTGTTCTAAGGACCAGTCAAACAGTTAGACCTAATTAATTGATCAGTTTGACCTCGAACAACACCAAAAAGGCATTTACATGTAGATCGTACTTATTATTCCTTGTCATACCCAAATTAGGACATGGACTAACATCATATAGACACATTTCCATCTTACAATAGTTGCATATTTCACCATTAATTATCACAACTCAATTTCCCTCAAAATCATGCAATGCTCTTAAATTTTCACAATTTAATCACCCAATACTAAATCAAAAAACCGTATACTCTTTCCAACATATAAATTTGAATTATAAAGATTTCCTAGCATACATACTTAACCAAGTCACATTTTAAAAGTAATAATGACTTACTTGATGTAGGTAAAACTTTAATAAAATAAGAAAACAAAAAATGTGGAAATCCTCAATATTTAAAACCTTAAAAATGGCAAGTTCAAAAATAGAAATCATTGAATAATTTTCCCAAATTAGAACTTAGAATAGAAAAGGAAAATGGATATAACACACCAAAGAGAAAAATAGAGGAAGATTATGTTGAAATCACAACTAAAATCTCTCCTAAACTTAACTATTTCATGTATAACAATAAAAAAAGGGAACTAGAGTGAGATCTAAAGATCAAAATAATTTAAGTGTAAGGCTCAAAGTGGAGAAGGGAGAAGGTAAGTACTAGGGATCTAATGGTTTTTTGGTAGCTGAAAGAAAATGTGAATAAAAGGGGTGATTAGGGTTATTTATAGCCAACAAATCAAGATAATAACAAGTGTGGTTAGGGAAAGATCAAAAAACCCTAATTCTCACCGTTAAAATTTGAATGGAATGGGTATCTTCTATACCATATAGGTCAACCTATCTTCCAAAGCTAAAATGGTAATTCTAGAGTGGTACATATCAGTTTAGTCTAGAAGTGCCAAACATAAGAGGGAAAATGGAAACTCAACATGGGAGTAATCTCCTAACTAAGTAGAATTAGGTATATAATCGAAGCAATGATTTCGGAAGTGTGCAAAGGGGAGAGGTTGAAGAAGAAAAAGTTGTAGTCATATTCCCCCTCAATTATACAAATCAAACATCTCAAATCAGTTTGAGGTAGTATTTTATTCTAATAGCATCATGAGAAAGGTTAATAATATTTAAGAACAACTTGGAATGGGGTTCACAAGGTTCCATTTTGGCATTAAAAATTTTTCCTAAAAAATTAAGTTTCGAAAATGTACTCAGGTATATAAATGAAATGCCCCAAAAAATTCTAATCTAAAATATTATATTTAAATGAGTTTTTATCATAAATATTAATTAAATTAATTATTTTAATTAAAATAAAAAGGAAATTAATTAGGGAAAATCAAGAATAAATTTATAAGTATGTTAATTAAGAGAAATTGGGTATTTTAGCTAATTAAGGATTTGTATTTTAGAAATTAACTAAATAAATTATTTTATTTAAAATAATGAGGAGAAAATAGTTTAAAATTAATATTAATTTTATAAATAAATTAATGGAAGAAAATTAGGGTGTTTTGCTAATTAAAATGGAATTTATGGAAAATCTTTTAAAAATCCTAATTTAGCCTAAAAAAAGATTTAAATATTATTTTATTTAAATATTATTATTTTTAAATATTCTAAATATTCAGATTAATTTAATTGACCCTAATCTAATTATTTTCTCCTTTCCTTTTTCCCTTTTTCTTTTTCTTTCTTCCTTTTTCCTCTTCTTTTTCTTTCTTTTTCTTTTTTTTTTCTTTTTCCTCTTCTCTCGCCGAACTGGGCCAGCTCGCGGCCCAGTTCCTTTTTTTTCTTTCTTCTTCTCTTCGGCACGGCCCAGCCCGCGCCGTCGTCCTGCCTCCGCCCTCCACGCGGCGTTTCGCCCGTTTTACGCTCGAACCTCGTCGTTCCATTAAACGCACACTCGACCGCGCGCGAACCGGCCCGGTTCTTCCCCTTTTCTTTTCTTTTCCCGGCCGACCCGACCGCCCCCTCTCTTCTTCCTTCTTCCTCCTTCCTCCTCCGTCGACGCTGCTGCATCTTTCGACCTCATTAATGGCTTCTCCGGCTACGGTGAATAATACCGCCCGTTTCTTGTCTCATTGTCTTCCTCTTAACTCCAGAAATAAATTCATATAATTATTTGACGTTAACTCTCGGCCGTTTCTCCTCCCTAACCTCTCGAAATTTCGAGCAAACCAAACGATGGCCCGACAGTTTTCTGCCACCGGCCACCCAAATTATTGCATTTAAAACTTCCATGTCGATCTCCAGCTCCTCTTTATCCATTCCAACATCTATAAATAGCCTAATGGTAGGACTTTTGGATTTCTTTTCTTCCCCGAAACCCTCGGCCCGAGCTTCCGCCACCCCAACTTCAGACGCCTCTTCCGCCACCTTCGGCCAACATCAGAGCCACCGCTTCATGCCAAATGCTTCCCTGCAACGTCCTCTAACTAACTAAACCATTATAACCTCTCGATTCTTCCTGCACAAGCCTCCATAGTCGTGCCAAGTTGGATGCTCGTTCTCGCCGGAATTTTGACCCCGAAGCCTTAAACCGCCTTCCACCGCCGTGCGCCGCCACCTTTGGCTGCACCACCACCATCATTTTGTTCCTCTCCTCCTGGGAAACAATAAACACCTCTTATATCACCTCAATTCTCCCTATCTTTTTCCCAACATTCATCTTTCCCTCTTTTCTTCTGTTTTTCCGGCCACCGTCGCCGCCGCCGTGAACCACCGCCGGTGCCACCTATCCCCACCAACTTAAGGTTGAACCCTAGACCCTCTCAACCATTTTCCATATTATTATAAGCCTTGATTTAATTTATTTCAATTATTTGCATATAATTACCATTATTATTATTCTTAATATGTTTTATTATTATTTGATGAGAAATTTTATTATGAATTTTACTTGCAGGGTGGAGAGTGGTAATAAAACAATATTATTGTTAGTTTCGAATTTTAAGTTATTAATTGAATTATTATGGGATTATTATCATTCTTCTTCTTATTATTATTATTAATATTATAATTATTAGAATACTTATTATTATCATTTTATTAATTATTTTGGAAAATCTTAGGCCCTAATTTTATATTAACATTCACACTTATTTATCTTAGTATTATTATTGTTCTTATAACTATTGACAACAATATTGTTATTATCTTTATTATTTTAATGTTATTATATATGTTATTAATTTTATTATTAATATTAAATAAATGGTAAGTCATTAGTTATTTGAAAACTTATATGATATTTTTATTATTATTATTATTATTATTATTATTATTATTATTATTATTATTATTATCTATATTCTCATTGATAGTAGTTTTATTAATTTTGATATTATTATATTAGTATCATTATTATTATTAAGGTAAAGTCTTTAACCCTATATTATCAAGGTTTATAATATCTCTATTATTTTTATGTCTCTAGCAAAGTTAGAATTTATTTAAGGTTATTTTATTCATATGTTATTATTTGGTCTAAGCCCTAAGGAGGCGTAGGAACGTGCTCCAAGATCGGTGTCGTTTCAGGTAAGGGGTGCTAAGGCCTTTTATGTGCTAATGTGCATTGTGTGCCTCGTATTCTATGCATTCTATGTTTATGATTATTAATTATGACGTATATGATATAACATGGAGTTAAAGTATGCTTTCGTATGGAATGTGTATTATTTGTGTATGACCCTATAAGACATGCATGTGAGGATGTTGATATGATTTTATGTGGGAGAAAGGATGAAAAAGGAGGATGGGGAAGGAAGTTGACTAAGGGAAGTGAGTTGACCTAATTTTATGAATTTATAAGGAATAATCTATTGCATGGTTTTATTTGGAAGAATGTAATCTATGATGTTATATGGGAGAATCGAATTATTGTTTGTTTGGGAGAATCTAATTTATGATTTTAATTGGGAGAATCTAATTTATGATTTGTCTGGTAAAATCCAATTTATGGTTTTATATGGGGAAGTTTAATTTATGGTTTGGTATGATTTTATGTGAGAGAAATTAATATATGGTTTGTATGGAAGAATTTAATTTATGATTTGATTGGGAGAATATAATTTATGATTTTTTTGGGAGAATCTAATTTATGGTTTTGCTTGGGAGATTCTAATTTATGATTTTATGGGGAAGAATCTAACTTATGGTCTTGTATGGTAGAATCTAATTTGTGGTTATGAAAGGGGAGAATCTAATCAATTGTATTATGTGGAAAAATCTTTGGGTTTTATATGATTTGAATCTTTGTGTTGGTATGAATTGAATTTAGGGTTTTGTGTGAATGAATCTTTGGGTTGTATATGGTTTGAACTTAGGGTTTGGTAAGGATGGATACTTAGTTTGGTATGGATGAATCTTTGGGTTTTATATGGTTTGAATCTGAGGTTTGGTATGAATGAATCTTTGAGTTATGTGGATTGATTTTAGGGTTTTGTATGATGAGACTCTGGGTTTGTATAATGGTTAATGGTTGTATGGTGGTATTAGGGTTTGCATGGAAGTTAATAATTGCATGGGATGTGTAAAGTTTTTATGAGAGTGAAGTTTATGTATGGAACGCTGCTTTGGGATTTAAGGAAGGTAATGTAAGTGTTGTTTGGGTGTTTAAGCACTTGGGATGAAAAATATCATGTGGAGCAAATTAAGGGTACGAAGGAGACTAAATTAGGGTTTTGGGATAAAACCCTAGAGTGAGATGTGAAGTAGAATTGGAGGATAATTGTGAAGGGAGCAATCTATGCATGTCTAGGGTTTGGTGGTAGCACGTGTGTAATTAGTGAATAAAGTATGATGATGAATATGGAATTTATGATTTATGATTCGTGCTTGTGCATGGCGAAAGCCTTTGAATAAGAGATTTAAGACACTAATCATATGAAGTGGAAGATTATTGAGCCGAGTCCAAACCGATCCACCGGTCAGGAATAGTGGTTAGGACGCGTAGTCCTATGTGCGACCGATCCACCGGTTATAATAGTGGTTAGGACATGAGGTCCTATGTGTGACCGGCCCACCGGTAATAATAGTGGGGTGACTCGAGCTCAATAAACACAAACCAGTATCATTAAAGCTCTTAAAAGATACTAATTACTTACAATGGAACACCATGCGAGGAGGAACCAAACCGATCCACCGGTTAGGAATAGTGGTTAGGGTTGCTACCCTATGTGTGACCGATCCACCGGTAATAATAGTGGTTAGGGCGTGATGCTCTATTGTGACCGGCCCACTGGTTATAATAGTGGGGTGTTCCTCTGCTCGCATGGATTTGATAAAAGGCATGGTGTGAATTAGATTATGATAAGAGATTAATTAAATAATTAATCCGGACTATGATTGGGCCTTTGTTCTTTTACCTGAATTGTTCATATACCTTTATGTTGTTATGTTGGATTATGCCCTGTTATTATTCTGCATGGATTATGTGCTTACGTGTTGGCCTTAGTGCTCGGTTACCTTACTCAATACGTAGCGTACTGATCACCCTTTTTATGGGTGCTGCTCATTCCCACGAGTAGTATGCCCTTCTGATTTGTGCAGGTGGGCGAGATATCAGTTGGGGCTGAGTGTTGAGCATGTTTGGCTCGAGATTCAAGAGAATTGTGGCCATATTATAGTCTTTATATGACTCTAATTCTTTTTTTTTAATCTTTTATCGGTTGTAAGTTTAATTCTCTTTTGGAAATGAATTACATTTCTTGATGCGTACTCTGATTTTGTTTTACAACCGTTTAATGCTTATTTGGAAATTGAATTGTATTGATTATTTCTTTTCTTAGCCTTAGCACTTGGTACTGGAACGGTCGGAGAGCACCGGTCTGGTACTAAGTGTGGCGGTAACACTTCTAGAATTCACAGGTTTTCATTGCTTCTAATTTAATTGCTTCCGCTTTTAAAAAAAAAAAATTAGTGAATTTTGGGGTGTTACAATAAACCAATTGATTAATTTAACCTACCAGCCAACTATTCTACTGATCAGTCAATTAGTCTCCAAAACCAGTCGATCAGTTTGGTTGATAAAAATATTTGAGCAAGCATGATGAATTAGTCAATCGGTTCATAGAACCAGTTGATTGGTCCACCTAAAACCTTGTTTAATTTATTTTTCCAATCCTATTAAAATTTAAGTTTACCTCAAACCCAATCATAGTTCCAAATCAATATCAAGCACTATAAAATCTTATTAAACATCAAAATTTTTCATTTAATAAATTTCACAAAAATATGGGGTATTATAATAAAAAATAATTTATTTCATTTTCTAAGATTATCCTTTGTCACTTAGTTTAATTGTTTTTTTAGGTATTTGACCTAGTTATTTATCTTCTAAGACCAATCTATTTCATAAAAAACCCTGAAGTCTAGGCCCCTTTGCCTTTGTAGGTATTCTTGGTTTCCTTTTGGTTGTGAAGAACATTTTATTCAATGATGACTTCCATTGAATTTGATTGTTCAATAGCATCATGATATTTTCACAATTAGCCAAATTTAGAATTTAGAGTACATAAAAGAGCATTTGTAGTTTCATAATAAAAAAAAAACTATTTAGGATAAATTAAAATGCTTTGAACTTAAACTTTTATCAATCAATTGATGCACCCCCTCGTTGATATACCTAGCATGTTCATTTGCTCTAGTTTTCATATATAATGTGAATATAGTAATAATTGGGTACTCATATTCTATTTTTTATCAACTTCAAATTGAAACATAAGACATGCTTTTTAGATCTATTATAATATTTTCTTTGACATTTAAGCATATAAAGTGAACATTTTATACCAACATATCTTGGACGCATATACTTTTCATGACATTGTTAGGGCAACAGTTCTTCTTTGCCAGTTTTGAGACATGGCACTAAACAACTTTATTAAAATCTAAATGTTTATAATAATTAGGCTATATCTATTAAACATCTATTAGTATAAATATATCAATGTGACACATACCTTAGAATCCTCTATGTTTGAAAGTAGAAAAATGCATCCTAATCGTATTAGGATATAAATTTTTAATGTTTTGATGGATTTGTCAATATTTTTTAGTAGTACATTTGGGGTATTACAACTTGACATCAAAGTTTTGGATTGGATTGTTGTGTTTTGTTTTTCAAAATTTAGTTCTCAATTGATCGTTTTTATAATTTTATCAGTTTATTTTATATTTTCGAAAACTCAACTCTTTAAAAATCTAGATTAACTTATGAAGAATCAATAATGGGGAGCCAAGGAGGCCTTAAAATTTCATATATGTTTTATGTGCTAGTGAGTTAAGAATTGTTTACCCTAACATGTTCTATACTTTGTTGATAGCTTACCATGGCATTAAATGCTCGTGTTAGATGTTTGGAAGAGGCATTTGAGGCCTTCATGGAGTTTTTCCAGTGTCCACCAACCCAACCTCAGCCTTAGTTGCCACCTGTACCTCTGTATCACCTATATAAAGGAATTGGAGAAGCCTAGCTTCTAAGTTTTTCTGCTGATAATCCACCAAGTTACATCAAAGAGGATGATCTATTCATCCTAGAAGGTTAGTTCAACACCCTAAAATTTACTACTATTTTTTTCTTTTTTTATTAGAAGTGTAATATCAAGATAATTAGGTTTTACTGCAATACTAGACATAATTATATCTTACCATACCACTCTTACATCAAAAAAGGTTGCCACAGAGTAGTACACAAAACGAGCCGCCAGGCACGAAAAGGAGAGACATATGGGGAGATTAAGGGAAGAAAAGGACAAGCGATGCATGACACGGAGAATAAGGAATCAAGGAGAAAGTTGTCAAGTGGTGGTAATATGACACATGGAAATCAAGGCAGAGCAAGGCATATCAAGGCCGAAAAGGAAAAAAAAAAGAGAATTATTGGCACAGAGATCAAGGATACCGAGAGAGATAAAAATAGAGGAAAATTATACTGATAGGATTTATTTTAGATGAAATTAATTTTTCAACTGAATAAATTCTTAATCTTTCATCAATAATTAATTCCAGTTATTTATTTCTCTATTTTTAATTTATATTTTGGATATATATATTTTTGTGTAACTAATTTAATAATTATGGCTGGCTAAAAATTTGTTGCTAGGGAATAAATTGAAACCCTATATTAGGGTTTGAACTATAATTTTATTTTTTTTGTTTTGTGAGATTGTTCCTTGACTCTATTTTAATTGCTATCGTTTATATATATATAATTATGTCAGGTATAATTTATATGGTGTATATCTTGTTCTCATTTCCTCATAAGTGATAGTAAGTAGGACTCTTCACCTAATAGTTTTATGATTCTAACCAAAGTAGTAAAATGTTTAGATACGTGTGGGTTAAGGAAAGGAAATATAGCTAGGCATGCTTTGTGTACTAGTTTGGGTACTTAGATTGATAGCCTTCCAATTATACTTAATGTATTAAATATTGTTAAATATAGGGGCCACTTGTTGCTGCTATACTGCTTATATTTAATAGGGTTAATATTGGCACTTTGTCGTATTAATTAATTAAGGAAAGTAATATAAGGTGTATGGACTTGCTTTTGGTGCACAACTTGGTCAATCTCTTTTTCATGATTAAAATATATCTTAGAAATTAATATTATATTTTTACCCAATCTAGTTGTGGATTTTGGATTCCCTAGCATATTTTTCATATCTACGGGTCCCATTATTTCTATTATTATTTTATTTTATTTTATTTATTTATTTTATTACTTTATTATTTTTCTTATTTTATAACCCCCATTAGTATTTTTCTTATTTATTTATTTTGTGGTATTTAGGGTTTTATTTTTATTTTAAGCTAGTTAAATAGAGGTGAGCCATCTCAATCCCCAGTTTAGAACGATATCCTTATTTGCTAGTGCTACAAGTGATAACAAGAGGATTTAAACGATATCCACCTAATGATCCTAGAATGTTTGTAACTAAAATCTCTATTGATGATGTGAGGGTGTGGATGACATATCAAGACGAGTAGACTTTGAGAGTGATGGGTTCTATTCAACCTAGGTAAGGCTACTAATGGATTTCATAGGATGGTTAGTGGGTGTTCTTGTTTAGGTATTTGGGTTGTAGCAACCTTTTATCATATATATTGTTGTCATTGCCTTAGGTGTCTTTATATAGTTTTGGTATTGTTTTAAACGTGCAATGAATTTACAACTTTTGTATAAGTATTTGATATCTTTCTACACACAAACTCTTTCTAAGTAAGAACTGTTTTTTTATTGGTATATTTTTATTCCCTTGTTGGAATGTTTTATATATATATAATAACATGATACATTATACAAATATGAATTCTTTCTAAGCATAAGCAATATATGAACTAGTTGGTAGTATTGAATTTATTTGTAAAAATATTTTTTTGTGGGATACATATAGATTGGAAGACTATGGATCTGAAATGAATGTCAGCAAATCATTTTTCTAGATAATATGGTAAATGAGTTGATTTTTTCATCAAGTTTGTAGTAGAACATGCTTGAGATACTAGTAGAATAGTCTGTCTTTGTTTAAATAGTGCTTATATTCAACATGGCAATGATAATGATTTGTGAGATTACTTGTTTGTGTATTGAATTGATACAAGTTACACTAAATGGATATGGCATAGTGAGACATTATCTGGATATCATAATAAGGAATGTAGGAGGGATAGTAGTGGATCATTTGACGACACTAAGGGTTTTGTTAGAGGAGATGACTCGGAAGGTTGAGGAAATTATTTACAATTGTTTAAAAATATTCAACCAGTTATTGAGTGACTCAGAAAAACATTTATACAGTGATTGTAAGAAATTTATAGATTATCTGCTACTTTAAGTTTGGAAAACTTAAAAGCATGTAATGGATGAAGTGATAAGAGTTTCATGGAATTATTAATGCTTGTTAAAGAAATTATTCCCGATGATAACATTCTACCTGATCACACCTATAAAGCAAAGAAGATTCTTTTTATCTATGGGTATGAGTTATGTGAAGATACATACATTCCCTAATAATTATATATTATTTTCACAATGAATATGCATATTTAGATAATTATGCTATAATACCTAGATTTAGGAAGGCAAAGCACCACGATACAAGAAGAATAAGGTTCCATGTAAGGTATTATGGTATTTTCCTAGAATACCAGGACTCAAATGTATGTTTAATGATGTCCAAGATGTGAAGAACTTTAGATGGCACGCTAATGAGAAGATAAATAACGGGTTTCTAGGACATCTATCAAACTCTCCATAATAAATGATGATTGATGGCTTGATTATTAAATTTGGGAAAGAACTAAGAAACTTACATCTTGCACTTTATATTAATGGTATGAGTCTGCACAATCAAGGAATATACAGTATATGGTCAGGGATTTTTATTATATACAATCTACCACTATGGATCTAAATGAAAGGCAAGTATATGATGTTGCATTTACTCATTTTGGGGCCAAACCAATAGGGAAATGATATTGATGTTCATTTGGAACCTTTCATTGATGATTTGAAGTTATTATGGGACATGAGTGTTGAAGTATTATATACATATGGTGAGGAAAATTTCACTTTTGAGAGGAATGTTATTTAGTACTATAAGCAATTTTCTCGCATATGGTAACTTGTAAAATTATAGTGTGAAAGGCCATTACAAAGGCCTAATATGTGAGGGTTATACTATATTTGTTTAGTTAATGCATGGCTGAGAGAATGTTTTTCTTGGGAATCATAGATTTTTACTAAATGGCCATCCTTATCATAAGCAAATAAATTCTTTCAATAAATTTTCAAAATAAGGGCATATACCAATCATGTTAATAGGTAGACAGTGTATTTGAAGATGAAACATTTGATGGTGTAATGTGGGAAGAATAAGAAAGATAATCCTCCATTATTTAGGTGGAAGAAGATGTTTATATTCTTCAACCATCCATATTAGGAATCTTTATACATGAAGCATGTCCTCAAAGTGATGTATATCGAGAAAAATATATGTTATAGTCTTGTTGGTACATTACTTACTATTCCATAAAAGACTAAAGACGACATCCATTCTTGATTGGGTAGTGATGAAATTGGCATTAAGCATCAAATAGCACCATGAGAAAATGGAAGAAGAACATATTTACCACTAGCTTTCCATACTCTCTCTAGAAATGAGAAATTCTCATTTTTTTAAATTCTTTAATCGTGTTAAGGTTTTGAATGGATAATATTCAAATGTCAGAAGGATAGTGTCAGTGAAATAGTTGAAACTAATTAATATAAAGTCTTGTGATTGTTATATTCTAATGCAACAATTGATGACAATACCCATATATGGAATTTTGCTTAAGCATGTTTGCATTGCTATTACTAGGATTTGTTGGTCCTTTAATGCACTCTACTCTAAATTCATACACCCTAATATTTTGGATGATTTACAAAGAGGGATTGTGATGACTTTATGCCAGTGTAAAATATACTTTCCTCCCTAATTATTTGACATTATGGTACATCTAACCATTCACTTGGTTTATGAAGTAAAAATATTAGGACCTATTCATTGGCACTGGATTTACCCCTTGAAATTATTTATGAAGTTGATAAAAGGTTTTCATGAAGAATCGATATCGAGCAAAATAATGTAATGTTAAAAGATACCTGGTAGAAGAGAACATTGAATTTTGCATAAAGTGCTTGTTTAATGCCGAAACTCCGAAACTCTTGGTATTTCTAAGTCTTAGCAAATAAGAAAAATAGAAGTACATGGTATTGGGGGTAAAACAATTTGGGCACATAAACCTTGGCATGCTCCGTAAAGCATATGTCTATATATTATATAACAATGATGATGTTCAACCATATATTGAAGAACATATGCATTCTTAGAGAATTGAAAATCCATCAATGAATAAGAAATGGATGATTGATAAACCTAATCTTTCTTTCATACATTGGCTAAGAGATCACATCATTCTGCTCATTGGAAATTCCCCGACATCAATTTCTAAAACCCTAAATTGGTTATCTCTAATGCCTCAATATGAAGTTCTCTAATATTTTAGTTATGCCATCAACATATATACTTTTTACACGGAACAACAAGATGAGAAAGTAAAATGCAAAATAGTGGAGTGACTTTATTAGCTAAGGTAATGCATATTGCACATGCGAAGGATAAGAATCTAACATATGCAAATATGAATTATTATAGCGTTATTGAATGAATTTGGGAGCTAGATTACGCTGTGTTTGAAACACCTATTTTTGGATGCAGATGAGTTGATAATAATTTTGGGATTAGATATGAGTAGAGCTAGCAAAAGTTAACCCCACCCGCCCAACCCAAACCGACCCGACCCAACTTGAGACAAACTAAACTGAATAAGACCCGAAAAGTATAGCAACCCGACCCGACCTAAACCCGATCCGACATTGACCCAACCCGTAGCTGACCTGATAAAAAATTAACCCGACTCGAACCCTACCTAACCCAATGCGAACCCATGACATGATAACAACCCGACCCACCTTCGACCTGATAGCTTTAAGTGACTCGACCCGACATTCACCCAATCCGACTCGTCATTGACCTAATAAGACATCAAAATCTATTATAATAATAATAAATGACATATTTTATTACTCACTAAAAGCTTTTAAAATATAATGCTTTAAACATTGTACTTATTTTTAATACCTTAACCCTAGACATTCTATACAATATCATTTAGAATAAAAAAAATCTCATAGCTCCAACTTTTGATGCATTTTTTTAAAACAACAAATATTATATTAATTTACACAGATTATAAGTTTATTATAAATAGAAAATCAAACTAGTACTATGAAAATATAATTATAGTGGTTAGTGGTTACCTAATGAAATTGTAATTACAATTTTTGCCAATTGAAAATTACTAACCCATACACCATCGTGCTATAAATCCGGTATATTTTATAACATATTGTACACTTAATCAATTACAAACAATTAAGAAATTACCCAATTTAAATAATTAGGATTTTTGAGCCTGAACAAAAAATCCAATCAAATCTTATTCAAATATTTAAATTACTAGTTTGAAATTAAAATTAGACATATTCTAAAACATATTGTATACTCAATTGATGAAAAACTATTAAGGAATTACCCAATTTAACATAATTAGGGCTTTTGAGCCTAAACTGCAAATCCAGTCAAATCTAATTCAAATATTTAAATTGATGGTTCAAAATTGAAATTAGACATATTCTAAAATATATTATATACTCAATTGATTAAAAACTATTAAGGAATTACCCAAATTAATATAACTAGGATTTTTCAGCCTGAACTGCAAATCCAATCAAATCTTATTCAAATAACTATTCAAAATTGAAATTAGACATATTATAAAACATAGTGTATGCTCAATAGATTAAAAACTATTAAGGAATTATCCAATTTAACATAATTAAGGTTTTTGAGCTCGAACTACAAATCCGGTTAAATCTTATTCAAATGTTTAAATTGACAGTTCAAAATTGAAATTAGACATATTTTAAAACATATTGTATACTTAATTGATTAAAAACTATTAAGCAATTACCCAATTAAATATAATTAGGGTTTTTGAGCCTAAACAACAAATCATATCAAATCTTATTCAAATATTTAAATTAACGGTTCAAAATTAAAATTAGAAATATTCTAAAACCTATTATATACTCAATTGATTAAAAACTATTAAAGAATTACCCAATTTAACATATTTAAGTTTTTGAGCCCGAACTGCAAATCCTGTCAAATCTTATTAAAATATTTAAATTGATGGTTCAAAATTGAAATTAGATATATTCTAAATTATATTGTATATTCAATTGAATAAAAACTATTAAGGAATTACACAATTTAACATAATTAAGATTTTTGAGCCAAAACTACAAATCTGGTTAAATCTTATTCAAATATTTAAATTGACAGTTCAAAATTAAAATTAGACATATTCTAAAACATATTTTATATTCAATTGATTAAAAACTATTAAGGAATTATCCAATTTAACATAATTAGGGTTTTTGAGTCCAAATTGCAAATCTAGTCGAATCTTATTCAAATATTTAAATTGATGGTTCAAAATTAAAATTAGAAATATTCTAAAACATATTGTATAATCAATTTAATAAAATAACTCAATTATATAATCCAATTTAAATCCGCAAAAGGTTTAACCTAACAATCCAATTCCAATATATTTCATACTACTTTCCCAATTTAACAATACCAACATGAAATTAAGTATATTTCACAGTATATTGCGTGGTCAATTTATCCAAAATAGCTTAATCACGCGAATCCGATAAATCCGAACATAAACGGATAAAAAATCTTTTTTATTTAGCTGTAAAAATACATTACATATAATATTCTTATTTTATTTTTCTATACCAGTAATCTTATGATTGTCTCTAATATTTATAATATAATAAATGATAATTATACACTATATAATTATATTTATGATCGCATTTATTTTTATAAATTTATCTTTTCTTAAGTAATCAAATATTTTAAGTACTAAAATAAATATAATATATGATAAATATTTAATATTTTTACTTGTAAAATTTATAAATATTTTAAGTAATCAAATATAATATTGTTAAAAATTATAAATATCTTCATTATTTAATTGTAAAGGTAAAGCACATATAATATTCTTATTTCATTTATCTTTATTAGTAATATTATGACTGTCTCTAATATTTATAATGAAATAAATGATAATTATACACTATATAGTCATATTTTTTATCACCTTTGTTTTATAAAATTATATTTTTTAAGTAATCAAATAAATATAATATATAATAAATATCTAATAATTTTACTTGTAAAAATTATAAATATTTTAAGTAATCAAATATAATATTATTAAAACTTATAAATATATCTATTATTTACTTGTAAAAATAAAACACATATAATATTCTTATTTCATTTATCTTTACTAGTACTTTTATGATTGTCTCTAATATTTACAATGTAATAAATGATAATTATACATTGTATAGTCATGTTATGGTCACCTTTATTTTATAAAATTATCCTTTTTAAGTAATTAAATATTTTAAATTATCAAATAAATGATAAATATCTTTGTTATATTCAATCATGAAATATTTTTATTATTAAAATTTATAAATATCTTTACTATTTACTTGTGAAAATAAAGCGCATCTAATATTCTTAATTCATTTATCTGCAATAGTAATCTTATGATTGTCTCTAATATTTACAACATAATAAATGATAATTATCTGAACTCGAGTTTGACTCAACTCATCAAAACTCGACCTGACCCAACTCGACCCATCAAATTAATCCGTAATTACTCAAATCCAACCCGTTAAGTTATACGAAATGACCCGACCCATCAAGTTAACCCGAAATAACTTAGACCCAATGGGACGAACCCATCATACTATACGAAATGACCCGAATGGACCGAAACAACCTAGTCATATGAACTAGAAAATGACCCGAAACTAACCCGACCCTACCAGTCAAGTTAACCCAAAATGACCCAAACCCAAGTTTATTTAACCTGAACCCGACCTGACCCAACAAATTAACCCAAAACGATCCAGAACTGAAATAACCCAACCCGGTGCTGACCCAACCCAAACAAAGCAATGACCGGAAAAGACCCGAACCTGAAATGACCCTACCCGACCCACAACCGACTTGTAAAAGTCAAATGACCTGAAATGACCCGACCCAAACCCAACCCACCCGACCCGATTTCCACCTCTAGATATGAGTATGGCTTTACATTAGTAGATCTCAATAGGGTAGGGTTGATAAGAACCATTCATCTTGACATCACAAGCAACATAATTTTTGATGTAGGAGCAAATGGTCAAGACTTAGAAATTGTTATTATGAAACTTATAATGCTCTATTAAGAGAGGATCCCCTACAAATATAAAGGCAAATGGATGACTACATTGCAAGTTATAAACAAAAATTACAAAATAAGTTACTAGCGATAGAAGAATGTGCATGGCATGAGTGGAGGGAAAAAATATGTTGCATCGAAGAGATGAATGTGGTAGCTACATGTGGAGACTTTAATCAACAATTTGGACGTGCACTAGGGAGTTTTATCATGTTGATAATTGTTGAAAAGGTAAGAAAGTTGAATTAATAAAAAAAAGTAGCTTAATTCTATTTTTTGTTATGGTTATCTTATTCTATCTTTTCAGTGTTTTTAGAGTAGGAAGCAAGCTAATTCTTTTTATATCGATTATTATCAGATTTTTCGGATGATTATTTTTTATTATTAAGGGGTCCAGTGGTTATAAAAACTTTAGGAATTACACGGCACAAGGGAGATAAAAAATTGATGAAATTGCAAGTTTTGCTTAATTAAATTTTGTGTGAGTTATTATTTTTGAAATCCTTAATTAGTTTGTCTATGTGAATTTGAGATTAAGATCTATCCTTCAAACCCTCCACAAAACCACACCATTCTAAACCCCAAATTCCATATACAATGGCCATCATCGTCATCTTCAACATTCATCTTGAACCTATTATTCTTGATTTTATCTATTTCCAAACATAAGATACTAATATTATTATTATCAAATGATCATCCTCAACATCTTAAATTCATAATCTAACCAACTAATCATCATATTTCCATGCGTACATCATCATAATAATCATATCAATACTAAACCATAACCCATGAACCAAACCATTCTAAACCCTTCATCATTCGAGCATTATCACCATTATCGCTTCTTTATCGAATCATCTTCATTATATTTTCATCACTTTTGAATCATCATATTCCTTTTAAAACCCTAACTGAACCATAATACCACCTAAACCATAATTACATATTCCTACAGACATCAATTTTTCTTTATCACCGATTCTGCAAATAAAGATGTTCTATTATTTTAGACATAACTAAAATAACTGCCAATGAATGTGATGATGAAAATGATGCTTATTAGGAGAAATAATGTGTTAAATTTTTGGAATCAATTTAATCAATGAACGAGGACATCAATGACATTATTGAGAAAGAAATCTATGTAAAGAATGATCATTATGAAGTAATATATGTATCAAAATTTGAAACCAATCCAAGAGGAGAGAAGTAAAAAAATAAGGAAATGAAGGCAGTAAGGGTAATGACATTCTAATATGTTTGTAGAGTGTGCTTTTTATTTAAACATCATATTATTATGTTTTTCATATCATTACTACATATATTATATTTTCTTGACACTTTATTTTGTATATATTTATTCATAGCCTTATTTATACTACTTTATATATTCAAAATTCATAAAAATATGACAATGAAAAGCATTGATAGGGACTTTAGTGATGAAGAAGGGAAGAGATGACCTACTATTATGAGGATCATCACACATAAGAGAAATAGAGGATAAGAAGTGTAATTGATTAGGAATATATATAATCTTCCTATCAGCAAGTATATAGACATTTCACTCATCACGCGTAATTGTGTTCCTATCTCCTACAACAATTGGAATTAGGGTTTGAAAGGTTACAAGGAACATATTTGGCAAGAATTTACGGTAAACGAACATATTTTTTTTCATATTTTTTGATGTTACATGTTATTAATTTTAATACAACATCATTAATATATATATATATATATATATATGTCTTATTTTCTAGAGAGTGTTCACAGTCCTAGAGGCGAGAAAGAAGTGGCTTCTTAGATATTTTGGCGAATGTCTATGAACTTTTAGGGCATACTTAGAAAATAAGAAAATTTATTGGAAGAGTGATGGTGCTTCATACATGAAGCCCCTAAATCCCTATCATTTCCATTAATCAAGATAGTTTAGACCAAATTATTACATACCGTCGTTCTGACGAGTTTAACGTATTTATTGCATATTAGCTAAGCTTTTTGATTAATAATATTACTTTAATATTTAAATAATAGTGAGTACATATTTTGGCTTGTAATATAGCATAAAAATGCTAAAAATAAAGAAGTTATGAAGCAAAATATTTATTTCCATAATATGGATTAAAAGAGCTAAGTAGGTCTTGAAGAAGAGTTGGTATAAGATTTGTATTAATGTGTTCACATAATAACTTGTAATTTAAGTGTGTATTTTAGAATTATACCTTGTAGCCTAGGAAAAATATTCATGTACCTCATCGATCAATATTAGTGCATTATGGAAGAATGTTAGAGCAATAAAAGAAGATGAAGATGTACAAAATGTTCCCAAAAGAATTGTAAGTTTGAAGCTATCTCTAACCATAATTCATTTTCTTAGATCAAACTAGCTATTATATTATGTTCACTTATTTTTTCTAAATTACATACATTATGTTTACTTATTTAAATCAATATAGTATCATGACACAAGTAATGAGAATTGAAAAACACCTAGGAAGACACATGAGTCTTAGATTAGGGTTATGAGAATAAGCATGTGTGGTCAGTCTCATGAACCCCAAAATACTAATTATCAAGTGGCTCTCCTAACCCAAAAATTAAACAAGGCATTTGAACAGGTGGCCACAATGGAGAAAGAGTTGGCCTCCATCAAATCTAAAAGGTATAAGTCATTCGATTCAAATATACATGATTTTCTTCACATACCTAATATAAATAGCATAAGAGACAGTTTTGAAGTAGATACATATTTTCCTTCTCTTTCTAAGGTAAGAATATCAAATTATGAATTGATATATATATATAAAATGCTTTAAGTGTCAACTTTGTAATTAACACTATGTAGTATTTTATTTTAGATTTTGCATAAATGTGAATTTTTAGATAATGACCCCTTAGTTCTTCTAGCAAAAGGAAGGGTATGCGTTAGTCATGTTACAAAATTAGTGATGGTCCATGGGTGTATCTTGGCCCAAAATATAAGGCCTATATGTATTGACATTCTAATGATTGAAGATGCACCCTTGCCTTGTTATAAAGAAGGTGATGAGGCAACCATAGTGTTGGAAGCTCATGGAAGTTTCATGCCCAAGGTGGAAAAGGTGATATGTCTTAGTACTGAAGAGGTAATGACACTAAAAGAATTCATGTCATGCCTAACATGTTACACATATTATTTTTACCTTATTCATATATATATATATGGTCATTATATTTTGTTTAATACAAAAGAGGGAACCAAGAAAGGAAAGGGAGCTAGATCGGAGAAAATGATTTCCCCACAAAAGATTCCATCTTCAGAAGGTAACCAATAACTAGAAGAACCCTACTAACCACCACCAGCTTTGGTGATGTTGTATTCCTATGTTTAAAGCTACTATGGTAACCATATAATTATAATTGATTATCCTTTTGAGTAGGTTGGGAGAGAAAACATCATTTACATGGTATTAACAGAGACTATCATCTAAATTTCTAAGCATAAATGGATATTAACAACTAGTGTTGTTGTATATGTTAAGCATGTGTTATTTCACATCATAATTTTAAAACTTTTTGTTTATTTGTATAATTTTATGACCTCTTATATATATATATATATGATTTATCAATTATTAAAACATAAGTTTTCTTATTCTCATCCATAGGTTAGTTACTACCCATGTTGCTACAGAGGGGATGTTGTCCTCTATTATGTTTGTGTGTCAGTACTACATATTTGTCAATGCTATAATAAGTGAGGGTAGAAACATAAACTATAAAATGGATCACATCTTAAGTGAGGGGTAAAACAACAACATTTACCTCATAACACATCTCACAAATGATCATTAGGTTTTATACGCTATCCATCCTAATCAGAACAAAGTATATGTGTTTGATTCCCTCCAAAATTATTCTGTTCCTTTTACTTTCATTCTTGCTTAAGGGAAATATTTTATTGACATGTTAGTATAGTTCTTACTTCATTAGTTTATTAATGCATATAATCTACATTATGTTTTTGAGGTATATAAAGTTACAATATTATGTGTCAACTTTATTTGTTAGGGCTTTACGGATGTCATATATGAGGACAGGGAGAAAGAGTGTTCCAAACACAATAAATATTGAGTATGAGCTTGTAATGGCATGTAGAAAGATAAATATATTGTATTTTATTTCAATTCCAATTAATATCTAATAGAATAACAAACTAACTAAATTCATTTTACAGTGTCCACAATAACAAAATGGTAATGATTTTGGATACTATATTTGTAGATTAATCGATCTCATACTCAAGAAAAAATCTTTACACATAAATTTAAGTCATGTATGTTTCCTTTTCCATACTTTTTCATGAGTTAATACTTGACATATTAATCACTAACCAAATAATCGAATCATATCAATTTGTAATTTTTTAATGACGAATATGCACAAGGCCTGAAATATGTAGATGATGAAATTGATGAAGTTAGATATGAATGGGCTGAGCTCATATTCTCACACACTTAGTATTTGGGATCTTCGCACATGAATATTTTTTGTTTGTATCTTATAAGTTTTATGTTGTACTATATATGCAATTGTAGATGTGGATGTCACTGTTGATATATAGTTATGTTTTATGATCTATGAACTTAGACTGTGAAGAGCTACCCACTTATGGTATGCCTACTAATTTTTCTATTTCTATGAGGAATATCTCTAGAGTTATTGATGTTGTTTCACACATTGCATATTTAGTAAATATTTAAGCATATAACTGTATATGTGGGTTAGAATAAAAATATACAAGTTATATAATAAAAAAAATTATATTTTAGTAATGATTTTGGTTAAAAACATTATTAAAACTACATTTAATAATGGCTATAAGAAAAGATAGTTTTCAAAACTTCCTATTTTTAATAATGGTTATAATGAAAAACTGTTGACAAGCCCTCATATTTTAGTAACGGTTTTCACCTATAACTATCATTAAAATAAGGGTTTTCTACTAAATTAGACCCATTTTTTTGTTTTTTAAAGACATTTTTTGACCTGTTATTAAAGTTTTAATAATGCGTGATTTAAGAATGATTGATTACCATTATTAAAACCATATAAAAATCATTTTAAAAAACCTTTTATTAGGTGGTGAAAGATAATTAAATTTTTATAATGTTAGATATCTATATGACTTCAATTTAATTTAATATTTAATTTCTTCAACTTTTCTGTAAAGTGTACAATAAGGTTAATTTTTACAACATATAATCATTTTTTATGTTAGAATTATTTTTAGTTAAGTTCAATTATTAATTATTTTCCTACTTTATCATGACAGTCTTAAAAAATATCTAAATAATTAAATTTTTAATCATATATATTTATTTTACTTAAATTACATTATCATTGAAGTTTAAAAAAGTATTAAGTTTTACCTAATATAATAATTTTTCATTCTAGAATTTTTTTATTTAAATTTAATGATAATTAAATTTTTTTATCTATTATTAATTTTTTATGATAGATTTTTTTTACAATTAATATTTACTTTATTTTATATTATATCTTGAAATTGTACAAATTGATTACATTTTTATCTAAGACAGCCATTTTTTTTATCTAATATATTTACTTAAGTTTAACAAATATCTATTTTCATTTATTCTATCTGTCAAGGGTAAACATTGATAAATTTTTTATCTTAGATAATTAAAAATATTATGTTAGATATTTATTTTGCTAAAGTTTAATTAAATTTCATTAATACAAAAGACATTATATTGATCTTTAAAGTGTACCATTTCAATTTCGTAATCAAGATAATTTTTTTAATGACATAAAACAAATTGTATTTTTCTAATAGATATTTATTTTCTTCATTTCAATTAAATACTAACATTTTCACACATAGTTAAGAATTATATACAACCTAATACACTACTACGAAAATGAGAAATAATAACGGGACATTAATAATGGTGGTTCAAAAACCGTTGTCAAACGCGTGAAAATTAATGCGCGGGATAGTTTTGATAACAGTTATAGTTCAAAACCATTATTGAAAGGGCAAAGTTAAAATTTGCATGGATGTTTTAATAATGGTTCAAGTAAAACCGTTATAAAAAGAGGTTTTAATAACGGTTCATACAAGAAACGTTGTTAAAAGTCTGAAAGTTTTAATAACGGTTCCTAAAAGAACCGTTATTAAAACTCCAAAATCAAACTTTTATTTCGCTCAGTTATGTTTCGTGCCAAAAATTTTAGACTCTCTGCACCTTCCTTCTCTTACTCTCCTTCTCCTTGCAAACCCTCGCACCACCACACCATGCACCACCACTCTAGCTGCTCTCAAGTAAAGGAAACCCTGGCACTACCAACTCTCCACCACCTCTCTACCATTGTTGGCTTTGCATGTACGTGCTATCATTTTTCCTAACCTAGCCAGCACTTGTACCTTCATCCTCCGTCATGTTTGTAGGCCATTGCCAGTCTTAACTTGCTCGCTGCTGGTTTCTTGCTTTCCACCACTCCTTTTAAGTATGTGTTTGTTCTTCCGCTCGTAAATTTTTCTCTACTTATATATATATATATATATATATATATATAGAAATTCATGCATGTTGCTACAATGTTGCATTTGTTTGTTATTGAAAAATTGCGGTTTGTCATTCAAAAATGTGTTGTTGAATGTGTTGGTTGAAAATATTTCTGTTCATTGTTGAATTTATTGCGTTATTGTTATATATGTTAACAAATATATGTATTAGCCGAGACCTTTACATATATATAATATGAATGAGTAATGAAATGAAAATATATTTTACATATGCACATCGTTAAATGAAAATTTTAATTAGAGATGCATATGTTAATGATTGTTATTTGATGAGGATTAAAAAGATAGAGAAAATAAGGAATATATAAAAGTGAATAATTAAATAGAGAGAAATAATTGTGTAAAATAATAATAATAATAATAATATGATTTATATATTATGTTTTAATTATAGTTAGCTAGGTTTAGGATTAGGGTTTTATGAGGTTTAGGGTTAGGTTATAATATTATGGTTAATTAGGGTTAGGGTTAGGGTTAGGGTTTATCATTTATTCTGGTTATTTAAGGTTTGGGTTAGTATTATCATCTTTTTGGAAACGTGTTAGTATGATTCGTGTACATATATATATATACATTCAAACAAATTATATAATCAAAACTAAAGAGTGTGACATTCAAATTAGAAAACCATTCAAAACCATACAACTCCTATCAAAATATTCAATCAAAAAACATAGGAGAAATAGCTTCAAATACATCCACTTAGGATTAGTCCAAGTAGGATTCAAATCATTGACCAGAGAAGACCCGAATACTTCAATCTTAGCCGTCCTTAGAGATGGTAGGATGAAGAATTTTGCAGATTCTATGGTGGGTACTGTAGAATCGAGTCTGTGTGCTGGTCCTATATTTTTTAACTGCTTTCCAAATTTTTCTCCTTCGCTTACTAATCCAAATATTATGCATGCTTTAACCTTGAAAATTAAAACTCATGGTTATTAAATGCTTGAAGGATCTGTGATTGTAGCTGTAATCTATAGGATTCACTATAAGGTAGCGAAAATAGCATTCAAAACAAACGCAGTTAGCCAAAAACAAAAAGGTGAGACATTAATTTTACAAACTGATGAATCAAGATCAAACATTGTAGTTCCAAAAACAATCAAATGGAAAGAGTTAGAACTCCCTGAGGATTGGACTTTAGAAAAATCCTTACCACCCCAGGAAGACAAACCAAAACCTTTAATTCCAAAACCAAACACAAACATAAATCGAATAACCAAATTCGATAATGGAACTATCAAATTAAGTTTTCGTAGAAACCCAAGCCTTAGTGTTACGGATGATGGTTCAACATCCTCGACCATAGACTTAGGTAATGTGACAAACTTACCAAAAAACATAGACTTAGGAGATAAGTCTCAAAAAAGAAATTCCACAGATGAAATACCCAGACAATCGTTTAGGAGTGCAAATTATGAAACTAGAGATCCTAAATCAAATTACCAGAAACAGGAAGATGAAGAATTGGAACAAGCAAACCTAGAAATAGGAACACCTTCGCATTCTCCTAGCCTATCTGATATAACCGAAAATGAATTAAATGTTCTTGAAAAGGAATTTGTAATTGACAAAGAATTCTTCAAAAAAGACTTCTATTCATAAAAGAACACCAAAAAGAGAAACTGGTTCTTCAAAAATCTGATGGAAGAAAGACATGAAATTCAAGAAGATTATTACAAATTTATGCAAGAACACAAAATCAAAATAATGTTTTTCGACTGGTTAGAAATTGAACTGGAAAACAACGGAATACCATCTCCATTCAAATCAATGAAACCAGTAACCACTCGAAGCAAAACCAAAACCTGGAAAACTGAAAGAGGAACGGTTGAAACAGAACATCCACCTCTGCAAAACATCCAAATGACTGCTGGGGAAAACACCCTAGAGTTAAAACCACTTAGGATGCCAAAAGAAGATGAATTGGAAAACACAAAAAATATTTTTTTACAAAACAAGTATACAAACATTCATCTTAACAGAATTGGCACTCAATTAGTAAAATTGGACAAACAAATTCAAAAGACAATATTACCGGCAATTCAAACTGTTTCTGAAAATCAAAAACCAGAACAAAAGAAAATGCCAGTATTTAAACCTTTTAAATTATCAAAATCCAGTCAAAAGGAAATTCAAATTGGAAAAGATGAATTCATAAACGCAATTAAAGAAAAATTAAATTTAGTTGCTCCTGCGACTTCGTCAAGCCAAAATCACGTCCCAGATACACCTTATCAAATAGCTCAAATTAACATGGTAAACCAAACGGATCAAACGGAATCTAACGAGGCCCAAGAACCTGTAGAACCTTTAGTAGCCCGTTTAGGTGATCCAATGTCCTCTAGGTCCCTAATACCTAGACAAACCGCACCTGACATCAGTCTTGAAGTTAGGCCCAACAAACTAGTACAACCCAACTACAAAGCCAACTCGTTGTACGAATGGAACATAGATGGATTGTTTGAATATCAAATTTTAGGTCTGCTTCAGTAGATGACCATGGGAGCTAATGCCTACAAAACCCAAATGAACACTTCTGATAGAGCCATAGTAGAACTCCTTATAGCAGGGTTCTCAGGTCAACTCAAAGGTTGGTGGGATTTCCACTTAACTTCGGAAGAACGAACTCAAATTTTAGACGCCATTAAATTAGATGAAAATGATGAAATCATCTTTGGAAATGGTGGACCAATTTCTGATGCTTTCGCATCCCTTATCCTTGCCATTAGTCTGCAATTTGTAGGTGACCCATCACACCTCAAGACAAAAACGCAAAACTTCTTTCAAACCTTAGGTGTAAACACCTTAGTGATTTGCAATGGTACAAAAACACTTTCCTAACTAGAGTTATGCTTATGGAAGACTCAAACCAACCATTCTGGAAAGAAAATTTTTTGCTGGATTACCTCCTTTATTAGGTGAAAAGGTTGGAAACAAAATCAAAGAAGCACATGGCAACCAAATCCAATAAAACAAAATTACCTACGGTGAATTAATCAGCTTCACTCAAAAAGAAGGCTTAAAAATCTGTCAAGATTTAAAGCTTCAAAAACATTTAAAGTGGGAACTGAATAAAACAAAACAGGAACTAGGTTCATTCTATAAGCAATTCGACATTTTAGGAACATCAAATAAACAAAAATATTCTAGAAATTGCAAACCTAGTTACCACAAAAAATCAAAACAAAAATATATGCCTACTCTGCAGCAGCAAAAGCATATTCCCTACTACCAAAAACCAAAACCCAAAGGTAAGAAACCTATAGTTTCTTCTTTAAAAAACCCGGGGTATGGGAATGAGAATAGGTATAGCAACTTCAAATGCTATAAGTGTGGAAAAATTGGACACACTCAAAGATTCTGTAAATTAAACAGATAATTCGTGAATTAGACTTAGATGAAGAAACTAGGGAAAAAATCCAAAACCTCCTAGTATCATCTGAGGAAGATAATGAAAACCCTGAATTAGAAGAAATCATAACTGAATCATCTTCTTCTTCATACCGCTCTTCTGACCCAAAAGAAGAGGCCATTGAAAATCAAATGAATGTCCTGACTAAAGAACAAAAAATGGTTTTAGACATGGTTCATTTAATTCCTGACCCATTAAAACAAAAAGAATATTTGGAAAAGTTTATGGAGTCAATTGAACTAGATGAACCACCAAAACCAGTAGAGTCAAACATTCCACAAAAGCCAACAAATGATTATGATTTGACAAAGATTCTTAACAAACAAAAAAAAATCAAAGAATTAAATTCCAACGACTTCTGAACTCCAACACGAGATAAAAGAAGTTAAAAAAGAATTAAAATCTTTAAAACAAAAACAAGAATCTGATGGTCAAATAATTCAAATATTATTATCAAAACAAATTCAAAACATATCTCCAAAATCCAGTGAACCTGAAATATCTGAGGATGAACAAATTCCAAATGAAATGATCCCAGGAGACTTTCTTAATGTGTTAAAAGAAATTACTTCTAGGAAATATATCATCAGTATAACCCTTAGGTTAGAAGATGGTTTTCAAATCAACACAGTCGCAGTATTTGACACCGGTGCTGACTTAAACTGTATCAAAGAAGGTATAATACCAAGAAAACACCTTTCAAAATCAAATGAGAAATTGTCTGCAGTAAACTGCTCCAGACTCAAAATGAAACACAAATGTGAGGCCGATTTAATTTGTAACAACCTACAAATAAAATCAACCTATTTGATAACTCTGGACATTAGTCAATCTGTTATCTTAGGTACGCCTTTCATTAATTTGATCACAATAAGGTAGGTTTAACGGGAATTTCTTTCAAAATAAAAGGAACAAAAAACACACTTTCCCTTTTAGAAATCCCTAGGACGAGGAATCTCAACCTAATTAAGGCAAACTCGATTTATAAAAATGAAATTAATCTCCTTATTCAAGGAAAAAAAATGATTTGAACTTCTTAAAACAAAATGTCAATTTATCCAGAATTCAAAATAAATTAGAAACAAAATTGATTAAGGATAAAATTGATCAAATTAGAAGTCAAATTGAGAAAGAGATCTATTTAGATCTTCCAAATGCTTTATGGTCTAGGAAAAATCATATGGTAGACCTTCCGTACGAGGATAATTTCAATGAGAAATTAATACCAAAAAAAGCTAGGCCAATACCAATGAATTCAGAATTAATAGAACACTACAGACAAGAAATCAAAGATTTAGAATCAAAAGGATTAATTTCTAAATCTAGATCACCTTGGTTGTGTGCAGTGTTTTATGTCAATACGAATTCTGAAATAGAGGGTGGAACCCCTAAGTTAGTAATTCATTACAAACCTTTAAACGACGCTCTCAAATGGATTAGATATCCAATTCCAAAAAAAAAAAGATTTGCTCCAAAGATTGTATTCAGCTTTAATCTTTTCAAAATTCGATTTCAAATCTGGCTTTTGGCAAATACAAATTAATCCTAAAGACAGATATAAAACAACCTTTACAGTACCTTTCAGGCATTATGAATGAAATTTTTAATCCATACTCAAACTTTTGCATAGTAAACATAGATGATGTCTTAGTATACTCAAATAGTGTAGACCAACATTTCCGACATCTTAGGACATTCCTTAGGGTCGCCAAACATAGTGGGTTAGTTGTGTCTAAGCCCAAAATTTCCTTAGCCCAGACCAAAGTAAGGTTCTTAGGGCATTATATCGAGTTAGGTACTATTGTGTCCATCGAGAGGTCTATAGAATTCGTGTGTAGGTTTCCGGATCAAATCTTAGACAAAACCTACCTCCAAAGGTTCTTAGGTACTCTGAACTATGTTATAGACTTCTGCCCAAATTTAAACCAAATTGCAAAACCACTCCATGACAGACTAAAAAAGAATCCAAAACCATGGACCCAAGCCCACACCAATGTCGTGAAGCAAATCAAAGCCCAGGTCCAGTCCATTCCATGTCCGGCCCTTGCAAATCCAAATCTTTTCAAAATAGTTGAGACCGATGCCTCCGAAATTGGATATAGTGGTATTCTCAAACAGTCCCAGGCCCAAACACTTGAACAGTATTTCGCCCAATCTAAACAGTCTTAGCCCAAATCCGAAACAGTGATCCAGTTCACTTCCGGTCACTTTACCCAAACGCAACAAAACTACTCGACAGTCAAGAAAGAAATATTCACGATTGTCCAGTCCATATCAAAATTCCAGTCCAATCTTCTAACCAAAGATTTCTGCTCAGAGTCAACTGTAAATCTGCCAAACACATCCTCAAAAGGACATCCAGAACGTCGCAAGCAAACAAATCTTCGCTAGGTGGCAGGCAATCCTGTCAGTATTTGACTTCGAGATTGAATACTTAAAGGGTGAAGACAATTCACTTCCAGACTTCCTCACAAGGGAATTCTTACAAGGAACCTCTCTGCAAAATGCCTCTGCAAAAGAAAGGAAAAGAGAAGGTTCAGGAAATTTGGCCCAAAAGCCAAAAGTCAAATCATGGTACGAAGCGACCATGGAAGATGAAGCAGCAGCTTCATCCCCTCAAGAAGAGGACAACAAATTTGAAGTTTAAAGGTGGGTAGAAATCCTCACCCACTCGCCTGAAGTTATTAAGGTACTTCAGCAAGTGACCAAACAAGTCCAAAGTTTGCAACCTGGACGCTCAGGTATGAGCTCTTCAAACTCTATTTTACAAATTAAAGGAGGTATTTCAGACTCTCAAGCTCCTTCAAAATCAATTTCAAAAATCTCTCCGGAGACAAATGTTTGCAAAATTCCAGCCTTGAGAAAATCCATCTCAAGACTCAAAAATATTTTGGAAATCAAACCAACTTTCCTTAAGAAAGCTGAGTATTTTACAAAACCCCATTTCTAGATTATTTCAAACCTCAAAGATGGGTTCTACACCCAGGATCCCTTCGTTGCTTTAAAGAAATTGTTTTCTAGATGGTTTTTCAAACCATGGGACATGACTGCACCCCATGCATATTATAAGTCAATACTTGAGTATACAGGCTCATTCTCGTTCAAAACTTTCAAACTACCCCAAACCTAGAACGAGGCCGCTTACTCAACCTGTAAGATATACAGGGTTATCCTTCCCATGGATTGGGGACAAAGTCTCGAACTACCTCGAAGACTCCCTGATTCATACAAATAGACCACAAACTCCAAACTAAACTTTAACTACTGGGATTATCAACAAGCTTGGTGAAATGCATTTTTCACCGAAAATTCAAAAAAGTCCCATTCGTGGTTATTGTTTTTTCAAAACTTCAACCAGACAGAATACCCTTTCTGGTTCATCCGCTGGTGGAAGGAATTCGGTTCTATACCAGATATCCTACCTAAACAAGTCTCAAAATCCCTCGACTTGTTCAACTCCCTTTACAAACCCACAAAAAATGATAGGGTTTTGCCCCTATCTTTACCTTCTACTCCAGACTATTCTGTCTATGGCTATTTGCTTGGTCAGCTGAAATCCAGGAAATTGATGGAGTCGCCACCCTAGTCAGAAGATTCAAGGTCAAGTGGTGGTCCAAATATCAAATTTTCGAGCGGGTATCCGAGTAAGTCGTTCGTCAAATGATCAAAGGGAAGCATCCTGCTTCAACAAAACAGATTCAAGCTGGTCTAGATCAAACAAAGTTCCTAGCCTAGAAGTCTGTAACAGCTGCCAAGCTTGCAGCTACAAAGAATGAAGACGAGTACTTACCCATTTTGGGTGAGGTGCTTTCGCAAACCAAACAGGAGAAGTTAGCCTCCTCGTCGGTCACTCCAGAGTTGGATTATGGTGACAAAAATGAAGCAACTGTTACGGGATACTTTCGCCCATCCAGTAGTAGTACAAATACAGGTATCCAAGGCGTACGCGTACGTGACAACACGCACCAAACTGGTGCAAACAAAGGGAATATTCTACCAGAACAAAAGTTCCAGACAAAACATGAGCGTCGGTCAATAAAAGGCGAAATTAATCTACTTTCGCTGACAAACACTTTTGATCAAGGTAAAAGCACGAGTAAAAGCAATCGAAAAGTAAAAGAAGAAAAGACAAAGGAATCGGCGGAAAAAGCAAATCACACGGGTTACTGTTGCATTTTCTATCGGCTACTTTTACTGTTCATGCTTTTACTTTGTACTATTCAAACTTTAGGGTACACTTTTACTATAGATAGTACACCTTTTACTGTATACTTTTTACTGTGTACTTTCGGTGGATTCCCGAATCCACTTTTCAAACTTTATCATAGTCCGACCCCCTCTTCTATATAAGAGCTCTTAGGACTTCATTGTTCGGGGTCCAAAATTTGAGAGAGAATACGACCCTAGGTCGGCATTTGGAGAGGCAAAACGACCCTTAGCAAAAACTCAATCCTCTTTATCCCAAACTATCAAATAAATAAAACTTTCAAAATTTCCTATCTCCATTTCTTATCTTCTTTTTATCTTCCGCTGTTTTCTAACTATCTATCTATCCTCCTCTGCTTTTTTCTTTATATTCTTTAGGTTACCCATCTGAATCCTGAGGTCCGAGGGAGCACTTGATATATATATGTATATATATATGTAGAATAGAAATATACATTTGAGATGAATTCTTTCTAAGAATGATTTGTATCGATAATATAATGGTACATTATGCTCAATACATAACATTTGTTCAATACATAACATTCTAACATAATTTATTTATTGATTTTTTGTAGAGATATGGCCTACAAAAACATTGATAGGGACAACAATGATGAAGAAGGGAAAAGAGGACCTACAATTATGAGAATCATCACAGACATAAGGAAAAAAGGAGAATTAGTTGAGTTGGGATGGAATACTTACAATCTTCCCATTGGCCATTATGCAGATATGTTCTTGACTTACATTTCACTTGTAACTCGTAACCGTGTTCCTATCTCCTATAATAATTGGAAGTAGGTTCCAAAGGGTCATAAGGAACATATTCGGTAGGAAATCATGGTAAATATGCTATTTTATGTAATAATTTTTGTATGTCAAATGTTATTAATTTTATTACATTAACATCAGTATACATCTACATGTCTTATTTTGCAGAGAGTGTTCAATGTCCCAGAGAGTAGGAAGAAATGGATTCTTAGACATTGTGAGGAGCGTCTAAGAACATTTAGGTCATATTTAGCTTTTAGGAAAATATATAGAAAGAGGGATCGTTCCCTATGGCAGAACCCACCCAAACGATACGGTTTCATCAATCAAGAAAGTTGGAACCAATTTATTGCATATCATCTTACAGGGGGATTTTAAGGTATTTGTTAGATAACAATTATTTTTTTTATGGATCCTAGTATTATGCTTAATATTGAAATAACTATGTGACTATGTTTTGGCTTGTCACATAGGAAAAAAGTACCAAAAATAAAGAGATTGCGAAGCAGAATAAATACCGGCATAATATGACTCGCAAAGGCTATACGGGCCTTGAAGAGGAGTTGGTATGCATTTTGTGATTTATCTATTTACATGTAAATGTCAAATTTTATAATAATATTCTTAATTAAGAATATTTTTTGATTTGTAGCTCCTAGCCCAAGACTTAGACCCATGTACCTTGTCCATCAATATTGGTACATTATGGAAGAAGGCTACAACAATAAGAGATGGATATATTAATGAAGATGTAGATGTTGCAACCAAAAAAATTGTAAGTTTGTAGATATCTAGAACCCTACTTAGTTTTCTTTTATAAAACTATTATATTATGCTTATTCCTATAAGTTAAATTTACATATATTATATACATTACAGGACGAACTTGAAATGTCAAATGGTGAGGAGGGGGTAGACCAATATAGCATTGTGTCCCAAGCTACAGGAATTGTAGAACACCCTAGAATACACAGGGGTCTTGGATTAGGTGTTATGAGAACGAGCATATATGGTCAATCTCGTGGTTCTCGTAGCACTAATGAGCAAGTTGACATCCTCACCCAAAAATTGAACATGGTATTTGAACAGATGACGTGCCTTTTGAAGTCGCTCATTATGGTGGAAAGGAATTTATCGACGTGTTAGTATACTTTTCATTTCTTACTTCATTAGCTTATTTATGCATATATTCTACTTTCATTATTTGAGGTATATATACTTATAATATTATGTATCCAACTCTATTTATTAGGGCACTACAGACGACATATCAAAGGAGAGGTGGGAATGGTGTCCCAGACCCAAAGAATCTTCAATATGAGCCTGTCATGGTAGGTAGGAAGACAACTATTTTGTATTTTATTTTAATTTAAATTAATATCTAACAGTTCGAGAGCTAACTAAATTCATTTGATAGTTTCCACAACAGTAAAACAACAATGATTGTGGATACTTTTTATGTAGAGTAATGGATCTGATAATCCAGAACAGATCAGTCAACATAGATCTAAACCATGTATGTTTTCTTTTCGATATTTTTCCATTAATGAATCATGACATATATGTTTGGTACCTTGCGTAAGTGATAACTGTATATTAATAGAAACTTGGGCATTGTAGTTTTTCACCGATGACTATGCACGAGGCCAGCAATACAATGTTGATGAAATTGATGAAGTTAGAGACCAATGGGCCAAGCATGTGCACTCATTCATTCGGTATTAGGTAGGGATCTATATATTCTAGATGCATATTTAGGTTTGTATGTCGTCTATGTCTTTCGATCTTCTAGGCTAGATTTATGAACTTTTTACTTTAGGGTGAAGAGCTACCAAGCTTTGGTATGCCTACTAATTTTGATTCTTGAGTATGTCCGGTATATTAAGAATGCATACCAATTAGAGATTAATTGAAATTATGGTGTGATTATGAACTGATGTTGTTTTACAATATAGATTTGGTAATTATTTGAACATACAACTCTGTATATGGGCAGGAACAAAACAACAAAAACATTAAAAAAATTATAGTTTTAATAACGATTCTTATTAAGAACCATTATTAAAACCACATATTTCATCTCAAAATTATGCTCAGTTAATATGTATTAGGATTTAATAAATGCATAATCAATATGATAAACCTTAATTGGATGATAGAGTTTTAATAACGGTTTTCATCAGAACCATTATTAAATCTTCGGCTTTAATAACGGTTCTAATGAAAACTATTATTAAAACTTAGGCTTTAATAACGGTTCTTATGAAAACCGTTATTAAAACATAGGTTTTAATAACAGTTTTTATTACGAACCGTTATTAAAAATATGCATTTAATCTCAAATTTATGCTCATTTAATACGTATTAGGGTTTAATAAATGCATAATCAATGATTGAAACCCTAATTCGATTATGTTTTAACAAAAAATTTCATAATAACCGTTATTAAAACCTAGTTTTTCACAACGGTTTTTACTTGAAAACTGTTATTGAAACCTTGTTTTTAACAACGGTTTTACTGAAGAATCGTTATTAAAACCTTTTTTTAACAACAGTTGTTACTTGAAAACCGTTATTAAATATAAAGTTTATGCACATATTCGCGGATTTTCGTATATTTTTAATAATGGTTATGAACCGTTATTAAAGAATTTATAACGAGCGGTTCAATAACAGTTGAAAACCATTATTAAAACTGTAAAATAACCGTTATTAAAACCCCTTTTCGGGGTAGTGATATCAAATAACCAATACATAATAATATGAAGATAAAATTTATAACTCAATCATTTCCTCTATTGTTAAATATGTTTCTTACAACAATCAACACAAATCACTACCTACTAAAGATGTGTGCATTCTAATAAACATAAAATAAATATATATACTAATGCATATAACAATCAACACAAATGTAAATCACATAACTAATACACAACTAATTAACATCAATTTAATTTAGGTACTCAAACAAACACACACACACACACAAATATACATCAACAACAAACCATCAAATATTATCACAGTTATAAATAAAAATAAATAATATAAATAATTACTAAAAAGTACTTAGGAGACAACATAAATTGAAAAAGGAAACTTTTGATCTCCTCTAACAAGATTCTTATAGCTTTGGAATGATGTTTTAACTCCAAGAAAAAAAATTAACAAAATTAGGTATTTTGACAAAGAAAAAAACATTAAAATTTACAGCGAAATACATTAACAATTAACAATAAAAAGTACCAAAATGAAAATGGAGGTGAATCTAAAACCTACAAAACAAAAACAACTTAAAATTACACGAAATAACCAACAAAATATGAATTAGAACTAAAATAAACTAATAATCTACCATTATATGTTACATTAACAGGCAAATGGGAGAGGAATGGAGGCAGAGTAAGGGAAAATGGGGAGGAAGGGTGGAAGACTAGAAAGAGTGTGTGTGTGTGTGAGAGAGAGAGAGAGAGAGAAGTGGTGGCGTGGGGAAGGGAAAATGGGGAATGGGGCTTAGGGTTTAGCGTTTATATATGTATACATATAAATGTTCTTAGTCATCAGTGATAAGCTGTGATGCACGGGGACGGCAGTTAGGTGCCCTCACCCCGTCTCGGAAACGTCCCCGTCCCGGAAACTCCTCGGAAACGTTTTCTGATTAAAAATTATATTAAAATTATTTAATTAATATTTTTATTAAAAAATTATTATTTAATTAATATTTTATTAAAAAAATATTATTTAATTAATATTTTCATTAAAAAAAAATTATTTAATCAATATTTTTTTGACGTTTCCTGCCATCTCCGTTTTCTAGATTTTTAAAAAATGCCGTTTCCATGTTTCGTCCCGTCCCCGTCCCCGTCCCCGTGCAACACTGGTGATAAGCCCATCAAATGAAGTGTGGCATTTTGATTTCATCAATGTCCAATCTATTTTCGACGACATACAGTTTATCTTATAAAATCAGTGTAATAATTTTGGTCTTATTATCCGCGACATGTTGCCGGCGATAAGAGTTTCACCTGCTAATAAAAGGCTATTGAAAAATTAAGGCGTGATATTTCCTCGTAAAAGGCAAAATTGAGGCTCTTTTCACTAACTACATATTATTGGTAATAGAGATGTACTTCATTTTCCCCCCTTCCGTTTCCTTGGGGATTTTAGCGGAAACAATTTCGTGCCATGCGTTCATCGAGGACATGGCATCGGTAATAAGATTTTAGAACAAAATATTGCCATCAAATTTCTTCGTTCCAATAAAATAATTTCGACGACAAATCAACGTTGTTAGTTTTACTTTTAACTATCGATGACATAATAAAGTCACTAGTAATTCACCTGTTTCCTTTAGCGGATCCATACCCTCAAAGTCCCCATTCTACCTTCCGTTGCCTTCCGTCCCAGACCTCCTTTACCTATGAACATGTGCTTGACTCTCACCAACGGATATAAACATAGAGGTGGATATGGGTATAAAAACTTTGCCCCCGTCTTTGTAGTTGAAGCCAACCTATATTATCCCGTATCTATATCCGTACCAATATTCTTTTACATACATTTATTGCATCTATTTAATACAAATTTACCAGATATAAGATATCATCCACTACTTTGCCCTCCAAATCTTGCAATGGAAAAGACTAAGATCCATAGGTATATGCATGGCTCAAACTTTGACAAACCTGCAACTTATGACCTTACATAAGAGGGCTTGTAACACGAGGCTATGATTCCTCTTATATTCAATAGTTTCTTCCACCAAAATTTTCTTTTGTCTTATCTCTACCTATTATACAGAATATTTTCATGTAACATACGTAAATATATATATATATATATATATATATTACAAGCTTGCCAAATGGCTAAAGAACTAGCTAATAAAATTGATAATATAGCCCCTACATGGAACTTGGCATCTAATAATTCCACATAAACTTCATTTTGAATTTGAAAAATAATAGACAAAACTAAAACCAAATGAATTTTATTAATATTTTTAATAATTGTATTAATATACTTAGTTATTTTCAAAAAATAATTATACACTACTATGATGAAAGATACAGTCCCCCCCCCCTAAAGGGCAATAGAGGTATCAATGCATTTAAATGTAATAATACATAAGAGTTAGTTTAATTATCCTGCAACAAAAATCTTGGTATCTTAGTTATGTTGAAGTGTCTTATAGTTGTTATGTTAATTTCCGTCATGGTTGCCGTGGTATTTAGAATGTTATATACATTGTTCTAAGTTAATCATGCGTAAAGTATTAGCAATACGCATGTAGTCATGTGACAATTAAACTTATCATATGGACTATAGTTAACTAGATATTTTATTCTAAGATATGAGTGGAAGTTGATCGTTGTGAAACGATAATATAAAAGCATGTAGTGTGGCATGTCTATCAAATTAGTCAATAGAAACCACCTAAATTGTAAATGCAGCATATCTATCAAATTAGTGAATAGAAACCACCTAAATTATAAATGCAGCATATCTATCAAATTAGTCAATAGAAACCACCTAAATTTGAAATGCCTAAACCAAAAGTAGATAGAATGATATCTTTTTTATAAAAAAAAATATCTATGGAAAATCCATGCAATCTCCTAGCTAGTTTCGTAACTATAGAAGTGTGCTAAATATTATAAGATCCCATATTAGTTAGCCTAATTATTAATAATTTCTTTTAATAAGTGTAATACTAAATTAGGCCACCTATAAGTATATCCTAAATTAAACCACTTGAGGATACTAAAAAGTCTAAGAATTAAAATTTTGATCCAAACAATACTTGGTTACAAATGAATAAGATATTTGGTTTGTTTTTTTTTTTGAATAATCCAAAAATGGTTTTAGATATATATTTTAATGTGTTGTAGTTGAACAATATTATATAGGATTTTTTTTTACTATATTTAAGTGTTTGAAAGTATAGTGTATTGTATTTACACATGTTGAAGCATATTATACTTTATTTTAAGTTTATTATAATACATTATTCGGTATGATCTATTGTATTGCAAAAAAAAAAAAATACAGGCATCTAATTATTAATAAAGCTATAATTAGATATTATGGAAATATCTAGTACCCTATCCAATTTTATTGTATATGCAATCCTCCATAAGAGATGAAAAGAGGATATTTTTGATTCGAGGGATATGCAGATATCTAGTTTTGAACATCTCTAAATACCAATATATGTAGATATATTATCAAACATTTTTTTTTAGTTTTTTATGATAGTTTTTCAACGGTTATTAATGTTTTAATAATACATGATTCAATAACTGTTGATAATCATTTAAAAACCATTATCTAAAACCTTTTCTAGGGTGGTGTTACAAATATGTTAATAGGGAATGATCAAATTGATAATGAAAAAGTTATCTAACCTTTTCCTATATTTTATTAGTTTCAACTCTAAAGTCAACTAAGACATAAATTTATATTTTTTCCTAATGATTCCATTTTGCACTACAAGAAAAGCTATTTTTGGCAACGGGTTTTAGCCACGACTTAAAATTTTCGTTGCAAAAAAATAATTTTTTGCAACAATATATAACTTTCATGGCAAAAGCTTGTTGCCGTAAATGCGCCATTTTTTTGCAACAATAACATGTCATTGCTATAAAAAATACTTTTACTGCCACAATAATAATTCGTTGCAAAAAAATAGATAACTTTTGCAACGATAATTTTGTTGCAAAAAAATGTATTTTGTAACAACCTATCAGGTCGTGACTAAAATTATTACGAGGGTAGAGGGTGTTTCATATAGCTTATTTATCGTCACGAGATATTGTTGTTGGTAAAAAAAATAATAGTTTATTACTATAATAGCTTTATTTAAGAAAAATAATATTAGCCAAAAAAAATTTATAAGAATCATATAAAATATTACACTATTTTTTATCCAATTAAAATGAATTAAGAAATGAATAAAATGATTTGAAAAGATTATAATAAAATTAACTTTGTTATGTAGCAACGGATTTTACTAATTGTTGGGAAAAAATATTTTTAGAAATGTCAATATAACTTTAGCAACAGATGAATTAAATTGTGGCGGAAAATAATTTGACAATTTTCAAACTTTACTAACTTTCGCAACAGAACCGATAAACTGTGGCTAAAAATAATTTTCTAAATTTCAAAATAACTTTTGCAACGGATAAAATCGTTATGAAATATTGAGGGAAAAAATAATTTCACTGACTGCAAAGTAATTTTAGCAACGAATTTATTAATTGTGGCAGAAGGATTAAGGTTATAAATTTTAATATATGTTTAGCAACGGATTTATTATACTGTGGTCGAAAATAGTTTTATAAAGTTAAAACTGTGCAAATTTTGGCAACGATCGTGATTAGTTGTGACGAAAAAAAATTACCTAAAATTTTCGTTATTTTTTGCAACGGTCAAAACCGTTACCATACATGTTTATTATGCTAAAACACATTAAGCGGGACTTTTCGGCTGTAAGAAACGACAACAAATTTTTCTTAATCGCCCGTCCAAAGTCTGCTACCTGCTCGAAATACTCCCATGGCTGTTTCCCATACGTTGCGCGGCCAACCATAAACTCTACAGCCAAGCAACGCACACAACCTTGCTTCCTTCCAACATTGCAACGGACGACGACTGGTGGTGTCCGGCCGGTGGTGATTCCGACGACGGGCGCTGGGCTTCGAATATCATTGACTACTACAGACTCTGTTGGGTAAGATGGAGGAAAAGGGTTTTTTTTTTGCTGCAAAACTGAAGATAATAACCATAATTAAGCCTCATTGAAAGCATAATTCATTGTTTGATATGTTTGTTTGATTTATTTGTCCAATTTCAAATTTAGGTTTAGATTAATTGAATATGCATAAGGACCTGCGGGTTTAGATATACTTCAGTGAATAGAAATCCTATATTGTTGGGAAATTGTGGTTTAATAATAGTTTTGTGATTCAGATATAGTTCGTACAAAGAATATTAATGATGTTTAAGATGGGTAGTTACCATATTAGATTGTAGGAGTTACAATTGTATAATGAGATAGACATATAATGGAATAATTTGTAAGTTTGGGATTGAATATGAATCAAGTAAAATGTGGTTGTCTTTTTCTTTCTCTGTTGTGTTTTGGCCTCTAAATCTTCAATTCTTTAATCAGCCTATTCTACTACATTATCATCATGCACATTATGAGGAAAAATCCAGAATTGGGGCTGTATTATCAAAGTCAGTAAATTTGTTTGATCTAGCATATTATGTGTATGGTGGGGATGTATTTAGTATTTGAGGGGATATTTTTCTCTTCCCGGGTTCTTATGTGTGAGGATAGAACCTGCTTGTATTAGTATTTGAGGGGATATTTTTCTCTTTATACTCAAGGGCATGTATGACATAATGACTTAATGTGGTCTACAATGTGGACTTCCATTCAATTCTAAGCTCCAATTGTTTCCAACTTTGATAGATCATTCCTACTTGGTTAAGCTGCTTGGCAATAAAAGGAGACTTGATTGAAGCTAAAGTAGTCCACCAACAGCTTTGTTGCATGGTTGAAAGGTAAGAACCTGCTGCTAGTTAGTACATTTTTTAGCAACTGGTATATACTTGCCTGCTTGTGTGTAGGAAGGGAAAAATGTTCTAAATGCTATACATTGAGAATATGCAGGTCTGAGAGAGAAATATTGGGTTCGAACAATCAGTAACTACCTAAAATTATCCTTGTGGTTGTGAGGTCAGTTTATTATTTTCAGTTATTGTACTCTTGGTGATTGAATTTATAATTTCTTTTTGTGGAACTTGATGTGGAGTACAGTAGTATACTATTTTCATACAATAATATTGGCATTATAATACTGATGATGTTTTTAATTTTCAGCATTCTTATAGGCGTCTCTTATCAAAGAAGGCGAAGTAGATATATCTATTTTGACAACTACAGGTGTTTTTTTTCTTTTAGTCCTTCTTCTTTTTCACTCATATGATTACTTTATAGTTTTCCATTTTGTTTTGTATAGTTTACATGAAGAAAGTATATATGGAAATTTTTTAAGTTATGATTTTTTCTATTAATTTCTATTCTTTATATCATCCAAAATTATTTAACTTTTTATGGAAATAAAAATTAGGTAATGCAAATGGATAAAGAATGGATGAAATTGAATCGAGCGTCGCCTCAATATTTGGAAGGGATTGATCGTTTTCTAAATTTTGCTTTTAGCATGTCACATTCAGATGAACAGTTAGAATCTAAAAGAATGATTAGTTGTCCATGTAATAAGTGTGCAAACGTGCATTTCAAAAATAGAACTGAAGTTCGCTTTCATTTGTTGAAGAATGGAATTCTACAAAGCTATGTAGTGTGGGATAACCATGGTGAGGTGTTTAATGTCTCTTCATCTGACCATGAGACTTCTCTTGATCATGATGACATGCTAGAGATGTTATAAGTTGGTTGTGGTGTGACTGGGATGGATTTTTTAGAGAATGATGGTAGAAATGAACATAACTTTATTGAGCCTCTTGAAGGAGTATAAAGAGCATTTGACTTTGGATGGCTCTAGAGTTTCAAAGTTAGGGTATCTTATGAAGTTGCTACATCTTAAATGTATGAACCATTGGAGTGATACCTCCTTTACTGAAATGTTGAAGCTTCAAAATGGGACATTAGGCTGTAATCTTCCGAATTCCTATGATGAGTGTCGTAGGATCATCCGTGATTTAGGCCTAGATTGTATAAAAATTCATGCATGTCCAAATGATTGCATCATCTATTGGCGTGAACATGTCGATGCACAAGAATGTCCGCAATGCCATACCTCAAGGTGGAAGATAGATGGCAAAAGGGTTCCCCATAAAATTTTATGATATTTTCCTATAAAGCGTAGATTGCAAAGGTTATTTATGGTAGCTGTGACAGCAAAGGATATGCGTTGGCATAAAGAAGATAGGGTTGATGATGGGATAATGCGACATCCAGCGGACTCTCAAGCATAGAAGTCTTTTGATGAGGAGTTTCCATCATTTCCAAAAGATCCTCGTAGTTTGAGACTTGGGTTAGCTACAGATGGTTTCCAACCATTTAATAATTTTGGGGGATCATCTCATAGCATTTGGCCAGTCATTTTGGTTCCTTATAATTTACCACCATGGATGTGTATGAAATCTCCTTATTTTATGTTATCTTTGTTGATTGATGGTCCTAATTCACCGGGAATGGATCTTGATGTCTATTTGCAACCCTTGGTAGAAGAGTTGAAAGAATTATGGGAAGTTGGTGCTGACACATATGATGCCCATGCTAAACAAAACTTTGTTATGCGTGCATCAGTGCTATGGACTATTAGTGATTTTCCAACTTATGCAGACCTGTCTGGTTGGAGTACTAGTGGATTTTATGCTTGTCCATATTGTCATATGGAAGCTGGATCACGTTCAATAACAGATAAGATATGTTACATGAGGTATAGACGTTGGTTGCCAATGGATCATAGATGGAGACAATTACCTAATGCCTTTGACAAAACAAAGGAAAAGGGTACAGTTCCTATCCCATTATTTGGTGATGATGTTTTGAGGCAGTGTAGTCAGTTTATCCAAGTACCATTTGGAAAGACAGGTACAAAGAGGAAGTGGGATGATACAAATAGCTTATATGGTTGGAGGAAGAAGAGCATATTTTTTGAGTTACCTTATTGGCACAAGCTAAAATTACGTCATAACTTAGATGTGATGCACATTGAAAAAAATATTTCTGAGAATATTATAGGGACATTGATGGATATCAAAGATAAGACTAAGGATAACTTGAAGGCTCGATTAGATTTAGTGTCCATCGGTATAAGGGAAGATCTTCATCCAATTGTTGAAGAAAATAGAGTAAGAGTGCCTATAGCATGCTATACATTGAGGGGTGATGAAAAAACAGCATTTTGCAAGATGTTTCAAAAGTTGAAGACTCCTGATGGCTATTGTTCAAATCTCTCCCATTGTGTGAAAGATAATGGCCGGAAGATCTCCTGTATGAAGAGTCATGATCACCACATCTTTATTGAGCAACTTCTTCCTATTGCTATTCGTGGGCTCCTTCCCAAACATGTTTACGAACCATTAATTGAATTGAGTTCCTTCTTCAGGAAATCGTGCTCAAAGAACTTGAGCATGAAGGATTTGGATGCTCTTGAAAGTCAAATCCCTTACACATTGTGTAAATTAGAAATGGTCTTTCCACCATCCTTCTTCACTTGTATGGTGCACTTAGTCATTCATTTGGTAGAAGAGGCGAAGATTGCTGGGCCAGTGAGATATCGTTGGATGTATCCAATAGAGAGGTACTTTTTAAATTACAAGTTTTACATTCATTTACTTTTATATTTAAATAACCTAGTTCTGCATTTAACTTTGTATCAAAATTTATGTTATTAGGTATATGCGTACCTTGAAATCCAATGTTCGAAACAAGGCACGCCCCGAAGGATCAATTGCAATGGGTTATTTAGCAAATGAATGCCTTGCATTTTGTTCTAGGTATATAGATGACATGACTACTATGTTTAATCGTAGAAGTCGAAATGATGAAGTTGGGAATGATGACAAAAGAAATCAAATAGACATTTTTAAACGTATTGGGCGTCCATTGGGAAAGCCTATCCTTCAAGAACTTGGGTTCGAGGAGTTTGATCAAGCTCACTTATATGTCCTCCATAATTGTGACGAGCTTCAAGAATTTGTAAAGTAAGTCAATTGTTATTCTAAAATTCATAAGTGTATTTATCATATATGTAGATTAAGGTTATATATGTAAATTCATAAAACTTTCAATTTTATCTTCCATGCTAGGATGCACAAAGAAGAACTAGTGATTGAAAATCCAAATCCTAGGAATGTAGAGAGGAGACATAAGACTTAATTTGCAGATTGGGTTTATAATCGTGTATGTCATCTCTCCTTAATTTCTATGATGTGATAAAATCTTACCTATGATGTGTAAATGTATTCATATTTCCTTCATTGATTAATAGGTGGAGAAACTATATAATGAAGGATCAGTTGATGAAAGTTTGTATCACTTGGTGTGTCGTCCGTTACGCACCGCAAGGCGCTATAGTGGGCTTATCGCTAATGGGTTTAGATTTCATACACTTGATCGAGAAGTAGATAAGAAATGCCAAAATAGCGGTGTTATGGTGCAAGGAGATGGTCATTCAATTGACTTATATTATGGTGTAATAAGAGATGTTTATGAGTTGCAATATCCCGGTGAAAATCATGTTGTTGTTTTAAAGTGTAATTGGTATGACATGCAACATGAAGGTAGAGGATATAAAGTAGATGAATATGGCATAACTAGCATACATAGAGGCTTTTCATTAAAAACAGATGAGCCTTTTGTATTAGAATCACAAGTGGAGCAGGTCTTTTATGTTCAAGATCCAAGACATGATGATTGGAATGTTGTGATTAAGATAGAGCCTCGAGACTTGTATAGCATGCCGAAAGGGGAAGAAGAGCGAGTACTAGATCAAAGTGATGATGAAGTTATGCAAGAAGGAGAGATTCAGGGTTCTAATTATGTTTTGCAATCCATAAGACATATGGAAAATGTTTCTTTAGCAACTAATCATTTCAAAGTAGAACGAGGAGAAAAAGTCGTCAAATGGGTAACAAGTAAAATGAAGAGCATAAGTCAACGAAGGGAAGGATGTTAGGGGAAGCGAAAGAAGAGAAAGAAGAAAAACTCAGATTTGGATGATTTTATTGTTGCTAATGATGTTGAGGACTAAGATGTGACTATTTTGTACCTTTTTTCTAAGTATTAATTTGTGTGTAGACATTGAATATATAAAATCTTTTATTCCTTTTTTAGTTATTGTATGAAATTTTAATTACTTTTTTCATAGAGTCATGATTCTATGATATTATAAATGTTTATTTATTTCAAATTTTATGTAGTGTTCTTTGTAATGTGAAATCTAATTACTTTGTTTTAGCTTGCACATATGTCAGGGCAAGATCTACCAAAGAATATGGGTAAGAACATTTTAAACGGAGGTGTTGGTGGTCGTAGAGGGCAAGGTATTATTCTTTTACCTAGTTTGGATGTTATTATAATGTATTCTAATTAATTAACAATATTTTTTCTTTCTTCCATGATAAAACACAGCTCACATACAAACACCCGCCATCACGAGGAGTGTCTCTAAACTAGCACATCAACATAATTGCAAACACTTGCCACCACCAGGTAATTAACAATATTTTCATAATCTGGTTCTTTCTCCATTTGTAGTAGAGTTTTAAACTTAGCTTCGCCCTAGCTAGAAGAGTTTTATTCTTGGTGACAGTATACCATACATAGGTTTATGTTTAGATGAATGTCACCTCACCTCTACTAGCTAGTGAGCTAGGAAGCAGGTCATTTCAGCCACATTATACATTATGAAATAACCTAATAAATGAATGTATGTCCTCTGAAAGTAGTATAGGATGACTTTGTCAAATTTGAGTTTTATTCTTAGGGAATGGAATTGTTGATTATTGTCAAATTTGAGAAGTTGGAAAGAATATCTTTGGTAATTTATTTTCTTCCTATGGAATTTTCCAAGAACCAGACAGGGCTCAAGTGTTCTTTCTGTTTTTTCTACAAACATATGTAGTGTTCTGTGTGGATGTTGTTCTTCATCATCAGCTACCTCTGTCTTAGTCACTTCTACTGGTGTATCATCACTAACACTGTCAATTACAGTTCTGATCTAGTAGTGCTAACACTGCTACTGTCCCAATCCCACATTTCTGATTCTTTCACAATCACATCTCTGCTGAATTTAATCTTATTAGATTGTAGATTATACAGTTTATAGGCTCCAGTAGGGTGATATCCTACTAGAATCATAGGACAACTCTTATCATCCAATTTCCTTTAGTCACTATAAGTCCAATCATTTAGTACATCAAACAATAATAATTCATTCAAATAGTCTAATTAGTCACATAAAGGAGGGGAAGATCCAATTAAAAAAATCAAAAACCATTATAATTTGATAACAACTTGCATATACCGAATACAAATACATTATATTATAATTTGAGAACTTTAATGATATGAGGTAGAACATGGCAAGGAGGCTAGAAAGCCAGCTGCCACCACCATTGGTGGAATAACCTCCACCATTAATAAGTTTTTAAGCACCAGGGAATCTAAATCTAGTATACAAAGAACATAATCAAGAGAGATAAGTTTTAAAATGCAAATAAAGTTAGCTAATCAGCCACTCTAATTATATGCATCGTTGTATTAGCCTCTTCAAGTTTCTGCACTGGTTTTGCAATAAATGTACATGTCTGAATTTTCAGATGTGAAATGAGATTATTTTTAATTTTAAAAATGAGTAGACCTTAAGTACACTAAGGAATCCAGTATATAAAGAACACTATCAAGTGACATAAGTTTAGAAAAGTTTTTGAGCACTTTCAAAGGTAAGTTCTTCATGTTATTTATGGTTTTCTGGATATAGTTTAGGGTTAAAATATAGGAAAAGTTCTATTCTTGATTTCTTAGATAACATTTATATGTTTTTCAGTATTGTGTTTGATAAATTGGTAATTACGTATGACCTGCTACAATTTGAGTCATGAATAGCGAATTTAAGGATGACAATTGGGTATCAAAATCATGTTTAATCATCCTTTTGTTAGGATATGAAGCTAAAAGTTGAATCATTTTATAGTTAACTATATAGCTATGGACAGTGCACATATAATCTAGTTTTTTTTCCTGCTTGTTAGACTTGATTTTTTTCCCTGTAGACTTAGAATACCTTCTTTTAAAAATTATGAATGTTTATAATAAGTAAAAAAACGTTAGAAATATGTTTGTAAAATTAAGCTGATCTAAAAAAAGATCTGAAAAAAAGGTTGAATACCTGTACACTTAGAATACCTTCTTTTATGTCACTTTTTTGCATGATATGAAGGTTGAAACATTATTGGTTGTGAAAAAACGTTCTGGACATATATGGTTAAGTTTGGATTGAATTTAAGATCATTTACGCATTATTTATTTAAGATGTAGGCTGTAGTTGACACAACCTCACTCCATAGCTTATTTGGTAGGGGCATTTGCTTCAACATGCATTTAGGCATATCCAAAATCATCCTATTTCTTCTTTCAGCCATATCATTGTGCTCAGTAGTGTATGGAGCATTCACTTCATGTTCATTGCCCTATTCTTCACAGTATTTCTTGAACCCAGTAGAGTTATACTCTACCATTAATTCTCAGAATCTTCAACTTGCAGCCACTATGTTTCTCTGCATAATTCTTGCATTTTCTGAACTGGTCCTGCACTTCACTGTTGGAGGTAGTTCTGATGTATTGTGGCAGTAATCTAGCTTGTTTGCTTCTCATGCACACTTCACAAGCCTTATCACTAGCAGCAACTATATGAATCCCTAGCATAATATTTTCAGACCTTAAGTGACCTAAACTTCTGTAATTTAGGTGTCCATATCTCTTGTACCATATGGCACTTTCCCTAGTAATCCTCCATTAAGAAAGTATTGGCAATTTGAGGAACCTAATTGAGGTCTGAAAGAGGTATTAGTATATAGTCTAACAAGTATAGTAGAAAATGGCAGGGAGGAGAGTGAGGGCAGACTGCTAACTGTTAACTGGATTGTTACTGGATTAGAGGTAGTCTGCATGCTCCCTACCATTAGCATGATTCTTACTGGATTGTTGTTATTGTTGTGTGTGTTTTAATGAATATTTGCTGAAACCAGCAATGGAGTAAACTCTGTCATTAGCATGATCCTCCAACCTTTATATTGAGTAAAGTCTGTCAATTCCTTTCAGTAAACCAGCAATGGAGATCTTCCATGCTTATCTTAGGCTGTAGATTATAGTCAAAGTAGTTCCTATTATTACCCACAAATTGTATCTATATATTGTATATCAGCAGCTTATGCAACTGAATCAACTCTGTCATTTATCTATATGGTGTCAATAGCTTAATTTTTGATCCAATTATATTTTTTTTTCAGCTTCCTGCTACCTTCCTCTGTCATCTATATGGAGTTAAAGTTTAGACTCCAATTACCAGGAAATAATTGAAGTTGTCAATGCAAGAGATGATCCCATCTCCTTTCCTGGTCTTATGGAAAAATTAATTCTACCAAATAATGTCATCAAGTCCCAACCAATCCTAAGCTCCATGCCTCCCACTGCCCATGTCAATTCCTTTAAGAAAACCCAATTTGACACCCATAGAAGCAAAGGTTCATGAATGATGTCATAAAACTACTTCAGAGAGGATGAAAATAAAGTACAAAGGTTCATGAATAAATGTCCATTTGGTCAAAAGAAAAAAGCCCTTGCATGTTAAATGATGTTTTGGCCCACTTGTATGCTGGAGTTATCTACTTCAGAGACAAAAAAATATCAATGTTTCCAATGGCATCACGTTGCACACAGGGACAAAGGAAGTCATAAAACTAAGTAAATACACCTTAAAAAATTTACGCCTAGCAACAATGCACATATATTCTATTATCTTATTTTCCCACTGGCAAGTGATTCTCCTTCCCCCCACCCCCCTCTTCTTGTCAGGATGCCTGATGGAATTGCTAGGGACAATAAACAAACTTCACATTCATTATTAACAAGTATCTGAAAACTTCCTCTAACAAATTTTATATCATAGTCTGTCAATAGCCAATGCAAAGAAACCAACAATCTACACAAATTAAAAAAATTTTGAAGTAGATACATAAGCTTCTAGTTTGATCAGGTTCCTTCCTTTGTTAAGGTTTAATGGTACCAGCGCTCTTATATTTGGTTCACAAAGAGGATGCTCTTTTGGTGTGGGGAAAAGGAAAGGGGAGTAATACTTTAAGGAGATATGTTTGAAAAACTTTTAAAGAAGCGAAAGGTGAAGTTTTATACGAGTTCAGATTTAGGAAATATATTTCCCTCAAACAGACCCTCACTCCCCCACCACCACAAGCCCAAATCACACACTCCTCTCCTTTCTCCAGTGGCCAGATGGAGTGTCTCACCATTCATCCTCTCCAACTTTCCCTTGTCCGACTCTCTTTTTCCATCACTATCCCTGACGATCAGCTTGCTAGGACTATTCAACCACTACTAAACCTTTAATCCAAGTCAAACCAAAATAACTTGAACCTGAACAGAATTGGCCATATACCAAAAGTTACATACTCCATGTCTATAATTACTAAAACATTATATGCAAATGGCAGACTAATTAACTATTTATATCCATATAAACAATACTAATTCTGAACAGGTTTAATGGTTATGCCTCAAAAATTAAGGCCTAAACTCAACACATCAAAGACCAGAATTCGGAATAACTGAATGCAAATCCATAAATCCTAACTCATAAATGGATGTAGGACAAAAATCATCATCATCATATAGGAAAAAAGTTTGAGTCTGCCACTGGCCATAACCCAGATCAAATAACTAAGGGATATTGTGGCATATGCATTCATGTATTGACAAAATTCCTTTATTTACTCTTATCCTTTATTTTTGGCAGTCATATATGCTTGTCTAATTAGTGGTGTGTCTTTTCAATCATAAAATAAAAGGCAAGGGTATATAATTTGTTTCCAAAAATACAGGTATATGGTGCAGAATTACATTAATTAAGGACTATGCCCAACCTGGGGTTATTAGAAAGCCACAATTACCTGAAACTTGAAACCTAATCAACCCAACTTAACCATAAACCAAATAAATATTGTGGCTAATGCCTCTAGAAAGCTGGACAGAACCATAATAATAAAAATTGATCCTGATAAACCCAGTGACCTGTACACTTGAACTAAATTTCAGACTGGACTTTGAGCAGAAATTTTCCTTGCCAAAGTTATAAAAAATGTAATTGACGATATGGTGCCTTAACATCTAGCCTCGGGCCTTATAGTTGAGGGTACAAGCATAAAGATCAACCTTACTGTAAATTAAGTAATAAAGACGTAGCAAAATATTAAAACAGGGTAACCATAGCTGGCCTACATTGCTGCCATTTTTAGAAAAATGTTTGGGCTTTCAGCAAAGTTAAATAAAGGAATCTAATCATATACTCCTCAATTGGAGATTGAGGATCATTAAAATAAGGCTAAAGTTGTTAACCTATAGGTCACAACTAATTTCTTGTGCTGTTCGACGATCCTTCACATTTTTCCCAAGAGAGAGATCTCTAAAAGCCATATACCCGATCAAGAATACCCCTCCCTTGATTCTCCATTTTTTTATCAAGTTTGATCTTCTTTCCCTGATGAAGCCAGTTATTAAGCTTGGTAAATTAGCAAAGAAATATAGAATCAAATGCATAACAAAGCAAACCAGAACTTGACATTGTTGGTAGAATAAAAACTTGAAACTTCAGGCAAGGGCTGGAACCTTGAAACATCTTCTAGCATAAAAATGCGGAAAGGCTTGTACTCAGATGGTTGCCACTTAACAAACTCCTGGCGCCAATTGTGCAGCACATTTACAGGAGCAACAATAAGTGCAGATTTTAGTCCTAGATCCATAGAGAATCATAGCAGTGTACAAGAAAGCTATGACCTGCAGACAGTAAAGATATCAACAAAACTGTAGGGTACAGAGATAAGCCAATTGAAGAAAAGGCAATCAAAATTATTGTAACCTATACTTATAATTATCTTGAGCATTCTTTTCTTTATTTTTCTTTCCTTCTCATTCTCCTTTCCTTCTTACTTTTCTCAAATCAAACACAGCATAATGCTGGTATATCAAACACCCACAAAAAAAAACAAAGTAAAAGTAAGAACATACAAAAAATAATACAAAAACAGATAATCAATGCCTAATCCTAGATTATTTTTTCTTTTCTGCAAAACATAACACTGAACAAAGTAGTTCTGCTAATGACACACCCATAATAATCTGCTCCTTTCTCTATTTTTAGCAGAGTTACTGAGAGTACTAGTTTCTATTTCTGTAAGCATGCTAATGAAGTGATGAGTTACTGAGAGTGCTATCATAGTGAGAGTATATTAGAGGTAAGGACAGAGAATAGGAGATAGGCAGAAAAACCTTTATATTGTATAGGGAGGAACCAGATCTATTTTTCTTTGAAATCTCAATGCTCAGCACTCTCTTTGTCCTATTTTTCTGATCTATTTTATTGTTTTAACTTTGAGTGCATTTGTGTTGTAATTCCCATCATCGGTTTAATTGCTTAATATGACCACCAAAGCAAGTTATGACCTTGTAAATTTTAGCTGATATAACAAATGGAACATACAAGATAATAATTGAAGTTGTCAATGCAATTAATTTCTTCACAATCCTTGTTACAAATTTAAAATTTACAGCCCAAATTCAAGTTTTCTAACCCTTTTGAATTGTAACTTGTGAAACCGCAAAATATAATTGGTCATGACTGAAACAACTTTGTTTAAGAGAAATTATATTGAGAAAACTTAAAAGGCAGCCTAGAATTAGATGGCCTTGGTTATATTTTCACTGATTCTTATGCTAAAATTAAAGTTCCACTACAGTCCCATAAACAAAACATAATGATAGAAGCTAGACTCAGCTTCTCCAAGAACGGAAGTAATAAGAGTTATGGGCTGTTATTGGTTCAGTAAAATATGAAGAAAGTTCACAGCAAAATATAAACTACCCTATTCTCTAATTCTTATCTGGAATTTTCCAGTTCATAAAGTGGGGCACTAGCAGACCAAAGACTATCTGATTTATACAACCATGCTTATATTTGTATTTGGATATGGAAGAGGTAATTTTAGATGGGTCTTGTTTATGCTTGGTCCTACTTATTATATGGTTCACTTCTACCCATTTGATTATTTTTTAACTCTACTACCTATGGTGAATTTAAATGTACCTTTTTTTTTTATCAATGACTGTTCATAATGAAGGTAAGTGCATAGGAGCTGGAAAAAATGGCAGCGCGAGAAGTAAGCAGAAGTTAAACTTTGTTTCCAATGGATCCCAACAGAGTAGACCTCAACGCAATGAAGTGGAAGAAGTTAATTGTCTTAAAGGTGAACTTAATATGGATGTTGTGGATGCTGTTGGTTCTAATAATCATAGTCCTGGTCAAGAAGAAAATCAAAATATTGATTTAACTATTATTCCTTCGAATGAGCCAGGTAAATTCTCAATACATACTTAAAATCACAAATGTATGTGTTTATCTAAGAATATTTGAAATTTAAACATCAATCTTGTTATGGCCTATCAATTTGCTTGTAACTCTATTTTCTTGGTTCTATGATATGTTTATATGACTAATAAGGTGGAAGCAAAAGGAATGCAACACGGAAGTTTGTTGATAGAGTTGAGATGACGTTGACTGTGCATGAGGTTGCTGATCCAATTCCAAGAGAAACAAATGAATCTAACAATACTCTACCTCGAATTAGAACTCAATATATGCATGAAAATATATCTACAAGAAATGTGACCCCGGAAAATGATGGCAATAGTAGTCAAGGTACAGTAATTTTTATTAATCATGTTTGTATATACATTTTTTATTCTTTTAAACTCCTATGATGTATAGATTTGCTAAGCCTTGATTTTATTATCTTATTTTTATTTTTGTAATAGCATCAACTTCTAATGCTAAAAGGAAAAGGGGGCAGAGAGGCAAATATAAATCTTATGTGATCGAGAAGAAGACATTAGGTGGTACTGCAAAGCTTGTCGTTGATATACCTGACTATGTTCTCCAAGCCGTTGGAGAAAATGCCAGAAATTTAGTAAATTTTTGTGGCCATATTGTGCGGACCAAAGTCCTCATGGATGCATCACCTTGGATTCAGGTAGCAGCTAAACACGGTGATGCAATGTGGTTGCTTGTCAAGGTATATATATATATATATATATATATATATATATATATGCATTATTTTCCTTTTATAAATCCTAATCTATGATCCTTAACCAACTAATTATTTTGTTGTGACATTATAGAACAAGTTCAGCATAATGGATAATAATCAACTACCCAGATTAAAAGCGTTTGTGTTGTTTGCAATGCAACACTTATATCGGTATTGGAAAGCTCGCTTGCATTCTTACTACAAAGAATGTGGAGATACACATGAGGAACGTTTGGAAAATCTACCTATTGATTTCGATCCAGAAAATTGGATAAAATGTTGTGAAACTTTTAATTTTGATAAATTTAAGGTAATTCTTTCCTTTATTGATAAGTTTTCTGCCTTACATGTTTGTGTATTAGGTATGAATTATTTATCTTCATTTCTTTTATTCTTAAATTGTAGAAAATGAGTGAACAAAACAGCAAGAATCGAAAGTCAGATAAATGGTGCCAACACACCACAGGAAACTTATCTTTTCCAGAAGTGGAAACTATCATGGTAAGAATATCAAATAGTTATATTCGGTATATTTATTCATCTTCATGGATAAAATGACTAAGTAATGTGTCCTCACAGACAAAGAAGAATGGTGATGTCAAGTCGAGTGCTGATGTGATTTGGCTTGCTGAACACACGCGAACAAATGATCAAGGAGTATTAGAGTGGGTTAATGATGGACGCTCTAAGAAAATTCATGTAAATTATTCTTATATTTGTATTAGTATATATATTAGTATATGTTAGTTCGTACAAAGAATTGATTATAATAACTATGAATCTATACATATGTAAAATGTTGTTGTGTTTATTGTAGGGAGACCTTCACCATCTTGTGACTAACAAGGATAAAGAAGGAGCCCCTCAAACACAGGAAGAGATGTTACTTCATGTTTTGGGCCCAAAGTCTGGATACACAAGGGGGAAAGGTAGTGGCTATGGCGGCTCGCTCAAATCAAGGATTCAAGAAGAACAACAATAGAAAATCATACAACAACAAAGTAAGATAGATGAGCAACAAGTCAAGATAGATGAGCAACAAAATAAGATATATAGTCTACAAAGTCAAATAGACGAGCTTAAAGAGAAACAAGATCAATCTATGGCCGCTTTTGAGAAGAGGATGTTAGAAATGAGTCAAATGATGGCTACCAATATTATCAGGTAAATTATAATTTCTAGAGTAATCCAACTTTGTATTTATTTCATGATATGAGCTACTTTGCATTATAATATTACTTATATCAATGCAACACATATACCGGTATACTTTCGAAAAACCCTTTCACTTATCCACATATAGTTGGCATATGTAATCGCCAAAATCAATCGGAAAAAATGATTATCAAACATGACTATCTATCTATATTTTTGTCTCTTATAGTGATATATATATACACACACACACACACATATACATACATATATATATTTGTATCTACATGTGTATATATATACGTATACATATATAGACGTGCGTAGATATACGTATACATATATAGACGGACCCATATATACGTCTACATATATAGATGTACACATATTTACGTCTACATATATAGACGTACACATATTTACGTCTATATATATGCATGTATGTACGCACGAGACATGTATTAATCTTGTTATTTATTCAGGTCCAGGAATATACTTGAGGATGATGGTGATGCTTTTCATGGTGGTGTTGACGATGATTATTGATTTATTTGTGGATAGATGAATTTTGTTATTAGTTGATGCGTAGATCTGATCAAGATTGCGTTCTTAGATTCCGACGTATTTTTTGTTGTCCTTTTTACCAAAAAACACTTTACAAGAGTGTTTTGCCGAAAACTCTTGGTGTTATTATGGTGATGTCATATTGGATGTTTAGTTTCTGTTTTTTGACAATTGTATCAAATAATTGTACAATTAATGTATGATGCATTTCATATTAATGATGAAATGAATTTACTATATATTGGCAATTATATTTGATTAATATATGTGTGTGAATGTGACATGTTAGAAAGTGATAATTTATTTAATATATAGCATTGCAGGAATTTCTTTATTTGGAAACAAAGAAATTGTTGCCAAAAATAATAGTGGATGAAATTATTTCATTAGGAACAGAAATGTTGTTACAAAAATTAAAGTACATTATTGGCAACAGAAATGTTGTTGCAAAAAATATCTTACATTATTGGAAAAAAAATAACCGCACAAATATAGCATATTATTCGCAACAGAAATGTTATTGCAAAAAATATATCATACATTATTGGCAACAAAACAACCGTTGCAAAAAATATTTTATATTATTGGCAACAAAACAACCGTTGCAAAAGATATCTTACATTATTGGCAAAAAAACAACCGCAAAAATATAGCACATTATTTGCAACAGAAATGTTGTTACAAAAAATATCTTAGATTATTGGCAACAAAACAACCGTTGCAAAAAATAGCATATTATTCGCAACAGGAACGTTGTTGCTAAAAATATCGTACATTATTGGCAACGATCAATCTGTTGAAAAATATAACATATTATTCGCAACAACAATCTCGTTGCAAAAAATATATCTTATTCGCAACAAGGAAATCGTTGCGAAATATAATTATGCTCCAACATTTGTCAATCATTTAAGGCAACAAAATACTATTTTTAGCCACAAGTTTATCGTTGCGAAAATAACTTTTTTTGGCAACGGAAAAAAGTCGTTGCAAAAACCTTTAGTTACGCTATCATATGCAACGACAATTTGTCGTTACCAAAATTATTATATCGTTGGCAAATATATATTTGGCAACGACATATTCCGTTGCCAAAAATAGCTTTTCTTGTAGTGTTGCTATGAGTTATCTACATATACATATACTTAATATAAATGTATATACCTAATCTTAACTATGTAATATAAGAAAACTCTTATTTTTCCTAAAATAACTTTTTTCTTGGCAATATGTATCTCAATTCTCATAATACATCTTTTTCCTTGGTGAATTAATTATTAATTTCTTTATCATTAGATCTCCACTCTCCTAATTAAATATTATCCATATTAAAAAAGATATTATCACAAATTCTTATCACATATATCCAATGCTACTATCCATAAGTCTATTTATAATAATTTAATTAATTACTAATCATGGCTAAAATTTAGACATGAATTGCTATTATTTTTAAGTATCATATTTAATAAATAAAATAAGCATAACACTAACTTATTAGCTTTGTCTATTATGTATTAAAAGTCCTTATATTTTGTTGAATACAAATTTACATAAAGTTGGATAACTAACCACTTGCTTGGAGTTATTTATCGAAAGTAATTATTCAAGATAATTACTCATTTTATATACTTTTTAGCCTATAATTTTTAAAGATAAATAATTATCTTAAATAATTATTTTTGATAAATTACTGTAATCATAAATAAAAACGTTACCATTATAGTGCATAACATTATAACCTACTCCCCTGTTTTTCAAAGAAATTATTTTAGCAATTTACATATTATTTTAGAAAATAATAAATATGACCCTAATATGACAATTATACCCTTTATTGGAAAATAATATAATAATTAATGTATATAAATAGAAAGAGAAAAAGTATGGGTAAAAATGAAATGTACATATCAATTTTTCTTAAACAAATTTAATATTGTAACAAAAGTTTGGAGTTAAAAAAATTTCTTTTATAAACATAGGGAGAAGTTGCACAAAAAATCATAGGACTGGAGGTCTATATTACTTTAATATGACTAAAGTAAACGTTCCTCCTCGGTCTTAAAATTTCCTCTATATAACAACTTCGACCTATTCTCAAACATTATCATAAAAGCCCCCCATTGTCATTTGTATACAATCAATAATAGCAAAAGGGAGCATGGCAATCAATAGTCGGTCTTTTGGTCTGGTTTCATTTGTTCTCTTATTCGTTTGCAGCGAAGCTGCAAGAACCTTGAGCAGCTTGGGTCACAACAATCATGGTGTTTTTGATGGCAGTGTTGGAGCTGATGGAGGAATACAAAATTCTGCTGGAATCAATACCCCGGTTGGCTCACTTAATGTGAGCCACGGTGCTACTGCTGCTATTGAAGGAGGCGGTGGTGCCACCACTACGAGCAATGTTATTACGCCTCTTGCAAATGGAAAGCTCTTTAATTTGAGGGGCAATGCCGGAGCCAGTGCTGAGATTCAAAATGGTGCGAGAGTTGAAACACCGGTTGGCACAATTGGTGTAAGTCACGGTGTCAGTGCTGCACTCGGTGGGAGTGCTGATGCCATCCCGGCTAGCAATGTTAATACGGTCATCGTTAATGGAAGACCCTACCGCCTGGTTGGTGATGCCGGAGCCAATGCTCAGATACAAAACGGTGCTAGACTTAAAACACCAATCGGCACGATTGGTGCAAGTCACGGTGTCAGTGCTGCTATCGATGGAGCTGCTGGTGCCGCCTCTACAGGCAATATTGTGACGCCCGTTGGAGATGAAAAGTTCCTAGTTGGAGGATGGGATGCTGGGGCAAAGGCGGGGATTGGCGGAAGTGCTGGAATTAGTACCCCATTGGGCTCATTTAGGGCAGGTGTCGGTGCTAAGGCTGGGGCTAACGCAGGTGCTACTGGCGGGATAGGTGAGATACCTTCAACCAACACCCCATAGGCACATTTTGGGGCTGGTTTTGGTTGTAGCTGGATGCCAGTGAAAAAGAGGCCTTATTGGCCAAAAATTATAGTAGCTGCCTTTCCTATACATAGTATACTAGCTATATGAATAATGGTCAAGTGCTTGTCAGTATTTGCATTGTGCTGGTGGTTGTGATGGACCTAGCGTTAATGAATAAAACCATATTTTGAGAAGTATAATGGATATGATATATTACTTGCATAGTTTTTAATCTCCTGATTTCTACAATTCTATAATCTAAAAGTCGATAAACGGTGTGCAAGCTTAAGTAGAATATTAAAGTTGCAAAATTGTGATAGGATTTTACAATCTTACCTAAGATTAGTAGAACCTTATGATTTTATATGCTCTAATTTTTATCTATTTATCTAAAACATGTTTTGTCTTTTGTTATCACTATATATATTTCTTTAACCTATTCATTTACATATTATATATTGTGCATCGACCGGTACAAAGAAAGTACATGTGAGATATTAGTCAACTCAATTATTAAAAAGAAAATAATTATGAAAATTCCAAATGGTATAAGCAAAATAATATATATATATATATATAAATTGTAATGTTATTTTTTTTATTCATTTCTATTTAGTTCATAATTACCATTTGTATTTTTTTTGTGTTGTTAGCTTTGATGTATGCATAATCCATATAACATGTTTTTATGCATGTAATCAACAACTTGTGTTCATGGGATTTTATTACATACAAATACATCTAAGTTATATTTTTTGTTGAATTGGTAGGATCTTATGATCTGATGATTTGATGTTATCATTCAATTATGATAACTCACACAGATTCTAAGTAGAATCATGATTTTAATAACCTTAATTACATGTATTATATTTAATTAATCATAAGAGAAAACCTGAAATTATGTTATGATATAACTTCACACATTTATTTATAATAGTATGTTTTTAGTAATCTAAACAAATTATATTATTATTTATGGGCTAGCTAGGAAAACTTTATACATTTGTTTACATTCATTGTTTCAAAATATTGAGATTGCATATTCAATGATAATATCATTTAAAATAATAATAAGTGGTAGCGTGTTAATTGTGAGAATTTCGAGCTTTTGACTTTTCTTTTGCTTTGAGATACTAACTTGGATTTTTGGTTTGTTGCAATATGTTAGTTTTGTGTGGAACCTTTGTCAAAAAGATGATTGATCATTATTGGGATTCAAGTCAGGTTTCAAGCCACACCAATGTGTCAGAGATTAAAAAGGACCTAGAATGGAAGACAATTGAAGACAAACAAATTGGATAAAATAGTGGATAATATGGCCAGGTCCTGTTTGTCAACTCAACCACGTTCGATGGAAGTCGTTTAATATCGTGCAAATTTTCTCATCCCACTATAGGAAATAAGCATGGTGGTGTCGCATAATTATTTTTTTAACAACGACAACTATTCACTAATAATGATTTTGAAGATGAGAAAATAGAAGGGAAAGCATTACATGAAAGGCTATTAGCAATGATAATGTTGTTCCAAATTTGCATGTAGTAAAACCTTCCCTCTCACCAAAATTTTCCCAGTTTATAATACTTTACTAAAAATAGAATTAGGGACTATAATTGGGGATACTAAAAGGCTTTAGAGGAATGGTTTTCTTTTGAGTGAAAAGTGTAGTTGCCAATTTGGCGAGGAAAAAGATATTAGTTAATGCTACAAATTTTGTGTCGATAAGCCATCATTGATTTTCCACGTGCTTTAATGGTTAATTTTTTTTTATATCACTATTAAGAACATTTTTTTCAGATATTCATAATTTTAAAATTTTCTAAGAGGATCACCCATTCTAAAAATTGCTCTACAACCAACATACTTAACTATGGAGTTATTAGGACAGAATCAACAAAAGGACGGCGTACCGTGTTGATATAAGTAGCCAAATCAATCCATATAATACTCCGCTCAATTTGGGGTACTATAGTATTAGTTTATTAATGTAATCATTTTCTTTTTATAAATTTAAATATTTGTCTCTTGTTCTCATTATATATATTTCTTTAACCTATTAATATACATATTATATATTATGCATCAACCTATACGAAGAAAGTACATGTGATATATTAGTCAACTCAATTATTTAAAAGAAAATATTTTTGAAAATTCCAAATTTTATATTCAAATTAAAACAAATATATTAAAATTGTAATGTTATTTTTTTTATTCATTTCTATTTAGTTTATAATTATCATTTGTATTTTCTTTTTTGATGTTGTTAGCTTTGTTATATGCGTAATCCATCTAACATGTTTTTATGCATGTAATTGACAACTTGTGTTGATGTGATTTTGTTACATACAAATACATCTAAGTCATATTTTTTGTTGAATTGGTTGCATCTAATTATGATCCAATAATCTGATTCTATCATTCAATTTTAATAACCCTTATCGATTCTAAGTAGAATCATGATTCTAATAACCTTGATTGCATATATTATATTTTATTAATAATAAGAGAAAACCTGAAACTATGATATGTATATAACTTTACATATTTATTTATATGAGTATGTTATTAGTAATCTAAACAAATTATATTATTATTTATGGGCTAGGTAGGGAAAGTTTTTACATTTTTACATTCTTTGTTTCAAAATGTTGAGATTGCATATTCAATGAGAAAGGATACTAACTTGGATTTTTTGTTTGTTGCAACATGTTAGTTTTTTTGTGGAACCTTTGTCAAAAAGGTGATTGATCATTATTGGGATTCAAGTCAAGTTTCAAGCCACACCAATGTGTTAGAGATTGAATAGGACCCACAATGGAAGATAATCAGAGATGAACAAAGATGTAGCAAAAAGGGTAAAATAGTGGATAATACAGTAGGTCATGTTAGCCAACTCAACCATGTTAGGTTATATGACCAAGCGATTTTGGCTGACACAAGCAAGTCGATGGGAGTTGTTTTACATCATGCAATTTTTCTCTTCCCAGTATAGGAAAAGGGCATGGTGGCGTCACATAATTATTTTTTCTAAGGATGACAACTTCTCACTAATAATGATTTTGGAGATGAGAAAATGGGAAGGAAAACATTAAATGTATACAAATTTTGATCAATAAAAATGTAATTGCAACACACAAATACACACACAATATTGTGATTTTTGGAATGGTGGTTAGTGTATAGACACACACACACACACACAAAATACCATGACTGGTGGAAATGTGATTGGATTATATATGCATACATACAATATTTATTTGTATTTCATGCAATGTTTCCTTCACTATGAAATTTGTTGTAAGTATATATATGATAAAAAACTTTTGAATAATTATATATATATATATATATATATATATATATATATATATCTTACTATGAGGGTGTAGATAGATATACAAAATAAGAAAAAAAAATTCACATATAATAGTAGTATAAATGGAATATGGATTAAGTAATAATATGTTACATGCCTATACATTTTTTTATCCGCTAATTATACTTATAAATTTCATTTATTGCACTATGTTATTCAACACCTGACCATCAAAAATGAAAAAAAATGTTTTCTATTGACTAATTTATGTAATAAAAGAAAAAAGATATAACTTATTACTAGTTTAATAGAATAAGAAGTTCATAAAAACTAAAAGTAATAAAATATTATTCTTCTTAAATAATTTATTATTTAAATAGTATAACAATTATAATATAAAGTTATTATGTAATAAAATATTATTAGCCTTAGATTAAATAATGTTAAATAGGTAGAATAATAATATAACAATAAATTTAGCTAATAAAATATTTTCAACTTTAGATAAAATATTATTATATAAGTGGAATGGCAAGATAATAAAAAGATTCAAATAATAAAATATTATTAACCTTTGAAATTTTATTTTTATATAAGTAAAATAATATGTTAATAAAAAATTAAAAAAATAAATACTATTAACCTTTGAAAATTTATTATTAAATAAGTGAAATAATATGGTAATAAAATAACATTGGCCTTAAATAATTTTTTATTAAATTTGTGGAATATTTTTAAACCCTATATCTAAAAAAAGCATTAAACCTTAATAAATTATAAAATGTAATCTATTATTATATGTAGTTGTGATAATAACATAAGTAATTAAAAGTTATTGTCTTCTATGGCAGGTGGTTTGATGCATCACTACTTGATGAGTACCCTTTACACTTTTATAGTATGTACGTGATGCACTAAAAATAATGATATGATGTAGGAGTAAACACTCAAAAATGGTTTTTATAATTATGGAACCAATTATTCTTTATTTGGAAAGTATATCCCACAAATTTAAAGACGAATGAATGGTTACGTTGCTATAAACATAACAAACAAGCTATTAAGTGTCTATGTCCATGTGTATGGCATGCATGAAATGAATGAACACGTGTATGGGATGATTATTTTCATCTTGGTCAAGCACCAATATTAATTTATCTAATTAATTAATTAAGTAGTAGGGTTGAATATTAGATAGAGCATAAAGTTAGTATAATATCTTTTAACTTGGAATCTTTTTAAATTATGCTTTTTAGTTAAATTGTAGGTTGTCTATATAAGCCATTGAAAGACATGATTATGTACAAGCTATTGATCAAGTATTGAAGTTAAACTCAATTGGATTGTATGTGAGTTCAACTCAAATTTAGTCAAATATGCGTGAACAATTACTTTTGAAATCCTTAATCTCTTTGTCTGTATGAATTAGAGATTAATTCTATCCTTCTACTTATACATCCCCCTAATTCAACAATGATTGAAACCCCAAACCATTTTCAACATTCATAAACCTAAACACTTCTCTTCGAACCAAATATAACCCCAACCCTTCCATTCAAATATAAACCCTAAATTTAACCCTAAACCTCAACATCATCTTCCATTAAAGCCTAATATTTGAATCTTCATCATCATCTACAAATCATAGTCAAATATATATCATATGTAAGACTATGTGACACCTCGAGAAAAGCTTATGATGACATGTGATGAAGCCTGGATAGGTTTCAAGAAGTTTTGCAGAATCGTGAATCAAGCGCGGGGTTTGACTACACGCGGTAATTAGCCTAAGGAGTTTAATCCAAAGGAAGATTAGTAAAACTCAGAGCATAGTCATAATCAACAACTACTGAAGTTGGATTAGTAGAAATCGATTCGAGAAGAATATCAAGGAAGAAGAAGATCAAGTGAATGAGTCAGTCTCGAGAGAGAGAGAGAAGAATCAAGAGAGAGAAGATTCCAAAGAGAAATATGATCGAATGTATATTTAGCCAAAAAGTGTTGTACATACCTTCTTGTATACGACTTATATATGGGCGTATACAATACATATAATATAGACCCTTATATGGACGATGGGCTCACTTAAAAGACTCAACATATCAGCCCAATAACTCAACTGACCAACATAAACAAAATAAGTCGTTGGTGCTGGTTACAATAAATCAGCCCAAAGTACAAAATACAAGTATACATTAATCCAAATAATAGATTTACAATTTAATTCCCATCAGCTAATTTATTTAGCTAATTATGGTTATTAAGGGTTGCATAATCCACAATCCTTCTAACCCAGCACATATGGGTTAGGTGGCAGATTACGTGGCCAACTTAATTTCCACTAGCCAAGTCATGCCGCCGAATGCATCATATGGGATAATCAACAATTTACTATAGCAATTTCCTGTCAACAACAGCAACCAGCAACAACAGCAACCGACAACATCTATACACAACAACCTCATCATGATCCATCTCCCATAATCTGATTTACTTTCCTAATTTTCCACACAATAATAAAAGTAATTATATGTGCAATGTAATTTACAACAATTAATAGAATTATTTAAATACAAATTATTGAGATACACATCATTCTCCTCTTCTTGGTGGGGTTTCGTCTCTGAAACCTTGATAATACCCATAAAAGGACTTAGATCAGAAACATTAAAAGAATCACTAACATTACCAAATTTAGCAGGCATATCAATTTTATAAGCATTATCATTAATTCTTTCTAATACAATAAAAGGTGCATCTCCCGTAGGATCCAATTTAGATTTCCTAAGTGTTGGAAAATGTTCTTTTCTAAGATGTACCCAAACTAAATCCCCAGGTTGAAAAACCATTTTCTTTCATATTTTATTAGCATTCTCAACCATTTGTTGAACTCTCTTATTAATCTATTGACCTACAGATTCATGTAGTTTCTTCATATTTTTAGTACGAGATTCAACATCAAAATTATGCAACTCAGAATTAGGCAAAGGACTCAAATCAAGGGGAGTTAAGGTGTTTTCTTAGTTGTAGAATGTAATGTCCTATTATAAGCAAATTCCACCTGTGGTAGTATAGTTTCCCATTACCTAAGATTATTTCCAAGTACAGCCCTCAACATATTACCTAAGGTTCTATTCACTACCTCTATTTGTCCATCAGTTTGGGGATGACAGGTAGTTGAAAATAAAATTTTAGTTCCCAGCTTTCCCCAGAATACCTTCCAAAAATGACTCAGAAATTTAACATCCCTATTAGATGCTATTGTCCTAGGTATTCCATGTAATTTAACTATATAAGAAAAGAATAAATCAGCCACAGTTACAGCATCATTAGTTTTATTGCAAGGTACAAAATGTGCCATCTTACTAAATCTATCTACTACAACCATTATTGAATCTTTAGCCCTATTAGTTCTAGGAAATCCCAAAACAAAATCCAAAGAAACATCAGTCCAGGGATGAGTAGGAACAGGTAATGGAGTATACAATCCTAAAGGTTTTGATGTGGATTTAACCTGTCTACAAGCTACACAATTAACACAATATTTTAACACATCTTTCTTTATATGAGGCCAGTAAAAATGATCAACTAATATATCCAAAGTCTTTTGAAATCCTAAACGTGCCATTAATCCACCATTATGTGCTTCTTGAATTAATAATCCTCTATATGAACAATCAGGTATGCACAGTCTATTTTCTCTAAATAAGTAACCCTCATAGATATAATATTTCCCTTGTGTAGTAGTTTCAAAATTTTTATATACTTCCTTAAAATCATGATCCTCTAAATATAAAAGTTTAACACAAGAAAATCCCAACAAAGTAGTATCTACTGTGTTCAACAAAACATGTCTCCTAGATAAGGCATCTGCAACTATATTGTCACCTCCTTTTTTATATTTAATTATATAGGGAAAACTTTCAATAAGCTCAATCCACCTACAATGTCTTCTATTTAATTTTGATTGGCTTTTTAGATACTTTATAGCTTCTTAATCGGTATTTATAACAAACTCTCTAGGCCATAAATAATGTTGCCATACCTCTAAGGCTCTTACTAAAGCAAATAATTCTTTTTCTTAAGTAGAGTAATTTAAAGTACTACCATTTAGTTTTTCACTAAAATAAGCTATATGTTTACCTTCTTGAGAAAGAACAACCCCAATTCCCAAACCTGAAGCATCACAATCTAATTCAAACATCTTATCAAAGTCAGGAAGGACTAATACAAGTGCTTGTGTTAACTTGGTTTTAAGAGTTTCAAAAGATTTCTGTTGCTCTAAACCCCATTTAAAACCATTTTCCTTTTTTGTTATTGCAGTTAAAGGTGCTACCATAGTACTAAAGTTCCTAACAAATCTACGATAAAAAGAACACTACCCATGGAAACTTCTAACTTCAGTCACTGTCTTAGGTATAGGCCACTCTTGTATGGCTTTAATCTTTTCCTTATCAACAGATATGCCATCCCTGCCAACAAAAAATCCTAGGAATACCACACTGTCTAAACAAAACCTAGACTTAGCTAAATTAGCATACAACTATTCTTCCTTAAACACATCCAGAATAATTCTCAAATGTTTCAAGTTCTCTTCTAGAGATTTATTGGAAATAAGTATATCATAAAAATAAACAACTAAAAACTTTACAATAAAGTTTCTAAGCACATGGTTCATAAGTCTCATAAAATTACTTAGAGCATTGGATAATCCAAATGGCATAACTAACCACTCATATAGCCCGAAATTTGTTTTAAAAGCTGTTTTCCACACATCTCCTGGTTTCATCCTAATTTTATGATACCCACTCTTTAAATCTATTTTAGAAAAAATTACAGCACCATGTAAAAGATCTAACATTTCATCTAACCTAAGTATAGGATACCTATACTTAATGGTTATCATGTTTACTGCTCTACAATCTATGCACATCCTCCAACTTCTATCTTTCTTTGGAACTAAAAGTACTAGGACAGCACAGGGACTCATTTACTCCTTAATATATCCCTTACTCAACAATTCAGAAACCTGTCTCTCTAACTCCTTAACTTCCTCTAGATTAGCTCTATAACCTGTTTGGAGTGACAGCTCCTGGTATAAAATCTATTTGGTGTTCTATACCCCTTAATGGAGGTAGTCCATGGGGAATCTCTTCAGGGAATAACTCGCTATATTCCTCTAATAATTCTCTAACATTATCAGGTACATCCTCACTTAACTCTATATGACACTCATAAAACTCTTTATAGACCATCAGATACACATTTGATTGCTGCCTAACATCCCTTTCTACAACACTTTTTTTAGCATAAAACCCATATGATTTCTTAACCTCCTTTAAACAAGTTCCAGCCTCGACACTTAGTTTAGTTAACTCCTTATAATCAGATTTTATTTCAATTTGATCATTAAAGATTTCTTTTGGAGTCATGGGTGCTAAAATAATTTTCTTATCATCCTTATGTACAGTATATCTATTCTTGTACCCATCATGTGTTACTCTTCTATCATATTGGGACAATATCACATAAAACAGAATCTTTATACTTACCTAATTTTAAGTTTACTAAAACTTGTTGTTACCTTAACATCTCCTAATTCATTTAACCATTGAAGCCTATAGGGTTTTGGATGTTTAATGGTTGGTAAACCTAACTTAGACACTAATAAAACACTAGCAGCATTTATACAACTTCCACTATCGATTGCCATATTAAAACATTTGTCATTAATTAAGCATCTAGTATGAAATATGTTTTCTCTCTGTATTGCATTTGGATCAGGCAACTTATTACTATTTAATGCCCTACGCACAACAAAAAGATCTCTACTAATTAGAAGTTCTATCTCTTCTTCTGAATCACTATTGTCATCCCTAGTCATGTTAACCTCTAATTCTTCTTCCTCAGATTCAAACTCTATGTATCTAGACTCTCTAATCAAAATATTCCTCTTATTAGGACATTCAGAAGCTATATGACCTAGTCCCCACACTTAAAACACTTTATGTCTCTAGTTCTATTAGGGTCACTAGTAGGGTTAGCTGCTACAGTTTTTCCTTTATCAAATTTATTTCCTACCTTAGCCTCATTACCTTTACCTCTAGAATCAAATTTCCCATTTTTCTTCCAGTTTCCAAAACTATTTCCCCCAAAATTTCTTTGAGGAGTATTTCTAAACCCAATTCTAGGGGGTTTATACTGTCTAGTTCTCCTTATTTGACTTTCTATCTTTATTGCTATATTAACCATATCATTCAAAGTTCCATATGGATATAACTCTACCATATCAGCTATCTCATAATTCAACCCACTCAAGAATCTGTCCATTGTGGCATCCTCATCCTCAATAATTCCTGTTTTGATCACCAACATCTCTAATTCTTTAAAGTACTCATCTACAGACCTTTTACCCTGATTTAATGTTTGTAGCCTTTTATGTAATTCCCTATAATAATAATTTGGAACAAACCTCTTTCGCATTAAAGTATTAAATTCATCCCAAGTCTGTATAGGTGGTTGTCCACTCCTATGCCTAGTTAAAACAAGGTTATAATACCAAGAAGAAGCATAGTCTGTAAATTCTACTACAGCTACCTTAATTTTCTTTTCATCAGAATAATTGTGGCACTCAAACACTAATTCTATCTTCCTTTCCCACTCAAAGTAATAATCAGGATCATTCCTCCCATTGAATCTAGGTATATTAAATTTAAGGTTACCTATATTCCTATCAATTTGATCTAACTCTCTTTCCTACCTATTAACCTATCTTGGTCTCCTATCACTATTATTGGATATTTGATCTTCTCTAAGTTAGTTAAAGGGGGAATCCTATTTCTAGGGTCCATGGGATCCCTACCTAATACCCCAGCATGTTGATCATTTAGTCTATTATTCTATAAATCATTAATCCTAATTTCTTGTTCTCCTATTCTCTACTCTAGGTTAGCAGACAACACAGCCAATTGGGAAGTCATTTGTTCTTGAAATGTCCTAAGTGTTTCTAATAGATCATTACTAGATACTGACACAGAATGGTTCATAGACTAGCCATTATTAGACATAATGAATCCTATATTTTATTTACTTTATAAACAATACAGACAGTCACCCAATTTATGTAGAACAACACACTTTAAACAATTCAACTGAGGACAGTAAAATTGAGCACACTTATAATAAATTGATCACAGTGTAACTACACAATTAAAAAGATATACTAAAATAGCACAGTAATATCAAATAGTCATTGACCAACACACAGTAACAAAATTTTCAAGAAAGGAACGAAATTACCTCGCCAACAAATGTTGACAGTTAAGCCTAATAATGAATTAGGACCCCTCTTCTTGGAGCCCCTACTCCTTTCTAGAACCAAAGGTTCGCCGGTACTAAGTTAATACCTGTGCACTCCTTAAAGATTTAGTGAAGCATTAACTCGCAACAGGAATATCAAGTCTTAAGCCCAATAATTGCAGGAATTAGAAAGAGAAAAAGATCGAGTTTATCGATTGTGAAGTACTTATCGATTATTGTTAGGATTCAAGAATCCCGACCAAACCCTAATTGAGAAGTTTGAAATAACAGTTAGGGTTTCCAAGAACTATCATCTCATTAGGGTAACTTCTTTACCAACAACTTAATCGCAATAAAACTTGTTCGATTCTTATCAGTTACAAACCCTAGAAACACCACTTACAGAATCGAGGGTTAGCGAACTCAAGAATTGAGAAAAGAACAATAAAATTCAACAATAAATGAAATAAACCACAAGCACTCAATGATTTGAGGCTCTGATACCAAATGATGAAGCCTAGATAGGTTTCAAGAAGTTTCGCCGGATCATGAATCGAGCGCAGGGTTCGACTACACGCGTAATCAGCCTAAGGTGTTTAATCCAAAGGAAGGTTAGTAAAACTCAGAGCACAGTTATAATCAATGGCTACTAAAGTTGGATTAGCAGAAAGCGATTCGAGAAGAAGATCAAGGAAGAAGAAGATCGAGAGAATGAGTTAGTCGCTAGAGAGAAAGAAGATTCCAGAGAGAAATATGATAGAATGTATATTTAGCCAAAAAGTGTTGTACAGACTTCCTGTATATGCCTTATATATGGGCAAATACAATACATACAATACAGGCCCTTATAGGGACGATGGGCTCAATTACAAGACTGAACATATCAGCCTAATAACTCAACCGACCAACATAAACAAAACAAGTCATTGGTGCTGGTTACAATAAATCAGCCCAAACTACAAAATACAAGTATAAATTAATCAAAATAATGGATTTACAATTTAATTCCCATCATCTAATTTATTTAGCTAATTATGGTTATTAAGGGTTGCATAATCCACAATCCTTCTAATCTAGCAAATATGGGTTAGGTGGTGGATTACGTGGCCAACTTAATTTCCACTAGCCAAGTCATGCTGGCGAATGCATCATATGGGATAATCAACAATTTACTACAACAATTTCCTATCAGCAACATCAACTAGTAGCATCTATACACAGCAGCCTCATCATGATCCATCTCCCATAATCTGATTTACTTTCCTAATTATCCACACAATAAGAAAAGTAATTATATTTGCAATGTAATTTACAACAATTAATATAATTATTTAAATACAAATTAATGAGATACACATCAACATGGAAAAAGGAATCCACTTTTATCTTCCAACTTTGAAGGTAAACTCGATGCGGAATAGTTTCTCAAATGGTTGCAAATTGTTGAATCGATTTTTGAGTATAAAGAAATTGATGATGAGAAACGGTGCCGAATAGTAATATTAAAATTTAAGAAATTTGCTAGAGTGTGGTATGATAATTAAAAAAAGGTGACAAGAGAGAGAAGGAAAATTGAAGATTAGGTTATGGGAAATTTTTTTTAAAAAATTAGAAGAAGAAATTTGTGCCTCGGGAATAAGAGTAAGAATATTTATTAAAAATTACTACATTGAGGTAAGGGTTACTTGGAGTTAAAGAATATATTTGGGAGTTTGAAAGTTTAGCTCTAATATGTGATGTCTAAGAATGAAATGAAAAAATGTGTCCACAATTCATTGGAGATTTAAATATGAATCTTTGTGAGAAGGTAGAGGAGTATCCTCATGAAGTACTTAAAGACCTATCCAAGTTAGCCATCATGTTTGAGAAATACTTGAAGAGGACAATGCCACCAAGCAAGTCAATTACTACTTCATATGGTTCAACTTTCAAGGGTCTGTCGAAGCCACCAATTACTCAAGCCACAAACCAAGACAATGTTAGAAGTTTCGCTCATGAAGAAAAGGGAAAAGATAAATTGGTTGATAAGGTTAACAAATAATGCTTCAAATGTAGAGGTTATGGTCACTTTTCTTGGGATTTTCTAAACCAAAGGGCATTAATTTTGAAGGAGATATAAAATATGGAGGCTCATGAAGAGAATAAAGACCTTGATGAAGACTTTGAAGAAGAAAATGATAGCCCACAGGATTCTTTGGAAGAAGTCTAAGTGGATTGCTATGTGTTGCAAAGAGTGCTTCAAGTGCAAAAACAACCTTTACTTACTCAATGGGAGAAGATTTTCAAAGCCAAGTGTATAGTTGGTGATAAAGTGTGTGAAGCCATCATTGATAGTGGCTCATGCACTAATGTTGCTAGTGAAAAGATGGAAAACAAGCTTGGTTTGAAGAAAAAGGGTCATCTAAGACCATATTTACTCTAATGGCTCAACAAAGATTAAATCATAAGGGTAACAAAACAAACTCTTATCTCCTCTAAGATTGGAAATTATTTTTTTGATGTATTATGCAATATTTTGCCTAAGGATGCTTTTCACATTTTGTTAGGGAAGCCATGACTATATGATAGGAATGTTGTGCATGACGTGGTCCTTAATGAATATATGGTATGCAAGGGTTCGAAGAAGTTTAGGCTAAAACCCAATGTAGATGAGGAGGATTGAATTTTGAGGAATGAAAAGGAAGAAAAAAATAAGGTAGATGTCGAGTGTGGGAAGGGAAAAAAATAGCAGTAACATGGAGATGTTGATCATGAAGGAGTGTGAGATGAATGAAGCAATTAAAGATGAGGAGATATACTATACGTTAGTGGTAAAGGAGGTGCAATAAGGGTAGAATGTTAATATAGATCCAAAATTGCAACAAGTATTGAAGGACTATATAGATGTTTTTCTGAATGAGTTGCCAAGTGGGATACCTCATTTGAGAGGTATTAAGCATGCTATTAATCTTATGCAAGGATTTCCATTAACAAACACGCCAACTTATATATATATATATATATATATATATATATATATATATATAATTCAAAGGAGGCTAAGGAGCTATAGTAACAAGTGCTAGAGTTGTTAGACTAAGGTTATATTCAGGAGAGTATAAGTTCATGAGGAGGCCTAGCTTTGTTGGTACCTAAGAAGGACATTATGTGGAGAATGTGTATGTATTCGAGAGTAATCAAAATCATCACAATCAAGTACATATTTCCAATTCCAAGATTGCATACCATGTTAGATAAGTTGTATGGTGCAATGATATTCTCGAAGATTGATCTTAGGAGCGGTTATCATCAAATGAGAATAAGGGAAGGGAATGAGTGGAAGAAAGCTTTCAAGACTAATTACGGGTAGTATGAGTGGCTAGTGATGCTATTTGGGCTATGTAATGAACCAAGTTCCTTCATGAGATTGATGACCAAGGTACTCAACCCTTCCTTGGAGTCTTTGTTGTTGTTTACCTTCATGATATCTTTGTATATGGCAAGAGTGAGCTTGAGTACATACAATACTTAAAGAGGATATTTGTCAAGGTTAGAGAGTTAAAGCTCTATAGTAAGTTAAATAAATGTAATTTTATGATGGAGTGGGTGATTTTTCTTGGTTATATTATGAGTGGGGATGGTATTAGATTTGATCTATCCAAGGTGGAAGCTATCCAAATGTGGCATATTCCTATTATTGTCCATGAAGTTTGAAGTTTTTATGGGTTGGCCTCATTTTATAGGAGGTTCATCAAAGACTTCTCTACCATTGTAGCACTTATCACATAATTGATGAAGATAGAAGAGTTCCATTAGAATGATCAAGTGACAAAGGCTTTTGAAAACTTGAATATAAAGCTCTTAAATGTACCAATACTATCTTTACCTTGTTTTGATAAATATTTTGAATTAATATGTGATGCTAGTGGTGTAGCCATTTGGGGGTATGCTCTCACAAGAAAGAAAACTAATTGCTTTCTCTAGTGAAAAGTTGAATGCTACAAGACTCGGCTATTAAACTTATTATAAAGAGTTTTATGATATTATGCATTGTTTAAATACATGGCGCCATTACTTCAGACCCAAGCCTTTTGTACTCCACTTAGATCATGAGATTTTCAAGTATCCATGTGGTCAAAAGAAGGTGAGTCCAAGACATGCTAAGTGGATAAGCTTTTTATTGACATTTGTGTTCTCTATAAAACATGTGGATGGCAAAGAAAATGTTGTGGAATATGCATTATCTAGGAGGACCATGGTCCTTACTTTGATGGATGCAATGCTTTTGGGGTTTGAGATGTTGAAGAGCTAATATGCTATGGATGATGATTTTACTATGATATTTGAATATTGTAAGAAATAAGGAACTTCTAGAGCTTATATTCTTCAAGATAGGTTCTTATTCAAACAAAATAAATTATGTGTGCCCCAGACCTCAGTTTGAGTCTTACTAATCAAAGAGGTGCACGAAGAAGGAATTGTAGGACACTTGGAAGTTCATACAACTTTGGAGTTGTTGCTAGATTCACATGGTGGGGTATCAAAGAAATTTAAAGTTGGAGACCTTACCCCTTATTATAACGATGCAACTTTGAGGACAAATTCAAATCAACAAAGGGAGAGTGATGTAGGAACAAACACTCAAGAATTGGCTTTCATAATTATGGAACCAATTATTCTTCATTTGGGAACTATCTTCCATAAATTTGAAGACAAATGGATGTTTATGTTGCTAGAAACATACCAAAAAAGCTACTAATTGTCTATGTGCATGTCTGTGGCATGCAGGGAAAGAATGACCACGATCATGGGGTGATTATTTGCAGCTTGTTTGAACACTATTATTAATTTAGCTAATTAATTAATTAAGTAGTAGGGGTGGATATTAGATAGAGCATAAAGTAGCATAATATTTTTAGCTTGTAATCTTCTAGAATTATTATTTTTAGCCAAATGGTTGGTTGGCTATATGAGCCATTGAAATACATGATTATGTACAAGCTATTGATCAAGTATTGAAGTTAAATTCAATTTGAATTCTATGTGAGTTCAACTCAATTTTAATCAAATTTGTGTGAACAATTACTCTTGAAGTCTTTAATTTATTTGTTTGTGTGAATTAGAGATTAAGTTATATCCTTCTACTTTCCATAATCCATATATATTTTTTTATATTATTATCATCTATACATCACCCAAATTCGAAGCTAATTGAAACCCTAAACAGGTCTGAAAATTTAAAAACCTAAACCCTCCTATTCGAACCAAACATAACCCTAACTATTCAACTGATGGTGTAGTTTTTGTAAGGGATTATGATTGGATAGCTATTCAGCTGATGGTGATAGATGACAAGTGGAGGTTTCATCATAGAAAACCCCTAAGTATCCACTTTGGTTATCCTAGAGTATCTGTAACTAAAATCTCCATTGATGATGTGAGGGAATGGATGATATATCAAGACGAGTAGACTTTGAGAGTGACGGGTTCTATTCGGCCTAATCCAGGCTACTCATTGATTTAATAGGATGGTTATTGGTGTTCTTAGTTAGATTTTTGGGTCGTAGAAACCTTTTCTTGTATATATTGTTGTTATTAGATTAGGTTTCATTTTAGTTCTTTGATCTTGTATTAAACATGCAATATGAATTTACTTTTGAATTTACAACCCTTGTATATATATTTGATGTGTATATACATATGACCTCTTTCTAAGTAAGAACACTTTGTGTATTGGTATATTTTTATTCCCATGTTGGAATGGTTTATATATATATATATATATATATTGCAATAGAATAACATGATACAGTAAACTATTATGAATTATTTGTAAGCATGAGCAATATGTGAATTAGTTGGTAGAAGTGAATTTATTTGTAAAAAATATTTTTGTGTGGGATATATATAGATTGGAAGACTATGGATCTGAAATGGATGTATGCAAATAATTTTTTTTTGGATAATATGTTAAATGAGTAGAAATTTTCATCAAATTTAGAGTAGAATGAGCTAAGTATGATAGTAGAATAGTCTATCCTTGTTGAAATAGTGCTTATATTCAACATGCCAATGATAATGATTTAAGAGATCATTTATTTATGTACGAAATTGATATAAGTTACACTTACTGGATATGGCATGGTAAGACATTGTATGGATATGATAATAAGGAAAGTATAAGGGATATTAGTTGACAATTTGAAAACACTAAGGGTTTCATTAGATGACATGACTAGGAAGGTTGAGGAAATTTTTTTGAATTGTTCAAAAATTTTTGTATAATGATTGTAATAATTTAATAGATTATCCACTACTTTATGTTTAGAAAACTTAAAATCATGTAATGCATGAATTGATAAGATTTTCATGCAATTATTGATGCTTGTGAATGAAACTATTCTCAATGATAACATTCAACCTAATCACACCTATAAAGCAAAGAATATGTTTTCATCTGTGGGTATGAGTTATGAAAAGATACATGTATTCCCTAATAATTATATGTTATTTCACAATGAATATGAATATTTAGGTAATTATCTTATAATACCTAGATTTAGGAATATAAAGCACCATGATACAAGAAAAACAAGGTTTGATGTAAGGTGTTATTGTATTTTCCTATAATACCTAGACTCAGGCATATATTTAATGATGTCTAAGATGCGAAGAACTTGAAATGACATGTTGATGAGATGCTAGATGATGGGTTTATGAGAAATCTATCCGAATCTCCACAATAAATGATGATTGATGGGTTATTTCCTAAATTTAGCAAATAACTAAGAAACATGTGTCTTGCACTTTATATGGATGGTATGAATCCTTAGAATGAAGGAATATATAGTATATAGCCAGTGATTTTGATTATATACAGTCTATCACTATCGATCTAAATGAAACTCAATTATATGGTGTTGTCTTTACTTATTTTGGGGTCAAACCAATGGGGAAATGATATTCATATTTATTTTGAACATTTGATTGTTGATTTGAATTTATTATGGGAAATGGGTGTTGAAGTATTTTATACACATAGTGAGGAAATTTACACTTTGAGAGGAATGTTCTTCTATACTATAATAAATTTTGCAACATATGATAACTTGTAAGATTATAGTATGAAAGGCCATTACAAAATCCTTATAGATGCGGGTAATATTGTATTTGTTTAGCTGATGCATGGCGAAAGACTATTTTTCTTAGTCATCATAGATTTTTACCTAATGATTATCATTATCATAAGAAAAGGAATGATTTCAATGACTTTTAGAAAGAAGGGCATGTACCAATCTAGTTTTTAGGTAGATTGTGTATTTGAAGATGAAACATTCAAAGGTGTGGTTTGGGAAGAAGAATAAAGATAATCCGCCATTATTTGGATGGAAGAAGATGTCTATATTCTTCAACCTTCCATATTGGGAATCTCTATACATAAGGAATGCCTTCAATGTGATGCATATCAAGAAAAGTGTATAATATAGCCTTTTTGGTACATTGATTAATGTTATATGAAAGACTAAAGACATCAATTCTTGATTGGACAGGGAGGAAATTGGCATTAAGAATGAAATAGTACCATGAAAAAATGGAATAAAAACATATTTACCACCAGCTTTCTATACTTTCTTTAGAAATGAGAAAATTGCATTTTTTGAATTCTTTAATAGTATCAAGGTTTTGGAAGGATATTATTCAAATGTCAGAAGGACAGTGTTAATGAAAGAGCTAAAACTAATTAACATAAAGTCTCATGATTTTTATATTGTGATGCAATAATTGATGTCAATATCCATAAATGGAATTTTACTGAAACATGTTTGGATTGCTATCACTAGGATTTGTTGGTTCTTCAATGTGCTTTACTCCAAAGTCATCCACCCTCATTGTAATATCCCATTTTAGCAAACCCTAATTTAAATATCTAAAACTTAAAATTTTATTAGCATGTGTAAATTATCATATAATTATGTTAGGTTGGACGTCTCATTTTTGCGAGTAAGCCTATAATTCATAAATTGTGATAATAATCTAGGCTAGTGTATTTATAATTAGAGGAAAGATAATAATAAATAATGGTAATAATAACGATAATAAGAATAATATCGATAATGATCAAGATAATAAGGATGGAAATAACAATAGTCTTATAATAATAATACTCCTAAAATAATATCGATAACGATAATTGTAAAAATAATAATAATAATAATAATAACAATAAAGGGTGGTATTAATAAAAATAATGATGATGATAATAGTGATAATAATAGAATTAATAGAAATATACAATGGGTAGGATTCTTCCTTAGTATTTAATATACTCTTAAAAGTCTAATGATATTTGTTATACCTGTTAAATAATTATTAACCTAATCTCCATCAATATTGCACCTCTAAGCATAGCCTAATCCTACCTAAAACCCCCCTCTCGATAGGCACCTCCTCTTCCCCCCCTCGGTGTAGCCCCTTTTCCTCTTCTCCAAGTAGCTAACCATTCGACTTCCCTTCCTCCTTCCCCATGTACGATGCTTCCCTATGCACCACTACCTACACACACTAGCCGGCCAACCATCCGAATTCCCTTCCTCCATCGCCATGCCTGACGCTTCCCCATGCACCACCACCTGCACACCCTAGGTAGCCAACCATTTAACTTCCCTTCCTCCTTCCCCATGCATGACGCTTCCCCATGCACCACTACCTACACACTCCAACCAGTCAACCGTTCGACTTCCTTTCCTCCTTCCCCATGTGCACTCTCATAATCTCCCCTTACCCAACCATCGATCAAGGTAGCCTTCCCCAATCCTAGCCACCTTCTTTTCCCCTTTTTATCTTCGACCTACAACCCTTTCTCCTCCCCCTTTCCCTTTGATTCTCTTTTCCTCCCTCAAGCAACCGTCCTCACCTTCTTCACCTACTTCTTGCCATCGAGCAACCACCATGCCAACAACCCTCCACCTCACACCATTTGCACCACCAAGCCAGCCACCGAGGTGTCACCATTTTCGACCCTGCTAAGTCTCCCTTTATTCTTTGTGCATCACCATACCCGAGCAACAACAACATCCCGTGTGTGAGTCCTTTCCCTCATCTTGTGTGGTACATGGTGGTGCCATGTACCTATAGCTTTGGATAAAAATTCCTAAGCTTAGTTTGGCACTAGTTCCCTTAGATTGTTATCTAGTGATTTTTATCTAGTATAGCTACTAATGCATAATTTCTTTTGTGTGAATGGTGTTATTAATATTTAGGTAATCCCGACCTTGCTTAAGGTATCCTTGGTAGAGGCATTATGTGGTATTATTTTCATAGCTTGGAGGTAAATACAACTAATCCATAGATGGTAGAATTTTGTGTGAAAATGATACGTTAATTGTCTAAGATAAAAATGATGCTAGGTTGAGGTTACCAAATACTTTTTATTTTTTTCAGAAAATGAAAGCATGCAGTAGTTCGTCTTTGTGTAAATTTTATGATGTATTGAATAATATATTTTTCCATGTTAACATCTAATAACTCATACATGCCTTTGTAGTATTCTAAAATTTAGAGTATATGCCTATGACAATATCTATGGATTTTTGCTAGAGAAAAATGTGCATGTCTAGGGTAAGGGATCAATCAAAATTTTGTCATGTTTTATGCTAGACCTACTAATGAGTTAAATGTGTTCCTTAGATATTTTAGATAAATTTGGATGTACAGCATGTTGGCTTCAGAGGATAAACATGTTTCAATGGTGATTATTACGTGTTGCATGTTCTAGGGGTAGAAACATAAATTTTGCATACCATGATTTGTATCTGAAAGTTATTCGTGGAATTTTCATGAATATTATGATATGATAAAATTGCATGCTAGGGTTATATATATGTACTATATTATGTCTATGCTTAGGGGTAAGATGGTCTTTTGTCATATCAAGGAAATTTATTGTATGATAAACTGTTGTTAGCTATTCTATTTTAGCATTTTCATGACAAATATCCTATAGAGGTAAACTTCATAATAAAGTGAAGGAAAATGTGCTAGTTATAAGTTGAAGGGTATTTTGGTCATTAGGGCAAAAATGTGACTCAAAGTGAATAATTGGACTAGTTAACTTAAGTGTTTGCCTCAAAATAATTTTGGAAATAATTAGATGAATGGATTGAATAGTTGAAATTGGATAATTATTCGGACTATGGCATGATGCCTAACCCTAGGTCGCATTGTCTTGGAATTATTGTGACCCTCGTGGTCCTTTGGATTTGACATTGGATGATTGATTATTGTGGAGACCCTCATGGTCCCTTAGTTGATTGATTGATGGCTAAATTATATAGTTATGGACCTTGGTATTCTTGAATTAATAACCTTGAATTTTATAAGACACTAACCACTTAAAGAAGAAGACTTGAGTTTGGAAAGGAATCTTGTGCCTTGGATTTGGCCCCTGAGTGCATAGTTGGGCCTTTAGGTCAAGGGGCTCACTTTTGCTCTATAGGTATTTCATACACCTTATAGAGGGTACGCATACTTAAAGACTTGGGTTCTAATGTTTATTATGGACGATTGATATGTCGTGTGGCTTTCTTGGTGAGCTTTGACTTGGAATTGAGTGAATTGATTTGGTACTACCTCTTTAATGATCATTGTCTTGGATATAAGATTGTATTCCACTCGAGAATTAATTCTTAATTGATGTAACTAGATTAGACACCTACCAAAATACATATGTAATAATTAGATTAGGCGTGGCTTGAAATTGGTAGGATTGCTAGGAATATCAATAACTTTCCCTGTTATATTTAAAGTATGATTGTTAATACCTTGAAATGGTTGTGAAATTTGAAGCATTTTTTCTGTACCCTTGCTAGGAATTTTTGATCTAACTAACATTGTCAACTGTATGGTGGGGTCATATTATGAAATTGTTGTTTTACCTATATTTGTATGTTAAGTTCAATGTGGGTATGCTATTTCTACGAAGACATTGTGATTTACTTAGTATGAGAGAGTTGTACTGATACTATCGCTTTTTAGAGGAGTTCGTTCATGGCATGCAGTAGCTGAAAGATTTTGAGGAGCATCATCCAGACAACTAGTTAGACAAAGGGTGAGAGTGGACCCTATCCCTATTCCCCCTTTTCTTATAATATTGTGGTGGACTAGATGAGTATAAGGGCAAACCACTATTGCAACTTTCTGTGCCCTTTTTTACTGTTTTTCTAAAGCTCCTATGTCACCTATTTATTAGATGATTTTATTGTATGGATAATCTCTTATCTGCAAAACCTTTGTTTATGTATCATATCTTTATTGCTTTTATTTGATCTAACTTTTTTTGAGTCTTAACACTTGACATAAGGGAGGTGAGGAGACCAAACTTATGTTAAGTGTGGCGGTAACACCCACTATTTTGTAATTATCGCTTCCACAAAATGGAATTTTCAAGGACTAATTTGTGGGGTGTTACACTCATAGTTTGGATGCTTTGCAAAAATGGATTGTGATGATTTTTTCCAATTTAAAATATACTTTCCTCCCTTGTTATTTGACATTATGGCACATTTAACCATTCACTTGGTTTATGAGGTAAAAATATTCAAACTTATTCATCACCACTAGATTTACCCCTTTAAATGATTTATGCAGTTAATAAAAGGTTTGTTTGAAGAATCAATATCAAGCAAAATGATGTAATGTTAAGAGTTACTAAGTAGAAGAGACTATTGAATTTTGCATAAATTATTTGTTTAATGCTGAAACTCTTGGTATTCCTAAGTTTTAGCAAATAAGAATAATATAAGTATATGGTATTAGGGGTAAACAATTTGGGCACGTTAACCTTAGCATGCTCCATAAAGCATATCTCTATATATAACATAATAGTGATGATGTTCAACCATATGTTGAAGAACATATATGTTCTTTGAAGAATGAGTATCAATCAATGACTAAGAAATAGATAATTAATAAACATAATCTTTCCTGCATACATTGGCTAAGATATCACATCATTCTGCTAATTGGAAATCCCCTGACATCAATTTCTAAAACCCTGCATTAGTTGTCTCAAATGCTACAGTATGATGTTTTCTAACACAGCAGCTATGCCATCAGTGGTTATACTTTTTACACAGATTAACAAGATGATAAAATACAATGTAGAATAGTGGAGTGACTTTAGTGCCTGAGGCAATGCATATTGTAAGTGTGTAGATGAGATGATAATAGCCATGGGATTAGATATGAGTATAGGTTTACTTTAGTTGGTCTCATCAAGGTAGGGCATAGATGAGACCCATTCATCTTGGTATCACAAGAAACATAAATTTTAATTTAGGATAAAATGGTCAAGACTTACCTTTATTATTACGGAACTTACTATCTTTTATTAAGAGAGGATCCCCTATAAATTTCAAGGTAAATAGATAACTACTTTGCTAGTTATGGGTAAAACTTGTAAAATAAGTCATTAGCGATAAAGGCGTGTGCATGTCATGCATTGAAGGGTTGAACATGGTATTAGTATGAGGAGACTTTAATAAAAAATTTGGACGTTCAATATGGAATATTATCATGTTGATAATTATTAAAAAAGATAAGAAAGTTGAATTAGTAAAATAAGGAGCTTAGTTTTATCTTTTACAATTATCGTATTCTATTTTTTGAGTGTGTTTAGAGTAGGGAGAAAGCTAATGTTTTTTGTATCAATTCTTATAAAAATTTTAGGAGGATTATTTTTTTATATTAAGGAGTTCCAATAGTTATAAAAACAATAGGAAGTATACGACACAAAGGAGAAGAAAAATTGATGAAATTGCAAGGTTTGCTTAATTGAATTATATGTGAGTTCTTCTAAATATTAATCAATTTTATGTGAGTTATTGTTATTGAAATCCTTCATATATTTATCTATGTGAATTATAGGTTAATATATATCCTTTAAACCCTCTAAAAACCATGCCATTATAAACCCTAAACATTATATACAATCGCCATAATCATCATCTTCAACATTCATCTTAAACCTATTATTCTTGATTTTAACTATTTCCAAACAAAAAATATTATTATTATTATTATTATTATTATTATTATTATTATTATTATTATTATCAAATGATCATCATGAACATATTAAATTCATAATTTTATCATCAAATCAACATATTTTCAACCATCCATCATCATAATATTCATATGAATACTAAACCCTAACGTTAACGTATGAACCAAACCATTCTAAATCCTTCATCATTTGAGCTTTATCACCTTTATCTCTTCTTTTTCAAATCATCATCATCATATTTATATCACTTTTGAGTCATCATATTCCTTTTAAAACCCTAACCAAACCATAATACCATGCAAACCATAAGTAGATATTCCTACACACATCAATTTTTCTTTTCATTAATTCTACTAATAAAAATTTTCTATAGTTTTAGACATAAATAAAGTAATTGTCAATGAATGTGATGATGAAATTGATGCTAATTAGAAGAAAGAGCACGCCCAAGCTTTTCAAGCAACTTAATCTTTGAACGAGGACACTAATGACATTGTTGAGGAATAAATCTATGTAAGAGATGATCATTATGAATTAATATATGTATGAAAAATTGAAACTAATCCAAGTGGATAGAAATAAAAAAACAAGGAAATGAATATAATGAGGGGGATAAGATTCTAATATGTTTATATAGTGTTCTTAATATTTAAACATCATATTATTAAGTTTTTCATATCATTGTTACATATATTATGTTTGCTTGACACTTTATTATGTATATATTTATTCATAGCCTTGTTTGTACTAGATTATATATTCAAAATTTACAAAGATATGACAAAGAAAACCATTGATAAGGACTCTAATGATGAAGATGAGATGAGAGGACCTACTATGATGAGAATCATGACGCACAAGAGAAATAGATGAAAAGAAGTAGAGTTGAGTTAGAATATGTATAATCTTTTTATCGGCAAGCATGTATACATATTTTTCATATATATTTGACTCATCACATGTAATTATGTTGCTATATCCTACAACAATTGGAAGTAGGTTTTGAAAGGTCACAAAGAACATAGTTGGCAACAAGTTATGGTAAATAATAGTTTTTGTTTGTCATATTTTTAGATGTCACATGTTATTAATTTTAATACATGAGCATTGATGTACATCTTTAAGCCTTATTTTGTAGAGAGTGTTCATCGCTCTAGAGGCGAGGAAGAAGTGGCTTCTCAGATATTATGGTGAATTTCTATAAACATTTAGGGCATATTTTGAAAAAAAATGTATAGGAAGAGGGATGGTGCTTTACACATAAAGCCTTTGAAGCCCTATGCTTTTCATTTGATAAGCATAAATTTTGTCAATCATATGGACATTAACATGAATATTTAATGTGATTATATCATGATTTTTTGTCATAATTTAGTCAACTTGTTATTTTTTAATTCTCTTGATCATATTTTGTAGGTATTTCAAGAATATGGGATCACAAGGAGCTAGAATGCAACAACTAAAAAAAAAGAAGCAAATGTAAGTGCTCAAAGTTTGAAAAGAAATAAAGGCTTAAACTCCAAAAATGATGTGATATGAATTCGGAAACATATTGAATATGAAGTTGTATATATTTTTGTTAGCTTTCCAACGCATCAAAAATAACTAAATCCAAAGTGAAACGAAGAAGTTATGGCTAGAATATAAAACATGCGAAAAGCTAAAGAATTGAAATGGACGTGTTGATGGGTAGTTACGTCAATATAAACATATTTTTCATTCATTTTGGAGGAAAAAATGGATGGGATAAAAAGAAGGAAGCTTTGATAGAACTAAAGAATATTTAGGGTTTCTTGTTTAGCATCACCCAATCCAATCCCACCTCTAATTCATCCACAATATTCCATCTCTTGTTCTCAATTTCTTGTTCCCGGTTGGACGGATAGAATAGTGAATTTCTCATCTTAAATAAAGAGGCTATTGTATTTTTCCTTTGGATATTATTATTTTTATTCAATTGATGAAATTATCTATGTTTAAGATGTTGAGCTGAATGAAAGTCATCATTGGTTAATTGATTTATGTTGAGGTGAAGGGAAATCCCCTAATCCGGATGTGTTGAGAATCTGAACCCTGCTCAGTCTAATTCTTTGTCATATATGTTGTGCTAATGATTTAATTGGAATAATAGAGAAAATTGATCACTTTTCTTTTATTATTTAGAAAAACCAGGCATGACTAGAAATCAAACCACAAAGTCGAGAAACGTTTGTTGTTTTCTACAACTAAAAAAAGGGAATATGATACATAATAATGTGTTGCCTATTTTTTACTAGAGATAGATGAATCTTAATAGATAAAAGGGTGTAATGTCTTAAGAAAGCATTACAATACATACTTTGGTTGGCATTCATGATACAGTGTTTTTATTTGGGATTTGGGGAAAATATTCTATCACATTGAGGTTGAGGAGATTGACCGGAACCTTAGCATTTTCTCTAACTGAATTTTACTTTTTCTTATATTATAGTTGGATTTACTTTGCACATTTTATTTTTTTAGAGTTAGATATCATCTGCCCCTATCCTTAGTCTAGATATAGGATATCTTTCCACTATCCCATTGCTCACTTCCTAGTCTCTATGGGATTGACCTTGCATGCTACTTCAACATCGTGCACTTGCGGTTAGAAGTCATCAAGTTTTTGGCATCATCGACGGGGATGAGGCAACAAGTGACCTTGGGATCTAAGAAATTTTCTTTACTTTAGACATTTGTGTTTTGTTTTATTTTATTTTATTTTATTTCTAATCCTTTTAAAGTTTGTTCAAGTTATTTTCTGACTTTGCATAGGATCTCTAGTGCGTGACCTGCTCTTGTGGGGGTGAGTTAGAGTCATTTGATCCAGATATTGAGAGGAATTTCCATTGGTTGCACAGAGTGGATGGACGTGCTAAAGACATGGAAAACACTAGGAACCAACAACCTCTTAATCAACAAGACATGAATCCTGCACAAGTGTTAAATCCAAATTTACAACACAATCAGGCTCTTTCACAGGCACCACTTCAGATACAAGTACAAGCTCTAATGGATAGATCTCTTAAAGTCTATGTCACCCCTAATCTAGATGGTATAGGTTCCAACATCAGATGGCCAGCCGTATAGGTACACAACTTTGAAATTAAATTAGCCATTATTCAGATGATTCAAAAACAGTTCAATTCGGAGGATTGCCAAATGATGACCCAAATGCTCATATTGCTAATTTCCTTGAGATTTGTGATACTTTTAGTTAGAATGGGGTTTCTGATGATGTCATAAGGCTTAGGCTTTTCCCCTTCTCTCTTAGGGATAAAGTTAAGAGTTGGTTACATTCTTTGTTAATGGGATCAATTACTATGTGGGATCATATAGCTCGACAATTTCTTGCTAAAATTTTCCACCATTAAAACTGCTAAGATGAGAAATGATATTACTACTTTTGTGCAGTATGATCAAGAATCGTTATATGAAGTATGGGAAAAATTCAAAGAATTACTGAGAAAATGTCCCCACTATGGTCTACCTATTTAGCTATAGGTTCAGACTTTTTATAATGCTTTATTTTCTACTAATTTTTCCATGCTTGATGCAACTGCAAGTGGAACAATCATGAATAAGACCCCAGAAGATGGCTATAATTTTATTAAGGAGTTGGAAGCTAATAGTTATCAGTGGCATGTTGAGAGATTACCTAGTAGGAGTACGAGCATCCATTTTGTCGATGTCATCACTAATCTTTCGGCTTAGTTCGATGCTTTGACTAAACAAGTGGCTAACTTGACTACTTTTACTGTGCAGGTCCCGATGATGAGATGTGACTTATATGGTAGATCTTACACTAGCATTGAGTGCCAGGTGGGCAACCCTTTTGTACAATCTTTTGAGCAAGCTAATTTTGTGTCAAATTTTAGCAGGACCAACAACAATCCATACTCAAACACCTACAATCCTAGTTGGAAGAATCACCCAAATTTTACTTGGATAAATCAAAACCCAACACAGGATATAAGTCAAGTAAGACCACATCTAGTATACCAAACCACAACCCCAGAACAAAAACCAAGTTTGAAATAATTTCTTACTAAGTTCATAAACCAAAGCGAGTCTAGATTCCAAAAGAAAGAAACTCGAATGCAAAATCAGGAGGCTTCTTTGAAGAAATTAGAGGTGCAAGTAGGATAATTAGCAAATATAATCTCCAAAAGAGACCAGGGAAACTTGCCTAGCAATACATAAAGGAATCCACGAGAGGATGCAAAGGCAATCACTTTGAGGATTGGTAAAGAGTTCTCTGATATACTATCTCCGAGCTTGGAAGAAAAGGGTAAGAAAAAGGTAGTTGATGAGTAGCCCATAGAAATTTCTAATTCTCAAAAGGAGGTAAGAGAAGACCCCACACCTGGTCAGGGTTAGCATCATGAGGTAAAAACTTATCAACCTCACATCCTATTTCCCTAAAAGTTGAAACAATAAAAAAGTTGGATACATAATTTTCTAAGTTTCTTGAAATTTTTAAGAAATTAAATATAAATATTCCATTTGCTGATGCTTTAACCGACATGCTTAGTTATGCTAAATTTTTAAAGGATATTTTAGCTAACAAAATGAAACTAAATGATTCCAAGATGGTTAAACTTAATGAGGAGTGTTCTGCTGTGCTCCAAAACAAACTACCACCTAAGCTAAAAGATTTAGGGAGTTTTACTATTCCTTATAATATTGGTAGTTTACATTTTGTTAAGGTTCTTTGTGATCTTGGTGTAAGCATTAACCTCGTGCCCTTTTCCATTTTTAAGAAGCTTAGATTAGGTGAACCAAAGGGCATGACCATATCTCTCCAACTAGTAGATCGATCAATCAAGTATCCACGCGGTATCATTGATGATGTGCTAGTAAAAGTTGACAAGTTCATATTTCCTATGAACTTTGTCGTTCTGAAGATGGAAGAGGACCATGAGGTACCTCTAATTATAGGGAGGCCATTTTTGGCGACAGGTAGAACTCTTATTGATGTTAATGAGGGTAAAATAATTTTGAGGATTAATGATGAAAAATTTACTTTTAATGTATTTAATGGCATGAAACAGCCTCACGAATAAGATACTTATTTACGCATTGATTATATTGATGAGTGTATTAGTAAGTATTTTCAGGTGAACATATTAGATGACCTATTAGAAGCATGTCTCAAAAATGGACTTGGTGAGCATGAAGAAGATGAGAGCCATTCAAAAGCAATCCACTATTTGGAGACATCTCCTTTGTATCCAAAATTTTAAGGCCACCTCTTAGAGGCTTGGAGCATGATGAGATAAAAAAAAACTAAAACCCTCCATCGAAGAGTGTCCTTAGCTTGAGCTCAAACCTCTCCCCTCTCATTTGAAATATGTGTTTTCAGATGGTTCTACTTCTCTTCCGGTGATTATTTCATCTTCTTTGAGCAGGTTGATGGAAGAAAAGCTGGTGAGGGTATTGAAGGAGCACAAAAGAGTTTTTGGATGGACCATTGCAGACTTAAAAGGAATCAGTCCATCTATATGTATGCATAAAATTCTAATGGAGGAAGTTTGTAAGCCAGTGGTGCAACCTCAATGACGAATTAATCCCACGATGCAAGAAGTCGTGAAAAAATAAGTGATAAAATTACTTAATGTAGGAGTAATTTATCCCATATCTGATAGTGCATGGGTTAGTCTAGGGCAAGTGGTACCTAAAAAAGGGGGTATTACTATTGTGGCTAATGATAAGAGTGGATTGATCCGTACATATACCGTAACAGGCCAGCGTGTTTGTATAGATTATAGATAAGTAAATGATGCTAATAGAAAAGACCATTACCCTCTTCCCTTCATTGGTCAGATGATAGAGAGATTGGAAGGCCACAAATTCTACTGTTTCTTGGATAGGTATTTGGGTTAATACAAATCCTTATTACACTTGAGGATCAAGAAAAAACAACATTCACATGTCCTTATGGTACATTTGCATATAGGAGAATACCATTCGGACTGTGGAATGCTCTGGTTACTTTTTAGAGATGTATGATGGAAATCTTTCATTATATGGTAGAGGATTTCATGGAAATTTTTATGGATGATTTTCTATGTTTGAATGTTCTTTTGATGCATGCGTAAATAGTTTAGATAAAGTGTTGAAAAAATGTGAAGATACAAATTTGATCCTTAATTAGGAAAAATGTCACATTATGGTCCAAGAGGGGATTGTTAGGGTCACAAAATCTCTAATAAAGGGATTGAAGTTGATAAGGTAAAAATTGAAGTGATTGAAAATTTCCCCCCTCCCTCTACTATTAAAGGTGTCGGGGGTTTTTTGGGGCATGCTATCTTTTATTGAAGGTTCATTAAAGACTTCTCAAAATAGCTAAGCCCCTATGTGAGTTGCTTTTTAAGGATACTACTTTCATTTTTTCTAATGAGTTTACATGCGTTCAATACGTTGAAAGAAAAGATGATTAGTGCACCTATTATGGCATTTTCTGATTAGAATTTTCCCTCTGAACTAATGTGCGATGCAAGTGATTTTTCTATTGGTGTTGTGCTCGTTCAAAAGAAAGATAAATTTTTTTGAACCATTTACTATGCTAGTGGAATTATGGATTTTGGGCAACAAAATTATGCTACTACTGAAACTGAATTGATGGCCATAGTATTTGTATTTGATAAGTTTCGTTCTTATTTATTATTGAATAAAATTATTGCTTACACTGACCACTCTGCATTAGAGTACTTGTTTGCTTAGAGAATGCTAAGGCTAGGATAATATGATGGATATTGCTACTCCAAGAGCTTGACTTGGTGATTAAAGATAAAAAGGGGAGTGAGAGTAGTGTTGTAGATCATCTCTCACGACTTCCTCAATCTGTCATAGAAGAGCCAACCAATTCCATCAATGACTAATTTCCAGATGAGCGCCTTTACAAAGTTCAAATCACACCTACTTCATGGTATACTGATATAACCAATTTCTTGGTAAGTAACATCTTACCCACTCATCTTTCATATCTCAAAAGAAGGAAGTTTCTTTCTAAGGTGAAGTATTATTTTTGGGATGATCCATATCTACTTAGATTTTTTGCTAATCAAGTAATTCAGAGGTGTATGAATGATGATGAGATTTATTCCATCCTAGACCATTGTCATAGTAGAGAGGTTGGAGGTCGCTTTGGACCAACTAGGACTACAGCTAGGATTTTAAAATGTGGCTTTTATTGGTCTAATATCTTTAAGGATGAACACACCTTTGTTTCTGCTTGTGATAGGTGTCAAAGGATTGGGAATATATCCCGAAAACATGAATTTCCCTTAACTAATATCATGGTTTGTGAGTTATTTGTCATTTGGGGTATAGAATTCATGGGACCATTCCCTTATTCTTTTGGTAATGAGTATATCCTTGTGGTTATGGACTATGTGTCCAAGTGGGTGAAAGCTGTGGCACTTCCCAAGAATGACACCAAGGTGGTTGTTAAATTCTTGAAACAAAATATTTTCACACACTTAGAGCTATCATTACCGATAGAGGGAAGCATTTTTGCAATCAACAATTTCAATTCCTCCTAGCTAAGTATGGAGTCAAGGATAAAGTGGCAACTCCCTACCATCCTCAGACAAGCGGTCAAGTTGAAATAACCAGTAGGGAGATTAAACAAATTTTGGAGAAAATGGTAAGTGTAACATGAAAAGATTGGTCTATCAAATTAGATGACACGCTTTGGGCTGATAGAACAACATACAAAACTCCAATTGGCATGTCTCCCTATCGTTTGGTATACGAACTTGAACATAAAGCATATTGGGCATTAAAATTTCTAAATTTTAATTTGAGTGATGCAGGTCAGCATAGGAAAATTCAATTGAACAAAATGAACGAGTTTCAATTTGATGCGTATGAGAATACAAAGCCTTACAAAGAACATATCAAGAAGTTAAACGATAAGCATATTTCAAAGCGTGATTTTTTCAAGGGACAATAGGTGTTTCTCTTTAATTCTAGGTTGAGGCTTTTCCCTACAAAGTTGAAATGCCGATGGTTTGGCCCATTCTCGGTCGTAAACTTATATCCCTCCGGTGTGGTGGAAAATTTTCATCCTGGAAAAGGAACATTCATGGTTAATGGTTAATGATCAAAACCATATAATGGTCGTGGTATTGAAAAACTTAATATGATTATTATCTTAATAAAAAAAAATTAGACATGAGGGAGTCGAGCTAACAACTTTAAACAAGCGCTTCTTGGGAGGCAACCCAAGTTTATGATTTCATTTACTTAGTTTTTTTTTCTTCACTTTTTTTTGTAGCTCATACTAACTCACATATAGGAAGGAGAAAAATAAAGAAGCGATAAAAATCTAAGTGTTGATGTGTTGGGAGATTTTAGGGTTGTTGATTTCCTAACTACACTTGTAGACTACTCATGGCTCTAGAAATGGCGAGGGACATTTTGCCAGTGTTGAACCACCACCCACTGAGTAAACATGGTTTGTGAGTTCCTCTTTTCCCTTTTACCTTGACACCATATTGGGGATAATGTGAATTATAAGCATGGGAGAGATATTGTAGCGCTACATTTTCCTTTGCTTATGTTTCTTGCATTATATTTATAATTATGCATTTCTTATGTTTAAAAAATTGAATTGAAAATAAAATGAAATTTTTGAAATAAAAAAATATATAAAAGTGGGAAATGATCTCTTAATGATGATAATAGAAGGCTATTTTACATGAGGTTGCAGTAAGTTGAGTTAACTTGTTGAGACCCCTTAAAATTTTCTTGAAAAAGATTTTGATTTTTTTGAGCTTAAAAGTTTTGGTTACATTCTTAAGGGACGAGTGTAATTATGTTGGTGAAATTGAGGGTTATATATGCATTGCAACTTCATTGTGGTTCATTGCAATGTAACTAATATGGTAACTTATTCTATGATTTAAAAGATTAGAACTGGCATTTTTATTTAGACCTTGTGAGATTTTGAGCCTAAAAGACCGATTCATCAAAAAGCAATGTTAATATTTTTCTTGTGTGTGATGTCCCACCATGGCTTGTGAAACTAAAACTTGCAATAATTTTCTTCGAACTTACTTATGACTTATGATACGCATTAAGATGATAGAGGCACGCTTTCTTTTCTTATAAAAAGCAACATTAGCCAAATAGCCTAACCTTAACATTTTATCCTTTGCTAACCCTTTTGAGATTTTGGCTTATTTTGTTGATCTAACCATACCTGTAACCTTTATCCATGTATCCCTACCTTAGTCTAGAGCTAGTGAGGTGATGAGTATATTAAAAAAAAAAAAGGTATGAGTATGGTGTATCTTAAGCATGGAGGAGGTATGAGAAGGTGAATGATCATGATGTAGAAAAAAAGAAAGAAAGAGGAATTTGGGTTTGTTATTTTTTTTCATATTGAACATGTTGAGACTATTAAAAAAATGGAAGAAAAAAAAGGAGAAAAAATATATTGAAAATGGTGAAAGAGACTTGTGTAACTATTATTGATCACACCTCATTTGTTCTAGACTTGTAGCCCAAAAAGAAAAAGAATCTTAACTTTCTTACCTTTGACCCCATTACAACCTTAATAAGACTACTTGATTATTGTGTCTTCTAAGTCTTTATACTGGTGGATAATTGAGACATATTGCAAGCATATGGGTGATCATGCTCATAAGTGCAAGAACTTGAGCAAAACTTCACAAAAAAATTCATATAAATAAACACAAGAAAGGAGTGTCCCAATACCTGAAGTGAGGTTGATAGTTTGAAACTTGATTCCTATACAAATTTAGCTAATGGCTACAAGCAACCCACGCAACATGTTATCCTTACATGATCCTCTTTGCATGATTTTTACTTGAGAACTCAACAATACATTTCCCCTTCTTCCCCAAGTATGTAACATGAATAATATTTTTGAAAATTATGTTTTTAAATTTTGATGAATATTGGGGTCTCGATGAGTTAAGTTGATTTGGTGTGATGTGAGTATTTGAACAATCTTTACTGAGAAATGGATTTCATTTTTACCTATCACTTCTACTATGTGCTTTTATATGTGTTGGTTGCTTGAGGAAAAGTAATAAGTTAAGTATGGGGGAGTTGATAGGCATGAATTATGTCAATCATATGGACTTTAACATGAAGATTTAATGTGATCATATCATGATTTTTTGTCATAATTTAGTCCACTTGTTCTTGTTTACTTCTCTTGATCATATTTTGTAGGTATTTCAAGAATATGGGATCAAAAGAAGCTAAAACGCAATAGCTGGAATAAAGCAGAAGCAAACACAAGTGCTCAATATATGAAAAGGAATAAGGACTTAAAAAATCCAAACATGATGCAATATGAACTTGGAAAAATATTGAATATGAAATCTATAGATATTTTTGTTAAATTTCCAACACATCAAAAATCATCTCAATCTAAAGTGAAACGAAGAAGTTATGGCTAGAATATGAAACATGCACAAAGCTAAAGAATTGAAGTGGCCATGTTGATGGGTAGTTACATCTATATAAACATATTTTTCATTCATTTTGGAGGAAAAAACGGATGGAATAAAAAGAAGGCGGCTTTGAGAGCACTAAAGAGAGATCTAGGGTTTCTTGTTTAGCATCACCCAATCCAATCCCACCTCCAATTCATCCACAATCTTCCATCTCTTGATATTAATTTCTTGTTCCCGGTCGGACGGATAGAACAGTGAATTTCTCATCTTGAATAAAGAGGTTATTGTATTTTTCCTTTGAATGTTATTATTTTTCTTCAATTGATGCAATTATCTATGTTTAAGATGTTGAGCTGAATGAAAGTCATCATTGGCTAATTGATCTATGTTGAGATGAAGGGAAATCCCCTAATCTTGATGTGTTGAGAATCTAAACCCTGCCCAATCTAATTCCTTGTCATACATGTTGTGCTAATGATTTAATTAGAATAATAAAGAAAATTGATCACCTTTCCATTATTATTTAGAGAAACCTGGCGAGATTCGAGAGATGAGTCAGAGTGGGCTCCCTTAGCATGACTAGATATCAAACCACAAAGTCAAGAGACATTGGTTGTCTTCTACAACTAAAAGAAAAGGGAATATGATACATAATAATACGTTGCCTGTTTTTGCATTTATACTAGGGATAGATGAGTCTTAATATACAATAGGGTGTAGTGGCTCGAGAGCATTATAATCTATACTTTGGTTGGCATTCATGATAAAGTATTTTGATTTGGGATTTCAGGAAAATATTCTATCACATTAGGGTTGAGGGGATTGGCCGGAACCTTAGCATTTTCTCTAACTAAATTTCACTTGTTTTTATATTATAATTGGATTAAGTTTGCATATTTTATTTTTATTTAGAGTTAGACATCATCTGCCCCTATCCTTAGTCTAGACATAAGAGATCTTTTCACTAGCTCATTGCTCACTTCCTAGTCTCTATGGGATCAACCTTGCATGCTACTTCAACACCGCGCACTTGCGATTAAAATTCATCACATTGATCAAGATAGTTTCGTCAAATTTATTGCATATCATCTTTCAAACGAGTTTAAGGTATTTATTACATATCAACTAAGCTTTTTGATTAAGAATATTACATTGATATTTAAATAACCATGAGTACATATTTTGGCTTATCATATAGGAAAAAATAAAATAAAGAAGTTACGAAGTAAAATATTTATGGCCATAATATGGATGGAAAAGGCTGTGCAGATCTTGAAGAAGAGTTGGTAGGAAATTTTAATTAATATGTTCACATTATAATGTAGAGAATGTTATAATCATATTATTAATTTCAGTATGTATTTTGGACTTATAGTTAGTAGCCCAAGACAAAGATCCACGTACCTAATCCATTTATATCACTACATTATGGAAGACTGCTAGAGCAACAAAAGAATGATATCTTAATGAAGATGTAAAAAATTCTACCAAAATAGTTGTATGTTTGAAGCTATCTCTAACCGTAGTTAGTTTTCTTAGAGAAAATTAGCTATGATATTATGTTTACTTGTTTGTTCTAAATTGCATACATTACAAGATGAGCTTGAAACATCAAATTTTGTGGAGAGTTTAAATCAATATAGCATCATGTCACATGTAACAAGAATTGAAGAACACCTATGAAGACACATGAGCCTTGGATTAGGGGTTATGAGAATAAGCATATGTGGTCAATCTTATGGACCCCATAACACCAATAACTAATTAGCTCTCCTAAGCTAAAACTTAAACAAGGCATTTGAACAGGTTGCCATAATGGAGAAAGAGTTAGCCTCCATCAAATCTGAAGGGCAAAGTCATTCGATTCAAATGCATAGGATTTGCTTCACATACTCACTATAAATAGCATGAGAGATAGTTGTGAAGAAAGCACAAATTTTTCTTCTCTTTCTAGGGTAAGAATATCAAATTATGAATTGATATATATATAATGTATTAATTAATTTTCAATTCAACAATTAAAAACATGTCATATTTTATTCCAAGATTGGCATAAATATGAATTTTTAGATAATGACCCCTCAGTTCTTTTAGCGAAAGAAAGGATATGCATCAGTCATAGTACTAAAATATTGATGGTCCATGGGTTTATCTTGGCCCCAAATACAAGGCCTCTATGTATTGACATTTCAATGATTGGAGATGCACCCGTGCATTTTTTTATAAAGAATGTTATGAGGTAGCCATAGTGTTAGAAGCTCATGGAAGCTTTGTGCCTTAGCCCGCAAAGAGGTAATGAAACCAACGAAATTTGTGCCATACCTAACATGTTACACACATAGTTTCTAGCTTATATATATATGTGTGTGTGTGTATGATCATCATATTTTTTTCATTAAAAAAAAGGTAACCAAGAAAGGATACAGAGCTAGATCAGAAAAAAAATTCTCTACAAAAGATTCCATCTTTAAAGGATAACCATAACTACAAGAACCCTACTGACCACCACCAGCTTTTGTGATGTTGTATTTCTATGTCCAGAACTACCTTGGTAGCCATCTAATTATAATTGATTATCCTTTTGAGTAGGTTTGGAGAGACAACACCATTTACATGGTAATGTTGAAGACTATCAGCTAAATTTATAAGTATGAATGGATATCAAAAACGAGTGTTGTGATCTATATTAAGTATGTAACATTTCATATCATAGTATTAACACTTCTTTTTATTTGTATAATTTTATGACCTCTTATATATATATATGAATTATCAATTATTAAAACATAATTTTTATTATTTCCATCCAAAGGTCGGTGGCTACATGTGTTCCGATAGAGGGGATGTTGCCCTATATTGTGTTTGTGTGTCAATACTACATATTTGTTTGTACTATAATAAGTAAGGGTAGACACATAAACTATAAAGAGGATCACATTTAAAGTGAGGGGTATAACAATAAACTTTTCCTCACACCTCACCTCACAAATGATCATTAGGTTTTTTACACTATCCATCCTAATCAAAACAATGTTTATGTGTTTGATTCCCCCCAAAATTATTCTGTTCCTTTTACTTTCATTCGTGCTCATGGAAATATTTTATTGACATGTTATTATACTTCTTACTTCATTAGTTTATTAATGCATATATTCTACATTAATTTTTGAGGTATATAAAGTTACAATACTATGTGTCAAATTTATTAATTATGACACTACATATGTCGTATATGAGGAGAGACGGAAATAGTGTTTCAGAACTAAGGAATTTTGAGTATGAGCCTATAATGGTACATAGAAAGATAAATACTTTTCATTTTTTTTTCAATTAATATCTAATAGTATAAAAGGCTAACTATATTCATTTTACAGTATCCACAACAGCGAAATGGTAATGATTGTAGATACTATATTTGTAGATTAATGGATTTGATACTCAAGAAAAAATATATAAACATAGATCCAAGCTATCTATGTTTCTTTTACTATATTTTTTTGTTAGTTAATATTTGACATATTAATGATTAACCAGATAATTGAATCATATCAGTTTACAAATTTTAATGATGGGCTAAGTTGTGAAATATGTGTAGATTATGAAATTGATGAAGTTAGATATGAATGGGCTAAGTTCATGCCCTCACACACTCAGTATTTGGGATCTTCACACATGAATGTTTTGGTTTATATCTTATTTGTCTTATGTTACACTATATATGCAATTGCATATGTGGATGTTACACTTTGACTTTGGTATGTAGAGCTACCCACTTGTGGTATGCCTACTAATTTTCCTATTTCTATGAGGAATATCTCCGGAGTTATTGATGTTGTTTTACACATTATATATTTAGTAAATATTTAAGCATACAACTGTGTATGTGGGCTAGAATAAACCTGTATAATTTATATATAAAAAATAATTATATTTTAGTAATGATTTTGGTTAAAACCATTATTAAAACTACATTTATTAACGACTATAAGAAAAGACCATTTTCAAAACGCCCATTTTTAATAATGGTCATGATGAAAAACTATTGGTAGACCGTCATGTTTCAATAATGGTTTTCCCTTATAACTATTATGAGACCCATTTTTATCATTTTTTGAACTGTTATTAAAGTTTTAATAACGATTTAACACAATTATTGAAACCATATCAAAACCATTATAAAAAACATTTTCCCAGGTGGTGAAAGAAAATTAATTTTTTTAATTTTAGATATTTTTTTACTTAAATTTACTTTAATATTTAATTTATTCTACGTTTCTGTAAAATGTATGTTAGAATTATTTTTACTTATTCAGTTATTAATTATTTTCATACTTTATCTTGAAAGTATAAAAAAATGCTTTTATATAAGATAATTAAATATATATATTTGTATATTTGACATAAATTTTATTAAATATTTATCTACTTTATTTTTGAAGTTTAAAAAAGATTAATTTTGACTTAATAGAATCATTTTTTTTATTGTAGAATATTTTATTTAAATATTTTAATAGCTAATTTTTTTATCTATGGTAATTAAATTTTTATGATATATTTTTTTGCAATTAATATTTATTTTCTTTTATATTATATCTTGAAAGCGTACAAATTGATTAAATTTTTATGTAAGATACTTATTATTTTTTATATAATATATTTACTTTACTTAAGTTAACTTAAGTTTAACAAATATTTATTTTCATTTACTCTATCCGTGAACTGTAAAAATTGATAAGTTTTTTTTATCTTACATAATTAAATATATTATGTTAGATATTTATTTTACTAAAGTTTAATTAAATTTTTTTTAATACCAAAGACATTATATTGATCTTTAAAGAGTACCATTTCAATTTGGTAATCAACATATATTTTTATTGAGACAAAATAAATTGTATTTTTCTAATAGATATTTATTTTCCTCATTTCAATTAAAACTAACATTGTCACACATTGTTAAAAAAATATATACAACCTAATATCAAATAATCAACAAATAATAATGTGAAGATAAAATTAATAACTCAATCATTTCCTCTATTGTTAAATATGTTTCTTACAACAATGAATCAACACAAATCACTACCTACTAAAGTTGGGTGCATTCTAATAAACATATATGAACAACAAACCATCAAATATTATCACAATTATAAATAAAAATAAAAAATATAAATAATTACTAATAAGTACTTAGGAGACAACATAAACTAAAAAAGGCAACTTTTGATGCCCTCCCACAAGATTCGTATAGCTTTGGAATGAGGTTTTAACTTCAAGAAAAAAAAGTAACAAAATTAAGTATTTTGACCAAAAAAACTAAAATTTAAAGCAAAATACACTAGCAATTAACAATAATGAGTACCAAAATGAAAATGGAGGTGAATCTAAAACCTACAAAACAAAAACAAGTTAAAATTACACAAAATAACTAACAAAATACGAATTAAAACTAAAATAAACTAATAACCTACCTTTATATGTTACATTAATAGGAAAATGGTAGAGGAATGGAAGTAGAATAAGGAAAAATGGGGGTCAAAGACTACCAATCGAGAATGAGAGAGAGAAAGAAGTGGTGGTGTGGGGAAGGAAAAATGGGGAATTGGGCTTAGGGTTTAGCTTTTATATATGTATACATATATATGTCCATAATCATCAGTGATAAGTCCATCAAATGAAGTGAAGCATTTTGATTTCATCAATATCTAGTCTATTTTCGACAACATATTGTTTACATTATAAAATCAGTGTAATAATATTGGTCTTATTATCGGCGACATGTTGCCGGTGATAAGAGTTCCACCTGCAAACAAAAAAGTTATTGAAAAATTAAGGTGTGATGTTTCCTGGTAAAATTACAATGGCAAAATTGAGGCTCTTTTCACTTACTACGTATCGGTAATAGAAATGTACTTCATTTTCCCCGCTTCCATTTCCTTGGAGATTTTAGGGGTGGGGGGGGGGGGGTGGAATTTCGTGTCATGCATTCATCGAAGAAAAGGCATCGGTAATAAGATTTTAGAACAAAATATTGCCACCAAATTTCATTCGTTCCAATAAAAAAATTTCGACTATAAGTGAACGTTGTTAGTTGTAACTATGGACGACATAATAAAGTCACTAGTAATTCACCTTTTTCCTATAGCGGATCCATAACCTCAAAGTCCCCATTCTACCTTCTGTTGCCTTCCGTCCCAGACCTCCTTTACCTATAAACGTGTGCTTGAATCTCACCAAAGAATATAAACATAAAGGTGGATATGGGTATAAAAACTTTGCCCCCGTATTTGTAGTTGAAGCCAACCTATATTATCCCGTATCTATATCCATACCAATATTCTTTTACATACATTTATTGCATCTATTTAATACAAATTTACCAGATATAAGATATCATCCACTACTTTGCCCTCCAAATCTTGCAATGGAAAAGACTAAGATCCATAGGTATATGCATGGCTCAAACTTTGACAAACCGGCGACTTATGACCTTACATAAGAGGGCTTGTAACACGAGGCTATGATTCCTCTTATATTCAATAGTTTCTTCCACCAAAATTTTCTTTTTTCTTATCTCTACCTATTATACAGAATATTTTCATGTAACATACGTAAATATATATATATATATTACAAGCTTGCCAAATGGCTAAAGAACTAGCTAATAAAATTGATAATATTGCCCCTACATGGAACTTGGCATCTAATAATTCCACATAAACTTCATTTCGTATTTGAAAAATAATAGACAAAACTAAAACCAAATGAATTTTATTAATATTTTTAATAATTATATTAATATACTTAGTTATTTTCAAAAAATTATTATACACTACTATGATGAAAGATACAGTCCCCTCCCTAAAGGGCAATAGAGGTATCAATGCATTTAAATGTAATAATACATAAGAATTAGTTTAATTATCCTGCAACAAAAATCTTGGTATCTTAGTTATGTTGAAGTGTCTTATAGTTGTTATGTTAATTTCCGTCATGGTTGCCGTGGTATTTAGAATGTTATATACATTGTTCTAAGTTAATCATGCGTAAAGTATTAGCAATACGCATGTAGTCATGTGACAATTAAACTTATCATATGGACTATAGTTAACTAGATATTTTATTCTAAGATATGAGTGGAAGTTGATCGTTGTGAAACGATAATATAAAAGCATGTAGTGTGGCATGTCTATCAAATTAGTCAATAGAAACCACCTAAATTGTAAATGCAGCATATCTATCAAATTAGTGAATAGAAACCACCTAAATTATAAATGCAGCATATCTATCAAATTAGTCAATAGAAACCACCTAAATTTGAAATGCCTAAACCAAAAGTAGATAGAATGATATCTTTTTTATAAAAAAAAAATATCTATGGAAAATCCATGCAATCTCCTAGCTAGTTTCGTAACTGTAGAAGTGTGCTAAATATTATAAGATCCCATATTAGTTAGCCTAATTATTAATAATTTCTTTTAATAAGTGTAATACTAAATTAGGCCACGTATAAGTATATCCTAAATTAAACCATTTGAGGATACTAAAAAGTCTAAGAATTAAAATTTTGATCCAAACAATACTTGGTTACAAATGAATAAGATATTTGGTTTGTTTTTTTTTTTTTGAATAATCCAAAAATGGTTTTAGATATATATTTTAATGTGTTGTAGTTGAACTATATTATATAGGATTTTTTTTTACTATATTTAAGTGTTTGAAAGTATAGTGTATTGTATTTACACATGTTGAAGCATATTATACTTTATGTTAAGTTTATTATAATACATTATTCGGTATGATCTATTGTATTGCAAAAAAAAAAAAATTAAAAATACAGGCATCTAATTATTAATAAAGGTATAATTAGATATTATGGAAATATCTAGTACCCTATCCAATTTTATTGTATATGCAATCCTCCATAAGAGATGAAAAGAGGATATTTTTGATTCGAGGGATATGCAGGTATCTAGTTTTGATCATCTCTAAATACCAATATATGTAGATATATTATCAAACATTTTTTTTTAGTTTTTTATGATAGTTTTTCAACGGTTATTAATGTTTTAATAATATATACATGATTCAATAATTGTTGATAATCATTTAAAAACCATTATCTAAAACCTTTTCTAGGGTGGTGTTACAAATATGTTAATAGGGAATGATCAAATTGATAATGAAAAAGTTATCTAACCTTTTCCCATATTTTATTAGTTTCAACTCTAAAGTCAACTAAGACATAACTTTATATTTTTTTCCTAATGATTCCATTTTGCTATGAGTTATCTACATATACATATACTTAATATAAATGTATATACCTAATCTTAACTATGTAATATAAGAAAACTCTTATTTTTCCTAAAATAACTTTTTTCTTGGCAATATGTATCTCAATTCTCATAATATATCTTTTTCCATGGTGAATTAATTATTAATTTCTTTATCATTAGATCTCCACTCTCCTAATTAAATATTATCCATATTAAAAAAGATATTATCACAAATTCTTATCACATATATCCAATGCTACTATCCATAAGTTTATTTATAATAATTTAATTAATTACTAATCATGGCTAAAATTTAGACATGAATTGCTATTATTTTTAAGTATCATATTTAATAAATAAAATAAGCATAACACTAACTTATTAGCTTTGTCTATTATGTATTAAAAGTCCTTATATTTTGTTGAATAGAAATTTACATAAAGTTGGATAACTAACCACTTGCTTGGAGTTATTTATCGAAAGTAATTATTCAAGATAATTACTCATTTTATATACTTTTTAGCCTATAATTTTTAAAGATAAATAATTATCTTAAATAATTATTTTTGATAAATTACTGTAATCATAAATAAAAACGTTACCATTATAGTGCATAACATTATAACCTACTCCCCTGTTTTTCAAAGAAATTATTTTAGCAATTTACATATTATTTTAGAAAATAATAAATATGACCCTAATATGACAATTATACCCTTTATTGGAAAATAATATAATAATTAATGTATATAAATAGAAAGAGAAAAAGTATGGGTAAAAATGAAATGTACGTATCAATTTTTCTTAAACAAATTTAATATTGTAACAAAAGTTTGGAGTTAAAAAAATTTCTTTTATAAACATAGGGAGAAGTTGCACAAAAAATCATAGGACTGGAGGTCTATATTACTTTAATATGACTAAAGTAAACATTCCTCCTCGGTCTTAAAATTTCCTCTATATAACAACTTCGACCTATTCTCAAACATTATCATAAAAGCCCCCCATTGTCATTTGTATACAGTCAATAATAGCAAAAGGGAGGATGGCAATCAATAGTCGGTCTTTTGGTCTGGTTTCATTTGTTCTCTTCTTCGTTTGCAGCGAAGCTGCTAGAACCTTGAGCAGCTTGGGTGACAACAATCTTGTTGATGGCAGTGTTGGAGCTGATGGAGGAATAAAAAATTCTGCTGGAATCACTGCCCCAGTTGGCTCACTTAATGTGAGCCACGGTGCTAGTGCTGCTGTTGAAGGAGGTGGTGGTGCCACCACTAGGAGCAATGTTATTACGCCTCTTGCAAAGGGAAAGCTCTTTAATTTGAGAGGCAATGCCGGAGCCAGTGCTGAGATTCAAAATGGTGCTACACTTAAAACACCGATTGCCACGATTAGTGCAAGTCACGGTGCCAGTGCTGCTCTCGGAGGGAATGTTGGTGCCATCACAGCTAGCAACAATATTATGCCCGTTGAAAATGGAAAACTCCTCAGTTTTTTGGCTGATGCCGGAGTCAATTGTCACGCGGTGATAAGTTTGAAGCTCACCGGAAGGTTCTAGGTCGAAGTAGAGCCTTCCGGGAGGCTCAATATGGCTAAGTATGTATATTAGATGAGTCTAATACACTCTAGAATTTTCTAGTAGGTCTTAGAAGGTTCTAGAGAGTCCTAGAGAAGTATGGAATATTATAGAATAATGTGGAAGAAAGGAGAGTGTTCTAGAGTGTTCTTGTACATAGGGGAAGGTAAGGGAATATGGTGGAATATTCTAGACTTAAAGGTAGTGGAATATGTAATTAATGAGGAGTCTAGAATCTTCTATTTGAGGAGGTGGAGTGGAGGCCTCAACTATAAAAGGAGGAGACCTCATTTGCTCCAAACCATCCAAGAACTCACAAGTCTTGTAAGCTCTCTACCTTCAAACACCTTCTCTTATAATATAAAACTTCATTCTTCCTAATTCTTTTGTGTTCCATACTACTTACACTATTATTTTACTATTAATTTTGGTTAGGCTGACTTGACTTAGCTTCACACAAGGATTGTGGCTAAGCAAGTGCCGCACGAGACTCTACGGGAAGAGTCAGACCATGACACAATGCTCAGATACAAAACGGTGCTAGACTTAAAACACCAATCGGCACGATTGGTGCAAGTGTTTCTATCGATGGAGCTGCTGGTGCCGCCTCTACAGGCAATATTGTGACGCCCGTTGGAGATGAAAAGTTCCTAGTTGGAGGATGGGATGCTGGGGCAAAGGCGGGGATTGGCGGAAGTGCTGGAATTAGTACCCCATTGGGCTCATTTAGGGCAGGTGTCGGTGCTAAGGCTGGGGCTAACGCAGGTGCCACTGGTGGGATAGGTGGGATACCTTCAACCAACACCCCATAGGCACATTTTGGGGCTGGCTTTGATTGTAGGTGGATGCCAGTGAAAAAGAGACCTTATTGCCCTAAAATTGTAGTGGTTGCCTTTCCTATACATAGTATACTAGCTATATGAATAATGGTCAAGTGAGTGTCATTATTAGCATTGTCCTCGTGGTTGTGATGGACCTAGCGTTAATGAATAAAACCACACTTTGAGAAGTATTATGGATACCATATATTACTTGCATAGTTGCATAGTTTTTAATCTTCTGATTTCTACGATTCTTCAATTTAAAAGTCAATAAACGATATACAATCCTAAGCAAAATATTAAAGTTGCAAAATCGTGATAGGATATTACAATCTTATGGATGATTATTAGAATCTTATGATTTTATGTAAAACCTATTTATCAATTTCAACTAGTACAATCCTAAGTAGAATAAACGATATGGTTTAATTTTTATCTGTTTATCTAAAACCTATTTTGTCTCTTGTTATCACTATATGTATTTATTTAACCTATTAATTTACATATTATATATTATGCATTGACCAATACAAAGAATGTCCAAATGCTATACGCAAATTAAAACAAATATACTAAAATTGTAATGTTATTTTTTTATTCATTTCTACTTAGATAATTATCATTTGTATTTTCTTTTTTGGTGTCGTTATCTTTGTTGTATACATAATCCATATAACATATTTTTATGCATGTAATCGACAACTTTTTTTTATGGGATTTTGTTACATACATATACATCTAAGTCATATTTTTTGTTGAATTAGTAGGATCTTATGATCCTATGATCTAATTCTATCATTAAATTCTAATAGCCCTTATCGATTCTAAGTAGCATTATGATTCTAATAACCTTGATTACATGTATTATATTTTATTAATAATAAGAGAAAACCTGAAATTATGTTATGTATATAACTTTACAGATTTATTTTTACTATTATGTTTTTAGTAATTTAAACTAATTATATTATTATTTATGGGCTAGCTAGGGAAACTTTATACATTTTTACATTCATTGTTTCAAAATATTGAGATTAAATATTCAATGATAAAATCATTAAAAATAATTAGCTGTAGCGTGTCGATTGGAAGGATTTCGAGCTTCTGACTTTTCTTCTTTTGAGATACTTGGATTTTTGGTTTGTTGCAACATGTTAGTTTTGTGTGGAACCCTTGTCAAAAAGATGATTAATCATTATTGGGATTCAAGTCAGGTTTCAAGCCACGCCAATGTGTTAGAGATTAAAAAGGACCTAGGATGGAAGACAATCGAAGACGAAAAAAGATGTAGCAAAAAGGGTAAAATTGTGCATAATACGGCAAGCTGTTGGAAAGGAGTGGTCCACGGTTCGATTCCTTCGGGGGACAAGCTGCAGTGTGGGAGTTTCAACCCTCCGTTTGTGGGGGTGGCTCCTTGTGGGCGCCCCGGATCCCGGACCACCATGTGCTCAGCCGCTGGGCCACCATAATTTACCTCCTCCAACAAGGCCGTCGGGCAGGCGGTTGGGGGCCCTGGGGGCGAGGGATTTCGCCTTTTGGAAAGGAGTGGTTAATACGGCAAGGTTATGTTGGCCAACTCAACCATGTTACGTGATACGACCAAGCCATTTTGGCTAACACAAGCATGTTGATGGGAGTTGTTTCACATCATCCGTTTTTTCTCATGCCACTATAGGAAAAGGGCATGGTGGCGTGGCATAATAATTTTTTTAACCAACAACAACTACCCACTAATAATGATTTTAGAGATGAGAAAATGAGAGGGAAAACATTATCATGAAAGGCTATTAGCAACGATAATGATGTTCGAAATTTGCACGCGGTAAAACCTTCCCTGCTCCCCAAGATTTTCCAAGTTTGTAATACTTTACTAAAAATAGAATTAAGGACTACAATTGGTGATCCTGAAAGGCTTTATAGGGATGGGTTTTTTTTGGGTGAAAATTTTAGTTGCCAGTTTGGCGGGGAAAAAGATATTAGTTAATGTTGCAAATTTTGTGTCAACAAGCCATCACTGATTTTCCATGTTCTTTAAATGCTTACTTTTTTTTATTTATCATTATTAGTAACATTCTTTTGGGATTTAGAGACTACCTTTATCATTCCTAGTGGTTTTACAAAACTCTAAAATGCTAATCATTTTCTTAACCTCTTTATTTATCTTCTCTTCTCTTTTCTAGTTTTCTCTCATTGTTCTCTTGAAGAATGGTGTCATTTTGAGTAAGATTTCTCTTGATTCATTGTTGTTCGTATTTTTTTTTGTCTCAACTATTATTATTATTGACGAATTTTATTTTGTTTTTTTAGTGATCTTGTGTGTTTTCTCCACAGCTACAACCTCTGATGCCTTGCACACCCACCTCCTCCATACCTCAGTTTGGTATTTGTTTTTGTTTATTTTGTTTTGATTATTAGTTTATTAATGTAATCATTTTCTTTGTTTAATTTTTATTCAATTATAGGTGTCAAAATTTTGCGAGAGAAAGTAGCATTGCTGCCCTTCTACTCTTATTGCAGCTGGCAGTTGTATGTGTTTTTTTTTCCTATTCTTAAGTATTATGTATAAATTTTATTATTAAGTATTATATAAATACTAGTGGTGGTAATTGTGTGTTATATATGCATTGTACTTAAATGTATATATGGTGGTAATTTTATATATATATTGGTATTGTGATTTAATGTATGCACACAAATGCACATACACATACATACAACATTGTGATTGGTAAAAATGTAATTGCAATAGACGCATACACACAATATTATGATTGTTGGAATGGTGGTTGGTATATAGACACACACACACACAATACCATGACTAGTGGAAATGTGATTGGCGTATATATATGGATTTAGGCTCTAATACAAACTAATATTTAAGATACAAATGTAGGAACCATTAATCACCGTTAGATCTAGAAGATTTAAGGGCCGAGATTAAAATAAATATAGGTTAGGTATTTACTAAATATTTACCATTGATCAAATACTAATTTAATGGTTAAGATTGGTTCTTATATATGTATCTTAGAAATAGTTTATATGGGACCTTCACCCTATATATATATTACTATGTGGGTGCATATAGATATACAAAATAATAATAATAAGTTCTAACATATAATAGTAGTATAAATCGAATAAGGATTGAGTAGTAATATGTTAAGTGCCTATAAATTTTTTTATCCAATAGATATACTTACAAATTTCATTCATTGCATTCAACACCTAATGATCACAATTGAATTTTTTTTTTTCTATTAACTAATTTATGTAACAAAATAAAAAAGATATAACTTATTACTATTTTAATAGAATAATAAGTTCATCCTAAATTAGGCCACCCATAAGTATATCCTAAATTAAACCATTTGAGGATACTAAAAAGTCTAAGATTTAAAAATTTGATCAAAACAATACTTGGTTACAACCGAATAAGATGTCTATTTTTTTATTGAATAATCCAAAAATGGTTTAAGATATATTTTTTAATGTATTGTATTTGAACTATATTATATAGGATTTTTTTAACTATATTTAAGTCTTTGAAAGTATAGTGTATTGAATTGATATGGGTTGGAGCATATTATACTTTATTTTAACTGTATTATAATATATTATGCAGTATATTATACTATATTGCAATATCTTAAAAAAAAATATATGCATCTAATTATTAATGAAGGTATAATAAGATATTTTGGAAATATCTAGTACCCTATCCAATTTTGTCGTATTTGCAATCCTAGATATGAGATGTAGGGAGGATATTTTTGATCTTAGGGATATGTAGGTATCTAGTCTTGAACATCTCTAAATATGAATGCACTTTAGATATATTATCAAAACTTTTTTAGGTTTGTTTATGATGGTTTTTGAACAGTTATTAATGTTTTAATAATTCATGATTAAATAATGGTTAATAATCATTATTAAAATCATTTCGAAAACTATTATCAAAAACCTTTTCTGGGTTGTTGTTACAAATATATTAATAGTGAATGATCAAATTTATAATGAAAAAGTTATCTAACCTTTTCCCATATTTTATTAGTTTCAACTCTAAAGTGAACTAAGACATAACTTTATATTTGTTTCCTAATGATTCCATTTTGCTATGAGTTATATATATATACATACATACATACATAAATATATGTATATATATATATATAGAGAGAGAGAGTTAATATAAATGTATATACCTAATCTTAACTATGTAATAAAAGAAAAATCTTATTTTTCCTAAAATAACTTTTTTTCTTGAAAATATGTTTCTCAATTCTCATAATACATCTTTTTTGCTGGTGAATTAATTATTAATTTATTTATCATTAGATCTCCACTTGGCTAATTAAATATTGCCCATATTACACTACCCCAAAAAGCAGTTTTAATAACGGTTTTCAACCGTTATTAAAACGCCCGTTATTAAATCTTTAATAACGGTTCATAACCGTTAATAAAAAATATAAAAAAAACCGCCAATTTGAGCATAAAATGCATTTTTAATAACGGTTTTTCAGAAAAACCGTTGTTAAAAAAGAGGGTTTTAATAACGGTTATAAGAAAAGGTTTTAATAACGGTTTTCATAAGAACCGTTATTAAAACTCCATTTTTTTTTTTAGTTTTTGCAGTTTTGTTCCTGCCCACATACACAGTTATATGTTCAAATAATTACCAAATCTGCATTGTAAAACAACATCAATTGATAACAAATCTACAATCACACCATAATTTCAATCAATCCCTTGTTAATACACCGGACGAATATACTCAAGAATCAAAATTAGTAGGCATACCACAACTTGGTAGCTCTACACCCCAAAGCAAAATGTTCATAAATCTAGCTTAGAAGACTTAAAGACAGACAAAATATAAACCTGAACATGCATGTAGAATATATAGCTAGATCTCTACCTAATACCGAATGAATGAGTGCATATGCTTGGCCCATTGCTCTCTCACTTCATCAATTTCTTCAACATTGTATTGCTGGCCTTGTGCATAATCATCGGTGAAAAAATACAAATCCCAAGTTTTGATTAATATACAGTTAGCACTTACGTCAAGTACCAAACATATATGTCATGATTCATTAATGGAAAAATATTGAAAAGAAAACATACATGGCTTGGATCTATGTTGACCGATCTATTTTGGACTATCAGATCCATTGCTCTACATACATAGTATCCACAATCTTTGTCGTTTTGCTATTGTGGACACTGTCAAATAAATTTAGTTAGCTTTCTAACTATTACATATTAATTTTAATTAAAATAAAATACGAAATAGTTGCCTTCCTACTTACTATGACAGGCTCGTATTGAACATTCTTTGGGTCTGGGACACCATTCCCACCTCTCCTTTGATACGCTGTCCGTAGTACCCTAATAAATAGAGTTGGATACACAATATTGTAAGTACGCATATATACCTCAAATAATGAAAGCTAGGCGAATATATGTATAAATAAGCTAATGAAGTAAGAAGTGAAAAGTATACTAACATGTCGATAAATTCCTTCCCACCACGACGAGCAACTTCAAAAGGCACGTCATAGGTTCGAAGGGAATCAAACACATAGAATTTATTAAGATCAGGTCGGATGGCGTACAAAACCCAATGTTCAGTTGCGAGGTGAGGAATGAGATAGAGCTTGTTGTGTCCATCAATCAAAATGCGATCCGCTAAATAGTTTATGTGCCTACCCTATCTTATTGTACTACTGTCAGCTATGTAGTATGGGCACACAAACACAATAGAGGACAACATTCCCTCCATCTCAGCTCGAGTAGCTACCAACCTATGGACGACAAAAACAATACATATTTGTTAATAACTAATAACTCATATAAAAGGTCATAAAAATTCCAATTGTATAAGTTAAGAGTACTAAAATCTCAAAATGAAATAATACTTACGTGACATAGACGGTGAAACTTATAGTTGACATCCATTCTTGATTATAAATGTCACTTATGTCAGCTGACGATACCATGTAAGTAGCATCATCCCTCCCAACATACTCAGGACGACAATCAATGAAAATATAATTGTCCCTGAGGTAGTTTTGGGCATAAAAATATAATATAGCTAATGCTGGTGGAGGTTGGCTTTGCTGATCTGAAGAAGGAGTCTTTTGTGGGGCAACTGATTTTTGAGATTTAGCTCTCTTTCCTTTAGCAGTGCCCTGTTTTGTGTTGCTCGTTCTGCTAGTACCTCTCTTGGTTTTACTAGCAGAAGCAGTCTTCTTTTTTGATTCCTTAATTGATAATATTAAACAAAATATATATTGAGCATATAAATATATATATGAAAAAGGTATATATAGTGTAACTACCAAACAAGGTCTAATGAAGATGTCAAATGTCAATACCTCTTCAGTAGTGAGACGTATTTGATCCGCAAGCCAAGCCACGAAGCTTCCATGAGCTTCTAGTACTGTGGTTGCCTCATCGCCCTCTTTATAACAAGGCAAGTGTGCACTGCCAATGATTGGAGTGTCAATACTCACCGGCCTTGTATTTAGGGCTAAATTGTACCCGTGGATTGTCTGCGTTTCGGTATTGTGACTGATGCGGACCCTTCCTTTCGCCAAAATTGTTGAAAGGTCATTCCCTAATAAGTCACATTTATGCAAACCCTAAACAAAAATATTACACATTATTAATAATTTATTACACCAAATACATTTAATAACAATTCACAGTTTTTTATGCTTACCTCGGGAAGAGTAGAAAGAAATGCATCAGCTTCACAACTATCTCTGACGCTATTTACATTAGGTATGTGAAGCTGATCATGGTCTACTGAATCGGATGCCTTATACCCTTGAGATTTAATAAATGACAACTCTTGCTCCATTGTTGTCATCCGTTCAAATGCCACGTTCAATTTTTTGGTGAGGATGGCGACTTGCTCATTAGTGCTACGAGAACCACGAGATCGACCACATATGCTCGTTCTCGTAACACCCAATCCAAGGCCCCTGTGTCTTCTAGGGTGTTCTACAATTCCTGTAGCCTAGGACATAATGCTATATTGGTCCACCTCCTCACCTTCTGACGTTTCAAGTTCGTCCTGTAAATTTAACTTATAGGAATAAGCATAATATAATAATTTTCTAAAAGAAAACTAAGTAGGGTTCTAGATATCTACAAACTTACAATTTTTTTGGCTGCAACATCAACATATTCATTAACATATCCATCTCTTATTGCTCTAGCCTTCTTCCATAATGTACCAATATTGATGGACGAGGTACATGGGTCCAAGTCTTGGGCTAGGAGCTACAAATCAAAAAATATTCTTAATTAAGAATATTATTATAAAATTCAAAATTTACATGTAAATAGATAATCACAAAATGCATACCAACTCCTCTTCAAGGCCCGCATAGCCTTTGCGAGCCATATTATGCCGGTATTTATTTTGCTTGGAAATTTCTTTATTTTGGGTACTTTTTTCCTATGTGAAAAGCCAAAACATAATGACATGGTTATTTCAATATTAAGCATAATACTGGGATTGATACAAAAAGTTTATTTGTTATCTAACAAGTACCTTAAAATTCCCTGTAAGACGATAAGCAATGAATTGGTTCCAATTTTCTTTATCGATGAAACCGTATCGTTTGGGTGGGTTCTATCGTAGAGAACCATCCCTCTTTCTATACATTTTTCTACGAGCTAAATATTACCTAAAGGTTCTTAGACGCTCCCCACAATGTCTAAGAAGCCATTTCTTCCTAATCTCTGGGACATTGAACACTCTCTGCAAAATAAGACATGTAGATGTATACCGATGTTAATGTAATAAAATTAATAACATTTGACGTACAAAAATGATTACATAAAATAGCATATTTACCGTGATTTCCTGCCAAATATGCTTCTTATGACCCTGTGGAACCTGCTTCCAATTATTATAGGAGATAGGAACACGGTTACGGGTCACAAGTGAAATGTAGGTCAAGAACATATCTGCGTAAGGGCCGATGGGAAGATTGTAAGTATTCCATCCCAACTCGACTACTTCTCCTCTATTCCTCATGTCTATGATAATTCTCATAATCGTAGGTCCTCTCTTCCCTTCTTCATCACTGCTATCCCTATCAATGTTTTTGTTGGCCATATCTCTACAAAAAATAAATAAATAAGTAATGTTAGAATGTTATGTATTGAGCATAATAATGTACCATTATATTATCGATACGAATCATGCTTAAAAAGAATTAATCTCAAATGTATCATGCTATTCTATATATATATATATATATATATATATATATATATATATATACGAATCATGCTAACACGTTTCCAAAAAGATATTAATACTAACCCTAACCCTAGCTAATTAACCATAATTTATTATAATAAAACCTAACCCTAAACAACAAAAAAAAAACCCTGTAGCCAACACATGCAAGTGAAAATGTATATAATTCTACACTCACATTCATATTATATATATATATGTAAAGGTCTCGGCCAACACATGCATTTGTTAATATATAACAATAATGCAAAAAATTCAACAACAAACAACAAAATTTTCAGCCAACACATTCAACAGCACATTTTCGAACGACAAACCACAGTCTTTCAATAACAAACAAACGAAACCCTATAGCAACATGCATGCATTTATATATATATATATATACATATATAAGTAGATAAAAATTTACGAGAGGAAGAACAAACACATACATAAAGTGAGCTAGCTACAAACACGAAGGTGAGAATGTTCAGAGAGTCAAGGGCTTCAAACACAACGGAGGATGAAGGTGCAAGTGCTAGCTAGCTTCGGAACAATGACAACACGCACATGCAGAGCCGACAATGGCAGAGGCGTGGTGGAGAGTTGGTAGTGCGAGGGTTTCCTTTACTTGAGAGGAGCCGGTGTGGTGGTGCGAGTTGGTGGTGCACGGTGTGGTGGTGCGAGGGTTTGCAAGGAGAAGGAGAGCAAGAGAACGAAGGTGCAGAGAGTCTGAAAACTTTGGCTCGAAACAGAACTGAGCGAAATAAAAGTTGGATTTTGGGGTTTTAATAACGGTTCCTGAGAGAACCGTTATTAAAAAGAGGATTTAATAACGGTTCCTGAGAGAACCGTTATTAAAAAGAGGATTTAATAACGGTTCCTGAGAGAACCGTTATTAAAAAGAGGATTTAATAACGGTTCCTGAGAGAACCGTTATTAAAAAGAGGATTTAATAACGGTTCCTGAGAGAACCGTTATTAAAACATCTTTTAATAACGGTTCTTCCAGGAACCGTCATTAAAAGCTTCTGAATTTTGACAACGGTTCTAATATGAACCGTTATTAAATCCTCTTTTAATAACGGTTTACATAAAACTGTTATCAAAACATCCGTCCAAATTTTAACGTTGCCCTTTTAATAACGGTTTTTAACTAGAACCGTTATCAAAACTCTCTCGCCCATTAAATTTCACGCGTTTGACAACGGTTTTTGAAATACCGTTATTAATGTCCCATTATTATTTACCGTTTTCGTAGTAGTGTTAAAATAGATACTATCATAAATGGTTATCGCATATATCTAATCCTATTATCCATAAAGTCTATTTATAATAATTCAATTAATTAATACTCACGGCTAAAATTTAAATATTAATTGCTATTATTTTTTTTAAGTATCATACTTAATAAATGAAATAAGCATGAAACTAACTTATTAGCTTTGTCTATTATGTATTAAAAGTCCTTATATTTTGTTGAATGGAAACTTACATAAAGTTGGACAACTAACCACTTGTTTGGAGTTATTTATTAAGATTAATTATTTAAGATAATTACTTGTTTTATAAACTTTTTAGCCTATAATTTTTTAAATATAAATAATTATCTTAGATCATTTTTTTTATAAATGACTATAATCATACATAAAAATGTTACCATTATAGTGCACGACATTATAACCTACTCCCCTATTTTAAAAATATATATATTTTAGTAATTTACATATTATTTTAGAAAATAATAAATGTGACCATAATATGACAATTATACCCTTTACTGGAAAATAATATGATAATTAATGTATAGAAAAAGAAAGAGAAAAGGTATGGGTAAAAATGAAATGTAAGTATCAATTTTTCTTAAACAACTTTAATTTTGAAACAAAAACTTGGATTTAAAAAAATTTATTTTATAAACATAGGGAGTAGTTTATAAGACAATTTGCACAAAAAATCATAGGATTGAAGGCCTATATTACTTTAATATGACTAAACTAAACCTTCCTCCTCGGTCATAGAATTCTCTCTATATAACAACTTCGACCTATTCCGAACCCTTATCATATAAGCCCTTCATTGTCATTTGTATAAAATCAATATTGGCAACTTTGAGATACATAAGAGACACTAGAGAAAGGGAGGATGGCAATCAATAGTCGGTCTTTTGGTCTGGTTTCATTTGTTATCTTCTTCATTTGTAGCGAAGCTGCTAGAGCCTTGAGCAGTTTGGGTGACAACAATCTAAAATTTTTTATTATTATTTATGGGCTAGACAGCTAGGGAAAATTTATACATTTTTACATTCATTGTTTCTAAAGATTGAGATTGCATATTCAATGATAAAATCATTAAAAAAATAGTTGTAGCATGTTGATTGGAAGGATTTCCAGCTTCTTACTTTTCTTTTCTTTTGAGATACTAACTTGGATTTTTGGTTTGTTGCAACATGTTAGTTTTGTGTAGAACCCTTTTCAAAAAGGTGATTGATCATTATTGTGATTTAAGTCAGGTTTCAAGCCACGCCAATGTGTTAGAGATAAAAAAGGACCTAGAATGGAAGACAATTGAAGACGAAAAAAGATGTACCAAAAAGGGTAAAAATAGTGGATAATATGGCAATGTCGTGTTAGCCAACTCAACCATGTTAGGTGACACGGGTAATCCATTTTGGATGACAAAAGCATGTCGATGGGAGTTTTTTCACATGATGCGATTTTTCTCATGCCACTATAGGAAAAGGGCATGGTGGCATCGCACAATAATTTTTAAAACAACGACAACTATCCACTAATAATGACTTTGGAGATGAGAAAATGGGAGGGAAAACATTATCATGAAAGGCTATTAGCAATGATAATGTTGTTCCATATTTGCACATGGTAAAACCTTCCCCGCTCCCCAAGATTTTCCGAGTCTATAATGCTTTACTAAAAAATAGAATTAGGGACAACAATTAGTGATCCTAAAAGGCTTTATGGCAATGGTTTTTTTTGGTTGAAAATTTTAGTTGCTAGTTTGGCGGGGAAAAAGATATTAGTTAATGCTACAAATTTTGTGTCAACAAGCTATCACTGATTTTCCATGTGCTTTGAATGCTTAATTTTTTATTTATTTATCATTATTAGTAACATTCTTATAGGATTTAAAGACTAACTGTATGGTTCCTAGTGGTTTTACAAAACTCTAGAATACTAATCATTTTCTTTACCTCTTTCTTTATCCTCTCTTCTCCTCTCTAGTTTTCTCTCATCGCTCTCTTGAAGAATGGTGTCATTTTGACTAAGATTTCTCTTTATTCATTGTTGTTTGTAATTTTTTTTATCTCAACTATTATTATTATTGACAAATTTTTTTTTGCTTTTTTAGTGTTGTATGTTTTCTCCATAACTACAACCTCTAATGCCTTGCACACCCACCTCCTCCTTACCTTATATTGGTATTTTTTTTAATTTTGTTTTGATTATTAGTTTATTAATGTAATCATTTTCTTTCGTTGAATTTTTGTTCAATTGTAGGTGGTCAAAATTTTGCCAGAGAAAGTAGCATTGCTGCCCCTCTACTCGTGTTGCTGGCAGTTGTATGTGTTTTTTTTTTCTATTCTTAAGTATTATCTATAAATGTTATTATTAAGTATTATATAAATAGTAGTGGTAGTAATTGTGTGTTATATATGCATTGTACTTAAATGTATATATGGTGGTAATTTTATTTATATATTAGTATTGTGTTTTAATGTATGCACACAAATGCATATACACATTCATACAATATTGTGATTGGTAAAAATGTAATTGCAATACACACATACGCACACAATATTGTGATTTTTAGAATGGAGGTTGGTGTATAGACATACACAAAGACACAATACCATGACTAGTGGAAATGTGATTGGTGTGTGTGTGTGTTTGTGTGTGTGTGTGTGTCTATATATATATATTTGTATGCATGCAATGTGTCCTTCACTACAAAATTTATTGGAAGTATATATAAACAAACACATTTTAAAATAAATAAATATATATATATATATGCGGGTGTAGATATATATACAAAATAATAATAATAAGTTCTAACCTATAATAGTAGTATAAATGGAATATGGATTGAGTAGTAATATGTTACATGCCTATACATTTTTTTTTATCTTTTTTATCCGCTAGTTATACTTACAAATTTCATTCATTGCACTATGTTAATTCAACACTTGGCGATCACAACTGAAAAAAAATGTTTTCTATTAACTAATTTATGTAACGAAAGAAAAAAAAATATAACTTATTACTATTTTCATATGATAATAAGTTCATAAAAATTGAAAGTAATAAAATATTATTGTTCTTAAATAGTTTATTATTGAAATGGTATAACAATTAGAATATAACGTTATTTTGTAATAATTTAGCCTTAGATTAAATATTGTTAAATAGGTAGAATAATAATATAACAATACATTTAGCTAATAAATTTTTTTCAAATTTACATAAAGTATTATTATATAAGTGGAATGATAAGATAATAAAAAAATTTAAAAATCAAATATTATTTACTTTTGTAAATTTATTATTAAATATGTGGAATAATATGGTAATAAAAATTCAAAATAATGAAATAATATTGGCCTTAAATAATTTATTATTAAATATGAGGAATATTTCTAAACCTTATCTCTAAACAAAAGCAATAAACCCTAATAAATTCTAAAACATAATCCATTACTATCAATAGTTGTAATAATAACATAAGAATTTAATAATTATTATACTATATGGTAGGTGGTTGGATGCATCACTACTTGATGAGTACCCTTTATACTTTTATAGTATGTATGTGCTACACTACAAAGCATGATGGGGAAGGATTTGTATTTGGAACCATTTAATTTTAGCTCATATTATCTTTTGCTAACCTTACCATATATTCAACCATGGTTATTAGCGAGATCTAGATATATAGATTTATTTACCATTGATTTTTCACACCCTAGGGTTGTTGATGGGGGAAAAATTTACAAGACACTATGACTAAATAGCAAAAGAGTTGATAGAGATTAATGATGAGCGGAGGCCATGGCAAAGGATAATAACAAGTGAATACCCTAATTACCTTAGTGAATTTTACAAGGTGGATGCACATTATATTCAAGAAGTAAGAGAATAGAGGATTTTAAGAGAAGATTATACTGAATGGGTGATTAGGAGTATTCGACCAAGAACCCTATTTTGAGATACAATACCTTTTTGATGTATAATGAGCTATATTTGTTGTTATTAGTTCTCTTTAATATTTTTAATATAATGTTAATATTATTAATGTTTTTATTTTACTAATATGTCAAGTTGATAAACAACATAATAATTACCATTGCTAGGATTTACAAACAAGTGTTGGTTAATGGATCACCGAGCATGCTAAGAGAATTACATAAGTCATTTAATATTATCTTTTGTTGTTTTATGAAATAATTTTCTAAAATTTTGTATTAACATAATATTTTCATTATTGTAGGATAAAATTTTGAGACTACGTGATGAGGTTCGGGTACTAGTAAAGGAGTGTGAGGCAAGGATAAGTGAGGGTCCCTCTACTGGTTTTATAGACCAACCAAAAATCAACAAGATTAAGATAGTGGATAAGGTTCTTAGTTAATGGAGTGGCTTTAGGAAGGGCATGGAAACATATTATTGGTGTGACTCTTACTCATCTTCTATTGGCAATCTCCCTCCACCATTAAAGATTAGTACTCCATTATCCATTATTGATTGCTCTCTTCTTAGAATGGAACATATTTATGAGATTGTGTAACACCCCCATTTTCACCATCCAAAAATTTTCATTTAAAAATAATAATGCAAAATAAAAATTTGTAAAAATGGGGATGGTATAGGCACATCAACCATTAGAAGAGTTGTACATGTTCACCTAACATATAGCAGTTGCACGACTCAGTTTAATACCCCATATTTTTGTGAAGTTTATTGAATTAAAAATTTTGTGTTTAATAAGATTTTATAGTGTTTGATATTGATTTGGAACTATGATTGAGTTTGAAATAAAGTTGAATTTGAATAAGGTTAGAAAGATACATTAAACAAGTTTTAAGGTAGACCGATCTGCTGGTTCGCCAGTTTAGCGAAATGGTACCGGAATGATCAACTAGTTTGGGAAACCAATCAACTTGTCAGTAGAATAGTTAACTAGTAGACCAAACTTATAGGCTCGTTTGTTGAGCTCAATATATTTTTGAAACTCGTTTTTTTAGGAAAAATGTTTATACCAAACTAGAACCCTAGTACTCCATCCCAGATTATCCTTGATGGATTCTTAATCGTCTTAAGCAGATGTTCGGCCTTAATGCTGCATTGAGTAGATTCAAGGTTCCATTTTGACAATTAAGGGAGAGGATGGCCTCACCTTGTCTTCCTCTACCTCTCTAATCTACATACCTTTGGAATCGTACTTTAATTTTCTAGATAGTCTTTGATTGGCGGGGAGATTCCTTTCCACGCTGACCTTCCATTTTCTCTTTTGTATTTGACATTTTCTAGGTGAAATTGACCTACATTGTCTAGACATCACAATTCCAGCTCTAAGATAAAATTCAACCTATCATTGACAAAATTCTCTTGTTGTGCTAGAATTTGAGTGGTAAGAATTAGGATTTTGATCTATTACATAATTGTCCTCATTCTTAAATTTTACTTGTTAGCTTTAAATAACCCTTAATCACCTCTTCTTTCCACTTTCCTTTCAACCACCAAAAATACCTTAGGCCTCTAGCACTTACCTTCTTCCCTCTCCACTTTGAGCCTTGCATTCAAATTCTTTTGCTCTTCTGATCCTTTCTCGAACCCCCTCTTGTTTTATTGTTACATAAGAAAGAGCTAGATTTAGGAGAAAGTTGAGTTGATTTCAACATAATCTTCCTCTGTTTTCTCTTGTGTGTTATTTGGAAGTTGAGATTTCCTTCCACCTTGACTTGTCCTCCTCAGTAGAGAATTTTGCTAAAATACCAAGTAAGTCATTCTTACTTCTAAAATGTGGCTTGAATAAGATATGAAGTGATGTAATTTTTTAAAATTTTGATTTTATATGCTTGCATTAGACTTTGGTTTCAAATTGATACATGTTGAGTAAATTATGAACCCAAAGAAAAATGCATAATTTTAGGGAAGTGATGGTTGAAATGATTAATGGTGTAGAATGATTCAATTTAGAAACCTGTTGAATTTTACCATATTCTTGTGTTGTGCTTTGATTGGGTTATGGTAAAATTTTGGGGTGTAATGCACAAGAAAAATGTCTCTTATGTGTTGTTTGGGAGTAGACCAATTGACTAGTTTGACAGAACTAATCGACTAGTATTGAGAATAGTTGACTAGTCAGTGGTGACCTTGGTTATCTCCCTACTTAAACCCATCAACTAGTTTGGCAAGATCGATCGACTAGTCTTTGAATAGTCAATTGTTTTAGCTAAACTGATTAGTTGATCGGTTTTACCAAATTGATCTACCAGTTTGAGGGAACCCTGGGTTTGGCTGAGTTAAACTGAACGACTCATTTATTCAGATTGTGTGATTTTGATCTTTTAACTTGGATATGCCTTAAGACTATGCCTAATACTATTATATGAATATTTAACAACTAAAATACATCTGTTGACATGGAATAACAACCTAATGGATGGATTAAATGGATTATTGATTTATAGCACACTCAATGAATGTTGTAAAGGCCTTAATTGGAAAACATGAATAAGTACCTTATGACTTTAAATGGGTAATGTAATATGGATTACTCACCATAAATGGAATAATCACATGGATTGGTTAATATTGAGTGAACATTAGCAGAAATTCCACACATGTTTGGGTGATGGAAATGGTTAACATGGGATAAGTATGTGAATTCCTTACTTACATATTCTATGGGCCTTGTATGATCACATAACCTCAAGAATAATGTACTAATCACTTAAAGTGGAAAGTGGCCAAGATGTGTATTGATCTCAGTTACCCTATCATCTATTAGCTATTGGGGGTTAGTCTACCTTTGGTTGTTTATTGGTGACTTCACGCAAGATCCTAGTAGATCCTAGTGCCTTACCTACTCTAGACACTGATGATGTACTAGGGGTATTAATCTAATGGGTCTGGTTTCTTAGGTGGTTTTTGGATTTGGCTCGGAGTTATATCCATTAGTGGTTACCTGGTTTCAGCCAAACTCTATATCCTCTAGTTTAGATAAACTTCCATGGTATGTGACACCATGGGGTGGTGTACAGTCCATTGCTCGATAAGAATTTGAATAAGTATTTGGATAAGAATAAAATAAGGATGTGGATGAAATGGAAAATCAAAGAGAAGGAACGGGAAAGAGAAATAATGACTGTAATTAAATGACCTAATAGATTATGTAAGTTGGAAAATACATCTAATGAAAAACCATGTGAATGGATGATATAAACCCTAGTTTTCATTTGAATAACCTGCTTAGTATTTGTATGTGACTACCCATGATATTGTATTATGAAGACAAGTATAATGCATCCTGAATTGCCTGAGTTGTGTATGGCATTCAGTTTTGATGTATTACCTAACCATAATAGAGTAGGTACATCTAATTATATGGCATCACATGACTCATGTTAAGTATGGTTTCCATAATATGTTAGGATCTTGTATGCTTGTGACTCCCTTAGAGGAGGTAACTTGGCTTACTCATTATATAGCACACTAATGTGCCCATTTTCTCCATCACCTACTCATTCCTATGAATAGAGGACCATGTGCAGGTTTTTGGAGATGTCTAGTAGTGGGCCTACCTTATCTTGGGCTTGGGGCTTGAGAGCATGGACCTTTGGAGACTTTTATGTGGTTTGTAGTGGACCAAGGTTTTGGAGTTATGTCTACCTTTTTTTTTCTACCATAATAGCCTTGTTTTTCAATTTAATCTACATTCCTAAATTTGATTATGTCAGGGCTGTTCAGGTCTTGTTGTGTAAATTTTTTATTTAAATATCTTTATATCCTATTCTTGTGCCCTCTACTTTAGTTTTGGTTGGTTTGGTTTTTTCGGCCTTGTATCTAACATGGGACGGATGGCTAGTGTCTATCCTATGTGAGGTACGACGGTAGTACCCTATTTTTCCTAAGTATTTTTGGTATTTTTTCACTTCAACAATATTTTGAAAAAGAAATTTTTTTGGTAGTGAAAAATGGAAGAGTTACACTCACTATGAAAATAAAACAACAAAACATAACACTATGCTAGGTAAAACTCATTAAATCGCATTTTTAAAATAAAAAAAAAAAACTAGCTACAAAGGTCGAAACAAAATGACAAAAACCAAAACTAGAGATCCCAACTTGGGAAAAAAACACCAAGAACCCTATTCTCTAACTCAAGCCTAAAGCTATGCAAACAATCTAACTCCTGCACTTGGGCCTCAAAACCCTACACATCACTTCATCATCTACCCATTGGAATTGGGTAGTGACAATAAATCAGACACATCAACACTTGAGTATTGGTAAGATTAAACTACTACACCAAAGTATAGATAGCATGAAACACAATATATGCCTGACATTGCACATAACACATACAAGCTTGAGATCACACATAAATACATGCAATCACATGGATTTAGCAAATCACATATAACACATATTAAGGCAAAGTTTTCTTGTGTAATATCATTGACAAAATTAACAACTATTTATTAACCAACTAACATACCATGTAGCAAGGGTAGCACACAATAGTAACTACCAACATCTCATTATGTATAAATGATACAATAATTTAACAACATACTATCTTTCATACTCATAACCAATCTTGAAGGAAGTACCCACTAATACTGATGCATCTCATGAATCATGTTAATCTCATAAATATTACCACAACCATAACAACATACTTTCTCGAATTTACCTAATCATAACTTTGATTATACTAACCCAAATGGTAATATGTTATATATAAAATTTATTCCAAAAATACCAATAAACAACTTAAAATTCCTGTAACACACAAAAACCAACTCTAATCGAAAGAGTCAACACCAAACCCGAGCCTAGTTCTCACGAGCTGGGTTTGGCAATTTTGCACACTTTTAGTGTTTTGGTCATAAATTTTTATATAAAACTCTAAATCATAAACCGCAATTTGCGTTCAAAATAAGACTCATAGAATTTTAATTTTATTCAAGAAAATAATCATAAATGTAATCTAATTGATACATATTTATCTCGATATCTTACCTAAAGTTGCAAGTTTTAAATTTCCAGATTTCTTGATTTCTGCAATCATCCATATATCAAATCTTTCAAGACCCATCTTATAATAATTTTAATAATTAATTTAATTTATGAAAATTCCATAAATATATTTTCAACCATGAATAACATTAAATAATTCATTTTACAAAAATAACAACATTAATTTTGCCAATAACCCATATTATGTTGCATAAAATCATACTTAGAGTTTAGTAAGAATAATATTACTTGGGCTTATGAAATAAAATTTAAAGAAGAAGGAAGGAGAGTAATGAATTATATCTTCAAGAACTCAAACCCAAACTAGAAAAATGGAATATTAAATCATAAGATTAATTCATAAAGATCATAAGGAAATCAAAGAGAAGTCAAAGGAAAGGAGAGAATTTACCAAGCTTTGCTTTTGTCGAATCTTTGCAAGCTTCAAGAGGGATATTCAATGGATGATGAAGACATGAGAGACACGAAATTGAATAGAGGAGAGGGAGGTAAGAGGCTTGGGATACTTGAGAGAGAAAGAGCAAGGCTCATATAGGAAGTTAAGGCTTAGCAACTAAGGAAACAAAGGGGGATTAACTTGAGTGTAAAGATTAATTTTTAATCATTAAGGGGACACATGAGGGTAAGGTGGCAATGACAACAAAATAAAATGGGTCAGAAAGGGGCATCCAAGGGGAGTGCACTAGAGTAGGGGAGTGAACAAAGGATATAGAGCTTAAGGGGGATTTATGGTGGTAGATTAGATATATCTAATGATTAGGAAAATCATGAGATTGTTCTCATGCACAAGGGAAGGGTAACATGTATGTATGTGTTGGAAAGATTATTTTGATTTTTTGGATAGCTAGGATAAATTATTGACGGCTGCAAAGATTTTAAATTAAATTATGAAATATAAAGATAAGATCTAAGTAGCAAAACTAAGTTTTGGTAGCTTATTTTGCCTAAACAAAATAATTTATCTAAAAATAAAGTTAAATTATTTAAGTTGATTTTTAATTTTAAAAAATCAAAAAGCACTAATCGTCAAAGTTTCCTAAATTTTAGATAATTAAAGATATCATGTTGAAGTACAAAATGTGATAGAAACTAAATGAAACGAAATTAGCATTTGAAAGTTTCCATTTTGGAAAATGGCTAGGTGAATTAGAAAAATTCAAGGAATTAAAATATGATTGATCTAGAATGATATAGGAAAATTTAAATAACCAAAAGTGTCTTGGAAAGTCTCATGGAATCAAAATTGTGAGAAAGGTTAAGGATTCTCAAGCGAAATGTTTCCAAAAATGTTACTAGGATTTTAATTTCATTTCAAAGATATAATAAATTCTTAAATAACATATTTTTCTTATTTTTATATTATAAAATAATTTTTTTGAAGAGTGGGGTATTACATATTATCCATTCATAGTAGACTTAGATAATTGAATTTGGGCTGACAGTGACATAAACACAAGGATCTCACTATATCCTTTATCTGCTAGCCTAGGTTCCACCTTTCTATGGTCACCCCCAACACTAGACTCAACCTCTAGAGATCCGCCATACCGACATAATGATGATGAGGTTTTTTTACGAACAAATTTGATTTTAGACCTTTTTGTTTGTTATGTAATTCAAATAATTTCTAACATTATATATACAGTTTTAATAGTTCAAGTACTTAATCTTTATAAACACTTCTATTTTTTTATTGTATAAGATATTCTATATTTTATAGAAAAAACAAATCAACTATTACTGATTGCATTTAGTTAAAAAATTAACAATCATATCTCATCTTTAAAATTTACAATTCACCGCTAATAAATTTAAAAAATACATTGTAAATTTAAATTTTTTCCAATAAAAACCCTTATGGACACGACATGTAGTGAAAAATTTAAAAACGATGATTTAAATAATCTAATTTTTTTAAAAAAATTTGTGTCATCGCTAATGCCATCCTTTAGGATCGACATGTCATGGATAAATTTTAATTTTTTCAGATTTTCCCACCAATATTTGAATTTCTCTAAGAACATTTTTGAATTCTAATAATTACTAATTCCCCTTTTAGTGATGACATATCATGGTTAAAATATTAAAAAAATTAAAATGGTCACCTATAATTTGAAACTACATTTTTGCTGAAGTTGTTAATGGAGACGACATTGTTGTCGCTAATTATTTATATACAGTGATGACCTATTTTTCATCCTAATTTTTATTTCTAGATACAAAATATATTGGAAAATAATGTAGCAATGACACCTCATTGCTAAATATTAATGATAATGACTTTAGGGTTATTAGTGACAACAAATGTGGTCTCTCAAATGTCTTTCCCTAGTAGTGTTCAATCTTTCCTATTTCTTTTTGTTATGTCGGTATTATACCTTTTAGGTCTTTTCTAAGTTTACATAAGGGGATTATATATATATATGTATGTATGTATGTATGTATATATATTAAACCACCGCCAACTCCTTGGAGTGATTGGTTCAAAATCTCTCTCTCTCTTTCTCGCTCCTTGCCTCCCTTTTACTATCTCCTATGCTTTCATGTCCCATGTGATTGTGTTTGTGTTTTTTATTTTACTTGTCCATTAATGTTCTAGTTTTAGCATTACTAATTTGATATAGAGAAGTATTATAGTAGGGAATAAGAACACAAACACGCACACACACATATAACCCAACACCATATTTGCAACTTATATTATCTTGTAGATAAGACCTAGTGCTTTCGTAGAAAGAACAGAGCAATGTCTACCTCAACAAGTGATATTAGAGAAAATGTTAGTTCTTCTTGACAACAGATTTGTTATGTATGTAAGGAAGTATGAGGAGGTACTTAGTAGAATATTGTGATGGAATTGTTCATGGGACACACAATTGTGTAAGAAGGAAAAGTATGGTCAAGAATGGAGATCTTGTAGTGGTGGATCGTGACCTTGTTTTGGAACATAAGACCAAAGGGGATATTTTCAAGCTTATAGAGAGTAGTGGTGGAAATAAGTTGACTCAAGGAGAGGTATTATCAGATGGAAACGATGGTATGGTCATATAAATCAATCACGTATTTGGCACATGTGGCTTGAAGGGGAGGTTTGTTTTGATTTATGTTAGCTTCATGCTAATGTGCCGGTGGTTAGGAATGATCTAGAATGAATGTAATCAAAGAGGAATGAAGAGGAGGCAAAAAGGGAAAAAAAAGGGAGAGCACAACAAAGCTATGATGGTAAACACAATTGTATCAAGTAGCACATCCAAGTCATGTTGGTCAATAGGGGCATATCGACACTACTGAAAATTTTCATTAAAACAAGTTGCAAAAATAGAAAACACATAGGAAAAAATGGGACACTACTGCCATACCTAATAGAAAATAGACATCCACTGCCTACCCCATATCAGATTCATGGCTGGACCAACCAAACACCAAAACAACAAAGTGCACAAATCATAATTTAATTGAAAAAAGTCCAAAAATGTTTACATCAAACGATCCTAACGAGTTTTGATTGAATCATTACAGAATACATACTAAAAGTACAGGACTACAAAACATAGGTCAGGGCATGATGCCCAAAACAATGTTTATGGTGCTCCATAGACCCCACCAAAACCTTCGGAATGTCCTCGCTAACAAGCCTTGACTTAAATGAGGTATGACCTTTACTAGCTATCCCCAAAGACTTGCACATGGTCCTCTGCTAGTAGGAATGACCAAGTGACTGAGAAAATGGGTACATCAGTATGTTACGTACCGAGTAAGCCAAGTTACTCCGTTAATATACACAAGTATGCTAATTTATCATTTATAAACAAAATGTACAACATGCATTATGGTAGGACCATATATATATATAAGTAAGAGCGCATAAAATATGCTATCATTTACAATATCATCGTTTTAAAAACATCATGCTTAAGAAATCATGACACATTCATATAACCACTTACATGAGCACCAAAAGAGAATAATCGAACAACCCTTAGGGTTATTTTCATTATTAAATTCCATTAATTTATGTTATCCATTTATCCATGTAAGATATAGGCCAACCACCTTAATTAATATTCCATTCCATAACCAGTTATTCAAGTGCGTAAACCAACTTTAACCAATTGGTTTACGGTATCATTACTTCTATTACATATTCAATTGTTAACCATTCATTGATTATCATTCATAATTATTAACTAGTATTTACAAAAAAGATTTTCTTATCTTCAAGCGATGGTGTGTGCACCACCCCATGGTCTCACATACCATAGAAGCCTATCCAAAAAGGGACATAAAAGTCCAAGCCAAAGCCAACCAATATGGACATAAGTCCAGGCCAAAGCCAACAACCTATGTAACCAGATCCTTTGGTATCAATACCCCTAGTACATCATCAGTGTCTAGAGTAAGTAAGGCATCGAGACCTCTTAGGATCCTGCCCGAAGGAAAAACTCAAACACACCAAGAATACTAAAAGGAACTCTAACCACTGGTAGCTAATCCAGGTTTAGGTAACCTAGACCCATACTCAACTCGACTTTCGTTTTCTTTATGTGATTAGTTTTTTATTCATAAGGAGGGGTGATCATACAAGGCCCATACAAAGTAAGCAAGTCACTTTCATGTTAATCCATATCAATCATTTTCTTTCCATTTTTCCCAACCATGTAGGTTTACCATTTATCCTTGGCTATAGATATTCCCATAGTCCATGATAAAATTTGTATTTTATCCCATTAATAGCCATGATATCATACCAATCGTAAAATCAAAGCATAACCAAACTTAAAAGAAATAAATTAAGTAAAACAATTGAACATCGGTCTTACCCAACCAGCTGAGTGGTTGAACCAACTAGTCAATAAGTTTGGGTCAACTAGTAGATGAATTTTAATTAACCATACCATGCTTTCCTAAAATTAATTGATTGGTTTTGGTAAACTAGTTGACTATTCATTGACAAGTTGATTAGTTGTGCCAAAAATGATCAATGAGTTCATTTAAAGAGCAAGACCAAGGTTTTTGTAGGCATACCAATCGATGGGTTGGGTCAACTAGTTAACTGTTCTAGTAACTAGTCTATCAGTTTAACCTATCTAGTCAATCGGTCTACCCTAATACACCATCAAACCATAAATTTCATGCAAATTATTTTATATAAAAAATTTTTGGTCATGTTAAAACATGTATCAACAATAACTAAGATATTTCCAACAAAATTGTTTTGTATTTCTCACCATAATATTATCATAGCCTATTTTATCCATTTTCTTGGTCTTTAATCAACTTATGTCATTTAAGCATGCAAATCATGCATACAACTACACTCCTTCATACTAGCATGTATAAGCCAACTGAAGATATTACCTATCATGCAGGAACACATGCTAAACATTTCAAGAGCAAGAACTACTTACTTAATACAGGAAAAAATCCTCTTAAAATAGAGATTTCACTTTGGGAAATACTTATCTTGGAAAACCATAAAATCAAAGTATCAAACATAGAAATTATATCAAACTCTTATCAAATTTCGAAATCTTAAAAATTAGAAGAGGGTAAAACTTACTAACTTAAGGCTAAAACAAAGAAAAGCCAACTAAACTACTCAAACTTTTGCCAGAATCTAACTTTGTATTGCTTAAGAATTAAAACAAGAAGGAGCTAGAGATAGGATCAAAAGAGTGTGGAAATAAATTAACAAGGCTTGAATTATGGAGAGAAGAGAGGGAAATTATGTCCTAAAGATTTTTAGTGGCTAAAATAAAGGTGAATTGAAGGGATGATTGGGGTTATTTAAAGCAAACAAATTGAAAGGGATTACTAAGGGTTTAGATATTGAATCAAAACCCTACCATTGACCATTCGAAATCAATGAAAATGAATGGATTTGTCGAGACTTTGCTGAACACTTCTCTAGAGCTCAAATGGTGTCTCTAGAGATTAAATGTCAATTAGGCCAGAATTTGCATTCACAAATGGAGCAATAGGAATTTAGGATGGAAGGAATCTTTTAGCTGCTTAGAAGCATGTATGAGTTCAAAACATTTGACCTCAAAATTGCATAGGAGAGGGAGCAAGAAGAAGAGAATTATTGAGGTAATGATGGAAAACCGGTTAGGGTTTTGCAAAGGATCAAAGATTTAATCGAGCGCAACGTTCGATTTTCCGCCTGTACAGCCTAAGGAAAACTTTCCAAAGGAAGAACCACAACTTCAGAAGCACAATTGATTCAATGGAAACTGAATTTAGAAGGTGAATGATCAAGATCGATCGAGAAGAGAACGAGACAGAAGCAGAAGGAAACGAATGAGAGAATCGCCAAGAGAGAGAAAGAGTCGAGAGAGATCGAGAGAAAAATAACACCGAGCTTTATTTCTGCCAAAAAGTGTGTATTACATCGTATGTATCATCTATATATATGTATACAGCATCCGTATTTGATACAAAAAAATACGTACGACATTACAACCTGTTATGGACGCAACACAATTCGTTTGGGCCAAAAGAACATAAAGTGTCAAACAGTGTCGAAAGCCCAAGCCAAGCAACAACATTATAGGGTGTCGACCAGCCAGCCATCACAAAGAAAATGACCCAAATACAAAATTAAGCTCAAGGCTTAATTTCCCATCAGCTAAAACAACTATAGCTAATCATGGTCATTAAGGATTGATTAATCCACAATCCAGCTAGTCTAGTTTTTATGGACCGGGTGGCAGATTATACAACCGTCCTACTTTCCCATTAGCCCATTCTGACCGGCGAATGCATCATATGGGATTACAAAAATGTTTAATAAAATTTACATAATCTGAACATTCCAAGCATAGTCTGAACTGCCCAGCACTTATGTCCCAGTTCACAGATTCCCATAAGCTGCGATATTATCCTATTAATTCAACAAATAAGATAAACAATTGTAAGTAATTAATTCACAACAAATTTCAAAATTACTTAAATATGAATTTACAAGATTCACATCATTCCCCTCTTCTTGGAAAGGTTTCGCCTCTGAAACCTGAACAAGTCCCAGAAATGGACTAAGGTCTGCCACATTAAAAGAATTACTCACATTTCCAAACTTAACAGGTAAATCAATTTTATAGGCATTTTCATTAATTTTCTCTAATACAGTAAACGGTCCATCCCCTCTAGGATCCAATTTTGACTTTCTAAAATTTGGAAACCTTTCTTTCCTTAAATGAACCCAAACTAAATCTCTAGGTTTAAAAATCATTTTCCTCATTCTTTTATTAGCATGTCAGCCATCTGTTGTACCTTCTTATTAATTTGTTGGCTTACATTCTCATGTAATTTTTTTATACTTTCAGCTCTAGATTCAGCATCAAAATTTTGCAAGCCAGTATGAGGTAAAGGACTCAAATCTAATGGAGTTAATGGATTAAAACCATACACAATCTCAAATGGAGTTTTATTAGTTGTAGAATGTAAAGTCCTATTATAAGAAAATTTCACTTGAGGTAAAACATACTCCCATTGTTTAAGATTCTTTCCAAGGACAGCCCTCAACATATTTCCCAGAGTTCTATTAACCACCTCAGTTTGACCATCAGTTTGAGGGTGACAAGTTGTAGAAAATAATAATTTAGTCCCTAATTTACCCCACAAAACTTTCCAAAAATGGCTTAAAAACTTAACATCCCTATCTGAAACTATAGTCTTAGGAATTCCATGTAACTTAACTACATTAGAAAAAAATAATTCAGCCACTGCTACAGCATCATTTATTTTATTACAGGGTATAAAATGAGCCATTTTACTGAACCTATCTACCACAACCATTATGGAATCCTTAGCTCTATTAGTCCTAGGTAATCCTAACACAAAATCCAAAGACACATCAACCCAAGGATGATTAGATACAGGCAAGGGGGTGTATAATCCAAAAGGTTTTGAAGTAGTTTTTGCCTGTCTACACTTAATACAATTAACACAATGTTTCAAAACATCCTTTTTCATGTGTGGCCAATAAAAATGTTCAATTAAAACATCTAAAGTTTTCTGAGTTCCTAGATGTGCCATTAATCCACCACTATCTGCCTCTTGAATTAATAATCCTCTATAAAAGCATGCAGGAATACATAATCTATGTTCCCTAAACAAGTATCCTTCATTAATAAAATATTTTCCTTGAGAAGAAACTTCACACCTTTTATATATTTCTTTAAAATCATTATCTTCTAAGTATAATAGCTTAATACTGGAAAATCCTAATAAAGTAGTGTCAGCAGTATTCAATAAAGCATATCTCCTAGATAAAGCATCTGCAACTATGTTATCACTACCTTTCTTATATTTAATTATGTAAGGAAAACTTTCAATGAATTCTATCCATCTACCTTGTCTCCTATTTAACTTTGACTGACTCTTTAAATACTTAATAGTTATCTTATTTACTGCCCTGCTATCCACACACATTCTCCAACTACCATCCTTTTTAGGTACTAGTAATACAGGTACTGCACAAGGACTCATACTCTCCTTAATGTATCCTTTACTTAACAATTCTGTTACTTGTCTTTTTAGTTCCTTAACCTCTTCAGGATTTGCTCTATAAGAAGGTCTGTTTGGTATAACAGCTCCTGGAATAAAGTCTATTTGATGTTCTATTCCCCTTAATGGAGGTAATCCACTAGGTATATCCTCAGAAAATAAGTCACTATATTCTTCCAATAACATTTTCACTGTACTAGGTACTTCTTCAATTGTTCCTTTCTGACTCTTATAGCAGCCCTTAAAAACCATCAAATATACATTAGCATTTCTTTTTATTGCCTTTCCCACATCCTTACCCTTAGCATAAAATCCAAAAGTGCCTTTCATGTCCTTTGTACTATGATCATTTCCCAAATCAGACTTAGTTAATTCCTTATAGTCAGATTTAATTTTGGTTTGATCCTCAAATATTTCCTTTGGAGTCATAGGTGCTAAAACAATCTTCCTATCATCCTTATGTACTGTATATCTATTTTTATAACCATCATGTACTACCCTTCTATCATATTGCCAAGGCCTACCCAACAACAAGTGAGCAACATGCATAAGAACTATATCATATAAAACAGAATCCTCATATTTCCCTAATTTTAAATTTACTAGAACCTGTTGACTAACCTTAACATCTCCCAACTCATTAAGCCATTGCAATCTATATGGTTTTGGATGTTTAGTAGTGTTTAAACCTAATTTAGATACCAAAAGGGTACTAGCAGCGTTAATACAACTGCCACTATCTATAGCCATGTTAAAACACTTATCATCAATTAAGCATCGAGTATGGAAAATATTTTCTCTTTGTAAAGCATTGGAATCAGGTAACTTATTACTATTTAAAGCTCTTCTAACCACAAAAAGATCCCTACTCACTGGTAATTCTATTTCATCTTCTAGGTCACTATCTCCCTTTCCTACTACATTAGCCCCTTCTTCCTCTTCTTCAGATTCAGATTCAGATTCTACTTCCCCAGATTCTCTAATCAAAATATTCCTCTTGTTAGGGCATTTAGAAGCTATATGAACTAAACCTCCACATCTAAAACATTTAATATCCCTAGTCCTGTTTGACCCATTTACAGGATTTGCCATCACATTCCTGCCCTTTTTCAGGTTTCTGTCCTGTCTTAACTTCATTGTTTCTCCCCCTAAACTCTACCTTACTATTGTTCTTCCAGTTTCCAGAGGTATTTCCCCCAAAATTTCTCCTCATAGTAGTCTTAAACCCAACCCCAGGGGGTTTATATTGCCTAGATTTCCTCAATTGAATCTCTATCTTAGTAGCTATATTCACCATTTCAGTTAATGTTCCACAAGGATACAGCTCTACCTTATCAGCTATCTCTGAATTTAATCCACTCAGAAACCTAGCCATAGTAGCATCATCATCCTCAATAAATCCTGTCTTAATAATTAAAACTTCTAACTCTTTATAATAGTCATCTACTGATCTCACTCCCTGACTAATAGTTTGCAACCTTTTATGCAACTCTCTATAATAGTAACTTGGTACGAACATCTTTCTCATTAAAGTTTTAAACTCTGCCCAAGTCTGTATAGCAGGTTCCCCACACCTACGCCTAGTTAACACCAAATTATGATACCAAGAAGACGCATACTCAGTAAACTCTACTACAGCCACTTAATTTTCTTTTCCTCAGAGTAATTATGACACTCAAATACCAACTCTATTTTTCTTTCCCACTCAAAATAGTAATCAGGGTCATTTCCCCCATTGAACCCTAGTATGCTCAACTTAAGATTATTTAAATTCCTATCTATGAAATCTAATTCCCTATCCTGCCTATTGTTCTATCTAGGCATCCTATCACTATTGTGGGATATTTGATCTTCTAACTCCTCTAGATTAGCTATAGGTGGAATCCTAGTCCTAGGGTCTATTGGAGCCCTTCCTAAAACTCCAGCTTGATTAGTTTCAATTCTGTTATTTTGTAATTCATTAAGTCTTACTTCCTGTTCTCCTAATCTTTGTTCTAGGTTAGTAGATAAGATAGCAAATTGTGCAGTCATTTGTTCTTGAAAAGTCCTAAGGGTTTCTAGAAGGTCATTACTAGACACAGATTGATTCACTGATTGACCATTATTAGACATGATGAATTTTCAACAGTAATTAACAATCAACACAGCAGTACTTTTAATCACAAAAGCAACTGATCCAAGAATCACAGACAACAGACACACAATATGCCACAAAAATATAGCTTCACAAATGTTAACAGTAATAGCAACAGTAAAATTTTTACTCAGAATAACTCATTGCTTACGATAATTTGACAAAATTATTTCAATAATACGAAATAAGTAGGAGGGAATGATATTACCGCGTCTGCTGAAGCAATTAGTTCAAATATTTAGGGTGCCCCTCTTCTTGGAGGACTATCCCCTTTCTTGAAACCAAGATAGTTCACCGGTTGTAATTTTCAACCTATATACTTAACAATAAACAGATAATTTGTCGAAGATTGGAAATTAAGTATAGCAGAGAGTAGTATTAACAAAGGAATTACAAATCGAAGTTACCAACAACAGTAGGTCGCGCTGTCAGTCAAGATTCAGATTCTTGACCAAACCCTAGGTCGATTAGGGTTTTCTTTTCAGACTTTCAAAAAATAGTGGGTCGAAATGTTTTAATCGCCGATTTGAAAGCGACAAGAATCGATACTGAGTTCGTCGCTGTAAAACCCTAAAATTCACACCTCAAACTAGGGTTAGCGAAATACAGAAATCGAGTTAACAAAAATGAAGAAAACTTAATCAATGATACAGAAACTACGAGCACTCTAGAAAATCGAGGCTCTGATACCAAATGATGGAAAACCGGTTAGGGTTTCGCAAAGGATCGAAGATTTAATCGAGCGCAACGTTCGATTTTCCGCCGGTACAGCCTAAGGAAAACTTTCCAAAGGAAGAAACAAACCTTCAGAAGCACAATTGATTCAATGGCAACTGAATTTAGAAGGTGAATAATCAAGATCGATCGAGAAGAGAACGAGACAGAAGCAGAAGGAAGCGAATGAGAGAATCGCCAAGAGAGAGAAAGAGTCGAGAGAGATCGAGAGAAAAATAATACCGAGCTTTATTTCTGCCAAAAAGTGTGTATTACATCGTATGTATCATCTATATATATGTATACATCAGCCGTATTTGATACAAAAAAATACTGACGACATTACAACCTGTTATGGATGCAACACAATTCGTTTGGGCCAAAAGAACATAAAGTGTCAAACAGTGTCGAAAAGCCCAAGCCAAGCAACAACATCATAGGGTGTCGACCAGCCAGCCATCACAAAGAAAATGACCCAAATACAAAATTAAGCTTAAGGCTTAATTTCCCATCAGCTAAAACAACTATAGCTAATCATGGTCATTAAGGATTGATTAATCCACAATCCAGCTAGTCCAGTTTTTATGGACCGGGTGGCGGATTATACAACCGTCCTAATTCCCATTAGCCCATTCTGACCGGCGAATGCATCATATGGGATTACAAAAATGTTTAATAAAATTTACATAATCTGAACATTCCAAGCATAGTTTGAACTGCCCAACACTTATGTCCCAGTTCACAGATTCCCATAAGCTGCGATATTATCCTATTAATTCAACAAATAAGATAAACAATTGTAAGTAATTAATTCACAACAAATTTCAAAATTACTTAAATATAAATTTACAAGATTCACATAAGGTAATCTCTATTCTCTTGTGCCCAATCGGCCTCCAAATAAAATCAAGGAAATATATTTGGTTAAGTGGATCATAAAAATGGTTAGAAATCTCTTAGGAACAATCTCGCATGGGTTGGTAAGGTTCTAATTTAATATAAGGGATTTTCTAGAAAAATCAAACTTGAAAATGTGACTAGATCAACAAACCAGTCGATCGATTTTGGTCTACCAGTAGACTATTTATCCACTAGTAGATTTGTTTTCCTCAACTAGTCGATCAGTTTGGTCGAGGAACCCTATTTGGCTAAAATAACAAACCACTCGACATGTTTGCTTGCAAAACTCAATAAAATTTATTTTTCAACATGATTTCAAATCAAATCATAACATTAAATCAAAATCAAAGGACCAAATTTGACAAAATCTCTCTTTCAACCATCATACAAAAGTGTGGGATATTACATTGGATGACGTGGTTTTTTTCATCCGTTCTTTTATGTATCTTTTTGTTGAGTCAACCTTTTATCTTTTAGGTCATTTATAACCTTATATAAAGGGTTTCTATTGTATAGAAGTTTAATGCACTTCATGTAGGATGTGAGAGCATATGAGAGAGTCTCAACAGAATATCATTGGGAGTTTGTGATGGGATCACAACACCAGCTAGAAAGCGTGTGAGGGTCTAGATTAATGATTAGAACTAAAAAGTCTCATGGGAAGAATCTTGTGGGAATATTTTATAGTTCACATATAAGATTAGATCTAGGGAATCTTAATGGAGGGCGGGGAGCTCTTATTCAAGGAGAAAATCAAGAAAGGGTTTCTTAGATTGTCTAGTCATAAAATACAAACAAAAAGTGTTCTTGAATTTGCATTAATTTAAGAAATTATAATAAAATTCAAGTTTCATTATCCTTTGTTTGCATATACTTTGTCTTGTTCATTGATACTATTGTTTAGGATTCCCAACTTGTTATCAAGAAGGGTTCTTGTAGAGTACAGGAATAAATATAGATATCACAACACCAAAGGTGTAGATTATGTTGTCATATAGAGAAGATCCAACACTTTCATAAATAAACTAAGGTCGTGTCTATCTCAATAATAACCTTTGAACTAAAGTTGCAAATTGCTATAATGTAGCCTATCAATGCATAATAAAGGTAGGAAGAAAAAGATGAAATGTTCTTTATTAAACTTTAGAAATTATACATTAACTCATTGTACATCTTGAGATTTCAATTGATGCAAGCAACTAATGGATTAGTTTGATAATAATTAACTAAGCTAACACTTCAAAAAATTTAGACTAATTATATGTTAGGGTTACCACAAACTATTTTAATCACTACTTGAATTACTATACATCTCATCCCCTTCCATCTGGGCATGATTCATAGTTTCTAACTTGGAAGATAAAAATATATGTTGTTGAGTGCCAATAAGTTTAGTTACAAGATGGGATGACCCTATATATATTGGGGCCATAGGTTGATATTTACTATTAAGCCTTTATAAATTTGTTCAATATTCATATAATATATTATGATAGAGTTTATTTATGTAACATGAAGCCTAATACTTTATGATTATTTATATTTTTAATACATTTATTTTGATAACTTGATAATTTAATATATTTTGATTTGAGTATCTACATAAATTTAGATATGTGATAAATATACTTTTTTAAATACTTATTCACTCAAATAAAAATATATAAACATTTAAATTGTATCTAAGTAGCGTTATTAAAATATAACAATGTGTAAAGTAATTTTTCAAATAGTATATAAATGAAACTTATCCAAAAGAACTACTAGTCAAAACTCTAGCAAAATATTTGAATGCATGACTTAAATCTCTAGAAACAAAAAACTCTTTCATTTATAATAAAATAATATATATATATATATATATATATATATATATATATATATATATATATGTACATAGAGATGTCATTTATTATGAGATGAATATAAAACTTACATAATCAGCCTACCAAGATGAAAAAAGGCTTTCAATAGAGAGTGTGTGTATGTGTGTGTGTAGACACACTACTAAGGAGAAAAAAGGCTTTCAAAAGAGTGTGTTTGTGTGTATAGACACACACACACACACACACACATAAGGGCCTTATAATCAACTGATGTGTAAACTAAGAAGCTAAAAAGTAAAATGTTCATAGGAGTCAAAAAAAAGGTTGTAACGTTAATAGGTTTTAAATGGTGAAAAAAAGATGAAACATTTCATTTCCTTTTACCACTAAATAACACCAGTGAATTAATGTACAAATCTATGCAAATACCTTTTTTCTTAGAAACCTTAATTTAGAACCTAAGTGTAACTTGATATTTTATGTGAAGTTTATCATAGAAATTATAGGGGGATAATTTATGTTTAATATGTTCTTTAATGTGTGTTTAATATGGGGAGAAAATTTATTATATTAAATCCTAGAGTAGAACACGCCTGGCTACTAGTCTCGTCTTGTGGAAGATATTAGTACAACTTATAGGGTATATCACTCCTATACATTATTCTTTTCTCGTGGAATGAACTAGTACAATTCAGTCCTAACTCAAGTGATATTTGAAATTAAATATTAGTGTCTTATTAGAATACTTTTTTCATCTTATTAAGATGATGCTTATTAAATATATACATGAATCACAATAGAAAGTAGTTTAGATCCTTCCCAAGTGAAAGTACCATAATTCCCTTATGAAATTATAATTTCACAAATTAACTATAACTCCTCCTATAAGACTCAACAAACAACCAATTTTACCATCAACATCCTAAAATATTATTATTAACAACATATCCAATAATCAAGGCCTAACTCTAACTTTTTCACATGAAGTACCAAGAAATCTTATAAGGCTATTATTCCCAAAATAAGTCATTTTCTTATGTTATTATGTTTACGATATTCATAATTAAATAAATTATTTCATGTATAAAATAACTCACATAATATTTATAAATTTCGTTGCTAAATAAACTAACTAAAATCATATATCTTTCTTAAACACCTTGAAACCTTTTATTACGTAACTTTTTCCATACTCAATAAAAATTCTAACTTATTGCACATGAAATTTCTTATAAAACCCTCAATGAGTATTATTCTATATTCATTTTTCCATAAAACTTATAACAAGACCCAATAACCTTTAAGATCATAAACCACCCAAACCTTTAACAAAAAAAAAACTATAATTACCAACATTGTCAACTTCCATTCCTAAATAGGTTTCATCACAATAAAACTTATCTATATTACACCCAAACTCCATAATTTTGTTAAAAAGTAGAACATTCCACATGGTTAGGATTACAAAACAAGGCTTAAAATAAGAAATATCACATAAGGTTATAATTTTGCACAACCATTATACTTTCATAATGTGATAAAATAATATAATTGAATAGCACCAACAATTTGTTTTCAAGAAGTATAATTATACTAATATATCATAGCATCCAATTATAACATATATCTACAACCTTATTTTAAGACATATATATTTATTTAGAATTCATCTATATCTAAGAAAATAAATGATCCTAAGCCCCCTCCTCCAAGACCAGTGAAAGACTACCTAAAAGCTAAGAAGAACCGATATCAGAAATTATAGGGAAATAGGTACAAAAGGTTAGGGAAAAGGATGAAGGGAAAATATAAGAAAATCGAAGGAAGGTGGGTGGATAGCTACATGAGTGTTAGGTGTTGATGGGTTGGAGTTATGTGATCTTCTCATGCTTTTTGGGGTGAAATGTGTGAGGCCCTCATGCTATGGTTAGTGAATAACATGAGGGGTAGACGTTGGAGGTTCGTTGGCTGAGTGAAGAGCAAATGGTGTCAAGGTTGTGTAGCATACGTGTTAGTTAAAGTTCGAGGGGGATTACATGAGAACTAAAAATGGTTAAGTGTTACAAAATAAGGCTTAAAGGTGGTTAGAGGTGCTATTATATAAAGAGGTGAAGAAGATGGTAGTGGTGCGGAGTGAAGAGGTAATATTAGGGCAAAGTTTTTCTGCAAAAAAGGGCAAGTTTAGGAGATAGAAATGAAGAAGAGTGAGTTAGGAAGGAGAAGAGATATTAGGGGCTTGGTTGATGAAGAAATAATGAGAGAAGGAGGGAGAAATAAAGGGTATATGGTTTGATTGCATGTGAATAGGATGAAGTGAGGGAGATTGTGGTAAGGTTGGGTTTGCATGTCTATGATAGAGAAAAACAAAGGGATAAGGATGAAATTTTTGTATGAAAAATACTTGAATGAGAGATGATGATGATGGTTTAATGAAGTTTTGAATTTATTTAGGTTTCTTTGTTACAGTAACAAAACAAAAAGAATAAGGTTCGATTAGGGACAGGGGAAAGGGCTATGCTGGAAAAAGAAAAAGAAAGAAAAGAAAAAAAATTAATAGTTTAGGGTAAAAATTAGGAAAAGTTTAAAGGACTAACCATCAAGGATTAGGGTTAAGATAAATTTGAGGAATTATATCACTACTCCCCTTAAAAGAGACTTCTTTCCTAAAGTAAACAAGTTAAGGTTATGGAAGAAGAGAACAATGATGTAAGGGATATTTTATTAGGGTGCTTTATGGACGTCGTATACCTTGTACTATCCGGTGGACTAGAAAATACTCTAACTTGAGCCCAGCTTAATAATCTTTTACTTTAAGTAATTAGTGTTTTACTCAGGTCTTATTCTATAAGTAACCTCATTTAGACATGCATACCCCTATAGGACTCTCAACTCATGCCCCTCACTTTCTGAATGACCCGGTCCCATATCTTTGGACCTCTACACTCCCCAAGATTCCAAGACCTCTAGTGAACCTCCCACCCTTCTCAGCATAAATCCAACAATACCCATGCATGTGGATCAATTCTCACTTTCTCATTTCTCCACCTAAGCTCACCATCACCTACTAGGGTTTCCCCTTAGAAACCCTAAACTAGCCTATGTGGGCTTAGCTTCACTTTTCCTCACCTAGCCTATACTCCCCTTTGAATCCAACACCATCGCTCCACACAAACCACTCTAAGCATTACAACCCTAATTTTCAATTTCCACATGGTCCAAGAAACCCTAGTTGGCCACTCTGAAACCCTAGTACTCCTCTTTCCTTTTTCACCATTGATTCGCATGCACACTCCACCCTTTTTACCACTTGACTCATCCCCCTTTATAAGACACCCTCCTAATCTTAACCCTAAATCCAACCAACAACCACCACCCATTTCACACACTCCCCTACTTAGGGTTTTCCCCTAAAAATTCTATTTAATCCCCTATGCACACTTCTACCAACCCACGTACTATCTTTCACCCAAGGACTCCAATCACCCAATGTACTCTTCTCAGACCATGCTTAAACCTTAAACCACCTTTTCCCATATAAAATTTACCTCCATACAAAGGCTAACCATCCTATACAAGCCTTACACTTCCCATACAAGATTTATTCCAACCCTTTATTTTATTATTATTATCCCTTTATTTTATCACCTGAGGATCATAAGGTATTTAGGCTTTTTCTCACTTCTTCCTAATAATTCCACCCTCTTAATTTCTTTTAGATCCTTAAAAACTCATCATACCACCTAAGGCCTCCTAACATGCATGTCATATTATAACAACTATACATAAGAGGACATAAAATACAAGTCATATCCCCCATATCAAACATATCATAATTCATACACAATTTACCTTAGCTCCATGCAAAGCAAGCTGCACCACACACTTTTTAGTACATATTCACATATAATACATAAAACACCCATGAGAACATACAACATAAAAACTAAGCCTTAATTATATCCTTATATAATAGGACATGAGGCTTGGAGCATGAATCTTATGTCTCTTTATGGGAAGGGTTTGGTTCATCTATAAAAATGGAACGCTAATATTAACTTTTTTCCAACTCCTTTGTCCTTTTTTATTTTTTCTAACTAAATATTGTTAAGGATATTAATAATAATAATAATAATAATAATAAGGTAAATAATAGAAAAATATTTAAAATAAATTATACTAAATAAAAATAAGGGTTAGGGCACAACTAGAGGGGATGTGGTAGCTATGGAGGTACACGGCGGCGACACATAGCGGTGGCAGCACAAAGATGGTAGAGGTTGTGGTGATAGAAAAGATAGGATTTAGGAGTTGGAAAAGGGGAGGGAAGTGGTGTTTTCTTGGGTGGTAGGGTTCCTGGGTTAGAGGGGGTTGTGGTGGTGGTGGTGGTGGCATCCCACGATGGCGACGACGATTACGGCTGAAATTGGAGGAGAGGAAAGGAGGAGGAAAGAGGGAGAGAAAAGGGGAAGGGAGAGTGTGGGAACGTAGAGGGAGGTTTTCTGGGTAGAGAGGGAGGTAGTGGAGGTGGTGTTTGTGGCAATAGAGGTGGTGCAAGACGGCATAAGGGGCTGCGAAGGGTGAAAAAGGGTAGCTCAAGCTACCCACTTTACATAGGTGGGTAGAGAAAATGAAGGATATTTAGCAGTGGGGCAGGGTCAAATTTTGTAGAGGGTGGTGCAGGGAAAAGAAAAGGCAGTAGTTTGGACGATGACGCATTGTGACGGCAACGATAGCTGCATTTGAAGGGGCGATAGGAGAAGATCGCAGGGGAAATTTTGGGCAGAAAAGAAAGAGAGAAGAAGAAGGGTGAGAGAGAGATTTTATAGACGTAGGGGAGGAGGAGAAGACAAGGGCAAATGAGAACAAGGTAGTGGGGGAGCAGGTGGTTGCCAGCCTATAGTGAAAGGCTGGTATAAGCTTGCAATGGTGCAGTTTTGTAAGGGGAAATGTTAGGTTTTTGGGGCAAGTTTGAAGGGGTTGGATGAGGGTGGTTAGGCTGTAGAGTAGTGGGGACTAGTGAAGGGAATTGCCAGCTACACATCTTGTAGGTTAGGTCAAGTGGAAGGTGAGGGGGAGGGAAAATTATGGCTGCAAAGCATCCATGTTCGATCGTAGGATAAGGGAAAGGTATAAGATGAGGAAAAGATAGGAAGAAGAGAAAAAGGAAAGGGAGAAGAAAGGAAAGACAGGTGAGGTAGCTTGGGCCGCACTAGGGGAAAAAATGAAAAAGGGGGTCGAGTCACGGGAAGTAAGGAAATGAGGGGAAGGGGGAGAAGAAGTGGGCTGCAATGGGTGGGACGTAGGCTGGCAAGGAAGGAAGAAAAAGAAAGAAAAGAAGAAAAAGGAAGAATGAAAATGAGAAGGAAGAAAAAGAGAGGAAAAAAGAAAAGAAAAAAAAGAAAAAAAAGGTGGTTGGGGTGTTTGGATTTTTTTATTTTTATTTTTTGGAATAAAAAAATTAATAAAAAGAAATAAATAATTTTTTTATTAATTTATAAATTATGGTTATAATTTTCCTAAAATCTATTTTACTTTAGTAAATTATTCTACCCTCCACTAATTTGATTCCTAAATTATTTTCCTCATTTTTGGCTCTAATTTTTTATTATTATAATAACATTATTTTATCAAAATTGGTATATTTAATTAAATCTCACCTATTAATCCCTATTTATTATTAATTCTTAAATTAGGGTTTTTGGGTATTACAATGCTAGTCGGGGCTCTCTCTTCTGTAACTATCACAATCTTCATTAGTTTCCAAACTCCTTCAAAAACACCATGTGACCCAAAAACACAATCTCTCGAAGTCACAACTCACACTTCAAGAGTTTTGAATACAACTTGTGATTTTTAATGAGTGATAAAATGGTGCCAAGATGGCGCTAATTCTCTTCCCTAGCCAAGATATCATCTATGAACATCACGCCTAATTGGTTAAGAAATGACCAAAAACTTCTCACTGTCTGATCTATAAATATGGCAAGTGTATTGGTGAGACTAAAAGGCATCATCTTAAACTCATAGTGATCATGTCATGTTCAAAAGACTATCTTTATGATGTCTACCTCTATAATGCCTAGTTGATGGTAACCCAATCTCAAGCTAATATTCAAGAAGACTGCAACTCCCCTAAGTGGATCGAATAAGGTGTCAACCCTCAAAAGTGAATATGAGTTCTTCACTATTAACTAGTTCATATCCTAATAGCCAATGTATAGATGAAGACCCATATCCTTCTTCTTTATCACAAAAACCAGTGATCCTTATGGAGACACACTTAGATAAATATGAATATGAGCCATCATCTCCTCTATTTATGATTTCAACTCTGGTAACTTTTTCAATGTCATCTAATAGGGTGATTTTCCCATTATAAATTATTAAATCCCCAATATTAGCTCAATTTTTAAGTCTATCTCTCCTAATATCAACATCCCTAATATCTACTCAGAAAAAATGGGAGAAAAATCATGAGTGACCAAAATATCCACTAATGGTGACACATTCACTTTCAACTTTTGAACACTAAATATATTTGTAGGGTAACCTTTCTACAAAATTAAATAAAGAGTATTGACAAACACAAACTTCATCATAGGTCTAGGTATCCATCTCATATAAGAGAACCTAGCACCCTGAGGTGCCCGCAACACTACGTGTTTTTGGGTACAATCTATTACACCTTAGTATCTTCCTAACATATAGATCCCTATAATCATATCAAAGTTTCATAGGTATATATCAACCAAGTCCATAAGAAAGTCTACCCTGACTATCTCTAAAGTTATATCCAAGTAGATTTTATTATATTTTAATCTATCCTGAGATGGTAAAATAATAGATATCAGTACGCTAGTAGATGGAGATAATACAACTATGGCAACGAAAGTGGTAGACATAAATAGTAATGAAGCACCTAAGTCAAATAATACATGAACCGGTAATCAAAGGATGAAAAATGTACTAGTGACAACATCCAGCTATCGATTAGTCTCTACCCGACTGATAATATTTAGGCACCCGCTTGATTGTACTTCTTAGTATCCTCTAAGATACCTACTTGAACTCTTAGCTTGTCCTCCTCTGCCCTAAGGCAATGGGTAATATATATATATGCTCTCCTCTTAACCTATTATATACACTTACTAGGGTAGCTGCCCTATGTTGTGGCTACCATTGGTATGTTTGTTGTAGAGGTATAAGAGGTCAACACTATTGAACTAAACCCTCTGTTGATGATACTTGAAAGGCTAGTGAATCCACAGACCATAGGCCCAAAACCGAATAGATATGCCATCATATTATTACTTAAGATAATTTAAGCCATAATGATAATAAAAGATGTGATTCTGTAGTTCCTAATGTCAGATCTAACAACTTGCCATACCCCTTGACTGATAAGTCAAAAGTCCAACTCCTAAAAACTAAATTGTAATATCCCAAATTTTAGCTAATCTTAATCACAAGTAATTAATATCTTAACCTAGTTATAATAGCATTAAATTGATATTTCTACCTTATCTTAAATCCTTACTTTTAAATCTTAACTCAATCATAATCTTTATTCAAGGTCATTAATATTTTTAACCTAATCCTAACAAAGGATGGTTTATAATTAATTTTTCCTAATACCCTAACCTAAATTATTTTAACATAATTCTAATTTGAAACCCAAACTTAAGTTCTTTCCTCCTTTTTCCTTTTTCCTTTTCTCCTACTCCTTTTCTTTTCCTTGTACTTTTATTCCTACCTAACCTTCTTTTTCTTTCTACTTTCTCTTCTTCCTATATGAAACACTCCCTCAACCATGTTGCCATGATTTACCCCTACCATCATCATCACCCATCAACTCGTACCTCATGTGTTGATGGGTTTGCATTGAAAAACTCACCAAATTACCTCACTTCCATTGTATCCCTTTGCCATTCTTTGCCAAGTGTGCATGTATATATATATATATATACCTCAATACTTATCATATTTGATGGCCAAAAACCTCCCTTCCTCACTCTATTTTCTTTTGAAGAATAGCACTACTAATCGAAAGCCTTTGTTCTTCCCTTCCACTTTATCATCATTGATAAAAAAAAACCAAAACAATCAAGAATCGACCACTGTTTCCATTGCTGTTGTATTTTCTTTGACCAATATCACCGATCCACACTCTTTAGTATTGGACATCATCACCAAATCACCCCTAGCATGAACATCCACCAACGAAACCTCCCCATTTTTTCTTTACCACCCACCACCTTTGACCCTTTCTTCCATTCCTCCCCCTTGAGCACTGGTGGTCCATATTGTTTCTACCCGATTTGTACCATTCCAATCCCTTATATTTCTCCATTTCCACTAAGGCCACCCCTAACCCTGTGGTATCCACCACCAAAACAGCCCCTAACCATGCAACCATCACTACTGAAATCACCCTCACATTTTAGCCTTCACTTACATTCCTTTCCCTTGACCAACACCCCATTTTTTCTATTCCACACCCCTAGCAATTGAAGCTAGTTCTGTTACCACCCCCTTAGTTTTATCACTTGTTGTCATTCCCCCTCCTATTATTTCACAACATTTTATTAAGACATATTTCATCCTTTGCCATTGGATTTTTGCTCCATTCTTTCACTCTTGGTTACCTAAGCCTTTCCTTGGTTATATCCCTAAGTTATAATTATATTTTATTCTTTTTATTCAATGTTTTTCAAAAGTTATCAAAGGAAGAGGGATGAGATATACATGCTTACATATTCGTGTCCTAATCAATAAGGATACAAGTTATAATTAGGGTTTTTTGTGCAAAATGTTGTGTATGATTGTGTCTATTATCATGTTGTTAATATTATGCTATCAAATTAATTTTGTTAATTTGTATGATATGATAAAATGAATTATATGATGGAAAGAGAGGAATAAAGAGGAAATACGTGCTAGTACGATATTATAATACAATTCTTATATCTATATATATATATATATATTTGGTAATTAATAATGAAATATTATTAAAACCAAAAGAGAATCACTACATCCAAAGAAACTAGAAAATACAATTGAGGGGAATCTATCACAGTTAAGCATGATACTCCTACACCCCTCCCTTTTGTTACACAAAAGAAATCTAATGAAAAATCTCCTAATAATGTCCTTCACCATATATTTTGTGTCATGGGGGAGACCCTTGAACACGGCAGGATTCTTGCAATGCCAAATACCATAAACCGCAGCTCCATAAATCACCTTCATACTCTCAGCCCTATCATCTTTTCTCTTTGTGGCCTATATCATGTGTTGGACCTAGGTATCCCAACTTATATCCTAAAATTCCATCCCCATCCAAGTAGAGATCATCTTCCAAATCCTTCAGGCAAATTCACAATGCACAAACAGGTGATCCATTGTTTCAACAGTCCTAGCACAAATGCCACACTCAGTAGGTATTTGTGGAATCCATTTGCTCAATTTGTCTCTAGTTAGAAGAATTTTATGGTAGGCAAGCCAAGTATTGAAAGAGCAACGAGGCATACCAAAGTGATTCCAGACAAGGGAATACCAATCCTCCTTACCCTCCTTGTATCTCAACACATCATAAGCCTTGTGAATCATATACTTATCAGTACCATAATAGCCATTAATAATGTGATGTAACAAAGGAGGTCTAATCTTTATGATACTTTTAAAGAGCCAAGAATGATAAGGACGAATGATAATAGTGGATATTTCATTGTTCTTGATATAAACTCCATGAACCCATCTAATCCAAAGGCTCTCTTTATTGTGCACAATATGCCAAATCCATTTTCCCAAGGCTGCCTGGTTACAGACCTTAAGATCTATCAAGCTGAGTCCACCCTCATTCTTAGGAAGGCATACTGTCTTCCAGGCCACTGGTGTTTTATGACCTTCAGCAGACCTAAACCAAAGAAAATTCCTACATATCTGCTTTATATAAGAAAGAACTATAGCAGAGAGAGGAAGAATCATAGCCAAGAACCTAGTGATCCCTTGAAGGACAGAAGAAATCAATTGAACTCTTCCTGCATAGCTAAGGTATCTACATGTCCAATTCCTTACCTTAGCTAGCAAATTATCTATGATGGCTTAGTAGTGATGGATCCCCATATAAGCTGTGTTCAGGGGAAGCCCTAAATATTTGAAGGGAAAGGACCCTTCAAGGAAGCCAAGAATGCCAAGAATATCCTCCTTCACCCTACCATAAATCCCAGCACAGAAAAGAGAACTCTTATTATGGTTGATAGTCAAACTAGAACATTTGGAGAAGTCATTAAGAGCCTCTTTGAGCTGCTTTGCATATCCCACATCCCCCTTACAAAAAAGAAGTAAGTCATCAGCAAAGCTCAAATCAATAAGCTTCAACTTTTTACAACCAAGGTGTCCATGGAATTCAGGATGCTTCCACAACCCGCTCAATTTCTTTTGTAAATTTTCCATATAGATAACAAAGAGATAGGGGGAAATAGGATTACCTTGTCTTAGCCCTCTTCTACTAAAAAAAGGCTTGGTAAGAAAACCATTAGCATTTATAAAAATATTAATAGTATAAATGCATTGAATAATCATGTCAATAAAATTCCAGGGGAAATGCATAGCTTCTAACACCTGCTTGATAAACCTCCACTCCACAAAATCATAAGCCTTTTGAAGATCCACTTGAAGAAGGATCCTAGGACTAATATTTTTGCTTGTATAATGCTTAACAATCTCAGTTGCCATAAGTACATTTTCATAGAGCATAAAACCTTTTACAAATGTAGCCTGAGAAGGATCAATAATGGTAGCCAAGACCCTTTGCATCCTGTTAGCTAGCACTTTAGAAAAAAATTTATAAATGATATTGCAGCAGGCTATTGGCCTAAAGTCCTTCACCTTGTTTGCACCAGGGATCTTAGGAATGAGGGTAATATTAGTGTTATTAATCTATTTCCAAAGGTGTCTAGTCTGCCAAAATTCTTGGACAGCAGCCACAACATCCCCTCCAATGATATCCCATGTCTTCTTATAGAAGTAAGCATTAAACCCATCAGGACCTGGAGACTTACAATTCCCCATGAAATAAATAGCCTTTTGAATTTCATCCCTGGAAGGAGTAGTAATAAGGGTTTTAGCAGACTCAAGAGGAAGTAGAGGGCCTTTATTACACACTTCTCTATCTATCCCCTATAGGGAAGTAGCAGCAATCCCTAGGAGAATCATGTAAAACATCACAATTTCCTCTTGAATTTCACTGTCACTAGTCAGAGCCTGGTTAGAATCATTAACCAGTTTATGGATTTTATTTCTGTTGTTCCTCAATTGAACATTAGCATAAAAGTATTTAGTATTCTAGTCACCCGGCTAAACATGTTGTATATGAGATTTATGTTTGAAAAAAGGTTCCTCTTCTAAAGCTCTTTTGTGTCATTCCTTACTAGCATCCTTTTCTTCACTAATCAGTTCATTATTCAAAAGGTTAAGCATCATGTGACCCTTGCATTCCTTCCAGACAAGCCAAGCATGGTGTGCCTTAGTAGACACATGCCCATTAAGCTTATTAAAATGTTTGAGTCTCTACTTAAGGAGCTTAAGCTTGGACATAACCTTATAAGTGTGGCTACAATGAAACTGGGTACTCCAACATTCTCTAAAAATCTGCATGAAATCATCTCTATCAGCCTAGAAATTAATAAACATGAAAGGTTTCACCCTAACTGGTTGTTTAATATAAAGATTCAATAGGAGAGGATTATGATATGAGGAGGGGTTATACAAATTGTCAACAAATCCCTTAGGGTAATTTCTAGCCGTAGATCATTCCCAAGGATTCTATCTAACTTACAATATATTCTCTAATCAGGGTTTTGTTGGTCGCACCATGTGAAGAGGCTACCATTAAAGTGAATATCATCAAGTCCACATCCATGGAAGCATTTAGCACAATTCTCAACATCCCCCATATCCACCTTTCCCCCTTGTTTCTCTTCACACCTATAGACCACATTGAAATCACCATGCACAAGCTATGGTGATTTAATCTAGTGACCAATATTCCCCAGCCAATCCCAGAGATGTTGTCTTTGCCTACCAATATTATGAGCATAAACTAGAGTCATGTAGAATTCAGCTTTAAGGGATTTGTTAATTACAAAACAAAAAATACCGTAATCCATGGCCTTAATTAGGGTAATTTCATAAACATGGTCATCCCAAAAAATCCACGCACAACCATTACTGTGATAAGAATAATTATGTAACCAATTCCATTGTAAACCAAGTTTACTTCGATTTATCTTAGCTTTATCCTGCTTGACCCAGGTTTCCATAAGACCTAATATGCCAATATTATGGCTAAACACAAGTTTTATTACTTTCTTGTGTTTGAGGGTTTTATTTAACCCTCTAATATTCCAGGATGCAAAATTCATAGAGCCCTTGGCAAGGCCCCTAGCCCTCCCCCTGTCCACAAAATGTATTATTATGGTATATAGTATTCTATTGTGAGTTTTATAAATTATGGTCAGCAATAAAATATTTTTAATTAATATGTTTGGTGATGTAATCGAGGATTTGAAAATAAAGATATCAGACATATAAGGTTTTGTGAATTAAGGATGTTCAGCTATCCTTAAGGGCTGTTTGGTTAATATAGGTTTATTATGGAAATTTTGGTATTTTAATGTTTTAAATAGGTTAAAATATGCTAAATATATAGTTTGAAAATTTTGGAATAATCATGAATGGCCTAAGTCCAAATAAAATGATAAAATGGCATAGGTTGGGAATAATAACCCTAGAAGCAAGTTTAATATTGCATGCGTAAAACGTTGGAGTTATACCATGATTTTTGGACATGTTATTAATATTGGTATTATAGGAATATGTATTTAATTTTTTGGTTAAATAAATATTATGGGAAAAGTTATACCTAATTTATGAAATTAGGGTTTCATAGGGGTTGTGAATAGTAATTCTTGAGATAAGACTATTAATACATGTGTAATAAATTAGATTTAGAACTTGATTTTTGGCTTTGTCGATAATGATAATATTTTAGGAGGATGTGCTAAAATTGGTGGATAAATGATAAATATGGAAGAATTTGTTCTTATAATGTGAACTTAGGGTTTCATAGGGATATTATGGACCTATTCCTTGTTGATGGCCTTAATAACTATGTGGTTGTGATTTACATTTTTCAATTACATGTTATGCATTTCTTTGTGAGACTCTCATGATTTTGTAACCAATTAGGAATAATTAATCATTTAAAGTGAAAAATCAAGTGAGTTGGACCAATGTATTTTACATATCTGTTCCACTAGGTGATAATAGTGGCCATAAGTGTTTTACCTTAGGAGGTTCTCTAGTTCATTCCATTAGAATAAAAATAGAGTGAAAATAATATCAACATGAATGATAATATGATATTAAGATAAGTAACTAATGATTAAAATATTAATCACTTAAATTCAAAGATTACGTAGGTCAAGATTGAGGTATAGGATTCCATTCCATAAAAAAAAAATGTTTAGGAGCGTTTTACCTTTGTAGGTGATTCAGGCCATTACAAAGGTATAAAAATAGTGTCTAGGAGCGTTCTACCTTAGGAGTTTATTCAAGCCCTTACACCTATGTGAACATAGTGGCCAAGAGTATTTTTCCTTGGGAGGTGTAGAGTCCGCTCCACCCGCTTAATAATAGTGACCAAGCACATTTTACCTTGGGAGGTGTTTTAGTCCATTCTACTAGATTACAAATAGTGAGGTTTGTAAATTTAATGTAAGTAAAGGAATAGATTATGTTATATCTAATAATGAGATCTAGAGCCAGTATTTACCTTGCATTGTTTTTTGTTAACACACATATATACTTATTGTTTGATGCTTTCTCAACTGTATTATTACCTTACTTAGTACATAACATATTGGTCATCCTTTTCATAGATGTTATTCATTACCATTAGCACATCCTCCTTGTTTTGCATGTGATTGTGGTCATTTGGATATCTTTATCTCTCTATGGACTCTTAGTCCTCAATTTTCTATATTTATTCCCTTATTTCTATTTTATATCCTATATCATGGTAGAATCAAGTGCTTTCCAAACCTAATTCCTAGGTACAAGGTAACTTTTTTCTTCAACCCGGTAGAGACTGGGCTTAGGGTGTGCCTCTTTTATGTTGGATGTCACATGACACCCCTACATTTTGTATTTTGGCTTCCAAAATCAAATCTTCAAAATCATTTTTTTAAAGTTCCAAAATTTTAGGGTGTTAAATAAATCCTTCCCTTAGAGCCTTGTATCTCAAAATTCCTCTTGCCCAAAATAAAATCTTTCTCATGAACCATAGTGGCGGCAACAAATGTCTGCTTGTATAATATGGCTAGGTCATGGAAGACTACTTCACCCATCATCCTTTAGATATTAAAGTGGAGCCCCTATTTAAACTAGTAGACCACTATTTGTATAATACCCCATCTTTTTATAAAGTTTGTTGAGTTAGAAGTTATAGTATTTATTAAGATTTGATAATGTTTTAAATGGATTTTGATATATAATTATTCTAATAGGAAAATTGGATTTGAACAAGTTTTAAAAATGGAATAAAGTGAGTTTTCAAATGGAATGATTGACTAATACTATGAATAGATCAAATGGTTCATCATTCCAACTAAAGGGTTTTTACTAAAATGAATCTATCTATTGGTCGATAGATGAGTTGATTGGTTGGAAAAACTACTTGATTGATTTGTCTAGTTGATTAAATTTTCAAAACTTGATATTTCTAGGAAACCTTCTTATACCAAAATGGAAACTTGATAATCCCATTCCAAGTTGTTCTTTAAAGATTCTATACCTTTCTTATCATTTATTCATCCTGAGCTTCTGCCTCAAACTAATTTGAGGGTTGAATTTGGACAATTGAGGGAGAGAATGAACTAAGCTTTATCTTCTTCAAATTCTATTCTTTGCACATTATGGAATTGACTCTTCAGTTCCCATACCTGTCTTTGCTTATTTGGTAGATTCCTTCCACACTAATCATTCATTTCCTCTCTTGTGTTTGATATTTTCTAGGCAAATTTGACCTCTATTACCTAGAAGTCACTATTTCAACTCTAGAAGGGAGGTTAACCTGAAATATCCCAAAAATATTAGTTTTGAGAATTGTAATTTAAAAGGATTTAAAAGGAAAATTAATTAAATTAATAATTCTTATTGGAATAGGAAGAAATTATTTAGGGAAAATTAAGAAGAAATTTATAAATATTTTTATAAAGAAAAATTTGGGTGTTTTGATAATTAAAAAGAAATTTTGGAAAAATCTTTTAAAAAATCCTATATTATCCTAAAAAGGAAATTTAATATTATTTTATTAAAATATTTTTATTTTTAATACCCAAAATATTCAAATTAATTTAATTAATCCCAACCTACCTATTTTCTTTTTCCCTTTTCCTCTTTCTTTTTCTTTTCTTTCTTTTCTTCCTTTTTCTCTCCTTTCTTCTCCCGGTTAGGCTTGTCGCGGCCCATTTCCATCGTTCCATTCCTTCGGCGCGGCCCAGGAGCAATACGATGCTCCTTCTCCTCTTCTTCCCTAGAATGCTGCGTTCCATTTAAAAGGTTATAATCGACGCCGGCCCGGTTCTTCCTTCTCTTTTCTTTTCTTTCTTTCTCCCCCAGCAGGCACGTCCACCCCCTTCTTCTTCCTTCCTCCTTCTCCCCGTCGACTTGTAACTCAGTCAGCCCGAAAATGGCTCCGCCGGCTACGATTTTCGTGACCGGCCATTTCTTCCCTCTTTATCCTCCTCTCGAATTGCTAGTCAACATGACCTAACCCACCTTCCTTTTCTTCCACACAAAATCCTCTTTTTCTGCGCGAATAGGCTGGCATGATTTAAATTCGTACCGGCCAATTGACGCCGCCGGCTACCCTAACCCTACCTGCATTACCCTCCTGCCGACCCTTAGAGCCTTACCCTCTCCTCCAAACTCTATAAATACCCCTTATTTGGTTGATCTCGAAACTTTTTCCCGAAACCCTAAGAATTTACCCCCTACGCACCACCACAAATTTAGACACCCTTTCCTTCGCCGTCAGCCAACTACACCACCTACTCTACCTACCTAAGTCTTCCCTGCAACGTCCTTTAACTAACTATGCAGCCCTTTCTCCTCGATTCTTCCTGCATAAGCCACCACAACAGTGCAAAGTTCCTTGTACAACAACCCAAATTTTTACAACTACCACCCTTCGCGCAACCGTCCACCACCACATCCACCGCTATCACTGCCTCCTACACCACCCAAAAATAGCTACGAACCCTCCTCCATCTTTCCCTCCTTTATTTTCTCCTTCCTCCTTCTCCTCCTCTCTTTTTCTTCTTCTCTTCATTTTGGCCACCACCACTGCCGCCGTGCACCACCGCCAGTTGCTGCGCCACAACCGTCACTTTACTCCACTCTGTCTAGACTACCACCAACACCTCAACCTCCACCTTTATTCTCCATCTCTTCTCCTCAAATCTCAACTCTTTCCATTTATTTCCTCTTTTTCGGCCACCGCCACTACCGTCGTACACCACCGTCGGTGCCACCTATCTCTACCGGACTAAGGTGGAACCTTAAACCCTCTCAGCCCTTCTCCCCTATTTATTTAAGCTTATTTTATTTTATTTCAAGTTTTAACTAATATTCACTGATTATTATTATTATTATTATTATTATTATTATTATTATTATTATTATTGTTTTTGTTTTCGATAAGTAGAATTTTATTACTAATCGAAAAGGATATTACAACTTTGCATTATAATCAATGACATCCAGCAGGCCTAGCCACTGACTATACTTTGCAGAATGTACATGATTACTAAATAATCTAGAGACATGCATAAGAATACTTCTCAAAAGGACACCTAGTTGTGTTGTGTTATTCTGAAATATTCTAAGGTTCCTTTCATGCTAAATAATAGTTATATAAGAAACAAAAAGAGTGCCCAAAATATACTTCTTCTGTTGTGCCTGTCTTGTTCTTGTAATCAGAGTCTGAATCTCTTGCTCCCAGTCTAGGATAGGATCACTTCTTCTAGCCAATCTTCTAATAGTCTGCCAAATGATAGCGGTAGCAGGACAGAAAAGAAAGAGATGATCCCTAGTCTCATCATGCTGTTGACAGAAAATGCATTTTGTATCCACAGCCATGCCAATCTCCCTCAGTCTTGTTTTTGTTAATAGACGATTTCTGCATGCAAGCCAAGCAAGAAAATTTACCCTAGGAGTAGAAACAGGTCTCCAAATAAGCTTTGCTCAGAGACACTTGTCCTGTGAAGATCTGATGGCCTTATAAGCTGATTTAATAGAATACTCATTCTGGTTTGCTTCACAGGTCAAAATGAACTCCTTCAAAATTGGTCTAATATGAAGAATCCTGAGGAAAATCCATGAAGTATAAGATGATGGGCAAAAATCCCATACAGTGGCTTGCTTGATATACACTGAATGTACCCATTGAACCCATAGAGTATCCTTCTTTGCAGCTATGTTCCAAAGTAACTTTCCCAAAGCACAACAATTCCACAATTGCAAATTTAACAGCCCAAGCCCACCTTCATTTGTTGGATAACACAGAGACTCCCAGGCCACAAGGGCAGTCTTCTTCATCTGCACCTTACCAGACCAAAGAAAAGTTCTGCAAAGACTAATAAAGCAATTGAGAACTTTCCTTGGCAGAAGAATGATTTGGCTAAAATAGAGCTAAATACTGAAAAGCACTAACTTAATGAGTTGCAATCTCCCTGCATAAGAAAGGAATAAGGTACTCCAATACCTTAGCCTTGCAGTCATTTTATCCAAGAGAGGCTGTAGTTGAGTAGCTGTTATTCTTGCAGAGGATAGAGGTAATCCCAGGTAAGTGATTGGAAAAGTTCCTGCAGGACACCCAAGAAGCTCTAGTATACTTGTCTATGTAACTGCAGACACTCCTCCAAAAAAGACAAAACATTTGTTAGGATTAACCATGAGCCCTGAAATTGCAGAAAAATGATTCAAAACCTCCTTGAGGCAAATAACACTCTAAAGATTACCCTTACAAAACAATAATAGGTCATCTGCAAAGTTCAAATTTATAAGTTGGAGACCTCTACATCTTGGGTGAGCTTGAAACCTAGGGTTCATCCATAATTTCTTCAGATACTTGCTGAAATAATCCATAACCATCACAAAGAGATAAGGAGAAAGAGGATCTCCTTACCTTAATCCTCTTTTACCAGCGAAAGGTGCAGCCAAAACTCCATTAAAAGAGACAGAATAGGAAACAAAGGTCACACATGCCATAATCAATTTAATAAAATGAGGTGGAAAACCATATAGGTTTAGAATTTGCTGCAGAAAATTCCAATTAACCATGTCATAAGCCTTCTTGAGATCAATTTTAATCATGCATCGAGGAGAAATTCCCTTGTGAGAATATTTCTGTACTAATTCATGGTCTAACAAAATATTTTCACCAATGCTTCTTCCTTTAATGAAAGCATTTTGAGAGAGATCAATGATTTTTGGCATAATGGGTCGTAACCTCTGAACCATAACCTTTGCAATAATCTTATATAGAACATTGCAACATGCTATAGGTCTAAATTCAGTAACCCTCTTTGCATTTGAATGTTTAGGAATGAGAGTGAGAGCAGTAATATTCAATTTCCTGGGAAGAAAACCAGTAGAGAAAAATTCTCTAACAGTCCAAGTCACCTCCTCAACAATAATGGACCAGGAAGTCTTATGGAAACCTGTAGAAAACCCATCAATTCCTGGGGGTTTTGTACCCCCCATGGAAAACACAACAGCTTTCACTTCAGCCTCAGACATAGGAGCAGATAGACCAGCAAACAAATTATGATTAGTAAAAGTGCTGGGCTCAAGAAAATCAATAACTCCCTCCATAGCAACATTAGTTCCCAAAAGCTCTTGATAATAAAAAGTAAAGGCTTCATGAATTTGCTTTGCACCTCTAATCTCATTATTATTTGAATCTAACAGAACAACCACTGCCTTCCTTTGATGCCTCTCTTTAACCTTGGCAAAAAAATATTTATGATTTGAATCACCACATGAAAGCCAATGGTTTTTTGCTTTTTGTTTGTAAAATAGCTCTTCACAATGTAGCAAATGAAAAAAGTTCTTTTCTTTTTCCTTCAGCAACACTCTATGGTTCTGCTCACCTGGCTGTTTGAAACAATTGGACTGCAAAACTGTCACTTCCTCTCTAGCTACCTTTACTCTGTGAGAAATGGATCCATATTTTTCTCTATGAAAAGATTTAAGCTCCTACTTAAGTAAGTACAGTCTCTTGGATACTTTTAGCAACAAATTGCCTCCCAACATGAGCCTCCATATGTTCTAAACCATAGGTAAGAATGCCTCTGATTCTGTCCAGAATTGAAAAAACTTAAAAGGTTTTGGTCTAGTCAAATAAGAAATATTAAGATGAATAAGCACTGGACAATGATCTGAAATAAGAGGACTTAAGAACTCAGCCATAGATTGTGGATGAGAATTAAGCCATTGAAGATTGACAAGAGCTCTATCAAGTTTACAAAATACCTCCTCTTCTCCCTGTCTATGACTTGACCATGTATAATGATATCCCTGACTCTACAAATCACACAATTGTAGCTCTTGGCAACAGTTGCTAAAATCTTGCACATCAGATGTATTGAGATTTCTTCCCCGAAATTTTTCAGATTCCTGTAAAACCACATTGAAATCTCCCATAACCAACCAAGGCTCTTGGACAGGTGAGTTAGCCTTCAACCACTGCCATAGTGATTTTCTTGCCCAACCAGAATTAAAAGCATACACAAAAGCCACCCAAAAACTAAAATTTGAGTGCAAATTGGTGACATGACATAAAATAGCTTGATCATGTACTCTATAGGATCCCATCAACAAAACTGTAGGATTCCATAAAACCCAAATTCTACCATTCTGGATGTTTTTAAGAATAGTAATTGAGTTTGGTTCTTTTACCCTATTTTCCAATAAACCAAACAAATCCACTTTGTGTCTAGCACAAAATCTTTTGACTTCCTTATGCTTGGAAGTCTTATTAAGCCCTCTTATATTCCAAGCACTAATTATGACCATCAGGGTCAAGGTTAGAGAACATTCCCCTTTGGTCTAAGCCAGCTCTATTATGGCTTTTCCTATGTCAAAACTCCTACATTCCTGAGTTCCGGCCATAGTTGCTCTGAATCTAGTAATTCTTGGTTCAAAATCTTGAACATTTCTCTGAAGTGGCTTTTCCCCCTTAGTTCACTCATAGGCAATCTTTCCTTTCCAGCAGCATCATAAGTAGCAGGGCCCTCAGATTTTATGATTGGTTCTGCCAAGTCAGAGTTTGGTTGTTCTATAGAACCACCATCAGTGTTGTGACATGGGACTGCACTAGCACCCTGTTCAATACCAGTGAAATGTGCCTTTCGACTTTGTCCGGAGATATTGAGCTGTGATTGTTTCTGAACATGATCAGTCTCAGTTAGAGCTTTCCCTTTTCGATTATCCCTAACTATTCTCCATTCCCCTTCTATTTCAGGTCCTATAGTGCTATCTTGATGCACTTTCTTACACCTCCTTTGATCATGGCCAAAGCAATCACAAATAGGACAATAAAAAGGCTTCCAATTATATGCAACTCTTTGTTCAACCTCTATCTCAATAATCATGAAAGATTCCAGTAGAGGTTTTTTCACATCCACCTCTACCAATACCCTTGGATAGGAGGCCCTATCCCTAGAGGTAGTTATAGAATCAGTGCAGACTGGATTCCCCACTGCACTGGCTAATTTGCTAAGTGATTTCATGGACCAAAACTCCAAAGGCAGGTTTGGGAATTTAATCCAAAGAGGCAACACCTGCAATTCATCCGAGTTAAATTGCAATCGTCTATGCCATCTTTTTAGGACAAATGGCCTATTAAAGAACATCCAATGCTGACTAAGTACCCAAGAAACCTCCTCCTGAGAATGAAATTTAAACAGAAAAAATCCAGAAGAATGCAAGATAACCTGAGGACTTTGAATTGCTTTCCACCGTCTCATGACAAAAGTCTGCATCTGGGTGAAGGATAGTGCCTTCCCATACACAAAACCTAGAAAAGTATTAGCCCAAAGTGCTGCTTCAGAATCAACTTCATCCTTATCCAGTTTTACAACCACCCGACCCTTGTCATACTTGGGATTTTGAAAATTCAAGGGTTGTCCATGGCTTGGGATCCTATTACCAAGTACTACATATCTCCATGATGAACTTAGGGGCGATGCAGGTTGTAATCTACTCCATACTGAAGCCCTGGTATTGGAAGTTGGATGGTCTCCTGCAATACCGATCTCCTCTACTAGGGTTTCCACTGTTTCATTGGGCACACCTACATGGGAAGGTCCTGTGGAAGATAGAACAATACTGTGTGCTTTCGTCTTATCTTTCTCAAAATCCACAGGTAAAAGTACATCAATTAGTTCATTCTCCTCAGGGAGTATTTGATCGCCAACTCCTACATCCAGAGTTTCTGAAATTTTAGTTCTAAAAGATACAGTTTTAGTTCCATCCAAATTCATGTCTCGATCCTTATTGTAACACCCCAAAATTCACTAATTTTTTTTTAAAGAAGAAGTATTTTAAATACTTAATTTAAAACCCGTGAATTTTGGGGATGTTACCGCCACACTTAGTACCAAACTGGTTCTCTTCGACCGTTTCAGTACCAAGTGCTAAGGATAAGAAAAGATTTACATTAAACTCAACCAACAGTTCATAAAAGAACTCGAAAGATCATACGTTAAAAATTAGAGTACGCATAAACGTTTATGAACCATAATAAAATAGAAATCAGTGTGCGAAATCAACGAGGATAAATACTTAATACAAGGTAATAAATCAAAGAGGATAACTCCAATACAAAAGAAATAATAAAAGGAAATAGAATTGCATAAAGAATGAAATATGACCATGACACTCTCGAACTTGAGCCAAACATGCTCAACACACAGCCCCGACCGATGTCTCGCCCACCTGCACAAATCAGAAGGGCATACTACTCGTGGGATTGAGCAGCACCCATGAAACGGGTGATCAGTATGCTACGTACTGAGTAAGGTAACCGAGCACTAAGGCCAACACATAAGCACATAAAATCATGTAGGATAATAAAAGAGCATAATCATGATAACATAACTCATGTGATCATCTAGGTAAAAGTACAAAGGCCCATTTATAGTCCGGATTAATTACTTAATTAATCTCTGATCATAACTCACTTCACACCATGCTTTTTATCAAATCCTTGCGAGCACAGGAACACCCCACTATTATAACCGGTGGGCCGGTCACACATGGAGCATCATGCCCCAACCACTATTATTACCGGTGGATCGGTCACAATAGGGTCAAACCCTAACCACTATTATAACCGGTGGATCGGTCATATATAGGGTAAAATCCCTAACCACTATTCCTAACTGGTGGATCGGTTCGGTTCCTACTTGCATAGTGTTCCACTGTAAGTAATTAATGTCTTTTATTTGCCTTAGCAAAACTCTAGTTTATTTTCATTGAGATCGGGATCCCCCACTATTATAATCGGTGGGCCGGTCACATATAGGACATCATGTCCTAAACACTATTATTACCGGTGGATCGGTCACAATAGGGTAAAATCCTAACCACTATTATTACCGGTGGATCGGTCGCACATAGGGTAAAACCCTAACCACTATTACTGACCGGTGGATCGGCTGGTCCCGTCTCGATATCTTCCACTTTAAGTGATTAATGCCTTAAGTATCATATTCAAAAGATTTCACCCTGGACATGCATGAATCATCACACATCACAAATCATAAATTCCAACATCATAATTACACTTTAATCAATAAATAAACATGATAACACAAAAACCCTAATCAGCGACAACCAACCCTGATTGTCCACACCAAACCGTAGTTAACCACTCCAAACCCTATTTTACCATAACAACCATATTTAGCCATTCCAAACCTTAATTAACCACAACAACTCACAATTAGCTACTCCAACCCCATTTAATCACAACAACCCAGAGTTAATCACTCCAAACCCTAATTCCGTCTCCTACATACCCTTATAATACTCCACGTACTATTTTCCGTCCAAAATAGTTCCAACACCCAAATAACACTTACATTACCTTCCTTACATCCCAAATCAACCTTTCATACGTAAATTTTGCTCCCATGCACACTTTACACATCTCATGCAACCTTTCGAACTTTTCATACAAACCCTAAATCCCGTACAATCATTAAATCCCATGCAAAACCCTAACTCCACCATGCAAACCCTAATACCACCATACCACCATTAATACCACCATACAACCATTGATACCACCATGCAAACCCTAGATCCTTCCATATAATTAAAACCCTAGATTCCTCCATATAGAACCGTGAATTCAATCCATACACAACCAAAGATTCATCTTTACCAAACCCTAAATTAGATTCTCCCATACAGCACCATAAATTAGATTCTCCCATACAGCACCATAAATTAGATTATCCCATATAAAACCATAAATTAGTTTCTCCCAAGCAAAACATAACTTATATTCTCCCACACAAAACCATAAATTAGATTCTCCCATATAAATCATAAATTATATTCTTCCACACATTCTCCCATATAAATCATAAATTATATTCTTCCACACAAAACCATAAATTAGATTCTCCCATACAAAACCATAAATTAGAATCCCCCATATAAAACCATAAATTATATTCTCCCACACAAAACCATAAAATTATAAATCAGATTCTCCCACACGAAACCCTAAAATTCTCCATTTTATTCTGCCACTCATGAATCACTAAAATAACTAGGTCAACTCACCTCCCTTGGTTAACCTCTTTCCCCATCCTCCTTTTTCATCCCTTTCTCCCACACAAACCACATCAACACCCTCACATGCATGCCTTACAGGGTCATAACACATATCATCATATATAAATTATACACATGCCATATAACAATACCAGAACATGCTTGAACTCCACGTCATACTATATACGAAATAATTACAATAATGAACATATGATACATAGCATGCGAATCACATAATGCATATAAGTAAACAAAAGGCCTTAGCACCCCTTACCTAAAACGACACCGGTCTTGGAGTACGCTCCTACGCCTCCTTAGGGCTTTGACTAGTTTGACCTATTATAAAGGAAATGCTAAAATTAGACTCCCCCTATCAAAAATACTATTAATAACTAACTTATTATAAGACTAGGCTTTTGATAAAATAATAATAACAAAAATACAAAAAATAATATCAATATTAATATTAACAAGAATAATAAAAGTAGTAACAATAATAATAATAAGGCATTACTCAAAAACAAAGTGAAATAAGGGCTTTGGCCCCTTTACCAAAATAATACTAATAATATTATTTGTAAGTTAAATAACCAAATTTAATAATAATAATAATAATAATAATAATAATAATAATAATGATGATGATGATGATGATGATGATGATAGCAAAACTAATAGTAAAGTAATTGTGACATTAATAATGAAATAATAATAATAGTAATTTGAAATATTAAAAATAAAATAATTATAATTATAATTATAATAACATATTAATATTAACGATAGTAATAATAGAAATAATAAGAAGAATAATAATAAAATCGAATTAAAAATGTAATAGGGCTTCAGCCCTCAACAGAAATAATAATCAAAACATTAATACTAATAATAATAATAATACATATTAAAAATAATAAATAATAATAATAATAGTATTTATATGTAAATAATTGAAATAAAATAATTTAAGGGTTATAAAAATAGGAAAAATGGTTGAGAGGGTCTAGGGTTCAACCTTAAGCTGGCGGGAATCTGGCGGTGGTGCACGGCGGTGGCAGCGGTGGCCGGAAAAAGGGAAGAAAAGGGTAAAAGTTGCATGCTGGGAAAAAGATAGGGAGAATTAAGGTGAGGTATGGGGTGTTTAGGGTTGCACAGGAGGAGAGGGACAGAATGATGGTGGTGGTGCAGCCAAAGGTGGCGACGCACGGCGGCGATGGTGGTGGCCAAATGGGAGAGAAGAAGAAAGAGAAAGGAGGAGAGGGAGAAAGAGAAAAAGAGAGGTAGGGGAAGGTAGAAGGTGATCTACAGAACATTTTGGGAGTTGAAATAAGCGGCGGCAGCGGCGGAAGAGGTGGTTAAATGTGGTTCGAAGGGTGGCGGAGGCAGAAAAATAGGTTGGTTGGGAAGGGGACTTCGCACAGCCAGGATGGCTCATGCAGGATGAATCGATGGATATGGGACATTTGGTTAGCTAGAGGGAGGTGCAAGGAATATTTTGGTAGGCGGAATAGGTGGTGACGTTGGCTGACGGCGGTAGGGCGGCCGTCTAAAATGGCGGCGGCGAAAAGGGAAATATTCTGGGTAAGGAAATCAAAACTCGATACATGGCAGTGTAAGGGGGTATTTATAGATTTTAGAAGGGAAATTAGGGTTCTGTGGGTCTTCTGGGAGGTAAGTTGGGTAGGGTTCTAGTCGCCGGTGGCAGTAAATTTTAGGGTAAGGGTTAGTTGGCTGAAAGAGAGAGAAATGTGTGAGGAGAGGGGGAGAAGGATTATTCTATGTAGTCGCCGAATCAGGGGGGAGAGAAATAAAGGAAAACGGCCGGTCAATATTGCGTAACCGGCAACGAGAATTTCGACTGCTGGACGGCGGAGTTACAGGTCGAAGGTCGGTGGGCTGGGCAGGTGCGAAGGAAGAAGAAGAAGAAAGGTGGGGGAACCGGGCTGTTCGGGGAAGAAAGAAAAGAAAGGGAGGCAGACCGGGCGGTCGGGGCGCGGCAAATTGTATATTTTAAGTAAAACATCGCGTTTTGGTGTAAAAGGAATCGAGGCGCGGAGCTTTGGAGTCGGCCGCGCTGAAGGGAAACGGACGGAGATTTGGGCCGTGGAAAGGGAAACGGGGAAATGGGCCACGGCCAGGCCCAACTCGGAGAGGAGAAAAAGAAAAAGAAAAGAAAGAAAAAGAAAGGAAAAATGAAGAAAGAAAAAGGAAAAGAAAAAGGGAAAAAGGAAAAATAATTAGATTAGGGCCAATTAAATTAATCTGAATATTTAGAATATTTAAAAATAATAATATTTAAATAAAATAATATTTAAATCCCTTTTTAGGCTAAATTAAGATTTTTGAAAGGTTTTCCATAAATTCCATTTTAATTAGCAAAACACCCTAATTTTCTCCAATTAAATTATTTATAAAATTAATATTAATTTCAAAATATTTTCTCCTTCTTATTTTAAATAAAATATTTTATTTAATTAATTTCTAAAATAAAATTATTAATTAGCTAAAATACCAAAACTTTTCTAATAAAAATTATTTATTGTTTTCTTTTTAAATAGCCCTAATTAATCTCCTTTTATAAAAATAATTTATTTAATTAATTTTTATAATAAAACCTCATTTAAATATAATATTTAAAATTAGAAATTTTTGGGGCATTTCACTTATCCTTATCAGCCAAAGATCCTTGAAACCTAGATCCAGGTGTTGTTATTGTTATTAGGTTCAATATTGCTGTTATTATTTCTTATAAGGGTCGAGAGCCTATATAAATTATTTAGATTATTAGTTTCGTATTATTAATATTATTAGTATTATTATAAGTTTTATTATTATTATTATTATTATTATTATTATTTTATAATTCTGATTATTATTTCATTACTATTTTTATTAATAATGTCCTAATGATATTATTAGCATTATTTTGGTGAAAGGTTGAAGCCCTTATCTCACCATCCATTTTGAATTTTATTAATAGTTTTATTATTAGTAGTAGTAGTATTTCTTATTGTTATTATTAGTATAGTATTATTTTATTAAAAACCTAGTATTAGAATAAGTTAGTAAATAATAGTATTTTTGGTAGGAGGGAATCTAATTCTAGTTTTTCCTCATATAGGTGAGACCAGTCAAAGCCCTAAAGAGGCGTAGGAGCGTGCTCCAAGACCGGTGACATTTTAGGTAAGGGATAACTAAGGTCGTTTGTGTATTATGTGTTTTCTATGCCATGCATGCCATGTGATATGAACTATAATGTATTTTATATGTATTTGTATAACTGTCATATATGTAGCATGATATGGAGTTGAGGTAAGTTCGTGTAATAAATTTTGGCATGTGTATTATGTGTATGAGTTGTGGTGTTATTATAGTATAGTGTGGCCCATAAGACATGTATGATAGGTTTTGTAATATGATGATAGGAAGTGTAGTGATGTGGGGTCAGTTTGTGTGTTATATGACCATGCGTGGTGGCATCAAAAGATGAATAGTGGAGTTTAGGGTTTGCATGAGAATTTAGGGTTTCACGTGTGAGCGTAAGATTTTGTATGAAAAAGTTTGCACGTTTGCATGGGGGATATAACTTTTGCATGAGAGAAAGATTTACATATGGAAAGTTGATAAGGGGTGTAAGGAAGGTATTAGAAGTGTCATTTGGGGGTTTTGAACACTTTGGGTAGAAAATAGTACGTAGGGTATTATGAGGGTATAGAGGAGACTGAGTTAGGATTTGGAGTAGTTAACTATGGTTGGTTGTGGATAATTACGGTTGGTGTGAATAACTAGGGCTTAGTGTGATTAAACTAGGATTTGATCTAGCTAACTAGGGTTGGTGGTAACATGTGTGTACGTGGTGAATAAAGTATGATAATGAATATAGAATCCATGGTCGTGGAAAATTGGGTATTGTTGTCTCATAATATGGGATGATACTTTTGGAGAATAAGAATAGTAGAAATCAGTCATGTATGTCTGGGTGAAAGCTTCCGAATAAAATACTTAAGACATTAATCATTTAAAGTGAAAGATTATTGAGTCGAGCTGATCCACAATTAGGAATAGTGGTTAGGGTTCTTACCCTATAAGTGATCGATCCACCGGCAAATAATGGTGGTTAAAACATGATGTCCTATAAGTGACCGGCCCACCGACTATAATAGTGGGAGATCCCAAACTCAATAAACACAAACCAGAGTTTTTGCAAAGGCACTTAAAAGATACTAATTACTTACAATGGAATACTATACGAGCAAGAACTAAACCGATGCACCGGTAAAGGATAGTGGTTAGGGTTTTACCTTATAAGTGACTGATCCACCGGCTATAATAGTAGTTAGGGCATGATGCCCTATAAGTGATCGAGCCACCGACTAAAATAGTGGGAGGTTCTTGTACTTGCATGGTTTAATAAAAAGCATGGTGTGAAATGAATATCAAAAGGAGCTTATAATTTACTAATCCGGACTAATTGGGTCTTTATGCGTGGGCTTGAACGTTCATAAGCTGTATATTATCCTACATGACTTTATGTATTATATGTGTGGGTTAGAATGTTTGTAAGATGTATATTATCCTATATGATTTTTTGTACTTGTGTGTTGGCCTTAGTGTTCGGTTACCTTACTCAGTACGTAGCGTACTGATCACCCTTTTTATGGGTGCTGCTCATTCCCACGAGCAGAAGGCATGTCTGACATGTTGCAGGTAGGAGATATGTTCTTTGATGCTATTGATGTCCATGGGATGTCAGGCAGGGGTGAGTGTTGAATTGGGCTGGACCAAGACTTTGGAGTGGTGTGGACGGTTTTTCCTTGATGATATTGTTATCCCTTTTTCTCTTTTAGCTATGTTTGAATTTCATAAACAATTTTAATGATTGTAGTCATCTTTCCATTTTAAAAGAACTTTCTCTCGTATTTCAGATTATGTAATAACTCATGCGTACTATGATTTTCATATGTTTGAACTCTGGATTATGTATTGATATGAGTAGATGAAAATATTTTCTTAGCCTTAGCACTTGGTACTAGAACGGTAGGAGTGAACCGGTCTGGTACTAAGTGTAGCAGTAGCATCCCTAGAATTTACGCTTTTTAAATTTAGAGGTATTTTTTTAAATATATATATATATAGTAAATTTTGGGGTGTTACATAACCTATCTCTAAAAGATATTTCATATTTTACCCAAATTCCAATGGTAAAATTAATTTTTTTTATCTAAGAATAACCACACTTGATATTGCCAATTTTTGGCTATAAATAGCCTAAATCACTCCTTCCACTCTTTTTTCTTTCTACCACAAAAATATTCCAGCTCTCTAACCTTGTGTATTTTCTCCTTAATTCAATCTTTATTTTGGTTCCTTTCCACTTTTATAATTCATTCTCTAGCTCCTGCTTATTTATAATTAGGCAAGAGAGGGTTAGATTTAGGAGAAAGCCGAGTCTCTCTTTCAACACAAACACCCTCTATTTTTCTCTTAGATTTTGTAAGTTTCTTTTCTCTTAATTTAAATCCTAGTTTATGAAATGATTCCTTAGATTTCTAAAACTTTAACTTATATTTTTTTAAGGTTTGGAAATTAAAAATCTTCTAGGTTCAGTTTTCCTATTTGTTGAAATTTTTTTCTTGCACCAAGTAAGTGATTTTTACTTCTGAAATATTACCTAGTTAATCATTTGATGTGGTGTATTCTTTTAAGTTCTAATTTTATATGTTTGTATGAGAAATTGGTTTCAGAAAGTCATATGTTTATTAACTTATGAACCTTGAGAAAATTGCATGTTTTTAGAGAATTAGGTCAATTCAATTAATTATGAACCATGTTTATGTTTATGAGGAAAAAAAGTATTGTAGAATGACATGATATATTTTGGTTTGGACGTGGTAGGACTTTTGAGGATGATTTATAGGAAAAATTCCTATTATGTGCTATTGAAGGCAAAAAAATCAACTAGTTAAGTCAAACTAATCGATTGGTCCTTAGAACAGTTGAATGTTTGGCCCAAACCCATCAAATGGTAGGTCTATGGTGACCTTAGTTTGCTCTCTACTTAAACCCATCGATTGGTATGGTAGAACCAATCAACTAGTCCTATAACAATCAACTTGTTTGGCCAAACCGATGGACTAGTTTGAGGGATCCATGGGTTTGGCTAATCCACACCAATTGAGTAGTTAGTCCAACTGATCGAATAATTGGAAATACCAATCTAATGGTTAAGCTAAATCAATCAACTAGATTGTGCGATTGTGATCTTTTACTTTGATATGCCTTGAGACCATGCCTACTGTTGCTATATGAGTGTTTAATGAGTGAAATATATATGTTGACATGGATTGATAACCTAATGGATGGATTAAAATGGATCATAAATCATAACATACTTCATGGGTGTTCTAAAGGCCTAAATGGATAAACCCGAATAAGTATTTGATGTCTTTAATGAGGTAAATCAATCTAGTATTTAGCTTGAAATGGATTAATAGAAGGGATTTGGTTAATATTGAGTAAGCATTAATGCAAAATAGTGGTGTGAGTATAATATTTAAAGTTTTTGTTATAGCAATTGTTAGAGACCAAAACCCTATTTATACATCATGAAGTACTATAGGGTGATTAGATGTTTATGACTATCAGATTACCCCCCCCCTTTTAGGGTTCATTTATTCTACTACAAATATGTTGACAATCAATATAGTATATCTACTCAAGAAGTAGGATTCACAAGGGTGGGTATTTTCAAACTTAATTGTATAAGTGAATCATTTATAATGGTGTCACAAGCCAAACAGGTGCTATATGTTACCGATCTAATTGATAAACAATGGTCCTTAGTCTTATTAGCAAAGAAATGGGATGTTAATATATATGGAAAAAATGTTTTGAGTATAAATCTACCTTCCTCATCCAATATTGATGATGTTACTAATATTTTTATGTGACATAGAAGGGTTTTCTGTACTAAAATTGAACTTTGTGCATAAGGAAGATAGATACTACAACATAAACATACATAGATGAATGATGTATGTCCATATAGTATAAAAAAATTTCATTTTTGTGAATTTTTCTAATCACACTTTGGTGAAATTATGTATTAAGTTTGTCAATGACATATATGTGTGGTCAATACCTTGTAATAAGGTATGCCTACTTATTGCTTTGATAGTTTAACGTAGGTAAGGAACTGGATCATTGTGATGAAGATATCAAAGCCATGAGTCAATAAGAAAACTCCTCATTATCTTTCTTAGTATCTTTAATTGACATGGTAGAGCCCATGCTAAGTTCATAAGAATTAGGGATACCAAATATGTAACAATGACATTCATTTGTGTGCAATACCTTGTTATAAAATGTATTTCTATTTCAATCTTATTAAAAAGTCTATTGTTTGCTTTATTTTTTTTTATTCATATAAGTAGTTGATGTCAATAGTTTTAATGTAAATTAACTAATGTTAAAAGTGATTTGTTGATGTGTATATGTTATACTAAAACTTATGAGTTGTGCTTGTGGACTTTCATTCCTTATATAAGGGTATCTTAGTCATTGAAGATTTTAATGTGGTTCTTTCAGCTAGTGAGAAGTTAGGTGGTAACCTTCATTCAGAAAATATGGAAGACTTTGCAGATTATCTTTGTGCTTGTGGGTTAGGAGAGTTATGCTCAACTAGCCCTCTCTTTACTTGGTCTAGTAATCAATAAGGCTCTTCTAGGGTCTTTTGCAAACTGGATAGGGTACTTGGAGACCAAGAGTGGTTTGCTTTTTTTAATAATGTTTGGGTTGAGGTTATTGAAGATTGTCTCTTTGATCATTGTAGGTTGCATCTAATATGGTAGAATCAAGATAGAAGTGGGATCAAACCTTTCAAGATTTTTAACTTTTAGACCACTTCACCTAATGTTATACACTGTGTTGCTCATGTTTGGCAACAACGAGTAGAGGGTTCAAAACAATAAAGTGTGGTTACTAAACTCAAATGCTTAAAATAGGCTCTAAAGCAATTGAATTCAGTGCAATTTTTGTAATCTGAGTACAAGAGTTGATCAAGCTAAATTTGATTAGCTAAAGTGTAAGCAAAAACTCTAGGCTAACCCTAGAGATAATGCTATGGATTTACAAGAGGGTATACTTAGGAAGATATGGTTGCAACAAGCTCAATTGGAAGAAAATATTCTTCAACAAAAAGCCAGAATTTAGTATATTAAATTGGGTAATGGAAATAATGGTTTTTCCCTACTACACTCAATGAGAGGAGAAGATATAGTGCTATCTATGTTATGTATGATAGTACTGGTTGAAAACTCACTTCTCAAATGGATATCGGTAATGAAATTCAAAAGTTATATTCTAAATTGCTTGGTTCTTCTACAAACATGTTAGAGATGGTGCATCCTGAGATTGTGAATCAAGGCCTTATTCTTCACAGTGATCATAGAGCTAATTTGACTAGTTATGTTACTGAAGCTGAGATAAAGGAGCATGTGTTTAGTATGGGAGACACCAAGGCTCCTGCACCTAATGGGTTTAATTCCCATTTCTAAAAGTCAAATTGGCCTATTATGGGGCAAGATTTTATTGATGCAGTTAAGCATTTTTGGAAAATAGGTTTTCTCTTAAAAAATTTGAACAACACATCTGTTGACTTGATTCCCAAGAATCCTTTTGCTCACACAGTGGCTAATTATAGACGTATCTCTTGCTGCAATGTTGCATATAAAATTATATCTACAGTTCTCACAACTAGATTGTAGAAAATTATGCCAGTTATAGAGCATAGTTCATAGAATGCTTTTGTGGAAGGGAGATGGATAGGTGAAAGTGTTCTACTAGGTTAAGAATTGTTAAGAAAGTATGGCAGGAAGAATATCTGTCCTCGTATGATGCTTAAAGTTGATTTAAAGAAGTCATATGATACAATGGAATGGAGTTTCATCAAACATCTTCTGGAAGGTATTGGTTTTCTCCGTCATTTTATACAGATGATTATGTAATATATTTCAACAAAATAGTTCTCCATTTGTTTAAATGGTACTTTGTGCAAACCTTTTAAGGGAGGTAGGCTATTAAGACAAGGTGATCCACTATCTCCTTATCTTTTTGTGTTGGTTATGGAATACCTTTATCTATTATTGAAGACACTATAGGATGATAATTAGTTCATAGGGCATCCTGAGTGCAAGATCACTAAGGTTATTAATATTAGCTTTGTAGATGATTTGCTTGTCTTTTGTAAAGGTCGTTAGAAATTAGTTGAACTAATTCTAGATAAATTGAACACTTTTCATCTTAATTTAGGACTTCAAGAAAACCCTAAAAAGATTAGTGTGTTTTTTTGGTGGAGTTAAGAGGATGCTAAATGCTTGCTTCTACAGAAGCTAAACTTCAAAGAGGGCACCTTTCCCTTCAAGTACCTTGGTGTTCCTCTAAATCCTATTTCACTCAGGCCAATATCAACATTTCATTGATTGAATTGTGCACAACCTGAAGTCTTGGACTGTAAAATACCTTAGTTTTGTTAGGAAGATGCAACTTCTCCAATATGTTATTTTTGGCATTGAGAACTTCAGGATGCAACTTTTTATTTTGTCTAAGGCTATCATTCATCAACTAGAGAGTCTATGCAGATGATTCCTCTGGAATAATATAGATCCAGAAAAGAAGAGAGCACATGTTACTTGGTCAAAAGTTTGCATGCCTAAAGAAGAGGGTGGGTTGGGTTTACAATAACTGACTCACTAGAACTCATCTTGTCTTATAGAATATTTGTGGAAGCTCATTGGGTTTAAAGAAATCCTATGGGTAAAATGGATTCATGAAAGATATTTCAAAGGTAGAGATATTTGGCAGTTTGAAGAGAAACCTAATTTTTTATGGATGTTCAAGCAATTGCTGTGGATCCAAAATAAGATCAAAACATTTTATGCTAAGTGTTGTTATTCTGGGAAGTTGATTTCCAACCTGGTTTATCAGGTTCTCAGAGTCCCAAGGCCAAAGGTTGAGTGGAGTTCATTTTTTGGAAGCATAAAGTTTTGGAGAAACATAAACTTATAGTTTGGCTTATCTAACATCGTGAATTATCTAGTTAAATCCAAGTTGTATCAGTGGGGAATCACTCCGGATAGTTTGTGTGATGTCTGTAGAAATGAATTAAAGGACTTTGACCATCTCTTTACTCATTATCCAGGTGCGTGTGTTCTTTGGAAATACACTTTGAGATGGTTGAAACTATAGGGGAACTTCACCAATTGGTAGAGTTGTTTTAACTAATTGATCAAGAAGACTAGAGGGAAAGGCAAGAAGGTGTTGTGGAGGGCTATTTTAAATATGATGCTCTATCATATTTGGATAAGTAGAAATATGATTGTTTTTCCATTGTTATAGAAGAATCCAAGAATTACTATACGACAGCTTATTATTGAGATTTTTGTTTGATTTTTTGATACGTCAAATGTGTATATCAAAAATTACTTAGAGAGGCTTGATAGATAAATGGTGTAGTTTGGTTATGGGTATGCCCCTTGTTATTTTTGTAATTTTGGTAGACTATACCTCATTTTTCACTTTTTGGTAATAAAATTTTATTAATTACCAAAAAAAACTTATGAGGTGGCAATTTGATGTCAATATATAGTATAAAATTTAATTTTAGATGGGATATAGAACATCGATGCTTATGTATTAGTTAGGTATATATGTATGTTTTTTGTGTGTAGAGAATTGTAAATGGTGCAAGTAGCATGTACGGTGTAAATTTAAATTATAAAAAAACACTATCGACAATAATTATAGTTCACTAATGTTGTTTATTTCTTTATAGGAAATAATTACAAGGTTTAGATGACAATTTTAATTTACAACCATCATCTATAGTTAAATGGGAATTAAAGGTGAGGTGTTGAAAAATAATTCTAGGCTAAAACTATTATCTATGTGAAATTATGAAACATTGTTTTAACCCAGAACTGTTGCCTACGGTCTCTCTTAAGGAACCTTTTTTATTTTTATTTATTTCATTATAAAAGGTTGTGTTGTGAATCATTATATACGGTATAGAAAGTTGTATCCTACATGATTGTTGTTCAATGTCTTCATCTTCTTCTTCTTTTTCTGTCATCTACATCACTTTTTATAGTAGTGATATTTTATCAAATTAACGTTCATTTTCACATTCATATCAAACCATTTTAATATAACACCAAAGTTATTTTATGTACAAGGTCAAGTAGGACAAAGGCTAAAGTGTACATTATTAATTGAAAACAAAACATTTATAATGGTCATTAATAATGAGTTAATGAGTTTTATTTAAATAGCATAATAGGAATTTAATCTCCACATAAGCATGTAGTATTAATGTTATAATTTTTATTATGTTGTTGATCATCACAATTAGGGAGGGCTTTGTGCAGGTGGGACATGAAACCCCAACCATATACGTGGGAGTGAGGGAATAAGACAAATGCATAAAGGGTCGTCGTCCATTCCATGAAAGGAAATTGTTTCTTAGTCACATTGATTGCACCACATGTAAAATGGAAATTTATGCACATAGAAGATTAGATTACATCAATTGTATATCTTTAAGTCCATATTACTACATGAATATGAATATGTCATTTTATATGACAAGGAAAAAAATGTGAATCTAAAAAAAACTTGATAATCTTTTTTTCCCTTTCTCATTTCATCAATAAAGTTTTTATTACTCTGGTTTTCTTACCTTTTTATCACCTCTTCTTTGGCACTATAAAAACGCATAAACTTTCTTATAATCTTTGTTATATATATTTTTATATTATTAAAAAAAGGTGCACGAATATGGAATGGTCAATTAATAATGACACGTAAATAACAATTTGCTAGAAATCATTAATAAATGTGTGAAAATGTGTAAGTAAGAACACATGGAATCTTTTAATAAAATTTCTATAAAGAAACTATTATTAAAAAAAGCCATGTTTTGATGATTGTTATCATTTAACCATTACCACAACATTAAGAAAAAAGTACACAACATTTTAATAATGGTTATAATTATAATTGTTATTAAAAAATCAAATGCAACATTAATTTCCTCAACCCTAGTATGTAAGTAATAGGTTAGGTCTCTCCCTCTATAACTTTATGCATGCTTGTTCATATAATTTGCATACTATAAGTTGATGCCTTTGAATTATAACAAAAAATATTATAAATATATGTGTGCATGTTGGTAAAGTTAATTTATATGGTGTGGATGTGGTTATGATAAAATGTTGCTGATAAAAGTTAATTTCATGTCCAATATCATATATGTTTTGGTATGTTGTTAACATTACATAGTTTTTGAGATGTGATATAATATATTTATATTTAATTCGGTTATAGAATCGACATATTTTATAATCTAGAATTTTTAAACAACAACCGTAAGGAAAAGATTTAGTAGTTGCTCTCTTTTATAAGTAGTGAGATGCCACACTTACCTATTACTTACATACCTCTACAATATTTGTGCATGGCACCTAATGCAGTTCTCCGGCCTTATGTGATATGGTCATATGATGAGCTAGGTCACTTATTTATGAGTGTGTTGTAATTTGATCCATTCCATTTCAAAACTTATCATTTGCATTTGACCCTAACTTAAATGAAGTTATGGTTAGGGGCTTTAGCTAGTTATTTGAAATCTTTTATATATCATACCAATGCACCCCACCTAAGATTTGTTGAGGGTGAGGTGTTTGCCAAAGATTACGATCAGATAGCTAGAGAGCTAATGGTGATAGATGACTTGTGGAGGTCTTGTCAAATCTTACCAAATAGTATCCACCCTGTTTACCCTAGAGTATCTGTCACTAGACTCTTTATTGATAATATAAGGGGTCTAATGACATATTGATATGAGTGAACTCTAAGACTGATTGTTGCTTTTCAACCTAGGCAAGGCTACCGGTGGATTTCATAGGATAGTTAGGGCTTATTTTTAGTTAGGTGTTTGGGATGAAACAACATTTTGACGTATATAGTGATGTTATTGCCCTAGGGTTCTTCTTAGTTTTTGGGTCTTGTTTTGAACGTGTAGTATGTATATATTTTGGATTAACAATCCTAGTATAAAGTATTGATATGTATTTACATATCAACTCTTTCTAAGATTTAGTGGTTTGTGTATTGGTATAATTTTGGAAATTTGTAGGAATAGTTTGTAAATATAGCAACATAATAGCATGATAAAATATATAAATATAAATTCTTTCTAAACATGAATGATTTGTGAACTAATGTGTAGAAGTGAATTTCTTTGTAATAATTACTTTTTGTGGGATATATATAAATTGAAAAACTATGGATCAAAAATAAATGTCTACAAATCTTTTATCTAGAGAATATTATAAAAGACTTGAATTTTCATCAATTTTATGGTACAAGATTGTCGAGACCCTAGTAACATAGTTTATCCTTACTTGAATTGGCCTTTTATTCAATGTGTCAATGCTCATGATTTAGAAGATCATTTTTTTGTGTATGGAATCGATAATAGTTACACTCATTGGATATTATATGGTGAGATAGAGTCTAGATATGACAATAAGAAAGGTAGAAGGGAAAGTAGTGGATCATTAGATAACTATAAGGGAAATTCGTTAGAGGAGATGATTTGGAAAGTTGATGAAAGTTCTTGGGATTTTCCTAAAATATTTGCAAGTTATTGTAACACCCCTAAAAATCACCATCGAAAAATTTCGTTTTAAATGTAAAGACATTCACCATAAGAGGTGTCACCACCATAATTAGTATAAGGCTGGCCCCTAAGCCATCCTCGTACCAACTACAAGGCAATGTAGAAATAGGTGCAGCCATGATAAACATAGCAAGGAAAGCATTTCATTACATAATAATGGTTAAATGTTTGTTACATAGAAAATACTAAAATACATAAACATTGTTCAACTGAAAATAGAACATTAAACTAGAAAGCTAAAATTGTTAATATCTAGATGTCACCTTCTCCGAACCCCAACCCTAGGTTACTACAGCATCACTCTATCCTGATCATGTCATCATAAGTGACAAAGTCATCTAGGGCATCCTCAGTCACCTACACGGACTCAAGAGGGGATAGTGTTCATGGGAATAAGTAGCACCCATAAAAGAGATGATCAGTACGTTATGTACTGAGTAAGGTAACAATACAATCAAGTAGGAATAAAGTAGTTCATGACATCACAACAAGAAATATAATGTGCATAAGCAGTTCATAACAATTCATTCATTATTGTTTGGACTCGAGATAATAGTGCCATAATTAGTCAACTCATGAATTATGCCCGCGTGAGCCCAAGACCCCACTATTCTCACTAGTGGACTAGTAAATAAGATAAAAACCCAGGGAAGCACACTCTTGGCCACTATTATCACCGATGGATTAGTAAATAAGATATAACCCCAAGCCAGCATACTCCTAGCCACTATTCTCATTTGTGGATTGATAAATAAGGCACAACTAGGCCTGCCCATGTTGTGTTCCACTATAAATGATTAGTATCTTCCCATAGGTTAACATTATCTGAGGGTTTTATTTCTTGATATTGGGATCCTACCATTCTCACTGGTGGATCAGTAAATAAGGTACAACCCCAGAGTAATACATACTTAGTCACTATTCTCACTAGTGGATTAGTCAATAGGGACCAGCCGACCCCAACCCAAGTGATATTCCACTTTAAGTAATTATTGTCTTCCTAGAATTATTATCATCCAATTATTTGAATTACTCAAGTGAGGGACCCCACTATTCTCTCTGGTGGTCCGGTAAACAAGGCATAACCCTAGGATAAGATGCACTTGGCCACTATTCTCACTAGTGGATTGGTCAATAAGGTACAACCGGCCCCAACTCATGTCATCATCCACTTTAAATGATTAATGTGTTATTTATGTCTTATTTTTTTTAAATACTACATACGCAACCATCACTCAAGTAAGAATCCTATATTACTACAACCCCGGGCTAACCCTAACCCCTTAGAAACCCTAGTTTCCTAAGCCCGGTATATCCTCACCCCTTAATGATTCTTTGAGTACCTAATTTATCTAACACCCCAAAAATTCCATTAGAAAACCCTTTTATTAATGAGTCATATCCCATTTCCCTTATTCCTCACATATGATAACAATTAGCCCTTAGGGTTACTCCTCAAAACCCTAGTTTGGCAAAAATGGGCCTAACCTCTTCTCTACTACTTATTTAGCCCTAAACTTTCACAACCAAGCATATGTTACCATGATTATCCATCCCCTAATGTTTTGTATCCCAACTCCTTCATTTTTCTCATGTGATAACAACCTCCCCAAAGGACTCCTCTTGAAACCCTAATTCCCCCTTAGTTGTTGTATCTACTCCTACTTATCCCACATAACCATCAAACTTAACACATAATCCCTACAAAGCATAATCAACATCATAGTTCATAGGCACAACCTGACTCCCCCATTTTCAATATGTGATAATGACCTATCCCTAGGGTTTTGTACCCCTAAAACCCTAGTTCCACCTACTTAATACTCTCCCATTCCCTAGCATCAAAGGGCTCCCCCATTGTTGCTAAGCTACCCAACAATACCATCTTCTTCCCCATAACCATTCTTAACATTCATCCCTCACTAAGTCACCCCAAGACATAAACCATATTAGGTTTGACTCCCCTCACACATAATCAACCCTCTCCATGTGATATCTACTCTAATACATTTTTATAATTACCATAATTATTACTTAACATCTTCCAAATGATATTTGACTAACTTTTTTCCTGGGTTTCCTCATATACCATTTTCCATAATATTAACCGAAATTCCCCTAGGTCTCTAAAACCCTACCAAAGCCTCATGACTTAAAATACAAGAACTTCTCAATAATCCCCAAAATATGCAATGCCACATAATAGAATTACACATCAATATATGAACCAACAGAGTCATGTCCATCCATATTCTTACCTTAAATTCTTGCAAGCCAAGTTGCACAAGCAACCCTAGAACAGGTAATATTTCATGCAGGTATTCACCTAACACATAATAAAATCACATAAACACAAGGCTCTAGCTATGAATGTATCCTTACCGAAACAACTTCGATATTGAAGCAAGAATAACCTACGCTTCTTGTCCCGTGATCACCATAGTAGTACCTAAAAATGGGAATACCCAAACTTAGGCTATCTTTTTCGTTTTCTTCCTTTTCCCCTGTTTTTCCTTCCTTAAACACAACAACAACAACAACAAAAACAACAACAACAACAACAACAACAACAATAATAATAATAATAATAATAATAATAATAATAAATTTAATTAAATGGAGTTAAAAATGGAGGAAAGGGAAATGGTGGTGAAAAAAATAGGAAATAGAATTAGATGGCGATAGTGGCGGCGGGGTAAGTTGAGGAGCGATTTTTGGTTAGGAAAAAAGTGGGAGTTAGCCTTTGGGGTTGAGGGAGGTGTTGGAACTAAGTAGACTAGTAGGAGACAAGTGGGTTAGTGATGGTCATGGTGGCTGGTGGTGGTGCAACATAGAGGAAAAGAGGAAAATGGAGGGGAGAAGATGGTGAGGAGGGCTAGCTGCATAGGTTGAGCACTTGTGTAGGGGGTTAAGGTTTGGCGGTGGTGCAAAGAAGGGAGAATGGGTTGGAGGTTGTTGGTGTGGCCATAGCCGGCATGTAATTTAAACCCTCTTGTTGTCAACTGTAATACTGACAAATAAGGGTATCATTCTAAACTAGGGATTGAGAGGGCTCACCTTTATTTAACTAGCTTAAATAAAAATAAAAATAAGAACCCTAAATAACAATAAATAAATAAATAAATAATACTAATGGGGGTTATCATGTTAGAAGATAATAAAAATAATAAAATTAATAAATAAAATAGACTAAAATAATAATAAAAATAATGGATAACCGTAGATATGATAAATATGCTAGGGAATTCGAGATCTACCATTAGATAAGGTCAAAATATAATATTAATTTCTATGTCATATTTTAATTATGAGAAATAGATCGGCCAAGTTGTACACCAAAAGTAGGTCCATACACCTTATATTACTTCCCTAAGTTAATTAACACAACAAAGCACTAATATTAACCTTATTAAATACTAGTAATATGTTAGCAACAAACGGCTCCTATATTTAACTATTTTTAATGCATTAAGTATAATTGGAAGGATTTCAATCTAAGTACCCAAACTAGTATACTAAGTATGTCTAGTTGTATTTCCTTTCTTTGATCCACACGTATCTAAATATTTTACTACTTCGGTTAGAGTTACAAAATTATTAGGTAAAATGTTACCCAACCTAGCTGCAACTTATACATATAAATTTCAATATATTTATATGGCCACCTAGTAGCTCAATAATCCTACATACTGTCATTTATGAGCAAACAAGAACAAGGCATGTACCATATAAGTTATACCTAACAGAAATATATATATATATATGTATAAACAATAGCAATTAAAAATAGAGTCAAGGAATAATCTCACAAAACAATGAAAAATAAAATCATATCTCAAACTTTAATTTAGGATTTCAATTTATTCCCTAAAAATAAATAATCAACTAGACATGGTTATTGAATTAATTACACAGAAATATATATCCAAAAATATATATCAAAAATAGAGAAAGAAATAATTAAAAATAATTATAGATAAAATATTAATAATTTATTTAGATAAAAAATTAATTTCATCGTAATTAAATTTTACAGGTTTAAAATTCCTCTATCTTTTCTTCTCCTTTCTCGATCATACTTTTAATTCCGTGCATTTAAAATATTTTTTTTCGGCGTTGTCACTAACTCGCAGCACTCGCACTACTCCTCTGCTCGACTCTGGTGCTCTCCTCGACTTTTGCAGCTAACTTTGCTTTTGTGGATTTTCCTTTATTTTTTCTTTATTTCTATGCAGACGCTCCTCTCTTCGTTCGTTCTCCATACACCTCGTCATTTTTTTTTCTTGTTTTTTTCATCCTTTTTTCTACCGCCTCTCTGCACCGTTGTTCTTAGGGCTGTAAATGAGCCGAACCGAGCCGAATACCCCTAGGCTTGGGTTTGATTCGTTTAACTAAACGAGCCTAAAATGATGTTTGGGCTCGATTCATTTAACTAAACGAACGAGCCGAACCGAGCCGAGCTCACGAGCCAAAGCCAAAAAATGAACCGAGCCTCACTTTTAGACTCGTTTAACTAAACAAACAAACCGGACCGAACTTTTAACGAGCTGAGCCGAACTGAATACCGAACTGACTCGTTCTTCTCTATTTTCGTGCGGCCCACACCCGTCTAGCCCACTACCTATCGTTCTGCAACCCTATCTCTTCTCTCTCTCTTTTGATACCACTCGTCATTTGTTTCTGCCTATTTCTCTTTTCTTTTTCTTCTTCCGTTTATTTTGTGCCCTTATCCATTGTTGTGTGGTTCCTCCTCTCCCATCAATTCATGCATCGCAAGCTCTCTATTTATTTCCTACCTGTACTTTACACGTCCGCCCTTGCTAACTTCCTACTTCGACCTGTGCACTCGCAAGCTCTCCCCTTTTCTTGCATTTGCTGCTCAGTCACACATCTTTGACTTTTTCTTCCCCTGATGCAGCCCTCCATGTCAAAATCTCCACTGCCATTTTTTTCTCCTCTCTCGTGACCCACATCTTACCCGGTTTCGTTTCTTTTTTTTTTCGGCCTTTGGATCGTTGGTCCAAAGGTTAAACTCAATTTTTTTCTTTTTTTCTATAAAAAACTCCTATAAAAATTAAAATCAATAAAAATAAATATAAGAGAAAAGTGCAAAAAGTAAATAAATTGCGAAGGAGAACATTTATCAGCATAATATGACTCTTAAAGGTTATACAAGCCTTAAAGAAGAGTTGGTATGATATTTTGAATTATGTGTTTAAATATTTATGTATAGAGTTTCATAATAATATTCTTATTGTAAGTGTATATTTTGGAATTACAACTCATAGCCCAGGACTATGATCCGTGTACCTCATCCATCAATATTAGTACATTATGGAAGAAAGTTAGAGTAAAAAAAAAGATAATATCTTAATAAAGATATATAAGACACAACCAAACAAATTATATATTTGAAGATATTCCTTAACCTAGCTAGTTTTCTTTGAGGAAACTTGACATTATATTTATTCCTATATTCTAAATTACATACGTTATATGATGAACTTGAAACATTGGATTTTTTTTAAGGATGTAATTCAATATAGCATCATGTCACATGTAATAAGAATTGAAGAATATTCTAGAAGACACTAGGGTCTTGGATTAGGGTTTACAAGAATAAGCATGTGTGGTCGATATTATGGACCCCAGAAAACTAATGACCAAGTGACTCTCTTCAATAAAAAATTAAACATGGAATTTGAACGGATGGCCACAATAGAGAGAGTGTAATAGTCCTACATTAAGCGGAGCATTATGATGATTAGTGTGGTTATTTGTATCAACATTGTATACTATTATTTAGGTGATTCCATCCTAAGAACTCTAAAATTAAGCATATTTACCATAGAGAAATTTTTTATGATAAGTTACCGTTCTGGAAATTTTTGAAATATTATAAAAAGATTATCAAGAAGCACATGAGTAAGGACAAAGCATCCTAAAAGGGTGTTGATTTGTAGGGTCAGTAGATCAATCCCTAAGGACAATAGGGTTTCCCCCGCAACCCTTGTAGGATCAAGGTCTTATCAGGTATCACCAAGCGACTCCACATTATTGTATCGAATAGAGATATTACAAATGGTATCAAAGTGAAACCAAAACTGTGGGCTAAACTTGAATGAGCTTATCAGCCCCCTAGTAGGATAAAGTGTAATGAGATATAGAGTGGTGTAAGCGTAATACGGATGTTATTTTCTTTGAGTGGGAGTGAAGGTAATACCCTCAAATTGAATATAGTATTATAAGGATTGATATGAATACTTTCTATAATTTTGGTGATTCTGCCATAAAAACTCCATAGTTAAGTGTGTTTTTCGAAGGGTAATTTTTAAAGTTAGTGACCCTCTTAGAAAGTTTTGAAAGTTTTATAAAATTTTATCTGTAAACCTAAACACTCGAGGATAGACCCCGCAACAATTACAGGATAGGGGTTCTATCAGATAGCTACTAAGTGGCACCTACGTGATTGTATCGACTAAGGGTGTTACAGAAAGGGTTATCATTTATCAAATCTCAAAGGTATAAACCGTTTGAGTCAAATTCACATGATCTGCTTCATGCATCTAATGTAAATAGCATTAGAGACAATTATTAAGGTTATACACTTTTTTTTATCCCAAGGTATGCATATTTGTAATCCCCCAAAATTTTAGAAAACCAATAATTTAATAAATAGTTTTTATTTGTAATAAATAGTTTTTATTTGAAATAAATTAGCTTTTTAAATTATCTAATTTAATTAATTTATGGATTTTTGAGTATATAAAATTGGATGAGAATATTTAGTAAATTAAAAGAGATATTTTGTTAGTTTATCATGATATTTTTATTTAAGTAATTTTTCAAACTAATATTTTACTAACCTTATCCTTTGTAAATTAATATATTAGATTATAATGAATTAAAGTATTAAATTAAATAATTTATCAAGAATATTACATTTTATGATTTTATAAATTAATTTATTTTATTTTTCCCCCATTTTCCATTCCCTTTTTGCCTTTTTCCTCTCTCTTCTTTTCTTTTTCCTTTTTTTCTTCCCTCGGGCCACCACACCCAGCCCTTCCCCGCGCAGTGGGCCTCAGCCCACCTCTCCCTCTCTTTCCCCCCTCTCTCCCGTGTGCCTGACCCGGCCGGCCCTCCCCTTTTCTTTCTTCCTTCCTTTCCCCAACCGGCCTCCCGTAGACTCCCTTCTTCCTTCTTCTCCCTAGGCGTCGACAGCCGCCGACATGTCCGCTACTGCCCGACCGCCTACAGCCGCCGCCCTGCCACCCTGCCTCTCCCTCTCTCTCTTCTCCCTCTTCTTTTTCTCACCTTTCCCTGCCCCATTATTTTCGAAGCCCTTCTTCCCCGACCCTCTTCCCTCCATTTTCTCCCCTCCATCTTCTCCCCTTCGTTTCGTGCGCCGCCGCCCTCCGTCGCTCTGACCGCCGCACCTAGCCCCTAAACCGCCTCCTGCACCTTTCTACTACCACCTTGCACCACCCCAATATCCATCCCGCAACCCTCTTCCTCCCTTCTTCTTTTTCTCCCTGTTTTTCACCCTTCTCGACAGCCCACCTGTAACGCTGCCGTTCGCCGCCGTCCGACCACCTCTGCCGCCACCCAACCCACCTTTCGACACCTTGCAACCCCCTCTACCACCGCCATGCATTAGTTTGCCGGGAATAGCCCCCTTAACCCTTCATTTTCCCCTCATCTTTTCCTTCCTTCTCAGCCCCTCCACCTCGGCAGCCAACTTCGCCGCCTCGCCGCCGCAGTCTCCGCTGCCTTCCGCTGCCTTAGAACCTCCCCCAACTACCCTCTTTTCTAGCCCAAACACCACAACCCAAAAATGGCTTATTTTTCTTCCTTCACCCCTCTTCAAGCCTTTTCCCCTCTCATTTCTGCATGAGACTCACGCTGCTCATGCAGCGTGAGCTCCCCCCTTGTGTTGGATCTTATTTGGAAAATTTTTGAGGCATATTAATAATTAATTAAAGTGTTCTATTATTGAATAAATTTTGATAAAGTCTTATCCTTTTTAAATTCTTATTTCTAACATAATAATGATTGATATTATTTTAGGTGTTGAGTTGCTATGTAAGCTTGAATCCTTAACCGGGATATCGGTAAGGTTGAGTTTTGCGAGATTAACGTAATCGTTAAACCTCCCTTAAATGCATGGAAAACGTATGCTAGCACATTAGAGTTGTTATTATGATTTTATGCGGGATATGTGATGCCTAGCATGTTGTGTAGATGGTTGTTATATTGTTTGATGCGAAAAAGGGAAAAGCATGATAGTCTTTGTGCCATGTGTAGGTATGATAATTAAGGAAGGAGTTGATTATTGATGGAAATACTAAATGCTTGCCTATGATGTATTATGTTACTAATGCGTGTGTAATATTATTGTCTAAGGATATTTTAGTGATATGAAGTATGTGATCTAATATATGTAGTTGAGTATCGTGTTGAATAATGACAAGTTGGGGGAGTTAAATGATAAGAATGGAGTGCAAATAGTGGTATTTTATGTAGTGGTGGTAAATTCGTAAAAGTGGTGCAACAAAGGGTTAAGTGGAGATTTTATAAGTGAAAGGGGCATTTTGGTAATTTTGTGAGCAAAAGGGTATTTTGGTAATTTCAAAGGAAAGGGGTGAAATGATAATTTTATAAGTAAAAGGATAAAATTTGTAAGTTGTGAGAAAGAAGGGTTTTAGGGTAATCTTGGAGGAAAAGGGCAACATGGTAATTTTACAAGTAAAAAGGGGTATTGTGGTAATTATATAAGTTAAGGGTATTATTGTAATTTTATGAGAAAAGGAAAAGATGGTAACTTTCAAGTAAAGGGGCATTATAGTAATTTTGGAGGAAGAGGGGCGAAATCATAATTTCATAAGCAAATGGCAATATGGTAATTTTATAAGTGAATGGCGAAATGGTAATTTTATAAGTAAGGGGTATTATGGTAATTTTGGGAGTAAAAGGGTAATATGGTAATTTGGAAAATAAGGGCAAAATGGTAATTATGTAGGGAAGGATAAAGAGGGTAATTTTAGATGAAAAAGGGTAAAATAGTAATTTATAAAGTAAAAAGAGTGTTATGGTAATTTTATAAGTAAGAAGGGTATTGTGGTAATTTTGTAAATAAAAGGATAATATGGTAATTTGGGAGTAAGGGGTAAATTGGTAATTATGATAACGACTAAAGATAATTTAGTAATTAAATTATGATTACAGGTGGGTAATTGGATAAGTGTGAATGTATGATACTAGAGAAGGGTAATTAGGTAAATTAACTAATCAAAGGGCATTATAGTAATTTCAATAATGGAGAAGGGTAATATAGTAATTATTAGTATGGAGAAGGGTAAATTAATATTTGTAATTATGAAGAAGGGTAATTTGGGATTTATGATAATTAAGAAGGGTAAAATGATAATTAAAATAATTGAGATGGGTAAAATGGTAATTATGATAAAGGAGAAGGGCAATTTGGTAATTTATCCAACTAAAGGGGCAATTTGGTAATTTAGGTGATTAAAGGGTAAAGTAATAATTATTTAACCAACTAAAGGGGTAAAATAGTAATTCTGATAATGAAGGAGGGTAATTTAGTAATTTATCCAACTCAAGGGCAATTTAGTAATTATAACAAAGGAGAAGGGCGATTTGGTAATCTAAATTGGACAAGGGGTAATTTGGTAATTACGCAACCTAAAGGGGTAATGGAGTAAATTGTCAAGTAAGGAAGGAATACTTTGCAATTATATAAGTAAGGGGTTAATGAGTAATTTGTACCTAACATATTGTTTGATTGTGGAACATTATAATATGATTTAAATAATGTTGATTAGCCAAGTAAGAGTATCTGATAATTAGTATGGCCTTAATGGTTTCTCTGTGATATCCTGGATAATCATCTGAATAAGAAATGACTAATGATATCGGAACAATTGAAAGGGAATAAGTATCTGATTATTGTGCTTTTCGTGATCACTTTAATTAAGACACTATTACTTAAAGTTAAAGACCTCGAGATCGGGAATGGTGACTCCTTAGGGGTCGCTACCCTAAGGACGTGGTTTAGTCCACGATTATTCTGGTATTTGCTGGTGTACCTTTGTGCCCCAACCAAGCCCTATATCTTACTCTTTCTAGCTCTACGGACCTAGTTAGGGGGTATGCATACTTATGGATTAGGTGTCCTTGTCGGTAGGGTACTGAGTTAGCTTTATGCACCAGTATGACCAGGGTACCTTTGTGTCCTTGGGTTCGTGGTTGAAGGGTACTGGGTAGCTGATATGCACCGGTACGACCGGTGTACCTTTGTGTCCCGGGTTATTGATCTCCCGTTCGAGGCAAATAAGTATGATTGATGTACTAATTAAAGAAAGGAAAGATACTATTATTGAAAGTGGAATATTAATGAGCCGGGCCCAGATGATTATGATATTGAGTACCGGTCCACCGGTTATAATAGTGGCCAGGAGCGTTGTGCCCTGGATGATGATTCTTTATATATCCCGGTCCACCGGTTATAATAGTGGCCAGGAGCGTTGTGCCCTGGATGATGACTCTTTATATATCCCGGTCCACCGGTTATAATAGTGGCCAGGAGCGTTGTGCCCTTGATGATGATTTTATATATATTCCGGTCCACCGGCATTAATAGTGGGGGTCCCGAGCTCAATAAAACCAGTATTGTATGGGAATAAAATTATGGGAAAATACTAATCACTTATAGTGGAACAATGGCTTAAGGCCTGATTGTTTTGAGTTTGCATTATGACATGGCTTAAGACTGTAAGTACCGATTGTTCGTAATGATATATTGATATGCTATGTGAATGTTATATATGTATGTAGCTTGTTTCATGTGTTACATTGCGGGTCTGCTTTTAAGTGGGACTTTAAAGGGTTACTCAGTACCGTAGTACTGAAGGGTTCCATTCGTGGGGCCCCTATCTATTCAATGGGCAGTGTCCCTTGCAGGTCTTTTCAGGTGCTACTCAAATGGGCAACGAGAAAGAGAGTAAGGTCTCATCCGGAACTACTAGGGTTTTTCTCTCTCTCTTTGAAATTTCTGGTTTTAAATGTATATGTTGATACTGTAACCACCATTGGCGGATTTCATCCTTGTAAATGTTTGATACGCTACTCTGATTTAAGTATGTTGAAATTCTTGCAAATTGTATTTCATTTTCCTTTAGCCTTAGCACTTAGTACTGGAACGGTATGAGTGAATCGGTCTGGTACTAAGTGTGGCGGTAATACTTCCAAAATTCACGGTTTATTAATTTTCTTCCGCTAGTTTCCTTTTAATTAACGAAATTTTTCAGTAGTGAATTTTGGGGGTGTTACAATATTAATCATTAAATTGCTATAAAATGTATCAAATGTCTACTCAATAATTAGCAATATATAATATTTTATTCTAAGGTCTGCATAAATATGAATTAATATATAATGTTTTTTAATTATTTTGGAAAAGTAAATGGCACACATCAATCAAGGTACCAAAATACTAATGGTCCATGGGTCTATCTTGGCCTCAAATACAAGTCCTATAAGTATTGGCACTCCAATGATTGGAGATTCACCTTTTTCTTGTTATAAAAAAGGTGATGAGGTAGCCATAGTGTTAAAGCCTCATAGAAGCTTTGTATATTGGTCCACAAACCAAGTATGTCTTATTAATAAAGAGGTAATGATATTATCCATCCATGTTATGCATCATATGTTACATATATTGTTTATACCTTATATATATATATATATATAGATGATCATTATATTTTATTTAATACCATGAAGTAATGAATAAGAAAATAAAAATTATCTTAAGTTAAAGGGAAATAGATATACCATTGGAAGGAGAAAAACAAAAGAAGGTGTTGAGAAAGGAAATAGAGCTAGATCAAAAAAATCCATTGTCCCACAAAATATTCCATCTTTAGAGGAGAACTAACAACTAAAAGAACCCCACCAATCACCATTCAACTTTTTGGATATTTTATTTCTATGCCCAAACATATATTGATAGTGAACTTATTATAATTGATAGTTCTTTAGAGTATGTTGGGAGGGTCAAAGCCACTTACATGGTATAATTAGAGGTTATCAGCAACATTTATAAACGGGAATGGATGCCAATCACTATGTTAAGTAAGTATTATTTCATTTGATATATTTTAACACTTTTCATTTATTTGTATTATTTTATGACCTTTTATATATGAGTTATTAGTTATTAATTATAAAACCCCCAAAATTTTAAAACCTAGAATGTAATAAATAACATTTATTTGGGATAAATTAACTTTTACATTTATTTAGTTTAATTATTTTGTGGGTTTTTGAGCATATAAAAATGGATATAAATATATAATAAATTAAAATAAGTATTTTGTTATTTTCTCATACTCATTTTATTTAAACAATTTTCCAAATCAATATTTTACTAAAATTAGCATTTTAAAACAAATATATTAAATTGTAATAAATTAAATTATCAAATTAATTTATCTATCAAAAATATTAAGTTCTATTATTCCAAAAAATTATTTTATTTTATTCCTCCCCCTTTTCCCTTTTCCCTTTTCCTTTTTCCTTTTTCCTTTTTCCTTTTTCCTTTTTCTTCTTTTTCTTCTTTTCCTCCTTTTCCTTTTTCCTTCCCTTTGGGCTGCTAAGCCTCCGATCCCCTCCTCCCTGTGCTCGGTTGTTGGCCAGCCCATTCCCTCCTTTCGTTCTCCCTTCTCTAGTGTGGGGCCCCAACCCACCTCCCTTCTTTCTTTTCTTTCCTTCCTCCCCCCCGACTGGGCCAGCCCAGACTTTTCTTCTCCTCCTTTCTCCTTTGCCCATGGGCCGACCCACTCCCCTTTCTTTCTCTCGGCCTAGCCGACCTGCCTTCTTTATTTTCTTCTTCTTTTTCTTCCCTCCTTCCTCGACCATCGACCACCACATGCCATGGCAGCCTGCACACCACCTGCCTCCCTCTCACTACTACGAAAACAAGAAATAATAACGAGACATCAATAACGGTGGTTCAAAAACCGTCGTCAAATGCGTGAAAATTAATGCATGGGAAGTTTTAATAATGGTTATAGGTAATACCATTATTAAAAGTGCAAAGTTAAAATTTGCACAGACATTTTAATAACGGTTCATGTAAAACCGTTATTAAAACAAGCTTTAATAATGGTTCAAACAAGAACCGTTGTCAAAAGTTTCAATGTTTTAATAACGGTTCCTGTAAGAACTGTTATTAAAGCTTGTTTAATAACAGTTCTTACAAGAACTGTTATTAAAACGTCTTTTGATAACGGTTTCTATAAGAACCGTTATCAAATCCCCCTTTTATTTCGTTCTGTTCCGTGCCAAAAATTTCAAACTCTGCCGCTTCCCTCTCGTACTATCTTTCTCTTGCAAACCCTTGCACCACCGCTCCGGCTCCTCTAAATTAAGGGAAACCCTCGCACCGCCATCTCTCCACCACCCCTCTGCCATTGTTGGCTTTCCATGTGAGTGATGTCATTCTTGGAAACGTAGCCAGCACTTGTACCTTTATCGTCCGCCGTGTCGTTGCCGCTCTCAACTTGCTCGTTGTCGGTTTCTTGCACGTCGTCGCTCCCTTTACGTATGTGTTTGTTCTTCCCTCATTGATTTGTCTCTACTGATATGTATATATATATATATATATATATAAATGCATGAATGTTGCTATAGGGTTGTGTTTGTTTGTTATTGCAAAATTGAGGTTTGTTGTTCGAAAATCTGTTGTTGAATGTGTTGGTGAAAAATTTTGCTGTCCTTTTTTTATTGTGGCCGAGACCTTTACATTTATATATATATATAAATGTGTTTATAATCTATTTTATAAAATATTTATTATTATTTTAAGAGAATCTACAAGCCTAAAATATATATTATTATCATAAGATATGTACATTCTAAGTATAAAAGGTGTATATATATTCTTTTTAGCACTCACATTATTTTGCAGATGTGTATTTATATGCTATTTTTAATATATTTTTTGTAAGATGTCTATTTATATTTCGTAAAATGTGTGTTTATATGTGTTCTATTATATGTATATTTATAATATATTTATATAGAAGATGTGTATTTATAATCTAAAATAATTGTGTTTAGGATTAGGGTTGGGGTTAGGGGAGGGTTAGTGTTAGGGTTACGGTTAGGGGGAGGGTTAGCTAGGTTTAGGATCATTATCTTATGAGGTTTAGTGTTAGTTTTTATTATAATTTATTAGGGTTAATTATTGTTAGGGTTAGGGTTAGGGGGAGGGGGAGGGTTAGTGTTAGGGTTAGGGTTAGGGGGAGGGGGAGAGTTAGGGTTAGGGTTAGGGTTTATTGTTTATTATACTAAATATAAACTAGGGCTTTAGGGCAAAATCCTAAGGATAAGGGTATTGTGGGGAAATGTTGAGGAGGTTGGTTGGGCATTGGTGTTGTGATAAAAATTAAATAGAGATGAATAATTGTATATAATAATAACAATAATAATCATATAGGATTTATTAGGTTGTACTATATATGTATGTATGTATGTATATATATATATATATATATATATATATATATATATATATATATATATATATATATATATATATATATTATCTTATTAATATCTACTTGATTTTACTATGTGTAGCTTGAATGATTTGATGATAGTTTGATGTTTAGCCAATTTGTTAAATATATAACTAAAGATTATGTCCTTATTTTAAATAGTTTGATGTTGTTAGGTTTACATAGTTGGTTAAGATCTGGTAGAATATATTTATGATTTGTCTAGCTAGTTGAAGATCAGTTTACATATTCTGTAATTTAGATCCTTTCAAGAACAACCTTGATGATAAGATTTAGTGGTTCTCATTTGTAGGTAGTGAGATGACATACCCTCCACCGTATTTTCATATGGGGCCACATACAGATGTACGGACTCATGTGATATGGTTATATGACGAGCTATGTCATTTGTACACAAGTGGCTCATCCTATCACCCCTTCAATTTCAGATCTTATCACCTTCTGTTGACCCTGCCTCAGATAGAGCCATGGGCGTCGGCTACCTCTACTTTTTTACAGTGGTTTGTCTACCACATTGATGCACCACACCCGAGATTTATTGAGGGTGAGCTGTTTGCTAGAGAGTATGATAGGATATCGAGAGAACTGATAGTCATCGATGATGAGTGGAGGTATCATCATAGCTTGCCTCGGAGTATCCACCCCAGTTACCCTAGAGTATCCATGAGTAGACTCTCTTGCGATGATGTCAGGGATCAGATGATATATCGTGATGAGTGGACTTTCAGAGTTATAGTTTTTAGTCGGGCTCGACGAGGCTATCGGGGAATTTAGTTTTAGGGATATGAGTTTTTATTTTTTAGGTATTTGGGTTATAGCAACATTTTGATGTATATAGTGTTGCTATTGCTTAAATCCTATAGTATGTATATCTTTTGTAATTTGAACTATTGTACAATATTTATCTACGTATGTATGTATGTATGCATACATATATATGAACTCCTTGTAAGTATGAGTAGTTTCATTGATCAGCATTAATATAATTTTGGAAATGTGGTAGCATGATTCGTATATTTATACAGAATAGCATGATACATTTGAGATTATTTCTTTCTAAGCATGAGTGATTTGAGAATTATTAAACTTATAATTCAATTGATTTTTCATAATTACTTTCATGTGGGATATATCTAGATTCAAAAACTATGGATCGGAAATGGTTGTCTACAAATCGTTTGTCTAGATAATATAATGAAGGAGTAGATTTTTTCATCAAGTTTGCAGTTGAACATGCTCGGGACTCTGGTAGAATAGTCTGTCCTTGTTTGAAGTGTGCTTATATTCAACGTGTCAACGCTAATGATTTGAGAGATCATTTGTTTGTGTATGGAATTGATACAAGTTACACTTGTTGGATATGGCATGGGGAAACAGAGTCTAAATATGATAATGACGATGTTAGGAGGGATAGTAGTGGATCATCATTTGATAACTATGAGGGACATTCGTTAGAGGATATGACTTAAAAGGTTGAGGAAAGTGTTCGGGATTATCTAAAAAATTTTGAGAAGTTATTGAATGACTCGGAGAAACCTTTGTATGGTGATTGTAAGACGTTTACGCAATTCTCCGCTACTTTAAGGTTGTACAACTTAAAAGCATGTAACGGATGGAGTGATAATAGTTTCACAGAATTATTGTCACTTGTGAAGGATATGCTTCCTAATGATAACGTTCTACCCGATCGTACCTATGAAGCGAAGAAGATTCTATCCTCTTTGAGCATGAGTTATGAGAAGATACATGCATTCCCTAATGATTGTATTTTATATCGCAATGACAATGCATCTTTGGATAGTTGTCCTAATCCTGAATGCAAAGCACCATGATACAAGAAGAAAAAGGTTCCCGCTAAGGTGTTATGGTATTTTCCTATAATACCAAGATTAAGGCGGATGTTTAATGATGTTGAAGATGCCAAGAACCTAAGATGGCATGCTGATGACAAGATAGATGACGGGCTTCTTAGACATCCATTTGACTCTCCACAATAGATGACGATTGTTGGGTTGTTTCCTAAATTTGGTAAAGAAGCAAGAAATGTGTGCCTTGCGCTTTCTGCGGATGGAATGAATCCACACAATCAAGGCAGCTACAGTTTATGGCCGGTGATTTTTGTTATATACAATTTACCTCCGTGACTCTATATGAAACGCAAGTATATGATGTTGTCTTTACTCATTTTCGGGCCAAACCAACCTGGGAATGATATTGATGTTTATTTGGCACCTTTGATTGATGATTTTAAGTTCTTATGGGACATGGGCGTTGAAGTATTTGATGCATATAGTGAATAAAATTTCACTTTGAGAGCAATGTTATTCTGTACTATAAATGATTTTCCGGCGTATGGCAACTTGTCAGGTTATAGTGTGAAAGACTATTATGCATGTCTAATATGTGAGGAGAATACTTCATTTGTTCAGCTAACACATGGCCGAAATACTGTGTTCCTTGGGCATCGTAGGTTTTTACCGAAGAATCATCATTATCATAGGCAAAGAAAAGCGTTCAATGGATTCCAAGAAGAAAGGCAGGCACCAATCCGGTTGACGGGTCAACAAGTGTGGCTGAACATGAAACATTTGAGTGTCAAGTTTGGGAAAAGGAATAAAGATAAGCCTCCATCACTTGGGTGGAAGAATATGTCAATATTCTTCCACTTCCTTATTGGGAATCTTTCTACGTGAGACATGCCCTTGATGTGATGCATATTGAGAAAAATATATGTGACAGTCTTGTTGGTACATTACTTAATGTTCCACGAAAGACTAAAGATGGCATAAATACTCGAATGGATATGGAAGAAATGGGTATTAGACGGGAGCTGACACCGCGAGACAACGGAAGAAGAACATATTCACCACCAGCGTGTCATACTCTTTCCAAAAAAGAGAAAATTTCATTTTGTGAATTATTTCACAGTGTCAAGGTTCCGGAAGGGTATTCTTCAAATGTCAGAAGGCTCATGTCGATGAAAGAGTCAAAATTAATTAACATGAAGTCTCATGATTGTCATATCTTGATGCAGCACTTGTTGCCAATAGCTGTACGTGGAATTTTGCCCAAACGTGTTCAAATTACTATCACGAGGCTTTTTTGGTTTTTTAAAGCCATCTGTCCTAAAGTTATACATCCTGATAGTTTGGACGCCTTACAAAAAGGGATTGTGATTACTTTGTGCCAACTTGAAATGTATTTTCCACCGTCATTCTTTGACATTATGGTACATCTAACTATTCATTTAGTTTATGAAATAAAGATGTTAGGACCTATTCATGGGCATTGCATGTACCCCTTTGAATGGTTTATAAAGTTGATAAAAAGTTATGTGAAGAATCGTTATCGGCCAGAAGGATGTATTGTTGAGAGTTACCTTGTGGAAGAGGCAATTGAGTTTTACACAAAGTACTTGTCAAATGATGAAGCTCTTAGTATTCCTAAGTCTCGACATGCAGGAAAATTTGAAGGACAGGATATTAGAGGCAAACAGTTTGGGTGTGTAGACGCTAACATGTTTTGTGCAGCACATATATGTGTTACACAACAGTGATGATGTTCAGCCGTACATTGAAGAGCATATGACTTCTTTACAGATTGAAAATCCATCAAAGACTGAGAAATGGATTATCGATAAACATAATATTTCCTTTATTGATTGGATAAGAGATCGTATCATTCCACTCATCTGGCATTCCCCAACTTTAATTTCCGAAACCCTACATTGGTTGTCTCAGAAACCTCGTTATGAAGTTTTTCAATATACCAGTTATGTGATCAATGGTTGTACTTTTTATACAAAAGAACAAGATGGGAAGTGTACAATGCAGAATAGTGGGGTGACTTTACTGGCTGAGGCAATGCATATTGCTAGTGCGAAAGACAAGAATCCAACTTATGCAGATATGAATTATTATGGTGTGATTGAACATATATGGGAGTTAGATTACACTGTATTTAAAATCCCTGTATTCGGCTGCAGATGGGTTGATAATGGCTGTGGGGTTAGATATGAAGATGGATTCACATTAGTAGATCTTAATAGGGCAGGGCATAAACAAGACCCATTCATCTTAGCATCACAAGCGACACAAGTATTCTATGTCACTGACCCTACTGATAACAGATGGTCTGTGGTACTATCTACAAAAAAAAAAAAGAAATGCCAATGAATGTGATGATAAAAATGATGCCAATTGGAATAAAGAGTGTGTCTCAGCTGTGCAAGCAACTCAATTATTGAACGATAATAACAATAAAATTAATGAGGAGGAAATATATATCAAGGATGATCATCATGAAGTAATATATGTATCAGATCCTGAATATAATCCGAAAACAAGGAGAAAAAAAAGAAGGAAAAGAAGGCAATGAGGGTAATAATATTGTAACATATAATATCTATGTTGGTTTTTTTAAATACATTTTTCAACTCAATTATGCTCAATAAATAACATTCTAAATAATTTATTTATTAATTTTTTTTAGAGATATGGCCAACAAAAATATTGATAGGGACAGCAGTGATGAAGAAGGAAAAAGAGGACCTATGATTATGAGAATCATCACAGATATGAGGAATAAAGGAGAATCGGTTGAGTTGGGATGGAATACTTACAATCTTCCCATTGACCCTTATGCAGACATGTTCTTGACTTACATTTCACTTGTGACACGTAACCGTGTTCCTATCTCCTATAATAATTGGAAGCAGGTTCCGGCGGGTCATAAGGAGCATATTTGGCAGGAAATCACGATAAATATACTATTTTATGTAATCATTTTCGTATGTCAAATGTTATTAATTTTAATACATTAACATCGGTATACATTTATATGTCTTATTTTGCAGAGGGTGTTTAATGTGCCAAAGAGTAGGAAGAAATGGCTTCTTAAACATTGTGGGGAGCGTCTAAGAACATTTAGGTCATATTTAGCTCGTAGGAAATTGCACAGAAAGAGGGATGGTTCTCTATGGTAGAATCCACCCAAATGATACGATTTATCGATCAAGAAAGTTGGAACCAATTTATTGCATATCGTCTTATGGGTGATTTTAAGGTATTTGTTAGGTAACAATTAAATTTTTTGTATCGATCCTAGTATTGTGCATAATATTGAAATAATCATATCACTATGTTTTGGCTTGTCACATAGGAAAAAAGTGCCAAAAATAAAGAGATTGTGAAACAGAATAAATAGCGGCATAATATAGCTCGTAAAGGGTATGCAAGCCTTGAAGAGGAGTTGGTATATATTTTGTAATTTATCTATTTATAGCTTATTGACGACTTTTATACTATTAGTACATTATAAGAATATTTTTTGATTTATAGCTCATAGCCCAAGACTTAAACCCATGTACCTCGTCCATTAATATTGGTACATCATGGAAGAAGGCTAGAGCAACAAGAAATGGATATAATAATGAAGATGTAGATGTTGCAGCCACAAAAATTATAAATTTGTAGATATCTAGAACCCTACTTAGTTTTCTTTTAGAAAACTATTATATTATGCTTATTCATGTAAGCTAAATTTACATATATTATATACATTACAGGACGAACCTCAAGCATCAGTTGTTGAGGAGGGGGTAGACCAATATAACATTGTGTCCCACGCTATAGGAATTGTAGAACACCTTGGAAGACACAAGGGTCTTGGATTAGGTGTTACGAGAACGAGCATACGTGGTCGATCTCATGGTTCTCGTAGCACTAATGAGCAAGTCGCCATCCTCACCCAGAAATTGAACGTGGCATTTGAAAGGATGGTAACAATAGAGCAAGAGTTGTCATTTATTAAATCTCAAGGGTATAAGCCATCCGATTCAGTCAACCATGATCAGCTTCACATACCTAATGTAAATAGCGTCAGAGACAGTTGTGAAGTTGATGCACGTCTTTCTTCTCTTTCTGAGGTAAGCATTACATAACTATGAATTGTTATTAAATGTATTCGGTGTCATAAATAATTAATAATGTGTAATATTTTTGTTTAGGGTTTGCATAAATGTGACTTGTTAGCGAATGACCTTTCAACACTTTTAGCGAAAGGAAGGGTCCGCATCAGTCATAGTACCCAAACGAAAACTGTACACGGGTACAACTTAGCCCTAAATACAAGGCCGGTGAGTATTGACACTCCAATCATTGGCAGTACGCTCTTGCCTTGTTATAAAAAGGGCGATGAGGTAGCCACAGTGCTAGAAGCTCATGGAAGCTTTATGCCTTGGCCTGCGGATCAGATACGTCTCACTAATGAAGAGGTATTGACATTCGACATCTTCATTAAACCTTGTTTAGTAGTTACACTGTTTATACCTTTTTCATATATATATGCTCAATACATATTTTGTTTATTATTATCAATTAAGGAATCAAAAAAGGAATCAAAGAAGAAGACTTCTCCTGCTAGTAAAACCAAGAGAGGTACTAGTAGAACGAGCAACACAAAAGAGGGTGCTGCTAAAGGAAAGAGAACTAAATCTGAAAAATCAGTTGCCCCACAAAAGATTCCTTCTTTGGAAATATGCTAACCTCCACCAGCATTAGCTTTATTGTATTTCTATGCGTAAAACTACCTCGGGAATAATTATATTTCCATTTATTGTCGTCCTGAGTATGTTGGGACGGACGATGCTACTTACATGGTATCGATGTTTGACATAAGCGACATTTATAATTAGGAATGGATGTCAACCATGAGTGTCGCCATTTATGTCATGTAAGCATTATTTCATATTTTAGATTTTAGTACTCTTGGAGAAATGGAATTTTTATGACCTCTTATATGAGTTATTAGTTATTAAAAAATATGCATTGTTATTGTTTTCTATAGGTTGGTAGCTAGTCGCGCTGCGATGGAGGGAATGTTGCCCTCTATTGTGTTTGTGTGCCCATACTACATAGCTGACGGTAGTATAATAACATAAGTTAGGCACATAAACTATTTAGCGGATCGTATTTTGATTGAGGAACAAAACAAGCTCTATCTCATTCCTCACCTCGCAACTAAACATTGGGTTTTGTATGCCATCCGACCTAATCTTAATAAATTCTATGTGTTTGATTCCCTTCGAACCTATGACATGCCTTTTGAGGTCGCTCGTCATGGTGGGAAGGAATTTATCGACATGTTAGTATAATTTTTACTTCTTACTTCATTAGCTTATTTATACATATATATATTCTACTTTCATTATTTGAGGTATATATACTTACAATATTATGTATCCAACTCTATTTATTAGGGCACTATGGATGGCATATCAAAGGAGAGGTGGGAATGGTGTTCCAGACCCAAAGAATCTTCAATATGAGCCTATCATGGTAAGTAGGAAGACAACTATTTTATATTTTATTTTAATTCAAATTAATATCTAATAGTTAGAGAGCTAAATGAATTCATTTGACTGTGTCCACAATAGCAAAACGGTGATGATTATGGATACTATATATGTAGAGCAATGGATCTTATAGTCCATAATAGATCAGTCAACATAGATCCAAGCCATGTATGTTTGCTTTTCCATATTTTTCTATTAATGAATCATGACATATATATTTTTGACCTAATGGATAACTTTATATTAATTAAAACATGGGCGTTGTAGTTTTTCACCGATGACTATGCACAAGGCCAGCAATACAATGTTGATGAAATTGATGAAGTTAGAGACCAATGGGCCAAGCACGTGCACTCATTCATTCACTATTAGGTAGCGATCTATATATTCTACATGCATTTTTAGGTTTGTATTTCGTCTACATCTTTCGGTATTCCAGCCTAGATCTCTAAACTCTTTACTTTGGGGTGTAGAGCTACCAAGTTGTGGTATGCCTACTAATTTTTATTCCTAAGTATGGTCGGTGTATTGAGACATGCATACCAATTATAGATTGATTGATATTATAGTGTGATTGCAGATTTGGTATGAATTGATTTTGTTTTACATTGCATATTTGGTAATTATTTGAACATACAACTGTGTATGTGGGTAGGAACAAAACAGAAAAAACATTAAAAAAACCTATAGTTTTAATAACGGTTCTTACTAAGAACTGTTATTAAAACTACGTATTTAATCTCAAATTTATGCTCAATTAATACGTATTAGGGTTTAATAAATGCATGATCAGTGCTTGAAACCCTAATTGGAAGATAGACTTTTAATAATGGTTCTTAAACAAAACCGTTAATAAAACCTATGTTTTAATAACGGTTTTGCATAGAACCATTATTAAAACATAGGTTTTATTAACGGTTTTGTTTAAGAACCGTTATTAAAACTCCGTTTAATCTCATATTTATGCTCATTTAATACGTATTAGAGGGTTTAATAAATGCATAATCAATGACTGAAACCCTAATTCGATAATGTTTTAACAACGGTTTTTGTATTAACCATTATCAATACCTAGTTTTCCACAACAGTTTTTTTCTTATAAACCGTTCTTGAAACCTTATTTTTAACAACGGTTTACTGAAAAACCGTTATTAAAACCTTTTTTTAACAACGGTTTTTACTTTAAAACCGTTATTAAATATGAAGTTTACGCACATATTCGCGGGTTTTAGTGTATTTTTCATGACGGTTATGAACCGTTATTAACGATTTAATAATGGGTGTTTCAATAATGGTTGAAAACCGTTATTAAAACTATAAAATAACCATTATTAAAACCCCTTTCCGGGGTAGTGTCTACAACTTTGCTCTCACTCTCCCTCTCTCCCCTTTCCTTTTCTTCCCCTTTTCAGACAAAACATGCCCCTATAGCCCTTCCCCGCATGCTCTGTTTTCCCTTCTTCTTCTTCCTCTTCCTACTACCCTATATGTCACCCTCTTGCACCTCTACCTAACCAGCTATACCTGCCCTTTCCCACTCTTCCTTTTCCTCTCCTTAACTTCCCTTCTCTACCCATTTTTCGAGCCACCCTCCTCCTAGCTGAGCCTTCTTCTCCCTTCCTTCCCTTTTTCTCCCCTTCCCCTATTTTTACTCCCCCACCCTCAACCGCCACTACCACCACCCACACAACAACCTTCACAACCTCCCTACCACCCTTACTACCTCCCTACACCACCAAGTCACCCCCACACACCCCCTACAACCACCCTTCTTCTTATTCTTTTTCTTTCCCCCCTTCTCGGCCTCCACCCTACACCACCACCATTCGCCATCGTTCCACCTCTTCTACCACCACCACCACGACCACCAATCCACTCCCAAGAACTTTCCTTAAAACCAATATGCCTCCCTTATCCAAGACCCAACCCTGGAGCCCCTTATTTTCCTTCTTCTTTTTCCTTCCTTCTTCTCCTCTACCACCCTTGCAACCATTTTTGCAACCCTGCAACCACCGCCTCTGCCGCCTGAGCTGCCAATCACCGACCCCTGACCACACCTACACCCTTATTACCTCCCTACACTCTACCTAACCCCTAAAATGCTAACCAAACCAACACCTCCCTTCCTCCACTTCCCCCCTCTTCAATCCCTTCTCCCCCTTCAACTCCGCATGTAGCTCACGCTACTCATGCAGCGTGAGTTCTACAATTATTTGAACCTTGTTTGGATTAAATTTTGAGGTATAATAATGATTAATAATAGTATGTATTTAATTAAGTTTTGATAAAGGCTTATTCTTTTGATTTTTGTACTCCTAATATGATAAATATTGATATTATTTTTAGGTATTGATTTTGCTAATCAAAGCTTAAACCTTTAACTAGGGTACTAGTAAGGTTTGATTATTGCGGGAAATAAGGTAATGGTTATACCCGACTAAGATGTATGGATATACGTATGCTAGCACATTAGGGTTTTAATATGTTTATATACATGATATATGTTGTTAGGTATAATGTATTTAGTGGCATATGTTGGTTGATGAAAAGGAAAGTATGTTGATTTATGTGTCATGGGTAGAGATAATGCGTAAGGAAGGAGCTTTGTTGTTAATAATAATGTTAAGTGCATATGTATGATATAATATGCTAATGTAGCCATTTGGTGCATAAGTAATGTTAATATGAGCTATAGGGGCATTTTGGTAAATTTGCTTGTGAAAAGGGTATAACCTAAATAAGTGTGTGGCGGGTAGGTGCTAATATGTATTAATGATAAATAATAATAGTTGGCGGGGTTGGATAAAGTGTATGGAGTATTCATATTAATAGTTTATGTAGTGAGGGTATTTTCGTAAAAGTGGCATAATAAGGGGAAAATTGTAATTTTTAGGTAAAGAGGTAAAATGGTAATTTAATAATGGAGAAGGAAAATTTAGTAATTTAGCATAAAGAAAAGGGTATGTTCGTAATTTTGTAGAGTAAAGGGGTAAAATAGTAATTTGATAAAGGAGAAGGGTATTTAAGTAATTTGGCATAAAGGAAGGGCATTTTTGATAATTATGTAGAGTAAAAGGGTAAAATGGTAATTTGGTATAAAGGAAGGGTATTTTGGTACTTATGTAAAGTAAAAGGGTAAAATGGTAATTTGGTATAGAGGAAGGGTATTTTGATAACTATGTAAAGTAAATGGGGTAAAATGGTAATATGATCAACCGAAAGGGTAACTTGGTAAATTTTAACAAGTGAGGAGGGAAAATGAGTAAATTAACCAACCAAAATGGCAGTTTGGCAATTTTAATTATTAAGAAGGGTAACGTGGTAAATTAACCATTCAAAAGGGAAATTTGGTAATCTTAATAAGTGAGAGGGGCAATTTGGTAATTTTGCCAACCAAAAGGGTGATTTGATAATTTAATAAGTATGGAGGATAATTATGCAAGGAGTAATCTGGTAATTATGCAAACATGAAGGGTAATGTGGTAAATTGGCAGATGAAGAGGGGTGACTTGGTAATTTTGCAGATAAGGGGTATTTCAGTAATTTTGTAAAGATGATAGAGGTAAATCTGTAACTTGTGTTTAACACGTCAATGGATTAAATGAGTTTCATAATAAGACATAAGTAGCATTGAATAATAGGATAAGGGTATTTGACAAGTAGGGAGTATCACAAGAACATGGCATAACCTAGGGTTGGATTGATAATTAAGGGTGTGATATGGTGTCTATATCATAATCATGCAAGAGGTGCTTGGTTGGTAAGTGTGTCGCGAAATGTGTGTTAGATATGTTTGAAGTATGTGTTAGGGTTTTATGTATGCCATGATCCTTGATATGGAATGCTTGATTTTATGGCCAGTATATCTTTATGTCTTTGGATTTGTAACCTTTCCCCTTCCATCAAATTGAATAAATGGACCTTTGAATAAGACATTGAATAAATTACTAATTACGTAAATTGAAAGATTATTAAGCTGGTTCTAAACCAATCCACCAGCATAATAGTGGCCAGGTGCAAGATGCCCTGGAGACAAATCCACCGACTAATAATAGTGGTCAGGTAGGTACTACCCTATATATTTTTGATCCACTAGCTATAATAGTGGGGGATTCTGAGCTTAATAAACCAAATGTTGGATATTAATAAAGTATGGAAAAATACTTATCATTTATAGTGGAACACCATGTGAGTCAGGGTCAGACCGGTCCACAAGTGAATATTAGTGGCCAGGTGCAGGGCACCATGGAAACCAATCCATCGGCGAATAATAGTGGTCAGGTGTGTGTTGCCTTATATGTTTTTGATCCACCAACTATAATAGTAGGGTTCCCGCACTCATAAGGATATAAATCAAGAGATGATGATTGGATAATATTTAATTAATGGCTTAAGACTAAAATTATTGATTTCATGTTATGATCTAATGAGATGACTTAAGTTTGGCTTCATTGCTTGTCCCTGCTTGGGTATATGATGGAATTGCTAAGTATACAGATTTTGGGTTATGTATCTTTTATTGTATGTGGTGTTGCCTTGTGCACTGGTTCTGGTGTTGTTTGTGATTTTACTAAGCCCGCGTATGATAATATCCTATGTCATTATGTATTTATGTGTTGCATGAGGGCCTACCTTTCAGTTTGGTTTAAAGGGTTACTCAGTACCATAGGACTGAAGGGTGCCCTTTGTGGGCCCCTGCCTATTCAATGGGCAGCGTCCCCTTGTAGGTCCATTGTAGGTGCTATTCAAGAAGGCATTGGGTATGAGCGTAAGGATTATCCATAAGCTTTTAGGGTTCTCTTCCACCTATTTAAATCCTTTGTAAATGATCTTGATTTTTGTAACCACTATTGGTGGATTTTATTAGTGTAAGTGTTTATTGTGCCACTCCGATTTAAATAAAATCTAATTTTGAGGAAATTGTATTTTGATCATTTAGCCTTAGCACTTGGTACTAAAACGGTAGGAGTAAACCGATCTGGTACTAAGTATGGCAGTAATATCCCCGAAATTCACGGTTTTTGCTTTTTACTTCTGCTATTTTCTTTAATTAAAATAAAATTTTTTTAATAGTGAATTTTGGGGGTGTTACATAAATAACTATGTATTATTATTGTCATCTATAGATTGGTAGCTAGTCATGTTGTAGTAGAGGAGATGCTTTCCTCTAATGTGTTTGTGTGTCTATATTGCATATCTGACTGTACTACAATAAGTGAGGGTTGACACATAAATTATGTAGTTGATCACATCTTAAGGAAGGGGCACAATAACAAGCTTTATATCATGCCTCACCTTGTAAGTGCATATTAGGTTTTGTATGTAGTCCATCCTAATAAAAAAAAGTATTTATTTTTTATTTCTTTTGAAAATATTTCGTTCCTTATGTTGTTGCTCCTTCTAAAGGAAAAGATTGAATTGACATGTTAATGTACTTCTTACTTCACCAACTTTTTCTAATTTATTTTTTTGAGGTATTTAAAGTTAAAATATTGAGTATCAACTTTATCTATAAGGCCACTATGGATAGTGTATATGAGGAGAGTAGAAATTGTGTGCCAGACCCAAGAAATCTTGAGTATGAGCTTGTAATAGTATGTAAAAAAAGTATTATTTATGTTATGTTATTTCAATTCCAATTATTATCTAATAGAACGACAAAATAAATTAATTAATTTAACAATGTCCACAATAAGAAAATAATATTAATTGTAGATATTATGTTTGTAGAGTAATTGATCTCATACTCCTGAATAAATATGTGAATATAGATACAAGCCATATATGTTTCTTTTTCCATAGTTTTTCATTAATAAATCTATGGCATATTAATTACTAACGGAATGATCGAATAGTGTCAATTTGTAGTTTTTCAACAATGGATATGCATGAGGCCAAAATACATAGATGATAAAATTAATGAAATAAGAGGTCAATTGGTTAAGTTTGTGTGCTCACACACTTAGTATTAGGGATCTACATGCATGCATGTTTAGGTTTGTATCTTATATATCTTTTGTTCTTCTATGCAATTGGAGATGCACATACATGAATGCAAGCGTTTATAAGTTATTGATAGTTAGGTTTTATGATCTATGGACTTAAGCTTTGAAGTGTAAAGCAACCAACTTGTGTTACACCTACTAATTTTGATTTTTGGGTATGCTTAGCGTACTGAGATGTACCAATTACAAGTTTGTCACATATACATTTATCATTTGGGAGGAACATATGCATGGATTTTTTCTATTTTACACATTCTAGATTCGGTAAATATTCAAACATACAATTATGTATGTGAGTTGGAAAAACCACATAATTTGTAAACAAAAAATGAAGGATTTAATAACGATTCTAGTTATCAACTTGTGGTATGCCTAGCTACTAATTTCCATTCCTCAATATGCTTAGTGTACCAAGATGTACCAATTATAGGTTTATATATATATATATATATATATATATATATATATATATATATATATATATATATATATATATATATATCATTTCATGAATTAGTGTTGTTTTACACATTATAGATTTTGTAAATATTCAAACATACAACTGTGTATGTGGGTGGAATAAAACTGCATAATTTGTTTTTAAAAAAGAATTAGGTTTTAATATCTATTGTTGCCTAAAACATTATTAAAACCCTAAGGTATTAATCTATTTCAAGAATTTTGAATATTAGTTTTATGTAAAGTGATTATTAAAACTAGGTTTTAATAACCGTTAATAAATGGTAACTTAAATGATTATTAAATACTAATTAGGGTTTAATTATTTTGTGGTTGCATATTTAATGCTAACACATACATTTTAATAAGGTTTTGGGATAAAAAAATTATTAAATCATGCATTTAATACTAATTATTTATTATTTAGGATTTTCATCAATGCTTTATTAGGATTTAGTTAGGTAATTTTTTATAGTTTTAAAGTTGTTGAACTATTTGTTTTAATAATAGTTTCTAAGTACAACCATCACTTAAACCTTAATTTTGACCAAATTATATGGATTTCTAGGTATTTGATGATTGTTTTGGTGCTGCTAAATTTTTTAATAATGTACAATCCAATAATAGTTCAAAATCGTTACTAAAATCATTTCAAAACCATTATTAAAATCCCTTCATGAGGTGGTGGTAACACACTATCACTAAAACAACTTGGCTACATATTTTTCTCAAAAGCTCAGCCTACTCCATCTTAGATTATTCAAAATGTCGCACATATGTTTGTCTTTTAAGCTAGACCAACTACTTTTTAATATTAACAAAAAGTTATAGAACTATTTCATATTGGGATTAAGTGAGGTTGTGATGTTTAAGACATATTTCATATATTCTAATTAAGTGGTTTGGGGATTGGGATGGAGTGTGATTAAAGGTAGATTTAAATACCATATTAAAGATATGATCAAGATATGTAACTGACATAGGAAGCATTTTTTTTTTGGTAAATAGTTATTAGCTTTTATTTATCAATAAAACATGAGATAACAAACCCAATAAGACACTTATTACAACTTCACTGTCTTAAATCATTAACTTGAGAAACTAGCAATCTTAGTAGCTACTCCTTAACTATTTGTCTTAGAATCTGGCATGATGTTTTCACCTTAGCCAAAAAATTTCTAGTGTTTATTTCCTTCCATATAGGATAAATGGTTGTAGTGAATGGATAATGAATAATCAGCTTCTTATTCCTTGGTCCCCTCCCTCCTCTCTGCTTACAATGTAGGATACTAGACAAAGTATTAATGGTATGCATTATCCTAGGAAGGGGTTTTAATAATGGTTATTTTATGGTTTTAATAACAGTTTTGAACTGTTATTAAATTGCCTGTTATTAAATCTTTAATAACGATTCATAACCGTCATAAAAAATATACAAAAAACCGTGAAAATGTGCCTAAAATTCATATTTAATAATGGTTTTCAAGTAAAAACTGTTGTTAAAAACTAGCTTTTAATAATGGTTTTCAATTAAAACCATTGTTAAAAACAAGGTTTCAATAACAGTTTTAAAGTCAAAACTATTGTGAAAAAGGAGGTTTTAATAACGGTTATTACAAAAACCGCTGTTAAAATATGATCCAATTAGGGTTTCAGTAATTGATTATGCATTTATTAAATCCTAATACGTATTAAATGAACATAAATTTGAGATTAAATACATAGTTTTAATAGTGGTTCTTAATAAGAACCTTTATTAAAACTATATGTTATTTTATGTTTTTACTGTTTTCTTCCTGCCCACATACACAGTTGTATATTCAAATATTTACCAAATCTACAATGTAAAACAACATCAATTCATATATACATGCATGTCTTCCTCCCAAATGATAATCCATATTTTCAATCAAGCTCTAATTCATATGTCTGAATACATTGTGAATACTAAGGAGTGAAAATTAGTAGGCATACATGTAATACCCCGTATTTTCGAAATCTAATTTTATTAAGTTTAATGATTTTATTAGCGAAATTTGATGTAAATATTTAATTATGTTAATTTCGATTCATTTTATGGATTTATCGACGATTTCGACTTCATATTTGAATTTAATTAATCGTTGTCATTGCGGACCATTCTAGATAAATTTGTTCACGACCATGATTTTATTATATTCATATGATCTTGATTTTCATTTAAAAATATGTATTCCCGTTCTTTCTCGTATTTTGATTTTTAATATTTTAGATCGATTCTGATTATAACTTCGTCCTGTGATTACGACTTTATAGAATTTCTATTTAAATAGCTAAATTTATTTTAATAATTTTATCCGTAGAAAATATTTCTGACTTTAAATTTATTCGTTTCTAGAAATCATTAATATTTTTGGGAAGTTTTAAATTAAAAAGATTTTCGGAGCTTATTTATGAATTTCTTTCCGAAATTAATTTTCTTCCGTTTTACCCTTTTTTGATTTGCGGAAAACCGATTTCGGAAAATATTAAAATTAGTCTCAGTTTATTAGAATTTGATTTAAATATTTTTTATATGATTTTAAATAATTTTTTGAGGTCTTATAATGTATTTCCGTAAATAATATAAATTTTTACGTTCGTTGGTAAATTCTTCCGAAAATGTTTCTGAAATTCTTTAAATAGCTTTTATTTATTAATTTTAAGCTTTCGAATCGTTTCAAAATAAATTTTCGTTAAATAAAATTTAGATAAATTCTTCTAATAACAATTCTAAATATTTCATATTTTATTTTTACTTGTATTTGTAAAAAAAAAAAAAAAAACACCCTGCCGGTACCGACCCCCCCTCTTCTTTTCCTTTCTCTCTTCTCTTTCCCTGCTCCCGACCCTTGCTCCCTATTCCCTTTTCGAGCCAACAGCAGCCCAAACCCCAGCCGCCTCCTTCTCCCCAGCTCCTCCCTCCTCCTTCGTCGATCGTCGGCAGCCACGACCGACCGCCACCAACCGCGCACAGCAGCCGAAGAAGCCAGCAGCAACAGCGCGCTACAGTAGTGATGAGCAGCAACGCAGGCTGCGCTGCCATCATCCGGCCACATCGAGCGTCTCCCGACTGCCAACGAGCAACCCTCAGCCTCCGACGAAGCTTCTCCAGCCTTCCCTTGTCCCGATTCGTTGATTTTCCTTTGGTATAATTTTCTGAAAAACCCTAACATTGATTTGATTAATTGAGTATGAATTCTCTTATAATAAGCTAAATTGATTGTTCGATTATGTATATCTATGTTGTATGATTGATTTAGAATGGTTGATTGTAGTGTATTGGAATGATTTGTGAAAATTGGATTTTTGGCCGGGTTATGCCCGAATTTTTTGGATCTGCCTGATTTGGCGATTTTGGGAAAATTGATTATACAATACATTTTAAAATGTATCTAATTTCATATCGGAACTGTCAATTTGAGAAAATTATGCGGAATCAATCGGAATTTGATTCCTAGGTCAAAATTCGTGTGTAATGAAATTCGGTCGCATAATTGAGTCGTTCCGCTCAATTGATTTTATAATATCGTTTGAAATGTATTTAATTTCATATCGGAAGTGTTGATTTGGGAAAATTACGTGTAATTGATAGGAATTGGATTTTTAGGTCAAAACTCTTGTGGGACTAAATTGGATTGTATAATCGGGTCGTTTTATTCATTGATTATATAATTTATATTAGAATATATTTAATTACATTTCCAAACCATTAATTTATATATTTTAGTAAGAATTGATCGGATTTGTATTCTGGGCTCAAAAACCCTAATTATGCTAAATTGGGTATTTCTTTTATTAGTTTTGAGCAATTGATTATATGATATGTTATAAAATATATCTAATTGCATTTCTAAACATTTAATTTAAATCAATTAATAGAATTCAACCGAATTGTATTTTTGGGCCTAAAACCCTAGATTTCAAGTGAAATTATGAAATTAATCATATGTATAATTGTTTTTCTAAAATTAAATTTATAGAAATAGTTGAAATGATCCTAATTGCATTCTAATACCATTAATTGGAATTAATTTATTTGAATTATCCAAGCTTGTGTCGTGGGCTTTAAAACCCTAATTTTGAAAATGGATAGTCTTAAATTGGCTACTAGGAAGATTGTTTTGTTGAAATTGATTATCTAGATTTATTTAAAATCAGTTTAATAGTACTCTTAAGCTATCAATTTGAGGTAATCGAAGTGATTTGGTCGATTCATAGTTTAGGCATTAAACCCTAATCTTCGGGGATGGTTTTATAAAATTGATTTTGCTATGTGTCTTTTATCTAATCGATTTCTAGCTTTTGGTTTTAAATCATTTGAATTATGTTTAATCTAATTAGTTTGGATTTGGTTCTATGCAAATGGTTGGTTTACCTATTTAGTTGTAAAACCTAATGAATAAGTCATTTTCGATTAATTAACTTATAATCGATTATTCTTTCTCGGGCTTTCCAAATTAATTTTAAATGTCCCAAGTGATATGTGTGTTAATCCAATTTGATTTATATTTAATCTTAAATCTTAATAGAGCTATGCTCTTGAGTCCTAAGTTTTGGATACGTTTTCCAAGAAAGATCGTTTGTGTCCGTTTACGTTTATTTAATTTGAATATGTGAATTATTAATTGATAAGATGGTTTCTAACCTAGTTCCGATTTCTATCGGCGATCTAGGAAAACTTTTTCATGGATTGTCGAGCTTTTGATAGCTTTCCCTCTTTCTCAATTTGCTTAGCTAGCTTCAGATTTAGGTAAGTCACTACTTACCTTTACTTATGATGGACTCTGGATGTATTTCTGTTCCGAGTGGAAGGTGATGACTATGCTTATTGATCATTTAATCCTGTCCAGCGTATGCTGTATTTTGTGTGGTAATTTTATGTATGTATGATTTCATAGCCTCAATGCCAATGCATGTTAGTATGACGTTGAATATGATATATATTTGAGTATGTGAAGGGTTGAGTATGGATTTGAAACTATTTGATACCTTATGTTGTATCCTTATGTTATGGAATTATTCATGTGGGCCTGATTTATGGTCGGTTAAAATCCCTGAATAAGATACTAATTATTTAAAGTGGAAGATCACGTGAGTTGGGCCGAGGTGTAGGGTCTGTTCCACTGGACGATAATAGTGGCTCAGGTGTCCTATCCCTGAGAGGTGATTCAAGTCGTTCCACCGGTTCAGAATAGTGGCTCAGGAACGTTTTGCCCTAAGAGGTGTAGGATCCGTTCCACCGGATGATAATAGTGGCTCAGGTGTCCTATCCCTAAAAGGTTCTTTAGTCCGTTCCACCAGATTAAGAATAGTGGGGCCCTATACTCAACGTGAATAAGAATATGATATGAATTAAGTAATGAATAAGACACTAATTATTTAAAGTGGAGGATTACGTGAATCAGGACCAGGTGTAGGGTCTGTTCCACCGGATGATAATAGTGGTTCGGGTGTGTTATCCCCAAGAGGTGCTTCAAACCGTTCCACCAGTTTAAGAATAGTGGCTCAGGAGCGTTTTGCCCTCAGAGGTGTAGGATCCGTTCCACCGGATGATAATAATGGCTCGGGTCTGTTGTCCCCAAGAAGTGCTTCAGACCGTTCCACCGGTTTAAGAATAGTGGGGTCCCTGAACTCATCGTAAATAAATAAAATAGGATGTAATAATGATTATTATTAGATTGTTGGATTGGTGTTACTTAGCATGCGATCGTGATTTCTTATACGCTTATATCTCATGTGTCGTTATGTATAGTAATGTACTTATAAGTATTAATCTGTGACCCTATGTTTTATTGTATGTAATACATGTATAATTGAGTATGAAAATTGTAAGCTAGAGTCTTTTATATCTTACGTGTTTTATGTTTCCTTCCATGAGTTGGGTAGTCTTGATTTACTCAGTACTGGACCCGTACTGATGCTACCATGGTTGAATGGGTCCTGTGATGATCCACTGATGGTGGGGAGCAGACCTCTTGTGCAGGTTTAAGATCGGATACTATTTTGGGGTGGAAGGCTTGACTTGAGAGAGTAGGCAATCCAGAATTTGATCCGTCGGGTTTTATCTTGTTTAACTGTATTCATACTTGGAAGTTACAAGTGTTGTATTTAAAATTTCAAGGGTATTGTAATTAACTTTCAATTTCTCGTGCTCTGATAATCTTTTAAAATTCGGATTTATTTCACAGGTTCCGCTGATTAATTCAGCGATGATTTTATTTAGTGAATTTATTCACTTGCCATCTGCCTGTGGATATCTCCTTGTGGGAGGTTATCCTTATGGCATAGATGTTTGAAATTTCGTTTGACAGGTTTTAACCTTGCATTTAACATGAGATAGATGGTGGAAATTTATCTTGTGTTAGATGTGGCGGTAACATTCCCCAAATTCTATTTTAGCTTCCGCTTTATTCTTTCAAAAAAAAATTTCAGGAGTGAATTTTGGGGGTGTTACAATACCACAATTAAGTACCTCTGCACTCCAAATTCAAACGTTCATACGTCATAGCCTAGAAGACCAAAATACGTAGACGAAATACAAACCTAAACATGTATGTAGAATATAGATCCCAAGCTAATACCGAATGTATGAGTGCACATGCTTGGCCCATTGGTATCTAACTTCATCAATTTCATCAACATTATATTTCTAGCCTCGTGCATAGTCATCGATGAAAAACTACAACACCCAAGTTTTGATTAATATACAGTTAGCACTTAGGTTAAGTACCAAATATATATGTCATGATTCATCAATGGAAAAATATGAAAAATCAAACATATATGGCTTGGATCTATATTGACCGATCTATTCTGGATTATCAGATCCACTACTCTACATACATAGTATCCACAATCATCGTCATTTTGCTGTTGTGGACACTGTCAAATGAATTCAGTTACCTCTCTAACTATTAGATATTAATTTGAATTAAAATAAAATACAAAATATCTGTCTTCCTACTTACCATTACAAGCTCATATTGAAGACTCTTTGGGTCTGGGATACTATTCCCACCTCTCCTTTGATATACCATCCGTAGTGCCCTAATAAATAGAGTTAGATACACAATATTGTAAGTATATATACCTCAAATAATGAAAGTAGAATATATGCATAAATAAGCTAATGAAGTAAGAAGTGAAAAGTATACTAACATGTCAATAAATTCCTTCCCACCATGATGAGCGACTTCAAAAGGCACGTCATAGGTTCGGAGGCAATCAAACACATAGAATTTATTAAGATTAGGTCAGACGGCATACAAAACCCAATGTTCAGTTGCGAGGTGAGGAATGAGTTAAATCTTGTTGTGTCCCTCAATCAAAATGTGATCCACTAAATAGTTTATGTGCCTACCCTTTCTTATTGTAGTACCGTTAGCTATGTAGTATGGGCACACAAACACAATAGAGGACAACATTCCCTCCATTGCAGCACGACTAGCTACCAACTTATGGACTATAATAACAATGCATATTTGTTAATAACTAACAACTTATATAAGAGGTCATAAAAATTCTAATAGTACAAGAAGTACTAAAATCTCATATATGAAATAATACTTACATGACATAGACAGTGACACTCATGATTGACATCCATTCCTGATTATAAATTTCGCTTATGTCAACCGTCGATATCATATAAGTAGTATCTCCCGTCCCAACATACTCAGGACGATAATTAATAAAAAATATAATTGTCCCTCGGGTAGTTTTGGGCATAGAAATACAATAAAGCTAATGCTGGTGGAGGTTGGCGTATTTTCGAAGAAGGAATCTTTTGTGGGACAATTAATTTTTCAGATTTAGCTCTCTTTCTTTTAGCAGAGCCCTCTTTTATTTTGCTCGTTCTACTAGTACCTTTCTTGGTTTTACTAGTAGGAGTAGTCTTCTTTTTTGATTCCTTAATTGATAATAATAATAAATGAAATATGTATGGAGCGTATATATATGAAAAAGATATAAATAGTGTAACTAATAAATAAGGTCTAATGAAGATGTCGAATGTTATTACCTCTTTAGTAGTGACACGTATCTGATCTGCAGCCGAAGGCACAAAGCTTCCATGAGATTCTAGCACTGTGGATGCCCCATCGTCCTCTTTATAACAAGGTAAGGGCACACTACCAATGATTGGAGTGTTAATACTCATTGGCCTTGTATTTAGGGATGAGTTATACCCGTGGACTGTTTGTGTTTGGGTACTATGAGTGATGCGTACCCTTCCTTTCACTAAAAGAGTTGAAAGGTCATTCGCTAACAAGTCAAATTTATGCAAATCCTAAAATAAAATATTACACATTCTTAATTATTTATTACACCAAATACATTTAATAACAATTCATAGTTTGTAATGCTTACCTCGGGAAGAGATGAAAGACGTGCATCAGCTTCACAACTGTCTCTAACGCTATTTACATTAGTTATGTGAAGCTGATCATGGTTGACTGAATTAGATGGCTTATACACTTGAGATTTAATAAATGACAACTCTTGCTCCATTATTACCATCTATTCAAATGTCATGTTCAATTTCTGGGTGAGGATGGCCACTTGCTCATTAGTACTACAAAAACCACGAGATCAACCACATACGCTCTTTCTTGTAACACCTAATCCAAGATCCTTGTGTCTTCTAAGATATTCTACCATTCCTGTAGCCTGGGACACAATGTTATATTGGTCCACCGCCTCCTCAATATCTGACATTTGAAGTTCGTCCTATAATGTATATAATATATGTAAATTTAGCTTATAGGAATAAGCATAATATAATATTTTTCTAAAAGAAAACTAAGTAGGGTTCTAGATATCTACAAACTTACAATTTTTTTGGCTGCAACATCTACATCTTCATTAATATGTCCATCTTTTTTTTCTCTAGCCTTCTTCCATAATGTACCAATATTGATGGACGAGGTATATGGATCCAAGTCTTAGGCTAGGAGCTATAAATCAAAAAATCATATTAATTAAGAATATTATTATAAAATTTGACAATTACATGTAAATAGGTAAATCAAAATCTCATACCAACTCCTCTTTAAAGCCGTCATAGCCTTTGCGAGCCATATTATCCCTGTATTTATTCTGATTCGCAATCTCTTTACTTTTGGCACTTTTTTTCCTATGTTACAAACCAAAGCATAGTCACATGGTTATTTCAATATTAAGCATATATTGGGATATAAAAAGTTTAATTATTATCTAACAAATATCTTAAAATTTCCCGTAAGACGATATGCAATAAATTGGTTCCAACTTTCTTGATCGATGAAACCACATCGTTTGGGTGGGTTATTCCGTAGAGAATCATCCCTCTTTCTGTACAATTTCCTACGAGCTAAATATGACCTAAATGTTCTTAGACGCTCCCCACAATGTCTAAGAAGCCATTTCTTCCTACTCTTCGGTATATTAAACACTCTCAGCAAAATAAGACATATAGATGTATACCGATGTTAATGTATTAAAATTAATAACATTTGACATACAAAAATGATTACATAAAATAGCATATTCACCGTGATTTCCTTCCAAATATGCTCTTTATGACCCTTTGGAACTTTCTTCCAATTATTATAGGAGATAGGAACACGGTTATGGGTTACAAGTGAAATGTACGTCAAGAACATGTCTATGTAAGGAAGAATGACAACACATGTAAAGTTGAGAATGGTAGAGGTGTGGTGCTGCAAGGAAGAGGAGAGTTGGCGGTGCAAAAGAGAACAAGTGGTGGTTTCCCTAACTTGAGAGGAGCCGGAGTGGTGGTGCAAGGTGTGGTGGTGCGAGGGTTTGCAAGAGAAGGAGAGTAAGAGAGGGAAGGTACAGAGTCTGAAATTTTTGACACAAAACAAAACTGAACGAAATAAAAGGCAGAACTGGGGTTTTAATAATGGTTCTTATAGGAACCGTTATTAAAACTAGTGGGGCTTTTGACAACGATTATTTTAGAAACCGTTATTAAAGGAGCTTTTAATAACGGTTTTCCGTATACCGTTATTAAAACTACCATGTAAATTTTAGCGTTAGGTTTTTAATAACGGTTTTAAACTATAACAATTATCAAAACTATCCTACGCATTAATTTTCACGCATTTGGCAACGGTTTCCGAGCCACCGTTATTAATGTCCCATTATTATTTCTTGTTCCCGTAGTAGTGGTGTGTACATCCTATATAGCGCATCGGTATTTTCTAGATGTGGTTGGCAATAAAACACTAGGAAAAAAGATGTTCAACTAGTTCTGTATGAGCATGAAAAAAGATACATTCCACATGCACATCAAAATCCATATTTTCCATCCTATCTTTTGTGAATAAAAGGTTCTGCACTACCAACCACTAATGGAATTTATGGAAAGGAAGTGCCACAGGATTCCAGAAAACATCATGCCAATTCACCACCTCTTCATTACATCGCAAACAAAAAAAAATCATAGCATTTACCAATGATGTAAACCCCATTAATACACATCCTATCATCAAATATAGTGTGAAAGATAGGTCTCAGCTTTAGTAATGTACGTAAACACCAAGAAACTATGTTTTAAATAGGAGATTGGCATAAACTTTAATGCTTGAGGAAATAACTATGAATCTACCTCACCTAAAGCACATGCTTATTCTTATCAACATTCCAAAGTAACCTTCCTAGTGGAGTAAAATTCCACCATTATATATCAAAAAACCTCAAAGCTCCTTCTTTCCTTGGTTCAGAAACTTGATGCTAGGCCACTATACTTTTTCTAGTAACATTTGGGGACTCCGACCACAAAGAGAATCTACATAAAGCCTTCATAGATTGAATAACTTCCTTAGGCATCAAATACATCAAATCCTAATAAACTTGAATTCCAAATAAGACATATTTGATAAATTGAAACCTCCCTACCTTAGAAGGCATTTTAAGACAAGGTTAATGATAGTAATTTCATTTTTTCCTACGTGTTGTACAATTATAGGGTGTCTATCTAGTGGGAATATGGAGTTGGTAATGGGATTAGAAAATAAGATTTAAAACTTCCTATATTTGTTTAAAGGGAATGAGATTCACAAGGGGAATAGGGATAGGAATAAAGAGCCTTATATTCCACAATATTTATTCCCAAGGAGAGCTAGTAATTCACATTTGAAAAGAGTAGGACATTTAAAAAAAAACTAAAACACAAAAATAACCTTGAAGTAATTATCTGCATAATCATAAAGATAAACATTATGAATTTTAAAAAGACACTTTAGTAAATTCATTATTTTATTTTCAATCTCATTCCCACTTGCCAAACACGCCATACTTTTATTCTCAAGTCATTCCCATTATATACCAAACATGGAAATGAAAAGAAACAAATCAATTCTTACTCTTTAATTTTCATTCCTATTCATATTCCTTAATTCTCAAACTCTCATTCCGTCATAATTGAAAAGTGGCCCATGGTTGAAATTGAAGACTATGTAACCCACTTCTTATAGCTCCATGATTAGCTTCCACTCTTTAATAGTTCCCTTTATTTAAAATACTATTATTGTATATCTCAAGAATAAAGTTTGACTATTAGTATTTTTAAATATGTATTAATAACAAAAATATTATAATTTGTTTAAATTTAAATATTATAATTAAATTTTTATATCAAAATATATTATACGTTGAGATTAAGTAATGGTCACACATTATTTTCAAAATAAGTAATCATAATATTTTTAATACAGATCAATTATGCAATAATATCCATCAAAAGTTTTAATTTTTTTAATTATAAAAGAGCAAATTTGAGAGGAAAATTTCTTTAAAAAAAAGGTAAAGGCCTATAGTATTTAGATTTCACCTATTATTATAAATTAGATACTACTACGTGATATTAACTGATAAAGCACAATTAAATGCATAAATTTCTTGAATTTGTCCTCATTAATGTTTAATTATTTTTATTGCAAAGGCAAAATATGTTATATTTATTTCCATAAAGATACAAATGTTGTAAGAATTTCAATATGAAAGAAATTCCAACAATTAAGTCACTAGAAACAAGTAAATTATCAATTGTTAGTTAGTTTAAAAACTTTCTGAAAAATGCACGAAACAACCTTTAGTCTAGACCTAATTTATAATATAAAACTGAGTTATTGAAAAATCCACCTTATATTCCTATGTTTACAGCTTTATGCACCAATGACTATCAATATATTTTAGGAGGGAGACAAAGTGTTTAGACCGAGGACCATCTAGTATGTAATGGTGTAAACTCATGTTTATATGGTGCTCTTTTTTTTAAAAAAAAAAGAAAAAGCAAAAAACCCAATATTGTTTTATATATTAGGTTTAAACTTGGAGTTGTTTGATATATTAGCCCTAAACTTTCTTTTACCTTAAAGCCACCCCTATCCTACCTAAAGCTTTTAATAATAATATATAATAAATAAATCCAAAAAAAAGTAGGATACATTCTACTAAGGTACCAAGACATTTTGTCTAATATTTTACTAGGAAACCATATTTTAAATAAATAAAAAAATTCTAAAAGAATATGTATGAGGGCATAGGGATAATGACAATGGGTCGGATCTGGGTGAGTTCTAACTAAATCCATACCCATATTCATTTATAGTACCAAGATTTAGAATTGTTGGGTGTTAAAAGTACACTCAAACCTACCCTATCTAGTGGATAAAGGGTTTAAATGAGTATGGCCATTTTTTTCCTTAAAAAATTGAATAATTTATATAAATACTAATACATTTATATTTTATAAAGCTTAATATGTAATTTTTGTTAAATAAATTCCTTCTATGAAAAGATAAGTGTTTCAAATTAATTGATTTAACTTTCCAAATAATATTTTAATACTTCAAGAATAAAATGCCTTATAGATTACATATAAAATAAATACAAAGAAATAAAAGTAAAAATAATTGAACTAACCATTTAAATAGGATCATCATAGAGATAAATATATATATATATATATATATATATATATAATTAGTATCTATGTATATATGTACTAAAAGGATTTAACAAGTCGTGTCTAGGCTTTAAATAATAATACTAAGACTCATCTATCTATCCATTTATATATCCCTCGACCCAACCCAAATTCATCATGTGTAAAAATCTTGGACTCTGATCCGGTAAAAGTTTAGTGAATCTAAAATCTATAATCATCCCTGAAAGACATCTTGTCCTATTAATTATATTATTATGTCACAAAATACTGCTAACTCCATGGAGAAGGGAGTGTTACAACCTATGAACTCTATCTAAGAGGAATGTTCCCGGCCGTGCTGTGCGCGCCTATTTGCCTCTCAGATTACATGGCTCACCTCAAAATTTAGCGCGTCTTCTAGAATTATCTTGCGTTCAGAAACTCGGCTGCAAAACCTTCCAGTCACCTTTCGTTTACTTGTAGCCAAGTCATATGCAATCACCGAATCCGTCTTCCAGCATTATCTTGCATTCAGAAACTTTGGTAAGCCTTAGCTCCATTGCGATTTTTAGTTCGTTGTAAACTGCCAGCAACTCCGCATCGTAGCTTTAGTCACTTTAATGTTTACCACCAAACAACGTTTACTACTGTCGTTCATGATTCCACAGAAGTCCTCCGACACCCACCTGCCCCGACCTTCGTGTAAAGCATCCATCTATGTTGACCTTAATTGTATTTTCCAGCAGCGATGTCTAATTAATAAGTCATAGCTGACTCCAACCATTGCTCCCAATTGAACCAAAACTCTTCCAATCAACCGCAGCTCTGTTAGTTCTTGTCTGGATGAAACTCCCCATATCTGTCAGTTTTTGGTACCCCTCGTACACTTTCGCACATCTCCGTTTCCAAATCCACCAACATGATAGGGCAAACAGAACATTCCACAGTTAGTCAGCATCGTAGAAATCTTTCACCCTCAAGTTGTTTTCCAACCATACATGAAAGTCACCTCTAAACTAAATTTCCTCGAGCTGCACTGGTACAATATATAGCCATGCCCCATGAGAAAACCAGCAATTCCACCATAGGCGTTCCACATTCTTTACATGGATATTGCACAAACGGCACATTCGATTATCCTAGAAGTCTCGAATCACCCTTTTGAACATTAGTCAACACTCAATCTCGTGCAACTTTCTACAGAAACATTCAAGCTTTTACACATGAAAGAATATGCCAAATCAACTTCCTATAATACCCCCTTAATCTCCTTCCGTTTTTCTCCATTGTTCTTTCTGTTTTTTGTGTGTTTGCTTGGGGACAAGTAAAGGATAAGTATGGGGGAGTTGGCAAAGTGAATATTTTCTCTATTTTTTCCTTGCTTTGCCTTTACTTTAAGACTTCATTTAGTCTTTATTATGTATTTGACTGTGGTTCTAGTCTATTATTTGCACTATTGCTCTCTTGAATTTTATTTTTTAGGAATTTCCACAAGAACGTGCAAATCCAAGAAAGAAGTGCATGTTTTTAAAGCAAAGGACCCAGTATGGAAGCCATTGAAGGATGATAAATCAACCCAACATGTTTATGGAAGAGTTTAGAAGCTAAAAGAGCCAAAGATATGCCAAGAAGTCTAAAATAAATAAGACTATCAGTGTATTTTTGAAGAAAAAGAACCCACAAGGCCAGGTTGTGCAAATCATGCACGGCCGTGTGGAATTTCACTAGAGAAGTTGAAGCTTCAAACTTCGCACGGCCAAGCAGTGCGCGAACTACATAGCCGTGTAACGTCTGAATTTCCACATGTTCGAGAGCAATATTGCTACACGGCCGTGCAACGATGGTTACTCCCACTTTCATTGTGCACAGCATGCCTTACGTGATGGGGAGTATTTAAGGCACACTTCGGGGAATTCTTGGGTAGTTTGAGAGGACATTTCAAAGCACTTTTTCCCTCTGATTCCCATACAAAACCTCATGTAATTTTATTTGTTTTCATTAGTTCAATTTTTTCGGAGATTCAAGTGCATATTCGTGTATAATTAACTCAAAATCGAATTTTGTTCTCCTCCAATTTACGTTTAATTCAACCTAATTTCTCTTATTTATATTTTTATACTATTTTTATGTTTATTATGCGATTTATTTTGTTTATTTTCCTTGAAAATATGAGTGAGCAATCCTTTTTGCTAGAATTGAACTAGGTCCGTTTTGGTATTAATATGATGAATTAAGGTATCATGTCATATGTTTGGTTCATATATATTGTTTCATGTGTTAGGATCAATTGTTGTAAAGTGGATTTGACAAAATCCGACCTCCTTAGATAACATCTGCAACTAAAAAGTTGAAACTATTATTGGAAAGTAGCATACGAATGGGAATTTAAGCAATCACGAAAGTAGATGTTTAAATCTCAGGGACTATAAAATCGGTGACACTTAATGGATTTAATTTAATTTGTTAGTTACAAAATTAGTCTGCAAATTAGATAAAATACATTCTTAGACCTTGAAAGAGGCTAACGAATATATTTAGACCGATTATTAATAACTATTGAATTAAACTACGACATGTACGTTGTTTCATCATTTATTATCAATTTAGAGACTAAGCTTCAATCCTAGGTTTCATATCTATTGTTGTAGAGTCTAAAATTAGAAATTCTTCGTATGTATTCTCGCTACCCACTTGCATATTCTTGCTCCATGTTGATCTAGATATCTAGAATAATGAAGTTGTGTACTCAATTGTGAAGTCTCTTTGGGATACGACCTTAAAGTGTTATAACAAATCGGTGCGCTTAAAAGCTGAGCCCATCAGAGAGAAGAGGAGATTGAGATTATAAAGCAAGCAAGCACTTATAAGACTTCTTCCATGAGATATAGATCCAAAGGAAAATTAAAGTACACTTGATTATGCTTATGCTTGCTAGATGTAGTATAGCTACAATTTGTGTTTGTTATGACAAAGATATTATGAAGTCAATATGTGTTTGACTAAAGTTTCAATTCCAATAAAAGTCATTGTGGTGACTTCAAATAAGTTAATAGCAAGTATGATACAAATGCACTATAAGAATATGATATGGGTCCAAACTGCTAAACCCTCGTAAGAAGAGTTATAATCCTTAGAAAGGATAGAAAACTTGCTACAATGATTTGATATGTCCATATGGATAGAATCGGAGAATAAATTCCATTAGCAAATGAAAATATGAAGGCGATATACTAAGTTGAGAGGAGAAAACTATAATCCTTTCCTTAGGTATATTTTTGTCTCACTGGGTTTTTCTAGCAAGGTTTTTAATGAGACGGTATTTTAGAGATGTACTCTTAAAGAAAAGTGTTGTAAATATCCAAGGGGTAGTATTGTAAATATTCTATTTTCATATTATGGATGTACGAATTATGAAGTTCTCTTGTATTAAATCATAGGTTTAATACTTCCATTTGTACCATCAATTGTAATAGCTTTTCGCATTATGATTCTAACCCCTCAACTCTACATATCCCCCACATTCTTTTATATTCTCTAACTTCTTCTCATAATGGATATAATAAGTATGTGTATTATATATATGAGATACTGTAAATTATGATTGTAAGAGAGAACTCATACATATGAATAGAATAAAAAGTCACATTATCTCTTTATCTCTATATTATTATATTATCTCTCTTTGAGTTTATCAATATTATAACATTTATATCTTTTTTTCTTTTTTTAAATTTATTTGTCATAATGTTTTAGTCTTGAACATATTACGAGGAGAGTATGGATTAGACTTGTGTTAAGTGTAGCAATAACACCTCCTATATTATGTTAATGTTTTTGCTTTAAAAAAAATAGTAGTAAATTTTAGAGCATTACAATATGTCATTGCTATTTCCCTTTGTTGTAGTGACTTGTTTGGTTAAAAATTAGGCAATTTAGTTTTCCTTCAAATTGTTTTTTATTCAAATACTATTTATAGTGATGATATGGACCGTGTGTTATGCATACTTGTTTTATTTGTCATAGCTATAGGGTATCTATAGCAATGACAGTCGTTATCACTATAAGTCCTTTAAATACCTTTATTTATTTTTTCTCAACCAGTCATGTCTTCTTTTTGCCGCACGACCTTTGTTGATTCTCTCTCTATTCTCGATTGAATTTTAGGTGTTAGTTTATTTATCAATTTTGTGTTTCCTTAGTTAATTTATTGTATTTATTCAATTGTTGGTGTATTTAGTTGTGGTTGCATTTTTTTTTTTTTGAGGTGGAATTGAACCACCTTGCTCCACCCTATCACCACCCTTCTACCACCAAGTGTTGTCTTTAAATTATTTCTTTTTATTTTCTTGTTATTTTTGTTTTGTTTTTCATTTAGCTCATTCAATTTGGGATTAATTTTGAAATTTTTTCTAGGCCGAAATCTCGTTAGAATTTTCTCAAATGATATCTGGTATATGTATATTCAGTATCTATATATATATATATAGTTTAATTATATATATGTATTTTTATATTGAGCGTGTATATTAGTTAATATGTTAAAAATTATATCATCTTTTTGTGAGTACTTTATATGTATGAATTGTGAGCATGTATGTGTGTGTCTATATATATATATATATATATATATATATATATATATATATATAGTTAGGATCTGGTGCAAACTATGAGTATAATACATTTGTATGAATAATTTAGGGTGTTTGGATCAACTAAATAAATAATTATGATTCGATCTAAAATTACATGTATATGTATGTATATTACAATGGCATTATCATAATAATGGTGGATTTGCTTCCTTTTATTTGGTTTTTCCCACAAACTTGCATCTATATCGTCCATAAAGAATGAACATATTTTTTCCTAGTTACAATAATTTTTTTCCTATGTTTACATATTTTAAGATTTCTAATTTATAGTTTTTTGATTTATGTAAAGGTTAAGGTTTATTTGATGATTTATCATTTTCAATTCATTGCACTAAAGCCTACACAAATAGAAAATAAACTAAAATAAATAGAATACGTATTGAGTCTTGAACAAATCTAAGCAATTTGAAATAAATAAAATAAATCCTAAAAAATATTTAAAATATTTAATAAATGGAATAGATCCTAAATCCTTAACCAATTTTTAAAAGGCATAAAAAATGTAACTACGTATTTATATAGAAAGCTAAACCTTTAAAGGATGAATCCTAATTATAGATGAAATAAAACCAATCTTGTACTACAAATAACATTATTAGAGTGAGGAATTAGCATGCATAAATATATATATATATATATATATATATATATATATATATATATATATGGTTATTGTAAGAATATTATATTTATAATTAATGATATAAATGAAAAATAGGGTTAAATTTGATAAATTAGAAATTAGCATAGTTTGTTTTATAATTTAGGGCTTTAAACATTAATTTTTATAATTTATTTTGTTTTGAGCCTTATATTAAGAAAATATCTAATAATCTTAATTTTATAGTTTGACACAACTAAATTAGCTTATAGTTGAGTAACTTATCTTTTATGAGCTTTCGAATATATAAGATATAACATAGTAAATTAATGATAATTTTTTATATAGAGTAGATGAAGATTGATAAAAGTTAGATGTTATTAAATAATTGGCGATTAGATAACTTTTGGAACCAGTTTCAATTGTTTCTAAGGATAACTAAATGTTGTGCTCAGAATGGTGATGGGTACATTCGTTGTTCATGTAAGAAGCTCAATAATAGTGTGTGACAATCATTTGAAGAAGTAAAAATTATATAGTTTGTCCCATATCAAGATAAGGATACGAAAATGCCTAAACTTAAGGTAATAATTATATAATTTAAGTTTATGTACATATTTGTTAAATTTTAACAATCATTTATATTCTATTTTCTTATGCAACAATACTTTGATATCAAGGAGTGAAAGCAAAATGTTTAATGGGATATGGTGGCTAGAGGTCTCTTGCAATTGTTTTGGACACCTGCCACCAAAATAAAAGGAAAAAAAAATATCAAGATCAGGTGGATTAAGGAAAATAATTGAAAATCTCATGATTTTGATGTGGAGACATGGAAACAATGTATTAACTTTTGGCCTTCTATTGAGACAAAGGTAGATCTTATACAAGTTATATTTTCTCGAGTGAATATTAAAATGCATTATTAACTTTAATTCATTTGTTATAGGCAAGATCAAAGAAAAATAAGATTAATAGATCCAATTTAGTCGATCCAAATTTTTATGGTTCAAGACCTATTTCCATGTACCAACAAGAGAAGGGGTAAATTATCGTACTTTAATGATAATCAGTTGTTACAATAAAGTCAATATAATATCAATAACTTCTTATTTTTACAAAAATAAAAGGCTAATTCACAAACCCAATAATTGATATCAAAGATTGATACTTATAAAGTTTTGAGTGAATCTCCAAGAGTTCAAAAAATCAATATATAAGTATTTTACTTTAATATTAGACATTAGTATTTTATCAATGATTAAGGTGTCTAATACTTAATTTCTATTTGAATGATGAAAAGGTTTAGTATCATGAGCTAACATCTCAAAGTCAACTGATAAAGGCAGGTTCGAGCAATAACGTACAACTAACTAATGAGACTACGATAGTGGGTGAAATTATTGTTTAGCGCTAAGGATTTAGGAGAATTTTTGGATGCATAGTGTCATACTCTTCTTCTTATAATGTGTTTATTTCTAGTTAAGTTCTATGGATTGAGTTTGACACCCCTTAATCTAATGTTGCCCAGTCTGAAACCCAAAATTGATGAAATATTAGGATTGCTCCAAAGTCATGATGTTAGGATAGATCATATGGATAGATTCATTGATGATATAATTCAATATATCCCTATACAACAACTCCTCATCCCCCTCAACCTCAACATGAAGAAAATGATGGTCATAATGATACATTTGCAAGATCAGATTAAATAGTTTTTAAATACGTAAAATATTTAGAGATGTAACAAATTATTTTAATATGTATATATATGTGTGTGTGTGTGTGTGTGTGTGTGTGTGTGTGTGTGTGTTGTGTGTGTCTGTGTCTATGTCTCTATGTGTGTGTGTGAACATTAATAAAAATAATTTTTAAATCAAAACAATTTTTTTTTCAAAAATATATCATTTCTATAAATGGCTATAGTGATGATGATATGTCGTGTCTAAAAAAAACTTCCTAATTTTTACTAAAAATGAGTATCTTAAAGGTGTCGATGCTAAAATGATTTACCACGATGACATGTTGTCACTAGAATTTGTTTTTTAAATAATGGTAAGAAAATTTAAATTTTATCATTCTAAAAAATAATATTGCAATATGAGTATAGGTTCGTGCATAAAATATAAAAATTTACGACATATAATATATATAATCATCCTTTATAGAGATTAGGCTCACCTACAAAAACTTGCAAGTGTATAACTTCAGACCTTCAGGTAACTTTTAGCTACATGACATATTGTTGAACATATATGCATACTAAGAATTATAATTACAAAAAATTAGCTTGTATTTATAAAAAAAAATTATAAAATTATAAATGTATTCAGTATTTATCATACTTATTGAGCATGTCCATAACAAAAAGTTATAAAATTTATAAAAATGATCTCATTTCTAGAAATAACGATTACAAAATGGCATATCTATAAACACAAAATTATAAATTACAAAAGTGGCCACATTTTTATGTGTAAGAATTATAAATTATAAAATATAAGCACGTGTACCCCTTTTTTTTTATAAAATTATAAAAGTAACCCCATGTATCTCTGTAAAGTTTATAAAAGTGTAAAAAAAAATGGCTCGATCTGTAGCTTACAAGGTCCTCCTAGGTGTATGATACAAGAATTGTAAATAATGTGGTAGCCATATTGCCATCATTACATAGAGTAATATAAAAAACATGTTATCAAAGCCCCACCCATCATCAAGGAGATCAATTGATTATATATTTCAAAATTGACAAAGACAAGCACTCAACACTAAATTATTCATTTTTTTAAAAAAAATTATCTATCTAACCAAGTCTCACATGTCTCTACTGATCTAGGTTTTGAAGCATAATCTAGCTAACCAGAGGCAGATTTTTCATATAATGTTGATAAAACACTACATTATTCACCCAAAATTCTTACCAAATGGATGATGAAGATGGAAGAGGAAATAGGGATTGTGGCAAAATATGGATCAATATCACCCGGCTTAGGATTGAACTCATTACATAGTTTGCTATCCAACAGAGACTAAAGACTAAATACAAACTAGCTACGCTTCAACTCATCGATATCAGCGACTCAGATTGTGCCTTTTGTGAGATTTAGCAGGAGACCGTCAATCATCTATTCCTTCATTGCATAGTGACGAGGAAGATATGGATAGGGATCTATGATTGGAGAAGATACACATGGATTATCCCAAGATCTACAATAGATAATACCGTAGCTTGGTTTGAATGTGAAAGAGGGGCCTAAGAGAGCAAATCTGGAACAATGTACATTTTTGTAATAACTGGAGTGATATGAGAGTATAAAAATAAGATAGTGTTTGAAAATCAACAAATATGTATTAGCTAGATGAAACTATTAGTCAAAATGATGATTGGATTTTGGATCAAGAATAACCAAGGTGATTTTGTTTTCAGAAATGATGACGTGGTTCATAAAGTGTAGATACTATTTAAGGGGGAGAGTTTTATTGAGTATATTTTTCGTGTTTGCTTGGTTTACTCTTTGTTTTGTATGATGCTATTTCAATTATCAAAAAATATTAAAGCGCCGGTGGCGATGAAATTGGTAAGAAGAATAGTGACCACAAATGTCCTATACAAAGGCCAACACGGTAGCCGTCGAGGAAGGGGATGTTCAAATACTTATCTTATTCGAAAATGTATAAGAACTTTGCCGTAGACAAAAGCTTATGTTTTTTCCCACGGGGGGTCTGTAGGACATACTGTGTATAATTCCCATTTTTTTCGGAAGGCATTGTTCTGTGCAATTTGATTTATTCCCTTCTTAGATATAATTATTATTTCACCAAATAAAAAAATTTCACAAAATAATTATTCCCATACACAGGTAGATGAATCTTCGGCTTCATTGACAATCTAGGTGTGGGCGACGTATTGATAGTGAATCTTTAGGCCATTTTACGTGAACTCATGAAACAAGCGAAGAGGAGTATCCACCGAGTAGTTGTCAGCAGTGATTCCATTGTTGTTGTTCAACTGCAGAACACGAATATTTCCTTGCCTCCAGAGGGTGCGGTAATAATTGAAGCTTGCAAGTTTTGGATCAACTGGTTCATTATTTGCCGGGTGAAACACAAGCGTAGGTAAACTTATCAAGTTGCAGGCGGTCTAGCACATTTCGGGCATGATACATTTGCGGCATGATTAATCATTCGGCATCCACATATTTGAGACACCTCCAAAGTCAATTTTTGATAGTTTGTTTTTTGATTTGTTGTGTGGTTTTTGCTATCGATGTATTCGCATTTAGGTTGGGGTTGCTTCATGTTGAATTTCTCAAAGCAATCCATCCATTAAATGCGAAAAAAGGGGGGAAAATAGAGTTGAAATGTTGTGCTTTATAGGTGATGTCTACGTCCTCTAGCCTTTTGATTTATGAAATCACCGGAACACACGTACCAAGAAATTTGGGGTATCTTCACTTCATGCATACTAATAAGATATCTGTGCTTGGTTTTGAAAATTCTTTTGTCCACAAATAAAGTTTCAACAACAAATATTCAAAATCATATATATTGGTAATATTATTTGGTAAACACAATTCATCAAAAAATGATGAATTTTCCAAACCATACCCTAATAGTATATGGCCCTAGAGTAGTTAGTCCAAATCCTTTTAGTTCATTTTTATATGTTTTGTCCCAAATTAAATAAGTCCAATAATAGAACTATCCTAAACTATACGATCTGATACAATTATAGCACAACTTTAGAGATATTATCGCAAGTATTGTACAAAGATATATTAATAGAGTGATCAAATCTATATCGAAAATTTTAGCTAACCTTTATCATATTTTGCCCACTTTAGCTCTTAATCTATCTAATACATAACTTGTAATGCCTCAAATTATGTTGTAGATGGTGGGGGATAAAAATAATAAATATGACTAGTGGGTACCTATATCAACAAGATATATCTTCTTTTTAGAAATTCTATTTTTAAAGTAGTCTAAGGAGGGATTACCTCTAGAAAAAAATTTCAGACAGCATGTGAATGGGTACATATAATAGTCAAAATGATACGTGTTGATATATGCAGTTAATCGTTGATTCCATAAATGTTTCAAACAACCCCCCATGCCTAGTGTAAGGTCAACGGTGGTACATAATTTTCTTTTTATTTTGTGTTCATCTCTTTTTACTGAATAAGTTGTTAATTTTATATAGCTAATGTATATTTGTTGACTTAATCTTAACAATATGCTAATAGAAGAAAACTCTAATTTTATAAAATGAAATTTTTCTTGAAAATATAATCCTCGATTCTCATAGTTTGTCTCTTATTTAATTAGTGAATAAAGTTAATAAATCATTTATTATCAAATCTTTCACTATTTAACTTAAAATATTTCTCTGATCAAATTAAATACTATAAAAAGTGATTACTACATATATTGATGCAAGAGAAAATACTCAAGAATGGGCTTTCATAATTATGAAACCAATTATTTTTTATTTGGAAAGTGTCTCTCACAAATTTGAAGACCAACGGATGGTTATGTTGTTAGAAATATAACAAACAAGCAACTATGTGTCTACGTGCATGTGCATAGCATGCAAGAAATGATGACCACATGCATGGGGGGCATTTTTGCAGACTTGTTGAGCATTATTAGTAAATTAATTAAGTATTAGAGTTGGACAATAAAGTTAGTATAAAGTTAGCATAAATATAGCTTAATATCTTTTAGCTTGGAATCTTTTGAATTATACTTTTAGCTAGTGGTAGAATGGTTATAAGTAGCCATATAAGACACGACTATGAACAATTCAAGTTGAAGATCAATATTGAAGTTGAATACAAGTGAATTCTGTGTGAGTTCAACTCAAGTAAATCGAATCTGTGTGAACGATTTAGCTTGAAAGTTTTAATCTTTTCATGTATGTGAATTAGAGATTAATTTATATGTTTTCTACTCTCCATAATCCATATTTTTCCTGCCATAATTATCATCCAAATCCCACTCCAATTCGAAGTTGAGCAAATACTAAATTCGGTTTACACAACTAAAACCCTAAATCTACCATTCAAAACCCTAACATTTTCATGCAAATCAAATGTAACCTTAATCCTTTTATTCGAATCAAACCCTAATCCTGACCCTAAACCAAGACTTCAACCTTCATCTAAACCCTAACCTTCGAAGCTTAACATCATCAATACACCATTGTCGAATGCAAATAATAATTACCATAAATGATTCGAACCATCACCATTAGTAATTCATCACCATCGAACCATATCTATTTTGTTCGAATCATCACCACCATATTTTCTTCCTATTCGAATATGATCAACCCTAATCCATCATCATTGAATCTTATCCTATTTATTACCATCACAACCAAAGCATAATCTCATCAATTTGTGAAACCCACTCTCCCACACACATCAATTTTGGTATCAAAGCCATAGGTTGGTGGAATTGCAATCAAGATTCAATCTTTCCTTCAAGATTCATCAATAAAGTTTCCCATCTTCAAGAATCTCCAAGATTTTATCAAGAAAACAAAAGGGGGCCGAGTAATTAAGGGCGTGTTTGGGAGATTTATATTTGATTGATAAGGAGAAAAGATGGAGAGCCAAGGAGAGGACTTGAGGGCTATTCTCAAGATATTGATGGAAAAGATCAAGGAGGTTGAATTTAATTTGGGGAGAATGGAAGCTTCCTAAGCCACGAGTCCCATGTGCAGCTACAAAACCAAAGGGAACAAGTAGAGGAAAGGTACGTGAGAAGGGCACAAAACCGAGTGGAAGAAGAAGAAGAGAGATTGGGGAATTATGTAAGGCCGCATGACACCTCGACAAAAACTTATGATGGCTTGAAAAAAGGAATCTGCTTTGATCTTCCCAACTTTGAAAGTAATCTCGACCCAAAATATTTTCTCAAATGGTTGCAAGTCGTTGAATCAATTTTTGAGTATAAGAAAATTGATGCTGCGAAACAATGCCAAATAGCTATATTAAAGTTTAAAAAAATTTCTAAAGTGTTGTATGATAATTTAAAAATGAGATGGGAGAGAAAAGGAAAATCAAAGATTAGGTCATGTAAAAAATTAAAAAAAAAATCTAAAGAAGAAATTTGTGCCTTAGGAATACGAGCAAGATAATTTTATAAAAATGACTACATTGAGGTAAGGGCTACTTAGAGTTGAAGAATACATTCGAGAGTTCAAAAGGTTAGCTCTAATAAGTTATGGTCAAGAATGAGAATAGCAAATGTGTGCATGATTCATTGGTGGTTTAAATATGAATCTTCAAGAGAAGATAGAGGTGTATCCTTGTGAAGTGTTTGGTGACCTAGCTAAGTTAGCGATTAAGTTCGAGAAACAATTGAAGAGGAAAAAGCCACCAAGCAAGTCAACCATTGCTCCATATGGTTTGACTTTCAAGGGTGTGTTGAAGCCACCAATTTCTCAAGCCGCAAGCCAAGACAATGTTAGAAGATTCACTCATGAAGAAAAGGGCAAGGATCAATTGGTTGATAAGGTGAATAAGCAATACTTTAAGTGTAGAGGTTATGGCCACTTTGCTCAGGATTGTCCAAACCAAAGAGCATTAACTTTGAAGGAGATAGCAAATATGGAGGCTTGTGAAGAGAATGAAGACCTTGATGAAGACTTCGAAGAGGAAAGTGATAGCTTGGAGGATGCCTTAGAAGAAATCCAAGTGGATTGCTACATTTTGTAAAGGGTGATTCAAGTATAATAGCAACCATTACTTGCTTAATAAGAGAAGACTTTCAAGGCCAAGAGCATAATTGGTGATAAAGTGTGTGAAGTCATCATTGATAGTGTCTTATGCACTAATTTTGCTAGTGAGAATATGGTGAACAAGCTCTATTTGGAGACCAAGGGTCATCCAAGACCATATTCACTCCAATAGCTCAACAATGACAATGGCATAAGGGTAACCAAACAAACTCTAATTTTTTTAAGATTAGAAATTATTTTGATGATGTTTTATGTGATATTCTACCTATAAATGCTTGTCACATTTTGTTAGAGAGGTCATGGCAATTTGATATAAAGGTTTTGAATGATGGGGTCCTTAATGAGTATGTGGTATGCAAAGGTCTAAAGAAGTTTAGGCTAAAACCTAATTTAGATAGGGAGGATTTGGTTTTGAGGAATGAAATGGATGAAAAAAAGAAGAAGGATGTCGAGTGTAGGAGGGAAAGAAAGAAGAGTAGTATGGAGATGTTAATTCTTTAGGAGTGTGAGATGAATGAAGCCATCAAAGATAAGAAGATATACTATGCCTTAGTGGTTAAGGAGGTCTAAGGAGGTAAGAATGCTAATATGGATATGAAAGAGTATGCCGATGAGAAGAGTTGCCAAGTAGGTTATCTCCTTTGGGAGGTATTGAGCATGATATTGATCTTATGCCAGGATTTCCATTACCGAATAAGCCAGCTTATAGATGTAATTAGGAGGAGGATAAGGAGCTACAGAAACAAGTGCAAGAGTTGTTAGACTGAGGTTATATTTAGAAGAGTATGAGTCCATGCAGTGTTCCGGCTTTATTTGTGCCTAAGAAGGATGGTACGTGGAGGATATGTATTGATTCAAGAGTAATCAACAACATCACAATCAAGTATAGATTTTTGATGTGAAGATTAGATGACATGTTAGATGAGTTGCATGGTGCAAAGGTGTTCTCAAAGATTGATCTGAGGATAAATTAACATCAAATGAGAATAAGGGAAGGGGATGAGTGGAAGATAGCCTTTAAGACTAAGTATGAGTTGTATGAGTGATTAGTGATGTCATTTGGGCTATGTAATGCACCAGGCTCCTTTATGAGGTTGATGATTGAGCTACATAGACCATTTCTTAAGGTATTTGCTGTTGTTTACCTTGATGATATCTTGGTATATAGCAAGAGTGAGTTCAAGCACATACATCACTTGAAGATGATATTTAACAAGCCTAGAGAGGTGAATCTCTATGGTAAGATGGAGAAGTATGATTTTATGATAGAGAGGATAATTTTTCTTGGTTATATTGTGAATAGAGATGGTATTCAAGTTATTCCATCAAAGGTGGAAGCTATACAAATATGTCATATTCCTACTAATGTCCACGAAGTTCAAAGTTTCCATGGGTTGGCCTCATTCTATAGGAGGTTCATCACAGACTTCTCTTCCATTGTAGCACCTATCACACTGTTGATGAAGAAAGGAGAGTTTCATTGGAATGATCAAGCAATAAAGGCTTTTGAATATTTAAAGACAAAGCTCTCAAATGCATCGGTATTATCTTTACCTTATTTTGATAAATTATTTGAAGTAACATGTGATGCGAGTGGTGTAAGCATAAGGGGTGTGCTCTCACAAGAAAGGAAACTGATTACTTTCTTTAGTGAGAAGTTGAATGGCGCAAGACTCAACTATTCAACTGATGATAAATAGTTTTATGCTATTGTGCGTTATTTGGAGATGTGGAGTCATTACTTGAGACCCAAGCCTTTTGTACTTCATTAGGATCATGAGATTTTGAAGTATTTACATGGTCAAAAGAACGTGAGTCCAAAACATGCTAAGTGGATAAGCTTCTTATAGATATTTATGTTCTCTACAAGACATGTGGAGGGAAAAGAAAATGTTACAGCAGATGCATTATCGAGGAGGACCATGGTACTTACCATGATGGATGCAAAGCTTTTGGGTTTTGAGGTGTTGAAGAGTTAATATGTCATGGATGATGATTTTGCTACGATCTTCGAAGATTTCAAGAAACAAGGATGTTTTGGAGCTTATGTTATTCAAGATGGGTTCTTATTCAAGCATAACAAATTGTGTGTGCCGAAGAGTTTAGTTTGAGACTTACTAATCAAAGATGTGCATGAAGGAGTAATTGTAGAACACTTTAGGGTTCACAAGACTTTAGAGTTATTGCAAGAACATTTCTACTAGCCAAGAATGCAAAAGGGAGTATGAGCCATGGTTGCTAGGTGTGCTACGTGCCAAAGGAGCAAGAGTTTCTTCCACAAAGGTTATATGTACCTTTACCCGTGCCTACTAAACCATGGGAAGGTATTACTATGGATTTTATTTTGGAATTGCCTAGGATACAATGAGTTAAGGATTCTATTATGGTTGTAGTGGATTGATTTTCCAATATGGCTCATTCTATTCCATGTCACAAGACCAATGATGCTACCCATGTTGCAGATTTGTATTTCAGGGAGATCGTGAGATGGCATGGAATTCTAAGAAGTATTGTTTCAGATATAGATGTGAAGTTCCTAAGTTATTTTTGGAATACCTTATGGCACATGCTATAAGTGACACTTCTATTTAGCACATTGCATCATCCTCAAATGGGTGGACAAACGAAATTTAATAATAGAACTTTGGGTACTTTGCTAAGGGGATTGGTGAGCAAGAGTGATAAGGATTGGGATATCAAGTTAGCAAATGTGGAGTTTGGTTACAATCATAGTCCTTCAACTATAATAAGCTCTAATTCGTTTGAGATAATATATGGTACTAATCCATATACGCCGATTGATATGGTGTTGTTGAAGAAGGATGAAGTGAAGAGTTATGATGCACAAGAGAGAGTGGAGTTCTTTCAAAAACTTCATCAACAAATCAAGCACGATATTGAGAAGGCAAACGAAGTATACAAGACAAGAGCAAACAAGCATAGGAGCCAACATGTTTTTCAACTAAGAGATTTAGTATGGTTACACTTGAGGAAGGAGAGATTTCCTAATCTAAGGAAACAAAAGCTCATACTAAGGGCGAATGGTCCTTTCAAAGTACTTCGAAAGTTTGGAGAAAGTACTTATAAGTTAAATTTGCTAGATTCATATGGTGGGGTGTATCAAGGACATTCAATTTTGGAGATATTAGCCCTTATTATGGCAATGAAAATTTAAGGGCAAATTCAAATTAACAAGGGGAGAATGATACAAGAGCAAAAACTCAAGAATTGGCTTTCATAATTATGAAACCAATTATTCTTCATTTGGAAAGTGTCTCCTGCAAATTTGAAGACCAACGGATGGTTACGTTGCTAAAATCGTAAAAAAAAACAAGCAACTAAGTGTCTATGTGCATGTGTATATCATGCATGGCATGCAAGGAATGATGACCACATACATGGGGGAGCTTCTTTGCAGACTTGTCGAGCACTATTAGTAATTTAGCTAATTAATTAATTAAGTAGTAGAATTGGATAACAAAATTAGCATAAAGATAGCATAATATCTTTTAACTTGGAATATTTTGAATTATGCTTTTAAAGTGAACAATTAAAGTTAAAGACCAATATTGAAGTTGAATACAAGTGAACAATTAAAGTGTAAGTTCAATTCAAGTAAATCGAATCTGTGTGAACAATTTAGCTTGAAAGTTTTAATCTCTTAGTCTATGTGAATTAAAAATTAAATCATATCTTTTCTACTATCTTTAATCTATATTTTTCCTGCCATAATTATCATCTAAATCCCACTCTAATTCTAATTTAAGCAAAGTCTTAATTCGGTTTACATAACCGAAACCCTAAATCTACCACTCGAAACCCTAACCTTTCCATACAAACCAAATGTAACCTTAATCCTTTTATTCGAATCAAACCCTAAACCTAACCCTAAACGACGACTTCAACCATCATCTAAACCCTAACCTTCAAAGCTTAACATCATCAACACACCATTGTCAAATGCATATAATAATTACCACAAACCATTCGAACCATCATCTTTAGTAATCCATCACCATCGAACCATATCTATTTTGTTCGAATCATCACCACCATCTTTTCAGCCTATTTGAATGTGAGCAACCCTAATCCACCATCATCGAGTCTTATCCTATTTATTATCATCACAACTAAAGCATAATCTCATCAATTTGTGAAATCCACCCTCCCACACACATCATATGTCTAATGCTATTCTCCACAATTCTAATTATTAAGGTTCTATTTAATTATACTCATACCTAAAACTTAATTTTGAAATGCCAAATATTAGTTTATACATTATATCATTTAAATAATCAATTAAGTAAAAATTTAATTAATTAGCCATTCTTTTATGATGTAGTATAAGTCATATATGTAGTGTATTACTTTATTATTTCATCTTTCTCCTAATATTTTATCCTTTATATTAACCATACTATCTTTTTATAATTTTGTTACTTCTTATATTATTTTCCGTACTTACTATTTTAAAATTTATTATCACAACATGTAAAATTTTACTCTTGCATCGCATGGGGAGATGTTACTAGTTCTTTTATTATGTAGTATAAGTTGTACTACATTGATGAATGTATTAGTACAAAATGTGAGACAAATTAATCATAAATAACAATATTAACCCTGTAAAAATTGTGTATAGTGCACGTCATCATAAACTAGTTCACAAGATGCATAGTTTTTCCACTTGCGAGTTATAAGTCAATAGGATTGAAGGGACCATTTACTTCAACTTGACTTAACTAAATCTTCATCCTTCTTCAACTTGAAATTCCCTCTATATAAGAACATCTTCGATGTATCTTCCAACATCATAAAAAACACTCCTCATTATCATTTATATAAAAATAAAATTAGAAAGTGAAAGATACGTACAGAGACACTAGAGAAAGGGACGATGGCAATCAATAGTCACTCTTCCGGTCTAGTTTCATTTGTTCTCTTTTTCGTTTGTTGCGAAGCTGCTAGAAACTTTGGCAGATTTGTTGACAACGAGCGTGGTGTTTTTGATGGCAGTATCGGGGCTGATGGCGGAACACAACATGCTATTGAAATTACTGCCCCACTTGACCCAATCGGTGTGAGCTACGGTGCAAATGCTGCTATCGAAGTAGGTGTTGGTGACACCACTACTAGCAATGTGAATACGCCCATTGCAAATGTACAGAACTTTGGTTTAAATGCTGATGCCGGAGCCAATGATGGCTTTCAAAATGGTGACAGAATCAACACCCCATTGGTCACAAGTCACGGTGCCAATGCTGCTATCGGTGGTGGTGGCGTTGTTGCCACCTCTGCCAGCAGTAATGTCAGGCCCGTTGGAGATGAAAACCTCCCAGAATTAGGATGGAATGATGTAGCGATGGCGGGGATAGGCGGAAGTACCGAAGTTGGAACCCAAGTGGGCCCTGTTAGTGCTGATCTCGGTGCTAATGCTGGGGCTAACACAGGCTCCAGTGCTGCAATCAACAACCCATAAGCTCATTTGAGGCTAGTTTCGGTGTTAACGCCGGTGGCGTTGAAGTTCGCACGTATGAGAATAAAAGGACCTCATTGTCATAAAATTGTGGTTGCGTTTTCTATACATAGTAGTAGCACACTAAATGAATAATGGCAAGTGCATGTAGCATTGTCCTCATGGTTGAGATGATTTCCTAGGCACCAATCTATAGTAGTGTGCCTAATGTTGATGAATAAAACTACAGTTAAAGAAGTGTTTATCAATATGATATATCCCATGTATTATATGACTTAATAATAATATAGGAAAAGTGGAAATTTATGTCGATATATAATTTCTGCATTTATATTTCTGGTATACCTGTCTGGATCTAAACGAATCAGATTACTATTCCTCGGCTTAATAGGGAAACTTCTATATATTTTTGCTTATATTGTTTCAAAATACATGAGGATATGTTTATTTATACTCTTTTTGGTTTAGGATGAATCGAGATGAATTAACTGATTTATTTCCATTCATTTCATTTGAATACAAAAATATTAAAAAAAATCACCTAGGTTAATGAGGATAAAATTTTCTCCTTCATTTACCCTAATTTTATTAATTTTTATTAACCTCTAATTTTATAGTACTCGAATATGGGTCAATATCAACAATTTATATCATCGGAGTTAAGATCATGTTCGTTGGTAATAAATATTACCAACGATCATTCGTCGGTATTAAATAGTCAGACAAATAGGTTGGTAATGAGCTTATTCCTGACGATAATTTTATCATTGGTATTAAGGTGTAATACCGATGATTTGTTCGTCAGAGTTAGACTTAATACCAATAGTTAACTATAACCGGGAAAAAAAATTAGCACCTTTAATATTGACAATATAAAATTTAAATTTGAAAAAAAAAATGAATTTGAAAAAATTATTACCGACACTTTTTATTCCTTAATACCGACAATTGATCGTCAATATTAAGCTTTAATACCGACGATAATAAATCATTTTTCTTCCTTATTACCAACAATAATAAATGATTTATTTAAGCTCTATTACTATTAAAATACTCATTACTGACAATTCATCATTAATATTTTCCTTTTGAAAATATTAAAGAAACAAAAAACCTAAAAAATATTTGATATATTAATAATATTTACTAAATAATTGATTTTAAAGAAAAATATTGTTATATGAACATAATTTACAAAAAAAACATATTGTTATTGCATTTGACGTGTCAATAGTAACATAAAGCCTAATAATCATATTGATCTTGATCTTGATCTTAATATGATGGTGGAGGTGGATGACCTTAAGACTATGCAATCATAAAAGCTCTCATTTGTATTAATTCTTCTTCTTAACGCTCAAATGATGCTTGTTGGTAGGCTATAATCTCACACATTTCTTTGTAATTTTGCTCTATTTGAGATTTCCATTGTTGTTCTTAAATAAAATCATCATGCATCCAACTCGTGCGAGAAGCAACACGACTTGAGCCCTCCCCTACAAGCCTTTGTCCTATAACTTTTCTATACCCTGGACGACTACCTAAGACATCCTCAAGTATCGATTCTTCATCAATTTCAAGATGTATAGGATCATCAAAGCTATAAGAAGTCATTTGGGACAAGGTCTCCTCTCATCATCGTAGCATATTATTTGGCACATATAAGTAAAATTTAGACATATTATAAGAAACATTATTAATATATATATAATAATTAATTATATATAATGAACTTACAAAATTCTCTTCAGCTTGGGGAGTGACCCATTTGTTATTTTTTGAAGTGCATTTCTCAATAAGCCTCCACGGTAGGTAAAAATTTGTTTGTCTCTATATTAGCCTATACATAAGAAAAAAGTTAATACATTACACAACATTACATGACAAAAAATAAAATATAAAAAACCTAAAAATACCTTCTTGTAGCAATAATGTGACAACGATTGTGTACCATGACAATAAGGAGTGGTTTGTTTTATCCTATTAACAACATTTTTTTTTGTTTGCCAAAGCCTTCATGAACAAAATAGTAATTTTGGTCATGTTCTTTATTTTGGTCAATTTATTCAATTTTTATACCAAAATTTCTTATTTCTATCATAATAAAGATGCAACTCATGACTAATGTTCATATCTACTAAGTTGCATCTCTCATTAGTGTCCTTTGAATTAGTAGTACCAAATAAAGTCTCGATCAAATTAGAAGAAACATTCTTATCTATATGCATGACAACTAAATTATGTTCTATCATAATTGTAGACCAATATGGAACCTCATAGAAAATGTTTTTCTTCTTCTAATTCAATTCACCAACGTTTCTCTTTCTCTTGCCGCAATGTTTCCCAAATGGGTGATCTTGTACATGACTTAATTGCATCAAGAAATCAGTAAGTGATAACTTTTGAGGAGGACTTCTTTTCTCAATCTTGCCATTAAATAATTTAACTTTTTGCATTTTATCTATGTCCAATATATCCCATCTTATATCTCAATCTAACAGATGGAGTGTCTTTATTGTAACTAGGGCACACAAGATATCATTGTCCAGTCCATCCTAAGAGATATGATCAAGCAAGAAAATTATTAATAGTCCATAGCAATGCTGCACATATCTTAAACACTTGATTCTCAAGAATGTCTCGTGTATCTACTCCTACCACCAACAAATCTTTCAACTCATCAATCAACGGTCTAAAAAACACATTAATATCTATTGAAGGTCCATGATGACTTGGGATTAACAAAGTCAACATAAAAAATAGGTCTTTAATGCATCACCATGGGGGTAAGTTATAGGGAGTTATAATTACTGGCCACATGATATAATTGATTCCCATGCCAAATGGATCAAACCCATTAGATGCTAACTCTAAATTAATACTCTGAGGATCAGTAGCAAAATCTGAATACTTCAAATCAAAATGTTTCTATGCTTGTCCATTAATAGGATGTCATCACACCCTTGACTCCCTAGGACAACAAAGAGACCCATCATAATTTAGAATTTTTTTTGCCATTTTAATAAATGTTTGAAGCCCATTCCAAAACTCGTCAGACCTATGATTCCGTAACATCGGTCAGCTCTTATCGATGGCCATCTTATCTGTTAAATTTTTTTCAAATAAATAACTTTCACTTATCTTATCAATAATTAAATTTAGCACATACAAAAATGGCACGAAATGAAAATAAACCTTATACCTTATTTTAAGTTAACATTAACTTTATGTCATTTATTTTGATTTCACAAGGGTTCAACTATATAAAATTTAACAAAGAAAAAAAATATCAAAAATTTGAGTTTTTTTTTGAATCATTAATTAATTTATTTTCATCTAATGTCAAGAATGTTTTTTTTATTTCCATTTAAAATTATTAGAGATTATTAATTATTAATTATCATCTAAGGTCAAAACGTTTTTTTTTATTTTTCATATTTTTTTGAAGTATTTATCTCTAAAATTATGTTTTTTATTAATTATTAATTGTTCTCTTCATTTATTAATTTTTTAATAACTATATTGAAGCTTAACATTAATTATAATTATTATAAAATAAAAAATTAAAATTCTTTTTTCTAATTATTTATCCCTAATCTTATTTTTAGTAATAAATATTAATTAAATCTATATAAAAATACATATCACCAATTTAAAAGTCTACTAACATGTTGCTTCTAAAAACATATACGCATACTAAGATACTAAAGTATATATTAATTACCGGCCACCAACCAAAACATACTAATATTTTTTCTAATATAACATGCATAATAACAACAATATACAATATATAACCTAATTATACACATAATCTAACTATAACAATCTAATATCCCAATTATACAAAATCTATTAAATCAATTCTATAAAACCAAAACATAATAAACTAATAAACCAATCAAACCTTAACTACAATAAAATAATTTAAAATTTATTTTATTATAATTAATATACCAAATATTATCATAAATGAAAATAAATAATTAATAAATATACCAAATTAATGTTGTAGGGTTTCTTGGCAGGAGACGGTGATAGTGGCAAGGTGGTGCTCTAGCGGTTGGGCTACAAAAACATATAACAAACTATTATTTTCCATTTTTAAACCAAATTATACTTAAGGACAATATATTAGAAGTATAAAAACCTTCAAACTTTAAGAGAGAGAGAGAGAGAGAAATGATGAAGATTGAAAGAAAATATGGCCAAAGGTGCATAGTTTTACGGAGAGAAGAAGAAGAAAGTGAAAGAATACAACGGCAAGTGAAGAATTAGCGGTCGCATTTGGTTTATATCTAATGCTTAATGCCGACGATTTTAATCATATATATTGAGTGATTTAACGTTGGTATTAAGGTAGAATTAAATAGACGACATCGTTCCCTCAACCAAAAAAATTAATCCTCCTAATACCAAAGACAAATCATCAATATTAGAAAATAGATATTTAAATGACAACATTACCTTAGGATGGGAAAAAATAATTTATCCTTTATACCGACAATAAATCATGGGTATTAAGTGTTTATCATCGATAATAAATATTTCATTATTACCCGTTCCTTGGCAATATATTTTCCTCCTATCTTAGCTGACTAATTTTTCGTATTAGCGATGATAAATAGTCGGTATTATGGACTATATCGTCGGTAATAAGATATTCACTATAATAAAATTTTTTGGGGAAAATTTTCCCTCCATAGAATTTCAATAAAATATATGTCCTATTACTAATGTTAAGTATCATTAGTATTAAAAAATAAATCATCGGTTTTATTTTTCTGACATTTTAATAATTTTTTTAGGGGGAAATTTAGCCCCACTAAATACCTCCGCGCCAAAAGGCGAAATCCCTCGCCCCAAGGCCCCCAACCTGCTGGCCCAACAACCATAGTTGGAGGAGGTAAATCACGGTGACCCAACGATCAATGACACAACGGTTCCTTCAATGGTGTCCACAAGGAGACACCCCCACTTTAGAGGGTTGAAACTCTCACGCTACGGTTGCCACGAATCGAACCTAGGACCCTCCGCGCCAACTTACGTGCCACGACCGTTGAGCTGAGCCCATGTGGGCACCCCACTAAATACCGACGATATGTATCGTTGGTATTAAGAATTTTCCAGCCTTTTTTTTTCAGTTATAAATTTTTGGTTGCCTATTCTAATACTAATGATTTATCATCGGTACTTATTTATAACATCGATTATTAGTCTTCTTCGATATTAATATCATCAGTGTTAGGTCTTTTTCTTGTAGTGTTATGGGAAAATCGGGTGAAGAAAAAAAAATCTAAATAAACTTTTACCTAATTGGACAAAAATACCCCTCCTTAATATATGTGTTAAAAAGGAGACTTCAGATATAAGTGTCATTTGTTTTATTTTTAACCTTTATTAATCTCAATCTAAACGAAATTAAAACAATATTCATCCCAATTTACTCAAATTAGGTTAATTTCATCAAAATAATATTTTAAAACATTTGCCCACAAGTCACCTTCATTCCCTACCTAGATCAATTTTTAATGGTTACCCACATCCCAATTCACCCTAATCTAAACGAACCGTTTATGGTAAAATCCCTCACAAAAAATATATGGTATCATGTTGTGTGTAGGAGGATTTATGTACTTCTGATGTTTGCTTTTGTTTGGAGATGCGGACTTTGAATTTTGGTTTTGTGTGGCATGACAGTTCAATATATATGGAACCTTTGTTAAGAATGTGATTCATACATAAATATTCTGGATTTAATTTTATGCAGGCATAAATATTTTAAATTTTTTAAAAAAACAAACATTAATACTTTGTTTTTATAAAGATATAAACATTTTAAAAATAAAAAATTTAAGGCATACATATTTGTGCTTTGAAGACATACATGCTTAGACTTTGTTTTCATTAAAACTTAAATAAAAATAATAAAAATTATCTAAAATTTAAAACTTGGAAAATTATACCTTAAAGAGAATAAAATATACGCGTTTATATCTTTATGGAAAATTTAAAATTATTTATGCCCTTTTAGGACTTAATCTAAAACGTTTATGCCTTTAATTATAGTTTTTGAGGTGTAATTTATCTATTCATGATAGAGATAGAAACAAGAAAGTAAATGAAATCACTGCACATTGAAGTCCGTATATGAGTTGATTTTCTAACTTGTTATTCATACTCATATAGACAACAAATGGATTGATTAGATTATAAATAACTAAGCCAACGACCTAATAAACTCTAACTAATTACAATTTAAACAATCTAAAAACAATATAGAATGCTTCATGGCTTGAAATACGCAGTAAGGCCGAGCTTGGAATACTGATTCCTATACACTTCAGGTCATTTGAAACCCCAAACATTAACCTAATACTGATGGATATTAATCTTTTAAATAATAACTATATCTAGAACAAATAAACTTTGCAAAGTCAAATGAAATTAGCCGAAAGAAAATCATGAAACTATAACATCTTCATTATATATATATAAAATATTATTGTTAGATTTGTATTAAAATTCTACTTATAATACTTTGGTGTATATATATATATATATATATATATATATATATATATATACTGTTCGAATCACTATTCAATACATAAATCTATAGTGAATAAACTTATGTGGTTACATATACTAATACGAAGACATCTATCATCATAAGTATCCCAAGCTTACATATATGTACTACGAGATATATAGGGTGTTACAACGATAAAAGTTGTTGTACAAATCTTTATTTGTCATCTGACAAGAGTTATTATGATATGTCATTGTATATAGTTTGTCGCAATTACTTTGTTGTTAGAGACCTGCGTTTGCGATGACAAATTGTCAATAGTAAAAAGGGCACCTATCGTGACAACATAGTTATCACTATAACTCAACTATAGAAACTACTTTTACTTATATTTTCCTACCTAATAACTTTTTTTATTAATAATTTCAAAAATAAAAATTATACATTGCGATAACCCTGGGTTTATTATGATGGCAGTCTCATTGATGAAAGCCAAATTCATTTTTTAATAAAAAATTTGTGTTGTGTAAGGCAAAATTTAAACTTTTTGAAAAGTTTTGTGACATATTTTTTAATGACACTTGAGTCTATTAGGATGACCTTGTTGTTGTTGAAATCTTAATTCATTTCTTTTTTGAAAAAATTTTGTATTACTCTATTGCAACAACACATGGGTCTATCATTATAAACTCCATTGTTGCTAAAAGTTAACTATAAGTATTTTGAAAATTTTTATGTTACCCTATTGTGACAAACTTATAGGTTATTAAAGCAACTATGGAATGTAATTCAATATTTTGTTTTTAAACTTCTAACATTGTTTAGGTTTTTGATTATATTAATTGGTTATTAAATAAGTATTGAAATTTAATATTGATGCTAATATCAACTAATAGTAAAAAATAATATTTAAAACATTAAATAAAAAACATTCAAAATATGAATATTTCATACAATACAAACGTCATCAATAAAACATAAGTATTCCTTATCTACGATAAACCATCAACCCCCGTTCCGGTAGGATCCTCCTCATCCATTAGTCATTCTCTCAAGTCTTGTATCACAGTATTCTACAACCTAATAGTTTTTTTTTATGCTTTAGCATTTTACAATGCAATCAAATTGCTTCATCCAACTTATCATATTTCTCTTCAAGTGCAGAAGTATTGGTATTGGTAGAAGGTGGTAGTAGTGCTGACAATGACGATGCGAACGAAGAGCTATTCAATAATCTACCAATAAATCTCTCATAACCATAACATTTTCTAAGAACTTCATGAATAATATTTTTCTTGTCAATATGTATTGGCTTAGCAGACCCACATCCACTCTCAAGTAATTGCTCCTATGCCATCTGTATCCTCTTATTCCACCTTGCAACCATTTAATTAAGAAAAATAAAATAAAATTCATTAGCTTATGACTAAAATATAATTATACTAACTAGTTCAAATAATTATATATTTACAAAAATTTTATTTGCATCCTCACTCTCCTATTTTATATCCTTTGTGTGCCTATCTTTGAAGCTCTTGATCACAATAGGAGTTCTCTAAGTTCTTAGACCAGATTATGTTTATAAATAAATAAATATATATATATATATAATTACCTTTATGAATAAAACAATAAAATATATTCATAATACCTTATTGTAGTGGAGCTAAGATATCAATGATGAGCTATAGAGGGTGGAATATTGTTGATAGGCTCTATTTCTTACATTTCTTTTATACTTTTTTCTACACATCATAAAAAATTGGAAACACTTAATTAGGATTGACACATTTAATTTTATCTACATATAATGATATATAATAATTATTTGTTCAATAGGATCCCAAAACTCTTTAGGCTTCTTCCAATCTTCATCACCTATATCTAACAGTTTCGTCCTAAGGTATTTTTTACACCAAATCTTGAGTTGACCCAGTCTATTGAAATGCCCCGAAAATTTCTAATTTTATAAATTATATTTAAATGATATTTTATTAGAAAAAAATTATTTAAATAAATTACTTTCATTAAAATAAAAAGGTATGTATTAGGAAAATTAAGAAGAAATTTGTAAGTATTTTTATTAAAGAAATTTTGGTATTTTGGATAATTAAAGATTTTATTTTGGAAATTAATTAAATAAATTATTTTATTTAAAATAAGAATGAGAAAATAGTTTTAAATTAATAATAATTTTATAAATAAATTAATTGGAGAAATTTAGGGTGTTTTGCTAATTAAAATGGAATTTATGGAAAATATTTTAAAAATTCTAATTTAGCTTAAAAAGAGATTTAAAGATTATTTTATTTAAATATTATTATTTTTAAATATCCTAAATATTCAGATTAATTTAATTGGCCCTAACCTAATTATTTTTCTCTTTTTCCTTTTTCCTTCTTTTTCTTTCTTCTTCTTTTCTTTTTCTTTTTCTTCTTCACCCGAACTGGGCCAGCTCGTGGCGCAGTTTCTCTTCTTCCTTTCCTTCGGCCCAGCCCGTGCGGCTGGCGCCTCTTACCCTCTTCCTGCACCGCGTTTTGATTCCACTTCCACCGAAACTCGTCGTTTCATTTAATGCCTCCTCCCTCGCACCGATCGGCCCGGTCTCCTCTCTTTTCCTTTCTTTCTTTTTCTTTTGGACCGCCGGTCCAGCCCCCCTTCTTCTTCCCCTAGCCTTCGCATCAGCCCGACGCCACCGACCTGCAACAACGTTGCCTGCGCCTGGTTTTTCACCGGCGATCTAGCCCGATTTGACCGGCCTTTTCCTCCCTTTCTCTTCCCCTCGTCTCGGCAGCCTCATAAACCCTATCAACTCTCCCTTTTATCGCGTGATACTCTCTCTCTCTCCTACGCAACCCTTTCCCCCGTTTTGATATCCGCCAGCCAAACAACGCCGCTGGTGACCCTAAACCTACTTTCCTTACACCCCAACCGACCCAAAAAACCCTAAACTCCCTTATAAAACCTATAAATACCCCCGATTTGAGCTCTGTGTCGAGCCTTTGGTCTCCAACCCAAAATATTTCCCTTTTCACCGCCGCCCCTTTAGACGTCTCTTCCGCCACCTCCGGCAAACTTTGCTGCCTTTTCTAGCTACCCGTGCATTCCTTGCACCTCCCTCTAGCTAACCAAACCATTCATCACCCTCGATTCTTTCTGCACAATCCTCCCCGACTGTGCGAACTTCCCTTCTCGACCAACCTGTTTTCCAGCCCCCGCCACCCTTTGCGCCGCCCTTAGCCACCTCTTCCGCCATTTCTGCCTCTTCTTTCACCTCCAAAATCTTCTGCAGACCCTCCTATATCTCCCCCATACCTTTATTTTCCTCTTCCTCCCTGTCCTCCTCTCTTTCTCTCCTTCTCCTCCATTCGGCCACCGCCGCCGCCGCCATGCGCCGCCACCTTTGGCTGCACCACCACCCTCATTATGTCCCTCTTCTTCTGAGCAACTCAAAACACCTCATCTCCCACCTCCATTCTCCCTATCTTATTCCCAGCATGCAACTTTCTTCTCTTTCTTCTCTTTTTCCGGCCACCGCCGCCGCCGCCGCCGTACACCACCTCCGGTGCCGCCTATCCCCACCAACCTATGGTTGAACCCTAGACCCTCTCAGCCTTTTTCCCTATTTTTATAACCCTTAAATTATTTTATTTCAATTATTTGCATATAAATACTATTATTATTATTCTTAATATTTATATTTTTAATATGCATTATTATTATTATTATTATTATTATTATTAATGTTTTTATTATTATTTATGTTGAGGGTTGAAGCCTATTGTATTTTAATTTGATTTTATCATTATTCTTCTTATTATTTCTATATTTACTATTATTAATATTAACATGTTATAAGTATAATTATTATTATTATTATTATTTCCTATTTCGAATTTCCATTATTCTTATTCCATTATTATTAATACAAATATTTTAACATTAGTGTTGTTAATAATGTTATTATTATTATTATTATTATTATTATTATTATTATTATTACTAAATTTGGTTATTTAATTTACAAATAATATTTTTAGTATTATTTTGGTAAAGGGTTCGAAGCCCTTATTTCACTTTATTTTTGAGTAATGCCTTTTTATTATTATTGCTACTATTTTTATTATTTTTGTTAATATTAATATTGATATTACTTTTGGTATTTTTGTTATTATTATTTTATCAAAAGCCTAGTCTTATATTAAGTTAGTGTTTAATATTATTTTTGATAGGAGGGAGTCTAATTTTAGCTTTTCTCTCATAATAGGTAAAAATCAGTCAAAGCCCTAAGGAAGCATAGGAGCGTGCTCCAAGACCAGTGTCGTTTTAGGTAAGGGTTTACTAAGGCCTTTTATGTGCTAATGTGCATTGTGTGCCTTGTATGTTATGCATCCTATGTTATTATTGTAATTATTGCATATTCGGTATAGCATGGAGTTCAAGCATGCTTTTCTGTTGTTATATGGCATGTGTACTATGTGTATGGGATGATATGTGTTGTGACCCTGTAAGACATGCATGTGAGGATGTCGATATGGTTTGTGCGGGAGAAAGGATGAAAAAGGAGGATGGGGAAAGAAGTTGACCAAGAGATGTGAGTTGACCTAAGTTTTTTAATGATTCATGAGTGGAAGAATAAAATGGGAAATGTAGGGTTTCGTGTGAGAGAATAGAATTTATGGTTTGTTTGGGAGAATCTAATTTATGATGTTATTTGGGAGAGTGTAATTTATGATATTATATGGGAGAATCTAATTTATAATTTGACTGGGATAATCTAATTTATGATGTTAATTGGGAGAATCTAATTTATAATGTTATATGGGAGAATCGAATTTATGGTTTGTTGGGAGAATCTAATTTATCATGTTATTTGGGAGAATGTAATTTATGATATTATATGGGATAATCTAATTTATGATTTGATTGGGAGAATCTAATTTATGATTTGTTTGGGGGAATCCAACTTATGGTTTTGCTTGGGAGATTCTAATTTATGATTTTATGTGAGAGAATCTAATTTATGGTCTTGTATAGGAAAATCTAATTTGTGGTTATGAATGGGAGAATCTAATCAATTGTAAGGTAAGGATGAATCTTCAGTTTTATGTGATTTGAATCTGGGGTTTGGTAAGGATGAATATTTGGTTTGGTATGGATTGAATTTAGGGTTTGGTATGGACCAATCTTTGGGTTTTATATGGTTTGAATTTAGGTTTGGTATGGGTGAATCTTTGGTTTTGTGTGGATTGAATTTAGGGTTTTGGATGACGGAATCATGGTTTGTATGGTGGTATTTATAGTTGTATGGTGGTATTAGGGTTTACATGGTGGCATTGATGGTTATATGGTGGTATTAGGGTTTGCATGGTTGAATTTAGGGTTTCACGTGGAATTTTAGGGTTTGCATGAAAAAGGCTCGAAGGTTTGCATGGGGAGATTAATGTCTGCATGGGTATGAAATTTACGTGTGGAAAGTTAATTTGGGATGTAAGGAAGGTAATGTGAAAGATGTTTGGGTGTTTGAAAACTTTGGATGAAAAATAGTATGTGGAGCATTATAAGGGTATGGAATAGGGTTTGGAGTGATTAACTCTGGGTTATTGTGATTAACTAAGATTGGAGTGCTAATGGTGATTGTTGTGGTTAATTAAGATTTCGAATGGCTAATTATGGTGGTTATGGTTAAATAGGGTTTGGAGTGGCTAACTATGGTTTGTTGTGGTTGACAAGGGTTTGGTGTGGCTGCTTAGGGTTTTTTTCGTATCAAGTATAATTAGTGATTAAAGTGTAGTTATGATGGTGGAAATTATGATTGTGATTCATGCATGTCCAAGATGAAAGCCTTTGAATAAAATACTTAAGACAATAATCATTTAAAGTGGAAGATTATTGAGCCGGGTCCAGACCGATCCACCGTTAGAAATAGTGGTTAGGACATGATGTCCTATGTGTAATCGGCCCACCGGCAATAATAGTGGGGTGACTCGAGCTCAATAAAAACAAACCAGAGTTACAAACGCTTAAAAGATACTAATTACTTACAGTGGAACACCATGTGAGCAAGAACCAGACCAATCCACCGGTCAGGAATAGTGGTGTGGACTTTGTCCCGCAAGTGACCGATCCACCGGCGAATAATAGTGGTGTGAACTTTGTCCCTCAAGTGACCGGCCCACCGGCAATAATAGTGGGGTGTTCCTGTACTCGCATGGATCTGATAAAAACTATGGTGTGAAATGAGTTATGATCAGTAATTAATTAAGTAATTAATCTAGATTATTCTTGGGCCTTTGTACGTACTTTTACCTGGTTGATCATATGCATTTATGATTTTGTTCTTCTATTTTTCTGTATGGCTTATGTGCTTATGTGTTGGCTTTAGTGCTCGGTTACCTTACTCAGTACGTAGCGTACTAATCACCATTTTCATGGGTACTGCTCATTCCCACGAGTAGTATGCCCTTCTGATTTTGTGCAGGTGGGCAAGACATCAGTCGGGGCTGAGTGTTGAGCATGTGTGGCTCAAATTTTGAGAGAGTTGTGGCCATAGTTCAATAATTATGTGATTTTATTTCCTTTTATTAATCTTTTATCGGTTGTAACTATTTCTCTTTTAAAGTTAAATAATGATTCCTTATGCGTACTCTGATTTTTTTTGTTTTACAACCGTTTAATGCTTATTTGAAATTTGGATTGTATTGATTTATAATTGATTATTTCTTTTCTTTAGCCTTAGCACTTGGTACTGAAACGGTCGGAGAGAACTGGTTCGGTACTAAGTGTGGCGGTAACATTCCCAGAATTCAAGGGTTTTAAATTAAGTATTTCAATTACTTCCTCTTTTAAAAAAAAAAGTAGTGAATTTTGGGGTGTTACATCTACTTTGATAGGTGTTGCAAAACAATTTGCAAATTCTTTTCTATACTCAAGGCTAATACGAAGTCTCCTTCCACTCATCCAACTAAATTATTTCTACATAAACAGAATATAAATACATATTAGTCATTAAAGAAGAAACTACATTAGAAATTAAAATCCAGTTATAATTTACTATTACCTCAATAGCAGGGTAAATCCTATCTTATTCCGTCTATGAAACATGATACTAATTATCATAATACATCCAAATCGAATTCCCAATCTTTAACAACAAAAGATACAATATATCATTACATTGTTATCTAATATATATAAAAATTAAAGTGCTTGCTATGATCACACTAATATAGGTTATGAGATAAGTGTTGGGGGATCATGATTTCCATTCCTATAATGATGTCTCGTTGTAATGCTAACCATCCCTAACAATCTTTAACAAAAAAGGACATAAATAATAACAATAACACATGAATAAATTACAATATATTAAAATTAATAGTGATAGTCGATATTTAGTACGACATAAAAGATCTCAACTAGCTAAACTAATCAATACTATAAGTATTATCATGATCATTACGTGCATTTTCTTCGCTATTTGAGTTTGATGAATCTTCATCCATATTGACAAAATTATATTTTTTTTGCTAGGTATGGTCTCAATAAGAGCCTCATCGGTTTGGACTTCATCACTTTTGATACCAACATGTCAAAAGGTTTAGTTATTGAGACAATATGCTTGAACATCCAAGTCTATAGTACATTATTCAACCACATCAATCACATGGATATTCTCATGATTATCATCATTCATATCCCAAATGCCATGATGCTTGACTTCCTAGCTAACTTGTCAATAAGGATTGTTCGACAAATAATCAACATACAAAACTTGTTTTTCTTGGGATCCTAATGTATATCGATGATCTTTATAACACTCATAAATCATACAAACACTCATAATAAAACACAACAGAACAATCATGGAAGTAAGATAACTTGATGATTTGTTGTTTTTTTCCCTAATAACATTCACCATAAACTCCATAGAAAAAACACTCATTTGTTCTATGTTCTTTTGTTTTTCTTCTTTATCATGAGTTATGATTCTAATGACATTTATTATACAACCAGTATAAGTTGTAACCACATCCAATGAACCATTAGGTAGAGAAAATAACTCTTTAGTGCATTCAGGTGATCTCAACTTACATAATTTGTACACTTGTATCATACTTAGTAAACATTGATTTTACTTTAGAGCCTATCTAATTAATTTAAAATATTTATTAAGCCTAATATGAATTTACCTTAGACTAAAATCAATAAGGAAACTCTAATGTAGGAGCAAACACTCAAGATTTGGCATTCATAATTATGGAACCAATTTTTTTTCATTTAGAAAGGATCTACCATAAAATTAAAGATAAAAGGAAGGTTACGTTGCTAGTTATAGATGAAATGTACCATACAAACTACTAGGCATATACGTGCATGTGTATTGCATGCATGACACGCATGGAGGGCATGAATACATGCATGGAAATAATAGAATGCAGCTTGGATGTGCATATTAGTTGATTTAATTAACTAATTAATTAATTAAGTAGTAGAGTTAGAGATTAGCTAGAGAATAAAGTAGCATAGTTCTACCTTTGAAGAATATTCTATATTCTAATATCTTTTAGGTAGGTATCTTTTGAATAATTATACCTTTTAGCTAGCACCTTGTAATCGGTAGCCTTGGTTGTATATAAGCCATAGAACCACTACTAGAGAGGATAGATTGAATTGAATTGGAATGCAAATTGCAACTATTGAATTTTATATAAGTTCATCTCAATTTTAATCAAATATGTGTGAGCAATTATTCTTGAAACCCTTAATCTCTTTATCTGTGTAAATTAGAGATTAAGTACTATCTTTTTTAAAATCCATAACCCATTCCCTTATACCATATTCATTGTCTAAACACATCCTAAAATTGAAGCCTAATTTGAAAAACCCTAACCCTAATTTTTAAAACTAAACCCTAACCCTAACCCAAGAAACCATCCATCATCAAACTTTAATTGTTTCCCATCATCATCATCATCATCTCATCAATGTCAAAGCATCATCATCATCATCATCATCACATCAAATTAGAATATCACCATCGAATCATCATCACCATCATCTAATCATCATCTTCATTATTCTATCTTATTTGAATACCTTTATCCTTAATTCATCATCAACGAATCTGCATCTTAATAATCAAATCCAATTCGAGCCCTAATATCACCATAATTCTAATTCCAAATTCACACCCACATCAATTTTGGTATCAAAACCTTAGGTTTTGATCTATTGTGATCAAGATCCAATCTTTCCTTTAAGATTCTTGCAAGAACATGTCCTTACTTCAATATTCTTCAAAGAACTTGTCTCTTTCTTCAAGATTCTCTCAATAATTCATCAAGAAGACACAAAAATCCAAGTACTTGGAGGGCACCACTCGGTTGGTGAAGGGAGGAGATGGCGAACCAAGAAAAGGACTTGAGAGATGTTCTCAAGGTCTTGGTGGATGAAATCAAGGAGGTAAAGCTACATGTGGGGAGAATAGAAGCTTCACAAGCTTTATAAATTTTACTTATTTTTCTTACTTTTATTAGAAACATCTTTATTCAACAATGTTATTCTAATCATTCTCTTAGTAATAAATTATTTTTTAATATTTTATTTTATTGGGGAAAAATATCATATATATGTATATGTTATTTAAATGTAAAATATTGAGGAGTAATAACATAAAATATATACAGTAATTTACTAGAAAGATGGTAAATATAAAGATAATGATACAACCACGCGAGTTGATACGATATAACCATGTGAGGGTTACGTGGTATACATGTGGGCCTATAAGGGATTTAGGGGCAACCTTAAAGTTCTTTGATATTAAACTCTTAAATGTGAAGCTTTTAGGATGGAATAAAAAAATATGAATATCTTAATTTAGGGGATACCATGTTGATATGAGTAGATATATCAATCCTAATAATACTCTTTCTCAGTTTAGGGGAATTACAAATCACTAGAGTGAAGTATTTTATGTTAATATAAACTTAATTTACTACACTATACATTACTAATTTACTATATTATATATTACTAGTTTATAATTTTATGTTACTATATTATACATTATAAGTTTATATATTGCATGAAACTATAATGTATGAATATATTTATTTATATAACTATATATTTAATATTAAGTAGAAAAGTATATAGAAATGCAATGTTAATACACAAATATATTTAATATTTGTGAATACAAATAAAGAGAGTGATTATTTTATGAAAAAGGTGGTAAATAGAAAAAGATAATGGTTATATACATATAATGATTGATTATGAAATTTTTTTAAAATATTTATAATAAAGCATAACGTTTGTAATAAATTCCATGTGTTACTATATTGTTTAGATTTTAGAAGTAACATTTTCCAATAAATTTCAAATATACTGAACCATTCAACTTGATTTTTTTCGAGAACTTAATATTTTACCATAATTTTAGGATCCAATCAGATTTGATTATATATGATCTTATTAATATTGATCTTACCTAACTTAAATTCCAATTGTCTATTATTATTAATACTGCTATTAGTGTAAGAGCTATTATTCAGCCTGACCAATGCTAATATGATCTAATATGGATATAAGATAAGAAAAATAAGCCTTATACTAATATATCAAATATATTATACACTATGTTGGGCTCACTTATGAAAATAGGGTTTAAGTATTCAATTCAAAGATTCAAGAATATCCTAATAGTTAATTGACCCACTACTATTATACTAATAGTATAATAAATTGATCAATATTGTGTATGATAATAACAGATCATTTTTTTTTTGCTTAAACTATAAAGCATATTTTTATTACATACTTCCATAAAATATTTGAAAACATATGCCCTTACATTATTCATAATTGTATGATTTTTCATAAAATAAACGGTTCAATTTTATCCAAAAATTTCAATATATTATCACTGGCATCAAGCTGTAAAACAATAATAATTATCTTAAAAAATAAAATTGTATACATAATTAATAATAAATTATCTCAATGCATGCTTGATATCTAGTTATAATATCATAAAATACATTACCAAAATATAGCCTAATAAGAATTATATATTATCATTTATATCTTATTTCCTATGCTGAGTTATTTCCTATTTTTCTCATTTTCATCTTCTATAATTATAATTTTTTATATATCAATTTATGAAATATCTATGTTCATGCAATAAAAATAATATTTACGTTTTGTTTTAAATCAATACAACAACTATATGGTGATCTTTTACTTATCAATTTAAAATTTGTGGTTAATTTTTAGTTTTTTTAATCTTTTTTTGTTGTTAAAATGAATCATGATTTTTTAAATTATTTTAATATTAAAATTTTTTTATTATTTACTCATGATAATAATTAGGGTATAATATACTTATTTTATATATTTGTAATAACAACCTTATGACTGTATTTAATATTTGCGATGTTATAAATGATAATGATTTATTGTATAATAATTGCATTAGCAGCTTTATATCTTTAAATTATATTTTTTAAGTAATATAATATTTTAACTATTATATGTTTATTTATTTAAAACTGCATCTATTGTATCATATGGGCATCTTCCATTAGGTTTGTGTTGAAAAGAGTTTATTAATCCATAAATAAATAAATAATGAGAGATCATGATTGTTATATACTTATATTAATTCATTACATTAGTTAAACAATATATCTCATTTTTAACTCATCAAAATGTAAAAATGTGAGAGAAATCAGATAGATAAAGGTGGGCTTGAAGTTTGAAATGTGTTTAATTCAACTTAACAAAAATACTAGAAGTAATATGAGTCACATGAAATAGTTACTAGGTTATTGGCCTATAATTTGAAATGCTTTGAACAAACATAACTATATTTGAGCCAACTTGGAAATCAATCAATTCTATACCATAAGTAACCCGATTCAAACTCAAATAAATTGATAAGTCAACATGAGATAATATATATATATATATATATATGTACACCAAACTTGAGCAAAAAAAAAAAACTTGATCTAAAGTAATTTAAGTGACCTAATCCAACTTGATAAATTGATTCGAACCCGAAATGACTCAAACTTGAAGCTATCAATTATATGAAATAACTCCATTCAAATTAATAAAGTGATCTAATAATAAAATGATTCATGACTTAACCTAAACTTAGATCAAACTAATAAATTGAATCAAGCTTGAAATAACCTAAATTAAAGTAATTATATTAACCTAATTTGATCTAAATAAAAAATCGTCCTCTCCGTGATTAGCTCAGCCCAAACTTAACCTAACCCACTAAAGCCTTGTAACACCCCACATTTACATTAATAATTTTTTTTCATTTTTAAGCAGAAGCAAAAACATAATATAATATGTGTTAGTGCCACAATTAGCATAAATGTAGTCCATAAATTTCTCATACTAAATACAAGGCTAAAATATTTATGACTAATAAATGGAAACTTATGGAAATAGATAGAAATAATATAAGAATTTAATAAATTAAACTTAATAATAGAGTATGGAGTATATGCTCTAGATAATATATTACATAGAAAACAAGAGAAGATGAGAAAAAGGGATAAAGTGTCCAAACTTGATGTCTAGAATCTTGGGCACATAACGTGTACGACCTCGAATAAATATAACTCTACGTTCTAGCCTTAGGGTATAAACCTTCATAACTACACCTAAAGAATCTCCTCAAAGTTAATAGGATCATCACTAAATACCTACAACACATCACCTACAAAAGTGTAGTATTAGTACTTATCTCATACTAAGTAATACAACCATCCTAAAGAGAAAGCATTATGTACATGAACCATGCAAAGCAATCGGCATAACATGCAATAATGGAATAATATCATGCTTAATATAGATATCAATTGTAAAGAAGGTAACTCAACCATCGAGCATAAAACAATGTAATACAAATGTATAAATAGATGATAATCATTATTATTATATTTCATTATTGTGATCACAACCAATATATTATATTAACATGGGGATGGAGGCTCAAAGAAACCATAAAACGGTACTAGCCCTAGCTAGCTTGCCTAGAAATGTAACTAGATCACCACATAACATAATACAAAATCACATAAGTATGCATACCCTCTATATGGCTAAAATATATTGAGACATAGGAAAAAAGACATTGGAATGGTACCAAGTAATATCAAACCTAAGTCAGATAGCTACCCCGAGTGATACGTGTCATAACTCATGATCTTTTATTGTAAGTGATTAATGTTTTATCAAGGAGTTAGGTTAATCAAGAACTAAGACTTATAGAATATCACTTAATCACTGCTTTAAACATAAAAAAAATTATATTATTAAATTTTGGCGTTCTCCTTGCACTTGCTCCGCAGAGGAATCAAAGCCCAACCATATAGAGAAAAAAGGTCTATTAACATGCCATTAAATCCTAATTCAATATATAAGGCATTAAAGTTCAATGAAGATTATCGAGGCATTAAGGCCTAAGCTAGATTATTGAAGCATTTAAAACCTTGTTCCATGCCATGAAAGACCCAAAAAAAAATAGATCACAATGTGCATTAACACGATTACTCAAGATAAGATTCAATAGCTAATGTTTAAGTCAACTAATGGTTCACATATAAGGTCAAACCAAATAACTAGTTTAAAGGGAGATAAAATGACTAAAATATCTTTAAGGTTAAGTAACATACCTTAACATTAAGAAAATTATATTTCACACTAAAAGGGTTATTCTTAACTAATGTTTTCTTAGGATGAAATATAAATATAGATACCATGTATAAAATAATAAGATTATATGTACCCAAAGTGTCTCTTCTTATTCTTTTTCTTAATTAATTAATAATTTTAATTAAAATTTCTAGGACTAATCATCAAATGTCACTATCAAACTTATCCATTTTAACTTTTTTTATTGACATAATATTTACTTAGGTTCCAAAAATTTTAGAATTTAAGTGTAATGGCCAAACTGCAATTATTCACTTAAAATTATCTTAAATTTTTCATATTCATAACTTACTCTAAACAACAACAAACCCTAACATATAATATGAAAATTTTCATATAAAATACCCAAAGAAGATAATGGTACACTTAAAACTTCCAAAATCAATATATAATGCCCAACATACCCATGTCTGAATATGTCCAAAACCTAAAGAAAAATAATTTCTATTCCAAATTCATAATCTAGATTCTATACCCTATTATACATAAAATTTAATACTTAGATAAATTTAAAGAAACCAAAATTCACATAAAATAACTTCTCAAATCTAGGCCTACTCATCACAACTCTCTTGACAATTCAGCACGACTTTATGACACATTCATGACAACTCTACTGAATATTGATCATATTTCTAGCAGACATAAGAACATTCACAAATCCCACAAATCATTCTCTCACCAAATTTTCTTCCATAAGCACATAAGATAGAGACATATAAATTTCATAAAAGAATTTTCAAGATATTATTTTATGCTTATAATTGAAATAATGCTAATCATGTATAAAATACTATATAATACACCTAGATAAAATACTATTTCTAAAGATTAGTTTAGGTACAAAAAAATCCTAAGATCCTTAGCAAAGCTAAAATAAGGAATCTAGAAACTCCTTCTCTAAAATTCTTAGTCACCTTCAATATTATAAGATAAAATAATTAGATAAACCAAGATCAATAAATAGGGAAAAGGGAAAGAGAGAAAATGAATGGAATAAGTGAAATGGCAAGACTACTCTTGAATATAGAGGCTTGGAAACCACCACAAGGTAATGCATGGTCAATGTGTTGGAGGGTTAATGGAAAGGGAGAAAAGGAGGAAATAAGGGAGGAAATACATGAAATCTCTATTGCAATACAAGCAAAAAGTGTTACAAAAATCCCAAGGTTGCTTAACAAGGCAAATAGGAAAGAAAAAGGAAGAAGGGATGGAAACGATTTCCTAAGTAAAAAATATTCCTAGATGATTTTATATGATACAAAGAAAAATACCAAATAATAATATAAGGTAAAGGAAGCATAGTCAAAGCTAAAATAACATATAATACACTTAGCTAAAAATCATATTTCTAAAAGTTAGTTTAGTTACCAAAATTTCTTAGCTCCTTATTAAAGTTAAAATAAGGAATATAGCACTTCCTTCTCTAAATAATGCGGTCACCTTCAACAATATACAATAAAAAAGAGTTAGATAAATAAATATCAGTAAATAGGTAAAAAGGAAAGAAAGGAAATGAACTAGAAGAAGAAAAATGGAAAAGATTAATCTTTAATATAGAGGCTTGAAAACCTCTACAAAAACAACCAAGAGCCATGAAGAAATGATAGGTCAAGATTTTTGAGGTTTAATAGGAAGGAAAACAAGGATAAAGGAATGACTTAAGGAATAAATTTTTTTGGTGAAAGAATATGTAGTAGCAGTAGCAATTTTGCATATAATGGTTGGCAGTGTATATCGGAGAGGAAAAAGAAGAGGGTAGGGCCACGATTTATTAGATAAAAAGGGTTCCTAGATGAAGCATAACATACAAGGGAAAAAACAAACAATAATAAACGGTAAAGGAAGCACGGTAAAGGTTAGTTATCTATTGGAACTGTCAATAAAAATCAACTTTGCTATAGTTGTGTAGCTGGTCGGGAAGCGACAGTTATGGTAAAATGAACCTTAAAGGGGCTTGATTTTAGGGAAAAAAATAGGTAGGGAGTTGTAGTATGTAATGCAATATTTTAAAATGAAATAAAAACTGAAGGAATAGAAAAAGTAGAGAGAGAGAATGACTTGTTCAAAGTTGGAAAGAAATCAACTTTCCTTTACTCATTAAATTCTATGATTTTATGTCAGGTTGATGTGAGATGCATGATTTAGAAAAAATGGAGTGACTTATTAAGAGGAGAGTGGAGTGAATTATTGGTTTGAATTTAGCCTCACTTGAGTTATAGGATTGGAGGGTGTAAAAGAGAGGTTAGACTATGGTTCAGTATGTAAGAGATATCTCATAAAATCAGCATTATAGTATTTGGTGCAATATTTAGTTGGATGAATGATAACCAAATTATAAATCTAATTTGGTTTGGTTAGGAGGCTATTTAGGATTAAAATAATGGTTAGATGATTGGTTGTAATTCAAACGATTGTAAGAAAATTCAATAATAGACACTTATTAGGAAAAATATCAATTGAATTCTAAAAATCATAAAAGCATATGGAAATGTGCAAAATCATTTTAAAAACAAAAGTATATAAAAATATTGGGTATTGGATTTAGTATGAACCTCAAAAGATGGAAAATGAGCAAAAAAAGACAAAAATGGATGAGCCACATAAATACTTTTTTTCCATAAATGCACAAAATAAATAACGAGGGATGGTTAAAACTGTCACGAATTGATATGAAGTTTTCTTTAAAAGAAAAAATATATAATTATTTTATCTTGGAATTCATTTGATGAACAACGGATTATAAATGACAAAACTACTAAAATCATCTAATCGCGTAAACAGATTTTTCCGCAATTTAACAATTTAAAAGAAAAAGGTGAAACATAAATGAATAGAGAAATGAAATCAAAAATATTTTTGGGGTTATTCACAAATTTTTAATCGGTTGAAAATGGTGAAAATGTAGAAATTGAAAAAATTACAATAAAATGTGCTTTTTGAAGAATTAGGGACATTTTACTAGCTCAATCATGTACAGTAATTAGGGTTTAATAGAATGGAGTATAACACAACCAAATTAACTCAACCCACCAATTTAATCTAAAATGACCAAAATCAAAATTGTTTGAATTTGAGCTACCTTTGCTTAAACATGACTAGAACTATCAAGTTAAAATGATTTAACCCAAACTTGAACATGATATAACCTAGAAAATTAGCCTAACACAACCCATATCTATAACAATCCAGATTCAAAGTTATCCTATCTTGAACATTAAGATGACCAAGAAAAAACCAAACCCAAAATGACCACCCTTTACCTATAAACAACCCCCAAAGAAAATAAACCATAAATAATCTAACCTAAACCTGACATGCCAAACCTAATTGCCACCCCTAGATACCAACAACCAACAACTTACTAACTTCACAAACTTGAGACTAAAACACTAACAAATGCTATTTTTTCCAAGCAACCCTCATATCTATCAATTTGACTAAATTGTTACTCAACCCTTTTAAAACATATAGAACAAAAGCTCAATACTTCATTAGCAATATAACCTTCTATAGTATAACCTTCTAGGTAATCTTGATTTTTGATATTGAACTTTAATTCTTTTAGCTTTCTTTCAAAATGATATACCCATCTTCCATGAATAGGCCCCTTAACTATGCTTCTACTTCAAAGTGCATTATAAGGTATACAATAACAGTCAAGAAAGCTAAGGTAAATATGTATTCTAACTTGTAGAGGATGATATCCACTTGCTCTTCACCCTTCTACAAATAGGATAAGTGAAGTGTCCTTATGCACATCATGGTGAAGAAGTTAGTCGACTCAAAAATTATATCGACAATCTGTTACCTCAAGAGCTGGTGCACACCAATCAGCTGCAGCTATAACACCCCTAAATTTTAAGATTGATTTTTTTTGTTATCAACATTATGAAAAGGAATTTCGAAAACAAAATTGGGAGATGTCACCACCGCATCGAATATGGAAGAGGTGTGATCATTACCTAATACATGCTTTATGAAGGTAAAAACAAAATGAGAGAAGTAAACAAATTCTCTAACAATAATACAAGTATAATAGAAGGAAGAGAGCTACAAAATCCAAACTATAGGGATAAAATCCAAGGGTTTAACTAACTAAGAAAAATCAAACATCCCAACTTACTGGGTAAAAACCTATCTATAGTAGTTAGCCTCACTCTCAGCTCATATGAAAATATAAACCTTGATCCTCATATAATGCTTGGCTACTGGCCCACAACACCATCCTACACATACTCTAGTCGAGAACTATAGCCCTATAAATCATCATTTGCTCACTTAAACATAAGTTGAATCATCACAATCACTAGGTTGATGCAATATTAATACACTAAAGTACTAGTAAATAATACTATATGGAAAGATATCATGTGACATAACATAACATAAAATATAATTGCATATAAATCATAATAAAAGGGGATTAACACTTATCAACTCATTAAACTCATATAAGTTAAGTCATATTATTATCAGTACATTAAGTGACCACATACTTTCCAATTACTAAAATATTCAAGCAATCACACCTATTTCTCTACTATAAACAAAAGCCATGGCATCACAACACATATAGTTAGGATACCATACACACCACAAATATTTATAATACATTAAGGGGGATTTCATAGGGAATAAAAAGCCCACCACAACATGAGTGCATCTGCCATGAGGGCTAACACATATGAAATATCACACTCAACTAAGTTGTGGACATACAAAGTGCTAGGAGACATATTTATATAGATACCACACCCACCTAAACTAGTCACTGATGCTACAAAGACTTGCCACAATAGTTACCTTACCCATTATAATATGCATATACCCCTAATGGCTATAATATATTAGAGAAGGAAATAGGTATTGAGTGAAAAATATTATAAAGATAAGGGACACCAACCCACTAACTCCCGGTTAGCCACCCCATGAATTGAAGAAAAAAGCTTAAACAAAATTCTAATTCCATTATGAATACTTATTACATGATATCATGAGTCATAACTCAATTCTATTATAAACCTAGATGAGTGTTTCAAAGTTTTGATGCCAAACATGAACCAAGTCATCCAAGCCACCAAATTTGGTGTTTAAAATATAACACCAATCCAACAAGGCTTTCAAGCCACAGCCACATATTTAACCATTTTAAAATTTCATTAGATTTAATTATTAAAGGTTAAGTCCATGAATTCAATGCTAAGCCAAAATTTAAGGTTAAATTTCTAAAATATTAAACAATAACCCAAGGGAACCATTCCATATTAGTATGAGTGTGATCAATTAAATAGTGTACCAATGGACTAGTTGCTCTCTGATAAAGTGAATATTTTCTATGATTTTTCCTCTCTTTACCTTCACTTTGGGACTTCATTTAATCTCTTTCACATATTTTTCTATGGTTCTAGTCTATTATTTGTCTATTATTTGCACTACTACTTTCTTAAGCTTTGTGTTGCAGGAATTTCCATAAAAGCACCAAATCTGAGAAAGAATTACATATGTTTAGAACAAATGACCTAGCATGGAAGGCTTTAGAGGAGAGTAAATTAACCCAACATGTTTACGGAAGAGTCTTGAAGCTAAGAGAGCTGGAGATGTGCGAAGAAGCCTTGAAGAAACAAGAAAAAGAGCTGCATGGCTGGTTGTATACCCAACTGCACAGCCGTGTAGCACCTCCTTGTGATATTAGAAGAAAAGAGAGTCTCACGGCCAGGCAATGCATGGATAGTACGATCGAGCAAAATTTTATACTAAAAAGCTAAGGCTCAGAATCTTGTATGGCCAGGCAGTGCGCATCTCGCGCAACCATGTAAGATCCGAAACTCAACCAGTTTGAGAGCTAAGCTGCATGGCTAGGCCGTGTAGGGGCCGTACTATCGTGCAGCTACAGTTTCCCCCATGATCGATGTGCATGACATGGCCAATGTGATGGGGATTATTCAAGGCACACTTTGGGGACTTCATAGGGAGAAAAAGGAGAGATTCTAGAGAACTTTTACTCCTCATTACTAAGCTATAGTTTCATGTAATATGTTTATTTCCATTAGTTTGATTTTTTCAGAGATTCAAGTGCATATTCGATTATGATCGAATCGAAATCAATTTTGTTCTCATCCGGATTATGGTTAATTCAATCTAATTCTTCTTCTCCGTATGTTTGTGTTGTTGTTATGTTTATCATGATATTTATTTCATTGATTTTTCTTAAAGATATGAGTGAGTAATCTTCTTTACTAGGATTGAACAAGGTTTGTTTTAGAGATCAATATGATGAGCTGAAGTATTATGTCATATGTTTGATTCATCTACATTGTTACATATGCTAGGTTTAATTATTGTAAGTTGATTTGACTAAATCTAACCTATTGAGATAAAATTTGCAAATGAAATGTTGAGATTATTATCAGAAAGTAGCATATGTACAGGAATTTAAGCAATCATGATAGTAGATGTTTAATTCTTAAGGACTATAAAATTGGTGATGCTTAATGGATTTAGTTTAATTTGTGAGTCAAGAAAGTAGTCGGTAAATTAGATTAAATGCGTTCTTAGACCTTGAAAGAGGCTAATGGATATAATTAGATCAATAATTCATAGTCAATGGTTTAAACTACGACATATTCATTGTTTCATTATTGATTACTAATTTGGAGACCAAAGTTTGATCCTAGGTTTCACTCCTATTGTTTAGTATTTACAATTAGAAAGCTTGTCTTAATTATTCTCGTTCTCTACTTGCATATCTTTGATTCATATAGATTTAGATAGTTAAGATATTAAAGAAGTGTACTCAATTATGAAGTCCCTATAGGATACAACCTTGAAATGCTATAATGAATATGTGTGCTTGCAGAAATAGCACAACACTCTCACTAGTTGATAGTTCTAAATGAGAGAGGACACTAAGATTTAGATAAACTAGTCAACTAGTTGACAAACGTAATTTAACTAGTTCCCTTGATAGAAAGACTCCTTAGTTTATTGAAATAAAATTCCAACTTAACTAGTTGACTAGTATGCCAAAACTAGTCTATTAGTGAACTAATGGACTAGTTTACCTCGGCTAAACATTAGATACAACATGTGATTAATAAAAATAAATTCCTAACTTAGCCACATGATCCTAGCATAATCCTAAATTGATAAAGATGTATACAATCATTCCTAACACCATATATCCCATGGAATCATGCTTGGAAATAAAAGTACATCATCCTCATGTTAAGTTCACACAAATCACGCATAAGGATGAAGTGACTAAAATCATGATCATGCCTTCCTTAATACTAAAATTCATATCAATCATCCTATAAAAAAAAGATAAATCACAAAACATTCTCAACATAGTACACACCACAACCATAAAAACACCAATATACAAAAAAAAACACTTAGACATATTAAATATAATATTTTCTTACCTTAAGTAACTATTTCCTAAGAAAGATCAACTACTCCTATGGTGATCCTTACCAAGACTCTTGATTATCCAAGAATCTTGATTATCCAATAATATCAATAATAATAATAAATTAGGATAAACACTTAAAATTGATTCATATCCAAAAGTAGAAAGAAAAGAAGAGAACCTTAATTCAACCTTCTTAAAAATAAGGTTTGTAAAGAGGAGACAAATTTAGGATCTTCAACCTTTCTTTAAACTTTAATAATCCTTTTTTTAATGGAAAGGATTTAAGAAATATTAGGAGAAGGAAAATATTAAAGAAAGAGTTAGTGAGGGAATTGAGAGGGAACTCAACTAAAAAATAGATAAGGAAGGGAGATTAAGGCTCAATTCTCTAATTGAAAGGAAATAGGGAAGAAGAGAAGAAGGAAACAACCACAATTAACAAAATTAAGATAAGGGAAACAAGAGGAAATGAGAGAAAGAGTTGGAGAGTGATTTAAGACCAAAAAATGAGGTCAAGAACAAGGGAATGGTCAACCAAAATGAGGAAGGAAAAGGATAGAGGGCTAAATTAGGTAAAGTGTGAATAACATGGTATATAGAGTGAAAATGATGAAGTAGAGGTGTGATAGAGTGATATTAAATGAAGAAATGGTCAAGGAAAGTTAAGGGGCATGAGGCTAAGGTCCACACATAGGCCTAAAAGTGAGGAATGAAATGAAATTGATAAAGTGAGAGGGTAGGTAAGAAAGTACCTCAAAAGTGCTTTTGAAATATTTTAGCTAAACAAATAATTGAATTATCTTAATATTGTGAAATTATTTAGAAAGCACCAACATATTATTATTAACACAAAGTGATAATAATAATAAGTTTATAAAATTATTAGAATAGAAAATAAAACGAAAGCAATTTAAAGTTTCATTAAAACTAGTTGACTTTTTGTCAAATACAAGTTTACAGCATCACTAGTGGATCAATTCTTCTAAAGTATATACTTGTCTTTCTTGATAATCAAATGATTAGTTTAGGGTATGATAAACTAACCGGTACACTTGAAACTCACATATTCACCAATTTTTCAAACACTTCCCATAACGAATATCATTTTCTATTATATCAATATAATTTTAAATATATTTTAAGGAATTTAGGATGGCCTATTATAACAATAGATGCATTAGGACATGATGGTTTTGTGATTTTAGAGCAATCAATTTGACATCATTGTCAATTATATTCTTCCTCAAATATAATGCAAAATCATCTAAAAACCTTATAGTATTCAGAAACCCCTCAAATAGGTGTTCTTATCATTAGGTGAAAGAGTATGCTCAATAATGGGTTTCATTAACTTATTCTCCTCATAGTATAAATGAAAATTGTGCCTAATGTTTGTTTCCATCAAATCATGCCTCACATTTTAAATATCTTTTTATTTGTTATTGTTTCTAAGTGTGATCCCAAATAATATGCATCTCAAACAAAGTAACACAACTTTTCAAAAGTTATAGCATTATGTACTTAGCCCATAGGAAGAAAGCAATAGATCATGAAATAATGAAATAATAGCATGCTTCATATATATGTTAGTTATATAGAAAGCAGCTCAATCCTTGAGTATAAAATAATGTAATATGAACATATAGATAAATGAGTATAATTGATTATTATAATTCATTATCATGATTATAACCAATATATAATATTAAATTAAGAATAGATACTCAAATAACCTCTTTTCCTATAACATTTCTACATATTGTATGATAACACTCGCATAGTTGGCCCACCCATTTATGCATGTAACAAAAAACCCTAATAATTGGTCAGCTAATCATTTTTGTATGTATAGCTCTCTATATAGACCATGAATCCTATAGAGTAGGAAAGGTCCTCCTAGACCTTACATAATGCACTTAACATCAATGAAAGAGAAAATACTAGAACGATACCAATTGAATACCAAATCTATGCTCAATCAACTACCTAAAGTACTATAAATCCTAACTCAATATTTGACATTTTGAGTGATTAATTTTTTATTGAAAGGTTAAGCCATATAAAATACAGGCATATATAATATCACTTATCCACTTCAATAAAACACATTCTAGTTCCTTTATTAATTTTTGATATTATCGACATACCTAATCCATAGAGAAATTAAGGCCTACACCAATTAGGGCACAAAGCCTTCATATTCCAGTTGACATTAAAGCCAAAATCCATATAAGTGGCATAAAAGCCCATGTCCCATGCTAATAAGACACATTTTAAATGTATTAAGTGTAACCCCAAATTTTGCTACTAAAAAATTTTAATTTATAGCGGAAGCATATAATAAAAATTTTGGGTGTTACCACCATAATTGACATAAGTATGGTTTACAAATCTATCCTTACATCAGTTATAAGGCTAAAACCATTTATAGTAAAACAAGGTAATTATGAATGAATGAAGCTTTTATAAAGACAAATATAAGTTTGGAGATTTACTCTACATTAGAATAGCAAAATACAACAAAAGGGATACCATGGATTGAAGAGTCTAAAAGGTATTCGAGTAAAATATTATCCGGATAACATGACTCTTTAACCAAAAACCTAATACAGATAAAAGCCACCCCTCCCCACACAATACATTAATAGTAGCAAAATCATCTAGGTGGTCCTTAAAGACCTACACAAAAGCATCTAGGTCATTTATTCATAGGAATGAGCAACACTCATGAAAAGGATAGTTAGTAAATAATTAATGATTAATGTAACAATACTATATAATTAGGGATATAAATAAAAACATGCATTCATAATAGATGATAAATACATATACAGTTTACAAAAAGTACCATAAGGTAAATACTAATCTAGGTCTCTTTATTAGATATAACTATTTTTATTCTTTTATTTACATTGAGTTCAAGGACCCCACTATTCTTAATCTGATGGAATGGATTTAAGTACCTTCTCAAGGATAATATACCTAATTTACTATTATCATCCAGTAGAATGGATCTAAAGACATCACCTTCTCTAGGGAAAACACTCCTAAGCTAATATTATCATCTGTGGAACGGATATGAGAATATGACCTTAGTCTTGACTCACATACTCTCCTACTTTAAATCATTAGTGTATTATCCATTAGGTTACTCAATGCATATTCTTATTCATGATGAGAATAGGCCCTAATATTCTTAATTTGGTGTAATGGACTGTAACACCTTCTCAGGGACAACACACCTAAGCTACTATTATCATCTAGTGGAACAAATCTTTCATAGCATATAATCCATATGATCACATCATATCATTAAGAACATGAATTTAACCATATAATAACAATATTATGATAATACACATAGTCATGGAATCATTTAACATAAAAAGCCCTAAAATATTGACTAATATCTTTACAAAAAAAGGCTCCAGTCTCTAAGCATGTCTATCCTATCCCATCTCTTCAGGGCCTCCAAGGTATCACCTAAGAACAATTAACAAACCATAATTATAATTAAATGATATAACTAAGGATGATTTAGATTAATGGAAGGGTGAACGAATGGGAAAAACCAAACCAGGGTTCGAAGGAGCCTCTGCCAAGTTGTGTGCAACAAGGGGAGGGTCAGTTGAATGGGAAAAAATAGGAGGGTGGAAATGACAATTTTGGTTAAAGGGAAAGGTGAGCTGAAATAGGAATGGTTGAAAGGTAGTGGTGGTACGTGTTGGTTGTTGCCGTTGGTAGTGCATATGTGTTGTGGTGAAAATGGCCAAATGGAGGGGGGTAGGATTGATTAGTTTGGACTAAAGAAGGGGGTCCTAATGGTGGTATTTATTAGTTATTGGGGGAATGTTGTGGTGGTTTTGGCCGGTTCTTGAGGGAGAAGATAATGGCAAAGGTAGTCAGTGCTAGGGGTGAGGATAAGGAAAATGTTGCTAGTGGAGGTGTTAGTGCCTCGATTGGTCTCACTAGTGGGGGTGATCTTAGGCAATTTTAGCGATGGCTAGGAGGGGAAAAGAAGGAGGGGGATCTATGCTTGGAGTGAAATATTTTGATAGAAAAAATATAGTGAGAATTGGGTAGATGCATACATTAAATGTTCCTTCATTACAGACATGCACGTAGAAAAAGGGAGAGGAGAGGTGAGGTGATAGGGTAAGAATTTAAACCCCAAACTTGGAAATTTGGAGGGGCCAGTTGATGGGGGTAGAGGTATAGGCTTGGTAGGGAAGACGTGCAAGCAAAAAGAAGAGGAGAGGAGAAGAAAGGTGAGGTGAGATGAGGACCATCAGTGATAAAATAATAAAATAAGATAAGGAAAGGAGGAGAAAACGAGAAAGGGAAAAGAAAAAAGTTGGGTTTAGATTTAGATTTAAGTTAAAATAATTTGAGTTAGGGTATTAGGATTATTAAATTAAATGATTATCCAAGATTAGGTTTAGTTTAGAAAAGATATTAATAACCCAAAATAAAAATTAGGGTTAGACTAAGATTTAGGATTAGGGAGTTAGGGCAAGATAGAAATATTAATTTCTTGAAGTTAGAATTAGGTTACAATATTAATCACTCAAGATTATGGTTAGCAAAATTTTGGGGTATTACATTAAGCATCGAATCTAGGTTACGTGCCATAATATATCCTTTAAAATCAAATATCAACCATTATAAATTCTAATTTTTCAAGAAAAAGGTCAATGGTCAATGTTAAGTCAATGGTCAACAAAAGTCAATAGTTAACCAAGGGTGAACATTTAACCATAAGGTAACCAAGGGTGAAAGATCATTTAGAGGTTCACATATAAGGTCAAAATCAAATAAAAGAATCTTAAGGAACATAAGTTGACTAAAATTAACCTAAGGTCAACTAAACTTGTCTTAGGATTTAGTGGGGTATATTTCATGCTCCAAAGTTTACACTTGACTAATTTTTTTCCTAATATGAAAAATTAAATATGCATACCAGTTATAAAATACTAATACTTATTGTATCTAAAATATCCTTTATTAGCTTAATTTACTATTTTAATTAAGGTCCCTTAATCAGTTCATCAAATACCACCCAAATATTATACTTATTCATTTTAGCATATTTTCTTAATTTAATTACTTAGTTAGATCCCAAAATTTCAAGAATTAATGCATACTGACCAAAGTGCCTTTGAGTAATAAATATGGCTAAAACCTTAAGTCCATTTTAGCTCTAAATAATCCCAAAGTCATACCTAAGCTTATTCATCTTATACCAAATATAATGGCATACTTAAATAAATTTAAACAAACATGAAGGCCTAGGAGCCCTAGAGGCCGCATGCATAAAAGTGGAAAATATGTCATTTTACATCTAAACTTCTTAATAAATGTTAATTCACTTAAACATATAATCATATATGATATAAACATGATTAGAGAAATAAAAACAAAGAAAACATGGCACAAAAACCTAATTTTTGAAAGTGAAATTCATTAGGTCAAATTATAGTCAGAAATGGTTAAATACACATTCATCAGTGACCAATATCATAGTCATCATATATCAAAAACTTATTCATCTATGTTCTAACAAGCATAAAATTATGTTAAAACCATACAAGTCATTCTTTTATTACACATATGATAACTTAGATTATATATAACTTAATTTCATTCTTATATTAAAAAAGGAAATAAATAAATAACATTTAACGTAATACCCTTTTAGGGTATTTAATGTATGTTAATCTATGAATTCAATTATTATCTAAATGTTTTTTACCATGGTTTAAAGGTGTATTTAGGTTCGGAATCATTCTGGTTGGGCCTTGTTTGAGTTTTGGAATAAAAATGAACTTTATTGAATAGCCAATCGATAGGTTTTGAGGTATCAATTGACTTGTTTGTTCTTATATTGGAGTTTTGAAACTAGGCAAATTGATCAACTAGTTTAGGGTATCAGTCAACTGGTTTGACTGAGTTGTATGTTATTTTGGCTCAATTTTCACTACGAATCTTTTCCCAAAATTTTATATCACCATGTTTCTATGTTGAGAACTTTGTTTATGATTTTTACAATTATCTAAGCACACCTAACCTATCTTACTGATTTGAAATGGGTTTGTGGTGGGTAAATTTCTGAAATCATTTTCATAACTTTATCTCCCTTGTCATCTTCTTCATCATTTTATCTCTCTTCTATGAGATTATTATGAACAAACTTCATCCCTATAATCTCTAAAAAAATTTTGAATTTGATTCCCTCTTCTTGCTATCCTTATTCCTTTCTTATATTCAAAAGTTCTAAGGCATATTACCTAAAACATTTAAGTTTTCACCATTTAATCATAATGGCATAAGGTACTACTTTGACTTCTAAAAATGTGCACTTGAAAGCTTGAATTCAAATATTTTTTAGGGTCTTTATTTATAAACCCCTTAATCTTATTTTTCTACCAAAAGCCCTTAGGAATTTTAGTCAAAGCCCTTCGTTTTTTATCCCTTCTTCCATAACTTCCAAACTTCCCTATTTTCTGCATACTCTCTTTTCCCACATTTTCTTTCATTAGCCATCATTTTTTTTCTTTATTTCCTCTTCTAATCCTTCAGCTATCTTTTTCTTGTTTTTTTTCCTCAAAATGTTAAGGTTAGATTTGGGAAACAGTGAGGGATTAGTTATATCTATAGGTTTTCTATTTTCATCTTGAAAAGGTGGTTTCTCTCTAGTTTCCTCTCCTTAGTCTCTGATTTTAGTAAATTTTTGTATGATTTTAAAGTTTTTATAATTTTTTATCTTTTTTTAAGGTTTTAAAGTGATTAATGGGTTGAATTTTCAAGTTAAGTAGAATTTGTCTCTCTTTAGTGGCTTCGCTAAGTTATTGTTAGGTATATCATTGTCTTCCCTATTTTTATGGAAAGTAGTACGGGCAAGTGTGGTGTACAATCTATATTTAGGTGAAAGAATGAGTAATAGAGATGAAAATGTGTTTGAACATATTATTATTAAATAAATGGAAGATTAGTAGATATGTTAACTTGAGATTTAGTGTGCTTAATCCTCATGAGTATGATTTGGATTTCGTGGCTTACCTTGGTATTCTGAGCATCTCAGTGACATTAACATGTATAATATGTTATATAACATATTTTACATGGCTGTGTAGCATGAAAAGAATATGAAATATGATTTCTTAGCACTTTTATTTACTTAATGAGGTGAAAGCATGAGGTTCATATGCTATTAAGATTATAAGTTTGATTATGGTATACTCGCATGTATATCCATGAAATTTTTGGTTTAAAACCTTTAATGATATGTGATTGATTTTTAGATTGATTGAGTAAATATTATGGAACTTGATTGTGTATAAGTGTGTTTGGTGGGGGCCATTTTCACCCTGGCTTATCGACTAGTTTCCATGATCGATAAACTAGTCTGGTAGACTCATCGATCAATTGACCTATAACTCTAGGGGATCTAGTCTTTGGTTAAACCCATTCACTAGTTTGACTCAACCAATCAATTGGTTCCTAGAATAATAAAACAATTGAGTCAACTAATCAACTGGTTGGTCTACAAACTCATTAGTCTTAATCTTTACTTAGACCCATCGACCGATTTGACCAAACCAATTAACCAGTTCTTATAATAGTTGATTGGGTGTGTTGACTAATCTGTTAGTTCACCACCAGTGTGAGGGTTTGGTAGTTCTTATATTGATCAACCTGTTCATGGGACTAATAGATTGGTCAACACAATTAATAGAATGGTCCTTAGAAAACCATCAATAGCTCTCAAATAGATTTGTGTCTCTTACTATTTCTTTCCAAATGTGGTACTTTGAATTTTATCTAGATTAATTGAGTTTTAATGATGGATTAAAGTTAGTAAAAATATTAATCCTAGGTTAACCTTAACCGATAATTTTAGCCTTCTCTTGACCACAAAATGATTAGATGATTAGGTGGCTAAAAAGGAATTTTTCTTCAGGCTAGTATCTATGTAAAGAATCATAATGATGCTAAATAGACTCTTAATGACTTATATCATGGCCTTAAAATGTGGAATCTTGTAACTTGAATGGACTTATCATTAAATGAAAAAAAATAACATAAACATATGTAATAACCTTAAGTTGACCTTATTTTGACCTTGCTTGACTTTATCTATAAATAATGACTTCATTTAGCTATTTGAGTAAATTTATAAATAACATAAGTTAGAGTCAGAATATAGTTAAACTCTAATTGTACCTTCATCTTTGGCCTTAAAGATCAACTTGGAGTATCCTCTAATGAGTAGTAAAATGGTGGTTAAGTAATTAAATTATTTCTTTGACCTTAGCTTCAGGCTTTTTCCTAGACTTGAATTATGAATGAAGAGAAATAAATTTAAATTAAATGTTGTCTTGGACATTTATGGTTGATGTTAACATTTTATAATTGTGCTTGTAGGCATAATTGATGAAGAAAGGGGATGATCGCTTTAAGAAACCCTTAATGGGAATAATAGATAATGTAAGAACCCTACAAAGTTTCTTTTAGATTAAAACGATTTGTTACTTGTTATGATATTGTTTGTGGACCTTTTTTGTTCTAAAATCTTGATCTAATAAAATAATAAACACTTAAAGTTGAATGATAATTATTATGGGTCTGGATTATTTGATCCTCGATGAGCTACTAGGGGTTAATCTTTCTTTGGGTGTTTTTGCCTTCGGGTAGGATCCTTTTGATCTTGTTTATTTTCCTACTCTAGAATCTAATGATATAATAGGGTATATCAATACTAAAGGGCCTAATCACCACAAGATAATTACTTTGGCATGAGTCAAGCTTATGTCCACCACTTACTTTAACTTCATCCAAATTTGCTTCCACCAATCATCTTAGCTTTGGATAGAATTTATGCCTATTTTTTTGTTTTGACTTGAAAGACCATAGGAAATAATCCCACTTATCACTCAATAAATTGGTATAAAGGAGTTTTATGTTCACCTATTACAAGATAACAACCAGAATTAATCCTAAAGATGTATTAAATTGTCCTTGTCTTATTTTATGCTCAATCTTGATATGATTATTTCACTGACATGATACTTAGTTTTTCTCCATAAGTATTTAAGAGTTGATGCCTCACTTATGTAATGAATTATTGCATATTCCTATTCATTTCTTAGTGAATGGGTAAAAAGTAATGATATTATCACTTTAACCAAGGATTGTAACCAATGGTTGACAAGTTTATCATGCAAACCACTTTTACCTACCTTAAATGTTCTATCAATCATGTGTACCTTTAGTGTGGCATACCTATCATTGTGTGTGTCTATATATACACACACCACACACAGCATGTGCTATTGTATGTTTCACTTGAATGTTTCATTGCGGTATGTTTCTATTTTTTAGGGATGCTTCTGTCAATTATTGCATGATCTATTTTAAGTATAATCATGATCCACCTACTATGAGAATCATTGGTTGAAGATTTGTTTATGCATATCTATTTGCAGATTACTTGATAAGCTACACCTTAATCATTGTTTTGTAGATAATCTAATTGGTCTGTATTTCCTAAACAATGTGATATATATAATATAACATGTATTTGCCTATATGCCAACATGATTATGATTAATAACATTTATAGATCCACATACATCTAGTATGACATTATGGGATAGTATAAGAGTAACATAGTAGGAGTATTACATATACATGTTGGTATATCCTATCATGAGCATGTTTTGTGGGCCTTTCCTATACCTTGATCTACATTCGCATTGTTTTCTCTTCATATATATATACTGATAGGGTTGTTGTTCCAATCCCTTTCTCAATCCCATAAGTAGGAGGCCTTGTGCAAGTTCAGAGGATGACACGTGAGTGATTTAACCTCTTTTCTAGTTTAGCTGGTTATCTAAGTGTGGCATTTTCTTTTTTGGTCCTTGAGTGACCAAGGCATCCTCCTTTTAATTTGAATTCCTTTGGTTAACATCTTTCTTCTAGAAAATATAAGAATGGCACTCTACCCTAGATATATTTGCTCGAATGATATACTCTATAGATTCTACAAAAGTAATGCCTAGTACAAAGTTTTGCACTTCCGACACAAAAAATCTAGACACAAACATATGGTTGTACTCTATGATTGTTACCCTAACTCTAAGGCTTCCTTTTATCCAGAATTGAAGGTTGTGCTTTCCTCAAATCATTAGAACTACTTGTTTGCTAAAAAAGGAAAATCAAATCTAGTAAATATTTTGGCACCTAGCATCCTCTGAATACTACATGACAAGCCTCTCTACAAGAAGGATACCATAGCTACCCATAAAATCTCATATGCTTCATGAAATAGTCATATTGCTCTCTAACTAGCATACTCCCCTATGAACTTGTAATGAGCTCCCCAAACTTCTCCCGCTAGAGGATCTTGGAACTAAAGTGAGCTTAGATGGAATTCTTAAATTATATTAAAGTGATCATAAATGATTTCTGAAGTGCATGACCGCTACCCTTGAATAAAAAGAACCGATATTAACTCTCCTCGCCTCTAGACCATATACCACATCAAATAACCAGTTGAAAGATCTAACCCATCCCTCTAGTAATGTGGGATCCTTCTAAATGATGTGCATTGTTATATAATAAACTGAAACCTTGTATAGTCATTTCTCATCTAGAATATCCTCCTAAGAACATATATAATGTAGTAAAAGCTCCAAAAGTTCTTAAATTGCCTCCTCGATAAAGCAACATGTGTGTTAAAAACATTAGTGAGATATAAAATAGAAAATAGGTTAGAAAAAACCCTAATTCACTAACGCAAAAGGATTATTCATATAAAGCATAACAAAGTCACCTAATGTTACCAATTTAATGTTCCCTAACACAACTAGCCCAAAAAGGTCAAGCACTTATATTTTAAAGTAGAAACAAAACATCAAAATAGATAGAGGAACCTTGAAGACCATATTCTTCAAAAAAAAGACAAGGTTTTCAGAGCTAAAGCTCTAATAGCAACTTTTAAGACCCCATAATTTATTATTAAAATATTTCCCTTTTATGCTAAAGCATTAACATAATTTAATGGATATTACTACCACATTTAGCATAAGTCAAGTCCATACCTTTCTCTTACTAAGTATAATGGATAGTTGACACTTAAAAGGATTAATAAGACTACCTATATCAATAAGGTATATCTTCTTTCATATGAATATCATTGGAAAACTCCACAATTAATTATACTTGGCTTGGAGTAGTCCAAAGTTAGGTGACCTCTTGAAAATTTTCTCAAGAATCATATGAGGGAGAATGAAACATGTTTGAAAAGACTCATTTTGATATGTGGGGTTAGTTTTCAAATCCAAAATCACTCCGCATAAATACCCAAAACCTATGTGAGGTCACAGTATTACAAATGGTATTAGAGTAAAGCTATAATAATAAGGTAAAATTAGATGAGACATTCAATCACCTAGTTAGATAGTCATAGGGGTGGATTATAATGAGACAGTTAGTAGTCAATATAAAATAAGATTTTATGTTCCTAAGTGGGGGTATATGTAATTCCTCAAATTAGTGGTGGATCTTGAAGGATTAAAATGATTGATAATATTCCATATATCAACAATGTATATCTTCTATTTAAGAATTTTATCATTAGAGAACTCCACTATTAATTGTGCTTGGCTTGGAGTATTCCAAAGATTTGTGGCATCCTAGGAAGTTTTCTAAAGCGTGGGAATGAGGATAAAACACTCTAGAAAAGACTCATGTTGATCTGTGAGGTCATTTGTTAATTCCAAAAGTGTTCTAGGCAAATGTCAAGAACCTATATAAGGTTAGGGTGTTCCACTAAGTGTAAGGATTAAAAATTTGTAATAATAAAATCAAAAAATTATGTAAATAGATAGAAATAATATAAAATATTAATGAATTAAAGGTAAGAACATAGTATGGAGTACATGCCCAAAAAAATATAATATTTAGAAAAAGATACAAATAAAAACAAAAGTGATAAAGAGTCCTAAATATATATCTAAAATCTAAGGCATATAAAACATGCGACCCTAGATTACTATATCTTTATGTCTTAGATTCAAGTATAAATCTAACTAACTTCACCTCAACGACATCCTCAAAGTTAGCAAGATCATCATCAGATACCTGTGACACAACGCCTACAAAAGTGTAGTAAAATTAGGTTTTATACCCCAAATTAAGTGGAGTATTATAAGGATTGATCTGACTACTTATATCAACATGGTATACCATCATTTTTTTTATTACATCCTAAGCACTCTACAGTTAAGCATGTTAACCGTGGTACAATTTTTAAGATGGGTGACCCTCTTAGAAAGTATTGAAAATTTTCTAAAAAAATTTCATGAAGCGTGTAAGTGGGGAAAATCATACTAAAAAGACTCGTGTTTATATATGGGCCCAACCGATCAATCCGAAAGCACTCCAAGGTAGTCCCCATATGGTCGTATCAACTTGGGGTATTACAAAGAGTATCAGAGTAAAACCATGACTATGAGCTGAATTTGGATGAGCTAGTTAGCCACCCAATGGGGTGATTCTTGGGATAAAATGTATTAAGATAGTTAGTGGTTGAGGGGTAAAGAGGACATTGCATTCTTTGAGTGGGGTTGAATGTAATACCCCAAATTGATCTTAGTGTTATTATAAGGAATGATCTGGCTACTTATTTGGTGATTCCATCCTAAGAACTCTACAGTTAAGAGTGCTGATCATAGAGCAATTTTTAGGATGAGTGACACTATTGGAAAGTTTTGGAAATTTTCTAAAATTTTCTTAGGAAACGAGTGAGTCAGGAAAAAGTATGCTGAAAGAACTCGTGTTGATCTATGGGGCCAAATGATCAATCTAAAAGCACTCCAAGGTAGCCCCCGTGTGGTCGTATCAACTTAGAATATTACATTAGGCATCTTATATTGAGTAACACAACTATTCTAAAGAGATAGTGTTATGTATACAACCCCATGTGAAGAAAGTGATATATCATGTGATACTAGTATAATAACATGCTTCATATAGACATTAATTATAATGAAGGAAACATATCAATCCATCATAAAATAATGAAATATGAATATATGGAAAAATGGGTTTTATTGATCATTATAATTCATTATAATGATCATAAATAATAAATAATACTAACTTAATGATAGGGACAAAAAAACACACTCATCTACACGACTTCTATCTAGTGTATGATGGCATTAAACTATCTAGCTCATACATACCAAATACGCTAATAATAGGTTACCTAATCATTTTAGAATTCATGCCTCTATAGGGACCATGACACCTATATAATAGTAAATATCCTCCCAAACTTCACATAAGACACTAGAAATCACAAAAAACAAAATGAAAAAAAAATTAGAATGGTACCAATTGAATACCAAACCTATGCTTAGGTAGCTACAAATAACTCTATTAGTCCTAACTTAATATTTTTCTCTTTAAGAAATTAATGTTTTATTTAATGGTTTACCCATATAAGAAATTATTATTAGATATTATAGGTACACTTTATCCACATAGGAATTAAGGCCCAAACTTGTTAGAATATAAAATCCTAATATTCTACTAAACCCCAAATCCATAAAAGTGGCATGAAGATCCTATCCCATGCCATTAAGGCCCGTTATAAATATAGGGGGCATTAAAGATAATTTCATTCCATGAATGACACATTAAAATCAAATCTCAACCTTCTTTAATTTCAATTATTCAAGATAAGGGTTAACGATCAACGCTAAGTCATCAGCCAACATAAGCTAGTAACAGTTGACCTAACCATGGGTTAAAGATCATTTTGAGGATCAATTATAATGCTTCAATCAAATGAAATAATCCAAAGATACATAAAATGAACACATTCAACTAAAATTATCTTATGATTAGAAGTGGTATATTTCATTCTCAAAGCATTTCACTTGACTAGTTATTTTCCTATCATGAAACATTAAATATGGACACCATGTCTAAAATACTACAATTACTCATTATACCAAAAATATCCTTTATAATCTTAGTTAACTATTTTAATTAAAGTCCCTTAGTCCACTCCTCAAATTCCACCCTAGTATCACACTTATCCATTTGACATTATTCTCTTAATCTAGTTATTCACTTAGATCCCAAAATTTCTAATGTTAATGTCTATTGAAAGAAATGCACTTGAGTATGCCTAATAAACCTAAATCTATTTTGATACTAAATAATCACAAATTCACATCTAAGCTTTTACATCCTATAAAAACTTTGACACCTAAACTTTAAGATGCACTTAATAATAGGATCATAAATAATATAAGCATGATTAGAAAAATTAAAACAAACTAAATACCACACAAAGTAGATTTTTCAAAACAAAAATTCATCTAGTAAAAGTATATTCATTAATAGGTAATTGCATATTCATCTAAGCTCCAAAAACATAAAAATATGTTAAAATTATACAGATCATTTTTTCATCTAATTTTCATGCTGATAAACATATGATAATAACTTGATATGTCATATTAGATTATCAAATACAAATTTGCATGCTTATATTTGAAATAAAGTTAAACAATCATATTTTCTAAAGGTTGGTTATGTTACATAGCTCCTAAGATTCAAGAAAAAATAAGCCAAAACTAAACATCACCTAACGAGCTCCTTGATTGGCTTCGCCAGAAAAGAATATTAGATTAAGGAAATGGTAAGGATCAAAGAAAATAGGTGGAAACAACCACAAGGGCATCAATCAAAGCACTATGAATCATCAAGGGAGGTTCAGTAAATTTCTAGGAAGGTTAAAGGAAAGGAAAGAAGAGAAAATAGAAGATATTTTAATACATATATATATATTAAGAATCTAAAAATTTAAGGTAATTAAGGTGTGAAAGAATGGGGTTTTGCAATTTATATGCCTTTGGGGTTCATGTACCCACCAAGAAACACCACATACCTAATAAATAGTTCTCTCAACATTCCCTTTCTTGTATAAGACACAATCATACTTCTATGCATAAATTGTCTCATAGCCAATTCCGAACATGCTCATAACCTTTTGGGGGGTCATAATGTGATCTTAGAAACTTATTATCCCCCAAAAGTTATTCTTTCAACAACTTCAAAAGTTGTTCAAATGAATTATCATACCATTTGTTCAACACCTTCTATTGCATAGGCTTCACCAAAAAAAATACCTAGGACATAACTCTATGTCTATCTCTTGAAATAGTTTCTCAGCATATGGATCTCTACTAATCCTATGATCATCATCTATGGCATAATAAATATTTAATTCATCACCAATAGCTTTATCAATGTCATTATAATATAAATGGGGGTCACCCCCCTAATAAATCCCATAATACATGTACCATCTCATCTCTAACTACTTTTGCTACATTCATTAGGTTGGATTCACCATGTTATTCCCATTTGTCAGCATCATCCATGAACCCAAACTAATATAGGGGTATTTCCATAAAATTATACAAGACATTTTATTAATTTAATCAATTTTAGATCCTATTAGTATGACATTGGTGGAAGATTTGGGCAAAGCTAGCACACTTGGCTCGAATAAGTTACTTGTTTAATTATTTACCAATGAGGAACTTAATGGTCATTATTGAAAATTTTAATGATCTTACATGATAAGAACATGAGGAGGAAGTAAAAAACCATGGAGAACCAGATGTGTATATTATTTACTATTTATATATTAGTTGGAAGATTTAGTTAGAAAGATTCATCTTGTAGTTTCAAGTTTTATCTTTTAGTGTGAGAGTGTGTGTGTGTCGATTGTGTAAGATTTGGTGTGGATTTTTGTATTATCATTTCATGGATAATCATAATTGTGGAATTATATAATCTATCATAAAAATTTGGGCTTTTCAAAGTTCATCAATATACAATACAACCATGTCACGTTTGATTCTTTAATCATATTTCTTTATGAGTTCTTTCTTGAATTTGATTTAGGTGTGATTCTTGTTCAAGTATTCCCCTCTAAATTTCTGTTTGGCTTTTAGAGATTTAGTTTTTGCTCAATTGAAAAAATTTATATCTGATCATAATCATTTCCTTCCACATTCATATCCATACACAAAATCATCTTGTTCAACCTCTTGAAACCATAACTATAACCCCATCCACAACCATAACTTTTGTCACTTTAATAAAAATTATTTATTGAATAATTTCCTATAATAATTAATCTTATAATTTTTAATTAAAAATTCTCCAAAAACCCCATCACAACCATTAACCATAAACCACATACTCAAACCCCAAAAATTCTTTCTTTCTTTTAAAACCTTAACCAAAATACCCTTTCTTGAGCTAACATTTTCATTATCATTAATTTTCCTATTAACCACTAATTTAAGTTCCATAAATATTAAAAACTAATCCATTATTAAAATCCCAATAAAACCATGCATTAAAAATCTAATAAAAAATTGTGAAAACCCAAACTCCAAATTAAAACCCTAACATTTTAATTCATCCAAGTCTTCTTCTTTTCTTGTACGATTCTTGTATCACTTGAGTAAATTTCTTAATTTTGGTTTTTTCTAGTTCCAATAAACATAAAAATATGTATAAAACCATGGTTTTTCAGCCATATCACATGCCAAAAGCAAAAAATATTAAATCACACATTTTTACTTCAAGAATTCAACTTTTCTATCAAGATCATTTTAAGGTTTCACTAAGTTATCATCAAGATCACATTAAGAAACCTTTAAGTGGAAGGAATTTTATCTTAAATGAAAGGAAAATAATAATTTTGATTATATAATCTATCCATGTCAAAAATGAATCAAAATATGGAGAAGGAGGATAAGATAATAACTTGCTCAAGTAATTGCAAGGTAAGATGAAAGACATAATGAATATTTATCTAGAATTGAAGAGAAAGTATACATAATATTGTGGAGACACAAAATCAAGGAGGAGTTGGTGTGGGAAGATACAAATTGAGGAAGGGAACTCTAAGGACATGGAAGGCTACACCAAACACCATCTTATGAAGCAAACTAATTTCATCATGAAGATGAGGAAATTATTAGTAATAATTTAAATGGTGATTCAAGTTCAAGGTAATTTTATGATGATGTAAAGAAAGTAATTTTGATTTAATCTTCCTGAGATCAAAAGCAATATGAATAATAAAGTCTATCTAGATTGAAAAAAAATGATGGAGCCTATTTTTGAGTTCAAAGAGCTAGATAATGAGAGGAGATATAAATTGGTCATTTTGGAACTTAAGATATTTTCAAGAGAGTGGTTTTATTATTTGAATAAGGAATGTGAGATAGAATATAAGTCCTCATGAAAAAATTTCAATGATCATCTTTGAAGAAAGTTTTCACCATGAGATTATGAGCAAGAAAATTGCATCAAGTTAACTACAATCAAGAAAGGATTTATGGATGTGGAAGAATATTTTATGGATATCAAAAAGTTATTGTTGGTCTGTGACATCAAATAGAGAAAATAGCTAACTTGTGTGATATTCCTTGGAGGTATCAACTTAAATGTGTAGGAAAAGGTGGAATTACACATATATGACACATTAGAAGAATTGGTGAAATTAACTTTAAAATGTAAAAAGTAGTAGAAGAGGAAAGCTTCCATGCCATCATCTCCTATAAATTCAAAGCCCAACCTTAGTGGAGGATCATATTATAAAATAATTAGGGAAGGGGAAAAAATAGAAAAAGTAAAATAAAATATGGGAGAGAATGCTAGAAAGCAATGCTTAAATTGTAGAGGTTATGAAACTTTGCTAGAGATTTTATCTATCAAAAGGCCTAAACTTTGATAGAAACTTCTAGCATGGATTTATGTAATGATGAAGAGATTTATTTAGGGGAGGAAGAGAGAGATGGTGTATAGAGTGCATATAGTGAATATGGATAAGACTGTTGTATTAGTTATAGGATTCTACAAGTGAAACCGTAGTTATCTTGACCTACAATAAGCAAACTTTTCAAGAGTAAGCACAACGTGGGAGACAAAGTGTGCAAATTCATCATCAATAGTGATTCTTACACCAATATAGCAAGCAAGGAGATGGTTAAAAATCTTAAATTAGAACCAAAAAGCATTATAAACCCTATTTCTTATAATGGCTCAACAAATATAAAGGGGTAAGAGTCTTTAAACAAGTGCTCTTAATTTTTACAATTGCTAATTATGTCGATGATGTGTTATATAACATATCACCTATGGATTCATGTCATATATTCCTTAGAATTCCAAGGTAATATGATCAAGTGGTTTCGCAAGATGGAGTACTCAAAAAATACACAATTTGCAAAAGGAAAAAGAAGTTCAAGTGGAATAAAATAGTTTAGCTAGTAGCTAATTCTAAGAAGCCACAAGTGGAGTCCAAATTCAAAAGTGTGCCCCGTTAAGAGAAATATGTAGAGAAGATAGGTTGATAGTATTGTCTTTGTGCACTAATATGATCGGAGTACCTTAGTGTCCCTGGGTTGATATAATCTCCTCTAGAGCAAAATAAAAAATGGAAATAATTATTATTTGTTTGATATTATTATTAGATTGGCTCGATAGTATCCTTCATGGATATATTTTGTTCGATAGTAGCCTTTATGTCTATATGTAGTTCGGTATTAGCCTTCATACCCACCTATGGTTTGATAGTAGCCTTCGTACCTACTTGTGGTTTGGTAGCAGTCTTCGTGCCTACATGTGTTCAGTATTTTCCCTCATGCCCTACCTATGGTTGTAAGTATCGTTTGTGCGCTACCTATGGTATTGTGGAAATTATTGGCATGGATGTTGAGTTATGAGATATTTTGTGAATGTTAAGGTTATTAGGTTGATATTAGTTCTAATCATTATTTCAAAAAGCATCCCTTAGAAACTTAGTTGGTAATTTTTCATTTATGATCTAAATAAATTAGTGCGAGGAACATATGGCCTTGGTGATATATGTTCATATGATCCGGTTATCATATTTTAGTTAGCACATGTGTATTTTAGTATTTTATACCATGCTCTTTTGTGATGCCTTCTATGTATTTCATGTGATATTTGCATGTTTAGTTTTGTATTGTGGATTTCTCGGTATCGTTGTACTGATGGGTTCCATTTCATGTCCCCCTGCTTATTTAATGAGAGTGATAACTCTACAGGTTATCTTGTGAGATTAGCTTAGAGAATAGTAGTTTTGGGTTGAGAGTTTGGACTATCTGGTATCTTATTTGATATCCATTGATTTAGATATTTCTAGACTCTTATGTCTTTTTGTATTTCCTTTTATTAGAATTTTGTAACCACTGGCCATTTTTGTATTATTAGAACAATGTTAGCCATCATTGTACTCTCTATTTTGTTTATTATATTTTTCTTATTAATTTAAGCAGATTAATATTTTAGTCTTATCACTTATTATGATAATGGTAGAGTAAATTGAACTTGTACCAAGCATAGTAGTAAAACCATGCTTTTTTATTGGTTTAGTTTCCATAATTAACTCTTAAAGAGAAATTTTTAAGTGCTAAAAATTGGCGTGTTACAATATACATATGGTTATAATAGGCATACAAGTCATAATAGTACATAGTCTCATGCTTAAGTAGCAACATGCCAACTCACGTGCTTACTATTATGATATTCTCAATATGGTACCCTATACATGCACATGAAAGTAGATGATGTCATAATTAATGATAAATATGGACCTCTAGGGAATATAATGCTTTACACCAAATGTAGGGAATTCATGGTTCATTGTGCTTGTCACGAAATTGAGGAATCATGGATATCAACATATGCACACATGCAGTGACATACTAAGGATGAAACCTCCTTAATTAAACTCTAAGGTCCATTCCATTTAATTATTCATGATATTCTTATCACCATGTTATATAACCATTTACATTTGAGCAATAACTAGATTATGTAATCCTCCATAGCTTAAGTTACGCATAGCATTATTGGAATAACTATATCAAGATCAAGCATCTAATCAATACCAAGCTAATTTAATACACCTCAAAGACTCATTCCAATGACTCACTTTAGAGTTTTGGTTACATATTTACAATCATGCAAGAATATTAAGCTAATAATTAATTCCTCCATTATGGAACTCAACCATGATAGCACCCCCAAGTAGTGGTTAAAAATTAACCATATGAAATAAATATATATGTTTGATACTCTTGGTCATAAACCAAGGCATGAACCAACTCATCCCATCACTAGGTATCCAAATCCTTAATTGCCAACACCCCCATATACCCCATAGGTGTAACATAGAGTATAATAAGTACTTAAGCCAACAAGGGTTCCCTTTTCTTATAGATTGCATACCCCAATGTATTTATAATAATAGCTACCCCCCCCCCTCCCGATTAGCTACTTCGAGGGTTGGTGATTTATTGGCTTGAACAATTTCTTTTTATTTAAGTCATTAATACTCCATATTATAGACCACATCAAGGGTCACTACTATGATATCCAAATACCACCATATAACTATCTTATAATACTCAATATTTCCCATTAGGGGCATTAAAAGTGATATCATCACTACTTAACTAATTTAATCCATCATTTTAGTTTATTAATTCATGACAAAAAGTTGATTTCCGACATCCAAGAATCATGACATAACACAATATCAAGTTCCAAACCCTTATAAGGTCAAAAAGTATCAAACAAAGCATTCTGGTTAATATTGCTCGATCAATTTTATAGACCAATCAATTGGTTTAGCACAGTTTTAGAGAGCAATTGATTGATTCAGCTAACCAGTTGATGGGTTCAAGCCGATACCAAACCAAATAATACTAATGACAAACCAATTGATCAGTTCGACTAACCATTCGACAGTTTTAGTGACCAACTGATCAGTCGGTGCAAAACAATCTACACATTCATTTCCATTCACAAATGTAGGCCTACAACATCAACCATACCACATACATCTTATTAGACACTTGCAAAACTAAGATTAATCATGCTTAACCACTCAATCATATTGTATTTTCAATTAATCATCAAGATATGTGCATAAACTCCCATTTTCCCAAAATAACAAAACTCAAGGCATGGTTTACAACAAGCACTATTATTATCATACGTGTTCGCATACAAAAATAAAAATAAAAATAAAACCTAAACCAACCAACATGCTCAGTGTAATATCCTTAAATTTACTACTTAAAATTTTTTATTTTGTGGAAGTGTTAATTACATAAATAATGGGTGTTACCACCACATAATATAATTCTAGTATCTTCGATCATCCTTATACTAAGTGTTAAGGCTAAAATGTTACTTTACTTATATTAAAGTTTACAACATAAAACCATAATAGTGATTTCATTATAAATTAACATTACCCTAACAAATACAAAAGGGTAAAGGAAAAGAGTTACAATATAAATAAATAAAAAAGGGAATAACAAGGTACATAAGAATATAAAAAATATCTAAATCAAAAGATGCTAGGGCGAACACCAGATAGTCATAACCCATAAGAAAAGCCATCAAACAAAACTCTCAAAGTATTCTTGTAAGGTAAATAGTGGACACTAAATAGGCAAGGTACTGAGAATGAAACTCGTCAATACTACAATACTAAGTGAATCATTACACAACACTAACATGCAAAGCCACATGAAACACATAGATAATAACATCGCAAGGATACATTAAGAAATTCATGCGATACCGAAATGACCAACATCGACATAATTGAATAAATTTCAAATACCAAGGGTAATGCACTAAGGCAACTGCTAAACTAGAAATTTCAAAACAATTCCAAATACCAAGGTAGGGCACTAAGGCAAATACCAAAATAGCAATTCCAAAATAATTCCAAATACCAAGGTACGGTGCTAAGGCAACTATCATAAAAAAGGACCACAATCAGTTAACACACAAAGGCATCTATCAAATAAACAATCCATTTATATTCTTACACAATTATTAATTATATTTTTAGTTACTCGAGGGGATATAAAAATAACCTAGAGACGTAAAAGTACATAGGTCATATTAGTGCACAAGGCAACTCAGTATCCTCCCAACCATCCAACCTAAAAGCATAATAGAACTCCAATCATACTTATGCATAAGGCAAAATAGTAACCTCCATACTTAGTACAACTAATACTTAAGTACTGATACCCTCTATAAGGCCTATAGGTCGCCAATAGAGTAAACAAGGGCATAACAACACACCATTTAACCAAAAAAATATAGGGCTCCTATTTTGTCTCTAAGATAGCTAACCCTAGAGAGAAACCATTCCCAAGCTCGAAGTCATCCAATTTAAGTATTAGTATTTTATAGGGTGATCACAAATATCACGTATCGTACAATAATTCTTATTTTCATACTTAACTAATCTTCCTTTATTTCTAATTATCCAAGTCAACCCTAAGTTCGATGGTCTAATTTAAGGTAAGAGTCAACACTAAGGTTAACCTACTGATATTTTAAGGTCATCCTATGTCCAATTATTCACATTAGGCATATTAGGTTGAAAATGACCAAAATGCCCTCAAAACCCTAATTTCACCATCATTATCCATATTTTATACCAAACATGTTTATTTTGACCAATTTTTCATTAAAAGGCTAAAATATAACAATTTATAGTATTTTATAACGTAGGTAATATTTTACAATTTAGTGATTTACTATATATTCTACTTTTCATGCATTTAGTAAGTTATGTTTATAAACCCTAATCATGCATTTCTTACACGCCATATATTCTCTGCAACAAATACGTACCAATCTATAGTATAATATGACATTTAATGGGGCAATTAACATTACGGTGCATGTAGGAAAATATCTCAAACCCTAGAGCATGTGAATAACAATTATTGTATGCTAACCCTAATCTTATGTGCATGATTTTATGTTATTTGTATAAACCTTAGCTTCCATACAATTATGGTACACTTATTATGTCATTTACATCATAGTCTTAACAAGATCAAAACCTTAACAAAACCTAAAACATGCATACATTAACCATTTAACCAAAATACACATGCATATAACGTCTATTAAATAACACATTGAATACATGCTAATTATTTAATATTACACTTTTATATTCACACCTATTCATAACACTTGCATATCCACTATAAAAAATTTGTCATAAAATGCATACATATATCCTTTTAAAACCCATGCATAAATCATACCTTAGTGACATAACAACTTTTATATGTCGCCACATGATTTCATATATTAGTAGAAGTGTATAGTTACCTCTTATCCAAGAAAAATAAATAAGGTAAGATTCACCTAACTAGTCTCAACCTCTTCAAAATCCTTACATCAACACAACCAATGCATATATTAGAATTTTGATATAAACAACAATAACAACCAAAATTAACTAGAATTAACTCAGGAAAAAAAAGGGTTACAAAATAACTAGCAAGGGAAGCCACGTGAGGCAACAATATAGCAAGGAACAAAAGGGCACAAGGTCATGCAAAAAAGGAGAATAGTAATGACGGAAGGAGCCAAAGAAAGGGGTGAGCTTCGACAACTAATGTTATTACTAGGGGTAAGGGATCTTCAACTTTAGCTAAAGTCCCAAAAATTTAGCTAAATCGGATCCTAAGTAATTAATATTGTAACCTAATTCTAACCTAAAAAATTATTTTTCTTACCTAACTACCAAATTCTACATCTCAGCCAAACCCTAATTTTTATTTCGGGTTATTAATATCTTTTCTAACCTAAACCTTATAAGGGATGATTTTTTAATTAATCTATCCTAATATCCTAATCTAGATTATATTAATCTTATCCTAACTCAAAACCAAACCTATTAATTCTCTCTTTTCTTTTCCTTATTTTCCCTTTTCTCATCTTTCTCTTTTTTTTCCTTTAGTTAACCTTCTCCCTTTCTTTTTTCTTTTCCCCCCTTCTTCTTACTTATAAAATAGTTAATAGAAAATGCCTGGAAAGCCCCCATCACATCCCTATCACCTAAAAATCCATCCCCTACCCCCATCAACCTAATGATTCCCAGACCCTACAATCATGAGTTAGGGTTGATTTTCTTTTGGCCACTGCACCCCCTCCTTTCTCATCTTTGTGCATGTGCATGTGTGCGTGTATGTTTGTGTGTATATATCTAGAAATAAATTCCCTAACCACCTCTTTTATCTCCCCTTTTTCCTATAGAAATAGTACCACCATTTTCCTCCTTCACCAACTCCTTACCGTCGCAAAAATAGCTGCAAAAATCTACCACCGATGAGATCAACCAAGACACTAACACCACCATCGGAAACCTTTTCCATTTCTCCCCTACTAATATTTACCAACCTCACCATTTTCTACCCCTACCTTTAGCCATTTACACTGAAGCCACCCAACCCTTATTTTTCAATCATCACCACAACATCACCCCCACAACCTTTGATCATTATCACCACAACATCACTCCTCTTTAGCCATTATTGATGAACCTCACCTCCAACGTGAGGATTAGGACAGTGAAGGTGAGGATGCATGACGATGTGGTCAGGACACTGTCTAATGTGACACATGTTCTATAGATGACCAAGAAATCATCTCTTTGAGTTCCTTATATTATAATGGGTATTAGTGTGTTATTGAGGATGGTACCCTAAGAGTTACAAATGGGACTCTAGTGGCGATGAAGGGGAAGTGTATCGGGATACTGTATGAGTTGGTGGGTTCTACTATTTTATGGATAGCTAATATGATATTGTTGAGGTTTTCAAACTTAAATGTTACTACGAGACTTTGGCATAAGAAACTAGGACATATGAGCATCCAGGGTCTGATTAAGCTCTCTAAGAGGGGGATGCGGGATAGACAGATTACAGGTCCTATGGAATTCTATGAGCATTGTATATTTGGCAAGTAGAAAAGGGTTAGCTTTTATACATCTAAGAATAGTAATAGAGGGACTCTTGAGTATATCCATTTAAATTTATGGGGTCCAACGAGAGTGGTTTCCAAAGGTGATCCTCAGTAGTTACTCACATTCAGTAATGACTTCTCTAGAGAGTTTATTTCTTAAAGAATAAGAATGATGTGTTTGGTATTTTCAAACACTAGATTGCCTAGATAGAGAAGTAGACTGGGAAGTTGGTTAAGTGTCTCAAAATAGATAATGGTCTTGAGTTTGTTGGGTAGAGTTTCATTAATTTCTACTAAGATCATGGGATACAAAGACACTGCATCTATGTTAGAAGACAACAACAGAATTGGATTGTTGAGCAAGTGAACAAAACCCTATAGAGAAGGCTCAATTTATATTATTACTGGGAGGGCTAGGTAGAGATTTTTGGGCTAAGATGATTCAAATGGTATCATACTTGGTGAAACAATCACCAAATCAGTTCATTGATTTGAAAACACTATAGGATTTATGGTTTGGTAAGCCAGTTGATTACTCTAATTTATATGTCTTTTGTTACCCTACTTATGCTTATACAAATTATAATAAACTTGAGTCTAGATCCAAGAAGTGTATCTTTCTTGGTTTTATATCTGGAATGAAGGGGTAAAGGTTATGGGACCTAGCTGCATCTAACCAACAAAGATATTACCTTCAATCAATCTATGTTCCTCTCGGAGAAAAAGTCTTGTGATGGTGTCACTAAGTAGGTGGAATAAGATAGTGCTTTAGGCCAGTAAACTTGAGTTTAGAGACAAGAAATGTATCTTTCTTGGTTTTATATCTGGAGTGAAGAGGTATAGGTTATGGGACCTAGCTGCATCTAAGATCTTCACCAACAAAGATATTACCTTCAGTCAGTCTATGTTCCTCTAGGAGAAAAAGTCTTGTGATAGACCCACTATTCCTAGAGTGGTTGGATCTAGGCAGTAGATGGATCAAAGAGGTGTTTCTCTAGGCAGAGGAAGGAGTATTTTCAAGCCTTCAATCAGGAACAGTTATGAATAATTGGATAGCTATGATTTATCTAGTGTAGAGATAGTTGTTGATGTGCATGAGCCAGCATCATTTTCAAAGGCTATTGAGAGTACCGATTCTACTAATTGGTGTGCTGCTATGGAGGAAGAGATGGATTCCTTATTGAAAAATCAAATATGGGAACTTATGAAAGCACTAAAAAGGAAAAATATTGTTGATCGCAAGTGGGTGTATGGGTTCAAATATAAAGCTTCAAAGATCAAGATAGTGAGGTATAAGGATTGTTTAATTGCACGTGGATTAAGTCAAATTCCCAACGTGGACTATAAAGAGGTATTTCTCTTGTGATTATACATACTTCAATTTATACCTTGCTTAAACTTGTGGATATTCGTGATTTTTAGTTTAATCAAGTGGATGTTAAAACTACATTTTTGCATGGTGAACTCAAGGAGGAGATTTATACGTGATAGCTTGATGGGTTTATGGTTGAGAAGATACTTGATCATGTGTGCCCATTTAAGAGGTCAGTGTAAGGTTTGAAGCAATCTCCTAGAAAATGGTATAAATGATTTGATCAGTTTATGCTTAAGCATGGTTTCTCTAAGAGTGAGTATGACGGATGTGTATACTTGAAGGAGATGGAGAGTGGCTCTTTTGTGTATCTTTTGATATATGTTGGTGACATACTTGTTATAGCAAAAGATATGTCTGATGTTAATAAGGTGAAGGCAATGCTGAAGAGTGAGTTTTAGCTGAACGATCTTAGAGCTACAAAGAGGATCCTTAGCATGGATATTATTAGAAACCGTAAGTAGATGTTTTTTCCTTGTCACAAAATTCCTATATGGACAAGGTACTAGAGAGATTTCATATTATGGATGCCAAGATGATGAGCACTCCATTAGTTGCTCACTTTAGCTTGTATGTTTTGGATTTTCCCAAATCCAAAGAGGAAGAGAAGTTCATGCAAACTATTCCACACTTGAATGATAATGGTTGTATCATGTACGCTATGGTGTGTACCCGGTTTAATATTGCCCAAGTTGTTAGCGTTGTGAGTCGATATTTGGTAAATTATGGAAAAGATCACTAGCAAGCAATGAAGTGGATCCTCAGATACTTAAAGGGAACAACATCATATTATATTAAATATGGGAGATAAACTGATTCGTTGGTTGGGTTTGTGGACTCTGATTATGGTGGAGACCTTGATAAATGGAGATCCACCAATGGATATGTTTTTAGTCTTGGTGGTTTAGCTATTAGCTAGAATTCTTCCTCGTAGGATGTGAAGGCCTTTTCCATTACTGAGGCAGAGTATATGTATTTGACAAAGGCTTTTTAAGAAGCCTTATGGCTTAGTGGTTTATTACGAGAGTTGAGGTTTGGCCATGGTGTTCTAGTCTTTCGTGGTGATAGCTAGAGTGATATCTATTTAGCAAAGAATTAGAATTATTTCCATCATAAAACGAAGCACATTAATATCAGGTATCACTTTACTAGGGTATTGTTGCTATAGGCAAAGTTATGTTGGAGAAAGTGGGTACTTTAGATAATTCAGCTAATATGCTAGCAAAGCAACTAACTATGGCTAAGCTCAAGTATTTTTCAAACTTGATTGGTGTTCATAGTCCATGAGATTTTTTACTAGGGCCACAATTTTTTCTAAAGGTCTTTACATATCATTTGTCACAAATATTATGTCAAGGTGGAGAATTAAGAGTTTTTATTGGGTATTTGGGCACAACATAATATTGTATGGATTCATGTAGGTGTTAGAGAAGTTTAGTATATTATGGTTTTTTTATGTGAGAAACACGGTGATACCGTGTTAATAAATATGGATTGTGTTCTAAGATAAACTTTTAATATGTTTTGGCCAAAAGTCAAAAAGTAAGAAAATAAATATGGGGGTTTTGTGTTTCTTAAATACGGAACATATTTTTTCTTATTTCTAAAACATATTATTTTACTCTATAGGATTCTTTTTTATATGAAATAAGACATGTTGAAACCCTAGCCTTCGAGGGTCGTACATCCCAAATTCTTCTTCTTCTTATCCATAAAATTCTCTATTCGAAGAGAATTGGAGTTTTGTTTAATTAATTGATTTGCTTATTCATCATATAATTACATAAGAGCACGAATAAATATCTCTATTTTTTTTCTAAATTATTCTATTTTATGTGTGAATTCTCAATTGTGCATAATCATGTTAATCTTGATTTGGTGTAGATCTCTCTAAATCCATGCTAATTACGCAATAGATTTACATGAAATAAGGGTTTTGTTATCGATAAAGGCATTTTGGTCAATGTGGGTTAAATATAAGAATCGTGAAATTTTAAGGTGTTATATCATCTAAAGTATTCTAAGGAATTTATATAAAGTGATTAGAGTAGTTGTGAATGACCTAAGTTTGATAAAGTATGAAAATGGTTTGATTTGGGAATAGTAATTCTAAAAGGAGAAGGATATTATCACATGTGTAAAACGGTAGAGTGAGAACACAAAATCTGACTATGTTGTCAATATTAGTGTTTTGGAAATGTATATTTAATCTGGTGAATGTCTGATTCCTATAGAAAAAGTTATGGTAAATTTATGAAATTAGGGCTTATAAGCCTCGAAAATAGTAACTATTAAGATAGGGTTATTATCACATATGCAAGACCTTAGAGTTAGACCTTGAAATTCAAGTATGTTGTTGATGATGATGATGATGATGATAGGTGTAACACCCCCAAAATTCACTACTAAAAATTTTCATTTTATTAAAAAAAATTAGCAGAAGCAAAGAAAACAAAATTATGAATTCTGGATATATTACCGCTACACTTAGTACCAGACTCGTTTACTCCTATCGTTCCAGTACCAAGTGTTAATACTAAAAGAAATAGAACATGATTTATACAAATTTAATTTAAAACAAAGTAGCGCACTGAAATTGTTACAAAAGATACAAGTCTACAATTAGTGGTTATGACAGTAAACTCATTTACCAAAGAATTAAAAAGAGTGTGAGAATTACCCTAAGAATTTTCAGATATTCCTTACTCCCGTACCCAAGCCCTCATGAATAGCACCTACAATAGACCTGCAAGGGACACTGCCTATTGAATAGGTAGGGACCCACGAATGGAACCCTTTAATACTATGGTATTGAGTAACCCTTTAAACCATAGTGAAAGGCAGACCCACATGCAACACATCATGCATAAACAATATACACATATAAGAAGAAATACATAACGCAGCATCCACATATTTGGCAAGTCCATCACATACCCAAGTAGGGACAAGCACTGAAGCCAACTCATGTCATATCAATAACTTATAACATGAAATCAATGCTTTTGGGCCTTGAGCCATTAATAAATCATTATTCAATTATCATCTCTCGAATTATATCCATTTGAGTATGGGAACCCCACTATTATAACCGGTAGCCTGACCACTATTATTTGCCATTTGATTGGTCTCTAGGGCAGAAGGCTCCTGGCCACTATTATCGCTGGTGGATCGGTCTGGCCCCTACTCACATGGTGTTCCACTATAAGTGATTAGTATTTTCCATGATTTATTTACATCTAATATTTAGTTCATTGAGCTCGGTACCCCCACTATTATAGCCGGTGGACCAAAATACATATACACATCTTCTAGGGTAAAGTACTTGTGGGCCACTATTATAATCGGTGGACTAGTACACATATACATCTTCTAGGACAAAACGCTCCTAGGCCACTATTATAACCGGTGGACCGATACACATAATATAATCCATCTGGGCCTAGCTCAATTATCTTTCACTTCTATGATTAGTGTTTTCCCTTATAATTAGCACAATAGTTCCATTGATTTGCCTTGAGGTGGAGATCAAGAACTCGAAGACGCAAAGGTACACCTGTCATATTGGCGTGTACAAGCAGCTCAGTACCCTTCAACCATCAATCTAGGGACGTAAAGGTACCCTAGTCGTATTGGTGCATATAAGCTACACAATATCCTATCGACAAGGACACCTAATCCATAAGTATGCATACCCCCTAAATTAGTATGTAGAGCTAGATAGAGTAAGATATAGAGCCTGGCTGGGGCACTAAAGCACACCAGCAAATACCAGAATAATCGTAAGTTAAACCATGTCTTTAGGATAGCAACCCTTAAAGAACCACCATTTCTGATCTCGAGGTCTTCCACTTTAATTATTAGTGTCTTAAATAAGGTGATCACAAAAAGCACGACAACCACATACGTATTCACTTTCAATTGTTTCTAAAATAATTAGGTAATCCTTATTCATACAATTATCTAAGGTAACCTAGAGGAATCACTAAGGTCGTCATTATCTCATCTAATTCCAATTCAAGATTCGTTTCCATTTGTTCACATGTCATAAGGGTTAGCATATCATAGTCACATTATAGTCTTAAAGTCTGGTTAGTTCACATCGAAGGATCATGGCATACATAACCCTAACATGCCCTTAATTCACACCCAACAACACCATGCGTGATTAATGGTTAAGACACTTCCTTCATGAATATAAGAATGGCACCATACCACGGCCTTAATTATCCACCTAATCCCAAGTCAGACCATGTTCTTGTGATACTTACTAATTGTCAAATACCCCTATCTTGCTATTCACTATTACTTGAGTCTTATTATGAAACTCCGTTAACCCATTGATATGCTAGATACGAGTTGTTAATTTTTCCCTATCATCTCTACAAAATTACCGAAATACTACTTGTATGAATATTAAGTCATCCCTCTTTACTTGCAAAATTACCATATTACCCTCCATGTTGCATAATTACCAAATTGCCCCTTACTGGTGTTAGGTTACTAAATTATCCTCCATACTTATTAAATCACCAACTTTACCCCTTATACTTGTTAAGTTACCAATTTACCCTTCTAGTGGGTTAAATTACCTTATTACCCTTTATACTTATCTAAATTACTAATTTACCCTTAGGCCCATTAAGCCACCACTCACCCTTCATATTTTTTACACTTGTCAGATTTTCCATTTTATTAGTTAGATTACCAAAGTATCTTTCTTTATTATTATAATTACCAAATTGCCCTTTTAGTTGGTTAAATTACCAAATTACCCTTCTCCATTATTATAATTACCATTTTGCCCCTCTTCATTATTATATTTACTATATTGCTCTTTTAATTAGTTAACTTACCAAATTTCCCTTCTCCATTATTATAATTACCATTTTACCCCTCTTCATTATTATATTTACCATTTTCCCCTCTTTCTACAAATTACCAAAATACCCTTCCTTTACACCATTTTACCATTTTACCCTTCTACTTTATTAAATTACCATTTTACCCGTCCGTTGTACCAAATTACCATTTTGACCCTCTACTTCATTAAATTACCATTTCACCCTTTCACTTTACAAAATTACCATAATACCCTTTATTTATACTAATTTACTAAAATACTCTTCTCCTTTATTAAATTACCGATTTATCCCTTTACTTTACATAATTACCATGTCACCCCTTTACTTACAAAATTACCATATTACCCCCCTTTTGCTTATTAAATTACTATTTTATCCCTCTACTCCCAAAATTACCATATTACCATTTCCATTATATTTAATTCACCAAAATACTTTCTTACACCCAAAAATTCCCAAGTTATCACCTCTCCATGTAAAATTATTAAAATTCCCTTCTTACTTGTCCATTTACCATTTTTTCCCCTTTACTCTTACAATTTACCATTTAGCCCTTATTACACCACTTTTACTAAAATACCCTCATTACATAAAATATTAATATTAATGCTCCATATTCATCATCCAACTCCACCAACTATTATTATTTATCATAATACTCATTAGCACCTACACTTATTTAGGCCACACTTTTACATAAGAAATATTACTAAAATGCCCCTAGGGCCCATAATAGCAATATTTATGCAACAATGGCCACATTAACATAATCTATCATAAATACATACTTAACATTTTTATTAACAACAAAGCTCCTTCCTTAAGCATTATTTCTACACATGACACATAAATTAGCATGATTTCCTTTTTATCAATCAATACAAGCAACTAAATCCATTATACTTAACAACATATATATCATGCATATAACACATTAAAAATCCTAATGTGTTAACATATGTATATCCATCATTTACATAAGGTTTAACGATTACCTTATTTTCCACAAAAATTGAACCTTATCGTTACCCCGATTAAATACTTAAGCTTTGATTAGTAAAAATAATACCTAAAAATAATATCAATATTTATCATATTAGAAGGTAGAAAATCAAAGGAATAAATTTTATCAAAAACTTAAGTAAGTACATACTGGCATTTAATCAATGTTATACCTCAAAAGATTAGCTAAGATTGTCAAAGGGGGCAGTAGACTCACAATGTATGAGCAGTGCGAGCTGCATGCAGAGGATAAGGAAGGAGAGAGGGTTGAAGAGGGGAAATGGGAAAAGGGAACGAGTGGCTCAGGTTAGGTTTTTACAGGTGAAGAGGAGGACAGGTGGAGGGGAGTTAGGCAAAGGGCTGGTTGCAAGGGTGGAGTGGAGGTGTAGGTGGTGGTCAGGGACAGGTTATCAATGGCCAAGGGTAGTGGAGGCTGCAGTTGTAGGGTTGTGAAGTGGGTTGCAAGAGTGGTGGAGGAGAAGAGGGAAGAGAAATGGAGGAGGAAAAGGAAAGGCTGCAAGGTTGGGTTTCGGCTAAAGGAGGTAAGGGGTGGTAGTGGAGGTTGCAAGGAGTGAGTTGGTGGCTTAGGAGGCGGCAGAAGCAGCGAGACAGTGGCGGACGATGAAGGTGCAGGGTGAAGGTAGAGAAGAGGGAAAAAGAAAAGAAGAGGAAGAAGGGGTTACAAGGGCTCGAGGGGGTGGCTTGGTGCTGCAGGGTGGTAGTAGGGAGTAGTAGGAGGTGGTGTAGGTGGTTGGTAGGGCAGTGGAAATGGAAATCGAGGTAATTGAGCAAAAAAAGGGAAGGAAAGGAAAGGAGAAGAAAGGGAGAAGAAGAGGTTGGGATAGAGAAGAAGGGGCTCAAATAGGGCAGAAATGGGAGATTAAGGAGAGAAAAAGGAAGGGTGGGAGAGGGAAGGTGTGGCCGGTTAGGTAAGGTGTAATGGGTGGCTCGTAGGGTGACAGGAAGAGGAGAAGAAGAAGGGAAAAACAGGGCATGTGGGGAGGATTTGTAGGGGTTTGTTTGGTGTGAAAAGGGGAAGAAAGGGATGGGAAGAGAGGGAGAGTGAGAGTAGGTTGTAGGGACGTAGGTGGTGGCAGGGAGGAGTTGCATGAGGCAGCCGTGGCGTGCTGGGCGGGGGCACATTTAGTCATGGTTGAAGAAAGAGATAAGAAGAAGAAGAAGAAGAAAATAAATAAAGCAGGCCAACCAGGCGGGGAGAAAAGAAAGAACGGGTTGGCTTGCGCATGAGGGAGAGGGGGGAAAGAAGGAGGATCTGGGCTAGTCCTAGGGTTGTTCATGTTATCCGATATCTGCTTATTTGATCCTATATCCAAAGCGATCCGATCCAAAAAAGCAAATAACCGATCTGATTTTTTTTTCAAATCAAATATCCGATTCGGTTAACGAAAAGTCAAACAAACCAAATATCTGATCCGACAAATACAAATAATATCCAATCTGAAGAAAAATATTTATACTTTTTTTATAACTTTTTATTTTATATATAATTGTATATAAATAAATTTAGATGTGTGTGTGTGTATAATTTTTACTTTATTTATTATTTGAGGAAAGTTTTAATTTAATTGAAATTATATTTTTAATACAATCTCTTTTTAGATATTTATAAAAAAAAATACTCTACATGCCGATAGATTCCACCTACTCCTTTCTTATTTTAGTTTTAGTATCAGGTATTTGTTGAGTAAGTCGAATATTTGCTGAGCAAATCGGATATTTGCTCGGCATTCGCTTAGCAAATCAGATAATATCTAATATATTTGTGATTTGGTAGTTTTTTATATTTGAAACTGTATTCAGATAATATCGGTTATATTTGATATCCAATTCGAAAATTTAAATATACGATCTTTCATATATCCGAAGTTTCAAATCAAATATCAAATATCATTTTTAGATATCCGAAATTTCGAATATCCGACAATCAAATATCCAAAATATCAGATATTTGAACCATGAACAGCCCTAGTTGGCCCTATCGGGGGGATGAAGGAAAAGAAAATAAAGGAGGAGAGAGTAGGTTGGCGACATGTGGGAGAAGGGGAAGAAGAGGAGGAAGGAGTGGGTCAGTGGCCCAGAGAGCAAGCGGAAGAAGGCCATAGGCCTGGCAGCCCGAAGAAGAGAAAGAAAAGGAAAAAGAAAAGAAAAGAAGAAAAGGAAGGAAAAGGAGAAGAAAAGGGAAAATGGAAAATGGAAAATGGGGAGAAAATAAAATAAAATAATTTTTGGAATAATAAAATTTAATATTTTTTATAGATAAATTAATTTAATGATTTAGTTTATTATAATTTAATATATTGGTTTAAAAAAGGAAATTTTGATAAAATATTAGTTTGAAAAATTATTTAAATAAAATGAGTATGATAAAATAAAATAAAAATTTATTTTAATTTATTAAATATTCATATCCAATTTTATATACTCAAAAATCCATAAAATAATTAAATTAAATAAATTTAAAAGCTAATTTATCCCAAATAAATGCTATTTATTAAATTATCGGTTTTTAAAATTTTGGGATATTAGAATAGGTATTAAGTTTGGGGGTTAAAAGAGTAACAAAAGAAGAGTTATGATAAAAGTGTGAAATTAGGGTTTTGGGAAAATATAAGGGTCTTAACCCTAGAGAATGGCCTTATGATCTCATGATATGCCTTACCTATTTTGAGCATGTTCTGTACTTATCAAACCAAACATAAACAATACATTCATCATTTAAAGTGAAATATCATGTGAGTTAAGACCTTGGTGTTAATGGGTCTGTTCTGCTGGATGATAATAGTAGTTCAAGTGTGTTGTCCCTAAGAGGTGCTTTAGAGCATTCCACCCATTTAAGAATAGTGTCTCGAGATCATTTTGTAAGACGCTAAAAATTTCTACTAAAAACATTTACTATTAAGTGAAAGCATTAACATAATATAATGGGTGTTACCGCCACACTTAATGCGAGTCTAGTCCATATATTTCTGGTACTAAGTGCAAGGTTAAAATGTTACGACAAATAAATCAAAACTTATAAATAAATAGTAAAAGACTTTAATAATTTAAACAAAATAATAGAGTACAAAAGACATGATCTAGGTAATACAATACATGAAAAGGGATAAGAGGATAAAAAAGATGACGAGTCTAAAAAAGATATCCAGAATCTAGGGTATATAATATATGCAATAGTAGATAGATCTAACTCTATGCTCTAACCTCAGGGTATAAACCCACATCACTCTACCTAAGGAACCTCCTCAAATTTAGCAGGATCATCATCATATACCTATGACACAACGTCTACAAATGTGTAATATCAGTATGCATCTTGTACTGAGTAACACAACTATCCTAAAGAGATAGCATTATATATGAGGCACATGCAAAGGAAGTCATAGGACATATAATAACAAGATAATAACATGCTTACATATAGATGTCAAATGAGTAGGATAAAACTCAACTATCAAGGATAAAATAATGTAATACAAATGTACGGATAGATGAGACTCATTGATTATTATATTTTATTGTCGTGATCACAACTAATATATTATATTACCTTGAGAATGGAGACTCGAAGAAACAATAACAACTAATCTAGTACTTGAGCGGTACTATCCCTAGCTAACTCACCCAGAAATATAACTAGACTATCAAGTAATAGGACACATAATTACTTAAGTATGCATACCTCCTATAGGGCTAAAATATATCGAGATACCTATAGAGTAGAAGACGGCATCTCCAAACCTTGTAAGGCACCCAGGATCATAGAATAGAAAATACCTAAATGATATCAAGTCAATACCAAACCTAACTCAGATAGCTCTTCTGAGTGGTACACGTTTCAATTTAAGATCTTTCACTTTGAGTGATTAATATTTTATCTAAGATTTAGGTCAAACAATAACAAATGCCATAGAATATCACTTCCATGAACATATACCAATTATTTTATTACCTTCTAATATTAACCACACACGTGATCCAAAGAGGTATCAAGCCTCAACCATTTAGAGCATAAAGGCCCATTAACATGTTATTAAAGCCCAGTTGATTGTATAAGGCATTAAAGCCCAAGGAAGACTATTAAGGCATTAAAGCCTAAGTTACATTCCATAAAAGGACCAAGTAAAGTATATCTTAATGTATATTAACTTCAATTATTCAAAATAAGGATCAATAGCTAACATTTAAATCAACCAAAGGTTCACTTATACAACTGAATTAAATAACTAGTCTAAAGGCATATAAAATGACTAAAATATCTTTAAGGCCCACTAACTACCTTAATATTAAAAAAAGGTGTATTTCATGCTAAAATGATGATACTTAACCAATTAGCTTCTTAGGATGAAATATAAATGTGACACCAAGATAAAATACTAAAATTACTCAATGCACCCAAATTGTCTCTTTCTCCTTTTCTTTTTCTTACTTAATTAACTATTTTAATTAAGGTATCTAGGTATACTCTTCAAATTTCACCCAAGTGTCAATTTATACATTTTAACTTATTTATTAATATAATATTCACTTAGGTCTCAAAATTTCTGTAATTACATGTGATGGCCATAATTGTCCTTATTCACTTAACAATTACCTTAAACTTTTAAAATTCATAACTTACTCTAAATAATATCAAACCCTAACATATGATATACCAAATTTTATGTAAAAGACCCAATTAATACAATGGTACACTTAAAACCTTTAAAAATAATATTTAATACCCAATATACCCATGGTCAAATATGTCCAAACCTTAAATGAATTTATGTCAACTCTAAATGATCCAAGATTCATAACCTAGCCTCTATACACTATTATAAATACAATAGAATAATTAGATATATTTGAAACAACCAAAACTCACATAAAATAACAATGACAAGAGCTAAACAACTTTAATATAGGTATACTCATCAAAAATATATTAAATATTCATTACGATTCTATTAGAAGTTCAACACTACTCTATTAAATATTCATCAACTTTCCAACAGATATAAGAACATGTAAAAATAACACAATGCTTCTCATTATATTGTCATGCTTAAGCATATAAGATAGAAACATACACATGTAATAAAATATTTTCCATGATAATATCTCATCCACATAATTAAAATAAATGTAATCATGCATAAAATAATATATAAAACATCTAACACAAAATCATATTTCTAAAGGCTAGTTTAGTTACCAAAATTCCTAAGCTCCTTAGCGAAGCTAAAATAAAGAATCTAGCAATTCTTTCTCTAAACCCACTTGGTCACCTTTAAGAATTCAATTTAAAATATTTAGATAAACCAAGATCATTAAATAAGAAAAATGGGACAGAAAGGAATTGAAATGGAAGATGTGAAATGGAAAAGATTGCTCTTGAATATGGAGGCTTAAAAACCACCACAAAAACAACAACCACCACCCAGGAATGATAGATCAAGGTTTTGGATGATTAATGGGAAGGAAACCAAGGATAAAATAAGGGAGGAAAGGAACAGAATCTCTACTACAATACACACAACTACAGCAAAAATTCCAAAGTTGCTCAACAAGGAAGATAGGAGAGGAAAAAAGAAGACGTGAAGGGCACGATTTGGTGGTTGACATGGTTTCTAGATGAATTATAACATTCAAGGAACAATACCAAACAATAATATAAGGGATAGGAAGCAATTTCAATGTGTGGTAGCTATTGGAAATCATAAAAAAATAAAATAAAATAAAATAAAATCAACTTTGCTAAAGTTGTGAAGTTAGTCGGGAAGTGAAAGTTTGGTTTAAAAGAAGTTTAAAGAGGTTCGATTTAAAGAATGCAAATGGTATTATGTTTTAGTATGCAATGAAATATTTTATACAAAAAAAAAACAAAGGAATAGGACAAACATAGAGAGAGAGAAAGAGTTGTTGCAAGTTGGAAAGAAATTAACTTTGAATACTATTGAAAAATTATGATTTTATGTGTGTTTTATTATGAAACACACTATTTAGCAAAAATAAAGTGATATCTGATATGGAGGAGTGTGGAGTGTATTTTTGGTGTTACTTTAGCCTCACTTGAGTGCTAGGATAAGGGGTGTAAGAGAGAGATTAGGTTATGGTTGAATGTTGTAAAAGGAATGTCATAAAATCATGGTTCACTTTTTAGTTGGGTGAAAAGTAAATAAGTTACAAATCTAATCGAGTTTGGTTAGGATGCTATTTAAGAATAAAATAATGGTTAAATTATTAGCTACAATTTATTTTAGTTAATTAAATTGTAAGAAAGTATAATAACGGATTGAAAAATATCAATTGAGTTCCAAAAATTACAAAAGTTTATGGAAAGGTCCGGAAGAATTTTATAAACTCAAATATGTAAAAATATTAGGTATCATTATTATTTTGAAGCTCAACGGATGGAAAATGACCAAAAACTATAAAATTGGATAAGTCGCAAAATTACGTTTTTTTTTTTTTTTGCAAATGCACAAAACGAATAATGGGGGGTTTAAATTATCACGGATTGTGCAATATTTTTAGAAAATAAAGTATATGAAAATATTTAGTCTCGGAACTCATTCGACAACCAATGGATTAAAAATAGCAAAAACGGCTAAAATCATCTAATCACATAAATAGATTTTTCCACAATTTAATAATTTATAAGGAAAGGTTGAAACATGAATGAATAGAATGTATGAATGAACTCAAAATTATTTTTTGATTGATTCATAAATTTTGAACGGGTCTAAAAGAGTGAAAACACAGAAGTCAAAAGAATTATAATAAATGTATTTTCCAAAAATGAGAGAAATGAACGATAAATGTTTAAAAATTAATACTAAAGGAATGAAACTTGATAATAGAATACATATATTCTTTTAGACATATTACTAATTGGGTAATTAGGATTTAAAAATAATTAGGGTATTATATGTTTTGCCCTAAAAGGTGTTTTATGGATTCATTCCATGAGGCGATAACAGTGGCTTAGGTATATTATCCTTGAGAAGTAATTCATTCCGTTCCACCGGATTAAGAATAGTGGGGCCCTATGCTCATTGTGAATAAGAATATGATTTGAGATAAGATAAGATAAGTAACATAATAAATAAGATATTAATGATTTAAAGTGGAATAATACGTGAGTCAGGACCGATGTGTTAGATCTGTTCTACTAGACGATAGTAGTGGCTTAGGTGTGTTTTCCTTAAGAGGTGTTTCAGACGGTTCCATCGTGGCTCGGGAGTGTTTTACCTTGAGGGGTATTAGGTCTATTCCACTAGTTGATAATAGTGGTTCAAGTGTATTGTCCTTGAGAGGTGTTTCAAACCATTCTACCGGTTTAAGAATAGTGGGATCCCTGAACTCAACATAAATAAAAGAATGAAAATGTTTATATCTAATAAAGAGGCATAGGTCAGTACTGTCCTTGTAATAATTTATGTGTTTTATACATGTACTTATCATCTACTGTAAAGGTATGTATTTAACTGTATCTCTGACTTGACAATATTATTACCTTGCTCATTATGTAGTGTGTTTGATCATCATTTTTATGGGTGTTTCTCATTCCCACAGGCAGAGGACCCTGTTGTTTTGTGTAGGTATATGAGGATCAGTTTGATGATTTTATTTCCTTTGATGCATTATATGGCGAGAAGTGAATTTTCTAGTACTAGGTTTTTGGAAAAAGAGTCATGTTATCCAGATGATGTTTTTTCTCCAGATATATTTTGGACTTTGCAATCTATGGTACTCCTATTATTGTATTTTGTTATTGTATCCCAAAGTTAATCTCCAAATTCATATTTATATTTACAAATCTTCTCTCGTTTCTAATTACTCTACTTTACTCTGAATGGTTTTAGCCTTGTGATTGATGTAAGGATAGTATGATAAACCAGACTTACATCAGTTACAGTTAACACCTGGTATTTTGATTATATGCTTTCGGTGTAAAATAAAAATTTTCAGTAGTAAAATTTAGGGATGTTACAGAGAGGCTGTGGTGAAAGAGGATGTTGGTAGGGGAAGCTTTGGTGGTGGAAGATGCAGCAAGGGGAAAGCCCTAGTGGAAATGGTTGAAGGCGAGGAGTGGGAGAAATGATTGTTATATTTGTTGTTTACTGAGGTGTTCGGAGTTTTAGCTGAAGCTAAAGGGGTAGAAACAAAGGGGAGTATCGCAAATAGGGGAAGAGTTTCAATGGTGGTGGGGGCCACTATGTTGTGTGGTGATTTTGGGGTGTGTTGGTGATGACAAGGAGGAGGGAGATGGAGGGGATAAGGATTTTTTTGGTAGTGCTAAGTTTCAACAGAAATGGAGGGAGGAAGGAAGTTGTTGAGACATTAAATGTGAAGTGTGTGTGTGTGTGTGTGTGTGTGTGTGTACACATTATACGTAGAGAGAGAAAAGGGAAGAGAAGGAGTCAATGATGGTGCATGCGAGGTTAGGAAAAATTTTCAAGGAAAACCCTTATGCATAACAGGTGGAGGTGGGAGATGATGATAGTAGGATGTAGGTGATGGTAGCATAGCCGGGAGCATGCTTCACACATGAGAAGAGGAATAAGAAAGAAAAAGAAGTTTGATAGGTGGAAAAGAAAAGGGGCAACACAAAAAGAGAAAGAAATTGTGTGGGTTTAGAATTAGAGTTAGGTTAAAATAATTTATGTTAGGGTATAAACTAGGATTAAATTTATTGATCCAATTTTTATCAAATTTTAACCTAATGTAATTTATATCTAATATGTTATAACAATACACATTGATAACACATTTAGTAAAAAAACTACGAAAACAAATATTAGAATTTATTACACATATTTATCAGTTTATAATCATTTTATAATTGATTACACATAATTATCAGTTCCTAAAAGTGGGGTATTGCACTCAATCACTCCAGACCACAAGGCAAGAATGACTTACCTCAAGTGAAGCTTAGCAAAAATCACACAAATAAGGGAAAATCATTGGCTAAAAATGTCAAAACCTTGAACATCTTAAAAGAATATATCAAAACTCAATAAAACTCCTTAAAATCTTTAGGAAAAAAATAGAAACATAACAATAGATCAGGAAATTTTTTTTAAAAAAAAATCAACATCTGCCAAATGAGAAGGGAAGGATTCAAGTCCTCAGTTGTTTCTTAGATCTAACCCTATCTTGCTTTAGAGTAAAAATAAAAAAAGAATTATAAGAAGGATTAGGAGAGGTACAAAGCCAAAGAAAGAAGGAGAAGATGAGTGAAAGCACAAGAGAGGGAAAAGTAGAGGCAAATTGGTGGTTGAGAGAAAGTAAGAAAAATAGAGGTTAAAGTTGCTAATATACCCTTAATCTGATGAGGAAAGAAGGAGCAAGGGTATATAACACCAAAAACCTAATTCTTCCATTCGAATTCCAACATCGTTAGGTAAATTTCACAAGGTAATTTGTTAAATTCTCCCATAGTCAAAATTGTCATAAATAAGGTGTTTTAGGGTAATGCACTATAGACATTCAAAAACTCAAGGAGGGAATAGGGATAAAAAGGAAAGGGAAGCAAGTTCATAAGATTTGTTGGGGTTTCAAGGATGAAATCATATGTTTTGGGGTTGCACGGAGAAGAGAGAATCAAGGAAGAAGAAGATAGTGGTTGCTTAGGTCATCACTCACTTTCTGACAAATCTGGCTCCAAAATCCATTTGAGGTAGGGAAAAACTTAGTTTAATGGTAACAAACCATTAAAGATGATTTAGAAGATATTTCTGAGCTTGATTACAAAGATTCAAGATTATTGGAAGATTTTTCTCATTTGAAATCAAATTTAAATTTTGCTCAGGTTATGTGAATTGGTCGATCGATTTTCTGGAACAAGTAAACTAGTGACTCTCAACCAAAAACCAAACTAAAAACAAACCAGTTCATCAATTAATACTACCAGTTGACTAGTATGCCAGAAAATCAATTTATTCCTCTGTTTTTCCAAAATTGTCCAAATCCTTTTCAAATCAAACCCAAAATACATTTTCAAATCAAGATCAAACACCATCAAAAAATCATCACATACATGAATTTTGACATATATTAGGCCTAATTTTTGGGGTATTACAAGTAGGGTTGTAAATGAGTTGAATCAATTTGGTATTCGGCTTGGCTTGACTCATTAAAAGATATGTTTGACTTTCTCATTTAGTTAAATAAGTCGAGCCCGAGCTCAAAAAAATGAGGCTCGGTTTATTTTATGACTTTGGCTCGTTAGCTCTGCTCGACTTATTCGTTTCGTTAAACAAGCTAAGTCTGGACCTTATTTTAGGCTTGTTTAGTTAAATGAGCCGAGCTTAATCCTAGGGATATTTAGCTCACCTCGACTCATTTAAAGCCCTAATTACAAGTAATGACACAAGTTATATAACTCATCTAGTTTTTAAAACTATACTTGCACATTTAGTTTTTCAATTGGTCAACAAGATGGTTTTTTATTCCCTCCCTCATCCTTGGTTGATACTCGGCCATGATTAGCTGGCATAAAAAATATAAGTTTCTACCTAACATCAATCAAAATTAATAGAAGTGTATAAGTTACCACATAATAATTAATTTTATGAGTTGGCCCTTTCAACTCATAGGTTGTCACGCATTATGAGTACCAAATTCCTTATATTAAGGGATTTTCTAACCACTCCTGTATTTTTCATATTTACTTTATATTTACTTTGTTTGTTCACGTCTTCTCCCTCGATCTCGGCTACTATGCCAAGCCAACCCAAACGAGAAGCTTCCTTTGTCCTTGACTTGGTTGAATTCTTCTCAAGTCCTGTATGTCAAATGATCCTATCTGTTAGTCTTTTGTTGATTGATGTCCTCTGTCTGGCTGATGCCCTTGCCTAGTCAATGACCTTGTTTGGCCGACACCCTTACTTAGCTAACACCCCTTCCTAACTGATGCCCTTGACTGACCAACCCGCCTTGATCGACCGACAATCTCTGGCCAACCGACCAATGTCCTTGGTTTAACCAATCAACATAAGGCATATGGCCAACACACTCTAGCCAATCAACTATTGGACTTCATTTTGTGTCTCGACATTAGTCCTCGAGACACTTTGTGTGTCAAGGAACCCCAACAGGATTGGAACATGGATTTTCCTTATACTATTAGTGAAACAATTTATAGCACAAATGCCATAAGAAGTTGGAGAGAGAATAAAATGAAGAACATAAGGTCAGGTCCTGCGAGTTGATATGCATTATGTTGTTAATAGCTCAGATAAATGGTGACCTTGCCACACGTCCTTGGGCTGGGGTATTGGATACATCTATGCCTCTTAGGTGCACCTTAACTTGTCCTCTTTTCAGGTGAATGTTGTTATTTTTATCACCTTTTTGTTCATTTGTGTTCATGGTGGTGTTTGACCGTACTCATTGTGGTGAATGGTCAAGTAGGTTCTTTTGATTTAATTTTTGACAAAGACAAATGAGTTAACTTTTTTAAATCTTTTTAGAAGACACAGAAGGTGACTTATAATAACCATCATAAACCATCATAACTTTTTACTCCATTTTATAATATATCTATTTTTCTTTCAAAATTTATTTTAAAATATAAATTATAATACAAAAAATTATATGAATTTAATGTTATATTTTATACAATACACTCTACTATCTCCTTCATTAATTAAACATTAAGTTACAAAAGGTTTATTTATGTAAAAGTATATTAATTATATTAAGTATTTTATTTTCTTAAATTTATTATTTTTGAATAAGTATGTCCGACCTAAAAGCAATCTGAAATTGAGAAAGTAGTATTTTACTAAATTGCAATTTACTTATGTTAAGGAGAGTCTGCCTCTTTATCTCTGTTTACATGTTCCTAATTAATTTCTAATTATCACCACTACAGGGCACTGGCTGTTGAAACCACACATACAACTCCCGAAGATCCAAATCAATTGATTTTTAGAATTCCTTTGGAAATCGCTCTGCAATGGTTCAATATTTTGTACTCTCGTCAAATTTGGTACAAGACCTGCATACCAAATATTAATGGTGGCAGATGATACAAAGCTTGCTGAGCATAATCCCATGACGAGGGAACAAGATGCAAGTTCACAATGGTGGATCGTAGATAGGGACAGCAATGGGTCTCGGACCCGACACAAATCCGCTAGACCCATCTTACTTTTAGCGGGTCTGGATCCATAATTTTTGAACCCAACGGGTTTGAATCGGATTTGAGTTCATATACACCTTAACGGGTCTAGGTCTGAGTCCAATAGTTTTAAACCCAGACCCAACCCAAACCCTACCCGCTAAACTAGTCTAGTATATATATGTGTGTGTTTATATATATACATATATAAATACATACTTATATTATGTTTGTCATTATTGTCATAATCTTATTTGAACTCCTTATTCATTTTTTTAATTTTATTTTTATATATTTACTTTATAAATAATATGTACAATATTATATTCTAAAAGTATAAAAATACTATTTAAAAAGTTAACGTAACTATTTTAATATATTTATTTTTTCACATAAAGGATTTTTTTAATAAAAAATACATATTAAGTTATATAAAACATAAATATATTTATATTTACATAGATTATTAATTATTTTTTTAAAAATAACCAAACCCATTTAAAACTTGTTTACCCATTAAACCCGATGGATCTAAATCTAAGTCTAAACTTTTGAGACCCGACGGATTTGAATCTAGATAATATAAACAGGTCCGGATCTGAATATAGTTGAACCCAATCCAAACCGTCCCATTATCATCTCTAATAGTAGATGCAGAGCGTGGAAACAAGAAAGATGATAATATTCACCCAAAAATAAAAAACACATCTGTCCGAACCATCAAATGTGCTCATACTCCCTCGAGTTCCCATAACTTTATATATTTGAAACAATGTCGTATAATGAAATTCCATACGAGCAAAAATCAGGAGAAAAAAAAAAGAGCCGCATCCATGCATAAGGTGAACTGGGCTGCGATTCATATCTCCAATGGCATCAGGCAAGATGCGAGGGAGATTTGCTAGTGAGAGTCCAGGTTGGGGGACGTGAGGGCAACGTGCAACAGGCATGGTGACAACTGAATTGATGCGATTGGGACAAAAGATACAAGCTCGCTCCTGAAATCCAGCTGTTTTTGGCAAGCCGCTGCCCCCTTCTGTTCCTATAAGCTCCTCGGTAGCTGCTGCTGCTTTTGTACACGTTCAAGAGTTCGTTCTTCATTTTCATTTCTCGTTTTTGGTGGCGACTAAATACAAAAATATAAAGAATATATTTTCCCTTCCGACTTTAGTACACCGGACACAAGGAATGGACACACTGACGACCATGTGAAATATGCTCTCTAATATATTTGATTGTCAACATAATTCCGTCAAACATGAGGATCACCACCAGCCCAAAAAGGACCATAATTACTTCGCTCGAAGCAATCAAGACGATTAATGTATTCTCTATCTGGAATTGACTCGACTGTCTTACAGCTATTGCTGACTACGGAATCGATAATCAGCCACCAGCCCCACCAAGTTGGGGCATTTTTCCTTCAATTTCTGCAACCACATCTCTATGGATTTGCAGCAGACAAAACCTAGTACCACAGAAAAACCATCTCTTGGTCAAAAAGATTCGTTACATACAGCAAAAACCAATGGAGGAACCTGCTTCTCCAAGTAACTGACAGGACAAAAATTTAGGTAAGATGTGCATGTAGGGGTAAATACCTTGTCGATAAACATGCGAAAGACATCTGATCCCATGGCTTTGTCAAGTTCCTGAGTTGTACGAAAATGAACATCAGATGTTAATTATTTCCCACATACAATATCAAGAATCAAGACTAGAGGCAAATTTTACTGCAGTTCACTGCTTATATGAGTGATAATACAGGCACAGTACTCACTTCCTCGGCATTTGTAGAACTATTTATAGAGCGGATGAGTTGCTGAATATCTTCATTCTTCAAGACATCTCGGACTTCACTTGAAGCAGCTGCAGAAAAGAAAAGTTTCAGAGCAATGGCATCTAAATTTACGTGTCTACTGGAAGTGCAAGTGTGCAACATGGCCTAAATATAAGCTACAGAAGAATGATCGAAGCCAAAACTGAAACAAAGGAGTTCTCATGTAACTCAAGAATTCCCAACTTCAACCAAAACCACTGGCAAGACCCCTGTGTAGGCCCGGAGTGATGATCTTTTACACTCCCGCATAAGAAGATTACTGAGACCATTGTATTCTGAATTTACTCAAACCTCTTATCACAAATGCTGTGTTTCAAATATAGTAGTCAGTTGGCATCAACTCCAAGATAATGCTTCTGTAATATGGTTGTCTAAATTTTTGGATTAATGTTAGGATATGAAGCCATACTTTTAAACCAAGAGGAAGTCAAAAAAATAGAGCACTGTGCTCTAATATTTTAGGATATCTTTTACACACTGCAAAAATCAGCAGGTGCTTGATACCCAGAATGCAGGCTCATCAGCTATTTTCGCACGCACCAAAAAAATAGAAAATAATAATAATAATTTAGAAAAATCATGTTGGAAAAAGTGCTTTTGTATTCCTGACATTAAACTAGACTCACCTTGCTACCACATTACTGAACCAAGGACACTGGTAACCAAAATAAACATGCGATTATGACAAACTTCACAAGACACATGTATGCCAGCAGAAGTTACGATGGTCAATGAAATCAATTTAACTAACAAATGCTTGAATTTTCTAAAATGTAGATATTGTTCTTCTCATGGTTACCTAATACTTACAAATGTAATAGGGCAACGTAATACTTGACAGATTGGAAATTTGGTACACTAAGGCAAAGCTGACCTGAACCCTGTTATCCCAACTGAACAGCCCAAACTTTAGCCTGATTTCTACAATAAATTAAAAACCTTAATCTTGATCCGAAAACCAAAACAGCCCAAATTTAATCTAACCCTATCATGACCCATATTCATACTAACCTAAATCAAGAATAGCCCGAACTGAGCATGAACTGTGACCTAAAAGAGCTCAAACATAATCTAATGAAATAAAAAATTACTAGCACTAATATAGTAATTATAATATTAACAAATTAATATATTTATAATCATACTTTTATGAGATGCATTGTTTTAAAAAGAAGCTACAATAACCTCATCAACAAATATAGCAATATAATCACAAATCTATATTGTTAGTACAGCAATTCCTGGTATACATTTAGCGAAGCCAACACTATCACAAGACACAATAAAATAAGTAACCTATATCATGTTTTTTTTTTTTTATAAATTCAAAATATAAAAAAAGTATCGAGCACCATAAAAAGTAGAATCATTTATGTTCAATTAACCATATGAATTAGTAATTAGATTAATGAATAATTGATAGATGAAATATGATAATAACATTGGGTTAACAGAAAAGATTTTGAGTATTTTATTTTGATGAGAATATGTTTAACATAGAACTTCATATTTAACCTTTGAAATTTTCATAGCATACTAATATTTTAATATCTTCTATAATTCATGACAGAACCTTGATTGTCTCCGCATCAGTTACCTATCTCAGAAAACTGAAAGGTAAATCCACCTCAAGTTATAAATGATTTGATCCAATTTCATAGATTTAGCCAAAATTAAACAAAGTAAAATAGGCTTGCTTGAAGGCTTATGAGCATCTAGCTTTATGTGAGGAAAGTTTCATGAAGCAAAAATCAGGCCTCAAGTGGCTCAACCTTGGTAACTCAAATACTCATTTTTTTCTTTGCCAATTTGAAAGCCAGACAACAGAGGATTCTGACAATCCAGATAGTGTGCAACAAGATTTCCTGGAGTATAATTCTGGTTTTCTTGGTTTTGAATCTCCCTCTAGTGGCCTGTTATCAGATGACGCTATACAATTCAGCCCCTTACTATCAGTGGATCATCAACACATGCTGTTAGTTCATATTCATAAACGGGAAATCAAAGAAGCTTTGTTCTCCATTGGCAATTAAAAGGCTCTTGGGCCTGATGGATTTACCTCTGGTTTTTTTAAAGCCTCTTAGAGCATTCTTGGTGATGACTCATGGCAACTCATCCATGGAATCTTTCAATCTGGGTATGTTCCTCCTTTTATGGGCAAATATTTGCTTGTTTTAACACCCAAGAAAGAACATGCACAGAAAGTCACTGCCCAGTTTTATACAAGATATTGGCTAAAATCCTCACTGCTAGATTGCAAGTTGTGCTACCCTTTATAATTCACCCTTCTCAAACTGGTTTCATTAAAGGAAGATCCATTGGAATAATATTCTCCTTGCACATGAATTGATTCACATGTATAAAAGGAAGAATATTTCTCCCAGGTCTATGATGAAGGTGGACTTAATGAAGGCGTATGATTTTTTGTCTTGGTGTTTTCTGGAGAGAATGATTCTGGGACTTCATTTTCCTCCCCACTTTAAGAAGCTGGTCACGTCTTGTGTTACTGAAGTGAAATACTACTTATCACAGAATAACAGCCTTATGGATCCTATCCATACTAAGAGGATGTTGAGGCAAGGAGATCCACTACCTCCTTACTTGTTGGTCATTTCCTTGGAATACCTAAGTAGGATGTTTCAGTCCCTTTGGTTTAACCCTGACTTCCACGGGCATCCTAAATGCAAAAGGTTAAAACTCTGTTTCAGTCCCATTTGCTGACGACTTACTGGTCTTTTGAAAAGGGGATGTTACTTCCCTTCAATTGATAAAACAGAAGTTCCAGACTTATGCAAACCTCTCAGCTTTAAAGATTAGTTTGGAAAAAAGCAATGTATATTTTGGAGGTATTTCTCAGATTGCAAAGGACCAGATCCTTTCTATGCTGCAGTTCAGTGAGGGTACTATGCCTTTCAAGTACCTTGGGGTTCCATTAGACTCGAACAAGCTTTTCAGTGCTAGTCTACTGGGACTGGTTGATAAGATCATTGGCAAGATGCAACATTGGTCCAATAGGCTGCTATCTTATGCTGGTAGAATTCAACTTTTACAGTTGGTCATTTTTGGTATAACTATGTACTGGAGTCAAAGTCCTTGCTTTGCCTAAAAAGCTTGTGCTGAAAATTGTGGCCATTTGTCGAAGTTTTCTCCAGACAGGAAAGGCATCTCCTAGTAGAAGATCACTTGTTGCATGGAAAACAGTGTGCCTACCTAAGAAGGAAGGTGGTTTAGGGTTGATTGATCCTTAATTATGGAACACTGCAGCATTGGGGAAGCAGATTTGGAACATAAATAAGAAGCAAGACTCTTTATGGATCAAATAGATCCTGATGGCCACACTTTCACAGTGTCTGATTTATACGAGTTCTTGAGACCCAAGACTCCCAATGTTCCTTGGTGGATAATAGTGATAAATTGAATATTTTCTATATTTTCGCCTTGCTTTGCCTTCATTTCAGGACTTTATTTGGTCTGTAATATGTATTTTATTGTGATTCAAATCTATAGTCCACGCTACTGTTCTCTTGGTATTTGTTTCTCAGGGATTTGCACAAGAATGCACAAATCCAAGGAAGTAGTGCTTGTATTCGAAGCAGAAAACCAAGTATGAAAGGCATTGAAGGAAGATAAATCAACCTCGCATGTTTATGGAAGAGTCTAGGAAGTCAAAGAGCTGAAAAAAGTCAAAAAGGTCAAAAGAGACAAGAAAATGGTGTTGCACAGCCAGCTACACAGCCATGCAACACTGATGCAGCCCACTTCGAAGACCGGACTTGCTGTGCAACCAGCCTGTGCAGATCTTGCACAGCCGTGCAGGAGTTGAGCGCGGCAAGTCGAGGCCAAGAATACTGCACGGCCAGCCCATGCAGCACCGGTTAACCATGTCTTCAACACACGATGTAGCCAGTGTTATAGGTAGTTTTCAGGGGGGTTTTCGGGGACTTTTTTTTGGGAGGTTTTTTTAGCAGATTTGAGAGAACTTTCTTCCTCTCTTTTTTCCAAGCAAAACCTCTTGTAACAAATCTTAAATTCCTTAGTTTTAATTTCCAATTTTTCATGCAAGTTTCGTGTACAATCAACTCGGCAATCAACTCTATTCTTCTTCAATTTACGGTTAATTCAATCCATTCTCTTTTTTGTAAATTTTTATGCTTTCATTATATTTGTTATGCAATTTACATTTCTTATATTTCCTTGCAATCATTAGTGAGTAATCCTATTTTCTAGAATTGAATTAGGTCCATTTTGGTATTAGTATGATGAATTAAAGTATATGTTGTACGTTTAATTTGTATGTGTTGTTTCATATGTTAGGATTGATTGTTTTAAGTCGGATTTGACAGAATCCAACCTATTTAGATATTATTTACAACTGAAAGGTTGAAACCATTATCGGAAATTAATATATGGACGGGAATTCAAACAATCACGAAAGTAGATGTTTGGTTCTCAGGGACTATAGAATCGGTGGTACTTAATAGGTTTAATTTTATTAGTTATTCACGAAAGTAGTCAACAAATTAGATTAAATACGTTCTTCTACTTTGAAAGAGGCTAATGAATATATTTAAACCGATTGTTCACAGCCATTAAACTAAACTACAACATAGCGTTATTTCATTGTCGGATACCAATTTAGAGACCGAAGTTCAATCCTAGGCTTTATATTTATCGTTTTAGAACCTATATTCAATTAATCATCATATTTATTTTCACTACCTACCTGCATATTTTTCCACTCCATAATGATCTTGATAGCTAAAATGATGAAGTCTGGTATTCAATTGCAAAGTCCTTGTGAGATTCGACCTTGAAGTGCCAACGAATCCCTGCACTTGCGGATTGGCACCATGAAATAGTTTGTCATAACCCTTCTGCACATCGTCACAAAGCTATATTCTGGTTGGCTACTTATGACAGGCTTCCTACTAAGGTGAATTTGGCGCGGTTCTTTATCACGGCTAGTACCTCACCAGTTTGATTTTTCTGTCTTTCTCTCAACTGCACCAAGCTAGAGGTAAAGGCAAAACCCCAGATACCCAACCCTCTAATCCATACAGCATTGTGCTCACCGATCTTGATGACAAAAAACTCTACAATGAGATTGTTTCTCGAAATATTACCACCACTCAATACATCGACTAGGTTTGTTAACGACTTGGCTCGACTCGTTTATTAAACGAGCTTAAAAATTAGGCTTAGGCTCTAGCTCGGCTCAATAATTAAACAAATCAAGCTTAACCATAATATATTTGAGCTCGAGCTCGTTTACAGTGTAAAAGCTCATGAGCTCGGCTCGTTTACCACCAAAGCTCGAGATTTGGCTCATTAAAAGTTCGGCTTGACTAGTTAAAAGCTCAGCTCATTTATAAACAAGTCAAACTCAAGATTCATTTTTAGACTCGTTTAGTAAAGGAGTCGAGCCCAAGCCTACCCCAGCTCGGCTCGGTTCGTTAACAGCCCTACTCTTAACCCACTTATTATTTTAGCTCTAGTGGTTCATCTTTGTGGATTTGCCCATCTAGACCAAGACATAGGAAATAGGGTTAGTAGAAAGGAACCAGTGAGATCTTGAGCTTTATAGACTGTCCATCTTTTATACAGTCTTATTGTTTTCTAACTGTGTGTTTTCTCCCCTGATATGTGAAACCAGAACTTGCATGATTTCTCTTCGAGACCGCATATGACTTATACATGCTTTAACATGATTGAGGCACATGCTCTCTTTTTATAGCTACATTAGCCAAAGGTCCTACCAAACGACATTCGTTTACCTTTGTTTAAGCACCTTTGAGCCTGAAACTTGTTCATTTGATCATAAACCTACTAGGTAGCCATAATTCTGAGTTATTACCTTACCCTTATCTGAAACTAGGGAGCGATAACTCTTTCACCTATTTGGTGTAGGTATGTCAAGAAATAAGCGTGGGGGTGTGAAAAAAAAAGTGCTTGGTAGAACTTGTGTTAAAAAATGATCTAAATGCAGCTTTATTTTCTTTGTAAAAAAAAAAGGAAGAGAAGAATGAAATTATTAAAGTCGTGATGTGGGGAATTAAGCATCCAATTTTTTTTAATGAGTGGAAAAGAGTTGTTGGAAAAAAGCTTTGGTTGTTATTTGGGGAGTAAGTAGCGACTTATCGATCTCCCATTCTGAGATATATACTTGTAGTTGCTACTCCGCTAGCTTTCGGACCATTAGCTACAATCCTAGAATTATCCTACCCTTAACCCCGGCCCTATTACAACCTTAATAAGACCTCATGATTTTTGTATTGTATAATGTCTTCAAGTGGTGGAGAATGAAAATGTGTGCAAGCATATGGTTGATCATTCTCGGCTTGGAGAATTTTGAGCAAAATAGTTACACCCCTAAAACACACGAGTACAGAGCATTTATATTTTCCTAAATAGAGGAAGTCTACGACCTTATTTAACCTTTTTCTCGTAAGGATGAGCATCTACACAACCCTAAACCATCTTAGAGAGTCATGATAATACTGATTTGAGAGTCAGGACTAAAAGGTATTCACAACTCTATTTTCTTTTTCCTACTATTAACGCTCACAATATAGGTCGATCTTGCAATAGTATGTTTTGTTCATGTAGTTTGTCCTATCATCTGAGGCTTTGATCTCCTTTCATTTTCTATCTGTTATGTGTGTGTTTGCTTGCTGACAAGCAAAGGATAATTATGGGAGAGTTGATAAATTGAATATTTTCTATATTTTCGCCTTACTTTGCCTTCATTTTAAGACTTTATTTGGTCTGTAATATGTATTTTATTGTGGTTCAAGTCTATAGTTCGCACTACTGTTCTTTTTGTATTTGTTTTTCAGGAATTTGCACAAGAACGCACAAATCCAAGCAAGGAGTGAGTGTATTCGAAGCAGAAAACCAAATATGAGAGACATTAAAGGAAGATAAATCAACCTCACATGTTTATGGAGAAGTCTAGGAAGTCAAAGAGCTGAAAAAAAGTCAAAATGTCAAAAGAGACAAGAAAATGGTGTTGCACAGCCAACTGCACAGTCATACAACACTAATGCAGCTTACTTCAAAGACCAGACATGCTACATGGCCAGCCTATGCAAATCTTACACGGTCGTGCAGGAGTTGAGCGCAGCAAGTCAAGGCCAAGAATGCACAGCCGTGCAGCAACGGTTAACCACGTCTTCGACACACGATGTAGCTTGTGTTATGGATAGTTTTTAGGGGGGTTTTCGGGGACTTTTTTTTTGGGACTTTTTTTTAGCAAATTTGAGAGGACTTTCTTCCTCTCTTTTTTCCAAGCAAAACCTCATGTAACAAATCTTGAATTCCTTAATTTTAATTTCCAATTTTTAGTGCAAGTTTCGTGTACGATCAACTTGACAATCAACTCTATTCTTCTTCAATTTACGGTTAATTCAATCCATTCTCTTTTTTGTAAATTTTTATGTTGTCATTATATTTGTTATGCAATTTACATTTCTTACATTTCCTTGCAATCATGAGTGAGTAATACCTTTTCTTAGGATTGATTCCATTTTGGCATTAGTATGATGAATTAAAGTATATGTTGTATGTTTAGTTCTTATGTGTTGTTTCATATGTTAGGATTGATTGTTTTAAGTCAGATTTGATAGAATCCGGCCTATTTAGATATTGTTTATAACTGAAAGGTTGAAACCATTATTGGAAATTAACATATGGACGGAAATTCAAACGATCATGAAAGTAGATGTTTGGTTCTCAGGGACTATAGAATCGGTGGTACTTAATAGGTTTAATTTAACTAGGTAGTCACGAAAGTAGTCGGCAAATTAGATTAAATACGTTCTTAGACCTTGAAAGAGGCTAATGAATATATTTAGACCAATTGTACACAGCCATTAAACTAAACTACAACATAGTATTATTTTATTGTCGGATACCAATGTAGAGACCATAGTTCAATCCTAGGCTTTATATTTATCATTTTATAATCTATATTCAATTAGTCATTATATTTATTTTCACTGCCCACCTGCATATTTTTCCACTCCGTAATGATCTTGATAGCTAAAATAATGAAGTCTGGTATTCAATTGCAAAGTCCTTGTAGGATACGACCTTGAAGTACTACAACGAATCCCTGCGCTTGCGGATTGGCACCATGAAATAGTTTGGCATAACCCTTCTGCACCTCGTCACAAGGCTATATTCTGATTGGCTACTTATGATAGGCTTCCTACTAAGGTGAATTTGGCTAAGTGCATTTCTGCAATGGTTACCACATGTTGTTTCTATCCCCAAACAGAAACTATACAACATCTTGTGCTTCAATGCCCTTTATCCAGTAATGTGTGGAGGCTAGCTAAGAGGGCTTGGGGTGCTCGAAGGGTTTGTACTGACTGGAAGAGAGAATTGAATACAACACCTAGGAACCTAAGAGGATATGTAGTAAAAGCTGAATTGTATAGAGCTTTGTTTGCTATAGGCTTATATGAAGTATGGAAGGCTAGAAATGATTGTTTGTTCTCTAATGTTCATTTTGAGTTGAAGAAGGTTGTGTTAAGAACAACAGAACAATTACAATTGCAAGGAATCAAATGGTTGAGAGAGAGAAATGGTGTCGATTGTATTAATAGACCAAATGAGGATAGCCCAGGGATTCGAGGTCTAGGAGCCTCCCACACTTGGCCAAAGAAAAAACTAACCTCCCCTTCCCCATTATCCCCCTATATTTATTACATAATCATGTTAGATTATACTACTAAATCTCTCTCCTCTAACTCATATGTGCCTAACCAAATCTCTAAAAAACCAAGAAATAAAATGACAAAGTACTAACGACCTTCTTCAATAACCCTCACTGGGTGAAATCGTCCTATATTTGCAGCCGCAAGAAACCATCCTTAGTTGCCCTTCTACGCACGTAGGTGTATTTAACCAATGGCTTATTAATAACTTCCCCTGAGAGTTTCACCTTGTCCTCCAAGTGGAAGACAAGGAATTGAGCATTCAACACCTCAAGCTTCAATAACCCTACCACCAGATTAATACCTCTAACACCCCCTTAGAGTTGTAATGGACAGCCAGTACTTCACTTGGCACAACCTCCATTCCAAGTCTTCAGACAAAGCTACCGGAAAAGGTTGAATTCAAGTGTGATGTCCCACCGCCAACTTCAGCATGGAGACGTAAAAGACCGGGTGAATTCGAGCATCATCAGATAAGGTTTGAACTTCCCCACCCTTGCATTCATGTGTTATGGTCCAAAGTATATTGGTGATAGCTACTTGTTGAGGCTTTGGCCAAGGATTTGAGGCGGTAAGGTTTGAACTTGACATATGCCCAGTACGTACTTCGAACTCCAAATGACGCCTCTTCTTATTAGTTGAAGCCTTCATGATTCTCTAGGAGTGCTTCAAATGGTATTTTAATTCCGCTAGTATTAGATCCCAATCCCTCAACTCCTAATCAATAGCAGCCAGTGGTGTGTGCCTGTCCACATACCTAACTAGAGGAGGCAAAGGCCTGTTGTAAAGAGTCTAGAATGGTGTGGCTGAATGGGAAGAGGAAATATACTAAAATCCAGCCCAAGGAAGCCATTTAACCCACTACTGAGGTTTGTCATAGCTAAAGCAACAAAGGAATGTTTCCAAACTGTGGTTGACTACCTTGATCTATCCATCCGTTTGTAGATGATAGGCTGAGCTATACCTTAGAGAGGTGTCTCGCAGCTTGAACAACTCACACCAAAAATAGCTGAGGAACACCATGTCCCGATCAGAAATGATAGCTCTAGGAAACCCATGCAGTCATATATCCTCTTTGACAAAAACAACAGCTACCATTTGGGTTGTGAAAGGGTGCTTCAGCGAAACAAAATGTGCATAAGTATAATCAATCCGCCACCACGAACACACAAGTACATCCCCCTAACTAAGTCCCTTAATGAAGTCCATTGAAATTTCATCCCATACTTGCTCCAACAAGGGCTAGGGCTGCAGCAAGCCTGCGGGAGATAGTGCCAACGATTTATTCTTCTGACAAACATCACGGTGCACCTACTTCATTGCCAACCAAAAAACATATCAAGACAATTGGTGGAATGTCCTCAACACCCCCGAATGTCCCCTGCAAACCCTCCATGATATTCTTCCAGCAATCAAGGAATGAGAGTGGAGGTGGCTGGAAAGAAGAGGCACTCCTTGTATAGCAAATTGCCTCTGCATAGTCAGTAATTTGGTAACACATCAGGTGCAGCCTAGAGGACCTCCTTGATAGGTCTGAAGGTCAAATCTGTATCAATGTCAGCTTACAACTCGCCCCACTACTGGTACCAATCCACAGAAAGGGTGGACAACTCTTCCCTTAAAAAAGCATCGATTGCTTTGTTTTCACTCCCGGGCCGATACTCTATATCAAAACTATAGCTCCACAGCTTTGAAACCCACTTCTTGTGTTACTCCACTACCACCCGCTGATCTAATATGAATTTCAGACTTTTTTTATCAGTGTGAAACAAGAATATTTGCCCCATTAGATACAGTCTCCATCGTTGCACAGCTAACACTATGGCCATAAGCTCACATTCATAAACTTACTTCAGTTGTGTCTTTTGCCCAAGGGTCTAACTGAAAAAATGCAATAGATTGTTTCCCTCACATTAGCATAGCGCCTATACCTATTCCGGATGCGTGTATCTTGATCAGAAAAGGCTATTGGAAGTTAGACAATGCCAATACTAGTACACTGGTCATAGCGCTCTTCAGTGTCTCAAAGGCAGCTTGAGCTTCTTGATTGCACCCGAAACAATCCTTCTTAAGCTAAGTCGTTAAGGGCATTGCAATCTGTCCATACCCCTTCACAAACTTTCAATAATATCCAATAAGACCCAAGAATCCACATAACTCCTTCAAATTGTTGGGAACAGGCCAATCCATCATAGCACTAATTTTAGAAGGGTCCAAGGCCACCCCCTTGGCTAAAATAATGTGCCCCATGTATTCAAGTGCCTGTTGCTCAAACAAACACTTCTTATCATTTACAAAGATTGAATGTTTCCGCAACACCTCCATCACCATCTCCAGGTGCTGCACATGCTCCTCCATTCTTGAACTAAAAATCAAAATACCATCGAAGAACACCAATATAAACTTCCTCAAATGTTTGAATGGCAGGCACGTTGGTCAATCCAAAGGCCATTACCAGGACTCGTAATAGCCCTTGTGTGTACAAAACGCCGTCTTAGGCACATCTTCGAGTTAGACTCGGATCTAGTGATACAAAGATTTCAAGTCTAACTTAGAGAAGACCACAGCTCTATGTAGCTCATCCAAGAGCTCATCAATGACCGTAATTGGAAACTTGTTGGCCACAGTCATACGGTCAAGGGCACGGTAATCCATACAAAAACGCTGGCTCATTGTTCACAAGAAGTAATGGACTAGAGAATGGGTTACAACTTGGTTGAATAATTACGGCCACCAGCCTCTCTGCTACCAATTTTTCAAGCTCATTTTTTTAGATTTGGGGACACCGGTAGGGTCTCACACAAATGGGTGGAGCCTTTGGTTTGAGTTTAATCTAGTGGTCCCTAGCTTGCCGCGGTGGCAACCCCATAGGTTCAACCATTCCATCCTTAAACTGTGCTAGGACGCCTTGAGCGCCCCTAGGATTTCTCCCCGTACTATGTCTCCTCCTCCAATTTTAGAGTTGCACACTCCACCATCACTCCCTAACTCTCTCGTTCCACATCCTTCATGGCTTGAAGTGATATTTGCATCTTGCTAAGGTCGGGTACCCTACGGACTAACAGTAGTGTTTCCTGAAGGAAATTTCATGACTAGTGTCTTTTAGTTAACCTGCATCATCACAAGCTTAGACAACCATTGCATACCAAAAATTAGGTGTATGTTACCCAATTCCAAAGGCAAGAAGTCCTTGACTACTTCAATTTCTCGCAACACCACCTGAACTCCTTTGCAAATGCCCTACGTTTGAACCCCCCCCCCCAAGGGGGTGCCCATCATAACACCATAGACTATGGTGGGAGATAAGGGAAGATTAAACTGAACTACTACATTAGAGGTGATAAACTTGTGGGTGGCTCTGCAATCAACAAGGATCATCACATGGTGATGCCCGATTTACCTTGGAGCTTCATGATCCAGGTGTTGTAGACCCCATGACTAAATTCATGGAAAGCTCTATTGTACCTTTGACACTGTCTGCTTGTACTAACCTTGCTACCTCAATCCAATCCGTCACTTGAGCTTCCTCATCCCTCTCTGTTTCCTCCATATTTTGGACTCCTCCACCAATAAGACTTGGAGTAACCGATTTTTGCAAATGTGCCTAGCTGAGAATTTCTCATCCCACTTGAAGCGGAACCCCTTCTCTCTTCTTCTCAACAACTCAACATCCTTTGCCCTAGCCAAAGGCTCATCACATTCAAACAATCAAAGGAGATGTTGTTGCCTTTTGATGTCATCACCGTTGCCAGCAGTTTTATCCCAATTTGGAGGGTCGAGTAAGGTGACAGAAGAGAAAAAACTTGGTGGGAGTTTGGCATTGAGAGATTATAATTACCAGGTTTTGCAAATAAAAGAACCCGCTCGGACAGGCTGGAGAACCCAATTCATTTCCTCAACTAGCTGGGTCGCCTCAATCGCCTCATTAAAGCCCTTAGGCGTTGGGCCTCAACATCCTCACCTCGGCTTGGACTGCTGGCTTCAGCCCATTAAGAAATGTGCTTTCAAGCACCTCTGAAGGACCTCAAACAACTCTCGATATGCCTCCACAAAGCCTTCTTGCTTGAACACCAGGAATTGTTCGCACAAAGATCCCGCATGGTGAGCTCTCAACCTAGTCAGGAGGAGGTTTCTTAAACTCACCCAGGAAAAGAAGCCCCAACTGTCCTCAATGTGCTAGACCCACGATAAGTTGTCACCAAGCAATAAAATCGCGGTCGCAGTTGCAGTTGCGGTATCGCAGTATCGGAGCGTTGCAAATGATATTTTATATGTCGCGGTTGTTGCGGCGTGATTTTTTATTTTTTCCATAATAAATATCGGCAAATACCAGTAAATATCGGCAAATATCGGTAAAATATCGGCAAATATCGGTCGATAATCGATATATCGCCGATAAATACGTGAAATTCTAAATCCATCGCGTATCGTCAATTTCGCGTATCGGCTAACCCAAAATCGGATAAATATCTGCCGATATTGCGTATCAGGACCGATATTTAATTGTATGGTTGTCACTTCCAATTTCTCAACCTCCAAGGTGCAATTGAGGTTGAAGAACCACTCAACTCGAAAAATCCATCTGTCCGGATCACCATTGTCAAACACAGGAAACCCTAGCTACTCCAAGTTCCTTGGCTCAGTTCCTCCATTTTCACTGGACTTAATTTCCCCACTTCTAGTGCCTAGGAAATTTTCCTTCGTGGACTTCTATTTCTCAACCCCCGCAATTACTGCCTCAGAGCACTCACAACTGAGGAGTTCCAACATCCCTCTCACCTCCCCTAAGGTATGCTTAGTCATCCCTATCCTTTCCTCCAATACCGTCCTCACTTGACCCATCTCACTCGTCCATTCCTCCTGAATCTCCCCTAGCCTTTTCTCTATCCCCTCATTCCTCATTGGCACCATCTCTGGTTTAGAGCGTAGAGAGCTTCAGTATCACAATGTTAAGAACAACAGAACAATTACAATCGCAAGGAATCAAACGATTGAGAGAGAGAAATGTTGATGATTGTATTAATAAACCAAATGAGGATATACCAAGGATTCGAGGTTTGCGAGCCTCCCACACTTAGCCAAAAAAAAAAACTAACGTCGCCCTCCCCGCTATCCCCCTCTCTATTTGTTACATAATCATGCTAGATTATTCTGTGCCTAACCGAATCTCTAACAAACTGAAGAATAAAATAACAAAGTACTAACAGCCTTTCTTCAACAGCCCTCCCTAACCCCTCACGGGGTGAAATCATCCCATTTTTGCAGCCCTAGGGAAACCATCCTTGGCTGCCCTTCTACGCACGTAAGTGTATTTAACCGGTGGCTCATCAAGTTGTTTGTTGTGTAGCCTATGCTTTGTCCCTTAGATGTTTACACTCGGATAGGGTTCATGAGTTTGGTGGTTATTTGGGGTGTATAGATCCGTTAAATTCCCTTGCTTGTAATCTTTATTAATATTAATAAAGTTCATTTGATTTAAAAATAATAATTTCATGCAAAAAAAATCAATCATAAAACTCATAACAAATTAACGATTGATATCAATAGAAATTCTAAACAAATTTCACATGAACCATACCCAAATTGAACCCAAACCGAGAAAATTGATTGGTTAAATATTAACCCGATCCAATATCTGTCCAAACCAATCTTTGATATGGACAAAATCGAACCCAATTGACACAATCAAAAATAGAAACAAAGCTAACATACTGAATCAAACCCACACAAATTGCAAAGTATGCCAAAAAATTTAATCTAGCTCAAAACAACACAAACCAAAACCAACCTAAATAACCCGATGTTTAATTAGTTCTCAAGTTACTTGCATATAGATTAAAAGAATAACTAATACTTAAAAAGCAGTACAAAGCCTTCACATGTATTGTTATTGATTACTATATAAAAGAACTATTTTGAGTTGAGGAAAATAGTAAAAGAATTTTCTATCTACCAAAAAAAAGAGTTTTTTATTTAAATACTAGTCAAAACCAACACAAAATGACTAAACATTGCTACAAGTCTACCACAGTTACTAGACAGATACCCAAGTATACAGTCAAAGGCTTACACTAGATTCAATAATTTTCACTATTTTACAGAACCGCTAACCCCTTCTTCTCGTCTCCTCATTTCATAAGTTTATCTTTTTAGGGAACAAGAGAGAAAGCACCAATAAAGAAGTGACCTCTAATCTATCATCTCTCAATCTCCTACTAATTACTAAAATGCTTCCTCTATGCCAGCATGATCGATGATGAGGAAGAAAGAGATCATAACAAGCAAATTGATAACAAAAAAGGGTCTAGGCTTTGACTATATGCTCCTTGATAGGCACAGATTGAGCCATTAGCAATTTCACCCATCAAATGATTCCCAATAAACAAAAGATAATGGGGAGCACTACAAAAGCACGACAAGGTGGTAGCTATTTTCATCCTCCCTCTAAGATTACTATTACTTGGTTTATGGTGAACTAAATTATGATCCTAAGCCTATCTCGAAAGATTTGGAGTGTTGGTAATCACAAACCAGTAGGAGCAGCCTAAAACATGATGGAATTTTTTTTCCCTATTTGGGTTTAGATTCGGGGAATATTTTTAGGTTTCAGATTCGGGGAAGAAATTTGGTGATTTTTCGAGGACGGAGATCTCCATCCCGAACCCTCCCATTTAAGTTTTTAATTTCAAACCAATATATTTTCTAACTTAATTTCTTCCAATAATTTGTAAGATTATAATTTTTTTCAAAAAAAACACAAAAAGAAGAATAACAAAGGAAAGAACTTGTGTAGTGTTGGGTTTCACATTTTGGGTATGTTTTTGGGGGATGGGGACAAGATTTGGATAACAGATCAAAGCGGGGAATCTCCGTTAACCAAAAAAAAGGAAAATTGGAGCGGGCTTAGGGATAATAGATGTGTTATGGGTCTAGAGATGGGTCCTTGTTCCCATCCCACTGCCATCCCTTCTTTTTTTTTATTCTTTGGGGGGGGGATGAGATAAGTATAGTTCCCAATCAGGTTATTTAAAAACTGAACAAGGAACAGGGATACCATTCTTCAGGCCGGCTGAATGTAAAACTCAACTCCCTAGTTAGTTAGGGACCGTGAAGGCACACTCAAGTTTCTGCTTCAATTTCAAGAACATCTAACATGATTAATTGTACTTAGATTGATGTTATCAGGATTCATCATCCAAATGAGGTAGTGCTTCTCCTGACCTTAAATTCCCTTCCTCTATTCAAGATGTAGCTAAAACAGTATGTGATATGAGCGGGCCACATTGATCAATGCTGAAGTAGTCTGAACCCTTACACAAGAGCACAGCTCAGCCATAACACATGGGACTGCAAAAAATACCCCCAACTGAAGGTTCCACACAAATTTTGAGAATTTCAAGTTTACAGGATTGATTACTTGGACTCGGTGTAACAGACAAACTGAATATCTATGTTTTGAACAATTAATGTAACAGCTTTCTTTTCCAGACATCTGCAAAATTGATCTGTTACTAAAATTTCTTCGTTGACTCACAAGATTTTCAGAAGAGCATTTACAGACCATAATGTCAAAGGTACACGCCTAAACCCTCACATGTGAATATCTTTTTAGGGTGTTCATGAGGTCCAAACCATACACTGGACTAGACCAAACCATATTATTTTAGCTTGATTCGTTTTATGCTTTGGTTTAGGAATTAAAAAATGGTTGGACCACAACACATAATTATCATTTGATTTGATTCAAAATTTTACCAAACCATAATATTTTTGTTTAGTACAGTATAAGATCAACACTGAACCGTACTGAACCATATATGCCCTCACCTATAGTACCTAACGTATCATTATATCCTATGGTACCTAAGGTTAAGGAAAACTTCAATCTTGAGTAATGAATAAAATTAAACAGGTTTAAATGGCAATAATCACATGGGAATTTTTCTACCCATAATATTTCCAGAGAAAATTGGATATTAGTACAACATATATTTAACCTTAAGCTATTATTAGTCCATACCTATGGATGCCAGTCGTGTATGATGCAAAATATCACTTGCATCATCAACAAAAATTGGTTTCTCTTCGACAGGCTCAAGGACAGGTGCTGAGATGACCACTTCTGAGATACAGGAAGATGTCAGAATAATATTTTTACTTATATGAAAAAATAATAAGTAGGGAGAGTTGGGGATGGAAACCGCAAAATATACTTCCTTGTTACCAATTTTTCCCTGAGAAGAGTTTGGCTTAGCACATGGAGTTTCTGCACTGCCAAAGAAACTTGCGTAAACAAATTGAAAGCAACAAAAAAGTTTTTTTGAAGTCACAAAACTTCACAAAAACTTGTGCTTCGAAAGTGCCATCACACAAGACAGCATAGGTTTTATGAACGCTATGCAAAATGATGTTTGGCTTCAGATGTTAAACCTCACAACATACCTTTATGCTTTTTGTAGCAGACCAATGAGCAGCTGCAATTAGAAAATTGTTAGGGTATCAACCATAATAATCAACAATGGTGCGTAATTCCAGAATAAAATGGGGAAACATCTTTTTGCTCAAAAGCAACAATAGAGGTCTGCCAGTAACTCAGAAATCAAGAATAGAGCGGCAACTCTTCATGCTTACTATGGTACAAGACATAATGGACACTTGTACTTGGATTTTGCTTCACTGCAAACCTCACATTTCTGAGGACCCATTGATGCAATGTCCTTGCTGTTATATCTGATCAAAACATGAATGACGTTAATCCACTGAGTTTATTATTGAAGGTAGATCTTTGAAACGAGGAAAAGTGTGTGAGATCAGCGTGCAAATGTTCAATTAATTAATGCTAGAAAAACATATGACAGACTTCTATCAACCAGGTCAGCTGAATTCATTTTCACCAGAGGTTGAACAAGTCTATCACTTGTGCATCTCAATCATTCCTCAACTGACCATTTCCATCAAAGGCACATCACTCCTCCCAAAACCACTTCAAACCAAAATTGTACACCATGAATTTTGATCTATTTCACTTGCAATATATTGTAGAATTTCTACTTTTGCAAAGACATTCACCACAAATTGAGTTCTAACTATAAACTTCGGCAAAATGGATCATCAAACAAGTAAAAGGTTTCAAACAATATACTCGCTTCATGATTTTATTCATCGAGATCGAAACAAAGATCGGCCTCAAAGCATCATTTATGATAGTTTCTCCAACCTTCTAAGATTCTAAGAAGGATTTGGAAACACTGTGCAATCATGTGTTTTCCACCATTTGTACACCAAGACGACATCTATCATTCCAACATCCAAACAAACTAAAGACTCAAGATAATCTACAACCAACCAATAGAGAATCATACAGAAGAGAACCAAATCCACAAAACCAAGAAAGCCCAAAAGAGCATAATGTCACGGACTGCTAATTTTTTTTAGTTTTTTTATCTGGAAAGTTCTAGAATACTCTAAAATTATATAATACTCTAATGAAAATGCGTGGAAGGCTATGTAATATTCTAGAGACATTCTAGATGATGAAGAGTGATGGAAGGGCCTAAAAGAAAAGTCTCAAATTCTCACGTAATTGTTAGGCTTGCAGAAAATCTAGAATATTTTATTTTGCAACAGGGAGTGGACACCTCAACTATAAATAGATAGAGAGGGACCCATTTGCTCTCACCATTCAAGAATTGTAAGCACTTCACACTTAGTAAAACACTAAAAGAATTGTGCAAGTTAAGTGCCACACGAGAAAGACTAAGGAAAAAGAGTCTCCCCATGACATGTGGTATCAAAACCTTGGTTGGTAAAGTTTTGATTACAAGGGATTGTGACCTTGACAAGTGACGAGACGGTGGTGAACCCAATAACCTCAGTAAAACAATGATAGGCCTGTGGTGAAGTATTCTTATATTAGGAGGGGCAGAAGGAATAAGATAGAGTGAAATGTAATTGATCACTGTTATGGGCCGACAAGAGGGGGGTTAATTGCGGGCTTATTTTATAATTGGTTTTATTATTATGCGGGGTCGTGACGGGTAGGACAGAGTCTGTTATGGGTGAAATCTTTTCGGTTATTAGTTGTCTGTTAGTATCCTTTTCTGTTAGTGACGTGGGGGCAGGAATGTGGATAAATTGAGTCGGGGGGGTGCGAAGAGGCCAGGGAGGATATTGATAGGTCTGGGAGAGGGAGGTGCCAGGGCCTCGAATTCCTAGTTGTTCTTATACACTGAAAAATCAATACAACTCCTCATTCTCTTTATCGTTTCATTTAATTGCTTGAGTATTAATCTTCCTGTTAGAAGAGGAACAGGGGTATTAATCGCAGGTTCCATCAAGGTGGTATCAGAACAATACGATCTAGATAGATGGCACCTAAGAAGATGGAGGACTTGGAAGCAAAAATGGAAGAACGTTTGATGCTCATTCAAGAGGATTGGCAGAGAGAGTTGGACGTGGTTCGAGAAGGAGTTCAGAAGGTACCTCCGATCGAGGAAAGACTGGGCTCCATGGACAGAAAAATGGAAGCCATATTGTCCAGGTTACCTCTCCCCGATCAACCAGAGAATGGAAACTCCTCGTCGATCAACCCGGAGAAGCAAAGGCTAGAGGTAGGAGGTGGAGTGCCGCCTGCAGCAATAGAGGATGGAGAAGAACGGAGAAGTGACTATCGACCAGCACGTCAACTAGAGTTTCCAATCTTCAACGGCACAGATCCGGATGGTTGGCTGTTTTGAATAGAGAGATATTTCACCTTGAACCAGTTGCCGGAAATGGAGAAAATGGAAGCAGTGGCGGTGGCCATGGAGGGCAAAGCTTTGGCCTGGTTTCAGTATGCTGAGGAAGGGAAGAAGTTTACCAACTGGAGGAATTTCAATGAGGTGTTCCTGTCCCGTTTTCACCCCAAACACGAGGGGACCCTGTGCGAAAAAATTTTGGCCAACAGGCAGCTCGGCACGGTGGAGGAGTATTTGGAAACCTTTGAGCTGTTGGCAGCGCCGCTGCAAGGTCGGCTGCCTGAAGAGGTGCTCCAAAGCACTTTTCTGAATGGACTTAAACCAGCAGTTAGGGTCGAGGTGAGGTTAATGAGGCCGAACGGGCTCACCGAAATTATGGAGGCGGCCCAATTAGTGGAAGATAAAAACAAGGTCTTACAAGCTGGGCGGGCGGGTCCAAACAACAATGGGGGTGCGGTCGGGACTGGCTCCAAATTAGCCCTCCCCTCCTATTCGAATTACAGCCCTAGAAACCAAACCCAAAATCCATACCCGTCCTCTCCGATGGGTCGAAATCCTTCTCCCCCACTCTTGCAAAAAATGAACCAGACCTCAGCAAATAAATCAATGGAAGAATCTCAGGGAAGCCGACGATCGACAGGGTTCCACCGACTATCGGATGCCGAGATGAAGCGACAGTGGGATCGGGGATTGTGCTTCAAGTGTGGCGAGAAATATACACCGGGGCACAGGTGTCGACACCGGCTGCTACAGGTTTTAATGGTGGAAGAGGACGAAGAGGAGGAGGCGGAGGAGATATCGGCACCGACAGAGACAGAAGAGGTGGCAGAGGTAGGGGAAAAAGTGGAACTCTCAATGAATTCAGTTGTGGGGTTCACTACCCCCAGAACAATGAAGTTAAGAGGGGAGATTAAAGGGGAAACAGTCGTGATATTGGTAGATTGCGGGGCAACTCACAACTTCATTGCACAAGGCCTGGTCAGTCGTTTGAATCTACCACTTTCAGCTACCGCAACCTATGGGGTACTCATGGGGACGGGAAATTCAGTCCAGACTGCGGGAATCTGCAAGGCAGTGGTTCTTACATTGCCTGAGATAGTAATTGTGGAAGATTTCTTACCCCTGGAGCTAGGGAGTGCAAATATCATTTTAGGGATGCAGTGGTTAGAAAAACTGGGGGTTATGCAGGTTAATTGGAAGACATTAAGGATGAGTTTCACGCTGGGTACGACACCGGTCACATTGAAGGGAGATCCGGATCTGTGTAGAGCGCAGGTTTCTCTCAAATCATTGCTGCGAACGATTGGAAAGGAGAAACATGGGATGTTGTTGGAATGTTGTGCCCTACCTGTACACGTTTACAATGGGGGATCCATGAAGGTGGCTCCGGAAGTGCAGGCTATTATTCAATCCTTCCCAGAGGTCTTGAGGGAACCAGAGGGATTACCACCCTCTCGGGATTTAGATCATAAGATCCCTCTGCTGCCAGGAACTAAACCAATAAGTACCCGGCCATATCGATACCCACAAATCCAAAAGGATGAGATTGAAAGGTTGGTGGGAGACATGTTGGCAGCAGGCGTGATCAGGCCCAGCCACAGCCCTTTCTCCAGTCCTGTGCTTCTAGTCAAAAAGAAAGATGGGAGTTGGCGCTTCTGTGTTGACTACAGAGCTTTGAATAGGGTGACGGTTCCGGACAGATTTCCAATACCGGTGATTGATGAATTACTAGACGAACTGTACGGTTCAGCAGTGTTCTCGAAGCTGGACCTAAAATCAGGATACCATCAGATTAGAGTCAGTCCGGAGGACATCTACAAGATTGCCTTCCGAACTCATGAAGGACACTACGAGTTTCTCATCATGCCCTTCGGATTAACAAACGCCCCGGCCACGTTTCAGGCTTTAATGAATGAAGTGTTTCGACCCTACCTGCAAAGATTCGTATTAGTTTTCTTTGACGATATACTGGTGTACAGCCCGGATATGGAGTCGCACCTTCGCCATTTACAACAAGTGTTCGAGGCATTGAAGGCAAACAAGCTGACAGTGAATGAGAAGAAATGTACGTTTGGGCAAACGGAGCTGGATTATTTGGGGCACATAGTATCCGCCAAGGGGGTGGCAGCAGACCCGTCCAAACTGAAGAGCATGATGGAGTGGCCATTGCCTAAGACATTACGTGAACTACGGGGATTTTTGGGATTAGTCGGATACTATCGCAAGTTTGTTAGGAATTATGGGAAGACTGCTGCGCCACTGACCGAGCAACTCAAGGACAACTTCCGCTGGAATGCAGTGGCACAGCAGGCATTTGAGCAGCTGAAACAGGCCATGGTGACAGTTCCAGTGCTGGGGTTGCCAAATTTTAAAGAACCATTCGTGGTAGAGACCGATGCCTCCGGTACTAGGGTAGGAGCAGTCCTGATGCAACAGGAACGACCCATTGCTTACTTCAGTCAATCGCTAGGTACAAAGGCACGATTGAAATCAGTTTATGAACGGGAGTTGATGGCTATAGTGCTGGCAGTACAGAAATGGAGGCATTATTTGGTGGGGCGACAGTTCAAGGTGAGGACGGATCAACGAAGTTTGAAGTACTTGTTGGAACAGAGAGTGATTCCAGAGGAACATGCGAAATGGGTTACCAAACTATGGAGTTATAAGTTTGAGATAGAGTACCGACCGGGGCGTGAAAATAAGCCAGCGGATGCATTATCCCGGCTAGATGCTGCCACTCTATCTGCTATCTCAACTGCATGGACAAATTTGTGGTGCTCCCTGCAATCTGAAATAGAAGCTGACCCGTGTTTGGGGCCACTGAAACGAAGGTTACTGAATGGTTTAGAAGAGGAGTAGGGTTATACCCTCAGGGCAGGAGAGCTCTTATATCAGGGACGGTTGGTTATTCCGGCAAAGTCGGTCGTGATTCCCAGGCTGTTGGCTGAATTCCACGCAGGGGAAATGGGAGGACACTCAGGGGTATTGAAAACATACCGAAGAATGGCCCGAGAGCTGTATTGGACGGGGATGAAAAAGGACATACAGGAGTTTGTAGCTAGTTGTGCAGTGTGTCAGCGGAATAAGTACCAAGCAATGAGCCCGGCAGGGTTGTTGCAGCCCTTACCCATTCCCCAGCAAGTGTGGGAGGATATTTCACTTGATTTCATTGAGGGGCTACCCTCCTCACAGGGGTTTAATTGCATTATGGTGGCGGTCGACCGTCTAACGAAGTATGCTCATTTTATCACCCTTAAGCACCCTTTTAATGCCCCGTCTATAGCTGCTGTGTTTGTCAGAGAAATAGTGCGCCTTCATGGTGTGCCGAAATCAATGGTCTCAGACAGGGACAAGGTGTTTGTAAGCAGCTTTTGGAAGGAAGTATTTAAGCTGCAGGGAACCACTCTCCGTTATAGTTCAGCTTATCATACGCAGACGGACGGCCAAACTGAGGTAGTTAACCGCAGTTTGGAGACTTATCTCCGCTATTTTGCAGGGGATAAACCAAGGCAGTGGGTGCGTTGGCTGCCCTGGGCAGAATATTGGTATAACACGTCTTTTCACTCGGCCACTCAGACTTTGCCTTTTAAGGCCCTATATGGTCGGGAGCCTCCCCCTCTGTTGCGACATGAGAAAGGCCACACTCCTATTCAAGCCGTGGAACAGGAGTTACAGGACAGAGATGCAGCCTTGGCAGAACTCAAGCAGCACCTCCAGCGGGCTCAAACTCGAATGAAGGTTCAAGCTGACCGTAGGAGGCGTGATCAGGAATTGGAGGTGGGCAGCTGGGTGTATGTCAAACTGAAACCTTACAGACAGAGATCTCTAGCTAAGCGTCTTAATGAAAAGCTGGCACCAAGGTACTTCGGTCCTTATCAAGTGGAGGCAAAGATTGGTCAGGTAGCATATAGACTGAAGCTACCAAAATCCTCAACCATCCACCCCGTTTTTCATATCTCGATGCTCAAGCAAGCATTAGGGGAAGGGCAGTAGGCCCAACCAATCACTGCCGTGCTTACGGAAGAATTGGAGTGGAGAGTGGAACCACAGGAAGTAGCTGGTCTCAGGTACACTGATAAGGGGGTGCTGGAAGTACTGATTAAATGGAAGGGTCTGCCAGAATTCGAAGCATCTTGGGAGGAGTTTGAGCAGCTGAACCAACAATTTCCATCCTTCCACCTTGAGGACAAGGTGAAAGTTTATGGGGGCGGTAATGATAGGCCTGTGGTGAAGTATACTTATATTAGGAGGGGCAGAAGGAATAAGATAGAGTGAAATGTAATTGATCACTGTTATGGGCCGAGAAGAGGGGGGTTAATTGCGGGCTTATTTTATAATTGGTTTTATTATTATGCGGGGTCGTGACGGGTAGGATAGAGTTTGTTATGGGTGAAATCTTTTCGGTTATTAGTTGTCTGTTAGTATCATTTTCTGTTAGTGACGTGGGGGCAGGAATGTGGATAAATTGAGTCGGGGGGTGCGAAGAGGCCAGAGAGGATATTGATAGGTCTGGGAGAGGGAGGTGCTAGGGCCTCGAATTCCTGGTTGTTCTTATACACTGAAAAATCAATACAACTCCTCATTCTCTTTATCGTTTCATTTAATTGCTTGAGTATTAATCTTCCTGTTAGAAGAGGAACAGGGGTATTAATCGCAGGTTCCATCAAACGCCTGGACAAGACCTTGAAAAGAAGTAGGGTTGTCCTAAGGGAAAGTTCGTACCTAAGGATGCCCTTAGTTCGCTTGATAAATGATTCTCGCAAGTGGAACAATTGTTAGATAGGACATAAGAGAGGTTGGATACTTGGGACGAGTATTTCAGTGAGGACATTCATGGTGAATTTCTCGGTGGACTTGATCAATTACTAAAAGAAATTTGGAAGGACATTGGCAACCTAAAGGAAGAGTATGTTACTCTTAAGGTGAAGCATGTTGATATGAAGAGGGATCTAAACCGGTGGAAGTATGGTGTCACTAACATCAGATCAAAAGTTAGTGTGCCCAAGCAACCTAAATATGGTGACAAGCACAAGGCTAAGGAACTTGATAAATTTATTTGGATGGTTGAATGTTATTTAAAACATTCAAGTGTCAAGGACGACTCCAAAGAGATAGGCATCACTACCATATACTCAGAGCACGATGCGATGTTGTGGTGGAGACACCATAGCAACAAAATTGATAGGGGTGTGGTGATGATAAACACTTAGGAGGTATTCAAGAAAGAGCTAAAGCCCCAATTCTATATGATGAACGTAGAGGAGAATGTTGTTAGATGGACGAAGCCTAAAGCATATTAGTACCATAGAAGACTACATTAGAGACTTCAACTCCATAATGCTTGAGATACTGAACATAATAGAGAAGAACCTACTCCTCTACTTCATGGATGGACTAAAACCATGGGTGGAGTAAGAGTTGAGGCATCGTAACATTCAAGACCTTGCTTTAGCCATAAAGGAATCATTATCCCTCATCGAATTTTGAAAAGAAAAGAAGAATGAACCTAAGAAGAGTGGCTCAAACAAAGGTGGGGAAAAGAAAGTACACAAGGAAGGAATTCCACCTAAGTGGAAGGCAAGCATGAGGAGGGCAAGGATTACTCTAAGAAGGGAGAGTGTTTCATATGCCAAAGTGAGCACTTATCCTTCCAGTGTCCTAAGAGAAAACAACTTAATGCTCTTATTAGCCCCTTTAGAGAATGAATGTCCGGTGAGGAGGAAATGCAAATGCCCTATAAGTAGTTCCTTAACTCACTAAAGACCAAGGCTAGGGTGAAGCCTAAAGAGCTAGACATCCCTAGAGATGCCAAAAGAGGGGATCAAGTCATCTAAGGGCTTGATGTATGTCAAAGCCATGGTAAATGGCAGAGACACCAAAGCATGGGTGGACACGAGAGCTTCACACAACTTTATGGCTAAAGGGGATGCCACAAGACTCGTATCTAATATGCCAAGGAGATCGCTTAGATGAAGGCCATTAACTCAACTTCTAAGCCTATCCTTGGTGTTGCTTGTGGGGTACCCATTTGGTTGGCTGAATGAAAAAGCATAGTGGACTTAACGGTGGGAACCATGGACAATTTCAAGATGGTGCTTAGTATGGAATTTGTCAATAAAGTATACCCACTACCATTCTTAGATGTTAATACCATACATATTTTTAAGGGGCGGGAGTCTATGTTGAGCCCTTGTTACAGAAAAAAGTAGAGTCTAAGATGTTTTCTACTATACAAATATCTAAGGGACTCGGAAAGGGTGAAGTCACTTACTTAGCTATGTTGAACGAGGAATCCTTATTCGTTGGATCGAGTATGCCTGAAGAGATTACGGAAGTTATCAAAGATTATAAGGATGTGATGCCACCCGATCTACCTTAAAAGCTCCAACCTAGCCGGGATGTGTATCATGTGATAGAGCAAGAACCAGGTGTTAAGCTTTCGACTATGGGATCCTATAGGATGGCCCCACCCAAGTTGGAAGAATTGAGGAAACAACTCAAGCAGTTATTGGATACAGAATTCATAGGGTCGTCCAAAGCCCTTTTTCATTCCCAGATGTTTCAAAAAAAGCATGATGGATGGTTATGCATGTGCATTGACTATAGGGCACTAAACAAAGTGAAAGTAAAGATGGATCTCATCCCACTGGTGGAAGAATTATTTGATAGGCTTAGGAAAGCACGATAGTTCTCTAAGCCGGATTTGAGGTCAGGATACTAATAAATCTAACATGCAGTACGATGTGAAGGCATATATGAAGACTTATCTTATTTGCCAACAAGACAAGGTAAAGCAAATTACTAGATACTCATTTTATTCCAAAAAAGCCATGGGAGAGTATTTCCATGGACTTTATTTCAACACTACCAACATCAGAAGGGTGTGGTTCCATCTTGGTGGCGGTCGATCAATTTTCTAAGTAAGGAACCTAGGATTGCATAGTCGAAGAAGCCAGACACCTATTCTTCAAACACATGGTCAAGTATTAGGGCATTCCTCGAAGCATCATAAACCAACGAAACCCGTGCTGTATAGGAAAGTTTTAGAGGGAGTTTTTCAAGCCCATTTGCTCGAATCTACACTTCTCCACAAATCTCTGCCCCCAAGCTAATGGACAAACAAAGCAAATGAATCACTTGTTGGAGATCTACTTGAGGCATTATGTGAGTACCAACTAGATGGATTGGACAAAGCTATTGAATGTGGCCCAATTCTCCTACAATCTCCAACCGAGTGAGGTAACAGAAGAATCCATCAAGCTAGTAATGGCCTAGCAACCCACATCTCCACAAAAGTTAGTTAAGGGGTACACTGGAACTAACCCTACAGCCTTCAAATATGCAATAGGGTGGAACGAGCAATCGACTTGGCTAAGGCACACTTGACCAAGGCAACCAAGAAGATGAAAAGGTGGGTTGATGAAAAGAGGTAGCCCAAGGCATGCCAAGTGGAAAACGAAGTAATGGTAAAGCTTCTAATCCAACAACACAAGGCCTAAAGAGAGGTACACAAAAAGCTTGACATGAAGGTACAAGGGGATATACCCAGTTGTGAAGAAGGTTGGAAGACTTCATATAGGTTAGAGTTGCCACCAAGGCTAAAGGTTCGCCCGGTGTTCTATGTGAGCCATCTTAAGCTTTACTATAAGGATAAGGATGTTCCAAGTAGCGATGAGTTTCATCGAGCACCACCCACAAATGTTGTATCGTTTGAAAAGGATGTTGCAGAGATCATGGTGGATCACGTAAAGAAAGCTAGAGGAGTTCCCAAGTGGACCTAATATCTCATGCAGAAATGTGTAAAAGGTTATGTAATATTCTAGAGACATTCTAGATGACATAGAACTATCTAAATCCCCTAAGACTATAAGAGTGTTGGAAGAGCCTAGAAGAGAAGTCCCTAGAACTCTCATATAATTATTAGGCTTATTGAAAATCTTAAGTCTTCTGGAGTACGGACCTCAACTATACATAGAGGAGGACCCATTTTCTCCCACCATCCAAGAACTGTAAGCACTCTCCACTCATATAGATAAACACTCTCTTCTTATACACAAAGCTCTCACTTATACTTTTCAGTTGTGTTGATGTACTTACCCTCGTTCTTTAAGCGTGGTTTTACTTAAGTATTGGGAAAGCCTAACTTAATAAACACTAAGGGAATTATACAAGCTAAGTATCATACAAAAAAGATTAAGGAAAAAGAGTCATCCGTGACAGAAAGCCAAGAAAAAGAGAAAGCAACAAAACATCAAAGTTCACTCCAAAACAAATATAGAACCAACACAAAATCTTGATATCTCCATCTGCAATGCCATTACTTTCTCTTCCCCTTGAAACTATCCAAAGTCCTGGCTGGCTTTTCTAGGTTGAATTCATTATTACACCACGCAGCCACATTTCTTGAATCAACTTTAATCTCTAGGTTTACAAAATTTAGCCAATCCTTCAACCAAGATAGCTTTAGTGTGAAGAATATGGCCTTTACATTAGCCTCATTAATTTCTAAAGACCAACATAGGCAAGAGAAAATACATCTAAACTTACCATTCAATCTCTTAGAACGCCTCTAATGGATGCCTTGTTGGAGTCAATGTTGATTGATGCATCTGTATTCCACAGAAGGGTGGCTTGAAGAGGACATTCTCAAGTGCTCGAAAGACTAGCAAAACTAGCATGGTTCTGCATAGGAGATCCTATTTTAGGCACTTTGGGACCTCAACAACCTCATTAGCATTATACCAAAAATCTTCACCCTAGGATTTCATCCACCATCCCAAGCGAAAGAGGATTAGGTCTTAAACCTATTACATACCAACTTGCTTATCTTAAAAAAACACATTCATTTTGCTTTCCCAAATGGTCAAAACAATCACTATAAGCACAACAGATTGAAATCTCTAGAAGAAGCTGTCATAACTTGGCTTTCCATTGCTTGAACCTCTTCAATATTCTTCGGAAAGGCCAAGCAAACCTCCCATAAATCAAGCCATCATCCCCATAAATAAAAACCCACCTATACAATTTAGATGGAGGTATTTACAATCTTACAAAAAACCCCATGCACATCACCCATGAGAAATCCCCATTATTGACAGCTATAATTCTACCCACCTTATCTTCGATAAAATTCTTCTCCAACAAGGCAAGTCAATGCTTATCGATAGGGTTGTCGAAACCCTTAGGCCAATTTTGACAATTTTTTTACATATTTTTGACAACTTTTTGCCGTTAGGCAGCTATATTAGTGGCTATTATTTTTCTTTATTGGCAAGCTAACTATTACTTAGTCATATCTTTATAATTGGAACCCATTAAGTAATGTAACCAATCAATTATTACAAGAGCATTTCATATGATTATAGGAGGTGTTAATATAACTGCTTAATCATCTTAAGGGCTTAACCCATAAGGGATGTAAACATATAAATAGAGGCTTAGACCTCATCAATAGACAAGTAGGAAATCAATCTAATAAAGAAAAATTTTCCAGCCCCTTTCCCTCTTACACCCTGCAACTACCCTTCCCCCTACCCCTTGGCTGCCACCAGCCACCACAGCCCACATCCACCACCTCAAGCATTCACTAGCTTACTCTAGCATAACCAACAATGGGGGTTGAGTGCAGAATTCAACAGCGCAAGAATAGAAGCAGCGAAAGAGCTAAGTTTGCTGAATATAACAAGGGTCCTGAACATCCAATTAATCAGATAATACAAGACCGGACTGGCGCGGCCAAATCCTCAACCGAAAAACCTAACAAATTGGTATCAGAGCATGTTGTTGATGCCATACTTGTCGAATCAATCCAAGCCTTTAGTGCTGCTGTAGAAATTAATACGGTGTTTGAACCAAAAGTCGATGCGAAAAAAGCCATGATTCAAAAATCAAGAAACAAAAGCAGACAAGAAGCTAGCAATAGTGGCCATCACCAACGACCACCTCTAACCACTTGTCGTCACACCCCCATCCTTCACTAGCCATTTCAGCCCTACCGCCGCACCAGCCGTTGTCCTTCAACCCCATATGCACTCTTTCACATCACCCATGCAGGGCATCGGCCACAGCCGAGGTACCTACAACCTCACCAACCCATTGTCACCGGTCATTGTCCCTCATCGGCCCCCAATTGCTCTAATTTCTACCAAAGTACCAATCCTAACCTTAAGCCCAAAATCTCAAAAAAAGACTAACCCAAAGTCACCACATTAAAACAAAATGCCACAACCCCAATTGATTTTCTACTTCTGGCCCAACATACCCAGTTTGTGTTCCTACAAATCCAAGTGTGTGACTAGCCTCACATGGCTGAGTCCAGCGGTAGTTGCAACCCTGATTAGCATAGACAATCATGTCAAATGCTATATCTATCACGAGCATTTTTGCCTCAAACATTATTGCTTCGGATGCCCTACCAACAAATTTTGTCGCAGCCACCCAACAACAATGATGAGCTAGATATTATCATGATTACCTTGTCTAAGGGAACAACATAGCCCATTAACATACAGGCCTTATCAAAGTCTAATGCTAGACAACCCTAGCCTCCACCAACTACTTGAGCACAACACCTCCCGATTTCTAGTTGTGATACAGATATTGATCTAAAGTTTGAGGAGAATGCATCACTAGCTGAAGCGTGACTTAGAACTAGACCCTACCGAGCACTTAGAGGAAAGTGAGCCCAAGTTGGATCCCACAAAATTTCTCAGGTTTAACGTTGACATGGTTATTCCCCTAGCTCCAATTCCTATAGTTGTTGAAGTACATCGTCCACCACCAGCTCAGCAACCCTAGTTCGAGTGGTTAACAATTATTTCAATCTTAGCCATAGTTGTTGGCCATCTCGTTCCAACATACGTGAAGACTAATAACTCCATCAATCCATCAACCATGGTTACGGGTTACCCCTTGGCCTAATCTAACAGTTTCGATTGATTAGTTCGGTGGCAACCCTCGCCAAGAATCTCTGAGCACATGAATGTGGATAATGATAGATCGAGCTCAAAGGTCAAACTCTATGTAGTTCTGCGGTCGGAGATTGGGATTGCCTTAGGACAAGATTATCTTAGCTCAAGGGGAGCTCTATTCTTAGATGACAAACGTATCTATGACTAGCACATGACCTTTGGAGCAACCAAAGTACAAACAAAGTAGTATGGTTTCCTCATTACTAAACTTGGGAATTGGAGCACGCCTTTAACACTCGATTTTCCATCTTCAAAGCTTGAGGAGAAGCTTGGTTTTGAAGGAGGGAGTAATGATTGGCTTATCGAAACCCTTAGGCCAACTTTGGCAATTTCTAATAGAATTTTAACTACTTTTTGCCATTAGGCAATTATGGTAGTGGCTATTACATTTTATTGGCAAGCTAAGTAGTATTTAGTCATATTTTCATAATTGGAAACTAATAAAAATATGTAGCTAGTGAATTATTAGGGGAGGATTTTATAAAGATTCAGTATTTAGTCTATCATTATAATTAAAAAATATTAAGATATGTAGCTAGTGAATTATTGGGGGAGGATTTTATGAAGATTCTAGGAGTTAATATTCTTATTTAATTAGCTTAAGGGCTTATCCATGAGGGATGTAAACATTATTCGAGGCTTAGACCTCATTAATAGTCAAGTCAGGAATTAATCTATTAAAGATTAATTTCTAGTCCCCTTCCGTCTTACAACTTTCAACTATGTTGCCTTCTACCCCCTTGGCTGCCACCAAACACCATAGCCCATGACCACCACCTCTACAACCACCCACCACCTCAAGCAATCCCTAGCTCCCTCTAACTTAACCCACAATAAGGTTTAAGCACAGAATTCAGCAGCGCAAGGATAGAAGAAGCACAAGAACTAAGTTCACTCAATCTAGCAATGGTCTTGAACGTCTAATTAATCAAATAATGCAAGACCAAACCAGTGCAGCTAGATCCTCAACCAAAAATCCTAACAATTATCAAGATTATATCTCCAAGCCCATTTCAACAAAAGGGTATAATTCTTATCAAAGAGGTTAACCACTCCCAACCCTTCTCTCTTTTGATTTTTGGACAATTTACCAACATATAGGTGTCAATTTTATTCCCCATAAAAACCTAAGTTTCTGCCACAATATAATCACTCTATTAGCTCAAGTACCAAACTTTTCATAATGTAATATCAAATATAATGTAGCTAAGGTCACTAGCTCCACACCAGTGTTAATGAAGAAAGCTTGTGTTAAATGATAAACCTAAGTGTGCTTCAAATGATGATGCTAAATGATCAATTAGTTTGTGAAGAGCCTCAAGTTGAATTGTGAGAACAAGATCTCTACTCTTTAATTCACAAAATAAAAAAGAAAAAGTACAACAATGAACGAAACTCGAAACCATTTTCGTTTCATATCATCAACCTATACCATTCATTCAATGGTTCTTCTTCCTCCTATCAATTTTTTGTTTAATTTATCATTAGTAGTACTTAGATATTATTAAAATTAAAAAAGTTAATGAGACTTAGCATACCCCAATTGTTTTCTCCCTGAAATCTAAATCTCTTATCAAAACAAACATAAGATGACACATGTGGAAGGATCATTCTCCACTATCCATGTCTCAAGTCCAAAGCTATTAATTGGTTGGGTTAGGTCATTATTGGGTCTGGTCACGCTAGGTTCCAGTGAATTTAGGTTGGGTCAACTTGTTAGGTTAGGATCCGATTAGCCTCAAGTCGTCTAGGGCTTGAGCCATCTTAGATCATTCAACTAAGACAAGTTGGGTTAAGGCCGAATAGTTTTAGGTTTGGATAAGTAGAAGTAATTCTACCTTTCAATGTAAATTCGGTTTGAATTCAAATCATTTTTTGTTGTTCAGATAAGTTTAAATTATTCAATCATTTATTTCAATTTCAATTTGCCTCAGTTTATTTTACCATATCAAAAGAGATCAACATAAGATATTTTGAATTCAGGTTATTTTAATTTTATTCTTTTATTTTTGTAGATGCAAGTTTGATTGGATTTAAATCCATTCGTGTTTCATCATTTAATTTTCTATCAATATTTTATCTTTTCCGAGTTAATGAAGGGTTAGATAATCAAAGCTATTTCAAAAATGCTCTTACACTTGTAAAACTTTTTTTTTATATTTCATTTCTAGTTTTAGTAGATAATGTAAAAACAATTCTCTATAAATAATGTATTTATTTGTTCATATAATAAACATATTTTTAATTTAGAAAAACATAAAGAATGTTCATTTACTTTTAGATTGTAAACAATGATGATGATAGTAACAACAACCAACAACAAGAATGACAAAAATAACAATAATAATAATAATACCAATAATTAAAACAATAGTAATATAAAACTCATAATAAACTAATACTGATAGTATTTGCAATAATAATAATAACAATAACAATAATAATACTTGTAATAGTAGCGATAATGCTAACAATAATATTATTATTAATATTAACAATAATAACGGTAACAATAGTAGTTGTAACAATAAGAACATTACTTGCAATAATAATAATATTAATACTTCTTGTAGTAGTCGTAGTCGTAGTAGTAGTATTACTTGTAATAATAATAATACTATTAATACTTGCAGTAGTAGTAGCAGCAACAGGAGGCAATAAAATCACGGTCGCAGTCGCAGTATCAAAGCGTTATGAACGATAAATTATATGTTGCGGTCGTCACGGCGTGAATTTTTATTTTTTATTTCACTCTATACTTTAATTATTATTTAATGATGATTTGAATATTAACATTCAATAAACTAGTAGTTTATATTATATTAGAAGTATTTAAGTGAGTTATTATATGTTAAATTGTCCTAACCACCCTAAATTTACCTTGGAATAAAATAGAGCATGTTATTAGTAGGATATGTAAAGTTATTTAATAAAAATACTTTACTATTATTCAATAGTAACTTGGTTCAACATATATATAGTAAATGAATAAAAAGAAATTATCATGTATGATTTTTTCAATATATTTAAAAATTCTCAATAAATTGCTGATTTATTGGCGATTTATCCCAATTTATCACTGATATTTTTCAATTTATCGGTGATGCCGATTTATCGGTGATGCCGATTTATCGGCGATTTACCGATGATTTATCAACTGATAAATGTAAAATTTTAAAACCTTAGCATATCGGTCATTTCACATCGCTACTAACCCAAAAACTGCTACATAGCGGACACTACATTATAGTGGAACCATTGTTTAATCGGATGCGTAGTAGTAGTAGTAGTAGTAAAAATAACAATAATAATACTTCTAATAAGAATAATAATAGTAGTAAAAATAATTATACTTTTAATAAGAATAATAATAGCATCAGTCGTAGTGAAGAAAATAAAACAGTGGCAGCAGTAGTAGCAGCAGTAGTAATAATACCCCATCTGTTTCACAACATAAGGCATATTAAGTTTTTTATTTTGCTTCATAATACAAGTCATTTTACTAAAAGTATTAACAATTTTAAAAGAATGTGTTATTTCCAATTCTAGCATTATGTTATTCTCTTTCCAATCAAATAAGGGGTATTAAATTTAAATGAGGGTATATTAGTAAAAGTAGATAATTTTTTTTATGAATTTAATATTTCTTAATATGCATATAAAAATCTAATGTGTATTATATTATGAAACAAAGGGTCTAAATGAATAATAATAATACTTGCAATATTAATAATAGTAACAATAACAAGAATAATCTTAGCAATAATAATACTTGTAATAATAATAATAACAATAACAACAGTAATAATACTTTTAGTAGTAGTGGTCATAACAACTTTTAGTAGTAGTAGTAGTACGGAATAAAAATAAAAATAGTAATCATAGTATATTTCAAGTAAGTATTGGGTCTTAGAGTTATAGGGTTGAATCAGATATATTTTAAATTTATATTATTTTGGGTCACATCAAATCTTAGGTAAGTGTTGGATTGGATAGGAATTCATTCAATAAAACTACGGTCGCAGTAAAGATTGCAATTGCAGTCACCATGTCGAAGTGTTCAAATGATATTTTATATACCACGGTTGTGGCGACGTAGAACCTATTTGGTTTAACTTTTAATAAGTAGTTTTTTATAAAATTAATTATAAAAAGTAATTTTAGATAAAAATAAGTATTTGGTTTTACTTCTAAAAAATTATTATAAAAAAGTGATTACTAAAAATTACTTTCTAAAAGTAATAAACCAATAGTAATTTTTACTTACTTTTTAAAATTACTTCTACGAAACATGCGGTACGGTATTCTTTCAAAAAACAAATCGTTCATATTGCATCACACCCGGCCACCCCATGTCTCCTTCTCATTTTTACCATCCAGAAATTTCGGAACTACTTCTCTTGCCCCCAACCTGTTATTGCTCACCTTCTCCATTTCTGCCGAGGCGCTCGCGTTTAGATTCGAATCTTTCTGCTCCCACGATTCCATAAACCAATCTTTGTCTATTTCTCCTAGTAATTCATCTTCTCCTCTTGCTCTATGCTGTTAATATTGTCGACCTCTTCCCCTTCCCTATGCCGATCTCTCTCTACTCTCTCTCCCTTTCATCATTGATCTTTTTGAAATGATTCCCAAACTATGAAAAGCCTCGGCACCACTCACCAAAGTCGAATTGATTCACCTTTGATTAAGATCTTCAACAATGGTGATGTGAAGGTCAATGGGGTGTCAAAAAGATAGTCATCCATTGTTAAGTTTTCTGTCTTGATGAATCTATTTTATTTTATTTTTTGTTGATGGGGATATTAGTGATTGGCAATGGTTTCTAGCAACGTCAGAAAAGTTGTTGGTGGCTAGAGGGGTTCGGGTAGTTGGTGAGAAGTCTGGATTGATTGACAATGGTCGGTTATTGAGTTGATCGGTAGTGTCTTAATAGTGTGGGTGCTGGATAGTAGTAGTTTGCGGTGGATTTTGGCTATAGGAATAGATGACTAATGTGTCTGGTTCCCTTCAAGTAAGAGGAGAACTGGTATCAAGGTATTTTATCCATGTTAGTGTAATCCCAAGCATGGCCTGAATCGTCATGGATTGTTGCATTCCACATTTTTTTACCTTATATGGTTTGGGGTTTTCTAGATTATAGCAGGTCATGATTCACGAGTCATGAATAATCATCTCTACGATTTAGAAATTGTGAGTGAACCTTTTGGTTCTAATAGCTTCCTATAGGCAAGGCTTTTGCTTTCACTCCTTTGAATCTAGAACTGGAAGTTGTGACACTGATGAGAAAGAAGAAAAATACTTCAGAAGTAATCTTTTGTCATTCCTTGAATTGCCCCTGCTTTGGGTTTCGCATAGAATCTAAGTGTCAGTTGTTGCCAGAAATTCGGCATTTAACATTTTGCATTTATATCTTTTCTGAACTAATTCATATGGTCTCGTTGGCCTATCATTTTGCTATTTGAATGCATTTGTAGATACCGTAGATCATCCATCATTCTTCCTTACATACAATATAAACTTCCATGGTTATTCACTATTTGAATGCTGGAAATGATGCCTTTACTTACCTAATTTTCCATCATATATTATGCATGATCTCTTTATTCACCATGCACGTTATTGAGATGTTTGATTTTATGATGTTTATTATAAATGTCAGAATGTTCATTGCATGATATAAATTTGTTATCATTATCACTATTTGAATTTCAAATGTTAGTGAATTTTTAGAAAATTTGGTCACTGATTATTCATAATTTTTTTAATAATTTAATAATTTTATTTTACAATTTTTAGTTCTTTATAATATCTTTATACTTTTTATATTTTTTTTCATGTTTCATATGATTTTTAATACTTAATATTAAAGAATTTATATAATAATTATTATCAAAAGATATAGATATAGGAAGATAAAAATTAAAGATGGAAAATAAATAATAAACTTGTAGAAAAATGAAAACCAAACACTAATATACAAAAATTAGTTTTTGAGTATTAATCACTTATGCAACAAAAGTAAAAACAAACATATGTTTTACTTTTCAAAGTACTTTTATAAAAGTAATTTTTAGTTAAAAGTAATTATTGAAAATAAGTAATACCAAACGAGGGCGTAATTTTTTAATTCTTTTATCACAAGAAATAATGACATATATAAGCCAATATCGGCTAATATCGGTAAATATCGAATGATATACAAAATATAGTTGATATCGCGGAGATAAATATGTATTTTTTGAAGCGGCCACATTTTAGGAATTTCACATCTCGGTTGACCCAAAAAACGGGAAATTGCGGTACCAATATTTCATTGTATGGGCAGGATATATTTCATATCATATCATATTTTGAATAAATCTCAAATTGGGTTAGAAAAATTTAGGGGTAGAAATTGAAACAATTTTAGGGCGAATCGAGCCTACTTCCATCAGTTGTTTTGGGTCTGAATAGGTTTTCGTCAGCTTTACAAGTCATACCTAACCACTACCAATCCATAAGATTTAGTCTCACTCAAGCAATAAAACCACAGTCACAGTTGCGATAACAATTGCAGCCATCAAATTGTTGCAAATGATATTTTATATGTCACAATTGTCGCAGCATAATTATTTTTTTTTTCCACAACAAATATCAGTAAACTATCGGCCAATTAATGATATACCTCCGATAAATATATAAAATTATAAAACCATCCTGTATCACCAATTTTGCGTATTGGCTAACCCAAAATTTAATAAATATAGGTCAATATTGCGTATCAGGACCGCTATTTAATTGTCTCACTTTCCCCTGTCACTATTATTCAGCCTAAACTTTGAATATCAAGACACCATCTAGTGAAGACCCAAAATTAATTGAAGATACAAAGAAGCTACCAACTAGGTTAAATTTGTCCCAACCAACCAACAAGTTTGAGATTTCAAGCAAATGTCGAACTTCAATCATGGAGCAACCAACAAATTGAAAGACAGAGAATGAGCAACTAGTGGCACCGAGATATATAGTACGATTGTCGATAATCAAAGAAAAACATGAAGGCCACCAACAAACACTGGATTGCAGGATGAGATCAAAGATTGTCGAAGGCCTGAAACCCTAACATGTGTAAATTAGATATTGGGGTTGCTTAAAAATACAGATATTTGAACAACTGATCACGCATCCAAAATAACTGATCCAACATGTAGGATATATCCGATCTTATTTTTGTCGGAGCCAGCCGTATCAAATCCAATTTTTTTGCAGAATTACCCACTCCGAGAAAAATACCAGGTATTTATTGATTAATTCAATAATATATAGTTTTAGTTAGTAGTAAGTTTTTAAAATTTATTAATCTTTTAAGTTCAAATCCAATTTTTTTGCAGAATTACCCACTCCGAGAAAAATACCAGGTATTTATTGATTAATTCAATAATATATAGTTTTAGTTAGTAGTAAGTTTTTAAAATTTATTAATCTTTTAAGTTCAAACTTTTATAATAATACATTCATCCTTTTTTGGATATTATAAGCTACATTCACGGAAACAGCAATTCAATGATGTTCCGTGTTTCCGAACTCTTCTAGAAATGGAGAAAGTGGAGGAAACCTGGTATGGCGTTCCTTGTCGTTTCCTTGACTCCAAGTGGATTTGTTATTCCCCAAAACGACTGTTGCGGTCCTTTGAAAAAATAAAAATATAAAAAAATAAAAATTAAATTAAAAATTAAAAATAAATAAATAAATAAAACCCGCATACCTGGCGTTGCGCGAGGTAGAGACTTAATAACCTAAAAATCGAAATTGATTTCTCTCCCAGATGTGCCCCCAGTGTCTTTAACCATCTGATTCGATCCCCGCTCCACGAAATCAAACACCAGAGCAGGCAGCGACAGCCACCAGAGCTCCGTCGTGCTGCCCTCTTGGTTGTTGCCGCCTTGCACTCTCGTTTATCGTCCCCTGATGGAATGTAGTCGCCGGTGGTGCTGTGGTTGGCGTCGTTAGAGACAAATGAAGGCGGTGGTCATTGTGGAGCTGGGCAGGGGAACAGGCTGGGGCTGCGTGTTTTGGTACTTCGAGCAAGGCAGAGGAGAGGAGAAGAAAATAAGGTTGGGGTTCTTGTCGTTTTCGATATATATGATAAAAGATATAAGAATCGTTTAGGCACTATTTGATTCTAAGAATGTTTAAGGAAAAAAAAAATTAAAATTAAAATATTTTTCTTCAAATTTTTTTTAAAAAAATTATGTAGTTAATCTTTAATAATTTTATACCATCTTCTTTTTCTATTTTATTATCTCAAGTAAATCAAACATAAAAAATTATTTTTCTTATCATTTTTTTTCTTTTCTTTAAAATTTTCTATGAACCAAATGGAGCATTAGTGTACCCAGTAAGTATAACTTTTAGAAAAGTTAGATTTTAAAAAATAATTTTGTAAAAAAAATTATTTATATTTATTATGTAGGAAAAATTAGTTTAAGATCCACTTGAAAAGAATTAATAAGATAAAATTTAATATAATCTTAAAGTATTTGGTTCTAAGCATAAAATATTATGTATATATAACTACGTTAATATGTATATCTAATTATACACAAATATATAGATAATATTATCTATATATATACAAATTGGATACTACTAAAAGTGACATAAATACCAAATAAATTATTCAACTTCAAATAATTTAACTTAGTTAGACTTTAAAATAATTTTTCCTATTATGTATATGTACTTGTTGATTGGTATGATACCTTCTTTAGTTTTATTATTTAGTTTGATTTTTGTTATCTAGAAAGTAGATATAAAATTATATTAGTATCCTTTATTAATAAATATCAATATTTATTTTTTCTACTTTTTTTACATGTATATAAATTTTATTTATTATTATAAAAATATAAATAATTAAAATGAACAGTGATAGAATATTATAAAAATATCATCTAGTAATTGAAGTAGCTCATGTATTAAAATTTATTATAAAAAAATTAATAAGTGCAGTGACATAAACTAGAATGATGAAATAATTCTAATACAATAATAAAATAAAGGATACTTATTGAATAATAATAATAATAATAAATATGAAAGGAATATTTTAAACATTCAGAATCAATAAAATGACAATATATGATATTTGATAATCATCATCCATACTATAGAAGTAGTTAACCTCTATAGGATTTAAAATATTTTTTTCGCAATTTTTATAATTTCATTTGAAGTTAGACATTTTACCTTCTTTACTTCAGAGAAAACATCTATTCTTCTATTATCCACGTCAAATTCATGAGTTAAAGTAACTAGTGATAAGATCGATATGCACTCCGGCAGCTTCCGTCATATCACTCGTTCGTTTCATATGCGATTCTATATACTTGACAACTTCCAAAGTCTCTATTCTAACTATTTTTACTTTTATTACTACTTGACAACTTCTAAAGTCTCTATTCATTTCATCTTTTGTGGTGGGGATGGTGTTTCACTTTGTTCATTTTGTTGTTGATGGTTATCGATCTCATCAACCACATCATTAGCACATTAAGCACCTTCTCCAAAAGCTCGATCATTTCTATAAACAATTGAAAGATCTTCATAATGCAAAAATGACGTTTAATTTAACCCAACAGCATTTGGATGACTCTAATCCAATGTGAAACAAATATTAATAAATGGCTACATAATAATTTTTTTGTATAGAAATATTATTAAATAGTTACATATCTTAAATAGTACCTTTATCCACTCTACAAATATAGCATCTTCCACCAACATACATTTTTTTCCTCTCATCCTATCCAACTCCTCTAGCACTGGGTGCACGCAGTTACACAATTGCGTAATATCTATCCTTTAAAAAATTAACTCTTGAATTAATGTGGGACTTCGCCTTTATCTGACAACTAGGCATTTTTTTCTTGCACGAGCTTATCAAGCTCAAATTGATACCCCGATTTAAATTTACCATTTTCAGACTTCTAATGTCCTTCAATTATAAGATACACCAAACTTTTAATAATGGAAACATCCACCTCTAGATGCCATCTAACACAATATCTTCCTTTGGTATTTGATGTCATGATCGTGCTTCATCTTCAATAGTAAAAATAATCATAAACAATAAATATATAACAACAATCTATTATGTCCAATATAATATATAATGCAAACTCATAATGTAAACATCCTTATACAAATAATAAATTAGAACTCGACTTAGTTTATCTAAGCTCCTGCCACTATTGAAACATCTCACAAGCTCAATCATTTCTAAAGTTATTCCAAGTAGTGTTGCCCTTGAGATGCTCAATGAAAGAACCATCACCGACATCTTGCATTCCATTATCACATTCTTCAACAAATATCACCACTGGATTAGTATTCATATTCATGATGATAAAGTTATGCAACGGAGCACATACAGAAATAATCATGCTCACTGTCTTCATTGAATACCAAGTATTACATCTTAAAATCCTACATCTCATCCTCAACAAACCAAGAAAAACCTTTTCTATCAAATTCCTAGCTTGAGAATGCTTCATGTTGTAAAACTCCTTAGCTATTATGGGTTGATGTCCATGTATCCATCCACTAAGATGATACCTTTGACCCCAATATGGAGTTAAGAAGCCCTCACGATTCATGTATCCCGCATTACATAAGTAGTAACATCCTAGTTTGAATTGAAATATTACCATTGTCACATAATGTAGTCAACGTGCATTAACGAAAAGTATAACACTTGAAGGTATTATAATTGTTACCTTGAGGAACTTTTAAACAATTCCTTCTAGAAAGTGGATCTCGAAGTACTCTATTATTATGAGTTGAATCCTCCCAACCAAGTATGACACGTATAAATAGCAGGTCTTTTGAACGTGCAACTAACACATTAGTGGATAATTCCCCCTTTCAATTTTTACACACAATAACTTTGACATGGGCTCCATCTAAAGCACCTAAATATTCTACACAATATCAAAATTGTTAGAGATTATTTACTTCATATTTAAAATATAGATAAATATATATAAGTAATGCAACATACCTTAAGCTCTTTCCATCTTTCATCCGAACTACCTCCCTCAATAGGCTCCTTCTTCTTCCAAAGAAGATTGTGACATTTAAGAACGTCATGAAGTAAGGTATTGAAGTACCTAGATATTGTTTCACCACTTTACCTAAAATATACTTAAGTTATTCTATTTTTTGTATCATGAGATAGTGTATGTAAGAATATTGCGACCATCTCATCTACATTAATGTTTTTGTTTCATTTTAGCCCACCAACATCACATAACATATCGCACAACTTTAGAAAACACCATCTATCCATTCTTAAATGATCTGCACACAATTGGTCACTAACTCAAATAAGAGAGGTGATATATTTTAACTTTATATTGCCTATGTATTGAACCATCTAATATATAGTGGATAGGTTTAGGAGTTCTAATAAACATTCTAATTGGAGAAAGCATCATCATGATCTTAGTCTCCATCTTCATAATCATCATTTGATAATAAATAATAAGACAAGTTGCTATCATCCTTGTTTTACTCAATGGTATCCATGTCATTACTGCATATAAAAGTATTATCCATACAATATAATCAATTTGTGGACTGTATTAATGACATTAAAACATGTATTAGCAATAATCAATAAAATATCAATAACCAATTAAGACCAAAATCATGTATGACATAATGGATTGCCATGTTTAGCTATCATGCGCTGCCTACACTTATGATAGAATAATCAATATAAGATCCACAATAAATAATTTGTAAGGAGTTGTGGCATTGAAAGGAGCTACTAATAGGATGATGTTTGGTCTAGTGGTAAAGACTAGCTTCTAGGTACTAGAGGTACTAGGTTCAAATACTCCTCCCCCTTTCTTAGTAGTTTAGCACATTTATGGCGCCTCCACCTATATAGTGATTGGTGCTTATCTTTATAATACCTTATGAATCAAAAAAAAAGGAGCTACTAAGATGCAAATAATATAAGGTATTAAATATTAATTATTCAAGTAGCATGCATCAACAACCCGATTCCAAAAAAAAAATTCCTAGTTAGAGTCCCTGAATTAAAACAAGGAATCCCCAATGAGGTTTTGAATCTGTAAGAAAAATTGCCATCCCTAATATCTATACATTAATTGTAACACCCCGATTTTTACTACTAAAAATTTTTGTTTTTGCGAAAGCGTTAATTATAAAATCAATGGGTGTTACCGCTATACTTAGTATAAGTCTGGCATCTGCTACCATTCTTATACTAAGTGCTAAGGCTAAAATATTTTTTTTACTCAAATAACATGATGACAAAAGTCAGAATTTCAGAGAATAATAGATGAGTACAACACTAGTTAAAAGCAACGTCAACAGTCTATCAAAACTCAGGAGAGAAATTACAGGAGGATATAAAAGTCCAAAACAATTGGAGACCAAATCACAAAAGAGGCACTGGATATTCCTATGCTCTCAAAACTGACCGACAGCTTTCAACTGGACTCAGAAACTGATCTGCAAAGTCAACTGCCCATTGAATAGGCAGGGGCCCACAAAAATGAAACATTCAGTACTACGGTGCTGAGTAACCCTTTATACCAAATTAATATGATAAAACAGTATGGAACATATGCAAGGCATACCATTCACATTATATAAGACATATACATACACATACGAGGATTTAGATACAATAGTTGTTTAGATAATCAAATTCCATCTTTGTCACAAACCACTCATATTCATGCATATGAAATAACCAAACTTACCAAATGAACCACCCAAAGATACTATCTGAAGTATGATTAGAACCCTAGCATAATAACCATAAGGCATTATGACAATACATAGTATAAACATTAAGATATACATGAGATGATCCAAACACAATAATCATCACAGATAAGCAAATGTCACTAGACTACTTATTATTCATGCGTGCTTATTTAGATTATAATAACACGTATCAACTAAGCATCCTAAGATGCTATCTAAAGCAATAATCAAAACCCACTTTACACCACAATTATAACATTTACAACGTAATTCATGTCTCAGCATTAATCCCAATCAATTACAGAACGTTACAGATATACTTACAGGTACAGTATAATAAAATCCATACATCACAGGTATACTTACAAGTACAGCATCATAACCAAATACATAACGTCACAGGTATACTTACATGTACAGTATAATAACATCTATAACCTCATAGGTATACTTACAGATATAGGATAACAATATACATAACGTTATATGTATACTTACAGATATAATATAATAACCAAATACATAACGTCACAGGTATACTTACATGTACAGTATAATAACATCCATAACCACACATTTATACTTACAGATACAGGATAACAATATAAATAACGTCACAGGTATACTTACAAGTACAATATAATCCATAGGTATACTTACAAGTACAGTATAATAACATCCATAACCTTACAGGCATACTTACAAGTATAGTATAATAAAATGCATAACACCACAGGCTTACTTACAAGTGCAGTATAATGAAATCCATCACACCACATGTATGTTCACACACATAATACCAATACAGGTAGGCACAAAGGCTGCTACCCTAAAACCACAGGTAGGCACAACGGCTACTACCGAAACCACAGGTAGGCACAACGGCTGCTACCGAAACCATAGGTAGGCACAACAGCTACTACCCAAAACCACAGGTAACCACAAGTAGGCACAACAATTGCTACCGAAACTACAGGTAGGCACAACGGCTACTACCCAAAACCACAGGTAGGCATAACGGCTACTACCAAACTAGTCCAATATCCAATAATAATCGTTCCAATCATATCATTTCCATTTTTATTTACTCGAGAGGGATATAATAATAACCCAGAGACATAACAGTACCCGGTCATACCGGTGTATAAGGCAACACGATACCCTCCAACCATCCAACCCAGAGGTATAACAACACTCTGATCATACTGATGCACAAGGCACCCACTACCCTCCTTACTTCGGACACCTAATCCTTAAGTATCGATACCCCCTATAGGGCCCGTAGGTCACCTATAGAGTAGACTAGGGCCTTACTGAGGCACAACCGACACACCAGAAAACCAAAAAAGTTGAGGACTATTACCTCGTCTCTAGGGTAACTACCCCTAGAGAGAAACCATTCCCAAACTCAAGGTCTTCCACTTTACGTATTAGTATTTTTATAAGGTGATCACAGATAACATATATTGCACATTTATTCTCATTTTTCCTTTATTTTCAAATTATCCAAGTCAACCCTAAGGTCAACAGTCCAAATGAGGTAAAAGTCAATACTAAGGTCAACCTACCAAAAGTTTAAGGCCATCCTATGTCCAATTATTCACATTTGTGCGCACTAGGCCGGAAATGACCAAAATGCCCCCGAGGCCAATAATTATCAGATTATTATTCATTTAAATACTAAATCCATTTTATTTATTAATTTGTCGTGAAAAGGCTAAAACAAAATAATCTAATTATTTATTATAAAATTTACGCTATCAACTATGTCAAAAGACCATTTTACCCTTACACAGGTTTATGCATATAAAACCCTATCATACACTTTTAAAACGTACAAAACACATGATCATATAATCAACAATAGATAATACATATTAAATATAATTTTTATGATAAATATCATACTACACAAAAGTAACTAAATTGCCCCTAGGGCACACATCCTTAATAATTATTCCACAATTATATCTAGCATGATCAACCTATTATTTTACACATAATTATCATAAAAAATATTTTCCCATCATTAGAATCATTTTTAAATCATACTTTCGTACTCGGAATATTTTATATCAGATAACATGCTCGTTTTATCCGTTTTCATAATAATAATAATTAACACATAATTTTATATCAAAATAAATCATGCTTAACATATTCCATACACCAAAACCCTAATGTGTTATCACGCAATATTTATCATTTTAGTAGAGTATAACGGTTACTTGAATTCCAGCAAAAACGTAAAATTAGGGGTATCCACCAAAATTTATTAGGTCCTGCTAATTAAACTTTCGTACCTAAAAAAATAATACCACAAATACCAAATTAATATCTATTGGATAAAATAATAATTATAGTATAAAAATATTTATTTTTTTAAAATTACCAAAATACCCTTACATTTAATATGGGTACCAAAATTTCTTAAAACACCACGCAACTCACACTACATGCATCGTGAATCATGCACGAAAGAAAAGGGGGCTCGGTTGCGGCTGGGCGAGGGTTGGTGGGGCAAGGCAGGGAAAGGGAGAGGGTGGCGGAGGTGGTGTTCGACAGAGCTAATGGTTGGCCGGTGGTTGCTGTGGGGTGGAAGCATGTAGAGGGATGGGTGCTACGTGCGGCTTGAAGGGGTAGAAAAAGGAAGGGTGTAGGGCTACGAAGGTTGGGTGGTGATGGGATGGGTGCTGCTGGTTGGCTGCGGTGGTGGTGATGCGGGGCTGGTAGTGAGCGGTGGATGCTGGTGGACGACAGGGCTAGGGAGTTGGGTGACTAGTTGCGATGTGGTGGAAGTGGCAGGGAGAAGGGGATGGGGTGGAGCTTCGTACGAGTTGCATGGAGTTGGTTTAGTGGTGGCGCTAGGTTTGGTGGCTGCGAAGGTGGTGAGGTTGTGGTCGAGGGTGCCAAGTGGTTCAGAGGTTGGTGCGCTGCTGGACTGGTGTGGTGCGTTGGTTGTGGTTGTTGCATGGGAAACAAATGGGGCAGGGGAAATCAGATGAAACAGAGGATTGGAAGGACTGGGGGCTGCGAGGTGGTCGGGGGTGTTTGGGTGGAAGGAAAACCGAACAAAATGAGGGCGGAGGAGGATGGGAAGGGGCAGAAGGTCGGGGCTGGGGTTGAGAGGTGTGGGTAGCCGAGCTGTTTGGGAGAGTCAAAAGAAATAGGGGGGCTGCTGGAAGGAATTGTAGGTTGGGGGAAATGTTTGGAGAGTGTGAGTGTGCGTTGTGTGTATGTATGTCAAGGCTTGTTTGGGTGGAGTGTGTGAGAGTATGTATGCAGTGAGAGTCTAACGTGCATATGTGTATATAAATGCAGAGATGAGATGAGGTGACGGTTGAGTAAAGTAAGAATGTGAGGGAGACAAGGAGAATATTTACGGGGAAGAGACAGTAAATGGCAGAGGGAGAGAGAGAGAAGAAAAAATATTTTATATATCTATATATATACATATAAATCTTATTTTAAATTTAGTTCGAATAAATTAGAATATCGGATAGAAAAATAATTCAGAGAAAAATAATCTAATCAGAGATAGATTTAAATAAAAAGCAAAAGATAAAAATAATCGGGAATAAATTTTAGGAATTTATTTCGGGTTACGGGTTGCTGTTATTAATAAAATAATTAGGATAAGATTTACGGATACAGACTAGGATTAAAATAAATATTCGGTTTCTATCAACTTTTTAGCTTGATTATTTTTATATCTAAATCGTCGTAATAATACGAATAATAATAACACTTTTAATATTTAATCTCATAAAATAATAATTATAACTAATCATATGATTATTAATTTATAATTAATGTTTCTAAGAACATGGTATTACATTAATAGAGACAAATATAGAGAACCATATAATCTATTGTACCACATTTCAATGCTTCTAGCTCATCAATACCATGCTCAATCGTACCTTATATATTAGTTCTCATAACAATATTAATTATGATTATTCATTTATATCTATAAAAAGAATAAAGAATTTTTCCTTTTAATTTCATTTAATTTGAAAAATATACATACATACCTACCTATATAACACACACACATATTGTAATATTCCGAATTTTCATAACCTTAATTTAAAACATTTAGCATTTTATCCAAAAAAAAAACTTAACCTTTAAATATTCATTTAATTAGTTTTGTTAGCCTATGACCCACAAATCTAGATAAATTATTATAATTATTTTATGTTAACCCTTTTATTTTAACCAACCCTAAACTGATAATTTTACCCTATTTATTTTTTTAATTGATACCCTAACATTTGAAAAAATTAATATTATCCTAAAAACCTAAATTTAACCTAATTTTAATTTTAACCCTAAATCTATTTTTCCCCTTTTCTTCTTTTTACCTTTCTTTCTTTTCTCTTTTCTTCTCTTTTCTTTTTCTTTCTCGGGCCAGCCCACTCTTCTTCCCTTTCTTTTCCTTCTTCCTATGCCTGATCTAACCTCCCTTTCCTTTCTTCTTCTTTCTTGCCTAGCCCAACCCACTCGCCGACTTTTTTTTCTTCTTCTTCTCTTTCTCTTCCCCAATCCACTCTATCACACCTAGTTCTCCTCCTTTCTTTCTTTTCCTTTCCCCGCACCCCAGCTGCCCAACCCACATTTTCCTTTCTTCTTCTCCCTAACCTATTCAGTACCCTTATACACCAAACACCCCCCAATTGTAATACCCTAAAATTTTAAAAACTGATAATTTAATAAATAGCTTTTATTTGGGATAAATTAACTTTTAAATTTATTTAATTTAATTATTTTATGGATTTTTGAGTATATAAAATTAGATATGGATATTTAATAAATTAAAATAAATATTTTATTATTTTATCATACTCATTTTATTTAAATAATTTTCCAAACCAATATTTTACTAAAATTATCTTTTTAAACCAATATATTAAATTATATTATTAAATTTATTTATCTATAAAAAATATTACATTCTATTATTCCATAAATTATTTTATCTATTTTCTCCCCATTTTTCCTTTTTCCTTTTCCCCCTTTTCCTTTTCCTTCTCCTTTTTTCTCCTTTTTCTCCTTTCCTTCTTCTTCCTTTTTCTTCTCCTTCGGGCCGCCAGGCCTTAAGCCCCTCCCCCTGTATGCTGGGCCGCCAGCCCAATCCCCTCTCCTTCTCCCTCTCCTACGCGACATCGTCCAGCCCACTCCCCCTTCTTCCTTTTCTTCTCTTCCTTCCCCCCAACTGGGCCAGCCTAATTCTTTCTTTTCTTTTCCTTCCTTCTACCCCAACCGGGCCGACCCATTCTTCTTTTCTCCCTCGTCTCGCTGACCTACTCTTTCCTTTCTTCTTCTTCTTCCCTTCTTCTTCCTCCATCCCCAACCACCGAGCGCTATGCCCACTCCTCTTGCACCGCCACTTGCCACCACCTGCCTCCCTACAACTCTGCCTTCTCCCCCATCCTTTTCTTCTCCTTTTCAGACCAAACCAACCTTGCACCCCCAACCATGCACACCTTCTTCTTTCTCTTCTTCCATTTCCCTCTCCTTACAACCCCGACACCCCTACCCCCTGCAACCTGCCCCAACCGGTCACACCTACTACCCTCTTCTCCCTCTTCTTTTTCTTCTTTCCCTCTTGCTTTATCCTGCCCAATTTCGAGCCCTTTTTTCCCTCTCCAAACCTCTTTTTCTCCCATTTATTCTCCTTTCATTTCCCTTATCCTGTTTTTGCTCTGTTACCTTAACTACCGTTGCCACTGCCCTACCAACCACTTGCACCGCCTCCTGCCACTTCCCACTACCACCCTGCACCACCAAGCCACCCCCTCGAGCCCCCTACAACCCCTTCTTCCTATCCTCTTCTTTTTCTCCCTTCTCAGTAGCCACCTGCTCCTCCTCCATCTGTCCTCGTTCCGCTGCTTCTGCCACCCCAAGCCACCAACACACTCCCTACAACCTCCCCTGCCACCCCTTACCTCCTTTAGCTGAAACCTACCCTTGCAGCCTCTTATTTTCCTCATCCCTTTTCCTTCCTTCTTCTCCTCCACCACTTCTGCAGCCCCCTTTGCAGCCCTGTTGCCACAGCCTCCGCCAGCGTGAGTTTGTTGCCCTATTTCATAATTTTGGTTAATAGCTTAAGGTATATTAATGGTTAAATAAAGTATATCATTAATTAAGTTTTGATAAAGTTTTATGCCTTTTGGTTTTTTCTATTTCTAATATGATAATTATTGATATTATTTTTAGGTATTGTTTTTCTAATCAAAGCTTGAATCTTTAACAGACGTATCGGTAAGGTTCATTTTCTACGGAAAATAAGGTAATCGTTAAACCTTACTTAAACATATAGATTAACCTATGCTAGCACATTAGGGTTTTTAATGTGTTTATATACATGATATATGTTGTTTAGTATAATGCATTTAGTTACTTGTATTGATTGATAAAAAGGAAAGCATGCTAATTTATGTGACATATGTAGAAATAATGGAATGAATTTGTTGTTACTAAAAATTTTAAGTGCTTATCTATGATATGTTATGTGAATGTGGCTATTGATGCATAAATATGGTTATTATGAGCCCTAGAAGCATTTTAGTAATATGTCTTATGTAAGAGTGTGGCCTAAATTAGTGTGGGTGCTAATGAGTATTATGATAAATAATAATAGTTGGTGGAGTTGGATGATGAGTATGGAGCATTAATATTAATATGTTATGTAGTAAGGGTATTTTAATAAAAGTGGTGTAATAAGGGTAAAATGGTAAATTGTGAGAGTAAAGGGGTAAAATGGTAATTTAATAAAGTAGAAGGGTGAAATGGTAATTTAATAAAGTAGAAGGGTAAAATGGTAATTTGGTGTAAAAGAAGGGCAATTTCTTAATTTAACCAACTAAAAGGCGTAATTTGGTAATTATAATAATGGAGAAGAGCAATTTGGTAATTTAACCAATTAAAAGGGCAATTTGGTAATTATAATAATAGAGAAGGAGAATTTGGTAATGATAATAATGAAGAAGGGCAATTTGGTAATCTAACTAACCAAATGGAAAATCTGACAAGGGTAACAAATATAAAGGGTGATTGGTAATTTAATAAGTGTGGAAGATAACTTGGTAACCTAACCCGAGTAAGGGGTAACATGGAGGATAATATGGTAATTTGGCAAGTAAGGAGGGATGACTTAATAATTATACAAGGGGTATTTCGATAATTCTGTAGAGATGATAGGGATAAATCAGTAACTCGTAACTCGTATCTAGCATGTCCATAGGAAGTTTCATAATAAGACTCAAATAACATTGAATAGTAAGATAAGGGTATTTGATAATCAGTAAGTATCACAAAAACGAATCCTAAATCGGAATTGGATGAGGTAATGATGGCCTTAATGATTCCTCTAGGTTATCTTAGATAATTGTATGAATGAGGAGTACCTAATGATATCATAAATAATTGAAAGTGAATAAATACCTGATTGTTGTGCTTTTCGTAATCACCTCAATTAAGAAACTAATAATTAAAGCGAAAGACCTCGAGATCAAGAATGGTGGCTCTTTAGGGGTCATTATGCTAAAGACATGGTTTAACCCATGATTACTCTAGTATTTGTTGGTGGGCCTTAGTGTCCCAGCCAGGTCCTACATCTTGCTCTATCTAGCTTTACGGACCTATTTAGGGGGTATACATACTTATGGATTAGGTTTCCTTGTTGATAGGGTATTGTGCAACTTGTATGCACCAGTATGAATAAGATACCTTTGCATCCTTGGGTTGATGGTTGAAGGGTACTGAGTAGCTTGTATGCACCAATATGACCGATGTACCTTTGCATCTCCAGGTTCTTGATCTTCCCCTTGAGGCAAATAAATGGAACTATTGTGATGATTAAAATGGAAAACACTAATTATGAAAGCAAAAGACGAATGAACGGCCCATATGGGTTATATTATGAGTATCGTTCCATTGGTTATAATAGTGGCTCAAAAGTGTTTTGCCCTAAAAGATGTTTATGAGTACAGGTCCACCAGATACAATAGTGGCCCAAGAGTGTTTTGCCTTAGAAGATGTATATATGTATTCTAGTCCACCGGCTATAATAGTAGGGGTCATGAGCTCAATAAAATAAATCTTGGATGTGAATAAATTATGAAAAATACTAATTACTTATAGTCGAACACTATATGAGTCGAGGCCAAACCGATCCACCGAAGATAATAGTGGCCAGGAGCCTTCTGCCCTGGAGACCAATCCACGGGCAAATAATAGTGGTAAGAAGCATTCTGCCCTGTATTTTTTTGGTCCACCAGCTATAATAGTAGGGTTCCCACACTCACATGGATGTAATTTGAGAGAGATGATTGAATAATGATTGATTAATGGCTTAAGACCTAAAGATTTTGATTTCACGTTATGATCTATTAATATGTGATGGACTTGCTAAGTATGTGGATGTTATGTATGCATTTCTTATTATGTGTATATAGTTTTGCATCATGTATTGCATTGCGGGCCTAATTTTTGGTGTGGTTTAAAGGGTTACTCGGTACTATAGTACTGAAAGGGTTCCATTTGTGAGCCCCTACTTGTTTAATGGGCAGTGTCCCTTGCATGTTTGTTTCAGGTGCTATTCAAGTGGGCAACGGGAAAGAGCTTAAGGATTATCTGAAACTTTTAGGTTTTCACCTCTTTCTCTTTTTAACTCCTAGTTTAAATGTAATCTATACTCTTGTAACCACCAATGGTGGGTTCTATTCTTGTAAAATATTTATTGCGCTACTCTAATTTAAATATGGTTTGAGCTTTTAGCAAATTGTATTTTATTCTTTTAGCCTTAGCACTTGATACTAGAATGGTAGGAGTGAACCGATCTGGTACTCAGTGTGGCGGCAACATCCCTGAAATTCACAAATTGTTTTCCTTGCTTTCGCTATTAAAATGTAATTTTTTAATAGTAAATTTTAGGGGTGTTACACCAATCCCCTTCCATGCACACCTGCGTTCGCTTTTCCCATTCCAGGCAAACCAGACCTACATATCCCTCCCACCTCATGTCCTTTCCTCCCATTCTTGGCTCCTACACTATCCCCCTACCCAGCTTGCACGCCAACCTTCCCCCTCTAACTCCCTACACCTTGTCACCTGCCTCCCTCCTCGCATGGCCTCCCTACCATTACCCACCTCCCTATACCTCTTCCTGCACCTTTTCCCTACAATTTTCCACCTGCCCTATTTGCACACCTAAGCCCATCCCCCTCTTTCCTTTCCCTCATGCCCTGTTTTTATTTTTCTCCCTCATGATCATCCCTCCTTTCCCTATGCATTTTTCATTCGAACAACACCACCACCACCATCCCATCCTTCACTGTCGACCACCTTCTATTGGTCTTCTTCCCTCATTCTTCCTTCTCTCCCGCCACCCTATTTTCTTCCTCCCTTCCCCTATAGTGAATTTTGTCAATCCCTACCCCTCAACACCGACTGCCTGTCCCGCAACAATACCCTACGTAACAATAGTTTTTATTATTGCCATCCCCTCCACTCGACACCCAACCACTACCTCCCCCACCCCTACAGCATTTCTACACAACCAAGCTATAGCCTCACCACCACCTAGCCATCTCTACCCCTACATTCTATCCCAACATCATGCCTCCCTATCACCACCTCTACCACCCTCCATTTGATCGCAACTCCTCTCAGCTGAGAGTTCTCGTGGCCACACTTCCACCAACTCGCAGAGCACACACACACCCCTCGTAGCCATCCCCAACGTAAATTCTTCCATTTTCTTCCTCTCATTTTCTTCTTCTCCTTTTCCCTCCTCTGCATTGCTACCTTTTCCCGCAGCCCTGCACCGCCTCCCGTCCCAACCACTTGTCCGTCCTATATAAGCCATTGCAATCTCTGCCACCTTCATCTCCCACTGCAACCTCTTGCACTAGTCATCCAAACCATCACCATCCAACCACCCTTTTTAGCCGTTACCAACCAATTGACCCTCCTACGTATTCATGACTCACGCTGCATGTAGCGTGAGTTATATTTTAATTTTAAAATTATCTTCAAAATTATTAATATGTAAGGGTAGTTTAGTAATTTTATATTTAATAAATATTTTTAATAATTATTATTTTATTGATTGAATATTAATATGATATTTGTGATATTATTTTTAGATACAAAAGTTTTATTAGCAGAGCCTATTCATTTTTAGGAGGTTACTGATAAATTATGCACGTGCTGAAAATCAGGTAACTTTTATACACAATTAAAATTTTTGGATATCGTATGATAACACATTAGGGTTTTGACATGTAAATTATATTGCGCATGATTAGTTATAAATAATTATATATTTATTATTGTCATCATGAAAATTGAAAAGGGGAGCATATTATCCTATGTAAAATATCACATGTACAAAAGTGTAACTAAAATGGTTCTAATATTGGGAAGAGATTTTGTATGATATGTATAGGTGAAAATGTTAGGTTAAGCATGTTTACATATACTTGTAGCATTATTATTATTATTATTATCCATGTGCCCTAGTGGCAATTTGGTCATTTAAGCACATCATGATATTTAATTTGAATTATAGTACCAAATATGCTCTAATTATTATTAAGTATGATGGTATATGTTTGATGTTTTAAAAGTACATACTTCAGCATGATTATTACTATTATATGGTGTAGGGATATTTTCTTAATTTTGAGTTTACGATGATGATTATTCTAATAAACATGTCTGATATATATTATTTATTGTTAAGTATGAGAATATGTTTTGTTGTTTTAGAAATACATGTTTTAGAGTGATTATTACTATTATATGGCATAGGGGTATTTTGGTAATTTTGAGTGTACAATGATGATTATTCTAATAAAAGTGTTTGATATATATTATTTATTGTTAAGTATGTGAATAAGTGTTTTGCTATATTAGAAACACATGTTTCAACATTATTATTATTATTATTATTATTATTATTATTATATGACCTACAGTATTTTGGTGGTTTTGAGTGTACCATGATGATTATTCTAATAAATATGCCTGATATATATTATTAGTTGTTAAACATGAAAATATGTGTTTTGATATTTTAGAAATGCATTTTAGGGTTTTATGTGCAAAATTATGTATAAGGATAAGATGGTCATTTGGCATATCCAATGATTTAATTACATGATAATTAATTTAATTATGGTATTTTATCTATTTTATGATAAGTTGATAAATAGAATGGAATCTGTAATGGAAATAGATGATAATGAGGTAACTTTAGCCTTATGGGTATTTTGGTTATTTTTGACCTAAAGTGCACGTGTGTGTATAATTGATCCTATGATGACTTTATTAAATTTTCAGTGCTGACATTGGTATTAACAATGATTATGGTTGCCTCAAAATGTTTGGAAATGAGTAAAAATGGTTAAGTATGAAAAATTGGATCCTTGTAATTAATATGTGGTATCCTGGTCACCGTAATAAAACACTAATACTAAAAGTAAAAGAACTTGAGATTAGGAATGGTGACTCTTTAGGGGATGCTACCCTAAAGGTGTGGTTTAGTCCACGATTGTTTATAAATTTTGTTGGTGTACCTTAGTACCCCAGATAAGCCTTATATCTTACTCTATTTAGCTTTAAGTAACTAATAGGGGTTATGCATATTTATGGATTTGGTATTCTTGCTGGTAGGATACTATATTACCTTCGTGTACTAGTGCTATTAGGGTACCTTTGCGTCCCTAGGTTGATAGTTGGTGGGATACTGTGTTACTTTTGTGTGTCGGTATGATAGGAGTACCTTAGTGTATCCGGGTTAATATGATCTCCTCTCAAGTAAAATAAAAATGGAAATGACTATTATTTGATTCGAAATGATTGTTGGATTGGTTGGTAGTATCCTTTGTACCTACTTGTGGTTTGGTAGTAGCCTTTGTGGCTACCTACGTTTCGATAGCATCCCTTATGCCTACCTATGGTTTGGTAGCAGCCTTTTTACCTACTTACGGTTCAGTAGTAGCCTTTGTACTTACCTATATTTCAGTAGCATCCTTTATGCCCACATGTGATGTCATGAGTTTTTATTAGTTTGTGTTGGTGAGCCTACTTGTGTTATGAGAGTTATAGGTTTTAATAATGAGAATTGTGACCTTGGTTATGACTTGAGAATGATGATGTTATCTAATTATACTACAAAGGGTATCTCTTAAATGTTCCATTAGTAAGTTACAGTTTATTCCAGATGAACGAGCATTAGTAGTATATGGCCTTGATGTTATGTATTTTTATGAACGATTACTGTATTTCAATTAATATATGTATAATTATATGTTCATATATTATTGTGATTCCTTTTATGTGCTCCATGTAGACCTTTTATGTTAGTTTTATATAACAGGTTACTCAGTATCATTGTACTGAAGGGTTCCTTTTTGTGGACCCCTACTTATTTAATAGGCAGTGGCTTTTATAGGTTAGCTTACAAGATTTGTTGAAGGCTATTATTTAGGTTGAGAGTTTAGGGCTACTCGGTGTTCTACCTGGTATCTTTTGATCTCAAAGATTTTGTATTCCTAATGTCTTTATGTATTTACTTTCACTAATATTTTGCAACCACTGATAGTTGGTTCTATTTGAAATGATGTTAAATTAATGTATCTTTAGCCTTACCACTTGGTAATAGAATGGTAGAGGAAACCAGACTTGTACCAAGTGTGGCAGTAACACCCTGCAATTTACTATTTTAGCTCACACAATTAACTTTTAAAAATAAAATTTGTTTTGTTCTTAAATTTAGGGGCGTTACACATACAAAAACACACACACACATACATACATATATGTTTGTATATGTGTATGTATTCCCCTGGTTGACTTGATTCTCACTCTAGGTTTAAAAAGATAGGATCCATGTCTTAACATGGAGCTTTTGTCTTTTGCAACATGCTTCAGGATTTCATTCCTAAAAGATATCCTTCATTATATGAGCAATATTGTGCCAGGGAATGAAAATGGTTTCTCCTTGAAGTAAGGAATTTATTACCTATATATTATGACATCTTTGCATTTGTTTTGGTGATGGAATTATGTACCTGACTTGAAGCTTTGATTTTATTGCATGTAGTAATTTATTTCACCTAGATTTATCAAGATTCCAATTGATTTTATTTACCTCTGTCTAGAGTCTTAATATCAATGGTTAATTCTATTTATTCCTAATACTAGTTTGTATGACCAGCTTTGACCAAATAGATAATAAAGTTGAATTATGAACTAGAAATGCCATAGAAAAATTAAGTATTAAGAAAAGTAAAGTGGACTAGCCACAAAATAACACTAAAGGCTTGTTTGTATAGCCATACGTTCATTGCTTCGTCACTTTAGTTGACTATTAGCTTTGGCTTTGCATTAAGGGGTTAGTCAAACCATTCTTGGATCTCTTATGCATAATTATGAGGATTTGGTTGAAGTGGGATGATATTGTTAGGGTTTCAAGTTCTCAACCCCTTGAGTTATAATAGTTTTGACTTATTTTCAATTTTGGTAGAACTTTTAGTTAAAAAATAATATCTAGTAATATTTGGTTAGGAAATTGTTTTAGAGAGATTTAGTAGATCTTATTAAGATGTTAGCGAAATATTTTAATTAATTGAAGGCTTAGTCCATCATGGTGAAACACATAAAAAAGGATCTTAGTACCTCATTAATAACATAAGTTACGAGTTGATTAAATTAATTTATTCCCCAACTCTTCTTGTCTTTTTCTCTAAGTCTTCTGCCTTTCTTCTCATCCCTATTCCCCTAGTTGTCGACAACAATCACCTTCCTCATCCACCACAAGTAGTAATCATGCCATTCTTTTGCTAATTAAACACCCCCTCTGAATCCTATTTGTAGCAACAAAAGAGAAGCGGGTAGACAATCTTAAAATCAATTTAGAGAAGAATTGTACTCTAGATTACCTAATAAGTTTGCTACAACTTTGAAATTAATGGATTCATCTTCGCACTTTCTTGCTACAACTTTTCTCAATTGTCTCTCTCTTCTCCTTCCCTCAATGGATGGATTAAAAAAATTGAAGCGATGAAGATATACGCAATGTGGAGGTATGATGGGCATATATTGATGAAGTGGTAAAAAGTGGGTGAAATTTTTGCAAACATTGTGGGTAGTTAAGGATAATTAGGTAATTTATAACTTAGAAAATATTATTCACTAAACCATACATCAGGAAGTTGCTTCCTCAACGTATAGCTGGTTCAGAATTTGAGAGGAAATAATTTTTCCATTCAACTATTCAAATTCCTTAAACCAAATAATAAGGTATTTTGAATTTTTCAAAAAATTATAACTGCTCCCTCTACTTTGTTGATATCAACCGGTGTCATAATGGGCATTAGTTAATCCATACATACATACATACATATGTATGTATGAATATATATATGGTTCTCTAACATTTTTATTTCATAATTTTCTACAAATTGTCATTTCCCCTTTTTTTTTTAATTTTTGTTTCTCATTCCCTCTAGTGAAACCTTGATAATAAGAGATTTTGAATTAGTTTTCTATGGAAGCACATCAGTTTACCTACTTCTAAAACTCTAGTGTGTACGCATCAACATTATGAGTGCCCATTGATAGATTGCAGAATTGATAATAAATGTCTTGTTCATTATTGAAAGTGAGTCAATTTCTCAACTATAAGCATACATAGTTTGCTTTTAAGTTAAGGAGATGAAATTGAATATGATAATTAAGGTTGTTCCAGCATAAGCTTTCATAACTAACGAACCAAGTAGTAGCTACTGGGACCTTCTTATCCTGGACCCTTTGATAACAAAATACATTCTCTACTATATTGAATTATTCGAATAATTTTTCTAGGTCTTCCTCTCCATTAAAGTTAGGAAGGATAATCTACAAATCATAGTTAGTAGGAAGTTGTGCCGGCTAAAAGGGTTAAATCAGAGCATATCAAATTGGAGAACTTTAAATATGACCAACTATAAACTTAATAGTAGTAGCAAAACATATTGCTTAGGGCTACATTTTTTAGCCTAATTGTGGAGGACTAGAATCTCTTTTAAAATCATTTTGTATGGAATTAATAGCCTTTTCATGAGATTCTTTATCTTCAAATAATTGTTCAACCTTTAGTTACAAAGCCTAAAATTCCTCATTTATAACAAACAGATAGTAGTAAAAAAATAATACAACAATTTGGAGGCCTTTTTTTTAGTCAGCTCTATTTTCTCCCTCCTCTGCTGACTGGATCTTTTTATTTTCTTTTTTTTCCTAATATTTAACCAAAAGATTATATGTTAAAATTGGGGTTATAGCTGTAAAAATATGAATGGCAGGGCAAGGACGTAGTAGGATCCAACAAAGGTTAATGTACCAAATAACGTGGTTGGAGGCTTGTCACTACAAGGCGTGATGCACTATTGGTTGTAATTATAGTAAAGAACAAAGATTGAAAGATGAATTTGTCTAAGAAGAGACTTTAAAGCAATTTGAGTAAGATAGGGGTATTTTGGTCAGTATGGGTTAACAATGGGATTTTGGTACTTCTAAAGTAAGCTGGGCTTAAAATATGATAAATATGTTATAAAAATACTTGGGTTAATTATGAGCATCACAAGTCTAATAAAATGAGAAAATGACATAAATTGAGAATATTGACCCTAAAGGGAAGGCTCATGATCGCCTGTGTAAGATGTTAGAGTCAGATCTTAATTTTTAGATATGTTGGTAATAATGATAGATTAGGAAGTTGCATTAAATCTAGTGATTAGATGATTCTTCTAGAAGAAGTTATGCTTATCTTGTGAAATTAGGGTTTCATAGGGGTATCATGGTTATTCCCCTTCAAGAACAACCTAAATATCTTTTGGTTATATTTTATGTTCCTTACATATTTATCTTAAGTTTTCATGAGTATATAAAGATAACCAACAATCTAATAAGACATTAATATTTAAAGTAAAAGATTATGTGAGTTAGGACTAAGCTGTACCAATCTATTCCATTATGTGAGAATGTTGGCCAATAGCATTATGCTTTGGGAACTATACCAATCTATTCTACTGGACGAGAATAGTGTCTAGGAGCATTATGCCCTAGGAATTATACCATTTTGTTTCACCGGAAGAGAATAGGCCAGGAGCATTACGCCTTAGGAGATGTATATACCCATTCCATTAGATGAGAATAGTAGCCAGGAGTGTTATGTCCTGAGAGTTATACCAGTTAGTTCTACTAGACGAGAATAGTGGCTAGGAGTGTTAGTCCCTTAGAGTTGTACTAGTCCATTCCAATGGATAAGAATAGTGGCCAAGAGTATTCTACTATAAGAGTTATACATATCCATTCCACCGGATAGTAATAGTATCCATGAGTGTTTTGCCCAAGAAGTTTCACCTATCTGTTCTATAAGATGAGAATAGTGGGGTCTATGAACTCAATGTAATTAAGTAAATAGATTGTAAGTATACCTAATAATGGAACTCTAGTCTGTTTCTTCACTTACATCATCTCATGTTTAACCAATGGTTATTATTAGTCCTTTCATGTGACCTTATGTGTTTTGTATACCCTTTCTTATGACTATATTGTTAACTCAGTTTATATGTACTATTTTGATCATCATTTTCATGGGTGGTGCTCATTCCCACAAGCAAACAACCCAAATTCTAATATTCAAGTTACAAAGGACTAACTTGATGATTTCATTGCTTATCATGCACTCCCTATGGAGTAGTGATTTTATTTCTTGGGGTTTGGTCATAAAGTTAATTTTATCTAGTAGCTAGTTTTTTTCGGGATACTTTTAGAATTCTTAGTTCCAATGGATCCTTTTTTCGTTGTTGTATTTAGTGTATGTTGTACTCAGATATAATATCCCAACACTTATTTAAGTTTTATAAAAAGCTCCTTCCTTATCTACTTATGTTATGTTAAATTTTATATAATGATGGTATAATAAGACAAGCTTATGTTGAGTATGGTGGCAACACTCAATTATCTTGGTGTTACACTTTCACTAAAATAAAGTTTTTTAGTAGTTAAATTTGGGGAGTTACAATAAGAATATGAGATAACGTTCAACTTTATTCATACGGTTTTGATAAAAATTATTACCAATAGCATTATTTATGTGAATACTAAAAATATTATTCATATGATGATACTATTCATGATATAATAATAAAACTCTACCATAAAGTTTTAATAGTTTTTATTGTAGTAAGATTGCTTATCGAGTAGATGAGGGGGTAAAGGTGTTAGAGAGGAACTAGAGAGAGGTAAGAGTAAAAGAGAGAGTATTATTATATGTTGGGAGTGAGAGCTTAGAGGGAATGAGAAGGGATACTCCTTATTTATTTGGGCTTGAGTACGAGAGAGGGGTGAAGGGGAGAGGAGATCTCATGTAAGTTGCCTACGGTAAGGGGGCTAACATGCATGGTCATCAACTAATCTCAAAGCCTCTAAATCCCCATATAATGGGACCAGCCTTGTAATCCTAATATCGTGTACGAGTTGGGCCTGTAAGCTAGGGCAGGACAAACTATATGAGTAATACCCCATATTTTTGGAAAAAAAAATGTTGAATGAGAGATATGCTATTTTTTAGGCATTTGATTTTAATTTAATATTATGGTTCCAATTGAGGCAAAGTTGATTTGAAATGAGGGCTGGAAAATGAAGTTTAATGAGTTTTTCAAGCGAACCGATTGACTAGTTTGTCGAGTTGGGCATATATTTGAACTCAATTTCTCTGAAAAATTTCTTATACTAAAATGTAACCTTACCAACCTATGTTAAATTGTCCTTAAAGGATTTGTAACCCTTTTCATGATGTATTTAGCCCAAAATATTGCCTTAGAGCAATCTAGAGGTCTATGGGGATAATTGAGGGGGAGAGATGACCTCACTTTTGTCTTCTTCCACCTCTCTCTACATGATTCTGAGATCCATGCTTTGATCTCAAGCACGATTCTGATCAGCTGGAAGATTCCTTCCATGTTGACTTTCCATTACCTCTCTTGCGAATTCCAGTTCTAGCCTAATTTACCTACATTCTCATATACACCATTTGATCTTTAGAAAATAAGTCAGCATATCTAGGACAAAATATGTCTATTTATCTTGAATTCAAACGGTAAAAATTAAGGTTTCAAATTATTTCTAAATCCTATTTTATTTAATTAAGTAAGCAATTATTGCTTCTAAAGCAATGTATGAGTTCCTTTAAGTTGATTTTATATGTTGGAATGAATGTAGGTGGCCTGTATAAGTGATTTGGATGGATACATTGTACACTTTGAGAAAAAACCATGAAACTTGATAAAAAAAGGATATGATGATTGAATGTTGAGATATGCAAGTTAATTCAGTTGAAAATGTATTAGACTATGTTGATACATATTCTAATATGGTTATTGATGATTTATAAGTATTAATATGCATGAAATTAATGGTTTGAGAGTGTTATAAGGCAAATCGATCGATTGGATAGGTCAAACTGATTTACTTGTTCCTATAACAGTCGATTGGTTGACCCAACCCATCGACTAGTAAGCTTATAGAGACATTGGTCTTACTTTCTTCTTAAACTCGTCGGTTCGTTTGACAGAATCAATTGACTGGTCAATGAACAATCGTCTAGTTTACACAAACCGATCGATCGATTTGAGGAAAATTAGGGTTTGTTTGGGCCAAACCAATCGACTAGTTAACCCAAACTGATCGACTGAGTGATGCAACCGATCGACTAGTTGGGTTAGACTGATCGATTGGTTTATGTGATTTGTTTCATTTCAGTTTGGTTATGATTTGAGGCTATGTTTGGGACTATCCTATGTTCATTAATGAGATAAAATACATAATTTATCATGGATTTATGGTCTAATGAAATGATTAAGTGGATCATAATTGATGACCTACTCTATGAGTATTGTAAAGGCTAAATAGGTATTCCACTTATGGAATGTGATGGTTTTTAGAAAAGGATAATGAAATACAACTTGGGATTGAATAAAATAATATGATGGTCCTGAATAATATTAGACAAGGATAAATGGAAACCCTACATGGTTAGGAAATAGGAAAGATTAATACTTAAGGAATATGTTATTGCCTTTCTTGTTCTTATATGGGACTTGTATGATCACTTATCCTCATAGATAATATACTACTCACATAAAGCAAAAGATAATCAACTTGTGTATAGGTCTAGGTTACCCGATCCTTGATTAGCTATTGAAGGTTAGCCTGCCTTCGAGCACTTATTGGTGCCTTCAGGCGGGATCCTTAGAGGTCTCGATGCCTTACTTACTCTAGACACTAATGATGTAGTATAGGAGATCGATACTAAAGGGTTTGTTTACCTAGGTGGTTGGCTTTGATCTGGACTTTTGTCCATTCTGGTGATTGGCTTCGGCCTAGACTTATGTCCACTTTGGTGATTGGCTTTGACCTATACTTTATGTCCCTTATTTAGATAGGCTTCCATAGTATGTAAGACCATGGAGTGATGCATAATCTATCACTCAATAATAAAATATGGATGATAAGTGATTTGATGATAAAGACTAGAACAATGAATAAGCAAATTTGAATAATTAGACAAGGATGAAAAATGATTGGATGAGAAAAGGGAAAAAAGTTAGCTTTTGCATTTGGTTAATAGGTTAAGTGACTAATTTGTTATTGCATGAAAAGTTAGTTAGATGTTGATCTGTAACATATATGAATAAGGAAATGGTATAATCTAATGGACCGAGCCATTGGAAATAAACCCTAGTGGTTTCTTAGATTAAATATGCTAGTACATGTGTAAGTACCTATGCGATTATAATGCGAAACCAAGCATGATATATTCTGCATTATCTGAGTATGCGTGATAGTATGTTTTGGTATATTCCTACCTTATGTATATGACATTAATATGCCGCGTGTTGAAAATTATATCAATGTACGATAAAACTAGCATGCTTGTGTTACCATTAAGGAAGCAACTTGGCTTACTCATTACGTAATGTACTAATGTGCCCGTTTTCCAGGTCACCTGCTCATTCCTACTAGCAGAGGGCCATCTATAGGTTTTTGGGGATGGCGAGCAGTGGGTCTACCTTAATTTGGGTTCAGGGCTTGGGAGCATGGACATCCAGAGATCTTGTGGGGTCCATAGAAGATCATGGTTGTGATTTTGTTGTCATACCCTAACTTTATTTTCACATAGCCCTGTACTTTATCTACTTGTATTCTTATGATGACTTGGTGGGGACCGTTAAGGTTCTTCGGTGCAAACAATTTTTCAAAGTGTTTACGTCATTTATATTCACACACTATGTTGTTTTTAAATGTATTAGTTGGTTTTAGCATTATATCTAATATGAGGTAGGCAGCAAATGTTTATCTTGTGTCAGGTACAATGGTAATACCCTATTTTTTCTAGGTGTATTTTCAGCTTTTGCATTATTTTAAATAAAATTTTTCGATAGTGAAAAATAGAAGTGTTACAATATAGGTATACTAATGGGCATGAATGGCTCTTTGGGCCTGCTAGTTAAGTAAAAAATAACCTACATCATCACTCCATTTAAAAATCAACCCATCGCACATCTTGAGTCGGTCAACCTATGGTTGGTGTGATGCAATATGACTTATTTTCAAAACATTCTATAAACAAATACTACAATACAACTCTCGTACAATAAAATTATAGATACAATTAAATAAAATAGGCTCAGCCTATGATCTTAATCCCTTGCAAAACTACTACAAAGAGGAGGAGCATGGCTCACTTACAAAATAGGTATGAATAATGAGGTTATCCATGATGTTTCTACTCATTAGGAAATAAATGAAGAGTGTGTAGATAAGGCTTTCTAAAGTTTATGACTCAAACAATAAAAATATAATATATAAGTATATTGGATTATCCTTTAAAGATTATGCTAAACCATTTTTCTCTGCATTGCCACATCTAAGTTTCTATGTTGAAAATTCCCATATATAATATTGTTAGTAACATCTATTTTGATTGTATAATAACATCTATCTTAATTATTTGGAACAGATTTGAGCAAATAAGAAAAATTTAACATATATGAGCAAATAAGAGCGAGTCAAGGTATAAGGGAAGAATAACCACAACTGTGTCTTCATCTTTAAACAATTTGCATTATACAATAACCATCATGTTATTATAACTTCGATATATGTACCTCATCAAGTTGGATGATCCTGACGATAATCTTAAGAACATTAAAGGGTATGAGATGAGACTCGTTAGAGGCCTAAGCTCTCTATGGAATCACCCCTTTCATGCTCTTAAAACACATTTTGCTCTCATAAAGTGACCTTAGGGTACGAGATGAGCGTCATAAAAGCTAAAGCTTTATTGCAACATCCCTAAGATAAGTTTATGAGTCTTCAACAACTGATGTTTTTTCTTTGTCCCACTAACTATGGATAAGGCTCAACTGAGTGTATGAGTGACACCATGATATTGTTCTTTGACTAGGCAAAACTCTTAGTGTCATTCCTTATCCCCCTCTCTCAGCTAAGGATAAGGCTTGATAGAGTGACTAGGGGTTTGATCAAGAAGTTTTAGACCAATCAAGCCTCTCATTCTTAACTAACCCTAGCTTAATGGCCCTAGCTAATTGATTAGCGAAAACACTAAAGAAACTCAACTTAGTAGCCTCGCCTCTTTCACCGTTATGCTGACACACCATTGGAGCCTTGTCTGGTGCTCTTATCATGGATGACACACCATTATCCTCTTGGATCATGTAGGCCTTAGTGGCCTTTGGCCTAGATGACACTCTCATAGGCTAACTTACTTTGGACTTAGTGTCCTCAACATAGAGGATGCACCCACAAGCTGACTTATCCTAGCTTACCTTAACCTTATTGGCCTCGACATGGAAGATGCACCCCATAACATCTTATGGGTTTATGGAGGCTTACTTTTCGACTTACTTTCTGCCTTTTCTTGTTTGTCTTAGTGGGCTTAGTGGTTGAAAAGCACACTAGGTATACCCCCTGGTCTTCTCAGATTAGTGGGTGAAAGTGCATCGGTCTTTTAGTTCACCTGGTGCGTCCGTACATTTATTAATTTTCTATCTTTCTTTGAATGCATCGTCATTAAATGACTTAGCCTCCGAGTGTCTCAATGTTTCTTTATCTTTCTTTGACAACTCTAGCTTTACAACTCTTCCATGGTTTTTTTTGAGTGTGTTGGGGTAAGCTTTCAAAATCTAATTTAGTGATATAAGATGAGGACCACGTTAATTAAAATATAAAATATATGATGCTTTTACTTGGTCACTAGTTTCTGAGGTTAACTCTCATACCAAAAGTATCTTCAAGTAGCATAGTAAAATTAGGGTCATAACAATAAAATCAAGGAATTTGTTGCTAAAATGAGAATAAAAAAACTTAAAACTATAAAAGGTTGGATCTATCAATAATAGATCACAATCAAGATGCTAGGAATCAACAACTCCATAAAATAAATGAAAGATAGAGCGTAACACCCCCAAATTTTAGAACAAAAAAATTTATTTTGAAGACAATGTAGAATAATAACAAAACAAAACTAGAGAATTTCATTGCCATATCAATCATGAGAGAGGTGTTATAATCACCAAATACTTGCTTGATTCAAGGCAAAATGGGTTGAAAAAATAAAATATGTATCCACTAACAATATAACAATAATAATGAAGATGAGAATACTATAGAAGGGAGAAATATACAAATTCAAAATATAAGAACAAATCCAAGGGTTTAAATAACTAGAAAGAGGAAAAAAAATATCCCAACACAGTAGGCATTAATAATCTAAACCGGTTAGCACAACTCTTAGCTTAGCATAAATATAAATCCGAATCCCCAAGCAATGACCAGTTGTTGGCCCGCATCATTATCCTCGGTATACTCCAACTGATAGTTATACTCCTATAAATCATCCTTAGATTTATAGAAGACAAATCATCATACTAACCATACAAGTTTAGTATCAGTACAATAATGTATTAGTGAACCAAACTACCTAGACAATCATAAGGGCTCATGTTGCACATTGAGGTTGGATAATAACATGGTACACGACATGCTTAGAAAATGTAACACGTATGATTGTGGATATCATATATGTCATAGAAAAATATGTAAAGCACAAAAAACCACTCATCCATGAATCCCTAAGACAAGGCATGAAGGTGATTGCAAGTAATGTCATTATCTATGACGAGGACTAGTGAAGGACTGCAACTTCCACCTCTATTAGACAGTAGTGCCAAGGGGTTTTTCTCAAGAATTTTTAACATCCACCACACTTAGTCTCCCGAGTAAAGGAGCATACACTAAATTTGGGTATGAAACACCCCAAACACATTCATTATAATTAAACCATTATTTATATCCAGAATTAGGATGAATGTAGGACTACAACTCCCACCACCACTATATACTAGTGATAAGGTACTTTCTCAGGGATCCTCAACATCCACTATACTTATTCTTTTAGGTAAGGGGAGTACAATCAATTTTGGGTCCGCAACACCGACCACATTGACACTAGTGCTAGGGGCTTTTCTCAGGGATCTTTATCATCCACCATTCTTGGTATTTTAGGCTAGAGAGCGTAGTTAAGATAACTAAACCCTAAGTATGCATATGGAGGAGGACATATACAATTTAATCGTTCAAATCTAAATATTAATCCAATTGAGTGTTTTAAGTGTTGACACTAAACATAGAATAAGGTAATCCAAGCCACCAAAAAGGGTGTTTATGAGATAACACCAACTTAAGTATACAAGTGTTACAACACACAAAGTACAAAAGAATTTTTATTTGGTTTCTCTTAGTTCCAATTATGCATGGTTAATATCATGATTTAATTCTACAAAATAATGGAAAAGTTAGGATAGAAGCCCAAAAGAAGGATAAACAAATAATAGATAAGCATGATAAAATCAAGAAGAACTCATCGAATGGTCCCTAAGACCAGTTGACTTGCTTGGGCATAGCAGACCCCAAGAGAAATAACAATATAGAAAAACCAATTGATTGATAGGTCCAACCAATAAACTATTCATAAGAACTAATCAATGGATTTGGAAGAACTGATTTATGTGTTTAGACCAAGACCAAAACCACTTTGGATTTAGAATAACCAATCTATAGTTCTATCAAATTGATTAACTCTTCGTGTAAACTTATTGATGGGTTTATCCAACCAATTGATAGTTCACACAATACAGTTGATGTGTGCATCAAGCTGACTAATTGTTCATGTGAATTAATTAATGTGTTTAGTGAACCGATCGATTGGTCCGAGCAAAACAAAACCCAAACCCATCTTTCACGCTTAAAAAAATCACATAAATTTTCAAAAATACCCCTATCATGTTCCTATGTTGTATAAAATATAAGGAGACACTTAAAATCACATGGGTTTATGATAGATAAATCAATACACGTAATATTCATGCTAAATTCACCAAACCCATGCTTGATATCAAAATACTCAAAACATGCTTTAAATTATAAATATATAAACATTCCACATGCTTGAAATAAAGGATTCAAAATAATACATATGCATCATAGAAAACACCAAGTATATGAGACCATAATTACCAACATAAATACTTAGTCATATTTAAGACAAGAAAGTCTTACCTCCAAGCAAACTTTTTCTCGCACTATAATATACTCCTAAATTTATGGCACCTACCATAACTCTTGATTTTTAATAACATAATCAAGAATAAAAATATTTAAAAACTCCCTTTAAAATCTACTAAAAATCAAAAACAAAAGAACAAGTTACAAAGAGAAAAGTTAAGATGCTTAACATTTCTTTACACCTTAGTTTTTCCTTATTAAAAAGGAAAAATAGGTGAGAGCTAAGGATAAGATTCAGAGAAGAGATGAGAGAAATCACTTGATTAAGGGAGGGAAAATCAAGCGACAAAGCCTTTATTTTCAAGCTAAAAAGAAAGGGATAGAAGGAGAAGAATAAGGTGTAACATTTAGAGAATTAGCTCAAGGAAAAGAGAGAAAATGGTAGCAAGTGTTGGGGATAGTGGAAGATGGATCAAGAGGGAATATTGTCATCCTAAATTCCAAAGAAGGAAAAAAGGTTAATAGAAAATATAATTAAGAAATTAATTAATTCAACTCTTGCTATTAATAATATTACTGCATCCATAAGAGCATCTAATTAACATGACCATCTAAGGGATTCTCCTATTAAACATAAAAGATCACGGTCATAATCTTTCAAAAAAGGCAAGTTTAAGAGTTTATATATATTAAGGATGTTGTTGAGAGTCACTAGAACTATATTAGGCTCCAAAGATATCACTTTAAGGACATAAGTGAATGCTTGGACAATAATAACCCATTCCTCTAATGCCTTGAAATCACATGGATATTCTCCCTATATATAATATTCAAGAGTTTCATTAAATTCATATATCTCAATTGTAAATATCATTTAAATAAAAAATAATTATAATTAAATTATATTATCTTGGGTATATTGGGGATAGGTCTAATAATAGGACCCATAGGAGTGGACATTTCAATGTTAACCACTGAGGATGCCCTTTTCATTCATGGGCTTTTAGATTCTCTCCTCCATCTTATACTACTTGGCAATTTACAAGGCTTGGCTTGCTCTTAAAGTATTCACTTTATTCCTCAAATAATTAACATCTTCATTCAAGGTGTAAGAACTATGGAACCATCCAAAAGTACTTAAAAATTTGGTATCATTTTTACTTTACCACCATATTCTTCAATCTCCAATGCTTGAGTAAAGACATCATTTTGACCACATGTTAGCCTAGCTCATGTCACCCAAAATTCCTAATTTTAAAGAAATTATTATAGTTAGAGATGGATAAGAAATGATATCTAAATAATATTAAAAAGTGGATAATGCTAAAAGATTATCAAATATTTGTTGGGTTATTTCATTAGTAGACTTGCCCCTTTTTTGTCAATCCTAAACCTGATACAGGAGCACCTCTAGATCACTCTCAATCTTATTCTTTAAATGGTGAAGAACAAGAAGAATTAGCATACTTGGAAATGGAACCCATTGTACCTGAAAATTCTTGTACTTTTAATGTTTTGTCAAGTAATTCTTGTAGGTATTGTATATGTTTGCAAGAAGTTCATGCTATTGAAGATCTTTGATTTACAAGAAAATTATAGTGACATTAAAAGGATTACAAATTCATGCAATAACAAGGCTACAAGACACAAAGTTGGACTACATATTTTAAATCTATATATTACATTATTAAAATTTGTGTAGTTTTATTATTTTGTTGTATACTTTGTAATACTTGTAAAATGTCATTATAAGTCTTTAATATATTCTTGAACCATGCATTAGGAGGTTAATTTCATTAATAAAGGCCGAATAAGTGGGCTTTTAATATATATATATATATATATAAGGCTTGTACACCTTGATCTCAGATGATGTTGAGTTCATATGAATTTTCAAAAGAGAGAGCAACACTAAATCATGTGTGTTTATTCTTTTTCTCTTCTCCCTCTTTAACTGAGAGCTTTGGGGAGAGTTCTAGAGTATTCTATTGAGAAATAGAAGATTTCTCTTTATAATGATTATGATCTTAGGATTAGATATTGCCACTTTCCAAGGGATTTTTGACATTCTTATCAATTTCTATATCATTCGAGATTTTTGTGACTTTACAATACTTGAGACTTATAGAAAAAAGTTCCTAAATATGTTGAAGATTGTTTTTTATGATATTCCATATCAAAATTGACATCAAAGATTAACTATAGGTGGCGTAACTCAAGAGCAAAGTTCATTGCAGAAATCAGCATCAACATATGCTAGCTTATGAGTTCTTGTAAGATTCTTAATCTTCTTGCTTAAGTTCTTTGAATCTTGATACAGTCTTTTTGATTTATTTGAAGGTTCTTTGTGTTTTGAGTTTCCTTACATGTAATCAATACAATCTTTCATGGTTCCTATTAAGATCTTGGATATTCTTGCATGAGGGATTCAAGTTAGTGGTTTGAAAATTCTATGTGTGTGGTATGTGCATAATTGCACATACTATATGTGGTTTCTAAAATTTTTTTGAGTTAGTGTTTTACATGGAAACTTGCACGATTTATGTTCCTTTGTTGATATATAATCACATTGGTGATTATGAGTAGGTATTAGGGATAAATAAACATACATGAATTTGGAGAGTACATGGTTGTCATAGGGTGGCTGAGTATGTGTGCATATGTTTGGTGAAATTCCCTCATGTGTTTTATTGATTTAGTGTTTGAATATTGAAGGCCTTTCTTTTTAGAGATAGTACAGATTGATAGATTTCTTATTCTACATGATCTTATGCTAAATAGGCTAGACACTAGCATAATATTTTTTGAGAAGTTTCGAACTAAGGTTTTGAAACTTACTAAATTTTACATCAAGAATTTAATAAGATAAATGTTTTACGAAATTATTTTTGCTATATGATTTATATATTTCTTTCTTATTTTGTATTGTATTTATTGAACTTAGAAAAATTATGTACAATAATCAAACAAGACTTATATTGTAGAGGTGAGTGTTTCAGTTATAATCAATCTAAACCAAAACCTAGTGGAAATCTAAGTGTCTAGAATTGTAATAGTTGGGTCATGGAGGGGGAACAAAATTTTCATTCCATGTTTGATGCTATTCAAAAACTTTCAAATAATTTATATGTCACTAATTGTCAACTTATACAAATACCTACAATACAAACTTAACTGCAAAAGTTAGAGTTTAGGTTTGTCGAATAAGATTTAGTTCAAAATGTCCAAGAACATAGAATTTATATGGAGATTGATTAGGGAGTGCCATAAGATCAAATAATCCAGCTAAGGTAAGGTACGTGAATTCAAAAATAGACCATAATGAAGAGTCTATAGGGAGTGAAAGTAATAGAAAGCTCCACGACCATCAACCAAAGTATCATCAAAAGGAGGATAAGGGCATTAAGCTTGATATTCTTGATTTCGATGGTAGGCTTGATGTAGACCTATTTCTTGAGTGGTTACATGAAGTGGAGGCTATCTTTGAGTTTAAAGATTATGAAGATGAGCAAAAATTTAAACTAGATAGTGTTAAGTTTAAGAAGTTTGTTAGAATATGGTATGATAATCTAAAGAGGACTAAGAAATGAGAGGGTAAATTAAAGATAAAATATTATGAGAAACTTAAAAAGCATCTAAGGAATAAATTTATTCCTAAAGAGTATGAACAATACAAATATATTAAATTGACTACTCTAGGCAGGGACTACTAAGTATCAAAGAATATGTTAGCGAGTTCGAAAGGCGGCACTTGTATGTGGTGTCTATGAAAGGAAGGAACAAACTTGTGCTAGATTTTTAGGTGGCCTTAACATGATGATTTGGGACAAGGTCAAATCTTGTTTATATTATTCTTTAGATGGCATGATTAAACTATCCCTAATATTTGAAAATAAATTAAATCCACTAAGCCTCATGATAAATAAAGTACTCAATCTACAAAATACTACTCAAGTACTCAAGCTACAAAATTTAAAGTGAGTACTTCAACTTATACCGATCTCGATAAAAAAAAACAAGGAATTGCTATAGATTATAAAGGAAAAAAATAAATGAAATGAATTCGCTACTAGGTAATGTTTCAAATGCCAAGGGTTTGGACACTTCCCTCATGAATGTCCCAATCAAAGGGTATTATCAATACAAGAAATTAAAGCCGTGGAGATATGTGAGGAAGATCCTAAATTTGAGCCTTTTGAGGAAGCTTCTAGTGAAACCGAAGAAGAAGAGAGTGATTGTTATGCTTTAGAGAGAGTACTTCACGTACAAGCTATTGAGTAACCTACTTAAAGGGAGAAGGTATTTAAGATAAAAAGAAGAGTAGGAGATACGGTTTATCGTATTATCACTGATAGCGGATCTTGTACCAATTTTTTCAATGAAAGGATGGTTAAGGATTTGGGGTTGAAAAATACACCACATCCAAAGCCTTATTATCTTTAATGTTTGAATAAGGACAAGGGAGTCAAGGTAATAAAACCAACCCTAGTATCTTTCAAAATTGGTAACTACCATGATGAGGTGCTATGCAATGTTTTACCTATGGATGCATGTGGAATCTTTTTAGGTAGACCATGGAAGTGTGATAGAAATTCTATTCATAATTCTATTACCAATAAATATCTAGTTGAGAAGGATAATAAGAAGCATAAACTTAAACCTTCTAAGTGCAATAATGAGAGCATAGTTGAGAATAAAAAGAGTTTATTCTTGTATGAATAGGCTATAGTCAAATATATTCAAGAAGATGGAAGTTGTTATGATATGGTTTAAAATAATCTCTACAAGGGGAGAGAAATAATGATAATATTCAATTAGATAAACTTCTTGATGAGTATCATGATGTTTTTCATACTGAATTACTACCTATATTTCTACCTAAAAGGGGAATAGAACATGCAATGGATTTAATTCCTAGTATGTCCTTACCTAATAGGCCTGCATATGAATGTAATCTATAAGAGGATAAGGAGTTAGAAAAATAATTCCAAGAGCTCGTAGGAAAAGGGTATGCGAGGGAAAGCATGAATTCATGTTATGTACTCACATTACTATGTCCTAGAGGAGGTGCTTTATCTAGAATATCCATGATATTAGTCATGTTGGATGTCAAAGTATTAAGATTTGAGATGTTAAAGGAACTATATGATAAAGATGAAGATTTTGTTGACATCTATAATATATGCAAAAAGAATGGTAGTTATGGTAATTATTTACTACAACATGACTATCTCTTCAAACTTACTAAGCTATGTATACCTCATTTTAGTGTACGTGATTTACTTGTTAAAGAACTATATGAGGGGGTATATCTAGTCATTTTAGAGTTCATAAGACCATGAAAATACTACAAGAAAAATTTCTACTAGCCACAGATGATGAAACTAGTACAAGCTATTATTGGAAGATGCGTGACTTGTTAAAAAAGTAATAGCTTCTTCCATAAGGGTTTGTATACTCCTTTAATAGTGCCTAATCAACCTTAGAAAAGTGTTGGCATGGATTTTGCTTTGGGTTTACTAAGGACGCAAAGAAAAAAAGATCATATTCTTGTGGTATTAGATCGATTTTTAAAAATGGCACATTTCATTCCATGTAATAAAATTGATAATGCAACACATGTAGCGGACTTATATTTTCAAGAAATAGTAAGGTTACATGGAGTTTCCAAAATTATAGTATCAGATAGAGATATAAAATTCTTAAGCTCCTTTTGGAAGACACTTTGGCACATGTTAGGTACTACGTTATTGTTTAGTACTTCTCATCATCTTCAAATAGATTATCAAATTGAAGTGACTTATAGAAATCTAGGTACTTTGCTACGAGGGTCAGTGAATAAGAGCACCAAATATTGGGATATAAAGCTTGCACATGCTGAGTTTGTATATAATAGAAGTCCTTCTAGTATAACTCAATCAAGTCCTTTTGAGGTTGTCTATAAGTTTAATCCTTATCTACCCATTGATATGTTATCGTTTAAGAGAGGAAATATACAAAATTATGATTTCAAGGAAAGAATAAAATTCTTTAAAAAACTTCATCAACAAATTAAAAACAACACTAAAAAATCTAATGTTAAATACTAAGCTCAAGCAAATAAAAATAAAATTCAACAAATGTTTAAACTAGGATATTTTTTATGGTTGTATTTGAGAAAAGAAATATTTACAAACTTAGGAAAAATAAACTAATTCCAAAAGCCGACAAACTATTCAAAATCTTAAGAAAATTTAGAAATAATGTATATGAACTTAAATTGTTTGAACATTAGTGACATATCTCCTTACTATAGTGATGTTAATTAGAGGAAAAATTCTTCTTTACAAGGGAAGAATGATGAAATAGCATCTCTAAATTACTCTCAATCTTATTCTTCAAATGATGAAAAATAAGAAGAATTATCATACTTGGAGATAGAACCAATTATGCTTGAAAAGTCTTATGCTTCTAATGTTTTGTCAAGTAATTATTGCAAGTATTGTATATGTTTCCAAGAATTTAATACTATTGAAGATATTTGATGTGCAAGACAATGAAAATGGAATTACAAGGATTACAAAGTTTAAGGAATAACAAGACTACATGACACAAAGGTGGACTACATATGTTAAATCTATGTATTACATTATTAAAGTTTGTGTAGCTTTGTTACTTTGTTGTATACTTTGTAATACTTGTAAATTGTCATTGTAAGTCTTTAATATATGCTTGTACCATGCAATAGGAGGTTAATTTAATTACTAAGGGCCGAATAAGTGGGCTTGTTAATGAAAGGGCCTACATAAGTGTATGTATAGATAAGGCTTGTACACCTTAATCTCAGATGATGTTGAGTTCATATGAATTTTTAAAAGATAGAGCACACTAAATCATGTGTTTTCATTATTTTTCTTTGTCCTTCTTCAATTGAGAGCTTTGGAGAGTAGTAAAGAGTATTATACTGAGAAATAGAAGATATCTCTTCAGAAGGCTTAAGATCTTAGGATTAGATCTTGCCACCTTTCAAGGGATTGTTGAAATTCTTATCAATTTCTATATCATTCAAGATTTTGGTGACTTTGCAATACTTGAGGCTTGTAGAAAACTTTCCTAGAAATGTTGAAGATTGTTTGGTAATGATCTTCCACATCAAACCCTCACTTGGACATTCACTTTTGTATAAGGTACATATAAAGTACCTTCCTTTTTTGCTTGTTCCTTTGTCTCTTTATCCTTAAGAATCAAGTTCATTAGTATAGTTTGAAAATAAAAATAATAAATTTATATTAAACTATTTATTTCTTAATAACTCCTTTCTTACATCATTATTGTCGACGGACGACCTCTTAAAAGGGTATGCATTTGGCTTCGCATTTTTTTTAACCTTTTATCTTTTCTTTTGTCACTTACAACATACGAGTTATATAGAAAATCAATGTATATATGATAATAATCATTATTTAAGATGTAATATATATTATGAGTTATTACATACCTTAATTTCTTCTACTTTTTGATACTTAACAAATTTAACCCATTGTTGGGGTGTGATAACTAATAATCAACTCATGGGGGTTGTGATAGGTAAGCTCTATCTTAAAAAACTATGTAAATACATGCCAAATGATACTTCAATTCTTTATAAGAATTAACACATTTTTTTCATAATTTTCTTATAAAGTCCAAGCAAATCAAATTCATTCTACATGAGAGCAATAAAATTTATTATTACGTAATTTAAATGCGTAATATATGATGTAATATTGGTATATAAATGCTTACCATACTTGCATATCAGTCCATAAATTCTCCTTCATATTATTAGGTACCTTTCTCATGTCATAAATAGTAATGGGAACCATTTCATGGGCTATGGCATTCACATAGATAACACAATATGCCTTACTCTTTCTGTTTAGCATCCCTTCATTTGTAAACTCATTAGCCATCAATCTAATTCCCTTGCATCTCAAAATAACTACATTCTTAATTTGAACTCTTCCTCTATTTTCTTTATCATCTTTCACCCTTCATCTTGAGATGCCATACTTACATGAAACCATCGAAGAATTTTATTTTATTTTTAGATTCTAGTAATGCATTGATAATGATGTTGGATTATTCCCAGACTTTAAAGATTGACTTATAAATCACATTGGAAATAATTAAGATTTAATTTTTAAAGAACATTATTTACCCTACAATATGAATTTCACTGGAAAGCTTATTGCATTAGGAGTTTAATGCTTCTTTAGATGTCAAATTCAAGTTTTCTACACAAATGTATGTTTGTGTTACTATATGTGTGTTAAGATAAATATGCAAACACGAATGGATATAATGTGGTATGACTAGCATAATATGGATGTGATTATCTTTCCATATTTATTAATTAGTTTGTTGTTTACTTAGTTAATAAGTTTTCTAGGACACTTTGTTTAATAATTAAGAAGTTATGTAGGTTTTATCTTTTATCTTATGATATGTTTTTATCTTACTAAGATTTTGTTAGGATTTAATCATTATTATATTAGGATTAATGGGTTATTTGATTAGTCCATCTTATTTAGATTTTATATATCTTATTATTGAAGAGGTTATATAAAGAGGTGGATTTTAGCATATAAATATCTCATTTAAACTCATATTATTTTCTCATGGTGAAATTTAAAATTTAATAATAATGTAATGTGCTTTCTTTGTGATTTATCTCCTATTTTATCAATTTTATGTGAGTTATAAATTAAGAAACCCTCTTTATTAATTCTATATAAGTTAATACAAGAGTCATATAGTGAAGTCTACTATGTATTTCTTCATTAAAGATCATTTGAGAGTTATCTATGTAATGTTTTCAAAGCTAGTTTAAGGAAATTACTCTATGTTTCTTTAATTATATTCCTACACTATATTCATTAATCATTACAAATTTAACCCAAAACCTTCTAATGAGCGTTATTAACATCATTAGTCATCTATAAATGATTCATTCACTAAACCACTTATTCCTCCATACATTCTGATAAGTTTTTTTTTTCATAGTAGGAAGCAAGAAAATTTCTAACACTTAGCTTCGCTTACCAAATTTTAAATTTTCAATAAATACCAAGCTAAAATAAATAAAACCATTATAAAATTCCAACAAAGTTCTTCTTGATTAATTTTTTCCTGTAGGCTAACAAAATGGTGGCAACCAAACAAATAACAAAGCATATAAAGCGCCTGTGCCACATAACATGAAAAATGAAGCCATTGTAAAATTTCTACAACCAAATGGCAATAAACAAACACTCCAATAAACACTTTGAATAACTATTAAGTGGTATATAGCATATTAAAGAGTAAAATTGAACAAAATTACTTAAAGGAAGTCACCTTACTTATGGATGGAGAAATTGAGTTTTAGGGCAACATTAAGAAAAAAAATGAAGTGAGAAAATGCATACTTAAAGTAGTAAGAATGAAGATGATGAAAAAAAGATATAGGAAACAATGATAACGACAATGGGAGAAGAAGTTTTTAAGTGGCAGAAATAGTGGATGTTCTTTGTACCGCTAGAACCTCTCTATTATGTAAATAGGTAAAAATACAAGATTGATCTAGATTAAAGTTAAGAAAAAAAAAGTGGATTATGGTATAGATGATGACTTTAATATGAAACTATTATTAATAGCCTAAAAAATTACTTAGTTAAATATGAGAATTCCATTGTAAAATCATTGTCTATAGTGCATCGAAATGCATTCATTTTAAGATACACTATATACAGTTGTTATATCTTTATATCCATCATCTATAGTGTTCCCCATTAACCTTTTTTTTCTAACCTACACCTTTTTTTAACTAGAAATGATATATGACTTTTCTTATTTGTATTCTTTTTTGTTTTGTTGGGTATTTTGAGAGCTTTAAACCAATATAAGAGTGAGAAATGGATATTGGATAAACACAATACTCACTTTTGGAGCATAATTTTGCATCTAATACTAATTTATATTCTTTTTCGTACCTTCCTCATATGAAAATATTATCCTAAAAATCATATGTGATTAATGGTTGAACTTTCTACATGAAAAGGCAAGATCACAAGAGCAACACGAAACATCGCTATGTCAATATAGTGTCAAAATCTTTACATATATCAACTACTAAAGATAAAACCCATATGTATGCATAAATGATTTACTATGGGTTGATCGAGCGTGTATGGCTATTAAACTACACCAAATTTAGGATTCCTTTATTAGGATGCAAATGGGTTGATGATCAAAATAGTGTTTCTACTATTAAAATGAGGTTTACAAGGGTGGATTTTTCTAAAATTGGTTATAAGTAGGACCCTTTCATATTGGTCTCACAAGCAAAACAAGTATTCTATGTTATTGATCCATTTGATAAACAATGGTTTGTGGTCATATCAACTGAGAAATGAGATAATAACATTGAAGGATATAATGTTTTGACTATCAATCTACCTTTATCATATACCATTACTAACATTCTTGATGACATCTAAGTATGAAAAGATCACAAATACGAGGTTTTTATACCTGAATCAAAGTTTGTGCATAGAGATGGTTGGCACCGCAACTTAAAGTGACATCAATGAATGGTTATAATTTATTTTGTATGTAACTTTGTGTATTTCACTTTAAATTTAAAATTTATTTACATTTTGTATATTATTCCATATTCTATATTATTGAGAATGAAAATTAATTTGTTTATTTTCTTATTTTAGGTATGGTGTCTCAAGCTGATACACAAAAGAAGAAAGGAAAGAAAGGAAGAGCGAGGATGAAGGAGATCTCTAGAAATAGAAACTAAAACACAAGCCTAGATATTGACTTCAATGTGGATGGGTAGATAGTTAGATAACGTGGAAATAAGGGTGTTAGTTACTATTATGCATGGGCTCATTAGCATGTTTGTATCAGTTAGCATTATTGGAGCGATATCCTTAGAGATCTAAAGTATAGGGTGTATACTAACACAAAATATGGTTTGAATTTTATTAAATTTTGAATATATCATTATTGGCTTACTATTGATATATTAGTATTTCATGTCTCTTGTAGGCTAGATTTAATGCGGGCAAAAACTATAAGAAGGTTTTGATTAATAAAGTTGCTAAGTTATGGACATATTGGAAGCCCTAGATGACCAAACATTGTATGATTAACGATAGTGGCACTTTCACATCCACCCATCCAGAAGAATATGCCAACACTATCACCCTCAAGCAATGGAATACATTTATTAGGAGGAGGAATTCATCAAACTTTTTGGTATGTGCAAACTCTCATAAGACGAGCTACAAAGAATACTTTATTATTATACACTTCACTATACATTTAGATGTTTTTTTAATGTGATAAGATAAAAGTTAAAAGAATATTCGAAAAAAAATGTGTATTCTAATAAGAAAAAGATAATAAGGTGATTAAATAATCATTGGTAAGAAAGCAATAATTATCATAAAATTATTGTTTTCGCATTCTATATAGATAACATTCGAAATAATTGTAAACTTAAATTGTTTTTCCTTATGCAATATGAAAAAAAGAGAAATAAAGAAGCAGAGAGGATACATACCTTATATGTACATCCTATACAAGATAATGTTTGGATAGAGGCTAGAATAAATGAGAAAGGGTTAATAGTAAAGGAACCAATTGCATAAATAGTTGAGAAGATTGTAAGGTTTTGACCTTTCTAAATTATGACTAATTGAATACCATTTTGTTTTCCAACTATAACCATTTCTCTTGGAGGATGGTTTAAGAAAGGATCCTCCATTGGGTGTTTTTGATTATAAGGGCCCAAATGATCTTTTAGCTCATGCGTTGGGGACCAGAGAGCGTGATGGCCAAGTTCGAGCAATGAGTTTTGCAACAAATTGTCCAATATTGTTTGGATAGAACACTAGTTCCCACCCTTTAAATGAATATTTTATTGCTTTAAGAGAAGAAGTAGTTGAATTAAAGGCATCCCAAAAAAAGATGATGAAGAGGATGGATGAAAGGCCCTCTGCATAGTATGCCTTTGTACCCTCTACATTTGGCTGTCATCCTAAACCTTTTCCTGATGTTGATCATGTAATATACTGTAAATTTTAATATTTTTATCAATTACAGTTAAATAAATAGTTTTTCTTATGGATGAAATATTTATTTATTATAAGGTTTTTATCCTTGTGAATTGATTAGTAAAGAATGGGCCCATTGTGGCCATTGGTAAAGCATTTATCAAATTCAATGCATCCCTTCATCCTAAATTATTAAATGATGCATAAAATGCTAAAAAAAAATTGGATCTTGCTAAGAGTTGATGATGGAACCAGGGATTAGCTCCAACAAAAGAGAAAATAGAAGAGAGGTTGAGATAGGAAAATGATTTGATCTTCAAGTAACCCTTGAAATAAAATACTTACAATCACCACTTAAGGTATTAACTTTTAAGATAATGACTGGAAATTTTTTGAAGATACAACAAACCATGCACTATGTTTATTGGGGAATAGGAATTTGAACTGAGCCTATAGAATACTCAATTGTTTCTACCCTTTCATTCATCTTTACGCCCATATATAGAGTGTAAGGAGTTGAGAAAATTATAACCAAACCTTAGGTAACCATAGGGGTTAAATTTAACCACACTATACTCTAATGCATGCTAACTATGGTAGGACTCAAACAATCAACATGGGAGATGATGTTTCAAGCCTCTCACACTCCTTTTCCCATGCAACAGATGTTACATTAGGTTTACAACCTAATAATAGGACTTAGGAAACATAAATTACAAGAAAGGAAAAAACTAGTACATTACTCTTGGTTATGATTTACTAAATGGAGAAAAATAAACCTTCCCCAAGACTTCCCTTTAGCCTACTAATATGGCTAGACCACTAAATCCCCTTAATTAATTCTGATTAATCTCTTAGAAATCACCAAACTTAACCTCAAAATCTATTGCAAAAAGGAAAGTGGCTTTATACTTGAATCTCAAAAATGGGTGCTCCACGAGCTCCTTGTTAGATTATTTTGGCCAAGAGTTTGCATGGTTTTTCAAGCCATATTTTTTATCCATATTCAAGCCATAATAAGTCTAAAAAAAGGTGGTGAGTTTATGGTTTTTAATTATTTTTACATGGCTTGCATGACTCCTTATAATCTAGCTCATATTTTAGTCCAAGTAAGGAGAGTTTTTGATTCTCCTAAATTAGAAAAAATTACGAATAGCTTATTATTATCATAAGATGGGGATACTCCTACATCATCCTTCCCCTCTTGAGAAGAACCTCCCTTATCCTCATAAGGATCATTGTGTATGTAGGGAAGTATATCTCCCACATAAAATGTGGTTGATACGTCCCCTAGTTCAGATGGAAGCTCCAGCCTGTATGTATCTCATTAATCTTCTTAATTCTAAACCTCATATGATCATATAATTTCTTGAATTAGTTATCCCTATCAGCTGCTTCAAAATTAACTTATTCTTCAATGGAGAGAGGAATGAGATCAATTTGGGTGTTGGGATTCACTCCATACACCACTTCAAAAGGGGAACAACCAGTGGCATAAGTAGGAGACCAGTTGATGCAGAAGCATCTAATGAACCTAATGATTGTCATGTTCATATTAATTCTCAAGGTAAGGAAGATTTATATTTCTTAATATTGGAGCCTATCATGTTAAATATTCTTGATAATTCTTATATGCTTGATATTGAAAAACATTAAAGTTGTTATTGTAGGTTTGTCAAATATTTGCAAGATGAATATGTTAATACACTTTAATGTGTACAAGTATTCAAAGCATGTAAGACTATGGCATACATGGGATGATACTTTACAATAAGAAGACATAGTGATGATATTCATTAGTTGTATTAACTTGTTGTAAACCCTAACCCTAAGGTATTTTATGTAAGTTAGGGTTTGATATAATTTCATGTATGTATCTTAGTGAATTGTATAGCTTTGTAATATTAATCCTTAGTATCATTTAGCCAATGATATTATGCTTTGGATTAAGTGTTTTATAGGCTTAATTCAACCATGATAAGTGGGCTTGGATTAAGGGAAAGAATCGGCTGGTTTCAGCATGATACCACCGACTACTTCCTCTCCTATATATATACCTGTGCGCATGATTTGTAAGGAAGAATTGAATGAATAATGAATAATAATTTTGATCAAACTTTGAGCATAGCAATCTGAAGTATATATCTCTCATTTTAGTCGACATTGATCAAGGAAATTTTGGTACATTGCCTTCCTCCATCAACACTCAAACTCGACATAATTGAGCAAATCTGCCGAGAACCATTACCTTTGTTACTTGATTTCTTCACCTATAATCCTTCTTAATCCTTCATTTATTTTGCATCATTTTGTGGGTGAAATATTCTACCATCAACCTTTGATCTGACCTTCCAACTACTTTGATAAAACACATCATTTTTGGTATCAAAGCTTCGATTGTTTGAAGTTGTCACAGAAACCCGACCCTGCAGACTAGAAATCGCGTGTGTGTTTTTGCATCAAGAACTCCACGGCTACTCAACCTTTTCCTTGAATTATTTCTTATTTATTATCTTCTTGAATTTTTATTGAAGTTCTTTCTCAAATTTCTTGCAATCTTGCAACGATCTTGTTGCATTTTCCCCATCATTCCCACATAAAATATCGACAGGTTGCAGGTTGAATCTCAGCAGTTATGTGTGTCGCCTTATGTGCCACGATTTTGTGCCTCCCCAGCACCTCATTCCTCCTTCATTCTAATCTTTATTGATTTGTGATATAGTGTGAATCAACCCATTTCAATTTTCCTTCGTGCATCAAACAGAGAAGGCAACAAAAGAGTCAAAACCCTAGACCTCACCTCAGAATCGACCGAATAGACCAGGAGTTGAAGACCCTCTATTTGAACCATTTCTTCTCATTTTCTCTAAAAGAATTACTCAATCCTATCCCTCTAGATCTCCTATACATCTTCTATGAAGCAAACAACACGATTCTCCCCCTGGAATATGTGCATTTGTTGAAGACAAAGAAGTGACATTCTATCATTTATGTGGTGGAAGTTTACACCATTTATAGAAGACATCTCCCATTTTGTGTGTATCTACGTGTAGTGACTATTCTTGGGGTTACAAGATCTCCTTTGTGCCTAATAAAGGACTGCAGGTAGTGATTATAATTTGATTGTGAATTATCAATTAGTTTGTGCCTTGTTTGGTTGTAGGAAAAACAAATCCAGCACCTACACTTTGTGGAAAATATTGTGTGCATCAAGAAGGGTTGTGTGTCAACCTTCACCATGGCTAGTGAAGAAGTGTGTGCCCTGTTAGATTCCATAAAAAGCCTCACCACATGCATGTATGCTCAATTACAAACTCAAAACACACTACAACATCAACTACAAAGTGTGGAAGATAAGTTGGCCGAACAAGAGAAGCATAAACCATGGCAAGTTCGCATGGAAACCACACATGATAGTTTGGAGGTAAGAATGAAGTCTATGTGCCATGCCAAGATTGGACGTGGATATTTCAATATGCCTCATCATGAAGATGGAGAAGACGAGATAAATTCTTTTGGCTCAAACAACCAAAGAAGACCACCTACATTCCAAGTAAGAAATGCACACCATGAAGATCAAGGTATTAAACTTGACCTTCTTGAATTTTATGGTGATTTTAATGTGGAGTTATTTTTTGAATGGTTACATGAGATTGAGGATATTTTTGAGTTTAGAGAATATGATGATGAGAGACAATGCAAATTAGCTACTCTAAAGTTCAAAAAGTTTGCTCAAATTTGGTATGATAATTTAAAGCGAATAAGAGAAAGACAAGAGAAGTCTAAAATAAAATCTTGGGAAAAACTTAAAAATCACTTAAGAAAGAAATTTGTGCCTAGAGAGTATGAACAAGATATGTATGTTAAAATGAATACTCTAAGGTAATGTTTATTTAGTGTAGAAGAATACACTAGAGAATTTGAAAGACTAGCCCTTATTTGTGATGTTCATGAAAGAAAAGAACAAAAAATGTGCTAGATACTTAGGTGGCTTAAATAATTTAATAAGATACAAGGTTGATATGTACTCTTATGACTCTCTTGATGACTTGATTAAATTGGCTATGAAATCTAAAAGACAAACCAAAACAACTAAAGCCTATGTTAAGTCTAATGCTTCAACTTCAACTAAACCCTATTCTAACACCTTTACACCTAAATCAATATTTTCATATGATAAAAAGAATAACAAAGATGATAAAGGTAAAAATAAGGTAGTTGAAATGGCAAATAAACAATGTTTTAAATGTAAAGGATATGGACATTTTGCTAGAGATTGTCCTAACCAATGAGCCTTAACCTTATATGAAATAGAAAACATGGAACCATGTAGTGATGATGATGAATTAGAAGTTGAATCTCCTAATGAAATATTAACTATGGAAGAGGAAGAAGGAGACCCATGCTTTGTAATTCAAAGAGTTTTACAAATACAACCTAGTGTTACACCTACTCAAAGAGAGAAACTTTTTAAAACTAAGTGTAAAATAGGTGACATGGTTTGTAGACTCATAATTGATAGTGGTTCATGTACCAATGTTGCTAGTGAGGCAATGGTTAAGAAAATTGGTTTGGAAACTATTAATCATCCTAAACCCTATTATTTACAATGGCTAAATAAGGATAAATGAGCTAAAGTAAACAAAAGAGCTTTAATCACATTTTCTATTAGAGACTATCATGATGAAGTTCTATGTGATGTTTTACCTATGGATGCTTATGGATTACTTTTGGGTAGACCATGGCAATATGATAGAAAAGCAACTCATGATGGAGTAACTAATGAATATGTGGTAAAATAAATAAAAACAATTGTATAGGCTCACACCTTCTTTATGTGATCATATGCCTTTGAGTGATGACAAAAAGAGATTATTTTTACATGAAAAGGATATGGAGAAATGTATAAAAGAAGAAGGAATTTGTTATGCTTTAGTTTCTAAAGATTCTAAACCTAAAAAACAACAACTTGAAAATCCTAATCTAATTAAGTTGCTTGATGAGTATAATGATGTATTTCTTGATGACTTACCTCCTGGATTACCACCTAAAAGAGGTATAGAACATGCCATTGATATTGTTCCTAGTATGCCTATTCCTAATAAACCGGCTTATACATGTAACCTAGAAGAAGCTAAGGAATTACAAAAACAAATACAAGAGCTTATGGATAAAGGATTTGTGAGAGAAAGTATGAGCTTTTGTATATTTCTTCTAAATGTTGCTTATGTCAAGTTTATGAGTTATTTTTGGAAAACTTTATGGCATATGCTTGGTACTAAATTGTTATTTAGCACTTCACATCATCCGTAAATTGATGATCAAATTGAAGTAACTAATAGAAATCTTGGTACATTATTCAGAGGTTTAGTTAACAAAAGTAATAAAGATTGGGATGTTAAGTTAGCTCATGCAGAGTTTGCTTATAATCGTAGTCCATCTAGTACTACTCAAACTAGTCCATTTGAGGTGGTGTATGGTGTGAATCGTCACATGCCTATTAATATGATTCCGTTGAAAAAAGGTGAATTGTAAAATTATGAAGCTAAAGATAGAATACAATTTTTTCAACAACTTAATGAGAAAATAAAAAATAATATTGAAAAAGCCAATGCCAAGTATAAAGCTCAAGCAAATAAGCATAGGAACTCTTATGTGTTTTCTCCTGGTGACTTAGTTTGGTTACATTTGCATAAAGAAAGATTTTCTAATTTGCGTAAAAACATACTAATGCCAAGAGCTGATGGTCTATTTAAAATACTAAGAAAGTTTGGAGATAATGCTTATGAACTTGAACTTCTAGATTCTTATGGTAGAATTTCAAGAAATTTTAATGTTGGTGATTTGTCTCCTTATTATTCAGATGAAAATTTGAGGGCAAATTCTTTTCAACTTGGGGAGAATGATGCAGGAGCATCTAATGAACCTAATGATTGTCATATTCATATTAATTATCAAGTTAAGGAAGATTTAGCTTTCTTAATGTTGGAGCCTGTCATGTTAAATATTCTTGATAATTCTTATATGCTTGATATTGAAAAACATTCAAGTTATTCTTATAGGTATGTCACATATTTGCAAGAAGAAGATGTTAATACACTATAATGTGTACAAGTATTCAAAGCATGCAAGACTATGGCATACATGGGATGATACTTTACAACAAGAAGATATAGTGATGATATTCATTAGATGTATTAACTTGTTGTAAACCCTAACCCTAAGTGTATTTTTTGTAAGTTAGGGTTTGATATAATTTCATGTATGTATCTTAGTTAATTATATCGCTTTGTAATATTAATCCTTAGTATCATTTGAACAATGATATTATGCTTTGGATTAAGTGTTGTATGGGCTTAATTCAACCATGATAATTGGGCTTGGATTAAGGGAAAGAATCGACTGGTTTCATCATGATACCACCAACTACTTCCTCTCCTATATATATACTTGTGCGCATGATTTGTAAGGAAGAATTGAATGAATAATGAATAAGAATTTTGATCAAACTTTGAGCATAGCTAGATGAATTCTATCTCTCTCATTTGAGTCAACATTGAGCAAGGAAAGTATGGGACATTGCCTTCCTCCATCAACACTCAAACTCGACACATTTGAAGCTTGTTCAAATCTGCCGTGAACCATTACCTTTGTTACTTGATTTCTTCACCTATAATCCTTCTTAATCCTTCGTTTCTTTTGCATCATTTTGTGGGTGACATCTTCTACCATCAATCTTCGATCCAAACTTCCAGCTACTTTGATAAAACACATCACTGGTTGTAAGTGAACTCCACGTGATTAAGTTTGATGTCCCAATCCCTCAAGGATTTGTGAACCAAACTCCTCAAAAGCATAGTAATGGTACGATTAGTGACTTCTATTTAACCATCTATTTGGGGGTGATAGGTGGTGCTAAAAATAAGTTTAGTATCAACTAACCTCCATAATATCTTCCAAAATTAGTCATGAAACTTGGCATCCTGATCAAGAACAATTGATTTAGGAATACCATATAACCTAACTATCTCTTTGAAGTATAGATCAATTATGTAAGAGGAATCATTTGTCTTGTGATAAGGGAAAAAATGAGCCATCTTGTAAAATCAATTGACCACCACCATAATGGCATCATTTTACCTTTATGTCTTAGGTAATGCCAATGTGAAGTCCATACTCATATGATCGCAAGGATGATATGGGATCGATAAAGAAGTATAAAGCCCTTAGTGGAAATGAATCTTGGACTTTTGGAAAGTAGAGCACCTTTCCACAATTGATTATACATACCCTACCATTATAGGAAAATAAAAAGGCTTTCGAGGTACATTATAAGTTTTATTAATGCCAAAATGTCCTGCTAGTCCTCCTCCATGTACCTCTCGAATCAGTAACTCTATGATATAACTCTTAGAAATGCATAACTTGTTACCCCTGAAAAGGAAACCATCTTGAATTAGGTAGGGACCTCGAGCCTCGCCTTGGTCTTTGATAGATGTTATTCCACAAGCAAACGGCTGCGTTGTAGCATGTTAAGGTTGTATCCATAGGAACTTCGCAATTAATTATCAAGTTTCATTATTTTAGCTATCTATATTTGCTATAAAAGGGAAATGGAAGTAAATAGTAAATTGACTAATAAATTACAAATGATGAGACTATAGATGTAAACCTAAGATTGAATTTCGGTCTCCTTTTTTGTATGAAAAAATAAATTATTAATATACTGTAGTATAGTTCAAGATTGCTTTGAATGATCAGTTAATTTTAATTTACTTGCCTCTTTTAAGGTCCAAGAATGTATCTAATCTAATTCATTGACTACCTTCATGACTAATGAATTAGATTAAACTTATTAAATACCACTAATTTAAACTGTCCCTAAGAATCAATTGTCTACTCTTGTGATCAATTGGATTCCCATTTGTATATTAATTTTCTAACATTGAATTCAACCTTTCAATCATAATCAGCATATATATATATATATATATATATATAGATTCTTTCAAACCTTACCTACATTATTAATTTCTAACATATGAAATAACTGATATGAACCATACATATGACATGCAATTTAACTCATCTTATTCATACCAAATAGAGCCTGATTCAATCCTAGAGAAAGATTATTACTCACTCATGACTTGAATAAAATATAGATAATAAATATAATTGATATGCATGTTACATAATTAACAAATAACGGAAGAGAAAAAAAATGAAAAGATCAAATCATAGATTGAATATAAAATTAATGACCCGTAGAGTCAAAATATAGCCTTCAAAATATTGATTGAAGAACACAAATTACATATAAATTGAATATAGATTACAATGGATTGTTTTTTCTTGAGAATCATAAAGAGGAACCAGCATTCTCCTTTTGAAATATGTCATGCCTCCCCCTTTTATACCCCTTATATATGCACATAAAATAGTGGGAGATCATGTGAAAGAAATCATGCAAAATGGTAATAACTATATTTTATATAGCCGTGCAAGGCTACACTGGCTGGGCCTATAACTTTTCGACTCTCAATAGAATGGATGTGCATGGGTGTGCAAGGGCATGCTGGGTTGTGTAAGAAAAAATGTTTTGCAAGCTTTGTTTGATAGTTACACGACTGTGCAAAGCTGCACTGCCTAGCCGTGCAACTTTTTTTTTTCTCAAAAATTAAGGGATTTGGACTTGCACGGGTGTGCAAGGTTGCATTAGCTGTGCAACACCCAAATCTTATTTCCCTGGCTTCCCTTGCTTCTCTTTTTGACTCTTCGACCATCTTTACTTCTCCAATGATATATAAGGTTGATTGTCTTCACTTAAGGCCCTCCATAATTGATTATTCTCTTAACTCCATGCATTATTCCATTGAAACATTGTGTTTGTGCAAGAATTTCCTAAAGTCCATTATCGAGAGAACAATAACACAAACAAGGCCAAACAAGAAAACAAAAGTGTATGGAAAGCAAGATAAAAATAGGGAAAAAATTTAGCTTATCAACTCCCCCATTCTTACTCTTTTCTTGTCCTCAAGCAAAACACCAAGCAACAAAAGTAAAACAAAAGATAGAAGGGAATGGGATCAAAGCATCAGATGATATAACTTACTACATGGGCAAGACAAACAAATCTAGATCGACCCATATTGCGAGCATTAATAGTAAGAAAATAAACATAATGTTGTGAACACTCCTCAAATCCTAACTCCCAAATTAGTATTAGTATGACACTCTAAGAAGGTTTAGGATCACATAGTTGTTCATCTTTATGAGATAAGAATTAATAGAGAAGTAGACTTCCTTACTTGAGATAAGGATAAAATATTTATGCTCATGTGTATAGGTTTCTCTCAAAATTCTCTCTGTTGATCGTGATTGACCATAATCTTGCATGTACACTCATTCTCCGCCACTCAAAAATTAATACACAATACAAAAACCATAAAGTCTTATTAAAGGAGTGATGGGGCTAGGATAAGAGGTAGGATAAGTCTAGGATTGTAGCTAAAGGCCAAAAAACAAATGGAGCAATATTAAGAAAAAAAATATCTCAGAATCTGAGATTAGCAATTTGTCACCATACCTCAAAGTAAACCAACAAAGACCTTTTTCATCAACCCATCTCTTCCTACTTAGATTATATAATTAAATTGCCTGTAACTCAATGTTAACTCTTTTTATTATTTTATTATTCTTTTCCCCCTCTTTCTCTTTCTCTTATTCACTGTTCTTTTTAAATTCTCCTTTTTTTTCAAATGAAAAAGAGAGAAAGAGAAAAGAAAGGGGCGACATTTCTTGTCATTTTCCAACTACAAAAATCTACCAATGTCTTCTTTGTTATCCTCCTATACTTATACCTAGCCTTCCTACATTTAAATACATTAAAGAGTTATCACTCCTTAGTTTTTGGACAAGGACTAGGTAATAAATCAGAAATAAGGTCACCAATATAGGTTTTTGATCGAAAGTTAGGCCAAAGGCTCAAAGAGGTTAAGCAAAGGGATTAAATGCTATTTGGTAGGCTGTTTGGCTAATATAGCTAAGAAAAGAAAAGAAAAAGTGCCTTAATCATCTTAATGTATGAATAGATCATATGTGACCTTGAATAGAATTCATGAAGGTTCTAGATTCACACATCAAAGGAGAATACACACAACAAAGGAGCAGTAATAATGTAAAAGTGATGGACAATCTATAAGGCCCAAGATCTCATTGGTTCTTTTGCTACTAAATCTAATTCCTATGTTTCAGTCTAGATGGGTAAATCAATGAAGATGAACATCTAGAGTGATAAAGTAATAAATGGTTTGAGAGCCTATCAATTAGAGAGTTCACACTTAAAAACATTTCAATACGTTTTTTCTTGCACTTGCTCGCAATCTATAAGTCTCACTAATGTATGATTAAGCTATGTAGAAAGTTCTATCAAATTTCCATCATCAACTTATCATTTCTCAAATCTCTTTTTTTTTTAAATAAGGGAATACCATACAAATAGAGAAAAAGAGAAAAGTAATGAAAATGGAAAGCGATAAGCTAACAAGAATCCTCCCATGCTTAGTCAATACATTATCCTCAATGTGAGGGTAAAAGGGGGAATGGGAGATAAGTGTACTCTCTGCGGGGGCTGTGGGGGATGGAAACCGTGTTTGAGATGCCATTGATACATTTTATGTATCATGGAGTTCATTTGGTATATAGGAGCGACGAATTCCTTGAAACTGGTAATTTGGGCCTCTAGCGTATCGAAGCGTGCATCAATACGTTGAAACTAGGCATCATAAGATGTTCCATAAGAAGTGAAAGGGCTTAGATCTATGTTAAAGGATGGGGGTGGAGGAAGATGAAGTAAAGGAGAAACAGGTTCTTCACTAGTGGCATTTAGTTTCTCTTCCTGAGGAGGGAGAACATGTTGACCTATGCGGAGTGTGGCTAGAGAAGGTAACCAGTTAACATCTCCGTTATTAGTTAGAGCGGCAAAGGTTCTATTTAGTAACTGATACCACGCTTCTTGGTTATAGTAAAGGTAATACTACAACCCGTCTTGCACAATGAAATTCATGTTTATGCAAGTTGTTATCCCCAGATATATCTTTGGGAGGTCAATCGGGATATACTCGATGTCGTATCCAAGATTTCAGGCGATGTACATCACGATGCCTCCGATAATGATATCACTACTAATGTTAGTACTAACATTATTGAGGTGATCTGCTAGATAATATCCTCTATGGAGGGCATCATTTCAGAGCAAACAATAGAGAGCTCATAGCTCAAGCTTTCATATATTCCCTTGGCTTTCACCTTGTCCAAAAAGTATCCTGGCCAACAACCGTTGGACATACCTTAGCACAGAGTTGTAGATCAAAGAGGCCTTAGTGTGATGTCTGTTGTAAGGCCTAACACCACAACCCCGCTTTAGCAAGTATATTTGGGTCTAAAATGCCTAAGGATCCTAGAATTGGCAATCCTCAAGACAAAGTCTCAGCCCTACAATAGGGAAATGAAGTAATTTGGAGAATTGTGCTAGTAACATAGCATGAGACTCACTGAAGAGTATAAAAGATATAGATTCCCCAATTTTCTCAAAAGTAAAGGATCTAAGGAACTCAAATATGAGTCCCTTGCTCGTGTGTGGAATGAGTAAAGAAGAAGGAGAGACTGCCTCTAGTAAATAAATACTCGACATTGTCTTGAATCCCTAATTTCTCAAGACACGTCCAATAAATATATCCAGCGGACGTTATGTTTCGAGAAGATATGGCCTTATAATGCTCTTGGTGGACCAAGCAGGCAAATACGATGCCATAGGGATTTGATGGTTTGAGTATTTCAGGATATACCTCATCCTCGAGATTATCGTTATAGTTGTCGTGATGATTCTCCTTCAGTTCCCACAACGATAGACTTGGTACTCTTTTTCGAGGCCATTTGCAAGAAAAACCTACAAATCTGAAATGAAAATACCAAAGATCAAAAGCTATGTAAGAAAAACAGGTATTATAAGTATCAAATTTGTAATAAAGATAAAAATAATAGGATTTAGTCAAGCAATTGGGGGAGAATGGAAATCAAATTGTAATTAAGCTCAATTTATGCAATGCACGGGTGAATGGTGAAGATGGTGCAATGGTGGCCACAGTGGTGCACGGTGGAAGTTGTGCACTATTGTGGTGGGTGTGGAGAATTAGTGCATTCGTGCGGTGGTGTGGTGGTTGTGTATAAGTACAGTGGAGGGCTAAAGTGGTTGTGTAGTGGTAGTGTAGCGGTCAAGCAGAGGTGTGCAGTGCTGCGGTGGTTGTGGAGAGTTATGGTGCAATTGTGCGGTGGTGCGGTAGCGTGTAGGGCAGTTGTGTGGTGTTTCGGTGGTTGTGGAGACAATGGTAAAGGTGATAGATGACATTGGTGGAGTTTGATATAGGTAGTTAGGGTTTGGGAGCAACATATTGCAATGAATCAAAGGCAAAGGAAGGGCACGCACAGGGGAAGTTATGGGTGTGCAATATATACACGAATTTGCACAGCTATGCAGTAGTGCATGGCTTGGCTATGTATGAAATCAAATCTCGTAAAATATAGGAAATAGATTGGCATGGGCGTGCTAATTAAGCACATCCAAGCTGTGCAAAATTTTTGGTCTCACAAAATTTCTGGGTGCAACAACACATTTGTGCCTGATTGGCATAGTCTAGTCATGCGTGATTCTTGGTCTTGTAAAATTTGGGGAAGAATTTCATAGGTCGTGCGTTAGGTCTTACAATACTTGTTTATGAGATTTTCCTTCCCTAGGGGTTGTACGGCTGTACTTCAGGTCGTGCCTAGACCATGCAATGCCCATTTTGGTTTATTTTGGCCAATTTTGCCACGAACTTGCTACTTCTTCCTGGACTTTCTTCTCCCTAAATTGTAACATAAAAGGTCCTACTGAAATATTGCAAAATAAAGGAAAATTAAAATTAAAGAAAAATGAAAACAAAATAAAACTAAAAATGGAAATGAAGGAGAAAGCACATAAAAATTGGGTTGCCTCCCAAAGAATACTTGTTTTAGGTCTTTTGCTTGACCACATTTTATTCAAATGGAAGGTGGATCTGGGAAAGAGAGTGTGCTCATTTTTTCTACTAGAGAACCAATAATGTAAGGCTTCAATATTTAACCATTAACTTTGAAAATGCTTATTGACTCACTCCAAATATCTATAGCCTTGAACGGATATACCTTTTGAACATAGAATAGCCCCGACCATCTAGAACAAAGATTTCTAGGGAAAAGCTTGTGGCATGAATTAAAAATGAGTAGAGAATCTCCTTTGTGAAGTTCCCTTTAGAATATATGCTTACCATTTCACTTCTTGGTTCTCTCCTTATATATTTGTGCATCATCATAGGCATCCAATTGCTGCTCATCAAGCTCGTTTAGTTCAAGTTTTCTCCTTTCTCTAACGGCTTTTAAATCATAATTGAACACTCTTATTGCCTAAAATTCCTTATGCTCAACTTCAACAAGTAGATGAAAGTATTTTCATATATTAATCAGAAGGGTGTCATTCCAATCGGTGTCTTGTAGGCGGTTCAGTAAGCCCATAGAGCATCATACAACCTCACTACCCAATCTTTTAGTGTGCGGGCCACCGTTTTCTCAAGGATCCCCTTTATATTATATTTGGTGACTTCCACTTGTCCACTTGTTTGGGGATTTTATGGCATGTCTATTTTATAAGTAACACTGTATTTCTTCAGAAGTGTGCTAAGAAGTCGATTGGTGAAATAGAAACCACAAACACTGATAATTGTCTTGGGAACACCAAACCTTAGAAATATCACTTTCTAGAATAGTTGGACCACAAACTTAGCATCATTGGAGGGAGATGCCACTGCTTTCACCCATTTTGAGACATAATCTACATTGACTAGAATAAACTTGTTATTGTAAGAGTTTCATGGTCACATCCTAACTTATTTTCTACTATAATAGCCCTGTATTCTTAGTTAACCATTCTCCTTGTATTTGACTATGTTGAGGACCATCAAGGTCCTATGTCTTATACACTTTGTTTAATTATTTATGTAACTTGATCTTGTGCACTCTACTTTAATTGGTAGGTTTGGTTTTTAACCTTGTATCTAATATGTCTCGAGCGGTTGACATCTATCATTTGTTAGGTACAGTAGTAGCACCCATTTTTCCTAAATATGTTTAGTATTTTTGGCTTCTACACCGTTTTAAAACAAAAAAATTCAGTAGTAAAAAAATGAGGTGTTATAGATAACACTTTTAGAAGTGTTAAGCTATAACCTTGAGAGATTAGATAACTTAGAGAAATTCCAAAGAAGGGTTGAAATTGAATAAACATCACCCGTTCTAAAAAAATAAAATATCATATTCAAATAACAAGGACATAAGCTTCACTCATTTGCATTTAGGGTGAGGTTAGAAGCCAAGCCTACCCTAGAATGTACTCAATAATCTATTGAGATACTCCATGACAATAATAATAATTTAAGGTGAAATGGGATCACCTTGCCATAAAAGGTGGGTGCAGTTCTCCATTTAGAATTAGGGAATAACTCACTATAGATTATTAGCCGAATAAAATGGATTGGGAAGTTCAGAGCTAACAACATCTTCTCCAAGAAATATTAATTCACAGAGACATAGGTTTTTCTCATGTCCAACTTGATCATGAATCTTGGTGACATGTCTTTTTTTATTGTAACCATCCACCATTTTAGAGGCCATCAAACTGTTGTCTTCAATGCTTCTACCTTTTACAAAGGTGGCTTGATTCTCACCAATGGAATTAGATAAATACTTGTTGCACTATGTGAGTCAGTACCTTAGCTAGTATCTTGTATATTTTTTTGAAACATGCAATAAGCATGAAATCCCCTAGCCTTTCTACATACAGGATTTTTGGTATGACATTAAGAGATGTGATATTAATAGCTCGAAGTATATGCCCTGTCACAAAAATTCCTTAACCTATTTCCATACTAAATCCTCTACTGTGTGCCAAATTTTCTTGAAAAAGAAAGGATTGAAGCCATCAGACCCCAAAGCTTTCTTATTATCCATGGAGGATAAAGCAGGCTTAACATCTTCTTTAGTGACAAGAAGGGGGAGGGTCTTTCCTTCTTCAATAAATATATTCGGTCCCCTATTCACCACTTCATTAGAAAAAGAACCAATTGAGAGGTAGGTAGTAATTTGAAGTTGGTTATAAAATAGTGAAAATTCTTGGAAAATATTCTCTAAGGATCCCCTCATTATGTCATTATGGTCTCGGATAGGGTGAATTATGTTAAGCATAACCCTTTTACTCACCATGGAGTGAAAGAACTTGAAGTTTCTATCCCAATTCTTCAACCACTTTATCCTTAACTTCTATTTGTAGAAACTCTTCCCACACCTTGCAAGATGTTCAAGCATCCCCTACATTGAGCCTCTTGCTAGATAAGCTAAGCATCAGTAGGTATAGATTCAAGTCGCTACTAGATAGAATCAAACTCTTGCCTAGCATTATGAACCTGAGAAGATATACTACCAAACTTCAAGTTATTTAACCACTTGAGTTGTCCTTTTACCACCTTTAGTGCTAGACTTACCCCTTCCAACGTGGAGCCTATTTGACGACATCTTAAGTTATCCTAGACTATGGAGTAGAAGGAGGGATCTTCCACCAACATATTACAGAAACAAAAAGATCTAGGGCGTGATTGAGATTCTTATCTAATAATCACAACAATAGAGGCATGGTGAGAAACTCCTAATGGAAGACCTATCGTATGCGAATCTCCATACATATGACCCTATGCTTGATTGCATAACATTCTATCCAGTTTACTAGCTATTATGTGAGAAGCATCTTGTCTGAAGGTAAAAGTGAGATATACTCTTATAGATCTCATGTCTTCAACCTATAACTTATGAAGGCAGTGTTAGAACTCCATGAGCTCTTGTGCATTCTAGTTCCCTTTCATCTTCTTTGGTTGGTTGAGAATAACATAAAAATATACCATAATGAGCCACAACAAGTCAAGCACTTTATAGGAATACAACCATTACCAAAGCTCCTTTCTTGGAGATCCTTTATTGCTTGCATAGATCGAACTCAAATAAAACTGCATCTCTCCCATAATTCCTATAACTTTTGACAATATCCCTTGATCAATATCATACAATACATCCATTGTCTAAGTTTGTGGTGCCCATTCAAGCCATATCTGTCCATTAGGATGATATAGAGAGTTAGTTACCTAGCATCAACCTTTTAGTAATGAATTTTGTATTCAATCTACATTGTGGTTCTTTATTATTATTTCCATTAATCTTATCAATGTCAAAATTTTATCCCTTACCTCCTGTTGTTCTTGGGGAATGTTGAGTCCCCTAATATTCTAGGAACCTATGATCATGCTAAATTTACATTACAGCTAGGGTGGCACTCCTCCACCACAAATCTACCATGAGAAACTCTTATAGATGGGTAGGGTCATCCTCTAAACCAAGGATAATGTCCACGTTAATTTCAATAAGGTGAAAAGGGATTCCTGCTTATCATGGTGTCCAGAATGGTCTTGATTGTTAATTGGGTTTAATCTAATGTTTTGTTATTGAGAATCTCTCTCTCTGTACTTTTATGTTCTTTGTTTACATTATACCTATTTTCCTCTCTCTATTTCATATCATGTATCATTATAGGATTAAGTGCTTCCCACACCTGACCTCTAGGTATGACATTACTTTTACCTTGCATCCAACATAAATTAGGTATAAGGAGTACCTCGTCTATGTTAAATGTGGCATAACACCCCTGTGTTTTAATTTTTTTTAGCTTCCATAAACTTATTTTAAAGAAAAATTTTAGTTCCTAAATGTTGAGGCATTAAAAATGTCTAGATAAACTTCACAAAAAGAAATATAATAAGCTTAAGAAGATATTACAACATGAAAATGGAAGGATGAAAATATTAGAATTTGAATTTGAATTCTTAACTTGGAGGAAGAAAACTTGAGCGAGGACAACAAATATTCAACTCAGTCTTTCTCAAAACCTTAGCTCTAAAACATTTAAGGGAAAATATTTAAGAGTTAAGCTAAAGGAAATTAGGAATAAAAGAAGACAGAGCAAGAAAAAAAAGAGAGAGAAAAAATAACCTCGGCTTGGGCCAAAAAATTAGGGAAATTAATGGGAAAAAATAATAATGAAGCACACACTAAGGAAAAAAATAAAAGGTAAAATAAAGATAATGTGTGAAAGGGATAAGGAGGTAAGAAAATTAAGGAGAGAAAGTGAAAAAGACAATCATTCAAAGCAAGTCTTTTGGACAAAAAAAAATAAAAAGAAAAAGGGAGGAATAATAAGGAAATACATAGCAAAATGTGATAAAATGAAAGAAAAATGAGTTTGAGTGTGCACAAAAGTTAAAAGCCAATATAAACCTCTCTCTCTCTCTCTCTCTCTCTCTCTCTCTCTATATATATATATATATATATATATATATATATATCTCTCACCTCATACCTATAAAAATCATATAGTAAACGGGTGATTAATTTTCTCAACCTTGACTCAAATTTGATAAACATGTGTAAGGTGGTACATGGAGAAATGTAAGAGTGTGTACATAAATTGATTGTGGAAAAGTCTGTGGTTAAATGAAGGTACATACCATCAAAATATTGTTGGATTAGTTAGTATTTGTTCAAAAACCGCTAGGGTGTTAGGGGTTGATAAAAAGTAAACTTTTGGTGACTAAATTGTGTATAAAGTCAAATAATTGGTATTTATTGAGAAAAATATCAAATAAATACCAAAAAATATAAAAAATTACGGATAGATATGGAATAATTTTAGAAAATAATATATATATATATATATATATATATATATATATATGTATATAATATTAAACTATATTCAGAGCCAAAATAAATTAAAACTAGCAAAATCAAAAGAACCTTCTAATAGTGTAAACATATTTTTTGGCAACATAACGAAAAGAACAAAGGAATACTATAATATGGATTGAATGGAGTGGATAATCAAGGTTAGAATATTTTGGAATGATTAATGAGACTAATTACCATAGGTAATTAGGGTTTGATAAATGGGGTATTAAATTAATTCATATGTGAATATACATGCAAAGGTTTTATTTTAGTACATACCAATTGTGTATCACATTATCCCTTAAAATAAGTCGATTGGAGTTAATTTGATACTTATTTTAAAGTTTTTATGTGCAATACTCTTCTATGGATATGAAAATAGGATACAAAGATGGAAGGAAATGACAGTATTACCAAAATAAGGGGAAGAAAAAAGGAGATTTGGATTGTAAAGAAAACAATCACATAGAAGACATCTTCCTATGAGAAATAGACCCAAAGGAAAGTTCGAGTGCACTTAATGCTTATGCTTACTAAATGATGCTTAGCTATCACTTGCATTTATTATTGCAATGAGAATAAATGTCAGATATCTTGAATAATGTTATAACTTTGATAAAAAATATCCCCATATTAACTTCGAACAAATTAATGGCAAACTTAGTGTAGGTACACTAGAAGAATATTACTTGTGTTCAAAGGGTTGAGCATTCAAAAGGAAGTTGATGTGTATTGAAAGCACAAAACACCAAAATAGGATATTTGAAATCACTCTCATGAGAATCAAACTAAAAATAGATGAAATTTTGAAAGGAATTCAGTGATTATGGTTAATGGTTGTGGGCTTGTGGCTTAGGGTTTTCGATTTTGGGGTTAGGGTTTGAAGGTGAAGATGATGAATGTTGGGGTTGAATGTGTGTAAGTATAGAATTGATTATGGTGGATGATTTTAATGATATGAATGTGTTATGGAATAAATAAAAAAAATCTCTCCAATTAAATCACACATAAATTAAGTAGGCAAACTTGATTATGGATCACATAGAAATCATAAATAAGGAAGAACTCGCAAAGAGATGTAATTGAAGATTCAAACTCAAGTTGATAGCGCTATATTCTTAAATGTCGATTACACTATGTTTTTATAACTTGATTGGTACCTAATCTTCCATACACAATATAAAATAAAACTTGAAAGATAATACATACTCAAATCTACTTAATTCATGCCACTAATGAAAAATAACAAAAGATAAATCTTCAACTAATAACATAAACTTTACTAATTTTCTAGCTAAATAATGTCTGTCTAAACCAACTAGATATGACTAACTCTCATGCTTTATATGTCCCTCTCCATGCACTTTACATGTGGCTTCATCAAAATTTGCATAATGACCCTTAAGTCATCCTTTAATCCATAATTAAATAAGTAATCACTTTATTAGGTCCAATTATGTTAGTTTGACCCGAGTCTTCAACCAAGACTAAAATAAAGGGCTCTATTATCAAATAAACCAACCTTTCACATGTAGGAATTGTAAGACATGCCTCTACATCAGAATAAGGCTATTGAATGAATTGTCATGTCTATAATGATAAAATCTGATAATATATTACATCAGCAAATGATATATCCATAAATTATTCACACACCGATGTATGATAGTATATCTTTACCCAAACACTTGCAACTAACGATGGATAAAAGTGAGAAACGTTTTCAATTTATTATGGAATGTCTTTAAATAATTAGATGAGTGGAATATATGAAATAATATTGATTGTATCTACTTAATCGAACGTGGTTTGTATGGATATAAAGTCCAACATGTGAATGAGTCAGACCAATTTGCTATAAGTGGGTGTTCATAAGAAATTAGTTTAATTCAAAGCCTCTTTGATGACACAAGTCTTTATACAAAAGCTAGATATTTGTACCACGTGTCTTTTTCTAGCATAGTTCCAAACAATAGCACAACAAATGTGCATACATGCATACAAATAAATGATATTTAAGGAAACATATCAAAGATATATGTTTAATTTAAGGGGGAGAAATTGTACTCTTTTCCTGAATCATTGCTTTATCCCACTTGATTTTTCAACAAGGTGTTTAACAATGCAATATATTAAAGCACTATTCCAAAGGGAGAGTTTCACAAATTTGTGAACGAGATACCTTTGAATATATAGACATATTTTTATGGTTCTCCTAGACCCTCGTGTATAACTGTAATATCCTTAAAATCTATAGGTTATGTTGTAACTATTTTAAGATGCACATATAAGGGAAATGTTATAAATATTAGAAGTTGTACATTCATGGGCAATACTATATATATATATATATATATATATATCCAAGTGAAAGCATTGTAAATATTCTATTTATACATAATACGTTTATATAGTAGTAAGTCATATGTTTAACATCCCCATTAAACCAATCAATTGTAACCCCTTTTCCATTATAATTGTCACCCCTTAACTCTCTATCACCACCACTTTTTATATTCCTTAACTCAGTATTTCATTATGGCATAGAATAGTGTGTGTGTGTGTGTGTATATATATATATATTAGTACAAGGTGTAATAAGATAAAAGAGCAGTGTGAGCACATATTTTTGTGTTTTATTATATAAATCCTTTTTTCATTTTTGTTCACTAAAATTTCCACATCAGTCAAACACCTCACACAGCAACCTTCATCTTCACTCCTATTTATATTTGTATTCAACACCACAGATAAGAACAGGAAACATCACCTAACCAAAATGATAAATCATCATTAGGTAATTCAAATGCAAGCATAATCACATAAGAACCTAATACAATCTAATAAGAATTGGACTAGAGAAATTGATTTAAATTAGCACCCAATTTAGGATAAATTTATACTTCAAAAACTTGTATGTGGTTGATATTGGATGCAAATGACAATTCTTCTTTGACATTTTTTGTTGATTAATTAAATAAAAGTGGCATTCGAATATGTCTACAATGTTGTGCATGATATCCGCACACATGTGATGTGCATCTTTCCCGTGACCTAGGGTTTATGCACTGTATCATGTGCGTATGGAGGACTTGGGCTTATACCTATGGCTCGTGTCCATGCCTCACACTCATGCGCATGTGGAAACGAAAATTGTTGCGCACAATACAGCTATTGTGCGCACGTATGATATGCATAAAAGGAAAAAATATCTAGTCAACAATTGTAAATGTATAATAAGAATTAGAATAAAGAGTATAAGTTTGACCATTCTTAGGTTGATTACTATCCTTGTTATTGTTATCAAAATTAGCACCCTTTATAATTAACTGCTTCATAATCCAAACTGCTCAAACAAGTTAGGCTTTGAATGCGGTAGAGAACAATGGCATAAAATAAATAAATAAATAAACATACTTTCCAGCAAATAGAGATAATAAAATTATAACATGGGCATTTCAAAAATAAGGCATAAAATTTTATTTTATTGATGAGCGCCCTTCAAATAGCATATACTCTAGAACTTACCTTGATATGTATATCAGAGACAAGTAAATATGCTAAGCCTAAATAAAATATCAAAATTTTATAATCATTGACCTAATAAACCCTACAAATAAGAGTTGTCCTTTGTATGATTAAAGTGTTGGAATGAAAATGAAATATATTAAAATAAATTGATATTTTAAAATATATACTTGAATTCTTTAGACTCGTGAAAAGTACTATATAATAATAAAAGGTAAAAATAATTTCAAGCTTTAGTGGAATTTTGTTAAAAATAATGGATCATATCAACAGAGATAATTGATAAATACCTAAATTGAAAATAGTCTATTTATCTATTATAGCCCTCGTAATATTATTTACACTCCCACTATCACTAGCATTATATTTAAACCCACTCAGTTAAAAACTATTGGATCGCACAAGATACCTCCACAATATCCATCCTCAAAATTAAGCTATTTACCCAAAATAGTCATCCATAATAATTAATTATTTTATAAGTTCATTAACCTGTACATTGTTTAAAATAAATAATTATCTTAAGTAATTATTTATTATAAATAAATTCAAACAGACCTTAAATCAAGTCTATCAAATCGCTCCTATGAGCTACGCCATCTCACATTTGAATGCAGAGTAAGATTCTTACCAAGCACTTGAACAGTGGAAAGCACAATCGAAATCTGCCAGTGATTACTGGGGCGATGCACAATGGACAGCAGTGCATAACATCTTTTCGGAAGCTTGCCAAGCCAGTTTCTAGTGGTGACTCGAGCTCTTAAACTAGTTATGGAACAAAAATAAGGATAGCAGCCGAAAGCAATCTCCTGCTGTAAGAACAAGAAGGCGATGATAACCAAGAGGAAAACTTGGCCAAACATGATCAAAGTCAGGCCTCAATAATTGGCAGCGGCTTCCCAATCAATGGAGATAATGCCGCAAAAATGGGGACTGATATTTTTTCCCAATTAATTCATAATAAACAATACTGGAAATGCAAATAAAACCCAACTTAAAAACCACATGTGAACCCAGAGGACGAAAATTTTTTCACATGTAAAGTCCTTCTGGCACGCCTTCCTTCTTCTTGAACATCACCTTTTCCTTTGCCTTCTTGAAGTCCGCATGCGTAACCTGAATACACAACACAGACAGCAAAATATATCAATAAAATACAATTCCAACACATGCACGTCAAATCAGAATACAATTATTAGTTCACAGCAGTTCGATCCAATAGAATGAAGCATGCAAGAGCAGGCCAGAGCCTATATCTTTTTTCTCGTTCTCTCAATATCTGCTGGATTCTGGACCTCGGAAGCACCCAAAATCAGCCAAGCAATAGCATGCCAAATTAATCCCTCCGTGAGCAAAAAGAAATATACCCTCCACAATTATGACCTGGCTCATCTAAACTTCTGCACGGAACCCAACCAATGAGCATTAACATCTAATTTTTTTCCCTGAAAAGTTCAATTGCCTAGGTTCGGCTACCTGTATTTGCCTGATAACCCCCCTTTCTGGTTACAACAATGTCCTTGGGAAGCTTCTGTTCAAGCAAATCCTTTTATTAATTAATATTTAAATTAATTTAATAAACACCCATTCTTTTATCTGCCTCCCACTGTTAGCGACTTCCTATGAAGTCTAAACATTCCGGCTTCATATACATATCGACTTGCATAAATCCCAGTGTGTGACACCTAAACACGTATCAGTCTTCCTACTCGTGCTACATCTTTCTACATGTAAAAATGGAGCCCCTTTACCATATGCTTTCCCGCCTCAAAACATCTCATCAGCTAATCCAGAATTAAAAAGAAAAAAAAGAGAGGGTAAAGGAAAGTACGTTATAAATTGGCGGACAAGTTCATTACCAACGAACCTTTTATTCTCTGCATGCTACTTAAATTGCAGATTAATTAACTATAAAAGGGTAGTACTTTAGTAGAGGCGCTACGGGAGTATTAAAATATTGAGAAAGTAACGAGTCTGTGTCTCTTCATCGGTTGGAGGGTCCATCTTCACGTGACACTCACATCACGAATACCTTTTTTTTTTCTCAGGCTTAAGTGAGGCAGAGGAAAATGGTAGAGACTGGGCAGGCAAAGTCTCACATTGGAGAGTTTCGACTTTTGAGTTTTGAATAGAAGAAGAAATACATTCAATTAGACTGCGACACTTCTTACAATCGGCAGAAGAAAGTTGCTCCGCATACTCCAATTTCTCACATTCACAAGTCACAGGTTACAATCAGCAGTCTCAAGCAGTGAGCCAAAACAAGTTCAATTAATCAAAAAAAAATGGAAGAAGAAGAAGCCTGAAGGCTGAAATAACTGGATCTCTGACAAACGGACATAATTGAAGGCTTGCCGATGAAGATGAAACACCATGAAGATGAAATTTGGACAAAGAAGGAACCCAAGAGGATGAGACAAAAAGACTAGGAGGACGACAAAGAGAAGAGGAGAAGAGAACATAATAGAGACCACGAAAATCACACTGAAGTTGAGTCATGCTCCATCAAAACGAAGGGAGGAAGATCAAAGAGAGATGGCCAGAGGCGGAGGTCATTGCTGGATCAGGGAGAGCAGAGGAGAGCTTCAGTTGAGGCAAATTGTTTTACTAAACCTTTTTTTGAGTCAGGTTGCTCAAGTTGATTCAATATAGATACATATGATGATTTTAGGTTTCTGCTTGCAGGAATGCATTTGATTGCATATTAAAATTTTGTTTGGATGACAGCATTCTCAATTGAGTGAAGTGGGTCTTGTTTGATTTCGGAGTTGTAGACATTCAAGACTAATGGAAAATATTCAGAGCTAAATATTTCTGAGAAATTCAAGAAAATTCAATTTTTTTTTTACTTTAATGAGAGGCAAAAAATTATCTAAGAGAGAATAAGCAGATTGTTTGAAATTTTGTGGTCTTGTGTGGTCAATTCAGTCGTAAATTGAATCCTGCAAGAGAGAACAAGAGCTGCATTGAGAAGACCGAAGAGAGATGGCTGAAGGAAGCAGATCTATCAAGGAGAGCAAAGGAAAAGCTTCGGTTGAGGCAATTTGTTTTCACTCCATTTTCTGAGTCCAATTGATGATTTGAGATAATTACATAGATGATTTTGGGTTCCTGCTTCCAAGAATGCATTTGATTGTACAACATTAAGTACGACATCAAATTTTCATGTGGACTTGAATGCATCTGTCTTGAAGATTTATTTTGAAAGGATTTTTAACTTGAAGTCAAGTATCTGCTCCTTATACAATCACATCTCTAAACATTCCCTGTAGATGGAGCTTGGCATCACCTTTATAGCAAAAGCTACAGGAGAACACACCATTGCTGAACGATTTTTTGGAGGCTTCTCAGGCTAGAAAAACGGCATTCAATTCTATATTTTGGAGTAAAAGATGAGTCGTCCAGATTCATCCCTTAGGTGGCACAACAAATGATTGTAGATATCATGTCATCATTCGAATTTTATGTACCTTGAGTTTCTAAGTCATTTTGGCTATACGGTAGATATTATTGCTGATTAATGATCGTGTTGGTTATGGAATAATGGTAGCAGTATGGGAATTCGTTTTCTCATCTGGTGACTGTCTTGGGTGGGTGGCCGCTATGACTCTATGACAATGCTATCTCGTGAATTCAATATGGTCTTCCTCTGAATTGATTTTCATGTGATTCCTTACAGTTTGGAACTCTATAACTTTGATCTTCTCTGTGCATAATAGTCTTTTATTTTTTGTTGCACATAGCAATGGTGGTTGGTTGTTGAAAAGTGGAGATTTACACTTTTATCATAACATCTTGCTGTATAATATGGGTTATGGAATTTATATTTCTTATGTTCTGAGTTCTTAATTTATTGATTGCTATGATTGTGCATATAATTATTTTGAGAAAGGAGCTTATAAGATCTTGAAATGTCAAGAATAGATGATGGATAGATGATAGAGGGTTAAATTAGGGGGAAATTATTTGTAGGGAAAATTTAGGCAACAATTTATTGTCAAACAAATTCTTGTGGAGGGCAGGGAGTGGGGAAAGGAAAAGGTTAAGCATGTTTATAAAACAGTGGATGATGTTTTTTTTTTTGGCAAAAGAAACAACAAGACGTAACTTCTACATTAATGAGTATACCAATAGTCTACTAATTGATATTCAATCTGGCAATAAAATCGCAGTCGTGATATTATATTATCGGAGCATCACAAACGATAAATTATGAATCACGGTCGTCGCAGCGTGATTTTTTATTTTTATTTTACCATATACTCTAATTATTATTTATTGATCATTTGAATATAAATATTCTATAAACTTGTGTCTTATATTATATTAGAAGTATTTAAGTGAATCATTATATGCTAAATTATTCTAATAATCCTAAAGTTACCTTGGAATAAAAAAAAAGGCATCCTATTTAGTAGAACATATAAAGGTAACGAATAACAATACTTTATTATTGTTCAATAGTAACTTGGTTCAAGATATATATAGTAAATGAATAAGAAAAAATAATCATACATGTTTTTTCAATAGATTTAAAAATTCTTAATAAATGGCCGATTTATTAGCAATTTATCTCCATTTATTGGTGACTTATCTCGATTTATCAGTAATATTTTCCGATTTATTGACTAATAAATGTGAAAATTTAAAACCGTAGTGTATCAGTAATTTTCCATCGCCACTGACCCAAAAACTACTAAATAGTAGCTGCTACACTATAGCAGAACCACTATTTAATTGTATGTCAAGAAGTGTTTCTTTTTTCTTTTGTCATTGTATTTCTGTAGATTTTATCAATTCAAAGGAAAATTATGAATCAATACATTAGATCTGATGTTCTTGGAACTTATTATTTCTATTATGATCTATAAAATTTTGATCGATTTATTGAAGTTTCATTCTCTTCATTTCTAACTTTTTCTGATTTGATTCAAATGCGTAAAATCCCATGGAAATCCAAAAAAGAAAAACTGAAGATGATGAAATGAATGGATAAAATGACAATCAATGTTTCTTCTCAGTTTTGTCATACATAGAACATTTAACTAACATAAACGGCATTAAATTCACAGACCCAGAGGATAAAAGCGTGAAATCATACTGACAGCTTTGACGATGAGTAGTTTCATGCTAGAAGATCAAAAGGACTTTGTTAACTGCATCTATGAGTCAGTAATGAGCATCCTCGAGATTAGCTCTGATGCTTGAGTGGAAGAGGAAGATGACTCTGAAAAACCTGAGCCCAAGGCCAAGGCTGAGGCAGAGGAATCTTCACAAGCAGAGGAGGAAGCTAATGTGTTTTCTGAGAGTACTTAAAAGAAAGACTTGGATACTAAAATGTGTTTTCTGAGAGGCTCAGTTAGTTGATACTTTCCCGCCGGTCACTTTAGAAGGGTATTGTCATCTCTGTAAACATAGTAATCTGAGTTTTATTTGATTTACCAATTAGTTAAATTAGACAGGAACATGAAGAATGCCTAAAACAAACTTGGTATGGTCTCTGCTTACAGATCTTATAATTTTATTTTTTTTCCAAATGATAATAATGGTGGATGATACCAATAAAAGTCATACAATACATTAATAAAGTTCTGAGTTGATATAATACAATAAAATGTTGGTGAAGTGGATTAATACAGTATATACGTGTTGTATTTTGACAAAAGAAGACAATATAGGCAATTTTATTGAACTATATAATTATAGATTTGATCATATTTTGAAGTTTATATATTTTCCATTTGCTTTATGATAAGTTGTCCTACAATGTTCAGAATATATATATATATATATATATTGATAGATAGATAGATAAAATGTCGGTTTTCAATTATTTTTTGTGCTCACAAATAATTGTCATTTTAGCAAATATATATTGATTATAAATGTTGTTCAATATTTTCAAGATAATCTTGAATAGTTTTTTCTACTGTCTCTTTCAATCTTAATTGTTTCATAATCTTATATCCAATATTATTAATGTAGCAATCTATATAGTTTTTAATAATAATTATCATTTTTTAATAGGGATAATTTAGGTCTTGTTTGGAGCTACTTATCAAAAGTGATTATATAAGATAACTACTTATTTTAAAAAATTTCTAAAATAAGTAGTTATGTTACATAATTACTTTTGATAAGTAGATTCAAACAAGGCATTAGTTCTCCGAAGTTTTTTGTTTTTTGTTTTTTTCCTTGTGCCAAAAACTAAAATGACGCTTATTTGTGAAGATACATGGTATCAAAATAATAATAATAATAATAAATAGCACAACAACACTAATACTATTTTCATTTAAAAATTCATTTATTAAAAAGTATAGTACAAAAAATAAATTATATGAAACGTGAAAACTATGGGGCATTTTTCCCTTGACATCAATTTATTGATTTTTTAAATACTTATATAATACTTAAGAGTTAAGACACTAAATAAGAATACGTGCATCGCACAAGTAGTAAATTAGTTTCTACATAATGTCATAGTCCACCAACACCAACTCATTTAGGATACTTTGTTTGCGGTCTACATTAGATTCTCTGATTTTGAGATCACATTAAATCTTAATGCACTACTACCTAGTTCGTACCGCTGATCCAACTAGTTTAAACATTTGGTCCCAATTCAATAATCAATCCTATTTTTAGAACTGTGCTTAGAATTGCCATATTTGGTTTATCATTATACTAAAAATCTATATCTACCACAATCAATTCACTAACTGGAAATCCTCACCTTGATTATGGAAAACTAATTTATTACATGAGATGAGAAAGATATAGAGAAATTGAACCATATACCTAGAGCCAGCAATCCGGCGAGCAAGGTTCCATAATGATCGGATCATTTCAATTCAGGATAATCTTGAACCATTTTATTAGGTCGGACCGATTCGGGTTTGATTTGAATCAACTCGGGGTCGGAAAATGGACTTTTTGATGTAGTTGCTTGTACTTTTTTCATTTTATGTTGATTTGCGAATAATCTTAGGTCATTCTAACCTTCTAGATCGAGTTGAATGCTGATCTATTTTTGGTTCGGGTTCGGGGCAATGTTAGATAAGTTTGGAATATTACATTTTTGGGTTGAGTTTAGATCAAATTTGGGTCATTTCATATTTGAATCAAGCTCGTACCATTTTTTTCATTCCAAAATGTTATTAAAGGCTAATTATTTTGAGATCGCCTATTTTGATTTATCTTATTTTTCGATATTAATTGTTTCAGAACCCTTGAACTTTTTGTCATTATTTCCTATTTGAAGTTGTATTGGATATTTCAAATTTAAAAGTTTTTTGAATTTAACCGCTTTCTTTTGTTATATTAAGGTATAGCTTATAATTCATCTCCATTGTAAGATAGGTCGTATCGAGTTTGAGCATCATTTTAATTTTATATTATATTCATATCTCGAACGATCCTTACATAATATTAATTTATAAAAGATCACTAATAAATGACAATGAATGAAGGATTGTGAGGTTGCACTTCTCACATTATTTTTAAAATAGAGTGATCACAATATATCAACATAATTTTAAAAAATATAATAATAATAATAATAATAATAATAATACAAAATTAATGATAAAAATAATTATAATGTTAACAATAATAATAGAAATTAATAAATATCAATTATTTATAATAATAATTATAACGGCAATAATAATAATAACAACAACACATTAATTTTTTTATTATGGTTAGATCATATCAAGCCAAATCATATAAAAATTAAATAAAGTAATGACCATTGATAAAGGACCAACTAATATCAACTTCCTATGATTTAACATAATTGATGTAATAAAAATCATTGATATTCAATTTTCATAATAAGTAATTAACATTCTCACTCTATATTTTTCCTACTTTCCTATAATATTGTGGGTAGATTATTGCAAGGTATATGTACTAACATATAGTATTTAAGGATATAAATTTTTATTGATGTGTGCTTGTAATAGAATTGATAAATATTTTTCCTTATTTGATTGGATTTTACTTATGATGCAATCTCCCTTTGTTTTTATACTTTTACAAAATTGTTCCAAATATTTAAATATTGGAATTAGTAGTATGATCAATAATACTAACTATATTTTGAATAACCAAATAAACTATAATCATGTAATGTTTATTTTAAGCTAGAGCGACGATTAGTTCTTGAAAACTTGGTTGAAACTTTTGATGGACTTTATCAATCGATATGTGCTAGCTATCAATTCTGGCCAATAGGGCATGTTCTATAGTCACTATGCTTAATATCGTAATAATTAGTTTTCAACATAAACATCATATTGTATTATTAAATAGTTGGGCTTATTAATAATTCAAGCTTATCTTTTAGGTTAATGTATTGTATTGTGGCCCATAAGCTAAAATGATCCTCATAAGTACAGTTTTATTCTTCTTATGTCATTTATAATTGCCATAGTAGTGTACTCAATTCGATGAATGAAGATTATGCACCATCAGTTTTTCTTCTCTCTTCTCTTGGTTTATTTGTGAACGATGATGTGTAAGTGAAATAATGTCAACTGTGCTAGACAAAAATATCTGTCTTCAATCTTAGTCCATACCTTGAGTTGAGAAAGGTTTATGGTGGAGGATATTTATTCCCATTATCCCCAATTCTTCAATGTTCTCAACTCACTTTGGTAGCGAGTTGAATTTGATAAATCTTTTCCATATTCATGAGTTTTCCTTGGGGATCCTATCATTACAAACATATTGACAATAGTTACATCACATAGATATCATTACAAGTATGTCCTAGTATTTGATAAAATGGATTATGTTGTTGGTTTTACCAATTAGTTATTGCATTCATAATACCTTGACATTCCCAAATTCAACAGATGATAAGAAGATATCACTTTGGTTAGTGATCTCTTGTCGTCCATATTTGATAAGAAAATATATGGGGGTACATCTAGTGAGAACCACTAACTATAATTAGGGCTGTGCAAAATCGGATATCCGTATCCGGTTGGATTTTTTTTTTCGGATATCCGATCCGATCGAATATTTAGTAACCTATATCCGTATCCGTATCCGTATCCGTTAATAGCGGATATCCGAATAGTCGGATATCCGAAAAATCGGATACGGATATCGGATATATCCGCTGTATCCGATTATCCGAAAAATATTTATTTTTCAACAAAAAAGACTTGTTTATGACCGGATATCCGAAAATTTGATAATTTAAATTCGGATATCCGATATCCAATATCCAAACATCCGCATTGAAATATCCATATGTGGATATTTTAACCTGCTAGAATTAAATTAAAATAAATTCTAAAAATCCAAATTCCATAACAAATTCAATAAATCAACAATAATCCAAATATGCGCATTGAAATATCCAAATGTGGATATTTTAACCTGCTAGAATTAAATTAAAATAAATTCTAAAAATTCAAAGTCCATAACAAATACAACAAATCAACAATAATCCAAATATCCGCATTGAAATATCCAAATATGGATATTTTAACCTACTAGAATTAAATTAAAATAAATTCTAAAAATCCAAAGTCCATAACAAATACAACAAATCAACAATAATCCAAAGTCCAAAGTCCATAACACAAATACAACAATAATCTAAAGTCCATAAATCCATAATTTCCTGGTTAAATAATTATATATATAATTATATAGGTTACAAGTATGAAGTACCGGAACTGCTTATATAATACCTTTAGAGGCTTGCATATTTATGTCTTGAGTTACAAATGCTAGATATGTAGCTTTTGTGGCTTTTTAAGCTTATATGATGTCTTTTGAGGCTTGCATGCTTGTATCTTAAGTTAAAGGGGCTACATGTATTTGCATTGCTATTATCTTATGGTACTAAATGGAAGTGAACTAATATTTAGTTGGTGTAGTAGGGTTTCTTTTTAATTTCCTCTACATATTCCTATACTCCAGTGTCAGTATCAATAGATATTACATATACATAAGAAGCAATATACACTTCAAGAAAGTATATTGTTTCTAATTTGAAAAGAAAGAGGTGTCCAATTATCATACTCTAAGACTCCATCTCATTATTCAAAGCATCAATAACATTATACATGAATCTTTGCCAAGCAAAATGAAGGTAAAATATCACACAAACAGGGGAAAAAGGAAAAGTGGGTGGGAAGGACAGCCAATTGAATTCTACACTACATATGATTTTCATGTTAGGCTCACATTACCCAATACCAAAGGGATTTAGGGCTTTACTGATGCAAATTTTCATTCACAATTAAACTCATAGTCAATAGAAAGAAGTTCTCAATTACAAGAAAAGAACAATATCTAAAATCATCAAGCATCCAATTAATGTACCTTCATCCGGCGTTCTCTCAAAGCAAGCAAACCAGCTTCCGTACAGATTGCCTTTATATCAGCTCCAGAGAACTCATCTTTAGTCATGACAAATTCTTCTAGATTGACATCATCAGCCAAAGTCATCCTTGACGTGTGGATCTGCATAAAGAATAGAATATTCTCACCAATCAGCAAAGGATTCATATTTCTGGATTTAAACCATGTAAAACGCAATGCCATCCACAAAATGGTGTAGACCATATTACCTGGAATATCCGTCTCCTTGTTTTGATATCAGGAAGAGGGAACTCAATTTTCCTATCTATACGGCCAGGGCGAAGCAATGCTGGATCCAGGCTTTCAATTTTGTTTGTGGCAAGGATCACTTTGACATCTCCTCTTGAATCAAAACCATCCAACTGGTTAAGAAGCTCCAACATGGTCCTTTGAATTTCACGTTCACCACCAGAATGTGCATCATACCTGCATATAGACACAGATTCCATTGAGATGAAGAAGATGAACTTCACTAACTAATTATATGCACCAAAGGAGGATCATAGATCTTCAACCCAATATATATCAAATGAAGAGCAGTCTTTCATTCCCTTGAAGGTATTCATCTTTCATCCAAAGGGACAATGATAAACAATTATGTTTTTATTCTCCTGTAAAAATAATTAAAAAAGCTGTACCTTTTTGTTCCCACTGCATCAATTTCATCAATAAAAACAATAGAAGGTGAAAGGTCATCAGCAACTCTGAACAGTTCCCTGACTAGTTTTGGGCCATCTCCAAGATACTTCTGTATCAATTCACTCCCAACAACACGCAGGAAAGTTGCTGATGTTGAGTTTGCCACAGCCTGAAGAAAGAATGAAGTTTTATGAAGTATGGTTGATGCCAAAAATTATATGTTGCCTCAAGACCCAAGGTATATTACTAGAAGGGAAAAGGAGGGGGGGGGGGGGGAACTCATCTTTAACCAAGTAACTGTCCTGCAAAGGACTTTATGCATAATTTTTTTTATAAAAAAAAATACCAATGCATGGAAAAAGATGGCAACATCTCTCCTAGTACCCTCTTGAGCTGCAAAATAATGTGCCATTAGATTTTACAGGTGAGAAAAGGATTGACAAAAGCCACTAAAAGGTGTCCCAAATTTATTTGCATTCTGTGACAGCCAAGAAGCTTGCTGGGCAGAATTTCAGAATCCTGAAATTATTCTTTGAAATGGATGAACAAGTTAAATAATTCCCTGCTACTCTGTGTCGGTATGAATGATTAAGAAGATAAAAACTCAAGACAGCACAACGAGAATCCCCAAAGTGCCTCAAATTAATTCTGCAGTCTGATGATGGCAGTATGGAAAGAGAGAAGAGATAAATTACAGTAGACACTAGCAGTGACAGAGGAAGACGAATGTACAATTCTACAATTTTTAACAATATATCCACCATAATACATCAAGACTCTACCACTAACATAAAGTACTACTACTTACTACTTACTATTACCACTACTACTTAGTAATAATAATTGACATGCAAAAGTAGGATACCATACCAAAACCATTTACATGCGCAAAAATGTTTGTTGATTTGTAAAAGCAAAGTGAGCATGGATCAAGAGAGGAGGTGAGAACCAAAATGAGAGACGATGAAGAGCGATCATCGGTCAACCAAATGACAGGCAGCTTAGCATATCAAATTTGCAGAATCATGCAATTCTCAGCTCATTGTCTTTTTTGAGTTATAGTACTTCAGCTTCTTCTCTCTGCCATCCTTTCTCATTCCCTCCTTCCCTTTCTTTCTTTTTCCCTTTACATATTTTGGTGACCTTGTTCTTCACTTGTCATCCCTCCCTTCCACTTTTTTATTCTAGGGAGGAGATTGTACAATTTGAGGGATCTCCCAACAAAGTAATTAATTTTTCTTAATTTTTATTTAATATATAGTTAAACGACTGTGTAAAAACCACTTTTTAAGCCGTTGGATGAATAAATAAAATATCAAGATTTCATGTGAGACCCAATTGTTTTTACATTTTTATTTTAAAAAGAGTTGCATATTAATTTTTCAGGCATATCCTACCATTTACATCCCCCAGTGTTTTTTTTTTTAACTTGTCATTTCTTCATTTCACCAACATCCTATTTCTACATGCCCATCCTTGTTCAGCCTATCAATCATATAAAGCCATTACAAACTTTAAATGATTAAAAAATTTAATGAGCATTGCATGTGACAAACTCCAAACCAACCGCCACACATCCCATCGCCTAAAAAGAGAAGTTCATCACTGACCAAGCAGCCCAATTAGCAAATATATTTTAAGGTCCCCTCATCCTATTTCATTCGGTTTAAACTTCAGAAGGTTATTAGGAATATACAAATTAATACGCATGAAACAAATGCACAAAAGGAGGGGAATTAAATACATTTAAAGCACAAGGTCACAAATACACACCTTAGCTAGTAGGGTTTTTCCAGTCCCAGGCTCACCATAAAGTATGACTCCCTTGGGAGGTCTGATACCAATATCCTCATAAAGTTCAGGATGAGTTAATGGAAGTTCAACGGCTTCTTTAATTTCCTGTATTTGCGCATCCAATCCACCTATGTCAGCATATGACTCTAGAGGAGCCTTCTCAACCTTCATGACAGACACCATTGGGTCAACTTCATCTTGGAGAAGCCCAACAACAGAAAGAACCTGGAAGAAAGGTAAACCAAAATTAGTCTGAAACACATGAATTCCAGAAAAAATGGAAAAGACATAGGAGCATGCTGCATTGCTGCTTCCTGTTCAGGAGGGTTATACTGCATCACTACTTCAAGTATTCAAGGAGCATAAGAAAGTGAAGAACGTCATTATATGAAGATAGAGAAACTTTTTATGTAGAACATACTCCTTAAAATATGTCACAAAAATAATAACATGCGTGCCCGGATAAGTGGATATTATTATTCCATTTCATCAGATTATTCACCAAAGGGAGCCCTGGTCTCAGAGTCTAGCAATTAGCATAGAAGTAAATTTAGAGCACAAGAATCCGGATAGTCTGCACAGAAAGATCAAATCTTGAATGTAATGACTGGTTGGATCGATAAAAAGATCATATAACATGAAACTCTATCTGTATCCCACCCTTGACATATCCCAATGTAGGAAAGCTACGCGCTAATCATCAATAAGATGGTACTTGCCAATTTCAAGCGGTATCATGCCTAAACAATAACTAATCTCTCAACTTTAACAAAAGCGCCCAAGCCCTAACCCTAATCACTCAAACATTCCCCAACCTTCTGCTTCGCCAACCATCAAAAATAAATTAAAAAAATTCACAAGCATAAATACCGAAATACACGAAGAGAACTTCCACAAACCTTATTATGCATCAAAATAGCACATCCAGGCTCAAGCTGATCCTTATCAACAAAGGACAATATGCTAACATAATACTCCGGCCCAACCGAGGACGACACAATCGCATGGTTCTCATCAATCAACTCTTCCAAATTACCAACACTCATAGGTGACCCACGCAGATCGTCCACCTTCGATCGATCCTCTTCGGTCTTCTCTTCCTGAGGCTTCAACCTCTCCTGATTCGCAACGAATTCTTCCTCCATCAACAAATAATCCTTTATTCTTTCCAATTTTAATAGCCTAAGCTTGCATTTACTGAGAGGTGTGACAGTGGGCAAGCGGGCGGCCGCCTCAGGCCCCTTCTGCTTCCGCTGCTTCCTGCCGACGCGAGCTGGGGGCGCTGCTGGTTCATACTTTTTCTCTTTCTTGTCGCCGTCTTGTTTCCGTTCTCCCGGTAGACCTTGCCGATTGAGATTAGAACCGCTTTGACCCATGTCGGTGTCCGCCTGTAGATAGTAGATCGCCTGAGAAACAAGTGAGAGAGACGGGAAGCGTCGAAAGGAGATGACTGGCTGACCGCAGTACCGTGTATCAATCGGTATATGAATAGTGAATACGACGAGTTATATGAGTATGACTACAACGATGTTTGAAATTAGCTATGGCAATGGGCCCGGAGACCGATCCCCAGTCCCCACGCCCAAAATATATACCCGCTCCTTAAACTCGTATTATTTTTCAACTTCTGTCTACTGGATATCCCCAATCCTATCACCGTCCGTGGTAAAGCCGAAGCCGAATTAATTAATTCGAATTAAAATTTAATATAGATTCAAAAAATTAAATTTAATCTCATTTAAAAAAATTTAAATAATTCAGATCAATCCAAATTTAAATTAAATTTAGCTAATTTAATAATAATATTTAGATAAATTAATCCGAACCAAAATAATCCAAACCAATATTTGGTTATTCTTATTCATATATGATATTTTTGACTTTATATATTCTTTAAACTTTGAAACAATGTAAATCAATACAAACATTTAGAGGTATAAATTTAGACTTCTGTTTTACTTTGTTTGATAACTTTTTGCAATTTCAACTCCACATTATGAACCAGAATAATTAAAACTTAATGCCGGATGAACAAACTTATAAAATCAAGAGCTTATGAGCATAACTATTCTATTCAATTTCATAAGCATTATATAATGGTATACACATATTCTATATTAAAAGAAGCCTAACTAGATATGGATCTATAATGTAAGTAATGAATATCCATGATAAAAGGTGGTCGGATACGTAGATGTAACATTTTATAATCTATCACATTACCTTTGTACATCAATAACATTATATTATTGTCCCTCGGAGTAAAAGTAACTCAAAATACATTATAGAAACAACTATATGAGTGAAAAACCGCAAAGTATCACTCCTAAATTATTTCAATGCTTGGATTCATAGAATGCTTCAAATATGATGAAATAGCTTGTGTGGTTATACTATGTAAGGTGATGTGTCAACTCATATTCCTATAAATTGAAATAAAAATTAATGTTGGAGAACTAATCCTTAGATGTGGTTCTTTACAAACACTTTTCTTAACATTATGAATGCAAATGATGATGAATAAATAAGAACTCGAATAAATAAGAAGAAGAAGAAGAAGAAGAACATAGAATTATATTAATGATTCAAAAGGACCCAACATTCAAGTTTGACATTTCATCATATATTCATTGCATGATACAAAGTGCACAACAATATCATATCATGCCAACAATTACTAACAAATAAATACAAGAGAAGTCCAAACAAAAAGTGTAAATAGGAAAACTAGAGAATTGATAAGTATGGTTATAAATGAGTCAAGTCGACATGTTAAAAGCTCGCTTCGGCGCCGCTCATTTCTTTGAACGAATCAAATCTGAGCCTTATTTTTATCCTTATTTATTAAACAAATCAAGCTTGAGCCTAATGAAATTTGGCTCACCTCAATTACAACTTATGATCGTGAGCTCGGCTTAGATGCTAGTTAAAAGCTAAACTTTGCTAGTTTGTTTAGTTAAACGAACCGAGTGCAAGTCTTATTTTAGGATCATTATAAGTGTATGAAGCCTCATTGTAACACCCCCATTTTTACCACTTGAAAATTTCTTTAAAAAGAGTTGATTGCGGAAGCTAAGACAATAAAAAAACGTAGGGTGTTACCGCCACACTTAGTATAAGTCCGGTTCCTCTACCTTTCTTATACTAAGTGTTAAGGCTAAAACGTTTATCCACTTAAATTAAGAATAACAATGGATAAGAAGAAGAGAAAGGTTTCATTATAATATTAAATTGTTCTAATAATACAAGATTAAACAAAAGAGTTATAACTGACAAAGGAAAGAAATACATAAGGGGACATAAGAGTCCAAAAAATATCCAGATCAAAAGATGTCGGAATGGACACAAAATAGTCCTAACGCTCAACCCCTACCAAAATTCATCAAGTTGTACCCTCAAAGTACTTCTACAAGGTAAAGATTGGCCATTGAATAGGTAGGAGACCATAAAACGGAACCCATCAGTACAATGGTACTGAATAAACCAATATACAATACTAAGCATGTAAATATCACATGGAGAGCATATAAGGTAACACAAAGTATCATGTCATAACACGTTAAATAGTACATACTATAGCAAAGTGCCACATTCATACCATAACTCATATCATACCATATGTCACATGTCCATCACATCAAACTTCACCATATTACAACTATTTCATTAATCCAATTATACTGAGGGTGTTCCATGAAAAGAAAAACACCAAACCATAATTAAGGCCTTTCACGATAACCACGTCTATTCCACTTATAACATGATAAGGAAATCACTGAGACAATTTCCAACCAATACACCAAATCCAAATAGTGCACGAATGCAACTATCAAACCAACATACCAAAACCTAGTAGTGCGCGGAGGCAACTACCAAATAGACAAATCAGAACAATCCATTTAAATCCTTATACAATAATTATTCATATTTTATTTACTCGATGGGATATAATAATATCCCGGAGACATAAAAGTACACCAATCATACTGGCACACTAAAGCAACACAGTATCCTCCCAACTTGTAACCTAGAGACATAAAAGTATTCTGGTCATATTAGTGCAATAAAGCAACGCAATATCCTCCCATCCTAGGACATCTAATCCTTAAGTATTGATACCCCCTATAGGGCTCATAGGTCACCTATAGAATAGACTAGGACTTTACTAGGGCACAATCGGCACACCAGAACCCTAACAAATCGAGGACTCCTACCTCGTCTCTAGGGTAGCTACCCCTAGAGAGAAACCATTCCCAAATCTCGAGATCTTCCACTTTAAATAGTAATATCTTAATAAGGTGATCATAAAATATCACATAATGCACAATGATTCCAACTTCATTCTTAACCATTTTTATTTTATTTCCAATTATTCAAGTCAATCATAAGGTCAACAATCCAAAACAAATCAAAGTTAACACTAAGGTCAACCTAGGAATCCATTAAGTTCATATTATTCCAATTATTCACACTTTAAGACATAATAAGTCATAAACGACCAAAATGCCATTATATGTTATTTACTCAATAGTTTCCCGCTTTAATACTAATTGTCATTATAATTAAGCGAAATTCATGGTATAGCTAAATAACATTAAAATAGGTACATTAATATAAGATAAAAGTTCTATACATTTTCAGCGGTGACTAAAATACCATTTTGCCCCTAAAACATAATTAAGCTCATTTAGCACATAAAACTGCCATCATGCATACTTATTTTAACACAAGCAATCCTTTTTTAATATTCTATCACACATATATTTAAAATACATAAATTTAACATACCCTGGCATAAAACTACATGGTCACACACTTAGAGAAATTAATAACAATACATAATGCATGCATATTTTTTATGAGATTACAAGAAAGCAAAAATTACACTTAATCATAACATAATAAACTCCAAATATGCTATCACATGATTTTTATATATTTAGTAGAAGCATATGGGTTACCTCTTTCCAAGAAAAAATAGAAAAATAACACAAAGAATTCTCAAAAGAATATCAACACCTTCGAAAGATGGAGATACAAGAGGAGAAGACAAAAGATGACAACTTCACAATTTAACCACAAATCTAACCTTATTTACTTATTTAAAAATAAATAAAGGCTAGATAGAAGGAAATGTAGAAGTAAAAACAAGAGAATAAGGATAAAGAGAGGAGGATGGGTCTTGGTTATAAGCTCAACAAAGCTTAAAAATACTTAGCAAAAATAATCAAAATGAAGAGAAAAGTGGGAGCAACCAAGAGGAGAAAATGAGAGAAATGCTGAATGAAAAAAAAGAAAGAAAAATGGGTTATAATTAGGGGATGGAGGAACCAAAAATCTACATCCACAAGAGGGGGAGAGGTAGCTTGTTCAACACTTGAATTATAAAGGATAAGGTGGTTGAGTGTGTAAGGTGGTGGAGTGTATTTAGGTTTAATAAAGTTATGAAAACCAATCAATCAATAAAGTGATGGGGGAGGTGATGGTGTGCAGGTCCAAAGTCATCTTTAATCATGAGGAATGCAAGTGAAGAAGGTTGAGTGTAAGAAAAGCCAAAGTGACACAATTAGCATAGGTAGAAAGTGTGTGAAAGTAACTTTAACTTAAAATTTGATTGAATGAATAAGACAATGGTCGACTTGATACACAATCTAATCATGGAAGTGTAGGGAAGTAATTTCGTGCATAAACAGTAATTTTTGGATATATATATATATATTATTTTTAGTGGTGGAAAGATCAATAAAGAGGATAAAATTAACAAAAATAGCAAATAAGCTCATAAAATTACGAAAATTTATGAAATCTCTTAAAACAATATTTTAAACTCACATGTAAAATTTTATGAATTTAAAACAAGTTTTGATATATAAAATATTGAAATTACGGTTAATTAACAATCTTATAAGGTAATTACTAACATAAATACCAAAACTATTCTTAAAATCACGAAACTTTCCGAATCATCCTATTTAATCATTTAAAACCTAAATATAATTTTTCATAATTTTTAACACACTTTTGATATGATATTTAGCTAGCATACCTTAATTATATATTTTGCATATAAAATTCAAAACGGATAACAAACAAAAATAAAATTAAACCAAAATTTCTAGATTTACATTTAAAAGCATTTAGGGCCCAAATAAAATTTTATAATAATATTTTACAAGTTTTAACTTAAAATTTCACATATATAAATAGTATTTTATATGCAAAGTATGCCTAGCCGTAAAATCGCAATTACTACTAAATCACCCAAAACAATCTTAAGGCTATAAAATGTTCTATAATAATTTATGTATTTAATTACACATAATTAGAACTAGTTAAAAATGGGGTATTACAATCATCTTCATCAAAATACTAAAAGTTATAATAAAAAAATTGACGTGTGTGTGTGTGTGTGTCAATTAACTATAAATATAATAACAAATCAAAACATAAGAAATCAAAATCAAAGGAATGGCATAAAAGGTTAAGGGAGTATAAGAAATGTGAACTTACAATAGAGAAATCAAATTTGTGTTTGTGAGTAGAACCAATGGTGTTAGTGTCTGATATTAATGATTTTCTACCAGAGTAATTGCAAGTAGCTCCTCCATTAATTGAAGGATCCTCCACTAGGGGCATCCTTAACTAAGTCAGACATCACTAGCCTTTAAAGAAGCCCTTGTTCCATCCTCAAATAATTCTTGATACCAATACTTCAGAAAATCCAACTTACAATGAGGATCAAGAATCACAACAAAAGCAATTAAATGAATCATATTCATTCACATCTAAGCTGACCCAATACTTATCAAATTTAATTTTCATTCCTACAACCATTTTCCTTAACACTTCACTATCACCTTATATCAACTCATGTGAAATCATTTCGATCTTCCATACATTCTCAATATACAATTTTGTTGTGGGATGCTCACTACTAGAAAACAACCCTAAAATATCATAAAATGATTCCAAGACATCATGAATATTTTTCAAGCATGCCCTACTCCTGAGGCCTTAGGAAATGCTTGTATCAGGGGTTAATGACCACCATATTATTAGATTCATTATAATAAATAATAGCTCTATCAATAATCAAATAAGTTGAGTTTCACCTAGTTGGAACATCAAGCCATAGTGCTTTAGTATCTAACACTCAAGATAATTTCACACAATTTTGCAATGAGATTCAAAACATGAGCATCACATCAAACATGCAAGTGTAACAGAATTTTTTGATTGTTTAGTGTATTTCTCAAATGATCTTGCATTCTATCATTGCCGGAAGCATTATCCAATGTGATGTGCTTAACAACCTAATCTTGAAGCAAATTTAACATAAAATTATGTGATAACTGTCTCGTACGTGGCATTTCTATATGATAAAAATTCAGCACTCTACTATTCAACTTCTAACTAGCATCCACATAATGAGTAGTCAAACACATATAGTCTTTAGTTTAATAAGAAGTCTACACATCAAAAGTCAGATAAATACGACCAAGGGCACTATGAAGATTGTTCTCAAGATCAACTTTCAAGTTTGAATGCAATTTCAGTATGTCTAATTTTGTAGTGTTTCTACAAATGCTTCTAACGTGATTATTCAAGTGTACAAGAATTTCTTTATTACCTTTGGGTTCAACCCAAGAGAATACATAATCATATTTGATGATAATCCTAGCTAGTAGATCACTATAGATCATTTGGTCATAAAAATGAGATTCTATTTTCATAGGTTGTTGATATATTGGACATTTCTCAAGATGTCTTTTTACATTTTTTTTGTCCCCATAATGTGAAATAGTAATGAAAGAAGCCACCTTACAATGGCTACAAAGTGCCCTCTCTTTTTCGTGTAGCAAATCACCACTAAGTTTTGGAGGAGACCACCAAGCTTTGAAGGAGATGTGCCTGTAGCAAACAACTCTGGTCTACAAATAACTCCAATCGGCGAACAACCAACACATTGGAGGAAGTTGAGAAACACCAATGACGATGGTTGCAACTATAGTGTGTGATGATAATGACCGATGATAAAGTGAAAGGGAGCTTCTAGTGAATGACTAACAAACTCTGACTAACCATTGGAGGACATCAATCAACACCAACATCAAGGGTTGTAGGCATGATGATTGACAATTGACTAGAAGGATTAGAATGTTAATGGTGAACAAAAATAAAATAAGGGATGGAAGAAGATGGAATGGGATGGATTCTTGATAATTGGGTGAAATGAAGTTGACTAGGTTTTAGCCTTATATCTCTCTTTGAAGTATGGGCTAGAATTAGTGGACTACCGAGTAGTAGTACCGACCGACTAGTCAAGGGTTGGAGACATGATGATGTCAACATGTGACAAGTGATGAGAAGTATAAGAAGGCTAATGGTGAAGGAAAATGAAATAGAGGAGGGAAGAAGATGGAATGGATTCCTAACAATAGAACGAAACAAAGTCAACTAGGCTGCAACTCTCTCTAAAGTCTGGGATAGATTTAGTGGACTACCAAGTAGTAATACCGACTACTACCATTGTATGAGTCTGATTGATATGTTATGTCTGAACAATTTTGATCATACAAGTCCACCCTCCACACATATATTCGACTTAGTGAACAAAATAGATGAGTGAAAAGGTATACCTAATAATATGAATGAAATTACTCATAAAAAAAGTGAAATATTTAAGAGGAAAAGTTATGAGAGAGAGAGAGAGAGAGACTGTAAAAATTAAGAAGTAGAATAGAATCATATTATTATAATTTTTAAAATGTAGTGTTTATTGTTTAATGCATGACAAATGAAATGATTAAAAAAATGAGACTTCTAAATAAAATCTGGTACAGGACACAAAACCTTAAACACTAGGTAATGAATTTGAGCAATTTGTCAAGTTATTCTTAGTGTTGCAACTGATATCATAAGTCTACATATCTAAAACATCTCAATGAATATAACTATACTATTTTATATATTTTTTTTAATTAAAACTCCTCAAAGTATGTGTAACTTTGTGTATAACTGTGTATATGTAATTACACACACACATAAAATATTAGATTTAAAAATGACATTTTAAAAGTTTAAAAATAGAATTTAATTGGCATTAAGATTACTATAATTTAATCATTATAAGATTTTGATTTTATTTTCTCATATTATTTAAATTCAAATATAATATATCAAATTTCATTATTAATTATAAATATCATTTAATTTAAAGATACAGTATTTCTAACCCTAATTAAAGTTTGAAAGTAAGTTAGGTATGAAATTTAGTGACACCATGTTTAAAATTTATATCTTTATTATACCCTCTCTTAATAATAGTTGTTGGTTGATGTGTTAGAAATTTTTGATGATAGTATACTTATTTTTACTCCTTTTAAAGTTTTCATGTTATTAGTAGCTCTAGCATTTTTAACATCCTGTTTTGCTCCTTAATTGATAATATTAGTAGACTACTAGTCCATCTCATATGCAAAGTATATCATTTTTTAATTTTTTTTCACTAAAGTTATTCTTGTTGATTTTATTTCAAGTAACTGTTCTCATTTTAGTGAAATTACAATTCATAAATATTGAACTCATTATTTTGTACTTAATTAAATATATATATATATATATATATATATATATATATATATATATATATATATATTAAAACTCGTTTCTTTGTCAAATTGGTTGATCATTAAGAATAATTCATTGGATGCTCACCTTATATTGTGCATTTGTGCTCTTTATTTGTTTTTTTTATTAGATGATGTTGGGCTTAAAAGCCATGATAGATTTAACTTGAAAGATAAATCCAATTATTTGCTTATGGTATAATAACTTAATTACTGATAGAAAAAATATAAATAAGTTATGATTTTATAGATTTACTTAAAAATGTGCATCTTCAACAAAGTGTCATAAGTAGTGTCAATTTGTTGTTATAAACCAATGACACTATATTATACCTAGTGCGCACCTCTTCATTGGTGTGCAAAATCAATGTTATAAGAATGAGACAAATGGAGTATAAAAAATTAATTATGATTAAGTAATTGCACAATCATATAAATTATTTGTATTAGTTTTATTTTGTAATTAAATTAATGACAAGTGAGATATTTATAATAATTGTAACCAACAAAAATTGAGCTAACTCATTAAATAAATTACATTTCTAATATTTCTTTTGATGTTGATTTCTTTTATATATGAATATTCAATATTTTCACATTTTACCTCTAAACTTCCTTAATATACTAGTATCTTAGCATCTTATAGACTTTATGACAATACATTACTAGCAATTCTAATCTATGTCATTCCACATAAGGTACCAACCTTATACATATGAAGAGAAAATTCATTTGGGGTTATAAACTAATTGATCCAATTTGATAAATTTAACTATAATTTAATAAGGAATAAATACATTTAAATATATATATATATATCATATTTAATATTAACAATTATGGATAATATAAGCAAAACTTGAATAAATAAAGAATATATGGGTTTTTGTGGCCTTAAACACTTCAACTCATCTCTCATAACAAATCAAGGATAAAGAATATGTTTGAGAAAACACCTACTAGAAGAAGATTGTGTATGGCGAGTTGGAGATGGGTCACATATATAGGCATAAGAGGATGTATGAGTAAGCCAAGATAGAAGGTATAACCAAATTTTATCTAAATGGTCTAGAATAGAAAAGGATTTCATATTTATTGAAATAAACCACATGTGAGATATGTTATGAAATTGTTAGATCATGGCTCTTAATCATGGAATACATATTTGTTATGATCTATTTTACAACCTATGAAACTATTAGATATTTTAAAGATTTGTTAAGTGTGCAACCAACCAGGGATAATATTAGCTAGGAATGGCATGGAGCTAAAAGGTCTAAAGGGAGCTAAGGCTTAGTCATCATTATCAAGTTTGCAATGCTAAAAGAATATGGCACTTTACGATACTCAATAAGAATATAAGATTAAGATTAATACTTCAAAGGCTTGTGAGAAGTAAATATTGACTAAAAATAGGGTGATTGAGAAAAGTATACGAATGGAAGAATGTGTGAAGTGTGTGAAAAAGTGATTGAGACTTTGGTACTTAAGATTAAAGATTTCCCAATGAGATTATGAACCCTTACGACGGAGTATTTTTTTTGTTTTACCGAGTTAAACATTGAGACAAATTCCTTAGAAGCGGTGTAGGGTTTGTGATCACAAGACAACTTTGGTATTTCATTTTTCATAAAGTTATTAATGATCATAATTTTTATTTATCGCATATTTATTTATTTTGTATTAAAAATTATTATCGAAAACAAAATGTAGTGATTGTGGGACAGTAAAAAATTAAAATACCACAGTAAAAGAAGCTAAAAATAAACCAATAGGATAAGGTCAGACTAGTATGGCTAGAAGAAAATCCTCTTATTTTAATTTTTAATAGTGGTGTGTTCAAAGACTTTATTTATTAGTGTTCTTGAAGCTAATTTTGTCAAAAGTATAAATAATTTGATCTGATTACATTTCATCCAAGTTCCACCTTGGTTATATCATCAGTCCATCAAACAATCATATTTATACCCAATCTTACCCAAAATCTATGGACCCAAACCCAAAAGATCTGATGGGTTTGATTCACACTCGACTTGATTCACACCCAATCCATACATTGACCCAAACCTACCTCCAAACTTGACCCAAATTCTATGGACCTGAGTCAAACCTAAAATAGACGCAAACTTGAGAAACTTGACAAACTTGATATCAACCTACTCAATTCATGCTCGATCCATCACTTAACCTGAATCAAACCCAAACCCAAACCAAAACAACACAACTCAAAACTCACATGAACCAAATCAAACCCAAACCCAGACCAAAATCCTACCTATATAGTAACCAAATCAGACCCAAACCCAAACCAATTTGCCACCTCTGCACATAGTGATTAATCCTTGCCCCAATCCTTAAACTAGACCCCCAATTTCAGCCCTTGATTTCTATCTTTCTAGTCCCAAAATCTAAAAAATCTCAAAACAAGAATATGACTATAAATATATATGTCAAATCCTTTATAAAAATAATTAAAAAAATAATATACATGAATATATAGAGAGAGTTTGTGAATGGGAATAGTAATGACATCCCGGCTTCCATTGCCATAATATTCCTCCTCATCATCCCCAAAACCCCCACAAACCCCAAATTAGAATAGAAAATGCCCTTTTGAACTTCAAACACATAGAGATTATTGTCATCCCTATTTGAAATGCTTTTCTAGAGACCTATTTGATTATTCAAAGAAAAAACAAATAAAAAATGCTACTTGGAAGATATATTTATATTATTATAATTCTTAATAGATAAATTCATGTCATATTATATTATATTTTTACTTATCAAATCAAGGTGTCAACTTATCAAGCGATAGACAGATGTAGAGGCCACAAACAATGAAAGAACATGAATGGTAAAGTTGATGTATTCAAAACTCACATAAAAGGGAAAACATTTGCACTTATCATAGCTACATGAATCTCCTTTTAGAACTTAAAAGTATCTATTTTCACCTATTTCCTTCTCGATAAATATTGGTGACTTTTATAATGAAAATTTTAAGTATTACCTCTTCATGTTAAAATTTTAGAAATAGCTTTTTTTGTGTGTTTTTTTGAATTTAAAAATATATTCCATATATATTAAGTTTATTTTTAGTTGGATAGTATGTACAAACTTGAGTGTAGGTCTTTTGTCAAAATGGAATGACCTTTTGTTCAAAATCTATTTTACTATATAGAATTTTTTTGGAAATATTTTCCAATTATAATGCAAACACTAATAATTTGAATTTTTTTTCTATTATATATTTCATTAAAAATTTAATAGCAATATAAGAATCAAAGATGAATAATAATTAAGTGGATTCTCATGCATATCTTTCTTTGTAAAAAGCTTAATGAGTTTATTTTTTTAGTTCTATATATATCACTATAATCTATCTTCAACTTTATACACATGCAGGCACACACACTTATGTTGTTATATATATATATATTAGTAAGACCCATAAACTAAAATTATTGTATTATATATTTGTACTATTTATACATTCACAATTTTTAAACTAAATTATAGCACCCAGTATTTATACAATTTCCAATGCCCTTAAATACATTTTTTTCTAAAGAATGGTATATCCAAACATATACTCATCATTAATATAGATAATTTAATGATGAGTATAGGTTGTTAAATAAAATTTGATGGTTTGGACAACCCAAGTAAATATCAAAAGTGAATAATAAATAAAAATATGTCTCTTTGGTAGGAAGATTATTGATTTCGTGTTGCCTTATGAGCATACCAATGGTCTTTCCTCTACCAATATCCATACGACGGTCGATTTCCAACACTAGTTATATCGACAACAAAGATCAAATCTTTAGAATTTTAAGTTTTATAGAAATGTAAGGACAAACCATTTTTTATCCAAGGGTAAATATTTATACTATAAAATATAATTACAAGATAATCTAACCATACTTGTATATATATCCAAGATCTACCATATGCACATATAACCCTTTCAGAGAGTACAATCAGCAACTAACACAAAAGGTTGACTCTATCAATTCACAATATGTAATACCCCATAATTTTGAATAATAATAATAATAATAATAATAATATATGTGTATTATTTGAATGATTAGACTAAGTCTGATAGCTATTATAGTTAAATGATAAAGATTTAAATTATAGTATATTATTATGTATATACATAGCACGTAATTAATAGGTTGCTAATAGAGTTTAATTGAGTAATATTATTATACGATATAGTTAATGGGTTATTAGTAAATGGGCCTTTTTGATTAAATAACCACTTATAGAATTCTCTAAAGATAAGTTACATTTCTCCCATAACCCTAGCAGCCTCCCGTTATTATAAATACATGGTTAGCTTCTTGTAAGCCGTATAGCAACTGCATATAAGGAAAAAAATAGCCACGAAAAAGAGATTGGTTTTATACAGAGTAACCATCCATTCCTCTTATCTAATTGGTGAAGGTAACTTGCACATTCTTAATTTTTTTTACCATTCAGTACCTATGTTTTGATTTCGTTGGTTAAGACTTCCGATTCTTTTTGTAGTATGTTAATTTTAGTTTATTATTATTATAACATCTACAAATTGGAGCACATATGATATACATGAAATAATTCCGAATCGATGAATTGTTGACATTAAAATATGAGTCAGAATCAAATATGTATATATGCAATATATAGTATGCTTATTCGAATTGATGTGGGAAAATTTCTCCAGCACACTTAGAATCGTAGTTCCATAACATGGTTAGTGGATGCAAAGTTTATGTAAGTATCGTAGTAGGCCATTCATAATTCTCTATTAATAGGTAATGTTTGGAAGCAAATTTGGATATCCATTAGCATAGTCCAACATCTTTTTGGTTAATTCATGGTAACGATAATAATGAATTACTATAAAAGGGTGATAATTAAATACTAGTTAGTACAGTAATATATTTAATTAGTTCCTCGTTTTCATATAGCAAATAAAGACCTGGGATAAATAAGTTGGTAAAATAGCAATCGGTAATATTACTAGTAGATTAATTCTAACATAAGGTCATTCTATCAATTTATTCAATCAAAACCGATTGTTAGTACTTGTCTATATATATATATATATATATATATATATATATATATAGGAGTTGGGGTTTATATATAAACATTAGGCGGTAAACTAAAATATTGGTAAATGTAAGAATTTTGATAAGTTGGATCTAAGACATTTATAATATGTTACCTAATATATTTCGTCTAGAGTTAATATTATCAGTGTAAACTATAGGTCTAGCGACTAGTGAGTATTTGTGATCAGATCATATTCCAAGTAACATTACTTTCAACCTTTATATGTAGATATATATATATGTATGTATGTATGTATGTGCATTCATGCATATTTTAATTATGTTGATATAATAGTTTTATCTGGCTATGTAACTTTACGCAAATATATATGATTTTATATAATTAGGCCCTATAGTGGATATTCTATTTTTATTATGAATTTAATATAAATATGAGTTCTTAATGGATTTCATGTAAATATTGTAATTTTGCAGTTGTGTTATTTATTAGAAGTGTTGGCTATAAAAAGTTGATTTTATATAACTATTCCTTTATTATGCATATATCACAAGGCTCGTATCTTATATGACTACATTAAGTTTTGTTATTTATGTTAGCATATAATTAGACCCCAAGAAACTCTGGCTATTATTTATTTATATATTTAAAGTGCTGGTTGGATAATTATTTTATTCTGTTCTATTCCAACTGGTGAATTGAGTGGTGAATCTAAGTGGGTATATTTCTATTTAATTTGGGAAAGTTACCTATTATAAAAAGTGGATAAAGTGAAGTTAATATGGTGGATTGTGTGACTTCACTTAATTAAAATACTATAACTTAAAGTGAAACATAAAGTGGGCTTTGGGTACTTCAGGTTTGGCCTCCTGAAGTTGGGGATCGGCAATAGCCTTTCTCTTTTCTATTGTGGATATTTATTTATTTTTCAACTATGTCTGGTTAAGGCTCATCGTCTACTTTATAGGCTTCTCCGAACCCCATTAGGGGGTGTGCACACTTAAGGACAGGATGACTGAGGTGGTAGGTCTTTAGACTTTTGTTATTCCCTTTGGATTATGTCCACTAGGATGGCCAAGGTGTGATTTCTAATCCTCTTGTGGTTGGTGGAAGGTCTTCAGACTTTTATTATCTCCTTTGGACTATGTTCACTGGAATGACCCAGGTACGATTTATATTCCACCTGTGGTTGGTGGTAGGTCTTCAGACTTTGATTTTTCAGGTGACCCTGTGGTTGGTTTTCCCACTTAAAAACTAGATGTTACGATCACCTAAATAAAGAATAATAATTGGGTGGTTTTCTTATATGATTCGAGTGTGTGTCTATGATTTATTGCTTAAATAAATGTGAACATATGATATTATTCCTTCGTATTTACATGTTACTTAGATGTTCCCCTAACTAACTTGTTACATGTTTTAAACGGGGTTGTGATGATTTATAATGTACATGGTGAGCAGATGATCTAGTGCAGGTTAGGTATGAATCTACTCAAGGTGTTGATGGCATGCATAACGGGGAATATTGAGAGTGATGGTGACTTTCATAGTTTTATTTATCATATTAATTTTAGTAGACTTTTTTCATAGTTTCAATTGTAGGAACATTTTCAGTTCGATTGGTTTGAATTAATAAATATATTTTGTGTGTTTCCTTATTTTATCTAGCCTTAGCAGCTAGTGTAAGTAGAATAATGGTGTCTAATTATACTAGTTGTGGCGGTAATACCCTCATTTTATTTAGCTTCCGCATATATATTTTTTCTTATTTTTTCTAGTCAATTGATTTTGAAAAATAGGGGTGTTACACAAAATTACTATCTCTAACATGTTAACTAGTGTATTGAGATAACTTCAAATCTAATTGATACACTAATATGAAAATCAGCAATACATTGATACATCAATTACACCCCATAGCAATAGAAAAAGAAAGTAGCAAGGGAGGAAGATCACACCTACTATAAAATTAATAGAAGCAAGGGAAATACATATTAGTTTGTTCTATTTGTGCAATGTGATCTCTATTATGATTTGATATAAGTAACTTACTCTATTATCAAATGTGTAAAGAGAGGCCTAGACTAAAATATGTTATTTAATCTTTAATAGATTTAAACTACATTAGATATTAATCTTATTTCAACTAGATTCTTTAGCATGTGCCTATTTAATCTATGTTGGTTTTGTAGGTTGCTCCAAATTTGGAATCCCATACTAGAAGTAGTAGATAAGAAACCTTTCCAATTTATATATCCTTACATCATTCACAGGTGTTAAAGTGTTAAAGATGAAAAAGATCTCGACACACACATTGTTGCCCACCTAGTTTAGTTAGGGTTTGAGTAACTTGATCAAATCTGGTCTTCTTTTTGGGACCTATTTAGGTTGGTTTAATATTGATTATATTGGTTTAATTAATGATTTTACCATTTTTGATTGATTTAAATCTAATTATTGTTAACCATTTTTATTGCCCAATTAAGTATATATTATGATTGTTTTTTGTTTGGTTTTACAAGATGCTGAATAATGTTCAATTTTCAAAACATTTTACCTAGTTATTTTGAAATTGACGTTAGTCAATTATCAATGAATTTATTCTTAATTAAACCAACCATATTTCTATTATATAAACCCTATGTTTCACTAAACCAGATGATAAAATTACATTATCTTCTCTCATCCTTCCTCTTTACACTTCTTATCTCTTAGTTTCTATTGAGAAATTTTCAACACTTGGTTTTATATAGGCTTTCATCATACTCAAATTTTTTAAGCTTTCAACAAGGTATCTCCTACTCTACCAATAGAATTACTCTAATCTAGTATGGAGAGATGTTAACCCTAGAAGTTAAAGACTTGGAGCCCTTTTCCATCGTAAGGGGGATCTTTCTAAATTAGGATAGTAGAATATCATGTCATTTTGATTCTTCTATTTTGCTTTATCCAGATAAGTTAGTTTTTTGATACACCTTTATATTTCACTTCAATCATAATTCTTGTTCTATTTCCATTAGGTTTTCTTGAATATTTGCCAAAAGATGTCATTCCTTTGTGGTTTAATTTGTTAGAATTTATTTGATTCAATGTCAATTAATTATATATCTTGTTTGTTAGTTATCATGTTTTTGAATATTTAATTATACTTCATTTATTTTTAATGTTCTAAAAATGATTACTATAGCTGCTAAACAAATGTCGAGTATTGTTACTATTACTCTTGGGCCAGATATGTCTCATTATCTTTTGTGTATGGATTATCTATTAATGTTTAATATAAACCAGGATAGATTTTAGACTTTCTTGGTTATTGTTATTTAAATAGAATATTTTAATTAAGATAAGACAATCAAACTCTTTGAATATCTTGAACATGAGTCTTGATAATCTTAGATGAATGCTTAGTGCCTATGATTCAATTTAGATTTCATGTTGAGTTATTACATTAGAGATCTCTAGCAATTTATAGTGTCGTTTGTTTGATGGTCTCCATGTGCTAGTGGAAAGAATAATGTTTGAATCTTTGGGACTACTTGATTTAACTTGGTTTATTAAGACATTTTGAAACGTTTAGTCGTTAATGGTAATTTATTCCATCATTATTAGTAACTATTTTATAGATTATTGATGTTATTTCCTCATTATGGCTATAATTATTATTCACTCCTTTATTAATTTCTTTAAATGTCAAATTGTTGCATTTAATTAGCATACTTGTATTTGAATGCCCATATGAATGATAAAATCAGTAGCATGACTACTATTATTATGATATTAATACTTGTTGTCCAAGGATGGTATACATTGTTATTAATAAGTTGTATAGATTTTTTCTTATCATGCCTTTTGTCACATATATATATCTACTTCATACCATGTAATGGGTTTGTTGCATCATGTTTTATAATGTACATTTGTTTCCAAGAAAGGAAAATTTCATATGTGATTAAAGTTGATTGATTGGAATTAAAATTTGCGATCATCTAGATTTACTCCTCTACTTATTTTAGATAATTTGAATGGTATGTCAGCATTTTGCTTATTACTTGGCTTTAAGACAACATTTTACAAAGGAAGTGAACGGAATCTTCTTTAGTGATGATGCAGGTAACCAAGGGCATGAAATTTTCTCAAACCATTCTAACAAAATGATAGTAAAAAAAAAGTACATATATGTTTTCTTATTTTGATAACCAACATCTTAATTTATTATGAATTGGTATTTTATTTGTTGAGGAAGAAAAAAGAATCTTATGATTGATATTTGTGATTAACCAAATAATTTTTCTTCATAAGATGTGATTTAACAAAGTTTGAGACAATATGTGCTTTCAACAAAACCTTAGATTTGAATAATGTGTTATGTGTGATGCATAGATACTATATATAATGATGATGCTACAACTATATTCATTAGTTTTGGTGTACATATAGATGAGGTTGTCCTAATTATTTATCTCATTTTCACAAAGATACCTTATAAGAATTTGGGCAATATGTCTCATGAGATGTGAAAACTGTTATCTTAAATTTCTTGAAAATATGGGGCAGGTTAAAAAACATTTTGGCACCAACTTTATAAGAATCATATTATCTCTAAGGTTATTGATGTCGCTTTCACTAGGCATGCTAGAAATGTTATTGTGACACATAAATAGATGTCATATTTGTTAAATTGATCTAATGTATTTATAATTGAGGATGTGGCTTATGATAATCATGGCACATTTATTGTGATACTTCACATTTTGTATGATGGATGAATGAGTATTTTTGACAAATTTTGGGCCTTTAATTTTGATTTTATATTATGATTTGGTTTGGGATAAAATTTGTAACACCCCCAAAATTCACTCCTGAATTTTTTTTGAAAGAATAAAGCATAAGCTAAAATAGAATTTGGGGAATGTTACCGCCACATCTAACACAAGATAAATGTCCACCATCTATTTCATGTTAGATGCAAGGCTAAAACCTGTCAAATAAAATTTCAAACAACATGTATGCCGTGAGGATATACTCCCACAAGGAGATATCCACAGGCAGATGGCAAGTGAATATTCTCACTAAACAAAATCATCGCTGAATGAATCAGCGGAACCTGTGAAATAAACCTGGATTTTAAAAGCTTATCAGAGTACGAGGAATTAAAAGTCAATTACAAAGCCCTTGAAATTTTAAATACAACACTTGTAACTTCTAAAAATAAATATGGTCAAACAAGACAAATTCCGATGGATCAAATTCCGGATTGCCTACTCTCTCAAGCCAAGCCTTCCACCCAAATACAATACCGATCTCAAACCTACACAAGAGGTCTGCTTCCCACCATCAGTGGATCATCACATGACCCATTCAACCAAGGTAGTATTAGTACGGGTCCAATACTGAGTAAATCCCACTACCCTATCTTATGGGAGAGACGTAAACTATAACATCAAGTGCATATTGAATCATGGTGCATTACGTTGATACAATATTATGCATACTCAATACCCACATCATAAATCCTACCATACACATATAATAATATGCGAAACATATGTAACATCCTATTTAAACATGTAAGTGTGGTATGACAGAAATATAAAATAGCTCATGCGCCTCAGGTAGGAATAATCCATATTATTGACAACTCATTACATGGCCACACAATTTCAGATGCAAACATCTTAAACCAATAAGAGATTCAGATAAACCAACCGGGCATTTATGGGCAATGTTAAACCAACCAATCAGGCATTTTTGGACAGCGCCAAACCAAACCAAGCCAATCAAGCATTTACCAAGCTGGCATTTATGGGAAATGCCAAACCAAACCAATTGGGCATTTACCAAGCGAGCATTTATGGGCAATGCCAAACCAAACCAATCGGGCTTTTAGCCCCATGAACATTACTTAGGGACATGTCCAGCCCCGAGCATTACTTAGGGACATGCTCAGCCCCGGACATTACTTAAGGACATGTCCAGCCCCGAGCATTACTTAGGGACATGCTCAACCCTGGATATTACTTAGGGACATGTCCAGCCCCAGACATTACTTAGGGACATGTCCAGCCTCGAGCATTACTTAGGGACATGCTCAGCCTCGGACATTACTTAGGGACATGTCCAGCTCCGAGCATTACTTAGGGACATGCTCAGCCCCAAGCATTACTTAGGGACATGCTCAGCCCCGAGCCATGATTCAAACACATTCAACACCTTATTACGCTGAAAGAGGCATTAAATTATCAACATTCATTCATATCATCTCATAATGCACCATGCAGCTAAAAAACCATAAAGTGTGCTCCATCTCTTGGAAAATAATTCAAACCACACATTAAGATGATTTTCAGTCAATTAATCAAGATATATATATATATAATGATCTTTAACATATCTTTCACTTATCCTTACTTGAAGGTAACAACCTTAACATGCTTTGTTTCTTAATCATACTTGTAACATGCTCTTTTACTCAATCATGCTCCTAAATAGAAAATGCAATCCCATTCCGACACGTGTAAGCACATTCGTCCTCCTCAAAAGAGTCAAATAGTCCTATCATGCATGTTTTTACCCTAATAGGCTCAACAATAAGCTAAAGTATAAATTACTTAAACCTCATGATTATACAAAGCATCATACAAGACATATTACATGTTTGACATACCGACCTATGTGAGTCACACACTTTCACCTCTTAACACACATGCACAATGATCCATCCTCATGAAACACCCATAAGTGGAGGTAAGTAGAGACTTACCTAAATCTGAAGCTAGCTAAGCGAGATAAGAGAGAGAAAGAGATCACTAGCTCGAGGATCCACAATAATACTTTCCTAGATCGCCGATAGAAATAAAAAACTAAGTTAGAAACTATCCTATCGATCAATAATTCAATTATTATAATTAAATCGATCCAAAGCCACACAAACAATTTTTCTTGGAAAACGTCCAAAACCTAGGACTCAAGAGCATAGCTCTATTAAGATTTAAGATTAAATATTACTCAAATCGGGTTAAATACATATCACTTAAAGTATTTTAAATTGATTTGGAAGCTAGGGAAATGATAATAGAAGATAAGCTATTTTCTCAAAAATGATTTACTAGTTAGGTTTTACAACTCCAAAGACAAACAAACCAGTTGTATAGAACCAAATTCAACCCGATAAGGTAAAAACGTAATTCAAGTGATTTAAAATTAAAGCTGGAAATCAGTTAGGAAAAGAAGCATAGCATAATCAATTTCATAAAATCATCTCCAAAAATCAGGGTTTTTAATGCCCGAACTACGAACCAACTAATTAACTTTTATTATTTCAATTTGATAGATTAATAATATGATCAAATAAATTTTAAATAAATATAGATAATCAATTTCAACAAAAACAATCTTTTGAGTAGCCAATTTAAGACTATCAGTTTTCGAAATTAGGGTTTCACAACCCAAGACACGAACTTGAATAATTCAAATCAATTAATTCCAATTAAAAGTGTCAGAATGAAATTAAGACCATTTCAACTATTTCTATAAATTCAATTTTTAGAAAAAAAAACTATACAAATGATCAATTTCATAAGTTCACTTGAAATTTAGGGTTTTAGGCCCGAAAATACAATTTGGTTGAATTCTATTAATTAAATTAAATTGAATGTTTAGAAATGCAATTAAACACATTTTATAACATATCATATAATCAATTAAACAAAACCAATAAAAGAAATACCCAATTTAGCATAATTAGGGTTTTTGAGCCCGGAATATAAATCCGATCAATTCTTGCTAAAATATATAAATTGACGGTTTGGAAATGTAATTAAATGTATTCTAATATAAATTATATAATCAATTGAATAAAACGACCTGATTATACAATCCAATTTAGTCCCGTAAGAGTTTTGACCCAAAAATTCAATTCTGATTAATTGCGCACAATTTTCCCAAATCAACACTTCCGATATGAAATTAAATACATTTCAAACAATATTATAATCAACAATTATAGTCCCGCAAGAGTTTTGATCCAAAATCGTCAAATCGGGCAAATCCGAAAAATTCGGGCATAACCCGGCCAAAAATTCGATTTTCACAAATAATTCAAATACACTACAATCAACCACTCTAAATTAATCATATAACATATATATATACATAATCAAACAATTAATTTAGCTTTTCATTAGCTAATTCATACTCAATTAATCAAATCAATATTAAGGTTTTCAGAAATTTATACCAAATGAAAATCAACAAATCGGAACAAGGGAAGGCCGAAGAAGCTTCGCCAGAGGTCGGGGATTGCTCGCTGGCAGCCATCGAGGCTCGTCGTGGCTGGACGGCGGCGCGAGCTGTGCTCCCCGCCACTACACGCGGCTATTGCTGCTGCGACTATTGCGGCTGCTACTTGCGACGGTTGTTGGCTGCATCGCCCGTGGTGGCTGGGTGTGGCTGGCGAGGCGGCTGGTGGAGCTGGGAGAAGGAGGAGGTGAGGGAGTCTGGGACGGGAGTAGGGGAGTCGGGAAAAGGAAAGAGAAGAGAGAAAAGGAAAAGAAAAGGGGGGTCGGTACCGGTCGGTGCTTTTTTTTATTATTATACAAATACAAGTATAAAATAAAATACTAAATATTTAAAATTGTTATTGGAAGATTTATCTAAAATTTATTCAACGAAAATCATTTCGTAAGAATCCGAAAGCTTGAAATCGATAAAAAAAGCTATATAAAGAATTTTGGAAATATTTTCGGAAGAATTTACCAATGAACGCAAATATCTATATTATTTATGAAAATAAATTATAAGACCTCGGAATAATATTTAAAAATATATAATAAAATATTTATGTCAAATTCTAATAAATTGAGACTAATTTAAATAATTTCCGAAACTGGTTTTCCGCAAACCAAAAAGGATAAAATGGAAGAAAATTAATTTAGAAAAGAAATTCATAAATAAGTTTCGAAAATCTTTTTAATTTAAAACTTCCCGAAAATCTTAATAACTTCGGAAATAAAGAAATTCAAAGTTGGAAATATTTTTTTATGGATAAAATCGTTAAATAACTTTAACTATTTTAAACCGAAATTTCGTAATTTAAATAATATATTTCGTCAAAGAAATATAACTCCAAAATAAAGTCATAATTACACGGCGAAGTTATAATCGAAAACGAATCTAAAATATTAAAAAAAAATCAAAATATGAGAAAGAAAGGGAATACATATTTTTAACCAAAAATCGAAATCATATGAATATAATAAAATCACGGTCGTGAATGAATTTATCTCGGATGGTCCGCAGCGACAACGATTAATTAAATTCAAATGTGAAATCGAAATCGTCGATAAATCCATAAAACGAATCGAAATTAAAATAATTAAATGTTTACATCAAATTATGCTAATAAAATCATTAAGCTTAATAAAAATAGATTTCAAAAATATGGGGTATTACAAAATTTGATTTGAAATCATATTAAAAAGTGAAGTTTATTGAGTTTTACAAACAAACCTATTGACTAGTTTGTCGTTTTAGCCAATTTGGGTTTGTCGACTAAGCCAAATGATTGGTTATGGAAAATCTTTCAGTTGGTGGATGAAAAGTCGATTGGTATACCTAAACCTATCGACTGATTTGTTGAGCTAGTTACATTTTCAAGCTTGATTTTTTTGGAAATACAATTACACTAAATTGGAACCTTACCAACCCATACAAGATTGTCCCTAAGAGATTCTTAACCATTTTTATGATGCATTTAACCCCAAATATTGCCTCGATTGTATCTGGAGGTTTATTAGGAAAAATTTCGGGGAGATATGACCTCAACAATTATTTTCTTCCTCCTCTCTCCTTTGCACGATTTTGAGATCAAATGCTTCGATCTCAGGCATGTTTCTAAGTAGCTAGAAGATTCTTCCTACATTGACTTCTTATTACTCCAATTGTGAATGCGAATTTTGGTCTAATTGACCTGAATTCTCCAAAGATATTATTTAAGCTCTAGAGAAGTGGTTAGCAAATCCTGGATAAATCCATCCATTTTGATCGAATTCAAATGGTCAATGGTAGGGCTTTGAGTCAATCTCCTAACCTTTAGTAATTTTCTTCGATTGATTGGCTATAAATAACCCCAATCATCCCTTCATTTTACCTTTCTTTCCACCACCAAATTCTCCTAAGTCTTACATTCCCTCTCTTCCTTCCACATTTTGAGCCTTATCAATCTATTTTTTTACACTCTTCTGATCTTGTTTCTAGTTCTTTCTTGTTTTGATTTTCAAGTAAGGTAGAGTTAGATTCTGGGAAAAAGTTGAGTGGTCTAGTGTAACTCTTTCCCTTGTTTTAACCTTAAGCCGGTATGTTCTTATTCTCTTCTATTATTAAGATACAAAATTTGATAATATTTTAGTATATTTTTTGAGTTTAAGACTTTGATTTTATGTTTTTCAAAGTTGAGACTTTTTACTTTTGGAATTTCTATTTTTAAAAGGATTTTGCTTGCATCAAATAAGTGATTCTTGTTTATAAAATGTTTAGTAAATGTTCCTACATGATAAGTGTTATCTTTAGTTGATTTATAGATGTTGTTATGAAGAAATATTGTTGTATGTGAGATTAGATGCCTACATGACCTGATTTAAGTAAAACACATAAAAATGGGTAAAATTAGGTTATGATGGTTTCATGTTGAGAAATGTATGTTAATTTGGTTGGAAATAAGTTAGTTGATGTTGTTATATGTTTTAATATGACTTAAAGTGATTTATATGAAATAATTCACATTAAATTTGTGATTTGGTACTATATTAGGCTAAAGCGATTGATGAGTTAGGTCAAATTGATTGACTGGTTCCTAGAACAGTCGACTAGTTGACCCAACCCATCGACTAGTATGCCTATAGAGACTTTGGTCTTGCTCTCCATTTAAGCCCATTGATTAGTTTGAAAAAAATCAATTTTGAAAAAATCAATTGACTAGTCTATGAACACTCGTTTGGTTTGCCTAAATTGATAGACCAATTTGAGGAAAGCATGGTCTGGTTAAGTCAAACCGATTGACTGGTCAACTCAAACCCATTGATAGGTGGGCCAGACCGATCGATTAGTTTAAATGGTTTGCCTAATTTGCTTCTTTTCAGTTCGGTTATGCTTAGAGATTATGATTGGTAATATACCATGGCTATTAATGGGATAAAATATAGATTTTATCATAGACTATTGACCTAATTTAAAGATAAAAATAGATCATGGGTTATGGTATACCGTATAAGTGATGAAATGAATAAATGGGCATTTCATTTAGGGTATGTGAGGCTATTGAAAAAATAGTAATGAAACTCATCTTGGGCTAGAATTAAATAAACTTATGGATGCAAATAATGTATACCAAGGATAAATGGAAAACCTACATGGTTGGAAAAAATGGAAAGGAAAAGAGTAATATGGATTAACATGAAAGTTGGCTTGCTTACTTTGTATGGGCCTTGTATGATCACCCTTCTTCATGAATAAAATATTAATAATGTAAAGAGAAATAAAGTTTAGTTGAGTATGGGTCTAAGTTACCCAATCCTTGATTAGCTATCGGGGGTTAGTCTACCTTCGAGATTTTTTGGTGCCTTCAGGTGGGATCCTAAAAGGTCTCGATGCCTTACCTACTCTAGATACTGATGATATACTATGGGGTATCGATACTAAGGTGTGTGGTTACCTAGGTGGTTGGCTTCGGCCTAGACTTATGTCCATATTGGTTGGCTTTAGCTTGGAATTATGTCCATTTTGGTGATTGGTTTTGACCTGGGCTTTATGTCCCTTATTGGATAGGCTTCTATGGTATGTGAGATTATAGGGTGATGCATAGTCCATCACTCGATGATAATAAAATATGGTTGGTAAATATTGATGGATAATTATGAATGATAACCAAGTAAGTGTTTGATGATTGGCTAAGAAATGGAAGTAACGATATGATTGACCGAAATGAATAAAGCTAATTTATGCATCAACTAATTAATTATGGAATGGAACATTAATTGAGTGATTTTCCTATCTCTAACATGGATAAATGAATGGCATGTCCTAGGGAATTGGATAATTGAAAAATAACCTTAGGGGTTGCTTGGATACTCTATACTATTGCTTATGTAAGTGCTTATGTTAAAACATGGTGAATCCAATCATGATATATTCTATTGTGATGGAATTGTATATAATGGCATGTATTATGCACTCTTACCTTTATATATAGCCTTACCATGATGCATGTTGTAAACTATGTTCATGTATGATAAATTAGTATGCTTGTGTTACATTGAGGGACCAACTTGACTTACTCAGTACGTAGTGTACTGATGTGCCTGTTTGCTTGGTCACCTACTTATTCCCTTGAGAAGAGGACCATGTGTAGGTTTTTAGAGATGACCAATAAAGGATCTACCTCTGTTGGGTTGGGGCTTGAGAGCAAGAACATTAAGAAGGTTTTAGTGCAATTCGTGACAAACCTTGGGTTTTGATTTAGGTATCATGCCTTAACTTATGTTTTGTAATATCGTACTTATTTACATGTATTCTATAATGACTTGATTGGAATCCATCAAACTCAACAGTCAAATGATTTGGAGTTTTTGATCGATTAGTCGCAAGATCAATCGATTGGTTTGATAAACCAATCAACTTATTTTGATGAATAGTCAATCGGTTGGTCAAACCCATCGATTGGTGCCCCTAAAAACCAAAATGGTTCGGTCTCTACTTAGACCCATTGACTGGTTGGACCAAACCAGTTGACTGGTTTCTATGACCAATTGATCGGTTTGTCAAACCCATCAACCAGTTTCTTTATAGGGAAAAATGGGTTGGTCTCTACTTAGACCCATCGTCCGATTGGACCAAACTAGTTGACCGGTTCCCTTGAATAATTGATTGGTAAGGCCAACCGTTCAACTTGTTCTCTATTGTTGTTTTGGTTTAGGTTTGGTACGACCAGACTAATCGACTGGTCTAAGGGACTGATCAATTAGTCTGTCTAGAAGCCGACTGGTTTGTTTATAAATTATTGTGTTTCTCTTGGGCCTTTTGTGTTGATAATTCCATGTATTCACAACAGTTAAATTATGATTTCAACTATGAATGCCTTGATTTGATAAGAATCATCATGATGGTATTTGACACTTTAATTTTGTTAAGTTTAGTGTTATCCCTAAATGCCTAATTTGTGGCTTTTATGCCTTGTGAATGAGTTTTGTATCATATCTAAACACCTAATAGGTGACTTTTATGCCTTGTGATGTGTTTGATATTATCACTTGGAAACACCCAATTTGGTTTAAAATAGAATTTAATTGTGTTTGTTATTGTCACTTGGAAGCACTCATTTGGTTGCGTGGATTTTGTTGTGATTTGTGATATCACTTGATAATATATATTAATCTTATAAGATTTCATTCGATCCTTTTTCTATGTATCTCGGGATAGATGTCGGGAGTCAATGGGTGGGTTGCCCTATGGTTATATTTTTTACTTATTACCTATTTTCTTTTCCACCAGGTTGTAGTTGGTAGGGGGTATGAGCATATCTTTAAGGTATAAGGTTATATTATGACAGGCCAACATGCATCATTGTTCATCTTGGGTGGGTGACGTATCTCAATACAAGCCTCTTGGCACTTCGTATTGTCTATTACTTAGATGGGTGTGGCATCCCAACTTTTTAGACCTCGCGGTGGAGAAATTCAAGGTCTGGTGAGTGAGATGTCCTAATATAGGCTCCCTTGGTGTACTTCAACCACGTGTGGTGGATGTGGTATTCCAATTTGTGGTAGGTGCACTCAATGTATGGTGGGTGTGGTATCCTGATGAAAGCCTTTTTGATGTATCTTGACCTTGTGTGATGGACATGGTATCCCATTGTGATTATTTGTGCTACCATGACTTTTGTTCAAGGTAGAGAACTGGATGTGGTCAAACAAACTATCTTATTAATCGAAATTTATGTGGTCACTAAAGGAGGAATTCTAATATGGTTTATATTGATTAGATTGCATATATTTACCATATTTCTATACTTCAATAATTTTCATGCAAGAATGTCTTGTTGTACTTAAGTTATACCAATATGATATCACCATGTTGTTATATGACTTTAATTTGCTGCATGAGCCTTACCATATTTTAGGTAGTATGCTTTACCAGTACTTCACCATATTGATACTGTACTTGTGTGGTTACTGTGATGATCCATCTTCTGATCTGTGGAGTAGAGAATGATTTGCAGGGTTATGAATCTCAGTTAGAGTATGCGGAGGGTGATGACGTGGGCTATTAGTGGGCCATTGCTTGGGGTTGGAGGTTTATATCTATGATTAAGAGTTAGGCTAACTAGTTAGAAGTATTTTTCCCACTACATTAGGAAGTTTTTGTATCTCTAGTTATTTAGACTCTTGGCACGATTCCTATATTTGGTTTTGTAACCTATCATACTTATTTTATCTATAATATTGTTCTCACCCTTATTATCCTATATCGTCACATTAATGTTATAAGTATGCATCCTTTTGTTCCTTATTCTATTTTACCTTACATCAAGCATGGGTTAGGTAATGATTACACCTCTCTTATGGTTGATGTGACGGTAACATTCCCCAGTTTTATTTTTCAAACACTTTTGCATTATCTTAAAAATGAAAATTTTTGGTTAAAAAATTAGGGTTGTTACACTATTAATAAAAGCACTTAATAAGAAATTGAATTTTGAGACTTCTAGTTAAATGTGGTTTGGCTCCACATGTGTAGGGGGCTTATGATAGATACCTAATCTGGTTAGATTCAATAGGGTAAAACCTAGTTTGGTACAATAGATTTAATGGGTTAAATAATACCATATGTTCACTACCTATTCCATTTACAAATAAAGTTAACATATTGATTAATCATGAGGAGTTTACTAATTGTTATACTATGATTGTTGAGGTTGGATGCGAATTCCTTAATGAGTTCCATTACCAAATTTGGGTGGTGTGAGAGATATGTACTTGATGGAATCACTTATGTGACTATGGGGGCTATCCACATTCTATGAGAAGTATTGTGGGTATACTCTCTAGAGCGGTCATAAAACTAAGGTATGATGGGTTACACTTTGTTCATATGAGCTACCTCTATTTTGTTTCCTTTTATTAGGTTCAAGGCTTATTTCATCTTATAAGGAAATTTTAGAAAGTTTTCCAAGTTTGGATTAAGTGAGAGTAATGAGTGTTAATTTTCAAGCGCACGGCTTCATTGTAGCATATTAAGGTCGTATCCTATAAGGACTTCTCAATTAATTACTAATTTTCATCATTTTAGCCATCCAGATCACTATGGAAGTAGATAGTGAACACAAATGCACCGGCTTATTTCATCTTAAAAGGACATTTTACAAAGTTTTCCAAGTTTGGATTAAGTGAGAGTGATGAGTGCTAATTTGTAAGCGCACGACTTCATTGTAGCATGTTAAGGTTGTATCCTATAAGAACTTCTCAATTAATTACTAATTTTCATCATTTTAGCTATCTAGATCACTATGGAATGAGAATATGGAAGTAGATAGTGAACACAAATGCAACAACTAACTAATTATAGATTCTAAAATGATAGATATAAAGCCTAGGATTGAACTTCGGTCCCATCCTTGGTATTCAATAATGAATTAACAATATGTTGTAGTATAATCTAAATGGATGTGAACAATCAGCCTAATATGATTCGCTAGCCTTTTTTTAAGTTCTAAGAACATATTTAATCTAATTCATTGACTACTTTTGTGTTTAACAAATTAGATTAAATCCATTAAGTACCACCAATTTAATAGTCCATAAGAATTAAATATCTACTTTCATGATCATTTCAATTCTTGTTTTCATATTAATTTGCGACATCAATTTCAACCTTTTGATTATAGTCAACATCTAAAGAAGTCAAATTATGTCAAACCTGACTCATAATAGTGATTCCTAACAAACGAAACATCACATAAGAAGAATACATATGAAATATATTTTAACTCATCACATTTATACTAAGTCGAAACTAATTCAATCCTAGAAAAAGGAATTACTCACTCCTGGTTGCAAAGAAATGTAAAGAATACAAATAAATAAGATACATATTGTAGATCTAGTAAATAATGAAAGAGAGAGTGGATAGATCAAATCGTGAGTTGAAGATAAAATAAGTTGATTGTAGAGTTGTGATACACAATTGTCTACTCTTTTAGAAAATAAAATTCCATAAACTAAAACATATTACATGGAGTTGTTCTTTGCTTGGGAATAATGGAGAAAATAAAATAATATGCTCCCTTTACAAGTCCAAAAATTTTCAAAGAAAATTCCCAGCAGAAGCCTGGAAATAAGTGGAAAAAGAAGCATGTTCGTAGTTCTAACTGCATGCTGCACAACTGTGTAAAGCTGCACAGGCTAGCCATGCAACATTTTTCCTTTCAATCCAAATTTAAAGAGGAGCACTTCTTCACCTTCGTGAAACTCCCTCCGTGTTAGGGTCTTGTCATGCCTTCGCTTCATTCTTTCCTTGTAAATCCGAACATTCTTGTAAGCATCTAGCTTGATCTCATCAAGCTAATTAAGTTGAAGTAGCCTTCTCTCCCTAGCAGATTTAAGGTAAAAGTTGAGCAACTTGATTACCCAGTGTGCCTTATGCTCAATCTCGATAGTGTGGCCGTTGTTGGCACATAATTTAAACTCTATTGTTTATAATTGTAGTATTAGTAAATAAGGATATCATTCTATACTTGGGATTGAAATGGCTCATCTATATTTAAATAGCTCAAAAATAATAAAAATAAAAACTCTAAATCACAAAAAATAAATAAATAAGAAAAAAAACTAATGGAGGGTTTTAAAGAAAATAATAAACGTAATAAATAAAATAAAATAATAAAAATAATGGGTAACCACAAATATGATAAATATGTTAGGAAAATTGAAATCCACCACTAGATTATGTCAAAATATAATAGTAATTTTTAAATTAATATTTAATCATAAGAAAGAGATTGACTAAGATGTAAGCCAAAAGTAGGTCTATATATCTTATATTAATTCCCTAAAATAATTAATATGACAAAGTGCCAATGTTAATCTTATTAAATACTAGCATTATATTAGAAACAAGCGGCTCATATGTTTAACTAGATTTAATACATTAAGTACACTTAGAAGGATGTCAATCTAAGTACCCAAACTAGTACAATAAGTATATTTAGTTGTATTTCTCTCATTTGACCCACATGTATCTAAACGTTTTACTACTTCAGTTAGAATCATAAAACTATTATGGGAATTATTATCTAACCTCGATGCAATTTATACATATAAATTCTATTATATTTATATGGCCACCTAGCAGATAAATAATCTTACATACTGTCACTATAAGGAAACCAGAATAAGACATGCACCATAATAAGTTTACTTGATAGAATCATATATATGAACGATATCAATTAAAATAGAGTGAAAGAACAATATCATGAAACAAAGGACAATAATATCATATATCAAACCATAATCTAGGGTTTCAATCTATTCCCCAACAATAAATAATCAACCAGTTATAATAATCAAATTAATTACATAAAAATATATCAAAAATATAAATCAAAAATAGAGAAAGAAATAACCAATATTAATTATAGATGAAAGATCAAAAAATTTATTTAGATGAAAAATTATTAAATTTCATTTGAAATAAATTTTACTAGTATCCTTTTCTTTTTATTTCTCTTGGCTACTACATTTATTTCCATGTAGAATTGTTTTTCTTCTTCTCGTGCGTCAACTCTCTTTCCTTACACCTCTTTCTCTCTCCTTTGCTGTGCCGCTAGACCTACTATTGCTTCTTGCATCTTCTTTTTCTCTGTTTTCTTTTCTTCTGCCTCTACTATGCTGTGCTTCTTTACCGTAGCCTTTTTTTTGGTCATTCTTTTTTCTTCCTTTGTTTATGTGCCGCTTCTCTTTTGTTTTCTTTGGCCTCCTGACCTTTCTTTTTGTGGCAGCTCTTTTTTTTTCTTTTCCTTGTCACTATATTGTTTCTTTTTTTTCCTCCACTCTGTATTCCTATTCGCTGTTGCCCCTTCTCTCTTAATTTTGTGCCCCACAACTATGCTGCCTCCCTCTTCATTTTTTTGTGCCTTTCTTTTATGCTCCCCTTGTGCCAAGCCCTCTAGTTCTTTCTTTTTTCCTTTGTTCCTAGGCCTTTGGGCCTTCGATCCTTAGGTGGTTGGTCCAAAGGCCTCTCTATTTTTTTTAACTTTACATACAAAATAAAATTTAAAAAAATAATAAATAATCTTATACTTTTAATTTATTTAATTTATGTCATTTTAGCTCAAATAATAAAATTTATGTAATTATTATCACTTAAGCATAAAATCATAATTATTCACATATATTACTCAAATAAAATACCAAGAAATATGATTAATAGGGGTATAAAATATGTTAAAATATGAGCTCATCACTCCACTAGTAAATGACAGTGCTTCCTATAGATCAAAGAAAAGGGTGTGGTGCCAACTAGTGTTTTGAATGCGGTCCGGTATGCCCATAATGCATCATTAAGCTTCTATGACCAATCTTTTCTCAAACAATTTACAGCCTTTACAAAGATATACTTGATTTCTCGATTGATTATCTCTACTTCATTGCTTGTTTGAGGATGATATGGAGTTGTAATTTTTTGAGTCACTTCATATTTCTTCAACTAACTTTTGAATTATCTCTCCATGAAATGGGTCCCTCCATCACTTATGACTACTCTAGGAGTGCCAAATCTTGGGAATATAATATTCTTGAACAACCTCATGTCCACCCTTGAATCATTTGTAGGGAATGCTAATGCTTCAACCCACTTAGAGACATAATCCATCACAACCAATATACTTATTACCCCATGATGATGGAAAATTTCCCATGTAATCAATTACCCATACATCAAACACTTCAACCTCAAGGATGTAGTTCTGAGGCATCTCTTGCCCTCGTGAAATATTTCAGTTCTTTGGCATGGGTCACAAGATAGCACAAATTATCAAACATCTCTGAATAGTGTTGGACAATAAAATTTGGCATGATGGATCTTGATAGTGGTCTTGTTGGAGTTGGCATGACCACTGCAAAGTGATGAATGATAATGAAGATGATGTTGTCAACCTTTTCTTCTAGAAAACATCTTTTATAGATATCATCAAGGCAAATCTTATAGAGGTATGTCTCATCCCAGTAGTAGTCCTTACAATCCGAAAAGAATTTCTTTTAAAGTGGTAGGACGACTCTGGAGGTATAATCTTACTAGCTTTATAATTGATAAAATCAGCGAACTATAGAACCTATAGAGTTGTAGTGACTACAAACGAGTGATCATTTAGGAATGAGTCATCTAGTATTTTCTTTTCCACTTCTTTGAACTCCAATCTAATCCGGGAAAGATCATTTATCACATTATTATTAGTGGCCATCTTATCTTTAATATCCATATCAAATTCTTGAAGTAGTAGCACCCATCGAATCAACCATGGTTTTGCATCCTTCTTGCTCAATGGATACTTGATGGTTGCATGATTGGTATAGATAATGACTTTCAAACCAAATAGGTATTGCCAAAACTTATCAAGGGCAAACATCATAGATAACAATTCCTTCTCTTTTGTGACATAGTTCGCTTGAGCACCATCTAATGTGTGACTTGCATAGTAGTATATGGCATATGATTTTCCATCCTTCTTTTGACCAAGAATTTTCCCAACCCCGTAGTTGCTTGTATGTGTCATAATAAGGTGCTTGAATCCCTAGAGGAGTTATCTACACCTTTTTTAACTAGAAAAAAAGTTCAAGACAAGCATCATCAATTATAAAAGGAACATACTTAATAAGAAAATTGGTGAGAGATTTAGTAATTTTGGGAAGTCTTTAATGAAACATCTGTAGAAATCAAAGTTTCCTAAGAAGCTTCTCACTTCCTTTACTGAATTAGGAAGGAGGATGTTTGTCAATGATTTCGATCTTATCTTGATCTACCTTGATGCCTCGATTTGAGATTAGATGACCAAGCACAACACCTTCTTGTACCATAAAATGTCACTTCTCATAATTAAGCACGAGGTTTACCTCCTCACATTTCTTCAACACTCTAGCTAATTTAGCTATAAAAAAATCAAAAGAGGTGCCATAAACAAACAAAAAAAATCATCCATGAACACTTCTATTATATCCTCAATGAATTTAGAGAAAATAGCTATCATACATCTCTGAAAAGTGCCAGGAGTATTACACAAACCAAAAGTCATCCTATGATATGAAAACATGTCGTAAGGGCATGTGAATATTGTTTTCTCTTGGTCACTATGATGAATAGGGATTTGGAAAAAATTCTGAATATCCATCCAAGTATAAAAAATGTGAATGCTTTGCAATTCTTTCCAACATTTGATCAATGAATGGGAGAGGGACGTGGTCTTTTCAGGTGGCCTTATTTAACTTCCTATACTGAACCTACATTCGACACCCCATTACCATTCTAGTTGGGTTATGTTTGTTATTGTATTTCTTAGCAACAACCATCCCCCCCTTCTTAGGTACCACTTGAATGGGGTTCACCCATTCACTATCTGATATCAAATACATTGCTCCTGCATTTAACAAGTTAATGACTTCTTTCTTAACATGGTATTCCCAAAAGTATATTGTTGGATAGAGATGTGAAATTTTTTGGCTACTTCTGGAAACACTTTGTCATATGTTCGGTAGTAAGTTGTTGTTTGGTACATCTAATCATTCATAAATGGATGGTCAAATTGAAGTGACTTATAGAAGATTAGGAACTTTACTACGAGAATTGTTTAATAAAAGTACTAAAGATTGGGATAAAAAAATTACGCATGCTGAATTTGGTTAAAATAGGAGTCCTTCTAGTTCAACTCATTCAAGTCCACTTAAAGTTGTCTATAGGGTTAATCCTTATTTACTTATTAATAAAATAAAAAAAATCTGATATTAAGAATTATTATGCTAAAGAAATAATTTAATTCTTTAAAAAACTTAATGAGCAAATTAAAAACAACATTGAGAAATCTAATACTAAATAACAAACTCAAACAAAAAAAAATTTTAATTCAAAAAGTGTTTTCACCAAGAGATTTGATTTGGTTACACTTAAGAAAAGAAATATTTTCAAACTTAAAAAAATGTTTGCAAACAGCTGATGGACCATGTAAAATCTAAAGAAATTTTTTAAATAATACATATGAATTGGAATTACTTGAACACTATAAGGGAGTTTATAGGACTTTCAATATTGGTGATTTGTCTCTCTACTATAATGATGCTAATTTGAGGACAAATTCTTCTTTAAAAAGGGAGAATGGTGCAGGAGCATCTCAATCTCACTTTTCTTATATTGAAGATCAAAAGTTAGCATACTTGGAGATGGTACCAATTGTTCTTAAAGATCCTAATACTTCTAATATTTTGTTAAGTAACTCTTGTAGGTATTACATATGTTTGTAAGATCAATCCACCAAAGATATCTAGTGTATAAGAAAATGGCATTACAAGAATTACAAATTTGCATGGAAGACAAGACTACTAGACACAAAGCTTGATTCCATATGATTATTCAATGTATTACATACTTAGGGTTTTGTGTAGCTTTGTTATTTTTATATATACTTTGTAATATTTGTAATTTGTAATTATAGTGTGCACTAGGTAATATTTGTTAATTAGATTGGTTAGATGGGCTTGGTTAATAAATAGTAAGCAAGACCTCTCTATGTGTGTGTGTGTGGTGCCTTGTATATTCATAACAATAAGTGAAATAACAAAAATCAACATTGAGAGAAAAATTCTGATTCTCCTTTACTTCTTTTTCTAGTGGACTTATCTTGAGAAGTTGAAGATTATTCTTTAGAGAAAAGAAGGTGATTTCTCTATTGGATTGAGAGTATCTTGTAGTAGATCAACATCAACATATCAAGATACCACTGAAAACCATCATCCATATTCAACATTTCCAATATCTTGGAACACGAATTTCTACCCAAACCCAAGATAAAAGGTCTTGCATTGTGAAAGAGTAATCATCCATTATCTTCTGCATCATAAGCTATTGAATTGCAATAAGAATTTCAAATAAAGAATGGATATACTAGAATAAAATTAGATCAAATCTAGGAAAGATTAATTTGATGAATAAAAGCTGCCAAGAAATTTCAATTCACCAAAAATCAATTATATTACTCAATTAGTCAATTACTTAACCCTTTCAAATACTTAATATATGTCAGCAAGAATAGAAAACTAATTCACTTTCCCTGGCTACGCAATTATATTGCCAATTATCAATTTTATCATCTTAAGTCAAAGGATTTAAGTAAAGTATGATGTTTTAAGACCAATTATTTCATTATTCTTCCATATTGTTGTAGAAGTTATGAAATTATCATTATAAACCATTTAATTTCTATTTATAATATTTTACCTAAAGTGTAGAATTGAATCCTCTTCTTAACTTGACTTGCAAAGAACTAATTGAAAAATATTTGTCTGTTAATTAGAAATAATTACAAACAATAACATAAAACATATAAAGCACTTTATAAATCAAGTATACAATAAATTAAATAGTATACATAATAGGGTTTCACTATATACTTGGTAAAAGAGAATTAGAACATGATATTAATTTAAATGAAGATAATCAAATTAAATATAAAACTAGAATTGTGCATAAAGTATCGAACTTGAGAAAAAAACCTTTCATAATATAGAGCTTGGAATATAGAGCCTAAAGGGAGAACTCCATATCTAAACTAGAATAATAATGTGTTTCTCAATGGCTTATATATAAAAAATGATCATAAAACAACTACATATATGCTTCTAAAATAACCCTCAACATGCTCAAAAAGAAGAATATTCACAAAGTGGTTTATATACCTCCATATAATGATTCCTTTGCTAAAACTTAACATGAATAGCTTTGAGATGATATACTACCCTATGGCCTTACTTTTAGGCATGCATACAAGTTCTTACTAGGTAAATTGGCTACTTTTTACTACATTTGATTATAAAAATTGTGTTAACTTAACATTTTTAATCCACTGCCATAAAAATCCTCTTTTTGTTGGATTTTTGCTTCATCTAGCTCTTAAAACAATTAAACCTACAAAGCATGGCCAAGAAACATAAATTTAAACAAGAAGACATATAAACATATCTTATGGAACAAATCCATATAAAAATATTAATGAGAATAAATCAAAAACCACAAAGAAATGACATACAACAACACCTTACACTTAGGCTTTTTCTTTCTCTCAAACAAGACTAAAATTCAAACAAAAGAAGGAAAATATAACTAACTGGCCACTTTTGTAGGTCTCACAATTTTACTTACAATGTATAATAAGCCCTTTAAACCTCTAATTCATTCTTAAAAGATGAGTAAAGTCTCATGAGGGCTTCATAGATGATAAACCTACAAAATCACACAAAAGGCACACTAAAATGAAAAACACACCTCTAATACCCTTAACCTTTATTTTCTTATGACTTTATACTTCATGATACCAAGATCAACATACAACCAAAATTCAATACTAAAAAATATAATGAACTAATTTCAACACATGGTTCACACATAAACATTATAGATGTGGAAAAAATATAATAATGGATGAAAGCCTAACAACATGTTTATCATTTCATGACCCATCCTATAGCATCCCATTCATCAAAATATAATTTTCATAGTTTATTAGCCTCAAAAATATTTTAAAAGTATTCAACAATTTATTACAAAAAAGTAAGTGCTGAGTTTTATTGGAAAAACTAACACAAACATAAAATTTAATTTATAAAACCTACTTATAAATATAGATAGAAAATTATGGAAAGAGTGAATTTATTTAATTATTTCCCTCCCTTGTAAAAATTTTGACATTCAAAATTTTATTTTGTTAAAGTACAAAAAAAATCCATTTACGTGTTAAGATGATTTTTTTTTGTTTTCGCTCCTTATAACTCATTTGGGACCTAAATCTTTTGAGATACTAAATATTTTATAAATTTAGGGTTTTTTTAAATTTTTTTTACACATTTTAAAAAAATTTCATAATGTTTGGGGTTTATTTGATATTGATCCACAATAAATACAGATTTATTTGATTCCTATGCAATTAAATTACCTGAAAATAATTGTGGTCAACCCTTTGACTTCCTCAAGAGTGTTAACCAGCCTTCTCTACTTTCATGATAAGTTTTTGTATTCTTCCATTTATCCTTGCCCATAACACCTTTATTTCAAACCTTTGTTATCTCACCTACTCCCCTACAAACCACACCCTCTTTAATTAATCTTGTGAATTAAGTTAGGCTTAACCAACCCTCAAATCAAATATCCCTCCCCCCTTTTTGTGCACCATTACAAGGAGAGGATAAGTTTGGTTCACTCATTCTACACTTATTTCATTTCACACTTTACCTACTTTGATCCATAGTTGTTAAACTCCCGATCTGGATCTTACGATTCTACAATCCAAGAGTCATTAAACAATCTACGATCCTAGGTAAAATCCTAAAGTAGTAGAATCATGGTAGAATCTTAAGATCCCATGTAGGATTGGTAGAATCTTACGATTCTACTTGTCGACTATAATTTATTTCATTATTTTTTGTATTATTCATACTATATTTCTTTCCTAACTCTGAGCCTTAATCCTATTATTATACATACTATATATTAAGTACCAATCAATTTGAAGAATGCACAAACGAGAAAATAGCAAAATCAATGGTCAAAAAGAAAAATACTTATGAAATATCCAAACTCTAAATTTAGAGTAAACCAAATATATTAAATTTGTGCAATTTTTATTTACTAATTTCTGTTTAGTTTATAATTATCCTTTTTATTTTCTTTTGTGGTATTGTTAGCTTTTTTTTCTGCATAGTCCATATAAAATTATTTTGTGGATGCATGTAATCAATAATTTATGTTGCTACAACTTAATTAGTGATCAAATAAGAGTTTAAGAATGAGATATTTAGTATTTTCAACTTCAATTATAGGATTTTATTGTGTAAAAGTATATATAGGTCATATTTTTATGATATTTGTAGGATCTACAATCCGATTCTACGATTTGATTCTGATGACCCTTATCAATTTTAGGTAGAATCTCGATTTTAACAACCTTGCTTTGATCCCTCATCTTTCTTCAAGTTTTCTCTAAGTCTTGATGCTCATTTGGTGCTCTTTCTATTGTCAAACTATTGTTCATTCTCCTCCATTTTATCTTTGCAATTTCACTTCTAGGATCTTGAATTTTTAACTCACTTGTATTTTTTCTTGACAAAAGTGGCTTAAGAGTTAAAAAATAGTGAAGGAATGATTGTTCATCCTTTAGTTATAATTCATCATTGTTTAAGACAAGGGTTTATATTTGCTTCTCCTATAATCAATTCCATTTATCCCTTTTTTCAGGGTTTTGATATCTTTATTAAGTTTTATAGTCTTTTGTTTGAAGATGATCAAGGCTAATCATGTAGGATCAAGCTTAGAGGAGTAATTTCTTTTGCTAGAAGACTTAGTAGTAAGGGTAATGTGATCTAACATTTAAAGGTAGTATTTTATGTGCTAAATGATCGTATTGTTTCATTTCTAATCATCTTCTACTTTTATATTAAGAAAACATGATCATATATTTTCATTATTGCAAACATGAGATATGTTTTCTTATAATTTTAATTTGAGCATGCTAGTTTATTTTAAACCATAAAAATTACCCCTATTGTGATGCAAAATTAGAATTGTGTAGTTGGAGTTTTGGTAGGTTTATGGTGTTATATTAAATTTTACATTGTGTCATTTATACATATTTTTCATATCTTGGTTTCATTGAGTATGTAAAATATTATAGAAATAATCATTTGAAATGTCAAATCTGTCATGTTGAAAACATAGTTCAGCTGATAATATTCCTAGCTCTTTTAGCCTTTTTGCTCACTTATACTTGATGTATGATCATTATATTATTATGATATAATGTTAAGGAAGGTGGTGATTAAATGGCTTAGAAAGAATTATTAAGATTTCATAATATAAAACATGAAAATAGTTGAAAATTTTATGTAAGGTTTGTGTGAGGAGTCTCAACCTTTGGGATTTAAAGGATTTCCTTGGTTGTTTTAATTTTATTTAAGTATTATGCTATTGTTATTTTAGTATATACATACATGCATGTTAATTTGGGTTAAAGGTTTAAAAATGGATTTAGGATTTTAGGGTCATTCTTTTCCTTAAGGGGTTTTAGTCTTTTTAGGTGGTTTTACTTAATTTTGAGTATACCATTGGGTTCATTAAGTGATTTAATTTAATTTTTATGCATAATGTGTCATAGATTTTTTTTAATTTTTTTGCTTAAGGCTAGTTATGATTTTCATAAGTTTTTAAGCGTTTGAGGGTTTTTTGTTTGTTCCACCTAACTTCTAGAAATTTTGAGTTAAATAAGTGGATAATAGTGAGAAAATAGATTAAGTGGAATGAGCATGGTTCAAAATCATCATTAGCTTGGTTTAGTTCTTAAAATGGATTAAAATGATATTGGAAACCTTATTTAACACCCTCAAATTTACTACTGAAAAATTTCGTTTAAATCAAAAAGGTTTAGCGGAAGCGAAAGAATTAAAATCATAAACTTGGGGATATTACCGCCACATTTAGTACCAGATCGGTTCACTCCTACCGTTCCGATACTAACTGCTAAGGCTAAACTAAACAATCGTTAAGTAAGAGTCATCAAAACATAGGTCCATAGTTAACATAGATCATTCACGAAAACACGAGTCAACAACAGTTAAAATATCGTTTAGGATTACAACTTAAGAGTACGGTTTCAAAACAAGAAGCGTAGTACAAAATATAGCTAAATAAAATAAAACCCAAGGGACCAATATCTAGACCGCCTACTCACTCAAGTCAAGCCTTCCACCCCAATTTAGTACCCGATCATAAACTTGCACAGGAGGTCTGCTCCCCACCATCGGTGGATCATCACAAGACCCATTCAATCAAGGTAGTATCAGTACGGGTCCAATACTGAGTAAGGGCGCCGGTGCGCTAAGGCCAAGCATACAATCATACAACGTAACACGCATAGCAAAATCACATAGGTAACGTGCGATAACACACAAGATAAGGCCTGAATACTTTCCCGGTGACTTATTCCTTATTCTCATTAATAATATGTTCATTCCACACATATTCTTCAATAGTCCATGTGAGTGCGGGAACCCCACTCTTATAGCCGGTGGACCGGCAGTAAACACACAGGGCAGAACGCCTCTGACCACTATTATAGCCGGTGGACCGGAACGAAACACACAGGACAGAACGCCTCTGACCACTATTCTGACCGGTGGACCGGACAGGCTCCGATTCACATGGTGTTTCGCTGTAAGTATTTAGTATTTTTCCCGTGGATTAACTTATTTACTTGGGTCTGTCGAGCCGAAACCCCCACTATTATAGCCGGTGGACCGGAAGTAAACACACAGGGCAGAACGCCTCTGACCACTATTATAGCCGGTGGACCGGAACGAAACACACAGGGCAGAACGCCTCTGACCACTATTATATCCGGTGGATCGGAACGAAACACACAGGGCAGAACGCCTCTGACCACTATTATATCCGGTGGACCGGAATGAAACACACAGGGCATAATGCCTCTGACCACTATTATAGCCGGTGGACCGAAACGAAACACACAGGGCAGAATGCCTCTGACCACTATTCTTACCGGTGGACCGGACTGGGCTCGGCTCAACAATCTTTCGCTTTACGTGATTAATGTCTTATTCGTATCTTATTAAAACACATTCCACCCTTGACATGCATAAATCATTCTCTTTATACTTTACACATCACAAATAATAAAATTCCACATTCATAACTACACTTTAATCAATAAATACACACGATAACACCAAACAACTCTAAGTAGCCATAACCAACCCTAATTGTCCATACCAAACCGTGGTTAACCACTCTTAACCCTATTTTACCATAACAACCATACTTAGCCATCCCAAACCTTAATTATCCTCAACAAATCACAATTAGCTACTCTAACCCTACTTAATCACAATGACCCAGAGTTAATCACTCAAAACCCTAATTCTGTCTCCTCCATGCCCTTATAGTACTCCATGTACTATTCTCCGTCCAAAACAGTTAAACACCCAAATAATACTTGCATTACCTTCCTTACATCCCAAATCAACCTTTCATACGTAAATTTTGCTCCCACGCAAACGTTACACATCCCATGCAACCTCTCAAACTTTTCACACAAACCCTAAATCCCATACAATCATTAACTCCTATGCAAAACCCTAAATACCACCATACAAACCATAACACCACCATGCAAACCCTAATACCACCATAAGCCATTAATACCACCATGCAATCACTAATACCACCATACAAACCCTAATACCACCATGCGAACCCTAATACCACCATAAGCCATTAATACCACCATGCAATCACTAATACCACCATACAAACCCTAATACCACCATGCGAACCCTAATACCACCATTCCAACCATAATACCACCATGCAAACCCTAATATCATCATGCATCCATTAATACCACCATGCAACCATTAATACCGCCATAGAAACATTAATACCACCATACAAACCCTAATACCACCATGCAAACCCTAATATCATCATGCAACCATTAATACCACCATGCAACCATTAATACCACCATAGAAACATTAATACCACCATACAAACCCTAATACCACCATACAAAATTTAAGACTCCCATGCATGGCTCCTAACTCTCATTTATTTTGGACATTCCTCCCACTTAAATCTTCTCTCATGGATCATGAGGTACTTAGGTCAACCTCATATCCCCCTTAATGGTCTCACTTCCCATTCCTCTCTTGTTATTCTTTCAGTCCCATTTTACCATACCGAAACCCTAGCATGCATGTCCTAGAGGGCCGTATCAACACATCATAAATGTCATACATAAACATGTCACGTTCATATCATAGAAGGCACACACGACATACCTCAAATTCCAAGCTGCGCTACACATGAGACAAGTTATCCATAAATCATATAACACACATTAGCATGGTATACACAACAATCAACACGTCACATCACACATAACACAAGGCCATAGCTTCGTCCTTACCTAAAGCGGCGCCGGGCTTAGAGCATGCTCCTCTAACTCCTTAGGGCTTTGGTCGGAGTTACCTATAAAAGGGGAAAATGCTAAGTATTAGTTTCCCTTGCAAGTACCATCAACCCTTATTCTAGTTTAGGATTAGGGTTTTTATTACTAAAGAGGGTATTATATAAAAACTAGGGTTTTTACCTTAGAATTAGTATACTAAATATTAGTAGTCAAAATATATTTATTTTTGATACTTATTGTTACACTTATTTTATTAAACCCATTAGTTCTAATCTTTTAGTAATAGGGTTTATGCTAGCTATAGGAAAATAGTGTTAGTATTAATAAAATAGTGACACTAATGTCTAGTGATAGAAACCCTAGCGTTTTAAGGCCAAGTCTATTAATGGTGTTATGTTTGAAGTAATAATATTATAAGGTCACAATATTACAAGTAAACTATTCCCAAGGGTGATAATGATAGTAGTTGTATATTCTTGAATAATACAAGGGTTTCAAATGCTTTTGGTTACAATAATAAGGTAGTGATAGTAGTAATAATAGTATTAGCTAATAATAGTACCATAGTGATGAGGTTAGGGTTAAAAGCATTAGGGGTAATGTTAAGTGGTATGGTAATAAGGTTCAAGTACTCTTCTCAGTTAACAACCACATGATATTTACTAGCTTGAGTTAAGTAACATGAATAAGAACAAAAGTAGTATTATTGTTAACAAAATGATAAGGGTGTTAAGTATAATAATAATAATAATAATAATCCTCGTAATAATAACAATAACAATGATAACAACCAAGTAAGGTTAAGCAACCACAATAATAACCGTAGTAAGGATAATAGAAATAATAATAATAATAATAATAATGTTAATACTAATAATTATAAAAATAAGACCAAAGTTAAGTATAATAAAAGTTAGGGTTTAAAAGGGATGTTAGTATTAGTAAGAAAATAAGAACATTAATGATGGAGACAATAATAATGATAATAATGATAATAATAATAATAATAGTAATAATAATAAAAGTAATAATAATAATAATAAGTATAATAGTATTAATATTGGTAGAAAATAGTAGCAGTTATGTAAAAGGGGTATTAGGGTTTGGATGAGTGGAGAACCACCTAGGGTCGGTGGTGGTCCGGCGGCGGCACGTGGCGGCGACGGCGACGGCGGTGGAGGAGGAGAAGAGGGGGAAAGATGGAGGTGGTGGTTAGATGGGAGGAGAAAAGGGAAGTTTGATGTGGGGGGAGGAGACAACAGGGAGAGGGGAGTGGAATGAGGGTGGTGGCGTGAGAGGGGCGGTGGCGCGCGGTGGTTGACGCGGTGGCCGAAGGTGGATGAGGGTGGTGGAATATGGTGGAGATTGGTGGAGAAGGAGGCAGTGAGTAAGGATGGTATGGGCAGGTAGGGGAGGACCTGCTGGTTACTTTAGGAGGTGGAAAGGAGGTTGATCATGGCGGAGGTGGCAGCAGAAGGTGGCGCGAGGTGGCGGCGATGGTTTTTGGCTGAGGGATTTTGCACGGTTGTGGCGGCACGTGCGGGCAAGAAAGGGGGCGGCGATGGTTTGGTTGTGTGGAGGGTGGTGCAGGGAAGGTTTTGGTGTGTGGCGGTGGTCACGACGGTAGCTGGCGGCGGAGGAAAGGGCGTTTGTTCTGGCGGCAGCGAGGTAGGGTTTCGGAAAGGTCCAGAGGGGAGGACTTGCCTTGGCCGTTCGGGAGGGGGTAATTATAGGCAATTGAGGAGGGGAAAACGACGAAGGGGAGAAGGAAGGCACGCGGGGGCAGGTGCGGTAGGCCGCCGTCCGATGGTGGCAGCCGGTTGCAGGTCTGCGGTTTGGCAGGCTTGTTTGGCAGTGTGCGGGAAGAGGAAAGGCAATCAGGACGCGTGAGGGGTAGGACGATTGTGCTGGGTTGAATTGGGAAAGAAAGGGACGGGAATGGCAGGGGAAGGACAGCCGGACGACAGGCTTTGTCGGAGTTGCAGGCCGGCAGTCACAAGTCGCGAGGAAGAAGACAACGGGCGTGGGTGGACCGGCGGTCCAGGAAAAAAGGAAAGAAAGGAGGCAGGCCGGCCGGTTTGGCAATGGTTATAAAAATTTTAAACCAAACGCGACGTTTTAGTAGGGGGACAAAACGCGGCGTCGCGTCGCTGGGTGGTAACGGTCAAAAGGGTCATTAAGCGTGACGCGGTGTTTCGACGGCTTCGAGGGTGAAACGCGGCGTTGCGGTCGTACGAGGGCCAGCGGACGACGCTGGGCCAGGGGAAGGAGAAGAAGGAAGGGTTTGGGCAGGGCGAGGCCCAATCCCGGCGGGAAGAAGGAGAAAAGGAAAAAAAGAAAGGAAAGGAAAAAGGAAAATGGAGAAAAGGTTTTCTTTGGGGTTTTGGATTTTTGCACAATTTATTTAGAATGTTTTTGGGTTATTATACATTTATATATATATATATATATATATATATATATATATTTATTTATTTTCTTGAATATTTAAAATTTATTAAAATAATAATTTAATTCCCTTTTTAGATTAATTTGGCTATTTTGGAAAAATTTCCTTCACTTTCCTTTTAATTAGTAAAATGTCCAAAATTCTCTAAATAATTTATTTATTACTTTCTCTTTATTTTTCTCAATTAATTTCCTCTTTATTTAATAAAGTAATTTATTTTCTTAATTTTTCCTAATAAATCATTATTTTGCCATAATTCCTAAATTAGGGTTTTTTTTGGGTATTTCACCTTAGGGGTACTTTTATTATTTTATATGTGAAATGGAATTTTCTAGACTTAGCCTTGGCTTTTAGTTAACCTAGAGATTCTAAGTGTATCCTTAAATTTAGTGGATTGGCGATGTTTAATTAGATATTTTATTATAACACGTAATGGTAGGTTTTTCTAAGGGTGTTTTGGTATTTTGTTAATGTTAGTTTGTTTATGCTTAATTAGACCTTAGTAATAACCCTAATGTTATTAATATAACACAAGGGTTGGTATGAATTTATCCTCCATGAAAAGTGTTGGGTCTTTGTGCTAAGTGAATAGTATTAAGCCTTTGTTAGGTGAATAAAGTAGTCAGTGTTCAATGTTGGTCCTTGATCCATTGCACATCAAGTGCAATTTGATAATAATATATTCTAATATGAGAAATAGCTAGGTATAATTGTTTTTTTTGTAATTGTTATACATGGGCCTTATTCATTTGATTGGTCAATTCTCTAGAAATAAAACAATAAATACTAAAATTGAAGTAAAGGATTAAGTTGAAACTTACTTTAATTAGGATGGCCTCCTAGTTAGATTCAGTCATTGTATCATTTTGGTGTTTTTTTTTATATTTGTGGTTTTTCTTATGAGGGTCGGAGAGACCCCTTTTTTAATCCATACCCACGAACACCCCAATAAAGGTGTGCATATTTAAATAATTAGGTATCCTAGTATTTTGAAGTTCTTGTTACATTAGTAATGGGCAAATAGGACTAGTAGCGTTTGATTACTAGAATAGTATTTTTATAGGAGTTATGGACTTATCTAGCATGTCTAGTGTTGTTCGAGCACGCTGATAGTTGAGTGTTTATTCTCAAGTTGAATAATAATTGGAAGTGTGATCGTTGTTAATGGAATACAATAATTGGTTACCTTTGTGCCTAATTATTATATTGTTGTATGATCCATGAATTGTTTCCATTATCATATGTTCTATTGTTATAATTATTATTATTATGAACCATGTCATTATGTCATTATAATGTGTCCTATGTTCATTTGTTTGTTATTAACATTATTGCATGCTTTTATTTTGATGATAGTATGTTGGCCTTACATGTTGCATGCTACCTCTTAGGGTATATTGTGTTATTTAGTATTTAATAGTACTGACTATACCTTGTTATGGTTAACGTTCATCCAACAAGTAGATGATGCTTGTGTTGTTGCAAGTTTTTATTGACAACCTTGAGAAATTTGATTCAGTTTCTTGCATAGGATGATAGGAGTGGTCGGCCTATGGATGGGATGAGAGTTAAAGCTATCTAAAGTTGACATGTAATGTGCTTCCCTAGTACAATAGAGAGCCCTTTTTGGACTCTTTGCCTTATTTATCTTTCTTTTACTCATGCCTAGCTCTTTAAGTATCATTTTAGTTAAATTTAAACCAACTATTTAAATATATTATTAGAATAATGTAATTGGAATTAAAAGAGTAACAAGTAAATTTTATGCCTTAACATGCTATTGTAGATTAATAAAATAGATGAGAGATAAATTTGGATAAAAGAAAAATTACAAGGACTAGAGAGAATACTTTATTTATTAAGGGATCAAAATGAGAAAAGTGATATTTTAGAGGAACTAAAACAATATTGAACTCTAATACCTAGACACAATATTTCCCAATATATAGCAAACAAAACTACTCATTCAATATTATATTAATTTTTATCAAACAATATAACCATTTAATTCGATATTATATTAATTTTTATCAAACAATAAAACCATTTAATAGTGATATGCTCTTCAAACCAACCATGGACATAAATATATGCTATCAATTGTTAGTTTAGGTCATGTTAGAAACTCAACAATCATTCAATTTAAATAGTAATATGTCTTACTATATTACCACTTATGACTTGTGGATTAAAATAAAATTTGAGCATACTATTAATGTTACATGAGCCTATATGGCCCCATACAACATTGAGCTATTAAATTTGAAGCAAATATTTAGGAAAGGAAAAAGGAAATAGAACCAAAATTGTGATTGAACCAAAATATAAGAATGTAGAAAAAATTAAATTATTTGGATAAATTGAAACAGACTAACCAAGATGTCGTAGTTTTCCATTGCCTTAAGTAAAATGGAGCCCCATCCATGGTGCAAAAAGGCTTCATAGTTTTCCAAGATGTCTTACGGTTAATGTATATTTTTACCATATTAGTGCACTATAATTGACAAAGTAGGAGCTACCCCATTGAAAGCTTTGGAAAATTTAGAAATGTTGAAAAACTAGATAAAACTAAGTGTTGAATATTTGTAATAAAAGTTGGGAGAGGAGAAATGCATAAAGAAAGAATGATAGAAGAGTCAATACAATTTTATCATGTTGTTTAGTGTAATGTGGAGTTTATGTAACAAAAATGTGGTTGGCTTAATTAAGAATAAATTTATTGGTAATCGACTGATCTTAATTAAAAATAAAATTGGTAAAAGTTTTGAAAACTAATTGTTATAAAACTAGTAAAAAAATGGCCATAACAAATAGTTAACTAAGCAATAAAAATGATTAATGGTAATTATATTCAAATTAATGTAAAATGGTAAAATATTTAATGAAACCATTATAATGAATATTAAACCGACCCAAGTGGCTCCTAAAAAGATGACCATATTGGATCAAGTTAACCAAACCTAGATCAGATTGTGCTGGTGACAACACACATGTTGGGATCTTTGTCCTCTTTAACATTTCAACACCCATAAAGGATGGGGGGGCATACAAATTGAAATTTATCCTTATCTAATTCTAAAATGGAACCCCATCTTTGGAGTAGCCTAGAAAACCAACAATATAAACTGAATATTTTTCATATGTTTACCTTGGTTTGCCTTCATTTTTGTAAATTTGTTTGACATGAATTATAATAACTATCATAGTTCAAGTCTTTTATTTGTGTTACTACTCTCTTGGTAATTATTTTTTCAGAAAATTCCAAAAAATCACACAAATCCAAGGAAGTGGTGCATGGAATCAGAGGAAAAATCAAATATAAAAGGCATTACATAATTTTAGAGAAGTCAAGAAAGTCTATTCTTTGAAAAGAGGAGGAAAGGAATCAAGATGAAATAGGAAAGGGTGTTGCACGACTACAGCACAACCAGCTGCACCACCGTGCAACCCTTAATCCACCTAATGCATAGACAATTATGTTGCACATTTGTAGCACAACCTAATGCACAATCATGAAACCATTGATTCCAAAATCCATGTGCAAATGTTTTTCACAACCTCAACACCCTCCTTGCACAACCATGCACAAGTTGAGAGCGTCGAAAGGAAAATACTACACGACCAACCTATGCAACCTTACACAATCATGCAGCGTGTATTTACCACTATGCATGCACTTCTTTTCTCACTTCTTTTTCCACTTCTTTTCAAACTTTGGTTAGGACTTTTCTTTAAGAGTTTTAGACTTGCAGAGGGAGCATATTATTTTCTTTTCTCTATTATTCCCAAGAAAAGAAATACTCCATGTAATTTGTTTTAGATTATGCAATTTTATTTTTCCAAATTAAGAGTAGATAATTGTGTATCACAACTCTCTAGTCAACTTATTTTATCTTCAAATCACGGTTTGATCTATCCACTCTATCTTTCATTATTTATTGTATCTGTAATATGTATGTTGTTTATTTTTATTCGTTACATTTAATTGCAACCAAGAGTGAGTAATTCCTTTTTCTAATATTGAATTAGGCTTGGTTTGGTATGAATATGATGAGTTAAAATATATGTCGTATGTATTCTTCTTACGTGATGTTTCATATGTTAGGAATCACTGTTATGAGTTAGGTTTGATAGAATTTTGACTTATCTAGATGTTGACTGTAATTGAGAGTTTGAAATCAATGTCAAAAATTAATATACAAATAAGAATTCAAATGATCATAAAAGTAGACATTTGATTCTTAAGGACTGCTGAATCGGTGGTACTTAATGGATTTAATCTAATTTGTTAATCACAAAAGTAGTCAATGAATTAGGTTAAATATGTTATTATATCTTAAAAGAGGCTAGCAAATCACATTATCCTGATTGTTCACATCCATTTGGACTATATTACAACATATTTTTAATTCATTATTGAATACTAAGGATGAGATAGAAGCTCAATCCTAGGATTTATATCTATCATTTCATAATCTATAATTAGTTTTTCGTTGCATTTGTGTTCATTATCTACTTCCATATTCATCTAGATAGCTAAAATGAAAAAAATCAGTAATTAATTGTGAAGTCCCTATAGGATACGATATTGACGTGCACAACAAAGTCATGTGCTTGTGGATTAGCAGTCATCAAGTTGTTTTGTGCCGTTGTCAGGGACTTTAGCCAACTGATATCAATTCTTTTGTTATTAAGCTAGATTAGATATTTCTTTTCTTATTTTTATTTGCTTTTGTGTTTTTCCTTTCCTCCTTGGTAGTTGTTGTTCTCTGTCGTCAAGTGCCTTATATACAATAATCTCTCCATTTAGGATATCCAATTGTGTTGAATCCTAAAATTAAGAGAACTTTGAGTCAATTGAGAACTTGGGTACGTGAGGAAAAAGCAAGCACGAGCTCCAAAATTATGGCTGAAACAAATGGAGGAGAAGAGAAAAACTACTCTTTTAAAGAATTTACGTCTCCTAATGCATATGGAACACAATCTAGTATTTGAAAGCCAAAATTTACTACCAATAATTTTGAGTTGAAACCTACACACCTTAATATAGTGCAGCAAAATCAATTTGGAGGCAGCCCAACAAAAGATCTAAATTTGCACATCTCCATTTTCCTCGAGTATTGCGATACTTTGAAAATGAATGAGGTGACAGATGACATAATTAGGCTATGGATAGTTTTTTTTTTGTTGACAGACAAGGCTAGAGTTTGGTTGCAATCACTTCCTCCTGGTTCTATCACCAACTAGGAACAACTCTCATGGGCTTTCTTGAACAAGTAATTTCCCCCATCCAAGATAGTTCAATTGAGAAATCTATCTAAAAGCTTTAATCAGAAGGATGGTGAATATTTGTATGATGTATGAGAACGTTGCAAGGACATGCTGTGAATATGTCCACATCATGGTTTGGGAGAACTATTATTGGTTCACACATTTTATAACAGTCTCCTTTACAACACAAGGTTAACCCTACATACAATAGCATAAGGCACTCTCATGAACATGAGCATGCCCAGAGCCAAGTAATCGATCGAGGAAATGGCTCAAAACCACTACCAGTAGTTGAATGCACACTCTTCTACCAAGAAGAGTGGTAAGTACAATGTTGATGCTCTTGATCACCTTTCTTCTAGAGTTGATGCACTATTTCAAAATTTTGATAAATTAAGTGTGAATATATTGACATCTAATTCTATTGCTTGTGAGAATTGTGGTATTTCAGGACACTCATCATTTAAATGTCAATCTGTTGCTCCTCCTCCCTTCGAAACAACCATTGCTGCCCATGTGAATTATGTGAACAACTTCAACCAAGAAGGAGACTCATCTACTCCTACCTACAACTTGGGATGGAAAAATCATCCAAATATCTCCTATAAGAATCCACCACCTAACCCCATTCCTCAATCAAAATTTAGGCCTCCATGTTTTCAAAACCCTAGACTACCATTGCCTAACCCTCCAAAGTCCAATATTGAGTTAATATTAAAGAATTTTATGGCCTCTTAGAACAAGCAAGTTGAGGAATTGAGGAACTCACTTAAGATTTTAAATTCTAAGATTGAATCCCTATCCACCAACAATAAGATGCTATAAAAGCAAATCATAGAGGTGGCCCAAAAAATCTAGATCCTCTTCTAGGCCCTTTGAAATGCTTTTGGGGTGGCCAGAAAAAAATCCTAAGAGATCCGTCAATACCATAGCCCTTAGAAGTGGGAAGGAACTTGAAGGACCTATTTCAAGAAAAGAAATTGAGAATTAGAGGATTGAGGATGCTACAAAAGGGAGTGATGAGCTTGTAAAAAAGAGAAAGGGACTACCTTAAGAAAGGATCATGAAGTTGAGAAGTATGTCGCCCCACCACCATACAAGCAACCTATCTCTTTTCCTCAAAGTTTAGTTAAGGCTAAAATGGGAAAATAATTTGGGAAATTCTTAGACATGTTGAAGAAACTCCATATAAATATCCCATTTATTGAAGTTGTGACCCAAATGCTAACATATACAATATTCCTCAAAGAGATTTTATCCAACAAGTGCAAGTTAGAATAGTATGAAACTATAGCCTTAACGGAAGAGTGCAAAAACCTAATTAAAAAAAAATTGCTACCTAAACTTAATGATCCTAGTTCATTGTCTATACCTTATTTTGTTGGATATGTGGTAATCGATCGTGCTTTATGTGACTTAGGTGTAAGTGTAAACCCAATACCTTTGTTCATTTATAAGAAACTTTAAATAGGTGAATTGAAGATCACTATTATATCTCTACAGTTGGTAGATAAATTGGTGAAGTATCCAATAGGTATTCTTGAGGATGTCTGCATAAAGGTTGGTAAATTTTTCATTCTTGTTGATTTTGTTAAGATGGAGGAAGATTCTCAAATCCCCATCATCTTAGGAGGACCATTCTTAGCAATTGCAGGTGCTATTATTGATGTGAAAAGTGGAAGGTTATCCTTGAATGTTAGAGAAGAAAATGTTGAGTTTGATTCATCTAAAACTAAGAAACTGCCTACTTATGATGATGAATGCTACATGATTGACATAATCGAGCAAGGTGTATGAGAATAACTACCTAGGAAATTCTACAAAGATCCACTCCAAAAATGCCTTATTCACGAAGATCGTTTTGGGAGCAATGAAGAGGATGTCTTGGAAATAATAAAGGCATTAGAGGAAGCACATCTCCTACCTAAAGCAAAATACATAATGGAAGTGTTGAAAATAAACTCAAAATCCATCCAAGAGGAGGAAGATAAAACACCAAAGGTAGATCTTAAACCGCTTCTCCCCTCTCTAAGGTATGAATTTCTCGATTCTAATTCTAACTACCTGGTCATAATTAGTGAAAACCTAAGTAAAAATGAAACTGAGAAATTTCTTAGAGTGCTTAGGTTGCATAAGAAGTCCATTAGCTACACCATTGATGACATTAAGGGTTTAAGCCCCTCTTTGTGCATGCATCGCATAATTTTTACAATGTAGGACCTTTAGGGACCCTAACATAATAAAATATAGGGAGAATGATCAACTAAGAATACAAGACTATTATAGAATAAAACAAGTTATGGTGTGGCCCTAAAATCGTGGTCCAGTTGTTCACACTCTCAAACCCTGAACCAAATTTGAGGTAGGCCTTTTACTGGCCATCTCCAGAAACCTTCACATGGCGCTATGCTCGTGGGAATGAGTAGATAACTGAGAAAATAGGCACATTAGTATGCTACCTACTAAGTAATCCAAGTTAGATCCTCAAAAAAATTTACAAGCATATAAGGTTCTATCATATCATGGAAATTAATCATACTTAACATGCGTCCTGCTAATGTTATATAATTGAGTGTACCTATTCTATCATGGCCAGGTAATGCATTAGGATTTACTATCATGCATAACATAATCAACTCAGAATGTGTCATGCTCATTTTCATAGTGACACACACGTACTAAGCAGGTTATCCAAATGAACTTTAGGGTTTATTTATCCAACTTGATCAACTAGTTAGGTTATTCCTTTACAATCATTATTTCCCTTTTTTGATCCTTTTTTTATCTTCTAATTCTATTGCATCCTTATTTTATTTAGATTCCAATTACTTATTTCATTTCTTATCCATATACTTATACAAGTCATCATCCATTCATTCTTGCCAATTATTATGCAATTATTCATTCAAATCATTACCCACATATTCATTCCAACTTTTCTCATTATTATCATCATCATCATCCATCCATTCGTTCAAATCATTATCCAATTATTCATCATCGAATAATGGACTATATACTGCCCCATGGTCTCATATATCATGGAAGATTATCCAAACCAAGGCACATAAAGTCCAAGCTGAAGCCAATAACCATAATGGATATGAGTCTAGGTTGAAGGCAACCACAATGGATATAAGTCCAGGCCGAAGCTAACCAATATAGACTTAAGTCCATGCCAAATCCAACCACCTGAGTAAATATATATTTTAGTATCGATACCCTATAGTATATCATCAATGTCTATAGTAGGTAGGATATCAGGGTCTACTAGGATTCTACTTGAAGGCAAAGCTCAAAGGCACCAATAAATGCCCAAAGGCAGACTAATCCCTAGTAGCTAATCGAGGATTGGGTAACCCAAAACCATACATAGATCAATTATCTTTTGATTTATGTGATTAGTACATTATTCATTAGGTTATGTAATCACACAAGGCCCATACAAAAAGTAAGCAAGAAATTCGTATATTTCTTCCATTATAATCCTTTCCATCCCCAACCATGTTTGGAATTTCCATTTATGTTTGTTCACTATTAACCATACCCATCATATTAGTCCATCTAGAACACATTTTTTATTTCATTACCCTTTTTCTCAAAAACACTTACATTTTATATGTGGTTCACCCATCAAGCCTTTACATCACCCATTGAGTATGCGGTGAATCATGATCCATTTAATCCATTCATGAGGTCATTGATCCATTGTAATATTTGTATTTCATCCATTAAATAGTCACATGACATTCCTATGCATAATATCAAAGCATATCCAAACCGAGAAGAATAAAATCATGCAAAACAGTTGAACTAGCCAATCGGTTTGGCCTGAACATTTGATTAGTTGCACCAACCAGTTGATTGGTTAAGGCCAACATTCGATCGGTTTGGCTCAACTAGACCAGAATTCCCTCAAACTGGTCAATCGGTTTGGGCAAACTAGTCAACTATTCATATACCAGTTGATCAGTTTGGCCCAGCTAATCAATGGGTTTAAGTAAAGAGCAAGACCAAGGTCTCTACAGGCCTACAGATCAATGGGTTGGGTCAACCAGTAGACTATTTTTGGAACTAGTCGATCAGTTTGACCTAACTAATTGATTAGTTTACCCTCTAACAACACAAAATATTCATTTTCATGCAGATCATGCTTATAATTCTTTATTATACCACATTAAAACATGTTCTAACACCACATAACACATTCTTAGCTTATAATCGTTACATATTTCGCCATTAATCATCACAACCTAACATTTCACCAAGATTCATTCTTTTCTCTCAAAATGTGGAGTCTAAACATTCAATATCATTTATGTAAAGCTGTATATGCAAACCAACGTATGCATCAAACTTTAAGAGTTATATCACATCCAAGCTAAATCATAATATATTTCAGAAGTAAGAACGACTTACTTAATATAGGAAAAACTTAAACAAGAAAACTCAACCGGTGAAGTCATCCACTTTGAAAACCTTAAAAACAACAAGTTTAACTCAAAATATTGTGAATAACGTTTACAAATCCAAAATTGAAATAGAAGGAAAAATGAACATACCACACTTAAAGGAAAATAGAAGATATTTCTACTGAACCACTCAACCTTTTTCCTAAATCTAACTCTTTCTTATTTAACAATTAAAATAAGAGGAATCTAGAAAAAGGATTAGAAGAGTAAAAAATGATTTGAATGTGAAGCTCAAAGTGAATAGGGAGAAGGTTAATGCTAGAGAGTTATAGTATTTTGGTGGATGAAAGAAAGGTGAATAGAAGGGGTGATTATGGCTATTTGTGGCAAAAAAAATTGATACATAACATAAGTGCAGTCAGAAACAGGTCAAAAACCCTAATTCTTACCATTTAAATTTGAGTTAAATGTACATATTCATCCAATATATGTTCAACTATCCTCTAGAGCTCAACTGATGATTCTAGAGGAGTGCATATCAATTGGTCTAGAAATGCAAAACATAAGAGGAGAAAAAGGAAGGTCAAAGCGGAAGGAATCTCTTAGGTAAGCGGAAACGAGTCTGAAATTGAAGCAATGATCCTAGAAATGTGTAGAGAAGAGAGGTAGAATAAGAAAAAAGCAGAGGTTATCTCCCCCCTCAAATGTCCCAATCAACTCCTCAGATCAATCTAAGGCAATATTTCAGGCAAAATGCATCATGAGAAAGGTTAAGAATATTTTAGGAACAATTTGAAATGAATTATCAAGGTTTCCTTTTAGTAAAATAAATTTTCCCAAAAAATTGAGTTTCAAACATATACTCAACTCTATAAACCAACCAATCGGTTCCTTAAACAATTGATCATTTTGGTTGAGTAAAAACCATTTAGTTGAAATGATGAACTAGTCAATCATTTCATGGAACCAATCGATTGATCCACATGAAAACTTGATTAATTTAGTTTTCCAACCTCATTTGAAATCTTAATTTACCTTAAACCAAATCATAGTTCCAAATCAAAATCATACAAAAAATAAATGGAATAATTTCTCATCCAACAAATTTACAAAAAAGATGGGGGTATTACAATGAGTTGCATCATTTATTTTATTACAAGGTATGGAATATGCCATTTTTGAAAACCTATTTACTACCACTAGAATAGAATTCTTTTTCTTTTTGTGTCCTTGGCAAACCTAAGATAAATTCTATAATAACACTCTCTCACAGTTGACTAGGAACTAGTAAAGGAGTATACAAATCTTTATGAAAGAAACTTTTACTCTTTTGGCAAATCACACATCTCTCAATGATTGCTTGTACTAATTTTATCATTTGTGGCAAGTATACATCTTCTTGTAATGTTTCTATGGTTTTACGAACATTAAAATTTCCAACTATAACCCCCTTCATGTACTTCCTTAACAAGTAAATCACATATACTAGAATGAGGTATATATTATTAAGTTTGAAAAAAAAAGTCATCCTATAGCACATAATTACCACAACTCTTAGTATTTACATGCATTATAAATTTATTTTTTTTCTTCTTATAATTCCTTCAAAATTTCAAAACTTAATAATTTAGCATCTAACATGACAAGTATCATAGATCTCCTAAATAAGGCATCTACTATGACATTTTTTTTACCATCAAAATGTTTGATAGAAAACATAAAGGATTAAAAGAAAATAACCCATTTTACATGTCTAGAACTAATTTTCTTTTTCCTATGTCTCAAATAATGGCTCCATGTTTTTAAACTTATTATAATGGCATATAATTATTTATCATATGTAGAATAATTCAAAATTTCCCCATTTAATTTTTTCCTAAAGAATGCAATGACCCGTTTTTCTTATGAGAGTACACATCTTATCCCTACCCCACTAGCGTCACATCTAACTTCAAACAATTGATCAAATTTAGGTAAAGATAATACTAGTGCATTACATAACTTGTCTTTCAAAGTCTTAAAGGCTTTAGTTGCATATTCACTCCATTTGAATTTGAATGTCTTCATGAGTTGTGTTATTGGCGTGGAAATAGTTGAGAAGTCATTGTTGAATCTTCTACAAACTTGCTAAACCATGAAAGCTTCTCACCTCATGAATATCTTTAGGTATTGGCCAATATTGAATGGCATGAATTATTTTGGGATCCAAATTTATGCCTTCACTAATAATATATCCAAGGAAAACAAAACTCGAATGCATAAAATCACAACTTTCCATTTTCCCATGGAGTTTAGCTTCCCTTAGCTTATCAAAAAATCTCCTTAAATAATACTTGTGCTTCACACATATTTGATAGTTATATTATTTACATCTCTAGAGTTAATACACATGTGCCATGTACCATCTTTTTTAGGCATAAGTAATGTAGGCACACAACATGGACTCATACTTTCTCTCACATATCCTTTTTCTATGAGCTCTTGTATATGCTTGTCTAATTCCTTATCTTTTTCCAGATTACATCTATATGTAGTTCAATTAGGTAAAGATACACCAGGTATTAAGTCTATACCACCCTCTATTCTTATTTTAGGTGGTAATCAAGGTGGTACATCATCAGGAAGCACATAATGAAACTCATGAATATACTCAATTAATCCAGGATTATTTCTTTTTTTCTCTCCTTGTAGGGATTCCTTGATAATCATAGCATAACAATTACCTTCTTCTTTAATACATTCTATCATAGTCTTCTCATGCAAAAATAAACTCTTTTTATTCTCAACAATATTCTCATTATCACATTTAGAAGGTTTAAGTTTATGCCTTTTATTATCCTTTTTAACAAGATGTTCACTAGTAATACCACTATAAGTAGTACTTTTATCATATTGCTATGTTCTACCTAATAAAATTCCTTATACATCCACAGGTAAAACATCACATAGCACATTATCATGATAATTACCAATTTGAAATGAGATTAAGCATTGTTTGGTTACCTTAACTCATTTATCCTTGTTTAACTATTGAAGAGAATAAGACTTTGCATGTGGTGTTGTCTCCAATCCCAAATCTTTCACCATCCTCTCATTAGCTGCATTTGTACAAGATCTACTATCAATGATAACTCAACAAACCATATCTCCCACTCTTCCTTTAGTTTTGAATATCTTTTCTTTGACTGGGTTGTTCACTAGCTTGGAATTGAAGTACTTTTTACAATACATAACAATAATTTTCCTTATTCTCCAACTCACTAGAAATTTCTTCAGTAGGCTCAAACTCAAGGTATTCATCACAAGTCTCCATAGCTTCAATCTCTTATATGGAAAAAATTATTTGGTTGGGACATTCGCGAGCAAAATGTCCATATCCTCAACATTTAAAGCATTGTTTTGGTCTTGTCTTACTCTTCTCAGGTAAGGCCTTACTTCTCATCAACATTTATAGAACTTGAAGTACCCATTCTATACTTTGTAGCTTAAGTACTTGAGCATAACTTAAAATAAGAGTGTTTATTATAACTAAATTTTATACTGTTAAATTATTATTTTAATCAAATATTTAAATATTATCTAAAATTTAAAATTATTAATTAAATATAATATAATATAATTTAATATTTAAATCAAATCATTAGATTACATAAGTTCAAATTAGATCAATTTTTTATTTGATATTTCTCATTTGTAGCATGTTTAAAATTTTTGGATATCTGATAGATTATTTATTATGCAATTGAAAATTTTAAATATCTAAAACTTTTTAAACATTAACTTTTTTAAATATCTAAAAAAACTAAATATTCAATTTCTCAACATCCCTACCTTTACCATTTCCGATTCCAACTAATTAAACAACTTCCCCCCCTCTGATTGTGTTTCCCTTTAATTACCGTGTTCCTTGCGTTTGATTTTGCCCTCTAGTGCAAGCAACACTCCATTTGATTACCCACCGGAGTTTTCACACATGCCATTTAAAAAACCTCCCCCATTTTGGGTCATTTAGCAATACCTTTTTTCTACAATATTTAGTAGTATTAGACTATGCGTAGCTATATTAGTTGCAAAAACACAACTAAAAATCTTACGAATATTTAACTTAATACCTTAATGTTCTACTCATGCAATGAATAAATAAAATTAATAAAATAGCAAAATAATAACCCTAAACAAAAATGCTAAAATTAGAAAAAAATTAATAAATTCTATTTAAATACCTTGACATTTAGCTTAATATTTTTAGCATACCTTATATTTTCAATAATTCTACTTAGATACATCTATATTTAAAATTATTTTTATTTGGACACCTAAAAAAATATAAAAAATATGATTTATTTTTACTTTTTAGGTATCCATGTGAAACTAAATTGAAATGTTGATGTATTTAAGTGAAATTATTAAAAATATATGGAACCTGAAAAATATTAAGCAAAAAACATAGTTATTATAATGACTTAGTATTATAGTTATTAATATAATAATAATACAATTAAAATAATATATATATATATATATATATATATATATATATATATATATATATATATATAATACTTATTATTTTTAATAGCATTAATTAGATCATATCAAAATAGAAAAATCAAGCAAAAAATTAGAGCCTTGAAAAAAATGGATGAGTCTTATGTGTTCCTATAATCCCCTATGAATATAAAAGTAAGCAAAAAAAAAAAAAGAGGCTAGAAATGTCTGTTTCATCAACCTTAGGGGTGATATTATAAAGGAAGGAAGCACTTAGAAGACGTCTTCCATGAGATATGGACCTAAAGGAAAAGTAAAGTGCACTTGATTATACTTACGCTTGCTAGATATATCTTAGCTACAGTTTAAGTTTGTTATGACTAAGAAATTATGAAACCAATATGTGCTTTGACTAAAGTTCCAACTCACATAGAAGTCCATGTGATGACTTCAAATAAGCTAATGGCAATTATAATACAAATACGCTATAAGCATATAATTTGGGTCCAAAGAGTTAAAGTCTTGTAAAAGGAGTTATAATCCTTAAAAATGATATAAAATTTTTCACAATGGGTCAATATGTCCATATGGATATAATCTAAGAATAGATTTCACTGGCGAATAAAATATCCATGAATTATCCTTATAGTGATGTAATATAGTATGAGGTAAACGTCGGTGATGTCTTTACCTAAACAACTGCAACTAATAATGTATAAAATTAATAATTATTCTCGATTCATTATGGAATGTCATTGGATAAATTATTATTGAGTTTGAATAGTCAAATGTATCTGCTTAATGGGCGTGATTTACATGGATAAGAAGTCCAACATTTGAATTTGTCATACCAATTGACTATAAGTGGGTGTTCATAAAGAAATAATTTAAAAGTCAATTTAGTTACTCATGTCGTCGTACAAAAGTCTAGTTTTTGTCCTTGATAGGATTTTTACTTGCAAAGTTTCCAAATATAAGCACTATTAAAATGTGCTCGTATATATAATCAGAATAATATGTAATATGACATATGAATGAGACTTACTAAATAGAGGGAAAAAAGATGTACTCTTTTCCTTAGCTATGATAATGTTCCACTAGGTATTTCTAACAAGGTTTTTAATGAGGCAGTATTTTAAAGATGTAATCTTAAGTTAGGTTTTTGTCTTTGATAGAGTTTTCCTGTTAAGTTTTTCCTAGTAAAGTTTTTAATGAGACTGTATTTTAAAGAAATAATTTAAAAGTCAGTTTAGTGACACGTGTCTTTATACACAAATCAAATTTTTTTTCTTGATAAGGTTTTTATTCACAATGTTTTCAAATGTAAACACTATTAACATGTTCTTGTACATATAAATAGAATTATACGTAATATGACATATGAATGAGACATACTAAGTTGAGGGGAGAAAACTATAGTATTTTTCTTAGTCGTGGTTTTTTTCCACTAAATTTAACAACTATGATGGTATATATACTTTTGTGTAGTGGTTTAATTTTGCGAATATTTTGATGTATTCTTAGGAGGGTATTGTAAATATCATAAGATGTACATCTAAGGGGGAGTGTTATAAATATCATATTTTTGCATATTTTTTTTGTTATCTATTCATGTGGATTTGCATTTTTTTTGTCATTCTTACTTGGTTTAGAGTTGACTAATATTGAGTAGCAAAAATCATATATTAATTACAAGTATTAATAGCTGAAGAATTTCGATTAACTTGCATAAGTTTTTCATAAAGTAGGAGGGGAAAAACACATATTAGGAGGATTAGTATAAGTAATGATTATTTCTAGTAATAAAGAAGATAAATGAGCAGACAAAATTAGGGAGGATTTTCGATCAATATCTACATATATTAAATAATATTAATTAAAATATATATATATATATATTACAATGATAACAACATATAAATGACTAAGTATTACTCCCTCTGTATTTTATTATTTTTATTTTAATATTGATAAACTTGAAAAGAGATAACATAGCAATATAAAGATTATGAGAGAATGTGACTTTTGATTCAAGAATTATACATGCACATAAACTAGCATTCCTAGTGAGAAAACATCAAGATGGATTCAAAATAGAGATACCTAATTTCCCCTTAAACATATAAGCTATGTTAGTTAAATCATTAGGGTGAACAACCTAAATTAGATATGGTAGTTTAACAATGTTAAGTTGTTTGGTTTGAGTTTACCAAATATGTATGACTAATGTGAGAAAGGTAAAATTCTTCTCCTAGTGTCTTTCAATGTCTCTCATGCTTATAGGTTATGGTGGGATCTCATAAATATATTGAATGTGTAATTTAGAGATCCTATTTGCTATATAATATGTAAGTTAAGACAAGGAGAAACTTTTATTTTCCTTTATATTTGGTTTTTATTAAGAAAACTTGATCTTAGTAAAATATAAATTTCGTGATGATTAAGCTTCTCACTTATTATAGTATGCTTCATGAGTTTCCAACCACTTTGCATCTCAAATAGTAAGGGAATCTTTAATATTATATATAAGTGATGCATTGTCTTAACCATAGAATATTCTCAAGTACATTCTCAAAATATAATAGTGAAAGCATAATTGCATGAGAGATATCATCATATGAGTTAAACATTTAATGTGACATATATATCATCAAGAATCAAGAAAGTGTCATATTAAGTGTGCTTCATAACATGTTACCATTACTTATCAATCTATTAAAGCCTGAAGAAATTATAAAAATTTTATTAAATTGACAAAATATGAACCAATAACATTTAGAAGAAATTTCTTTAATATTTGAACAAATAAACTTTGAATGGATGTATCTTATAAAGATATGAAAACATTAAGAAAGTTTAAACAATAATATAGATGAATTCATGTTGATATTAGAAATGGTGTCAAATAACCAATTTGATTAGTATTCAAACCAGTAGATTGGTTTGTTAAACTAGTTGATATATTGCAGTTGAGGCTAAAACACATTTTCTAGAATGTCAACTAGTCAATCGGTGAGGAAATCATTTGTCGTGTTTTCAAACTAATCGATTAGTGAAATAGTTTTTAGTAGTGAACATTATAATAAAAAAGATAATAAGTTGAGCTATAGAGCTTGAAGTTGAGTTCCATCTTTTTTTATTATAAAGGAGACAACATAATCTTTCCAAATAGCTATTAATAACCCAAATAAAATTTTTATGGAATATTTAGTGAATTTATAAACTCATATGAGATGGAAAAATGCTTAAGAGATGGTTGATTTTGAACATCCTTTTATGTAAATATGTATAAACATTTTTTATGCATGAAATCATTTTAAGATAGTTTAAAATGATTTTTTTAAATAATATTAGAAAAATCAAGTCATTTTAAAATTTAAGTGTTCAATATATAAATCATTTATGCATAAAATCTAAAACTATAACATACTTTTAGAAGTTTGAGTCTTGGTTCCTTGAGTACACTTATTTATTCCTTCATGATTTGTGTATTCTAGTTATGAAATTGAACCTAACACATGAAGTAAACAAGTTAGATAACAAAATCTATTTTTTATCATCAAAATAAGATTGATCAACCTATAGGTTAATAATTTTTACCTTCTTGTTATCGTTTTTGATGTTATTAATCATTTGTATTACCTTCATGATGATTAGGATTAGCACCATGTGTTTTATCTCTTGTTTATTAGCTTTGTGTGACGCCAAAGCTGAATGATGACATGCTTGAATTTGTACCGATTCCCTTAATACTTGTATGTTAATAATTCATTATTTCCTTTTAGATATATTTTTTAGGCGCTTCATCTTGACCTCCTTCATTTTGGTGCACTTATTCATCACCAGTAATTGATGTTCTTATAAGTTCTAAAATATAATCTTGAATGACATCAAGGTTGGAAGAATGCATATTATCTTCCTTTTCATAGTGTTGTTATGCTATTATTATTATTCATGTTTAAACATGGAATGATATGCTAATTCAAGGTCCCTGATGACATCCTAAGCAAGCTCCTTTAAGAAGTTATCATTTTCCTTGAGTAGTGATTTTCCTTACGTGCCACATTTTTTTATAGATGAACAATTATTTGTAGTGTTCTCAAACATCTTATATATTCTCAAAGTTATCTTATTCCCCAATGCATCCATTAGTTGTACAAGCTTTATAAAGGTAACAACTACTTTTTGCTAATTGAACATACCCTATTACTAATGTTCTATTATTTCATCTATGAAGCAAACATTTTATGATCAATATATATGTTATATTTTAAAAATTTATAATAATATTATATGGTGAGTCATCTTCTTTACCGAGTCATCTTTTTTCTTCTATTGATGATTCATTTGAGTTCTATTGTTATCATCACTTGTGTTGCTACCTCCATACTCTAGGGATTCTCAATCTTATCAATATCCTCTCTCTTCAAAAACTATGTGCTTATAGTTATGCTCTCTAGCATCTTAAATGTGGATCCTATAATGGTGGGAAAAATTCCATGTTTTTACCCCCACCCTGAATTCTTTTTATTGAAGGTAGCACAACTACAGAGTATAAAACTCCTCATTATTTTTTAGAATTATATGAACAAATAGGGATAGTTAAATGTCTATAAATGTTATATGTACTAAACCCATTAAGAAATTATTACACGTGAGAAACAATAGTTGCCTTGTTAAGAATCATTTCATGCTTGGTTTTTAGTAGTCTTTAGATCCCACAAGCCTATTAATTTAATAGCAAGACTAACTCAAGTTATGTATTTAGGAGATATCCATAATGGAGAGCAAAATCTTGTGGCAACAACTCTGATTTTGATGCCTTTTTATGAACATGTTTTTTTTTCATATACTATAAAATTATGCATGAAATTATCCCTATACTTGCTAAATTACAAGATGTTATTTGGCATTTAATGTATTAAAGGACTTCCTTTTCTTACCCCTCATCTTATCCTCCATTTTATTATGAATTGCTTATATCCATCATTATTTGTATCAATTTTTTTTCATATTGGACATGGTCTTCTCCTCTTGGTATATTGAAACAAATATAAACATTACCAGCACTTATTTGAATATGTTTACTAGCCTCTAGGTTTTTTATGCAACTAGAAGTTGGCGTGGCCATAGTCGGCACACAATTTAAACCATCGTGTTGACAATTGTAATATTGGTAAATGAGGGTATCGTTCTATACCAGGGATTGAAAGGGCTCACATCTATTTAACTAACTTAAAAATAAATAAATAAATAAAAATAAGAAACCTAAATAACACAAAATAAATAAAACAAAAAATAATAATGGGGGTTATAAAAATGAAAATAGCAAAATAATAAAATAATAAAATGATAATAAAAATAATGGATAACTACAGATATAATAAATATGCTAGAGAAATCGAAATCCACCACTAGATTAGGTCAAAATATAATATTAATTTCTAAGTCATTATTTAATTATGAGGATGAGATTGAACAAATTGCATACCAAAAGCAAGTCCATACACCTTATATTACTTCCCTTAATTAATTAATATGACAAAGCGCTAATACTAACCCTATTAAATACTAGCAGTATAGCAGCAACAAGAGGGTCCTATATTTAACTAGATTTAATGCATTAAGTATAATTGGAAGGATGTCAATCTAAGTATCTAGACTAGTACACTAAGCATGTCTAGCTGTATTTCCCTTCTTTGACCTACACGTATATAAAAGTTTTACTTCTTCGGTTAGAATCACAACACTATTAGATGAATTGTTATCTAACCTAGCTACAATTTATACATATAAATTCTAGTATATATATATATATATAGCCACCTAGCAGTTAAATAATCCTACATATTGTCACTTATGAGAAAACCAGAACAAGGCATGCACCATATAAATTATATCTGACAAAATTATATATATAAATGATAGCAATTAAAATAAAGTTAAAGAACAATCTCACGAAACAAAGATAATAAAATTATATCTCAAACCTTAATCTGGAGTTTCAATCTATTCCCTAGTAATAAATATTTAGCCAGTCATAATTATTAAATTAATTATACAGAAATATATATTCAAAATATAAATTAAAAATAGAGAAAGAAATAACCAGAATTAATTATAGATGAAAAATCAAGAATTAGTTTAGATAAAAAATTAATTTCATCTAAATTAAATTATATTGATATAAATTTCTCTCTATTTCTTTTTTCTCATTCTGCACCATTGATTTTTGTGCAAAATTTCCCCTTTTTCCCTTACTCGACGTTGGCTACATTTCGTGCCGTCCTATGTCTGTGCAGCCTCTCCTTTTGTGCTGTTCGGTTGAATTCCATGCTTGGCTTGCTTTTTATTTGCCACCGTCAAAGCTTTCTCTTTCCTATCTATTGTTCCTGATGGCTCTCTCTTGTTCGCTGGCCTCCCACTTTTTTTTCTCTTATTCTGCCTCAACGCGTCAGCCCTCTGACTTCCTTTTTTTTTATCCCGTCTCCCCTCGCTGGCCTCTCTTATATTTTTTTTCCTTCATGCGACCCTCTAGCCTCGATTTTGCGCGGCTCATTTTGCCTGTTCTACTCTCCCTTTTGGCTCTCTCTGTTTCTCCCATGGCGCATGTCTCGTCCAAGCTTCGTTTCTTTGTTTTTTGGCCTTTGGGCCTTCTTTCCTTGGACCGTTGGTCTAAAGGTTCGATTCTTTTTTTATTATTATTTAAAAACAGTACATGTAAAATAAAATTAATAAAAATTTATAATTAATATTATATTCTAAATTTATTTAATTAATATCATTTTAACTCAAATAATAACATTTATGCAATTATTACCACTTAAGTATAAAATCATAATTATTCATCTATATTACTTAAATAAAATACTAAAAACTAAGATTATAAGGGTATAAAATATGTCAAAATATGAACTTATCAGAAGTACTAAAAAATTCCATTAGATACTTTCCAAGTCTAAAATATAGTTGTTGGGTCTAAGGTTCACATAATGCTCCAAATCCTATATCTTGTATTATATCTCTTTGTTAATTAGTGAGTTGATTCATCATATTGAAAAACCATGACATCAACATTCCACTTCTAAAAGTATTTCTCCTAAGATGTTTAACATTAAATTCTGAAGTTCCTACATGATAATCTTGCTATACTTTCTACATTCACATAGGGTGTTTTTGATTGCCTTTCTCTTGGTGTGCCTTCAAATTTATTCACATTTTATTTATGTCTTCTTACCATGATAGGGTTCATAGGAAAAAATCTTTTCAACACACTTAGTGGTGTCTCTTCAAACTCATTAGCTTTATTGTTCTCCTAATTTAGCCTTGTGAGCACATGATTTTTAACCAAGTGTTTCAAAGGTTTTCCCACTATGTTGATTTTTTTCTCCGGTCTTACAATTCATTACCTTTTTTTTGGTAATTGGTCATTTCAATTGAAGAAATAACCTACCATCACTTTGATTTTATGCATAAATAATAATATTGTGATTAGTTTGTCATATAGTTAGTGAAGATGCACAAAATACATGATGAGCATATGCTAATATAACTGGTTAAACCTGAGCATACTAAATGATGAATTTATATTAAGTGAAAGCTGACCATGCTGAATGTATGAATATTGTACTATCCAACACTAGTCGAACATGAAGTAGGCAAGTTATAAATGTATAAATAAGTATCCAATGGACTTTGTGTTGAGCATACTAAATACAAAGTAAGTAGCTTATAATGAAGCACAAACCTACTAAATGTGCAACCCATATGTGATGGAATTAGTATCCAATATTTTCTAAGCATGAATCAAACATGTTAATGCATACACAAGGTAATATTAAACATGGTATTCACTCAAGATATTAAACATGAACCATAAATGAATATCATGAAATAAATAAACTCTCTAGGTTTCAAGTAGAACATGATAAAATCAAAGAAAAATGGTGAATAAAGAAATAAAATTCATTAATTCACTAAGCTTTTATATACCAATGTTGATAGATTCTCTATTGAACTACATGGAATTGAAATTTGATAGAAATGATCATAGCTTGAATGCAATCAAGTGTATACAACTACATTCAACCTTAACTTTTGGAAAAGTCTGAATTACCTTTCAGCCATATTTTTGACACGTTTAGGCCTTTAAGTTTTTTTTTTTCATTTATGATCATTGAATACTAATTTGCTTTCTTAAGTTTTAGTTGGATTTTGGTTCTCTAGATGGAAATCACTAGATTATAGGTTTGTTTATTACCAAATATTCAAATGGATTTCTTATTTTATTAGCTGAGTGCATCAATTGTCATTTAATTTTTTTTAACATGAATATGGTTTGCCATGTTAAACATTTCTTAGCGCACAATCACTTATATTTTTAACATGCCAGACTGGGTGAATGTCATAAGGTGCACCCCATGTCCATAATGTAAGATTTTATATTATACCTACTTCAATTTATCAACTTCATCAAAAAGTAATAAAGTAGTTCTATTAATTATCCGTTCTTCAAATTAGCAATTCCTAGAAGGTTAGAACACCTACGCCTTAACTCTCAACCTAATGCCAAGGACATTGGGACAACTTGATTTTCACACCCATTGAAGCTATATAATATAATAATTGGTAGATTATCCTTAAAACCTAAAACACTTAATTATACTAGAGTACATCCCATGGGGCATTGCTATAATATGAGGTTCAAACCCCATATATTTCCTCAAGGCTTTAACTGTTACTAAAAAAAAGGAAAATAACATATATACTTCATAAAAAACATTGATAAATAGATTTAGAGTCTTTTTAAGTTTATTTCACAATATAAGTCATTTTATAAAAAGTGTAAAGCGTTAAATGCTTTAATACCCATTTTTTCCCTTCTATTATCATTGTTAATTAAGAATAAAGTTAAAGTATTAATTAGAGAAACACAATTAATATATGAGTATATTAGTGACTTTAGGTAATGAAGTTCCTAAAATTTATTACATCATCAGGTTTTAAATAAATGTCATTTTAGTGGTTTGATTTTAGTTATATATAAGTGTCAGTTTACACTTGAAAGGTAAATTTTGATTAGTTTTCATACTTTTACCATAAATATTAATTAATTCATAATTTTTATGCATATATCTATCTTATTCCAACAATAATGATCATTTTCAATGATATTTTAATTAGGATAATTTAGTTATTTGGATTATTTATTAATTATTATATTCAAATCTAAAATGGCACTTATATAAAACCTATAGGGGTATATAACAATGTAGAAATGATTTAGGATTAATTGATGTAGAGAATTATGCAAGAATAATTAATTTTTATCCATAAAATCAAGAACCAAAAGTAAATCAAGAATACACAAAAATTACATGGTTCACCCAATGTGAGAGATGCCCACTAATGACAATGAGCAATTAAACTTCATTATATAGAGGAAGAATATGAGAAAATCCTCAATTGAATGGAAGATTAAAGATATCTCAAACTCTTAATTTGTTTCTTTAACTCAAAAAATAATAGTAAGTATATGATGGTGGAGGCTAATGAGTGCGACCTTAGTTACTCTCTATTCAAACACTATTTTTAAACTGTAGAAGAAGTGTATTGTGTAATAGAAGGAAGCCAATAAATCACCACATAACCAACTACATAAAAAATGTAAATGTCCATTGATGGATAATAAAAAATGTATTTGTTCATTGATGGGTTGTAAAAAATGTAACTACCCATTGACGAACATTTCTTCTGCTTTTTTTAGTCACTTAAATTGCTTCATTGTCACAATAAATGCTTTCATAATAGCATTAGTTCAAAGCAACAATTCAATAGTCTCCAATTTTTTTTATTTTTTATTTTTATTTTATTTTATTTTATTTTTACTTAAATCACCTAAAAAACTATCATCATAAAATCTAAAGGGTAGTCACATGTTTCAAGTGCCAAATAAGTTCAAGCAATGATCAAACTCAACTATTAGAAGAGACTTTGTAAGAGTGTTTATAGGATTCTTGAATGTGAGAATTTCCTTCACCATAATATTACCCATAACCAAAAAATCTTTGATAAAATGAAATCTAAAATCAATTTTCTTAATCTTCAAATGATAGACCTTGTTCTTGGTCAAACAAATAACAATTTGGCTATCTAAAAACACATTAGTAGTATGATATGTAACACCAAGCTTGATAACTAGACCTTTTAACCATATGGCCTCTTTCACACCTTCCATAGCTATAATATATTATGATTATATAGTATATAAGGAAACAATAGATTCTAGTGATGTTTTCCAACTATCAGCACTAAAACCTAATGTGATGATATAACGAGACATAGGCATATGTTTATCTAAGTTAGCAGCATAATTAGAATCAAGGGAACTAACATCATCATTGGTTGGTGCCTTATTCATGTCAAATACCAAATTGATATGTGAGGAGCCCTTCAAATAATGCAGAATCCTTTTAATTACATTCCAATAATCCTTTCCAAAGTTGTGCATAAACTGACTCACCCTATTCAGATCATAAGTTAGATTTGGTCTAGTGTAAACCATAACTATAACATCTCAAATTTTATAAACATTTATTTTTAGTTGTTTAGCCTTTTATTCAAGATTTAACCCTAAACCTTGCCTTAATTATATCTTTTTTCTTTAAACCCTAACTAGTGTTCTTAACTGATAGACCAATTACTTTCTATATTTTCACCTTGTTTTGTCTCCATTTTGAACCTTATTTCATATGATTTATGAATTATATGGTAGTTTAGCTCATTTATTCTTGTTATTACTCAACTGGCATTTGTTTTTTTTAGGAATTTTGTATAAAAATTCACAAATCCATGAAATTGGAGCACAAATTAAGAGCAAAAACTACTCAGGAGAGGCATTAAAGGAAAATGAACTCCACATGCATAAGGAGCAAGTAAGAAGAACATAGAATCAAAGAGAGGATAAAAAAATGTATATGGTCAAGAATATAACTATGCACGACAAGTGCATAAGTTTGCTATAGTAGTGCACCAACCAAGAGGTGAAGAACATGAGAGTGATAAAAAGAAGAGATATGCACAACCTAACCTTGCATCTTGGAACATCCATGGAAGACTCCTATCGAGAAGGAAAGACCAACAAGGTCTACCTATGTAAGCTTGACATGACCATTTCGCCTGCGGTTACTTCCTTTTAAACCATGAACACCCTATTTTAGGGGGCACTCTTCATTCGGGAGTTAGGAATTTTTAGGGATTTCCTTTTCTCCCTTTTCTAGACTAAAACTTGATGAATGAAACTATTAATTTCTTCAATAATTCTTAGATTTAGTTCTAGTTTTAGATTTAGTATGCACTCTTGACTGCAGGCTACAATGTTTATCTACAATTTCATCTTTATATCCCTCTCTTGTTATTTATTATGTTTAATTTTATTTATGTTTATAATGTTATCTCTATTCTATAGAAACTATGATTGAGAAGATCATCTTTCCTAGGGTTGAATTAAGCCCTCTTCAATGTTTTGATGGTCAATTGATATATGTACTATGCATTTTGTTTTTACTGGTTGTTTCATATGTTAAATGCCTAAGTTGCAATTTGAATTTGAAAAAATTTAATTTGCTTAAATTTTAACTATAATCAAAAGATTAGAGTTAATGTTAGAACTACATATGAATGGGAAAAATATGAACATGAAAGTAGATGTATGAATCTCAGCGACGTTTATAGTTTGTGATGCTTAATGGGTTTAATTCAATTTATTAGTCATGAGAGTAGTTAATAGGCTAGATTAAATATACCTTTAGACCTGGAAAGAGACCAATGTATTACATATGAATAGTCTTTCACAATCTTTTATAACCGTTTGTATGATTTTATATTAATTCATTGGTGTATGCTAGAGTTCTGATCAAATTTTTATCCTAACCATTGATTTAAAGATTTTATTTTGTTAGCCTAAGCATATATTTCCATGTTTCATAATCATATATTCACTAATTACTCAATTTAAGTGGTAAAAATAGTGAATATTAATAATTAATAATGAAGTCTCGGTAGGATATAACCTTAACGAGCTACAACAAGTCCATGCACTTACAGATTGGGCTCATCAACTTTTTGGCATCATTTCTAGGGACTTCAACTAGTTGATATTAAATCCTTTGTTATTTGGGTAGACTAAATTTTTGTTTTGTTTTCATTTTTTTTAATTTTCTTTTCTTGAGAGATACTTTTCTTTCATTTTAGGTACCTTATATGAAACATTCTATTTGACTTGGGCCTCATGAGTTTGATTTTGGGATTGCTAGTATGTTAAGAGAGTTAAGGAAGTGGGTATGCGATACAAAAAAAAGCACAAGTTTAGAAATCATGAATAAATAAGAGGGTGTGGAAGAAGTAAAATAGCTCTTTAAAAGATTTTGCATCTTCAAATGCACATGGGACACAATCAAGTATAAAGAAGCGTAATTTAGCTACCAAAATTTTTGAATTTAAGCTTGCTCTCTTCAATATGGTGTCGGAATATCAATTTCATGGTAGACTAACAGAGGACCCAAACCTACACATCTTAATATTCCTATAGTATTTTGATACACTTAAAATAAAATGGTATGTCAGACAATGTGATCGGGTTGAGACTATTTTCATTCTCACTAAGGGATAAAGTGAGAGCTTGGTGGCAATCACTTCATCTTGGGTCCATCACCACTTAGGATCAACTTTTAATAGCCTTCCTACACAAATATTTTCCTCCATCCAAGACAATTCAACTAAGAAATCTCACAACCAATTTTAGTAAGAAGAAGGAAGAGTCTTTGTATGATGCATGGGAATGGTACAAAGACATGTTGATGATGTACCGACACCATGGGTTGGAAGAATGGTTATTATGTAATACCCTACATTTTTATGTAGTCTTTATCTCAATTATTTAATATTTTAACCTATTCCTAATCTTGGATAATTAATAATTTTATTTTACCTAAATTTCTTAACCCTTAATCTAATATTAACCCTAATCTAGATCATTTATATTTTTACTTAACCCTAACCTCAAATAATTTATAAATTAATTTTGTACTAATCTTAATCCTTTAGTAAAAAATCTACACTTAACTTTAAACCTAACCCAAAAATTCTTTTCTTTTTTTTTTTTACTTTTTCTCCCTACCCCAATCGATACCTTCTCCTCCTTCCCTCTTCTGACCATGCAAGATCTTCCCCACATGGTTCATGTCTCTTTCCTCTTACCATTTATAGCCATGCACTACCATCCTACACCTACACTATCCCTACACCAGCCACCTACTCCCTACAACCCTGTACCACTAACACATCCCTTTCTTTATCACAAAACTAACCCACTTCAACTTCCACTCCTAACCATCAACCCTTCAGCCTTCACACGCCTCAACCCATCCTTCTATAAATACATCCCCATGCCTCCACTTTATCTCCTTTATTTCTCACACAAGCCACACCTCTCTTTTCCCTTCTCTCGTGTCCATTTCCGTATTGATGAGAAGCCTTTTTCCTTTTTTCCGTTCTCTTCCTTTCTCCTTGTCTCACCATCGCTAAATCTCCATACCAACCTAGAAATGACTCTCCTTATCATTCCCATCCCCTAACCAACGACCATCACCACTGCAAATCACTCCCACCATTGGTTATCCTCATTGTTGCCTTCCTTCAAGCTTTGTCCATACTCATTAATTATCCTTCCCAATCTTTCATCTTCACCACCATTGCCTCCCCCCTTTTTACATCCTTCACCACCAATCTGTCCCCCTTATCTATAACCCTCCTTTATATTCCCCTTCCATAACAATGACAACAAGTGTCGATACTCCCTCCATTTGTGCACACCATTTCCACCGAAGTAGTTCATTTGGTTTGGCTTGATTTTTTTCTCCACTTTTCCACTTTCCTTTTTCCTTATATTTTACTTCAGTATTCCATGAGTTTTAATCGTGTTTTTATTAACTTTTAGGTGTTATTCCCATGATCTCAAAGGTGGTACAATAGGATATATGTGGGTAGAGATGGGAGACACTTTGGTAAGGATATATATCATAACTAGGGTTTTGTGTGTAATGTGTGCTTTTTTTATGATATCTCATATTTGATATTATTTATAGTGATAATGTTATGTTGATTTTTTTTAATATTATGATTATGTGGTACCTAATTTATTTAAGTGAGAATATGTAAAAAGCATGACCTTAAATGTTGTTGTTACGATAATCTCACTTTGTAGCCCTAAGTGTGACCATGAGACCTATGGAACTTCAATATGTTTTTTCTAGGTATGTAATGATGATTAAAAATGTGGTAAGTAGTATCATGATAATATAATAGAATTTGGGAAATATCCATATTAGGACCCATCAATTTTTTTTAAATGGACGTTTTAGCTAGTTTAGGAGTATCTTGGTTAATATGGGTTAAAAGGATATATTTGGTATTTTAATGTTTTAAATGGTTATAAATATACTAAACACCTCATGTGGAATATTTAGAGGGATTATGATTGATCTAAGATTACTAAATATAAAAAATGTCTAAAGTGAGAATAGTAACTCTAAAGGTAGGTTCATTATTACATGTTTAAAATATTAGATTTAGACCTTCTATTTCAGATATGTTGTTACTATTGAAATTTTGGGAATGTATTTTAAATTTTATGGTCATATGAGTCTTATAGGAAGATTTATGCTTAATTTGTGAAATTAGAGTTTTATAGGAATTATCTATAGTAACCCTAAGGGCAGGCCATTATCGTATGCATAAGATCCTAGAGTTAGGATATGATTTTTGGTTATGCTATTAATCATAATATTTTGGGGGTGTGTATTGAAAATGGTGATAAGATGAGTACCAAGGAAGAATTTATGATTAACTTATGAAAATTAGGGTTTCTTTAGAGATGCGTGACCTTTTCTTTAGAGAAATGAGTCGGTATTTACATAGTTGTTCTTTGTATGTTTCAAATGTTTATGGTTATAAAAATTATATGTTTTGCATGCCTACATATGCATACATATGAGGACCTTGAGAAATACCACCTTGAATAAGAGACTAATCATTTAAAGAGACAGATTACATGAGTCAGGGTTGAGGTATCTTATGTCAATTCCATCGAATGATAATAGTGGCTCAAGTATATATATATATTTTTTCCTAAGAGATATTCTACACCGTTCCACTAGTTTAAGAATAATGGGGTTCTCGAGCTTAACGTGAACCACAACATGGTATTGAGATAAGATAATGAATAAGATATTCATCACTTAAGGTGAAAGATAACATGAGTTAGGGCCTAGTTTCATTCCACCAAACGATAATAGTGGCTCATATGTGTTTTTTCCTAGGAGGTGTTTCAAATTGTTTCAATGGTTTAAGAATAGTGGTCAGGTGCATTTTTTCCTAAGAAGTGTTGGGTTCGTTCCGCTGGATGATAATAGTGGCTTAGGTATATTATTCTTGAGAGGTGTTTTAGATCATTCTACTGGTTTAAGAATAGTAGGGCCCTTAAACTCAACATATTAAAAATATGGATTACAATTGTGGTTAATGACGGATTTCTAGAATTAGTATTCTATTACCTTATGTAATATTCATACTTATGCTTTTATATTTTATATGTTTTGTGTACCTGGTTATTATCTAACTCAGTACATAGCGTACTGATTACCCTTTTTATGGGTGCTGCTCATTTTCATAAGCAGAATATCTGGTTGAGGTTGTGCAGATCATTGTGGACTCGCTGGATTATTATGCTACTTATGACGCTTTGATTGGGGTAGAGTGATTATATCTTATGTATGGGGTTTGGAAATTAGAGAGTTATGTTATCTGGTTCTTATTTTGGGATTTCCCTCTTAGATATTTCCTTTTTGTATTTGAGTATTGTATTCAGAGTTAGCCTAAAAAACTCTTACTTATTCTTACGAAAGTTTTCTTGCTTTATGTTTATTAAGTTTCATGTTTTGAATTGTTTTTCCTTGTAATTGATGTGAGAATGGCTTGTAATTTTTACTTATGTCAATTATGGTGGTTAACCATTTGTGTTTGTTTTACACTTCTAATTAAATGAAAATTTTTTGTTCTAAAATTTAGGGTGTTATATATTGGTTCATAATTTTTATAATTGCCTTCTTTACAATAAAAGGATGACCATAAATGAATTAGTGAGAGGCACACTTATGAACAAAATCATTCATAAGGCAAAATAAGTGATCAAGGACATAGCTCAAAATGACTACCATTGGTTAGGTAAGTGGTCTTATACCATGAAGACAACTGGGTATGACATTGATGCTCTTGATTACCTATAATATAAAGTTGATGCATTATTTTAGAAGTTAGATAAATTTTGTGTAAATGAATTTACATCTACTTCTTCTACTTGTGAAAATTATGGATGGAGTTATAGGTCACTTCTCCTTTGATTTTCAATTTTGCTTCCCTATCCTCTGATGCATCCTGTGTAGATCATGTGAATTATGTGAGCAACTTTAACTAAAATGGAGACCTATTTACTCTTTTATACAACCCATGGTGGAAAAATCATCCAAATATTTTCTATAAGAACCTACCTTTTAATCCCATTCCTTAATCAAGTTTTAGATCCCCAGGTTTTTGAAACCCTATACCACCTTTTCCTAACCCACCAAAACTTATTTTTGAGTCATTATTGTATAAATTAATGACCTCTTGGAGCAAAAAAAAATGAGGATCTTTGGAGCCAAAGTATAATCATGAGTTATAATTGGATTTCAATGTTGAGTCTTTGGTTACCTATAATAATATGCTAGAAAACTAAATCATTCAAGTAGCACAAAAATCTCCTTCTTATTTTAGACCCTTTGAAATTCTTCTAGGACAACCAAAGGCTAACACTAAGGGTTCTATCAATGCTGTTACAATAAGGGTGGGAAAGAATTTGAAGATCCCACTTTAGAAAAGTAAGTTGAGGGTGATAAAGAGAATAGTGAGCCCATGACAATTGAGAAAGATACCACCTTTGAGAAAGAGCATGAAGTTGAGAAATATATGCCTCCACCACCATATAAACCTTCTATACTTTATCCTCAAAGGTTAGCAAAGTCTATATTAGAAAAATAAATTGGAAATTTTTAGATATATTGAAGAAACTCCATATAAATATCCCATTTGTTGAACCTATCTCTCAAATACCCTCTTATGCTAAGTTCTTAAAAGAGATCCTATCTAATAAGAGGAAGTTGAAGGAGTATGAGATTGTAGCTCTAACTTAGGAGCATAGTGATATCATTCGAAATAAATTACCTCCTAAGCTTAAGGACCCTAGATCATTCTCTATCCCTTACACAATTGGTAAGGTTTTAATTAATCATGCTCTCTATGATCTTGGTGATAGTGTAAGGTTGATGCCTCTATCTATGTGTAATAATTTAAAGATAGGAGATTTGAAGCTTACTACTATCTCTCTTTAGTTAGCTAATTGATTAGTGAAATATCTATCAGGTATATTAGAGGATGTACCTATTAAGGTTGGTAATATTTATATACCTATTAAATTTGTCATTTTAGAGATGAACTGTAACACCCCAAAATTCACTAATTTTTTTTTCTTAAAAGCGGAAGCAATTAAATTAGAAGCACTGAAAACCTGTGAATTCTGGAAATGTTACCGCCACACTTAGTACCAGACCGGTTCTCTCCGACCGTTCCAGTACCAAGTGCTAAGGCTAAGAAAAGAAATAATCAATACAATCCAATTTCCAAATAAGCATTAAACGGTTGTAAAACAAAATCAGAGTACGCATCAAGAAATGTAATTCATTTCCAAAAGAGAATTAAACTTACAACCGATAAAAGGTTCATTAAAATACTCAATCGAGTAATGAATCAGAAAATGGTAAATACTATACCAAAGAAATAACAAAAGGAATGAAATCGTGTAAAGAATGAATACGGCCACAACACTCTCGAACTTCGAGCCAAACACGCTCAACACTCAGTCCCAACTGATATCTCGCCCACCTGCACAAACCAGAAGGGTATACTACTCGTGGGAATGAGCAGCACCCATAAAAAGGGTGATCAGTACGCTACGTACTGAGTAAGGTAACCGAGCACTAAGGCCGACACATAAGCACACAATCCATGCAGAATAATAACAGGGCATAATCCAACATAACTTAAAGGTATATGAACAATTCAGATAAAAGTACAAAGGCCCAATCATAGTCCAGATTAATTATTTAATTAATCTCGTATCAGGAATCATGTCACACCATACTTTTATTCAATTCCATACGATTAAGGGAACCCCACTATTTTTGCCGGTGGATCGGTCGCGAGGGAAACATTCCCTGCCACTATTTTAGCCGGTGGATCGGTCGCGAGGGTAACATACCCTGCCACTATTATAGCCGGTGGATCGGTCTGGCCCCTTCTCGTACGGTGTTCCACTTTAAATGATTAGTGTCTTCCCATATCTTTCAACACATAACGTTTTGTTTTGTTGAGCTCGGGATCCCCCACTATTATAGCCGGTGGATCGGTCGCGAGGGAAATATTCCCTGCCACTATTATGCCGGTGGATCGGTCTGGGCCCATCTCAACATCTTCCACTTTACGTGATTAATGTCTTAAATATCTTATTCAAAGGCTTTCACCATGGGTATGCACAAATCATAAAAATTCCACCATCATAATTACACTTTAATTACCACATGCACATGATAACACAAAACCCTAATCAGCCACCACAGACCTCAATTAACCACAACAAACCATAGTTAACCACTCCAAACCCTATTTAACCATATCAACCATAATTAGCCACTCCACGCCTTAGTTAATAACAAACCACAATTATCCACTCCAATCCTAATTAATCATAACAACCCAGAGTTCATTACTCCAAACCCTAATTCAATCTCTTCCATACCCTCATAATGCTCCACGTACTATTTTTCATCCAAAATAGTTCAACACTCGAATAATACTTTCATTACCTTCCTTACATCCCAAATTAACTTTCCACACATAAATTCCATACCCATGCATACATTAATATCCCCATGCAAACCTTCGAACCTTTTTCATGCAAACCCTAAAATTCCATGTGAAACCCTAATTTCAACCATGCAACCCTAATACTGCCATCCAACCATCAATACCAACATGTAAACCCTTATACCACCAAAAAACTTTAATTACCACCGTACAAACCTTAGTAACATCATACAAACCCTAAATTCAATCCACATAACCCAAAGAGTCATTCATACCAAACCCTAGATTCCAACCATATAAAACCCAAAGATTCATCCATACAAAACCCTACATTCAACCATATTAAACCCAAAGATTCAAATCATATAAAACCCAAAGATTTGTCCACATAATGCAATTGATTAGATTCTCCCCTTTCATAACCACCAATTATATTCTCCCATACAAGACTATAAGTTAGATTCTTCCACATAAAATCATAAATTAGAATCTCCCAAGCAAGACCATAATTTGGATTAATTGGTTTCCCCCAAACAAATCATAAATTAGACTCTCCCAATCAAATCATAAATTAGGTTCTCCCATATAATGTCATAAATTACATTCTCCCCAAATAACGTCTAACAAACCATAAATTCAATTCTCCCATATAACATCATAAATTATATTGTCTCCCACAAAACCATACAAAACCATAAATTATATTCTCCATACAAAACCTCAAAAATCATAAATCAGATTCTCACACACGAAACCCTAAAATTCTCCATTTTATTCCTTTACTCATAAATCAATGGAAAACTTAGGTCAACTCACATCCCTTAGTCAACTTCTTTCTCCATCCTCCTTTTTCATTCTTTCTCCCACATAAAATCATATCAACATCCTCACATGCATGTCTTACAGGGTCATACACAAATAATACACATGCCATAGGAAAACATACTTGAACTCCATGTCATATTATATACGGCATAATTAATAATCATAAACATAGAATGCATAGCATACGAGGCACACAATGCACATTAGCACATAAAAGGCCTTAGCACCCCTTACCTAAAACGACACCGGTCTTGGAGCACGTTCCTACGCCTCCTTAGGCCTTAGACCAAATAATAACATATGAATAAAATAACCTTAACAAAATTCTAACTTTGCTAAAGACATAAAAATAATAGAGATATTATAAACCTTGATAATATAGGGTTAAAGACTTAACCCTAATAATAAAAATGATACTAATATAATAATATCAAAATTAATAAAGCTACTATCAATGAGAATATAAATAATAATAACAATAATAATAATAATAATAACAATAAAATTATCATATAAGTTTTCAAATAACTAATGACTTACCATTTATTTAATATTAATAATAAAATTAATAACATATATAATAATATTGAAATAATAAAGATAATGATAATATTATTATTAATGGTTATAAGAACAGTATAAACAATAATACTAAAATAAATAAGTGCGAATGTTAATACAAAATTAGGGCCTAAGATTTTCCAGAATAAATAATAAAACGATAATAATAATTATTCTAATAATTATAATATTAATATTAATAAGAAGAAGAAGAATGATAATAATCCCATAATAATTCAATTAATAACTTAAAATTCGAAACTATCAATAATATTGTTTTATTACCACTCTCCACCCTGCAAGTACAATTCAGAATAAAATTTCTCATCAAATGATAATAAAACATATTAAGAATATAAATATTAAGAATAATAATAATGGTAATTATATGCAAATAATTGAAATAAATTAAATCAAGGCTTATAATAATATGGAAAATGGTTGAGAGGGTCTAGGGTTCAACCTTAAGCTGGTGGGGATAGGTGGCACCGGCGGTGGTTCACGGCGGCGGCGACGGTGGTCGGAAAAACAGAAGAAAAGAGGGAAAGATGGATGTTGGGAAAAAGATAGGGAGAATTGAGGTGATATAAGAGGTGTTTATTGTTTCCCAGGAGGAGAGGAACAAAATGATGGTGGTGGTGCAGCCAAAGGTGGCGGCGCACGGCAGTGGAAGGCGGTTTAAGGCTTCGGGGTCAAAATTCCGGCGAGAACGAGCATCCAACTTGGCACGGCTATGGAGGCTCGTGAAAGAAGAATCGAGAGGTTATAATGGTTTAGTTAGTTAGAGGACTTTGCAGGGAAGCATTTGGCATGAAGCGGTGGCTCTGATGTTGGCCGAAGGTGGCGGAAGAGGTGTCTGAAGTTGGGGTGGCGGAAGCTCGGGCCGAGGGTTTCGGGGAAGAAAAGAAATCCAAAATTCCTACCATTAGGCTATTTATAGATGTTGGAATGGATAAAGAGGAGCAGGAGGTCGACATGGAAGTGTTAAATGCAAGAATTTGGGCAGCCGGCGTCGGAAAACGGTCGGTCGACGTTTGGGTTGGTTCGAAGGTTCGCGGGGCTGGGGAGAGGAAACGGGCGAGATTTAACGTCGAATAATTACGCCAATTTATTCCTGGAGTTAAGAGGAAGACAATGAGACAAGAAACGGCCGGTATTAATCACCGTATCCGGAGAAGCCATTGACGGGGTCGAAGCTTGCGTCGCAGCGACGGAGGAGGAAGGAGGAAGAAGGAAGAAGGAAGGGAGGCGGTCGGGTCGGCCGGGAAAAGAAAAGAAAAGGGGAAGAACCGGGCCGATCGGGCGCTGGTCGAAGGATTCATTAATTTGAACGACGCGTTTAGATGGAAACCGAGCCAAAACGCAGCGCGGCACGGGGCAGAAGGAGGACGCGCGGCGCGGGCTGGGCCGAGGGAAAGAAAGAAGGGAAAAGATTGGGCCGCGGGAGAGGGCAGCCCAATCCGGGGAAAAAGAAGAGGAAAAAGAAAAGGAAGAAAAAGAAAGAAAAAGAAAAAGGAAAAAGGAAGAAAGAAAGAGAAAAAGGAAAAAGGAAAGGGGAAAAATAATTAATTTAGGGTCAATTAAATAAATCTGAATATTTAGAATATTTAAAAATAATAATATTTAAATAAAATAATATTTAAATCCCTTTTTAGGCTAAATTAGGATTTTTAAAAGATTTTCCATAAATTCCATTTTAATTAGCAAAACACCCTAATTTTCTTCCATTAAATTATTTATAAAATTAACATTAATTTGAAACTATTTTCTCCTCATTATTTTAAATAAAATAATTTATTTAGTCAATTTCTAAAATACAAATCCTTAATTAGCTAAAATACCCAATTTCTCTTAATTAACATACTTATAAATTTATCCTTGATTTTCCCTAATTAATTTCCTTTTTATTTTAATTAAAATAATTTATTTAATTAATCTTTATGATAAAACCTCATTTAAATATAATATTTAGAATTAGAAATTTTCGGGGCATTTCATGAACGATGACACTCAAATCCCAAATATTCTTAGGAGACATTTCTTATCTAATGCTGGTGCAGTAATTGATGTTAAAAGGGTGATTATATCTTAGGAGATGAGAAAGTCGAGTTCAATTTGTTTAATGCTAACAATTTTATTATTTTGAGCAATACTTATAATAGGGTTGTTTCAAGCTATCAAATGAAAGAAAACTTGGAAGGATCATATGGGAAGTTTTATGTGAAGAATAAGCCACCACATAGTAAAGGAGACACATTTGCTAGAGGTGAACATTGTAAAAAACAAAAGTGGCAAAGGTGTTATAAGCGTATACTACGGAAAATAGGTGTTCGTCCCAAATTGGAATTGGTTTATCTTAAGGGGTCAAGCTGATGACCTAAAATGAGCACTTCTTGGGATATAACCCATGTTGCATTTATGTTATTTTTCTAGTTTATTTCTAAGTGTGTGATTTTTTTAATAAAAAAATTACATTAACAAACTATTATTGGTAATGTTTTATGGTGCTATGCATTTTTTATTTGTAGATATGACCTAACCCCCACTTTAAATCTAGTATACAACCTCATAAATCTACTACAACTCAGCAAAATAGCTCCACCCCACCGCACTGCACAACTAGATGGAGCATAACAAACAACCCCAGTGTTGGTTAACACTAGTAGCCCAACAAGCATGCCACACTCTAGCACTAGCAACCACCATGTGACCTCCTATAATATGCCAACCACCATGCACCATAGGAAGCACCCTCTAATCCTACCCCTTTGTTTATCACATTAGGGACTATGTGTACAATAAGAATGGGAGAGTGTTTCTCACTTTTGCGTGCATTTCTTTCTTTTTATATTCCTTTTGATTTTTTGAATGTTCTATTTTTGGTTTGTTTGGTGTGTTTTTTTAGTTTTAGTTTTCTTGTTTGTCTTGAAAAACGAAGTTTTGGAAAATGACAGGTTGATGATGAAAACATGATAGAACTTTTCTACACAACCTAATAATGCATTTAGTGAGAGCTATAGGGTGTGAGTGAGTATAACAAAAAAAAAACCTTTCGTAGTGTTTTTTTAGTGTGGACTTTGCAATTGCTAGACTCTACAAGCATGTATTATTAGGGCACTCTAGTGAGTAGTATTTTGGGATTAAGAATTAGGAATATTTGATGTCTACCCATACATCTTTTAATTAGGATATCCCTAGGCTCTTAGGTCCCATTTGTATTTATTTTCATTTGATTTTTTAACCTATTCCCTATATTTTTATATCATAATAGTGTTAATCTGTAATATAATTCCTTATCTACTTATGATTGTTTTTCTTAATTTAAGTGGATTAATGTTTTAACTTTAGCACTTAGTGTAAGAATGGTAAAGGAAACCTAACTTATACTAAGTATGGTAGTAATACCCTACATTTTTAATGTTTTAATCCATAATTAACCCTATTAAATAAATTTTATAGTGATAAAATTGGCGGTGATACAATAACATATAACGAACTACCCATTACTCTAGAATAAGGAGCACTAGACATTTGCTCCTCTTCTTCTATCTTCTAACAAAGTTTGGATGACAATGTGAAGTGAGAAACTAGATGTGTAGAAATAGGTTAGCAATCATCCATATCAAACCTATATAAAACCTTTTGATATACTTCTATTATGATTGAAACAACTTCCTATCCTTTTGAGTTCTAATAATCTCCATGCCAAGAATCTTCCTAGTAGATAGAGTTGTCTCGTAACAAAGATTAGATAACTATTTAAGTGAGCATCAAGAGGTATAGAAATAGGTTATAAGTTACCTATATTGAACCTTTCTAACACCTTTTCAATATAATTCCATTGTGATAGAAAAAAATTCTTAGCTTTTGATCTCTAATAATCTCCAAGCGCAAGAATCTTCTTAGTTACACTAAGCTCTTTCATCTCAAACTCCTTATTAAGTTATGGCTTCAACTTGTTAATTAAGGAATTATCATTTGAATTAGTTAACATCATTACAACAAAAAGTAGACATAATGACAATGGTTATAGCAACAACATACCATCATCACTGGAAAATTACACTAATAATGAAAAATAGTAGCTACAAATATACCTGTGATGACAACAAATTAGATGGCAGTAGTCATCGTTATAGCATTCTAACAACGATAATGTCATATTTATAAATGTAGAGGGAAAAATTCCCCCGCCCCCCCAATTTTTTTTTGTAATTGCTTTTAGAAATGAGGACAATCATTGTTATAGATTCTTGTTGTTGCACTTGATTTGGTAAAAATGGGACACTTCAACTTCCTACAAATTTGTTTTTTAGTCAACACCTACTTCTAGCGACAATAATGTCTTGATATGGCCTCTTATTGCAAAAAAATGCGTCATACGCCATGAATTCCTTTTTTAGTTATCATAGTTGTAAGTCTTTATAACAACAACACTAGTCATTGCTATACGTAAAATCCTATGTGCTAAAATATTTTCCTCGACTTGTTCATTTCATCTTCTTTTTTCCGCTCGTTCCTATCCTCTCTTTTGACTTTGACATAATTTTTTAGGTTGTTCTTATTATTACTTTTGTGCTTCTTTTGTTATTTTATTGTTTTTATGCACTTTTTGTTGTATTTATTTGTATTTGATGTTTTGCTATATTTATTTGTGTTTGATGTTTTGTTGAAGTTTGAATTTGAACCACTGCTTTTGCTACCTCTATCACCACCAATACTTATCTTTGGGTTGCTTCTTTGTTGTTTTTATTGCTGTTTATTTATTTTAGTTGATTCAAGATTATCTTTGATTTTTCTTTTTTGTAGGTTTTGTTGGAGTTACTGGCTAGAGCCTTGCTAGAAGTCTATTTGGCCGCCTCTTCCATCAGACCACCTACTTCCCAAATTTTTCTCTAAGAATTTTTGTACATACTTATTGCTAAAATAAGTTGTTATTATTATTATTATTATAGTGAAATGATACATATAATATTTAATATATATATATATATATATATATATATATATATATATATATATATATATATATATATGATTTACTATTCAGTATTAAGTGCAGTATAATTTGTTGTAATTATACGAATTATGAGCATATTTTTTTTTGTGCACTTAATGTTTAATTGTATTATGTAATTTTATATTGTGAGCATGTATATACATATAGATAGATAATCCTTTTTTAGTATATATATATATATAATAAAAATAGATACTAAAAAAGGATTGTCGAGATGTGAGAGCAAGTGTATATATAGTTATTGTTACAGAGTTAATGATAATTTAATATTAAATAAAATTTTAAAGCAAAATATTAGAAATTGTTCATATATATAATAATATATGTCAATTTTAGGGTTAAGTGTTACATATTATAATTTGTTTTTATAATTTAGGGCTTTAAACACTAGTTTTTATAATTTGTTTCATTTTAAACCTCATAAAAAAAATAGAAATTTCACTTAATATTCTACTTAGGTAAATATGACTTTTAATATTCTACTTAGGTAAATAGAAATTTTAAACCTCATGAATTGAGTTAGTTGTGGATGTTAGGGGTTGATATAAGAGATGTAATAAATAATAGGGTGTTTTGAATGCACGTGTCATTACTTTAGACCATTGATGATTTCCGTACATGATCATACCTATTAGGGTTATTTAGCATACTTGAATTGTTATAAGGAAAATTATTTTGCTAGGTTGAGGAATAAGAATGGATATGTTTGTCATCATTGGTTTCCCCCACCATTCAACCATTCAGGAGAAATCATTATTTAATGGTAAGGTGGAGAAAAGGGATCCTCTTAAGACAAATTTGGTTGATGTTATTTTGATATAGTTGAGTCATGTTGCTGACTATTTTCTAAGGAAACATCATAACTATTTAAAGAGGAAGAGAGATGTCATCGAGATTAATTGGAAGAAAAAAAAATCTTTTATGAACTATCACATTGATCATCAACATTTTTGAAACATAATTTGGATGTGATGCATGTTGAGAAAATTGTGTGTTCAACTTTGTTGGAAATGATAGTTTGTGATGATGAGAAGTCAAAGGACACTGCTAAAGCATGGAATAATTTAGAAGACATGAATATCCAACTAGAGCTGCATTTTCATTAAGAGGGAAATATGTTGATGAAACCTAAGGCACTATATACTCTTTTAATAGATGATAGGATAAAGTTTTTGAAGTTCTTAAAGGATGAACAGTTTCCTAATGGGTTTATAGGAAACCTATGGAAGATCATGAGTGATAATGATAGAAATATTATAAGCTTGAAGTTGCATGATAATCATATGATATTACAGCACTTGTTAGCGGTTAGTGTTCATGCATTCATGAACAAACCTATTAACAAAACCATCGTTGACTTTTATTGCTTCTTTAGTTAAAATTTCTTAAGAATATTATGGTTGTTTGACTTGGAGAAAGCACGATATCAAGTTGTTATTTATTTTTGTAAGCTTGAACTACCATTTCCTTTGAAATTTTTAGTGCTATGGTTCACTTAATAATGCACTCACCAGAGGAAGCAAGTCTTGGTGGATTAGTGCATAAGAGATGCATGTATATAATAGAAAAGAAAATTGAGGTATTTGAAGGAATATTTTAGAAATTATATATGGTCTGAAGGTTCTATTACCAAAGGTTATGTGTCTCATAAAGGATTCAATTTCTTGTGTATATACTTGCAAAGTGTTGATATATGGTTTAATAAAGTAGAGAAAAATGAATATGCTATTGCCAAAAATCATTAGTTATCTATTTTTTTCAATCACAAGCTCATTTAATTAGTAAGATAATAATGACAAATGTACCAATTGAGAAGTTGAGGGAGATTGAATGGTACACTCTTAATGATTATCTTGAGATACAAAATTTTTTGGAGTAAGTACAACCCTATTATTAATTAATAATGTTCATTTCCTATGTTTATTTAAGGAAGGTTAATCTATTTGCACGTTGTAGTGAACATATGACTGAGATTGGCTACCAAAAGAAAGAATTTTCATTGGTTTGAATCTAAGGTGAAATATATTACTATTAACAAACGCCATTGAGATATAAATTTTTTATAATTCTAATAAATTATAACCTTCTTACATCCAATTTATACAAATATACTAGTTATGATAGAGTGAATCACTTGTATGTACCGCCGAATTATTTTCTTTTGTTATCCATTCAACGTGGTTTCAAACTATTATGCATATGTGATTCATAGAGTTAAATACTTAACGTACTGTAGAGATACCAAAAAAGAACATAAAATAGTGGTGTATGTGTCCCTAGAGTTGATGATACTTACTTTTATGGATATTTGTAGGAGATCATATAGTTGTCTTACTTTGATGGTTACTTCATTACATTGTTCAAGTGTAAATAATTTAACACTAACCTTAGAAAGAAAAGAATTGCATAGGACAACAACATCAATAGCATCTATACAAGGCTAGAATGATACAAGAATGATTAGTATGTATTGGAATCTCAAGCAAATGGCTCTAACTTGAGGGTGGAATGTAGTCAACCATCACTACATTTGGGATTTAATTGATGATGATAAGGTTGATGTGGTGGATGTAGTGAAGGGGAATGATTCCACTTGTATTGACTTGAATATTGGGGTTTAAAATGTCAATTAGATGGAGAGAACCTATGATTTGGAGGATGGTGATGATGACATATAAAATGATGGCTTGGGTTTTTAGGATTCTGATGTAGATAATTTTTAAGAATATGAAAGTAACTTTGATTATTGTTATGATTGGAATTACAAGTTATTTAGATTTTTATTTATTATCTTTGAAAATTCTGTAATTTTTATGTTATGTAACTTGTTTTGTCTTATACCATGTTACTCCGCAATTAATTATATAGGAAACAACAATTCCCTATCAATTCTGCATGGTAGGTGGTTCAATTCTTATTGTGGCGCCACATGTTTTAATCATTGAGCAGGTGATGTAATTAGTGTTATTCCACCATTTTATAACTCTTGGGAATAGGTCCCTCAACAAATTTAGACTAAGATAATACAAAAATTGAGTTAATAATGATAAATTATAAGTTTATATACATAACTATTTAATTTCAACAAGTATTTATATTCTATTTTACAATATAACAATAATTTTATATCGATGAGTGGAGGCCAAGTGAGTCATGGGATATGGTGATTTGAGGTCTCTTGTGTTTGTTTCAGAACATTTACCATAACAAAAAAAAAGAGAGAGCAAGAGCAAGTAAATAAAGAACAATAATTGGAAACTTGTTGACTTTGATGAAGCGACATGGTAATAATGCATTGACTTCTAGTCTTTTGGTGAGACAAAGGTACTTCTTATTCAAGTTTTAGTTTCTCGAGTGAATATCAAAATACATTATTAACTTCAATTCATTTGTTAAAACCATGATCAAAGAAGAAAGAGATTAATAGATCAAATTTGGTCGATCCAAGTCTTCATGGTTTAAGATCCATTTCCATGTACCTACATGACTAGGTATATAACAAAATACTTTAATGATAATCACTTGCTATAATAATGTATTATACTATTTCTAACTTTTTATTTTTACCAAAATGAAAGGCTAATCCACAAACCTAGTAGCTATGATCAAAGATCAATACTTATAAAGATCTACGCTTGAGAAATGAGGAGTGGATCTCTAAGGGTTCAAGAAAACATTATGTAAATATTTTATTTTAATGTTCTAAATTTATATTTTATAAATGATTTACATGTCTAATACTTAATTTTTTTTTGGTTGAAGAAATGGATAGGCATCATGAGAAGGCATCTCAATGTCAAGCGAAAAAGGAATGTTTGAGAAGTTACCTACAATTAGTTAATGAGACTAAAATAATGGGAGAAGTTATTGGTTAACATTAAGCCTTTAGGAGAGGTATTGGACATATAGGGTCAAACTCTTCTTCTTCAAGTGCTTCTATTACTAGTCATGCTCCATAGATTGAGTCTGACATCTCTTAATCTATTGTTGCCTAACTTGACCCCAAATTTGATGAAATATTTGAGTTTATCTAAAGTTATAACATGAGGATGGATCGTATGGATGGACATATTTATGATATAATGCACTTGTAACACCCTAAAATTTATTATTAAAAATTTTTGCTTTCTGTACCATACTCATATTGAATATAAGACACAAAATTTAGAACTTAAAATAAGATAAACAAAGAACTAGAGAAATTTCCATAAACTTAGAAAAGAGTTGAAGATTGACTCGAAGTATAACATAAGAAAAATACAACCAAAATGGATCCAATGAAACTAAGAGTCAAAAAGGTGTCTGGTTAAAAGATAGCTACTAGATAACGTTGACTCTATTTCCAATTGAAATAAATAAAATCACTCATTCATAGTGTGTCATAAGCAAACAAATCATTATGACAATCCTCATTAACTTGCACATCAAAACTTGGGCTGTCTGCTCGTAGGAATGAGAAACACTCATGAAAAGGATAGTTAGCACTAATATATTGAGTAAGGTAATAATATAGTTATAAGTAAGGGAAAAAATAACACATAATGTCAAATTAAAGGACAAGACATGCAATAAATCATAATACAAAAAGAGCCAAGAAGGTAACTATAACAAGGTTTCCAATTTCAACTGATTATTCATTTCCATTTATTTAATCTCTTAAATTTAGGTAACCTACTATTCATAACTAGTAGAATGGAGTTAATAACCCTTCCATGGTAAGACATGTTTGAGAACCACTACTATATATGGTGCAATTGTAACACGACTCTTCCAGGGTATAATATTACCAGAATAACTATTATATTTGATGGAATGGTAACATAACCCTTACAGGGCATAACACTCCTAGGAAACACTCCGACATCCAACAAAATTATAACATGACCCTTAAAATGCATATTACTCCTAGTAGCCACTACTATTTTAGGTGGAATAGTAATACAAATCTTCTAGGACATAATGCTCCTAGGAACCACTATTATATCCAGTGGAATGATACGACCATAAATCTCTTCTAGGGAATAATGCTTCTAGACACTATTATATCCAATGGAATGGTGACAAGTACATTCGATCTTGAATCACGTGATCCTCCACTTAAAATATTAATGTCTTATTGTTTGTTGGTTATTTTTATTAATATCATTCAAACTTGTCACCATAACTCTATAAGTCCTGATACTATGAACTCTCAACTTGTCAACATATTTCAATCATGATAATATGTTACCATATATATAAGCCAATCTTCATAACTTAATTTTGACAATAGATCATTCCAATATACTTGGTTATGTAAAAAGACTTAAACAATAATATATAAGCTAATACATCTGTATAACATTCATATTTTTATAATATAACACAACAAGATCATGATATAATATCAACAACATGATTCAAAAAATGTAACTATGCTACCATGATATTGAATATCAATCACATAGCATCAAAATCTCTGAATCATGACATGTATCATTACGTTATTAGCATCGATATCAAAGTAAGGGAAAATTCCTTAAGCCTCTTCCTCCAAGGTCATTAGGGAACCGCCTAAGCTTATGAGAAAACATATGACTAGAACATAGAAGTGTTGAGTAAGAAAAGGCAAGGTAAGAAGAGGAATAGATAGAGAAGGGAGAGAGACCAAGAGGGATGGTTGAGAAGAACAAAAAATAATTAGCACACTAGGTAAGAGACAATGATTAGCTGAGACCTAAGGGAAAGAGTAAGGTTGAGATTAAGTCAAAATAAATAAATGAAACTTGCTTGGTAAGATATAAAAGTCCTAGGGATAAACTTCACCTACTTGACGAGTTGACCTGCTTGGTGAGTTCAACCTACTTGATAAGGCTAGATAAGAACGAAGGGTATGACATGACTTGGCTGATAGGAAGAAAATAACACAATGACTGAGGGTAATAGGCTAGGAGAATGAGTTAAAATTGGTGGCGGTGGCTACGATGGATGAATGACTAAACAATGAAGTGGAGATAAAGGATTTTAGGTGGTGCTTAGTTGGGTGAGTTATGAAAGACGAGGATGTCGATGTTGATGATGATGTCGACAACTACTATGATGAAGACAAACAGTGGGAAAATGATAGAGAAGAGGGTTAAAGATTAGGGAAAACTTCAGAGAAGAATGTATAGAGTTTTAGTTGCCTTACAATAAATAATTACGCATGTGCAAGAGAGAGAGAGAGATGTGTTTATATGGTTTGCTATGTGATGGACAATGTCATGGTGAAGATTGGAAAGTGGGGTCAGGTGATGGAACTGCGACACAGAAGATAAGGGGAGAAGAAATGGGAATGAGATCTTGTGTCAAAACATAGAAGAAAGAGAGTTAATGATGATAGAGTAAGAGTTTGGTTAAAGTTGGAAAATTTGGTTTAAATAACCAAGTTAACTAATTTTGGTTGGGTGGGGCCAACAACTACACAAAACGGAAAGAAAAAGATAGAAAGAAGAAAAGAGAAAAGAAAAAATGAAGGAAAGAGAAAATAATTGTTAAGGATTAGAATTAAAGATAAAATTATGATTAAAGGATTAGCCAAAATGTTAGGATATTAATCATCCAAAATTAAGGTTAGATAAAAAAATTATGGTCATTACAACAATATCTCCTTAAACAGCCTCTTTCTAAGCCTTCTTAGCATCATTTGGATGATTATAATGAATAAAATTATGATGATATATTTGCTAGATTAAATTAGCTAGTTTTTTTATATGTAAAATATTTAGAGACGAAACAATAATATATAAAATATTTGGTAGATTTAAATTCGATGTATTGTGGTTATGTTTTAATACATATCATTATCGATAAATGTTTATATATATATATATATATATTTCTATGTTCACAAAAATGTTTTTAAAGTGTTATTGCATTAAAAAAATTTTATTATAGTGGGTTTTAGCGATGATATGTTGCAACTAAAACTTATCCCCCCTTTTTTGAAAAAATATATAATTTAAATGTGTTAATGAAATTTTCTTTTTCAATGAAAGCGTGTCATCACTATAAATATAAAAAATTTAAAACTAAAAGTCACAAAATTTGAAATTCATTAACATAAAAAACCTGTTTGTAATGACATGTCATCGCTACAATATATAAAATTTTAATAAGTGAACATAATTTTAAAATTTGTTGTTGCCATAAATATATATCATTACGTTTATTTTTTTCACTTAAAATATTATAGCAACAACAATCTTATGAGTCACTACATATATTTCTAGGAACAAATTTGTAGCTGTGACTTAATGAATATAACTTATCTACCTTGAACAATTCTAATGATGTTTTCTCAGCTTTTATACCGTCACCATAGATAAGTTTTCTTATAGTGCATGCCATCAACGTATAACAATATATAGCCATCTTGAAACTCTCTAAAATAGACACATCTATCAAACTTACTTCTTATGTAGCCTTACCCAATTATACAGGAATAAAATCATATGTAGAATTATATTGGAGCTATCTTTAAATTGTGTAAGGAATTTTTCAACATACAACCAAAATTCTCCTTATTAGGACTGACAAAACCTTCAAGTTGATCCATTTAAATATCCTCTTCCAACTCTCTATATAAGAGAGCTATCTTGATATATAATATAACAACTCCAATTTAAGATCAAATAGAGCAACAAAAGCAAGGAGAACATAGATGGAGTGTAATACCCTGTATTTTTGAAATTTAATTTTTTGGTAAGTAATGAAATATTATTTACTACCAAAATAGAAGTTACAACCACCGATGAGTTATAAAGAATACAAAAAGTAAGAAAAAACTAGCTTCATATCTTTAGTAGGTTATCAATACAAATTTTCCATACGGAAAACTTATGCTCATTTATAAGTGAGAAGCACCTGCTAGCAATGGTAAAAATAATGCCTTTCAGTAATGAAAAGGTGGATCTCGAATTGTTCTTGAATATCCTAGAATTTCATTCACACCAAACAACTACAATGTAAATAGCATAGCAAGCACTCAATAAATTCTTCAACGCCTTAGGTTGTCTAGTCTTTTTTGCAAGAATATTCATTTCTCTTGTCCAAGTTGTAGCCAGATCCCTTCTATGAAATGATCTCCCGATCTTTATTTTTATTTCCCTACTATAAGGGCATTTAAAAAAAATGTGTGCATGGTTATCATCTCCATTAGACCAAAATATACAAGCCATATCCATATTGATCCCCATATGCTGTATTCTATCTTTTTTGAATAATCTACATTGGATGACAAGCCACATGAGGAATTTATGCTTAGGTGCAACAATAATGCACCACAACAAGGAGAACCACTAGATTTTGTTTGCTTTGCACCTTAAATACTCAAAAATCTTGTGAATACTATATTTATTGTTTAAGATATGAAGGTGTTGAGTTAAGACATTCTAGAAAATGTTGACAAATACAGGCCTATGTTGGATAATTTGTCTCAGGTGCCATAAGAATCTCTTAAGTCTATTGTATATCCATAAATCAGTCCCATGTAAGTAAATGGTATATACCCATTTAACCCACAAGGTGTCCTTATTTTTCCATATATCTCAAAGAAGCTACCCTATTTTAGCTTTGTTCTAAGACTATATGTCTAGCAGGCCCAATCCTCCTTCCTATTTTGGTAGACACATAATCCTCCAAGCTACCATTGCTTTTCTTGAACTATCTGTCTTCGCTATCCATAGGAACCTCCTTTAAAGCCTGTTAGTTTGGTGAATTAATTTCTAGGGGAGTATAAACATTTAACTCTAATATAGTTGTATGCTAGAGATTATTGATTTGATTAATTGCGCACGTCCAACATATGATAGAAGCTAAGTATGCCAGTATTGGATTCTCTTGGTTATTTTTGTGTCTAAATCTTGCATTTGAGCATAGGTTAAGTGAGAAGTAGAAAGGGGAACCTCTAGGTAAGTAAAAGGGAAGATCCCTTTTTGAAAATAAAGCACCTAAAGTATGTGAGACTTAAATTGTCTATCTACACCTCCAAAATATATAGAAATGTTTTGGGGATTTATGTTTAGACTAGATCTATTGGTAAAGTCCTTGATGACTGTCATAATTTGTTAGATAGATCTTAAATCACCCTTGAAAAATAGAAGCATATCATCAACAAAGGCTAAGTTGATGATCTTCATCTTTTTACATCTAGGATGACCTTTGAAAGTATGATAAGTCCAGAGGCATTTAAGTTGCCTAGTTAAGTATTCTGTAACTAGGACAAAAAGATAGGGGGAGAGTGGATGACCCTATCTCAGTCCTCTCATTCCTTTGAATGGTAAATTGCACTCTCAATTAAGCAACAAAGAGAAAGAGACTGAACCTACACAAGTAAGGTATAATACCCTAAAAATTTACTTAGTCTCATCCCGCATTATTAGTGCTCTAATCTAATGCTAATCCCAATAAATCTTATGTTAGCCTTAACCTAACTCCTTAATCCTAAAACTTTAACTGATTCCAAAAACCTTAACTTTGCTAAGTCATAATTTTTTAAACCAAAATCAAAACTTGCTAAAATTTTTGCTAATCCTAATTATTTTTAGCTAATATAAAATAACCCTAAACTAATCCCCTAACCCTTCTCTTTTCTTTTTCTTTCTCCTTTTCTTTTTATTTCTCCTTTTCTTTTCCTTATTCTCTTCCTCCTTCCAAACTTGAGCTGCAACTCCCGAATCTATGCAACTTGCACCATCCACTTGTACCATCACCTTTCTACATCTATCATCCATCACCTTACCTCCTTTCTTCTTTTCTTCTTCTCCTTCTGCATCCTTATCCCTACCTGACTACACCCCATTGCACACTCTATACACTCACTTTCCCCCTTACCATTTTTATTCTTCTCCTAAAACACCTCCATTAACCATCACCACCCTCACCCTACAACTACTACCCTACCCTAACCATCCCCTACAACCATCACCATCACTAAAATACCCCAAAATCCTAATTTAGAGAATTATGGTAAATTAAGGATTTATTAGGAAAATTAATTAAATAAATTATTTTATTAAAATAAGAGGAAGTAATTAAGTTAAAATCAAGATAATATTTATAAATAATTTAATTGGAAAAAATTAGGGTGTTTTGCTAATTAAAATAAAATTTAGGAAAAAATCTCTGAAAAATCCTAAGTTAGACTAAAAAGGAAATTTAATTATTATTTCATTTAAAATATTATTATTTTTAAATATCCCAAAATATCAAAATATTCTAAATACCCCAACACACCTATTTTCTTTTTTCCTTTTTCTTTTTTCCCTCTTTTCTTTCTTTTCTTTTCTTTTTCTCTTTTTCCTTTTGCTTCTTCTTGTCTTTTTTTCCTTCTTTCCCCCAACCTGGGCTAGCCCAGTCCTCGTGACCCAAAATGTAACACCCCAAAATTTACTATTTTTTTAAAAGCAGAAGAAATTACAATGGAAATATTTAATTTAAAACTCATGAATTTTGGGGATGTTACCACCGCACTTAGTACTAGACCGGTTCTCTTTGACCGTTCCAATACCAAGTGCTAAGGCTAGAGAAAAAGTAATAATCAATTATAAATCAAGAGAATCCAAATTCCAAATAAGCATTAAACGGTTGTAAAATAAAAATTAGAGTATGCGTAAAGAATTATTATTCATATTAAAAAGAGAAATAGCTTACAACCGATAAAAGATTCATTTAAAATACTCAATACAAGGTAATAAATTAAAAAGGATAAATTCGATACAAAAGAAATAACATAAGGAAATAGAAATCACATAAAGATTGAAATATGGCCACAAATCTCTCGAACTTTAAGCCAAAACATGCTCAACACTCAGCCCCGCCGGATGTCTCGCCCACCTTCACAAAGTCAGAAGGGCATACTACTCGTGGGAATGAGAAACACCCATGAAAAGGGTGATCAGTATGCTACGTACTGAGTAAGGTAACCGAGCACTAAGGCCAACATATAAAATCACATAAACCATGCATAAGAATAAAAGAACATAAAGACCATCATGATAACATAATAACAAACAATTATTCGCGTAGATACATAAAGGCCCATTTATAGTCCGGATTAGTTATTCAATTAATCTTTTATCGGAAATCGATACACACCATGCCTTATATCAAATTCATGTAAGTATAGAAATACCCCACTATTTTAGCCGGTGGTTCAGTCACTTGCGGGACAATAGTCCACACCACTATTTCTGACCGGTGGATCGGTCTGGTTCCTACTCACATGGTGTTCCACTATAAGTAATTAGTATCTTTTAAGTGTCTTAGCAAACTCCGGTTTATGTTTATTGAGCTCGAGGTCACCCCACTATTATTGTCGGTGGGCCGGTCACTTGCGGGACAAAGTCCACACCACTATTATTTGCCGGTGGATCGGTCACTTGCGGGACAATAGTCTACACCACTATTTCTGACCAGTGGATCGGTCTGGACCCGGCTCAATAATCTTTCACTTTAAATGATTAGTGTCTTAAATATATCATTCGGAAGCTTTCACCCTGGACATGCATGACTCATTCCCTTTACACTTCACACATCACAAATCATAAATTCCATCCTCATAATTACACTTTAATCACCAAATACACATGATACCATAAAAACCCTAAGCAGCCACACCAAACCCTAATTGTCCACACCAAACCCTAGCTCGGTCTCCTACGTAACCTTATATTGCTCCACGTACTATTTTTCATCCAAAGTGTTCAAACACCCAAACAACACTTACATTACCTTCCTCACATCCTAAATAAACATTTCATACGTAAATTTCACTCCCATGTAGACTTTATACATCCTATGCAACCTATTAAAATTTTCATGCAGAACCCTAAGTCCAACCATACGAAACTCTAAATTCTTTGATGCAAAACCCAATATTCCATCATATAAAACCCTAACTTCAACCCACACAAAACTAAAGATTCATCCATACCAAACCCTAGATTTAAACCATATAAAACCAAAGATTCATCCATACCAAACCCTAAATTCAACTCATACAAAGCCAAAGATTCATCCATATCGAACCCTAAATTCGAACCATATAAAACCAAAGATTCATCCATACCAAACCCTAAATTCAACCCATACAAAACCAAAGATTCATCCATACCAAACCCTAAATTAGATCCTCCCATACAAAACCATAACTTAGATTCTCCCATAAAACCTCATAAAATATGCCATGCAAAACCCTAAATCCATCCATATAAACCAAAGATTCTCCCATGGACGACCATAGATCATTCCATGCACAACTATAGATTAGAATCTCCTATGTTATACCACAAATTAGATTATTCCATACAAAACCATAAATTAGATTCCCCCATATAATACCATAAATTAGATTCTCCTATATAAAATCATAAATTATATTCTCTCATACAACATCGTAAATTAGATTCTCCCATACAACATTATAAATTAGATTCTTCCATATAACATCATGAATTAGATTCTCCCACACAACACCATAAATTAGATTCTCCCATACAAACCATAAATTAGATTATCTCATATAACCCATAAATTATATTCTCTCACACGAAACCCTAAATTGCCCATTTTATTCTTCTACTCATGAATCATTAAAATACTTAGGTCAACTCGCATTCCTTGGTCAACTTATTCCCCCCATTCTCCTTTTTCATCCGTTCTCCCACACAAACCATATTAACATCCTCACATGCATGTCTTATAGGGTCACAACACATATCATCACATATACATAATACACATGCCATATAACCATACAAGAACATGCTTGAACTCCACGTCATACCACAGATGAAATCAATATAATGATAACCACAGGATGCATAACATATAAGGCAGACAATGTACATTAACACATAAAAGGCCTTAGTAACACCCTTACCTAAAACGACATTAGTCTTGGAGCACGCTCCTACGCCTCCTTAGGGCTTTGACAAAATAATAACATAATAAAAATAATATTAACTAATTTCTAACTTTACTAAAGATATAAGAAATAATAGAAATATTATAAAAGTTGATAATATAGGGTTAAAGACTTCATCCTAATAATAATAATAATACTAAAATAATAATAGCAAAGATACTAAAAATAGTATCAATGTTAATACAATTAAGAATAATAATAATAATAGCAAAACTAATAGTAAAATAGTTATAACAATAATAATGAAATAATAATAATAATAATAATAATTTTGAAATAACAATAATAATAATAATAATTATAATAATAACATATTAATATTAATAATAGTAATAATAGAAATGATGAGAATAATAATAATAAAATAGAAATAAAAATACAATAGGGCTTCGGCCCTCAATAGAAATAATAATAAAAAAATTAATAATAATAATAATAATAATAATAATAATAATAGTATTTATATTCAAATAAATGAAATAAAATAAATTAAGGCTTATAAAAATAGGGAGAAGGGTTGAGAGGGTGTAGGGTTCAACCTTAGGCAGGTGGTGATAGGTGGCACCGGCGGCGGCCGGAAATAGAGAAGAAAAGGGGAAAAGTTAAATGCTTGGACAAGGAGAGGTAGAATGGAGGTGGGAGTTGGGGTGTTTAAGACTGCCTAGAGGGAGAGGAGCAGAATGAAGGTGGCGGCGCACGGTGGCGGTTGTGGTGGCCGAATGGAGAAGAAGGAGAGAAAGAGAGGAGGAGAGGGAGGAAGAGGAAAAGAAAGGTAGGGGAAGGTAGAGGAGGGTCTGCATAACAGAATGGAAGGTGAAAGAAGCGACGACAGTGGCAGAAGAGGTGGCTAAGGGTGGTTCGAAGGGCGATAGAGGTAGAAAATGGGTTGGTCGAGGGGGCTACTTCACACAACCGAGGTGGCTTGTGCTGGAAGAATCGAAGGATATGGGAGGTGTAGTTAGTTAGAGGGCGGCATAAGGATGAATTGGGTAGGCAGAGGTGGCGGTAAAGTTGGCCGAAGGAGGCAGAAACAATGTCTAAAGGGGCGGCGACGACGAGGGGAGTTTTCTGGGTTGGGGATCAAGAGCTCGATTCAAGGCTTGTTATGGGTATATTTATAGAGAAAATAAGAGAGGGTAGGGTTCTGTGGGTCGGCTAGGGGGTAAGCAAGTAGGGTTAGGGTTCGCTGGCGGCGTCATTTGGCCGGTAAAAATCTGGGTTGAGGCAGGGAAGTGGCGTAGAAAAGAGAGGATAGTGAGCAAAAAGAGAGGAAAGGTTGGTTGGGTCAATATGGCCGATGGAACGATGGGGAAAATAAGGGAGAAACGGTTGGTCAAGCGACGGGATCGGCGGCGAGATTTTCGGAGTTGCAGGTCGACGGTAATGGCTGATTGTTGACGACGGGGGAAAGAGGAAGAAGAAAGAAAGAAGAAAGGGTTGGACTGGCTGTCCAGAAGAAAAAGAAAGAAAGGAAAAAGGGGAAAAGAACCAGGCCGGGCGCGAGGCTAAAGTTTTTAAATAAAATGACACGCTTCGATGGAAAAATAAAGGAAGCGCCGCACAAGAGGGGAAGGGAAGGGGAACGGCTACTCTGGCTGGGCCACGCTGAAGGAAAGGAATGAGGGAGGGTGGACTTGGGCCACTTGGCTGGCCTAGGTCGGGGAAGGAGAAAAAGAAAAAGAAAAAGGAAGAAAAAGGAAGAAAGAAAAAGAAAAAGGAAAAGGAAAAAAATAATGAGTTGGGTTAATTAAATTAATTAAAATATTTTGGATATTTAATAATAATATTTAAATAAAATAATATTTAAATCCCTTTTTGGGCTAAATTAAGATTTTTGAAAGATTTTTCATAAATTCCGTTTTAATTGGCAAAACACCCTAATTTTCTCCAATTAAATTATTTATAAAATTAACATTAATTTGAAACTATTTTCTCTTTCTTATTTTAAATAAAATAATGTATTTAATAAATTTCTAAAATAAAATCCTTAATTAGCTAAAATACCCAAATTCCTCCTAATTAAAATACTTATAAATTTCTTCTTGATTTACCCTAATTAGTTTTTTTTTTAAAATAAAAAATAATTTATTTAATTAATTTTTATAATAAAACCTCATTTAAATATAATTTTTAAAATTAGAATTTTTCAAGGCATTTCACAAAACCCTCTCCCCCTCCTTTCCTTCTACACTACCCAAGGCCCGTAGCACCATCCTTCCCTGCCTGGTCCAATCCTCCCCCTCCTTTTCTTTCTTTTCCCCTAGACCAACCGGTCTGCCACACCCCCTTTGTTCTTCCCTTCTCCCTTGACTCTCCCTCTACCCGATACCCAACCATCCCACTTCCTAGCATAGGCATGTGATATTATAAAGAACACTATAGTAATCTATTGATCTTTAATATTCCACTTTGGTAGCATTCTCTTTCTTTGGAATAAGAGTGAGAGATGTAATGTTAACCTTCTTAGGAAGGTTACCCGTAGAAAAAAATTGGATGACAGTAGCAACAACATCATTACCTATAATGTTCCAAGCTTTCTTAAAAAAAGGGAGCTGAAAATCCATCCACCCCAGGAGCCTTATTATCTCTAATTGAGAAAATAACTTTCTTTACTTCTTGATAAGTAACCGGGGCCAAAAGAGAATGTTAATGGTCTTCTATAAAAAGAGGAACCTATTCCATCACTTGTTCTCCAACACATCCAGCAACATCCCCTTTGTTACCAAGAAGGTCCTTGTAAAAATTGAGGAAAGCCTACCCAATATCTTCCTTATTAGCCATTGTGTGACAATTATCCAACTACAGTTTTGATATAACATTCCTGTTTTGATGGCTCTTGACATGGGAAAATAAATAATTGTTGTTTGCATCCCTAAAATTAATCCAATGGATTTTTTCTTTCTATTTGAGGAATAAGGCCTAACAGTGGTTAAGCTTGTGATCATTATTCTCACATTCAAGGATTTTTTCTTTGAGTTATGCTTGACATATCTTGCAAGTATATAAGTTGATTCCTGTGCATCTCATCCCTTGATTGATCCACCTTGCTACATAGAGATCTATATTTGGCTTGATTGAGAGTTTTAAATGTAGACTTGAGCTGATTCAAACTCTACATAATGGCAAGAAGGTGATTATCATAAGTTTTCATTTTCCACTTCTCCTTGACAATCGTTAAGAAGTTCTCATCATTCAAAAGGAAATTATTGAATATGAAAGGTTCCCTGACTAGAATTTGGTTACCTAGATGAATACTAATAGGGTATTAATAAGAAATCAAAGGTGCCAAAAACTCAGCAAAGGAATGGATGAATGTATTGAGCTAACCTACATTAACCATAACTCGATCTAATTTACATGACCCAGTCTCTACATCAATTACTTTATTGCACCATGTTAGGAAGGATCCATAACCTTTGAGTTCCACAAGGCTAAGGGAATTTACCATCTAAGAGCATTTATCCATTTCCTTTTATTTAGGGGTGTTGCCTCTAGTCTTCTTAGTCAACTTCATAACAACATTGTAATCCCCCATGAGAAGAAAAGGGCTAGTGACTTGCATTAATTTCTCTTATCAATCAAGACCATAAGGACTTCCTAGCTTCTGTAGTGTTAAAAGAATAGATGAAACCCATAATGAAGTTCTTTCTGTCTGTCAGGCAATGCACATTATAGAGTATACATTGATCACACGCTTTTAAAAGTTGGATCTTCTAGTAAAGAGGATCCTATAAAATTCATATTTGATCATTGTGGTGGTAAGTGTAGTTATTCAAGCTATGGCAATGAGGAGCAATATTACATCTTATTTAATCATATTTATCTTGCTTTAATCTAGTTTCCAGTAGTCCTATAAATTTATGTCTACTTCTAATGATCTAGTCCTTTATTGATTATTTCTTTGATTAATCATTCATTCCTCTAACATTCTAAGTGACTAACATTTTTCACCAAGATCAAAGGTAATTTACCTCTCCTCCTCCTCCTCATGATCCTCCCTGTACTTGTCTGCCTATTGCACCATTTCAAAAGTTTTATCAATAGTTAAGGCTTGGACATTTCTCATTCCAGATCTTAGGACATAATTTCCACTAGGGAGCTTCAAGTTTTGGATCATCATTGAATCATTTTTCCTCCTTATAGAAGTATTAAATTTTTTTTATCACTTGTAGATGTAGATGAAGATTGTGCCTGTCCTGACTCTAAACCATCTTGGGACTGGATGTATTGGGGCAAGGAATATCTAGTTCATTAGTTTGTTGTCTAGTAAGGACTTTAGAAGGTGTAGTTTGTCTCCTATCCTTAACCATAATCCATTCCTATTTCTTCTTTTTGAAACTATTAGGTTTCCTAATTTTGGGACAAAAAACTCCATCACGAGTAGAGTTTGAATAGATTGAACAATACTTTGGCCTCCATTCAAATTCTACCTTTTGTTGGAACACTGATTCATCAGGATCTTGAATAGTAACAATGTCACATAGAGGTATTGGTGTCTACTTCCACTAACAATCTAGGAAAGGCTATATAATCTTTCCTTATAGTAATTGAATCAGCATAAATAGGACTGCCCATAGAACTAGCTATCATAGTAAGAGATAATGGAGTCTAGTATTCAAGGGGAAGAATAGGAAGTTTGGTCCATAAAGGATCAAATTGAAGTTCCTCTTGTGTGAACTTCATCTTCCTCTGCCATGTCTTAAGTATGAGTGGTTTGCTGTAATAAGTCCATTAATGGGAGAGTATGATAATGTAGTCCTCTTCACTTGCAAATTTGAATGCATAATACCCATCACCTTAACATATAATATTAGGCATAATGACATTCCTCTAATGGGATCTAAAAAAATCTTTGCATCTAATTGTATGAAGGGAAATCCCATTACACATATCCAATTAGTTCCCACTTTCATTCATCCACCTATTTATCTATTTCAGAATGCACAATTTTACTAACAACTTTCCCTTCTTTGAGACTGGTGGAACGTAGGAGAGACTTAAGCATTGTTCAAGGCATCTATTCAAAGCAACCCAATATCTCCATGAAATTACAGGTTCATGCTCAGTATTTGATTTACTAATAATTGGAGGTGGAATAGTTCCGGTTTCAATCCCCATAGGTTGATAATTTCAAATTCGTTAACATCACATACCTTATTCTTTTCTTGATCTATTACAGGAATAGGTGTATTCAATATGTCTTTCATGTTATCCGTCATCTTCAAATCCTTACGCTTTGAAATTGAAATTAGGGATCAAGTCTCAGATTCATCAACAAAGTTTTTTGAGTTCTCTCCATCCTTTGATTTCAATTTGTTACTTCTCACCAATTTCTTCCTAGCTATGATACCGACGTATACCAAAGGGTACAACCCTATCAAGGCCAGCGATGGAGAGATCTCTGGTGAGGGAGGGAATTCAAAGAGAATTTAAATTCTTCATCATAACCTTATCTTAGAATTATTTATTTAATCTTCTTTTTCAATTTATTGCCCAACTATTTCTATAGACCTTGCAAATTTAGACTAGCAATTCACAACAATCTAGAACATTTAACTAATTAAACTACACTAATTCATTACTGATCCACCAACATGTTAGGAGAGAAAGAGGCATATATATAAATCAATCAATCATTCAACTGTTGAAGCTCAGCCTTCAATGATTCAATCTTCAACCCCAAATGTTGTTGCAGTTTGACGGACATAAGAAAAGTTAAATTGGTAGCACCGCATAAAGAAGGGAATCTGGAAGGAAGAGCATCCTTTGACCTACGAATGTTGCAAAGACTGATTGGAAATGTTGAAGCTTTAGATCTGAAGAAATTAATGTGAAAACCAAAGGAGAGGGAGACAAGGTATTCTACAGACATGGGTTGAATAACGAATGAACCAAAAAAGTCATCTCGCCTCTATCGCTCAGATGCGCCGTGCCTCATTTGTCACCAATTGAAGTTGGGGTTCGACATCCATATGACTATCAAGATCGAAGGAAGACTTGAAATTCAATTTTATCAAGCTTAATGATTTCATTAGCGTAATTTGATGAAAGTATTTAATTATTTTAATTTCAATTCGTTTTATATCTTTATTGACAACTTTGAATTCATATTAGAATTTAATTAATCGTTATCATTGCAGATCATTTTAGATAAGTTCGTTCATGACCATGATTTTATTATATTTATATGATTTTGATTTCTATTTAAAAATATATATTTCTATTCTTTCTTGTACTTTGATTTTTAATATTTTAGATTTGTTTTTGATTATAACTTTGTCATGTGATTATGATTTTATTTTGAAGTTATATTTTTTTAACAAAATAAATTATTTAAATTATAAAATTGAATTTAAAATAGTAAAGTGCTTTTACTAATTTTTATCCATAAAAAAATATTTCTATCTTTTAATTTATCTTTTTTTTATAAATTTTTTAAATTAAAAATATTTTTTGTAACTTATTTATGATTTTCCTTCAAAAATCATTTTTCTACCATTTTTTCCCTTTTGGTTTATGAATGACCTTTTTCAAAAATTATTTAAATTGATCTCAGTCTTTTTGAATTTGATTTAAATATTTTCTTGATAGATTTTAATATTTTTTTAGGTCGTATTATGTACTTTTGTAAATAATATAATCTTTTCATTCATTGGTTTTTTTTTTCGAAAGATATTTCAAAATGCTTTAAATAGCTTTTATATTTATTTTATACCTTCAGATCTTTATGTAATGATTTTTGTTAAATGAGTTTTAGATAAAATCATCCATTAATATTTTTAGGTTTTTAGTATTCTCATTTGCGTATATGTATTAGCAAAAAAATAAAAAATAAAAATACAAACCCAGTTGAATATCCCTCCCTTTCTTTTCTCTTCCTCTCTTCCCTTCCCATTTTTCATCATGAACCCAGACCCTTGACTCTCTACTCCCATCTCCTCTTCTTTGCTCCCTTTCTCCCTTTGTCTCTAACTCTGAAACCCCATTGATAAACTAACAAGATGAAATGATGATGGTCGAGCGATGCAGCAACATTAGTGGTCACCAGCACAATCATAGGAGCTTCAACTCAACCCCACTTTGACACATCCTTGCTTTTTCCGCCATTAGAGCACAATACTTGATCCACCACACTTCTTTGCCTCTACCACTTGGTCAGACCACTACCTTTGCGAGTTGCTGAAACCGGGGCTGAGGAGCAATCACACAAGCAATGGATGGTTACAACGAATGGAGCAACCATGGTTACACCACTTTCACGGTCGTTTTTAGCACCGCCTGAGCACTGATGAGTGATGCCCGACTTTCGGCAAGCTTTAGCAATCCTTATCCCCTCTAATTTCTTAGTAATTCATTCGATATGAATTTCTCCAAACCTTAACTTTAAAATTTAACTTAATTTGTATTAATTAGCTTATGATAAGCTATATTGGTTGTTTAATTATGTATTTATAGTGTATGTGGTTTATTTGTGAAAACCAAAATTTTGATCTAGTTATGCCAAAATTTTGCGAATTTGTCTAGTTAAACTATTTTTGATAAATTGATCATGCAATATGCTATAAATTATATCTAATTTTATATTATAAGTATAAATTTGAAACATTTATGTAGAAATAATTGGAATTGGATTTCTAGGTCAAAATCCTTGTGTATCAAATTTGAATTGCATAATTGATTTGTTTTATTCAATTAATGTTATAATATACTTTGAAATGTATATAATTTTATGTTAGAAGTGGCAATTTGGAAAAGTTATGTAAAATCGATTGGAAAAACTCTTACAAATATAAATTAGATTATATAATTGAGTTATTATTTTCAATTGATTATATAATTTATATTGGAATATATCCAATTGCAATCCCAAACCACCAATTTAAATATTTTACAAGAATAGACCACATTAGCATTTTGACTCAAAAATCCTAATTGAATTAAGTTGGGTATTTCTTTTATTTTTTTGATCAATTGATTATATATATGTTATAAAATATTTTTAATTACATTTCTAAGTATTCAATTCAAATAATTTAATAAAATTCAATCGAATTGTATTTCTAGGCCTAAAACTCTAGATTTCAAATGAAATTATGAAAGTATTCATTTATATAATTATTTTTCTAAAATTGAATTTATGGAAATAGTTGAAATGTCCTTAATTTCATTCTAACACCTTCAATTGGAATCAAATGATTTGAATTATTAGAGTTTGTGTCTTGAGCTTTAAACCCTAAGTTTTGGAAAACGATTATCTTAAACTGGCTACTTGTAAGATTGCTTTTATTGAAATTAATTATATATATTTATAACAAATTAGTTTAATTATGTTTTTAAAACTATAAATTTGAGGTAATTGAAGTAAATTGGTTAGTTTGTAGTTCAAGCATAAAACCCTATTTTTCGGATATGGTTTTATCAAATTAATTTTGCTATGCCTTTTTTTACCTAATCGATTACCAGCTTTGATTAAAAATTATTAGAGTCATGTTTTTATCTAATTGGTTTGAATTGGTTCCATAAAAATGGTTAGCTTGTATTTTTGGTTGTAAAATCTAATTAGTAAGTCATTTTCGATAAAATTAACTTATCTTCTATTGTGCTTTCTCCGGTTTTTCCAAACCTATTTGAAATGCCATAAGAGATATGTGTTGAACTCTATATAGTTAATACTTACTTTTAAATTTTAATGCATCTATGTTCTTATGCCTTAGGTTTTGGGCACATTTTCTAATAAAGGCTATGTGTGTCTCTCTTTGTTGATTAAATTGTACTACTTGAATTGTTGATCGATAAGGTAGTATCTAACTTAGTCTTGTGATTTCTATTGGTGACCTAGGAAAATATTCTTGTGGATTGTCGAGCTCTTGATATCTTTTGTTGTTTCTTAATTTTCTTAGCTAACTTTAGATTTAGGTAAGTCATTACTTACTTTTGCTTATGGTGGAGTTATAAGATGTATGTATTCTAGAAGTGGAAGGTGATGAGTATGCTTTATGTTATTTAAGTATGTCAAGAGTATAATATGTTTTTGTATGGTAATTCTATGTATCTATAAGCTTATAACTTCAATGAGAACACATATTAGTAAGCCTCTCAATTATCGTATGTGTTTGAGTATGTGAAGGGTTAAGCATGATTATGTGGTTAACATGTTTAGCTAATTATAAATGTTTGGTGATTTTAGAGTATGTTCTAATGTGTCTCAATTATAATTTGATTAAAAAAATTATATCATTGGTTGAGTATGGATTGAAATTATATGATGATTTATGCTAGATTCTTATGCTCTAGAAATATTTGGCTTTAATGCCACTTGAATTATCTGACTTTAATGCCAGAATTATTTGGCTTTAATGATACTATAAATTGATTGGCTTTAATGCCACTTGGATTGGTTCAACTTCAATGCCATTTGGATTGGATTAGATTTAATGCCCCTTGAAATTGATTAGCTTTACTACCACTTGGATTGGTTCGGCATTAATGTCACTTGGATTGGATTGGCTTTAATGCCCCTTGAAATTAATCAGCTTTAATTCCACTTGGAATGGATATAATAATGGAAATTCATTATGTTGATGGATGTAATTTAAATGTTGTTATGTGGGCCTGATTTATGTTTAGTTAAATCTTTAAATAAAATATTAATTACTTAAAGTGAAATATCTTGAGTAAGAACTTGTACCATTTGGGGTAGCTATCTGAGTTAGGTTTACCATTCACTTAGTACCATTCTAGTGTTTTTCACTTTTGTGATACGAGGTCCAAAGAGACCCTCTTCTACTCTATAAGTGTCTTGATATATTTCATACCTATACGGGGTATACATACTTAAGTGATTAGGTTTCCTTTTTATTGGTGATCTAGTTACTTTTTTAGGTGGGCCAGCTAGGGCTAGTATTGTTCGAGTGCTAGATTAGTTGTTACAATTTCTTTGAGTCTCCGTCCTCAAGTTAAAATAATAAAATGGTTTTGATCACAATATAAGAATATAATAATCGATTATTCTCATCCATTTATGAGCTTTATATTTCATTATCCTATGTATGTCTCTTAGTTTTTATCCCTACAACAGTGTTACCAAATAAATATTATTCTTACCTTATTATCACATGATCCATTATTTAAATTACATGTGGGCCTTATGTGCATAATACTATTTTCTATGGTAGTTGTGTTACTCAGCATTTTATGATTCCTTACAAGCTTGTACCCTTTGTGTTTCTATGTATATTAATGTATTTATAAGCATGAATCCATAACCACATGTTTTATTGTATGTCATCGCATATCTCATATGTCCTCTTCTACAACCACATGTACCCATGTGTGCCATTGATAATTGTGACTAAGATATTCTATATGGACATGCCTTTAGCTATCGCATGTGTCTCTTGTTCTTATCATTTTATATATGAATTTCATTAATACTTATTGAGTACGCAATTAATAATATGCCATATACTTCATGAAATCATATGAGTAGTAGTATGAGTGGATTGGTTTTCGTATCACATGTATACTTAAGCATGAGTATTGTAAGTTAAATATTACCATGTTGTATGTGTGTCATATTTCCTCCCATGAGTTAGGTAGTTGTGATTTACTTAGTAGTAGACCTATACTGATACTACCTTGGTTGAATGGGTCATGTGACGATCCACTAATGGTGGGGAGCATACCTCTTATGTAGGCTTGAGATCGATTGTTATTGATGGATTGAAGACTTGGGATTTTAGAAAGTAGGCAACTTGGAATTTTATCCCTCAGGGATTTTTCTTGATTTATATGTATCTACTTTGGAAATTTTCAAGTGTTTTATTGAAATTTTAATGGTGTTGTAATTGAATTTTAGTTTCCCATTGCTTTGTTAAAGTTTTGAAAATCTAGGGTTATTTCATAAGTTTTCCCATCTATCAGTGGATATATCATTATGGAAAATTATCCTCTAGGTATATATGATGTTTGAATTTTAGTTGGATAGATTTTAGCCTTCCATCTAGCATGAAATAGATGATGAACATTTATCTTATGTTAGGTGTGGCAATAACATTCCCTATTTTCTATTTTAGCTTCCATGTATTTTTCTTTTAAATGAAATATTTCAAGAGTACATTTTGAGAGTGATACATGGAGGTATAATGAATTATAGGTGAGAATATCCCATTAAATTCAATAGCTTCTTTCTAATTGAAATCTCTAATAATGAGTCATGTCTTCTATCTAGCATCCTCAACCTTAGGTATGCCTTTTTTCCATTTGAATATCCATTTGCATCTCAATGCTCTTTGATCCTTAGGTAGCTCAACCAACTCCTAAGTACCATTCATTTGCAAACTCTCAATTTCTTTATTCATGGAAATAAATCACTTAGAAGAATCAGAACTTGATAGAGCCTTAGAAAAAATAGAAAGTTCAATACCTTCAGGAATCTTTTAAGCAACCACTAGATCATAAGCAATCAATCCATCATCATCTTCATCTCTATATTTAGTGGGACTTCAAATATTTCACCATAGCCTATCTTGAGTAGTAGAATAAGCATTCCAGTGTTGTTGAATGAGACTAGTAGTATGAGCCACGTGGTTAACACCATTGGCATCACTATGGGATCATGTAGACAAGGAAGATGGAGCACTATCATATACATTTTTAGGCCTCACTTCTAAATTCACCTTCTTGCTAGGACTCTATTGATCACCAATGCCAGACGAGGAAATAATATATTCAATTATAGAATACAATAGTAAATTTTCATTAAAAGTCACACCCATACTTAGAATATTTTTTTTAGAGTTATAACACCAAAACTTATACCCTTTAGAGTCAGAAGCATAGCCAAGAAAATGCATTTAATACTGTAGATGATAACTTCCCATGATTAATATGTATATAAGTAGAACATCTAAAATCTATAAGAATAAAGTAATCAATAGGATTAGTTGACCAAAACTAGTCTAGAGTATTGAAATCAATGGATGAATGTCAAGATTGATTAATAATATAGGAAGCTATAGAAATTGCTTCCGTGTTAATGCTAATATCTAAAATTGGAAAGTGTGCACCTAACTCTCTCAGTTAGAGTCATGTTAATGTGTTCTGCAACTCCATTATGTTGGGGCTTCCTGGATAAAATCTTGTGGCTAGCAATACCATGATCTACATGGAAGTCATTAAAAACAGTATCAATAAACTATAACCCATTATATATCCTATGCTTCTTCACCTTCTTCCTAATTTAGTTCCCAACAAGATCTTTCCATTTCTTGAAAGTAGGAAACATTTAATTTTTGTGGCATAGATAATAAACCTAAACTTTTTGGGAGAAGTTATTAATTAGAGTCATCATATAACACCTACCACCATGCGAAGGAACCTTGGGTTGTCCCCACAAATAAGAATGGATGCAGTTTAAAATATCCTCCATATGGTGTGTTGTAGTAGAGAATTTGACCTTTGACTTATTCCCAAATAGAAAGTGCTCCCAAAACATCAACTTTTTGATACCATTACAAAGATGACCCTTCTTGCTCCAAGAATTCATACCATTCTCAATCATATGGCCTATTAATGCATGCAATAATCGAGGGAGATCTTCATCAAATATATATGCGGATACTGCAACTACACTATAGCTCTAAAACTTTGCAAGATATAAAGACTTTCTTGTCTAATACCTTAAATAGGACAAGAGGACTTTTATAGACCATTAGAACTCCAACTTTAGTTGAATACAAGTAACCAAGAGACTTAAGGATACCCACAGAAATCAAATTTTACTTCTAATAAAGAATATGTCTAACATTAATCAATCTCTAAATATATGCATAATGAGTTTTGATCTGAACACTGCCTATTCCAATAACTTGGCACAAAACATCATTACCCATCAATATATCACCATAATGAAATTACTCATAAGTGTTAAATGAATCCCTATTAGGATAAATATAGTAGGTATAATCAAAGTCTATAACCTATTCATATCTGCTCCTTTTGTCATCAAAAGTAGCTATAAACACATCACTATCAGAGTCCATTTAAGTAATAGTGCTATTTTTTTATCATTACTAGAATTTTTAGATGATTTTCTTATCTCTTCTTTATCTTTATTATTTTTCAATTTATAACAATCAAAATTTCATGTCTAAATTTTTTGTAGTACATATAAGTCATATTGGAATTTTTTCCTTTTGATCTAGATCGAGGCTTCTTTTCTTTTTATGTCCATGATCATTATATTTACCTCAAACAGAAAAGCCCTCAACTTTATCATCATAATAAACTTCAATGTTAAATTTCTTTTTGACAACAAATTATACTTAAAATCATCAAAAGAAAGAATATCATTATTCCTATATAGCACAATTTACTTAAGTGCTTAAAGGTAGATGGTAGGGAGACAACAAACAACACAACTTTATATATATCATCAATTTTCACATCTAGATTCTTAAGATTAATAGAAATTGAATTAGATTCAAATAAATGGAATTTCCTAGGAACATCTTCTACCATACACATCATGTATAAATGTTCTTTAAGACGAAGCTTATTCGCTAGACTTTTAGTTATATGAAATGATTCAAGCTTGAGTTAAATGTTAGATGTAATGGTTTTATGAACTATGTAACACCCCCATTTTTCACTACAAAAAATTTAATTTAAAAAAGTGTAGAAGCTAAAATATACTTATGAAAAATAAGGTGTTACTGCTATACCTAACATAGGATAGAAGTTCGCTCCCTATCCCATATTAGATACAAGGTTAAAACCAACCAATACATTTAAAAAAAAATAGAGTGTGCAAATTTAAATTACATAACATTTAAAATATTATTTATATCCAGGGCCTCATCGGTCTTGACCAACTCAATATGGGAATATAAATAGTTAAAAGTATGGGACTACATTAAAACAATATTAGGGCGTTACCCCAAAAACCAAACTACGATATGCCACCGACCCCACAAAATCTCCGAATGTCCACACTCTTAAACTCTGGACCAGAACTGAGGTATACCTACTACTAGTCATTCCTAGAATCTTGTACATGGCCATCTTCTCATAGGAATGAGTAAGTGATCGAGCAAATGGGCTCATTAGTACACTACATACTGAGTAAACCAAGTTTCTTCCTCAATGGGAACATAAGCATGCATTGCAAGGTCTATCATTTATGGATGTTCTAGTTAACATGGGTCATGCTAATTCCATATATGTAAAGGTAGGAATATCCCATAACATACTATCAAGTATAAATCAGACAACACATAATATATCATGCTTGGTTTCATACTGTAATCATGTAGATATTCATACATGTATTAAGCAGATTAATCCAAGAAACCACTAAGGTTTATTTCTAAATGGTCAATATTTTAGATTATACCATTTCCTTATTTATATATTGACACATTTCATTCAATAATAAATTTTCACTTAAGCCATTAACCAAGTGTATAAACTAGCTTTGATCCTTTTTTCTCATCCAACCATTTTCCATCCTTATCCAATTATTCCTATTCGCTTATTCATTATCATAGTCTTTATCATCTAATTACTTATCATCCATATTTTATTATCAAGCAATGGGCTATGTACCGCCCCAAAGTCTTACATACCATGGCAACCTATCCAAATAAGGGACATAAAGTCCAGACCGAAGCCAATCACCAAAGTAGACATAAGTCTAGGTTGAAGCCAATTACCAAAATGGACATAAGTTCTGGTTGAAGCCAACTCATATGTACATAAGTACGGGCCGAAGCCAACCACCTATGTAACTAGACTCTTTAGTAGCGATGCCTCCTAGTACATCATCAGTGTCTAGAGTAGGTAAGGCACTAGGTCCTCTAAGAATCGAGGCTAAAGGCAAAGTCCGAATGCACCAATAAGTGCCTAAAGGTAGACTAAACTTAGGTAGCTATTCAAGGGTCAGATAACTCAAACACATACTGAAATGCCCTGAAAATTTCTAATTTTAAAATAGTATATTTAAATGAAGTTTATTATAATAGTTAATTAAATATATTATTTTATTTAAAATAAAAGAGAATTAATTAGGGCAGACCAAGAATAAATTTATAAGTATTTTAATTAGGAGGAATTTGGGTATTTTAACTTTTAAAGATTTTAATTTGGGAATCTATTTAAATAAATTATTTTATTTAAAATAAGAAGGAGAAAATAGTTTTAAATTAATAATAATTTTATAAATAATCTAATTGAAGAAAATTAGGATGTTTTACTAATTAAAATAGAATTTATGGAAACTATTTTAAAAACCCTAAACTAACCTAAAAAGGAAATTTAATATTTTTATTAAATAAATTATTTTATTTTAAATACCCAAAATATTCTAATTAATTTATTTAAACCCAAAACCTTATTTTCTTCCTTTTTCCTCTTTCTTTTCTTTTCTCCTTTTCTTTCTTTCTCCTTCTTCCGCCGGTTGGGCCTGGCGCGGCCCAACCTTCTTTCCTTTTTCCTCTCCCCGCGGCCTAGCGTCGCTGGCCTTCTTCCTGCGTGCGCCCAGACGCGACGTTTTGGTCGATTTTATGTTGAGACGCTGTGTCTCGTTAAGTGAGGGCCTAACCGGCACGCGAACCGCCCGGTTCTTCCCTTTTCTTTTCCTTCCTCGGTCGACCGACCCACCTTCTTTCTTCTTCCTTCTTCCTCCGTCCTTCCCCGTCGCTGCGATGAAACCTTCGACCCCATCAATGGCGTCTCCGGCTGCAGCGGCTTTAATCAGCCGTTACTTGTCTCTTTGAATTCCCCTTAACCCAAGGAATCAATTGGAGTAATTATCGTGCGTTAAATCTCGCCCTTTTCTTCTCCCCAGCCTCGCGAAACCCCTAAGCAAACCAAACGTCGGCCGCCCAATTACTGCCACTGGCCACCCAAATTCCTGTACCTAATACCTCCCTGCCGACCTCCAAAACCCCAATATCCCATCTACCATCTATAAATAGTTAGATTGTAGGAGTTTTGGAATTGTTTTTTCTCACCCGAAACCCTAAGTGAAGGCTGTCATCACCGAGACTTTAGACGCAAATTCTGCCGCCGTTAGCCAGCCTAAGTGCCACCGAAACATTCCATTTTCTTCCCTGAAAGTTCCTCTAATTAACTAAACCATTTTCACCTCTCGATTCTTCTTGCACGGGCCTCCATAACCGTGCCAAGCTGGCTGCTCGTCTCGCCTGAATTTTCACCCCGAAACCTTTAAGCCGCCGTCCGCCGCCGTTTCCGCCACCTCCACTGCCATCTGAACCACTCAAAAACTCCCTATAATCCTCCTCCACCGAACCATAACCTTATTCTAATTTTTCCCTTGCTCTTTCTCTCTTGTTCTTCATCTTTTTCCCTCTTAGACCCATTTTTCCGGCCACCACCGTGAACCATCGCCGGTGCCGCCCATTTTTGCTGACTCAAGGTGAAATCCTAGACCTTTTAAATACTTAATTTCGAATTATTGAGGATTATTATGCCTTTATCCTAATTTTTAATGTAAATTCGATTCTAATTATTATTATTACAATTATTATTATTATTATGATCAACTGTAATCTAATGGTTAAATCCTATTTACAGGTTTGGGAGTATTCTAGAGTTAGAAAAACTATCATCCTCGAATTTTAGTTATTTATTAGAATGAGTACATGTTTAGTATTATTATTAATAATATAATTAATATTATTATTATTAATGTATTTAATTATTTAATATGGTAATTATTTCAGGAGGGGCAGAAACCAAAAGTTCTAATTAAGACTTGCACTTTTACTTATATAAATGTTATTAACATTTTAACATTTTTTTTCTACTTACATTATTATTATTATTATTATTATTATTATTATTATTATTATTATTATTATTATATTATCTTTACTGATTTGGTGAAGGGTGGAAAAGCTTAGATCACCACCCCCTTCAAATGAAAATAAGAATTTAATTGTATTTTCAGTGATAGTTTCTATAGTGATTATTAAGTAGTAGTATTTCAATAAACAAATAAATAAATAAAATAAATCTTGGAATAAGTTGGAAATAATAGCATTCTTAAGAGAAAACCTAATCTTAGTATTTTCCCATAGTAGGTGAGTCCAACCAAAGCTCTCAAGTAATATAGGAGCGTGCTGCAAGACCGGTGACATTTTAGGTAAGGGGTGCTAAGGCCATACTTGAATTATGTGATTTTATGCTATGCATGTCATATGATGTTAATTATAGTGTCTCTTGTGTGAATATTGTATAGTTGTTATTTATACAGCATGAGTATGAAATTGAAGTATGTTGGTGTGGATAAAGGGTGGCATGAGAATCATGTGTACATTTATGTTATTATTGTTGTATAATGTGGCCTCAAGATATGCATGATGGAGTTATAAAATATTGATAGGGAGTTGCATGGGTTAGGGTTTCGCATGAGGTTGCCTGGTGATTAGGGTTTTGCATGAGGATTAGGGTTTTGCATAAAAGTGGGGATTACATGGAAAATGGGTTGCATGGGAGTTAGGATTTGCATGGAAATATGTTGTACGTGGAGTTAGGGTTTTGCATAGGAGTTAGGGTTTGCATGGAAACATGTTTTACGTGGAATTAGGGTTTGCATGGGAGATAGGGTTTGCATGGAACTATGTTTTACGTGGAGTTAGGGTTCGCATGTGAGTATGGTTTGTGTGGGGATTAGGGTTTGATTGGAAGTGTATTTTACGTGGAGCTAGGGTTGTATAGTGTTGATCATGCATATCTAGGATATTATCTAAGATGAAGTTGTTGAATAAGATACTTAAGATACTAATCATTTAAAGTGAAAGATCATTGAGACGGGACCAACCGATCCACCGGTTCGGAATAGTGGTTAGGGTGTTACCCTATGTGTGACCGATCTACCGGCTATAATAGTGGTTAGGACATGATGTCCTATGCGAAACCGATCCACCGGTTATAATAGTGGGGGTTCCCGAGCTCAATAAAAATAAACCATAGTTTGCAAGGTACCTAAAAGATACTAATTACTTACAGTGGAACACCATGCGAACCGGGGCCAACCGATCCACCGGTCAGGAATTGTGGTTGGGACGCGTAGTCCTATGTGTATCCGATCCACCAGCTATAATAGTGGTTAGAGTATGATACCCTATGTGCCTCCAATCCACCGGCAATAATAGTGGGGGCTCCCGTATTCGCATGGATTTGATAAAAGGCATGATGTGTATCGATTTCCGATAAAAGATCAATTAAGTAATTAATCTGGATTTTATTTGGGACTTTAAGTATCAACCTGATTGTTCGTACGATATTATGTTACCGTGATTATGCCTCTGTTATGTTCTATATATGAATCTCTATGCTTATGTGTTGGCATTAGTGCTCGGTTACCTTACTCAGTACGTAGCGTACTGATCACCCGTTTCATGGATGCTGCTCATTCTAACGAGTAGAAGGCCCATCTGATTTACTGCAGGTAGGAGATGTCTTTTATGATGATATCGATGTATATGGGACATCAGGATGAGTCGAGTGATGATGGGGCGGGACCTGTTTCTATATTGACGTGGCCGGCTCTCCTTGAGATTTTTATTTCCATTTCCTTTAATTTTTAAGAGAATAATCCGGAAACAGTTTTATTATTGCAGTTATCTCCTTTCTCGATGAACTAATTCTCGTACTTTGGATTGTGTAAGGAACATTACGTAATTGATTTTGGTAATCATGAATTTGGATTATTTATTAATGTTTCAATTCATTTTTCTTAGCCTTAGCACTTAATGCTGGAATGGTAGGAGTGAACCGGTCTAGTATTAAGTGTGGCGGTAACATTTCCAGAATTCACAAGTTTTTAGTGTTTCTAATTTAATTGCTTCCGCTTTTTTGAAAAGAAAAATATAGTGAATTTTGGGGTGTTACACATACATAACTCGATTTTCTTTCAGTTTATGTGATTAGTATATTATTCATGATGATAAGTGATCATACAAGGCCCATGCAAAGAACAATCAATGCATCAACATATTTCTTCCATATTAGTCTTTCCCATTTCCCAATCATGTGAGGTTTCCATTTATCCTTGTCTAATATCATTCTTTCCCATCATATTATTTAATTCCAGCACATGGTGTACTTCATTGCTCTTTTCTCAAGGACCATCATATTTCATAAGTGGTATACCCATTTAGCCTTTTCAATACTCATAGAGTAGGTCATACATTATGATCAATTTAATCTTTTCATTAGGCAATTAATCCATGATAAAATCTATATTTTGATCCTATTAATAATCATAGGACAATCCCACACATAGCCTCAAAGCATAAACAAACTGAACGAAAACAAATCACACAAACTAGTCGAACCAGTCGATCGGTTTGACCCAACAAGTCGATCATTTTGGGTCAACCAATCAATCAGTTTGACTCAACCAGACCTTGCTTTTCCTCGGTTTGGACAAACTGGTTGACTGTTTATAGACTAGTCGATCGGTTATGCCTAACCAATCAATGGGTTTAAGTAGAGAGTAAGACCAAGGTTTGTACATGCTTATTAGTCGATGGGTTGGGTCAACCAACCGACTATTCTATCAACCAACTGATCAGTTTGACCTAACCAGTCGATCAGTTTTCCCTATAATATCATCAAACCATTATTTTTATGTTGATTCATACTTATAAATCATCATTAACCACATTGAAACATGCCTTATAACACAATTTCAACCGAATAAACTTGCATAATTTAACATTTAAACATCACATCCCATTTTTCTTAAGTTTCATGATTTTTATTTAAAATATACAATTTACCCATCCAAATCAATTCTCTAAGCTATACACATTCAAGCCAACACACAAGATCAACTTAAAGGAACTTATATCATGTAGGAATACTCATAAGCCATTTTAGAAGCAATAATCACTTACTTAATGTAGGAAAAAATTCCCTTGAACTAGAAAATTCAATTTGTGAAAATCTCAACTTTTAAAACCTTAAAAATAACAAATATTAAATTTAGAAATTTCGTACAAAGCCTTAATAATTTTCAAACTTGAAACAGAAAGGAAAGAAGGACATACCACACTTAAAGTAAAATAAGGAATGCTTAGCTTAACCACTTAATTCTTTTTTCCAAATCTAACTCTTCCTTGCTTAATAATTAAAATAAGAGAGGGCTAGAAAAGGGATTAGAAGAGTGTAAGAAATTGATTACAAGGTTCAAAATGCAGAAAGGAAGGGGGTGAATACAAAGAGTTCAAGATTTCAGTGACTGAAAGAAAGGTGCACAAAATGGGTGATTAGGGCTATTTATAGCCAACCAATTAAGAAGAATCACAGAGGGTTCATGAAAAATTTGAAGACCCTAGTAATTACCATTTGAATTTGAGCTTAATGTACAACTTTCATTCATTTTATGTTAACCTATTCTCTTAAGATCAAATGATATTTTTAGAGAATGTAGGTCAATTAGACCAGAATTGAGATTCACAAAAGGGTGGTGGAAGGTCATAGTGGAAGGAATCATCCAGCTGCTCACAATTGTACCTGAGATTTATGCATTAATCTCAAAAATATATAGAGGAAAGAGGTGGAAGAATATAAGATTGAGGTCATCTTTCCCCCTCAATTGTCCTAATCAACCTCCATATCAATCTAAGACATTATTTCCGACTAAATATATCATGAAAATGATTAGAAATCTCTGAGGGACAATTTGGCATGTGTTCCATTTTAGTATAAGAATTTTTTTAGAAAAATCGAGTTTAAAATAATGCGCAACTCAACAAATTATTTGATTGGTTTAGATCTACCAGTCAACAGTTCTACAAATTAGTCGATCAGTTCCCCCAACCACATAATCGGTTTAGTCAAGAAAACCTATTTTGCTAAAACAACATACTAGTCAATCAATTCCGATAACCAGCTGATTAGTTTGCCTTAAAAAAACTCATTAAACTTCATTTTCCAACCTTATTTCAAATCAAACTTTGCCTCAAACCCAAATCATAATACTAAATTAAAATCAAATGCCTAAAAATTGGTATAATTCTCATTTAACATTTTTTACAAAAATATAAGGTATCAAAAACTATCTCACGATGAACCTCTTTTGATAGAGAAATTAGATTGCTGATAGTGCCTTTTCATTCATTTCATTTCATTGCTCATCTGCTATGGTAGTAAGTTCCTTAGGTTTTCCTTCAAGAGCCTTCTTGAATCTATTAGGGGTAAGAACAATCTTCATCTAGACTTTCTAGATGTTTAAACTGATATTGTCATCAAACTTCTCAATATTAAATTTGGTAACTGTAGACACGTTGAACTCGAAGCTCTAATGCCACGTTTAGGAGTATATAATGTTGTATAAGCGGTTTAAGATCGATCAATGTAGAGTAGTATGTAATAATAGTTAATTAACACCTAGAAAATCAAGAACAAAAAATAAATTAGGAATACATAAAATTTATGTGATTCACCCAATATGATCTACATCCATAAATCATGATGAGTAATTAAACTTCACTACGTTAATAAATAATATAAGAAAATTCTCAACTGAATAGAAAATTAGAGATATCTAAGACTTTTAATATATTTTTCTCACTCAAAAGAAATAGTAAATGTATAGTGGTAGACACTAATGTGTGTGATCTTATTTACTCTTTTTATCCAAATATATATACCTTTTAAACGGTCTGTGAAGTGTGATGTGAAACAAATAAAAACTAAGAAGTCACTGAATAACCAACCGAAGAAAAAATAAATGACAGACAATAAATAATGTAACTCTTCGATGACGACCGTAGATAATGTTACTGTCTACGATCGTTTTTTCAATTTTTATGTGTTCTAATATACGATAGCTCGTGCATCATGAGACAAAAAAAAAAGGTACTATGTTCTACATGAACTTATCCTTTTGATCAGAAAAAATAAAAAAATTGGGAGCACCTGACTACCTGAGCAACATTGGCCCCTCATGCCTAGATACATAGGTCACTGTCTACGATATATGCATTTAATCGTTTCTACTGCTCCTATGAATACTCTCAGCAAATTAAATTATATCAAATCACCCCATTACGCATCAGTGGAGACCAACATATTAGTACAGTTTTCAATGGTTTCCGCATTTATTCATCTTCATTTAATAAATATCAACTATATCTCCCAACCGTCTCCGTCGTGATATCTCCTCCTTTATAATCTCAGCTTATTACCATCCATACATCCCTGTCAAAAACTTTACTGATCGCTTCACTTCCAAGAAAGAGAGAGAGAGAGATCTAGATATGGCAACTAATTACTTCTGTTACTTTGCTTTGATCTTGTTCACTTTACTTCTAGTATCTCCACCAACAGCCAGCCGAATGTTGAAAAGCAGCTCCGAAGCTCCTGCTACTACTAATGTAGTGGAGACCAATACAAAAGCTCCAACAAATGAAGCTAGTCACGGTGAGGAGAAAAACTTCCTCGGTTTCGGTGGTCTCGGTGGTTTTGGTGGAGTAGGTGGTGGAGCTGGGGTTATTGGTCCGCACGGTGGCTTTGGATTTGGTTCCGGAATAGGCGGTGGTTCTGGAGTAGGTGGTTTCACTGGGGTTGGCCCTCTTGGTGGTGCTGCCGGTATTGGTGGTGCTGGTGGTGCTGGTGGTGTAGGTGGTGCTGGTGGTGCTGCTGGCATCCCTTGAGGCATGATGTAGCAAGCTGGACGTCCTTCATTGGCGGTCTCGTGTTGTTTAGGTTCTCTGCTAGTTTATCGTTTTGTCTTGCTTACGGCACGACGTCACTGTTTTTCTCGTCTTTAGCTATTAATCGATGTTCTGTAGTCAGCGATTTCTTCAGGCAGCTAGTATAGCATGCAATGTTATGTTTTCTAGTGATGTGGTTTGCATGTACTGTAGTGATATTCTCGGACATCGTCATATGGTTTTGGCTACTTTGTTTTTGTTTTTGTTTTTTAATTCGTCTCGTTCTTTTCTTTTCTCATTCATATGCTGTCTTGATCAAAAAGTTATCTTGCGACCAAAGTTAGCCAATTATGGGCCTTTGTGACACAACTAGCCGCTAGATGAAGAGTATAACTAACATTACGTCCTTATAAAATAAAATAATAATAATAACAATAATAATAATCATAATAATAATAATAATAATAAAATAACAAACATTACATACAAGAGCACATTTATAACAATGGATAAAATATGAAATTCACTTTTGAGTAAAATAAAATTACAATGAAGTAAATTATACTCCTTCCGTAGAAAAAAAATTTATTCTGTTATTAATTTTTTTATATATAAAAGAATATTATTTTAGAAAATAAAAGTTTATTTTAAAAAAAATATATATATATATGCATTAATTAACAAAGGATATTAGTATAATTTTAATAATACTTTTATTGATTTTTTAAAAATTGTATAAAATAAAATAATAACATTTTTTTTCTACAAAGTGAATAATAAGCAAGGCGACACCTTTTTTTTTGGGTAATTAATTGTAAAATCATTACTAAAATTAAAATTATGTACAACCTAAACTTTGTCGGCAGGGGTTACCATGCTTATAGTTCCCCGCGTCAGGCTATACCCAGCGGACAGTGGTTTCTATGTATCTTTGTACTACAAACACCTGGGAATCTAAAAGACTAATAAAAACGACTCCAATAATCTTCTTAGCGATAGCTATTACACGCCGTTGCAGCTGCTGAAGGATTATTATATTACTTTGCAGCTAGATGTGGTAGATCACCGCGACAAACATAGTCCTCCAAACAATTCCCTTGTCTCTAGCCTCTAGTTTTCTTATTCATCCATAATACGTAGGCGATCAATTCATGTATCAAACCTCCCTTGTAATGGCAACCAGCCAAGTATACGCGCTTCCATATCCTTCAAGCTACAGTGCATTGGACAATGTGACTATTATCCTTAGATTGGACATCACATCATTCATAGATATCATTTGCAATGATGTTCCAATAATACTTTTACCGGCAGGCTAGCCATGTTATGAACTTATGTCTCTCTTGATTTCCATGTTTCCGAACCAATATGTACCGAGGGTCCGTGGTGCTTTTGATTCTCAGCAGCCGGTATACTTTGCTAGTTGAGGTTTTTCTCCTTGAATGCATTGACGATACACCAGTTTGACGTCCTCGACCCTAATTATATGCATGAACATCCGCGTGCTATTAGCTTTGGCTTCACCTTCCATGCATTGACTTCCCATTTGTATCTACCATGAATCCATTTGACCCACAAGTATATATATATCATGCTCAACAATCTTGGATATGTACTTAGCTATGCATGCATAGTTCTAAACTCTTAGTGTTCGTTTGGTATGGGAGTAATAGAGGTGGAAAAATTACCTCATATTATATATATATATATATATATATATATATATATATTGTATAACCTATTTAACATTAAATATTTTTATTCTAACAAATATCCATTTTAGATCTTAATTTGATCCAAAATAAGTATTTTATTAAAAATATATTTATCATTATTAAATATCTAATATAAAAGATAAAATAAGAAAAAAAATTCCATCCCTATTACCCCCATACCAAACAAGGCCTAATTATTTTAAATCCGGTCCTCCCTCCTTTGGCACATCGATACAAATAAAGGCCTAGAAAATGGTTATAAATAGTTATAGATGATAGAACAGGAACACCATATATTTGAGAATTGTTTATAGTATAGATAATTTAAAACACTACCGTATGTAACAAAATAATCTAAAAAATAACACATTTATAAATAAAGAGGTAGACAATAAATGATAATTATAGGAAAGAATCACCTTATAAAATATAGTATACACAATTGCTATTTCCTACAATGGATTGTTTATTCTCATGCACCATTGCTCACCAAATTCTTTCAGATAACATATAAACCACGGTCTTGGTAACGTAACTGCCATCTATATCTTTATTTTTCTTAAATAAAATAAATCACAACTTCTAATTGCACCATACCAGAGATTCCTACATCCAAAATCTACATAATGCCTCATAAACTCTTACACAACCATTAGGGATGTGCATACAACTCAAATATTATATTTACATCAACCAATATATAATATTATATTTGCATGACTATCTTAAAATGCTATGTTAACATTGATGTGTAATAAAAAGAAGAATAAAGATATCACATACACATGCATACACATACAAGTCTCCTACATTTAAGAATCCTCAACTATTGACCGAATTTTATGATAAAAATTAACCATTCTTATCAAACTTTGTCAGTCTACCTGTGAGAATAACTTTATTCATGTGCCGAAAACCACTGAATAAATAAATGTTATATGTGGTTAGTTGTTGGAGTTATAATATTTATATTAAATTTGTAAAAATAAGTAAAAAAAAGTGCTACATGAACCTTTTGTTCCTTTCCATTTCCTATAAATGATGTCCCTCTTAAATCTTAAAACCAAGTAACTACAACTTACACGATTTTTTTTGTCAAGGACACTACATTAAGTGAAAACTTGCATTGAACTATTAGATGCATACTCAATATTAAGATAGTTTAGTCGATAAACATAAAAGAATAAAAAAAAACATTACAAATCTTGTGCACTATCCACTTGTGTTGAAGCTTGGACGTTAAGTTATCCCTCCACAAATATGCCTTAAATGCTCTAATTGATGTTCAAAGTAAGATAAATTACAAATTATGTTAATAAGATAATATAATTAATAAGTAATCAAAATAAATTTGGTAATGCTTATTTACCAATAAGGTTTTTTGGTATACCATGAAGGCTTCTTCTAATTAAATAGACCCAACATGCTAGTTGAGATGGTGGAGATAACAAGAAATCAATGCACTTCAAAAGAGAGTGCACAAAAGAGTAATAACTAATTCAAAGCCCCTATCATGCATTAACCATATAATGAATTCATTCCTTTTCATTCTCTTGGGGTGGAGTCTGATGACAAAAAAAAAATCATATTTCCCATACATCTCACTATCTTAAGATAATTATTTGTCATTTAAGAACATATATGAATGCATGTATCACTACAAAATAATTCACATATGACAACAGGCCTTATCTGTTGGTAAAAGCCATTTTTCTATTGGCAAAAGTTTTTACCAATAGAAAATTTTATGTGACAAAACTATGGGTAAAAACTCTGTGCTTAAAAGTTTTACCCACAGATATGTATGATCTATTAGTGTTAGTTGCTTATGCCCATAGATATTTATCTGTTGGTAAAATTTATACCCACAATTATATCTGTAAGTAAAAGTATCAACCACAAAATAATATCTGTGACTAAAAGTATTGTCCACAAAATAATATCTGTGACTACAAGTATTGCTCACAAAACAATATATGTGACTAAAAATCTTGTCTACAAAAAAAATATATGCGACTAAAACTATTACCCACAAAAGAAAATCTATGACTAAAAGTAGTATCCACAAAATTATATCAGTTGCTAAAATTATATATATATATATTAGCTGTTAGTAAAATGACAATAATGTCCATAATACCTGTTGTAGCAATATTTACTTATAACAACAACTTATCCTTATATAAAATATAGTACACCATACATAATCATCATTCTTTATTTTAACTATCAAAACGATAAATAGTCTTGTAGGTATAATATATATACAACTTATAACCTATGCCAACATACAAGACATCTTTATTAACATATCAAACACCATCCTCTTCATTCCCATCCTATTTAGCATCTCTAACGACTTTAGCGTCTTCAATATTTTCTTTGATAATCATCAAGATGTATTCCTTGAGAAAATATGCATGTAACTTAATTAGATTAATATAAATTCGCCTAGGATATTGTTTAACTGGTGTAGTGTCTTTTAATATGCCTCAATTCACTAAGATCTATAATTAATCCTATGATTATGACAAATAGAGAAAATAAAAGGGGAAAATGATAGCAAAAGAGCATAGAAAAGAAGATGAACGTATAATTTCAAACATCGGGGGTGTTTGCAGTTGCATTGCTTTTACCTTTTGAGATTTCCACCTTTTGCTTCACTAAATGCCTAAATACTAGAAGACATGTAACTAAATGCAAAGAGAGTATAGATTAAAGAGAGGGAGCAGAAACAACTAAATGAAAGGCATGGAAAGTAGAACAATAAAAACCCAAACTTACACTATATTGAATTTTTAACTTGAGGTCTCCCTGAATTGCCTATTTGTAGACATAAATTTATTTGTCTACAAACATTATGAGCACATGTAGTTTCTAAAATTTAGCAAGTACTGAGTTAAAATAAGAATTAGCATAAGGTTGAAATTCTATTCAACTAAATGTAGTTGTTGTCCAAATTTATTATCTATGTATTTCAATCTAATTTGGATAAATTTTTCATCAAAGGTGAGTTGCTGCAGTTCTAGATATGACTGGACACATGGAGAAATTTGATTAAGTGTTAGATGACATGCTCTAATAACCTAAAGCTAAGATTTAAAGCTAAATCCTATGATAGTAATTTATAAAGCTACAGGCCATATTCTTGAAATCTAATTTTTCTACTGTTGGTTCCTTCTTATTTTATCTCAAATTCAGTATGCTTCTAAGACAATAGAGGAGTTTAGATAATGAAGGAAAGAATCAAAAAAGTATATACTGAAGAGGGTTGAACTAGGTTATTTGTATACGTTGCTTATGAATGCTTAACGTATGTTTACTTGCTATTACTGTCATATCTGATTTTTTATAGTTTCTGATACGGGAGTAGAGTCATAGAACATAACACCGAGGAAGACGGTTACGCTACTCAGAGTGGGTGCATGAATATGGGGTATGCATGGCGTCATGCAACGTTTGTTAGCTAGCGTAACATTTATGTCTAATTACTAGTTATTGTTATTTACTTTTAGTCAATTAGTAACTAAATATTAACTAGCTAGTCTTAAGGGAATTAATGCTTTTGGGAGGGAGTTATTGTTATTTACTTTTAGTCAATTAGTGACTAAATATTAACTAGCTAGTCTTAAGGGAATTAATGCTTTTGGAAGGGAGTTATTGTTATTTACTTTTAGTCAATTAGTGACTAAATATTAACTAGCTTGTCTTAAGGGAATTAATGCTTTTGGGAGGGAGTTATTGTTATTTACTTTTAGTCAATTAGTGACTAAATATTAACTAGCTAGTCTTAAGGGAATTAATGTTTTTGGAAGAGAATATGCTTGTAATCTTTTGAGAAGATGCTCGGTTCCTTGGCTATATAAACCATAGGAATCCGAGTAGAAATACACAACTTGAATAAGAAGAACAAACTTAAGCATTGCTTAAACCCGAATTTTGTGTGGATTCGTCTCGAAACAAAAATGAATCTGTGTGAATGGTTTTGTTCTCGAAACCTTAATCTTTATTTCTGTGTGGCTTAAAGATTAATTTATCCTTCTACCTCGTGTTCCATTGTCATCAACCCCTTCAAATCCCCATCATCAACCTCCATACTCCATCCTCATCGAATACTCCCTATAAACTCCATCCAAGTCCGAAACTCTAACCGTGCATGCATCAGTTTCACTAGCTAAATGCATGTTTATATACCTATAAAATAATGAAAAATTTAGTGCAACATATGCTAATATATTTAGATATGAAAACAGGTTGTTCTTACCTTATAAACACATTTAGAGGCCTATCATGTGAGCAGGAACTCAGTATTTTAATAGCATAATCAAGAGATAATAAATGAGAATATTCAAAAGCAGAACCAAAAGGACCAACTCCATAATGCATGACCAAGAAGCTATCAAACCCCAAAGTTGTTGTTATGGTAATGTATAAATGAAATAGGTAAAATAATAGGATATACTATGCAGTGAACTTTATTAGCCATCAGTGTATCTAGCATGCAGGCATCCAGAATTCAGCATGCTGATTCTTGATATTCATTCCTTAGGTTGGTCAAGCTACATACATTCAAATGCACTACCTTTAGGTAGAGTACAATACCATGACTATCTCTTGATTAAGTGAGCTAATGTAACATATAAAAAGTAGGGCATGACATAAAACAATCTTTCGAGTAGCCAATTCAAGACTATTAGATTTCAAAGCCCAAGACACAAACTCAGATAGTTCATATCAATTAATTTCAATTAAAGGTGTTAGGATGAAATTAATACCATTTTAACTATTTCTATATATTCAAGTTTAGAAAAATGATCATACAAATGACCAATTTCATAATTTCACTTAAAATCTAGGATTTTAGGCCCGAAAATACAATTCGGATGAATTCTATTAATTTTTTTAAATTGAATGTTTAGAAATAAAATTGGACATATTTTATAAGATAACATAAAATCAATTGCTCAAAAATAATAAAAGAAATACCCAATTTAACATAATTTGTGTTTTTCAGCCCGAAACGCAAAGTCGATCAATTCTTGCTAAAGTATAAAAATTGACGGTTTGGAATCGTAATTAAATGTATTCTAATGTAATTTATATAATCAATTGAATAAAACAACCCGATTACACAATCCAATTTAGACCCGCAAGAGTTTTTACCCAAAAATTCAATTATAATCAATTTCACATAATTTTTCCAAATCAACACTTCCGATATGAAATTAAATACATTTTAAAAGATATTATAAAATCAATTAAGTGAAATAACTCAATTATGTAATCCAATTCCATTACACATTAAGTTTGACCTAGAAAGTCAATTTCGATGAATTCCATATAAATTTTTCAAATTGACGGTTCCAACATAAAATTAGATACATTTTAAAGCATAACATAAAATCAATTTGCCCAAAATAGCTTAATCGGATGAATCCGAAAAATTTAGGCACAACCCGGCCTAAAATTTGATTTTCATAAATCAACCAAATGCACTGCAATTAACCACTCTAAATTAATCATACAACATATGTATACATAATTACACAATCAATTTAGCTTATCATAAGCTAATTCATACTCAATTAATCAAAATAAGGGTTAGGGTTTTCAGAAATTTATACCAAATGAAACTAATAAATCGGGACGGGTGAAGGCCGGAGAAGATGCACCGGAGGTCGAGGACTGCTCTCCCACAACCAGCGAGGCTCGCCGTGGCCGGACAATGGCGGCGTGACCTGCGCTGCTGCTTTAACTATTGCTTGTTGTGGTGTTGGAGTTGGTAGGCTTAACGGTGGCGTGTGGCTAGTGTGGCGACATCGATGGTGGTCAACAGTCAGTTGTCGCCAATAGAGGAGCTGGGGAGAAGGAAGCAAAATGGGGTTTTGGGCGTAGAGGGAAGGGAGCCCGACGGGAAAAAAAACAGAAGAGAAGGGAGAGAAGAAGAGAGAAAGGGAAATGGAAGAGGGTCGGGGTTGGTTTTCATTTTTCTTTTCTTTTTTACAAATACACATATATAAATAAACACTATACATCTAAAATTATTGTTGGAAAATTTTATCTAAAATTTCTTTAACAAAAAATTATTTCAAAAGGATTCGAAGGCCTAAAATTGATATAAGGGCCATATAAAGAATTTCAAAAAAGTTTTCGAAAAAAGTTACCAACAAGTGTAAATATCTTTTTTTTTAACTTTAGAAAATATTTATAAAAAAAATAATTAGAAAACTTTCAATTAAGATAAATTATAATAGAAACACAATCATAAAAACTATAAATATTTTTTCATATAAAAATAAAAGACTTATCCAAATAAATATTTTATTTAAATAAATCGTAACGCTTATTAAAATAAAAAATACAATGAAAAAATAATATTTAAAATAAATCAAAAGAAATATTTTTATAAATTTTTGAACTACTAAAAATAAAATAACACATTTTCAAAAAGTCATTCTAAGCCAAAATGGAAAAATGAAAAAACAAATGGAAATAAAAACATAAATAAGTTGTGAAAATCTTTAATTTAATATTTTTTTAGGATCTTATCGACCTCGTAAAAATAAATAAATTCAAAGATAAAAATATTTACTACAGATAAAGATATGAAAATGTTCTATAATAGATTACACTAAAGATAATATTTCAAATACATTAGAGAAATATTCTTCTAATAGTTTAAACGACTAAAAATAATTTAACACATTTTTGAAAAAGCCATCTGTAAGCCCTAAAAAAATAATTCTATTAATAATAATTAATTATTATAATATTGACTATAATAATTATAATTTTCTTCTTATAAATAATATAATTAATTTTACTGCTTCTAATAATAATATTATTAAATAATAATTAGTATTATTTAAAAATATTTAATATAAAATTAATTTTTTATAATGTATTATTAAGATAATATTAATCATAATTTATAATAAAATAATAACAATTATTAAAAATAATTAATGATGGGAAATAAATATAAATATGAATAACATAAATATTAATCATAATTTCCAATAATTAGTAATAATATTTTTTTATTAAAGAATAATAATAATAATAATAATAATAATAATAATAATAATAATATCATAAAATAATTATTCTTAGTAATAATTAATAAATAATTATATTAATAAGAATAATATGAATCATTATTTTAAATAAATTAATAATAGTATCTAATAATTACTAATATATTATTAATAATGTGAATGATTATTGATAATATTTATTATTATTAAGATAATATAGATTTGAATGATAATTGGTAATATTTAATAAAAAATTAATGTAATAATAAGTGGTAGTAGATATAATATATATTATTTCATTATGATTGTTAAAAGACAACATTATGAACAATATTAATATAAAAAATTAGAAATAAAATAATAATTAATAATAATATATGTAAACTATTATTTCTAATAATGACTAATGAATTAAGTACTACTACTACCAAAAGATAAAACATTTCTGTTGAAAAACTACATTATTGCCCACAGAAAATTATCTGTTTGTATTAGTTGCTTTTACCAATAGAAAAAGTATTTGTGCCTAAGTTTTTGTTGGCAAAAGTAAATTATTTTGTAGTGTATTAATATAAATTTGAATATAATAATATTATATAACTAAATAATATTGGTAACTATGTGTTACCTTATATATGATCCTACAAGCTAAATTTTAACATATCCTTCTTAAAAAAGTATAATATGTCCTCATTTCTAACCCATAATTTCATGTGTGCACCTTTAAACATCAATTATTTCAAAATAGGAATAATGATGCTATTATCACCTATGGTAATGATGTAACATCCCCCAAATTTTAAGACTAGTTTTTTTTCTATATAAAAAAAGGAAGTATAAGTCCTGCCTTTTCTACCTTTCTTATATTAATCACTAAGTCCAAAATATTTTTTTTCTTAATTAAGGTATGATATCAACATAAGAAACTTGGGGGAAACATTATAACAACTTCTATTGTTTCAATATAATATCAAAAGGATTAGTTAAGAAGGAAATAAAAATAAAAATAAAAACAACACAACAATATAAACAAAATATAAGGAAGGGATACTTACTAACTCTTACCCCAAACATGATATACTTTAAAAAATACCCTAATTCCACTCCTTCAAGGTCTTAACTTCTCCTTAAATGAGTAGGTGGCAATAAAATGGTACACATTGATATAACTATACCAAGTAAAACCATCTATTCTAAGCATGTGAAGGCTTCATGGTACACATAGTATAAGGACATATAATATCATACTAGGATGATGCAATATTCATATATGATAATAGAATACATGAGACATCATCTATGAACATGCTTAAACCACACTACCATATGATAACAACATGCAAAACATTAATACAAAGCCTTCATCACACTTATATTAGAATATATCTTCCACACATAGTAACACATGATATTATTCTACTTAACAATGGGATAGTATATAGATGTAACTATAATTTATCACAATTTACCACTTCCATTTATGCAAGACTAGTACTAAGGGGTAAACTGTTAACAACCACAAATAAAATCCTTTAATTAACAAGGATAGTGCACTAAGGCAACTAATAAGACACACACACAAATTACTTTCTTCTTAATTACTCAAGTGGATCTATTATTAACTTGAGGACACTAGGTTGCATAGTCATATAGGCATATAAAGCAACATAGTACCCTTATATCTTGCAACCCAAGGGCACTTATGTACTCTTAGTCATATTAGTGCACAAACCTACACATTACCCTCCCATATTAGGTTATCTAGGGCCATGGCTAGGGTGCTAAGGCACCCAACCAACTGCTAAACTAAATTGAGGGATCTTGCCTAATTTCTAGAGTACCTGACCCTAAACAGTAAACTATTACCAAACGTGTGGTTTATTAATTTAATTATTAATATTTTATTACAACACATTTAACCATTTCCTTACTTTAGAATCCATTATTATCAAATTCATACTTGATCTATAAGGGATCAAAACCAATACTATATTGTGGTACAATGGCCTAACAATACTTTTGTGAATATGAATTTATGTCAACACTTGTTTTATTAAGATAATTAAATTTATTACTAAGGTTTGATTAAGAACATAACAACCAATACTTATAAAAAGATCGAAATGTCCATAGAAACCCTAATATCACATTATTATAATAAATCCTCCAATTTTGTCCCATTAATTCTCTAAAATTAAGAGCACACTTAGAAACATCATTAAGATTAACTTAGATCCAAAGTGAAGACTAAAATACTTTTGCTACACATAAAATGAAAAAAGTGCGCATAAGCTTACTAATATTATTTAAAGCCATTTTAAGAACTAAACCAAGTTACTAATGATATTAAATAAAATTTATCATACTTAACCTATGTACTCATCATTTTTCATTCATTTAACTAAATAATATCAGAAGTTATATGAAATGACCAAAATATCCTCAAACACCTTACACCGTATACAAATTATAAATGACCTTAAAAAAGCCCAAATCCTAAATATTATATATCAAGCTTTAAGTAAAATACTAATGAACATAGTAACATAATCAAAACTAATTAAAATCAACTAACATAATTGGAATAAGGGAAAATAAAAGTGATAAAATATGTTGGTAGTAAGAAAAGAATTGTTGGTAATAAATATTACCAAAAATGTTTTATTAGTATTAAATCATTACTATAAGTGAGTATCTAATAAGTTTATTACTAACGATTTTCTACTCTTCGATAATAAGGTATAATACAAATGATATGTTTGTTGGAATTAAGCTTATATCGATGATATAAAATTTTAGTTGGAAAAACAGTTAAGCACCCTTATTACTAATGATAAATTGTTTGTAATAACCTTAATAGTGACGATTAAAACTTTTAAATTAAAAATAATTTGAATTCAAACAACCTTATTACCTACAATATATCCTTGGCAATAAGCTTGTTAATGATAATTAATCGTTGGTAATATACTTATTATTGATGATTTATTATTGGTAATATGCATATTACTAATGATTTTGTGATGACTAAAAATTCGACAAAACCTTATTACCGATGTTTTATCCTTGGTAATATGATTATTATTAATGATTTTTGGAGGACAAAAAATTTTTAAAAACCTTGTTACTAACAATTTATCCTTGGTAATATGCTTTTGAAAATATTAAATAAAATCAAAATGTATTATATAACTTCAAAATTAGGGTTTTGAAAATATTACCTAATATAAACAACATTTTAAAGCTGAGTGTTGTTATAAAAAGGTAATTTACAAAACGAACATAATAGTATTACATCTAACTAGTCAATATTAGCATAAAACCTACAAAATTAATTGCATTATCTTTCATCTTGATTAGATGGCAAAGGCAGAGGACCTTGAGCCCATTTAACATAAAAGATCTAATTTATCTTAAGCCTTCCTTCTTATGAGCAAATTTTGTTTGTTGTTGGGTTATGATCTCATTCATTTATTTTTAGTTTTTCTCTACTTAGGATTTTCATTCTTATTCTTATAGTAGATTAGTTTGCATCCAACTCATGCAATAAGAAGCCTAACTTGATCCCTCTCCTACAAGGCTTCATCCCACACCTTTTCTATACCCTAAAAACTGCCTAAGACATCCTCGGGTATTGGTTCTTCAACTTTTAGATGTAGAGGATCATTCACATAAGCACTACTAGAAGCCATATGTGATAAGGTTTCCTTCTCCTTCCTTAACAATTTTCTCTATATGTGTAAGTAAAAGTTATACATATTATAAGCAACGATAACAATATTATAATTAGTTACATATAGCTAACTTGCAAAATTCTCCTCAACTTGGGGAGCTATCCATTTGTTATTCTTAAAATATATTTCTTTGTAGGTCTCAAACACAAGTAAAATATTTTTTATTTCTAGATTTAAATTTATTTAAGATAAATTTAATACATTACAATACATTAATAATGAAAAAAATCCAAAATCTAAAAATACCTTCTTATAGCAATATTGTGACAACTACTCTGTATCGTGACAAGGGGAGTGGTATGTTGTGCCTTATTTAAAGCATTTTTGTCCGAAAAAACCTTCACCAATAAAAATTAATTGTTCATATTCTTTATATCAAATTTTATCCAATTTGTATGCCAAAATTTAATATTAACTTTGCATCCTATGAATTCCATAGATCAAAACATTGTTGCCGCCTATAACTATTATCTTCTTGCCAATCCTTTTTATGATCACATTTACAATTTTTGTATCGATCAACCATAATTCAATCAATACCTAATTAAATCTTAGGTCATGCATAAGTTTTCCTTTGAAGAGATAAAACAAAATATGTTAGTATATATATACACATGCATGTGCTAGAAATTATATAATTTTGATTTAATTACTTAATTATAAAAGATAATAAATAAACTCTACCTTAATTTCATAGAGGATCTTAGCCTTATCTTCAAAAGGGACATATTACCACCACTTATAATATGGTATTAACTTTCTCCAAATATTATTTCCAATACACTTGGTAAAAAAATTATCATGTGGACTGATAACATGTAAAATATTTGTCTGAAATCAAAGTCCACCTCAAACTTTTTTTTCTTCCTCTTCTTTCAAATTCCTCTAACATCCTATCTCTATTCCTTTCTTTTTCTCTCCTCCTAGGACTTGAAACATTTATATACAAATTTTATCATCAAGATAATAAGATTATAAAATTAATAGTGATGACATAATTATATTAGACCAAATTTTATACCTTCTGAGTTCCAACACCCGGAGAGTAGTATGTGAGGGATCATGTCCATCACCATCACCACCATGACCTCAAACAAAAACATCAACCATGTATAAACTATATAAACTATCAAATATTTTGATGTATAGAAACTATACATTATAATGATCAACATAAATTACCACAAATTATAGAACATATAAAGTCATAGGAAATAAGATAAGATGATCTCCAACAATAAAATTGTGAGTAGGGTTATAGGTAGTACAAAAATTTAACTTATTAAACGATTAATAATAAGGATCATAAATGTTATCGCTATCAATAAATTCTCCTTCATTATCCTCGTCCAAAAAATAATATACAACAATTAACATAAAACAAACAAATACATAATAATCATACCAAATTAATAATGTAGGTGGTGCTCGGATGACAGCAATAGTGGTGGCACTCAGAGGGGCGGCATAGTGGCAGTGCTCGAATAACAACATAGTGATGGAGCTTTGGGCATTTGTGGTTACATATACAAATTAATAATTAGATATTCTTATAATAATAAAAACAAACCTTAAAAAGGGTGGAATAGAGAAATAAAAGAGGAGAAAGTTGAAACAAAAGAAGAGAAAATGGCAGAAATACCCGATGATAAAAGAGAGAGAATGCAAAAGTCAAAGAAGTAGGGTAAATGAGGAGCTAGGGTTCATGGGTAAAATGTAACCAACCCTCAATATCGACAATTGGGATCATCGATATTAAGGCCTAAATTATAGGTATTGATGGGAGTAGAATTACACAACATTATTTTTTTTCTTATTCATAGAAAACACCATTGCTTATTACCTAAGATAAATCATTAGTATTAATACCAAAATTCCGAGCATTAAGCACTTCATTTTCACCGCCATTCCCCAGCAACAATTTTTCCTCCATGGCATTTCCACCAAATATATTATTTATTATCAACTATATAAGCATCAGTAGAGTGTGTGTGTGTGTGTGTGTGTGTGTGTGTGTGTTTTTAGTATATATTTTCTTGAGATTTTAATAAAAAAAATTTGGGAGGGAAATTTTGGCACCATTTAACACTCATAATATTTATCGTTAGTATTACATATTCCTTGCCATTTAAAAAAAAGATTCACTTTATAATTTAATATTGGTAAATAATTTTCATTGTTACATATTAACACTGAGGATATATAATCATCGGTATTAAGATCGTAGGTGTTAGTCCTTTTTATCATAGTGTAAAATTATATAAATGTCCCTAAAACTGAGAATAACTGTAATAAACCATAATCAATTTTAATCCTTTTTAACTCCAAAATCACAGAGAAGTGTGCATATAAAAAATACATATAATAACATGATCAAATGAAATCAACAAAAGAAAAAAAACTCTTCGGTTATGAGTCTATGCACAACTTTATATAGTTTTCCAGCCATTTTCATGCTTAACATTATAAAATCCTATTCATGCTATCTAGGCCATTTAATCACCATTTATGCATTTTAACATCATCCTTAATATTATACACATATAATATAATGATCATATAGCAGGAATAGGCTAGAAAATAAAGCCAAAAAAGGATAACTTGTTGTTGACAGAATAACATTTTCAACATGACATATTTAACCCTTCTCACAATTTTGGCCATAACTTTTTATATAATTAATGAGTGCAATAAATTATATATCCAAAGATTTTATATGATATGTGAAACATGCCAAAACTCCAACTACACACTTATAGCTTTACATCCCAACAAAGGCTAAATTTTTAGGATTTAAGTTAGCATACCTCACATAAAATCATAAGATAATATATTGTCATGCTTGTAACACTTAAAACATATAGTCAAGCTTTCTTAAGATAAGTAGAATATTCCTATAAATTAAATAATAAAATCATTTTCCACATAAAATCTTAATTATAATGGTTAGATCATATTACCTAAAACCAAAGCTCCTAACACTCCAAAAAAAAATTAACTTGGGTACCATTACCTATGTCTCTTGATCACCTTCATAAAATAAGAGATAAAAAATTTTATAATGATCTAAAATTATAAATATTGATAGGATTAATAATAGAAATTTGAAGAATAACACCCTTGTCTTGGAGGATGAAGAGCTTAAGTAATTATAATCACGATTTACCTCCAACTTTTACTAAATTTTAACTCAAAAACATTGAAGGTAAATGTTAAAAAATTAAGATAAAATAAAATAGGAAGTAAAAATATCAAAATTAGAAGAAAAAAAAGGATAATTGTTTTTTTTATGGCAAGAAAAATAAAACAAAAGAGAAAAAAATGAGAGAAATACTTAGTAAAAAAATAGAATGAAAGGTGGTTGGGTGTGGATGTGGATGTGGATATGAATGAAATACTAAAGGTAAAGAACAACCCAATCCCTTCCGCACAAATTTTGGCATCAACTTGTAGGAGGGATGGGGGAGTTTGGCTTGCTCCATACTCGACTTAAAACATGATTAAAATAAAGTAAGGTAGGTAGGTGAGTTTGTAAGAGCTTTGAAATAAAATTGATTCTGGGTAAGCTTGTGGTTGAATGAATTAGGAAAAAGTGACCAATATAAATCATGGATCAAGAGGCTTGTAAACTTTACCAATTTTGACCACTATTATTTTTTGATACTTTAATTTTATAGAAGGTTAAATAAATGGGCATTGATTGAGAAAATATTAAATAAATCCAAAAAATACCGAAAGGTGCGGAGAGTTTTTAGCAACCCAAATGTATGAATATATTTATTTTTAAACATAATATATTTGGAACTCAAAAAAATTGTTAAGAAAATATGGAAAATATCATTTAATCATGTAAACATTGTTTTCCTTGATTTGATGAAAAGAATGTTGGAATTTTCATATTAAAAAAGAGTGAGTGAATCACTACTATAAATATTACATTGGATAATGTCTAAAAAATAACGTGTAATGCCTCATTTATAGAAACTCTAATTTAGTAACCCTAATTATAAAATTAATAATTATGTGTAATTAATTATGATAATTATTGTAGAATATTCTATATTACAAGGATTATTCTTATTATGTATATTAATATGGCATACTAGATATAAATGTAATTAGGTTAAAAATTTAGATAAAATTTAGGAGATTTAACCCTAGGATAAACTTTAACCTATATTTATTTTAGCCTCGAGTCTCAGCTCTACTAATTGGATATTTTCATTGGTTTGGTTACTCTAACTATCATATCTACCCTATTCTAATTTCTCCCTTTTGCCAACCTATTCCCCATCATAATTTCATCATTCACACCATCCTTCCTCTATACACTTTAAACCTCTATCTTCCATGAACTACTCAACTTTATTTATCCATCCATTCACATGACATCATCCATATAATCCACCATCTTCCTTTTTTGACCTCATAGGCTAAATAATGACATTATACTTATTTTGATGATAACTAATGGATTGTGATAATTAATGTTTTTTCATAAGTGTTCATGTACTAAAATTGACTTAAAAATAAACCTAAATGCACCCACTCAAAGAATTTCTCCAAATGTGCAAATTTAAAAGAGCAGTCAATTTTCTAAGCATAAGAGAAAATCTTATGAAAAATAACCAATCAATTAGTCTCAAGACCAATTGACTTTTTTCACCAACTAGTCCATGGGTTTCACTCCGATAGAAACCCATCCACCTCTATTTAAAATCATCAATTAGTTTTTTTCAAACTGATAGACATGTTTGAGGAAACTAATTGACTAGTTTGACCAATTAATCCATGGATTTTACTTTATAGAAAATTGTGTATCTCTGTTTAAACTCATTGATTGGTTTTGCTTAATCGATCAACTGGTTTAAGGAAATTGATTGATTAATTTGACTAACCCATCAATGGGTTTCATTCTTACTGAAATGTATTCGTCTCTATTTAAACTCATCATTTGGTTTTGCCAAACCAATCAACTCATTTAACAAACCAATCTTTGGGTTTTCACTCCTGCAAAACATGTTTATCTCTTTTTAAAACTCATCAATTGGTTTTGCTAAATCGTTAAATTGGTTTATAACTAATCGAATTGTTTTAATAAGCCAATCAATTGGTGACATGAACACATTGACTAGTCTTACCATATCATGTCACTATTTATATATGTTTATAAGACCAATTGTGTACTGTTTCACACTATAATACCCCAAAATTTGAATGTTTGACCTTTTATCTAAAAAAAGATTTAATATTTAATCATTGATTTAATTATTTTTGTGAACCTTAAACTTACAAACATAGATATTTTATTTAACAAACTAATATAATTATTCTAATTATTTTATCCTATCCATTTTATTTCAATAAACCCTAAACCTATAATTTTACCAAAAATATTTTCTTAAATTAATACCCTATTTTTTGGATAAATTAATATAATATTTTCCTACTAGCCCAAATTTAATATAATTTCTAATCCTAACCCTAAATCTATTTTCCTTTTCTTTTTCTTATTTTCCTTTCTCCTTTCTCCTTTTTCTTCCTTTTCTTTCTTTACCTTTTCTTTTTCCTTCTCCCCTCTTTTTCCCTTGAGTCAACCCAACCTCTCCTTCCTTCTTTCTCATTCTTCTCCTGCATGAATTACCCATCTCCTTTCTTCTTCTTCTTCTTCTTCTTCTTCTTCTTCTTCTTCTTCTTCTTCTTCTTCTTCTTCCTCCTCCTCCTCCTCCTACAGGAACCCCTGTTGCCTCCACCACCAACCCAACCTCCATCGCCAGCCATCACTCCTTTTTCCTTCCTTCCTTTATTCTTCCTCCTTATTTTCCTCCTTATCTCCCCTTCTTTCTTCCTTGTGGCAATTCCTGCCACTTGTTGCCCCTGCCCCTACACATTCTCCCTACATCATCCGGGGTAATGACAATTTTTCTATTGCCACCTCATCCACTGCAGCTACCACTAGCTCCTCTACTTTATTGCCCCTTACACAACCCTAAGTAGCCAATGCCTCAGTCTCTCCCTATAGCCTTGCCTTAGTTTCCCCCTTTTGACACCTCACTCTTCTTCCACCATCCATAATCAGCCGCCCTCTCCCCTCCATTTCATTCCCCACCATAGCTCTTCCCAACTGCCTACAACTAGCTACAACCACCTCAACCTCCACTCCTGCACCATCATCTACAGCTTCCCTAGCACCACTTGCCTTTTCTCATTCTCCTCCTCTTTTTCTTCTTTTATTTTACTCATTTCCCTTCTCTGCACCACCTCTCTTTACATCTTGCACTGCTGCCGCCACCACCTTCTAACCACCTACACTATACCCTCTAACCACTAGCCATCTTGACCTCTACCTCCTTTACCTAATAGCCAAACCTACACCTTCGACCATCACCTCCAAACCATTACCTGAACCATTGCCCTCCCTTTTGCATGCATGGCTCCATTGCATATGCAACGTGAGATGTGCTTTCTATTTTTATTTATTTTGGATCATATTTAAGGTATAAGGATAGTTTGGTAATTTTATATTTAATGAATATTTTTTTAATAAAAATTATTATTTCATTTATCAAATATTAATATGGTATTTGTGATATTATTTGTAGGTAAAAAATTTTATTAACGAAGCCTAATTATTTTTAGTTGGTTACCAGTAAGGTTTACTTTTGCTAGAAATCAGGTTACTTTTATACTCTACTAAAATATTTAGAAATCGTATGTTAGCACATTAGAATTTTGTCATGTGATTTGTGTTAGATATGACTTGTTAAAAATATTTCTATGATTATTAATGTTATCTTGGAAAATGAAACAAAAAGGCATGTTATCATGTGTATGTTATACGTGTAAAAGGGTGATTAAGAAGGGGTCTTGTATTGGGAATTGATGTTACATGTTATGTGTATGTAAAATGCTAAATTAAGTATGTAAATGCACACGTGCAATAAAATTATTACTACCATATACTCTAGGGATAGTTTGGCCATTTAACCATATCATAATAATCAACCCTAACTAAGATACCTAATGTGCTATAAATATTTCTAAGAATGGAGAATAGGGGATGATGTCTTATAAACACATACCGATGGTTGGTTCCTGTCAAAACTAGTCGGGAAGTCTCAAGAACGATGGACTAGTTTAGTTTAATCAAAGGTATGGAATGAATTAAAATCAGAAATATTAAGTGGAGCAACATACCGATTATATGGTTTGACCAACCAGTCCATGGGTTTCTTTGGCAAAAATCCATCTGCCTTTGTTTAAACTCATCAAATGATTTTGCCAAATCGATCTATTTGTTTGTGGAAACTGATTGGTTGGTTTGACCAACCAGTCTATGGGTTTCAATCCTAGATAAACCCATTTGTCTCTATTTAAACTCATTGATTGGTTCACCAAACTAATCGACTAGTTTGACAAACCAATACATAGGTTTCACTCCTACAAAAACCCATTGGTCTTTAATTAAACTCATCGACAGGTTGCACCAAACCGATCGACTGATTTGACCAACCATGTAACACCCCCAAAATTATGAACTAAATTTTTTTGTTTAAGTAATTAATTGTAGAATCTAAAATAAGAAAAACATAGGGTGTTATCGTTGCACTTGGTACAAGTCTTGTTTTCTCTACTATTCTCAGACCAAGTACTAAAGCTAAAAATGTTATTCCACATAAATTAATAACACAATTATAAAAATTAGAGTAGAGAGAGAGTCAAAGTAGATTAATACCATTTCAAATAGGACCAATTGTTAGTGATTACAAAATTTAATAAAAGGTAATACATAAGAGAACGAAAGTACATAATCATTCGGATCAAAAGATATCGACTAAAACACCAGATAATCCAAGGAATAACCTTCTTTAACTAATCTCACAAGATAACATGTAAAGGCTATTGCCCATTAAATAAACAAGGTTGTATGAAAAGGAACCCTTTAGTACAATGTTATTAAGTAACTCATTATACAAAACTAATATGAAAAAGCCGTCATGGAACACATAAATGACATCTCAACAATATATGGTATAAGACATTAAAATACGCATTTGATTGTCAAAATATGACAGTCATACCAAATAAACAATAATAATAAAGCTACATATTACGCATACTCTTTAATTTAGAAATAAAATGAAACTTACCAACCAATCATACAAGATATGCTATTTGAAATAATGATTAGAATTAATCTCAGCACAGCAACTATAACCTTCACAATATATCTCATATCGCAAAATCAACACCAATAATGTCCATAACATACCAGGTATGGCTTAAAGGTACAAACCAATAAAATCTACAGAACCACAAGTAAGGCTCAAAGGCACAATTCCAATCACAGGTACATGTGAAGGCTTCTACCAAACCATAGGAAGGCACGAAGATTGATACCAAACTATAGGTAGGCAAGAAGGCTATTGTCGACCACAAGTAAGCACAAAGGTTACTAGCGGACCATAGGTAGGTACAAAGGCTACTAGCGAACTACAGGTAGGCATAAAGGCTACTATCGACCAATCTGATAGTCATATCAATCCAATAATAATCATTTTGATCCAATCACATTCATTTCCATTTTTATTTACTCAAGGGGACATCATACCAAATTCAAAGACACTAAGGTACTCTGGTCATACAAGCGCATCAAGAAATTACAATATCTTACCGACTATCAACCTAAGGACACTAAGGTACCCTATTCGCATAAGGACATGAAGGTAGCATAGTACCCTACTGACAATAACACCTAATTCATAAGTATGCATACCCTGTATGAGTCTGTAGAGCTAAGTAGAGTAAGATATAGGGCCTAGTTGGGGCACTAAGACACACCTGTAAAAATCCATAATCAACCATGGGTTAAACAGTGTCTTTAAGGTAGTGAACCCTAAAGAGTCACTATTCTCTATCTTAAGGTATTTCACTTTAAGTATTAGTATTTTAGTTAAAGTGACCATAAAATCTCATGTTACTCACATAGATCCAATTTTCATATTTAATTATTTTAACACATTTCCAAACATTAGAAACAACTATAATCAATGTTAATACCATGGTAAATCATTAAAAATATACTAAAGCCATCTTAGGCTACATAATTCACACTTACGTACTTTAGAAAAAAATGACCAAAACACGGCTGAGGCTAAGTGTAACACCCCCATTTTTTACTACTGAAAAATTTGGTTTAATGCGGTGCAGAAGCTGAAAATACACCTAGAAAAAATAGGGTACTACTGCCATACTTGACATAGAATAGATGTTCGTCGCCTACCCCATATCAAATATAAGCCTAAAACCAACCAACTAATTTAAAAATAATAGGTTGATCAAATTTAAGTTACATAAAATTTAAAAGATTATTTACATCAAGGACCTCATAGTCCCCGACTAAATCAATACAGTAACACAAATAATTAAAAGTATGGTGCTACATTAAAATGAGATTAGGGTGTGACCCCAAAGCCAAATTACATTCTGCCACAAACCCCAAAAATCTCCAAATGTCCATGCTCTTAAACCCTAAACTTGAACTGAGGTAGGCCTAATACTTACCATCCCCAAAAACCTACACATGACCCTTTACTTGTGTGAATGAGTAGGTAACCGATAAAATGGGCATATTAGTACGTTATGTACAAAGTAAGCCAAGTTGCTCCCTTAATGGAAACATACGTATGCAACTTCCATTGTATATGGATATAATATTTAACATGCGTCATGCTAATGTCATATACTAGACAGTAGGAATACACCATAATTAACTATCATGCATAACTTAGACACTGCAATATATATCATACTTGGTTTCATATTATAATCACGTAGGTATTCACACGTGTACTAACAGACTAATCCAAGAAACCACTAGGGTTATTTATAATTGCTCAATCCGTTTAGATTATGCCATCTCCTTATTCATATATTGGTATAGGTCAACATCCAACCAAATTTTCAATTAATAACTAATTAGTCATTTAAGCTATTAACCAAGTGCACAAACCAGCTTTTATCCTTTTTCTCACCCAACCATTTTTTTATCCTTATATAATTACTTATATTTGCTTATTCATTTTCTAGGTTTTTATCATCTAAGTACTTATCATCTATATTGTATTATCAACTAATGGATTGTACACCACTCCATGGTCTTATATACCATGGAAGCCTATCCAATAAAGGACATAAAGTCTAGACTAAAGATAATCACCAAAGTGGACATAAGTCCAGGTCAAAGCTAATCAATAGAATGGACATAAGTTCAGGTCGAAGCCAACCAATATGGACATAAGTCTAAGATGAAGCTAACTATCTAGGTAACTAGACCCTTTAATATCGATAATATCACTATTCATGCCCAAATATGTATTACTAATGACACCAAACCCTATTTTCATACTTACCACTAATTATTACTTAGCATACACATTCATTAGGATAACCACCCTTACACCTTCAAAATTATCAAAATACCCCAAGGGTATATAATATCACTATTTATGCCCAAATATGTATTACTAATGCCACCAAATCCTATTTTCATACTTAACACCAATTATTACTTAGCATTCACATTCATTAGGATAATCACCTTTGTACTTTTAAAATTACCAAAATACCTCTAAGCCATATAAAATCATTATTTATGCCTAAATATGTGTTACTAATGCCACTAAATCCTATTTTTATACATTAAAACCACACAACACTTACCCATCACATTTATTCGAATCAACAAGATCATATATTAAAAATTACCAAAATACCCATAGACCCTAAAATATTAATATTCAAGCTAAATTATATGCTTATAATACACCAAACTCCTACCTCCATTTCTAACATTATTTATAACACAAATGGGCACCCTAACTAGTATTAAATATCATGATGGGTCTAAATGACCAAATTGCCCCTAGTAATCATAGTAGTAATACTTTCATTACAAGTGTCGACACATACCCCACATACATAAAAAAAAATAACATGCATTATTTTATATTTTCCAATATAACATTAATAATCATGGAATTAATTATAACACATCTTGTCCACACAAATGACACATCAAAAGCTCTAATGTGATCACATATGATAATCCAAATATTTTAGTGGGGTATAACGGTTACCTTATTTCTAGCAAAAATCAAACTTTATCGATATCTAGCTAAAAATGCTGAGACTCCATTTAACAAAATTTTGTACCTATAATTAATATCAGAAATACCATATTAACATTGGATAATAGAGATAATGATTTTTATTAGAAATTTTTATTAAATATAAGATTAACAAAATGCCATTATGTCTTAATTATCATATAAAACTCATAAATGTACATTGCATAACTCACGTTGTATGTACGGCATGAGCCATGCAAAGTGTGGTAACCAAATGGAAGGGGTGAAAAGGGGGAAATAGATGGCTCTAGTGGATCGTGAGAGGTAGTGGTTTTAGTTGTTGGGTGTAGGAGGTGAAGGAGGAGGTGGTTGGTGGTTGGAGGGTGTGGTGCAGGTGGCTTGAAGGTGACGAAGGTGGTGGTGTGGAATACAGGAAAGGAGGGAGGAGAGGAAGAAAGGAGAAGAAGAGAAAGAAAAGGGGGAGAGGCAGGGTTGTAGGGGAGGTTGGGGTGGTTCTTGGTTGTGTAGGGAGGTTGTGGTGGAGAAGATAGTTGTGGTTGCAGTGGGGAGCTGGTGTAGGGAGAATGGGCGGAGGTAGGGAAATCAGCAGGAGCTACTATAGGGAGAAAGAAGGAGGGGTAGAAAGGTAGAGGTAGAGGAGAAAGGAAGGGAGGAAGGAGAAAGGGGTGATGGCCGATGGTAGTTGTTGGTAGAAGAGCCAATGGTGGCTGCAGATGAAGGAAATGAGGAAACTAGGGGAGAAAAGGTAACAGAGGATTGGGGGAGTGAGTGTAACACCCTTATTTTTACTACTAAAAATTTTTGTTTTGTGGAAGCATTAATTACAAAATTAATGGGCGTTACTGCCACACTCAGCATAAATCTGACATCCTCTACCATTCTTATACTAAGTGCTAAGGATAAAATATTACTTTATTTAAATAATATAATTACAAAAGTCAGAATACAGAGGATAATAGATAAGTATGGTGCTAGTTAAAAGCAACATCAGCAGTCTACCAAAACTTAAGAGAGAAATTATAGGAGGACATGAAAGTCCAATGCCTATGCTCTCAAAACCTACTAACAACTTTCAACTGAACTCGGAAGCTGACATGCAAAGTTTGCTACCCATTAAATAGGCAGGGGCCCACAAAAATAAACTCTTCAGTACTATGGTATTAAGCAACCCTTTATACCAAACCAATAAAATAAATCAGCATGAAACACATGCAAGGCATACAACTAACATAGTATAAGATATATACGTACACATACGAGAATTGAAATACAACAATCATTTAGATAATCAAACTCCATTGAGGTCATGGACTACTCATATTCATTCATCTGAAACAATTGAACTTACTAAATGAATAACCTATAGATACTATCTGAAGTATGATTAGAAGAAAACCCTAACATAATATCAATAAGGCATCATGACAATACATGGTGTAATTTTAAGACATGCCTAAGATGATCAAGATACATTAATCATATCAGATAAATCATAATTATTGAAACCACATACTACTTGTACTATTTCATCGAGGACATAGTAAAAATTACCAAACTAACATACCAGATATGGTCTCTAAAGTATGATTAGATCAACCACAACACAATAACCAAAGGCATCATGAAAATACATGGTATAAATAATAAGACATACATGAGATGATCCAGACACAATTATCATAACAGATAAGTAGTAGTCATCAAAATACATATTGTTTATACATGTTGATTTAGAACATAATAACACTTAACAACTAAGCATCCCAAGATGCTCTCTGAAGTAATAGTTAAAACCCAAATCTACACCACAATTATAACCTTCACAACATAATTCATGTCTTAGCATCAACCCTGACCAAATACATAATATCATAGGTATGTTCACAAGTATAATACAATAAGATCCATAACGTCACACGTATACTTATAGGTACACTATAATAAGATCTATAACATCACAAGTATACTTACAGGTATAGTATAATAAAATCTATAACATCACAAGTATACTTAGAGGTACAGTATTATAAAATCCATAACCTCACAAATATGCTCAAAGACATAATACCAACAAAGGTAGGCACAAAGGCTATTATCGAAATCACAGGTAGGCACAAAAGCTGCTACTGAAACTACAAGTAGGCATAAAGGCTACTACTAAAACTACAAGTAGGCACGAAGGCTACTACTAAAGCACATGTAGGCATAAAGGATGCTACCGAAACCACAAGTAGGCATGACGGCTACTACCAAAACCATAGGTAGGTATAAAGTCTACTACCAAACCAATCTAATATCTAATAATGATCATTCCAATCAAATCATATCATTTTAATTTTTATTTACTCGAGGGGGATATAATAATAACTCAGAGACATAAAAGTGTCTCGGTCATACCAGTGCACAAGGCATCATGGTAGGTATAACAACACTCTAGTCATACTAATGCACGAGGGATATGATACCTTTCTCACCTTGGACACCTAATCCTTAAGTATTGATACCCCCTATAAGACCCATAAGTTACCTATAGAGTAGACTAAGGCCTTATTGGGGCACAACCAGCACACGAGAAACCCAACTAAATCAAGGACTCCTACCTTATCTCTAGAATAGCTACCCCTAAAGAAAAATTATTCACAAACTCAAGGTCTTCCACTTTATGTACTAGTATTTTATAAAGTGATCACAAATAACTCATTTTACATAATCATTCCCATTTCCATACTTATCCATTTTTCCTTTATTTTCAATTATCCAAGTCAACCCAAAGATCAACGATCCAAAACAAGGTCATACTCAACACTAAGGTTAACCTATTAAAAGTCTAAGGCCATCCTATATCTAAGTATTCACATTTGGGCACATTAGGTCGAAATGACTAAAATGCCCCTAAGACTAATAATTATCATGTGATCATCCATTTAAATACTAAATACATTTTATTTATCAATTTATCGTGAAAAGGCTAAAAAAATAATTTAATTATTTATTAGGCAATTTAAATTATCAGCTATGTTAAAAGATCATTTTGCCCTAACACTTGTTTATGCATACAAAACCTTATCATACACTTTTAAAACGTCCAAAACACATGATCGCATAATCAACAATAGATAATACATATTAAACATGATTTTCAGGATAAATATCATAATACACAAAAATGAATAAATTGCCCCTAGGGCATACATCCATAATTATTATTCCATAATTATATCTAAGTATACCCAACCTATTATTTTATACATAATTAGCATATAAAATATTTTCGCATCATTAGATTCATTTTACTCATACTTTCGTACCCAAAATATTTTATATCAGATAACATGCTCGTTTTACCAATTTTTATGATAATAACAATTAACATATAATTATAATGTAAAAAATTATATTTAACATATTTCATACACCAAAAATCTTAATGTGCTATCAAGAAATATTTATCATTTTAGTATGGTATAACAGTTACTTGAATTCCAACAAAAAATCAAAATTAGTAGTATCCACTAAAAATTATTATGTTCTACTAATCAACTTTTTTACCTAAAAGTAATACCACAATTACTGAGTTAATATCTATTAGATAAAATAATAATTATAATATAAAATATTTATTTTTCTGAAATTATAAAAATACCCTTGCATTTAATATAGGTACCAAAATTTTTAAAACCATACACATAACTCACATTGCACAGCAGCGCGAGCCATGCATGAGGAGAAGGCTCGGGTGAGGGATTGGCTAAGTGAGGCAGGGGAAGGAGACAGCGGCAGTGGTGGTGCAGGTCGGTGGTCAACAGTAACCATGGGTGGTGGCTGGTTATGGGAAGGGTGACGATGGTACTTTGGGACTAGTGTGGTGGCTACTAGAGCTATGGCTGGACGAGGCTAGGAGAACCAAAAGGAGCCAAGAGAAGAGAGGGAGTTTGGCCTGGGTGATGCGCTGGAGGCTGGTTGGTGGTGATAGGCTACTCGGTGGCGTTGGTTTGAATGGAAAATGGTGGAGGTTAGAGCGGTTCTACAAAGGATGTGGTGGATGGTGATGGTTGGGGGTGTGCGATACAAGGTGGTGATGGTTGGCTGTGTGAGGGCTGAAGGCAAGGGCTATGATGGTCGAATGGTGTCGTTGGATGAGGATGGAGGGTTGGCTTTGTGGGGAGCTATGAGGGCTAGGAGGTTAGATGCTACTCGATGGTTGTGTGCTGCAACAGGTAGGTAGGCAATGTAGGGAGAGAAGGTTGCTGGTTATAGCTGGTTGGATTAGTGGTGGTGCTGCAGAAGAAGGAGAAAGAAGAGGAGGAAGGGTGTAAATGGTTGGTTGTTGGGGTGGTAGTGGAGTGGTTAGGGAGGAAGAGGTTACGATGGAAAACTTAATGAGGTAGAGAAGGGAAGTGTAGAGGTGGAAGGTGGTAGTGTAGAGGGTTGAAGCAGGGTAGTTGTTTGGTTGGTGAGAGAGGCTAGTTAGTGCTAGGAAAATCAAGTAAAACAAAGGGAGGGAGTTAGGTAGTGGAGGGTTGTTTGGTTGGAGACTCGAGGAAGGGTGCGATGAGGTTGGGGTTTGGGAAATCCTAATAAAATATAGAAACGAAAGGGGCTAGTTTGAGGGTTGTTTGTTTAGGGTGTGTGTGTGTGTGTGTGTGTATAATGCAGGCGGGTTGTTTAGATGCTACATGTGTGTGTATTCATATAATACAGTATGTAGCGTGCATATGTATATATATAAAAAAATGCAGAGGGTGATGGGATGAGGTGATGGGTTGAGTGAAGTAAGGAAATAAGGGAGACAGGGAGAGTAGATGGTAGAGTAGGAAGTAGCTATTTTAAAATTTATTTTAGATTTAGTTTGGGTAGATTAGGATACTAGATAGAAAAAAAATTCGGAAAAAATAATCCGGACTAGGATGGATTTGGTAGAACAGAAAAATATAAAATAATCAAGAATAAATTTTTAGAGATTTATTTTGGGTTACGAGTCAACAGTTATTTGTAAAATAATTTGGCTATGATTTACGGGTGTAAACTAGTACTAAAATTAATATTTCAATTTATATCAACTTTTTAACATGATTAATTTTTTTATATCTAAACCGTCATAATAATATGAATAATAATAACACTTTTAATATTAAACCTCCTAAAATAATAATTATAACTAGTCACAAGTAATTATTAATTATAATTAGGGTTCCCAAAAATGGGGTATTATAGCGAAAGCAAGGCAAGAGGGAGATGAGTGGAAGGAAAGAAGAAGAGAAGAAGAAGAGGAGGAGAATGAGGAAGAGAGAGAGGGCTCTGCTGGTCGTGTGACGTAGGTGGTGTAGGGGGTGTAGATGGGGGTGGTAGGCAAGAGGTTCAAAGGGTAGGGAAGGCATGTGGGGGAAGGGGACCATGAGCTTCCGAAAAAACGGAAATAAAGGACAGTAGGGGAGGAAGGTGGTGCAAGTGTCTAGCCTGCAAACAACATGCAAACATACAAGGATGGAAGAGAAAGAGGGGGAAGAAGGTGTGTGAGGAGGAATTAGGAGGTGTTGGACTTGGGGGTGTAGGGAAAGAAGGAGAGGGGAAAGGGTCACATGAGAAAGGGAAAAAAGAAGGGGAGATGGACTGACCCAAGGGAAGAAGAAGAGAAAAGAAAAAAATAATAAAGGCATGGGCTGGCCCGAGCGAAAAAAGAAGAAAAGGAAAATGAAGGGTTGGGATAGCCTAAGGAAGAAGGAATTAGAAAAGGAATAAAAAGGGAGAGGGAAAAGGATAAAAAGAAAAGGAAATTATTTTTAGAGTTAGGATTAGAAATTAGGTAAAAATTGGCTTTTGGAAAAAATATTAAATTAATTTATCTAAATATGAAGGTATTAATTTAAGAAAATATTGGTTGGTAAAATTATTGGTTTAAGATTTATTTAAATAGAGAAATTAAGATAAAATGATAAAAAAATAATCACATTAATTTCTCAAATAATCTTATTTATTTTTATAAGTCAAAGTTCAACAAAATAATTAAAGTAAAGATTAAATTATTTCGGATAAAAGATTCAATATTTAAATTTTTGGTTTTAAAAATTTAGAGTGTTACAATATCCATATTCTTGTATGTATGTTTGTCTATGTGTGTGTGTGCACACATTATCATTTGTATCTACATGCTTTACTTGGAACTTTAAATGGGTTGATGTGTGTGGGAATGTGGAATTCTCAGTTTAGGATAAAAGATGCAATATTTAAATTTTTGGTTTTAAAAATTTAGAGTGTTACAATATCCGTATTCTTGTATGTATGTTTGTGTATGTGTGTGTGTGCACACATTATCATTTGTATCTACATGCTTTACTTGGCACTTTAAATGGGTTGATGTGTGTGGGAATGTGGAATTCTCAGTTATGTGATATTAATGCTCAGATATGTTAATATTAATAAGAAGAAGCTTCAAAAATCGTGGGTGGATGATAAAAGCATTCAAATAAGGTAAACTAATGAAGATGATGAATCGAATATGATGATTATGATTTAGTGGTGATGGATAAATGATGATGATGGTTCGAATGTGATGATTATGATTTAGTGGTGATGGATAAATGATGATGATGGTTCGAATGTGATGATTATGATTTAGTGGTGATGGATAAATGATGATGATGGTTCGAATGTGATGAGATGATTATGATATTGATTTGACAATGATTTGTTGGTGATGATGATGATTCGAAGGTTAGTGTTTAATGTAAAATGATTTTGTGGGTTAGGGTTTAGCTATGAAATTGGGGTTAGGGTTAGGTTTTGGGTTGAATGTTAGGGTTAGGATTTTGAATGGTAGAATTGGTTTAGGGTTTCAATTTGGCTTCAATTTAGGTTGTTTTTGGATGATGGTGATGGATAAGAAAATGTGGATTATGGAGAGTAGAAGAGATAGGATTTAATCCCTAATTCACACAAATAAAGAGATTAAGACTTTCAAGATTAATCATTTATACAGATTCAAATATGCTTGAATTGAACTCACACAAAATTTAAATTGCTTTCAACTTCAATAATTGATCATCAACTACATCTAATTGTGACTTACATGGCTTTATATAGCTAATATAACATTTAGTTAAAAAGCATAATTCAAAAGATACCAAGCTAAAAGTTATTATGCTACTTTATACTAACTTTATGCTCTAGCTAATATCCAACCTTACTAATTAATTAATTAATTAGCTAAATCAATAATTATACATGTCTAAGCTACACATATTCTCCCCATGCACGTAGCCGTGCACTCTATGTATGTTATGCACATGCACGTACACCTAGTAGCTTGTATGATATGTTTCATCTAATACTAGCAACATAACCACCCGTTTGTCTTCAATTTTGTGGGAGCTCCTTTCTAAATAAAGAGTAATTGGTTCCATAATTATGAATGACAATTCTTGAGTGTTTTCTCCTGCATCATGGGTCATTGAAATGTTCTTGATGACCTAGGGTGAGTAAGAGATAATGTGGATTTTCAGGGCTGAAGATAAAGAGGCTAACCCCACCATTTTGCACCCTTGATATTTTTATAGCAAAACAAATGATTATGATTTTTTTGTATATTTTCAACCTATGAGTCACATACTCTTTCTCTATCTATAATTTAGAGTTTCCCATTGTATATAGTTTGATATTACACTATGAAATTAATTGTATTTTCTTTAAACTCACATTTAGTATTAGGTAGGTGTTGCAACATCTATCTTATGCTAGATACGATAGTAGCTCTCGATGCTTTACTTTAATCTCCACAATAAAACCATTTAGAAACAAAATATATAAAAAAAAGTATTGAAAATGGGAAATTTATAGGAAGATTATTTGATTTTGATGTGTTGATTTTGGTGATATTTTTATAATAACATTCATGAAATTGTGGGTTGTGGTATTAATTAAGTTACCATAGTAGAAGTTGTGATCCAATTTTGATTTCTAATTGATAACTTTTGTTTGGATCAAGAGATAATGCAGTAGTATAACTAAATAACGTAACTACAAATCAAATTGACAAGTGGTGAGATGTTAATTAAAGTTCTACCACTATAAAGGGAGGATTAACAATTTATATTATGATGCTAATTATTTGAATCTAAGCTAGAGATAGTTGCATTTTGATTTGTTGTAGATTCGTACAACATGAGTTAATATATGATATTTAATCTCGTTGATAGTGTTTTCACAAGTTTTAATTTTTGGAATTTTAGAGGTGTCTTTTACATGGCATTAGAACCTTAGCAACCTTCCATGCACAAATTTTGCTTTGATTTGATCTCTCTGATTTGTTTTTGTCTATAATTTCATATGTAACCATTCAAAATAACTTTTTAGTCATTTAGACAAAGGAAACTTCATCTCTTTTCTAGTGCTCACGTATAGTATCTATGGGAACAATAATTTGATTAGTACTCCAATATTATGCACTTATTAGAATATTTAACATTATTGTCAAGAATTGAAAATAAGAGACATTAGAATTTAAAAGGATTACTATGATTTAAAAAAATTATTCATTTTCATTTTATTTTTTCATTTAGTTCTTATTAGATCTTAGATATATGGCTATGTGGCATACTACAGGTAAACTAGTGTAACACCCCATTTTTACTACTTAAAAGTTTCGTTTTATGGAAGCGTTAATTACCAAATTACTTGTTGTTAACACCACACTTAGCATAAGTTTAGTTCCTCCACCTTTCTTATACCAAACATTAAGGCTAAAAAAATAAAAAATAAAATAAAATAGCAAAAATGAGAGGTAATACATAAATAAAACTTGCGAATGATGTACTCTGTACAACAATGGAAATCAAAACACCAAGGGACAAAAGAGTATGAAGGAAAACCAATTACATCAAAAACATATACTCGAAGTTACAATACCAGCTTCTCTTCTCTCTTAGACCCAAAATCCCACAATAAAAATGGGATCTCTTCTCAAGAAATTTCTTTCTTTTTACTATAATATGCCTAGAGGCAACTACCGAATTAACACATCCAATTCAATTCCAAATACCAAGGTAGGACACTACGGCAACTAAAGGAAGAACACATCCAAATAAATTCCAATACCATAGTAGGGAACTAAGACGGCTACTAAAACAACACATCCAAATCAATTCTAATACAAAGTTTAGACACTAAGGAAGCTATCGAATTAACAAATCCAATTTAATCCTTTTTAATTTTCTTAAATAATATATGCTTCCATTTTTAATTACTTGAGGGGGATACAATTAACCTAAGAATACTGAGGTACACCAATTCATATTGGCATCCAATGGTGACATAATATGTAACACCCCCAAATTTACTACTGAAAAATTTCGTTTAAATCAAAAGGTTTAGCGGAAGCAAAAGAATTAAAACCGTAAACTTGGAGGTATTACCGCCACACTTAGTACCAGACCGGTTCACTCCTACCTTTCCGATACTAAGTGCTAAGGCTAAACTAAACAATCGTTAAGTAAGAATCATCAAAACATAGGTTCATAGTTAAAATAGGTCATTCACGAAAACACGAGTCAACAACAGTTAGAATATCGTTTAGGAATACAACTTAAGAGTACGGTTTCAAAACAAGAAGCGTAGTACAAAATATAGCTAAATAAAACAGATCCCAATGGACCAATATCCGGATCGCCTATTCACTCAAGTCAAGCCTTCCACCCCAAGATAGTACCCGATCATAAACCTGCACAGGAAGTCTTCTCCCCACCATCGGTGGATCATCACAGGACCCATTTAATCAAGGTAGTATCAGTATGGGTCCAATACTGAGTAAGGGCGCAGGTGCGCTAAGGCCAAGCATACCATCATACAACATAATAGGCACAGCACAATCACATAAGCAACATGTAATATTATGGATGATGTAGGTCGGTTATGGTCTAGTCCAACTTCTTCTTTTCATAACTCTGATAATTATAGTCGATTCACATCATAATCGTTATGAATCCATGAGAATGCGGGAACCCCACTATTATAGCTGGTGGATTGGTCACTTAGAGGGCAGAACGCACCTAACCACTATTATATGCCGGTGGATCGGTCTCCAGGGCAGAACGCTCCTGGCCACTATTATGTCGGTGGATCTGTCTGGCCCCAACTCTCATGGTGTTTCACTGTGATTATAACGTATCTTTCCATGATTTTTTTATAAGTCATTTCACACCATAATCTTTATTAATCCATGCGAGTACGGGAACCCCACTATTATAGTCGGTGGATCGGTCACTTATAGGGCAGAACGCACCTAACCACTATTATATGCCGGTGGATCGGTCTCCAGGGCGCAACGCTCCTGGCCACTATTATGCCGATGGATCGGTTTGGCCCCGACTCTCATGGTGTTCCACTGTAAGTATATAGTATCTTTCCCATGATTTAATTACAACATACTGTTTGATTTGTTGAGCTCAAGATCCCCCACTATTATAGCCGGTGGATCGGTCACGTATAGGGCAGAATGCACCTAACCACTATTATATGCCGGTGGATCGGTCTCCAAGGCACCCCGGCACCTGGCCACTATTATGCCGGTGGATCGGTCTGGGCCCGGCTCAACAATCTTACTCTTTAAGTAATTAGTATCTTATTCGTGTCTTATCAAATAAAGCTTCCACCCTTGACATGCATATCAACTACCCTCTATGTCTATCCTCCCTAGGGGAGCCCGTCCCATATCTTGAGACTCCTGCGCCCCTTATCACACCCCGACATCCATTCCCTTTACACTTACCCTTAGATGAAAGAGTCAACCCCTACGGGTGTGGGTTAGGCACTACACTCATGACATTAACTCCACCTCCCATCACCCCCTAGGGTTTTCCCTTGAAAACCCTAATTGGGCCGATGTGGCCCAACCTTCTCCCACTTACGCTACCTTTACCTCATTCAACGCCCCACATCTTACCTCAATTAGATCCTCTCCCAAAACATATCACTTTACCTTTTGATTTAGCACATAACCATGAAAACCCTAGTTGATCACCTTAACCTTAGTACCTTTCTTCTTCCACAAGTAGCCTCTCTCTTTTCATCCCAAAGTTTCTTCTTCCACATGGGAACCCATACTCACCTTTTATATAAATGAAATCTCACTCTAACCCATACTCCACCCTTCCTTAATCATTCTTACTTTTGTACTTCCCAGATTTCCATTTTCTCCCAAAAACCCTAATCGGATTCCTTATACACCCTTGCACCAACCTACGTACTATTTTTCATCCCAAGTCTCCAATCGCCCCACAACTCTCCCATTCTCTTATTTACACCCTAATTCAACTTTTCTCACGTAAGATTCACCCCATGCAAGATTTAGCCATCCCATGCAAACACCCCAAGTCACCACGCAAATTTTATGACTCCCATGCATGGTTCCCCAACTCTCTTTTATTTTGGTCATTCCTCCCTTATTAAATCTTCTCTCATGGATCATGAGGTACTTAGGTCAACCTCATATCCCCCTTAGTGAACTCACTTCCCACTTATTTTCGGTCATCCTTATATTCCCAACTCATATTACCATTTGTCCTAACATGCATGTCCTAGAGGACCATATCATATCACATCATAAACATCATACATATACATGTCATGCTCATATCATAGGAAACACATACAAACATATCTCAATCTCCAAGTTGCGCTACATAAGACAAGTTGCCCACAATCATGTAATACACGACATAGCATGGCATATACAAAATTCAAAACATACAGGTCACATATCACACAAAGGCCATAGCTTCGTCCTTACCTAAGGCGACGCCGGGCTTGGAGCACGCTCCTCTAACTCCTTAGGGCTTTGGTCGGGGTCACCTATAAAAGGGAAAAATACTAAGTATTAGCTTCCCTCAAAAGTGTCATCATCCCTTGTTCTAGTTTAGGATTAGGGTTTTCATTACTAAAGAGGGTATTATACAAAAACTAGGGTTTTTACCTTAGAATTAGTATACTAAATATTACTAGTCAAAATATGTTTATTTTTGGTACTTATTGTTACACTTATATTATTAGACCCGTTAGTTCCATCTTTATAACATTAGTGTTTGCTAGTCACAGTAAAATAGTGATAATAATAGTAATAATAAAACTACTAATAGTGATACTTATGTTGCCAGTACTAGAACCATAGCGCTTCTAAGATTAAGTCAAAAAGTGGTGCTAGTGTTAAAATACTAATACAATGGTTGTAATATCAACAAGTTAAAACACTCCTGGAGGTAGTAATGATAAAAGTCATATTTTGAATAAATAGTATAAGGGCTCCCATATTTTGTCACCCTAATAGAATTAGCATATGGGTAATAGTAATAATAGAAATGACACTAATGTTAAAGGTATTAGGTATGGTAAAACAATATTACATAGTTACAATACTTCACATAAGGTTGGGTTATATAGTAAGAACACTAATAGTGGTAGTAATCTTAGCGATAGTATTAATAAAAATAATAACACCACCACTAATGGTTAAGTATGTTGAAGGATAGGGTTTTGGGAGAGATTATGGCTTGTAAGAAAATAACACATTTAGGATAAGAAATTAATAATGGTAATAACAATAATAATAGTAATAGTAATAATAGTATTAGAAATGTTAATAATGAAGATAATGATACTAACCCTAAGTAAGTATAATAGGGGTTAGGGTTGGAAGGGGTGATAGTATGATAACATTAAGGATAATAACAGAAATGGTATTAATTAATAAGCTAATAATAATAATATTCATAATAATAATAATAAGTATAATAATACTAATATTAGTTAAAAACTACTATAGGTGGCATAAGAAAAGGTTTTAGGGTTCAGGTGAGTGGAAGACCACCTGAGGATGGTGGTGGTCCGGCGGCGGCGCGTGGCAGCAGCGGCGGCTATGGAGGAGGAGAAGAGAGAAAAGATGGAGGTGGTGGTTAGATGGGAGGAGGAAAAGGAAAGTTAGGTGTGGGGGAGGAGACAGTAGGAAGAGGGGAGTGGAATGAGGGCGGTGGTGTGAGAAGGGCGGCGGCGCGCGGTGGTGGATGCGGCGGCCGAAGGAGGAAGAAGGTAGTGGAAGGTGGTGGAGGTTGGTGGAGAAGGAGGTAGGGGTTAAGGAGGGTATGGGCAGGTAAGGGAGGACCTGCTGATCACTTTGGGAGGTGGAAGGAGGGTTGATCGCAGCGGAGATGGCGGCTACGGGCGGCGTAAGGGGCGGCGGTGGCTGGAAGAAAGGTTTCCCAGCAGTGAACTTCGCACGGCTAGCGTGGCACGTGCAGGGCAAGGTAGAGGGAGGCGGTGGTTTGGTTTTGTCGAGGGAGGTGCAGGGGTGTTTTTGGTGGCCAGCGGCGGCGGCGGCACTCACCGGCGGCGGCGGAAACTTCGTCTGATTTTCAGGCGACAGAGAGGCAGAGTTTCGGGGTGATTTTCGCAGCACAGGTTATGGCTGTCGAAGGGGGGTATTTATAGGCAATTGGGGGGAAAAAAACGAGGGAGGAGAGGACACGCCAGGTCACGGCAGTACGCCGTCAGGCGGCGATCGGGCAGGCCTGTAGATTCTCTGTCAGCAGGTTTTGGCTCGATTTGGGTGAGAAAGGAAAGCAGGCAGGGCCTGGGCAGTGCAGGACGGTAGGCTGGGATGAATCGGGAAGGGACGGAAAAAGGACGAGAAGGACGGCCGGGCTGAGATGTTGCCGGCATTGCAGCGGCGCGGCAGTCACGGGCGCGAGGAAGAAGACGACAGCGGGGGTAGGTTGGACCGGCGGTCCAGGGAAGAAAAGAAAGGGGAGAAACTGGCCGGTCGGCAACGGTTATAACGTTCATAATCTCGATGCGTCGTTTCATTATTTAGAAGGTCAAAACGCAGCGTCGTGCCGTTGGCTGGCAACGGTTATAAGGCTCATTAATCGCAACGCGGCGCTTCGGCGGATCGAACGGCAAAACGCTGCGTCACACTCAAGCGTCGGCCAGCGAACAACGTCGGGCCGCGGGGAGGGAGAAAGGAAGGAAGAAAGGTTGGGCCACGGGGAAAGGAAGGGGAAGGGTCTGGGCTGCGCAGGCCGGCCCAGACGGGGGAGGGGGGAATGTAAAGAAAAAGAAATAAGTAAAGGAGGAGGAAGGAAAAAAAAAGAAAAGAAAGGAGAAAAGGAAAAAGGAGAATGGAGAAATGATAAAATGGTTGGGTTGGAGGTATTTGGGTCTTTATTTGTTTATATATTTAATTTAGATATTTAATTTTAATAACAATTATTTTAAGTATAATAATTATATTCATTTTTAAGTTAATTAGGCTATTTTGGATAAATTGTCCTTAACTTCCATTTTAATTAGTAAAATGTCCAAAATTTTCTAAATAACTTATTTATTATTTTCTCCTTTATTTTCCTCAATAAGTTTCCTCTTTATTTAATAAAGTAATTTATTTTCTTAATTTTTTTCCTAATAAATAATTATTTTGCCATAATTTCTAAATTAGGATTTTTTTGGGGTATTTCATAATATCCTTACTCTCGAACCTAGGGACACAACAGTACACCTAGTCATACTAGTATACAATGACAAATCAGTATTCTCCAACTTTAGTCACCTACTCCTTAAGTGTTTATGCTCCTATAGGACTCGTAAGTCACATATAGAGTAGAATAGGACCTTATTGAGGCACAGTGGCACATCGATGAACCAAAATCAACTAAGGATAAAACTTTATCTATAGGGTAGCTAATCCTAGCGAGAAATCATTCCTAACTCTGTACCTTTACTTTAAGTATTAAAATTTTATGAGGGAATCACTAACATCACATATTGCACAACAATTTCCATATCCACACTTAACCATTTCCCTATTTTATTTCCCATTATAAAGGGAGACCCTAAAGTCATCGTTCTATGCCAAGATAAGTCAACACTAAGGTTAACCTATCAAAAGTATAAGGACATCCTAATATCTAAGTATTCTTAAAAGATACATTAGGTAAAATTATCAAAATGCTCTTGAAAACCCTATTTTTTTTCATTTTATTCATTTTCATACCAAACATTGTTATTATGACAAATTTATCATAAAAAGGCTAAAAGATAATTAATCACATCATCTAATCATGTAAGTAATCTTTACATTTTGACGATTAATTTTATTTTCCACTTTTCATTCATTTAATAAGTTTCACCCACAAAACCCTAATCATGTAAATATCACGCACCACATATTTCATGCAACATGTATGGAAATATTTAAAGCATAGTTGGCATGATTCTTCTTGTTATTGAAGATTTGAATGATTGTGGAAGGTGTATGATCGACGACTGCTATGGAGAAGAAGGAAATAAGATATTCAAGTAATAATTGACAAAGAATTCAACAAGAAATTCAACCTTTGAACGTTACCCTCTCTAAGATTACTCCAAGCATTCTTAGGTAGGATTATTCAATAACAAAAGAGAGGAATATCAATGTTTAATAATTTCATTAGATTTCAAATGATTTAACCATATCTTACATTGCTAACTAGTACACTAATTTAGCCACATGACACACACAAGGATAACTAGCACATAAACTAGTGCTAACAATATATTTATACCCTATATAATACAAAAATCAATAAATAATATTAAAAACAAAGTAAGCTAATAAGTACATGAAAACAACTAACAAGAACCCTAATCAAAACAATGACGTTGACTAGAATGTTGAGTACGTCTCTTGACTTATGGAGTTAACTTTCATATATAATGGCTCCCTTTGTAATAGCTTATAACACATGTAATCCTATGTAGCTGACATCTTAAATGGATTTATTTTCTTCTTGCAAATATGTCACATACAAACAAGAATGAATTAAAATAAACTCGTTAATCTTACTCACATTATTATTATCAAAGACATATAATATGATCAATTCCATAATAAAGTATGCCAAATATTTATCATCATGAGGATCTATGGATGCTCTTGCATTAATAGTATAAAATTTAGATAAGGAAATTATCATCATGATACATGTAGGTAAATATATCTAATCCTAGGTCTTGCAAATAGAAATTATCATAAGCAATCCCTAATCATACATATATGCTTCCATGTGAATTATAGTAATTATAACTACCATGAATTAGTAATCATGAGGTATGTATCATGCCATTCAAATCATCACTTGAAAAGGATGAAAACGCTAAAAAAAAACCTAGACATAGGTACATAAATCATATAGTATATCACCCATGTAGATAGCTTAACTTATAAGAAGTGTATATATCATTCATTCAGCATGTTGTTATTTTATCACGTGTGTCATAATACTTGAGAAGTGTAAAACCCTGGCATGATTCTAGGTATAAAAAATCCTAGCATGCTCCACATAAATTCTACCATCTTATGAGTGATTGGATTTACCTAAATCCAATATTACACAAAATTTCTTCTCCAAGATCTATAAGAATTACCTAGGAAAATTAACACCTAATAACACATGTATTGGAATTTAATATAACATAAAAATAACCCATAATCATCGAAATAACTCAAGATTAACTAACAGGCCAAAGCAAAGTAGCAAGGAAGCTAAACAAAACTCACACAACAAAGGAATGATGAATGGCGGAAATTATCGAGAAGGTGAGGAGGAGTAACAATAGTCACGACCGGTTCTAAGGGGTTGCTATGGTAGAAATTGTTAGTGTAGGGAGGGGATAAATGGAAGTGAAATATGAAGTTAGGGGAGGAGACATGACATAAATGGACAAAGCTAAGGGGGAAGGGTTTGGTACTTTGGGATAAAAGAGTGGTGGTAGTTTTCGTGAGGTTGGTCACATGTTGTTGGCATGTTTTGGCAACTTTTCAGGGATTCAATGGTGGTAGATGTAGCAAGGAGTGGAGTTGTAGAGGAATTTGGTGTAGTAAGGTGGAGAGGTGTGGCATTTTTGGCCAAAAGTGGTGTTTGGTGTCCGGTGTGTTTGGATGAAGATGGAGGGGGTTTATTTCAATGAGTTTAGCCAAAGTTGGTGGTTGATGTTTGGTGTGGGTGGATAAAGGTGGAGAGGGTAGTTGCAATGAGTTTGGATGAGGGAGTTGGGGTGTGTTTGTGTGAGTTTGTGCATTGGTTTTGGGGTGGTTTTAGCAAGAGCTACCAAAGGTGAAGGTGAGGGATCAACGCAATTTGGCAAAGCTAAATACATATGGATGGTGGTGGGGTGTGTTGCTAGCAAAATGGTGAAGACGAGGGTTTTTACATTTAAAATGAAAATTTTTAATAGTGATTTTAGGGGCTTTACAGATATAGATAATGGTTTATTTATAATGGATATACGTAGGGTGTTTTAGACCTAAAAATTTATCATTTGCTCCCTTACCTAAGAGCCCAAGTGTAGTGGATGTTGAATATCCATGGAAAAATCTCCCTTGGCACTAGCTTGAAGTGGTGGTGGAAGTTTGATTCCTAAGCTAGTCTCCATCATGGATAATGAGATTACTTCAAATTAACCTTATGGCTTGTCATAGGGACTCATGGATAAGGGGTTATGTGTGCCTTAAAGATTTTACTATAACATATATGTTATCCAGGATCTTACGTGTTATGTTCTCTTAATATGTCTCATATCATGTTATTATATGATATTTATGTATATTATAAGACCTTATCATACTCTAGGTAATTTGTTTTACTAATATTTCACCGTATTAATACAATATTTATATGGTCGCTATGGTAATGCGGCTTCTGTTATGGCGAGCAAAGAGTGATCTGTAGTATTATGATTCTCAACTCGAGTATGTTGAGGATGATGTTATGGGCAAGTAGTTTTTTTTTTCTCTTGGGGATGAGATTTACATTTATGTCTAGTTAAGAGTTAGGCTAATTGATTTGGATTATTTTTTCCAGTATATTTTGATGCTTTTGCTCTTTTTAATTATTTTAAATCTTGGATTTAGTTCCTATATTTACATTTTTTATATCTCTCCATTATATATTATTATCATCTTCATTATTGTTATATTTTTAATGCATCCAAATTTTGTTCATTTATTCCATTTTACCTTACATCAAACATATGTTAAGTGATAATCACACCTCTCTCATGGTTAATTTGGAGGTAAAATCCCTAGATTTTATTTTATTATGCTTTTGCATTCTCTTCAAAATAAATTTTTTTTGTTTAAAATTTAGGAGTGTAACAAATACATGATAATCTTTACTCGGGTAAAGTATACCAAACTCGTTGTGGGCTTTTTGATCAATGAAATAATAATGCAAGGGTAGATTTGGGCATAAAGATCTCTCTCTCTCTCTCTCTCTCTCTCTCTCTCTCTCTCTCTCTCTCTCTCTCTCTCTCTCTCTCTCTCTCTCTCTTTCTATGCTTCTTTTCCTTTTCTAAGTATTCCAAAAAAGTTCCCCTGTGCTCACCACAATGGTGGATTAACAACTTACTCCTCTCATCTGAGACAATGAATACTCTCTCAAAAGATAAGACATACTTATACAACCCTAATATTAAAATTAATTTATTAAAGCTAAAAATATTTGGCATACTAAAATGAATAAATAAAACAAAAAATTACCTTAATTCCTTGCTAAATATGTTATTTGGCACCTTTATCAACCTGCTGTCAATTTGAGATACCGATAGAGACATGATTTTGATTAACTAATGCCATATAAGTAAGAGAAATGTTTTTCACTAGCGAACAATAATTCCCTTAGTGTTCCATTGAAACTCCACCCTCTCTCCCATATTTATGATGCCTACGACTATATTCATAATAGTAGGCCCCCTCTTCCCTTCATTATCACTACTATTCTTATAAACAACCTTCTTTTCCATGTTAATATCTCTGCAAAATATCCATAATGAATTATAATTAAATCACAATAACTAAATTAACTCAATGTTTTAACACATCACATATTCATTACATAAATATATAAATGACACAATTAACTCATATCATATAAGAGTATCATTTAATTACTCTCATTTTCATATTTTCCTTATTCTTTCCACACTTTATTTTGGACTGGCTTCTTGATCTAATACTTAAACCACTTCAAAAAGAGCATTCCTTACATAGATTTCATATTCAACAACTTTATTGTCATCATCATTGAATGATTGATTTGCTTGAACAATCATGTCAAACTCTCTCTCCCAATGGGTATCATTTTCATTATCACAATTATTATCTTTTCTTTTCTTTATAGATAGTACCACAAACTATCTTTTATTAGTAGGATAAGTGACAATGAAAATTTATGTTGCTTGTAATGCTAAGATGAATGGGTCTTATTTATGTTCTACCCTATTTAGATCTACTATTTATGTAGACCTACACCCAAAAATATAAGCTTTAAATATTGTGTAATATAACTCCTATATGTTCAATCATGCCATAATAATTCATATCCCCATATGTTGGATTATTATCCTTCACACTAATGATATACATTACCTCAACCACTAAATACACCCACTATTTTTCATGGTAATCTTGTCATCTTATTATTTGTATAGAAAGTGTAACTGTTAATGGCATAGTTAGCATATGAGAAAAATTTGTACCGAGGCTTTTAGGATAAACAATCTAAGGTGTCAAAAGTTGTAATTGGTGAATTTTTTATGAGTGGAATGATGTGATATCTAAGCCAATATTTGAATTAAATATTATGTTTATCCATAATCCACTTCTCACTCATTGATGGGGTTTCCATCCTTAAAGAATGCATGTGTTCTTCAACATATTGTCCTCATTCTTATATGACACATATAAATGTGTTTTATATAACATGTCAAAACCTAAGTGTCCAAAATATTTACCCCTAATCCCCTATTTTTCAATTTTTCTTACATGGAAAGACTTATGAACAATGATATCTTTAGTGTTTGATAATTAAGTGGTGAAATTTTCAATTGCCTCTTCTACTATGTAGTTTTCACCAATGCATCATTCTAGCTTATATCGGCTCTTTATATAACCTTTTATCAACTTTATAAACCACTAAAATGGGTACATCCAATTCCCATGAATAGACCTAACACTTTTACATCATGAACCAAGTGAGAGGTTAGATGCACCATAATGTCAAATAATGATGGTGGGAAGTATATTTATAGCTGACACAAAGGAATCACAACACCTTTTTGTAAGGAGTCTAAAAGATCAAGGTGTATGAATTTAGAGTATAGTACATTGAAAAACCAACAAAGCATAGTGATAGAAATTCAAACACACTTCAATTAAAGCCCACTTATGGCTATCGACAACAAATGCTTCATTAAAATATGGCAATCATGATATTTCATGTTAATTTGTTTCAACCCTTTCATTGATACAAGCCTTATGATATTTGAATAATAACCTTTTAGAGCCTTAACACTATCAAAGAATTCACAAAATAAAAATTTCTCTTTTCTAGAAATGGTATGACAAAACTAAAGGTAAATGAGTTATCATTCCATTACTTTGTTGTGTTAATTCCTGTATAATGCCCACACCTATCATATCCATTCAAGCATTGATCCCATTTTTAGCATTTCATGGAACATCTAGTAATATACCAACACAATGATCACATATATTTTTTTTATATGCATCACATCAAGGACATGTCTCATATAGACTCCTAAGAAGAAAGTTCAAAGAATATAGACATCTTCTTCACCAAACTAATGAAACCATGGCTTTGTTCTTCTTCCCCAACTTAACTTTAAAACTTTGCATCTTCAAATGCATTTTTTTGACCCATCAATGAAATGAGAGCTTCCCTTACTTCCAACAAGTCACTGAATGATTTTCTTTTCCTACAAGAATGACTTTGGTAAAAATTGATACTTCTTGAGATAGAAAGTATTCTAACTATGCTTTAGTTTGTGGAATGAGGTAATCTTCTCACATATCAAGCATGCAAAATAATTTTTCACATTATAACCTAACAAGTTTTCATATATTGTAATATCATTTATGGTATAGAATAGCATTACTCTCAAAATGAAATTGCTTTCACAATATGCATAAAATACATTAATACTTGTTTCCTATAAAAACTTCAAATTATCAATCAAAGATGCTAAATAAATACCAATATCATTCCCTAGTAGTTTTTATCTCAATATGATTAAAGATAATATCATACACTTGTATTTTATATAGAGTCATGGCGATAGATTGTATATGACCAAAATCATTAGTCATATAGTGTAAGTGCCTTGACTATGCATATTCTTTCCATTTGTAGAAAATGTAAAACATGAATTTCTTACTTCTTCACCAAAATCAAGGAACAATATATCAATCATTTTCCATTGTGGATAGTTATATGAATGTCTAAGAATCATATCTTCTATATTCCCATCAACATTTCATCTCAAGTTCTTATTATCTTGAGCATCATTAAAACCTAAAACTTGGTATAATAGGAAAATATCACACCACCATTACCAACATCTTGTTCTTATTATATCATGGCACTTTTGTATTCATGATTAGGATAACTATTTGAGGGCGCATACTCTTTGTGAAATAATATGAAATCATTAGATCATACACATATCTTCTCGTAACTCGTGTCCATGGATGAAAGGACCTTATTTTCTTCATAGATATGACAAGGAAAAACACTATCATTAGGAAACACATATTTTAAAGGTGACAGTAGATTCATAAAGATCTCATCATTTTATTCATTATATGCTTTCAAGTTTTAAAACCTTAAAGTAGAGTATAATATATTAAACATCCTATAACCATAATAAAAAGTTTTCTATGAGTCATTTAATAACTTTTCAAACATTTTAAGACACTCTCGAACACTTTTTCCATCCTTTTGAATCATTTCTTCTAAAGAGTTCCCCTCATAATTCGCAAATGGTCTACTATTTCCCTCATATATTCCTCATTGTTATATCCATACTCTCTCTCACCATGTAATATCAAACAACCATAACTTTTATCCATTCCATTCACAAATAGGTGATCTCTTAGTTTGGAAACACAAATACATTGAATATAATCACATACCAAATAGGGACAAACTATCTTGCTAGTGTTTTCAACATGTTCCACCAAAAACTTGATGAAAAGCTCCACCTCTTCTTCATATACTAAATCATGTATAATATATAAAACCATTCCAAATATATTGAGGCATTCCCTGATATTAATGCAACACATAACAAAATGTGCAAACTCTCTAGTGGTGTGGGGGTGTGAATGATTCAAAATACAAATGATTTATATACTACGAGGTTAAAGCAAGGCACAAAAGCTAACAAGATCCCTAAGGCAAAGTCATCACTATGTACATCACTAGGTTGTTATAACCCAAACAATAACAAGAACCATCCTACAGAGAGCCATCTATCACCGATAGCTATCACTCTTAGAGTCCACTTGTCTCAAAGTGTCATCTTATCCCTCACTTCATCACTAGAGAATATATCTGCTCTAAAAATAACTCTAGGTTAACTAGGGTAGATACTTGCAGATAAGCTTTGATAAAACCACTAGTGGTCATTTATTACCATCAACTCTCTAGCTATCTAATCATAATGCCTCACAAACACCTCAACTTTAAAAAATCTTAAGTGTGGCACATTACTAATGAATAACTCAAATCAAATTAAGAACCTCTTTCCATCAAGAAACCTAGCTCCTCATATAATCATATCATATGAGTTCTAAGATTCGTATAAGGTGACATCCAAAAACATGGTGAAGATAACAACCACTCAATGTTATCATCAAGGTTACTCTATAATTTTATTTTACTTTTTGAGAAATTTTTTCCTTTAATGTCTATGTTTTATAAAATATTAAGTTATTTTTCTAAAAATCTCACCAAACGGTCATGCTATGTAAACATGGATGATTCTCTAGCTAATAAACACTCGTTTAATCATTCTCAAAAATACAAAATCATATCACTTTATAGAAAAAGCATACATAATCAACTATTTTTTTTGTGCTTGAGTACAGAAAGAGAGAATAGTTGATTCCAGACAAAACACGATAGAAGTGAAACTTCACAGCTCACATTGATGCATGCACAAGTAAATCACTATATATATATATATATATATATATATATATATATATATATATATATATATATATATATATAACACTTAAGAACTGGAGTCCTAAAACAACAATACATCATCCAATATTAATTTTTCACATAAAACTACTATCTTAGTAGAAGATCTCTCTCTATGTTTAGAAAAGGGGATAAGTTATAATCTACTACGCACATCACAAATTAAAATGGCTTGCAACTGGTCACCTAAAAATAGAACCAAAGCATGTGTGTGTAGCTTTAAAAAGAGAAAACAAATAAACAAAAGAACAAAGTACACTACTCTTTTTGATATATGTTAAATGACTCGAATTAATTTAACTAAATTAATATAATGCAAGAAAGAATAAAAAAATATTTAAACTCAAATGAATTCATCTCAACACTAGAAGAATTCAATAATTCCCAACTCATAATAGTAGCAACTAACAATACTACTCCTACCAGCACTACCACATCAACACTAAAAGCCTTAGTGGATGCAAAACATTAATAGTTCATAATGAGAGAGCTAACACATAGAACAACACTATATTAGGGATCAAAATAATGGAGAAAATCATTCATGCCAAATTGTTGAGAAGAACAATGTGAGTTAGTAACTAGTAGAAATAGTATGTGGATTGTAGAATGGAAAATGATAGGTGATTCCTATGACAAAAGAAGTGGAAGACAACAGAGGGTGAAGGATTGGGACCCTAGAGTGTAGAAAAGTTGGTTTGGAGATAAGAATACTAGAGGTTCAAGAGAGAAGAAAATATGAGAATGTCATTAGAATTAGGACATTTATAAAGAAATTTAAATGAGGAACCTTTAGTAATAGTTTTTGTTTTTTTTTTACAAACCATTGTCAAGGACTAAATGAATATGATGAACATTTAAAATTGGTTGTTATTTAATAACTATTGTTAAAACCCTAACAATCAATAACCATTGTTAAAGTCTGCACTAAAATTAATGTCATTGATTATTAGGTTTTAACAATGGTTTTGTTCAATAATTCTTATCAAATCCCCCATTTTTGAATGCTTCCCAATTTCCATGTTTTTTATATTGATCTGTGTGCATCATTATTTAATCTTGTTTCTGTAGTAGTGTTGGTCAACAAAATTCCAAAACATGGAAGTTTTTCCCAAATGTGTTTAGCAAGATAGTTTCCATATGTGACGTTGAGGCATAGGTTCATTTCAAAACATATGAAGACTGAAACTAATTTAATGAATCATGGGGAGGATTACGTTGTGGCTAGAAAGTTACTGAAATGGGAATGTCCCTACATAATATTAAAATAGGTAGATGGACACATAAGCATGATTGGACTGTTGATTGTATTTAATGCATCAAAAAAGCAACTAAATTGTAATTTTCCATGCATAAGCATAATCTATTCATCTAATTTCCTTAATACATCTTATCTCAAATATAATCTTCAAACATTTTTATGATGCTTATTTTTTTGGGTAATTATAGTGGTTTTTATTCAAAACATGTTCGAGAAATGTCCATGGAACAATATCATAGGCCTTTCTCATATCAAGTTTGACCATACATCTTGGGGACATGTGTTTTGTATTGTACCCCTTGATTAGCTCAATTGCAAAAGAATTTTTTTATGATGATTTTTATTAAGATTATTATTGGAGGTATGACTTTATATTTTTTGAATATATTATGATTTGAAAATAGAGTAAACAAAACAGATCCGAATGCTTTTTTGTAATCTATTTTTGATATAGATACTAGCAATAACACCATTGAAATTTTTGTTAGATTTTTTTTTTGTCTTAATTTCATTCATTAGTTTTAGTGTATTACAATTGTTTTATTATTCTTTTAGCCTTTTTTCCTAAAAATCACTCTTTTATCATATTAATGCCTTAAATTGTAAAAAGAGAGTTAAATGCATTGAACATGAACAAAAACAACCTACAAATTTTATTTTATTTAAAGTTCTAAGCATGTTGAAGTGAAATTAAAATTTTAAAAATTAAAAAAAAAAACTTTCTAGTTAGTGTCAAAAGGAAGTTTTTACTAGTGCTAATAGAAAAATAAATGAATTCATAATACCTTCTATAAAATTATAAAAAGAAAATAGTTTTTAGGTATACATGGTTAAATTTTATGATACCTAGAACTTATTTTTATTTTCATTATTCAAAGCATGGGCTCAACATTTATTGATATGCTAAAAATTTCCATAACCAAACTTATTTTTATTTTCTTTATTCAAAACATGGGCTCAATTTGACTTTTTTCCATAACCAAAAGCAAATCAATATTCATATTTTCATTATCCGTAACAAAGTATTAAAAATATATGTGTGCATTTAAAAATCATTGAGATAGAGCTCTATAAAATCTAGATTTATCATTTTAAAAATTGAATTAATTTATTATATCTTCGTCTATTATGACTACAAGCTTTCCCGAAAAACTAAGTAATAATCTTCATTTATCAATTTGTGAAATTCCAAACAAACTTATCTTCCAAGTTTTGATGCTAACGAAGGAATACAAAGTTTGGTATTCATGAAGAAATGAACAAAATAAAAGTAAAATGGCATGACACACTGGTCTCTCACTTAGATTCTATAAGCACTCTTTATGCGTTCAAGTTTACAAATTTTTACAAGAAGCAACTTCGGAAAATATGTACTCCTCTAAACCTTCGTCTCTTTGACACCGGAGGCTTCTCAGAATCTCTTTTACTTTCACCCTGTTGATCGCCATTATTTGACACGTGCTTGATTGCATCGATCTCAACTCAAAACCCAATATGCCTCCAGAAATTGACATTCAGAGCCACCAGAAGACAGCAGCAATCGCTACCCAGACCTTGGGATTCAGAAGATGGTGGCAAATGCACAAATTCTGTAACTATCAATCAATGCCGATCTTCCAATTGGGCATATAAAGGAGACATCTCCTACTGCTTCTGTTGGGCCTAAGGAGAGGGAATAAGGGTCATACCGTTCTCTCAACATCTAATACCACAAAAGAGAACGAAACTCAAATCAACAGGGTTGAAAGAGATAAAGTCAGGATCACCTTCAAAAACTTTTTCTGAATTGCCAATGCATCCTTGCATGCTCTCTTCGCATCTAGATTTGCTGTTACATCACCCAATATCTGCAAAGAAATCAGGTTATAAGACATAAGAAGAGTACCTCTGCAATTAACGGATGAATAAGATAACACTGCAGACATATGTGCTGGCAGGCAGCCTTCAATACACATATTGAAAGGCAAACATGCACGCACAAAAAAAAAAAAAAAAAATTACACGTGCAGAGAGAGTGGGAGACAGAGTGAAAGAAAGACCTTTACGACATCGTCAACACCTTTGGCCTCATTCAAAATTCTCTTGTGCTTGACCTCAAGGATGCTGGCGGCAAGAAAAACAGCCAGAGCACTCTGGTAATCACTACTCCCTGTTTTTAAATTATTTCTCTCAAATTTTCCATATTGCTTCAGCACCTTGTCACTTAGTCCTGGCATGATACCCATAGCTGTACTATTCTGCTCGTAGAACATGAAAAGATTCGGGTTGTACTCCATGGCCCACATCAACTGAAATCAATCTTTACAACTAAGATAATTTGTAACAAGGTTAATGGGCAAAACAAAATAACGGAGTACATAAGGCATGCCTATACTTATACAAATATAGCGACTACTACCTAATGCCCAAGTTCACCTCTGTTTAAAAAAAGACAAACTGCAACATATAGGAGCTGTTGAATAAGTAGATCCCTCTTACCTCCCAGAGGTACAGCGCATCAGAAAATGGGAACTCTCTTCGGAAAAGTACCATCAGCATGCGAAAAGCAAACAAATACTCCCCTCCATCCAAGTCCTCTGCCACGCAATAAATTTTCCATCAAAATTGAGAAGCATTCATTCCACTTCCACCGATCCAAAACTTAAGGGAGTGGAAGATTCTCGAATATTTTTCACATGCATTCTTCAGTTGAAGCCATCATATATCAGAATTTGTAAAGTGGTCCTCTAATTCAAAGCAAAAGAACATTTTTCCATTTCCACATATTCACCGTTAATTTAAAATTATCTCATTCATATAAAAATAGAAATGATTGTGGGTAAATTCCAAACTAGATCTTGAGGATCACAGTTGCAACTAGCTGAAGATAGTTCATTAAAATTGCAGTTACAATTACATAGGTGCATTAACAACACAAATCGTAGAACAGTATGCAGTCAAATGAGATGACGCCAAAATGACAAATTAGGATGACACCTACAGTAAATTTCAAAACTGGATGGACCGTGATTTTTTCAATATAAATGAAGATACACTGATGCGGAAGATGACAAGACCATAGAAACTAGCCAGGAAGCCACTTAAAATCAGTTAAAATTTTAGATTCCATCAAGGGTACTGTCACATATTGTTAATGCTGTAATCATTTATCAGTTATAGTTATTTGGTACATGAATAGCTCTTGGGAAATATACATGAAGTCTCAAAGAAAGGATGAATTGCATTTAGTGAATGAACTTGAGAGTATAAATAATATAGAGAGATGAATATGAATTTGCATTAATGTTGGGAGAAGTGTAGGTTTATCTCCAATTATATATAAAAGGGCTTCGTATGAACTAGTAGAAAAGTAAGAAAATTTACATTCTACTTCATTTTCTTAGATGGTAACAGAGGCTCTAGTGTTTCATTTTTAAATCCAATTCTCCATTACGGCTGCTCATTACATGTTCCCGTAAATCCATAACCTTTCATTTACTCTGCGGTCTATTCCATTTCAGTTAAGATGTTTTCTTAACTTCAACTATAGTTTTATTTGTGGTGTTGTTATTCACAAATAAAATCATTTAAATAATAAAAAAGATAATAGTTTCCGATGTAATCTTGGTAATGTCAAACATCACTGAACACTAACTCAACTGCTCCAACTATCTGGATTGGGCCTGATTATGTTTACAAATCCAAAATCTATTGATTGTGAGGTACTTATTTTGATCAATCATTGTGAATTGGCTATAAAGTTGGAGTATCTGGATTTCTTATATTCTATGAAAGGGAATAATTCCCCAATTATGAGGTATGCAAGGCCTTCAACTGTGCAGAAAGGCAAGACAAGTCTGTAGCTAATTAGCTTAAGATGATGCTACCTTTTTCATTCTGAAGCTTTAGCAGAGTCAAGGGGAGAAGACAAATGTCATGAATTTTCTAACTGGTTTTCCTTCGGAAGTTGAGACCACCAAGTATAAGATCCTCCCTAGTCCTGAATTCTCCTTACAAGACATTTATTAGCGTAATTCACACAGAAGAAATAACGCCTTCTCAGCACATTGGTGACATATTTATTAGGGTAATTCACACAGAAGAAATGACGGCTGCTCAGTGCATTGGTGCTCTTGTTAGCTGTAATAATGACTATAGATATGGGCAATCACAATACATGAGTGGTAATAGAAGGGGATCAAACAGTAACAGTTTTGACGCTTGAGCACAAGGCTCAAGAAGAATTATGTGTCATTGCCATGATCTAGTACACCTACGGCATGATGGTAGAAAGCTTCAGTGCAAGACTCAAAAAGCTCATATTGCATCTACTAATGATGCACCTGAAAAATCATGCTTATCCCTGCAGGTGAATTTGCATAGTTTTCGTGGTACCAAGATCTTTAAAGTTTTCGTCCACTCCAATCACATCAGTCGCTGCTATTGCCGATTCATGTAAACAAATGCATGCCTTATTTTTATTTTTTATTTTTTTGATAATTACAAAATTTTATTAATGACAATAAATCAGGTGAGCCTTAGCTATATCTCCCCCACCTTCTAGGTAAGGGTTTGGAGACCACAAGCAATCATGTGCTAGGCATCACCACCACTATATATGAGGTGGCACTTAGTTCTGTTGCCACAGATTATATGCAGGTAATTCAAGCCTCTTTTCTACTTTTCAGTCACATATATCTACCTCTAATATTACTTAAGCAGTTATATTATAATCATATGTTCTTAGGCCTGGCATAGCAACACCAAGTTCCTCTTTCATGTATCCTACATTTACCTCAATTATCTTTTAATTTGATTTTTGCAAGCCATCTTACCATCTTACTTAAATCTCAACTGCTGCATCAAATCCTTTCCTTATAAATGCTCTTATGGCAGAGAAGATAATTGGTAAAGGACACAAGTCTAGAGACCTTTACATTATGAACACTTGTATACCAAAATCCATTGTGTGTTCTGATGTCACATTTGCTTTTGAGATGCCTCGCAGTTCGGGCCATCCATCACTTCCTCTACTCAAACATCTTTGCCTACAGTGTCGCAAGGTATCTCCATCAGATTGTGAGTTATCACTGATTGCCATACCCCATCATATACTCATATTAGTTCTAATCCAAGAGTCAATAAGGGGGCAAATTTTCCTTTTCAATTAGTTCATTATGATGTTTGGGCTTCGTGTCTGATTCCTTCTTTAACTTGATTTATGTATTTTATTACTATTGTTATTACTCTTGTGTAGCTTGATTATATTTAATGAAAAGTTGTTTTGAGTTGTTTTCTCTGTGTGGAGACTAACTATCAACTTAGTGCTCATTTGGTATAGGGATAATAGGGTGGAAAAATTATCCCTGAATTTTACCTATTTTGTATGGCATATTTAAAATTAAAGAATGTTTTTTAGATGGATACCCATTTTATATTAATTTGATCAAAAATAGGCATTTAATTGAAAATATTTTAATTATTATTAAATACTTGATATAAAGGGAACAAAATAGGGAAAAATAAATTTAACCCTTACACCAAACAAGCCCTTAATGTTTATGTCCATAAATTGTGAAGTGATAATGCCAAAGAATATTTATCCCAATCTTTTAGAACTTACATGGTTAAGAATGGCATCTTTCATCAAACTTCCAATGAAAATACGCCATCCAAAAATGCCATAGCAACAAGGAAGAACGGACACCTTCTTGAAACCACAAGAGCCCTATTAATCCAAATGAATATTCCCAAATCTTATTTTGCTGGTACAGTTTCAGCAACATGTGTTTTTATTAATTGTATGCCTTCATCTGTCCTTCATGGTGAGAAGCCTTATAGGGTCCCTTTTTCCAAATAAATCATTGTTTCTAATTGAACATAGGATAATTAATAGTAATTGTTTTGTTTCGTACGTCAATCCATGGGTTACTAAATAGATATCAAGCCTTTGAAGTGTATCTTCCTTGGTTATTCTCATCTTTGGAAAGGGTATACATATATTGCCCTATTCTTAATAAGTATCCCCACCCGATGTTACTTCGCAAAAAGACATGTCCTATCTATTACCTCTAAATGCCAAGGGAGGAGGATGATTTCTTAGTCTGTATCACATCCTCTGAACACGTTTCTGAACCAATGCCTATCAAACTCCCATTTATTAGGCCTACTCCAGATGACAATGATAAATTGGTAAAAAGATTACTTTTGGGATGATTTCCTTGCTTTTTATATGCTTGGTTCCATGGATTTTCTATGCATATTGTTAGATCTTTTATTAGATTCGTGGATAATGCATCCCATGGTATTTTGTTTTGTAGATGTACTCAATGAATGCAAATAAGGATAAAATGAGGCAATATGAACATAGCATGGATATGACCTTATTAATTTTTAAGGCAATTGCATTTTACTAGAAAAGTTAAGAATTTTGACAAAAATGTAATATAAATTTGGAGAAGTGCAAAGAACAAAAGTTGTAGATCTTCTTCTCAGCTTTCTAACGCATCCAAGATCACCTCATAGTGACTTTAGACCAAAATGTTAAGAGCATTTTACCAGAAGATGTCCAATACCAGATTCTAACATAGAGTGTTGCGCGATTCTTAGTAACAGACCTTCTTTAATATGGGGGTAATTTTGTAATACAAGAGGAGTACAACCTAGGGGTTGGGGGCGCCTCCTTTTAATCTATTCTCTCACGGCCACTTTTCCCTCATGTATTCTATTCTCTCTCTTCTTTATCCCTTTATCTCTCTTGAGTTTTAGAACTCTAGATTAGATTTCTCTCTTCCTATTGAATCTTGAAGAATTGGAGCATTTCAATTAGATCTCATCAATCGGTTCTATCTATTTGTCCTTTCTATTTCTCTTTTGCTATTATGCATTCTATCTTTTTATTGTGTTCATGATTTCAATTATGCTGAGTAGTCTTTTATTCTAAGATCGAATTAGGTTCGATTCCATTTTTTATTGAAGAATTGATTGGATTGTTATTGGAACCGTTCGCTTTACATTATTCAATTGCTAGAACTTCAAATTAGGTTAAACTGATTGATCACCAATTTCACAAGACATAGATAATTAATCAAAGAGCTGAAAGGTGGAAGATCAATACTGAAAATTAGCAATTGATTGAGAATTCACAACTCATGAAAGTAGATCAATGATTCTCGGAGATCGACAAAATTAGCTTGTTCTTAATGAGTTCAATTTTGTATATTGCCATGAAAATAGGTCGTTAAATTCGATTAAGCATGGCTTTTAATTCTTAAAACGGGCTAATTGTTTCCAAAGTATTGAGCACTCTGACATATGATTGATCGATTTACTAATCTACAGTGGAATTGTAGCTGAAGTTCGATCCTAAGCTTGTTTTTTATTGTTTGAAAGTAATTAGTAGTCTTTATTGTTTTTGCCATTTTATTTATTTATCATTATTGTCCATCTCTTATCAATTATTCTAATTTAGATAGCCATGATCTTGAAATGCTAGAAATTAGTACCAAGTCCCTGTGGGATTGATCTTGATAACTACAATGAGTTCATGCGCAGATTTCGCGTATCAGACAACACCCTCCTTCGTCATTAGATCCAGCCTTAGGTAATGATCTTCTTACTGCTTCATGCAAAGGTAAACGTCAATGCACCATTCCTATTTCTTCTTTTGTCTCTTATCATCACCACTGTTTTGTTCGTTTATGTCGTCTCTTGATTCTATATTTATTCCCAAAGCCATTCATAGAGCCATATCTCTTGGATTGGGTAATGGAATGATAGAGAAAATAAATGTTTTAGATAAAAAAACATAATTGGGAGCTTTGTTAATTTGCCTACAAGAAACAGGCTTTTGAATGCTAATGCATGTTCACGGTAAAGGTAAATCCTAATGGTCTGTTGCTCACCTGAAAGCAGGCCATGTTGTTGAGGGACATGCTCACCCTTGTGGGTCTATTGCTAAATTGGCATAAACTAAATTGTGTAGATCTATGGAAGCTACTTGTAATTGGCATTTGCATCAAGTAAATATCAAGAATGATTTTCTTACGGTGATCTCCTGGATTCATAGCTCAGTGAGAGTATGGAAAAGTTTATCATCTTCAAAAATCTCTATATGGTTTGAAAAAAAAAAAATGGTTCTCGTTCTTGGTTTAGTACATTTAGCCAGGTCACTGAGAAGTTTGACATGATCAAAAGAAGCCTGACAGCTCTGATTTATTAAAGAAATCTGCAGTTTGCATCATTCTTTTAGTTGTGCACATAGATAACATAGCCATTACTCGATTGATACTGAGGAATTCAGATCAAAATCATTCTTCACACTCATTTTCACACGAAAGACTTAGAGAAGCTAAAGTAAATTTAGGGAAGGTAATTTCCTTTCTCAAAGGATATTTACTTGACTTAATAGCTGAGATAGAAAACCTAGGGCCAAACCCATATAAATCCTAATGTACAACTTAACAATGGATGGTGAAATACTTAAAGAGTCACGAGGAAAATAGAAAATTGGTTGGGAAGTTGAACATACAATAACTTATCCAGATATTGCATATTCTCTTAGTGTTGTCAATCGGTTTATGTCATTGCTAAATGTTCACCATTAGGAAGCTTTAAAACAAAACTGTCTTATCTAGATCGAGAGCTGGCATCTTATATGAAAACCATGGAGACGCTCAAATTGCAACCTCCAAAGTGGGTATAAATCCACACTTTGGTGGAGGCAATTTGGTCTCATGGACAGTAAAAAGCAAAATGTTGTAGCACAATCCAGTGCAAAATCCAAATACAGGGTTATGCACAATTTGTGTGAGAGACAATATGGATATATTAACTCTTGACTGAAGTAGATCTTAAAACTTCAGCATCAGAAAAATGGTGTTATGACCAAGCTGCCATTCACATTGCATCTAATGCTATATGAACAAACTAAAAACATTGAAATTGGTTGCCATTTCATCTTTGAGAAAATACAGCAATGTTTGATTTCCACATGGTATGTGATGATTGGAGAGCAATTAGCAGATATTTTCACGATGGCTCTAAATAGGGTTCTGGTTGATTATCTTGGTAACAAGGGGGCATGATTAATATCAATGTTCCAGACAGAGGGGGAGTGGTACAAGGTTGTTAATGTTGAAACCATTGATTAGGTACACGAATAATACTTGGGAAGAATGCATCCAGCAAGACAGGATCACACATCACATGAACTTGACAGTGCATTTAAATGAAGGGAGATGACTATAGGTTTACATTAATGAAGGGAGATATATGTGGGTTTACATGTTGTTTAAAAACTAGACTGATGATAGAACTCGTCTTACCACTAGTTCATTGGTTTACTGGTTGGACAAGTGGTTTAAATGGTTGCACTAGAGGTTCAATCAATTTATTATAAAAAATTATATAAAGTTCAATTATGTAATATGATCAGGTTAAATTTGAAACACAAATTTATTTAGCCCAATTTTTCCCAATTTCTACCTTTAGGCTTGAGCCCACTTAACATATAACCCAAATCCTAACCAAACTCTAATATAGATAAAATAATAACTTTTCCCACTCCCTTAATCGGTGGTTGCCACTACGTGCTGATCCCATTCCCGATCCTCCCTCTACTTTGGCTAAAAACTGTACTCTCTCTCCCTCCCCATTATCCCATCCCATATCCTTTCCCTTGTTTTTCTCTTTTTAGTCCATGTGGTGCCTACTAGGAAAGAGAAAAATGATTGAAAGTCAAAACTCAAAATCATTTGCACAATTGCATATTTGTAACAATCCCTTAGAGCATCCACATCAATACCTCAAATTTACAAAATCCAATTGTACTACCCAATCATTTTTCTAATTTTATCAATTACCTAAAATTTAATTATCTATTGATGCAGAGCATCCAACATAAATGAGCATAATTTTCTTATTAAGATCAAGTCTTGAGCTAAGACGAAAAAGTTTATGAGGAAAAGGTTCTTAACTTCTTCATACACTCAAGACCTTTACAATAAAATGCCTTCCTTAACCAAGGTCATGCGAGTGTGGAAGAATACATTAGAGAGTTTGAGAAGCTCTTGTTAAGGTTGGGCTTGAGGAAAGCGAAGAGCATATTGTGTCTAGGTTTGTTGGAGACCTTAGACAAGATAATGCTAGAAAGGTAGAGACGCAAAGATACTACACCTTGGATGAGCTATTTCACCAAGCCATCAAGGTGAAAGGAAACCCTCGTTTTAGCTACAATAAGGTAAATGTAAACACTCCAAAGGAAGTTGCCACACCTTCTGAATCTCCTCCAACACCTATCACATTTGATGTGAAAGGAAAGGTTAAAGGTGTAATAACCAAAATATAATTTATTATTAATCCCGATTAATTTATATTTTAGCTAAACCCTTAAATATTAGCTTAATTATTTTATTAACATTTGACCCGCAAACCCAAAATAATATTAAATTAAATTATCCTAAATAATTTATGTTCTTTTCTATTTATTTTAATCAACCCTAAACCGATAAATTTTACCCCAGTTTATTTTTTTCCAATTGGGTACACTAAACCAGAATAAATTATTTTTACTCTAAACCTAAATCTAAATATAATTCTAATTCTAAACCTAAATTTATTTTCTATTTCATTTTTCCATCTTTTCCCTTTTTCTTTCTTTTTTTTCCTTTTCTTTTTTTCCTTCCCCCCCTCCCCAGTAGTCTAAGCGCCAACCCACTTCTTCTTCTTCTTCTTCCCTGGCTTCCCCATTCCCACCCAGCCTTCTCCCTCACTGTGGCGTCCATTGCCGTAACTCCTACCCAACACCAACTCCCTTTGCTGCTAACCTCCTCCTTGCAACGTCGCCCTCCCCCGTAGCCCAACAATAGCCTCACCACCCCCAGCCACCGCTGCAACCTTCCCTCATCCTAGCTCCAACCACTAAGCACCCTCTCCCTCGACTTTATCCCTTCTCTCCTATCAAGCTGCTCACCACCACCAGCTTTTGCTGTTACCTTCCTCGAAGCCTTCGACACCACCCATCGTGCACCTTATCCCCTCTCAACCATCACCTCCACCAACCAACCAACCAACTCCCTCCCCCAATGCCCCCTACTTTTTCCAACTCATACTACTCATGCAACGTGAGATTTAAAACAAAATTTTACTCCTTTGCAACATTAGAGGTATTTTGATAAGTTTTATTTAAAAATTATTTTATTTTTTAAATATTAATATAGTTAATGTGGTATTATTTTTTAAGTACAAAAGTTTGATTAGCATGATCTAATAAATTTTAGTAGGCTACCCATATTTTGTATTTTATTAGAAATCAGGTAATTCTTATACTCTACAAAAATGTGAAATATTGCATGATAGCACATTAAGATTTTTGATATGTAAATTTTATTAAGCATGTTAGTGACATTGAAATTATTTGTCTAATAATACTAGTACGAAATTTGGTAAAGGAAGCATGTTAACTTGTGTAAGTTTTGATGTATACGAAAGCATGTTAAAATAGATTTAAAAGTCGAAAATAAATTATATATGTCATGTATGTTTAATAGGATAGGTTGAGCACGCTTAGGCAAATTTTTAACATAATTATTACCATTGTGTGCCCTAGGAACAATTTAATCATTTAACCGAATCGTAATATTTATTCTGTTAAGAATGTTGAACATATCTTAATGATTGTTAAGCATGGAGGTACATGATTTAATATTTTAGAAGTGCATGTTTTAGCATGATTAATATTATTATATACCTTATAGGTATTTTGATCATTTTAAGCATATCATGATACTTAACCCGATAAGTGTGCCTAACAAGTGTTATTTATTGTTGAGTACGGAAATATGTGATTTGATATTCTAGAAATGCATGTTGGGGTCTTACGTACAAAATCATGCATAAAGGCAAAATGATCATTTGGCATGTCCTGTAATTTATTTACATGTTACGTAATTTAATTATTATGTTTTAACCTTTTCATGAAAAACTAATAAATAAAATAAAATTAGTATTTAAAACAGATGATAATGTGGTAATAATGGTCTCAGGGACATTCTGGTCACTTTTGACCTTATACATCTAATATGAATAATAGGACATAGGATGGCCTTAATGTACTACTAGATTTACCATCATGTTAACCATACAATAAAACCGCGGTCGCGATTGCGGTCGTGGTCGCGGTGTCGCGGTATCGGAGTGTCGCGGTCAATAAATTATGTGTCGCGGCCATCGCAGCGTGATTTCTGATTTTTTTTTCACAATATGGATTAAATGTTATTTATTCATCATTTAATTACTTATACAACTATGCATAAAGGTTATATGTTATATTAGAAGTCTTTAAATGACTTATTATATGTTAAATTATTCTAACAACACTACTTTTGCTAATTAATAAATAATAAGTTATTATATGTTAAATTATATGTTATAAATTTATTATATGAAAATTTATAAATAACTTATTATAGAACTTTCATGTAGCATATGAAAATTAGCAACATATTAATATATTATTCAACTAATAAATAATAGCTAATTAATAAAAACTAGATAGCATAAGTTAAGTAGATTAGTTAGCTAATTAATAAAACATAGATAATATTATCACATATTAGTAGCATAATTTAACATAAATCATTTAAATATTTCATATCTACTAAATAAGGAATATCACATCATTACTAGGTTAAGTATTAATATTTTATTTAAAAAATTCATATATGTAGCATATGAAAATTAATATCACATTATTACTAGGTTAAGTATTAATATTTTATTTAAAAAATTTATATATGTAGCATATGAAAATTAGCAACATATTAATATATTATTTAACTAATAAATAATAGTTAATTAATAAAAATTAGATAGCATAAGTTAAGTAAATTAGTTAGTTAATTAATAAAAAATAAATAATATTATAGCATATTAGTAGCATAATTTAACATAAATTATTTAAATATTTTATATTTATTAAATAAGAAATATTTAATTTACTAAATTACTAATTTCGACGGTTTAGTGTGACGTATCTTATAAGCTAATATGGGTTACTGTATCGGAGTCTCAAAGTCAAACTCTCAGACTCAGTCGGTCAGTCCCACACTCCCACTCCCAGCCTTCGACGATTCCAGACAAAATACGCGATTTCATTCTATGTTCCAGAGTGCTCGACTTCGAAGTTCGACGACCTCGAGTGCTCGAGCTGCTCAACTCTTCCGGAGTGCTCGACTTCGACCTCGAGTGCTCGAGCAGCTCGACTCTTCCGGTCTTCCTGTTCGCAGACTTCCGCTTCGAGTTCCAGAGTTCCCACTCCTCCAATCCAAGGTTGCAGCTATTGGTCACCGTTCGCCGCTCGTCGTCTGCCAGTCGCCGTCCGCCGCTCGCCGCCCGATTCTACGGTTCTGTGTTGCGGGTTTGTGTTTTTTCCTTTCTTCCATCAATAATTGCTAGTTATTGTAAGGTCACCGATATTTCGGACAATATCGGCGATATTTTCCGACATCCGATGTTGCGCCGAAATATCGGCGACATCTCCGTGAATTTCTGCCTTCGTCGCGTTTCGGTTGTTTCGCGTCGCGGCAAGCACTGATTCCGCGAAATTGCGGCCGATACACAATATCGGACCTGCGATTTCATTCTATGGTGTTAACTTTGACTTTAACTTAGACCGTTGGCCTCAAGGCTAACTTGAATAGTTAGAAATAAAGGAAAAATGATTAAGTACGGAATTGGGATCATTGTAATAATTTGTGATCACAATATTAATACTTAAAGCAGAAGACCCCAAGTCTAGGAAAGGTTGCTCTCTAGAGGTAACTACCCTATAGATGAGGTAGGAGCCCTCGGTTTGATTGGTTCATTGGCATGATGTTGTGCTCCACTAAGGCCCTAGTCTACTCTATAGGTGACCTATAGGTCATATAGAGGGTATTAATACTTAAAGATTAGGTATCCTAGGCTAGGAAGATATTGTGTCACCTTATACACCGGTATAACCAAAGAGCTTTTATGCCTCTAGGTTAGATGGTTGGAAGAATACCGTGTTGCCTTGTGCGCCAGTAGAACTAGTGTACTTTTATGTCTTCGGGCTATAATCATATCCCTTCGAGTAATTAAAAATGGATATTATGGTTGTAGGACTTAAATAAATTTTTATGGTATGGTGATTTGATAGTTACATCTATACACTATTTGGATTTAATGTATTGGTTGATAATTGTCTCAGGGTACTATGTCGCCTTGTGCACCAATATGACTAAAGTGTTGTTATACCTCTGGGTTGGATGGTTGGGAGGGTATTGGGATGTCTGGTGCGCCAGTATGATTAATGTAATTTTATGTCTCGAGGTTATTATTGTATCTCCCTCGAGTAAATAAAAATGAAAATGATTATTGTTGAATCGAGATGGTTATTGGATTAGGCGGTAGTAGCCTTCATGCCTACCTATATTCGGTATGGTGCCTTTAAGCCCTACCTCTGATAATATAGAGTTTTAATGGTAATGCGTCTTTCAGTCCTACCTGTGATAATATGGATTTTATTTGGTATTGTGCCTTTGAGTCCTAATTGTTCTATTACAGATATTATTGGTTTGATATTGAGATATGAGATATATTGTAAAGATTATGCTTATTGTATTGAGATTCATTCTAACCATTACTTCAGAAAGTATCTCTTGTATGATTGGTTAGTAAGCTTCATTATGCTCTAAATGAATGAGCATAAGCGCTATGTGGTTTTGGTGATTATTGTATTTTGTTCATCGCATGTATATTTCAATATCTTATACCATGTTTTGATGTAATTATGTTTTCCATGTGTTCCATGTGGGCTTTTCATATTAGTTTTATATAATGGGTTACTCAATACCGTAGTACTGACGAATTATGTTTCCTGATTTCCTGCCTAGTCAATGGACAGTCTTTAACTTGCAAGAGTACTTTGAGGTTTCGGCCTAACAGTTTCTAATAGGGTTGAGAGTTAGGATTGTTTAGGGTTCGCCCGACATCTTTTAATCAAGATTTTCCTTGGACCCTCATGTTCCCTTCTATGTTTCATTTCCTAATTAGATTGTAACTCCTTGCCTAATATTTTGGACTATCAAGATAATATTATTCTATATTGATCAATGTTTTTGATTTTATGGTTATTGTTAATTTAAGCGAAGTAACTTTTAGCCTTAGCCTAAGAATGGTAAAGGATGCTAGACTTATGTTAGGTGTGGCAGTAACAACCGTTAATTTTATAACTAATACTTCCGCAAAAGCGAATTTTTTAAGTAGTAAATTTGAGGGTGTTACAAGAGACACATCTGAACCTACTAGAAGCATAAATGTTAGATGCTTCACGAGCAAAGGAGTTGCGCACTACCAAAATGAGTGTCGAAACAAAAGAGTTACAACACTTTTTGAGGTTAATGACGCCATTCAAGAGAGAGAAGAAGAGAAACTACCTTTGGCCAATGAGGAGGAGGAGGAAGTTCCACCTGATGTTGATGGTTAGGAGGGTGTTACTTGCAAAGGAGGCCGTGGAAGATGGATCACAAAGAGAGCATTTTCCACACCAAGTGCACAATACTTGGTACAATTTGTTCTCTCATTGTTAATGGAAGAAGTTGTGTTAATGTGGCTTCTTGCAACTTAATTCAAAAGCTCAATCTTCCAACTACAATACTTAACCAACCATACAATTTGCAATGGCTCAATGATGGTCACATCGTCGAGGTAACCGTGCAAGTTCTTATTCCTTCTTCTATTAACAAGACCTACCATAATAAGTTTTGTGTAATGTTGTGCCTATAAATGCTTGTCATTTACTTTTAGGTAGTCCATGTCAATTTGATAGGCATGTGAAGCATTATGGAAGAAGAAATACTTATTGCCTAAATTTTGCCAACAAAAACATAACTCTGACATCTATTTGTTATCAGCTAGAACTAAAAAAGGATAGTACGTAAAAAGGCTCTATTTGTTGATGGAAGTGTGTAGAAAAAGCCATAACAAAGGGGGAAATTGTTTATTACCTGTTATTACTTGAAAACAATGAAGGACGAATGAAGATTAACCCTTGGGTTTAGACCCTTAGAATTGGCCCCAAGTTTACCTCCCTTAGCAAGTATCAAGCACCAAAGTAACATGTTGCCCAGTGTTACCTTACCTTACAAACCAACCTACAGGCACAACCCTAAGGAGGCTATGGATTTACAAAAATAGGTTGAGGAATTATTGCAGAAAGGACTCATTAGAGAGTCCTTGAATCCTCGTGCAATTCTAGCTCTTTGTGCCAAAGAAAGACGGCCCAATGAGGATGTGTGTTGATAGCTATCAACAACATCACCATCAAGTATATGTACCACATTCCTAGGTTTGATGATTTATTAGATTGCTTATATGGTGCTTATGCGCTTTCAAAAATAGATAGAGGGAAGATTTGAGGAGTGACTACTATCAAATCCGAATGAAGGAGATGAGTGGAAGACTGCATTCAAGATAGAGGAAAAATTGTATGAATGGATGGTCATGTCCTTTGGCTTGTCTAATGCACCAAGCACATTCATGAGGCTCATGGATGAAATGCTTAGGCTTCTTATTTCCAGACTTGTTGTAGTAGTATATTTTGATGATATTATTTTGTACTCCTCTATCTTGAATGCTTACAACATTTTTAGGCTTTGTTGTTTGAATATGTAAAGCATTTACAACATGTATTTCTAGCCCTTAGAATGCTTAGTTAGGAAAATGTGAATTCTTTGTAACTAGAATCACATTTTTAGGCTTTGTTGTTTTTCAAGATGAGATAGCTATGAATGAGTCAATGGTGGAGGCTATCAAGACATGGCCAACCCCACCAAGGGTTTTTAGTACTCTCCTAGCTCCTACAACTTAATACATGGAAAGGGGAGAGTTAAAGTGAACCAAGGAGTCCTAAGAAGCATTCAAGACCATCAAAGAAAAGCTTAGTGAGGCACCAATCTTGCAAATCCCTAACTATAACAAGATGTTCGAAGTAGAATGTGATGCAAGTAGAGTAAGCATTGGAGTTTTACTATAAGAAGGAAAACCCTTAACCTTCTTCGATGAAAAGCTCAGTGGCACTAAGTCCAACTATAGCACCTATGATAAAGAGTTTTACGTAACTGTTAAAGCCTTAAATCATTGGTCATATTACTTCAAGCCACCACAATTAGTATTACATACTGATCATGAGTCTTTGAAACACACCAATAGGCAACAAAAACTTCGCCCTAAGCATACTAGATAGGTAGAGTTTTTACGATTATTTTCCTTTGTAGCCAAACACAAGAGAAGCAAAAAAGATGTTAAAGCTAATGCTCTCTCGAGGAGATTTTGTATACTATCCGATGTTTGAAAAGGTGTGCCTAAGGCACAAAGGCTTGGGGATTTGTTTATCCTAGGCAAGATGATATTAACAAGGCACATCTAAGGTGCACAAGGCTCTCAGGCATGCACCTTACTAAAAATTAGCTACTTTTAGTTTTTAATCTCATTTAAAAAAAAAATCTGCAATTAATTGGGCAGGAAATGGAGGTAAGAGACGACCAATAAGCATAATTTAGGAGGAAAAAAAGGTCATAGGAAGACCAATAAACATAAATTTGAATAAAAAAGAAAATAAATGCATTTATTGTAGAGAAAGAAATTCATATTAGCTATTTTTGGACTTTAATTTTATAAATACAATAACTAAATCTCTTGCTGAGAAAGAAAGGGATGGAGAAAATGGTCATGGCAAGACCAATAGACATGATTTTCAAGAGAAAAGATTATGTATTTCAGAAAGATTAAAAGCAATATTAGATTGGTAATGGTAGTGCCTCACTTCGCCTAGTCTCTAAGACCTTTTATTGCTTAGGTGCACCTTAGAACTTTTCAAACATCGATGATATCTTTGTTAGAATAGTCTCAGGGTTTGGTCACATGGGAACCCTACAAGGAAGATAAATATTTTTCAAACCACTTAAAAGACCAAGAAAAGTTTCGGGCTTCTCTTGTGATTCAAGATATGTTCCTATTCAAGAACAAGCTATGCATCCTAAAATGATCCATTCTAGAATTGCTTGTCAAGGAGGTACATGGCTGAGGACCGACGAGTCATTTTGAGATCAATAAGAGTGTGAAAGTACTTCCAGAATATTTTTTTTTGGCATAGGATGGTAACAGATGTACAAGGTGCAGTGGCAAGATATGCCACTTGGCCAAAAGTTTAAGAGTCATTGCCATCAAGGGCTTTATGCCCCTTTACCCATCTCTCACCAATTATAGGACCATGTTAGCATGGATTTTATTGTAGCATTACCTAAAATACAAAGACAAATCGATGTCATAATGGTGGTTGTCGATCGACTTTCTAAGATGATTCACTCTGTCCCTTGTTGATGATGCATCTTATATAGCCGATATTTACTTTAAGCATATAGTTAAGTTATATGGTATTCCTAAAACAATTGTCTCAAATAGCTGATATTTACTTCAAGGAGATAGTTAATTTATATGGAATTCCTAAATCAATTATCCCAAATAGGGATACTAAGTTTCTTAGCTATTTCTAAAAGACTTTGTGGAGGTTGGTTGGTTGTACTAAGATTCTTTTAATAACAGCCTATCATCCATAAATAGATGATTAAACAGAAATTATTAACCACATCATCACAATGCTCCTAAGAAGTTGGGTGCATAAGTCCTTAAAAGATTGGGATACCAAACTTTGTCATGCAGAGTTTACGTATAATAGGTCTCCCACATATGCAATTGGTCACTCTCCATTTGAGATAGTATATGGAGCAAATCCCACTATCCTCAATGATCTCTTACCTAAGCAACAAAACCGAGGTGGTGGCCGCAATTGGAATCGCGATTACGGTATCGAGGTGTCACAAATGATCTTTTATATTTTGCGGTTGTCATGGCGTGATTTCTTAATTATTTTCACACCAAATATTGGCTAATAGCCTAATATAGACTAATATCCGAAATTTTGCCAATATCACGACGATAAATATGTAATTTTCAAAAATAGCCGCACTTCAGGAATTCCTCGTCTTAGTTAGTCTAAAAACTGTGAAACTACGGCCAATACTCAATTGCGATAGTGATATTTTTTTGTATGCTTTTACCATTCCCCATTAAGTCTCAAGTCAGTTTTGAAGAAAAAGATAGGGCATGTGCAGTACAAGTGCCCACCAACTCTCGCAATTATATTGCATGTGCCCACATTCTTCTCTTTTTCAATGCTTGCCTGCCTGACTAATTTCTTTCACACCATTTACTTCATTCAGCATTTCATTTCATACAGCCTTCTCCTCTCTACATCAATATGTACTAAATATAATAACAACAACCTCTTGATTCAATAATACAGGTCTCTTATCATATTCACTTGTCTTTCATGAATCAAGTAAAAAAAGGGCAAAGACTCCTTATCAAATTGATAGAATAAGTCTTTTTCAAATTTCAATATTCAAAGAGTACCATACAACTAATCAAGTTTTGGGAGCATGGAACATGCTAATGGAAGCACAAAAAAGGACAACAAATGAGCAATGATCGAAACTCCAAAATAGTGGCAAACTAGGGACTAGCAAAGAGAAGATAATCATTTGTTGGAGAAGCTGAACAAGGATCAAGGGAGAAGAAGCAACACTAGAAGACAAAGATGAAAATGACACACGGCATCGTTGCACGGAAATTCCGACAATAATCCATCCCGCATCCTAGAAACACTGTCAACAACACTAAGACGGGGCTGGAAACACTGATATAGAAGAAGAAAATAATTCAAGATTGAGATACATAGGCACGAACACTAATAGAAATCACCATTAATGGAGGTCATTGGCACTTTCGACGATCGCGAAAGACTAGAAACACCGAACACCGGTACTTCTACTTCGAATAGATCAAAAGTTATCATTGCTTACTTGCTTGGCTCATGAACCTGAAGCTTGAGTTCCTTTATCAATGGAAAGTATGATGAAAGAAAATTTTGAGAGGACCGGTGAAGAATACTGAGGTGTAGGTGCAACCGTGATATCAAAAACAGAGCAGTGTGTGCTCTAACTACTTAAGGAGTTAGGGTTTCTTTTAACTAAAGATTTTTTTAAAGCAAACAGGCCATAATTTCACTTAGGTCTACACTCAGAAAAGTTTTTTTTGTTGTTTCTTACCTTAGCTTTTCTTATAAAACATGCCCAAGTCAAATCTGAAAGCATGGGGAAATCTTTAGGCCATCATTTTGTAAGAAAAGTCAACTTAGTAGGTTTTATGGATTGATTTACCTTAAGTTAGAATCAAACTAGCTAGTTTCTATCTATTAGATAACTATGTAGTTTGATTTCAACTAAATCAGTTTCATAAGTTTGTAAGTCAACTTGCAAATGGTAGACACACCCTATAAAGTGTCAAGATTATGTTGAATGAGAAGCAATTGATGTTATTTTTCATCTAGTGGAACCTAGAATCCCCACTCAAAATTCAAGTGAAGAATTTTATTTTAAACCCACAAAATCTTTCTTTCTTCATTCTAAGAGCTCGAATGATAGTGAATATTTGATATTGAGAGGTGCTCACAGATCAAATAACTACCCATTTCCCTCATCTCTTTCTCTTTTCTAATCTTTCCATTTTCTATTAGGTGGTAATCACCCTAAATCCACCACCTCCCTTAACTTGACCCAATTGTTTTCCATATGCATCAGTTTGGCAGCAATATTAATTTCATTGGTTAAATATTCTTAGTTTAATTATTAAGGAAATAAATGCATAATATACTTGTGTTAGTTTGGTAATAATTCTTTCATGTTAGATATGGTCTAAGATGTTATTCACAAATATTATATTGTTACTAGTTGTTATAATTTTGGTCACCATATAAAGAGATAATATTTTATGATAACTCTATTCTTGTAAGCTCTAAATACAAGTGCCTTAGTTATCCAATAACTCAAGTTGGGGAATTACCAATTATAGTTAATTCTAACTACCTGGAATTTTCTCACACAAACATAGTCAAACAACTAACCTTCCTCCCCTACCATCAAACAAAAGGAAGATTACAAAGGGAGAACAAAACCTCAACAAAATACCTAAGAATGACTACTTTAGATCAATGGGAGGATCCACACAAGTCACAAATGACAACCAAAGATTTTCCTCTGGCAATATAAAAGGAAGGCTTGCAAAGCATCAAGGTGTGAGCCATGAAAGTCTCTAACAATCAAAAGGTTTAGGAAAAAGCTAGCCTACAAGAATACAGCTTAAAACATTGTGAGGTCTTACTAATATGTAATAAACATACATGAATGTACAAAATGTGAACATTGATGGATTCACTTATTGAGTACAACAATGTATAGTTAAGTTTGATTTATATCTAACTCCTATTGTTCCCTGTGATATGAAACAATCATAATCAAGACTTTTCATGGAATATGTAATAATTTCCCCACTGTAACCAATCTAAATGGACCACAATCATAAACTCATTTTGACAATTAGTGTTATAAAACCTACACTCTTAATAGCAACAAAAAAGGGGAAGGAAAGATTGCTTAAGATTATTTCAACTGATATACACAAATATAAAATGAGGATATTGCAAAGATTAAGTAAACTTACCTAGGTGTTGATGCAGTTTTGGATCAACAACTTTCATAATTGAGGAAAGAGTGCTAAGCCGAGACTGCACCCCCATAGAAGTTGCAGTCACCTTGAAGTTATCTCTCTTTCCACAAAAATTGAGAGGAAAAATGAGCTGAAGTTGTACGGAAATTGATTCTTCATATTACATACACTTTGATATGGAAACAAGACGTAGAGCAAATATGAAGCATTGAGCAAGGAACCAAACTATATTGTTGTCTTTGTGATAAAATTGGACAAAGGGCACCAAACACATGCTTTGGCATATCAAATAAATATGTGACAGATGAAAAGAAAAGTCAAGCATGTTTGTGATGGAAAAAAAAACAATAAATTAATAGTGTTGATGCAGGTGCATCCAATAATAATTTAGTTACTAATTTCTTTAAATTTGGAGGACATAAAAACCTCATCACTTGAACTAACTAAATTAACTAAAATACAAGCCAGGAAAGCCATGCTGAATCCCATTCCAGCCACCGCCTTTTTGAACACTCTAAGTAGCTCATTTTTTGGCTTAAATCGCTCACTGCCCACCCAGAGACAATCAGCATCCAGGCCCCACAACAACAGCAGTAGTGGCAACAGGTTCAGGCCAGCTTTTCAACTTTATGGACACAAAAATAAAGGCCGAGGACAAGAAGGAAGGTACAAGCAATAGCAGATTATGGAAGGAAAGCAAGCAATAATTAGGTCGTGATAGTACTTTAAGCCTACAGCTTTTCTGCAGAGGAAAAGTCTACTTTATTTTTTTGCTTACTAATGATGATTTAGCTTTTTAGCTTAGTTCTTTCCTTCTACAACACCCCAAAATCAGATGTAGAGTATGCAGAGGCAGCATGGGTCAAAATGAGGCCAGAGAAAACCATGAGACCTAATTCAGCAATCAAGCTTTATTCAGTCATTATTATACATAAACCTGCCCTTATAGTGGTTACTTAGGCCTAGGATTACTTTAGCAAAGTCAAACGATGTCCTAGCTACTTAGGCCTGGGATTACTTTTGCAAAGTCATATTCGGATGTAAGGGGCATAGGAGGCTGAGTTGACAAATTTGACAGCCTACAAAAGTTAATGACTGATTTATTTTTGGTTATAATTAAACTAGCTACGTTAGTCTCCTTAGACAAGTACTAGTTTGATCTTGGCCAAATCAATCCTTTTAATTTAGTTATATTGTAACTTAATGAAACCTAACACACTCCTGTAAGTGTTGGAATCATTCATGAATGAAAAATCAGATTTGGTTGTCCAAAACTTACTTCATTTTGGTGACAAACTTGAGCGAAGAGTTTGATTGAATCCTCTCTTCAAATCTTCTTTTCTCTCAAGAGCTGTATACCTTGAGTAATAGACGTGAGTAATTGAAGACAAAGTGGGTATATTGAGTCAAGTGGGAAGAAATGACGATGGAGGTTTGAATTTAAGATGCTGAAAGTTGGAGATTTTTTTTATTCATATTTTGAATTAAAAAGGTATATTTGTCACTTAACATTGAAATAACACTTTAACTTGATGTTGACTAGCTCTGCCCTCGGCTCTCTTCGACGACGAAGCGTAAGTACTGTAGCACGGTAACTAACTAGTTTGTAGCAGAGTTTCGTCGCCGCCGGTCCAGCCACTTCCGGCCTCTTCCGGCGCGGCATGTCTCCTCTCGCCTTCTCTCCTAGGGTTTTCGAGTGAGGCATGCCATGGCCAGGAAGAAGAAGTCACCATCTTCCATGTCGGGTAAGAAGGTAGCGAAGGCTCGGACAGCTGCGACTCAGACGATGACCCATCAGCAGGCTTCGCAGGGCTCGAAGTCCCCAATTCTCCCTACTCCTCACGCAGATCTGTTGTCAAAGAACTTGGAGAATGATCTGTTTGACGTAAGCATTGCTTCTGCTGGAATGGAGGACCCTCTGCCGAGAAATCCTATCCCAAACTCTGCCTCCCATGGCCATGAACAAGTGGCGACCCCTTCTGCAGGGCATAAGGGGTGTTTGTCCCAAGAAATTCTGAGCAGAGAAGGGGGTGCGCAGCCTGAAAACTCTAAATTCCCGCCTGCTGCCATGAATGACAGGATTTTGGTTTGGGATCGGTTGGAAGAGATTTCCCTTTCCCCTACTCCCTCCTGGAGGGATATTTTGGCAGGGAATCGTAACCCTAGCCAGGGAGAAAAGCTCTCCTATGTTCCACCTGCCATGGAAAATGACTCGCTGAGGGTCGAGCTAGACAAGAAGGAGGTGGAATCCGAAGCTGAATTATGGGCAAACACCCTGGTTGGTTATGTCTTTGGTGATGCTCCATCTTATAGCCAGATTTGTGGGTATGTTCAAGCACATTGGAAAGAGGTTCCGTTGCCGCAGATAATCCTCCATGCTTCGGGATTCTTTTTATTCAAATTCAAATCTATGGAAGATGCAAATTTCATCCTTGGGCAGCATTGGACATTCTTCAACAAACCCCTTGTCTTGAAGCTTTGGCATAGGAGGATGAAGATTGATAAGAATGAGATGCAGGTTGCCCCTCTTTGGATTAAATTTCCCAACCTACCTCTATAGTATTGGGGCAAATCTTCTTTGAGTCGTATAGCCAGTGCAGTAGAGAAGCCTCTCTGCACGGACGCTATCACCGTCTCCAGGGAACGTGTGTCATTCCCAAGGGTGCTTGTGGAGATTGATATAAAAAAACCACTCCTGGACTCGATGGTGATTGTTGATCCTGAGGGAGGGGAACTAGTTCAGGAAATTGATTATGACTGGAAGCCCATCTATTGCCATTTTTGTGACAGGTTCGGTCATGCTGCTTCCAATTGTAAGTATCACAGGGCTTCCAACAAGACCCCCAAGACTTCTGGCGAGAAATGGGTGATTATTAGAGACCACAGGAAACGTAAAGAGAGTGAGCCGGTGAATGATGATGGTAGGGCAAGCGGCGGCGATGATGTGGTTAGTGGGCATCCCTCATATCCTCCTGCCCCTGCAGCCAGGGCTACCCCGCGAGATCCAGGCACTCAGAATGGTTCAGGGTCCGGTTCACAGGAACCTGTCCCCCCGGGGTCCCTTTGGACCATCTTCCCCCCCATGAGCTGAGAGTCATCTCAAGGAACAGACCTGAATCACAAGATCCAAGTTGCCCAGTCGGCGTTTCGGGATCCGTGCAGAAACACTATGCTAGGAGAGGAGACCTACAATCCGATCCGGGTGGTCATGATTAGTTCTTGGAATGTCCGTGGGTTGAATAAGACTTCCAAGCACAAGGAAGTCAGCCTCTTTTGCAGAAGTAATTCATTATCTTTAGTTAGCTTCCTCGAGACTAGAGTAAAAGAAAATAAATGTAGTAAGGTATTTAATAAAGTAAGGAGTGGTTGGAATCTTATCCATAATTATTCCCAGCACCAAAATGGGAGCATTTGGGTCACCTGGGACCCATATGTGTGGAAGGTCATAGCCATTAGCATGTGTGATCAAGCCATACTTTGTGAAGTCAATCACTTGATGGGGAATTATTCCTTCCATGTGGGTTTCGTTTATGCTTTGAATAGTGGTATTGTAAGGAGAAGGCTATGGAGTTGGTTAAAACAGCACAGAGTTCTTGGCTCCCCTTGGATTCTTATAGGGGACTTCAATGTGGTCCTTCCTTACAGTGAGAAGTTCCAAGGCGACCTGCCGAATTCCACCGATATGAAAGATTTCCAGGAATGTTGTTTAGAGTTGGGCTTATCTGACTTGCAAGGCCAAGGAACGTTCTACACTTGGTCTAGCAAACGAGGGGGTACGGAGGAAGTCATGTGCAAATTGGACAGGGCCCTGGTTAACATGGAATGGCTGACATCTTTCCCCTCTTCTGTGGCGGAGTTCCTCAGTCCCCTTGTATCTGATCATAGCCTAGTAGTGGTTAATCTTCGGGTCTCTCCGTTCCAAGGTAAGAAGCCGTTTCGCTTCTTCCAATTCTGGACTGAAGATGAGGCTTTTTTACCCCTAGTGCGTTCGGTTTGGCATCAACCTTTGCAAGGGAACCCCCTGCTCAGAGTGTGCTCGAGACTCTAGATGCTCAAGATGGACCTCAAATAGCTGAATAAGGTAAAATATGGTGGTATCTCCCAGAAGGTTGCTGCGGTGCGTGAGGAGGTGTCTATTCTCCAGAAGAACTTCTCTGTCACCCTCCCATTCCCCATCTCAAAGACCAGTTGAATAGTCTTGAGAGCAAGTATGCTCATCTGCTTCACTGTGAGGAGATGTTCCTCAGGCAAAAAGCATGTATTCAATGGCTCCACTGTGGGGATTCAAATCACAAATTCTTCTATGCTAGAGAGAAGGAGAGACAAACGCGGAAAACTATTGCTTTTCTTAGAGGAGAGAATGGCAGGGAGATAAGGGGCACTCAGGAGATTCAGAAGGCCTTCAGTGACTATTATAAGCAGCTTTTAGGCACAGTCTCTCCCCCTTTCGGAGCTCTGGACCCATCCGTTGTGGATAGCACTTTATCTTATGAGCAGCAATTGGCTCTAAATGCTCCTGTTTCCAAAGAGGAGGTCCGAGCAGCTGTCTTCTCTGTTGGTGACACTAAGGCTCCAGGTGTAGATGGTTACTCAGCGGGTTTCTTCAAAAAGAGTTGGGATATTATTGGAGAGGAGTTATTCATGGCTATTAGAGATTTCTTCACTACCGGCTTCCTTCCTAGGAAGGTAAATATTACATCTCTTACCCTGGTCCCAGAAAAGCCTAACCCGCAACAGGTCACTGATTTTAGACCTATTGCTTGTTGCACCATGCTTTATAAGATCATATCGAAGATTCTTACACAGAGACTCCAAGGTATCTTGCCCTCAATCATCGATCATGCTCAATCTGCTTTCTTGAAGGGCCGAAGTATCGGTGAAAATGTGATGCAGGAGCATCTATTATCCAAGATATTAATTTAGTTGTTAATTTCTCTAAGTTAGGGGGACATAAAAACCTCCTCACTTGGACTAATTAGTTTAACTAAACCCCAAGCCATGAAAGCCATGCAAAACTTCAATCCAGCCACCACCTTTTGCACCTTAGTGGCTCATTTTTTTGGCTTAAATGGCTCACTACCCAGCCAAGGATAGGCTACAGTTCAAGTCTCACAATAGCAGCCCCAACAGCACTTTTCTGGGCAGATGTGGGCACTAGCAGCAGCAACAGCTATAAGTATCATAGGGGGCAGGCCTTTTTTGGAAGAAAAGAAACCTATGCTTAGGCTATGATGGCACTTTAAGCTTGCAGCAGAAAAGTTACTTTCTGCTTTATGCTTTTAATAATGTTTTAGTCTTTAGCATAAAAGCTACTTTTACTTTTTACTTTTAATGATGTTTTTAGCTTAGCTTAGCTTATCAACTTGTAAGGAGCCTCCCAAGTCAGATGTAAGACATTGGGAAGGTCCCAAACAATTCTGATTTCTTTGTTTCAGCTAGTACAAAGTCAACTTTAGTTTTTGTTAGGATTAAACTAGTTAAAGTTAGTCTCTTTGACAACTAACTAGTTTGATTAGTTAACCAAACCAGTCCTTTTTTGTTGAGTTGTATTACAACTAAATGAGACCCAACACTCTCCTATAAGTGTTGGGTTCACACTTGAATGGAAGAACAACTCAGAATTTGGCTATCTTATTTCTCTCAGCAGAAATCAGTCACCTTCAACTCTAGTGCATGAGTTTGAAGTTTGAATCCTAAAATCTCACAAGATTTATCCTAAGTGTTGAAACCTTAGGTGGTTCTTGTTAGTATATGATCTAAGGAGGTACCAAAGATCATATTCAACCCATTTTCTTCACCCTCTTCTCTGTTTTCTTATTTAGTTATCCCCCATTGATAACAACCTTCCTAACTTGACCCAATTTGTATTGGCATATGCATCAAAATGTGTTATTGGCTCATGAGTTGGTCAGGAAATATGCTCGAAGAGGAGTCTCCCCTAGATGCATGTTAAAGTTAGACCTCCAAAAAGCTTTTGACATGGTCAATTGGAGCTTTGTGAGGAACCTCCTGCTTCTATATGGCTTTCCTTATCAGTTTGTAAAGCTGGTTACCGCTTGCTTGGAAACTGTGGCCTTCTCCCTATCCTTTAATGGCGTGCTATCTCCACCTTTTCGGGCGAAAAGAGGTTTGAGGCAGGGAGATCCCCTCTCCCCCTACTTATTTGTCCTTGTCATGGATTACCTGTCCAGATGCCTTAAACAGTTATGGACAAATAATTCTTTCAAAGGCCATCCCAGATGTAGAGCTTTGAAGATAACCAACCTAAGCTTCGCGGATGATATCCTTTTATTCTGCGATGGTGATTTACTTAGTGTTAAGTGTCTTAAGGATGTCCTTAATCATTTCTCTAGGATCTCGGGGTTGATTCTAAACCCTCAGAAATGTACTGTCTATTTTGGTGGCGTGTCATCTGATGTTAAAGGAGCAATTATCGATCTTCTGGGGTTCCAGGAAGGTGCTCTTTCGATTACCTATCTTGGCCTTCCTCTAACCTCTTCGAGAATCTCGGCTAGCCTTCTCCAACCCATGTTGGAAAAGGCTACAGCTCGGCTTAGACACTAGAGTACTATCTTTCTATCTTATGCGGGGAGACTTCAACTTCTCAAGTCTGTTTTATTTAGTATACAGCTTTATTTTAGCCAAGTGATCCTCCTTCCAAGAAAGATCCTCCATCAGTTCGTGAGTCTCTGTCGAAACTTCCTTTGGTCAGGAAAGATACATGTCAGAAGACGAGCCCTGGTTTCATGGGAACAGATTTGTGTTCTCCCAAGGCCGAGGGTGGGCTTGGTTTCCTCAACCTGAAAATTTGGAATCAGTGTGCTTTGGGTAAGCTCCTTTGGAATATCGCTACTAAGAAGGATTCGCTGTGGGTGAAGTGGATTCATGCTGTGTACCTTAAGAATATAAATGTGTGGGAGTATAATCCCACTACTTATACTTCCTGGATGTTTCAGAGAATCCTGCTTGTGCGCCCTCAGCTACAAAGTTTTCTCCAGTCGCGGTGCTCAAATGGTTATACTGATTATAGCATCAAAGCTGCTTATGAAGCTGTGCGCCCCAAACAGGAAAACCAAAAGTGGACCCAGCTGGTGTGGAACTCCCTTAACTTGCCAAGACACAGTTTCCTTATTTGGCTGGCATTCAGGGATAGATTGATGACTAAAGCAAAACTTTGGGAGATTGGTATGGATGTATCGGAGCAGTGTGTGTTCTGCCAACAGGATCTAGAAACCCGGGACCATTTGTTTATCCACTGCCCTATTACAACGGCTATATGGAGGAAAATTCGAAGATGTGCTGACAAAAGAGACCCTATTCAGGGATGGCAACAGGAGGTGCAATCATTGTTGAAAAGATCTAGACAAAATAGACAGAAAAAGCAGATCCTAGGAGCTCTTTTTTCATCTTATATTGCAAATGTATGGTATGAGAGGAACTTGAGGATCTTTGAAAACCGTAGTAGAGCTGTTGATAGTATTAGTCAAGCTATTGCCTTAACTGTAGCTAGACGTTTATTGCACCCATACTATAAGGCTAAATTCCAAAAGTGGGCTGGTCTTGTTGACTGTATGGTAGGTTGATATCTGGTTTGTAATATTTCTCCTTTTCACAAGTAATAAAATTTCTTACTTATCGAGAAAAAAAAAATAGACGTGAGTATATGTTCTTGAGGAGTACTTGAGTTCATATTTTCTATCCTTCAACCTCCATTTCTCTTCTCCATTTTGGTGGTAATTACCCTCAATTCTACCATCTCCTACCACGACCCAAATTGTTTCCCATATACATCAAGTGTTGCATGAACATTTCTGCCTTTTGTTTTTTACCCTCAATTCTCCGCTTCTCTCTTTCTCCCTCTACTTGTTTCCAACCATTAGAACCACAATATAGGAGAATAGGTAGAATTGGTTCAACATATTACAAGTGATCGAGGAATGCAAACTAGTTTGTAAGCCCAGACCAAACCAGAATCATTAAGCAATAAGCTAAAACACTCTGCTATGAAGTTTTTGTTTGATCCCAAGGCATTTGAGATAAGACTTTGACATTTTAACTAAATCTATACTTATGAAAATACAATCATGGAGCCTTCAAATAGCGCTGATGTTTCTTCAGAGCACATCTATCACGGGCAAAGTTGTCTACCTTTTAGAGTTTCAGAGTTCAACCATCAATAATATTCTCATAAGTTATGATATGAACGCATCTTTGCTCCCAAATAGATGCTAACATATAAAGATTGGCCATCTACCACCACCATACACATGATACATCAGCCAAAGAAGAATCATAAACCAGACCAAAGCTACCAGGAATTACAAATGCATAATTCCTACCTATGCATTTTCATGTATGGAATGAATCTCTATAACCTAAATACTCCTCAAACATCAAATATGAAAGTATAATTGCAATTTGCAAACATCTTATATAACATGGATATGGATTTAAAATATATTGTTTTATGAAATGTGAAGGTGCAGTTTTACTTGCAAGTTTATAAGGAAATAACAGCTGAAATGTTTTATCAGCTATTACTAAAGGTCCCACTGAATGAACAGTAACCTTTGTGATGCATATGGGAATACAAATTGGGTAAAACTTGGATGATGATAGTTTAGGACCAACTTCCACCAAAAATCAAAAGAAGAAGATAGAGAAAAGAGTAAAAACATGATCCTCAGGCACCTCCTATGATCATATACTCAAAATCACCATCCAAGAGGTTTGACACGTAAAATAAAGAAGGTGAGCTTTTGAAGATAAAATTCAATCAAACTCTTCACTCAAGTTTGAAGATTCATCTCGCCAAAAGGGAGGACAGTACAAGCAACCAAATCTAATTTTCTATTTATATGTGACTAATACTTTTAGAGTGTGTTAAGTCCTATTTGGTTACAAAAAAACTTAACCAGACATAAGTGGGCTAACTTGGTTACAATCAAACTAAATATTTACCTAAGAGAAGTGAAACTAACTAGTTTAAATCTAACCAAGAGTACAATCAGCCATTAACTTTTTGGTTTGTCAAAACCTCGTGCAATCAGCCCTCCTATACCCTTAACTGATAATATAATGTCCTACACATTAACAAGCTAAAACTAATAGCTAGGAATCATTACTTCACAAAAATCAAAGCTAACTTATAGTCTTTCATGTAGCAAATTTAAAGTATAAGCATAGGCTAATTAAAGCTGGCTTTCCTTCAAAAAACCCCACCAACTCTCTACTTTCTGTCGTTATCCTAATGGCCCAGAATTTCTATATCCAATCAACCCAATTCTTGATGGGTCTTGATAAGTCCCTCAATGAGGTGCGAGGTCAAGTGCTTGGAACCACACCCTTACCCAATCCACATGAAGTATTTTCAGAAGTGTGTTGTGAGGAAAGCATGAAGCAGGTTATGATGGGACAACTTACCACACCTTCAGCCGCTGATAGTTCAGCCCTTGATGCTGCCACCTATGGCATTTCTCAAAATACAATAAGCATACACCATGAAGAGGACACTCTTGGTGTGATCATTGTAAGAAGCCAGGAATTTGCATGGCAAACAACCAGACTAGAAGCCAAGGTGCATTGGTGGAGGATAAGAAAGTCCCAAAACCAGGTTCCTTTTACAAAAGGCCAGCAGTAACTTCTTCAGCATCTGATCAACAAAGCAAATCTATCAACCACCCCATTACTTACACAAATAGGAGGAGAATCATCTCAAAACATTAAAAATCAGGCTCTCCATGTGGCAAGTCATCTTCCCCATCTTAGATAGTAAAACCTGGAGCATCTGATCACATGACAAGTAATAGATCTCTTTTTTACACTTTTAGCCCTTGTCTAGATAATCAAATTGTGGCACAGCCAATAGTTCACACTCTAAGGTGGCTCGAATAGGAACCATATGTATCTCAAACATGTTTATTCTCCACTCAATCTTGTTTTTTCCTAATCTAGATTGTAATCTTATCTCTATGAACAAATTCAAGATAGATCTTCACTATCTGATTAAATTTTATGCCAAATCTTTGTGTTTTTCAGGACTTGAGCTCAGGGAAGATGATTGGCAATGCTGAATATTGTGCAAGCTTATAAATCCTTAAAACATATATGTCTTCGGTCTTTCCCATCAATAGTAAGTCTAGTATAAGCCTCCATTGTCAGTCAATTAACCATCATAAGGCCATTAACCAACCAATAAGGATAGCACATTCATGTTGTGGCACTTTCACCTAGGTCATCCAAAATTCTTATACTTGAAATGTTTATTTCCATCTATAGAGAATATTAGAGAATATTGGATAATATCCAGTGAACTCACTACTGGATATTATCCATAGCTTGGGAGAATAAAAAGGTCCAGATTTGATGCTGGATATTAGGAGCTATTATTTAACTTTTTCTAAGATATGTTATCTCCTATTTATTAGGAAATTGTTAGGATACATGGCAGGAGAATCTACTCCTTGCCTATATATATATGTACCCATGCATAATATCAATAATAATAAGAGTGATTAAAACTCTATTTTTCTCCCAAATTCGCATGGTATCAGAGTCAGGTTCAAACCCAAAACCCTAGTCGAAAATATGGCTTTTGAAGAAACCTCGGTCATCTCCTCCATGCCAAGCAACGGCAATGACAGTATTACTGTCCCTTCATCCTTCCAAATTACTATTTGGAATGAGCACAATCGGTAAAATTAGCCATTGGTGAAGGAGGAAGGATGGGATATCTTACCAATGAGGAGACCAAACCAGAGGAGAATAATCCCAAATTTAAGACCTGGAGGTCTGAAAATTTCCTAGTTACTGCATGGCTTCTCAACTCCATGGAAGGATCTATTGCTAAACCACACGTTTATGAAGACTAAAAAGGAAATTTAGGATTCCATTTGTACAACATACTACTCATCCCAAATATTTGAGTTGAAGTCTATAATGTAGCACTCAAAGCAAAGAGACAAAGATATAACCACCTACTATAATGAGATGGTAATTGGGTAGCAGGAATTAGATCAATATTATGACAATAATGGGAGAATTCGAATGATTGTGAGGTTTATGAAGCTTGAAGAGAATGATCGTGTCTATATGTTCTTGGCTGGGATCAGCCATATTTTAGATGAAGTAAAAGGAAGAATCTTCGGAAGAAAGCCACTGCCATACATAAGGTAAGTTCATTCAGAATCAGAAAGAGGCTCCAAAGAGGGTTATGTTGCACACTCAACAATCAGCTATGAATCCAGAATTGGAGAGCTCTGCCCTAGTTGCACACAAACCCAGTACAGATGGTGAGAGGAGAAAGAAACCATGGTGTGATCATTGTAGAAAGCCATGGCATACTAAGGAAAGTGCTGGAAACTTTATCCTCACTTGAAACCCCCTAACTCAAAGAGAAATTCTAATGGTAAAGCAATGCAAACAACCATGGATAAAACTTAAGAACAACAAGTTGATTCAAGAGGGTCTCCATTCACTCAAAGAACAAGTTGAGCATCTCCTAAAACTTCTTCAATCCTCACAATCCTCTATTAGTTCTTGCTCTCTAGCTCATCAAGGTAATATCAGCTATCCTTTCTCCTATAATGTCATATCCACACCTATTTGGATTCTTAATTCTAGAGGAATAAATCACATGACAAACTGCTTCCAATTATTTAAATCCTATCAACCTTGAGCTAGAGATCAAAAAATCAAGCTGGTAGATGGATCACTCTCTGCTGTTGCCGATATAGGATCTATCCAACTCACTCCCTTACTATCACTTGATAAAGTTCTCCATGTCCCTAAATTATCATGCAACTTACTCTCTATCAACAAGTTGACTCATGATATTAAATGTCAAGTTAAATTCTATTCCTCACATTATGAATTTCAGGATCAAGTCTCAAGGAAGATGATTGGCAATGCTAAGGAGATTGATGGGCTTTATCAATTCTTGGGGAATTCGAAATCTTGGCAATCTGCCCACAATTCATGTTTTAGGTCTACTTCTGTTTCTCATAATTATGAAATAATGTTATGGCATTACCAGTTAGGTCATCCCAGTTTTACATATCTAAAACAATTGTTTCCAAAATTATTTATTAATAAAGATCCCATAGTTCTTCATTGTGCAATATACACTTTGGCTAGGTATCATCAAGCCATCTAAGCCATCCAACCCTATAAACCCACTGCACCTTTCACTCTTATAAACAGTGATGTTTGGGGATCCTCTTGAATTCCAACCACAACAGGAAAAAGATGGTTTGTGACCTTCACTGATGATCACACCAGAATAAGCTGGGTATTTTTTATGAAAGAGAAATCAGAAGTAACAGTTATATTTAGGAACTTTTACAACATGGTTCAAACCCAGATTAACACAAACATTAAAATCTTTAGAAGTGATAATGGTTGAGAATTATTTAATGCAGTATTAGGAGATTTTTTCTTAAAAAAGGAGATAGTCCACGAAAGCTCATGCAATGATACCCCAAAACAGAATGGGGCAGCTAAGCGTAAAATAGACACCTCCTAGAGGTATCTCATGCCACTAGATTTACAAATCATATCCCAAAATATCTATGGGGGGATTCCATCCTAACACCCATTTACTTGATCAATCATATGCCATCTAAGGTCCTGAATTTCAAAACACCCTCAGACACTTTAGGGGAAGATTTTTGGCTGTATAGTCTTCGTATTTGAGAACAAGGGTGATAAACATGATGCTAGAGCCAAGCGATGTATTTTTGTATGATACTCACCTACTGAAAAGGGTTACAAATGCTATGACCCCAGATCCAAGAAAACCTTTGTTACTATGGATGTTAAACTCTTTGAAACTCAGCCCTATTTTAAATTTTATCTCCAGGGGGACACTTTACGGGAAGATTCGTCCTACGGGGGAGTGCTACATAACCTGAATCTAGAATTTACGCCTATTAGCACTAATAAAGAAGAATAGGTTGAAAATTCCATCCCTATTATGCATAACCAGTAGGAAAATAAAGAGAGTATGATGGATAAACTAAATGATAGGAATAACCCATGTTTTGGAGAGAGCCTAAATCCTAATTCAGAAAGAAATCTTCCTTCAAATCACGAGAATGAAAACCAATATCTTAACTCACAGCAAGGAAACGAGACTCCCATTGCTCCTCCTCTTGATCAATTGAATGAAACAGAAGTAGGTCTTAAGACTAATATATAATCTGGACAAATATACTCAAGGAAAACTCCTTACAAAGGTAAAGATTCCGCACACCCCTTGCATTGCCATGAATATGTACCGGGGCCACTTCCTACCACTATAAGTACTTCTCCTTCTCATTCAAATCAATCACATCAAGATAGTACGTCATTTCCAGATTTGAATCTTCCTATTGCTACCAGAAAAGAAACTAGATCTTGCACTAGTCATCCTTTGTATCCACTATCAAAATTTATCACTTTTAAACACCTCTCACCCTCTTTTTCTACCTTCTCTACTCATACATCTTCTGTGGAGATTCCAAATAATGTTCAAAATGCTCTAAAGGTTCTTGAGTGGAAGAAGGCAATCCTTGAAGAAATGAGTGCTCTTGAGAAAAATAAGACATGGGAAGTTGTTACTCTAACAAGAAGAAAGTCTCTAGTTGGGTGTAAGTGGGTATTCACTATGAAATACAAGGCTAATGGTACTCTGAAAAGATATAAGGCATAATTGGTAGCAAAGGGCTTCACACAGAACTATAGGATTGACTACACCAAAACATTTGCTCCTGTGGCAAAACTAAATACAATTCAAGTTCCGTTATCTGTTGCTGCCAACCTTGATTGGCCCCAATATCAATTGGACATTAAGAATGCGTTCTTGAATAGCGATCTAAGAGAAGAAGTTTACATGACACGACCACCAGGCTTTAAGGATAAGTTTGGCTCAAAAGTGTGCAAGTTAAAGAAAGCACTCTATGGCTCGAAGCAGTCTCCTCGAGCATGGTTTGAGAAATTTACTAAATCAATGAAGAGACAAGAGTATACTCAAGCTTAAGGTGATCATTCAATGTTTACTAGACACTCAAGAGATGGAAAAGTGTTAGTGTTAATTGTATACGTAGATGATATCATTGTGACAAGAAATGATTTGGAAGAAATGGATCAACTAAAAGTTGGATAGGCCAGAGAATTCGAGATCAAGGACTGAAGAGCTCTAAAATACTTTCTAGAAATGGAAGTTGCCAGATCAGGAAAAGGCATTATGGTGACTCAACGCAAGTATGTGATAGACCTTCTTCACGAAGCTGGTTTGAGTAGCGGCAAACCAGCTAATACACCAACAGATGCTAATATAAAATTAGGGTCTTATAAAGATAGCCAGCAAGTTGATACAACTAGGTACCAATGGCTAGTTGGGAAGCTAATTTATCTTTCTCACACTCATCCTAATATTGCTTTTGCTGTTAGGTTGGTTAGCCAATTCATACATTCCCCGCGCACTGACACCTAAATGCAGCATACAGAATTGTGAGGTACTTGAAATGGTCACTTCGGCGAGATTTATTATTCAGGAAGAATAAGCAGAGGGAGATTGAAGCTTTCACTGACCGAGACTGGGCAGTATCCATTGAAGATAGAAAGTCTACTTCTGGTTATTGTACATATATATGGGTGAATCTAGCCACTTGGAGAAGTAAGAAACGGAATGTGGTAGCGAGGAGTAGTGCAGAAGCTGAATTTTGAGCCATGGCTTAGGGGATTTGTGAGCTAATCTAGCTTAGAAGGATTATTAGTGAATTATGTCTACCAGTTAGCAAGCCCATGAAATTGTACTATAACAACAAGGCAGCCATAAGCATTGCACAGAATCCATTTCAACATGATCGAACGAAACATGTTGAGATTGACAGACATTTTATAAAGGAAAAAATTGAAGAAGGTGCAATCTGTCTACCATTTGCATCCACTACTCAGTAGACAGCAGACATTCTTACAAAGGCGTTATTCAAGCCTAATTTTGATTTTTTTGTTGGCAAGTTGGATATGGTTGATATCTATGCACCAACTTGAGGGGGAGTGTAAAGAATATTGGATACTATCCAGCGAACTCACTTCTGGATATTATCCATAGCTTGGGAGAATAAAAAGGTCCAGATTTGATGCTGGATATTAGAAGCTATTATTTAACTTTTTCTAAGATATGTTATCTCCTATTTATTAGGAAATTGTTAGGATACATGGCAGGAGAATCTACTCCTTACCTATATATATATGTACCCGTGCATAATATCAATAATAATAAGAGTAATTAAAACTTTATTTTTCTCCCAAACTAGACCATCATTATTTTTCAATAAAAATATATATTTATTTCAATGTTTTCCAACTTTCTAAGCATACTCAACGTACATATTCACCTCGACCATGCATACCAACTCAATCATTCCCTCTTATCCTTGGTGACATCTAGGGCCCAACTAAAATACCTAATATATCTAGAGCTAAACAGTTCTTCCTCCTAGTTGAAGATCAAATCCAATTAAGCTGGTTATTTCTGATGAAAGAAATATCAGAAACTAGTCAATTGTTTAATAAGTTTCTTACTATGATTAAGACCCAATTTGACACCAATATTCAAATCCTCAGAATTGACAATCCTTGAGATTTTTTCAAGTCCTTTCTTAGTCCCTATCTCTAATCGAATGGGATCATCCATAAATGTTCCTGTGTTAACACACCTCAATAAAATAGTGTGGTTGAACACAAAGCTGCCTGCTCTTTAATCATCCAATCCAATGTTCTTAAAAGATTTCGAGGAGAAGTTGTTCTCATTGTCATTTATTTAATAAATAGAATTCCCTCACATATCCTCAAATATAAATCTCCAATACAAACACTTCTTGAATACTATCCTAATTCCCATGTAATATCACAAATTCCATTTAGAATTTTCAGATCCACTGCATTTATTCATATATATCCTCACAATAAGGGAAAACTTGATGAATGTGCACTCAAGTGTATATTCATAGGGCACTCATCAAACAAGAAAGGGTATAAATGTTTTCCTCTCGACACCAAAAAATTTTATCACACCATGGATATCACTTTCTTTGAAAATCAACCATTATTCTCTAATTCTGCAATCCAGGGGAGACTAACACACATGAATTCCAAAATTGGGATTGGAATTCTCTTATTGATCTTGTCCTCACATGTGCCCCTAGATCGAGGTTATCTAGACCTATAAGTCCCACACCAAGGAATTCTAACACACATGAGCCACAAAACCCTCCAACCTCAATCAATGAGCCATCGAACTCCACTACTTTATCACCAACCGTATACCTAGATTGCCTCTACCTTCCCAATGAGTCTATAAAAGTCTACACAAGGAAAAGGCAACCCCAACAACCTACTCGAACATCAGCAAATGAGGAGTTTACTCCAAGCTCAACTAATCTTGAAAGTGCACATGTTGATGCAGAAACTAATTCAATGTCTGATATTGATATTGATAAGGTGACAAATCATTATCCGGATTTAGACCTTCCTATTTCTTAAAGGAAAAGAGTACACTCACGTACTTAGCATCCCCTACACAACTACATGACTTATTCAAATCTGTCTCACAAATTTCAAGCTTGCGTAACAACTCTTAATAAATAAATAAAAACATATACCTAACACAATGTATAATGCTCTAGAAATTATTAAATGGAGAACTGGCACCCTAGAAGAAATATGAACTCTTGAAAAGAATGGAACTTGGATCCTCACTACTCTACCACCTAAAAAACACACAGTAGGGTGCAAGTTACCACTTGCAATCTCAAGCCGACCACACAGTCTTCACCAAAAACTTCACTAATGGCAAAGTTACTGCATTGATAAGTGTATGTGAATGACATAATCCTCATAGGATATCATCCAAAAGAACTGAGAATGCTCAAGCTTCAACTATCTAAAGAGTATGAAATCAAAGACCTAGAACAATTCAAGTAAATTTTGGGAATGGAGGTAACTAGATCAAAGAAAGGAATTTCAACTACCCGGCGAAAATATGTCCTATATCTCCTCAAAGAAAATAGTATGAGTGGGTGTAGGCTGGAAAACATTCCCATGAACCCTAACATAAAGTTGAAGGATCGAAATGAAGACAAGGTTGTAGATAAAGGACGATACCAGTGCTTAGTAGGGAAACTGATCTACTTAACTTATACTTGCCCAGAGAAAATACAGATACCTAACACAATGTATAATGCTCTAAAGATTCTTGAATGGAGAACTGGCACCCTAGAAGAAATATGAACTCTTGAAAAGAATGGAACTTGGGTCCTCACTACTCTACCACCTAGAAAACACACAGTAGGGGTGCAAGTGGATTTTTTAGTAAAACGGAAAGATGATGTTAATGTTGAGCGTTTCAAAGCCAGGTTGGCAGCAAAAGGGTATACCCAATCATATGGAATTGACTACCAAGAAACATTTGCAACTATAGCAAAAATCGATACAATATGTGTCTTGTTATCCATTATTATGAATCAAAACTGGTCATTGTTCCAACTTAACGTATATGGGTATTCCACCTGGTTTCAAGACTAATTACATATTAGGCAAATTGTGTTGACTACGCAAGGCTCTATATGGACTCAAACAATAACCCCATGCATGGTTTTGCTTATTCATAAAGTTACCACTTGCAATCTCAAGCTGACCACATGCTCTTCACCAAAAACTTCACTAATGGCAGAGTTACTACATTGATATTATATGTGAATGACATAATCCTCATAGGATATCATCCAGAAGAAATGAGAAAGTTGAAGCTTCAACTATCTAAAGAGTTTGAAATCAAAGACCTAGGACAATTAAGGTACATTTTGGGAATGGCGGTAGCTAGATCAAAGAAAGGAATTTCAACTGCCCAGCGAAAATATGTCCTATACCTCCTTAGAGAAAATAGTAGTGGGTGTAGAAAACACTCCCATGAACCCTAACACAAAGTTAAATATCGAAATGAAAAAATGGTTGTAGATAAAGAACGATACCAGAGCTTAGTAAGCAAAATTGATCTACTTAACTCATACTTACCCAAATATAAGCTTTGCTTTGAGCAATGTAAGTCAGTTTCCAAGCAATCCATCAAAAGCTCACTTAGAGGTAGTGTATCATATAGTTAGATACCTTAAAGACAATCCTGGAAAGGGACTCATGTTCAAGAAAACCTCGAATCACTCGATGGAAGTTTCCACAGATGCGAATTGGGTTGGGTAACCCATTAACAAAAGATCAATCTCAGGATATAGTTCATATGTATAGGGAAATATGGAATCATGGTGAAGCAAGAAGCAGCCAGTGGTAGCCCACGGCAGTGTTAGGATGAGTTCCAAGCCTTGGCACAAAGAATATGTTAAGGAATCTGGTTGAAAAGGCTACTGAATGAAGTTAGAGTAAAGATCTCAGGCAAAACATACATTTCATTAGTGAGAAGATAGAAGACAATGTTACATCTCTACAACATGTTCCATCAAAATTTCAAGCAGCAGACATCCAGACAAAGGCTCTTTTTTACCCTTCACTGAACAAAGTCCCACACTTAACTTGATGATACCAACTAGTTTGACGGGGAATGTAGAAAATCAAACTATTTCTATAGGATATTATTTCAGTATTTTTAGTTCCTTAATTTAAGGAATGGATTCTATAGTATATCTAATTCCTTGATTTAAGGAACAGATTTTGTAGTACATCTGGTTCCTTGATTTAAGGAATAGATTGTCATGGTTTAGGTATAATTTTTTCTTATTTTTACTGTTGCCTTTATTTACTTAGGAAATGATATTTACTTACTTAGAAAATGATATTTACTTCCCAAACATGGATAAAATCAGCTCCTAGAATCTAGGATTCCACTATGCGTATTATCAACTCTTCCATGTATATATATTTATGCTTCATGCCTAATAAAAATCAAGTTTTCTATCTTTGATCAACTACATTTTGGTCATTAATTTTACGAATTTGAAGATCATGAAACTCTTCTTACTTAGACTAATTAATATAGCTAAATTACATAAGCCATGCAATCACCAATCCAGCCCCCCACTTTTATCAACTTTAGGCGGCTCATCAAATGGCTTACAAGCCACCACCTAGGCTGTGTCTTTGTCTAGTTCATGGAGCTTAATTTGACACAAAGTTTCAAGGCATAAAGCAGTTCCTAATCAAGTATTTGTGCATCAGAATTCAGGGAGAAAAACAGACATAATTCAGCAAGTGGGGCACAGAATTGGATGGACAGCTGCTGCTGCAACCGGCGGTGAGCTCAGCAGCTACAGCTAGACTTTTGAGTGTCTTTTGGGCACAAAAATAAAGGGAAAATTCAATGGGACAGCAAGTACAGTGCAACAGCTGATTAAGGAAAAAACATTATGGAAGAAAAAGTAAACTCCGAAAAAAGATCATAATTGCACTTTTCATGCCTGCAGCAGAGTTTACTTTTTGTTTTTCCTTTTTCCTTTTTTCTTTTAGCCTTTGCTTTTTGCTATTTAATGATGTTTTAACCTCTAGCATTAAGGCTATTTTTTTCTTTTTCCTTTTTGATGATGTTTTTAGCTTAGCTTAGCTTTTGTTTACTTGTAAAACACCCCAAAATAGAGGGGCAGACAGCATGAGTCAAATATCAGGTCAGAAAACCCATCATACTTGAAAGACCCTTTGATTAGAATTAAATTAGATAAGGGTAGTCTTTTTGACAAACAACTAGTTTGATTAGTTAATTGATGCATATGAAATACAAATTGGGTCATGCTAAGGAAGATAATGGATTAGGATAATTAAAATTGAAAACATAAAGGGAGGTTGAAGAAGAGGAAAATATGAACCTAAGTATCCTTTAAATTCATATATTCACTATCACCATCCAAAGTATTCAACTCATAAGATTGTGAGGATAAATTCAATCAGACTCTTCCCAATTAAAAAGAGAGCAAAATATGAGGCAACAAAATCTGATTTCATTCATATGTGACACTAACATTTACAAGGAAATGTTAGGCCCCTTGAGTTAAAAAAATAACACAATAACCTTCTATGGACAGATTTAATTACACACTAAATAGATAGTTTTCCTAATACAAGCTAACTAGCTAGCTTGAAACAAACAAAAACAAATCAGCTTTAAAGATGGCCTAGGGGTTGAAATTTGAAAATCACAAAAGAAAACACCTTCCCAATGACTCCTACATCTGACTGGGAGGTTCAACAAGTAACATGGTCAGCTAGCTACTTGGAAAGATAAAAGATAAGCTAAAAATCATTCTAACCAGCTCTAATGATGTCCTATGGCTAGAATTTCGAAATTATGAGCTTAGGACATCATCTCCATGCTCTTACAACCTGACTTGTTTATTCCCACAAGTTAACAAGATAACTTAGTAGGGTTGACATAATTAATTTGCAAAAAGTAAACTAGCCTTCTAGTAGCCTGTAAGACTTGATCTCCTAAGTACAACAATAAACTAAAAAGTCATAAAAGTTGTCGCACTTCTTTACACAAACCAGACCTGCCACTGTACTTGTCTTTTTTTTTTTCTCTCCATTTTTTATGTGCCCAAACATTGTCCAAAAGTTGCCCAATCTAGATGCTAAAGCAGTTGCATTATTGGTGACTTGATTTTGTGTTGTTTTTCTTCCATAATCAGTATCTAATTGTCCATGTTGCTTCTTTGCCTCTTTCCCTTCATTTTTGTGCCAAAAAAATGGTCAAAATCACAGCCATGGGCTGCTGTTGGTGCTGATCTTCATTGGCAATTCATAGGGCTGGAAATGAGCCATTTTGAGCCACTAAGAGTTATCAAAAGATGGTGGCTTGCATGGCATGGATGGAAAGCTAATTCTCAACCAGTTTATGGAAGTTTTCAACACTCGTCCTTGGCCTGGTTGGAAAGCATACAAATTTGGGATCTTTGTTATTCAAAATATAGCACTGGAACGAAAAGGTAAAAATAAAACCATCATAATTTGTGTTAGCAATAACTAAAGTGTTTAGTGGATGCTCTTGCATCATTAACCAAATTAGTCCTTTTATTTTTAGTTCAGTTAGGTTGTAAATTAAAAACGATGCATATTCTATAAATGCCAAGCTCATCTAATGAAAGAAAGCAGACCAGATTTTCTGATGCATATTGCTTCTCCTTGGCTAACTGCCACCAGGCCCACCCCTATCTTACTCAAGTGAAGAGTTTGATTTTTATCCTTAAAAATCTTACGTACTTGATCCTAAGAATTTAAACCCTAGGTGGTGTCAAACCGTGGGAGGTACCTAAAGATCAAAATAACTTCTTTTTCTCCATTCTCTCTATTTTTTTATTTTTATTTTTTTTTCATTTTGGTGGAAATGATCCAAAACCACCCTAATCTAGCATGATCCGATTTGTTTTTCATGCACTGGCAAATCAAGTACTGCTTCCCTAGTAGTATAATAACGAACCAAACATAAAGCATTATTACTTTTGGTACAGTTTACATATTTTGAAGTACAACTGAAAAAAGATGTTGCTTCCTTTGTACCAAACAAGGCCCTAGCTCTTTTCAAGATCTTGTGATACAAAGATAACATCTATAGATGGGTATAGCTGACATTTAATAGGGGTAATGTCTCTTTAGTGGTATTTATTTGTTTTAGCTAGTCATTTCAAATATTTCTCTTGCCCATGTTGATGTTTATTGTCTATTCATATACTTAAATTATCTTTATGTGTCTCTTAGTGTTTTTTCTATGGATCTATCAGATACTGCCTTTCAATCAGATTCGTGATATTCAGGTTGCACAATGAAACCTAGCAACTAGTTAAGGATCATTTCTTTGTTTTTTTTTTTTTTTTTAAGCAAGGAGACCAGGTAATACCTAATTTGATCATCACTATTTGTCAACTGATAAAACAAACAACTTTAAAGTAATAAGTTGATTTTAGATTATTAACTGCTCACCAAAAGGAGTTACACAGTTCTGACTATGAAGCCCCAACACCATGCTTTCAAGCCTAAAATAGTATTCCATCACCATAAAGAAACACCACTTAGAAAATAATACCAAAATTTTGCCTCAAAAAGATCGGTCAACCCCAAAACAAAATCTTTAAAATGAATAAGAATTCTGTTTATACCATTCTACGCATAGCACGCTCAAAGCACCAAAAGGCATCAGCTTCATTTTCAAGAAGAATGACCATGGGAGAGCAAATATCATTCATCCCTGCATAAAAATAACAATAAAATGAATTAAAAATAACTGGGGAATCTTGATAAATGCATAGCAATGAAATCAGAAGTCTACTCCTGCATCTTTACATTTCAAATCGAGAAGGGCAAATAACACAGTCTTCAAGCAATATCTAATTTTTGAATTTCTAATTGTGCTTGACCTCAGCAATATTACTTGTTAGCAATTTAAAAAAGTGTGAATGGACATATTACTAAAACTACAAGTTTACTCTTCCCCAGCCATTTTGAACATTTCTGCCTCAAAGGATAATAATAATAATAAAAAACATGAATGTAAAAAGACTATTTTTATTATGCTGGAAAAAGGAAAAAGAAGCTAAAAGAAAGCCCCATGACACATAAGAAACTTGCTCAAATAAATATTCATCACCTTGAACATAACCGATGTCACTGTCAACCCAAGCATAAATAGCCAGAATATTCCAAAGTTTTGCTTGGTTCAATTCATTCTGATAAAACACAAGTGGTTGATCCGTCCGCAAAACATCCAGACCTGTGAAAGAGGTTACATGGCAATACAATATAGATCAAATGGGAAAAAACCAAGAGCCCTATCGTGAAGAAAGGCAGAGTTGACAAATGAAACAGGAATGAAGATAATCAGACTTGGTGAACTTATGAGTTGATTTCATATGCTTTTTTCCCATAAACAAGCCACGTGCAGTTTGGAATAAGCTAGTTTAACTTCTAAGTTGCAGATAAGGTATCTAAAGTTGAGAAATGTCGCTCTCAAGAAGGCCTGCTGATAAGACAGGCCGGACCATTTATCACTTATAATGAATTAGATAAACCATGTAAGATCAACTAATCCTGATTCAACCAAGCTCCAGTTAAGTTAAAATATTAATACCTCGAAGCATAAGAAACCAATAATATATCTATGCAACAAATGCTAAAGTGCTAAATTCTATTACCAAATGAAGGTGGCCTTCCAGGTATATCACAGAATCTAAATTCCATTCCAATTAAACTATGATTTGGTTCAACATATTCAAGTCCAGCAATTATCGTGATTTATTAGTGCATAATCCATCTCATTATGAGCTCCAAAATGAGCAAGCTGAAAGACCATGGAAATGAAATATATCAATCCTGCTCCATATATAAAGACTCCTTTTGTACCAAAAAGTGAAAATTGGCACACCCTCAATAAAATAAATTTTGAATCTATGTTCTAAAAGTAAAAGATAGTTATTTTATATATTTCTTTATTTTCAACTTAATTAACTTACATCAATAACTTTTAAAACTTTGACTTGGTATGTCTTATAGGTGAAAGTCACTCTTAACCCATTCAAATTCTATTTAATACATTTACTTATTCAGCATTGCCGTATTGCTTTTTTAAGTATACTATTTATTTATTTTTTATCAAACACTTTTGATAAGCATCATTTTTTAATCTGAGGCGTATTCAAGAGTTTTACAACTAACATGAAATTATAGATAAATAGTTGGAATTAAAGATAATTGCTTAACTCATTTAAACTTAACAGCTCCTCATGGAATTTACAATACTCCCACCGTCCCAAGTGGAATCGGTCTGACTAGTATCAATTATTGTACCACGTAAGCATATACATGTACTTATTCCTTATTTGCCCCGATTTAAAAAAATCTAACTAATTGCTAGGTAGTACTTGGTTAGACTATACAACTTTTCCATATTAGTTACATTATGAGATGCACTTAATTATAACAGCCCAGAGTTACTTGCACCCAAGGCTGGCCCTCAATATAGCAATACTAGGCCTATGCCTAGGGCCCCCAAGTAATACGGGCCCCAAATTTATATACATATGAGGACATCTAATATAAAAACAAGAATCCAAGCTAGCATAGTTGGTTAGATAATAAGAATAAAAAAGCTTTATTAAAGTAGGTCAAGGGTTCAATTTCCTGTCTAAGCAAAAAATTTATACAAATATAAAATATGGAGCCACAATATTTTTTTTGGCCTAGGGACCCCTAAATGTAAGGACCGGCCCTGCTTGCACCCCACTAATTAGCCATGACCAACTGCTGGAGTTTTATTTGGATTCTAAGTTTTAGAAGAAGTATATAAGTGTTGAGCTAATGTTGTAAAGTTACAATCTAATCTTCCTTATTCTACTATGTACAACATTAGAAATATAGGATCTCAATATCATTCAAATACTAAATACCCCACAAAAAGAAAAAAAGAAAAAAAATCTTACTCCCTCTCCCATTGTCCTTGTCTTTCTTTCATGCTTAATTAGAAATAGGCCATCTAATGGCAAAGCAAATGGAACCATGAAGGGAATATTTTTTTGTTGGAATGAAGTAAATTGGAAAGATAAATTATGGAGGGACTTTTTGGAAGGAAATTTTGTCCTTAAATGATAAAAAGGTAGATGGAATTTTGTTTGGATTTTGAGTTTTACAAAAAGTATAAAAGTGCCAAGCTAATGATGTGAAGTTACAATATAATCTTCCTTATTCTACTATGTACAACATTAGAAATATGGAATCACAATATGATTCAAACATTAAATACCCCACAAAAAAAAGAAACCTCACGAATGAACAGCAGGCCATTTTTAAATTTTTCTTGAAGGAAAGTGTTGGTGAAAAGCTCAAGAGAGGCACTCTTACAAACATTGCCTACCAAGTCTCCGTCAGCACCAATACCATAAGACGAATTCAGGTTCAAGAAAAAGGTAGTCATGCTAATGGACAACAAGATGTTTCTTCTTGTATTGTGGGTAGAACTACAAGTAAGCATGTTCAGATTGATTATGATCAAGTGTCAAATATTCATTAGAGAAGACAAAGAAATATCCGATCATTTGCCAAGGCTTTAGGAATAAGCAAGCCAATTCTACATTGATGTATTAAGGAAGGCAACTTTCATCCTCACTCTAATGCAATGAATCCACAATTAAAAACTATGAATATTATTAAAAGACATGAATTTTTCTTGTCAATGGTTGATACAAATTCTATGAATCCATGATTACATATACATTGATGAAAAATGGTTTTATCAATCAAAGGAGTGAGAGAAGTACTATATCATGCCTAATGAAAATGGACCTTATTGAACCTATAAAAATAAAAAATGGATTCCCAAAATTATGTTTTTGGCTTCCATTGCTCATCCATGATTTGATACAGCAACAAAACAACTATTTGACGGAAAAATTGGAATTTTTCCACTCATCTATCAGGAGACAGCTAAATGTAACAGTAAGAATTGCACACGCAGAACCTTTGGAAACAAAACCAGTGTTGCCGATGACAAAGGAGGTAACTCATGCTTGTTTAATATAGAAGGTTCTACACACAATTAGAGTTAAATGTCCTCAAAGTGGCCCAAAGACTATTCTTATTCAACAAGAAAATGCAAGGCGACACATTCATTGCAACGATCAGGAATTCGTTGAAGCAACACATTTGGATGATATTGATTTTCACTTGGTATGTCAACCAGCAAAAAGCCCTGACATGAATGTTCTGGATCTTGGCTACTTTAGACGTTAGAGCTATCCAGACTTTGCAGCATCAGCATGCACCATCCACTATTGACAAATTTCTTGATACAGTTTATAAGTCATTCAAGGAATTATCAAGTGAGAAGCTTAATCATGTATTTTTTTTTTTTTAGAACTAAAATTAGGCATGAAAGAAGTGCTAAAAGTTGGTGGTGGGAATGATTATGTAATTCCTCATATTGGCAAAGGTAGGTTGGAGATGAATTATCAGCTCCCAAAACAAATTGATGTTGAGCTTCAAATTATAGAGGGGGCTCAAGTGAAACTGCAGCAGCTGAAGCATTCTGAATAATAGAGTCAGAATTTTTTTCTGAAGTTCTACGTGAAAAAATGATTCTTGGCAGATTTTTCATCCATAACGAAATTTTGGACACTATCTCTTTTGGACATCGGTGATAGATGAAATCTGTAGTTTAGCTCCTATAATATCAAGTTTGGTTTCTATTTTGGTTTATTTGGCCAGTAATAATAGTTCACTATGTATCGATAATTTTATTCACTATTGAAATTCATGCATACTTATGTATCGTCTTCCTGCTGGAGCATAAATTTTCACGAAATTAAGGTCATTCAATTATCACAATATTGACATTATTCATAAGATTAATTGCAGAAGTTTGACGTAAAAAATTAAAGTAGCTAACTGCCTACCTCTGGTGTTCGTAAAATCTGATTATGTATCTATAGCATTTGTTGCTTTTCAAAGTCCTCTTATTGTATGTGGTCTTCTTCTCTTCATTTTTTTTTTTTCCTCTTATTTTCCAATTCTTGTTGCTGCAGTTCCGTGTTCAGATAAAGGAGTTTGCTTTCAGGCTCAACTGATAAAACTTCACATACCTAGGGATATTACCTATTTAGCAAACATTGTACAGGCTAGAAAGGAAGCGGAATAAGTAAAAAAGCACAATATTTCGCTACTGGAGCATCAAATGGTGAAAACTACTGATTAAATCTTTGGCGGACACTAAATGCAAGTTACTATGTTGTACCAACTAATCTAATTATGTACTGATATTTCCAATAGATTTTTTTAAAGCTGAAATTATTTTAAGTATATATGTTCAAGAGGCCAAGTTATGTTAAATTAAATAGGTGAACTTAGGTTCGGACCATTAGGTGAATATTTTAAAATAATGTTTGGGTATTTATTAGATTAACTTGGGTGAACAAGTCATAATGTTATTTGTTTTGATGTGAATGAAGGTGAAGTGACAAGTTTTCTTAACAAATTGGTGATTAACTTTCTTTAACCACCAACTTGATGGTTAACATTTTAAGGTGAACCTAGGTTAAATGAAATATTTGACCTACCTTAACCTAGGTTAACCTTAGAAATAAAGTAAACAAACGGGGTGAACAAAAATAGCAACCTCCGTTAACCTTCAACGAAAATAGCTGTTAATAAATAGGAGTGCATGTGTATAGTAAAGTTATTTAGGACTATAAAAATAGAAAGATAGCAAATATATTGGGACAGCATAAAAAGGAATAAGTTGCAAATAGAGTGGGATGGAGGGAGTACTATTTACCACAGAAAATTAAATCAAGATGTAAATAGTATAAACAAAAGGAATAGTGAACAAGTATCCAAAAAAGACATACTTCTCATATAAATAAGAAAGAAATATGTCTAATTGTCTTATTCCATATATTTACGTAACGAGGGTGTGTTTGGGAGAACGTACACTATTAGAGGCTTGACATCTTATAGAGCGTTGTTGCACATTAACCTAAGTGACAAGTCTCCAACTTGGTACTACTTCGTGCATTCTTACAAGAGATTAACTATGAATTACCTCTACCTCCATTCACCTCCTTTTGTATACATTGTGTAGTTTTTGCTCCTATCAAAACTTTTACATACCTCTACAAAATTAATCTGATCTAACTTTGTTTTAGATGTATAATATGTTTTTACATGGATAGAAAATAATTATATTTCATGTAAAAATGTAAAATAAAAATCTGTGACCATTTTCCTTTCTACTGCAGATTTTCAAACACAAAATACAACAATATAAATTATGACACTATCTTCTAAAGCATACGTAAATAAACAAATATAAGTTAATTGTGCATTCCATTGGAGGCAACAAAGCAAATAGAAAGAGAGAGAACTCCAAGTAACCAGTTAAATGTCCCTATTACTATCACATACCAATTTGAGGCAAAAGAAGCTTCCATTGTGTCACCTTTTTGTCTGGAGTAGGATCTTCAATATTTGATGCTGCCACAGCCCCATAACCAGTTGAGCCATCTTCAATTGGTTGCCCATCATCCATTATGATAGGTGTCGTGATGAACTTGCCACTCCCAACAACAGGCACCATCTTTTGACACTCAGCTTTCCACGCGTCATACTTCTGTCTAATGACATATAACATTATATTTAGAATATACAACAAAAGGTACCCGCAAATTCACACTCAAGATATTGACGCATAGCAAACAGGTGCATAGCATATACACCATCCACATCACATATTTGCAGGCATACATCATTAATGCTTATAAAAACCTGTATCAGGGAATCAGCAGGCTCGTCATATTTTCACATGAATAAGGAATATCAAAGTGAGTTTTGGCACATTAGCTACTAGATTCCATGAAATCGAGTAAAAGGAAATAGTCAATGCCTATCATGGTGAATTCTGGATTACAAGCGACTAGATTCAATTTAACCATGTAATATAATAGTCTATTGCAGACAAAGTTTAAATGCTGAAACTCGACAACCAATCAGCTTGCTCCCAGAAAACGGTACACGTGACATTCAGGATTAACAACTGGAATTCTGAAATATGGCACAGTAAGTTATAGATAAAGTGCATATCAGAAGAAACTAGTAATTGCCTACCACCTTCGGCATTGTCTGAGGGTATTTCGATCATCAAAGGTGCTGTTGGCGTCATAACACCCCAACAAGAACTCCCAGACCGCTCCCCTAATAGAAGGATGGACACCCTACCACAACAAAAATATTGGAAAAAGATATTCAGATTTCCATGAGAATACCTGACTGTAAAACATGAGAATACATACCAACCATAGATAGCATAGCAGAGAAATTTATTGACAGACTGCAGCACTAACATGTTAGTATCTTAATTCTAGTTGCAGAAAAGGTAATAACTAATATGCACATCCAGCAAAAGATGAGAGAATTATGAAAGGAAAGGCAGGGAAGAAGTCTCCTGGCAATTCCATACCAGAGTACCTGCACATTGGCAAGCCAAATAAAGTGATGAGACTATCTTTTTAGAAAAAGTGCTGAAATAATGCTATACAAATTCCTTCGCAGAGTGTCAATAGCAAGAGAAGCAAATAAATCTGCAAAATTCAACTTAATTCTAAAAGAAGGCAGAATAAACCCAATTTATATGGTCATTTATTCTAGAAAATTCCTAAATTAAAGTACAACAAAAGAATGTTAAAATCAAGACACATAGTAATGCAACAAGAGAGAATAAATAAGATAGATCAAAGAATAGGGTCTTGCTACACTAGTCTTATTCCACTAAACCAAAGGTATATAATATGCATGATATCAACAAGAGGAGAGGAGGTCATGTATAAATATAGAAGAAAATATCGTAGAAAATTTCTCCTAAATTATCTCACCAATATCCAGATAGAAATATAGAATTGGATATTTACCTTTACATACTTGGGACGATCTCGTCCTCTATCGCAAGAAAAATAGTGCACAAGAATATAGACTAATTTTCTCCTTAAAACTTCTTAAGCAAAGCTAGAAGTATTAGCCTAAGGTTTTCTCACACAACCACACAAATTTATCCAATTCAATTCTAAATTCAGAAATACAAGCTAAGACCATATATACAAGCCAAAGTATTACCAAACCTAGCATAATAACAAAGAAATAACATAATACTAGAATGAAAATGAATCACAATAAAATTGACAAAGATTCTAACTAATACTTTTAAATCTTCTGCTCGAGGAAGTGTATCCATGTGGACCTAAACCTCCTTTCCATTGTGAGGGTTAAGAAATACAAACACTACTATGGTGAGGTGTTATGTAGAGTCATCATTCTCCTTAGTTGAGAAGTTTGACCTTGAACTTTTAACCAATAGAGAAAAGCAATGGCCTAAATATGATCTTTGTCACTTGAGCACACAAAAGGGTCCACAATCTACACTTTTTCTCTGGTTGCACCTTGAATTTGGAATGTGACCAATTGTGCGTGGAGCAGAAGGAGTAATATGATTAGGCTCTTTGAGACCTTTTTACTTAGCTAAATTGCAAACAACAGCAATGAGTTCCGTAATAGCACTTTTCATCCTCTATCTCTTATTCGATATTACCAATTTTTTGTTGAAATGTTCATTCCTAACCATCTTAAAAGTAACTATACTAAGCAAAAACAAACTTTTGTTTGAGATTTCATAAGCACTTTTCTTTTAGTGTCTATTTTTTTTGCTTTTATGATCTATATTATTGGTTCAAATGGACTTCAAGCCATTTGTTCTGCATAACATCTACTAAACTATTATTTCATGAATAGGTCCCACTATTTTTTATTAAATATATAAATGATCATACACCATTGCTGCTATATCCTTACTAAATATACCCACCAATCACTATTTATTAGATAAAGAATGTCCAAAATTGTCAATGTACATCATTTTCAAATCAGATGAGTTACCACATACCATTATTACTTCAGCAACATATTTAATTAACCCATCAATAAGATATATCTACTAAACATATTTATTACTTCACATACATTATTACTTCAGCCAAATTATTACTTCAAACCAGATATATTTCAGATGTTCTACCAAACAAATACTCAATGAAAATTTTGACCCTTTCTCTCTCTCATCTCACTATTTTGTATAGCCTAACACAAAAGTACAACATATTTAAAGGTCCTCCTTCTAGTGGTTCTCATCTAACATCTCCTTCTTAGACTTCGAAGGAGCACAAGTTGTCTAACATCTCCTTCTTAGAAAGGTGGTAATGAAGGAAGGAGTCTTTGACTTCATTGACGATTCAATTCAATTCAACTCACAATGGATGATTTTTAGCTTGCAATGACTGTTAACAACAACTACTACCGGCAAGTGGTGGCCGGCAAATAATGTTAGGAAGATGGTCAACTTCTTTTGGACAAAGGAGACTTGATGTCGAATAAGATATTTTTCGTTGTGTGTGTTGTGGCCGATGGAAGATTTGGTTGGGAAAGCAAATGTGAATAAGAGAAAAGTGGCATGCTCAGCTTTTAGCAGCAGCACCTCAATGGAGTCCAAAAACCACATAGAAGAGGTGATCAACTATTGTGAAAGGGTGACGGCTAGTGGTGTAGTTGGTAACTGACACAATGAGGGTTAAGGTTTGTGTGGCTTAAGGTTTTTTTTTTTTTTTTGCTAATTTTTAAGAATTTGTAGATGGATAAATTGGACTGATGTATGGCGAACACTCTAAGCCCAAGTTTTTACACCAAAAAAAAAAAAAAAAAGACCACTCACAATTTCTTATTCAATTAACTCTAAATTCAAAAGTATAATCTAAGGACATATATAGAGGCCTCTGTATTTCCAAAACATTACATAATAAAATAATATAGGATAACATTTTAAATACTACTTCTAAATCTTCTAGTCCTATAGGACCTATGAAAGGGGTTGTACGCATGTGGACCTAGACCTCCTTTTCTACAATTAAGGCCAAGACTACAATCCTTATGGTGACCCACTGAAGCAACACCTATAAGGCTACAGCTGCATCCTGTAATAGCAGTAGAAAGTCAGGGAAGCAAGGACAGACAGACAGACAGGGTCCAAGCTTCATGTAGCTGCACTAGCACCTGCGAGCAACCTCAACATTGTTCTTAAATCACCATTGGCAGAGAAACAACAAAGGGAAAAAGCAGAGGAAAAAAAACTGAAAGATTATCCTTTGGCATAAAACAGTGTTCTCTAAGGTATTATGACTTACAAGTGAGGGCTCAAAAAAAAAACAATAAAAAGCTTGATAGTTTAGAGAATGTTCAATGTTGAGGAGGTTCCCCAAGATTCACCATTCGAATAAATCTTCAACTAATTGAATAGAAGGAGTCCCGTCATATATGACAGTTAAAGTACACTAACCAACAATTGGAAAGTGGGTTACCCTGGAGCATTAAGCCATGAATCAAGTCAACAGGCCTCTAACCAAGCATTTGATCTTTATAAATATCAATTTTCTAGTCTGTTACAAGGAAAGAAGTAGGAACAAATTGAAATAGCTCTCTTGGTTCTGTGATATCTACAAAGACATAAGTGGGATGTTAAGAGGAAGTATCATTCTTCCCCGTCTGTCCAGCCATTAGAATACTTAACAAGACATTCAAATGTTGAATTCCAGAATACCAGTTCAGCTTAAAATGAAGCACATTATTTCTCACAACAAAATAGAGTAACCCACATTCCATTTTTAGAAGGCAATAACAGAAATTCATAGCCTGACAAATGACAATGAAAAATGAAAATTGTAGGGATTTGATGAGCTTACCCCTCGCTGTATCCGTCTCAACACTTTAGCAATATCCAAGTGGCCATCTTGAGAAAAAGAAGCATGCCATCTCCTTGCACTAAGAGTTTTGCCAGCCTGAAATTGCAATAAAATGCACCATATAACTTAACAAAATCAAAGCTTTCATGCATAAGTAAGAAAACTAGAGCCAAATTTATTGTTCACAGCAACAGATTAATGCCCCTATCTACCCTGTACATTTAAAACTAAGAGTAGCAATGCAAAAGATATAAACTATTCAACAGAACTCAAAGTCAAAAGTTAAGGAACGATCTTTCTGTGCGTTATTGATTAGCACACAGGACATAGCAAACCAAAAATAGGTACAAAAGACGTCACACCCTAAGCTTGAAACGTGATTTCGGAACACTTTCTTGGCATTCTGGCCTGACTGCATAGAATCCTTCCGACTCAGCCCTTGTAGATCTCCTCAAGAACATCATGGTGAACTTCAACAAAAACATAAAATCACATGTCAATGTTAGCTCAGTCTTCCATAATTAGCCTCACAAAGAACAGCAAGAGTGCAAGACCTATATACCTAAGAAGTTATTATGGAAAAATATCACAACTTCACAAAAACAAATCATATTGATGAGAATTTCGCAGATTATGACACTCAGATAGCTCTACACACTTGTTGGCTTTCCTAGTCCATTATTTGATATGTAACAAATGATTAAACAAGCAAACCACTAGGGTCAAAATTTCGAACAAAACCCAATCTTGCACCAAAAATAAAAAGGCCAGAAGTAACCAACATAATCCAACAAAAAAAAACAAATAAACACAGATAATTCAAAAACAATCTTTCTTCATCAACCAAAAAATGTCTATTAAATGAAATTGCAGCACGCCAAATAACTCCTCTTTTTTTTTTGTCTTTTCTTCCTGCTTTTCAGGAAATAAAAAGAAAAAGATGCTTATTTCTATCAGCATTGTCAGTACCATATTAAAATGTATTGCTCCGAGTGCGTTCGATGCAACAAGAATATCGTTTTTTTAAATATCGGATATCTGAATCTTAGAAGATTTTCGATGGCAACAAACTCTATGCAGAAACGAAGGACTGGAGAACAGTGTTACATACCTTCGTTTGAGCTTAATAACGATTAAGTTTAGCATACAGAATACAATTGACAGGTCCTTCAAATTGAATTGAAAATTTGTATACAATAAAGTTCTGTCGATTCTGATTTATGTAGACAAACAGGGCACAGACACGCGATGAAGAAGAGGATCAAGGTTAATAATACAATGATGACGAGACAACTATTTGGTAGATTTGGAAATCGGAATGGACGTAATTTTAACGGTCGCCTGCCGAACCCGAAGAAGGTGACAACTTGATATGTCCCATTTGTTTCCGGTGTGTTGGGTAAAGCCCGCAAAGTTAATACTCACACTCTTTGACAATCAGAACGTATTTCAACTTTCGTTCTCCTTGTCTGAGGGGATCAATATCAAAGAGGAAACTGGATGTGATAAAAAGTTGACCTCGATTTGTAGGTAAAATTTTAATATTTGTAATTCGAATAGTTTTAATATTTGAAATGGTTTACTAATAGTTTATTTTAAAATATTTATAAAAAATAGTTATATAAGATAATTATTTATTTTAAAAAATTGAGCTAAAATTTTTTAAATGCAATTAATTATTATAGATAATTAATTTAGATAAATAGATCTAGACATAAGTTAAATTAGTCAAATTTAATTCATTTATTCATGGGTCGGTTTGTTTATAAAATTATTTAAAAATCCAATAGAAAAACATTAAAAAGTTTATTGGAGACCAGTGTTTGAAAAGGCTTAAGGCGCACCGAGGCGCTAGGGGTCTTAGAGCCTAGGCGCGAGGAGCAAAGCGAAGGCGCACGCCTGGGCGATATGAGGCGTCAAAATTACTCAAAAAAGCTAAAAAATGATTAAATGACTAAATTTTTAGAAAAAAGCGTACCATTACAAGAAAATACTTATAAAAATAACAACCTATGAGTTTAATACTACCAATACTAACAAGTTACTCAAAAAACATCATCCTCTATGAGTAAATCTTCATCCTCTAATGAATCTAATTCTGATTCTGATCCATAGCCTTCATCATCATTCTCCACTTCTTCTTCCTCTATTTCTTGTCTAGGTGTATGTCTTTGTGAGCTACTACTGCTGCCACCACTTGCACCAAATCTTAGGTTAAACTTCTCTTCATCAACTCCAGCACCAGCAGCAACGGTTTCCCAATTCAAATTATCATCCTCAAAAACAATATCATTTTCAACACCCTCTTCATTTGATTCTATTCTCTCAGTTAACCATTCATTACTTTCATCAATATCCTTCAAAGAAATGGGATCAATCTTGTCCCTCAATTGATATCTCTAAATCAAAGCTCGATTGTACTTCACATAGACTAAATCATTTAATTGAGATTGTGCAAGCCTATTCCTTTTCTTGGTATGAATCTGCAAAATTGGGGATAATTTACTTCATTAATTGGTCAACGCATTTAACAATTAACAAGTTAACTTTTAAGTACAAGATAATGAGGTACTTATATACTCAAAAATACTCCAATTTCTCTCACACCCAAACGAACTACATGTTAAACTCAAAATTTTTACTGCAAATTGTTGCAAAGTAGGGGTAGAAGACCCATAGGCTGCCCACCACTTGGCTACGAATTTTGTTAATATTAAAAGATTTAAATCAAATGAAATGGGCATAACAATAAATAATAATAATAATAATAAAGAAAAGTAGACATAAAATAGTTAAATTGATAGTTGAATACCTAGGGCTTTAGTTTTTCTATGCCTAATAGCCATAGGATTTCCGAATAAACCATCCACATTTTTGTAAGCAGTGAGCTCCTCCATTATCTTATCTTGCTTTGCAATGATTGGAACCAATCTTTGGATGCACTAATATAAGCCACTCACCACTTCTTCACACTGCTCAAGTTGAGGATTATTATAAAAGAATTCTGGATTAAGAAAATGCCCAGCAGCATGCAATGGGTGATGAAGTTGGCATTCCCATCTGTTGTCAATAATTTGGAAAGCATCAATGTACTTTGATTCATTTCCATTGAATGTGGATGCAATAATCTCTTTAGTTCGATCCATAGCCTCATAAATATAACCCATAGCTGGCTTTCTCTCACCATCGACCAATCTAAGTGTATGAACCAATGGTCCGGTCAACTTAAGAGCATAGACCAAACCATTCCAAAATGTAGGCATCAAAACAGTTTGGCTAGCTCTTTTTCCTCCTAATTCCTTAGCCCATTTACTAGTTACCTAATAAAAAAACAATTGTGTCAAAGTCAAACTTGGAACTTTTTGTAAATTCAAATCATGCTTATATATAAGAATTATAAGAGAGTGCACATGTATTCCTAAATAGGTAGGAGTTGGGACTTATCACTTACCCACTCTTGAGAGCTGAACAACTTTCTTAGGTTATCTCGTTGCTTGTGTATTGATGAAAGAGTGATAAATGAAGTAGCAAACCTTGTCTTTGCTGGCCTTAATAATTTTCTTTGACCACTAAAGTGCCTCATCAAATTTATAAGATTTGGTCGCTGGTAGATGAAACTAGTCATATGTATTACTCTTTTGAGAACTCTATCAATAGCTGGAATTTTTGAAATATCTTCAAGCATCAAGTCAATGCAATGAGCTGCACAGGGAATCCAATATAAATGTGGATACTTTGCTTCCAAGAGAGCACCTAATCATTAAAGAAAGGGTATACACATATAATTAGCTCTTGCATTAATAAGAAGTATAGAAGTATCAAATAACTTGCATATAATAGCCCTTTTGAAGCCCTTTAAGAATTCTTACCTACTGCCACGAAATTACTCCCATTATCTGTAATCACTTGCACCACATTATGCTCGCCAACTTTTTCTATAATTCTACTAAGAAGCATATACAACCTATCTCTAGTCTTTGAATAACTTGATGCATCCACTGACTCGATGAACATGCTCCCCTTAGAACAATTTACGAGAAAGTTCAATATGGATCTGTGACATCTATCTTCCCATCCATCTGACATGATAGAGCATCCGATTCTAGCCCATTCCTCTCTATGAATTTTCATTAAATCATTGGTTCTTTGGACTTCTTTTCTAAGGAAAGGAACCCTTACTTCGTAAGCACTAAATGGCTTTTGACCTATTCCAGCTCTAGCAACAGAATCCATTGCAACTTTGAAGCTAGGATAATTGAGAGCATTGAAGGGAATATCGGCATCATACAACCATCGAGCAACATCTACTGCAACTTTTTCTCTTTGTTCCTTCCCATAAGCTTCATTAATTGTACTTTTCTTTCCACTTTGAAGGGCTACTGCTTTTGGTGTGCAAAAAAATCCATTGGACCAACTTGTCTTACTTTTTTGGCAACTGATGCTTGACTTACAACTGCACTCATTAGCCTTTTCCCTCTAGGGTCATTGGTCATAAAAAATTCAGTTTCTTCTTCTTCTAGGTCTATTATCTTATCAGGTTCATGAAGCAAATTCATTTGATCATGTTCACTTTTCTTCTTGCCCATGTACTCAATTATCTCTTGTCTAATATGTTCAGGACATTTATTGCAAGATTTTATATTTCGGTAACCTCCAGCAAGGTGTTGTTTGAGTTGATATATACGTCCTTTAGCAACTTTTTGACAAAATTTACAAGTTACATCATTTTTGTTATTAGGATCACCGAGAAATGCATATTTCCATCCCGCATCAAGTCTACCATCACCATCATCCTCCATCTTTTTTACTAGATAATGTAAGGTCCTGATTCCTGAATGTTGATTGCCTAATGTGCAACAGGAAACAACACACACAAGAAAAATATAAGTGAAAAAGAAACTAATCAGTAACATACATAGTCACATACTAAATTAATTACTAAAATTACAGAGTGCTCTCTCTTCTTCTTTTTATTTTTTTGCAGATATATCTTTGTTTTTCCCTCTATTTTTCCCTAATGCTCTCTCTGTTTTTTTTTTTTTGCAGATATACTCTTGTTTTCCCAGTTTCCCCTAATGCTCTCTCTATTTTTTTTTACATTAGTAAGAAAAAATATCTGCAAAAAATATATAGGGCATTTCTTTTTCCCTATATCTGCAAAAAATATATGCAGATATACCTTTGGTTTTCCCTAATGCCCTATCTATTTTTATATTTTTGCAAATATACTTTTGTTTTTCTAGTTTTCCCTGATTTTCTCTCTGTTTTTTTTTTGTAGTTGTAGTGATATAATACATTTTTTCCCTTTTTTTTGCATTAGGAAGAAAAAAGATATGCAAAAAATATATAGGACAAGGGGGAGGGGACCAGGAGGAGAATAACATAATATGGATAAAAAAATATAGGATGAAAAAAGACATATATGTAGAAAAATATGGGGGGACCGGGGGAACTAGGCAAGGGATCTTTGTGGACTGTGGACTGTGGACGTGGATCACAGATCACTTGCACTTGCTTTCTCTGGTTCTCAAGTCTCAGGCTCTTAGCTTCTTAGGAGTAGGACAAAAATAACTATTTCTAGCAGTCTGGCTTTAAATCGGTGCCTTGGTGGTAGCAGTAGTAGACCTTACAGTCTCTGTAGCTTGTTTTTAACTTTTCCAAAATGACTCTTGCTCTCCCCAATTCCTATATTAGTTACAGAATATTTTTAATGTAATTAAGACTATAAATAGACTTGCCTTTTTCCAACAAATGGCTATTTAACTCTCCTAAGTCCCTGCAGTCTGCATGTAATTTTTTTTTGCTGAAAAGTTTTTTTATCCCTCTTCCCTAAGTCCATATTCCCTATGTGTCTATTAAGCTCCCAAGTTTCTGCTTGATTGTATGCTAAGGCGTGCGCCTCATAGCCTCTGCGCCCAATGCCTAAGGCGCTCCTTATATGCCCCTCACCTGCCTCGCCTCTCCTAGTACAGAAAAGCCCCCCCCCCCATCGCCTTGCGCCTCAGGTGCGCTTTTTCAAACACTGTTGGAGACTATTCAAATATTTGTTAGAAACTTTTTAATCAATATATCATCGTATATGTATAGTAATCATATATTTTTATTTATAATTTATTATGATCGAGATAAGAAGTTAAAATGTTTGTTATAATATTAAATTCAATAAAAAAATTATTTGTATATATAAATTGAGTCAATAATTGAACTTATAATGAAATAAGTTAAAATAATTTGACTTATTTTCAATACTAAAGCGAACTCATTGGTTAATATATAAATTGAATCAATAATCGAACATATAATGAAATAAATTGCTTATTAACGCGTGAGGCTTGAGCACCAATATTTAAATCTCGTCTAAAAAAAGATAGTTTAACTCTATTTATTTAATAAATGAACAAAGGTCAATCAAGAATATTTGACTCATTAACAACCCTAGATAGTTCAGCTCTATTTATTTAATAAATGAACAAAGGTCAATCAAGAATATTTGACTCATTAACAGCCCTACAATGTAGTGGCTGATATGATGCAAACAAATTGTTTTTGATATATATTTCAATGTAAATTGTTATTGTGAATATCCTTTAACATATATTAAAATATATGTAAATATAAATATCCTAATTATATTTTTATTTTTTTTATAATTTGGAATGAATTATGAGTAAGAATTTATCGGACGGTCTTATATTATAAAACAAAGGAAGTAATATTTTTCATTTATTTTATTCAGCTCACCAAAAATTTTGTATACAACATACTTTAGACATAAACTTTCAAATCATATCCCTCTCAACATGTACTATTCTATTTTTATTTTTTTTAGTTAATTAATCATCTCCAACCCTTCATACAAATTCATAATCTACTAGTTACTAATTACAATTCGATTAAAGAACAAATACAATCAAGAATAGGCATCGACCTTGACGACAAGATGAAGAAACAAAAAATCATAGTAGAAAAAAATTTAAATGCTAAAAAGATAGGGACTCCATCTAAGGTTTGATTTTTGGAATTGATTCTATTGAATTTGATGTGAACCGAGGTGATTATCAATCTCCTAATAAAGGTTTGAAATCTAAACTATAAAAAAAATATTCATTGATCAAAGTTTAGAACTTGATATTATAAAAGATAAATAGAAAAGTGTGCAACTGAATTTCTTCTTTGATGCATGAGTGCATTGGGAACTTGTTCCATTGATTAGGAGAATTTAGATAGGTTGATAATTAGTTAGACAATAGAAAAAGATAAAGATAAAAGCTAGGAAAGATCGGTCGCTTATAATCAATCCTACAAAGATTTTGGCATCAAGAATGTGAATAGCAGCTTTGAAGTCTCAAAAGCAAATTCATTAAGTTATTAAAACACCATGAAAGATGAATTATCTAATAGAATCATGATTGTACATTTTTCATTGGAAATTGTTAATATGTTGCACATTACTTCATCTTGGGTTACTACCCATTAAAATCATTTATACCATTCAAAGGAGACTAAATCCTTCATATGTAGAGATTAGAGAATGGTTCAATTATACAGAGTTCCCATGCAAAATTCTATATGTGAATTACACATTTAAAGCTTCTTTTTGAAATTCTTTGTGCTATGCCTTTATCTTATTGGTAGCTAAGTAGAGATAAAATAAAACAGGGATATAATTGGAATGCTATGATTCATTTTTACCATACTTGTTCAACTAATCAACGCCTTATTTTTTTTTAGGTAAGTTAGGTTAATTGTTAGATTTTTTTGCATCTAACTTCTATGCAAGGACAAGGATGAATCTACATGTATTTTAACTTGAAAATAGTTCAAATTCACCTTTCAAAGCAACTTCAGCAAAAAGAGTTTTGATGGGAGCCATTTTATCCTTTGATGATAACCATTCCTCTTTCTAACTTTGCTCAATTTCAACTAATAGAAAAATCCTGTCTCCTATAAGCAAGGATTTTAGTTTGGTGGATTTGGTAGTATCAAATTGTATTTAAATAAGGAATAATGCACCAAACTACCAAGAATATAGATATAATACCCCATTTTTAGAAATCCTAATTATAATAGGTAATTATGTGTATTAGTTGTAATAATTATGTAAGGATATTTGATATTAAATATATTATTAATATGTATGATGTTATTAAAACTTATTAGTTATAAAATTTAAATAGGCTAAAACATGCTAGAAGATATGTATTAAAATTTAAACCTAGGTTGTGATTGTAACCGGTATCCGTTTCGTCAAAAATACCTATTTCGGTAACCAGATAATTTTTACCCTGATATTTTACCCTAAATATTTACCTAAATAATTTACCCCTACCCTATTATATTTTCTTACCTCACCCTACTCTCCCTCTATTCTAGCACACCACCATCACACAACCCTCATACCACATGCCTCCCTGCCATGCTTGATTTGCTCTCCTTGTTTTGCTCCACAAATTCCCTTATGTCACTATTCTTATAACCCCTCCATTTTCTATATTTTGTGTCATGTGTTAACCCTCCCAAACATCCCACACACTCCCTCCTTCTCCCGAGATCCCTCACATAAGAGAGAAGCTCCCATTATCGCCCCTCAGATTCACCACTTTTCCTACAACGCACTCCACTGGCCATATTTTCTTGGCAACTTCCACCTCTACCAATCCCTCCCCTAGATGCACTAAGAGATAATAAAAATACCCTTAGCTAAATCAAGATATATTGAAACTCCTCCCCTATCTATAGCAAAACTCCCCGTAAACACCCTCAAGGCACACATAAAATCACCAACCGGCAACTTCCATCAAACCTTTCCTCTTTACTGCACCAAACCTCACTGAAGCCCCTACCTTTTGATGCAACAAGAGTTGTCGTTCCTACCCCTCCACCTTCAACATTCCCTACTGCAACCCCTCCCCAACCTACAGCAACACCCACTAAAGCCCAACACACCTGTCTTCGGCCATTTTGGCTGAAGCTCCCCCTTGTGATGCACCATTTTTTTACCAAAGCTCCTTGAACTCCTTCAAACCTTCATGTTGCACCCTTTCTTCTCCATTTGATGTTGTTTTCCCCTCCTAAGAACCAGCCAAGTCTGCCATTACCACCCTCCACTTTCTCGGTCAAAAGCCTTCCTCATTTGGTGCTAAGGTTTTTTTTCCTCTTACTTATTCAACTGATTAGAAGCCCTAAATTATTTTGGTAATTGTGGATTATTATTGTATAATATTATATTCTAATATATGTATGTGACTGGGTGTTAATTTATTAGGTAATCTTTGAGGATCTTGGAGAAGGTGGTTTTTACACTTGTTGTGTAAGCTTGAATTTAGGTAAATCCAATCGCTCATAAGGCTGTAGAATTTATGCGCGAGCATGCTAGGATTATTTAGACTTAGAATCATGCTAGGGTTTTAGATTCTTCAATTATTATGATATGCATGATAAAATGATAACATATTATATAAATGATAACTACAATTATCGAAAGCGGAGTATATGCATGAGTAACATATATGGTTTATAGATGCATGTCTAGGGTTTTATTAGGGTTATATTCTTGTTAAGTGATGATTTAAATGCCATGTTAATTTCTTCATGATTATAATTGTATGGTAATTAGGGTTGATATGAATAGCATAAAAACATGCACACATGATTAGGGTTAGAATATGATAATTGTTATTCACATGTTCTAGGGTTAGATATTTTTCCCTACATGTACTATGATAAAAATTACCCTATTAAATGTCATATTATGCTTAAAATATATACGTACACGCTGCATGGAAAATGTGACACATGAAGAATCATGATTAGGGTTTTAAGGGCGCAACTCACTAAATTCATGATAAGTAGAAAATATAGTCAATCGCTAAATAGTAAAAATTACCTACATGCTAAAATATTGTGAATAATTAACTTTTATCCTTTTCATAACAGATTGCTAATAATAATGATGTTGGTACAAAAATGGATAAAATGGTGAAATTAGGGTTTTTGAGGTACGTACTAGGTTAAGCAAGGTTGTTATATGTAACTGTTATACTCTACTAAAATGATAAATACTGCACAATAGCACATTAGGATTTTGTGTGTGAAATATGTCAAGCATGATTCATTACGTTATAATTATGTGATTATTATTGTTGTCCTAAAAATCAAAATAATGAGTAGGTAATTGGATTTAAAATATTTTGGGTACAAAATTATGATTAAAATAATTATTATGTTGGAAAAATACTTGGTATGACATGTATGTATAAAATAATAGGTTGAACATGCTTAGATATAATTGTAGAATAATTATTACGGATGAATACCCTAGGGAAAATTTAGTCATTTTTAGTGTATTATGATATATATCCTAAAAAGTATGTCTAATATGTATTATCTATTATCGAGTATGTAAACATGTGTTTTGGATAGATTAAAAGTACATGATAGGATTTTATGTGTAGAAATGCGTATAAGGGCAAAATGGTCATTTGACATACCTGATAATTTAATTACATGAAGAATGATTTATTTATGGTATTTTAACCTTTGCATGGCTTATTAATAAATAAATAAAATATTTTTAGTTTTTAAATAGATAATGATCTGGTAATTATTGGTCTTAGGGGCATTTTGGTCATTTTTGACCTAATGCGCCTAATGTAAATAACTGGACATAGGATGGCCTTAGAATTATTATAGGTTGACCTTAGTGTTGAATTTGACTTTGACATAAACCGATGACCTCAAGGTGTATCTAAATAATTGGAAATAATGGAAAATGGTTAAGTATGGAAATGGAAGTGATTGTACGGTATGAAATGTTTGTGATCACCTCATAAAATACTACTACTTAAAGTGGAAACTCTCAAGTTTGGGAATGATTTTCTCTCTAGGATTACCTACCCTAGAGGTGAGGTGTTATCCCTTGTTTGTTTTGCTTCGTTAGTGTGCCGCTGTGCCCCATTTGAGGTCTTACTCTACTCTATAGGTGACCTACGAGCCCTATAGGGGGTATCGATACTTGTGGATTAGGTGACTGAGGTTGGAGGACACTGTGTTACCTATGTACACCAGTATAACTAGGTGTCCCGCTGTGTCCCTGAGTTCTAGATTATGGGTATTGTGTTGCCTTCGTGCACCAATATGACCGGGTATACTTCAGTGTTTCCAAGTTGATTGTATCCCCTTAAGTAATACAAATAATAAAGAAATACTTGTTGATGGCCTTGGTATGTATTGTTGGGTTTGGTAGTTGCATCAGTATCCCACCTCATTTTTGGTGTATATTAGATTGATGGTTTGGTAGTTGCCTCAGTGTCCTACCTCGTTTTTGGTATATATTGGATTGATGGTTCAGTTGTTGCCTCAATGCCCTACTTTAGCTTTTGGTATATATTGGATTGATGGTTCGGTAGTTGCCTCAGTGCCCTACCTTGTTTTTGGTATATATTGGATTGATGGTTTGGTAGTTGCCTCAATGCCCTACTATGTTAATTGGAATTGATTTGATTAGTCGGTTTCGGCTATGGATTTTGATATGGTTATTGTGTACCTTAAAATGATGTGACTTGGTTGAGTATGGTTGATTATTGAGCATGAGACTCTAATGGCATATATTTATATGTATTTATTGATCCATGATTTATTATATATTATTATGGCATGTGATTGTGTTTGAGCATGTTTTGGATTATTGAGTGATTGTGTGCAATTTGGATATGCTACCTATTGTGAGGTATTGTGATTTATTCAGTACGAGGAATTCATACTGATACTACATTTGCATATGACTATGTGAAGGTCATGGAGTAGTATGAATCTTATAAGAGTGGTCAGGATAAGTGGAGCCCTTGGAAAGAGGTTCCAATCTCATAATGGGTATACGGGTCTAAGAGATAGGGCAAACTAGTGTTGTACCTATGGGTACTAGTTTTTATTCTATCGATTTTCTTTTAGATTCTTATGTCCCTAGCTGTATTTTGATCATCATTATTGTACATAAAATATTTATCCTTAACCGTTATTTATGTAATCTTTTTTATTTCTACTGATTTGTTTTTTGTTTCGTTGGTTTTAGCCTTAATAATTGGTATAAGAAAGGTGAAAGAACCAGACTCATGATAAGTGTGGGGGTAACACCCATTATCATTGGCAATTAATGCTTCTACAAAATAAAATTTTTAAGTACTAAAAATGGGGGTGTTATAATTGTATCACCCCTAAATTTTGAAACCTAAAAATTTTGTTTCAAAGAGTTAACAGCGAAAGCCAAAACACAAAATGTAGGGGTGTCATGCCTCATCCAACATAAAAGGGGCACTCCCTATGCCTAGTCTATGTCGGGTGCAAGGCAAAAATAATCTTATACATAGGAATCAGGTGTGGGAAGTACTAGATTCCAACACAATATATGATACGAAATAGAGAGAAGGGAATAAATATTAAAAACAGAGGACTAAGAGTCCAAAAGAGACAGAGATATCCGGATAACCATACCCTTTACCAATTTATTTAGCGCTCAACTAAGGCAAGCACATCAAGCTAACAATTATCAATTACCTACAAACACAGGGCACGTCTACTCGGTGGATTGAGTAGCATCCATGAAAACGGATGATTAGTATACTATGTACTGAGTAATGTAATAGTACAGTCAAGTAGGGTTACATATAATATAAGAATTCTCATAAGCAAATCATACATGCATAAATCAAAGAATGCCAATTAAGTACTAATTCCAAGTCTTTCATTAGATATACCATATTCCAATCTTTTATTTACATTGAGTTCAGGGACCCCCACTATTCTTAAATCGGTGGAATAGTGTGAAACACTTCTCAAGGATAATATACCTAAGCTACTATTATTATCTGATGGAATAGAGCCAATACCTCTCAGAGTAAAATACTCCTAAGCCACTATTATTAAATTGATGAAAAGGTCTGAAGCACCACTCGGGGATAACACACCTGAACCACTATTATTATTTGGTGGAATGACTCAACACCTCAGCCCTACCTCACATAATCTTCCACTTTAAATAATTAGTATCTTTTCATTTATACTTTAACTCTTAATTTTATTTTCATTCACATTGAGTATGGGGCCCCACTATTCTTAATCTGGTGGAATGGACTAAAGCACCTCTTGGGGACAACACACTCGAGCCACTATTATTACCTGATGGAACAAACCCATATAAACACTTTGGCCCAACTCAAGTGATATTTTACTTTAAATGATTAATTCCTTATTTAGAGTTGATTGTATATTATCATGCTGAACTCATATAATTAAACAACATAAGTACTACCACGTTATTATCCTTAATTGATCATAATACCCTCAAGGTAGTTAAGACAACCGTATTCTCCCAAAGCTTTATAAAACCCAAAACATATAAATTTTCAATCATTATCCGAAGTACATATACTTAGTTTTCCACAGATATCTTGTGTCCAACATTATCCGCAAATATGTACTTATATAATTTTATTACTCTCAAGAATATCATTTCATAGTATTTCCATATATAAGTTATTCAATACAACATACTCAACACAAAAGAATACACAAAAATATAAGTATCACATATATCCTTAGCTACGAAATGTATCCTTACCAATAAGGACACGCGCTCTATGCACATAAATCCTATAATCCTCTAATATCACCGGAAGATCACTTACGAATAGAATATAAAATACGATTAGGATCAAAGATTAAAAATTGAGAGGAAATTTAAGGTCGAGGAGGGTAAAAATAGAATTTACCAGAGTCAAATCGAAGCTTGAATTATATGGAAGTGTAGAATAATGTGTGGTGGAGCTATGATTAAATTTTGGTGGTGTTTGGACAAGATTTAGGGTGAAAATAGGGGTGCACGACTAAAAAAAAAGTTTCATGGCCAGATGGTGTAAAAGTTGCACGGTTGTGTAGCAACAGTACATAACAGGTCGAGGGAAGAAAAGATGCACGGCCGGGAAGTGTAAAAGTTACACAGTTGTGCAGCACTGGACCAAGAGAAAAAAAAGATGCACGGCCAGATGGTGCACAAGTTGCACGGATGTGCAATAGTGAATCTGAGCGTTGCATGGCAATGTAGCAGGCAGTGCACCGGTCGTGCACTCTGTAATGCTACAATGAATGAGGTGAAGAAGAAGGGAAAAGAGACAATGGTCGGAGACGGTGAGGGGAAAGGTTAGGGCAACCTTAATGGTTGGTCCACAGGCCAAATGGCGGTGAGTGGTGGCTTGGGTGGTTCGAACGCCAACAATAGGAAAAGAAGGAGGAAGAAGAAGGAGAAAGGAGAAGGAAGAAGAGAAGAAGGTCAGGGAGCTGATGGATGACAATAAAATAGAGGGATGGAGGGATATATACACTAGTATGGTGGCACACCAAGGAGGAGAATGGCAGAGGAGTGACAATGGCGATGATGATAATCGGCTGAGCAGAAGAAAAGAAAAAGTCTAGGGGTGATGGTGATGGTCGAAATTGATGGAGATCAGGCAAAGGCATGAAGGGTGATGATGATGATAGCACATGAAGGAGATGTGCACGGGAGAGGAAAGTAGGGAGAAGATGATGGTGGCTGAGGATTGAGAAAAGTAGCAGCAGAGTGATGGTGAGATGATGGTGGTGAGTGTAGGGGAAGAGAAGAAGAAGAACAACAATAAGATAGGCATGAGGGATAGTGTCATGGTGCATGTGGAAGGGAAAGTGAATGGTGGTGGTGCAGAGGAAGCCAAATCCCTCACGCCACAAAATTAGCACAAGAGAAGAAAGGAAAAGAAAAGAAAAGGGAAGGAAAAGGAAGAAAAAAAAGAGAAATAAAAGGAAAAAGAGAGAAGGGTTAGGGGATTAGGATTAGATTAGGTGATTTTGGATTAGCCAAGTAATTATGATTAGTGGAAATGGGTTTTGATTTTGGTTTATGAATTACGGTTTATCAGAATCAAGATTTCGGTTTCGGTAAAAGTTTTGGGATCAAGAAATTTGGTTAAGGCTAAAAATAATATTTGTTAATATTAGAATCAAATTAGGGCGCTAATGTAGCAGGATTAGGCTAAGCAAATTCTTTGGGTATTACAGCAATAAACTATATATAAATACAATCCTAAGGTTTTTGAAAAGTACTATATAACCCTGAATTTACACCATTATATACAAGATGACCTTTCGTTCAAAAAATCAGCGTCATATTATGTCAAACCCTAAGATAGACAAGGGGTCATATGGTGCATAATAGTATAAACTCAAGGTTATATAGTATTTTAGGAAAGCTCAAAGTTATATTGTATAATAGGTTTAAACTAAGGGTTATTTGTTACAATTTTCTTAAGTTAAATAATTTATCTAATTTGTATAAAGAAGAGGCATATGTAACGGGGAAATCATTTATCATGTGATATATCCTCCACCTAAATATCTTACTTTTGTAGTGTGGATTTTTTAGGGAGTGTGATTTTAGATTTAATAATCCTCTAATTTCTATCACACTAGTGTTAATCTAAAAGAACTTTTAACTCTCCTTTTAACTTAATATTGAAAACCATCACTAAGACATGTCTATGCTTCATATGATAGAATGGATCAAGGAGAGATGAATAAAAGAAAACAAGAGAAAGCATAGTGAATATGCTTTTGAGTAACATATAAGTATGAAAATCCTAAATGAGTTCATGAGTACCTGTAAGAAAGCAATCCATATTCTAGTAAAAAAGGTGAGGACATCTCTAAATGTTAAATCAATGAAGATATAAGATATTGATGCCAAGTCTTATAATATGAATACCTCCTATCTTTCTAGAGAACTTGTGTTTGTTGGAAAATTTAAGATGAAACTACACTATTGGATACAAAGTGAATAACCTCTCCCCCCCACTTGATTATGATGGCTATAAATCCAATTGATTATACTACTATGAAACCATTTTTGGAGGTGATTTCCTTAAATGCTCCCATAAAAAGATAAATAATTTTAAGTTTTTCTAGGGATTACAAAAGAATTATAAGTTCTACCTTTAATAGAGTTTATATGGATTATTGTGTCACCTATAAGTCCGACATATTATTCTCCTTGTAACCAAAGCATATGGGATGGATACTAAAAGAATTTTAGGTTCCTTAAAGTTTATTAAGGTATATATGGTTGAGGGTTTTGCAAGAGGTCTTTAAGTTTTATGGGATAGTGATGAGTAGGTGTTTGAGTTATTGATCAAACACAACAAGTATGATCCCTTAAAATCTTGGTCAATAGTTTTTCATTCCCATTAATTTTTTCCACTATATATGTTAGGTCTATTTTGACTCAAAATTTTGATATATGAGAACATCTTATAAATTTAATCTTCCCTAATGTGGATCTTCTATGGAAGTTGAAGATTTGAAGGTTAAGAAGAGGGAAATTGATTTTGGTGGATTAAAGGAGACGATAGACTATGAATCTTCAATCAAGGTGCAAACAAGAAATCAACAATAAAACCAAAATTTGAATGTCTCACTTAGAACACACTCAAAGTATCCTATATAAGTATTCACAAAGTAATCTTAACTATTAACAATGACTCACAAAGGGATATAACCAAGTACTTCACTTGTATTAGATTCAAATTAGTATGGACATGTGTTACAATGGGTCAACGAAAGGCTTATATAGGCATCTACAAGCTTGTTACAACTAACTCTAACTAATAACTAACTAATAGATTTGTTCCCCTATAGTTGTTATAACTCACTTTTGAGCATCATGTAACAAATATAGAAGTTAGATGATATTAGTTATCTAACTAATATTAATTAGTAGCAAAAACCCATAACTAACCTATATATTACATGCATCGAACTAGATTAATTACGAGGCAATCATATCTAATATTACACATGGAAAAAACTAACAATATCTCTAATTTACATAAAAATGGTAACTAGGCCTTGACCTGTAACTTGTTTTCCATGCATAATGGTTTTTCTTGTCTTGTAATAACTTGTAACCCATGGTATATTATGTGAGTTAACATCTTAAGATGTTTTAAAATTTTCCTTGTGAATGTGCGGCACACTTACAAGAATGAATTAAAGTGAAATAATTAGTTAAGGTATAAGTAATATTATTAAAAATGTCTAAGATGATAGGTTCCATTATGAAATATGTTAATTCCTCAAGAGGATCATGACATGCTCCTGCATCACTTCCTTGGGTGTTAATAGGGGATCTTAATTATGTGTGTTTTGATTTTGAAAGATTCAACTATTTTCCCTCAACTAGGAGACCTATAATCTATACAATGATTATATGAGTGAGTATAAGGTATCTGATATCAACTATGTTGAGCCAACTTTTACTAAGATGGAAATACAAACAAAAGTTCTATCAAGAAAATACTTGATAGAGCATGGATTAATTCTCAATGGCAAGACATATTTTCAAAATAAAAAATATTATCCTTTGTTGATGACTTTTAATAACTATGTTATTCTTCAAATATGACACCTTTGAGAGTCTTCTGCTCAAGACTTAAAAGATTGGAAAGTATATGGCACTTTAACCATAGGTTTTTTGCTATACATGAGAAGACTTGGTATAATCATTGAGTTGTAAATGAGTGTTCTTAGAAAAGTGTTAGGTCATTTCTTTTCCCTAAAAATAGGAATAAGAACTATTGTGGAAATATCTTTTATTGTAATAAAGTTGTTAATAGAAAACTAAAATATATATATATATAAGGAGCTTCCATGTGTGGTATATGTATCCTTTTGTTGCAAGACAATCGAAAGAAATTAATTTTGAGCTTTTGGATATATTAACGATGGAAGAAGAGAATAAAGCTTCAAACTAAAATGGGTGGGATAGCTTTTTGAGATTGTAATACTATGTTTTACTACTATTCTAACCTCAAGAGAGGAAGATGGTACGATATTGTGGCACTACAAAATGATGTTAGATAATAGATAGAGGTTGAGACATGACTTTGAGAGAGTGATGTTGTAACACCCCAAAATTCACTACTTTTTTTTGGAACATGAAAGTAATTAAAACAGAAATACTCAAATCAAAACCCGTGAATTCTAGGGATGTTACCGCCACACTTAGTACCAAACTGGTTCTCTTTGACCGTTTCAGTACCAAGTGCTATGGCTAAAGAAAATTATTAACATTAAACTCAAACCAATAGTTTATAAAAGAACTAGAAAGATCATACATAAAAAAAAAATCAGAGTACGAAATTAAAATTCCTCAGAGGAAATAACATTAAAATTGATAAAAGATTCATTTGAAATATTTAATTCAAGGTAATAAATCAAACAAGATAAATTCAATATAAGGAGAGATCATAGAAATAAATAAGATAACAAGAAGAGGGAATCCGACCACACTACTCTCGAACTTTGATCCAAAACAAGCTCAACACACAGCCCCGACTGATGTCTCGCCCACTTGCACAAAGTCAGAAAGGGCCTTCTGCTCGTGGGAATGAGCAGCACCCATGAAAAGAGTGATCAGTACGCTACGTACTGAGTAAGGTAACCGAGCACTAAGGCCAACACATAAGCACATAAAATCATGCATAAGAATAAAAGAACATAAGGACCATCATCATATCATAATATCGACCAATCATTCGGGTACATACATAAAGACCCAATTAGTCCAGATTAATTATTTAATTAATCTTTTATCGAAAATCGATACACACCATGTTTTTTATCAAATCCATGTAAGTACAGGAACACCCCACTATTATTGTCGGTGGGCCGGTCACTTGCGGGATAAAGTCCACACCACTATTATTCGCTGGTGGACTGGTCACTTGCGAGACAATAGTCCACACTACTATTCCTGACCGGTGGATCGGTCTGGTTCCTGCTCATATGGTGTTCCACTGTAAGTAATTAGTATCTTTTAAGTACTTTAGCAAACTTCAGTTTGTGTTTATTGAGCTCGAGGTCACCCCACTATTATTGCCGGTGGGCCGGTCACTTGCGGGACAAAGTCCACACTACTATTATTACTGATGGACCGGTTACACATAGGACATCATGTCCTAACCACTATTTCTGACTGGTGGATCGGTCTGGACCCGGCTCAACATCTTCCACTTTACGTGATTAATGTTTTAAGTATCTTATTCAAAAGCTTTCGCCCTAGACATGCATGAATCATTCCCTTTACACTTCACACATCACAAATTATAGATTCCATATTCATAATTACACTTTAATCACCAAATACACATGATACCATAAAAACCCTAAGCAGCCACACCAAACCCTAATTAACCACAACAACCATAGTTAACCACTCCAAACCCTATTTAACCATAACAACCATAATTAGCCATTCCAAACCTTAGTTAACCACAACAAACCACAATTAGCCACTCCAAACCCTAGCTCAGTCTCCTACGTACCCAGATAATGCTCTACGCACTATCTTTCACCCAAAGTGTTTAGACACCCACACAACACTTACATTACCTTCCTTACATCCCAAATCAACTTTCCACGCATAAATTTCATACCTATGCAGACATTAACCTCCCTGTGCAAACCTTCAAACTTTTTCATGCAAACCCTAAAATCCCATGTGAACCCTAAATTCAACCATGCAACCCTAGATTCTTCCATATAATTAAAACCCTAGATTCCTCCATACAGAACCTTATATTCAATCCATACATAACCAAATATTCATCCTTACCAAGCCCTAAATTCAAACCATATAAAACCAAGGATTTATCCATACCAAACCCTAAATTCAAACCATATAAAACCAAAGATTCATCCATACAAAACCCTACATTAAATCCTCCCATACAAAACCATAAATTAGATTCTCCCATATAATACTATAAATTATATTCTTCCACACAAAACCATAAATTAGATTCTCCCATATAAAACCATAACTTATATTCTCCCACACAAAACCATAAATTAGATTCTCCCAAATAGAACCATAAATTATATTCTCCCACACAAAACCATAAATTATATTCTCCCATATAACACCATAAATTTGATTCTTCCATACAAAACCATAGGTTAACTTCTCTCACACAAAATCATACAAAACCATAAATTAGATTCTCCCATACAAAACCATAAATTATATTCTCCTACACAAAACCCTAAAATTCTCCATTTTATTCTTCTACTCATGAGTCATTAAAATAATTAGGTCAACTAGCATCCATTGGTCAACCTCTTTCCCCATCCTCCTTTTTCATCCTTTCTCCCACACAAGCCATATCAACACCCTCACATGCATGTCTTACAGGGTCACAACACATATCATCACATATACATAATACACATGCAATATAAACACACAAAAATATACTTCAACTCCACATCATACCATTTACAAAATAATTAATAATGATAAACATAGGATACATAGCATGCGAAGCATATAATGCATATAAACACATAAAAGGCCTTAGTAACACCCTTACCTAAAACGACACCGGTCTTGGAGCACGCTCCTACGCCTCCTTAAGGCTTTGATTGGTATCACCTATTATGAGGGAAAAGCTAAAATTAGACTCCCTCCTATCAAAAATACTATTAATCACTAACTTATTATAAGGCTAGGCTTATGATAAAATATTAAAATAATAATAGCAAAAATACCAAAAATAATATCAATATTAATATTAATAAGAATAATAAAAATAGTAACAATAATAATAAAAGGGACATTACTCAAAAACATAGTGAAATAAGGGCTTCAGCCCCATTACTAAAATAATACTAATAATAATAATATTAGTAAAATAAATAACCAAATTTAGTAATAATAATAGTGATGAAATAATAATGATAAAACCATAATAATATTGCAAAATAATAATAATACTAATAATAACAATCATAATAATAATAATAATAATAATAGCAAAACTAATAGTCAAATAGTTGTAATATTAATAAAGAAATAATTATAATAGTAATTCGAAATAGCAATAATAAAAATAAAAATAATAATAATAATAATAACATATTAATATTAATAATAGTAATAGAAGAAATAATAAGAAGAATAAAAATAAAATCGAATTAGAAATACAATAGGGCTTCAGCCCTCAACATAAATAATAATAAAAACATTAATACTAATAATAATAATAATACATATTAATAATAATAATAATAATAGTATTTATATGCAAATAATTGAAATAAAATAATTTAAGGGTTATAAAAATAGGGAAAATGGCTGAGAGGGTCTAGGGTTCAACCTTAGGCTGGTGGGGATAAGCGACATCGGTGATGGTGCACGGTGGCGGCGGCGGTGGCTGGAAAAAGGGAAGACAAGGGTAAAAGTTGAATGCTGGAAAAAAGATAGGGAGAATTAAGGTGGAATTTGGGCTACTTATGAATGCCTAGAGGGAGAGGAGTAGAATGAGGGTAGCGGCATAGCCAAAGGTGGCGGCACAAGGCGATGACGGTGGTGGCCGAATGGAGAAGAAGGAGAGAAAGAGAGGAGGAGAGGGAGGGAGAGGAAAAGAAAGGTATGGGAAGGTAGAGGAAGGTGTGCAGAAGATTTTGGAAGGTGAAAGAAGCGGCGGAAGCAGCGGAAGAGGTGGCTAAAGGTGGTTCGAAGGGCAGCGGAGATAGAAAATAAGGATGATAGGGAAGGCTACTTCGCACAGTCGGGGTGGCTTGTGTAGGAAGAATCGAGGGATATGGGACATTTGGTTAGCTAGAGGGAGGTGCAAGGAAGAGTTTGGTAGGTGGAGTGGGTGGCGGCGTTGGTCAAAGGCGGCAGGGCTGGCGTCTAAAGTGGAGGCGGCGAAAAGGATCATTTTTCTGGGTACAAATTAAAAGCTCGACACAGGGATGTTATGGAGGGTATTTATAGAGTGTAAATGAGAGGTTAGGGTCTGTGGATCGGCTAGAGAGTAGGTCAATTAGGGTTAGGGTTACAGGCGGTGAGGGTTGGCCGGCAGAAGTCAAACGGGGCAAGGGTTGTTACACAGGAAGAAGGGATTTGTGGGTGAGAAAAGGGGAGATGGGTTGGGTCAAAAGGGCCGGCAATTCAGGGGGAGAAGAGCAGAGAAGAAACGACCGGTCAATAGAGCGTAACCGGCGGCGAAAAACCAGGGCGGGCGGTGGTGCAAGTCGGTCGACGGAGACAGGATCGAAAGCTGAAGGAAGAAAAAGGAGGTTGGACTGGCAGTTCAGGAGAAAAAATAAAGAAGAGAACGACGAGTCGGACTGGGCGCTCATTAAAACGGGGGTGCAAATGCAGCGTTCAAGGAAAACATCACACAAAACGCGGCATTGGAATAGAGCAGGAGGCACCAGCCGTGAGGGCTGGGCCGCGCCACAGGAAAGGAAGCAGAGGCGGGGACTGGGCTGTTGGGCTGGCCCAGTTCGGGGAGGAGAAAAAAGAAAAAGAAATAAGAAGAAAGAAAAAGAAAGAAAAGGAAAAAGAGAAAAATAATTAGGTTAGGGCCAATTAAATTAATATGAATATTTAGGATATTTAAAAATAATAATATTTAAATAAAACAATATTTAAATTCCTTTTTAGGCTAAATTAGGATTTTTAAAAAATTTTCCATAAATTCCATTTTAATTAACAAAACACCCTAATTTTCTTCAATTAAATTATTTATAAAATTCATATTAATTTGAAACTATTTTCTCCTTCTTATTTTAAATAAAATAATTTATTTAATTAATTTCTAAAATAATATCCTTAATTAGCTAAAATACCCAAATTTCTCCGAATTAAAAATACTTATAAATTTATTCTTAATTTGCCCTAATTAATTTCCTTTTATTTAAAAAAAATAATTTATTTAATTAATTTTTATAATAAAACCACATTTAAATATAATATTTAAAATTAGAAATTTTCGGGGCATTTCAGATGTGTGAATATGTAATAATGCACTAAAACTTGGCATAGAAAAAAGAAGAAGAAGAAGAAGAAGAAGAAGAAGAAGAAGAAGAAGAAGAAGAAGAAGAAGAAGAAGAAAAGAAGCACAACACCATGTGCAAGTATGCACAATCAACCAAGTAATATAATGATGAATTAGTTATCGATTTGATAGGCAATGAGGTAGTACAATACTGCACGATAGTTATAGGGTGAAAAATGAAAAAGTAAAAGCAAATTAAAGTGTAAGGTAAGGCTAACTACAAAATCATAAGTAAATGAGAAGGTTAACAATTAACAAGAATAAGATAAGATAGAATGAATATAAAACATTTGGAAATAAGGCTTTAGGGAAGGATATATTGATTCACCTAAAAAGTATTAAACTAACACACTATGGCACGCAAGGCCCTATAAGGTACCAACACCTAACAACTCATTAGGTGTAACACCCCAAAAATTTACCAAAAATTTTCATTTTTTGGAAACATTAGTTACAAAAATAGTACTTGTTATTGCCACACCTAGTATAAGTATGACATCCTCTATCATTCTTACACTAAGTGTTAAGGCTAATAGTTGCTTCGCTTAAAATTAACAACAGCCATAGAAACAAAACATATATTTTAATACATGATAACATTATTCTGATAGTCTAAAACATTAAGCAAAGAGGTATAATATAATGAGGAGAAGAAACATAGAAGGAGACATAAGAGTCCAAGGAAAAATCATAATCAAAATTAGTTAAGTGAACTTCGGAAAATCTTAACTCTCAACCCATACTAGAAGCCATCAGGCCATACCTTTATAGTACTCCTATAAGGTAAAGAATGCCCATTGAATATGCAAGGGACGATGAAATGGAATCCGTTTATACTATGATACTGAGTAACCTATTATATGAAATTAATATCTAAAGCCCACATTGAACACATTAAAGACATCACAACAAAACATGGTATAAGATATTGAAATAGGCATGCAATAAACAAAATTCAATAATCATGCAATGAATAAAATTCAATAACCATATCAAATAAACAATAATCACCAAGACCACATACCGCTCACACTCATTTATTTAGAACATAATGAAGCTTATCAATGAATCATACAAGAGATACTTTCTAAAGTAATGATTAGAACAAATCTCAACCCAATAAGCATAATCTTCATAATATATCTCATATCTCAATATCAAATCAATAATATCTATAATACCATAGGTAGGGCTCAAAGGTACAACACCAAATAAAATTATACTATCATAGGTAGGGCTTAAAGGCAAATTACTAACAAAACTCTATAATATCACAAGTAGGTCTTGTAGGCACCATAGTGAACCATAGGTAGGCCCAAGGATTCTACCAAACAAATAAAATAACCATTTTAATGTAATAATAATCATTTCTAGTTTTATTGATTCAAGGGAATACAATAATGACTTGGAGATACAAAAGTATACCTATCATACCGACGCACAAGGTATCACGATACCCTCCCAACCATCTAACCAAGAGGCACAAATGCTCTCTGATCATACTAATGCACAAGGTAATATAGTGGCCTCCTGACCTAGGACACATAATCGTTAAGTATTGATTCCCCCTATAGAGCCCGTAGGTCACCTATAGATTAGATTAGGACCTTACTGAGGCATAACTACACACCAACAAACCAAATAAATGGAGTGTTCCTACATTGTCTTTATGGTAGCTATCCCTAGAGAGAAATCATTCCCAAACTTGAGGTCTTTTGCTTTAAGTATTAATATCTTAAGAAGGTGATCATAAAACATCACATATTGCACAATGATTCTAATTCCATACTTAAATATTTTTCCTTTATTTCTAGTTATTGAAGTCAACCCTAAGGTCAACTATCCAACTACTAAGTCAAAGTCAATACTAAGGTTAACCTATCAATACGCTAATGTCATCCTATGTCTAATTATTCATGTTAGGCATATTAGGTCAAAAGTGACCAAAATACCCCTGAGACCATTATTACCACATTATCATCTATTTTAAATACTAATTTCATTTTATTTATTAGTTTGTCATGAAAAGGATAAAACATAATAATCAAATTACGTAGCATGCAAATAAATTACCAGACATGCCAAATAACCATTTTGCCCCTATATATGATTTTGCACGTAAAACCTTAATATGCATTTCTAGAACATCAAATCACATATTCTCATGCTCAATAATAAATAACACATAATAAGCATACTTATCAGAATAACTATCATGATATGATTAAAATGACCAAAATACTCCTAAGGTATATAATATTAATGATGATGATGATGATGATCATGCTAAAACATCAAATCACATATTTTCATACTCAGCAACAAATAATACATATTAGGTACACTTATCGAGATAAAAATCATGATGCACTTAAAATAACCAAAATACCCCTAAGATATATAATAGTAATAATTATGCTAAAAATATGCCTAGGCATGCTCAACCTATCATATTAGACATACATGACATATATAGATAATTTCCATCATTTAACCCATTTTAGTCAACATTTGTACACATGCTAATTTACGTAAATTAGCATGCTCTATTTTATCAAATTCCATGATAACACCTTTAGGCAAAAAATTAAAATGTGGTGAACATACTTAATATAGTTTATGCATAAAAAGAACTTAATATTCTATCATGCAATATCTCACATTTTAGTAGAGTATATAAGTACCTAATTTTTAAAAAAAAGCATAAATTATGTGTAACCTACTAAAATGTATTATGATCCGCTAATTAAACTTCTGTACCTAAAAATAATACTACATTAACCATATTAATATTTAACTAATAAAATAATATTTTTATTAAAATAATTATTAAATGGGAAATTATCAAAATTCCACTACTGTTAAATGAGGTAAAAATATATGTATACACACACACACACTACTCATGCAGCGTTAGTAGGGAATTGTAGGGAGCTTTGAAGGGGGAAGGAGTTTGGTGGTGGTGGCTAGAGGGGGTAAGGTGCACGGTAAAGGCTACGGTGAGTGGAAACATAGTAGTACAAGGAAGGGTGAGGGTGACGTTGGACGATGTTGGGCAACTCGATGAAGGAGGAAATGGGTGTGGTAGGGAGGAGATGAAAAATAAACTAGAGGTGATGAGATGATGGAGCTTCAGTGGTGATGATGGGTTGTTAGCGATGGAGCAACGTAGTTGTGGAGGAGGGGCTGGCTTAGGAGGTGGTGAGAAACTCGATGAGAGAAGTAAAGGAAAGAGGAGAATAGGTGAGGTTAATGGAGAAGGGAGTAGAGGGGGTGTAGTTAGATAGATGCAAACAAGGGAAATAGACGAGGAAGAGGTGATGGGGTTGGGTAAGGAGGCACAGTGCAAGGGTAGAGGTGGTTGGGTGGTGGTGTGATTATTGGCTCAATACAAGGAAGGGCAATGGTGAGGGTGGTTTACTGGGTAGAGTAAGGAGGAGGAAAGGTAAAAGGAGAAGGGAAGGGGTTGGTATATATATATTGGGGACGATTTCCTATGAACCTCCAAAACCAATCCTTTATGATACCCTCATGTGGGTAATATGGAGGTGGTGGTAACATCTGAGGATGAGGTGGTAGTAAAAGTCTGATGAACTCTATAAATACCTTAAAAGTTTCCTCTAAATGACCAACTCGACCATTAAATGCCAGGTGGGACTAGCTACATAGTAGAAAACATGTTAGAATAATCATTCCTGGCTTACTAACACATAATACACACAATCACATTTAAAGGTTGCCTAGGTTACTCGTTCTCAATTCCTCACAAGTTAGGTCTAGGTTTTTGAATAATTGATTCTTTCTAAAAATGTGAAATAGGTAAATAAAATCATATAAGGGATTATTTGAAAACCAAATTTTGAAAAGAAAATCATGGTAATCAAGACCTAGCTTTGATGCCAACTTATAATACCCCAACTTTTACTACTAAAATTTTTATCTTACAACCAAAGCATATAACCAAAATATTGGGTGTTACAGCTATAATTGGCATAAGTCTGACTTATCATACCAACCTTACATTAATCATAAGGGAAAAACCATTAAAATTAAAACAAAATAAATAGAATCGAGATAAGCTTCATGATCATAAATATGAGTTTGGATATTAACTTTGAGTATAATAATATAAATTATAGATGAAAGAGATACCATAGAGCTAAGAATCCAAAAGGATATTCAGGACAAAACTATTATTTGGATAACATGACTCTATGCCCAAGTCTTGATAAATAGCATCACTCTACCCCATATTGAGCATCATAAGCTACAAAATTTTCCTTTGGGACCTCATCGACTTATACATAGCCATCAAGGTCATTTACTGATGGGAATGAGTAGCACTCATAAAAAGGATGATCAGTACACTACGTACTGAGTAAGGCAATAATACTATCAAGTTAGGGATATAGATAAATACATACATTCATAGTAGATAATAAGTACACCTGTAAAATACAATTAATGCCACAAGGTAGTTACTGATCCAAGCCTCATTATTAGATATAACAATTTTTATTCTTTTGTTTACATTGATTTAGGGACCACACTATTCCTAAACCTGTGGAATGATTTGAAGTACCTCTTAGAGATAACACACTTATGCCACTATTATCATCTAGTGGAATAAACCTAACGCCTCTTAGGAGAAAACTCTCTTGAGCCTCTATTCTTAAATTAGTGGAATGGTTTGAAGTATATCTTAGGAACAACACACCTAAGCTACTATTATTATCTGATGAAACAGACACAACACCCCAATCCCGACTCACATACCTTTCCACTTTAAATCATTAATATCTTATACATTAGTTTACTTTTTTCAAATCATATTATTATTCATGTTGAGCGTAGGGCCCCGCTATTTATAATCTGGTGGAATGGGTTGATGCACCTCTTAGGATAAAACATTCTTAAGCCACTAATATCATTTAATGGAACACGCCCATAAAATACCTCGACCTGACCCACATGATATATCACATTAAATGATTAATGTCGTATTCATGGTTAATTTTATAGGCATAAACACATTTAAAGTATGTAAAACACATCACAAAGATTAGAAGGTCGTTCTCTAAGGTTAAGATCCTTATATTCCCTAGAAACCTAATCTCACATTGTAGGCATAACTCATTTTCTATTACTCTTTTATCCACTAAACTTATTAAATATATCTCAACTATTATTATTATTAATATACCCAAAATTCAATACTTAACCCTAAGATATTACACATGTGATAATAACCCAATCCCTATAGTTACTATTCTCGAGGCTTATAAAACCTTAATTTCACAAGTATACCATAACATTTCCTGTATAGATCACACGACTACCAAATTTAATATACATTAGCTACACACTAATATTAATAGCATATTTGAATTCTGTAGTCTAACTCTGCCGTTTCACATATGTGATAATAATCTTCCTATTTTAGGATTACTATTCCCAAATCAAGCCATTTCCTCACTTTATTAAGCGTAGGCCATTCACTACTACTTTAAGCAATTCATATAATTACCTTTTCATATTTTAAACAATATAACACATTAAAATACCATGATTCACATATTAAACCTATATTGACCAAAATGAACTTATTAATAACCAAAGCCCTTATTTCATGCAAATCTTATATGTTTTGGTAACATTATTTACGAATCCTCTATTCATCACCATATACTTTATTATACTCATTTCCCACTTATCATACCTTATTAAACCCATAATATAACAATATATCACACCAAGGGTTTTTCACATAGAATATTATTATAAAAATATCATATAATTTCACAAATTACTTATTTTTCTATCACATAATATCACAATATCATATTTTTTACCACATAATAACAATAACATGATATCACACACAATCATACATAACACTTAGCATAAAAATCCTAGACTATGACGAGTATCCTTACAGAGAAATGCTTTGTCCATGTGCACGTAAATCCTATTCCTCCTCCTCTAGAACTTTTAGAAAATCACCTAAGAAAAAATAATAAAACACTGTTAGATTTTAATAACATAATTATGGAAAAACTAAAGGACTGGAGGGTAAAATAATGTAGGAAAACTAAAACAAACCAAATGAGTGATTTGGGAATTCCTTGCAAAATAGAGTGGGGGAACGACAACAAGTGTCAAAGCCAATGGGATGGCAATGACACAAGCTATCATTTCTAAGCATGAGAAATGACTAAAAGGATAGAAGTATGGAGGAGATAAATGGTGGGAAGTCCGAATGGAAGGAGGCGAGCAACAATAATATGTGTCCTCGTTATGGGGGTGTTTCAATGTTGTTAGCTGAAGCCAAGGGATGGGATGCATCGAGGATGGGTTTATTTAGGGGTGTAGTTTTTGTGGAAGAGGAGGTAGAAAGGGGAATGATATTGACAACCTTGGCCAAAGGTGGGGGCGGTGTTTCGATTGGTTTAACTAATGCATAAGAGGAGGAGAAAAAAAGTGGGGAGTTAGAAGCAATTTTGTCGATGGCGTGGTAGTGGTGTTAGTGGGATTGTGTGTAACTAGGGGGAGGTTTCAATAGGAGAGTTCGAAGCTAGGGAGTTTTGGTAGTTTTGGTTGTGTTTGGTGACGGCAAAAAGGAGGGAGAGAAGGAGAAGGTGATTTTGGTTTTGAAAGAGAAATAAAGGGAGGAAGAGGGTGTATTTTTGGTGCATTTAGTGTGTATCATTTATATATATATATATATATATATATGAGAAATATAAATGGAGTGAGAGAGCTAGGGAAATTTTTCAACGAAGACCCTAGTGCTTAAGAGGTGGAGGGGGGAGATGATGGGGATAGGGAATAGCTTGGTAGGGGATGGTCGGGGGTAATTGGTTGCACAGAAGGGAAATAAAAGCAACTGGTAGGGGATAAAAAAATAGGGGAAAGAGATAGGAAAAAGGAAAAGAAAGTGGTAGGTGTTAGCATTAGGTTTAGGTAAAAATAATTTAGGTTGGGGTATGATTTATTTAATAAGTTTTTTGAGGTTAGGATTAGGTTAGAATATCAAGAGTTTAGAATAGAGATTAAGGTAAGGTAAAATATCATTTTTTTAATATTAAAATTAGTTTATGACATTAATCACTTGGAATTAGGTTTAGCTAAAGTTTAGGGAATTATAGTTGAAGCAGGGTATGCTTTCGATACTCATTGTCGCCTATCACTATTATTCATAGGTCCCTTTGTGATGGAAGTGGTCGATTGTTGATGGCGTAGTGGTGGTTGCATTGTGGTACGATGGTGAAGCTCAAAGTCAAAAGAGATGGGAGTTAGGGCTTGGACAAGCGAGAGAGAAGGGCATGAGGAGAGAGAAGAAGAAAGAAAGAGGAAGGAGTCATTTTTTTTGTTTTACTAATACCCATAGGAGTATACAAATATCTAAATAATAATAAAGGTTGATTTTATCTAAAATATATTTAATGAAAATCATTCTATAAGGATACAACGATATAAAATAAATATAAAGGTTATTTAAAGAATTTTCTAAAAACTTTTGGATGAAATATCAACAATCAAAAAATCTAAGAAAATGTAATTAATTTAAATGATTTTAAAAAATTCATTTTCAAGCTAAAAAAGAAAAAATGGAAGAAAATTGATTTTCAAAAGAAATTCATCAATAAATTATGAAGTTATTAAATTTAAAATCTTCCAAAGATTTTTTTAAATCTTGTAAAAATATATAAATTTAAAAACAGAAATATTTGTTATGGATAAAAATTATTAAAATAAATATACCACTTTAAAGGGATTTTATAATTTAAGCACTTTATTTTTGTTAACAAGATATATCTAAAATAAAAAATTAATCACAAAACTAAATCATAATTATAAATGAATTTAAAATGCTAAAAAGAAATATAACAAAACATAAATATATTTTTATATGAAAATCAAAATCATGTGAATATAATAAAAATTATAGTCATGAATGAGTTTTTCTAAAATAATCTACAATGATAAATAATTAACTAAATTTTAATATGAACTTAAAACTTTTCATAAAACCATAAAATGAGTCATAAATAAAATAAATAAATGCTTTTATTAATTTTTGCTTAAAGTCTTTATGCTTAAGGAAATTAAATTTTAAAAGTATGAGGTATTACAAGAATAAAGGGGAAGAACAAGATGACAATCTCCAAAAATGTCCCAAAATCTAATATCCCTTACTTAAAAATAAGTAGAGGCTAGATGAGTGGAATATATATATATACTTTATAAAATTATTAACATTATTATTTTATAAATCAAGTGTTTTATTTTTTTTTATATTAACTCTTATGTATGGTCCATATTAAAATAATATATAAAGTTTGTTTATAAAGATTATTAAATATGTGTTTCAAGTTAGCATATTAATTTAATTATCTCTTCTACTACTTCTTGATGGTAGAAATAGTTGTAGGATGTATATGGGGTGTGTGTGTGTGTGTGTGTGTGTGTGTGTGTAAGAATAAGGAAAAGAAGGAAAGAATAAATAAATTATTGAATGTATATATGTGTGATGGGAAATCCCATTATCAAGTTTTATTAACCACAACATCATTCAAATGAGGTGAGTGTTCATTTAGTTTTTCCTATTTAACGCTTCTTCTTCCTTCTTCTACTTTTCCTCTTTAATATATATTGAGTATTGAAGAGAGAATCAAGATTGAATTCTCTTCTTAAAATTAAGTAAAATTCAAGAATATTACATAAGGTCCCTATTCTTGATCCAGTGATAGATGCACCATAAAGTCAAGGATTGAGGGAATATAAAAACAAAATTATGTTCCAATAATTATAAATTGTACTTTCAATATAGTTGATTCCACTAATGGTTGGAGTACGTCTTTATCAATTCTTAACAATTGTTACATAGTTAAAATTTTCATATTTAATGCGTGTGTTGGGAATTAGGGTTTTGCATGTTTGTCATTGGATTGTGTATGAATTATATAAATTAATTGTTAATTATAATTCATGCAATTATATTCTATCTAAAATTTGGTATTAGAGCCTTAATGGCCTCTATTTTGATGCAACTGATTTAAAATAATCATCATTTTTTTATATCTATATGTTAAGTATAGTTGTGTTTCAGAAATTAGCGTAATTGTTTTTCACTAAGTGGAAACACAATACATGTTTCTTAATATGGAAATGTCTTGTTTTATTTTGAAGTCTCAAACTTTTTATATGATGAAGAAACATGGGGGGAGGGTGTTATTTTTTTCTTAGACTCCTAAAAATCCTTAGATTTAAGAAAAATATGGGGATGTTTTATAAACATGGAAGCCCTGTATTTTTCAACACAGTCATGCTATCCTATACGGGAAGCCTGTGTTGATGGAGTTTCCATTTGATTATTATTTTTTATCTCATGGTTATGTTCCCGTACATATTAAAGCCATGTTTGAAGAATTTTTAATTATATAAATTATGTATCATGTGTAATTAAAGTGATTAAATTGATTAAAACTTAGCCACGACAATCCCAATCATGCATTTATTTGTTTCTTTGATCACATCTAGATTATATTATACTAGTTGCAATGTATTACACGTATATAATGAGTGTAGTACCACAAGACCATTCATTAACATAAGCAAAGTACATTGGAATATAATATTAAGTCATTATTCTTAATTTTTCCATAGGTATTGAGGGTGATGGGATGACTTAATAGTTTTAATATTTAGAAGCATGAGTCTATTTGAATTAAATACTTAGGCTACAGGTAGTTTTAATGTCTTTCAATTCATGTTAGTTGCATTTTTACATGATATACATTGGTAGAACATGTATATAAGTGTCTCAGCTTTAAATTGAACATGAGAATGTAAGTGCGTTTAAATTTTGTAGTAAATTATCCTGGTTTATGTTCAATGTTTGATCTTAATGTTGAGGTTCCTGAGTTAAAAGTAGATAAATATAAGGTTTGGAAGGAGAGAATTCTCTCAAAGCCTAGCAGTTGTGACTTGGATGAGTCTATTGAGTATCTAGCCCTGTGATAACTAAATAAAACACTCATGAGGAAACTGTTGCACATGAGTGATAGGTGAAAGCCAATCGCATAAGTTGCATGTGCGTACAAAATAAGATATCTTCTTCCATCATAGCTTAGTTGATCATCATCAAGATTTCAATGACTTACTAAGGATCATCAATGAACAATTCATCCATTCAGATGAGGCCTTAGCTAGTACATTGATAACGAAACTTTCACCTATAAAGCTTACTACTACGAAGCATGTGCGTGAGCACATCATGAATATGAGGGATTTAGCAACGCAACTCAAGTTTCTATAGGTTAACATTCCTAATGCCTTCCTCTTTCACTTCATCTTAAATACACTTCCAAAGGAATACACATCGTTCAAAGTCATCTACCACATACAATGGAAAAAATGGTCAATCAATGAATTAATGTCCATATGTGTGCAAGAAGAGGAACAAATTTTTATGGATCTTAGGGAGATTGTTATGATGAAAACTAAGGATAAAGAAAGGAAGAAGAAAACACGCCAAAAGGATAAACACAAATTACCCCTCTAGGGTGAGATAAAGAAATAATCTAGGTGTTTCTTCTATAAAAAGAAGGGACACATGAAGAAGGGTTGTTCTAAATACAAAGCTTATGAATAAAGGTAAGGTATCATCTTTGGTATGTTTTGAATCTTATACAGTAGATACAAATCATAATACTTAGTGGATTAATTCTGGTTATGCAATCCATGTTTATATTTCTTTGTAGGTTATGGAAAGGATGAGGGAACCTGTGAGCAATGGACAAAGTATCTTTACTGGTAGTAAGATACGTTCAACTTTTCATAGAATAGGCTCATGTAGGCTAGTTCTCTCTGGTGTTCATGTATTAATGACCTTTCATGTTCCAAGTTTCTGTAAAAACTTAACTTCTATTTCAATACTTTTACCATTTGGATGCGCATTTATTCTCAAAGACAATTTAGTTAATTTTTTTTTATGAAACAAATCGTGTTGGGTATGGTGCATTATATAAAGGTCTTTACTCTATTGATTCAATATATGATGATTTGAATTTTGTAATGAATTTGGATTGGTTCAAAAAGATATGTTATGAATAAAAATTTATCAATGATTTGGTACAAAATATTAGGTCAAATCTCCATTGAGAGAATAAGGAGATTGGTAAATGATGGAGTACTTGGTACGTTAGATTTTTTACTAATTTTAGCACTTATATAAGTTGTATAAAGGGTAAACAAACAAACAAACAAGTCTAATAAAGGTGCCAAGAGGAGTTTTCAACTACTTGAGATTGTACATACCGACATATATAATCCTGATATGGACTTACACATTCAGAAATACTTCATCTTATTCATTGATGACTACTCATGATACATGCATCTCTTCTTACTAACAACAAGCATGAAGCGTTAGTTGCTTTTAAAGTAATCAAAGATGAGTTAGAGAAACAATGTGATAAGAAAATTAAAATTGTGAGGTTTGGTAGAGGTGGAGAGTAATATGGGAGGTACAATAGGGATGGACAAACACCTGGTCCATTTACAAAGTTTCTTCAAGAGAATGAGATAATTGCCCAATATACTATACTTGATTCACCTAACCAGAATGGTGTAGCAGAAAGAAGAAATCGGCCTTTGTTAGATATGTTGTAGAGTGTGTTAAGCAACTCCAATATTCCTAGATGCAGAATGAAGCACTTAAGATGGTGGTATATATTTTAAATCAAGTTCCAACTACAGAGGTGTCTAAGAAACCATTTAAGCTTTTTAAGGGTTGAGAGCCAAGATTAAAACATATGTAAATTTAGGGATGTGTGTCTGAAGTAATAATTTATAATCCACAATAAAGGAAGCTTGAACCAAGAACCATTAGTGGGTATTTTGTTGGATATACTAAAAGGTATAAAGGTTATAAGTTCTATTGTCCATCACATAGCACAAGGTTTATGGAGTCAAGAAATGCTAAATTTATTGAACATAACTTAATCAGTTGGAGGTGATCAGATCATGAATCTGTTTCTTAAATATGCTCATTCAATAGAAGAAGCTTCCACTTCATGTAATAGAGTGACTTTTGTCATCGTGCACTTCTAGTTCCAATCATGGTTGAATAACAAGTTAATGTGGCTCCACAGGATGCTAACTTAAATCTGATATATCATGTTGATCAAGAACTTCCTGAAGTTATTGAATAGCCAGCTAATGAATAATCTCCTCTATAGGACGTTGGGCCAGCTTTAAGAAGATCTACTAAGGAAATAAGGTTAACTGTACCAAATGACTATTATAGGTACTTACAAGAGTATGATTGTGACATTTGTACTTGAAACCTTTTCACATGCCATGAGTAGTTCAAAATCTAAGTTATGGTATGTTTCCATAAAGGACGACATGATATCCATGAAGGTTAATGAATTTTGGGACATTATACCATTACCTAATAACGCTAAGCCTATTGGTTGTAAGTGGGTCTTTAAGACCAAGAGAGACTCATAAGGAAATATTGATAGATATAAGGTTAGACTAGTTGCTAAAGTATTCCATCGGAGACAAATAGAGGACTACAAGTAGACTTTCTCTTTTGTGTCCACTAAGGATTCCCTATGCATAGTTATGGCATTAGTAGCTTATTTTGATTTTGAGATACAACAGATGGAAGGAAAATGACATTTTTAAATGGTGATCTTGAGGAAAAGGCATTATAACACCTCCAAATTTGCTACTTAAAAATTTCATTTTACGAAAGTGTTAATTCAAAAAATGGCACATGTTATTGCCATATTCAGTATAAGTCCGGCATTCTCTATAATTTTTATACTAAGTGCTAAGGGTAAAACATGACTATAGTTAAATTAAAGTTTATAGCTTAACAACAAAATAGTGGCTTCATTACAATTTAACTTTTTCTTGATAAATATAAAAGGATTAGGTAGAAGAGTTACAAGATAACAAAAGGAGAAATAGCAAGGGACTTAAGAGTCCATGGAATATCCTAATCAAAAGATGTTAGGACAAATACTGGATAGTCCTAATTCTCAACCGTCAATTGGAATCCATCAATTCAAATCCTCAAAGTGCTTTTACAAGGTAAACACTAACATGCAAGGCCACATGAAGCATATAGATAGAAACATGACCGGGATACATTAAGAAAATCATGCAATACTCAAATGACTAACACCGACATAATCAAATCAATTCCAAATACCAAGGGTAAGGCATTAAGGCAACTACGAAATCAATAAAATTAAATCAATCATAATTACCAAAGGTAAAGTACTAAGACAACTAATGATCCACATACCAAATGGGATAATGCACAACGACAGCCACTAAGACAATATCCATATCAAATATATTACCTTCTTACACATAAGTTGCTTTTATTTTTAATTACTCAAGGGGGATACAATAATAGTTTGAAGACATAAAAGTGCATTGGTCATACTAGTATACAAAGCATCACGGTACCCTCCCAACCATCTAACCCAAAGGTATAATAGCACACTGGTTATACTGGTGCACATGGAAACATAATATCCTCCACACCTACAACACCTAATCCTTAAGTATCAATACCTCCTATTAGGCCTGTAAGTAACCTATAGAGTAGACTAGGGTCTTACTAGGGCATAATGACATACCTAAAAACTGAGGGTTGCTACCTCATCTCTAGGGTAGCTAACCCTAGAGAGAAAAAATTCCCAAACTCAAGGTCTTCCATTTTAAGTATTAATAATTTATAAAGTGATAATAGATATCACTTATTGTACAGATACTCCTATTTATGTACTTATCCATTTTCCCATTATTTTTAATTATCTAATTCAACAATTTAGGTCAAGGTAAAATTCAACACTAAGATCAAACTATCACCAGTCTAAGGTTATCCTATATCCAATTATTCACAAAAGATGCATTTGGTTAAAATGACCAGAATGCCCTTAAAACCCTCATTTGATAATTATTATCCAAATTTCATACCAAACATTATTATTATAAAAATTTTATCGTAAAAGCTAAATGGAAATAATTTATAATATATTAACACATAGCTAATATTTTTGATTTAGGGATTGAATATATTTTTTACTTTTCATGCATTTAGTGAGTTACGTCCACAAACCCTAATCATGTGTTTCTAACATGTCTTAAATTCCATGCAGCATGTATGTAAATATTATAGCTTCATATGAAATTTAATAGGGTAATTAGTATCATCATTTATGTAAGGAAATATTCCTAACCATAAGTCATCTTAATAGTAGTTATCGTATTCTAACCCTAATCATGTGTACATACTTTTATTCTATTTATATCAACCTTAGCTAGCATGAAATGATAATCATGGAACCCTTAGCATGACATTTACATTATAACTTGACAAGATCCTATACCCTAACAAAACTCAAAATGTGCATACCTTAATCGTCCAACATAACACACATACAAGTAGCTCATATTCAATGGTAACTCAAATGTACGTACCTATAATACTCCAAATTTTATTACTGAAAAATTTAGATTTACAATAGAAGCTTATAAGTAAAATATTTGTTGTTATCACCGCAATTGACATAATTCTAGTTTACCAAACAATCCTTACAAAAATTACAAGGCTAAAACCATACATAATAAATAAGTTAATTATAAATGCAAGAAATGTTTATAAATATAAGTATGAGTTTGGAGATTAAATTTGGGCTACAGTAATAGAATACAAAATACAGGATATCTTAGATCAAAGAGTCCAAAAGTTATCTAGGTAAAACATCATCCAGATCACATGACTCTTCACCCAAACATCCACTATATATAAGAGGTCACTCATCCCCACATAGTGTATTAAAAGTAGCAAAGTCATCCAGTGAATCCTTAAATACCTACACAAAAGCACCAGGGTCTTTTGCTTGTAGGAATGAGCATCAACCATAAAATATAGGGACATACACTACGTATTGAGTAAGGTAACAAAACTATAAGACCAGGGGCATAGAACCCTTAGCATGCATTCATAGCAAATGATAAGTACACACACAGATTACGAAAAAGTCTCATAAGGTAATTACTGATCCAAGCTCTTTATTAGATATAACTATTTTCATTCTTTTATTTACATTGATTTCAGAGACCCTACTATTATTAAATCGATAGAACGATCCAAAGCACCTTCTCAGAAAAAAAACCTGAGCAATTATTATCCTTCGGTGGAATAAATCTAAAGACATCACCTTAGTCCTGGATCACATAGTCTTTCACTTTAATTTATTAGTGTTTTATCCATTATTTTACTCAATTCATATTCTTATTCATGATGAAAATAGGATCCATTATTCTTAATTTGGTGGAATGGACTAAAGAACCTTCTTAAGAACAACATACCTGAGTTGCTATTATCATCTGGTGGAACAGATATGAAAACACCACCTGGGACCAACTTATGTGATTTTTCACTTTAAATGATTAATGTCTTATTTATGATTGATTTATAGGTATAGAAAATTTTAAGGTAGATAAGCACATCACGCAAGTCATAAGGTCATTCTCGTGAGTTAAAATCCTTATTTATCTCAAAACCCTAACTTCACACTTTAGACATAACTTCTCCCATATTACTCATTTACCCACAAATTTAGTGCATATTCCTAAACTATTGCTGTCAATAACATCTCTAAAATTCAAGGTCTAACTCCCACATCTTACACATGCAATAATAGCCTTATATCAAAGTTACTATTCTTAGAGTTTATAAACCCTAGTTTCAATATTCTATCATAACTTTTCACGCTAAGATCAAACACTTACCAAATTTAATATTCATTCCAACCACACTAATGTTAATAATATATTTGAATTTGGTGTTCTAATTCTATAGTTTTGCACATGTGATACTAACCTCATCTTTTTAAGGTTATTATTCCTAAATGAACCTAATTTCATACTTTATAAAACTTAGGTCATTCACAAATACTCCAACACTTCATGTAGGTTACTTAACACATTTTGGATTATATAGAATTTTAGAATACCATGATTCTCATATTTAATCCATGTTGACAAAAATACCCTTATCGATAACCTAACCCTTATTTTATATGAGTCTCATGTGTTTAGTAACATTATTCCCAAATCGACATTTTTTCTCCAAGGGACTTACCATGATCATTTCACATTCATCATACCACATTAAAAACTCATGATACAACCATATTTCACACTGAAGGTTTTTCCACATAAAACAATAATATCACATGAACCTTACTTACTTTTTACTATCATATAATACCAACCATATAGTATAGCATCAACAATCATGTATGACTTCGCATAATCATAATAACATGTTACCATATAAAAATCATGTATCACACTTTGCAAAGGATCCTAGACTATGATAAGTATCCTTACAAAATGACTCTATTCTCTAAGCTTGAAAAAAGTACTTTGCCTCTTTTGGGACCACAAGGAAATCACCTAATAAAAGCAAAATAAAACATCATAGAGTATAAAGTGAGGAAGAAAATCTAACCAAATAAAGGCATTATTTGTGAAGAAACTATGTAACTAAAGGAGAGGAAAGTGGAGGATGGGGTTTCTACCAAAGTTATCAAAGTGAAGGGGGGCTTCGATTAAAGATGCCAAAAGAAAGGGGAGATCTTTGGCCAAAGCTATCAAAGGGAATGCTTAGACTATAAGAGAAAATGGTGTAGCAAGGAAAGGGAAGAAAGAAAGAAAAGGGTAGTGGTGGAATTAGACGAAGGAAGGGGAGGTTTTGTTATAAAAATAGTCGAATGAAGGAGGTAGGATCAGTGGCTTTAGCTGGTGTTAGGGGTAGGTTGTTGCGACTTTACTCAGTGGTAGTGAGGGAGAAATGGCAAGGGAAGTCAATGGGGGTGTGGTTGCTTTGGTTTACCTTGTCTGTGGGGGATTTATGTGATGGTTTTTGTGGCAACAAGGAAGGGAAAGGAAGAGGGGGGAGGCTACTTTTGGTGTGAAATATTTTTACAGACAAATAGAGAGGTAAGGGGGTAAACGTAGGCATTAAATGTGCCTTATATATACATATGTACATAGGAAAAGGGAGAGGAGAGGTGATGTGATCAAGCAACAAAATTTAACCCCAGCCCTTGAAATGAGGAAGGGGGAGTTGATGGAGTAGATGGATGGGCTTGGAAATGGGTAGACATGCACACAAGAATAATATAAGAGAAAAGAAAGGTGAGGATCAGTAGAGAACGACTGAAAAAATATAAAAAAGAAGGAAATGAGGATGAAATAAAAAAGGAAAAGAAAGAGAGTGTGTGTGTGTTTAGATTAAAATAAATTAGGCTAAGGTATTAGGATAATTAAGTTAAATAAATCTTGGGGATTAGTTTTTAAGTTAGAAAAGATATTAGTAACCTAAAATAAAATTAGGGTTAGGCTAGAATTTAGGATTAGTGAGTTAGGGCAAAATAGAAATATTAATTTATTAGATTAGAATTTGGCTATGATATTAATTATTCAAGGTTATGGTTAGCTAAAATTTTGGAGTATTACATCACCACCCCCTTAAAATAGACTTCGTCTCTGAAGTCAAAAGCCAAGGTTAGGGAAAAGAGAAAAAAGATATAAGGAAGGTGATATTGATGGCTAATCTTATCGAACCTCAACATAACCATACTAGATCATCTCTATTTCCATCTCTCCAAGTTCCTCTAGCAACCGATTAGTCACCACAAAGGAACTCAAAGAGTGTGATGTCTTCATACTCAAGGCTTCTGTAACGACATTGGCCTTACCCTTATGGTAGGTCAACTGGATATTATAATCCTTTACCAACTCTAACAATCTCTTCTACCTCATGTTTAACTCCTTTTGAGTGAATATATACTCAAGGCTCTTGTGGTTGGTGTAGAATCTACACTAAGTCCCATACAAATAATGCCTCTAAATCTTCAGTGCGAAGATGACTACCACCAACACCAAGTCATATGTCGGGTAATAATTCTCATGCTGCTTCAACTAACAAGAAGTTTAAGCTACTACCTTACCATGTTACATCAAAACACAACCATGCTTATGTAGATGGTGAAGAAATTGTTTAAATGTTTTAAAACATGAGGTAGGGTGCTCTCTCCACTCTCCTAAGGTTGAGTGAGCCATGCTTATGTTGATGGTGAAGAAGAAAAAGTCATCACCGATCTTTATTACTAAACTTTGCTCTTTAGTGTAAGATGTTGGGTCTACATTTTCCTCCAAGGAAGTAGTTGGTCATAGGGATGGCAACGGGGCAGGTCGGGGACGGGGACCCCATCCCCATCCCTGAACCCGATAAGGAAAATAATCCCCGAACCCGACCCGATCCCCATGGGGATCAAGTCCCCATACCCGACCCGATCCCCGATCTATTTTTAATCCCCGATTTATTCCCCGTTCATAAAACCCGACCCAATCCCCGAAACCCAACTTTATACCCGATCCCCGATCTCATCCCCGATCGTCAAACTATTTTTTTATATTATATTTTTAATTTATATTTTATAAAAAAATTATATTATATATATATATATAATTATATAAAAACATATATATATAAAAATTTCGGGGTGGGTTCGGGGATGGGGACCCCAAACCCGTCCCCGCCCCGTCCCCGAAAAAATCCCCGTTAAAAATCCCCGAACCCGATCCCCTAATTCTCTCCCCGAACCCGAACCCGAACAGGGAATCCCCGACGGGGCCCCGAACCCGCGGGGAAAATTGCCATCCCTAGTTGGTCAACATAAGGAAAGTGGTAGTCATGAAGTGTCTACCACGTAAGGAGAAGTTTCACCAATACTAATTGATACAGCTTTGATTAACGTTGAAGTTGTGGAGGCTAAGGTTGTTGTGCCTACAGAGACCACCATTAATGATTCCTTTGGCCCTGTGAATGACCATGGATATGTTCCTCCTAATATTGACGGCCCTAAGTCCAATCTAGAGGCAAAGCATTCTGTCTAGGATCGTCTTGAAGTTTGTTCGCCTACTGAAGCCACAACATGGAGGGATACTATTGTTGGTAATCGTAACCCTAAACAAGGACTTCCCTTGTCATATTTGCCTCCAACCTTAGAGAAGGGTGTGATTACTGTGAAATTGGATGCCAAGGATGTGGGTACTGAAGCGGAGCAATGGACAAATATGTTGGTAGGCTATGTGTTTGGAGATTCTCCCACCTATCATTAAGACACGTACTAGAAAGGAGTTTCCTTGTTGCATGTTATGCTACATGCCTCCAACTATTTTCTTTTTAAATTTCAAACTCGTGATGATGTAAACATTATCTTCGGTCAACATTGGATGTTCTTCAATAGGCCATTTATGTTAAAGGCATGGCACAAGAGAATGAAGATTAATCAAGACGAGATGCAAGTTGTCCCATTATTGATCAAGTTCCCAGACTTGCCTTTGGAGTATTGGGCACATAATTCTTTGAGTAGGATTGCTAGTGTTGTTGGTAAACCCTTGTGCACTGATGCTATCATATTGTCAAAGGAAAGAGTCTCGTTTCCTAGAGTATTGGTTGAGGTAGATGCCAAGAAGCCTCTTATAGATTCATTAGTTATTTTAGATCCAGAGGGTGGCGAGGTTTTGTAATGGGTTTAATATGATTGGAAGCCTTCCTACCGCCCACTATGTGATACATTTTTTCATTAGATCTAAAGTTATAGGAAGCAAATATCTAGTACCAAATTAAATAAGGAGACAAGAGCGGAGTGGGTGATGGTTTGCGATCATAGGAAAGGGAAATTAGTTGCTCAAGATGAGGGCAATACACTAGACCATTTTATTTTTGTTGATAATACATCTTTAGGTGAGGCTACTAAACCATCAAGCACTAATGACCCTTCATTGCAAGAAAGTTATAGCTATCTCTGTAGTACCTCCAGTTGTGATAAATATGCAAAACCCTGTTGGGCAACGAGAGAGTTCAAAGAAAAGAGTAGAAGCCAGGAGAGTCCATGTTCCTTCATCTGAACCAAGGGTGATAAGGCAGAGATCTATTTAGCATGCTAAATAGGGTGCAAAATCTTTAACTAATATTGTTCATAGTGAGAGTGGACGGAGGATAGGTGTTAAAGGTTTTTAGATTCCTCTCCTTGACCTTGGAGGAAATGTTTAGTGCCTGGAATGTTAGAGGTTTGAATAAGGTTTCTAAGCACAAGGAAGTCAGTCATTTTTTGTTTCAAATAATCTTTCCTTAGCTAGTTTTTTAGAAACTAGAGTTAAAGAGCACAATTTTTTAATAGTGTTGAATCAAGTTCAAAGAGGCTGGAGTGCTATTAATAACTACATGCATCATCATGACGGAAGGATTTGGGCAGCTTGGGATCCTACTATTTGGATGATCTCTTCCCTTCACATGTGTTAACAAGCTATTCTCTATGAACCTACTAATTTGCAATCATCTATGAGATTCTATATTAGGTTTGTTTATGCACAAAATTATGGTGCAAAACAAAGAAGATTGTGGCATTGGCTAAGACAACACAACCCAACTAATAAACCCTAGATTTTATTGGGGGATTTCAACATGGTCATGTTTGCTTCTGAGAAATTTCAAGGTGAGCTTCCTCATGCTACTAATATGTTGGAGTCTAGATACTACTATTTGGACCTAGGCCTCTCTGATGTTAAAGGGAAAGGGTGTTTCTTCACTTGGTCAAGTTGAAGAGATGATGATAATGAATTTTGGTGTAAGTTAGATAGGGCTCTCTTTAACCTACATGGGTTAACAACTTTCCCTAGCTCAATGGATGAGTTCCTCATCCCTTTAGTCTCTGATCATAGCCTTATGGTCATTCATTTGAATATCCCCATCAATATAGGCTATAAAACCTTTTAGGTTCTTCCAGTGCTGGACTAAAGATGAAGAGTTTCTTCCTGTAGTTTATAGAGCTTGGAATCTCAAGTTGAGAGGTAATTTCTTACTAAGGTTTTCTCATAGATTATAACACTTGAATCATGACTTGAATAAGCTTAACAAGGAGAAGTATGGTTCTATTTCACAAAGAGTTGAAGTTTCATGCATGGAGGTGGTAGACCTACATAATTCAGTTCATACAAATCTTTCTGATGAAGTTCAGAGGGAACAGTTGAGACTTAAGGAACATTATTATCATCATCATCTATACATTGAGGGGAGATGTTTTTGAGGTAGAAATCTTGTGTGTAATGGTTACACTACGATGACTCAAATCATAAATTCTTCTTTGCTAGGGTAGAGGAAAGGTAACAGAGGAATTCAGTGGCATTACTGCTTGATTCAACGGACAAGGAAATTAGGGGGCCCAAAATATTCAGGATGCTTTTATTACCTACTATAAGCATCTCTTGGGTACTGAGTCCACCATGTTGGGTGATCTTGATCAGGCAATGAATTAGTGTAGGCTAACTTTGGACCAGTAGTTGCAATTTACTGCACCAGTAACAAAAGAAGAAGTTAAAGCCAGGGTGTTCTCAGTTGGAGATAAGAAAGTCCTTGGAGTTGATTGTTATACTACTGGATTCTATAAAAAGAGTTGGCACATTGTTGGTGATGAACTTCTCTTAGCTGTAAGAGAGTTATTTGCATCTAGTTTCTTACCTAGGAAAGTGAATGTCACTTCCTTAACACTTGTTCCAAAGAAGCCTAATGCCCATAGGGTTTATAAGTTCTACCATGCTCTATAAAGTTATACCCAAGATCCTCATGTAGAGAATGTCGTGTCTTATGTATACTATCATTGGTGTTTCTTAGACTGCTTTCATCAAAGGTAGAAGTATTGGGGAAAATGTTCTCTTGGCACATGAGTTGGTTCGAAAGTATAATACTAGGGGAATTTCACCCAGGTGCATGCTTAAAGTTGATCTTAAAAAATCCTATGATATGGTGAATTGGAACTTTGTGCAAGGTGTTTTGATTCTCTATGGACCCCCCATTTTGTTAAACTGGTAAAGGCATGTTTGACTACTGTTTGTTACTCTTTGAGTTGCAATGTTGTGTTAACACCTCCTTTCATTATCCCCTTACCTCTTTGTGTTGGTCATGGACTATTTTAGTCATAACCTCAACCAACTATGGTCTATTCCAAGGTTTCATGGCCATCCTAGATGCAAACCATTGAAGCTTATTAACATCAATTTTGCTTATAACCTTATTCTATTCTGCAAAGGAGATCTCTAGAGTGTCACAAGTCTTATGGATGCTTTCAATAAGTTCTCTGCTTTGTCTAATCTGATTATTAATCCTTAGAAGTGTAGTGTGTTTTTTGTGGGGTGCTAAATTGTAACACCTTAAAATTTACTATTATTTTTTAAAATAAAACCCTCTAAATTTAAAACCCGTAAATTCTGGGGATGTTACCGCCACACCTAGTACTAGACCAATTCACTCCTACTATTTCAGTACCAAGTGCTAAGGCTAAGAAAATATTTCCATCAACTCATATCAATACATAAACCAAGGCTCACAAATACAATAATCAGAGTACGCATGAATTATTACATAACCGAAATATGTGAGAAAGTTTCTTAAAGTGGAAAGATGTCTATGATGTTAAATTGGTTCTGGAATTCAAAACATAGCTAAAGGGTAATAAAGATAACAATAGCATTTGAAGGGAAAACCATCTACGCCACTCCGAAGATTAATCCAACCCATAATCAACACTCGCTCATGCTTGATGCCCTATAGACATCAATATCATCAAAGAAGGCATCTCCTACCTGCAACACATCAGATGGGTCTCCTACTCGTAGGAATGAGCAGCACTCATGAAAAGGGTGATCAATATGCTACGTACTAAGTAAGGTAACAGATGCTATAACACCCCCAAATTTACTACTAAAAAATTTCATTTAATTAAAAGGGTTTAACAGAAATGAAAAGATAAAACTGTAAACTCGGGGGCATTACTGCCACACTTAGTACCAGATCGGTTCACTTCTCCCGTCCCGGTACTAACTGCTAAGGCTAAACAAGATTAATCATCAAATACGAGTCGTTAATAAAACACCAATCATTAGTAAAACACAAGTCATACAGAATCAGAGTGCGGAAATCAAAAGGGTACAACCCAAAAGTACAATTTTAAAGTACCAAATGCAGAGAACATCATACAACAGGACAAAACAAAATACAATGGTACAAGGAGAAAAAAATAGATGATGGACTCCGACCGCGTCACTCTCGACCCCTAAGCTAGGTCCGGGCTCAACTCTCAGCCCCACCCAATGCCTCGCAAGGGTTGTAGGCATCGAAGATAGAATCACCAACCTGCACTAAGTCAGAAGGGCCTTCTGCTCGTGGGAATGAGCAGCAACCATGAAATGGGTGGTCAGTATGCTACGTACTGAGCAAGGTAACCGTATAACTAAGGCCAACACATAACATAATCACAATCACATGATAGCACATAGTTTGTCAGGTAAATAAAGGCCCACATTGTTTATTTATTCTCTAGATAATACTCATTTCACAACATAATTCTTATCAATCTATGCGGTACGGGAACCTCACTATTATAGCTGGTGGATCGGTCACTTACAGGGCAAAACGCGCCCGACCACTATTATACGCCGGTGGATCGGTCTCCAAAGCAAAACGCTCCTGGCCACTATTATGCTGGTGGATCGGTCTGGCCCCGACTCTCATGGTGTTCCACTGTAAGTACTTAGTATCTTTTACGTGTATTAACAAATTAAGGTTTGGTTTATGATGAGTTCATATTTTGACACATTTTATACCCTTATAATCTCAGTTTTTAGTATTTTATTTAACTAATATAGGGGAATAATTATTATTTTATGCTTAAGTGGTAAAAATTGCATAAATATTATTATTTGAGCTAAAATGATATAAATTAAGTAAATTTAGAATAAAATATTATTTATTAATATTTATTTAATTTTATTTTGTATGTTTTGTTTTTAAATAAAAGAAAAAAAAGAATTGGACCTTTGGACCAACGGCCCAAAAGCCGAAGGCCCAAAGGACCAGAACAAAGAAATAAAGAAACGACGATCAAAAAAAGCCAAACAAGCCTCGACGCACGGAATAAACAAAATAGGCGCACGAGAAGAAAAGTCAGCCGTCAGGGCTGACGTGGAAAAAGGAAGAATCGACGCACGACAAGAAAAACGGAGAAAAGAAGAGTCAGCCGAGGGCTGACGTGGCACAGAAAGCAGGAGGCATGGATCAAGAAAGAAAAGAAATAGAAGGACGACGAACGCAATAAATAGAATAGTGTGGTTGTCAGTAGGAGAGAAGGGGGCGGCAAAGCCACAGAGAAAAATAAGAGAGCCTTTATAGGCTCAAGAAAAATCCAGAGAGAGTAGGGCAGCAGAGCCGCAGGACAAAGGGGAAAGGTGGCAGAGTTGTAGGACAAAAAGAAAAGAGAGCCTTTACGGGCTCGGCCGAACAGAGAGGAGGTCGGCCAAGCAGGCCCTGATGCAGCAGCACGGAAATTGAGTTAGGCGCACGACGAATGACGATGCAGCGCCAGCCGGAAAAAGAAAAAGAAAAAGAATTAGTTGCACAGAAATTAAGGCACCGAAAGAAGAGAGAATAAGAGGAAATTTGATATCGGTAGAATTTATTTCAGATAAAATTAATTTTTATCTTAATAAATTTTTGATCTTTTATCCAAAATTAATTCCGGTTATTTCTTTCTCTTATTTTTAATTTATATTTTAGATATATATTTTTGTGTAATTAATTCTATAATTATGACTGGCTGATTATTTATTATTAGGGAATAAATTGAAGCCCTAGACTATGGTTTGACTTATAATTATATTTTCTTTGTTTCGTGAGATTGTTTCTTGATTTTATGTTAATTGCTATCGTTTATATGTATAATTCTGTCAAATATAGTTTATTTGGTGCATGTCTTGTTCTGATTTCCTCATAAGTGACAGTATGTAGGATTATTTGCCTACTAGGCGGCCATCTAAATATACTAGAATTTATATGTATAAATTGCAACTAGGTTAGATAACAATTCACCTAATAGTTTTGTGATTCTAACCGAAGTAGTAAAACGTTTCGATACGTGTGGGTCAAGGAAAGAAAATACAGTTAGACATGCGTTGTGTACTACTCTGGGTAATTAGATTGACAGCCTTCCACTTACACTTAATGCATTAAATCTAGTTAAATATAGGAGCCGCTTGTTGCTGCTATACTGCTAGTATTTAATAGGGTTAATATTGGCACGTTGTCGTATTAATTAATTAAGGGAAGTAATATAAGGTGTATGAACCTGCGTTTGGTGTAAAACTTGGTCGATCTCATTCTCACGATTAAATATTGACTTAGAAATTAATATTATATTTCGACCTAATCTAGTGGTGGATTTTGATTTCCCTAACATATTTCTCATATCTGCGATTTCCCATTATTTCCCATTATTTTTATTAGTTTATTTTATTTTATTTTATTTATTATTTTTATTATTTTTATTTTGATAAACTCCCATTAGTATTTTTCTTATTTATTTATTCTGTGTTATTTAGGATTTTTAGTTTTAGTTTTATTTTCAAGCTAGTTAAATAGAGGTGAGCCCTCTCAATCCCTAGATTAGAACGATACCCCTATTTACCAGTGCTACAATTGACAACAAGAGGGTTTAAATTACGTGCCGGCTACAGCCACACCAGTTTATTGAGCTCAGGATCCCCCACTATTATTGTCGGTGGGCCGGTCACTTGCGGGACGATGTCCACATTACTATTATTCACCGGTGGATCGGTCACTTATAGGGTAAAAACCCTAACCACTATTTCTAACCGGTGGATCGGATGGACTCGGCTCAATAATCTTTCACTTTACATGATTAGTATTTTACCTTATCTTATTCAACAGATTCCACCCTAGACATGCATGGGTAACTTCAACTATACTTATCCTCCTAAGAGGGTCCGTCCCATATCTTGAGACCTCTGCGCCTCCTAATTCGCCCCGACATCCTTCCCTTAACCCGCTTACATATACTGGGAACCCGACTCCTAAGTGTGTGGGTCAAAGCCCACCACATTATACCCCAAAATCCACTCACTGCCTTCCCCTAGGATTTTCTCCAGAAATCCTAACCTAGGCCTATGTGGCCCATCCTTTTCTACCTTGCATAACCCAGACTATTTTATCACCCCTACACATCACAACCCTTCGGTTCCACCCTCACTTCATGCCCCACTCATTCTCACTTATTTTTATTATTTTCTTTTTCTTCTTCCCCCTACTCAAATTAGAGTTTCCTTTTAAACTCTAGTTTAGTCTCCTACGCACCCTTATACTGTCCCATGTACTATTTTTTGCCCGAAGCCCCCAGATACCCAAACGATAATTCTATTACCTTCCTCATGCCTCGAGGCAACTTTCCATATGTAAAGTTTGCCCCCATGCAGACTCTAACCACCCTATGCAAACCCTAATTCCTCCTATACCTCCATTAGCTAATTTACTTCCCCTTAGTTATCTTTCTTTCCTATTTTTCTTTTGCATGCCCCCAACCCACATCACCACATCAAATACCCTAGCATGCATGTCCTAAGGGCCACATCATATCACATCACAACTTGTAGCATATCCATATTAATACATAACAGAATAGATCTCATGGACATACCTCGGTTCCAAGCTGCGCTACACATAAAACAGGTAAGATAATCGTGTATAAAACATGAAATATAATTATATAGGACAACTAAGGTAAGGCAAGACATGTAACACAGAGGCGACCTTAGCTACACCCTTACCTAAACGTCGCCGGGCTTGGAGCATGCTCCTACGCCTCCTGGGGGGTTTGACTCGATTCACCTATAAGAGGGAAATAATATGGGTTAATCTCACTCTACCAAAATTACCATAATTTCCTATCTTACCCCTATCATGGCCTAATACTAAGGCTAATATTAATAATAGTAGTTTATAATTAAAAGGTAGGGTTATTATTATTCTCAAGATAGTTAATCGAACCACCACTAATCAAAGTAAGTCTTAGTAATATTCATAGTATTAAAGTAAGGGTTCCAATATTACTAATAATAATATTAATAATACTACTACTACTAATAATAATAATACTAATAATAATAATAGTAATAATGATAATAATGATGATAATAATAATCGAAATCATAGTAGTAGTAATAATAATAATAATAATAATAACAACAACAACAATAATAATGATAATGATAACAACAACAATAATAATAATAATAATAATAATAATAGTAATAGTAATAGTAATAATGCTAATAATAATAAGAATCCTAAAAATAATAATAATAATAATAATAATAAAGATAATAATGATGATAATAATAGTTAGAGTAATAAATATAATAATAATAATAATAATAATAATAATAACACAACAAGGTTGTAGTCTTAATCAATACCCTTAATTAGAAATTCTCCGGAATAAAAGTTAGGACATAATAATAATAGTAGTAGTGGTAGTGGTAGTAATAATAATAAGAATAGTAATAATAATAATAATAATAATAGTTAATAATATTACTATTAATATTAAAATCATTAACACTTTTATATCCAGAGTTTAGGGGTTAAGGAGTTGGGAGACCACCTAGGCTAGGTGGTGGAGCCGCCGGCGGCGGTGGAGGAAGAAGGGTGGGAGAGAGAGATGGATGTTGAGGCTAGAGGAGAGGGAAGTAGGGGAAAATGGAGGTGTGGGGTGGTAGGGCAAGGTTCCCTGGTTGTTTTGGGGGGTAGAGGCGGCACTACAGTCGGAGGAACCGGCGGCATGAGGGGCGGCACAGGGGCGAATGGGGCTATTCGGGAAGGTGATTTTGCATGGCCGGGGTGGCTCATGCAAGGCAAGGCAAAGAAGGGTGGTGGCTCAGTTGTGTAGAGGGCGGTGCAGGGAATGTTTTGGTGGCCGGAGTGGGTGGTGACGATGGACGATGGCGGAGAAATAAGGGGCTGAACAGGTAGTGGCGCACGATTTGATTTTCTGGGCTACCAAAATCAAAACCCGATTAGGGCAGCCTTTAGGGCTATTTATAGCTTGATCGGAAGGGAAAAACAACAAAAAGGAGTGGGAGAGTAAAGGGGCAAGGGTTATGGGTCTCTGGCCGGCGAGAATGGGCCGGCACAAGTCTACGTGTGTAGGCCATATATTGTCGGGCAGGAGGAATGGCGCATAGGAGAGGGGAGGAATGGACCTGTCGAAATGGCAGGTAAGTTAACGAGGAATGGCTAGAGTGGGTGGTGTGGTTGGTGGCAGGATTTCCGGTGCTGATTTTGGGAGTTGCAGGGGCGCCGGAGGTTGAAGACGATGCAGGTGAGAGAGGGTTGGACCGGCGGTCCAAGGGAAAAGAAGAAAGAAAGAAAAAACAGGGGGCCGAACCGGTCGGGAGAGGGGAAATGATGCGGGGGAGGCTGGGTCGCGCAGGGGGAGGGGAGAAGTTGGGCCAGCGGGCCGACCAAGGTCGAGGAAAAGAAGGAGAAAAATGGAAGAGAAGGAAAGGAAAGAAAAGGAAAAAGAGAAAAGAAAAAGGAAAAAGAAAGGAAAAAGGTGGTTGGCTTAATTAATATAATTTGGGTAATTTGGGATGTTTAATAAAATATAAATATTAAAATAATAATTAAATTCTCTTTTTAGGTTAATTTAGGGATTTTGAAAGAATTTTCTTAAATTCCATTTTAATTAGCAAAATATTCAAAATTTTCCTATTTAATTTATTTATTAATTTCTCCTAGATTTACCTTAGTTAATTCCCTCTTATTTTAATAAAATAGTTTATTTAATTAATCTTCCTAATAATTTCTTATTTGGCCATGATTCCCTAAATTAGGGTTTTGGGGTATTTCAGATGCACTAAGGCCGACATATAAGGTCACATAATCATGCAGGATAAATAAAGGATCATAAGGTCCCACGTAATAACATAAAGGTATATAAACATTCAGATAAAAATACAAACGTCCAATTATAGTCCAGATTAATCGCTTATCAAAGATCTTTTCACACCATGCTCTTTATCGAGTCCATACGAGTACGGGAACCCCACTATTTTAGCCGGTCGATCGGTCTCCAGGACACTCCGGCGCCTGACCACTATTCTAACCGGTGGATCAATCACTTAGGGTAATATACCCTACCACTATTTTATGCCAGTAGATCGGTCTGACCCCTACTCGCATGGTGTTCCACTGTAAGTATTAGTGTCTTTTACATATCTTAGCAAACTATAGGGTTTGATTTATTAAGCTCGGGATCCCCCACTATTTTAGCCGGTGGATCGGTCACTTAGGGTAACATATTTTACCAATATTATACGCCGGTGGATCGGTCTCCAAAATACCGCAGTACCTGGTCGCTATTCTGCCGGTGGATCGGTTTAGGCCCGACTCAATACTCTTCCACTTTACATGATTAATGTATTAAGTATCTTATTCAGAAATTTTAACCCTAGACATGCATGGGTAACTTCCTTTACGCTTATCCCCCTAAAAGAACCCGTCTCACTCATAGGTTCATCAACCTCCTAACTTAGCCCATTACCCTTTCCCCTTTACCAGACTTATGTTAGAGTCCATTTCCCCCACTTGTGGCCCAAGCCCACTACTTTTTCACCACCTACCCACTCACTTCCTCACTAACACACCTTACTTCATCAGACACACACACCGCCACATACACCCCAAAAGGCCATACCAAACCCTAACCACCACACAAAATCGTAGATCGGTCTACTATATACCCTTATACTATCCCACGTACTATTTTTCATTCAACACATTCAAACACCCAAACAACACTTTCATCACCTTCCTCACACCTCAAATTAACTATTCATACGTAAATTTTACCCCCATGCAAACTTCATATCCCCCGTGCAAGCCTTCGTACTATTTCATGCCCATGTAACACTAAGTTCCCCCATGCATGTCCATGCAAACCCTAGATTCCCCCATGCATGTCCATGCAAACCCATGTCCATGCCCATGCAAACCCTCAAAACCCTAAGCTCCCACGTGAAACCCTAGATGCCCATGCAAACCCTAGATTCCCCCATGTATGGTCATATAACACTTACGTCAACTCCACATCATTTCACTCCATATCCTCACATTTCATAACCTAGCATGCATGTCTTATGGGCCACACCATATCACAATAAAAACACAACTTATACATGTTACACACATGCCATAAAATATCACATGAACACATCTCCATGCCACGTCATACTGCACATATAATAATAAAAAAATACAAATGTAATACATCATATTTCATGTCACATGGTATGTAAAGCATGTAAAACACATTACACATAAATGACCTTAGTGACACCCTTACCTAAAACGATATCGGTCTTGGAGCACGCTCTTACGCCTCTTTAGAGCTTTGACTGGTCTCACCTATATAAGGGAAAAAATAGAATTAGATTTCCTCCTACCAAAAATACTATTATTTGCTAACTTATTCTAAGACTAGGGTTTAATAAAAATAATACCATACTAATAATAACTATAAGAAATAATACTAAAAATACTAGTAATAATATTAATATGATTCAAAATGGATGGTGAGATAAGGCTTCCACCCTTTACCAAAATAATGATAATAATATCATTAAGACATTATTAATAAAAATAATACTAATAATAGTAATGGAATAATGATCAGAAATACAAAATAGTAATACTAATACTAATAATAATAATAAAATAACTTAAACCAAAAATAATATAAGGTAGGGTTTTCGACCCTACTTCAAAATAGTAAAAGTACCATTAGTAATAATAATATTATTATTAACACATATTACTTATAATAACATTAATAATAATGATGATGATAATAATAATACTAATAATAGTAGTAATAATACTATTAATAATAAAAGTAGTAGTATTCGTACTATTTAAATAAAATAGGACTTCAGCCCTCTAAATAAATAATAGCAATAGTAAGAATACTAATACTAATACTAATAATAATAAAACTCTTAATAATACTAATAATATTAATAATACAAAAATAATAATCTAAATAATGTAAATAGGGCCTCGACCCTGATGAGAAATAATAATAATATTGAACCTAATAATAGTAATAGTAATAGTAATAGTAATAGTAGTAATAATAATAATAATAATAATAATAACAACAACAACACTCGAATAATAGTTAAAAATTGAAATAAAATAAAGTAAGCTTAAATAAATAGGGGAGAAGGGATGAGAGGGCTTAGGGTTCCACCTTAGGCTGGTGGAAATGGGCGGCAGTGGCGGCGATGCACGGCAGCGGTGGCGGTGGCCGGAAAAAGGGAAAGAAAAGGAAAGAGTTGAGATTTGAGAAGAAGAGATGGAGAATAAAGGTGGTGATTGAGGTGTTGGTGGTAGTTTAGACTGAGGGGAGTAAAACGAGAGTGGTGGCATAGTAAATGGCTGCGACGCACGGCGGCAGAGGCCGCAGCCGAAATGAAGAGAAAAAGACAAAGAGAGGAGGAGAAGGAGAAAGTGTAAAAGAAGGGTAAGGCAAGGTGGAGGAGGGTTGGTAGCTATTTTTGGGTGGTGCAGGGAGTAGTGATAGAGGCAGATGTGGTGGTGGACGGTGGTGTGAATGGTGACACATGTAAAAATTTGGTTGATTGGGCAAGGAACTTTGTACGGCTGTGGTGGCTCATGTTGGAAGAATCGAGGGAGATGGGTGGTTCAATTAGTTAGAGGGTGGTGTAGGGAAGACTTAGGTAGGTAGAATAGGCGGCGTAGTTGGCTGACGGTGGAGGAAAAAGCATATGAAGTTGTGGTGGTGCACAGGGGTAAATTCTTAGGGTTTCGACAAAAAGTTTTGAGATCAACCAAATAAGGGGTATTTATAGAGTTTGGAGGATAGGGTAGGGTTCTAAGGGTCGGTAGGAGGATGATGCAGGTAGGATTTGGGTAGCCAACAACGCCAATTGGCCGATACCAATTCAAATCATGGCAGCTTCTTCATGCAGGAAAAGGAGGATTTTGCGCAGAAGAAAAGGAAGGTGGGTTAGATCATGTTGAACGGCAATTCAGGGGGGAGAAAGAGAGAAGAAATGGCCAGTCAAAACAAGCGTAGCCGGCGGCGCCATTTTTAGGGCTGACAGAATTGCAGGTCGATGGGGAGGAGGAAGAAGAAAGAAGAAGAGGGTGGACTGGCCAGCTAGGGAATAAAAAGAAAGAAAAGAAAAAGAGAAGGAAGAACCAGGCTAGCACCGATTATAAAATTTTTAAACAGGACGCAACGTTCAAGGGAAAAAGAAGAGAAGGTGCGTCATTTTGTTCCTAGGCCACGCTGAAGGAACTTAGGTGATGGAAACGGGCCGCAGGTAGGCCCAACTGGAAGAAGGAAAGAAAGGAAAAAGAAAGAAAAGAAAGAAAAAGAAAGAAAAAAAAAAGAAGAAAGAAAAAGAAAAAGGGAAAAAGAAAATAGTTAGGTTGGGGCCAATTAAATTTATTTGAATATTTTGGGTATTAAAAAAATAAAAATATTTTAATAAAATAATATTAAATTTTCTTTTAGGCTAATTTAGGATTTTTAAAATATTTTCCTAAATCCTTTTTTAATTAACAAAATACCTAAATTTTCCCTTATAAAAATATTTGTAAATTTCCTCTTAATTTTCCCTAAATAATTTCTTCCCATTCCAATAAAAATAATTAATTTAATTAATTTTCCAATAAATCCTTATTTAACTAAAATTCTCAAAACTAGTATTTTTAGGGCATTTCATGAATGAAGTTAGAACATGCATTATTGCTCACCAAGGTTTTCTTAAAGGATCCTTCCCTATCACCTATTTAGGGTTGCCTCTATCGTCTCTAAGGCTTTCTACTACTCATCTACAACCTCTATTGGATAAAATCACTACAAAACTTAGGCATTGGAGTACCATTTATCTTTCATATGCTAGCTGATTGCAACTCATTAAATCAATTCTTTTTAGCATCCAGTTATATTTTAGTCAGCTCCTTTTACTACTACAAAAAGTTGTGCATCAATTCATTGCCCTCTATAGGAACTTCCTATGGTCTGGGAAGTTGAGTGTTAGAAAATGGGCTCTTGTGTCTTGGGATCAGCTTTGCTACCCTAAAGCTGAGGGGGGACTAGGCCTCTTGGACCTTAGTTTATAGAATGTATGTGCTTTAGGGAAACTGCTTTGGAATCTTGCCTCAAAGAAGGAAACCCTTTGGGTTAAATTGGTGCATACTGTCTACCTCAAGCGTGCTTTTGTGTGGGATTTTATTCCCACGGCCTACATGTCTTAGCTTTTTTAGAAGATATTGCAAACTAGATCTGTATTATGTTCTTATGTCTAAGATTGTATGGTGAGGAGAATTGATTCTTTTAGTATTAAAGCTGCCTATGAAGCAGTACGCACCAGACATGAAAGGAAGAAATGGATGAGATTAGTGTGGAATTCTTTATCTGTTCCAAGGCTTTGATTTCTAGTTTGGCTAGCATTAAGGAGAAGGCTTTTCATAAAAGATCTGTTATTAGAGATTAGTATAGAGGTGGATAGTACTTGTGTCTTTTTCCAGTAGCATTTGGATAATCATGATCATTTGTTCATGTTCTGCCCACTCACTTCTATTTTTGGCACAAGATAAGGGCTACTATAGGAAGAAGTGATGTTATCCAAAGCTAGGATCAAGAAGTAAAGGCTTTAGTGACTCGTTCGAGACAGGATCCTTCCAAAAAGCAAGTATTGGGGGCTTTGTTTATTTCCTACATTGCTACTATATGGCATGAGAGAAACCTAAGAGTATTTGAGAATTGTTCTAGAGATAGCCCTACTATTCTAAGAGTAGTTATTCTTAATGTTGCTAGGAGGATGGTTCACCTATGCACGCATGATAAATATGTTAGGTGGTTGTTAATCCTTGATAGTATTATGTATTAGGGTTTGGTTGTAATTCTTCATTTCGATAGTAATAAAGCTTCTCACTTATCAATAAAAAAACACACAACCCAACCCGTGGCTTGATGCATCGGTGTATACCTCAAACCTATCTAATCCTGATGGTAGAGTTAAAACCGATGCTATAGTCTACCACCACTTCAACTCCTAGAATTCTCCCTCACAAGCATCATCCCACTGAAACCTAGTCGTCTTTTTCCGAATTTTCATCAAGGGATGAGGTACCTTCGAGAATTCATAAATAAAACATCTATAATACACGGCCAAACCCAGGAAACTACATACAGGGACGCTAGTGGGGGCCTTCCACTCGACCACTGCTAAAACCTTCACTGAATCCATGATGAATCCTTTTACTGACACCACATGAACCAAAAATGCAACCTTCCCAAAGCCAAAACTCATACTTAGAAAGCTTAACATATCTGACAATATCATATGTAGGTGTTATTCATGCTCCTCTATACTCCGAGAATAAACCAAAATATCTTATATGAAAACCATGACAGAATGATTGAGGAACGACTAGAAAATCCTCTTTATCAAGTCTATAAAGATGGTGAGCAAATTAGTGAGCTCAGAAGGCATCACCATAAACTCTTAGTACCCATACTATGCCCTAAAGGTCGTCCTCTTGATGTCTGCCTTGGTGATGCATAATTAATGATATTTTGACCTCAATTCAATCTCTGAGAAGATAGAAGCACCCTAAAGTTGGTCAAATAGATCGTTAATCCTCAAAAGCAAATAAGGGTTCTTCACCACTAGATGGTTCAAACCTCAATAATTGATGCACAGACAAAGGCTCCCATCCTTCTTCTTCATAAACAAAATTGATGCTCCCGATGGGGACAAACTCAGGCAAATGTACTTGTGAGCCAATAAGTCCTCCAACTGAGTCTTCAACTCCCTCAACCCTACCGGTTCCATCCACTAAGACACCTTCAAAATAGGCTTGGCCCCCGGTACTAACTCGATAGTGAAGTCTATCTCACGTACTGGTGGCATAACTAGAATCTCTTCAATAAACACTTTTAGAAACTCTCAAACAACCAAAATATCCTCCAATGCTAGCATATCCTTATTAAGCTCCTGAACCCCACACACATACATAAGGTAACCTCTTTACACCAAAGAATATAACGTATAGGTAGATACGGCTTTCATCATAGGTATAGGGTTGCATCTCTGGTATGAGACCCTAGAACCCTGAGATCCCTGCAACATGACTCATTCCTGAGTGTGATCTATCACTACATTGTACCTCCCTAACATATCCATCCCAAGGATAATGTCAAAATCCTAAAGGTCCATCGCAACTAGATCTACTAGGAAGTCTATCCGACCTATCTCTAAAGCCACATCCAAGTATAGCCTAGTACAGGCCATTATATCCCCAGAAGACAACACCATAGATAAAGATACAGAAGAAGATGGAGATAAAGCAACTCTAGAAATAAAAATAGAAGATACAAATGATAGAGAAGCCCTTAAATCAAACAACACATATGCTGGAAGTGATAAGATGGAGAAGGTACCAATAACCACATCTAACTGCATGCCAACCTCTGCTTGGTTGATGACATTCAAGCATCCGCCTGACTATCCTCCTTAGTATCATCTATGATACCCTTTGGAAACCAAAGTCTATCCTCATCCCTAAGTAAATGGGCAAGGCCCCTACAATATCCCCTTAGCCTCCTTAGACCGACTAGTGGTGGGGGTAGGTGCCCTCTACTACTGCTATTGTTGGGCTAGTAGGGTCGCTGTTGAAAGGCCTACTACTGAGGTATCAATGCTCCCTACTGCTAATATTAACCCTCTTGATGCTGACACTTATATAACCGGTGGCCCCTCTAACCACATATCCAGCACTAAATAGAAACAACCTCTTTATGGATGATCCCGACCGTAGAAACCACATAGGAAGTGTCGTAGCTGACCTGAAAATCTTCTCTAACTACTTGCCGACCCTGGTGTCAGAACTAACCTCTTTAAGGCTAGATCTAAACCCCACTACTGAAACCTTAGAGGTTTTCCTCCCCAGTACCGAATTTTGCCTCCAGAACCCTAAGTCTATGACTTCCTCTTACCTAAAATAGAAGCCTATCCTGAACCAGTGTAGTAGCGATACACACTCTCTCGTACATCATTCCTAGATCCTAGAAAGCCATGACACCCATCATCCTTTAAATGCTAAATTAGACCCCTTACTCAAACTGGTAGACCACTGTCGAGTCACTAGATGTGATCCCCTATGTGAACATCAGTAACTTAGTAAACCAAGCATGGTATTGCCCCATAGTCATGCTCCTCTAAGTCAGTTGCATGAACTCCTTCAGCTTGTCCCAATTAAGACTCTCGGGTAAAAATTAACACAAACAGCAACCTTAAAGTCCTCTAAGGACATCTACTACCCATTTAAAGCATGACGACCTACCCACTAGGTGGTGGTGACTCCTCATAAGAATAAAGCTACAATGCTCACCTTCTGATAATAAGGGCAGTCAACTGCCTCAAATGTCTTGTCCATGTCTCAAACCCACCCCTCTAGGACGATCGGATCCTCATCACTAGCGTAGTTTAGGGGTAATGTCCTATAATCCTTCAAAGCTAGTCTTCTCTGATACCCTCCTATGGGAAATATGGAGGTGGTGGAGGAGGTTGAGTCGAGCCTCAAAATAACTCGATGAATGCCTCAAAGGTATCCTCCAAATAACCAACACAACTGTTAAGTGCTATGACAAACTAGCTGCAAGAGAGAAAACATGTTAGGGGAAAATATTAATTGGTTACTAACACATTGTACACATAATCACATTCGATGGCAACCTTGGTTATCCATTCATGATTCCTCCCAAGTTAATTTGAGGTTTTGAAGAATTTAGTTCTTCTAAGAATATGAAATAGACCAATGAAATCAAATGAAGTATCATTTGAAAATCAAATTCAAAATTTATAAACCAAAACAAAAAGCTTTTACACCAACTTGTAACACCCTAAATTTTACTATTAAAATTATTTTATTTACAATGAAAGCATATAAGCAAAATATTGAGTGTTACTACTATAATTTACATAAGTCGGGTTTACCAAACCATCTTTACATCAAACACAAGGTTAAAACCATACATAATAAGCAAGTCAATTAGAAATGAAAGAAAAATTTATAAATAGAAGTATAGGTTTGGAGACACTACTACAAAAGTTGTTTTAGACAATGCATAAAGGACAACGAGTTCTAGCTAACATTGTTGTAAATATATTTAACAACGGTTAATATTATATTATTGTTGTTAAATATTGAAAATTAGAAGCACGGATTAATGAATTTGATAATTATAATGGTAAAATAGAGAAATGACAATAGGCCTGAAATGCCCCAAAACCTAATTTTAAGAATTATAGCTAATTAAGAATTTATTATGAAAATTAATTAAATAAATTATTTTTATTAAAATAAAATGGAATTAATTAGGGCAATTCAAGAATAAAATAATAAATATTTTTATTATAAAAATTTAGGTAATTTTGCTAATTAAAATAAAATTTAGGAAAAATCTTTCAAACATCCTAAATTAGCCTAAAAAAGGATTTAAATATTATTATTTTTAAATATTCCAAATATTCAAATTAATTTAATTGACCCCAACTCGCCTATTTTTCTTTTTTCCCTTTTTCCTTTTTCCTTTCTCCTTTTCTTTTCTTCCTTTTCTCTTTCTTCTTCTTTTCTTTTTCTCCCTCCTTACCCCCCAACCAGAGCCTATTTTCCCATGGCCCAAACCCTCCTTCTCTTCTTTTTCTCTCGGCGCAGCCCAAACTCCCAACGCTGTGTTTTGATGCCTTTTTTGTGTCTCCGTTGCCCGACCGGTCTCCCCTTCTTTTATTTTCTTTCTTTTCTTCTCCACACCGCCCGGTCCACACCCCCACCTTCTTCTTCCTCCCTCTTCTTCTCCCTCGGAATCGACCTGCAAATACTCAAGGATTTCGTTGCCGGCCACACTCAATTTGATAAGCCATTTTTCCTTCTCTCTCTCGCCGATTCGACAGCCATGTTGACCCAACCAACCTTTCCTCTCTTTTTGTGCATGATCCTCTCTTTCCTGCTCAACTACTTATGCCAGTTTGAATTTTCGCCAGCCAACCGTTGCCGCCAGTGAGCCCTAACCGACCTTCCCTATTCCCTCGTTGTTCCCCTGACCCTATCCTCTCCTTTTACTCTATAAATACCCCTATAATCAGCCCTGTTCGAGCTTTTGATTTCAACCTAAAATTTTTTTACCCCTTGTACCGTCGCCCTTTCAGACATTCATTCTTCCACTGTCGGCCAATGCCACCGCTCATTCTTCCCACCCGAGTACTCCTTGCACCACCCTCTAACTAACTACAATGCCCTTCTCCCTCGATTTTTCCTACACCAGCCACCTTGGCCGTGGAAAGTTTCCTTCTCAATCAACCACTTCTCCGCCCCTACCACCCTTCGCACCATCGTCCACCATCACATCTGCCGCTACCACTGCCTTCTACACTTCCTAAAAACACCTGCAGACCCTCCTCTATCTTCCCCTACCTTTTTTTTCCTCTCCCTCCCTCTCCTCCTCTCCTTCTTTCATTTTAGGCTGCATGCCGCCGCCACCGTGCACTGCTACCTTTGGCTGCTCCGCCACCTTCGTTCTACTCCTCTCCACCCAGGCAACCCTAAATACCCCAACTTCACCCTCTTTCTCTCTCTCTCTCTCTCTCTCTCTCTCTCTTTTTCCCAGCATTCAACTTTTCATCTTTTCTTCTATTTTTCCGGCCACCGCCGCCACCGTCGTGCACCACCACCGGTGTCGCCTATCACCACCAACCCAAGGTAGAACCCTAAACCCTCTCAATCCTTTTTCACTATTTATATAAGCTTTATTTATTTTATTTTATTTTATTTTATTTTATTTATTATTATTATTATTATTATTATTAATGTTTTATTATTATTGCTATTAAGGGCTGAAGCCCTATTATATTTTTTTATTTCGGTTATATATTATTGTTGTTGTTGTTGCTATTATTATATTTATTATTATTAATATGTGATTATTATTATTATTATTATTATTATTATTATTATTTTCAATGTTAGTATTATTATTTTATATAGGGCTGAGACCCATTTATGTCTATTTTGAATTTTAGTAGTAGTATCATTAATATCATGTATTATTATTATTATTATTATTATTATTATTATTATTATTATTATTATTATTATTATTGTTAGTTTTATTATTTATTCAATGTAGGGTCAAAACCCTACTTCATTTTATCTTCAATTATTATCATTACCATTATTACCGTTATGATTATTATTATTTTGCAATATTATTATCGTTTTTATCATTATTATTATTACTATTTCTATTATTGTTATTGTTGTTGTTGTTGTTGTTGTTGTTGTTGTTGTTGTTGTTATTATTATTATTTTGGTGAAGGGTCGAAGCCCTTATTCCACCATTTATTTCAAACCATATCATTATTATTACTAGTATTATTAGTATTTGTATTATTGTTGTTGTTATTATTATTATTATTATTATTATTATCATCATCATTATTTTTTTAGTATCATTATTATTATTATTAGGGTAAAGTCTTCAAGCCTTATATTATCAACTTTTACAATATTATTATTATTTCTTATATCTTTAACAAAATTAGTAATTAGTTAATGTCATTATTATTAATATGTTATTATTTTATCAAAACCTAATCTTAGAATAGATTAGTAAATAATAGTATTTTTGGTAGGAGGGAATCTAATATTTAGCTTTTTCCTCATATAGGTGAGACCAGTTAAAGCCCTAAAGAGGCATAGGAGCGTGCTCTAAAACCGATGTCGTTTTAGGTAAGGGTGTAACTAAGGCCTTATGTGTGTTATGTGTATTATATGCTTGGATGCCTTGTATAATGTTGTGGTGTGTATCATATGCTATTAGTTGACTATTTTATGTATGGAGCCGCTTGGAGTCATGGTATGCTTATATGCCTTCTCATTGTGTATGTTGATACGTATATGTGGTGAAATGATATGGAATATGATGTAATGTGTTGTGACCCTTTAAGAAATGCATGTGAGGATGTTTAATGTGGTATTGTGTGGGGGAAAGGATGAAAAAGGAGAATGGGTAAAGAGGTTGACCAAGGGGAGTAAGTTGACAAAAGGGGAATAAATTGACTAAGGTGAGTAAGTTGACCAAAGGGGAATAAGTTGACTAAGGGATGTGAGTTGACCTAAGTATTTTAATGATCCGTGAGTGGAAGAGTAAAATGGGGATTTTAAATAAAATAAAAGAGTGGAAGAATCTAGGGCTTCGTGTGGGAAAATATATGGTTTCACATAGGAGAATCTAATCTATGGTGTTGCATGGGAGAATCTAATCTATGGTTTTGTATGAGAGAATTTAATCTATGGTGTTGCATGGGAGAATCGAATCTATGGCTTCGTATGGGAGAATCTAAGTACGTAGGGAAGAATTTAGGGTTTCGCATGGAATAATCTATGGATGTACATGGAAGAATCTAGGGTTTTGCATGGCAGAATCTATGGTTTTGCATGGGAGAATCTATGGTTGTACATGGGAGAATCTAGGGTTTTACATGAAGGAATCTAGGGTTTGGCATAGAAGAATCTAGGATTCTGTATGGATAGATCTAGGGTTTGTATGGGAGAATATAAGTACATATGGAAGAATCTAGGGTTGCATGGGTGAATCTAGGGTTTCACATGGGATTCTAAGGTTTGCATGAGAACGTTCAAAGGTTTTCATGGGGAAGTTAGTGTCTGCATGAGAGTAAAGTTTACGTATGAAAAGTTGACTTGGGATGTAAGGAAGGTAATGAAAGAGTTGTTTGGGTGTTTGGAGGCTTTGGGTGAAAAATAGTACGTATGATAGTATTAATGGTACATAGGAGGCTGAAATAGGGTTTGGGGGAAAACCTTAATTTGAGGAGGTGGTAAAAAAGGAGAGGAGTTCAAGAGGATGATGAAAATGATCAAGTAAGTATGAGTATGATTAGCATGGAAAAATAATAAGTAAAATGTGAGAAATGGAAAGGTGACATGTGGACACGAGGAAGACAGGGTTTATTATGGCCTGTTAGGGTTTGGTGTGGTTACCTAGGGTTTTGTGACCACACGTGTGCTTGAGGAGTAAGGCGTAATGATGAGAGCTAAATCTAAAGGGTGTGATGTGTGGAGTGTTAAAATGATTTGAGTTGCGTAAGGTGGAGTAGGATGGGCCACATAAGCCTAAATTAGGGTTTCGTGATAAAACCCTAGAGTGAGATGTGGAGTGGACTTGGAAGTGTAAGATAGTGGGCCTTGACCCATATACTTAAGAGTTTGACTTCTTATGTGAGATAGGATATGGAGGAAAGGATGTTGAGGCAAGCTGGGAGGTGCATGAGTTTGATGATATAGAACGAGTCAGTTGGAGGATAGGTGTGGGGAAAGTGAGTCATGTATGCCTAAGGTGAAGCTTCTGAATAAGACACTATAAGACTTTAATTATTTAATGTGGAAGGTTATTGAGCCGGGTCCAGATCGGTAACGAATAATAGTGGTTAGGGCATCTTGCCTAATGTGTGACCGATCCACTGGCGAATAATAGTGGTTAGGCGCATTATGCCTGTATGATTTCGGTCCACCGACTATAATAGTGGAGGATTTTGTGCTCAACAAACCGAACATAACTGTACTAAGACATGAGAAAGAAACTAAGTGCTTACAGTGAAACACTATGAGAGTCGGGGCCAAACCGGTCCACTGGTGAATAATAGTGGTCAGGAGCTTTATGCCCTGTATATTTTCGGTCCACCAGCAATAATAGTGGTCAGGAGCTATATGCCCTGTATGTATTCGGTCCACTGGCTATAATAGTAGGGTTCCTATACTCGCATGGATTAATAAAGAGCATGGTGTGAAATGAGTAACGATAAGAGATTAATTAATTGATTAATCCGTACTATAGATGGCCAAGATTTATATATTATTTATCTGAATGATCGTATGTTGTTTTATTATTCTGTTAGGATTATATGCTTTTTTGTGTCAGCCGCAGTGTACGGCTACCTTACTCAGTACATAGCGTACTGATCACCATTTTCATGGGTGTTGCTCATTCTCACGAGCAGAAGGCCCTTCTAACTTTGTGCAGGTGGGCAATGCATATTTTGATGCCTTCGATGTTCATGAGGCATCAGGCGGGGCTGAGTGATGAACATGTGCTTGGCTCGATAAATCGAAAGTGACGGGACCAGATTCTTCTTCATGTTATCTTATTTCCTTCTGTTATTTCTTTTTTGTATTGAATTTCTCCTTTTATGACTTATTACTTTGCATTGAGTATTTGAGACGAAAATTTTATCAGTTGTAAACTCTATTTCTCTTTTTGGAATTTTTATAATGCACTCTGGTTTATAATTCTCTTAATGCGTACTCTAATTTCTATGTTATGATCCTTTAGTTCTTTTTATGAACTCTCGGTTTAATTATTAATTTAAGTTGATAGTAATTCTTTTAGCCTTAGCACACATACTGGAACGTTAAGAGTGAACCAGTCTAGTACTAAGTGTGGTAGTAACAACCCCAAGATTCACAAATTCTAATTTAATTCATTTAATTCCATTTAAAAAAATATATAGTGAATTTTGGGATGTTATAAGGTCCGTGTGCGGATGTAAATGTTGTAAAATGACAATGGGTATTTAATATAACAACAACAGTTTTAAACCTATTGTAAAAGTATAAAAATGACAACGTATATGTTGTATTAAAACAACGATGTTAAACCTGTAAATTATGTAAACGACAATGAGTAAAGTTAATAACGACAACGGTGTTCTAGCCATTCTGAAAGGGTACATGAATAGTACGTGTGTAAAACATATACTTCAACTGTGAAAATCATTAGTTCTTACGTCCCATATTCCTACATAGTTTTCTTCTTCCTCTTGCACGTGGTGTGAAAATCATCCAACATCCTCCATACCGCATGTGACCTTCAATTGAAGACGTCGATTCCAAAACGTGTGTCATCATCATTGCCACCCACACTGCTACAAACCTAGACAACCATCTTCATCGTGCTTTCTCTTTCTCCATCATCCTCAAGCGCACGTCATCATTCTCAAGCTATTCTATTTCTTGGTTCATTCTATCTAGTCGAGATTCTTTGTGCATATCGAGGTAATTGTCTCTTACTACATTTTATTCTTAGTCTATTTGTCAGGCTTAATTAGTTAGGGTTTAATTAATCTAATATGATAGTGGTGTTTTGATTTTCCAAATTGGATTCTTTCACTTGCAATATGTTGTTTGTTGTATAAATAATTCTAAGTGAATTTTCTTTGTGCTGCGGAAACAACAAAAATCGTTGTTGTTGGTATAAGTTCAAAACCGAAACTTATGAATAATGGTTAATTGGTATAAGTCGAGATTCTTTTGGTATTTTCTAGTATATCGACAAACATTTTGATATATGAATAATATTTATAGACTAGCTACTGATTAAGCTATTATAGTTATAGTTAATTTGTATTTTTCTTGATTAAGCTATAGCTATAGATAAAGCAATAGTAGCTGCAGCAACAGAAGAACTATATAGTTGTAGGGACATATTGTGGAAGGCTGGAGTTGTAGTGCTCAAAGAGTAAGGGCTGCAACAATGAAGCTTTTGCACTACGCTTAAGTACTTATGAACTAGGCATTTAGTTTATTTTATATGAAATTTTGTTTTTTATTGCATTCTCTTTTGATTTGGTTTTCTATTAGGTGTTAACAACTTGAATTTGTTTTCCATTTAGCCACTTTATTTGAGCAGTTGAGGCAAATAACAAAATTTGAGATTCTTGGGTATCCTTCTCGTTGCCTCTTATATATTCACTTGATATCATAATGTTTCTTTAATTTAGAAGTTTTTGATTAAATAGGTCATAAGTAGTAAAATTTTTGTATCAATCACAAGTAAATCAGCATTATAACTTACGACAAACTAACAAAACATTTCTAATTGTGATACAAGATGTATACAAGATGGCTGGAAATCGACCTTTGGCATAGCTAAGATATGCTAAAGAAGCTGCTGGGGTAGCAGCTGAAAAACAATATGTTAATGGCTAAGGAATTGAAGGTGAGATCCATTTTAATCCTTCTAATCAATCTTCCAAAGCTATGAATTAAAGCCCAATAGAGGTAGAGGAGTCATAGAATTATATTTCCATCAGAGAAGAGTTGTATAGGAAAGCTATAGGGTTTGATTCTTAGATAACTGATGGTGAAAGAAGTATTAGGGACTGTATTTTCATGTGAGGTGTCTGAGTGAAGCAAAGTTCAAAAATTAGCACCATTATCTAGATTTCACCAAATGAAAATACTGAATAAAAGACTATAATAGAAAATAGAGAGAAATAAAGCATCTTTGATTGTGGCTAAGAACTTCCAATGAGCTACCATAGTATATGTACAATATAGTTGTTTATAAAAAGGTTTGATAAATAATAAAATAATATTTTATTAAATTATTTTATATATTATTAATATTAATTATGCATTAATGGATATAATAATATGTACAATATCGTATTTATACAAAAAAAAATAACATTATGTTAATGGAGAACATCTTTATATATATATTTTTATAATATGTACAATATCGTATTTATACCAAAAAAATAACATTATGTTAATGGAGAACATCTTTAATTAAAAAATTCAAACATTAATACTTTTATTATAAATTCAAAAGCATTTACTTCTTAATTGAAAAAAATTATGAATATTTTTTTGAATTGTATTCGCTATTTTTCCTTATTACATAAATAAATAAATAATGGCAAAGAAATCAATCGGAGCAATATCATCAGACCGTAGACCGACTCGTCAACAAAAGAAACGGTCACAAAATCCTTCCTGGCTCTTTTTTTGCGTACATCTTCTTTTGAACTCTTTGCTGCCCCTCCCCCGCTTGTCCTCTTGCGCTGTCTTCCGCTCCTGCTCGTATACAACTTTATTGATTTCGCAAGCGCTGTTCAAAAAATAAAATAAAATAAATAAAAAGCCAGCTTCGATCGGAGATTGAGCGAAGGAGTTAAAATGAACATCTTCAAGAAGAAACCGACTGCTAAAGGTTTGTACTTCCGCCCTAAGTTTCCATCGTCAATCGCTGATTTGCATTGATGTGTTAACAATTTACCTTTCCGTTTCCCCATTTGACGCAACCAAAGTAATTAGTTAGCAATGCTTATGCTAAAATCATAGCTAGCTACTTTCATTTAGTTGCTTTCAACGATTTGATGTAATTTTCAATTTCAGAGGCGCTCCGAGAGAGCAAGAGGGAGATGGCCCAAGCTACCAGAGGTAATGGGGCACTTAAATTTTCTAATTTCGTTAATTTTTGTTGATTAATTTGTATTCTTATTTTTTTTGCCCAATAAATGAGTTTAATTGCCCTCAATTTTTGTTCTAGTATATGATTTTAGTCACTGCAATCCCTCTTAGAGGAGGGTCGAGAAAGATTTTGGGTTCTAATTACTGGGGAGTTCAAGATTTTCGTCGTGAACAGAATTGTTCAGCTATATGGTTTGCTGATTTTTCACATTACGGATAAATGTCTTGTTAGCCTTGGGTCAAAACTTGAGGGTTTATATTGAAACATCAGTGAAGCCCTTAGTCATCACATGCCTCCCACTCAATCAATCTGTCTTTCCATGCAAGTTCTATTAATTAAATTGCGCGCTCTTAAACATTGTTGCTTCCAGCTATTTCTACTACTCGAACTTGCAAATCTATTGAATCGCCAATCCCCCCCCCAATCCCATGTTGTTTTCCCGGAAGATCATACCTACTGTCTCTATTGAACCACCATCATTTTCATTTCTGATACAATTGATGCTTCTGATGAGCTATGCTTGTTTCTATTGTGGATTTTTTCTCCAATGTAAATGCAAGGGTATCGCCGTCCGCAATATACCAATCAGCCTTTTTTTTTAACTGGTCTAGGTCAGTTTATTCTGGCTATCATGTATGTCAAACAGAATTAAGTCGGATCTTCTATTTCTGCACTGTTTCAGGCTAAAGATTGGCGTGTGGCTGATTTTGAATTAGTGGTGTGTTATGAGTGTTTTGGGAAGTTTCTAGTTGCTACTCAGCGGTCCAATTGATGGTTGTATTGACTATTATATGATAATTCAGAGCTGAACTTCGGCTGTGAAGATGTGGTGGGCCAGTATAAGACTGCTGGAAGCTTTGACTTATCTTTGATTGTAGCTTCTGTATGGCGATGCAAACATCCTTAGCAACAAGGTTGTGGAAGGAGAGAATATGAAGTTCATGAGGTCGCAGGAAGGGATAACTAGGAGGATTATAGTCCAAACTGATTCAAAGGCTTGTATCTGTCGATTTTGATTCTTGTTTACCCATGTAGATGTCTCTCATTTTTGTTTTCCAACTTGAAAGGAGTTGCTAATTAGTGGAATAAGTATGTATTGACCTCATTTATAATATTTTGTACATTGATATCGCTCTCATGCTTGATATTTTTGTAAGGTTGTAGTGCTGTACTATCCAGTCTGTTCTCATGTATTCTCTGTAAAAGTGCTGGACTTTTGTTCTTCGTGAGCCTGGCTAAGGTTGTTTGACTAGTGCTTGTTTGGAGCTACATGTAAAAAACAATTATCCAAAAAAAAGATACTTTTTTCTTCGAAACTATTGACCTAAAATATTTCCATACATTTAATGTATAAAAACATTTTTTAAGTAATTACACATGAAGAAAATTATTATAAATATTAATTCATTTTAGCTGATATGAATCATTTATTCATCTTCTGAGAGTTACAAACATATCCTTACATTTTATCATATTTCACTGAAAACTATTTCCAGACTAATAAAAAAATATTGAAGTACATACCCAAAAAGTCAATATACTATATTTCATTTCATCTTCACTTCAGTATATTATTTCCCAGATGGAGCGTAAGCTAGTTTAATGTGCATCTGTCCTGATACTCTTGTTTACATTCTTTCAGGTGTAGAGAAGGAAATTTCATCTTTGCAATTGGAAGTAAGTCAACATCTTTCAGTTTCAATATTGCATCCTTGTGCTCTCTATGCTCTAGCTTGATATATCTTGATGACAGGAAAAGAGACTGGTTGCAGAAATTAAGAAAACAGCTAAAACAGGAAATGAGGTAGCCTTCCGTTTGTCTTATTTTTGTCTCTTTGTGGTTGTGTCTTTCAAGGAGTTCAACAAAGGGGGGAACTGTCTTTAGCCTGGCAATGGATGTTTCTTTTCAGTACTCTTTAAGATATTCCTTACGAGTTTTGTGTTTGGGAATCTTGCAGGCAGCGACTAAAATTCTTGCTCGTCAGTTAGTGAGACTCAGACAACAGATTGCTAACTTGCAAGGTAGCAGAGCACAGATGAGGGGAATAGCAACACACACACAGGTGCAACTTTGTACTTTTGTGACTTCGATTCTGCTGGGTTTATGTCACTTTGATGCTAGAATTCATGTAGAGTTCTAACAACGGTGTTTGTTACGTATAGGCCATGCATGCCCACACATCGGTTGCTGCTGGCATGAAAGGTGCAACTAAGGCAATGTCAGCCATGAATAAGGTTAGAACGTGAATTGTATTCATAGAATGTTTTCATTACACAAGATAAATACTAATAATATAATATTGGTTTTATTGAGATATTCCCACCCGAAATCTACAGTGACTACTTTTTTTCTGTTTGCAGCAAATGGCTCCTGCAAAGCAGATAAAAATGATGCAAGAGTTCCAGAAGCAGTCAGCACAGCTGGACACAACTGTAAGTTCTATTGAGATATTCCCAGTGGAGAGGCTAATTGCTTGAAGAAAAAGAAAATGCAGAACCTGACAATCATTTTTTTACACAGACTGAAATGATGTCTGATGCCATTGACGATGTCTTGGACAATGATGAGGCAGAAGAAGAAACTGAAGAATTGACCAACCAGGTATATTTTATAAAATGCAGTGTTGTTTTCTGAATCTGATTTTCTTTTAACTGTGCAGCCACCCAGTAAAAGAATAAAATTTTACTTTATTCACATGGCTCTCGAGCTAGATCTATGAAACCACTAACCATAAAATCTGAAAAAATATAGTAAAAATGATGCCAAAAAATCATGCCTTGGTTATTCAATAAATGCTGTATACACCTTGTACTAGCAGCGATACAAGGAAAATTGCAGAAGGGAAATCCTAGATTTTTTATAGAACTCATGGAAGAGGCAAATTGAAGGGCGCCACAGAAAATGGCCTTTATGAGAAACATATGGTCCACAATTCACATCATTATCCCCTAATTGAATGATTTGGTCCGTCACATGAAAGATAATGAGATTGCTTCAAAGGTGGGAGTGTTGACTGTGCAATATGAAATAGCACATTCACGGCCGCAACTTCAATAGTGGCCACACCTACACCATCACAGTTCATGTGATAACATGCTGCTACAGATGGACAATTGCAAATTAGAGATACGACATCAAAGCTGAACTACAGAGTTTCAATCGATACACTAGTGGAGGCAACATAGTTGGTGATTTCATCAGGCTTGGAAAATGAACTTGTGAGTCGTCGAGGCTAGCACTTTGTGAGATCCAATATTCCAATCTGAGTTGCTCAACTAGCTTGTCCGTGGAGTTAGAGTCCATAATCATGTGCGAGCTTTGATTTTCTTTGTTTACATATATCTCCTCAACTTGATAGTAAAACATATCTTTTTAGTCACATGGGAGTACTGTTAGCATCCAGAACAATAAGTCGATGTCTTTATCAATTATCACCAGGGTCTGGACATGCACAAGTCCTTTAATTCTCTGTTTCTAACTTTTATCCCTAGTCAATGCATTAATTTCATGCAAAATATCCTTTATATAAATCCCTTTCATGCCTCTTGGAATTGCTAAAGTGAGCATGAAGCCATGAAGTCTAACTTATTGATTGTCTTACATATGTTGAGTTTATTGTGCATGAGGTTTCCAAAAGCTGACTTGATCAGCATTCTATTACATCATGAGCATAAAATTTTCATGTCAGTGTCTTGGTATATTGACTAGTCATCAAGTTCATAGGTTTTAGCCCTTGACCCCAGTATTGTACGATAATGCTCGCGCTAATCAAATTGGTCAATAGCTACTATTAATTTTTGGAAAATTCAGATCTTTATTCATTTACAACCAATCTCCCTTTTCTAGATTGGTTAATTTTGATTTTTGAGAAACCTAGCTAGTTTATGGTTAGTGTCTAGCATGCCCTCCCTTGTAGTCATTGGTCCAAGACACTTTGGAAATACTTTGTTGAAAAAAGTCCAACCTCTAGGATAACTCTAATTCCAAGTGATAGCCGTTGTAGTTGTTAAAATCTTGATTCAATCTTATGATTCTATGATCCTATGATTCATAAATAACTAAACGATCTCCAATCTTAGGCCAAATCTTAAAGTATTATAATCATGGTAGGATCTTACGACCAATAGTAAAATTTTATGATCCTAAAGCCTATTTTATCTTGCGATCCTATATGATAACTTTTATTTTTATCTATTTTATCTTAAAACCTATTTTATCTTAAAATGTATTTTCCCTCTTATTTCAACTATAGTTATTTCCTTAATCCTTTAATCCTCAACCCTTATTACTTTGCTAATTATTGATATGAATTAAGCATGATTGAGATACCACTTTTTACGATGATGAAAAAGCTAATTGTGGAAGGAAGTCCTAACTCTTTCAAAATAATAAAATGAATATATTAATTTGTATGTTGTTATTAATGATTGACTTCTATTTAATTCATTGTTAATATTATTTTTCTTATTTTCTTTGATGATCGTACTAATGTTTTGATGTAAACAAGCTTTAAGTTTTTGGTGTATATATGGTTCACAAACCAACTTATGTGTGTGTGTGTGTGTGTGTGTGTGTGTCCCGTTCTTCTTTTTGCCTTGATTCACCTATATAAATCTTGAAAGCCAACAAAATACATTTTTGAGTCTTGGTTCCTTTCAATGATAAAAAATACTATCCACTTGTCTTGATTTTACCGTCATATCATCCATCTTCATTATTTATGTGTTTTTTTGGCTTGCTAACTACTTATGTTTTCCTTATCCATTATTATGGATCTTACTTAATGATGAATTATTTAATTTCCATCATCCCATTGTAATTTTCACTTTCCATCCTAATATGCAAAACTAATTTTACAGTTATTTAATGGTGTGACTATATAGAGCTTAAGAGTATGGTTTTATTATTCTCATAACATCAAGTCTGTTACTTTATAGCATTGAGTATACAGGATTCATAATTTTATGGTTTTCATAGGACCTCACTACCCTACCACCCGATTCTAAGCATCCCCAATCAACGTTAGGTGGAATTCTGATTCTAATAACGTTAGGTGGAATTCTATTTCTAACAACCTTAATAGCCATATAGGGTTTTTCTTCAAATCTAATGACCTTATAATTGTTCAATATTTTCTCCTGTTATTCCAAGCAAATTACCTAATATATATTTTTCCAAGATTCCATATAACTAAGAGAGGGGCACAACTTAATGCGAACGCACTCTTTGTACATGGTTTGGTTCGATTCAATTTTGACCTCCTATAATTTTACGGTCTGAAGAAATCTCAAATCAAACCAAACTAAACTTTTGTCTAAATATCCTAACTAAACCATATTTTTATGAAGATTTAGGTTGGTTTGTAGTTTATTGATTTTCAAACCAAACTAAAATGTAGCTTTACAGTCCTCCCTTGTAGTTATTAGTCCTAAGACACATTGGAAATACATTTTCAAAAAAGGTCCAACCTTGGGAATCTCTAATTGGTAGTGATAGCCCAAGGAAGTTACATTCATCTATATTTTTCCGAGCTTTCATACAGCCAAGAGAGGGGCACAACTTAATGCAAGCACACTTTTTGTTAAAACTTTTTGCTTCTTTATAAAGAGGGGTGAGAGGTGTACATGGTTTGGTTTAGTTTTGTTTTGACCTGAATTCCCGGTTTGAAAATATCTCTAACCAAATTGAACTAAACCTTTTTCTAAATATCTGTTATTTGGTTCTGTTTGCAGTTTATTGGTCCTCAAATCAAACTTATTGGTCCTAAAACACTTTGGAAATACATTGCCCAAAAAAGTCCAACCTTTAGGATACCTCTAATTTCTAGTGATAGCCATATAGCTTTTTTCATCAAATCCTATAATCTTTATAATTGTTCAATATTTTCTCTCCATATTCAAAGCAATTTATAATCATCTATGTTTTTCTAGTATTACATGCAGCTGAGAGAGAAGGGGGGGGGGGTCGCAACTTAATGCAAGTACACTCTTTGTTAAACCCTTTTGCTTCTTTATAAGGATGAGTGTACACAGTTCGGTGTAGTTCAATTTTAACCTCAAATCGAACTCAACTATAGTTCTATGGTTTCAAGAAAACTCAAACCAAACCAAAGTAAATCTTTTTTTAATATGCTAAACCAAATCATAATTTTACGATACAATTCAATTCGGCTTATGGTTTATGCATTTTGGTTAAATATTTGTTTATAAGCTTTCCATTTATGTTTTTATAAATTTAAAACCAACCTAAAGTCCAAATTGGTTTATATAGTTCGGACTTTAAATTGGTTATAAAAACCAAACATTTTGCTCTACAACACTCCTTTCTTAAGAAAATAATATTGTATCAGGTTTTGATCAAATATTAGTTTACTAAATAGAGCTTAAAAGCATTATTGTACATAGTCTAAGTTGTACGAGGATTTGGAAATGCCAAAATATTGACCCTCGAAAACTAGGGATGAGATGTTAGGAAACACTAAAAGAAATTATATGTACACATATATACCTGCATATTGCTCTAATTTCAATCATCAATATATTTCCTCAAATACTTTTACATTTTTAGTGAGTTTATATTTGTGAATCATAAGATATCCATTTAAAGTAGTATCCTCGGAATCATCATGTAATTTAAAATGAGTTGTGCGCAACCATGCAAAATGATCATCATGTGATGCATTGAAAACCCAACCTTGCCCTCCTTTCAAGTACCATGCAGATCAGAATTCAGAAAAGTGATAAAATCATCACCACTCCTCACTGCTAGCTCACACAACCAAATGAAGGTACTTGTGTGGTGAGGGGCGATGGTGGAGAAGCATGTTGAAGGCAAGCCAAGCTATACCTTGTGGAGGACATTGGAGTTGCAAAAAATGAGCCAATGTTGACTGCATCAAAGCAAAGATGCAATAAAAATGGTGAAAGATGAGTGATTAATTTCACCAGAGGATTGCTGGAGGTGGAAGTTTGGATCCAAGAGGCAGTGGATTTCCAGAGGTATAGTGAACAAGTGCCAAGAAAGGATGAGTGATGGAGAGGTTGGATTTCTAGGTTGGGACTCCCTCGCTCCCTCCCACCAAAACTCTAGCAGAACCTTTTGAAAATTTTCAATTGCGTCTCTGTCCCTAAAACATTTTGGGGGCATAATGCACCACTCCTTCAGCATATCATGCTTCAGAGTATTCTATTCAGTGATAACCACTAACGTGCCATAAACAACTAAGGCCGTTCATAGCCATCCTGTGATGGTGCAATAGCAACTTAGTGGACTAGAGTTAAGCTATGATGACTGAATCGAGTAGGGTACTGCAGATAGGAATTAGAAGTCAGAACTCTTTCCAATACTAATAGTTTGTATAATGGTAAATGTAGACATTATGTTATCATAAATGAGGATATTAAAAAAATGCATGCCAAGCCTCTATAAAGATTCCAATAGGTCTTACAAATATCAGTAGGTGAATGCATTGGCTCTTTTATGTTGGATCAAAGAGCAAGCAAGAAATTTGTCTTAACAGGTTTGTAGTTACAAGCCCTACAGGATGAAGACAAGTATGTGACAGAGGCAAGTCCATTTTACTTATGATGTAAGAGCACTGATGGTGTCAACTGCTTGTAGACATGATTATTGCTTGTTTAACTAGCGATGATATTGTATCAGTTTAGATGTTCTTAAATTACTTTTGACTTGCATGTCATGACATTTCATGTCGAAATCATTACTCATTCTAATCTCCTTAATTCTTAATGCAGGTGCTTGATGAGATTGGAGTGGATGTTGCTTCTCAGGTGGTTGTTTGAAATTGATATTCTTTATATTTGTCTTAGAGACATCTTTTTTGTTTCTGTTGACTCATACTGATTCTTGTGGCCACGTACTCCATGCAGTTATCATCAGCTCCTAAGGGTAAAATTGCAGGGAAGAAAACTGAGGAAGTTGGCAGGTATCTCCTGTATCGATTCATGCTTTTTCTTCATATTTATCTAGTCCTATATCGCTAGACCTGGCTTTTTACCACATGGAATGAACAATATAAAGTGGACCTGAGAACTTTGAGAAGAATTTGTCCTGTTCTGCTAATCTTTATACTCCCTCCCTCCCTCCCTCCCTCTCTCTATCTATGCTTAAATAGTTGCCAGTTGCCACAGAGAATTGTCTTAGCGGGAGGGATAGAAGAGAAACATAGCCATTGGTCTGAAACTCTGTTTTCTGCTTGACCATTTGAGTGTTTTTTTACCCCTTTTTATTTATTTATTTTTTTGGGTGGGAGAGGGGGTTGGTGCTGGAGACATTGCCAATGCTTAGTTGTAGTTACCCTGCCCATGTGTGGTGGATAGGAATTGCTGAGAACAATAGTTTGTGGATGCTTCTGAAAACTATGACACATAACTGGGAGCTGCTTTAATGATATTCTGACCTTGATTTGTTAATCAGTATGCAACCCAGGTTGACTGTGTCTGTGATGCCTGCCATAGGGGCAATTGATTTAACAGTGGATCCTGTTATAAGATTTTGTTTCTTAGCTATTAGTTTGCAGTCACCTTAGCTAATTAATCCTTAGTAATTCAGGCCAGGATTTATGAAAAATCTATAATGAACTAATTGCAAAACATCTTCTGATTGCTTTGTTTTGTTAAAAAATCTGTGATGATGTCCAATGACTGTTAGCTGTAATGGAAGAAACAACTTGATTGAATGGCAAATGAGAATAGCACTACTTGTAATTTGCGTTGAAATCATTTTAAATTCTGTATTGGCTGTATCATATTTGACTGTGGGAAAGTAGACTGATCTTGTTTATGCGGATTCTGGAACATTATATCCTACAATCAGGAGTTGCGGTACAAAAGCTCTTCAATAAAATGTCTTGAACTAGTTAACTATTGGTTCTTCTGGAGTTGCTTTCGGGTCCCAAGTAGGTAAAAATCCTAGATTTGTTGAAACAAAGGAATTCTCAACGAGTCTTCACACAAGTGATCAGATATATCGGACCTCAATATTTAATAAAATACGTTTTCTTTTAAGAAATTATTGTTTTTTCTTCAATTTTCTTTCTTTCCTCTTTTTTTTTTCTTCTTATTTTGTCTATATCCAAATTTCCTTTATTGTCCTTCTATTTGTTTTATTTGTGGCATAGTTTGGAAAATCACAAAAATTGAGGATAAAACTTATTTTAATTATGTATATTCTGAAAACTCAACCTTCCAAACTACATCATTTTGGTACAAACCACCCAGTATGGATCTCTCTATTATTAGGGTTTTGGGAGGTCCAAAACTATGCGGCCCTTGTCCTTCACATCAACTAGCTTGTGTGCTAGCCACATATTTCGGCTTTCCACAATATTCTATAATTCTACATGTATGTAGGAGATTGAGTATGAATTATTATTAGACTTATGAAAACTGTTTGAAGGAATTCAGTTGAGTTAAATTTCAGGGATAAATATTATTAAAGGTAGTTTGGAAATATTTTAAACATCATATGATTCTTCGACTTAATAAGTCATATAGATAAATTTAGTTGGTAAAGGTTGTTTTGAATTGTCTTTTGAACTTCTTTTTGGGATAACTTGGTTCCATTAAGGCTCCCTTTGGTTTTTGCAATGTTTCAAGTAAAGAAATGAAAAACAAATAAATTTCTTATGGACCTCTCATATATTTTTGTGAGGAAAATCAAGTAGTTGATTTTTACCATTTTAATTTCTTATTAGCTTAATGTCTCATTTCCTAAACAAACCAAACACAAGGAAATCGTTTTTTCCTTCTTTTTTTTTCCTCTGGAAATTTAGAAGAACTAAAAAAGGCATAGATGTTTTATATTTTATGCTTCAACGTTCTGTTATCCTCTTTTTCTTTTCTTTTCTCATTTTTCTTCGAGGCAAAGAGTTGTTTCACTGCCTAAACATCCAAAAGTTCCTCCATCAAGTTAATTTTGGTTCTCATTCATTCCATGCTTACATGTACAATTATATACAATAATCTAAAGTAGATATACATTACTTAGGCGGGTAATTCATATGAAATAGTTTTTTTCGTTGTGGACGATTGTGGGGCTGAATATTTCCAACTTCCACTTTCATTGATGTTTTCTTCATTTTTGCTTTGTACGTCATCTCTGCAATACGGAGGAGGATCAACAAGATGTTATATTATTGCATGTTATTATTTATTAGAGTACGTTTAAATATTATTCTTATTGTCAACAACTCAAATTTAAGCATTAATGTTAGATCAAGTAAATTATTTTTGTTTTAAAAAACCTTAATTTTATTATAAAAAGCTAAAATATCATTAAAATATCTCAGTCAAACACTCATGACTAATCTGCGAAGAAGAGAAATAATAATGTTACTTGTCCTGAGGGTTGGGCCCGCTTCTCTGCTAAACTAATTTTTATGCCTCATGTGGGTTCTTGATTTGCAGCCTTCGTTTTCTCTTGTACCTGTGACTTGCTCGTACATTCTTCCGCTGATTTTTTCCCCCCGTTCTTTTCATTGATTCAGTTCGGATATCAGTGACCTTGAAAAGAGGTTGTCAGCTCTTAGGAACCCATGAAGAAAGTTCAATTATATACTCTCTTGGCTGACTGGACTGCTGCGAAGCATGGTAGCACCTTCCGATGTCTCAAGCGTAGACTTGATGGTCATAGACTCATAGGTAAAGGATGGCAGGAGCTGGTTTACCATTGAATGTGTATTATAATTCATTTGGCAATGAGTCATCTTTCTTTCGTCTGTTCAACAATCTGGGTACATCAATTGCATGGGTTTTCAAAATACATCACCTAGCCGCATCGCACATCTTTAATCGCTACTCCATGGTGATAGCTCTAGTTTCATATAGTTCTAGTTTCATCTGAAACATATATATTCGAGTTCCAGTGTGAAATTAGCTCTAGAGCTTCTGCGTTTATCATCGATTTGTAATTTGAAACCTGGTGGTCATGGAAATTGTTTGATGTAGCTTGGATGGAAACTGTCTATTTGAGAGCCGTGATCTGACCTTTTAGTACCGAAGTGTGAAGTTCAACTGTTCAGCTGCGTACGGAGTTGAATTTCTACCCGCAAATCCAGACAGATTGAAGAAAGTTCTAATGCGTTGCCAATTTTTCTTTTCATTATTTATTATTGAACCGGTTAAGAATGAAACGGAACCGGTTAAGCATGGCAATTGACAGGTGGCAAAGGTTAGGAAAATACTGTTTGATTTGATTAGTGTTTGTTTGGAATTATTTATCAAAAATAGTTATCTTGAATAATTATTTATTTTTTAAAAAAATTAACTAAAAAAATTATAAAATAAGTAATTATTTTAGATAATTATTTTTCATAAGTAACTTTAAACAAGCTAGGATTAGAAAAATACTGTTTCTCTAAAGGTTGTGAGTGAAAACATAATTTTAGCAATTCCTATATTGAGCAATGTGTTAATATTTATCCATAGCAATACAACAAGATAATAAAAATATATATAAAAAAAAATATCTTTTGCCGCTGAATATTATATCTTTCACAAAAAAAAAATGATACGAAACAAATCTATCACCAATAATGAATATAACTTTTGTTAGTCAAGCTAATGGAAAATAGAGAAATAATTCTTTTATCATAAAAACGCCTATTTTATTATTTTTTTACCAAAATTATATTTATGTTTTATCATAATTTTACATAAATTTCATTGATAATCTATTAAAAATTAAAAATACTTTAAAAAAAATACCATAAAGACGCATACTATCACCAATGTTTTACCTATCTTTTATTAAAATATTGCACATTTTTTACCAACCTTGAAGTAATAGTTTACCATAGAATATAGTAATTGTTTTACCATATATCAACTTATGCTTTACCACAACTGAATTTATCTTTCTCTACCATTTAACCGATATTTCACCATTATTTTGAATATGTTTCAACAATTTTTTACTATAACTTTTTTCACATTAATTTACTAAACTTTCTTCATGAAGATACCTATATTTCAATAAAATTGTATTTATATTTTATCACAGTTTTACATAGTGTTCTATTAAAATCTCAAAATACTTTTAGACATATTTATTGACATTGAATTTATCTTTCACCTTAATCTTACCTATGATTCATTAGGATTTTACTCAAGTGTTATAAACAATTTTCTCACAAATATCTTTAAAAATTATCATCATATTTTTCACAGTCATACTATTATTTTGATCGTTTACTTGAAAAATCTCATGATCAATAACATCATTCAAATTTACATCAAATAAAAAAAATGAAATAATAATAATAGAATCTTCTATGTTCGACATCATTCAACAATGAACTTTGCATATTTCAAAACCTCAAATTTCAAACATAAAACATAAAATGAGATGAAGCAGAGTGAATGTGAGAATTTGAACATGCAGAAATCACAATCCAATTGAAGAAGAACAACTTGGTCATACAAGAAACTGATTTTTGATTGAAGAAGACAAATAAAAAAAAATTAGTAGGTTTGAATTGAAGAAGAAATTGATTAGAGAAGAATTGAACAAAGTAAACAGAAAGAAGAGGCGAGAACTAAAGAAAAAGAGAACACATGAAGAAGAAGTTAGAATTCTGAGTTCATTTTTCTATGATGTCTAAGAATTTTATAGGGTAAGAATCAACAATTTCAAAAAAAAAGCCGAAAGAGAAGGAGGAGGAGGAGGAGGAGGAGAAACCTATTGCATGGTGTAAAATGATGTGATAGGTCACACAGTATAATTTTTTTAATTTTAGTGTATGTCATATATGGGTGATATGATTAGATAATATGTTATCACATTTTACATCTTTTTATATAGTATATAAAAATAAGATAAATTTATTTTTGAGAAAATACTTATTGCATTCCAAATAAAGATCTATGATGGATATATTTTATATTTTATTTTTTTATATGTTTCAAATAGATTATATAAAAATCATAAAGTATAAATTTTTTTACACCCTTATTTTCCTATAGTACAAAGTAAAAAACATCTATTATCCTCATAGTTCATAATATTTATTGTTATTATTATTAATGGTTAAAACCAATTGGTGAAAATTAATGAGTTTAGATACCTGATGTTTTTTGAATTATTCATCCTATGATATTTGTTATTAAAATAAGCATTGCTAAATGATAGGTTGGATGAACTTTTACATCTTGAAGTCTATAAAAAAATTTCATACCAGGCAATGGCTCTGTCACGGCTTCCACATGGTGCATGAGACACCACATAGCCTTGACGGAGGAGTAGTGGATATATTTATAAATTTGATACCGATTACATACAATATGTGAAGGACACCATCACTAAAATGGAAGATGTCCTAGCAGTTGGGGGCCTAGATGTCCTATATTTTCGTTGCCTTGAAATTTAGGGAGCTATTCTTCGTATGTGAGTTTTGCTTATTTAACTCCAAAACGTCACCATTTTGATCCTTTTTATAAGCTATTGTATTCTTTCTTTTTTCCTTCAGTTTTCCTTCTTCCTAGAGCGCTCGACCATCATCCATCCTCTTCATCCCTCACTTCCTCTTAAGTTCTTCTCTTCAACTTCATAGTAGTAGCAAACTCTTGTCGTTGCCCCGTTGCTTCACCACTAATCTAAAATGTGATGTTGTTGCTCCTTTGATGATCTATTGTTGCACATGCACTTCATTTGCTCATTACTCCATTGAACTCACCGGTGTGAGTCTGGTGAGCAAAATCAATTTGACCTCCTCTCCTCAGGTAATAATTTATCTATTCATTTAGTTATTTCAGTAGGGATAAATCATGAGTAGTTTATTCATCTATCCATACTTAGTTTGTTAAATGATTAAATTTCCTAGTTTTTATGAAACCTTAATTCATCAATTAGCTTGTTAATTAATTCAATTGTTTAATTTCTTAGTTTATGAATTAGTTTGTTATAAAATTTCATTACATATTGGTCTAAATATCATCTATTCTTGTTGCTTACTATGCATATATATTTAGTTGCATCCGCACTATGTATAACTACTCTCCTAAGCATGTTGTCTAGAATTAAATCCATTCTAAATGATTAAACTAATTAATAGGACTATAGACATAGTTGTTAAACTCTCAATTCAAATCTTACAATTCAATGATTTAAAAGTCACTAAATGTTTCACGATTCTATGTAGAATATTAAATTAGTAGGATAGTGGTAGAATCTTATGGTTATACATAAGATCGATAGAATCTTACAATACTAGATAGAATCGTAAATTCTACATATCAACTATATTTTTTTATTCTATTTATCTTAAAATCTATTTTTTTCTCTCTTATTCCTACTATATTTTTCTCTTGACTCTAAACTTTAACCTTATTATTTTATAAATGTTCTATATCGAAAGTTAACCAATGTAAAGGAAGCACGAGCAAGATATTAGAAAAGTCGATTATTGGGAAATTTTTTTTTAGAAAATTCCAAACTCTATATGTAGAATAAAATAAAATAAATATATTAAATTTGTGATATTATTGGTTTACTAGTTTCTATTTAGTTCATAATTATCTTTTCATTTTCTTTTATGGTGTTGTTAACTTTGTTTGTATGCATAGTTCATATAAAAATATTTTTTTATATGCATGTAATCAATAATTTGTGTTGATTGTTACTTGCTACAACTTAATTAGTAACCAAATAAGAGCTTAAAAATGAGCTTTATAGTGTTTTTTAAACTTGAATTATGGCATTTTATAGTGTATAAGTATATTGAGGATATATTTTTGTGGTATTTGTAGGATTTTAAGATCGTATAATATGATTATATGATTCAATTATGATGACCTTTATTGATTCTCGATAGAATCTTGATTCTAACAACTTTAGTTGTAGGAAAAAATGGTTGATAAAAGTCAAGGTTAAGATAGAGGTTCTTTATAGGTGCCAGCTTTGCACTATAATTTTCAAACTTAATTTCTTTCCAAAGTTGTATATTTTGGTCAAATTATCAATTATTCAAAGTGTTAAGTTTTTAAGTTCTTATGATCCATGTTAGAGAATACCTTGTTTTTTTAAGAAAGCATGATATACCTCAAAACTACATCCTCAAAGTTGAGGTATTTGGTGTATAAGGGATGGACTACATGTGGTTGTTTCCGACATCATATGGTAATAAGTATATTTTGATCATGGTGGATTACACCTCAAAATGGGCCGAGGTTGTGGCATCTCCTACAAATGATTCGAGGGCAGTAATGAGGCTATTCAAGAATGAGGTATTTTCTAGATTTAGCGTGCCTAAAGTAATCATAAGTGATGGAGAAACACACTTTAGTAGGTGCCAACTTGAAAGCTTTTTGAGGAAATATGGAGTGACTCATAAGATCGCAACTCTGTACCACCCTCAAACAAGTGGATAAATGGAAATAACTAATCCAGAGATCAAGTCCATCCTTATAAAGATGGTCAATCAATCAAGGAAAGACTGGTCACTAAAGTCATGCTATGCATTATGGGCCTATCAAACTCCATTTAAGACATCAATGGGAACCACATCTTGTTTGGTTGATTTATGATAAAAATATTCATCTTCCTATAGAGATTAAGAACAAGGCTAATTGGTCAATAAAGTTTCTCAACTTTGGTGTGAAAATAGCTAGGGAGAAAAGACAACTTCAACTTAGTGTACTTAATGAGTTGGGGTTAGATGCTTATGAGAATGCCTGAATATACAAAGAAAGAACTAAATGGTGTCATGATAGGAACTTGACATGAAGAGAGTTTCAAGAAGGGGATGAATTGTTACTTTTCAACTCTAGATTGAAACTCTTTTTAGGTAAGCTAATGTCGCGTTGGTCAAGGCCTTTTCAAGTTTGAGAAGTGCATCCCTTTGAAGAAGTTGAGATTTGTAGTAAAGTAATCAAAGCATTTAAAGTGAATGTGAAGTTATTGATGCACTAAATCGCTGGGTCTCCCATTGAGAGAATGGGGCACACTTGCTCCATCAGATCCATGATCTGGTTGAAAGCATTTCAATAAAGATGCTAACATTAAACAAGCGTTTATTAGGAGGTAAGCTGACTTTGCTAGCTCTTTCCTCTTTATTTTCTTTTATTTATATCATTGTATGTTTTTATTCCCACTAGAAATTACCAAAAAAAAATGCAATGGTAAAGGCCATAAATTTGTTTTTTCTAATTTTCTATATTTGTAGAAGCAAGAAAGAGGCAAATTGAGGCATCATAAAGGAAAAAGAAGGTTGAACGGTCTACTCGAATAGAGCAAGGTCATGAAGAAGGATCATGTAAGGTAAAAAAGTCTAGAGGAATGTAAAATAAAGTTTTACGATTGCTTTGGGATAGAGCACCACGACCATTCGGTTTAATAGAGAGAACAAAATTGGTGAGCACAAAGCACGAACTATGCACCTATATGCCTGACTGTGCTAGTTCCTGCGTTTGAAATTGTTTTTAGCAGAGAACAAATGCTTTATTTCTCCAGCCCTTTTCTTCATCCTCCATTTTCCTAACCCTAATCCACAATCTCCACGCCTTACCTCTAATGAAATCATATTGTTAGCTATTTTATACACTTTTTAATTTAAGCTTTTGGTCACTTATTTAAATAATATGTGACATTATTGATATTCTTTTTAATTATGTGTTTAAATATTATTATTATTATTATATATTAAATTATTTTTGAGTTTAGAGTCAAAATTCCTTGAGAAGTTGATAATCTATCGTATTTTGGCCATAATTTTCACATCCAAACTTAAATTTAGACAATTCAAGTTGGTTTGAAAAGATGAAATTGTGATCTACAAATCTTGTTCATAGATAGTTCCTCTAAATCTGCCTATGAAATTAGAAAAATAGGGATTAAATTTTTAGGTGAAGGTAGTTTAAAAGTTCGTTAAGCATGATTTAATAAGTTAGTAATCTTTTGCCTTCTTTTGCATGTTCAAGATTAGTAGTTGCACATGTGGGCCATTAACTACAAAATACAACAAAATTTACAGGCAAAAATACGTCAGATGAGGAAAAGAAAAAAAAAAGATAAAAGATTAAAACAAGGATGACATGACCTATCAGTGTGTGCGTGCATGTGTGCACACACAAACACACACATACACAAAAGGGAAAGACGAAAGACAGTACGAGGCACAGGAGGAAAAAAAATTCAAAAACAACGGACCATCGAAGTCGAGCCAAACCGACAACAAACCCGACGTCAAGAGAAAAATATTTTCAACACCGCTTGCCATTTGAGTACAATATTATTTTTCAGTTTGATTTTTGATTTAGAATCCTGTAATTTCATATTCTAATTTTTGTAGGTTTAGTAATTTATGTATAATTTAGATTCTTATTTAATTTAATTATGTTTAATTTAATTAATAATATGTTTTAATTTTATTTTATTAGGAATATGGATAAGCCCTATTCTTTATATTATTTATTTAATTGATTGATTAATCTATAAATTGTCATATGTGTTTTATGCTATTATTTTTAATTGTATCTAACTGATTAACCCATCATCATTAATTAGATTCTAACAATTCCAGTTACGAGCGAGAATTAATTCTCCACTTTAGGTTGAATATTATAAATAGAAATTGAATGGATTGTAAATATAGTTACATAATATCTACACAATAAAAAGATGGTAATTAATTAATTGAATCGAAAGCATAATCTTTTATTTAAATTCTTTGACTAAGGATAATGGGACTAATAATTGATAATAGGACTATGTAATTCAAGAAAGTGTATTAGTTATTTAATCTTGGTGACACATAGTGGGTAATTAAAAAAGTAATTGGTTAATTAAATATTATAATTAGATAGATGTGGATTCAGATTCCCTAGTAATTTTTATTAATTAATTTGATATTCGTTAGATCGTATTTATTTTAGTTTAAATTTTTTTATTTGAAATTATTAGTTTAGATTTATATTTATTTATTTATTTTATTTTTATAGCCTATGCTTGATTTAATTTATTAGAGTTTTTGAGTTATTGATTAGTCTGTATGGGATAATAATTCAATACTCGTTATATCTTATATTACTCGCAACTGATATACTGGCCAATAAGTATATTTGACTGATATCAAGTTTTGGAAGTTGGTACTAGGGACTTATTTAATAACCTTAGACCCACATATATTAAAATCTTGGTCAAGTTTTTTTTTTATCATTTATTTTATTTTATGGATTTACTCAATTTTTTTTATATATGGTATTCTTGCATTGGTGTGGGTCACTAGTACATGACCCGAAGCAATCCTGGTGAATTAGTAGCCTTTGACTTGGTGATTGAAAGAAAGTTTTGTAAATTTAGGATGCATTCAAAAAGTAATGTGATTGCAAAGAAATAAAATCAACAAATGATCCACAGCGAGAAAAAATTAGTACAAGAAGTTAGGAAATCATTAAAAGACTACACTTACCTTCCTATAATGTAATAAAAATCAAGAATTAGAAAAATGGTGGTTGAAGTGCATAATTTTGAGATCAATCCCACTAGTATGTAGATGATACAAACCTCAGCCTAATTTGGAGGTACACCTAATGATGACCCCCATGCTCATATTACCACTTTTATCGAAATATGTGATACTATTAAAATAAGCAGTATTTCTAGTGATTCTATTAGGCTTAGATTGTTTCCATTTCATTACATGAAAAGGATAATAGTTGGCTAAATTCTTTAACACTTAGTTCTATTTTAACTTGGGATGAATTAGTGAAGTTGTTTCTTTCTAAATTCTTTCTGCCTGTGAAAATTGCTAAGTCAAGAAATGACATCGCTACTTTTGTGCAAAATGATTTAGAATCACTATATGATTCATGGGAGCAATATAAATAATTATAAAAGAAAATTTCCACATCATGCCTTGCCTATCTAGTTACTAATGTAATTTTTTTATAATAGCATATCTTCTGCTAACTGCTCTATGCTAGATGCAGCTTTAGGTGATATGATTAAGACTCCTGAGAAAATATATGATTTTATTGATGAATTAGCTTACAATTCCCATCAATGGCATTTCGAACTTACCTTAGTACAAAGGAAAGTAGGAATTCATTTTATCGATGCCATGATGACATTAAGATGGAATTGATAAGTTAGATAATTTGAGTGGTACTTAATGTACATAGGTTCAAGCAAATGTACCTATTTTAGACTTATGTGGTGGACCGCATGTTAGCATAGAGTGTCAAGTAGGAAATCATTTTCAAACATCATTTGATCAAGTTAATTATTTTGCTAACAATGTGGACAAGAAAAAGAATCCTTACTTAAATGTGTATAATTTGAAGTGGAGGAACTATCTAACTTCAGTTAGATAAATGACAATCCAGTAAGGTCCCTTGAATTTCCACCACAGAGACCCATGCCACTTGATCAAATGTCATCCCAGAAACTACAGAAGCCTTCCTTAGAAGAGATGATAAGCAAGTTCATTAGCACTACTGAGAAAAATTTCCAGAATCAAGAAGCCTTAATCAAGAACTTAGAAGCACAAGTTAGACAAGTAGCTAATGCAATTTCTAGGAGGGATCTTTGGATTAAGGGGGGATTCTACCCGAGCCACAACCTAAAGAGATAAAGACGGAAGGGGAGAAAGCTCTATAATCAATGTCTAAGTCACAAAAAGAGGTGATTAATACCCCATTTCAAGAGAAAAAACCGTATGTCCCTGTTCCTCCATTTCCTAGTATAATAGCCCAAAGTAAGCTATATATACAATGTGATAAATTTCTAGATATTTTGAAAAAGGTGCATATTAATTTTTCATTCTTTGATATCATGAGGCAAATGCCTAACTATGCCAAATTTCTTAAGGATATTCTTAGTCACAAAAGAAAATTGAATGATTGTGGTACCATTAGAGTGGATGAAGAATGTTATGTTATTTTAAAAAATAAAGTACTCCAAAGTTGAAAGACCTAGGCATTTTTACTATTCCTTATATGATTGGCAATTTAAAATTTGACAAAATGTTATGTGATTTAGGTGCTAGCATAAATTTGATGTATTTATCTATTTTTAAGTGTTTAGTTCTATGAGAGATAAAAACCCACTAACATGTATTTGCAATTGGTTGATATATCTATTAAGTATTCTAGAGGCATAATAAAGGATTTTTTTGGTGAAAGTGGACAAATTTATATTTCTTGTTGATTTTGTTATGATTGATATGGAAAAAGATCAAATGATTCCTCTCATCCTTAGTAGACGGAAAGATTCTGATCGATGTCCATGAGGATAAGTTGATTCTTTGATTCCAAAGTGAGGAAGTTAAATTTAATGTCTTTAAAAGTATGAAATACCCTTTTGAGGATGACATTAGCTATAACATTGATGTATTGGATGAAATGATTAATGATTGTTTTCAAGCAAGTGTTGTACAACCCTTTAGTGAGATGTTTGGTAAAATCTCAAGGGAATGAAGATGGAGAGGATCCAAAGCAGATTTTTAATACATAAGTGCTTATCCACCTTGTGAAAAATTAAACTAGTCCCTTTACGAGGACTAGAGAGAGATAAAGTCCTAAAGTTAAAACCATCTATTGATGAGCCATCAACTTTAGAGCTCAAGCCACTTCCCAAACACTTAAACTATGTTTTTATTGGTCGTAATGATACTCTTCCTATTATTATTATTATTTTTCATCATTAACTAATTTGTAGGAAAAAAAGTTGATGAGAGTGCTTAGGGAGCAAAAAAGGACCTTTGGATGGACCATCACCAATATCAAAGGAATTAGTCCTTTCACAAGCATGCAAAAAATTATCATGGAAGATAACTATAATAAGGTGATCCAAAGTCAAATGCAACTAAACCCAACAATGCAAGAGGTCGTGAAGAAAGTGGTAGTTAAGCTATTTAACACAAGTATGATCTATCCTATCTTTGATATCTCTTGGGTTAATCCTATACAAGTGATTCCTAAGAAAGGTGGAATTATTATAGTTAATAATGAGTTGATACCTACTAGAACTATTAATGAATGGCATTTTTGTATTAATTTTATAAAATTAAATGAATCCATAAGAAAATATCACTTTCCCCTTCCCTTTTATTAACCAAATGCTTGAGCATTTAGCAAGTCATGCATTTTATTGATTTTTAGATGGATATATAGGTTATATGAAAATATCTACTTCTTCTGAGGACCATGAAAAGACCACTTTTACTTGTCGTTATGGGCCTTTAGCATATAAGCTGATTCCTTTTGGCCCATGATACTTTTCAAAGATGCATGATGGCCATATTTCATGACATGGTTGAGAATTTTATGGAATTTTTTATGGATAATTTTTTATTATTTGGCTCATCTTTTGATGTATGTTTGGATAACCTTGAGTTTGTGCTAAAACATTGTGAGGACCCTAATGTTGTCTTAAAGTGGTAAAATTTTCATCTAATGGTATAAGAGGGGATTATTTTAGGATACAAAATTCTAATAAGGGGATAGAGGTAGAAAAAGAAAAAATTAAAATTATGAAAAAGTTACCTCCCTTAAAATGTGTTAAGGACATTTGTAGTTTCCTTATTCATGTTGGTTTCTATAGAAGGTTCATTAAATAATTTTTAAAAATTTTAAAACCTCTATATGACCTATTGGCTAAGGATGTGACTTTTGAATTTTCTAATGCATGTTTAAAGGCTTTTAACACTCCAAAAGATATACTTGTGAATGCTCCTATTATTATTACTCTGGATTGGGATCTTCCTTTTGAGATCATGTTTGATTCTAGTGATGTGGCTGTAAGAGCCGTTTTGAGACAACATAGGGGAAAGAATTTTCATAGTATTTACTATACTAGCAAAACGTTGAATCCTGCACAACAAAATTATGCTAGTATTAAAAAAGAATTGCTCGTTGTGGTAGTTGATTTTGATAAGTTTTGTCCTTAATTTTTACTTAATAAAAGCATTGTGTATATTGATCATGTTGCTTTGAGGTATCTATTTGTTAAGCAGTATGCTAAGCCTAGAATCATTTGTTGCATCCTACTATTACAAGAGTTTCATTTAGAAATCATGGACAAGAAAGGAAGAAAACCTAACATATTAGATCATTTAGCTTGATTACCATCATTATATGAGGTAACTAAGGAGGGTGAGCCTATTTATGACACATTCTCAGATGGAGCACTCTATGTAGTTACAAATCACCCCTAGTATGCTGATATTGCAATTTATATTATAAGTGGAATCCTACCTAATTATTTTTCTTATCATCAAAGGAAGAAATCTATGCATGACTTGAGATATTATTTTTTTAGATGATATTTATCTTTATAAAACAAGTTATGATTAAATAATAAGGAGATGCATCCCAAAACATGAGTTTTGTTCTATTTTATCTTATTATCATTGTAAAGAATGTGGCAGTCATATTGGATTGGACCTACCGGAATTGTAGCTAAATGTCTATAAAGTGGTTTTTGTTGGCCTAAATTATTTAATAATGTTTTTGATTTTGCTAAGGCTTGTAATAGATGCCAAAGGGTTGGTCATATTTCTCAAAAATAATAAATGTTCCTTACAAATAGTTTAGTGGTTGAATTGTTTGATATGTGAGGTATTGAATTTTTAGGATTATTTCCTAAATCTATGCATAATGGATATATTCTTGTTGCAGCCGCTTATGTGTCTAAATCGGTGGAGGCTATTTCTACTCCCACTGATGATGCAAAAGTTGCTATGAAATTCTTAAAAAATAATGTATTTATGAAATTTAGAACTCCATGGACTATCATAAGTGATGGGGGTTCTCATTTCCATAATAGAGAATTTAGTTCTCTCTAAGATAAGTATGGACTTAAGCATAAGGTTGCAACCATGTATCATCCCCAAACTCTCAGATAAGTATAAGTTTCAAACCAAGAAATTAAAAGGATATTGAAAAAAAAGGTTAATACTTCTAGGAAATATTGGTATTTAAAGTTAAATAATGCACTTTAGGTTTATAGGACAGCCTTTAAAACCCTAATAGGAATGCCTATCTATAAGCTTTTTTTTGGAAATTCTTGCCACCTTCATATAGAACTTGAGCATAAAGCTTTTTGGGCTGCTCGTTTTCTTAACATGGAAATGTAGGTTTCAGGTCAAAGGAGGATCCTACAATTAAACGATATTAATGAATTTCATTTAAGCACATATGAAAATGCTTGAATCTAGAAGGAGAACACAAAAGGGATGCATGATCAAATAATCACAGAAAAGATATTTTTAAAAGGGGAAATGAGCACTCCTTTTTAATTTTTACTTGTAATTATTTCCTAATCAACTACATTCATGTTGGTTTGAACTGTTCACAGTGACACAAGTTTCTCCCTCCGAAGTAATAGAGATGACCAGTCCATAAAAATGAGCATTTAATGTAAATGACCACTGATTGAAATTTTACGAAGGCGTAGAGGTTGAGAGCCTCAAAACCACGATAAGCTTAAATAATCTCAAGTGAATGGAACTAGAGTCAAGCTAATGACTATAAACAAGTGCTTTTTGGTAGGCAATCCAAGTGTGTGTTTAATTTAGTTTATGTTTAAGTTTTTCTTTGGAATTTATTTTGATTTACTGGGCATTTTGATTTTTACTTTTTCTTTCATTAACAAATTCATGACAACTTAAAATGTTTATGAAGAAATTACATTGAATAAGCGCATAAAAATTTTGAAGGTAGGAGATAACACAAATAGAGCACTTATGAGGTAACATCTAGTGAGGACGTGCTTTACAACATGACTCATGCTGACCTAGAAACATGGACTCCCCCCCCCCCAATATATTTATAGTATTTTTACCACCTTTTGGGTTACATTCTATATGATCTCACTTATATTGAATTGCCTTTTCCTCCTCTGTGTGGATTGATTATCCATTGAGGATAATGTTCATGATAAGTTTGGAGGAGTTTTGGTTCATTTTTGTGCTTCATTGATTTGCTATATGTTTATTTATTTAATTATTAGTTTTTTTATGATTTGTGTTTATTTGAGTCTTTCTTATTCTTGTTGAGTCTTAAGAGCCATTAACTAGTCAATGATGAACATATCCTTGAAATCATGAAAAAAAAAGATCACAAAACTAAGATAAAGTCGGGTGAGGATTTTTATGTTAATTTGTAGTGAGCTTTTGAGTCATATATGCCTTATTTTTTAAGTGTTTCAAGTAAAATAATATATATTTTATTGGGTTTATTTTTTTTGTAAACCTTATATATACTAATTTATTTTTATCAAATTACTTGTGGTAGATCTCATAATGGACTATAAAAATTACTAGAACTTGCTAATTTGCTAATCAAAGTTTTCAAGTCATAACTGTTCTGATTAAGAAAGTTATAAAGACACCTTATAATTTACTAACTCATAGTCAAATAGCCTTCCACTCCATTTTTTGAGTAGATGAGATGTGCACCTCTTAGTTAACCCCTTTGAGCCTTTTACATTGATATTTTTTTATCACCCACATTTTTCCTAACCAAACCTAAATCATATCGTTACCTTTGTTCTAAAAACTTTTAGAAATTTTTATGAGGCTTACACATTTGATTCAAGGTTATATGAGAAGAAAGTGTTGAAGTGTATCTAAAAGAATAAGTGTGGGGGATATGAAAAAAAAATACATGAAAAAGAAAAGAAAAAAAAGAGAAAATTTATTTTGTCTCCTTTCTTTTATTTTGAAGGGAAGTGGTGAAAATGATGTAAAGGCCGAACATGAAAATATTTTTATTATGTGATGCTATATTATGTAATGTAAAGATAACTTGATAAGTTTAAATTTATAAGAAGTCTTTACATAAGCATAATTGTACTAGGTTTTAGGATATTTTGTTGAGTCATTATTTCCCTTTTCTTCATTAAAACATTAAACCTAGTCCCATCACAACCCTTATGAAGTTCTATTTGATTCTTGAGATGGATGACCTTTTTATATTGGAGATTAGTCATATGAGTCAAGCATCTGGCTTGATCCATTTGATTCTCAAGTAATTTTTATTAATTAATTTGATATCCATTAGATTTTATTTATTTTAGTTTAGATATTTTTATTTTAAAGTCTTAGTTTAGATTTATAATTATTTCTTTATGTTATTTTGATAAACTATGTCTGATTTAATTTATTAGAGTTTTAAGTTATTGATTAGTCTTTGTGGGATGATAATTCAGTACTCATTTTACCCTATATTACTTGCAACCAGTATACTTGTAGATAGATATATTTAGCCGATATCAAACTTATCATCACAACCCTTCCACCACTCCTCCCTCCAATTAGCACCAATACACCACTGTAGATCTCGTTGTTGCCACCATACCTCCTTAGTTTTCCACTATCACGCCTCCAACATAACACCTAAGCACCTCAACTTCCTCTGCAAATACAATTAGAGTGCCACAAAACTCTAACATCGGCAACTGACACACACACTCTTTCAACACACAGACCACCATGCATCACCAACACCCACATGTCTTGCTTTATAACTCAACCAACAATAGGTTTGTTAGCTCCTTGCTCTAAAATTATACACTAATTGGTTCCAAATATTTTCCTAGAACTCTCAATTCTACTCTTAATTCTCTATTTTAAATTTCAATTCCACAATTTCTTGTGGTTCCATGGTTTATATATAGCATAATTCAATATCTGTTTGAAGCTAGCATAACCCTAATTGTTGCTTGTATATCATATCTAATTTTAAATGTAGTTATTTCATTATATATTGTCAATCTCATTAAAAAAGTTTGATTAATTTTTTGGGATCATTATTTTATCTTTTTTTTTTGCAGCAAATCACATTTAGTGACACTAGATGAGTGGTGTTTAATTGGTATATCATATCTCAAGTCTCATCGTAATGTACTTAGGCATTTGATTGTTTAAGCTTTGTGATTTTCTCTTGAAAAGGTGTTTTAAAACTTGTTTTAAAATCTATATTAAAAGGTTTTTAAATAGATTTTTAAACTTGGAAAATAATTACACTAGAAAAGAACTAAGTACTAGTTTTTAACAAGAATTAGTTGATTCATATGAAATGACCAGTTAATTGGTCACTAGGGAAAACCAAGACTCTCTTGGAAGTTCAAAGACTAGATGGCACTGGTCCACTGATCCAATGCCACCAATCAGCTGATAAGAGGATTAAAATACTTGCTCTCTAAAGTTACTTATTATAGGATGTGTCATGTTCTCACCAATCAACTAGTACATCCATCAGTTATAAGTATTTGCTAGCTATGTCATGTTCTTAATAGTGAAATTCAGGTCAAAATACTTCTTCTTTAGAATTCTATTTTATAGGAAGTGTTTTGGTCTAGCCCAATCAACTATCCAAGGCATTAGGTGACCGGTCTAGGCTAGTCTCCTAGAAGTTTGATCTTCTTATTTTATTTATCCTCTAAAAAAACAATTTATTGACACTAGTCAGCTAGTTTTACATGACCAATCAACTAATCTTTATTCATTCCCATATCCCCTTTGGATCTGACCAAAATTTTACGCTTAAATAGCTTAACTAATAAGACAATTAAACTGGCTATGCCAATGGCTAGTTTAAAAATCCTAACAATAATAATTTTTTTCCTTGGGAAAATTTAGGCACTGTCAATTGGTCATTTAGCATAAGTATAGTGATGAGTTTTTTTTGTTGAGAAATAATATGTTGGTTATCCCTTCATGCATTAAATGCACAACCAACAATCATATCTTTAAGGGGCAATATAGAAGGGCTTATTTCATACTTCCCTACTATAACTTTGAGCTCATTAATTCCTACAATGTAATTCTCTCATTTTCTTCAAACAATAAGTTATCCCTCACTTTCATTTTTTGAATTTCTTGATAAAACTCTTGTGCTCAAAGGTAAATTACTTTATTTGGAGTACTTTTTCTTGTAATTATTCTCATATAACTAAGATTACATTTCATCTCTTGTTTTTACACTTTCATATCATTGTAAGAATAAGATATTTGCAATCACCACAACTCTTAAAAAAATCAATATTAAGGAGTTATATATGTTTAGCATTCCTCGAGAGGTCACTAGATTTGTAAATCCATAAATTCGGAGATGATAGCCATACCAAATTTTAAATCATATCCTATAAGGTTACTGAGATTTTAGGCTTATAAACCAAGAGAGGAGTGATCACCAAGAGAGATTTTAAGCTTATACTTTCTAGTAGTGAATGTAGAGTAACATATCCTGGGTTAACTTGAAACACTATAATTTTAGTGTCTAAATTTTTTAATTATCCAATTTTCTTTTAAAATACCTATTCACCCCCTCTAGGGTATTTTCAAGAATCTTTAAGAGTAGAAGTGGGGCATTTGGCCTAAAGGTCCGACTATGCATTGAGGAGCCTAAACTCAAGGCATAAGATTCTTTTCTCAACTAAAGTTGCTTTTAACTTTAAATGATTAGTATTTTATTTAATTCTAAATAATTATTCACCTGAACTACTTAGGATCACAAACAATACTTAGTCATAAATGGCTTTGACCAGTTAGAGTCAAATTAATAACTAGTCATAAAAGGCTTTGAACACGTCGAGTCAAATTAACAACTAGCCATAAAAGGCTAAGGTTAGGCAACAAGTCATAACCTCATAACAAACATCAACTAGCTATGAAATTTTAAGGTTAGATGTTATGTGATAACCCCTCAATAGATAATATCTAGCCATAAAAGGTTAATGTTATGCATTAAGCCATAACCTTACAACACATAACCAATTCATTTTTAACTTAGTCCTTTAATTCTAGTTATACAAAATTCAAAATTAAAAGTTAAACCATTAAAATATTCAATCCTCCCAAAATAGCTTATAAGTATCCCAAGTATCCAATCTTTTCAAAAAATATCCGTTTTAGCCTTTTTTTTATCCAAAAAAACATATAAAATACCAAATAAATACTAAAAATCCCAAATAAAGAAAATTTAATACAAGCTCATTTATATCATTATAATATATTCAAACTCATTGGTTAACTACAAAATGGAAAAACGTGTAAAATGACTAATTTGCCCTTAATCACCCATAAACTTTGAAACTTCAAATAAAATAGCAAACGTTTGTAAAAATTCATGAAACTTTAGCAAAAGAATTATTATACCAAATATAACATAATAACATCAAAATTTCATCCCTAAAAAATTGATACACATGTGAAATGACCAATTTCCCTCTAGAATAATAGAAACTTTAAAAAAAATCCGTAACTTTCAAGATACTTGGAGTTAAATCATGAAGCTTTATACACATATGAACTTCACTATTTAGATAACCATGGAACTTATAAAAGCTTTATAAAGTCTCAGCACACAAGGGTTTCCCCCCAAAATTTCTATTAATCATGCTTACACTTGCAAATATCATAACTAATTACATAAAAGCTCAAACCTAACATATTTGATAACAAAATTTACCCCAAAAAAACTAAATAAATAAATGGTAAAATATTGAAAATTACAAACAATATTAACACACCAAAATAGGGCAAAAGATGAAAAAATCATAAATTGGCAAAACAACTTTCAGCACTCAACTTCAAATATAATTAACCATGCTTAATCTCTTAAATCAACATGCTTTGATGCTTTCTTCCTCCTCTTAATAACCTCATAAAAATATTCATATAATATTCTTACTAGCAAAAGAACAACATACTCATCTCATTAAACTAAACCTACAACCGCACATAGTTTCCATTTACTCAATGTTAAGGAGGTTTACCACAAAAGAGGAATTAAGAACCAAGCATAATCTCCACTAATTATCTTCTTGAATATATAAACCAAGAGGAAATATTAGAGAGGACAATACCATAAGATCAAATCAAAGACGAAAGGATCGAAGAGGAGAATATCACAATCCTTATAGTGAGTTATGAAAAGTTTTCAAGGTTCAACCATAGAGGACTTGAAGATGGTGATGGTGTCAAATGGAAGGATGGATTATGGATGATTCATTTTCCATATCAATGGTCTTGATTCATATTTATCACAAATAGATGTTTGTATAGAATACCAAGAAATTTAGGTACGTTTCAAGTAAGAAAGATACATTTTCATAAGTAATTATGCTTAAAGATTACCAAATAAATTCTAAAATTAATACAAGCTTGAACAAAACATACTAATCACTCAAAACATTAAAATTAGTTATCTTTACATTTTTGTAAAGTTTGCATAGTTTAAAGAATAAATTCTTAGTCCAAACATATAAAGGTAAGTTGCATAAAATAACAAGTAAATGAGCTTTAAAATTCATAAAAAAATTAAGGAGATGTTGAAAATATCATTTCAAAGTCAAAGGAAGTTTTTTGTGATATTTTTTTATGGAAAATATATTAAATAAGGTCTCACAATTAGGGATCAAGTTTAAATAAAAAAATATTAATAAATTTTCAAAACTTATAAACTATGTCGAATCAATATTTTGAATCATTTAGTACCCAATAATATAATCTTTCTAATCATTTCATAAGAATTTGAAATTTTTACCTAAGGCTCCCAAAAATAAATAGTAACTTTTTGGAAAGTTGCGGAAAAATGCGTGTCTAAATACAAAGCAGAAAGTGCTTTTATGAAAGTTGTCTAAAACACCCTCAATAACAAATTAGAACCAAAATAAGTGATAAAACTAAGATTTACATGCTACCATTAATCATCTTAAAAGGGCTTATGGAGATAAAAATCACAACTAAGGTTTTGGATTACTTGAGGAATGTAGTTAGAGATGCAAATGAGATAACTTTGTTTCTCTAAAGATACATATTTTGAATGCATTAGGTTTTAAAAAGTGGGGGTATTACACCATACTACACAAAAAAAAAAGCAACATAGCAATTAATACTATAATAATTGTAGGAGTAAGCTATTTATTGTTGGATAAAAAAAGAATGAAACCTGCTTAAAATGTTAAAAAAATGTGAATTTAAGCCATTTATAGAAAATATATGACAACAATGGAAAATAGACAACCACATTGAACAAGACCATTGCAATAATTTCGAATAGTGTCAAACTTGTGGTCTTAAAGGAAATTAAGACAAATATAGCTCAAAACCCATGATCCATACAATCAGTTGAAATTGAGAAGAAATAGCGGCTCATAAAATCTTCTAGAAATAATGGCAAGTTAAGGGGAAAAAATGAAAAGCTTAGGAATGGATAATGATATAAACAAAGGTTATAACCAATTTTAATGAATTTTCTCATTTATTGCATTGGTATATGCCTTCTTTTTACTAGCCTTTTTAAAATTATATGCACATGTGTTTGGGTATACAATCTATACCCAAAGAATTCATTTATCAAATTTATATCCAATAAAATATATATAATGGAAGTGATCCATGTCCAAATTATAATAAGCATGAAAGTAGTGCTCTTTCAACATTTTGAAATTCATCACAACAAAGAGAACCAACCAATGTATGATTTGCATATTATGATGAGTCTTCATCACTGAAAGCAATAAATCCATCTCTATTTCAACCTAACCAAGAACTTCCACATCTACTCAATCATTTGGAAGCCTCAACACATCATGCAAGTATTAATAGCTAGCTAGATATCTAGTACTATACATAGCAGAAAACTTATTAGTATATAACCGATCAAGTCCTATACATCTTTGGTTTTGTAGTTTTATGGTGGAATATGTTAGTATTCAAGAATCAAGAAGCCATAGCAGTTTTAACCAATGAGGATATATGTAGAAAAATAAATGATAGTACACGTGGTAACTAGACAACAAAAAATAACAACATAGAAGATGACACTTATCAACGATATTGTGTTATGAGAGTCCTTACTGCTCTAAAGCGATAAATGCCTCCAACGTTAACACAACAAGCTTCCTTTCATGTGCAATTGTGAGAAGAAGTGATGGATTTTACAGAACAATGCCCAAAAAAAGAAAATAGAGGAAGAGAGAGATCAAGAAATTAGTTTTAATGTTTTGTATGTTCTAAAAACAAAATTAAAGCATATTTAAATAGAGGAAAATAGAAATGGTGTTGAATAGAAAAAGTTCCCCCACACTTGGTCTCCACTCAACACGGACTAGAAGGAACATTATACAACGTTCAAAAATGGATAATGAATAGGAATAGTGTTTATCGATTAATAATAAAGTTTTAAATAAAATTTTAGCGATAAAAGTAATCCTCCGAAAATTTAAAAACCTAGAATTTAATAAATAACTTTTATTTAGGATAAATTAACCTTTAAAATTATTTAATCTAATTATTTTATGGATTTTTGAGTATATAAATTTGGATAGGAATATCTGATAAATTAAAATAAATATTTTATTATTTTATCATACTATTTTTATTTAAATAATTTTTATCAAACCAATATTTTACTAAAATTATCCTTTTTAAGCCCATATATTTAATTATATTATATTAAATTATTAAATAAATTTATTATTAAAAATATTACATCCTATTATTTTATAAATTAAATTATTTTAAATTCTTCCATTTCTCATTTTCCTTTTCCTTTTTTTTTCTTTTCCTTCTCCTTTTTCTCCTTTTTCCTCTTTTCTTTCTTTTTCTTTTTTCTTTTCTTGGCTTCGGGCTGCCAGGCCTGTCTTCCCCTTTCCCCTGCTCCTGGGCCTCCAGCCTATTCCCTTCCCTCCTCTCCTTCTCCCGTGCACAGCCCAACTTCCCCCCTCATTTCTTTCTTTCCTTTCCCTTAGACCGGAACGACCCATCCCTTTCTCCCCCACCCCCTACGCCGACCTGCTCCCCTTTCCTTTCTTCCTCCTTCTTCTGCCTCGACCCAGAGCCCCGACCTGTCTCTATCTCTTGTGACTGCCACCCTAAACGCGACACCCAGCCACCGTAGCCTGCAACCACTACCACCATCTGCCTCTCTCTCTCTCTCTCCTTCCCTTTTTTTCACCATTTTGGAACCGGCCAGCCATGCACCCCATCGCGCATGGTCACCCTTTCCTCTTCTTTCCTTCCCTCTCCCTGCCACCCTACCACCCTACATGCTGCCACCGGCCAGCCAACTGCCCTCCTATTATCCCTCTTCCTTTTCTTCGCCTCTTCGTCCCTTTTCCCACCCCATTTTTTAAGCCCCATACCTTTCCCAACCTCCCTCTTCTCCTTTTCTTCTCCTTCCTTTTTCCTCCCTATTTTGGCTATGCCGCCACCCTCTGCCACAGCAACCCCCTGTACCACTTCCTGCCACCCTCTACCTCGGCCTTACACCACCACAATACACCCCTCAAGCCCCTGCAGTCCCTTCTTCCTCTCCTCTTCTTTTTTCCCTTCTTTTTCCCCCTTATCGGTAACCTCCTTGCAACCCCTCTGTTCACCGTTGTTCGGCCGCCTCTGCCGCCACCCAAACCACCAGTCAACTCCCTCCAACCTCCTCTACCACCCCACACCTCATTTGGCTTAAACAAACCCCATCGCCCCTCCATTTTCCCCCTCTCTTTTCCTTCCTTCTCAGCCCGGTCCACTCCTGCAGCCCACTTCCCAGCCTCGCCACTGTCGCCTTTGCCACCATTGGCCACCAACAACCTACCCCCGACCACCACCTACACCCCCTCTTCACTCTTGCACACTTCCCTTGCCCTAAATCCTCCCTCATCTACCTTCTTTCCTAGCCCCAAAACCCTAACCCGAAAACACCCTTTCCACCCTCTTCTTCATGCAACCTTCAACCCTTCCACCCTTATTTTTGCGTGCACCTCATGATGCATAAGCAGCATGAGTTGCTAAATTTCTTGGCCCATTTTTATTAATAGTTTTAAGGTATAATAATATTTAAGTTAATTATTTTATTAAGTAAATTTTATAAAGTCTTATGCTTTGATTTTCTTATTTCTAATATAATAAATATTGATATTATTTTTAGGTATTGGTTTTGCAAATCAAAGCTTGAACCTTTAACCGGAATACTAGTAAGGTTCAATTTTGTGGGAATTAAGGTAATCGTTAAACCCCACTTAAATGCATTGATAAACTTATGTTAGCACATTAGGATTTTTAATATGTTATTATGCTTGATATTTGTGGTTTAACATAATAAACATATTTGCTTGTATTGATTGATAAAAAGGAAAGTATGCTAGTTTATATGACATGTGTGGAAATGCTACTTAAGGGAAGAGTTTGATTATTAATGAAAGTGTTAAGTACTTCTCCATGTCATATTATGTTATTGTGACCATTTATACATGAATAATATTATTGCGACCCCTAGGGGCATTTTAGTAATATTTCTTGTGCAAGAATGTGGCCTAATATGTGTGGGTGCTAATAAGTATTATATTAAAATATTTAATAAAAGTGGTGTAATAAAGGGGGTAAAGTGGTAATTTTGGAGGCAAAAGGGTAATATGGTAATTTTATAAGTAAATGGAAAAATGGTAATTTTATAAGTAAAGGGGTATTATGGTAATTTTGGGAGTAAAGGGTAAAGTGGTAATTTTGGGAGTAAAGGGGGTAAGAATGGTAATTTTGGAAGTAAGGTGTAAAATGGTAATTTTGGGAGAGAAGGGTAAAATGGTAATTTTGTAAGAAATGGGTAAAATGGTAATTTTGGATGTAAAAGGGGTATTATGGTAACTTGCAAGTAAAAGGGTATTATGGTAATTTGCAAGCAAAAGGGTAATATGGTAAATTTGGATGTAAGGGGTAAAATGGTAATTTTTATAAATAAGAGGATATTATGGTAATTTTGGTAGTAAAGGAGTAAAATGGTAATTTGTAAGTGAAAGGGTAAATTGGTAATTATAATTATGGAGAAGTGTAAATTGGAAATTATAATTACGGAGAAGGGTAAATTAATAATTATAAATATGGAGAAAGGTAAATTGGTAATTATAATTATGGAGAAGGGTAAATTGGTAATTGTAATAATGGAGAAGGGTAGGTTGGTATTTATAATAATGGAGAAAGGTAAATTGGGAATTGTAATTATGGAGAAAGGTAATTTGGGATTTATAATAATGGAGAAGGGTAAAATGGTAATTATAATTATTGAGAAGGATAAAATGGTAATTTAACCAACATGAGGGTAATTTGGTAATTATAATAATGATAAGGGAAATCTGGCAAGTATGAGATTGTAGAAGGGTAATTTGGTAATTTATCCAACTAAAGGGGCAATTCGGTAATTATGATAATGGAGAAGGGAAATCTGGTAATTTAACCAACTAAAGGGTAAATTGGTAATTATTTAACCAACTAAAGGGGTAAATTGGTAATCATGATAATGAAAAAGGGTAATTTATCCAACTTAAGGGCAATTTAGTAATTATAACAAGGAGAAGGGCAATTGGGTAATCTAACCAACCAAATGAAAAATATGATAAGTATAACAATTATGAAGGATGAATGACGATCTAAAAAGTGTAGGAGATAACTTGGAAACCTAAACCGAGTAAGGGGTAATTTGGTAATTATACAACCTGAAGGATGATATGGTAAATTAGCAAGGAAGGGATGGCTTAATAACTATACAAGTAAGGGGTAAATCAGTAATTCATATCTAACATATTGATGGGACACTGGAGGTTCGTAATAAGACTTAAGTAACACTGAATAGTAAGGTAAGAGTATTTGACGATTAGTAAGTATCACGAGAACAAATCATGAATCAGAATTGGATGAGATTATGATGGCATTAATGATTTCCTCTGTGTTATCTTGGATAGCCGTATGAATAAGAAATGCCTAATGATATTAGAATGATCGAAAATGGATGAGCATTTGATTGTTGTGCTTTTCGTGATCACCTTAATTAAGACACTAATACTTAAAGTGAAAGACCTTGAGATCGAAAATGGTGGCTTTTTAGGGGTCGCTACCCTAAAGGCGTGGTTTAGCCCACGATTATTTTGGTATTTGCTGGTGTGCCTTTGTGCTCCAGCCAGGCCCTATATCTTACTCTATCTAGCTCTACGGACCTATTTAGAGGGTATACATACTTATGGATTAGGTGTCATTGTCGGTAGAGTACTGAGTAGCTTTATGCACCAGTATGACCAGGGTACCTTTGCATCCTTGGGTTGATGGTTGAAGGGTAATGAGTAGCTTGTATGCACCAGTACAACTGGTGTACCTTTGTGTCTCGGGTTCTTGATCTCCCATTTGAGGCAAATAAATGAAATTGTTGTGCTAATTAAAAAGGAAAAACACTAATCACGAAAGCGAAAGATTAATGAGTCGGGCCCAGTTGAATGATGATATTGAGTACCGATCCACCAGTTACAATAGTGTCCCAGGAGCGTGATGTCCTAGCAAATGATTATGAGTACCGATCCACCGAATATAATAGTAGCCCAGGAGCGTATTGCCCTGGATGATGTTGATATATATTTCGATCCACCGGTAATAATAGTGGGGTCCCTAGGTCAATAAAACTAGTCATGGATGTGAATAAAGTTATAGAAAAATACTAATCACTTATAGTGGAACACCATGTGAGTCGGGACCAGACCGATCCACCAGCGAATAATAGTGGCCAGGAGCGTTTTGCCCTACATGACTGGTTCACTAGCGAGTAATAGTGGCTAGGAGCATTTTTTCCTGCACGACCGGTCCACCGGCTTTAATAGGGGGTTCCCGCACTCACATGGATATAAAATCTAAGAGATGATCGAATAATAATGGATTAATGGATTAAGGTCCAAACGTATTGATTTTGCACTATAACATGACTTAAGGCCCAGAAGCATTAATTGTGTATGATGACTTTTTAATAATTGATGGTCTTGTTAAGTATGTGATTGTGGTGCATGTATTTCTTATTATATAACTATATAGCTTTGTTTCATGTATTGCATTGCGGGCCTACTTTTAAGTGTGTTTTTAAAGGGTTACTCGGTATCGTAGTACTGAAGGATTCCATTCATGGGGCCCTGCCTATTCAATGGGCAGTGTCCCTTGCAGGTCCTTTTTAGGGTGCTATTCAAGTGGGCAACGAAAAATAACATAAGGATTATCTAGATTTTTAGGGTTCTCACTTTTAATTTTACTTTTTGGTTTAAATGTATTCCTCGTTCTTGTAACTGCTATTGGTGGATTTCATCCTTGTAAATGGTTTATTGTGCTACTCTAATCTTTAATATGGTTTGAACTTCTAAGAAATTGGTATTTTATTTTCTAGCCTTAACACTTGGTACTGGAACGGTATGAGTGAACCGATTGGGTACTAAGTGTGGCGGTAATATCCCCAGAATTCACAAGTCTTGCTATTTTTCTTCCGCTAAATCTTTTAATAAAATGAAATTTTTCAGTAGTGAATTTTGGGGGTGTTACAATAAGAATGTTGGGTTGGCTACAACTAATAACCCATTCACACAAATAAGCCCAACTCAGATGAGCCAGATGGACTGTGGTGGCGAGCACGATCATGAGTGCTTGTTAAGTCTAGTCCACCTCTCCACAAAACAACCCATGCCAGTCTTCTCAAACAAGGTAAGAGAAAGGGCTTATAAAAGTTGAACAAAAACACTGTCTCCCACCGATGTGGGACTTTAGATATGCAATAACAACCTCAACACCCAAGTGTTGTTTTTGCCATTGTCCCAACTATTTCCCACAAAAGGCAAAACAAAAAGAAAAACATAAAAATCTTGGTAAAGAAGGAATAATGCTTAAATATTAATACCATGAGGATTAAATTGATACCTAGTAAAGTAAGGAAATAATTGTGTCTAGGAAGTGAATGAATCTTGAACTACTTTAAATTCAATTGAGGGCCCTACTATACATATCTTACCTTAAATTTTATAAATTTTGTGATAATAAACAACGCTATTAATGGCCATACACGTGCCTCAAGTACTCATGAGTGCACTAGAAAGAAAGCCTTAGTCTTTCATAGATGGTGACCTGCCTTCACACTCACCTAGATAGATTCATCAAGTGTGTCTTATAAGCACTACCATACAAAGCTATGGATTCATTAAGAGCATTAAAATGCTCAACCTCAGATATATCAAGTGGTGAGTTCATCAAGTCCATCTCACTTGGACCGACTAAAAATAAAGCTATTAACTCATTAAGAGATCAAGCTCAACCTATAATCAAAGCAATATCACATGTCATACGGATGGAATTATAATGCAATAGAGTAATTATATGGCTTTATTTGACCACGAGTGGTATCCATCATCCTTTTCTCAACTCAAGGCTTAAGTGTAACATCCCTAAAATTCATAGTTGAAAAGAAATCATTTGTTATGGAAAATTATACACTGAATAGGAGGTGTTATTGCTATGATCGGTACAAGTCTAGCCCCTAGCTAGCATCATACAAACCACAAGGTTAAAATATACAAGGGATAGTAACATGAGATGATTAAAAACATAAGGAGTTCAACATTAAATATAGAAAATACCATAGTGCGCAAAAGTCAAAGTTAATACATTAGAGAATTGAAATATAAGATAACGTCCCACTAAGGGGGAATAAAACAACAGAAACACAAAAAGGTAAGAAGTCTAGAGAACACCCTCTCTAGCCCCATCCTTAGGACATCAAAACATTACTCTGCCCCGACCAACTCATCATAAGCATCAAAATCCTCAAGGATTTTACCGCTTACCTGCACAGACTTAGGAGGGGTTACTACTCTTAGGAATGAGCAACACTCATGATAGGGTGATTAGTACGCTATGTATTGAGTAAGATAACCATATAGCTAAGATAAGGCACAATACATAAAATACAGATAATATGCAAGTATTAGGGTGTCTTGGATTTTTTTTGGAGTTTTAGAGATAATAAAAATTAATACTAATAGTAATAAAATAATTTTTTTATTAATTTAGAATTTATCATAATTTATTTATAATTTATCTTAGGTTAGTTAATAAATTTAGTCTCCACTAATTATGTCCCTACATCATTTTTCCTCCTTTATTACCATAATAATAATAATAATAACAATTTTATTAAAAATGATACATATAGTTAAATCTTATTAAATTATTTTTTATTTTATTTTTAAATCCTAAAATAAAATTTTGGAGTATTACATTAAGCTCTATCCCCCTCTACTATTCGAAGATAACTCTCCTTGTTAAACCCTTCGTAAGAAGATCTATTAGGTTTCTCTTTGATATGACAAATTATAAGAAGATCACATAGTTTCCCAATGGTTGTCTCATAAAATAATGTGTCTCTTCTTATCACGATACACACTATTATTGGCAACACAGATAGCATCTTGTGAGCCACAATGCAAAGAAACCAGAATATTTGGTTACCTCCGCAATAGTAAATTGGTTAACAAGTTCCTCAACCATTCTACCTCTTCACCAACCAACTTAAGAGAAATAAACTTAGACTCCATGCTATGCCAATAAATATAAGTCTACTTAGCACACTTCCACGACACAACTCCTCCTCCCACTGTGAAAACATATCTACTAGTGGAACTAACCTCATCATTATCATAAATCCAATTAATATTAGTAAATCCTTTTAATACAACAAGAAATTTACAAAAATGAAAATATAAATCCTTAGTATCCTTAAGGTATCTAAGAAAAGAACGAAGAGCAGTCTAATGATCTCTACCTGGGTTTTGAGTATATCTACTTAGCCTATTCATAGCATATACTATGTTGGGTCTGGTATAATTCATGAGGAATATTACACTATTTATGATTTTAGTATATTATTCTTGTGAAACACTAAAACCTTGGTTCTTTTTCAAATGAATGTCAGGATCATAGTGAGTTTTCACTAACAAGTCATTATGACAATCAAACTTTTCTAATATCTTATCAATGCAGTGTGATTGATTAAAAGATAATCCATTCTTAGTTTTTCTTATTTCAATACCAAGAATTACATTGGCTTTCCCTAAATATTTCATATCAAAGTGAGAAGACACAAATGATTTGGTCTCATTAGCCACAACCACATTAATACTAAGAATCAACATGTCATCAACATACATACATATAATCACACAATCATGTCCAAACATCTTGGAGTAAACACAAGCATCAGATGCATTTACATTATAAGCATCATTCACTAAAGTTTGGTTAAAAATTTTGTACCATTTTTAGGAGCTTCTTTAAGGCCATACAATTACTTTCTCAATCTACATTCTTTATTCTCCTAACCTTCAACCATATGGCTATCAGGTTGCTCCACATAAATTTCTTCTTTAAGGTCACAATTTAAAAATGGAGTTTTAACATCCATTTGATAAACTACAAGTATATAGATAACAATAAAAGAAACCAAAGAACGAATTATGGTTGTCTTAGCCACATGAGAATAAGTATAAAAAAAGTTAACATCTTTATTATGCTTATAGCCTACAACTATCAAATGAGCCTTAAACTTATCAATGGTCCCATCAATTCTCAATTTCTTTCTAAAGACCCATTTACATCTAATCAATTTACATCCTCTAGGCAGATAAACTAAATTTCATGTATGATTAGACCTAATTGACTCTAATTCATTTTAATTATCTCTTTCTAGAAACTAACATAATCGAGGTTATTTTTTCAATATATGATTTAGGAACTTCTTCAATCAAATAGATAGATACAAAATCTTCACAGATCCTATCAAAATTATCATTTTTAATAAGAAAAGCAGCCATAAAATTAGATCCAAAACTAGTTTTATCCTACATCTTTTACTTCTCCTAGACTCAATAAAGTCATTATTCACATCATCAAAGGAAGAAGGGAAAGAAAGAGGCATAACAGAAGTGTTAGAAAAACTAGCAACATCATATGCATTTTTTTTCGTGGGAAGCACATGTTGAAAAAGGTTTGCATTCCTTGATTCTCAAATTGAATGATCACTTAAGTACAGGAATCTATAAGCAACACCATTCTGAGCATAACCAATAAATACACAATCAAGTGTTTTAGGTCCCATGTTAGTTCTTTTAAAATCAGGCAAACCATCCTTAGCTAGACCCCCCCCCCCCATTTTTAAAATTTTCATATTAGGTGTAGAACCTTTTTATAGTCTATAGGGTGGTTTATATAGTTTTTTATGATGAATGCAATTCAAAGTGTCACAAGTAGAGAAGATAGCTTCCCTCCACATTTAATCAAACATTCCATAACTCAAAAGCATTGTATTCATCATTTCTTTCAATGTTATGTTCTTTTTTTTAGTTATGTCATTTTATTGAGAAGTATGAGGGACACTAGTTTCATGTATGATACCATTCTTATCACATAAATTCTTAAGAAAATTAGTTCCATGATCACCACCTCGATCGGACCTAAGCCTCTTAATTTTTTGGTCTAATTATTTTTCTACTTCTACCTTATATTTCAAGAACATACCTTCAATCTCATCTTTAAACTAAGGTGGAAAACCTTAGTATATCTCAAAAAATAACTAAGAAATGTCACATAATAACTTTTAACTCATCCACTCATAGCGTTCTTAAAATCTGCTAAGTCTATGAGTATTAATTCAAGTAATTTTGGTGATCTTGCCATGATTGGCTTATAAGGCTTCTTAGAAAATTTAGCTTCCATGCACATTAGATGTTTTCTATAATTATTAGTACCCATATATTAGATTCATAGCTTTTAATTTATTAATGGAAACCATATTCATATGCCTTAGCCTACCATGCCATAAATTAACATATTTGGTAATATAAGCAGAAGTAGAACTAATTTCATTAATAGGAGCAAAAATAACATTCAAGATAAATAGTCCATCAACTAAGTACCCATTTCCCACAAAGTTCCCATTCTTTGTCACCACGATCTTATCAACTTAAAAAACCAATTTCAATCTAGCACTATTTAGTGAGCTACCCGAAACTAAGTTTCTATATTAAGAAGGAACATAAAACAAATTACTTATACACAGAGTTTTGTCAGAAGTAAGTTTTAGAAGGACCTTTCCTTTACCCAAAACTCTTGTAGTTGTTGAGTTGTCCATGTAGACACACTCTCCATCAGTTGCACCCTCAAACTGGTGGAAAAGGTATTTGTTCACACATAAATGCTTTGAGGCCCTAGTATCCAAAATCTAGTCAATCTTGTTGTCAACCAGGTTTTCTTCTACCACCACTGCAACAATCATATCTTTTGTAACACCTCCAAAACTTACTACTAAAAAATTTTATTTTTAAAAGTTACACGTGGAAGCTAAGATAGTAAATTTTGATATGCTACTACCATACTTGGTACCATACCGGTTTTCTCTACCGTTCTTTTACCAAGTGTTAAGGTTAAAACATTACTTAATTTAAATTTAAGAACACAATTATAAATCAAAGTATCAAAGAGTTAAGAAAATAAATAACATGCTAAATAAAACCCACCATTGGTGGTTACAAAAATGTCGGTGAAAGAAAGTATAAAAAGGACTATAAGGATTATAGAAACTTTCAGTTTAACATCACCAGACATAACCCCAGATAGCCCTATACTCTCAACCCAAAGGATAGCCTTGAATAGACCTTGCAAGCTAACATGCAAAGGTCACTACCCATTGAATAAGTAGGGGCCCAAGAAAGTAACCCTTCAGTATAATGGTACTAAGTAACCTATTCTACAAAACTAATATGTAAGGCCCTCATGGAACATATAAAATGCATCATAACAATACATGAATATATAATTATGCATATATTAATTGAAATGCAATAATCATTCATATAACCACATAACATCAAGAACATATACTACCAATGCTCATTCATTTAGAGATAACTGAAACTTACTAATGGGGCTTTCAAGTAATGCTCTTTGTAATATAATTAGAAATCCACATCATTCTTAAATTATAACTACAGGCACAATTCTCATAATCAAACCCACAACTTCTTGATACATAAGTAGACCCATCTATACAACCAATACACATACATCATCACAGGTAGATACAAAGGCTACTACCAAACTAGATGTATGCACAAAGGCTACTACTAAACCATAGACATATAAAGGCTACTACCAAACCATAAGTAGGCATAAAGGTTCCTACCAAACCATAGGTAGGCATAAAGGTTGCTAATATACCACAGGTAGGTACAATGGCTGCTACGAAACCACAAGTAGGCACAAAGGTTATTACCAAACCATAGGTAAGCACAAAATAACCACAGGTAAGTACAAGGGCTACTACCAAATCATCCAAATAATTATTTCCATTCAAATATCAAACATTACCATTTTTATTTACTCGAAGGAAGATCAAATGAACTCGGAGACACTAAGGTACCCCAATCATACAGACGCACAAGGACAACACAATATCCTACTGACTATCAACCTAGGGATGCAAAGGTACCCTGGTCGTATTGGTACATGATGGTACACGGTACTTTATCGATAAGGAAACCTAATCCATAAGTGTGCATACCCCCTAATTCTGTCAGTAGAACTAAATAAAGTAAGATATAAGACTTGGTTGGGACACTAAGGTGTACTAGCAAAATCTATAAACAATCGTGGGCTAAACCACATTTTTAGGGTAACAACCCCTAAAGAGCCACCATTTCCAATCTTGAGGTCTTTTACTTTAAGTATTAGTATTTTATAAAGGTGGCCACAACAAACACACATTAATCTCATATATTCAATTCTTCATACTTAACCATTTTTATTTATTTCCAACATTATGAGGTAACCAATAGTAAGATCATTATCAATGTTAACATCAAAAGTCTACTAAGGCCATCCTAGACTCGATTACTCATGCTAAGGCACTATAGGTCAAAATGACCAAAATACCCCTAAGGCTAAAGCTATCACTTTACCATTCATTCCCATTACAAATTCCATTTATTTTATCAAATTGCCATAAAAAGGATAACAAAGCATAATTAAATTATTGATCATGTAATTAAGTTACATGACACGCCAAATGGCCATTTTGTCTTTATATACTATTATGCAAGCAAAACTCTAACACGGGCTTCTAGAACATCAAAATACATATTATCATGCTTAATAAACAAATAATGCACATTCTATATGTTTATGAAAATAATTATCATGGCATAACCCAAATTACCTAAATACCCCTATACCATACAATAATATTAACCATGCTAAAACAGGAATATCTAATACCGCAAAACTCCTATTCTCATGATTAATTACAAATAGCACATATCGTGCATATTTATTAGAATATTCATCTAGTACACACTAAATTACCCTAATACCCTTAAACCATATAATATTCACAATCATGCTGAAACATATGGTTCTAAAATAGCAAAACCCCTATTCTCATACTGATAATCAAATAATACTCATCATGCATGTTTATTTGAATATTCATCATGCCACACTCAAAATTACTAAAATACCCTTAGACCATACAATATTAATAATCATGCTGAAATATGTATTTCAAAGACAACCAACCCCTATTCTCATACTCAACATCAAATAACACATATCATGCATGTTTATTAAAATAATCACTATAGTACATTTAAAATTATAAAAATGTCCCTAGACCGTATAATATTGATAACCATGCGGAAACATGTGTTTACGAGACATCAAACCCCTATTTTCATTCTCAACATTAAATAACACTTATCATGCATATTTATTAGGATAATCACCATAGTACATTCAAAATTACCTAAATGCCCCTAGACCATATAATATTGATAACCATGCGGAAACATGTGTTTCTAAAACATCAAACCCCTATTCTCATTCTCAACACCAAATGTCACTTACCATGCATGTTTATTAGGATAATCACCATAGTACATTCAAAATTATCAAATTACCCTTAAACCATATAATATTGAAATTTATGTTGAAATATGTATTTCTAAGACATCACACCCCTACATCCATTCTTTGCAATATTTATAATACATTAGACATCCTAGTTAGGGTTAGATATCATAATATGTTTAAATAACTAAATTGTCCCTAGGGCACATGGTAATAATAATTTTGCTATAAGTGTGTCTGAACATACTTCACCTAACATTTGTGCATGTACATGTCATACAAAATTATTTTCCAACATTAGACCCCTTTTAATCACACTTTCACACATATGACATTTTATACAAGATACCATGTCTTCTTTTTCGATTTTCCAAGATAACATTAATAATCACATAATTATTTGTAACAAGTCATGTCTAACACAAATTATATGTCAAAAACTTAATGTGCTATCATACGATATCCAAACATTTTAATAGAGTATAAAGGTTACCTGATTTCTAGTAAAAGAAAACTTTATCGATAACAGTTTAAAAATGATTAGGTTTCGTTAATAAAATTTTTGTACCTAAAAATAATATCACAAATGCCATATTAATATTTTATTAATAAAATAATAGTTTTTATTAAAAATATTTATTATATATGAATATACCAAACTACCGCTATATATTAAACATTACCAAAAATTAATTTAAAAATCAAAACACAACTCACGCCGCATATACAACGTGAGCCATGCACACAAGGGAGGGGGAATGGTTCTTGCAAGTGGTTGGAGGTGTTGATTTAGTCGTTAGGTGTAGGAGGTGGGGGTGGAGATGGTAGTGGTTAGATGTTGGGGTGTAGGAGGGTCGAATGCGGTGACAATGGTAGTGTAGGCTACAGGATAAGGCGGTGTAGAGAAGGTAAAAGAGAAGATGAAAAAGGTGTAGAAGAAGAATGAGGGAAGGATGTATTGGGGTGGATGTGGAGCGATGGAGCATAAGCAGGTGGAGGTTGTGGCTTGAGGTAGGCAAGTGAGGAGGAGCTACAGTGGTGGAGGAAATGGAGGGGGATAAGACGACCGAGTAGAGGTGGTAGAGGTAGGGTGTATTGAGGGGAGAAGAATGATGTAAAGCTATAGGGAGGTAGCTGGGGCCATTGGTTTGGGTCATTTAGGGAGGTTTTAGGGTGTAAGAGTTAGCTACTTCGAGTGGATGGGGTGGCAACGACAAAAACTATCATTGCCCTAGACGTGGCTACATGAGTTGTGGATGGTGGCAGAGGTAGGGATCGACATGAAGCATCATAGAGGAGGAACAAAAGGAATATAGGATGGTAGAAGAGGAGGAATAAGGAGGGAATGAAGGAAGAGGGTGGTAGCCAACTGTGGAGGTTAGGTTGGTGGTAGAGGTGATGAGTGTTGTTGCAGGTGGTGGTGATAAGGAAAAAAAAGGTGGGGGAAGAAAAAGAAAGAAGGAAAGGAAGGTTAGGGGATAGAAGCAGGACATGGAGGAGAAGAGAAGAAGGGAAGAAGGAGGAGGAGGAGGAGATGAGGAGGGCTTTAATACCCCGTTTTCAAAAAACCCTAATAATTATAATCGATAATTATGTGTATTAGTTATAATAATTATTGTAGGGTGTCTGTACTAAAAATATTATTAATATGTGTAATACTATTATGACTTATTAGTTATAAAATTTTATTAGGCTAAAATATGCTAGAGGGTGCATATTAAAATTTAAACCTAGATTTGGGTCGTAACGGGTATCCATTTTATCAAATAAACCTATTCCAATAATCGGATAATTTTTACCTGGATACTTTTCCTAGTTTTGTACCTAAATAAATTACCTCTGCCCTATTCTATTTTCTTACCTCACTTTTCCCTCCCTCTATAAAGCATACCCATACCCCATCAATTCCCAGCTCTTACGATTGTGGGTTGGGTTTGAAATTTTGCCCGATTGCAGCCTCCCTCCTCTCCCTATGTGTGTGTATGTGTGTACCTCATTTAATGCACTAAAAAATACCTCTTCATTCCTCTAGTTTTTGTCAAAAATATCACCCCCAAACACACTCCTTTCCCCTCCTTAGCGTCGCCAAAAACACCCCCCAAAACCCACCTTCAGCAACTATAGCCACACTACTTCCACCACCACTAGAAAAAATTCCATTCCATCACCCTTATCTACATAAAAAAATCATCAAAACACCCCCTAGATGCAACAAAACCACCCTTTCCTACCCCCAACTTGTAACAAAATCTACCAAAGAACACCCCCTAAACCATCGGTAAAACTCACCAAAACACCCCTACCATTCCCTACACCCCTCTTCCAGCAGCCCTCATCTTCCCTACCCCCCTTTCGGCCCTCCTTGTCATTGCCCATTCCCTAGCAACGATAGGTTGTGTCGTTGCTAGCCTTCCTGGTCGGCAACATTTCTTCAAACCCGGTTTGGTTTTTCCCCTTTATTTTATCTTCCATTACCTTAAAAATTCATTAATTATATGATTAATTCTAATTATATTTTTTTAATTATTCTTAGGTTATATTCTGGAAGTTTCAGAAGAAGCGGATTAGTATAAGTGTGCTTAGAGACTGGAGCCTTATTAATAAGGATATTAGTCGATGCTTCGTGATTTGTGTTAAATACTTGTATGATTATGTGTGTTATCATGTTATTGTTATTAAACTATTAAAATAAATTTTTTTGATGGTATGATATAGTCATATGAATCATATGATAGGACAGAAGTAAGGACAACGAAAGATATGATGATACGATGATATTAAACTAAGTCGTATTTTACGGATGAGTATAAATTGTAGGAGAGTATTATTGGAATAATGAATTATTATAAGTGGAAAATAATTATATTTAAAATGTCTGTTGATAAAAGGAGGATTTGGAAATAATGATATTAAGGATATGAGATATTTGTAAAATAAGGGTTATCAGCTATTTTTGTCAATATAGGTTAATATGGAAATTTTGGTATTTTAACATGTTATATAGATTAAAATATGATAATACTATCACGTGAAGTGTTTGGGAGTGACAATGAAGGTCAAAAGTTCTTCAAATGAGAAAATAGCCTAATTTGGGAATAGTAGCCTTAAAATGGTAATGCTATTATCACATGTGTAAAATGTTATATTTATGCCATGATTTTTAGATATATTGTTAGTATGGGTATTTTGAGGTTATATATTTAATTTGGTAGTTATATGAGCCTTACGGAAGAAGTTATAGCTTACCTATGAAATTAGGATTTTGGGAGCCTTATAAATATTAACTTTTGAGACAGGACTATTATCGCATATGTAAGACATGGGATTTAGAACTTGAATATTGGGTATGTTGATTACACTCTTATTTGATGAACATATAATAAATTTGGTGGATAAATGATCAATATGGAGGAAGTTATGCTTAAATTATAAATTTAGGGTTTTAGGGAAAATAAGCATGTTAATCTTTGAGAACGATCTTGTTATCTGTGTGTTGATGCCTTTACTTGCCATAATTATGTTATACTCATAAATCAATCATGAATAAGATATTAATCATTTAAAGTGAAAGATCACATGAGTCAGGACCAATTGTATATGTTCGTTCCATCGGATGAGAGCATTAGTAGAGTGCATTTTGCCTTGGGATTATATATTATTAACCGTTCCACCGGTAAGAATAGTGGCCAAGATCATTTTACCATAGGTTTGAATAACTTTTCTACTGGTTGAGAATAGTGGGGTCCTTGAACTCTATTTAAAATAAATCTCGAGAATGATTATAATCATTGATAAGACACTAATCAAGTAAAGTGGAATACTACGTGAGTCAGGACCGATTGTATATATCCATTCTACTGGACAAGAGCATTATCCGAGAGCGTTCTGCCCCGAGAATGTATATAATGTATATTATTAACTGTTCCACTGGTAAGAATAGTGGCAGGATATATTTTCCCGGGGTTGCATGTTATTAACCGTTCCATCGGTAAGAATAGTGGCCAGGAGCATTTTGCCTTGGGGTGAAATAACCGGTCCATCAATTGAGAATAGTGGGGTTCATAAACTCAACATAAATAAAAAGAATGGATCCTGATAATTCTAATAATACGAATCCAGACTAGTAATTATCTTATGTTGATTCTTGTATCTCGCATGTATACTACTTTCTGTTGTGAATGTGTGTAATGATATGTTTTTCTAGTTTTAACTATATTGTTACCTTACTTAGTATGCATCATACTGATCATCCTTTTCATGGGTGTTTCTCAATCTAACGAGCAGATCTACCCTATTTTGTATGTGATTTATTATTATTAGCTTGATGTGCTAGTAAATAACAACAATTCGAGAATAATAATTTATCTAACTCAAGAATACTCCCGAACTTGCCAAAAAGATTTAGCAATTAGATTACAATTGATAATGATAATAATAATAATAATAATAATCAAATTAACATTAAAAATTAAGATAAAAACAGAATAATTCTCAATAAATCGAAAGGAAGTGTTGAAAAGGTCTAGGGTTTCACCTTGAGTTGGAGGGGATGGGTGGCACCGGCGGTGGTGCCCGAAGGTGGCCGGAAAAGTGATCTAAGAGGGGTGGAAATGAAGAAAAAGAGGGAAGGGGGAAGGAGAAAAATAAAATAAGTTTATGGGTCGGTGGAGGAGACTTAGCAGGAGATATTAGGTGGTTTAGAGGGTGGCAGAAGTGGCGGATGTGGTGGAGGACGGTGGTTTAAGGTTTCGGGGTGAAAATTCTAGCGAGATGAGCAGCAACCTTTGCACGGTTATGGAGGCCCGTGCAAGGAGAATGTTAGGATGTAGATGGTTTAGTTAGCTAGAGAGCGTTGTAGGGAATAGTTTGGGAGGCAGAGGCGGTGTCGAGGTTGGCTAACGGCAGAGGAAAGCGTATCTAAAGGGGTGGTGGTGCATAGACTGGTGCTTAGGGTTTCTGGGAAAGAAATCTCGAAACTATGCCATACGAGGGGTATTTATAGTGGTGGAGGTTAGGCTCGAGTGCTGGAGGTTACCAGAAGGTCAAATTCGGTGGGAAAATGGGTTGGTTATGCCGTTGATCGGGCTGCACAAATTCAAATTTTTTCCCAACCTTCGCAAGGGAAATGGGGGAAAACGTGGGGAAGAAAAGGAGAGTGGGGCATTTCAAATTAGAGTGTGCATCAAGGGGAAGAAAATGGGCGGGATAAAGGCCGGTCACAACACGTGTGGCCGGCGGCGCCATTTTCGGGGGAAGGAGGTCGCAGGTTTGACAATGGCGGAGAAGGGAGGAAGAAGAAAGGGATGAGCCAATGGTTCGAGGAAAAAGAAAAGAAAGAAAAGGGAGGAAATCGGGCGATTAGGCGTCGGGCTAAGGGCTTAAGTCAAACGATGCGTCATGGGGGAAAGACAAGCAAAGCGCGGCGCGACAAGGGAAAATGGAAGGGGTCACGTGGGCTGGGCCGCGCCGGAGGAAAGGAAAAGAGGAAGGGAAATTGAGCCGCGAGCCAGGCTCAGTTTGGCGAGGAGAAAAAAAGAAAAAGAAAAGAGGAAAAAGGGGGGAAAATAGAAATAGGATGGTTGGGTTAGATGAATTAATTAAAATATTTGGGGTATTTAAAAATAATAATATTTAAATAAAATAATATTGAAATCCCTTTTTAGGCTAAATTAGGATTTTTAAAAGATTTTCCAAAAATTCTATTTTAAATTAATACCTCACTCTAATTTTTTCAATTAAATTATTTATAAAATTAACATTAATTTGAAACTATTTTCTCTTTCTTAATTTAAATAAAATAATTTATTTAAATAAATTCCCAAACTAAAATATTTAATTAGTTAAAATACCCAAATTTCCTCTAATTAACATATTTATAAAGTTTCTTATTAATTTGCATAAATAAATTTTCTTTTATTTTAGTAAAAATAATTTATTAAATTAAATTTTCCAATAAAACCTTATTTAGATATACTCTTTAAAATTAAAAATTTTCGGGGCATTTCATATACATTGTTGTAACACTCCCCAAATTTCACACAATTTTTCCAAATCAACACTTCCGATATGAAATTAAATACATTTCAAAGGATATTATAAAATCAATTGAGTGAAACAACTCAATTATGTAACCCAATTTTATTACACACAGATTTTGACTTAGAAATCCAATTTCAATTAATTCCGCATAAATTTCTCAAATTGACGATTCCAATATGAAATTAGATATATTTTACAGCATATTGTAAAATTAAGTTACCCAAAATAGCTTAATCGGATGAATCCAAAAAATTCGGGCATAACCCGACCAAAAATCTAATTTTCACAAATCAACCAAATACACTACAATTAGCCACCCTAAATCAATCATAAACATATATATACATAATCAAACAATCAATTTAGCTTACCATAAGCTAATTCAAACTCAATTAATCAAACCAAGGGTTAGGATTTTTAAAAATTTATACCAAACAAAACTAACAAATCGGGATAGGTGAAGACTAGAGAAGATTCGTCGGAGGTCAAATACTACTCGCAGTGACCGGCTAGGCTTGTGGTGGCTGACTGGTGGCGCGACCTGCGCTTCCTACCACCGCACGCAACTGCTGTTGTGGTGACTTCTGTTGCAATTGTTGTTGTGGTTGCTGCTTGCTGTGGTTTCTGGCTTCATCACCGATGGTCGCCGGTCGTGTATGGTGAGGCGGCTGGTGGCTGTTGACAATGGAGGAGTTGGGGAGAAGGGAGCAAGTCGGGGTGTGGGTGCAAAGAATAGGGCAGTTGGGAAAGAGAAAGAGAAGGGAAGGGAGAGAAGAAGAGAGAAAAGGAAAAGAAAGAGGGCTTAGGAGAACTAAGGTTTTCATTTTTTTTAAATACAAGTATATAAATAAATACTAAACATCTAAAAATATTGTTGGAAAAATTTATCTAAAATTTATTTAAAAAAAAATTATTTCAAAAGGATCTAAAGGCTTAAATTAATATAAGAGCTATATAAAGAATTTCGAAAGTATTTTCGAAAGAATTTATCAACGAATGTAAAAATCCATATTATTTACGAAAATACATTATAATACCTCAAAGCAAGTATTTAAAAGCATATACAAAAATATTTAAATCAAATTCTAATAAATTGAGGCTAATTTAAATAATTTTCGAAACAAGTCTTCCACAAACCAAAAAGGGTAAAACGAAAGAAAATTAATTTCAGAAAGAAATTCATTAACAAGCTCCGAAGATAGTTTTTACTTTAAATTTTTTCAAAGATCTTAATAACTTTGGAAATGAATAAATTCAAAGTCAGAAATATTTTCTACGGAGAAAGTCATTAAAAAAATTTTGATTGTGTTAAATAAAATTTATAATTTAAATAATATATTTCGTTAATGAAATATAACTCTAAAATAAATTCGTAATCACATGACAAAATTATAATCGAAAATGAATCTAAAAATATTAAAAATCGAAATATAAGGAAGAATGGAAATACATATTTTTAACCGAAAATCAAAATTATATGAATATAATCAAAATCATAATCGTGAATGAACTTATCTAGAATGATCTGCAACGACAACAATTAATTAAATTCAAATATGAAGTCGAAATTGTCGCTAAATCCATAAAACAAATCAAAATTAAAATAATTAAATGTTTACATCAAATTACGCTAATAAAATCATTAAATTTCATAAGATTGGATTTAAAAAATATGGGATAATACAATTGCTTTCTCACATTATGATTATAAGCTTAGATCAATAACATAAAATAGTTGGAACTATATGAGTAATGGAAAAGCCCATACAAAGGCAAGTTCCAAAAATAAGCATGGAAAATGGTGCTTCTTATCATAGTATGGTTGATGTGGAAGGAGAGTAATGTTAGGAAATTCGAGAATCAGAAGACTAATATGGATGCTTTAAAAGGCATGGTGTTATTGCATCTGTGATGGTGGATTAAGGCTTGGTAACCATCATTTCCATAGAAAGATAAATGAGGTGATCTCGATTCCCAACTATTTGCTGCATTTTTGTTCTTATAATCCTAATGGGGGTCTAATAGTAGTAATGGGCTCATGAGAAGTACTATTTCACAAATATCTGAAATGGAATATGGATGTATCTGTATGCAATGAATTAAGTTATATGCAAGATGTTAAGGGATTGACATGGGAAATTTATATGCCTTTTCTCTATTTTGATTGAGTTTACATACGTTAATAAGGTTGAGGTAATAAAAAAATATACAACTTTCTCCATTACCTTGCAAAAGGCGTGGTGACAACATATGTAGTTGATGGCTGAGTCGAACTCACATAATGTTGTAGGATGGTGTAACTATTAAACACAAGGTACATATGAAGTAGGTTTTCTGCTCAACTTTATTAATAATTTCAGGTATCGATGGTCATACTTTCAAGTACAATATATATCCCATGAGAATAATGTTGTAATGAATATGCTTTTAAAGTTGGGACTTTCTAAGAGTCTAGCTATTATGGCTTGGATCTTATATGAGAGGTTGGTGTATAGTTACTACCATTGATGGTGGCTTTTGGTGTTGGTCACAATAGTAGGTTTGTTGTGCTTAATATTGTTGGTTGCAATATATGTATGCTACTTACAATTAGAACTGGTTTGTTTAGCTAGTTTGTATGGGAGTAAATTGTTGCCGGAGTAATGTCCAGGTCTTATCATCTATAGGGTGTTTCATTCTAATAGGGTATTTTGGTTGGGGTGGTTTGTCTTTGTTCTTTGTATGCTCCTTATAAGGATAGGTTTATGCATAAAATGGGGGATATCACTCCTTTTTTTGTTGAGGTGTTGAATTGTGGAGTGTAGTTTGTTTTTGTATTCCCAACACTCATAGGTCACGTGCTACTTAAGTACAGAATGATAACAACTATGAGGTTTCTATGGTTGATATATTTGTTCATGGATTTGCATAGAAAAGTGATTGATGCCCCTTCCACTCCCTTTGTATAAGATGAGGAAAGTGAATCGGATGATATTTGAATGACAAGTCCTTTTATTGTGGTTAACTCGATAAAATCTTGTACTTATCAAAAAAACAAAAAAAAAATAATGAAACAAAACCCCTCACATTCAAATTTTCCATTGAAGTGTAAATGAATTTTATTGTATAAAATAAAAAAATAGAATATATATTATTTATTTTTGATGTATAGGTTTTATATGTGAATATTTGCTGCAAAGATGTCATAATTCCCTTATCGCTTATAAATGATTTAATTTTTTTTGCTAGTTTTCTATTTTGATTAAATTTGCTGGCACAAATGAAAAACAAAGAAATCAAAGGATAAATCAAAAGAAAAGAAGAAAGAACGAAATAATGCATGGGAGAACTTGGAATCAAATACATAAATATCAGTTAAAGATAAGGTTTTGGTGTGTGCTTGGTTCGATAATGCTTAATAGGGTAATAAAATCAAATGCAGCACAATACAATCGTGAAAGTATAAATGATCGATACAAGTAATAAAATGATGAGTGAGTATCATTCTCATAGGAAGTAAAACAAAATATACTTTACTAAAGTTAAGCGTTTTGCTAAATTAACGATATGATGAAATATTAGTAGGGAGACAATGAAAATGCAATGACATAAATGAGCATTTAGGAGTTCACTAATATCAACATGAGATAGATACAAAGGAAATTAGAAGGTAGAGTCGATAAAGGGAGATTGCTTAATACCGAATTCATGTATCATATGAAAATTCATAACCTGTCAAGCTCAAGAGATATTAATTCTTCTAGACTCACAAGATTTCACCCAGCGGTGAAATATACCCTAAAGTTGTCTCCAACATAGTGCATGGCCCGGAAATGTCACACAGTGAGGTTTGGAGGATTAATGATAAGGTCAGCTCACATTTCGAGGCTAAACCTATCACCATTTGCCATCATAAATTCTGTTCACTATCATAGTTGATATAGAAATCATATGAGTGCCTAATGTGGCCAACATTCAACACATCAATAGATGAAGCTCAACAAAATGAAATATCATTTAAACCAAACATGACTATAATGTCACAAATCATAGCAAAGAGGGTTACTCAATCTTTTCTCTCACTAAGGAGCTAAGTCAATGCTAAATCTTCTCTAGCCAAACAAGAAAGTAGTGAAGAGAAAGAATGGAAGGGATTGGACAGATTATGGTAATCCAACCTCTATTTAGTCTAATCTCTCATTCTTCTTTTTCCTCTCTCGATATAACCCATTCTTCTTCTGTCCTTTTCTTTTAATCTCTCGCTACTATGTTCTCTCCTCCTCCTCCTTTTTTTTGTTCTTCTTGATCCATAGAGTATTTATAGAGTGTAAAATGTGTTCGTTGGGATAGGTGTCTTCTAGCCCTGCATTAAGTGGTTGTACCCCACAGTGGTCCCCTAGTAAATACTGCCAGACTCAGAGACTTGGGTATTCTTCATTTTATCAACGCTGCAGAACTCCGATGGTGACTTGGGTGGTGAATTTAGTAGTCTTAGAGGGTGAGGATGTTTAATATGCTAAGTTGTAGTTGTCCCTACACATGCTTTGCAACCAGGGGAGTAAAAGTAGTAAGTCTGTGAGTTGTTATGAGAGTGTGAGTACTATCAGTTCATAGGATATTAAAGATCTTTTTAGATTAAACTCAAGCGAGTTATGCAAGATCTTAAAGGGTGGAAAATTTGTTAAGAAACACACCCTATGACTCCCTTATGTAGCCAAAAATCATACATATAATGATACTCACAAGGTTCTTTAATCCACACAAATCAACTCATATTAGGTTCATCAAGAGAAGCATGTGTGAATAACTGTAGAAGAGAGCAATTATTAGAAGAAAAACATAGGGTGATTATGAAACACTCCCCATGTTATTCTAGAAATACAAACTAGTTGAAGTCAAGGCTTTAGAAATAAACATGATTCGTGTTTGCCTTATGTTTTTATAGCCATTTGGATGGTCTTTTTCTTTTTTATTTTCTAATTCAAATTTGAGAAGGGAGTTCATTCTCATTCATCAAAACACAAAGCACAACATTCTCTTTCTAATATCTATTATTTTCCATTTAAAAATTCTATTTTCTTTTATTATCAAGTAGAAGATTAATGTAATACTCAATTTGTAGAAACCCTAATTTAGAAGCTTTAATTACAAAATTGGTAATTATGTTTAATTAATTATGATAATTATTGTTGGATATTCTATATTAAAATGATTATTATTATGTGTATTAATATGATAGATTAGATATAAATTTAATTAGGTTAAAATTTTGGATAGAATTTGGTTACTAGTTTTTAACCTAGGACGGACCATAACTTATATCTATTTTAACCTAAAATCCTAGCTCTACTAACTAGATATTTCCCCTGGTTTGGTTACTCTAAGTAACATCCCTAACCATTCTAATTTTGGTATTCTACTACCCCTATACACTACTTGACTCTATCTCCCATGTTCTACTTAACTCTGTGTACCCATTTGTTGTCACACCACCATCCATATAAACCTCACTTTTCACTCATTTAGGTGTTTTTATTTTAACCCAAACCAAACCAACCTTCCCTTTATTCTTCCATATGGTCTATCATAGTTCTCCCCATTTTACCTTAGGTTTCATTACCTTAGGTTTCATGCCACCCTTACGACCTTCGTCATTTATTTAGCAACCAAACACTAAACACCAACCCCTGAGCCATACATTTTTGCCTCATTCCTTGTCACACAACCACTCTCTTGGCATACACCCTTCCTCACACAACAGTGCACCCCTCTTTACACAACTGTGCTTATCTCGTGTAGTATCCCCTCTATGTGAAATTCTACTATCACCTTCTTTTCTTGCGTGAGTTTTGTAAGCTAATTCATTCCTATTTGTGTGAAGTTGTGTTGTTGTACACCCTTAGATGCGTGAATTTGTGTCTTTGCTAGCTAACCCCTATGTGAAGATCTCACACTGCTAAGCCTTGGCATCATGATCTTCTCCTTTTTTCTAGCCTTTTTCTGGTGGTAATCTCGTGCACTTTGGTATGCTCATTTTTTTTTGTGATTTAGTTGTTCGTCGCTAATTAAATTGCTAACCTATGTTTGGTTTGATTTAAGGAGTTTGAAGAGGTTTAAACGGAGACTAGTTGGATGATTCTTTACCTTATTTCTTTTGCTTTATCTTGGATAAGAGGTAACCATATACTTTTACTAAAGTGTGAACCCATGCGGTGGCATATAGGTTATTATGTTGTTTAGAGTATGCTCTATCCATGTGGACTTTTGAAAGGATATATACATGTGAAATATGTCGGAATTTGATTATGAGTATAATAATATGCAAGAGTTATGAAAATGTGGGATAAGAGGAAGGCATGATCTTGAATAGCTAGTATATATGATGACCTGTGATTAAATATAGGTAAGATACATGTGGAAATTGAAAAGGTTTAGCATATGTATGTCTAAGGTTATGGCTAGGGGATGTGGCCTTGTTAAGTTATTATATTTATGCCATACTAAGCGTTTCATGATTATCGTTGCAAGTTGTAGTTATGGTTGATAAATATAACATAATAGCATACAAGCATGATTAGGGTAAAATGGTGATTATTACTATTCACATACCTAAGGTTTGTACATGTAAGTTGCAAAATACATGCATAACATAGTCAATCACTAAGCCTTAAAAATTACCTATGTACTAAAATGTTGTAAATTATTATCTTTTAGCATTTTTATGACAAATTATCATTATAATAAAGTTTTGTACCGAAATTGCATAAAATAGTGTACTTAGGGTTTTAAGGGTATTTTGGTCATTTTTGACCTAATGTGCCTAATGTGAATAATTAGATACAGAATGAACTTACTGTATTGATAGGTTGATCTTAGTATCAACTTTGACTTGAATTGCTGAAATTAGGGTTAACCTGGATAATTGAAAAATAAAAGAAAATTGGTTAAGTATGAGAGTGGGAATTATTGTATAATATGTGATATCTGAGATCACCTTATTAAGATACTAATATTTAAAATGGAAAATATTGAGATTTTAAATTTGCTGCTCTTTAGGGTTAGTTACCCTAGAGACGAGGTATGAAGCCTTGATTCGATTTAGTGGTTTTGTCAAATGTTTCAGTATTCCGACTAAGTTCCTAGTCTACTCTATAGGTAAAAAATGAACCCTATAGGGGGTATTGATACTTAATAATCAGATGTGCTATGCTGGGAGGATGCTATGTTACCTTGTTGTACCTATATGACCGGAATATTCGTATGTCTTTGGGTTACAAGTTGGCAGGATACTGTGTTGCCTTAGTGTGTTGGTATGAACGATATACTTTTATATCTCTAGGTTATTATTGTATCCCCTTGAATAATTAAAAATGGAAGTAACTATTGTATAACGATTTAAATATATGGTTGTAGTTTGGTAGTTATCTGTATATGCTGCTTAGTTTTAGTAGGATGGTTTGACAGTAACCTTTATGCACTATTTAGATTTGGTATATTAGTTGGTAATTGTTATAATGTTTCCCTAATCATGCTATAAGTGTTATAAAGGTGATTATTGAAAAAGACCATGGTTATGGTTGTTATTTTCTCTTTTGTGGGATACCCTTAATATAATTGGATTATTAAAATAGTTTAATATGGTCAAGTTTGATATGAAGAGCATATGACATCTGGTATGATAAGAGTTATGGTAAAAATATAGCACTTGGTTATGGTATAAACCATTTGATATATTATATTATGATACTTTGTGTTACCCTCTATATGCCCTGTGTGACATTTGCATTTTAGTGTTGTGTAGTGGTTTACTCAGTACTGTTATACTAATGAGTTTCGTTTTATGATTTTTTACCTATTCAATGGGAAATCGTTACCTTGTAGGAGTACTTTGAGGGTTTAACTTGATGGATTTTGGTAAGAGTTGAGAGTTAGGACTATCCGGTGTTCATTTCAACATCTTTTGATCCAGATATTCCTTGGATTCTTATGTCCCCTTTTTTATTCCTTTCTTTTTTTCAAATTATAATTGTTTGATCTTTTGTATTATTAGGATGATGCTAATATGTAATAAACTCTATATTTTGTTCTTATGATTGTTATATTTATTAATTTAAGTAAAATAACATTTTAGATGTAGCACTTAGTGTAAGAATAGTAGATAATATCATATTTGTATTAAGTGTGGTGGTAACACCCATTATTTTGTAATTAATGCCACCACAAAACAAACCTTTTTGTTAGTAAATTTTGGGGTATCACTATTGAAGACTTGTGAATTAACGACTATAAGTTGTCTCTCAATCTTCCTCCTATACTTGAATTTCCGATTTCATTAAGCACAAGTATTAACTCCTTATTTATTTTTTATATTACGTTTATTGAGTTTATTGTTGTTTGTAATTTATAGTCGAATGATGAATGCTAGTCATTGTGATTTATATAATCATAGATGTTCGTGTTGAATTTATAAATGATAGGATAACTTTATTATGAATTAGGGTTTCACATGTAAAATAGAAATTTAAATTGTGAATTATAAGTGCATTTAATTGGCTCGATGAACCGTTTTAAACCATCATGGATCGAAGATTGAGAATTTAAATTAATTAAATCGACCACCTAATCAATTTAGATTCTAGTCAAATGCTAGGATGATGTTATTAATCTGTAATTATTAATAGGCATCTCTGGAGTAGCAAGAGATCATTTAATGATCTTCTTTATTAATCCATGCAATTGTATAATTCAATTTTATGTGGTTATGATTGTAGTCGATTGCTTTTCGTTCATTAAAGCTGTTGTGAATCGAATATAGTATTCTTAACCAAGTTTAATAATTTGTTAGATAATCAATCAAAAGCTTCTTGAATTTATTTGCTTTGAAAGAAATCTAGGAAATGAATCTATATGAGTTTTCAAGTGAATATTAAAACACTAAAAATTATTCTTTTCCCTCTAATCTCATAATAGAATACTTCCCATCCTTATTTGTGAGTTTAGTGCTATAATAATTAGGCTTCGCATAGTGATTAGTAGTAAAAGTAAAGTTGATTGACAAACTAGAGTTTTGACATTAACAATAAAATTTTCGATTGTATCATATTTTTTGTGGGTTCGATCTTTATTTGTAGATATGGTTATAAATGAATAGAGTTGTCTTATGAATTTTTTGAGCTAAACTCATTCATTTAATTAAACGAATCAAGCTCAAATATCTTTTTTACTCATTTAATAAATAAACCGAGCTTGACATAAAAAAATCATACTCAAATTTATTTAAAATGTAAAAGTTTATGAATTTGGTTTATTTATTGCAAAACTTTATAAAAGGGCTATACTTGTTTATAAATTAACCAACATATTTTTTATTTTAAAACTCATTTATTAAATAAATTAAATTTAAATTCTTTTTAACTTGGCTCATTTACGCCTTTGCTGGAGGTTCTTGGTATTTAAAAACTAAGTATAAATTTAGGCTGTATAATTTTATTTCCCAAAAATACCGGAGAACCAAAATCTCGCACCGAGGAGACGTGCTAAAAAGTGAAAACAAAGGAAAATGATGTATATAGCAGAGATCTCCGCAATCGGTGCACATCCAACGGTTCGAGATGCGAAACAACGGTAAAAACCTGTTAAGCAACTCACACTCGACCCTTCAAAATTCAAATTGTACTTATGGCAAATCCTGTAATTCCGCCTACATCTAGTCCCTTTTTCAAAGATAAAAAAATGTCGCCCTCGTCTTTCTTTTCCTCAGCCGCATATAAAGTCACCCCCTCCTCAACTCCCTTCTCCATCCCTGAATTCCGAGACGGCCGAAAACCCTTTTCACTGCCTGATCACCACTTTTCTGTGCTCACTAGTCACTACTTTGCCTCGTTCGGTCACTTCTCTTCTTAGGGTTTATTTTCGTAGTCGATCGAGGCTGTAACGACCAGTCATGTCGCTAAATCCGGGTGCTAAGATTGAGGCTCGTCGGAGAGGTTACAAGGTATCCGTCGATCCCGAGGATACTCGAAGGAGGAGAGAGGATAGTATGGTTGAGATTAGGAAGAGTAAACGGGAAGAGAGCTTGCAGAAGAAGCGTCGTGAAGGCCTTGGGGCATCTCAGCAAGCCGCTGCTCAGACCCCTGCTGGTTTTGATAGGAAGGTAATTATCTGATAGTTCTATATTTGTTCTGGGTCTTGATTTATTTTCATTTTCTTCGTTTTGGTTTGCGTTATTTAATTATATTATTATTATTTTGTTTCTTCGAACGGTATTTGGGTGGCTTCGTTTCCCGATGCTTGCTCCTACCTTGGGTGGAATTTGCAGGTAGAGAGCCTTCCACAGTTGGTGGCTGCCGTCTGTTCTGATCATCCTACAGCTCAACTAGAAGCGACTACTCAGTTTCGGAAGCTACTTTCTATAGGTTTGACATCTAATCTTAATTTCATTAGAGTTTTGGTTTTGCATGAACTTTGTAAATTACTCAGTGGTTCAGATCACAGTGCGTTCAGACTTGTACTGAGGGATGTAAATGGGCCGAGGCAGGCTGCTCGGCGCATTTACAGTACTTGTGGTGGTGCAAATTGAGCAGCGTTATACCTAAGAGCAAATTTGAGTTAGGGCTGACCCTATCTTATTGCTATAATACCCTGTTCTTAGGTAAACTCATTTGTATATGCTACCTTTCTTGTGAATGCAGAACGCAATCCTCCTATCGAGGAAGTTGTTCAATCTGGGGTTGTTCCTCGTCTTGTTGAATTTCTTGGTAGAGATGATTTCCCTCAACTTCAGGTGCGTCATCGGATTTATATCGTTATTGGATTGGTTGGTGCTTGCAGTAAATGGTTGCGGTTGTAGTGTCTCTTAAACTTTCTTATGTGTTATCCAGTTTGAGGCAGCTTGGGCTCTCACCAACATTGCTTCTGGGACGTCAGAGAACACAAAGGTTGTCATCAATCATGGAGCTGTTCCCATTTTCGTGAAGCTTCTTGCATCCCCTAGTGATGATGTTCGTGAACAGGTATGTTATTGTATGAAGAAAAACATAAAGAGAGTTGTTTGTCTGGCATAGCAATGCATGTTATTCTATTGTCGTTTCTGTGCACTTTAGGTGCTAAGAATTTTATTCGTGCTATTTGTTCCTGCGCCATATGTGGTTGCTGGACCGTTATTTTGTTCTGTTTTCTAGTTTGTGGTTCAACAAGTTGATTGGAGTGCTGTTACATCATTTCTCTGTAGGCCGTCTGGGCTTTGGGGAATGTGGCTGGTGATTCACCAAAATGCCGTGATCTTGTGCTTGCCCATGGGGCCTTGATGCCATTATTGGCTCAATTCAATGAACATGCAAAATTATCTATGCTTAGAAATGCCACGTGGACTTTGTCAAACTTTTGTAGAGGCAAGCCACAACCATCCTTTGTGCAGGTATGCTATGCTGCTAATAATTTGGAATTTAGGAGATATGGTTCATATTTGTGGTGTCTTGATGCTATCATCTTATTCTGCCAGACCAAACCTGCTCTCCCAACTCTCCAGCAACTCATTCAATCAAATGATGATGAAATTCTCACAGATGCTTGCTGGGCATTATCGTATCTCTCAGATGGTACAAATGACAAGATTCAAGCTGTTATTGATGCAGGCGTAAGCCTCAGACTGGTTGAGCTTTTGCGGTAAGTGTTTTAAGATTTACTCTTTTATTTCTGCATGAATTATGAGTATATTACTTGTTCTGCATAATTTTCTTGATCTTCTTTGACTAATCACGCTTCTTTTTGCAGTCATCCATCTCCATCTGTGCTCATTCCTGCCCTTCGTACTGTTGGAAATATTGTAACTGGTGATGATGTGCAGACTCAGGTTAGTCTTTATTTCAAAAAAATACACTTGTATGAAATTTATGACACTGTAACCCTAGTTCTCCAATATCTTTATTCAACTGTTGGTGCTGGTGAATGCTGATTTTGCTATGGGGCTCTTATGATTTTGCCTCTACTATCCTTTTGTAATGTAGCTGCAAGTGGCAGATGCTGTACTCCTTTATGTACTTCCATTTTAGTGTGAGAGTAGTGCCGGAAGAAGCTATGTTTGTAATCATAGTCTAGGTCTTATGCATTTTCTTGCTGTCAAATGGTTGTTCCTATAGCTTGTAAGAACAGTAGTTGGAACTAAATGACTTGTTAATGAATGCGTGTAAGGATTCAGGGCCCCACTATCACCCTGCTTTAAGGTTTTTGGTTGTGGGCTTTGATTTCATAGATCATAATGGAAATGATTTCTTTCCTTTGTACTACCCAAGAGGGTTGTAGTTCATATACTTTGAAAATTGAATCGGTATTGAATGATTGCCTTGAGAGCAATATGAGTACTAAATAAGTGTCAAGGGTGGCAGTGGGGTCCTATTTTACCTTCTTCTTTTGTATTTTTGGTAATTAAGTTTATCAAATGTGTTTTTTGTATTACTTTAAGGTTTTTGGTTGTGGGCTTTGATTTCATAGATCATAATGGAAATGCTTTCTTTCCTTTGTACTACCCAAGAGGGTTGTAGTTCATATACTTTGAAAGTTGAATCGGTATTGAATGATTGCCTTGAGAGCAATATGAGTACTAAATAAGTGTCAAGGGTGGTAGTGGGGTCCTATTTTACCGTCTTTTGTATTTTTGGTTGCCTTGAGAGCAATACTTTGAAAGTTGAATCGGTATTGAATGATTGCCTTGAGAGCAATATGAGTACTAAATAAGTGTCAAGGGTGGTAGTGGGGTCCTATTTTACCGTCTTTTGTATTTTTGGTAATTAAGTTTATCAAATATGTTTTTTGTATTACCTTCCATTTATTTCTGAATGTATGCGTTATTGAATGATTGCCTTGAGAGCAATATGAGTACTAAATAAGTGTCAAGTGTGGCAGTTGGGTCCTATTTTACCTTTTTCTTTTGTATTTTTGGTACTTAAGTTCATAAATATGTTTTTTGTATTACTTTCCATTTATATCTGAATGTATGCATTATTGATCCGGCTTGTTTAATTTTGTTGAGCTGTTTGTGTCGTAGTCGGTTTTCCAGTTCTTGACATCTCTCTTGATCTCAGCATATCATTGATCATCAAGTTCTTCCTTGCCTTCTGAACTTGCTGACTCACAATCACAAGAAGAGTATCAAAAAGGAAGCTTGCTGGACTATTTCAAACATCACAGCTGGAACTAAGGAGCAGATACAGGTATTTGGCAAATCTGACTTATTTATATGCTTATATACACAATTTTTGCTTTAGGGTTGATAATGATTTGCTTCTTTGGCATGGGTTGGACGAGGACTATGAAATACAATGATGTTACTTCAGAAACATGCAAGTACATGTCATCTATAACTTGCGTCTAGTAACAACTAGGAAGTTAAAGATGTTATTAAAAGTAAACACCTGAGTACAATCCTAACCCTCAACCTATTTGTTTTGAATATTTTCAAACCAATGTTCCTGGCTTTTGATTGTTTTTTTTTTGCCCTTGCATTTCAAACCCATGCTAATGGAATGCCGTAGGAAGTAGAGGATTAGGGATTTTGAAAATTGAAATAGAGACAGTAGCAAGCTTGTGAGAGTAAAGTATTGACAATGTATCAGTGTTGTTCCCATGCTTGGAGATGACCTTTTTTTTTTTGAGGGGGGGGGGGCTGAACTCCTGATGTATATCAGACCATTGGTTCATATGGTGTAATACCTTTGTAACGTATGCTATATGGTGTCATATTTCATAACATAATCTAGTAATTAATACTAATCTAGGTAATCATCTGTAGTATAATAACTTAACGCCTATGATATTTTGTTAATCTTATTTTGTGAAGATACTTATTGGCTATTTTGTTAACATAATGCTATACTGTTTGACGAGAATAATACTTCTTGATGAAGGATCTTCTAACACATCCTGGCTTAATATAAGATTAAATTAAATCATTTAGAAAATATATTTGATCTCAGAATAATAAAATAGAATCCGTATATGTCAGTAAGTGATAGCATCTTTGGTTGGAAAAGACTTGTCCTCGAATCTTGAAAAGTTCATGAAGTTGGTTGTAAAATGGATTTGTAGAAGTCGTTGACATCTAATGACCAATTTGTAAAATAGATCAAATATCAGACCATTTGTCTCATATTTCATAACATAATCTAGTAATTAATACTAATCTAGGTAATCATCTGTAGTATAATAACTTACCGCCTATGATATTTTGTTAATCTTATTTTGTGAAGATACTTATTGGCTATTTTGTTAACATAATGCTATACTGTTTGACGAGAATAATACTTCTTGATGAAGGATCTTCTAACACATCCTGGCTTAATATAAGATTAAATTAAATCATTTAGAAAATATATTTGATCTCAGAATAATAAAATAGAATCCGTATATGTCAGTAAGTGATAGCATCTTTGGTTGGAAAAGACTTGTCCTCGAATCTTGAAAAGTTCATGAAGTTGGTTGTAAAATGGATTTGTAGAAGTCGTTGACTTCTAATGACCAATTTGTAAAATAGATCCTTATATGTTGGTAAGTGATAACATCTTTGGTTGGAAAAGACTTGTCCTCGAATCTTGAAAAGTTCATGAAGTTGGTTGTAAAATGGATTATGTAGAAGTTGTTAACTTCTAATGACCAGTTTGTTGTGGCAGCGGTATGTGTCATTTCTCATGGATTTTTTTGCCCTAGTCCTATGAAGTTGATCAACTTTTGCTATATTACTCTTATAAACGCGGATCCATTTTCTACATTTTTACCCAACAATCACAAAGTTAGGAGAAGACGAGTTGCCAGTTGTAGCCTTGGTTGTGGGGGTCCTGATCATTTGGTTAAGTCTTGTAACCCTATTTTCAGAATTTGCAGCTCTCGACTATGTGAACCTTCTTGCATTATCTGTAGCAAATCCACTTGATTAACAGGCTTATGAATTTCAGTCTAACACTTTATGTGTCTGATGGTTCTATGAAGCAGGCCAACTTGTTTATATACTCTCTGATTGATATAACACGTGGAATTCAGAAAGAACTCACGCGACAACAACCATGATTTTTTTTAAACGACTATGAGTTTATTGCATGCTGATAGTAAAAGACTATGAGTTTATTGCATGCTGATACTATTTGACACTGGGAATGGATTTGAATTTGTGTCAATTCCACATCAATATGTGGTGAGGGTCTAATTGTTATACTATTTGACACTGGGGATGGATTAGAATTTGTGTCAGTTCCACATCAATATGTGGTGAGGGTCTAATTGTTGCAATTATTCCTCATCCAACTATTCTGTTGTTGCTAATAGCAGTTTTTCTGTTGGGTTTTACGGAGGGGAAAAAATCTATACATAGTCCCCCGCCCCCCTACTCGCGCCCACACCTGCCTATTAGTTTGGTACTTGAATTTACTTTGGTTTGATTATCTTACAGAACGTGATTGAGGCTGGTATTATTGGTCCTCTGGTCCATCTGCTTCAAAATGCCGAGTTTGATATCAAGAAGGAAGCTGCTTGGGCAATTTCCAATGCTACATCCGGTGGTTCCCATGAGCAGATCAAGTATACTTTCTAACGCCCATTTGTTTCTGAGAACAGTTGCATATTTGTAGCAGATTAGAGTGGAAATCTTAATTCATTTATTTTTCAGGTTTTTAGTTAGCCAAGGATGCATCAAGCCATTGTGTGATCTCTTGGTCTGCCCTGACCCAAGAATTGTCACTGTCTGCTTAGAAGGGCTTGAGAACATATTGAAGATTGGCGAAGCTGAGAAGAAGTTGGGTAATAGTGGAGATATGAATGTTTATGCCCAGATGGTTGAGGAAGCTGATGGTTTAGAGAAGATAGAAAACCTTCAGAGCCATGACAATAATGAAATATATGAGAAAGCAGTCAAGGTTCTAGAAGCCTATTGGCTTGAAGATGATGATGAGGCATTACCTCCTGCTGATACTTCCGAGAATGGTCAACTGGGTGGTAATCAGCAGCAGGTTCCATCTGGAGGATTTAAGTTTGGATAAAGGTAACCTTATTGTCAGTTGATCTCAACCTCATAATATTGCACTCTTGCACAATGAAATTTCCAACTTCCCCTTCTGTTTGTCTCAACTTTCTTCTCTTTGTATCCAAGTTTATAGTGACCAATGCAGATACAAATCCCATATTATCTGATACAATGAAATTATGTTTGGTAAAGTTTCATTGTTCTCTCTGTCTGCATCAAATAGAATGAAGAGATGATAAAACATGTATGAAGCTTGTTTTGTACCCCATGTTGTCCTTTTCATACATTTTGATCCCTTGTTATGTGCCTGGATGTCCGTTTGTGAGGTTAGATTTATTATCATATATTCTATGTATGGTGCTAATATAGTTTTAGCAACATTGTACTAGCATGACGCTCTTTTCAGAGCCTGGTAGCTGCTTCTGTTTGATGTGTTTATGACTTGTGTATAGTGTCGATCATGCAGGGTGCCAAGGTTCACTGTGGATAGAAGATTTTGTGGGGGGTGGTTAGTAAAGGTATCATCATATCAGATCAACGTGGCAAGGTGCTTCTGTGGTTCGGCTCCATGCAAGCATGGTTCAGGTGTTGGACTTGAGTATTCTTGCCATGGATAGTCCAGTCTGTATGTCCGAATTATCCTATATTCTTTTATAGCGTCCCTAGTAGTTGAACCCACGAGCAAGGCATACTCGCCATATTAAGTATTGTTTTGTGGAGTATTTTGGTCCGTTGAGTTTGACACTAGGCTTCGAATAAGGACACTACTGCAAATGTATTTTATTGAGTCGGTCCTTATGTTATACTGTTTCGGTCCATGTCTTAGCCCTCTTCTTGAGGGTTTTAGTGCTTGAAGAGAAATGAAATACTTTTTGAGTTTTTAGTGCTTTTCACATTCAGATTATCCAGGTGTCTTTCACATGGCTAGGGCGGCATCAATGCGTAATAATATTGGTGCCTCAGAAAGAACTCAATGACTTCTACTATTTGTAGAGCGACGGAGTCATTGTACAGGAGTTTTAAGTTCGGAGCACAGTTTCTCTTACAATTATGGAACAGCTGACCGGCGATGGGGTGGTCTTAGGCAATCAGAGCAACCAGGCTGTTTAGAAGACCCTGCTTGGAGCCGGTTTTCGTTGGGATACTCGATTAATATTTTCTCCGTTACATCATATATATATATATATATATATATATATATAGGTAAGATTTTTATTGTCTCATATAATAGGATTAATTTTGTATATGTATTTTTATTTCCTATAATATTCATATTAATTTAACTAAACACTTGACATTTTTACGATGTTTCATGTAGTCGATTCATGAGGAGGTGACTTAAAGATAACTTTTTCTATATTAAAAGCAAGGTAAATATTAGAAATTATAGATCAAAATACATCATTTTGGGGCGGATGGAGTAGTACTTTGAACCTGGAGGAAACTAGCAAGTATACGGCGGTCATCCAACGTTTCGGTGGAAGACAAGCTGTCTGCGCATATGTTATGGTGAAAAGCGAGCTCTCCTGTGTGGCAACATAGAGTGGTGCGACAACGAAAACAGCAGCCCAAGAGAAAAATGCTGTCATTCATTCATTTATTTATTTTTATAGAGAAATGTAGTCGTACACTCCTTTGGGACTCAGACCTCTCAGCATCCTTTGTTACTTTGAACTTATCGAAATCATAACATTATACTAAAATTCTATCAACTCAGAGAGAGAGAGAGAGATTGCTACCTCTGCTCCCATACCGTCTGCTATGCTCAATTTCCTGGATACCCATGCCACCGCTTTCTCATTATGAATGATCCTGCATTAGTCATCCACTCTCTGCTCTGAAAGTACTCATTCCACATTATCCATGATCTAAGATTGCATTTTAAGGAGTTCAATTTATATCGCCAACGGTCTCGCTAAGCAAGGTTTGCAGAGATCAACTCTCTTTTTGGCTTGGCTTTAACAGCTGCCTTAATATATTTCCGTTCTTTCTCCAGAATTTTGATGTTTTCTTTGCTTCGGATTGGTTTCCTTCTACTGGGATCCTACATTTTCTCCTCTGCTAGTTAGTCATTGTTTTGTATATATTCTCCTTTGATAGGCCTTCGTCTTTTTTCTTAATTATTTTTATGTATGCAGAAGGAGGCCTCTCCTATTGTAAGAGGGCTTGAGTATCTTGCCACTTTTCCTTTTCTTTGCCCTACTGTTTGGGCAGCTTTTATTTTTGGTGGAGGATGCAGAAGGCATCCTGATGTTGTACCCTTTGTTCAGGAGTGCCGAGCATGGCACCTCTGTAATTTTCCTCTAATAAAATTCTCTTTTTTATATATATTAAAAAAAGTTTGTTGGTATCCCCCACACATGGCAGATTAGTAAAGCAAGTCATTCTTCCCAACCAAGTCACTAGCAACTTTTGATTGTTTAATGTGCTTTGTATTATACAACATACATATAAAGAAAAAGGTTGCCACCAAAGGCACGGGGCTATAACCTCTATGGTTAGGGTCAACCCTAAAACCATATTTATCCTTTATTATTACACTTTTGATAGAGATTCAAAAAATCAAGAGGTCTTATAATATTGATATATTCCCTATTGTTATGGGATTTAGGTGAATCAAGGAGCTTTGAAGGTAGGGGACGTAAGAGAGAGAGAGAGAGAGAGAGAGAGAGAGAGAGAGAGAGAGAGAGAGAGAGAGAGAACTCAAAGCAAAAGAGATTGTAAGAGTGTATTGTGGCATGCTTGAAATGGTTATGAATACCCCCTATATATAGAAGGCGGGTAAAAATGGGGTAGAGGGGAAGGGGTTTACCTAATGGGCCACTTATGGTTGCTGAGCTGGTAAGACGCAGGAGCCTTGTGTCTTTGATGCCCTAACTTCTAAGCTAGGTTGGTTCTTAGGTCTTGACCCTTAAACTTGTCCTCCATGTTTCATTGATTCTTGGGCCTAAGGGTATGGTTTGGGGATGACCCATCGCATCATTCTTTCCAAAAATAAACCTTTTGTGTTAGATGACCCCAAAGTTAGCTTATGGAGTTATCATCATTACCTTCAAAAATTAACCCTTTGTGTCGAAGAGTCTCAGCAAGCAACTTCTAGAGTTGGTTACTACTTAATAAAGTAAAAGGAACTAATTATACAATCAAAGGGTAGAGTGGCTACTCAAGGCCTTACAATTGAAATGACAAATGCATTTCACTAAGGGTAAGGTAGAGCTAACGTTTGAACAAATTGGATGTGAAAGTGGATCAACTCAATATCTTCTTAGCCTATAACCTAAGGTATATCTTACAAAGAGGAGTGCGACAAAGAAATCAATTGTTAATGATGTTAATAATGTTAATATCAATATTGATAAGGAATGGCAAAAGTAAGAAATCAATTATCAATGATGTTAATATCAATTTTGATAAAGAATACCAAAAGCTTAAATCTTAAAAGGAACTAATTGTACGACCAAAGGGTAGAGGGGTGGCTCGAGGCCTTACAATTGAAATGACAAATGCATTTCGCCAAGGGTAAGGTAGGTTAGCTTGATGTTTCAACAACTTGGATGTGCTAAGGGAAAGTGGATCAACTCAATATCTTCTCATCCTATAACCTAAGGTATATCTTATAAAGAGGAGTGCAACAAAGAAATGAATTGTTAATGACGTTACTATCAATACTAATAAGGAATGCCAAAAGTAAGAAATCATCTGTCAATGATGTTAATATCAATTTTGATAAGGAATACCAAAAGCTTAAATCATAAATTTCAGAGAAGTTTTCATTATTTTTCCTTCCTTGTATTTTGAAATTCACTTTTGCTTGTATGAAAAGGGGATAATTGGGCTTGTCAAACAGTAGCCTTTCCCAAATAATGTGAGCCACATATTTTATTATCGTGGCTATTTCTACTCCTTGTTCAATTATTGGTCTTATCCTTACAAAGGGAACCCTTCCCTAATCACGTTAAGGATACTTCATGTCCCCTGAAAGACCATCCAAACCTTTCCTTAAAAACGTATGGAAGGTGTAATTTCTAAAATGTTTTTATTGTGCATGAGTTCATAGTTAATTATTTTTTCCCTATGATAGCTCATGATGGCAAATCAAATACTCCTAAACCATCCTATCCCTCCTTGAGGTAATACTCTCTATTCACAACTAAAAGCATCACCTTCTCCTTCTTCCACTCCCTCACCAATCCATTTGAGAATTCATTCTATCTTCCCCCCTTCATTTTCTTACTTGCCATTACTTCAATTTTGCAACCTATAGTAGAGTGTGTGCGACTCTTACATTACATTCTACTGCTCTTTTTGAAATGCCATATGTGATGCCCTATTTTTTTTCTAATTATAATTACATAGTAATTAGGAACATAATCCATTAAAAAATTTCTAATATAAATTTTTAAGTAATTCATACAAAATTCAAGCCTTCAGCAATTCGTTAATTAGTTTGTAGAGAGTCATTTTTTTAGCAAATCTTTTGACTCAATCTTCTTCACATATTTTCAACTCATCCAAAATTCACAATTCATTATAAAATTATTTATGAGCTTATTTACTCATTTCATTCAATTTTAGTTAACCTATTCTTTTTGAATCATTAAATCATGAAAGTTTCTATTTATACAATTAGACAATCTTAGTAATTTTTATCTATTTGAGCTCTAAATCAATTCCAAAATTAAATATTTTTATATATTAGATTTTTTGAAATCCTTCCACATCAATCCGTATCCATTCAGATCTTTTGTTATTTCTTTTGTCCGTTTGCAGAAAAAAATAATGTGTTTTCATAGATTATTTATTTATTTTTATTTTTTCTTGTTTTCCATCCATTGAGCTTCAAACCAACTCCAATATCTAATATTTTTTATACTTGGATTTCTAAAATTATATCGCCTCTTCCCACAATTTTATGTAATTGTCAAAGTTCGATTGCTATTTTTCTTAATAAATACTCTTTTTTAGACATTTTTTTATTACAATTCAATTTATTAAATTAATTGTAACAAACCTTCCAACTATCTTTTTAAACCCACATTAGACACTATAACCAAACCAAATCATATTAGAGTTTAGTTTCCTTCATTCAACCAAAACAATTAACAAAAGTACATCGATTATGTTCTTTTTATGACACACATACTTGTACACTTAACAACTCTTTCATTTAAGGAATATATAAGCTAACTCACCCCATACTCCCTTTGTTTCATGTTAATTTTTCCTTGATTTCCAAAACCCTTCTCATGCCTTTTTACCTCTTTCTTGTAACCCCAAACCCACAAGTGCATCCCTCCTTTTCCCTCTCCATTATCAAGTGATTTAGTATATATGCGCCTTTCTCCTTTAGTCTTTCTGAGTCCTTCCACTTGCCATTCAACCCCTAAATTCCTTTCTTCTTCTTAGTTCAACTAATTCTTCTTTTTTTGGTTGTTCACCTATATTTTCCCTTCCCTTTTTCTACATCATGTTTGACTCCTATTTAGCCTTCCAATGCCACATTTCCTATAATACTCTATTTTTTGTAAACGATAATTAAAACATTTATTGAAACTAAATATGTTATGCGAATATGATAATAGAAATAATAGGTGGATAATATGTGTTAAATATGTTAATTATGTGTTTAGGTTAGGGTGGAATTGGTTTAGGATAACTAGGTTTAAAATAGAAGATTAGGCTTTTGGTGTTGGGTGGTAGATTGAAGCTTACAATACAAACAACCAAGCATCGAGGTATAGTGGGTAGAGCTATGGAGTTAGGGTGGATTACCGACAGTCTACTAGGGCTTATCTAAGCATTAAGTTGTGTGATTTTTACGTGAATTTTTGTGTTGTTTTGATTGTGTGGGCCCTTCCTTTTGTCTTTATTGACCTTCTTCTGACCTTTCCTCACCTTGGATTAGATTATTACTTGTTCCCTTGCCTTTTCTCAAGATCTTAATAATAATCACTTCACCTCTCACCCACTCTCTAACACCTTATACTTACACTCAACCCTTTATTCAAGAGTCGGAGAAGTAAGGCCTTGGTTAGATCTCTTATCTTTCTCCCTTTAATAATTTAAGCACCGTCTCCCCCTATTTATGTATTTGTGCTTTGTTTTATTCATTCATTCAACCCTTGTTGCATTTTCTCATTATTTATCTCCTATTTTCTTAAGTTTTTCCTACGTGTTGAAGAACACTTCTTACCCTTCTTGGCACCATAAACTGAAACTGTCTCACTCTATGTAATCATTATTTTCCTCCTTTGATCCCTTAGCTATTATCTTTTTCTTACATATATGCATGTTAGATTTGGGAGAAATTGAAGATAGCCACTCCCTTTTTCTTCCTCTTGTTGTGCGCCAATCATAGTTGTGTATGCCTCTCTTTTCATTCAATTTTTCTTATCATTGTTATTGTATTTTTTTTCATTATAGTATATTCTAATTATTTTTTTTGGGTTTTGTATTTTTAAGGAGAAGAAAGTTAGTTGGTAGATAGAGATTTTGGTGGCTCTTTATTCTTACTCTTTTGCTAATTTTCTTAAAATGAGGCAACACATATGCTTCTACTAATTGTGTAAAAATCATGTGATAGCATGTTTAGAGTTCTATGATATACTTAAGTATAGCTTATTCTTTGTTGTAATTCTATGAAGAATATGCATGCACCATATATTGATATTATTTTTACCTAAGAATTATACCATGTGGTTTTTATGTAACAGCATTTTAAACTTATGAATTTTAATGTATGTATGATAGCATGCTAGAATAGGATTTTTGGGGGTGAAATATTTGTGCATGGGTTGTAGGGGTGGCTTGGCTAAGGGATATTTTGTCCTAGTAGAGACCTCCTTTGTTATTTTTAAGATGATCATTGGATTACTCACATGTTTGACTTAAAGTTTGATATATGATATGTTGAGATTTGAGCATATTTAGGTATAGTTATAGATGATTAAAATATTACATGTTCTATGGATATTTTTTTTTTGCATGAACTTTGTAATTTCCATCATATATGCATAATATGTGTTATGTTATGTTGAGTATGAAAATCATGTAAAATATGATATGCTAGATATGCCTGGTTAGGATTTTATGTGTTAAACGGACTTACGTGTACTTTAGGGGCAAAATGGTAATTTTAACCTATTATGAAATTTTCCAAAACTGCAAATTTATGTTAAAGTGATTATTCGAAAGCTGTTTAGCTATAACATGATTTTTTTAGTTGTAATAACCATTGGTGTGAAAGTGCAAATTTAATGAGTATAGGTACAAGGTATAAATAATTAGATTATGGTGGCCTTAATGGGTTCCTAAGTTTACATTAGTGTTGGCTTTGACTTCATATTGATTTGTTGAACTTAGGGTTTACTTGAGTAATTAAAAATAAATAAAAATGGGTTATATATGGAATTTGAATTATTGTGTATTATGTGATATTTTATGATCATCCTACTAAGATATTGATATTTAATGTGGAATATCTTGGGATAAAAAATGGTGGTTTTTTAGGGATAAATACTTTAAAGACGTGGATTAACCCACAATTTGGTTTGGATTTTTGCTGATGTGCCTTAGTATTCTATCTAGTCCTTAAATCTTACTTTACTTAGTTCTTCAAACTTCTTAGAGGTTATACATACTTATAGACTAAATGTCCTTATAAGCAGGGTACTATACTTCCTTTTGTGTGTTAGTGCAACCAAGGTACTTTAGTTCCCTTGGGTTGATAGTTAGCATAATACTATATTACCTTTGTGTATTGGTATGGCCAACGTACGTAGTGTCTCTAGGTTGATAATACTTCCCCTCAAGTAAATAATATGAAAGTAAATGTTGGTTGGTTATTGGAATTGAAATGGATTGGTGGGTTAGTAGTTGCCTCCATACCTTACCTATGGTTCAATAGTTATCTTTGTGTCCTATCAATGTTGTCTTGGAAATTTTTGGTATGTTTAGTTAGTAGTGTCTTAGTGCAATACTCTAATTTTTATGAGTGTTATTTGATAATGAATAAGTATGGTTGGTTTCTTCCATTAAGAAGCATCCTTAACATGAATTGACTTATTTAGTTCTATTTTATGACTAAGTGCAATAGTAATATGAACATGTATCCTTGGTGGAAAATGTGTTATGGCATGATTAATCACACTTCATATCGTATATGTCCTTGATGTATTTATACTGTTATTCCTCTTAGAGTTACCTTTTATGGGTTCCATTTGACCTTTTCATAATTAGTGTTGTATGTAGGTTTTACTCAATATTGTTGTATCGATGGGTTCTATTTTATGATCCATTATTTATTTAGTGGGTAGGTTTAACTTTATAGGATTACTTTGAGGGTACCACTTGATGGCTAGGTTTTGTGGTCAAGAGTTAGGACTATCTAGTATCCATTCTAGCATCTTTTAATCCATATATTTCTAGACTTTTATGTCCCTTATGTATTTTTTTTTCTCTTTTATGGGTTGTAACTCTTTTATCTAATACCTTTGTGTATATTGGAACAGTTTTAATATGTAATGTAATCTCCATTCTGTTTCTCATTATCATTATCCTTAATTAAGAAAAGTAATATTTTATCCTTAACACTTGTTATAAGAAAGTATAGAAAACTAGACTTATAACAAGTGCAGCAGAAACACCCTACGCATTTAATATTTTAGCATCCATAACTAACCCTTTTAAATGAAAATTTTAAGTACTAAAAATAGGGGTGCTACATTTCTACCCCTTTATTTGATTCACGTAGTCCCTCCTCCTCCTCTAAAACCTCTTTAAGCAACCCCTCCTCTTCTATGTCACCTGTTCACAACTCTCCTCCATTGCCATAGTTTTATCACATCTTGCTCTAACTCTTGCACCACCTTTTGCCACCCCTTAGTATTCTGAGCCTTCAACAACCACAACCTCTTCCCTTCCTCTCTTTCCTAGCTTAGTGGTAGTATTTTTCTAGGAGTTTTAGTGGTGTTGTTGATCGGTTATTGTTGCTAGTGATAGTGGCCAATTTTCAATTCCTACCATATTTTATTTTGGTCAATCATCTTTCTTTTCCTTTACTTATTAATTTTTTTTTCTTTTTCTAACTTCATCTATTTTGTTTGAACGTAATTTAAGTCTATAGGTTTTCAAGTATTATTTTGAGAGTAATTTTGCTTAGAGACTAGTGTTAGCTTTCATAATGATACATATCTCTAGTTTAGGGCATTTTGATGATATATGTTTCTTTTTATGTAAATTCCATGTTAGCATGCTTTTTATGCACAAATCATGATTTATATGTCTTGAAATTGTATTCATGTATGATATTATAACTTCATGATTTTATGTAATTTTATGATTTTATGTGGGATACACCATGTTAGACCATTCTAGAGTTTATCCTTAAATTTCAAGCATGATGTTGTATTTTTATCATTTTTAATAATCATGATGTTAAGTGCATTAATTTGTGTTTAAATAGTTTTATTGAGAAATAAGTTGAGAATTGAGTTTTGGGGTGATTTGAGTCATTAGGTTGTTTATTCATATGACTATGATGATGCTTGTATATTGTTTTAATTTAAGACAATTACATCATTGAGTGTCTTATTATGTTTAGGAGATTATGTGGAAATTGGTAAAGTTTGTTGAATGATAATTCTTAGGTATTTTATGTTCTAGATTTGATCAAGGGCATTTTGGTCAAGTAGGTATTTTTTTTTGAAATATAAGTATGCCATTGTATTTATTGAGGTGTTTACATAAATTTTGATATATAATATGATATGTGTTGGTTAAAGAAGGGTAAAATGGTCATCCTGGGTTAATTTTGGAAATTTGAGGTTTTATGTGTATTATTTGGGTTAAAATATGTTCAATATTTATGTGAAATTATGAGAAAATGGTTTAATTTGGGATAAGCAACCCTAAGGATGTAAATTGTATTTTATGTGTAAAATATTTGAGTCAAATCCTTATTTTTGGGTATTATGATGTGTTGAGTTGGTCTTGACTTTAACATTTGAAATCACTTTCGTTCTAATTCATATGATATTCCACTTTAAGTATTAGTATTTTATTATATCATTATCCAAACACTTAACACTTAGCAATGCACCACTTATTATTTATCATCATAACACTTCAACTTGTATTACCATTGTCATTTATCATACAAGACTCCACTTGTCAATTATCACATAAAAAACTGTTTATTACTAAATTTATACCAACTATTATTTTTATTCAAAAAACTTATAATTTAACTATAATATATCAAATCAACATGCTATAATCACATAAAGCAACAATGAGACATGAGGAAAACAAATAAGCACAATAGAAGACATTAAACTAGTGAAAAGACATAACACCCTTCTAAAACTGTAATTCACAATGAGCCCATACTTCACCCATTAGACTCACAAACTCAAAAAATTTAACACAATAATCCAACTCATGTTAGTGGTTATATATTGTTGATTCATCCCTAGCGATCATTGCCTTTAATTATGATATTGTATTCATCTCAAGTTTTTAAACTAGATTGAAAAGGATTAGCTAGTCACTTACATGAGGCTTGATAATTAGATTAGGAATGGGATTGTTTTGTGTTGATTATTGTGTGCCTTGGTTGGCTATCTTATGTTGATTAGACTTTTTGTTGGGTTATTTGGTGTAAATAATAAAAACAAGTTTGAATGGTTGAATATCTATGGATAAGTATTGGATATTTCATGGTTGTATGTGTTGTTGTGATCCTTGGTTATTTCATGGGACTTAATGTGTAAGCATGATTGTGAAATTATCCTATATGTTTCATGTAACCTTTACATGAATAGAATAACTTATTTTATTAAGTATGATACCTAATGGTGTGTTTCATTTTATGGTCACCTAATTATTCAATAGACGGTTAAGATCTTGCCAGTTTGTTTATAGTGGTGACAACTTTTAGGTCGAGTCAAAGTGTAGGGTTATTCCAATGTAATGCTATGTTTCCTATCTTGGGAATTATATTTTGTTATCACTTGTTTGTATTTAATCTTGATCTCTTTTTTGTTCTTGTTGGTTCTTTGTTAGTTTTCTCCCAACCTTGAGTTAGCTATTGATCATACCTAATATTTGTATTTGAGTTGTTTTTAGCCTCACATCCAACATAGGTTAGATATTGGTGATACTTTTATCGTGTTAGATATGACTGTAAAACCTAATATTTTATGTAATTAATTGAGCTAAATAAAAAATTTTAAGCAATGAATTTAGGGGTGCTACAGTATTCATGCAACCTTAATTAAAAAAATCCATATACCAGTTTGTTGGGTGCAGCATTGTCGTCTTGATTTGGTAAGAGTGGTTTCAACTTTGGCACATAAGATGTTTTTTCTTTTGTCCTCCTCAAGAAATTACTTAGAGAAATTCCGTTGGCCACACAAAAGGAGGTTTCACAGAAAATTTTGGAAAGCTTTTTTTTGTTATTAGTCTTTGGTTAATCTTGAAAGATAGGAATGCAAGAACATCAAAAGAAATTTTATGTTCAAATAGTTACATTTGGAATATAGTTTTTATCATGTCTTAGATAGTGGATTAAACTGTGAAAATCTGAATTCCCTTTCTCAACTAAGGAAGTTTAAGAGTGTCTAATTGTTTAATTACATATAGGAAAAATCAAAGAATTTAAAACGAGACACAAATGAGAGAGAGTTAACAAATCGATGGCACACATCTCTTAGAGGTTGCTTAAAATAGAGCACCAATGTAGTTGTATCCTTTATTGACACTAAAGCATCAATAGATGGCATACTTCATCATTGACATCATAAAAATGAGATGGTATTTTCTCATGCACATCTTCAATCCCTGTTTATACTATAGATATAAATGAGGAAGTGGTTGTGGAAATTGATAAAGCTATGGATTTTTCTTTCCAAGAATATTGAATGAGGGAGCTTAAATTTATGGTGTAATCAAATTTAAAGATTTCCAATGATTAGTGCCACCATCTAGATGTTGGGCTGGCTTATCTCCTTTAATATTAATTTTATCTCATCTGCAAAAAAAATGTTTAATAATATTTGAATGGTTTGTTTAAAAAAGGAGTTGAATATTGTGGATGGTTCTTTAACAAACCTTAGTCTAAGCACAAGTATGGAATTGACACCTTTAAAATATAATCAATACAATAAACTTGGAAAATTCAACTTAACATATCAACATATAAGGTAAAAAGATGGGAGAATAAGAATAACCTTCTTCTTAAAAAAGTAGATGAACCGAGAAACTTTGAATTTATTCATAAATGTATAAAGTCAAACCCTCATTGTTTAATAAAATAAAGAGCACTTAGTTGCAAGGTAAAATAGAATAAAGAAAAAATGAAATACAATGAGGATAAGTGAAAGGGAAGGCCTTAATTCTGTAAGTAAAATAAAAAAAAAATAAAATAAAAATGGGAGTTTCCACACTAAGCGAAAATGAGAGTTGGAGGAAAAGAGAGTGAGTTATGCGACATAAAAACAAAAGAAATTATACCAAATGGAGGGAGGCTTAACAATGATAATGAGGGTAGAGACTTCAAATTTATTATATTTGAATGAAAAGAAGAAATGATGGGGAGGTAAGGTGTTAGTGAGGTTTTGTGTAACAGACAAGGAAATGACACAACATAGCCACAAGAGAGTAGCTCAACATGTCGACTACTGCTATCTCATTCTAAAGGAGAGAGGGAAGGGGAAGGGAGAACACTCCTATTTTCATAGGTAAAAAATCATTTTGGAAAAAACATGTAGAAGAAAAAATAAGAAACGCATGGAATTATCGCCATATATGAAGGAGTTATGATTAATACATAACATGCTTAATGTAAGGTTAAAATTACCCTCATACCTCAAGGAACTAGGTGTAAATAACACTTAACCCAAGACTGGTATGAGACCTACTAGCCAATATAGTAGAGTGCAATGAAACTCTTTTAATAAAAGAGACAAAGATCAAAAGGTAAACATAGTAGTATTAATAATGAACTATTACAAAAGAAAAAAAAACATAAGAAATCAATAGAGGAAAATGAGTATGGTGAGCCTATGCCAGGATTGATATTTCTCCCCTAGATAAAGCTTCATACAAATGGATTGCCTAAAAAACATGGCTAACTACTCCCTTGATAAGTCAGATTGACATAGGGCCACATACGACATTAGTGTAGTTAGTACTTAGTATAATCTAGCTCCTATGAGCACTTAAAATAGGATTCAAACATAAATATTTCAACCCATATTCCATTTAGAAATTATAATATATAGGAGCATATTATTTTCCAATCATTATGTGACCACATAATTTCATAAACAAACATCTTGATCCACAAATAGATTAAGCCAATCCTAAATAGGCATTTATGGATAATGCCAAAATAATCCAACTAGGTTTTTATGGATAATGCTATACCAATCTAAATGGATATTTATGGATAACAAAAAACTTCATATGTGTCAAGCGATGAGTTTATCAAGGTTATATCATTAGGACTACCCGATGAATAGGGTTATCAACTCATTAGGATCATAAGCTCAACCTGTCATAATATACTACCACATGTCATAGGGATGAGAATGTAGTGCAATAAAGTAGTCATATGCTCATCCCTTTAGAAGATTAAAGGATATTTCTCCTCATTATAACCTTCATAAGAAGATCTATCATATTTCTATCTAATATAACATATTCTAATGTAATCAAATCGTTCTTCAATATGACTCACATAGATTTGTCTCCTTTTACCATTTTATACACTATTATTGGTAAAACCAATAGTTTTTTTTTGTGAATCACAGTGTAAGGAAACTAACACACAAGGTTTCCTCCATAAATTCTTATTAGTCAATAGGTTCCTCAACCATTCTACTTCTTGACTAGCCAGCTCAAGGGCAATAAACTCTGACTGCATAGTGGAGCGAATTTTACATGCCTATTTAGTATATTCCACAATATAACTCCTCATCCCAAGGTAATAACATAACTACTAGTAAAACTAACCTCATCTTTATCTAAAATCCAAGTAACATCTATAAATCCTTTTAACATGGAAACAAATTTACAAAAATATAAGCATTAATCCTTAGTACTCTTAAGGTATTTATGTAAACAATGAAGTGCATTCCAATTATCACTACCTACATTGTGAGTGTACCTACTTTATCTATTCACTACATAATCTATGTTGGGGCTATTATAGTTCATGATAAACATCACACTTCCTATAATTTTAGCAAATTCATCTTAAGAAACACTAAAACATTATTATCATTTTTTTCAAATGCATGTCAGGGTCATAAGGAGTTTTCTAAGGTATACCACCAAAGAAGTAATTTTTTCCCAATATATTTTCAATATAATATGACTGAAACAAGGAAAATTCATTCTCCTCCCCCCCTTCATTTTAACACTAATAATCACACCACCTTCTCTTAAATCTTTCATATCAAAATGAGAAGACAAAAATGATTTGGTCTTGTTGACCATAGTCAATTAGTGCCATGAATCAACATATCATCACATATAGGCATGCGATCACACAATCATGAAAAAATATCTTATAGTAAACACAAGAATCAAATGCATTCACAACATAACCATTGCTTACTAAAGTTTGGTCAAAATTTTCATACCATTGTTTAGGAGCTCGTTTAAGGCCATACAGGGATTTTCTCAATCTATGTACTTTATTCTTTAGTTGGAATCAAGATTCTATCTAGGATCAATTTAGAGGCTTGATATTGGATTGTAAAATCCTGCAAAATCTATAAAAATATAAAACTTATATATTTAAATGCTATAAAATAGCTTATTTTAAGTCGAATGAACACAAAATTACATTCTTAAGTTCTCATATAGTAACTTGTTGAGTTCTAGCTACCTACAAGTAGCATAAAATATTTAAGTCTTTTTTACATATTAGGAGTTATATTAAGTCAACAACATTAGAAATACAACTCATTGTATTCAAATTATACAATATTGTTATCCTTAACAATAACACACAAAGAATGATGGAAACAATGAAATGTCAATATTTATATCATTTAAGAGAATAATACATAGAAAAAATTATGTTAGCTTTTAAAAATTTGTTGACTAAAGATAAAAAAGGAGAAATAATTTTTTTTTGTTATATGCACACATGTTAAGTTGCTATAGGAATCGTGCATGCATTATAAACTAAAGCTTGTTTGTATTATAAAGCTAACATGACCATAAAAATATTAGAAAAAAATATTATTTTTAAATTAAATAGAATTAATAATTAATAATGTTATAAAATTTAATATATTAATTTCACTATTTAGATGGAAAAACATTAGCAATAAACTTCATTATTATAGTAGTATATCAATCATAATTTTTTTTTTGTGTCAACTCATTTTCAAGATATGTTGCAAAATAATGTAGGTTCAAAAATTAGATAATTAAGGAATAACTATATATTGGAATAGGATGGAAAATATATTTGGAGACAAATTTATTAAAATTATAGTTATTTTGTAGAATCATAGGATTTTACCTAGAATCATAAAATTCTATAGTAGGGTCATAAGATTCTATGACAATATAACTATTTTAAAAATCTACCTACGATCGCGTATTATTTTGTGATTTTTGGATCATAGGATCATGGAATTGTAGGACTGAATATGGATTATAATAACTATGCCCTCAACTACACAACCCTTAGAATGCTTCACATAAATACCCTTTTTAAGGTTTCCATTTAAAAATGTAGTTTTAACATCCATTGGGTGGACCACAAGTCCATGGATAACAACTAAGGTAACTAGAGAATGAATAGTGGTAATCTTAGTCACAAAATAATACATATCAAAAAAATTCAATATCCTTTTTCTAGTTATAACATATAGCTACCAATATAGCCTTAAACTTATCTATGGTCCCATTGGTTCTAAATTTTTTTCCCGAAAAACCATTTACATCTAATTGGTTTACAACCTATAGGTAAATCAATCAATCCCATATATGATTATTTATAATGGATTCTAACTCATTTTTTATTTCTTCCTTTCAAAAAATAGCTTCAATACATATTACACCTTCCCCATAGGATTTAGGATCGTCTTCAATTAGGTAAGCACACAAAAAGTCTACATTCATCATATCATTATCATCATTTTCAACCAGAAAAGTAGCAACAAATTTAGGTCCATAACTAGTTTTTATTCTTCATCTTTTACTTATCCTAGGGTCATTCAAATTTTATTCACAAAATTTGATGAAGAAGGTAGAGACAAAGGCGTAGAAAGAGCATCAAAAGAACTAGCAATATCACATGCATTCTTTTTCCAGGGAACCACATTCTAAAAAAAAAATCATTTCTACTTTCACAAATAGAATTATCACTGAAACAAAAAAAAATCTATATGCAACATTGTTTTAAGCTTATTCAATAAATGCATAGCTAAATGTCTTTGTTACAACACTAGTTCTCATAAAGTATGGTAAGACAACGTTAGTTAGACACTCTCACACTTTCAAAAAATAAAATAAAATATTATGCTCAAAGCCTTTCCATAATTCATAGGTTTTTTTTTATCTAAAATTTTATGCGGAGCTCTATTTAAAACATAATAAGTAACCAACAAAACTTTCCCCCATATTTGGTCAAACATATTAGAACTTCATAGCATATCATTCATCATTTCTTTGAAAGTCCTATTTTTTCACTTCGTCTAGACTATTTTTTGAGGAGTATAAGGGGAATTGGTTTCATATACCATAATATGACTATCGCATAATTCTTTCAAAAAAATAATTCCATATTCATCATCCCTATTAGACCTAGCCTCTTTATCTTACGATCTAATTATTTTTCAACAATTGCCTTACATTTTAAGAGCATCCATTAAATCTCATCTTCAGACCTAATCGGGTAAACTTTGCTATACCTATAATAATCATTTATAAAGGTCAAATAATACCATTTCCCCACTACTTATTGCGTACTTAAAATTATTTAAGTTTGTATGAATATACTATAACAATTCAGATAATCTTTCAACGATAGGTTTAAAAGGAATTTTAGCGTATTTGGCTTCCATGGAAACATGGCACTTCTCATAATCATTAGTTTCCAACACATAAATTTCATTCATTTTAGTTTATCAATGAAAGATACATTTACATGTTCTAGCCTACCATGCCATGAAGATATAGACTTAGCAATATAAACAGAAGTAGAAGCAATGCCATTCACTAAAATAGTGTTCAAACTAAAGAGATCATCAACTAAGTACCACATTCCCACAAAGGCCCCATTCGTGGCCAACACAACCTTATTAACCTAAAAAACCAATGTCAATCCAACACTATTTAGCATACTTCTTATAACTAGGTTCCTACGCAAGGAAAACACATATAGAACATCACTTAAAGATAAAGTTTTGTTTTTTAGAGGTGAGTTTTAGAAGATTATTTTCTTTTCTTAAAATTATAATAATGACTGAGTTACCCATGAATACTTGCTCTCCATAACCTACATCCTTGAACTGGTGGAAGATATCTCTATTACCATATAGATGCTTTGAAGCGCCAAAACCCAATATATATTTTTGTCAACTAGATTGACTTCCACCACTACAATAGTATTAACCTTCTTGTTCTCAACAACATTAGCCTATGGAATTGGAGGAAAAACAACCTTTTGAGTATTATTCTGGTTCTCTTGTCCTTGATAAGTTCTATAACCATTCTTCCCACAAACATAACATATCACCTTATTCTTTTGAATCTTATTGTTCTTCTTAAAGTTTGGCTGATACTTTTGTTGTCCTTTCTTTTGGGGTATCTTCCCCTTTCCTTTATACTTGTCCTTAACAAAACCATATTCAACCACATTAGCAGTAATGGATCTAGAATTATAAGATATACAATTATCTTCCAAAGTATTTTCCTATTTTTTCCTCAAATGATTAATAAGATATACCAATGTCATGCCCTTTTTTGTACTTTAGATGACTTCTTAAGTCACTTTAAGATAGTGGGAACTTTGCTATCAATATGTTAGCTTGGAATTTCTTACATAATTTTTATTTCTATGCCCAAGACTTCAATAACCATACTTTCATAATCATGGATCCGATCCATCAATGGCCTATTAACAACTATCTTAAACTTCAACATGTTCCTAATAGTGTACTTTTTTCCCAGCTTATCAATACCATAGTTATTCTTTAGATTATCCCAAATTTTCTTCGAAGACTCAACTCTAAAGAACATGTTGAAAAAATTGTTTTTCATATGTGTCAATAGATGAACTCAAACAATCTTGTTGTCTCTGTCATATTTTTCTTTTGTAGTGTAGCTTTCTTAATTGTAGGAGGAGTGGGGGTTGCAGCCGGAGTAGCAGTAGTAGTGCCAATATACTTCTGAGTAGGTGGATTAGTCAACAACATATAATCAACCTCAAGATCCTTGAACAAAATTAGTAATCTTTGAGGCCATCTATGATAATTTTTATCCTTCAATGAATCAATCTTAGACATATACATAATTACTTTTGAAACAGCAACAACATGCATAATGAATTACAATAGCAAAATGATATGGACACTAAATTGTAAAATTGAACACTACTATCAAACAACAATAGTTGAAATAGAAAATAATCAATATCAAGCACCCAATATGATGATTCAAAACTACCAAGAGAGTTAGTGATATGAATAATACCATTCCAACAAGAATCGGAAAAAAAAAAGGTCAATGTTGAACTCTGAAATACTAGAACTAGCCATAAGAAACATCAACAATGTTTTAGCCAAAAAAATTAAAGGGCAAACAATTATCGAGCACTTGGTGTGTAATACCTAAGAGAGCACAAAAACCAGAACAACGAGGTAAAAATTTATACCTATCACTATTAATATGATTAACCCAAAATTGAGCCGACAATTATATTGTAGAATACTCAATTAACAAAAACAAAATGATCAATACATAAATAAATAAATAAATTGCAAGCATAGAAATTCGTTGAACAAAAAGTAGTATCAACAATCAACGAGATTGAAATCATCAACACATATACTACCATATAATAATTGCTTCATAATGTTGACAAATATGGATAGTAAGCAAGATATAAGCAATAACAATAATGAAAAATAAGAGCATAGAAATAAATTATTAAAAATGTGTTGTGTCGTGAGATAAATTACTGCCCTAAAGTAATTATTTGACTGAATCATGGTGCAATACCCTCACCATTATCACTCTCAAGGTTAACACAACGAGCTTCAATACTATGTACTCAAAATCGGAACCTGTGGTGATTTTCATGACAATGCCCATTGATTTATGTGAAGAAAATGAAAGAGATAAAATCTTGAGAAACAATAGTCAATTTTTTTATATATGAAAGTCAAAGCTCAAGGTTCTCTTTTAAAATGGAAAAATCGAGCAAAGAAAAATATACACTGCTCCACTCCCTCTATCCCCTAAAGACTCGTTCCCACAATGAAGAACATTGAAAACATTCAAAAGTGGCAAATAAATCAAAAAAGAAGAGGAAGACTAAGCTAAAGTTTTAAAAAAACATTAAAATAATTGAAAAATATATATAATATTTTTCTAGATCTATGACACAATGCAATACTAGATGGTGTGTGTGTGCGGTATGTATAGTCCATCCTACACAAAACAACCCAAACTTTTAATTCAAACAAGGATAGAAAATAAGGGACATATAGATTGAATAAAAGTCATCCTTCCACCAATGTGGCACTTGAGAAATAATCCAATAGCAAAAACTAGTATTTGGTTTTGTTGTTGCTCAACAATGTATAGCTAATTGGTTGTCAGAAAATGAGAAGGAAAAGGAATAAGAAAGTTATGCATAATCTTTTTCTTTGTGAGAGATGAGGAAAATATGAAGACACAAATGAAAAAAGAGTTGCACACTCCTCTTAATATTACTCTATCATTCAATTAAAAGGTGCAGCGACCTACTTCAACAATTCTCATTAACAACAACAACAATGATGATGATGATGATAATAATAATAATAATAATAATAATAATAATAATAATATATTTTCTTTAAATTTTTTCCTAGGAATTCAAACACCAAAAAAACTTTTTAAGAATTTACTTTCTACAAATTTCCAACAACGAAATAAGAAAAATAACTTTATTCCCTTTTGGTTCCTATCCTTTTTTATTTTTTTATTCCACACTATTTTTCACAAACCAAACAGATCTTTAATATATATATATATATATATATTTAGCAAAATTGAGGGATACGCTCTTTAGTTTTGATTATGTTTTTGCTAATTTGTATATGCTTTGTTGCTGAGCTCGCCTTTGGGCTGTCTATGCTTGGCCCAAGATTCCACCCTCAGTTCGGTTTCCGCCGTCCTTGTGCTCCTTTTCAACACGAGAGGATAATCCATCCACTGCGCAGTGTCCATCCTTCTAGGAAATAACATGGGATTTCACCTCTTAGCTAGAATAGAGAGGTGGGGAAAAAACCTGGAGGTATTGAGGCCAATAAGGAGAACCATATGAACTCTTCTCTTCTAGAACCACAAAATCTGTTCTTGCAGGAGAGTGTCTTTTAATTAACGAACAAACGTACTTTCAACCTTAAGAAGACCATTTAGTGCGACCATTTGCGGTTTTTGTCTGGATGTCTCTGATTCTTGCTAGAAGCTGCCTCTTGCGATGACATATATACATACATACATACATACATACATACATACATATATATATATATATATATATATATATATATATATTGCCCAAGGTGGACAAGTTCCAAGCGTTAAGACCAGTATTGCTAGTTCAGCGTAAATCTTCATTATCATTCCAATTATTTGCCACAATGTGCTCCAAGATCATCATGACTATACCCAGTTGCCTGCCTCGAATCAAAAAGGCTTATTAATACTCCGAGTAGTCGAAGACTGGAGTCGAAGGAGATCAGGATGGCTGTCCGAATGTATGTGCGGCAGGTGCTCAACAAAATCATCAGAAAAAGTAACCGACAAGACTCGTTTGCAAGCACCTCGTCAATTCTCAAGCTGATTCGCCTACCATGTACTTAACCATGTCACGTAAATTTGGGACCCGAGAATCCGTAAGAGAACATTGCTGGATCTGCGGAGCGAATCCCCACATATTTGATACCGGAAAGCATCGACCCAAGATAGAACGTAGGAAGGAGTTAACTTAGATCAATCTCAACCGAAATATAGGCATACGTACCTTCCATGAGAAGCTCCACTAGTATTAGAGCCTACAATGATAATAATGATAGATTAATATATAATCTATATATCCAACATGATAAAATATTTATTCATTAAGATTATAATAATAAAAATAATATGAAAGCGTACCTAACTCCGTAACGTAAAAATGATCAATGGATTCAAGATAATAGTAGCAATAGTGATACTGCAGTTTTCTGAATTAGGCATATACTCATTGATCTCTATTGACTTATGAGAATCAAATAGGATAAAATATATATAACTTAGGAATCACGGCCCTACATATAGACAATTAATATGTTATCTATTGGATTAATCTAGTTTGGTCCATAAAAAATCTAGAATACTCAAAGTCTCTATACATATGGATCCACATCTAACTGGATACATTAAGTTTAGATAATTTATACATAAATGTGATCACTTATATATCGGCTTAATTTATACGACAACCCAAAATTTATATTGTTCACATATAAGCTCAATCATTGGATAAAAATCCAACAATCTCTCACTTGGACTATATGTGTGACCTTATAACTAAAAATTATAAAATAACTGAATGAGCTCAATATTGTTATCGCTATGAAATGCATCTATAATCATTCTGGTCCATTTGTCACACCAACATAGGATTAGAGTGGTTTTCATCACATTTCTTCGTAACTAAACTCTTAATGGTCACGTATGTAGATATAATTGAATGACATAGATCAATATGTAGATGTGTAGCATGTTAATTTTATGTAATGTGATATTAACATGCCTATTTCTAACTGATCTACCTTAAAACTATAGTGAGATCAAATCACAAACAAATATAGATTGGATACAAGTTAAAACTTTATGCTTAAACTTTTTTCTATAGAAAAATATATGGTAAAAAATGTCCATAAGCCAAAATAAAGTGTTAATACATAGAGCAAATGAAGTACCACACTCCTACTAAAACTAAACATCATCAGCTGACATAACACCCATACGAGCAACATGATCGAGAAAATATTTTGGTGGTAAAACATTAGTGAGTGGATCTGCTATCATGGAGTCTGTATTAATGGGTTATATGGACAATTCTCATTTCTATAGTTTCTCTTTAACAACCAAGTATTTAATATCGATACATTTTTGATTTTGTATAACTTAGGTTGTTAGTGGAATACTGAATAGCAGTCTTATTATCACATAACATCTTAAGAGGTTTTTCAATATTGTCAACTATAGGTAGCCCAGCGACAAAATTTTATATCTATATATCATAAGTGGAAGCCACATAACACATTACAAATTCCGCTACCATAGTGGAAGAGGTCACAATTGTCTACTTAGCTTTTTTCCAAGAAAAACACCTCTGACCATCAGGAAAACAAAACTTGACATAGACTTCATGCTATCATTGCATCTAGCAAAATCATAGTCATAATATTCTAAGATTTCAAGCTTATTTGAACTCCGATATGTGAGCATGTAATATTTTTTTGGTAAGTATTATATGACTCATTTGGCTGTTGTTCAATAGTCGAGTCCCAGATTACTTTGATATCTTCTAAGCATCATATTGATGTATGCGATATCAAGGTGTGTACACACTTAAACATGCATAAGACTTCCCACTGCTAAAGTATAGGAAAAACTTTATACTTACTTTCTTTCAAATTCATTCTTAAGGCACTGACCAAGACTAAATTTATCTCCTTTAGTAACAATGTTGTTTTCTAGTTTGCAGTTCTACATGGCATATTATTTGAGAACCCTTTTGAGATAAGCCTTTTGTGACAATCTTGAGATACCTTAAGAATGATATCGATGTATTTCTATGCCCAATACAAAAAAGGAATTACCAAGATCTTTCATCTTAATATTCTTAGCTAAAAATTTCTTGGTCTCATGCATAAAACTTATGTTATTACACGCCAACCATATATCATCAACATATAGAACCAAAAAAATGTATTTACTCTCACATAACTTATGCACATTCATCTACCAAATTCATCTCAAAACAAAAAGAGGTGATAACTTGATGAAATTTGAAATACCATTATTAAGACACTTGCTTGAGCCCATAGATGGATTTTTTAAGTTTTCAAACCATATTTTATGGATCTCTTGACACAAAGTTTTATGGTTGCACCATATGGATCATTTCCTCAATGCCACCATTAAGAAAAGTGGTCTTTAAATCCATCTAATATAACTCAAAATTAAAATGTGCACTGTTGGCGACAAGGTTGAGTAACCTTATATGCAAGAGATATCCGCTCTACTAGTGCAATGTCAGAGACACCGAAGCAATTGATACCCCCTTCGATCAAATGGTGGTAGTTTGTAAGTTTCCCGTCGTTTTTCCTAAGGAGATTCTGGGAATGCCACTAGTTCGAGAAGTTGAGTTCACTGTGGATGTATTATCAGGAACAAAGTCGATGTCTAAGGCTTTGTATAGAATGTCACATGCGGAGATGAAAGAACTCAAGGCTAAGCTGGAAGAGCTTTTGGAGAAAGGTTATATCCGACCAAGCATATCGCCATGGGGAGTGCCAGTGTTGTTTGTGAAGAAGAAGGATGGAAGCCTTAGATTGTGCATTGACTACCATGGATTGAACCAGGTGATGGTGAAGAACCGTTATCTATTGCCAAGGATCGATGACCTGTTTGATCAACTTAAGGGAGCCAAGGTGTTCTCCAAGATTATTCTTTGATTAGGTTATCATTAGTTGAGGATAACAGAATAAGATATTCCTAAGACTACCTTCTGGACAAGGTATGACCATTATAAGTTCACAGTAATTCCCTTTGACTCACTAAAGCTCCTGCAACTTTCGTGTCCCTTATGAACTAGATCTTTCATCCCTTCTTGGACTAGTTAGTTGTGGTGTTCATCGATGATATCCTCATCTATTCTAGTAACCGGGAGATGCATGAGCAGTATATGAGGTAGACTTTGACCTCTCTTAGATCACACCAACTATATGCCAAAACACTCAAAGTATGAGTTTTGGTTAGATCAAGTGGCCTTCCTTGGTCATGTGATCACTAAGGATGGTGTTGTAGTGGATCCTACCAATATTCAAGCTGCTTTTGAGTGGCTAACCCCCACTTCTGTGAAGGAAGTGCACAATTTTTTGGGGTTATCCAGTTACTACCATTGGTTCGTTGTAAAGTTTTCCAAGATTGCTCGATCGCTGACTGAACTTTTGAAGAAGGCTACATGATTCTAGCGGGATGAGAAAAGTAGTGAAGCTTTTGAAGGGTTAAAGAGGCATTTGACTTCATCCCTAGTGCTCTCATTGCCAATTGGGACTAATGGTTTTGAGGTGTACAATTATTATTCCAAGCATAGGTTAGGTTCCGTGCTTATGCAACATGGAAGAGAGGTGGATTATGCCACATGACAACTAAAGCCACACGAACAGAACTACCCGATGCATGACTTAAAACTTGCTACAGTAGTGTTCACTTTTAAGATTTGGAGACACTATCTCTTTAGAGTTTAGTGCAAGTTCTATAGTGACCATAAGAGCTTTAAGTACATCTTCACTTAGCAAGAACTGAACCTAAGATAACTTCGATGGCTGGAGTTGGTTAAGGACTATGACTTGGAATTGACCTATCATAAGGGTAAAACTAATGTGGCTGCATATGCACTAAGTCAAAAGACGTCACATTCTTTGGACACGATTATATTATCAAATCATCTATACCAAGATAACAGGAAGATGGAGACCGAACTCATGATTGTTGGAAGTCTAGAGGAAAGAATGAGCACACTCACCATCACACCTTCAATCTTTGAGGAGATCCAAGCTAACCATGTTGGTGATGCTTGACTCTGAATCCATTCCTATTTCTTCTATTCAAAACTGTTAGGTTTCCTAATTCTGGCACAAAAAGCTTCATCATGAGTAGAGTTTGAACATATTAAACAATACTTTGGCCTCCATTCAAATTCTACCCTTTTCTTAAACATTATGCCATCAGGACCTTGAATTGTAACACTATCACAAAGAGGTCTTTTAGTGTCTACTTCCACTAACAATCAAGGAAAGGTTATACGATCATTCCTTATAGTAATTAAATCAGCACAAATAGGCCTACCCACATAACTAGCTATCATATTAAGAGATCGTGAAAACCAATATTTAAGGGGAATATTGGCAAGTTTGATCCATAAAGGAAAAAATTGAAATTCCTCTTATTTGAACTTCATCTTCCTCTGCCATCTCTTAAGTATGAGAGATTTGTTGTAATAAGTCCATTGATGGGAGAGTATGCTAATGCAGTCCTCTTCACTTACAAATTTGAATACATAATACCCATCACCTTGCCATATAATCTTAGGCATAATGACATTGCTCTAATGGGATCTAACAAATCCCTACATCTAATTGTATGAAGGGGAATCCCCATACACATATCCAATCAGTGCTTACTTCCATTCATCTACCTCTTTATCTATTTCAAACTGCTCAATTTTAATAACAACCTGCCTTTCCTAGAGACTTGGTAGAACATATGAGATATTTAAACATTGTTCAAGGCACCTATTCAATGCAACCTGATCTCTCCATGAAATTATAGGTTCATGTTTAGTATTTGATTCACTAGTAATTGGCGAGGGAATAGTTCTGGTTGCATTCCCCATAGGTTGATAATTCTAATCTTCCTCAACTCCTTTAGTCATTGAATCCAAAAATATTGGTGGGTGTACATCATTCTTTTCAAATTTGTTAACATCAAATGCCATATTCTTTTCTTGATTTGTCAGGGGAATAGGAGGATTCAATATGTCTTTTGTCTTATCCACCATCTTCAAATCCCTAGTCTTTGAAATTAAAATTAGGGATTGAGTCTTCGATTCATGGACAAATTTTTTCGAGTTCTCCCCATCCGTTGGTTTCAATTGCTTACTTCTCACTAGTTTCTTTCTATCCATGATACCAGCATGTACCATAGGGCACAAGCCTATCAAGCTGGCGAAGGAGAGATCTCCGGCAAGGGGGAATTTAGAGAGAATTTGAATTCATAGAGATATTCGGTTTGTCTATTTATATTTTTGCAGTAGTTTATGTGTAAGACTTTGTTTTGGACATGGTTAGTAGAAAATAATCATGTGGTCTTGGTTACTTTCTTATGCTCATGTTGGAAAGAAGGAAGACTTAATTTTTGAGGGAATAATATGTACCTTACTATATGGATGTCATTAGAAAACTTATTATATTAGAAGTGAAACACATTATTCAGATCTTAAATCCAAGTTTCCTTTTACACAAAGTTATGTTTGTTATATTGTACGTGTGTCAAGTTGAATTTATATGTGCAAAAAAAAATGTAATGTGATTAGCTTAATATGGATGTCATTATATTTTTGTATTTATTTATTAATTATATTTTTATTTACTTAGTTAATAAGTTTATTAAAATATTAGTCAGTTAATGATTTTACTTAATTATTAAGAAATTAGGGGGAATTTTATTTTATCTTATTAAGATTTTGTTAGAATTTGTTTGTTATAATCTCCTAATTTAATTAGCCACTATTCACAAGTTTACTATTCATATGAATAGTGTCTTAAAAATAATGATTTACTCCATTCGTATAAAAGAGGAAATTATTATATCGATATGCACACTTTTTAAGGAACTAATAAAATTAATATTAAAATTATCCTTTATTGAAGAATAAAAAATCATCTAATTTGTATATAAAGAGGAAGTAATCATTTAGAGTTTTAATCTTATTTAGTCAGTCATCTAATTTGTGAAGATGTTACATGAGAGGGTGAATGTTAGTACATAAATACCTCATGTAAACTCATATTATTTTCTCATGGTGGAATTTAAGTTTTAATAAAAATATATTCCCTTTGTGATTTTTTTAAATGATTTTATCAATTTTACGTGAGTGATAAACAAAGAAACTATCTGTATTAATTTTTTGTGAGTTAATATAAGAGTTATCTAGTAAAGTCTACTATATAAATTAGAGATTTTTTAAGTGTTATTTGTGTGAGGCTTTCAAAGCTACTTTGAAGAAATTAGTTTGTATGTTTATTCATTCTTATCCTTGCCCATTATTCATTCATCATTAAATTTTTAACCCAAATCCTAACAAAGACTATTTTTAGCATCAATATTCATCCATAAATGGGTCATTCACTAAATCATTGATTTTATCATGCATCAGTAGTGAGTGGTTGTAGTATATGGAGGTAGTAGTAGATAACTAGTTGTAATTTGCACTAACTTGTGGGTCAATACATATTGACTAGTTTAATTCATAATTAATCACAAGTTTAATTATGTTAATAAAATAAAATTAAAGAAAAAATATCATACTATCATATGAAATTATTTGTGAAACATATAACTTACTTAAATTAGGAAAATATTATGATATTATTCTATGAAAGAAAAGAGCCTAAGTGTACCTATGTGGAGTACACAAATGGTTTCTTATGAATTTGATTTCATGGAATGTTAGAGGATAGGGTAAAGACAAAGAGACTTATGTTGAATAAGAAGATAAAAAAAAAGATTGGATCAAACTTTTGTTTGTATCAAGGAGTGTAAAATATAATCTTTGGATAAAAACATTAGTCAAAGAGTTTGGAATAACGAGGGCATTCACTGGGTTGTGAGTTCGGTGGAAGGTAGATTTGGCCGTCTCCTCCTTGGAAATAATGAAAATACTTTAAGTTGGAAGGATCATCGGTTAACCAAAATTGGATGGTCGTTATTGGTAAGTTATCTGATGGCTTTCTTTGTTACATTGTTAACATTTATGGTTCTTGTGATGGTAGGGAAAGGTTGGAAATTTTGGAAGAAATTTCCGACTTTGTAGAAACACAATAAGTCCTCAAAATTGTGATAAGAGACTTCAATGAATTCCTCTTATGAGAAGGTAGAAGTAGAATCATGAAAATAAATTAAAAGATTTTATTGAACAAAATGAACTATTAGAAATCCAAGGCGATAGATGTTTTATATGATTTAGGGGAGGCAGCATGAGCAATCTTGATAGATGCCTCGTGGACACTAAATGATTAAGGAAAATTCCATCCCTAAACGTGAAAATTAAAGAAAGAGTGATCTATGAACCTTGTCTATTATGGCTTCATGATGAAGAAGTGAATTGGGGACCAACTCCCTTCTAATTTCAAAAGTGCTAACTTGACCATTGACTATGCTTACCCACCATCACCAAAGCATGGAAGAATGAATATGGCAACATGTATTTTAACCAACAACTTCTAAAGGTTAAAGGAGCACTAAAATTCTAAAATAAGGATGTTTTTGGGAATATTTTCTTGAAAATCTCCCATCTAGAAGAATACTTGCACAATTTGGACATCATCACAACACAAAGTGATTTAACTGAACAAAAAAAAGTTAAGAGAAAGAAATATACAAGCCAAACCAGATTTAGGGATGAATATGGGAGAAGATTATTGGGATGATCACTCTAGGGTCCATTGGATATGGAATAGAGATAGAAAATCTATGCTCTTTCACCTCCAAGATTCTTTTAGAATAAGAATCAACAACATTAATAAAGTCGAGATCAAAGGGAAATTTCTAGATGACCTAGAAACAAGTAAGGAAAGCGTCAATGAGTACTATAGGGAACTTTTTATAGAAGATTGGAATTAAAGACCCACCTCTAAAGGCCTCCATTTTGATACATTAATGGACAAACAAGTAGCAAGATTGAATCACCCTATAAGTGATGGTGAGATTCATGAAACACTAATATCATGTGCAAATAATAAATCTTTAAGTCCAAATGGATTTAACTTCACCTTCACCAAACAATGTTGTTACCTAATCAATCCAAATATGTTGAAAGTCATTACTTATTTATGGGAAAACAATAAAATACCAGAAGGGTGTAATACTACTTTCATCAAACTAATTCCCAAAACAACAATTGGCTTCATTAATCTTAATAACTATAGACCAACCATTATGGTTGGCTATTGTTATAAGATAATCTTAAATATCCTAGCTAGAAAAATTTAAAGGGTAATGAGTAGTATCATAGGCATTAACCAACCATCACTCATTGAAGGGAGGCAAATACTAGACGTTATTCTTATAGCCAATGAGCTAACTAATTTGTGCAAAAGGAGCTAAAAGTGAAGCTATCTTTTTAAAATTAATTTCCACTGATCCTTCAATAATGTTTCTTGGGAATTATTACATGGAAAATGGGAAAGATAGGGTTCTTAATATTATGGAGGAGTAAGATAAAAACTTGTATTGAATTTGTAAGGGCCTTAGTCATTGTTAATGGTAGCCCTTACAAGCCTGTGAACCTTAAGAAAGGATGAATGCAATTGGACCCCTATCTCTAATCCTCTTCATAATTGCATTGGAAGTGATTAATAGGTGCGTGCACCAAGCAAAAAATTCTAGCCTTTATAATGGGATTGAAGTCAAACCGTAAAGATCTCGAGTGTCTCATCTATAGTATGGAAGATGATATGATCATTATATGTGAAGCTGACAGACACTTGTTAACTAAAAGCCTTTCACCTTCCCTCAATCCTAAAGTGAATTACCCTCAATTTTCCCTAGTTGGTATAAACATGGATGAGGAGCGGATTGAAAGGGATTCAAGTTGAAAAAGCTCTCAATAATGTATGTCATCATGCCATAAGGGGCACATAACTAATACCAACTCTGGTTAAGAATAATTGATCGAATGGAAAATAAGATTTTTAGCTTGGAAAAGCAAAATACTAAGTATCAGATGGGATATTAATGCTTTTGCAGTCAGTATCAGCAAATCTTTCAATCTATTATAGCTCATTGTTTCCCTTCCTAAGTTAGTAGAAGAGGAGATGACAAGGATCTAACTAAAAATTCTTTGGTACTACTCCTCAAATAGATAAAGAAAGGCATCACTGGTTAGATGGAGTATGATTCAAGAAGAGAGACACAAAGGCAGATTAGGAGTAGAACGCCTTCTTGAAAAAAAATTACTCATTACCCTTTAAATGGGTATGGAGCTTCTTGAAACCTACTAATAAGATGTGGAAAAGTGTCATCAAATAAAAGTACTCCCCTAGCCCATCAGGTAATGTGAACGACTAGCATATACCTAGAGTACGAGGAATCTTGAAGGATATCTATAAATTCATCCTGTGTGATGAATAGAAAAAAGCGATGGCTTGGGGAGAAATTTGAAGATGGATTGGTAGTGGTGATTTAACCAGGTTTTGGCTAGATAGTTGGATCAATAACTCACCTTTGAAATTCTCATTCCTAAACCTATTTACACTAGCACACAATTCCAATGACTTAGTTGCTGAGATGGGTGTTTGGGATGGTATGAGATGGAGTTGGTACCTTTAATCGAGATAAATAGTGTTTTCTTGGGAAGAAAAATTAGAAGTTGATCTTATCCTCCTTTTGTAATACCCCAAAATTCACTATTTTTTTTCTATAATAGAAGCACTTAAATTAAAACTTGTGAATTTTGGGGATGTTACTACCACACTTAGTACTAGATTGGTTCACTTTGACTGTTCTAGTACCAAGTGCTAAGGCTAAAGGAATTATTGTCAAACTTAAATTAATACTTAAAAAAAAGTTCATAGCTCATAAATCAGAGTACGCACAAAAAGTTATATATCTCAAGGTATGAAATCAAAATTCCTCGAAGGGAATAATGTCTACAAACAATAATGTTTAGTTCTGGAAAATTCAATACAGAAAAGAAATAACATAAAGAAACATAATGACATAAAGAGATAATCTGACCACTTCACTCTGATCATCGAACCAACCTCGTGATCAACACTCCGCCCCACTTGATGCCTCATGGACATCAAAAGCATCAAAATAGGCATTGCCCACCTGCACAAATTCAGAAGGGCCTCCTGCTCGTGGGAATGAGCAGCACCCATAAAAAGGGTGATTAGTACGCTATGTACTGAGTAAGGTAACCTTGCACTAAGGCCAACACATAGAAGCATATAAAACCAAGCAGAATAATAATAACAACATATAGTCCAACATGATAACGTAATAGCATACGAGCATTCAAGTAAAACATAAAATCCCATTTATAGTCCGGATTAATTAATTAATTAATCTCTTATCGATACTCATTTCACATCATGCTCTTTATCAAAACCATGCGAGTATGGGAACCCCCACTATCATAGCCGGTGGAGCGGAGACACACAGGACACAATGCACCTGACCACTATTATTAGCTAGTGGATCAGTCACACATAGGGTGGGATGCCCTAACCACTATTTCTTACTGGTGGATCGGTTGGCCTTGGCTCGCCTGGTATTCTGCTATAAGTACTTTGTAACACCACGAGTCGATACGACAATGCGAGGGATACCTTGGAGCGCTTTTGGATTGATCGGCTGGCCCCACAGATCAACACGAGTCCTTTCAGCACGCTTTGTCCTCACTCATGTGCTTCATGAGAAAATTTCAGAAAATTTATGAAACTTTCCAGAAGGTCACCCATCTTAAAATTGCTCCACGGCCAGCACGCTTAACTGTGGAGTTCTTAGGACAAAATCACCAAAAGGATGGTATACCATGTTGATATAAGTAGCCGATTCAATCCTTATAACACTCCGCACAATTTGGGGTATTACATACTTAGTGTCTTTTATGTGTCTTAGCAAACTTAGGGTTTGGTTTATTGAGCTCGAGATCTGCCGCTATTATAGCCGGTGGATCGGTCACACATAGGATAATATACCCTAACCACTATTATAGCCGGTGGATCGGTCACACATAGTACGAAATGCCCTAACCACTATTTCTTACCCGTGGATCGGTGGGTCCCGGCTCAATAATCTTCCACTTTACATGATTAATGTTTTATAGTATCTTGTTCAGAAGCATTTACCCTATATATGCATGACTCACTCTCCCTACGCCTATCCTCCAACAGGCCCGATGCATATCATCATACTCCTGCACCTCCTAACTTGCCCCAACATCCTTTCATCCATATCCTATATCACATTAGAAGTCCAACTCTTAAGTATATGGGTTAGGGCCCACTGCCTTACTCTTCCAAGTCCACTCAACGCCTCACTCTAAGGTTTTATCTCGAAACCCTAATTTAGACCCATGTGGTCCATCCTACTTCACTTCACACGACCCAAATTATTTTAACACCCCAGTCTTCAAAATTCTTAGATTCAACCCTCATCATGACGCCTTACTCCTCAAGTACACGTGTGGTCGCAAAATTGGGTAACCACACCAAACCCTAACTGGCCACAACAAACCCTAGCTTCCTCGTGTCCACATGTCACCCCTCCTTTTCTCACATTCCACTCCTTATTTTCTTTCATGCCAATCATGCTCATCCTCACTTGATAATTTACATCATCCTCTCATACTCCACTCGCCCTCATTTATTTCTCCTTTTTACCACCTTCTCAGATTAGGGCTTTTCCCCAAACCCTAGCTCAGTCTCCGATGTACCCTTATACTGTCATACGTACTATTTTCACCCAAAGCCTCCAAACACCCAAAAAATTCTTCCATTACCTTCCTTACATCCCAAGTCAACTTTCCATACATAAATTTTACTTCCATGTAGACGCTAACCTTCCCATGCACACCTTCAAACTTTTTCATGCAAACCCTAAAACTCCCACGTGAAACCCTAGATTCTTCCATTCGTACTTATATTCTCTCATACAAAACCTAGATTCCTCCATAAAAAATCATAAACTCTCATATGCACAACCATATATTCTCCCATGCAAAACCATAGATTCTCCCACTCTTTTATTTTATTTAAAATCCCCATTTAATTCACCCACTCATGGTCCATTAAAATATTTAGGTTAACTCACATTCCTTGGTTAACTTACTTCCTCATTTTCCTTTTTCATCCTTTCCACCTCAAAAAACCAAATTAAACATCCTCACATGCATGTCTTAAAGGGTCACAACACATTACATCACATTCCACATTATTTCTCCACATATACATGTCAACATATATAATAAGAAGGAACATAATCATACCTTAACTCCAAGCTACTCTATACATAAAATAGTCAACTAATAGCACATGATACACCACATGACACTATATAAGGCATCCAAGGCATATAATACACATAGCACAAATAAGGCTCTTACCTAAAACGACACTAGTCTTGGAGCACGCTCCTACGCCTCCTCAGGGCTTTGACTAGTCTCACGTATATGAGGGAAAAGCTAAGGATTAGATTCCTTCCTACCAAAAATGCAATTATTTCCTAATTTATTCTAAGATTAGGTTTTTGATAAAATAATAATAATATAATAATAATAATAACATTAACTAATTACTAATTTTACTAAGGATATAAGAAATAATAGTAATATTGTAAAATTTGATAATATAAGGTTTGAAGATTTAATTCTAATAATAATAATAATGATATTAGAAATAATACTAATAATAATAAACATAATAATAATAACATTAATACTAATAATAATAAAAATGACATAATTCGAAAAGAAAGTGAAATAAGGGCTTCGACCCTTCATCAAAATAATAATAATAATAATAATGATAATAATAATATAACTGAAATAAAAATATACTAGGGCTTCGACCCTCAATAGCAATAATAATAAAACATTAGTAATAATAATAATAATATATTTGAATTAATGGAAAAATAATAATATAAAATAAATAAAGCTTGTATAAATAGTGAAAAAGGGTCGAGAGGGTTTAGGGTTCCAGCTTAGGTTGGTGGTGACAGGCGGCACCGGCTGTGGTGCACGGGGGTGGCAGCGGTGGCCGGAAAAAGAGAAGAAAAGAGAGAAAGTTGAATGCTAGAAAAAGGAGAGGAAGAATGAAGGTGAGAGTTGGGGTGTTTATGGTTGCCTAGATGGAGAGGAGTACAATGAGGGTGGCGGCGCAGCCAAAGGCGCACGGCAGTAGTGGTGGTGGCCAAAAGGGGAAGGAGAGAAAGAGAGGAGGAGAGGGAGGAAGAGTAAAAGAAAGGTAGGGGAAGGTAGAGGGTGGTTTGCATAGCAGGTTCGAAGGTGTAAGGGGCAGTGGTTGCGGTGGAAGTAGTGGTGGACTGTGGTGCGAAGGGTGGTAGAGGAGGAGGAGTGGCTGATTTAGAAGGAAACTTTGCACGATTGGGGTAGCTCATGTAGGGAAGAATAAGAGAGGTGTAGTTAGTTAGAGGGTGGTGCAGGGAGTACTTAGGTGGGCGGAGTGGGCGGTAGCATTAGCCGACGACGGCGGAAATGGTATCTAAAAGAGCAGTGGAATTCGGGGGAAATTTTGCTGGGCTGCGAGAAAAAGGTTTTGATTTTGGATTCTTAAGGGCATATATATATAGGCTAATTAGAGAGGGATGAGATTAGAGAAGTGCCAGAAAAATAGGGCAGTTGGGAGAAGGCATCGGCCGGCGACGGTAGGCCGGTGTAGCTCGATCAAGGAAATGGGTGACTGGCCAGGAAAGAGGGGATCGTGTGCGAGAATAGAGGAGAGTGGGTTGGGTCAGAGTGGCTGTTGAATAGACGAGGGAGAGAGGGGAAGTTGCCGGTCAAATCGGGCATGGCCAGCGGCGTATTCCTTGGGTAGTTGCAGGCTGACGAGGGAAGGGAAAAGGAAGAAGAAGGAGGAGGAAGGAGATGGGGTGCAGACTGGGCAGTTTGGGGAAGAAAAGAAAGAAAGAGGAAAACCAGACCGGGCGACGGCTAAAAAAAGATGAAATGAGGTGTCCCAAACTAGGCCGCGTCAAAGAAGAGAAAAAAAGAGAAGAAAAAGAAAGAAAAGAAACGAAAAAGGAAAAAAGGAAAAAGGAAAAAGAAAATAGGTGAGTAGGGATAATTAAAATAATTTGGATATTTGGGATATTTAAATATTATAATATTTAAATAAAATAATATTTAATTCCCTATTTAGGCTAATTTTAGGATTTTTAAAATATTTTTTTCATAAATTCCATTTTAATTAGCAAATCACTCTAATTTTCTCTAATTAAATTATTTATAACATTCCTAAATTTGGTCCTATTTACTCCCTCTTATTTAAATACGATAATTTTTTAATTAATTTTTAAAATAAAATCCTTAATTAGTTAAAATACCCAATTTTTCCTAATTAAAATATTTATTAATTTCTTCTTGATTTACCCTAATTAATTCCCTTTTATTTTAATAAAAATAATTTATTTAATTAATTTTCCTAATAAAACCTTATTTAACTAAAATTCTTAAAATTAGGTTTTGGAGCATTTTACCTTATTAGTGAGTTCATTCTAGATATAGGGTTCTCGAACATATTTGTTTGGAAATTTGATGGCAGCAGTAGGTTTTCACTAGACTCAATTTATCTTCTTCTTAGGAAAGTTGAATCTCCTCCTTTCTCAATCATGGTTGGGAACCTATGGAAAATGTTTGTTCCTTCTAAATTAAGATTTTCTTGTGCCTCTCAATGTTGGAAAATTTATATATATGGGATTATCTTTTGACAAGAATGGGGAATTCACAATAGACGGGTCATATATGATGTGTCCTGATTTCTACATTGCAACCTCTCATGCGGTATTTGGACTTGGTAACTCAATTTACTGAATTTACATTGGGTTTTCCCTTCCAATATTTTAGATTCTTTCTCTTAGTGGTGATGTCACTGATTTAGGACTTTCTTCAACAAATTTTGGCTTACAACCTTCTTCATCATCCTTTGGGTCATTTGGAAGGAAAGGAATCAAATAATATTCACCAATAAGATGGAGCTTCTATGAAATTTGAAGACTCTAGTTTCACTTTAGATGAGCTGGTGGATCAAGCTTGGAAAAGGACTTTTTACACTAAAGAGGATATTGTTAGAGTACCTAATTACCTTCTTTTGATAAGATCACCCTTACCAAAACCCAAAGCAATAGAAAAGATGAAGTAGAATGGTATTTCCCTTATCGCTATGCCTTGAAATGGAATACAAATAGGTTAATTAATGGGGATTTGTGAAAGGTAGCAATCAAAGGTGTGTTGAGGAACTAAAAAGTATCTTTTAATTATTTATTCTCCAACCCCACTAATTATGCAGAGATTAATACAGAGGAGATAAAGGCCATTTACTATGCCATTAATTGGTTTCCTCAAAAGAATGGTTAAACAATATGAACCTAATGGATGAGACTGAATCCAAAAATGTTGACACTTAGTGCAACTCAAATTATGGGGGACCTTGGGCCTATCAACAACACCTCAAATTCATCAGACACGTAAGATGATCATGGACTAAGATTTCAATCATTAATAAATCATGAATTTCTAATGGAGTAGCATACATGTTAGCTATGTAAGGTTTGCACAGACAGGTGGGATTTTGTGTCTCACTATAATCATGTAGTATGCAAGAGTTTCACTTCAAATTCTCTATATGAGCTGAAATATCAAAGGAAATACATGCTTGGCTTCAGTAGATATACATGCATGGGGTTGAACCTTGGACCTTGAGTTGCCTTACACTTTGTTGTTCTATTATTTTCCTAAATTTACTTAGTGGGGTTGGGTATTGTCCTCTAATGAATGCAATGTATGGGGCTAGGTACATGGTTTAAAGGTTTTAGTTGCCTAATTTAGTTCCTCACTTTAGAAAATGAATTCTAGTAGTAGATTGCATTTCTTTGTTGATGGTGTAAATCTATGTTGTAAAAGTGCCCTCTTATTATATAGCAGATCAATCAGAGTATTGAAGGCTATGTATCTTGGTTTTTTTCTAGATAAATGATTAGCAATTACTCCCAAACCCTTCTTAGAAGGCAAGTTTAATGCTCATCATGATTTTTGTATGGAAATTCCTTTCTCCAAAATGGCTTTATAAAATTCTAATGATTAAAAAAAGAATAAATTCTACATAGATATCATGCCATTTGATATAATTTTCCATTTACAATTAAATTTTAATGTGTTTCAAATAATTTAGTTGTTGGGTAAGTAATGTAAGCTTTTGTATTACTTCTAAGCACAAAAGAGAAGTACAAATCATGTTATAGCACAATTTGCAATGTTGCTAATGTTATAGAGCACCCACATAGCCCATGAGTTTTATGTAAGATTTACAATGAGAAAACGATACAGAAGGAATATCCAAATCATTCAGAATCACTTTCTAAATCCATGAGTAAGGCAAGAAAGTGTCGTTAAAGATTTTGTTATTCTTTTCCTTCAAAAAATGGTACACTATAGCTGCCATCAGTGATTTGAGAGCCATCTTCCTAATTTTTGGTCCACAACCACCTCTTGTAGTCCACTTTATGATCTCATCCCAAGTTAGGATTTGTTGGTTACAACCTAAAAATTTGATAAGGGGAATCTACACTTCCCTTGAATAAGAGTGGAGAAAGGAGATGTGAAAGTGAGTTTCTTTTTCTAGCAAGCAAAGTCTACAAATATTTGCTAATATAAGTTACCAATTTTTTTGTGTTTGTTGCCTTTGAAGCACTACTAGCTATAAAATGAATTTATTCCTTTAGATTAAAAAGTGGACAGCAAATATTCCACGTCTAAGGTTTCATCCTAGGCTTTTTTCTTATAGTATCATATGTCAAGGAGATGAACTTTTCGTCTAATAGGACCTTCACCAATCCATCTCAAAAATTTTAATTTAAGTACCATTAATTTCATTTTAGAACCACTCTATCATTATTTTTAGTCTCATAATACAAAAATGATAAAGAAATGTAATATTACACATTTTATAATCCAGTTTGAGATAATATGAATCATTTGAATTTTTTTCTTTAAAAAAAGACATTGGATGTTTTTATTTTTTTATAATAACTTTAGGCTTTTTTAAATACTTTAGAAATTTTAAAATATATATTCAAAATATTTAAAAAAATTCATCTCTGAATATGTAATTATGAAAATTTTAGTATTTCAATAATTTATGATAACTATACTAAATAATAGGTAATATTAAAAGTAAAAAATAAACGTAAAATACATGGTACTTCTGATTCATAATTTCTCATGTTAGTTTTCTATTCCATTTCTGTAGTTTATTTTGATTTAGATAAACTATTGTTACTTTTTATTTAGTAGTGTTATGGACCTACTTCTAAAGAGAAAACATCAAAGCATGTTACACTAACCGTTCCTAAATTTGGGTTCCATCCTCCTTTTTCTTATTGGGGAGTATAATGCAAGAGCATCCAATAAACATAATGATTGTCATGTTCATTCTAATACTCAAGGTAAGGAAGATGATTTAGCTTTCTTAATTTTGGATCCTATCATGTTAAATATTCTTGATAATTCTTATATGCTTGACATTGAAAACCATTCAAGTTATTCTTGTAGGTATGTTACATATTTGCAAGAAGATGATGTTCATACACATTGATGTTTACAAGTATTCCAAGGCATGCAAGGCTATGACATACATGGGATGATACTTTACAACAAAAGATAAAGTGATGATATTCATTATTTGTATAAACTTGTTGTAAACCCTAACCCTAAGTATGTTTTATTTAAGTTAGGGTATTGCTATAATTTCATGTATGTATCTTAGTCAATTGTATATCTTTGTAATATTAATCCTTAATATCATTTAAACAATGATATTATGCTTTGGATTAAGTTTAATATGGGCTTGATTCAACCATGATTAATGGGCTAGATTAAGGAAGGATACTCGGCTGGTTTAAGCTAGTCACCACCGAGCTTTATCTCTCCTATATATACCTTCCTTGTGCGCATGATTGTGTAGAGATTATTGAATGAGAATTTTGATCAAACTTTGAGAAATTTATCTAAAGTATAATCATCCCTTTTGGGTCTATATTGAGAAAGGAAATTCAGGATTAATCCTTCCTCAAATCTATCTTCAAATCGACTTATTTGAAGGTCTTCAAATCTGTCGAAACATCCTTCACTTGTATCTTCAATTTCTTCACCTATAATCCATCAATTTACTTCGTTTCTTTTGCATTAGATCGTGGGTGAAAGCTTCTAATAAAGATTTCAATCCAACCTTCTGTTACTTTGATTAAAAAAACCACATCAAAGGTATTTTGTAACTCATTCAAAAATTCATTCATTTTGGACCTCTATATCAATTATCCTATTTCCATTCCATACCCTACCTAATTTATCAACTATAACTGATTAAATAATTTTATTATACATGAATAATTACTTTTAAATTATATTAATTAATATCATGAATGAGAATATTTATTATTAATTGGAATTATATTACATATAAATAATTATTAAAATTGAATGTCGCTATTTGTTATAATATTACTATTATTGGAAATAATTAATAATATTAATAACTAATTTTAATAATGTAAATAATAGTAAATAATATAAAATATTGTTAATATTAATAAACATTGTAAGTAATAATATTCACTTACAAATAATAATTAATAATGATAATAACTAATACCAATGTTTAATAAATAATTATTATTGTAATTATATGAAGATTATTAAATTTTAATTGAATAAATATATTATTAATTAATTTTTACATTAAGATATATTATTGTTTAGATAATACTTCAAATTATTAAGTTAACAATAGAAATATTATTGAGGAATTGGAAAGCTTGAAAAAAGAGCTACAAAACTTGAAATAAGAAGTAACTATGTTTTTAGCATACTTTGAAATAAATAAAGGAAATATGATGCATGAAATGGAAAACATGAAACAACATATATCAAAATAGAATTAAATATCAAAAGGTAGAGGAATAACTTTAGCTAAAACATTGTCACATATTTTTAACCATATCATTCCTCAAGCAACTATTTTTGTCCCTTTTATAAACTCTAACCATATTACGAATATAATCTTCATGTTCCAAAACATACACATTAAAATATTTGAATGTTGAGTTATCCTCACCTAAATCATGGTTAGAAACATTAAGGGTGAATTTGTATGTATCACATTCTTCCTCAACAGTCATATCATGTAAAATGATGCATGTTTTCATAATATTTGCCAATGTTTCTACCTTTCACATACATGCTAGCTCTCAAGAAATTATAAATCATACTTGCAAGACCTTAAATACACTCTCAAAATATTTTCTTTCTAATTCTTGATTTTTAGTATTAAAAAATTTGTCTTTTCACTTTTAATATTTCATGTAGACCGAAGGAATGTTTTCCATGGTGGGTAGATATCATCAATTAGATAGAAAACTATTTTTTATTTTTTACCATTTAGTGTAAAGATTATAAGTGCTAATCTTTGATTGAAAGTGTCATCAAACAAGGGAGATCAATCAAGGCTATTAATGTTCCAAGTATACCAAAGTATGCATGCCAAATCTACAAGTCATAAGAAGCAATAACTTCTAAAACAGTAGTTGCCTTCCCGTCACCATGATCATACTATCATTGCCAAGCCATTAGACAATTATTATATTCCCTATACATACATTCAATACTACCAAACATACCAAAAAAATCACACATATTTTTGACATAAAGCAACCAGTGAATATCTAATGGGGTTGGGGCCTTCAAGTACTTTGCTTCAAAAACATCAATAATAGCTTTGATAAACTCCTTAGCACATTTTAAATTTTTAGTGACCCTAATACATATGTAATCATCAACACTATCCGTAGACGATCCATATGCAAGCATTTTTAGTATTGTTGTGTACTTTTGAAGTACTGACAACCCAATCCTTCTAGCAATGTTTATTCATTGTTGGACATATGGATTTTGATTTTCTAAGACTAGCACAATATGAAGGAAATCATGCCTTCTCGTCCTTAATTTATGATGAAATTATTCATCTATGTATGTTGGATTTTTTTTGTAAAGTAGTTAGAAACAATATTTAGTATCTCACTTGTGAATTTATGTCTATCCACCTTTTATGGACACCTCTTTCTAGTAGTTATAAGGAAGCATTTTTTTGTTGCATTAGTTCCACAATGCAACACCAATGACTAGAAAGGTAAAAAATATAATCAATTATCACCCTTCAAGCTTATTAACTTGGGTTGAGGGGAACATCAATTTTGTCTTTACTTTCACTATTATTTTAGGCATTAGGCCTCTCACTTTCACCTTAATACATAATTGTGTTTGTTAAAATGTAAAGTATGGGTTGACGTAAGTTCTTGTTTATGAATAGATGATGGTAGATGGTGTTGTATTATTGATATCCTATAAATTATAGTATATATATATATAAGTGATGAAAGTAGATGATGATGATGATGATGATGATGATGATGATGATGATGATGATGATGATGATGATGATAATAATGATGATGATGATGATAATAATAATAATAATAATAATAATAATAATAATAATAATAATAATAATAATACATGTATAGAGTTTGGGCAGTACCAGACAAATGAATCTCATGTGAAAATTGACAATAATGATAGTGTACAAACAAATGAAAAGACACATCCAATGCAATAATGTTTTCTTAATATATATTTTTTGACAAAACACAACACCATCACATGTATAATACCAAACAAAGGAATCTTATGCAAAAATACTATAGAAGGTAGACTTTCCCCCTTGAATGAGACTCATTTAATCATGCGGCTACTACTGTGATTAGTGTCCATAATGATAATGTGTTGACAAATGAATATATATGTCTAAGTCAATGATTTTTTTTGATATATATATATATATATATATCAAACACCATCATATGTATGATGCAATACAAAGGAATCCCATATGAAAATACTATAGAAATTTGACCTTTTATTCTAAATGAGACTCAACCATTACATGTCTGATGGTGTCTACTTTTATTTAATAAAGGTAGTGTAAGGTAGCACAATCATGGAGGATGTACCATAGGATGGAATATCATGTGAAGGCAATAATTTAGCAATACTTATATTAATAAAACATAGATATATATTAAATAAACTATAAAACCTAAATGCCAGCTTAAGATTTATCTCAAAATAATATTGTAGTACTGTACACTATAGCTAAACTTTGAAATACAATACCACCACATAATACAACAATAAACCAAATTACAAGCATAAAACTCATGTCATAGTAATACTGTAGGATTATACAATAGAGACAGACTCTGGAATACAACACCAACATATAATACAACATTAAACCAAATTACAAGCATATGACTAGTGATATAGCGCTATTGTAGGAGTAAAACAACTTATCGATACTTTGAAGTACAATATAAATAAAACAAACACCAAATATAATATTAAAATATTCATCAAATTTTTATATTAAAATGCCATTTATCTTCATTATCAAGTAATCCTGCCTCTAATTGTTTCATTATTGTCTCTTGGGTTGTTGTTCAATGTTCCATTAACACAAGCATGTTATACTTATTTATATTATACTCTCCATTCTCTTACTGTAGTTATCTGTAGAGATGTAAGTTAATGTCTTGAAATGGGTCGTAGTGACTTCCAAGTTAAAGGTTTCTTGTTCATTCATAGTTCATTTTCTTTTCCTTTACCTTATTGGAGGACATAAAGAAAACTCTCATATTATTGTATCACTTGAAATATTTTCCACATTTGATCTATAGGTGTTTAAGTACGCACGTCTTTCATTGTTCCTTAACTTCTTTGATCCATAACTCCTAAATTTTGATGGTTCATCTATCTACGTGACCCTCTATTTTGGTTCCTTTCTCAGAATCTCCCTCAAATACACCAAGGCTATTTTTTTTATTAATAAGTGCATGATAGATTATGTGTGCTTTGTTCATAACATCTTGATTAGATTTCCCACTTGTTATAGCTCTTAATACCTGTTGTAATTTTTGATAAGCTAGCAAACCTTTGTTGAAATGGTTATTGTAATGAATCTAGGTTTGACTTTTTTTATAATTATAACCTCGATACTAATCATAACATTCAATAACTCTTAACCAAAATCTTCCACTACTTTGATTTTTACCAACCTCACTATCAATATTGACATTAATATAACAAATGACTAAGTTTGCATCCTCTTCTTTGGTTTAAGTGACCCGTCACCCTTTTTAATACCTTCTTCAATAATTATCTCATCTTCCTCCTCCTCTTAAGGTTGTGGTTGTGTTGAAAATGAATGAAAAGATGATTCTTAAATTTGTGAGATTCTCACATGTTCAAGGGTGGTAGGATTCTGATTCATTGAATTCATGGTAGTCTCAATTGCATCACTCCAATCCCATACGATTATTGTAATACCCATAATTTTAAATATTTTAGTTTAATCTTGGTGATCATTATTTTACTTTTTTTTATGAGGATATAATTGATGCGCTGTTATGTGCACAAATTTAATAAATAAATCATAATTTCTAAATACGTAGTAGATGGCAAGAAGGAGTCGAACCCACAAGGAATGGTATATAATCAATATTTATGTAATCAATGTTAAAACCCCGGTTATACAATATCATTTAATTCTATCGCTAAGTTCTATACTATGGAATGCTTTACTCACTAATTAATGAATAATGATATGAAGGTATTGATTATGGAATTAGGATATCAAACAATTATGGAGAAAAGAATGATTCTAAATTATTTAACGTTGACCTTTAGAAACTCATAATAATTCATCTCTTTACTTTCTCTTAATTCTAATAAATTGAATAAGCTCTCAATTTATCCCTAACCAATTAATAGCATTACAAATGGAAAGTAGTCAACTATGACCATAATCACATAAGCTTGGATAATGTAATTATATGAATTAATAGACAAGATTAATAATTAAACTTTTGCTAATTTGGAAACGTTAATTAACAATTACGTATTAACTCTGTTATCCTAGCATTGATTAAGATCTAAACTAAATAGGTAATCAATCTAATTACGTATTAATTCTTAACCTATAATGCGAGATCATTCAATTTCATCTATTAATTCAATTAAATTTCATTTAGAACCATAAATTCAAATTACGTTGTCATATGTGAAACCCTCATCCTGTCATCAAATCCTCCTACCCTATACTATCTACATAATTGTAATAATACACAATTAAATGCAATAATCTATAATCAACATCAATGATTATTAATAAATTAACAACAAAACACTAAAGGTAAGAGAAATAATAATGCAATAAAGAGAATTTACTTGCATTCAATCAAAAATCAAAACTTGCAATTAAGAGAGGAATGGAGAAGAACTTATTTACATGAATTGTAGAGTGGTGATTGTTCAATCGAATATAATGGAAACAAAGAGAATTGGAATTACAAATTACACGTGGTATCTAGAGAACATAGAGAAAAAGAGAGAATCTAATTCTCAATCTCCCCAGAACCGACTCTCGAATGTTCAGAACTTTAGAAATATATCAAGGAAAATTTTGCGCGAACGGTTATAGAATTTAAGAAAAACACAGTCCATGTTGAGAAATACGGGACCTCCATGTTTTTTCTTGAATTTTCTGCCAAATGATGAATTTTAAAAGCTAAGATTTTATGTGCTGACAGAAAAATATAGGCCGTGTTTATAAAACACGGAGGTGTCGTGTTTCTTGTTCCTTCATTATTTTCTTTATGAAATTTCAACACAAGCTTCCCTTTGATATATATTCTTTATTTTTGGTATTTTCTTCCATTGATTCCATATCTCTTGATGTGTTCTTTGCTTCATTTCCTCTTTCCATCGATTTCTCCTTTGAATTTCTTCATTTTTATCTTTTCCTACAAAATCTATCAAAAAGAGAAAAACTAGAAAAAAGATTAAATCTTATAAAAATAATGAGGAATAAATGACATTTTTACTTAGAAAAGTAACATATAAATCCCATATATCAGTAACAACTCATATTTGGAATTAAAAATTTATTATATTCATTGTAATGTTAAAGAGATTCTCTATTTTTAGTTGTAGAAGTTTAAAGAAAAAAAATTATTTTTTTGGTAACCCAAAAGTTACAATTTTCAAAAATACATTATTCTCGAGTGAAAATGTGTTGAAAGTATTTTAGAGATTATTATTTTATGGGTTCTACTTTTTATATAATTTTAAAAGTTATTTTAAATCCTTATTTTGTATAAAATAGTAAAATGACAAATAGGAATGCCATAAACAAATATTTTTTTTGGAAAAAATAGAGTAAGTAATCAAAATAATAAGATTCCTATCTTATGAGTGATGTGGGGTGTGCTATATTCTATTTATTTAAAATATTGTTTTGTTAAGTATTAAGTTAGTGAGATTAATTTGTTGATTTGGAAGTTTATGTGCATATTCATATAATCAAATCTTATGTTATTTTTGAACTTAGTTAAGATATTTTGGAGAGAGATATATTTTTTATATATAATAAATTTTATCTTTTCATTTATTACTTAATATTTTTAATTATTATCTACTAATTATTTTAACTAATATTAAATGATCAATATTTCATTATCTCATTTATCTTAATTCATAGAGAAACAAACTAGCATTTAGTAATTTGGCTATAACATGTTCGTTTGTCTACCAAATTGGAAAAATCTTTTTGAGTTGGAAAGATGAACTTAATATATATAAATTTTGTCTTTTGATTTTTTCTAATATCTTATCGCATCTTAGTAAAAAATATTAATTCCTATTGGTGAAATCTTACTTGTGTAATTTTGGTATATATTTATTTCCTAAAAGACCGTGTAAACCCATACTAGACCCTAAGAACCAAAACCATATTTTTCTTTCTACTCATCTGTCATAGCTTATGTTATATATTTCCCACTATTTTTTTATAGCTTTAACCAATTCATTAATATCTTCAATTGATTCATCAAGATCTTCAACCATCTCTAACATTATACATTCAAGATCCAATCTTTCTCCTCCTCCTCTTTTGTTTGAATTCAAGAAAGCATTATTCTATCAAGATCATCAACTCTTGAAGTTATTTTGGTTTCAAAAGGATCATTCTTGATGTTTTAAGACCTTATATTCTATATGTAAGAATTTTACATTCGTATTCCACACACGCGCGCGCACACACACACACATGATACATGTATGGAATATGATGTCTACAAAGTATGGATTTTATTTATTATATAATTTTATACTTTCTTATGACTATATATTATGCATCGTGATATGTAATATGGTTAGCCTAAGAGAATATGATTTTATGTTAAATTCATGATAGTTTTGATTTGGATGTAACTTTGCACTATTTTACAAAAATGGCACTAAATTCAATTATGAGAGTTTACCCTTCATATAATAAATCAAATCGAAGCCCTAGAAGTCTAGTTTTCATAAAAATAGTAGGCTATTTATTTTGATTTATGAATTGAAAACAGATGGAGTCATATTAAGGATTGATCAAATCTATAAAAAAAGAGTATAGCTTACTAAATTAATTTTTTGTTTGTGTTATATTGTTTTAACCAATGCTGGAGCTTTGGTGGTTATGTTAACACTAGTTATTAATGCTTGACCAAGGTTGAAAAAGCTTGATCTTTTAATATATGTGTGGTTTTGATATTTTGGTAAAAGATTTGAGTTAAGAAGTTACCTTTGTGGGGGGGTTTATATTTAAGAAAGTTTCTATGTTTATAAATTGGATAATAAAAGAAAGAGAGTTAATGAAGAATAGTTTATTATTTGTATTATGTAATCACCTTTATAAGACATTAGTATATTAATATGACCACATCTTGATCGAAACATCACCCAAGGAAAAATGACCATAATTCTCATGAGAAACCCTAATTTCACAAGATGGGCATAATTCTCTTTTAGGGAACATATCATCACCAAATTTAGTACACCATCATAAAATAATATAATTAACATCATATCCAAAAAAAAATTCCTAACTCCAACATCTTCATATGTGATAACAAGCTTGCCTCTAGAGTTACTATTTACCATAAAAGTCATTTTCTCACTTTATTATACCAATGTTTTTCATATTACCCCAAATATTCCAAGTATCAAAATTGCATATTTTAAGTCCATTCATATTTTAGAATCATAAAAATTTCATATTTGACCTATATTGACAAAAATACTTGTATCTTACCAAAAGCCTCAAATCTTAAGTTAGATAACTTACATCTTACTTAACCATCATTTAAACATATAACTTATGAAATAATTTATAAATCCATAAAATATCATCATTCCATTATTATATTCTCTATTATTATTATCAAATGATCAAACTTCTTTTACAGTAGCCACAATACCCAAATTTCCACAAAAATTTTACAAGTCCAAAGTCATTCACTTACGACAATTTATTATCTCTTTAAGAACTTAATTGATACAATTACCCATTTTCTATACTCTATCAAATCCTTAGTTCAAATTACCATATTTAGGGTTTCAAGGTAAAGCTTATCGCACGTATACCATATAAGCTCATACTTTCACGAAATACCCACATTATCATATTATATTACAGCATTATCATAACATGATATTAACACATGAATCAAGAGATACAAAAACACCAACATGATATTACACAAAAAATACACATAGCATTCAAATCCCTAACTGATGGAAACCGGTTAGGGTTTCGCAAAAGGATCGAAGGTTTAATCGAGCGCAACGTTCGATTTCCGCCGGTACAGCCTAAGGAAATCTTTCCAAAGGAAGGACCACAACTTTAGAAGCACAATTGATTCAATGGAAACTGAATTTATAAGGTGAAAGATCAAGATCGATGGAGAAGAGAACGAAACAGAAGCAGAGAATAAGCGAAAGAGAGAATCGCCAAGAGAGAGAAGAGATCGAGAGAGTTCGAGCAAAATCGAATGAAACTTTATTTCTGTCAAAAGTGTCTGTATTACATCGTATTTCCCCTATTTATATGTACACAAAAACCGTATATGATACACAATACATACAAACGACGAAACAGATCTGTTGGGCCAAGGATAAGTGTCGAACAGCCCAAAACCAAACAACACCAACTGTAGTGTCGACCAGCCCAACGCAACCAACCACAAAAATGATCCAAAATACAATTAAGCTTAAGGCTTAATTTCCCATCAGCTAAAATAACTATAGCTAATCATGGTCATTAAGGATTGATTAATCCACAATCCAGCTAGTCCAATTTAAGGACCGGGTGGCGGATTATACAACCGTCCTAATTCCCATTAGCCCATTCCGACCGGCGAATGCATCATATGGGATTACAAGAATTTTAATAAAAAGTTACAAAAACTGTACACTCCAGGCTTAATCCGAACGGCCCAGCAGACATGTTCCAGTTCACAGAATCCCATAAGCTGCAACATTATCCTATTAATTCAACAAATAAGATAAACAATTGTAAGTAATTAATTCACCGCAAATTTCAAAATTACTCAGATATAAATTTACAAGATTCACATCACTAACTATGACATGTAACTTTACATAAGGTGTCATTGGTCTCTTAACAAGTATAATCCTATAATGGCTCCTCCACTACCACAAGAAAATCACCTAAAAAAAAAAGAATACAACATAGTTAGAACTTAGAAAAATAACCAAGGGAATGGTAATTAAAATGAGGATTGGAAAAAAAAAGGAAATGAATTGAAGCTAATGAAGCTTAGCAAAAATGGAGCTAGTTGCATTGGAATGTCATGCGCCAAGGGGAGTGGATATGTGGGAATGTCACATAGCTAGGGTGGCTACATGGGAATGTGATGCATGAATGTTTTGGTTGTGTTGGTTTTTGATGTATCTAGGGGTGTGGTGGTGCTAGTGCTTGATGAAAATAGGGTGTGGTGGCATAAGGTGGTGTTGAAAACAGGGTTAGGTTGCGTTAGGATGTCATGCAACTAGGTTGGGTATCGCTTGAGGATGATGTTGTGGTGTAGATGAAGGGTTTTTTGTGTGAGGATGTAATACATGGTGTTTTTATTAACATGATTTTCTCACGTTGTGAATAACGCAAAATGTGTGGTGTGACAAAAAAATATAAACTCACTACACATAAATGGAAGAGCTTGTAATGGAATCAAGTAGAATGAATATAAGAATGGATAGGAGGGAGTCTGAGGAGGGTTTGGTGAGCCATTAAATGAATTAAGGAGAAGATTATTTATGATAGTAGATGGTGTGCGAGAGGGATGAGATGTGAAAATGTGTGAGGTGTGGTGGTGTGGTGTAGTTTGGCATAGATCAATAGGGCATGACAGTGGATAGTGTGAAGGTTACTTGATTGAGGTTGGGAGATGATGGAGGGGTGAAGACTTATTAATAGTTGGGATAACTAGGGAATTTTAGTTTGATTAACCAAACCAAACATAATTTAGTTAGTAAAGAAGGGAGGTTATGTGAAAGAAAGGAGAAGAACCAGGGAAAGGAAAGATGAAAAGGGACAAGGGAAAAGAAATAAAATGGAAAAGGAAAATAAAAGGATAAAATGTCTAATATTAAGTTCAGAGTTTATTTAAAAATTTAGGGTTATGGAATTAAGGTAGATTAAAATACTTAATTACTGGAGATTAGGGTTAGGTTGAATTTTGGGTACTATAGTTGGCCTTCTAAAGTTGGGGATCAACAATAGCCTTTTCTTTTTTGTATGGATATTAATTTATTTGAAATATGTATTTGATTAAGGCTCATTGTCTATTTTATAGGCTTCTTCAAACATCATTTAAAGGGTATACACACTTAAAGGTAGGACGATCAAGATGGTAGGTCTTTAGACTTTTGTTATCTCCTTTGGAATATGTCCATTGCGATGTCCTAGGTGCAATTTCTAATCATTCTGTGGTTGGTGGTAGGCCTTCAGACTTTAACTTGCTAGGTGACCTTGGTTGGTTTACTCACTTAAATAATTGGATGTCATGATCATCTAAAGTAAATATTAATTATAATACCCCACAAGTTTATACCCATACTTATGCTAGGTGACCATTATTCTTCTATTAGTTCTATAAAATTAATAATCCATAGTTTTAGTAATTATTAATTAATAAATAATGGTTTATGTAGTACTTATTACTATAATAATGTGTCGGTTGTAAATTTAAAATAAAAAACAATAGCTATTGAATAGTCAAGTTTAATTTGACAACTTAAAACTTATATTTATTAATTATTATAATTATCTTTTTCACTAATATTTTATCTTTAGTAACTTTTGGTTACTAACTATTTGTTGGATACGACAATTACTTTATTTTATTAATGATAATAATTTAATAGGCAAGTAAAAAAATAAGTATTTTCCTAACCCTAAGGGTGTCTTACTATTATATTAATAGCTAGTCAATTTATGGGAATGTAAACTCAAACACTTGTGACATACTCTGATCGTCTTCTCCAACAGTAATCTTACATCATTCTCTATCCTTATAATAACCACAGAAGAGGACCATTGCCTAATAAGCAATTGTAGATCAAGTTATTTTTATGTAACATTTTTTTCAACCTTTCCTATATATAAAAATAATTATATACTTGTTTTTCATAGATTTGAAATTATGAGTTTTATTAATATATGTATTTATATAGGAGTTTGATAAATAAACTTCTTCGAAGCACATGGTGATTATTTGTTTTGTGTGCTATTTAGCAATTATATGAAATATGTGGTCTTATTGGATTATTTGTGATAGTGGTGTCATATAAAATGTTGGTTATGCTATTTTTGCAATTTTATTAAATATTCATAAGCTTTGATGGATTATTTAGTTTTGATATATGATGTTGGTTAAAGGGTGACCCGAGTGGCCTGCCATTTTTCTTGAAAATTTTGTATTATGGAGAATTATATTTTTGAAAAAATATAATATATAGAAGGATATTTTTTAATACCCCATCTTTTTGTGTAAAGTGTTGAATGAGAAATTATGCAAATTTCGGTGTTCGATTTTGATTTGGCGTTACGATTTGGTTTGAGGCAAAGTTAAATTTTAAATGAGGCTAAAAAATTAAATTTAATGAGTTTTTTAAGAGAATTGACCGATTCCAAGAAACTGAATGACTGGTTCATTGTTTCAACAAAATATTTTTACTTGACTAAACCTATCGACTGGTTGCGAAACCCATCGACTAGTCTGTAAAATAGTCCACTGATAGGCCAAAACCAATTGAATGGTTTATGGAGCTGGGCATAATTTTGAAACTCAAAATTTTGAAAAAATTTCTTATACTAAAATAGAACTTTGTTAACCTATGCCAAATTGTTCCTAAGAGATTCTTTGCTTTTCATGATGCATATGTCCTGAAAATACTACCTTAGATTGATCAGAGAAGTTGATTGGGACAATTGAGGGGGGTAGATGACTTCATCTTTGTCTTCTTCGACCTCTCTTTTCTACACATTCCAAGATCATTACTTCGATCTCAAACCCAATTTTGCTCAATTGGGAGATTTCTTCCATGGTGAACTTCTATTACCCCTCTTATATATTGCATTTTTAGACAAATTGACCTACACTCTGCTAGAATTACCATTTGAGCTCTGGATGATAGGCCAACATATCTTGGATGAAATCCATCCATCTAACTCAAATTCAAATGCTAAGCATTAGGGTTTTTGATTTGTTCTTGACCACACTGTGATTTATATTGATTTATTGGCTATAAAAAGACCTGATAGCCCCTTTTATTCACCTTTATTTTAGCCACTAAAAATATCTAATCTCTCTAGCATTCACCTTCTCCCTCTATACTTAGATCCTTATAGCCGAATTCCTTTCACTCTTCTTATCCTTTTTCTAACTCCCTCTTATTTTAATTATTAAACAAGAAAGAGGTAGATTTAGGAAAAATATTGAGTTGTTCAACTGAGTATCCTCTATTTTTCCTTTGGGTGTGGTTTGCTCATTATTTTCTTTCAATTTTGGGTTTAAATTTATAAAATTTATGCACGAATTTCTAACTTAAAACTTATTTTTTTTAAGGTTTTGAAAATAAAGGGTTTCATAGGTTGAGATTTATTGTTTAAGGAAAGTTTTGTATGCATCAAGTAAGTTATTCTTGCTTCTAAGATAAGTTATGAGTAATCTTATATGATATGAAAATCTTCAATATGATATTACATGTTGGCATGAATATATAGCCTACAGAACTAGATTTGGGTGGTTAAATTATATATTTTGAGTGAAAAGCATGAATCTTGAGAAAAGATGAGTTGTGATGATAAATGTTGAGATGTGTAATTAAAGTAAGCTAAAAATATGTTATGTGATGTTGGAACATGTTCTAATGTGGTATGATAAATATTTATAAGCATAATCTGCATAAAAATAATTATTTAGTGTTTTTGTAGGGAAAACCGATTAACTAGTTCCTAGAACACTTGACCGATTGACCCAACCCATCGACTAGTAAAGCTTGCAAAGACCTTCGTCTTTCTCTCTACTTAAACACATCGACTAGTTGGGTAGAACTAATTGACTAGTCTATAAACATTCAACTGTATTTTGCAAATCAATTGATCGGTTTGAGGAAAAAGCATGGTTTGGCAGTGCAAAATCGATCAAATAGTCGGCCCAAGCCGATTAATTGGTAGGTGTAATCAATCAACTGGTTGGACTAGACCAATCAATTAGCTTAGTTGGTTTGTGTGATTTGGTTCCTTTCGATTCAATTATTCTTTGAGGCTATGCATGGGATTGACTTATAATTATTTAAAGGATAAAATACAAATATTATCATGGATTAATGACTGAATGTATGGATTAAATGGACCGTGATTTATGACATACTCAATGAGTATTGTAAAGGCTAATGGGTGTACCTTATATGAAATGTCATGTTTTTTGAGATAAAGAGCGATGAAGCATGACATGTACTCAAATGAAATGATATAATGGGCATGAATGATGTTGGACAACATAAATGGAAACCTGGCACGTGGTTAGGAAATAGAAAGGATTAATATGAATGATGTTGGCCAACATAAATGAATGCCTTGCTTGTTCTTTGTATGGGCCTTGTGTGATCACTTAACCCCATGAATGATGTAATAATCATGTAAAGCAAAAGACAATCGAGTTTTGTATACAGTTGGATTACTCAATCCTTGATTAGCTATTGAGGGTTAGTCTACCTTTAGGCATTTATTGGTGCCTTTGGACTTCGCCTTCGGGTAGGATCCTAGTAGATATTTGTGCATTACCTACTCTAAACACTGATGATATATTATGGGATATAAATACTAAAGTGTTTGGTTACCTATGTAGTTGTATTTGGCTTGGACCTATGTCCATTGTGGTTGGCTTCGAGCTGGACTTATGTCCATTTGGTTTATTGGTTTCAATCTTGACTTTATGTCCCTTTTATTTGGATAGAATTTCATAGTATGTGAGACCATGGGATAGTGCACATTCCATCCCTCGATAATGAATAATTGGATAATGATTATAACCAATGGTTTGGATGATAATAAGGGTAAAAGTTGGAATGAATACTTGGATAATGGCTTGAATGGATAACTAGTTAATAATTGGAATGATTTAATAGATGTTGACCTATATAAATATATGGATAAGGAAACGGTATGACCTAATGGATTGATTAAGTTGGAAAATAAACCCTAATGTTCATCTAGCTAGTCTGTTTACTATGTGTGTGTGATTTCCTATGATAAGGATCATGATACACTTTGAGTTGCCTGAGTTATGTATGATAGTATATATTAATGCATTACTATACTTAATTATATGTCATTGGCATGACACATATTAAATATGATATCAATGTCATGATATAACCTTATATGTTTGTGACTTCCATTGAGGAGGCAACTTGACTTACTTAATACGTAGCGTACTGATGTACCCGTTTTCTTTGACACATGCTCATTACCATGAGCAAAGAGTCATGTCCAGGTTTTTTTAGATAATCAATAGTGGGCTTACCTTAGCTTGGGTTCGGGGCTTGAGAGCATGAACATCTAGAGGTTTTTATGTGGTCTATGATAGATGACAATTTGGGTTCATGCCGTAATCTTGTTTTATAATTAATATAGCCTTGCATTCTTAACTTATCATTCTTCCAGTGTTTGACTTTATCGGGGACCATTAGGGTCCTTTATTGTAAATGATTTTTTAAATTCTTTTGTAACTTAAGTTTGCATACTCTATTTTAAATTGGTTGGTTTGGTTTTAACCTTGTATCTAGTATGGGACAGGTGGTAGAAGTCTATCCTGTGTTAGGTACGGCAATAGCATCCGCTTTTTCCTAAGTGTGTTTAATATTTCCGCTTCCACATTGTTTTAAAATGAAATTTTTTGGTAGTGAAAAATGGGGATGTTATAGGTTGGTGTCAGCGTTTTTTTTAAAAACACATTGCTTTCAATAATAATTAAGCTAACACCACAGGTTTTATCAAAGATTTTTCTTAAAAATGCATTGCTTTCGAGGATAACTAAACCGATACAGTGGTATTTTTATTAGATTTTTGTCTTATAAACTTGTCGTTTTCAACAATTTTCAAGCTGATACCACAACATGGTATCGACCTTGATTGAATTTTTTTCCCTCTATTTTTTTCAGCGAGTTTAAGTATTTCTAAACCTATAATTTTCATGAGCGAGAGTGGGTTGGGAATGTGCTGTAGATAGTATTTATGACAATTGCTATACGAGTCTTGGCACTTAGTAAATTCATTTCTCCCTTAATTACTTCTTGTATCTAAGAGTCAATGGTTGCTAATCACCACTACAAACTTATTGAGGCATTCATTGATACTGTCGGAGCCTACATGGAAGGCCAAATTCAAGCACCACCGGTGCCGGTAGTTATACCAATTCCAGAGGATTGGCTCAAGAGGATTGGATATCATCACCCACCGATATTCGAGGGCCAAGTGGACCCTGACATCATGGAGAGATGGATTAGGGATATGGAAAAAACCTTCACTACCTGTGGTTTTCCTATGGATAGGAGGGCGGACATGGTGGTATACTATCTAAGAGGAAGGGTAGACATGTGGTGGAGGAGCGTACAATGTAAGGGTGGAGAACTTACAAGATAGGGACCATTCGTGGAGGCGTTGTGTGCCCGCTTCTACCCAACTCAGCTCCTAATGAAGAAGTAAGATGAGTTTATGGATCTTCAGGAGGTAGGCATGTCCATTGATGAGTACTACACACGATTCATGGACTTAGTATAGTTTGCTCCAGAAGTTAAGGCCAACGAGGCAATGCAAGTCCATTGCTTCAAAATTGGTCTAGGGATCAAATATTAGGAGCTCTTATTGGGAGTGACTCCGCTAAACATGGCAAGGATGGAGGAGTAGGCTTTAGAGGCTTCCCAAGTCATCCAAGCCCAAATTGCTTAGTTGGGGAGTAAGAGAAAGTTGGAAGGTCACCAACATCCCAGCAAGAGAAAGAAGGCCTTTTTAGGAGGAAGCTTGTTGCTTACATATGGTAGGAGCATAGGGTCGGTACCTCGAGTTGGAGTTTTGTCTGGGGGTCTTGCCGAGGAGAGGCACTACCACTGTAAGTAATGTGGAATAGATCACCCAATTTAGAGGTTTGTCCTTTCATTCAGTTCTAATTTCCATTAAGTTTACTAGAAATTAATATTTTCTACATGCTTGAGTTCATAACAAAGTTTGATGTATTTTCATATTTTAACTAGTCTTAGCAGCTAGTATAAGTAGAAAAATGAAGTCTACTTACACTAATTGTGGTGGTAATACTCTCGTCCTATTTAGCTTCTGCATATATATTTACTTATTTCCCTTATATATTGGTTTTGAAAAATGGGAGTTTTACATTAATAATTAGATATTTTTTTCCATGTGGTTTCCCTATATGAACGTGGGTGTGTGTATATATATATGTGTGTGTGTGTATATATATATATATATATATACACACACACCACTCATTTGTACTTTATGTTAATTAGTTAATCATCTAGCCAACTTGTTACATATTTTAAAAGGGGTGGAATGATCTATAATATATATGGTGAGCAGATAACCAAGTACAACTTGGGTATGAACATATTCAATATGTGGATGACATGCATAGTGGGGAAGAATGAGAGTGGTAGTAATTGTTTAGAGTTTTATTTATCATTTTGATCTTATTTATGATTTTTAGATGTAATTAATAATTATAGTTTCATGGTGGTTGGTTGTAGTATGCATTTTTTATTTTTGTGGTTTCCTTTAGTTTAGTTTTTTTTAGTCTATTAAACATTGCTATTTTCTTTTATTTAAGTTAATAATAAAGTTTGAAGTATTTTCTTATTTGTAAATATTCTTAGCAACTAGTAAAGATGAATAGTTGTATCTACTTATATTAGTTTTGGTGGTAATACTCTAATCGTATTTAACTTATCCATATAGTTTCCTTGATTTTTTAGAGGATCTGTTTTAAAAAATGAGGGTGTTACAATTATATCCTTAGATGAAATTTAATAAAGGAATTCTAAAGTTGGAATAATATGGTAGATTTTGAGTATGAGAAAGATTTGGGGTACTTAAACTAGTTTAATAACTTTCTAAATTTTGCATTTATGAAATTATTGGGGATACTCGCACTAATTTGAGAACTTCCCATATCACATTAAAAAAATGTGTGGGAACTCTAAAAAGCATAACATTTAGGTATTGTTGGTGCATTTGTTGAAGATTACTTTCGGGTTAGGCAAATGGATAATTTTGCTCAAATAATGGATTTTGTGGAAATTGTGGATTTTGTAAAATTAGAGGATTTGGGGAAATTTTTAGATTTTCTAAAGTTTAATGATTTTTTGACTTCATATCTTTGCCTCTTCCTATACCTTTGGAAGGCATTGTCAACTAGTAAATAATAATAAAAAGTATACTAACAGTATATATATATATATATATATATATATATAGAGAGAGAGAGAGAGAGAATAAAAATACTTATTTGCAAGATTTGTAATAACAACAATAATAAACAACAATTAAATTCATAGCATGAAATTAATAACAATAGTAAAAAAATTAAAAATAATAACTACAACCCACAAACATAACAATTTTTAATTAAGATAACATTAATAACAACTATCATTCTTTTAATATTAATAATAATATTTAAGATAATAGCATGAAATTAACAATAATAGTAACAATATTCAAAATAATAACTACAAACCAAAAACAAAACAATAATAATATTCAAGCTAATAGAATAATTCTTAAAATAATAATATCAATATTGTTAGAATCGAAATTGTGCCTAAAATTTATGGGAGTCATTAGGTTTGAATCATAAAATTGGATTGTATGATCATAAGATTTTACAAATACCAAAAAAATAAAATATGAAATTGATAAAATTGTATCCTATAAAACCCTATAGCTGAAGTTAAAAATACTAAAAAGATTATTTTTAAGCTCTTTTGGTCACTGATAAAGTTGTTGTAACTTAAAGTAACACAATTTGTGGAAGTATATGCATAAAGAAAAAAAATTATTATATAAATTATGTATAAAGAAGGTTAAAACACCACAAAAAGGATAATTAAAAATTAAATAGAAATTATTAAATAAATAACATCACAAATCTAATATATTTGTTTTACACTACATATAAAGTTAGGACTCTTTCATAAGTATTTTTTTCTCCAACAATCATCTTTTTTGAGATATTAATATCATGTATGTGCTTTCTTCACATTGGTTGGTAGTATGTAAAAATAATATGGGTTGATGTTCAAAGTTAGGGAAGAAATCACCGCTACATAAAAACACATAGACGACGGTTAGAAAAGTGGTATACGCGGCGATTACAAACCGCCACCTAATTTATTGGCATATATACTATGTACAACAGCTCTAAAAACTACCGCATAATTATTTTATTTTGGTTGAAAAATCATTGGAACCATAAATTTATACGGCGGCTTAATTAAAAACACTGTCATGTAAATCTAAAATACACAATGCTTATTAGCCAAAACCTCTGTGTATATCCTGATTTATTTTGACATAATAATTTTGATCATTTTCATACCACATTTTTTTCCCAACAAAAACCTCCATACGTTTTCATGAGGCTTTCACCAGCATTATGAGTATTCGTCTCATCCAAAATAAGCAGCCATAATTCATAAGGTTCACATTAAAATAAAATAATTTTATACTTTAATCATATACCTTGCATACAAAACCTTATATAAAATTTCTTTTTTCATTCATATTTACACTCTAGGTACAAAAGTTAAAGGAGCATATATGATCCTACAAATTATCATCATAAAAACTTGTAATAAAATCTCACCATTCTTTCCTAACTTTATTAATCTTTTTATTATCATATTTGCAAAGCTCAAAAGGTTGATATACCTACAAAAGATGGAAAGTACCATGTTCATATTAATGTATATAGCTAATCATAATGAATATGAACTAAAAAAAATTAAATACATACTTCTCTTTGTCCCATCCAATGTTTGCAAATAATTTCATTCATGAATATTACGACTTAGTATCCATAACTTACATTATCTTATTGTCATGGACACTAAAAAAATATATAAATTACATTATCTTATTAGTTTCTCATATTAAATATTAAATGACAATGATTCTTAAATGATATAAAAACCACAAACCTTAATTTTGTTTCCAAGACATACCGGGGGTGGTGCCCTTCCCTTTCATTCTAAAAATTATTATTATATAGATATATTTTTACACTCCAACAAATAATTTTCGATCAGAATGAGGATTTCCATCAATTGAATCCAACCAATATGTGGTGATTAAAAATTATTGCAATATCACTAGTACCTAATATATGTCAAAGAAAAAAGGAGCAAATAAGTGGGATTATAGAGTCATCTTCATCGCATTTACTACATATGGAAGACGTTATGGAAACCGTGCTATCATACCCATTCAAGACATCAGATAATAAATTATATTTTAAGAACTTATGACTATGAAAGAATAAATTACATCTATAGTATCAAAATTGCATTATGCTAATAATTAAAATAAAGTCAAACATGAAAGCATTTAAATTATCTCGTATATGTTATTATATGTTGATATTGTAACATTTCATCTTGTAACAAATGTAAAATACTCTACCGCAATCTAGATATTCGCATCTTTTGACTTATGCGTAAATCCATTAGGAGAGGAATCCTAATAGAATTACCATCCAATGATAGTGCCATGTCCAAATGAAACCTAAATTGAGGTGATAGGTCAACATGATTAATTATTATTTTCATTCCCAAGATTTTTTGTTATTTCATATGATCTTTTTTCCCTTTCTAGCTAATAATTTTTCTATAATATGACTACCCTAAGTCACTAAAAAAGAGTGGATGACATAATTATTAGATCATATATTATCACTTAAGTAACGAGAATGTAATCTAAAATTGAAAAATTTTAAGTTACCTCATCCTTGATAATTACACGATTATTCAATCATCCAAAGAATTGCCTTGCTAGTAAGCACAATACGGGTATATCCTCTTCTTCGCTATTATATGCCACATCTAGGGGCACTCGCTCTATTAAGTATGCCTTGAAGACATTATGAATTAATACCCAAATTTTATTAAATCTCAATGGTTGAGTATGAAAGGTTGAGTTAGAATCTATAAATGTAGTAATATTTGCTACAATAGGCCTATCCTCTATGACTTGTAAGTCATAAGGATCCTAAACCTATAATTAATAGTCAAAATATTCATGTTCAAGTCTATAGAGTATAGTGTGGTATATTACCTCATTAATTTTTAGAAAGGGTATAGGAAAACTAGATGTGGGGGTTGAACTAGACATTATAAATATGATGACATATTGTGATCCTAACCCTATAATTAATAGTCAAAATATTCATGTTCAAGTCTATAGAGTATAGTGTGGTATATTACCTCATTAATTTTTAGAAAGGGTATAGGAAAACTAGATGTGGGGGTTGAACTAGACATTATAAATATGATGACATATTATCTAATCTCATAATTGTGATTCCCTCAACATTGCCATTTCTTTCTCCATCTGCTTAAAATTTTCCTTTGAAGGGTGAGAATTAGGGTGATGTCCTTTAGATAGGTTGAACCTATAATTATATGTCCTACATCAGCCACCATGCTTATGAGTGCCTAATGCATGTGTCAAAAGGTCATTTAGACCCTCTCTATCAAAATCACTTGCTGGATAGTCCTTTCTCAAACCCTCTTTTTTAAAGTAAGAAAAATAGTTAGGGATAAGTAACAATATTAAACTAAGTAAAGAGAAATATTGTGTGCCTCACAATTTTCTCAACCATTTGTTGAGTTGGTTCGTTGTCAGGCTTTGTATTCTTTACCCTAATATATATCCAAACATCAATGTGCTCAAGAGGTACATATGGGGTTTGGGTTATTTCTACTTGCTCCATTAGTTGTTTCTCCTATTGCATCAAGTAAAAATACTTAGTAACAATATTAGAACATAAAATCATGGCATAGAGGGTTGTGTGTGTGTGTGTATGCATACCAAGACTTATCTAGCTACCTTGTTGCCTCTATGCTCTATCTTGTTAGCATAATTATTTTTCTCTACATTAGCTTTGCTCTTAGTGCTCTTCTCCTATCACATTGAATAGATAGATTGTGTTAGTTTGAATCATAAGATAAGTTAATAATAATATATTTTAGGTACTTTATAATCCTATAAAGTCCTCCATAAATATAACTCCCTTCATTAGTTAAGGGTGATCACATCCCTATATGTATTTGGGGGAGTGGACATGATACTACCATCAGCTGCATACATATGGTTTTTAGCCATCCATGACTTCCAGTCCGTCCAAGACATTAAAGCTCGACTCATAACAAGTTTCTTATGTTGTGATCCAACATTAAACCATTGCTGAAATATTTAAAAAAAATAGTTAGTATGCATATAATTAAACTATCACATGGAAATAAAAAAAATTGTTTCTATTTCTAACATTCAAATCATTCCATAGTGTTATCCCACACCCTATCCTTTAATGTGTTTGGGTCATCCCTCTAAGTTTGATAAGTGGTGAGGATGTGTGCACGAGTACTAGAGTTACAATAACCAATGAAAAAATCGCTATTTAGGCCCACTAAATACCCTGATTCATCAAAATTAACATTAAGTACAATGTCCTTTTCTTTGTTTCTAATAATTTCTGTCAATTTAGTTTTTCCCCTTCTTTCTGTTTTTCCAACCTATTAAGCATGTGTATCATCTTCACATGGATCCATACGTGAAATAATAAATACAAATTATAGATTAGGAATTAATTTAAGGAATATGTGATACGATATATTCAAAATACAAAAAATAAACCTATATGTACAAAATAAAACAACACATAAGAAGCAATTAAAGTAAAGCAATAAATATACGATATGATATATTTAAAGTATAAAAAATAAACCTTTATGCACAAAAAAAAATAAAAAAACGCATAGGAAGTAGTTAAACCTTTCATCTATAGCACTTTAATATGTGGAGTGTGAACTATTTATGCACAACCTCTGATTCAAGTACATAAAACCTTATTCATGATCATATCCCGCATACAGGTCATCGATAACGTCATCATGGTTAGATGAGAAAAGTAAGTCAATAGTTAAAACAGTATCCCCTTGTATATCATCTTCTCATATTTTTTTTCATTGAAGACAATGGAACACCATATATCAACTGGGTCATTAACATAGAATACTTATTTTACTTGTGAGGATAATATAAATGGATCTAGCTTATGACCAAGTCTTGAAAAATCCAACCTTATAAATCTAGATTCCTTAGTAAAAACCCTATTCTTATTGTCAACCCATTTATACTCCAATAAAATAACTCTAAAAGTGGTGTAATCCAATAGCAAAATGTACTCAATCATGTTATCATATGACATTGATGCATAAACAAGGTTTTTTGTCTCTAGCACTTGATATATGTAAAGCTTATGATATTAAATTCACACTACTATTTTGCATATTATTCTTATTATCCTACTCCTTTATGTGGAAAGTATAACCATTGACCATATATGAGTTATATGACATCACTTCCCTACAAGGAGGGTGTGACAACCATTACTAATCAGTATCAAATTCAAATGATTGAGACAACAACCACTATGAAAAGAAATTAGTATGTCTATCTAATATCCATTTCTTGCTCTTGGATGGATTTGATGCCCTCAAATATTCATTTGTTGATCCACATATAGCTAAACATCATCTATAAATTAAAGGACATAGAGGCGAGCTTGTGAAAATATTTATTCATCATCAATGATAACCTTGTGAAATCCTTTGCAGTCTTTTCCTTGCTCCTCTATACTTGAATGTCTTGGTTTAGGAGGCCCTATCGCATTAATATTGGGTAAAGACTCCCAACATAATTATATTACCTCCTCTACAACATAACTCTTAATAATGCAACATTTATGCTTACTTAAATTCCTCACATATCCTTTTAAGAACTTCATATACCTTTCAAATGGCTAGATACAATGCAAATGAATTGGCTCACATAATCTAACCTCCCTAACAAAGTGAAATATTAAATGAATCATGATTACAAAGAATGATGGAGGAAAATAGGTCTTAAGCTAGTATAATATAGTCACAATCTCACTCTATAATTTATCCAAACTTGCAGGGTCTATAATATTACTACATAGTTCCTTGATGAAAACACCCTATAGGGGGGTGAATAGGGTTTTGTGGAATGGAATGACTAAATAAACATTTACACATAATGTAAAGTGGTTCAAGAGTGAATTACTCTTTACATCCACTACTACATGGTTTCCCCTTTTATATATTTGAAATAGTGACGTGTTTTATTGATGATCACTCTTCTCTCGATTTATGAGCCTTACAATCTCAATGATCCTATAATACCCCAGAAATTTGCTTAGCTTAATCCTGCATCATTAATGCCCTAATTTGATTCTAATATCAAGAAATCTTATTTTTATCCTTAACCTAATTTTTTAATTCTAAAACTTTTATCGAAACCAAAACCTTAACTTAGATAAATCATAATTCCTAAACCAAAATTAAAACCCGTAAAAATTTCCACTAATCTAATCCTAACCCCTAACCTCTTCTTTCTTTTTCTTTTCTTTTCTTTTCCTTCTTCTCCTATGCCAATTTTGTGGCGTGAAGGAATTGGGTTCTACTGCACCATGACACCATCACCCTACCACCCTCGTGCCTCAGCTGCACCATGACATCATCTCCCTCATGCACTATAACAACCATCCCATCGCCCTTTTCTTCTTCCTCTACTACCTTTTTCACCCTCGTACACCACCATCACCTCCATCATCCTCTGCAAAAAAAATTCCCCACTCGCACGCCACTACTCCCCTTCCATTTTTCTCCTTTATGGCATGCCACTATACTAGTATATATACTCCTCCACCCCCTCCATTTTATTGTCGTCCATTACCCCTACCTAATCTCTTTTTCTTTCTTCTCTTCTTCCTTCTTATTTCTTCTTCTTCCTCCCTGTTGCTACCCTATTTCAGCTTTTGCACCACCCATTCCACCACTATGCACATGTCGGCCACCACTCGCCACCCATTAGCTGGTGGACTCACCATCAAGGTCGCCTAACCTTCCCTTCGCCATCACTGGCCATTGCCGCCAACCACTGCCTCTTTTTCCTTCTTCTTTCTCTCATATGTTGCACTTTTTTAGAGTGCACGGCCTCAGCATAGTCGTGCAACACTAAGAACTTCCTATCACACAACTGTGAAACCTTTGCACCACCTAGCCGTGTGTCATATTTTCTCTAGGCCTAATGCTTCACAGCCGTGCAACTTTTGCACTACCTAGCTATGCATTACTTTTTGTCTCGACTAGGGGTTGCACCGCCTGCTACACAACTATGCAACTTTCCATTTTTGGTTGTGCACCCCTACTTTCACCCCCAAATCTTGTCCAAACACCACTAAAATTTAACCATATCTCCACCACACATTCCTCCACACCTCCATACAACTCAAGCTTCCATTTGACTCTATTTATTTCCATATTTACCCTCCTCTACCTTAACTTTCCCCTCAACTTTAATCTTTGATCCTAATCGTATTTTATCTTATTTTGGTATGTGATCTTGCGATGATCTCCAAGGAGGTCTAAGATTTACATGCATGGAGCCAGGTATCTTTGTTGGTAAGGATACATGTCATAGTAAGGGTTTTATGTGATAAAAGTATTTTTTTATGTGCTTTTGTGTTGAGTATGTTGTATTAAGTAATGTATTTATGGAAATGTTATCAAATGATATTTTTGAGAGTAATGAAATTATGTAAATACATCCTTGGGTATAATTTTGGATATAGGATATCTATGGAAATGGAGGATATGTACTTTAGATAATTATTGAAAATTTATATGTATTAGTACATAAGGTCTTTGGGAGAATACGGTTATCTTGACTACCCTAAGGGTATTATGATCATTTGAAGATAATTATGTGGTCATACTTATGTTGTTCAGTTGTATGTCTTGTACATTTATATGATTTCAACATGATAATATACAATCAACTATAAATAAGGTAATAATCATTTAAAGTGAAAGATTACGTCAGTTGGGCCTAGCTGTTTATATAGGTCCGTTCCGCCGGATAATAATAGTGGCTCGGGTGTGTTATCCCTGAGAGTTGCATTAATCTGTTCCACCTAATTAAGAATAGTGGGGCCCCATACTCAAAATGAATGAAAATAAAATAAAAAGATAAAGTATAAATAGAAAGATACTAATCATGTAAAGTGGAAGACTACGTAAGTCAGGACTGAGGTGTTGAGTCTATTCCACCGGATAACAATAGTGGCTCAAGTGTGTTTTCCTTGAGAGTTGCTTCAGACTGTTCCACCATTTTAATAATAGTGGCTCAAGACTATTTTACTCTAAGAGGTGTTAGGTCTGTTCCACCGAATAATAATAGTGGTTCAGGTGTGTTGGCCCTTAGAGATGTTTCAAACTGTTCCACCGGTTTAAGAATAGTGGGGTCCCTATACTCAACGTAAATAAAAGATTGGAATATGGTATATCTAATGAGAGATCTGAAATTAGTAATTATCTAGCATTCTTTGATTTATGCATGTATAATTTTCTTATGAGAATTCTTATAACCTGCTTGACTATATTGTTACCTTACTCAGTATGTAGCATACTGATCATCTGTTTCATAGGTGTTGCTAAGTCTAACGAGTAGATGACCCAAATGTATATGCGCAGGTTGATGAGAACTAGGTGAACAAATTTGTAGCCTTTGGTGCTATATACGTGGAGGAGTGATTTCTTTTGTATCATAGTTTTGGGCGTAAAGTCATGTTATTCGGATGATAGTTTTACCCAGTCTGGAAATTATTTTAGTGTAAGAGAGTAATTGTATAATGAATGATCTGAAGAAAAAAATTTTTGTGATAAATGCATATGGACTTTATTTATAAGGATTACCCTCGAGTATGGTCATTAGTCACAATTTATCAAAAAGATATTATGCCCAACGGATAGAAAATTAGCATTTAACGTTGAGCAATCAATCGGTCTGGAGAAATTAGTCGATCCATTGTATGGCCAATTGATTAGTTTGTTCCAACCAGTCAACTATTCATGTTTTGACCAAAATATAAAGTTACCATTATGTAAACCAGTCGATCGATTTGTCAACCAATAGATCGATTTGGTAATAACCAGTAAATGTGTTTAAACAAAGAGCAATTGGGTTTCTATATAAATGAAACATATGGATCGGTTTGTCAAACCATTCGATTAGTTTGGAAATAACCAGTCGATGTGTTTAAATAGAGAGCAGCTGGGTTTCTGCAAAAATGAAACACATGGATTGGTTTGTCAAACCAGTTGATCGGTCTGGCAATAACCAATTAATACGTTTAAATAGAGAGCAATTGGGTTTCTATAGAAATGAAACCCATGGATTAGTTTGTCAAACCATTTGAATAGTTTGTCAACCAGTCGATCAGTTTGGCAATAAATGGTCGATGTGTTTGAACAGAGAGCAACTATATCTTTACAAGATAGAGACCCATGGACTAGTTGGTCAAACCAGTTGATTGGTTATGCCGAACCATTAGATTGGTTTGTGTGAACCAGTCAATGTGTTTAAATAGAGACGAATTGGATTTTTGCAAGATTGAAACTAATAGTCTGGTGGTCAAACTAGTCGATCATTTTCCATACTAGTCAATCAGTTTGAGAAAACTAGTCGATTGATTTTATGCATGAGTCAATCCGTCTTAGTTTTAGCACAACCCGTGGCTATGTTTAAACTAAACCAATTGATCGGTCTGATGACCCGTCAACTGGTTCAAACTGGAACTAATCAATTTATTTAGAAAATACTTTTAAAAGATTTATAATATGAAATCAAGTCAAGTATTTTTCAATAATGAGTTTTAAAGAGTTTTTATTTGAAATGTGACATTTTCTCAACTTAACTCTTTACAATACACCTAAGACATATCAAATGCTTGGCTTCATGTTTTGGCTCCTTTTGTATGTGTTGATTTGTTAAAGATGCACACTTAAGCAAACATATTAGATACTAAAATCCGTTTGTGATCATTAAAACAAGTATAATGATATTGCTTAACCTTTTAGATTAACACTTGAAAAAGAAACAAAATTTAGTGATGACACTACAAACCCGATTTGGTAAGATAGAACGTATAGCAATTAGCAACAAGTCTTAAATAAAAATACGATAATGATGAGATTTCATACCCACTAACTTCAAATCTTTCATCAAAATAAGTTTCTTCACATTTGATGAATATCCTTTGGGAACCTTCACTCCATGCAAGCACTTACAAAATAATATATTCTCTTTTTAGAAAGAGTATAACATGCAGAAGGTAAAAATTTTCTATTTCCCACCTTCTACGGATCTAATTTTGTTCTTATACCTATGTCAACCAAGTCCAATTGATCATTGATGTCATCCTTTATCTTTCTTGGCATATTGAAAAGCATACTAATGAGACAATTAGAGAAACTTTTCTTAATATGCACCACATTAAGACAATATCGTATGTGTACGTTCTTCCAATATGGAAGGTTAAAGAAGATTGAGCTCTTCTTCCACCCACTTGAAAGGACTGTGTTATTAATGCTTTTTTTGAAAGACACATTCAAGTCTTTTACTTTGTAAAATACTTTAAATCCCATAAGAGGATTATGAGATCTTGAATATTAATTTTTCTTATGATAATGATGATTCATAGGTAAGAATCTATGATGTCTAAGATAAGTTGTCTTCCTACTCTTTGATAGATGGAGAAAGTTTTTGTTTTCTTCACTAATAGGATATGCATAGTGTCTATACACACTATAATTAGAAATATTAACATAAGTGGAAAAAATATTTATAGTAAAAAATATTATTATTATCAAGCTAAATGACTCTTAGCTCCATGCATCAACTACTTCATCTCTATGCTCCCATATGTACTTTAAATCCCCATTAAGGGGAGTCGAATAAACATCAATATCATTACTCAGTTGATTTAGACCGGATATAAGTAAGGATAGCACCATCCATTTCCTCTTCATGTATAATGATAGAAGAAGATTTTAAATCGCCAGAATAATCGGTCATAAACTAAAGTTAGTGTTTCCATTGAAAGGGTTCATTATGTCTAACATAGTGCAACCCACAGATTTATAGCATCACTACCAAAATTAGTTTATACAGAATTAATTATCTTCTATTGAGGAGAATTTGTTGGATGTCTAAGTTTGTCATCAGAAATCCTTCCTTGCATATGACATATAAGATTATCACATTTTCCTCATTATGAAATATGCATCGGAATCATGGTATAATTGCAAAGTACTACAACACCTTATTAGGAACCTTAGCCCTCTTGTATCGTGACATTCAACACTAAGGACAAGTATCTAGTGATGCATATTCCTTATGATACAAAATACAATCGTAAGGATAATCATGATTTTTTTTCATAATTTAGACCCATAGAACACCAAATCTTCTTAGCTTTATAAGTACGGGGAGGAAGCACATTATTCTATGGAAGCATCTCTTTCAAGAGCTCAAGAAGAGAAGTGAAGCTTTTATTAGTCCATCCATTACTCGCTTTTGAATCGTACAGTCATAACACGGTAGATAATTTTATAAATTGAGTGCAACCATTGTACAAAGGCATCTCCGAATCATTAGCCAAGTCATCAAATGTTTTTGGATGGTCTCTAAAATATTTTTCAATATTGTTGATCAAGTTCTCCATGTAAGAAAAATCATCTACAACTTCAACATCATCATGGTCAAACCCACTAGGTTTATTAAGAAGTGGCTCTCCATACCATATCCACCTAATATCACTCTAATCAATTCCTAAGATAATGAGATGATTTTGTATTACATTTATCCCTTTTCTTATCGTACTTCCACAATCTACATATGGGTAGGAAATCCGAAAAGAATCTTTTGAATGTTCAATGGCTAAATTAATTAATTATTGAATACCATCTATATATTTTCTAGATAACATACTTGCATGTATCCACATATAATCCATGATGAGAAATAAGTATAGTTCGACCTCTAAATTACAAACAAAAATGGGAAATCTGACAATATAAGTCGAGTTAAACAAAAGCTACCAACATGTCCGAAATACATATACAACACAACAATATTTGCACTAGTAACAAAGCAAAAATTTCTACAATGTACTATCTATTTCATTTACATACTATTTTAAAAAAAATATATAGCCTGATAATATCTCTTCACAAGACATATTAACTCAAAAACTAACAACATAGAGTGTACATATATACTCTACAACATCATATATAGTATAAATATACATGAAATAGTTTGAATATGCACGACATAAGCAAAATTCAAAAAATAGAGAAATTTATACAAAAATCTTAAACTTAAAGAAGAAGAAGAAGAAGAAAGGATTAATGAGAATATTGTGAGAAGAGAGAGCGAGGGGTTATAGTGGTGAATTAAAGATGAGGAAAAATGAGCAAGAACTCTGGCGAAGAAAAGAGAGAATATCAATGACCATTGCAGAGCTTTACTTTGAACGACCCTATCTAGATATCGAGAAGTAAAGTAAAAAGTTAAAGACAGTTCTAGGTTAAAAAATGATGCAGTAAAAAAAAGGAGAAGAAGAGTATATATGATAGTTTTAACTTATAACTATTGTATATACCATAATAGTGTAGAAGAGAATACATGACGGATATAAGTTGAAACCGTCGTGTATACCCTTAACAAGAGAGATAAATATCAGCTAAGGGTATATATTGCGATTTTAACTTACAACTGTTGTGTATTCTCTTATGTACTTTTAGATTATATACGGTAGTTATAAGTTAAAACTGTAGTGTATGTCTTTATCCGATATTCACCTCTCGCATTAAAGGTATATGCATCGGTTTTTATTTATAAATGTCGTGTATATATCCTGCTTAAATTATTAAAATACTTTATTCATATTTTTCTTGCTAGGCAATGGAATTAGACGACGGCTTAGTTTTAAACTGCCTTATATTAGTTGTCGTTTAATCCAATTCGTATACTAATAAATACAATTAAAATAAGAAGAAAAGCAAATTTTAAGGCATACATATATTCAATATGTAGAATGGTAAAATTCTACCTATCCTATAGAGAATCATAATATTCTACCATAATTCTACAATTCAAAGATTTCTACTTACAATCAAGAATTGTTTAGCGACTTTTGGATTGTAAAATAGTAAAAAAACTAAATCTGAATAAAAAAATTTATCAACTATAAACAATATTTCAAGTATTAACAATTATAATAACAACATTAATAATTTTAATAATAACTTTTTTGTGAAAATTATGATTTGGTGAGGGTATAGAGAGGGAAGGAGGAAGAAGAGATATAAACTTTAATAACTCATAAAAAAATGTACGAACATCCATTTCAAAAAAATTAAACCCTTAGGGCATGTTTGGTACGGGGTAATAGGGGTGGAAAATTTTCCCCTCTATTTTATACCTCTTATATTAAGTATTTAATAATAATAAATATATTTTTAATGAAATACCCATTTTAGATTAAATTAAGATCTCAAATGGGTATTTATTAGAATAAAAATATTTAATTTTAAATAAATTATATAAGATATATAAAATATGGGGGTAATTTTTCCACCCCTATTACCCCCATACCAAACGAGCACTTAAAGGCTTAAACTAATTTATTTTTTCTCATAAATTCACTGCTAATATTTTGGATAAAAATACAGATCGGCCAATCACAGACTAACACTTGACAAACCGCTGTCAGGCTGGATTGTCATTTTTTTTGCTCCGTTTCGCCCCAAAAACATAGCTCCAGTTCCACGCTTATTTATCCCTATGCCTGTCGTTTTGGCGGCTTCCTCGACAAAAATAATTTCTGGCACCGGTTCCACACTTAGAACCTGTACGGTCAAACAGTATTTTATTTATTTATTTATTTCTGCCATTTTGGCATCCTGATGCATCGGTTCGTGATTATTAATTTTTAGCATCATTGATGCATTGCTCTGAGAGAGTAATGAAATTATAATATTTTTTTGTTGGATTCCTTATTTTCGTTTAAATAATATATTTTTATAAATATTTATAATTATTTTAAATATATATATATAATTTATAATATAAATATTATTTATTTTTCTAAGTCTCCATTTTTTCATATTCGTATTTATTTTACCCGTGCAATAATGGTGCGACCGCGGCCCACGAGAGGAAACATTAATGGATTGGTGTCTGCCTTTTCATTGCAAGCGGAAAATAGGATCCTGGATTTGTGCGTGTGATGAAGATCCTGTCTCTTGTCCTTTTCTGTTTCATTAGCTGCTTTGACCTGTCATTTTAGTTCTGCGTATTACCCTTTTTTATTAGCTCATGGAAAGAAAGAGAGTACGTATGTTTAAGGTTCTGGTATACGTGGTTTGCTGCTCAATTGAGTGCAAAAAGTGAGAAATTATTGCCAATCAAACTATGGTCGCTCCTGGGTTATCTAATCCAACAAACACCACCCGCCTTTTTGGTGTGTCTTTGAAGTTGACATTCTTATGCCGATTTACAAAGAATCTTTTCATATAAATATATGATTATAAATGAATTTTACATATAGGCCCTTAAGTTTATATAAAAAAGAGAGCCAGATTCATGGAAGAATTTCTTCTAATACTTGATAAAAGTGATCTATACAAATATTATACAAATACCTAAAGTTTTTTATATAAGTTTGAGTCATCATTAACTATTATATTTACAAAAGTGTAGAGTCACATACAAAACTCATTCATAACCATATATTTATGTGATAATGTTTATGTGGTACAAATCTCATATAAAAAGGATTATAGTAAATATAGGATAATAAATGAACTTTATATGAAATCTTAGCAATCATTAGACTTCCAGCAAGCCGAGCTCATGCAAAACTTCTACTACCCACTTATTTATTCAACATAGTCAAATTTGCATTAAGTTTACATAGAGAAAGGAGCTAAAATCATGCATAATAAGTCATAGTCAGGTAAGTGAATACTAGTACACGAATTGGATCAAACAATGGCTAGTATAAGGCGGGTTTTAATTAAGTCGCCATCTAATCCCTTGCCCAGTACGAAACCACATGGAGGGAGTGTTTTGACAATTTAAGCTAAAACTATATACAACAATTTTAAGTTAAAACTGCCATGTATACGGTATACCATTAACGAAGAGTTAAATAATGAGTAAGGGTATAAACGATGATTATAAGTTACAACTGTCATATATACCCTAATAGTATAAAAGGGAATACACAACAGTTATAAAGTAAACCATCATGTATTTCCTTAATGAGAGAAGTAAATATCGTTGAGGAAATACATGGTGGTTTTACCTTATAACCAGTGTGTATTCCCTTATGCACTATTAGGTATATGCGACCGTTTTAACTTATAACTACCATATATACCCTTCCTCCCATTTTTTTACTTCATTATTTTTTAACCTATAACTGCCTGTATTTTTTCACTTTGCCTCTTGATATCCAAACAACATCGTTTGAAGCGACAAAGCTCTGCAACCACCGTTGACTTTCTCTATTCTCTTCGCTAGAGTTCTTGCTCATGTTCTTTCCTCTACACTACATCATCGCCGTGTTTCTCTTCCTCTGCTCACAATATGTTCATTATTTTTTATTTTTCCTTTTCTATGAGGTTTAAGCATTGTATATAAGTTTTTCTTTATTTCTAATTTTTTCTTATGTTATTTCTTCGTCGTGTATTATATGTTGTGTATCTCATTATTCTTTATTCATTATACTATATTTGATAGTGTGGTGTATATCTATATACTTAATGTTAGTTTTTTGTATGGAAATGTTTTATGAATATATATATATATATATATATATATATATATATATATAATATCAAACTATATATTTTGAAAAATGGAGTATATAAACAAAATAGATAATAATCTATATAAATGTATTCATTATACTATATTTTCTGTGAGGTGTATATGTATTCTAGGTATGTTGCTGGGTTTTTTTTTTTACTTAACTGATATATGTATTCTAGGTATGTTACTAATATTGTTAGATTCTCCATTTTATTTTATTTTTTGTAGTTGAGGGGTCTATCTAGACTTATATCTTACTATGGATCATAAGTGGATATATGCGAGTAGGTTATCTAGAGAATATATAGACGGTGTTCAAGAATTTATTAAGTTAATCATTGAACATTCAAAATATTCTTTATGGATATCTTATGCACGTGTAGATTGTGGAAATATGATAAGGAAAGGGGTAAATGAGATATAAGATCATCTCATTATTCATGGAATTAATAAGAGTTATACTAGGTAGATATGGTATGGAGAATCACTTCTTAATGAACCTAGTATAGCTAACCACAATGATGTTGAAGGTGCTGATGATTTTTCTTACATGGAATACCTAAACAGCAATGTTGAAGAACATTTTAGAGACCATACAAAGTTATTTGAAATTTTGGTTAATGATTTGGAGACGCCTTTATACAATGGTTGTACTAAATTTATAAAATTATCCGCTAGATTACGACCGTACAATTTGAAAGCGGGTAATGGATGAAGCAACAAAAGCTTCACTTCTCTTTTTGAGTCCTTAAAAGAGATGCTTTCATAGGACTGTAATACCCCATCCCAAACCTTCCAAATGTGTTTAAAATTATGTTGATATAAAAATAAATTAGTTTTGGGTTTTGAAATGAGCTTGAAATTCTAACAAAATGCAAATTTTAGCATACCACTCGATTGGTTTATATAACTGATTGACTAGTGCGCTGATAAATTAACATTCTTATTCTCAACAGACCCGTCAACTGGTTTTTCCAAACCGATTGACTAGTCGTCCTATGATTTCAAATCTATTTCTGATTTAGATTTGAATTTCTCTCTAATGTTTATAAAAACTTCCAAATAGAGTCCAATTATTCTAATAAGCATTTTTTAGTGCTCTCGAATTTTTTTTGCATTAATTAGATCATTACATAATTGTAATTAATCACTTTTTTCCAAAATGCATTTTTGAGGCAAGTTTCACCTTTTCTCTTCTCTCTCTCTCTCTCTCTCTCTCCTACCAGATGGGGCTACGGGATTGACTTTGTGTACCATCTCCTCACTTGCCAACTCACTGCCATGCTCATTTATTGCTACACTCAACTCCCTCACCACCCCATCAAGTCTGCCCTCACTTTATGGTTGCCCACACTCAACCTCACCAGTCTCATCCCCCTTTATCCTAAGAATGTCGACCCAACCTTGCCTCTATACCTTTCATTTCTGACCCATTCTCATTCCTCACTTATTTTTCTTGCTCTTTTCTCCCTTATCATTGTGAATTTTTTTTTCAAGTGTTGAGCATCCCTTCATTTTCCCTCTTCTCCTCTCTATTGAGAAAAACAAAGACTTTCTCTTATTTTATCTCTTCTTTATATGAGCATTATGTTCCTTTTCCTTCTTCTAATCTTGGTTTTAGTTCTCCCATGCTCTCCTTAAGTAAGGAAGAATTAAGTTTGATAAAGGTTGAAGATTTCAACCCTTTCCTTGACACCCTATTTTTGAGAAAAAAGGGTGGTGTTTTGTGTTCTTCTTATTATGATTTTTCTTGATTTTAGTTAAGTTTTGAAAGATGATTTTAATGGTTTTAACTCTGATTATCTTAAAAATCAAGGTTCTCCTAGATAGCCATCAAGTAGTAGCTTTTGTGCTAGAAGAATTGCTTCCAGGCAAAGCATTCTTATCTTTAACATAAATAGGATTATATGGTATATTGGGGTTCCATGTGTTTGGTGTATATGTGAGCATGATCTAATTTGTATTCTATAATATGAGCATGTGGTATAATTATTCCTAAAATAGTTTGGATGGAATTATCTAATTTTAGGCAAAAAATAAGCCATTTGAGCATGATTCGTTTGAGTATGTATATTGCCATATATCCATGTGATTTTGTGTGTACAACATGTATTTTTATGTGTGTTTTGACATAGAAGCATGCTAGAATTAATATGGTAAAGTGTGGTAAATTTTGGCATGTATGTTATAAGTATGGGTAGTGTTTTACCTAGACCAGTCAATTGATTCCTCGAACCTATTGGCCTGTTATGCGAACAGTCGAATGGTTTGGAGTTTTGGATCAATTGGTCACGAGATCAGTCGATTAGTTGACAAACCAGTTGATTGGTTTTGATGAACGATAGATTGATTTTTCAAACCCATCAATTGGTGTCCCTACAGACCAAAATGGTTCGGTTTTTCTTAGACCCATCGATCGGTTAGATCAAACCAGTTGATCGGTCGGCCAAACCCATTGATTGATTTTTCTATAGGCCAAAATGGGTTGGTATCTACTTAGATCCATTGATAGATTGGACTAAACTAATCAACTGGTTCCCATAAATAGTAGATCGATGAGGTCAACAAGTCAAATTGTTCTTTGGTATTATTTTGGTTTAGGTCTGGTAAGACTAGACTAGTTGATTGGTCCGAGGGATTGATCGACTGATTCGGCTGGAAGCCGACTGGTTTGGTTATAAATTGTTGTGTTTTTCTTAGGCATTTGGTTTTGATACCACCATATATTTACAACATTTTAATTATGATTTCAACTATGATTGCTCTAATTTAATAAGAATCATCATGATGGTATTTGAGAATTGAGTTTAGTTAAGTTTGGTGGCATCTCTAAACACCCAATTAGTGGCTTTTATGCATTGTGATGTGTTTGGTGTTATTACTTGGAAACACCTAATTTGGTTAAATTATGGAATTTAATTGTGTGTAGTCTTATCACTTGGAAACACCCATTGTGGTTATATGTGGACCTTGTTGTGATTTATGATATCACTTGAAAATATAAACCAATGGTTTAATATTTTTTTTCAAGCCTTTTTCTTCGACTCTCATGATAGTTGCCGGGAGTTAGTGGGCAGATCGTCCTTAGTTATATTTTTCACTCGGTACTTATTTCCTTCTCTGCCAGGTTGTGGTCGGTAGGGGGTATGCACATATCTTTGAGGTATAGTATTATACTATGGCAGGCTGGCATGACATCGGTGTCCAACTTGGGTGGGTGTGGTATCCTAGTACAAGTCCTCTAGCACTTTGTATTGTCCATTAATTAGGTGGGTGTGGTATCCCAGATTTTTAGCCCTCATAAGAGACATTTAAGGTGTGGTGGGTGAGGTATCCCAGTACAAGCCCCCTTGGTGTACTTCGACCACGTGTGGTAGGTGTGGTATCCTGATTTGTGGCAGGTACACTCGATGTGTGGTGGGTGTGGTATCCTCGAAGAAAACACCTTCGATGTATCCAGACCTTATGTAATAAGTGAGGTATCCCATTTTGATTATTTATGTTGTTATGAATTTCGTTTATGGTGGAGAATTAGGTGTGGTCAAACAGACTATCTTATTAACTGGAATTTGTGTAGCCATTAAAGGATGAATTATAATATGGTTTATATTATATGGATTGCATATATTTATTGTATTTATATACTTTCATGATTTCCATGCAAGCATGCCTTATTGTACTTGAGCCACACCAATATGATATCACCATGATGTTATATGACTTTAATGTGCTGCAAGAATCTTACTATATTTTAGGTAGTATGTTTTACCAGTATTTTACCGTACTGATATTGTACTTGTGTGGTCATTGTGGCGATCTGGCTTCTAGTATGGGGAGCAGAGGACAATTTATTGGGTTATAACTCCCAGTTAGAGTATGATAAGGGTGATGACGTGCGCTATTAATGGGTCATTACTTGGAGTTAGAGGTTTATGATTATCCCTAAGAATTAGGTTAACCGGTTAGAAATATTTTTCCCAATACATTGGGAAGTTTTTGCACTTTTGGTTATTTAAACTCTTACCTCGGGTTTCTATATTTGGTTTTGTAAACTATCATACTCATTCTATATATGGTATGGTTCTCGCCTTTACCATCTTATATTGTCACATTATTGTTATGAGCATGTATCTTTTGTTCCTTGATCGGTTTTACCTTGCATTAGGTATGGATTAGGTGATGATCACACATCTCTTATGGTTGATATGGAAATAATATTATTTGATTTTATTTTTCAAATGCTTCTGCATTGTCTTAAAAAAAAATTGGTTCAAATATTGGGGGTGTTACAAGGATAATGTGCTTCATCCCGATACTTATGAAGCTAAGAAGATTATGTGCTCTATGGGTTCGAATTATGAAAAAAATTCATGCTTATCCTAATTATTGTATTTTTTTTATCCTAATGAATATGTATCATTAGATGGTTGCCCTCAGTTTTGAATGTCACGATACAAGAGGGTTAAGGTTCTTAATAAGTGTTGTGGTACTTTCTAATTATACCTCGATTCCAACACATGTTTTGTAATGAGGCAAATGTCGAGAATCTTACATGGCATGTGAAAGGAAAGATTTCTGACAAAAATCTTAGACATCCGGTAGATTCTCCTCAATGGAAAATGATTAATTCTGTATACCCTAATTTTGGTAGTGAAGTTAGAAACCTACAGGTTGCACTCTATTCAGATGGAATGAATCCTTTTAATGGAAGCACCAACAATAGTTATGGCCCATTATTCTGGTGATCTACAACCTTCCCCCATCATTATACTTGAAGAGAAAATGGATGATGTTATCCTTACTTATATCAGGTCTAAATCAGTCGCGTAACGATATTGATATGTATTTGGCTCCCCTTAGTGAGAATTTAAAGTACATGTAGAATCACAGATGTGAAGTAGTTAAAGCACGAAGTCAAGAGTCTTTTAATTTGAGAGTGATATTATTTTGTAAAATAAATTATTTTTCTTCTTATAGTAATCTTTTCGGTTATAGTGTGCATGGACACTATACATATCCTATTTGTAAATATAACACAAACTTTCTCCAGCTACCGAAGAGTATGAAGATTGCTTATCTTGAACATCATAGATTCTTGCCTATGAATCATTATTATTAAAGGCAAAGAAAAGCTTTTAATGGAAAAGTTGAAGAAGAAAAATCTTTGAATCCTCTCATGGGATTTCAAATATTTAACAAAGTAGATGACTTAAAAGTGTCTTTCGAAAAATAAATAAATAAGAAAATGGTTCCTTCAAGCCGGTGGAAGAATAGGTCAATTTTCTTTGACCTTCCATATTGGAAGAAGTTGAATGTACGACATTGTCTTGATGTGATTCATATAGAAAAAAAAATCTAACTGTCTAATTAGCACACTTCTAAATGTGTCAAAAAAGATAAAGGATGGTATCAATGCTCAGTTAGACTAGGTCAAAATGGGTATAAGAATAGAATCACATCCGTAGAAGGTAGGAAATAGAACTTTTTTTTTTACCACTTGCATATTATACTTTTTCCAAAAAAGAGAAGATCTCTTTCTATAAGTATTGGCATAGAGTGAAGGTTCCCGAAGGATATTCATCAAACATCAAGAAACTTGTTTTGATGAAAGATTTGAAGTTAGTGGGTATGAAATTCATGATCATCATATGCTCATTCAAGACTTGTTCCCGATTGCTATAAATTCTATCTTACCAAATCAAGTTCGAAGTGTTGTCACCATATTTTTTTTATTTTTCAAAGAAATGTGTAGTAATGTTATTGACCTTTTCAGATTGTATAAATTGCAGAGTGAGATTGTAACTATATTATGCCAGCTTGATATGTTTTTTCCTCTATCCTTCTTTGTAATCATGATTCATTTACCTATTCACTTGGTTAGGAATGTTAGATCATGTGGTCCGATTCATTTACATTGGATGAAGCCATTTGAAAGGTATATGAAATTTTTAAAAGGATATGTGAGGAATTTGAATAAGACTAAAGGTTGCATTACTGAGAATTATCTAGTGGAGGAGGCTATAGAATTTTGTTGTGAGTTCTTACCTAATGTTAATACGATAGGTCTTCCTAAACCACGACATTCAAGTATAGAAGAATAAGGGATGTGGTGAAAAGGATTTTACATGGTTTTCATTGATGATGATCAAATGTTTTCACAAGGTCATCTTTATGTCCTTCACAATAGAGATAATGTTTAACCATATGTGGATCAACACATGAATAATTTAAGGCCTTAAAATCCATCTAGGAGGGAGAAATGGATATTAGATAGACACAATAGATCCTTTTGGAGTAGTTTTCATCTCAATATTTTATATCTGTTACCAATTTGTATTAGTTGTCACACCCTCTTCGTAGGAAAGTGATGTCATACAACTCATATATGATAAATGGCTGTACTTTCTACGTAAAGGAGTAGGATGAAAAAAGTAATATGCAAAATAGTGGTGTGAGTATAATATCAGAAGCTTTGCATGTATCAAGTGCTAAAAAAATCTTGCTTTTACATCAATGGCATACTATGGGCTGATAAATCAAATATGGTTATTAGATTACACAGTTTTTAGAGTTCCTTTGTTTAGGTGCAAATGGGTTAACAATCAAATGGGGTTTGTACTAAGTTGGATTTTCAAGGGTGGATCTTTCAAGGCTTTGTCATAAGAGAGACCCATTTATATTATCCTCATAAGAAAAAAATTTATTCTATATTATTGATCCAGCTGATAAATGGTGGTCAATTGTATTGAATGCAAAAAAAATGGAAAGGTGACATACAAGGGGATAATGTTTTGAGTCATGACTTACCTTTCTCATCCAACCACAATGGCGTTACCAATGATCTCTCTACAAACGATGATCACAAATAAGGGTTCTATGTACTTAAATAAGAGTGTGTGCATAAAGAGGGCATACATCATAGATTAAAGGGTTAAAGATGAAAGGTTTAATCACTTCCTATGTATTGTTTTATTTTATTTTGTACATAAAGGTTTATTTTTTATATATTGACTATATCACATCACATATTAATTACTTCCTAACATATAATTTTTTTTCATTATTTCAGGTATGGATCCACTCAGAGATGGCACACATGCTTAGGAGGTTGGAAAAATACAAAGAATGGGGAGAATTAGATTGACACAAACTGCTATAAATAAAGAAAGGGACGTTGTGTTTAATGTTGATTTTGATGAATCTAGATATCCAGTGGACAAGAATATGAATTTGTTCATTGATTATTGTAACTTTAAGGCTCGTGCACACATCCCCATCACTTATCATACTTGGAAGGATGTCACAAGAGAGTTAAAGGATAGGGTGTAGGATGACACTATGGTATTTAATAGATATGACTTTTTTTTTGCTATTACCATATGATAATTTAATTATATGCATACTAACCATTTGAATTTTATGATTGTAGCAAGGATTTAATGTTGGACAACAACATAAAAAACTTGTTATGAGTTGATTTACAAAGTCTTAGATGGATAGAAAATCATGGATGGCCAAAAACCATATGTATGCAACTGATCATACTATCATGTCCACACCTCCAGATATCTATAGTGACGTGATTGACCTTGACCAATGGAAGGAGTTATGTTTATGGAGGACTTCAGAGGAATATGAAGTACATACGAATATATTAATATTAAATTTCTAATATAAATAGAGTTTAATTCGGTTATAATTCAAACTAACATCATCTATGTACTTTGTATTGAATAGGAAAAAAGTGCAAAAAATAGAGCTAATGCAGAGAATAACATTTACTCTCATAAGTCACAAGATAGGGTGTAGAGGCAATAAGGCAGCTTGAGAAACCTTGGTATGAAAATAAGTATTTTTACTTGATGTCATTATTTTATAATCTAATATTGTTAGTAAGCATTTTTTTACTTGATGCAATAGGAGAAAAAACTTATAGAGGAAGCAGAGCTTACCTAGACCTAATATGTACCCCTAGGGCTAGCTGATGTTTGGATATATGCTAGGGTAAAGAATGGAAAGCCTGCTAATGAACCAACTCAACAGATGGTGGAGAAAATTATGAGGCACACAACATTTATCTTTACTTAGCTTAGTTTAATATGGTTACTTATCCATAACTATTTTTTATGTCTTTAAATAGTCGAGTTTGAGAAAGGACTATTCAACTAGTGATTTTGATAAAGAAGGTCCAAATGAGCTTTTGACACATGTTTTGGCCACTGAAGAGCATGGTGGCCGATGTAGGACATATAATTATTAGTTCAACCTATCTAAGATATTTAGACATTGCCCTATTTCTCATCCTTCAAAGTACAAATATGAAGAGACGGAGAAAAAAATTACAACGTTAAGGGAATCAAAAGATGTAATCCTTAGAAGTTGGATAGTATGTCCTCAAGTTCACAATGTCCAATTCAATCCTCCTCATCTAGTGTCCCTAGACTCTTTCCAAAATTTTATGAGGTAATTGTACACAATACTCTATGTACTTGAATGTATTTTTTTTTGTCTAATAACTTGAATCTTTTAATTATTAATTACTGCAAGGTTAGTATCCTTGTGTCTTATTAGTCATAGAGGATGGTTCTATTATAGCAAATGGTACAACATTTACTGAGTCAAACTTTACCCTTCATATTCAACTATTGGGTGTTGATACAGTTTGGGTCTTAATTTATAGTGTCTTCAAGTCATACTTAATGGGGCCAGTGCCACTTGATGTGGCATATAATCGTAAAGAAAAGGATATGCCCGTACTGTGCTTACTAGTCGAACAATTAGTTGGATGGCTGAATAGCCTTGTAATTATCAATGATGAGGTAATCCAAAGTATTTAAATTTTAGATTATATTCTTATTGCTTAAGTGATAATATACAATATAATAATTAATATTTTATTTTTTAGTGGTCACTACAACAAGATAATATAAATATCATGACATTCTCAATAATCAAAATAACAAGATTAATGAAGTTAGGAAAGACTAGTTAGATTTTATTACAAGGTTTTATATGTGTAGAATCATGTGTAGCTTTATTTTTTTGTGCATAGAGTGTAAACGGCTTTGTATAATCATGTGTTTATGATGACTAATGAAGTTAGGAAAGATTGGTTAGATTTTTTGTACACAGAATCATATGAATGAAAAAGAATTTTGTAAAAGGCTATGTACTCAAAGTATATAATTGGTTATTTCTGGTTGCTTGATGTTTTGAATAAAACAAATACTTATGACATTGTAGAAAGTATTATTGAAACATACACAAGTTTATTGCTAGAAAAAATGTGGTAGGGGTAGTAGTATTCTTTAAAAAAATATAGAAATACACGACGATTCTGCTTAAAAACTATCATGTATACCATGACCTAAAATAGAATACACAACGGTTATGTGCTCCAACCGCCGTGTATTCTCTATGGCATGAGCATATACGACGGTTGGGGCACAGAACTGCTATATATTCTATTTTTGGTTGTGGTATACACGACGGTTAGGACACATAATCATTGTGTATTCTATTTTTGATTTTGGTATACACAACAATGTTTAAGTAGAACGTCGTATATTTATCTTCTCAACGGTCTAACCAGGAATTATTTAGAGTATATATAGAGGATTTGATTTAGAACCGTCGTGTATATTAAATATACAAGACTGTATTTTTAATTAAACTGTCGTATAAAATATGATTTCAATAACTTTCTAGCCAAATTTAAATAATTATACATTAGTTTTTTGATCCGCCATATAGTATATACGGCACTTGGTTATGCAATTGTTATAAACTGCCGCATATATCACTTTTTTAACCGCTTGGATTTACCACAAAATTAATACATTATTCCTTGTTGGAGGATATAACCGAGGAGCACAAGCCCCATACTTAAATCAAGTTAGACTCCGCCATCCAAAATCGTTGGTAAAAAGGCTAGTAATCCACTTAAATTTATATGCTAAACTAATACACTTTAAACATATCAGATAAAATGATTCACACATGCACTATAATACCGAGAATTATGTACCCGATCCTCGTTTGAAATATATATATATATACACTGATGCAACTATAAAACCATAATTTATTTACAAGCCTCTGAAATGCCCATCAGACCAACATGTCCTTGTCCGGCTAAAAGTATGAGCCACTTTTGTTTTATGTAGCGATGGATGTGGTTCTAAAAGGGAATTGGCTATGGTTCTAGGATCAGGATGCCTAAACAATAGCCCACGTAATTTGCATCCCGCTGTCAGGAGTAGCATGCATGCTGCATACGGATGACATGTGTTATCATGGTGGCAAATCTAAAAAATTTGGAAGTAATGAAAATATGACATATGCGATCAAAAAAAAAAATTCAAAATATTTTAAATTTAGGCCCTTAAAAATATACAAAATCTATATACACATTTTTCTCTATAAAAAACAGATGCAAAACAAATAGATATAGAAAATGCATTATCTTACAATAATACACATATGTCCTAATGAAGTATATATCTTTGAGAATATAAATGCACATTATTTATAATACAAATACATGTATTTAAAAATATGAGAATGCATCTTTTAGAATATAAACACATGCTCATAATTTTATTTTTATTTTTTATATAAGTGTGCATATTTTTTTTAACATAAGAATATAGGTCTTATAAGACAATAATACACAATCTTATAAGATATAAATTAACATATGTTTTTAAAAAAGATTACACGTATTTCATTATTTACACATGTCCACACTAATATATAAGATAAACATAAAAATAACACAAATTAACACTAATGAATAAATAACACACTAATATATAAGATAAACATAAAATAACACAAATTAACACTAATAGATAATAGAAAATAAATAATAAGATAAAAAATAATATGGAGGTTTTAATTACAAAATATCCAAAGCAAATAAAATATATTTATAGGGATATATGAACTCAAAGACAATGAATGTGTCAGAGAGAAAGAGATTGACCAAATTACAAAATAAAAGCAAGTGTATATTACTTTTCTAAAGTGATTAATATGACAAAACAAAATATTAAATTCTATGAAATTATAGTAGTATAGCCACAACAAGCTTATCATATATTTAAGTAGATTTAAAGCATTAAGCACAAGTAGATGATTATCAATATAAGTATCAAAACTAGTACCCTGTCTAGTTGTATTTTGTTTTTACCTACACATATCGAAACGTCCCACCACTCCCATTATAATCACAAAAATATTAAGTGAATCGTTATCTAACATACCTATATGTATATAAATTTTAGTGTCATTATTTATCCACTTAGTATGCATATATTCCTTCACATAAAAAAGGCACATATCATATAATCCATAATTGATAAAATTACATATATAAATGATAATAATTAAAATAGAGTCAAATGACAATCTCATAAAACAAGAAAAAATATTACTATATCATAAACTATAGTTTAGGATTTTACTTTAGTCCCTAGTAACATATATTTCTATAATACCTCATATTTTTATAAATGGTTGAATGAGAATGTTATAAAATTTTTGGACCTTTGATTTTGATTTAATGTTATGATTTTATTTGAGGAAAAGTTTGATTTGTAATCATATTGAACAATGGAGTTTATTGAGTTTTTCATGCAAACCAATTGACTGGTTCCATGAATCGATCGACTGGTTTGTCGTTTCAACAAAATTAGGTTTTTTCGACTAAATCGATTGACTGGTTGGGGAACTAATTAAATGGTTTGTAGAATTGTTGACTGGTAGGCCCAAACCAATAGATTGGTTAGTCAAGTTGGGCATATTTTTCAAACTTGATTTTTAGAAAAAATTCTTATACTGAAATGGAACCTTACCAACACATGTCAAATTGTTCCTAAGAGATTCTTAACCATTTCCATGATGCAGTTAACCTGAAATATTATCTCGAATCGATATGGAGGTCTATTAGGACAATTGAGGGGGGAGATATGACATCAATCTTTTCTTCTTCCACCTCTCTCCTTTGTACATTCTTGAGATCAATGCTTTGATCTTAGGCACAAATCTAAGCAACTGGAAGATTTCTTCCATGCTGACCTTCCATTACTTCGCTAATGTATGCTAATTTTATCCTAATTGACCCGCATCCTCTAGAAATACCATTTTACCTCTAGAGAATAGGTTAGCATATCTAGGATAATTTTTGTCCATTTATGAAATGCCCCAAAAATTCTAATTTTAAGAATTATAGTTAAATAAGATTTTATTAGGGAAATTAATTAAATAAATCATTTTTAGAAAAGGAAATTAATTAGGATAAATCAAGAAGAAATTTATAAATATTTTAATTAGGAAGAAATTTGGTTATTTTAGCTAATTAAGGATTTTATTTTGGAAATTAATTAAATAAATTATTTTATTTAATATAAGAAGGAGAAAATAGTTCCAAATTAATAGGAATTTTATAAATAATTTAAATGAAGAAAATTAGGGTGTTTTGCTAATTAAAATGAAAATTATGAAAACTCTTTCAAAACCCTAAATTAGCCTAAAAAGGGATTTAAATATTATTTTATTTAAATATTATTATTTTTAAATATCCTAAATATTCTAATTAATTTAATTGACCATAACCCACCTATTTTAATTTTCCCTTTTTCCTTTTCTTTCTTCCTTTTTCCTTTCCTTTTTCTTTCTTTTTCTTACCTTTTCTCCAGATCTGGGCCAGCCCAGAAGCCCGTCTTCCTTCTCCTTTCCCGCGGTCCGCCTCCCTTTCTTTCTCTTTTCTTCTTCGGTGGATTAGGCCTGTCTTCATGGCCCGTTTCTTTTCTTTTTTCTACCCATTTATTTTTCGACACATCCCGTCCCCCTAAACGATGCGTTTCGTCTTCTTTTTTTTACTTTTGCCAGCCGGTCCATCTTTCTTTTCTTTCTTTTTCTCTTGAACCGCCCGATCCACGCAAGTTCGTTTCTTCCTCCTTCCTGCCGTCGACCTTCAACAACGCCGCCCAGCCCTTGGATTTTTTCCCCCAACCTCGCCATTGATCTGGCCAACCTCTCCTCCCTCTCCACTGCTGACTTGTCGACCATTTCGCTCAACTAACTCTCCCCTCTCCTCGCACGTCTCCTTTCTCCCAGCCAGCAACTACCTGCCACGTCTTTCTTGAATTTCGCCGATAACCATCATCGCCGACAAGCCTTATCGACTTGCTCGATCCTCCCATTCTTCCCTTTGACCTAAGCCACCCTTTTATTTCTATAAATACCCCTACCCAGTCCGGAATCGAGCTCTCCCCCGAAACCCAACTTTTGCCGACCTTGTCACCGCCACCACTTCAGACGGTCATTCCGCCACCATTGGCCAACTACGCCGCCCTCTCTGCCAACCCAACTAATCCCTGTACCGCCCTCTAGCTAACTAAACCTCCCTCATCCCTCAATTTTTTCTGCACAAGTCGCGGCTATGCAAAGTTCTCTCCTCGATCAAGCCTCTCTTCAACCTCCGCCACTCATTTCACCTTCCATTCTATTCTGCAGACCCTCCTCTATCTCCCCTACCTTTCTTTTCCTCTTCCTCCCTCTCCTCCTCCCTTTCTCTTCTTCTTCCCCATTCGGCCACCACCGCCGCCGCCGTGTGCCGCCACCTTTGGCTGCGCCACCACCCTTATTCTGTTCCTCTCCTTTTTGGCAACTCTAAACACCCCAACTTCCACCTCCATTCTACCTCTCCTTTTCCCAGCATTCAACTTTTTCCTTTTTCTTCTCTTTTTTCGGCCATCGCCACCACAGTTGTGCACCACCGCTGGCGCCTCTTGTCACCACCAGCCCAAGGTTGAACCCTAGACCCTCTCAACCCTTTTTCACTATTTATACAAGCCTTAATCTATTTTATTTCATTTATTTAAAATATATTACTACTATTATTATTATTATTATTATTATTATTGTTATTATTATTATTATTATTATTACTACTACTACTACTACTACTACTACTACTACTACTACTACTACTACTATTATTAATGTTGTTGTTGTTGATTATTATTAATGTTTTTATTATTATTTCTATTGAGGGCTGAAGCCCTATTATATTTTTATTTCGATTTATTATTATTATTCTTATTGTTTCTATTATTAATATTATTTTTATTAATATGTGATTATTATTATTATTATTATTATTATTATTATTATTATTTCAAAATTGTTTTTATTATTTCATTATCATTATTACAACTATTTTACTATTAGTGTTGCTATTATTACTATTATTGTTATGTGATTATTATTAGTATTATTATCCTTATTATCCTTATTATTATTATTATTATTATTATTATTATTATTATTATTATTATTATTATTATTGTTGTTGTTTTCAATGTTAGTATTATTATTCTATATAGGGCTGAAATCCTATTGTGCCTATTTCGAATTGTAGTAGTAGTATTATAAATATCAAGTCTTATTATTATTAATATTATTAATATTTTTATCATTAGCATTCATTATTATTATTAGTGTTGTTGTTGTTATTATTATTATTATTTATTAAGTTTATTATTATTCAATGTAGGGTCAAAACCCTACTTCATTTTATCTTCGATTATTATCATTAATATTATTACCATTATTATTATTATTATTATTATTATTATTATTATTATTATTATTTCATTACTATTATTATTACTATTTTCATTAATAATGTTCTAATGAAATTATGAGTATTCTTTCGGTGAAGGGTTGAAGCCCTTGTTCCATCTTTTATTTCAAATCATATTATTATTATTATTATTATTCTTGTTATTATTATTATTTTTACTATTATCATTATTATTATTTTAGTATCACTATTATTATTATTAGGACAAAGTTTTCAAACCTTCTATTATCAATTTTTGTAATATTATTATTATTTCTTATATCTTTAGCAAAGTTAGTAATTTGTTAATGTCATTTTTATTAATATGTTATTATTTTATCAAAAACCTAGTCTTAGAATAATGTAGTAATTAATAGTATTTTTAGTAGGAGGGAATCTAATCTTTAGTTTTTCCTTCATATAGGTGAGACCAGTCAAAGCCCTAAGGAGGCATAGGAGCGTGCTCCAAGACCAATGTTGTTTTAGGTAAGGGTGTTACTAAGGCCTTATGTGTGTTTATGTGCATTATATGTTTTGTGTGCTTTATATTCTATGTTTATCATTATAATTATTTCGTATGTGGTATGAAGTGGAGTTGAAGTATATTTTTGTGGATTTATATGGCATGTGTATTATGTATATGTGATGAAATATTATGGTATGTGATGATTGGTTTGTGACCCTTTAGACATGCATGTGAGGATATATAAAGTGGTATTGTGTGAGAAAAAGGTTGAAAATGGAAAATGGGAAATGTGTTGACTAAAGGGGAGTAAGTTGACTAAAGGAAAAATGAGTTGACCTAAGTATTTTAATGATCCATGAGTGGAAGAATAAAATAAAAGAGTGGAAGAATCTATGGTTGTGCATGGGAGAATCTAATTTATGGTTTTGCATGGTTTTGTGTTGGAGACTTTAATCTATGGTGTTATATGGGAGAATCTAATCTATGGAGTTATATGGGAGAATCTAATCTATGGTTTTGTATAGGAGAATTTAATCTATAGTTTTATGTGGGAGAATTTTATCTATGGTGTTATATGGGAGAATCTAATCTATGTGTTACATGGAGGAATCTAAACTAGGGTTTTGTGTGGATTGAATTTAGGGTTTTGTCTGAAGGAATCTTAGGTTTTGCATGAAAGAATTTAGGGTTTTGTATGGATGGACTTAAGGTTTTGCATGGCAGATTTTATGGTGTTGCATGGGAGGATCTAATCTAGGGTTTTGTATGGATTGAATCTAAAGTTTTGTATGGAGAAATCGAGGGTTTTGCATGGATGGATCTAGGATTTGCATGGTTGAAATCTAGGGTTTCATGTGGGATTTTAGGGTTTCGCATGAAAAAATTGAATGGTTGCATGGGATGTGTAAAGTCTACATGGACATCAAATTTACGTATGGAAAGTTGAGTTGGGATGTGAGGAAGGTAATATAAGTGTTGTTTGGGTGTTTGAACACTTTGGATGAAAAATAGTATGTGGAACAATATAAAGGTACTTAGGAGACTGAGCTAGGGTTTGTGTGGATAATTAGGGTTTCGTGTGGCTACTTAGGATTTTTTTTGTGGTATCATGTGTATTTGGTGATTAAAGTGAATTTATGAGGGTGGAATTTATGAGTTGTGATGTGTGGAGTGTTAAAATGATTTGGGTTGTGTGAAGTGGAGTAAGATGAGCCACTGAGGCCTAAATTAGGGTTTCTAGGGAAAACCTTGGAGTAAGGAGATAAGTGGACTTGGAGGTGAGTAGCAGTGGGCCTTGACCCACATATTTTGGTGTTGGAGTTCTAGTGTGAGTTTGAGTATAGAGGAAAGGTTTTTGGGCAAGTTAGGAGTTCTAGTGTGGTACAGGTCGATTGGAGGATAAGTGTAAAGGGAGTGATTCATGCATGTCCGGGTGAAAGTTTCTGAATAAGATACTGTAATACATTAATCATTTAAAGTGGAAGATTGTTGAGTCGGGCCCAGACCGATCCACTGGAAAATAATAGTGGTTAGGGCATGATGTCATATATATGACCGGTTCACCGGTAATAATAATGGTCAAGCTTTATACCTGTGCGTTTTCGGTCTACCGGCAATAATAGTGGGGGATCTCGAGCTCAATAAGCACAAACCAGAGTTTGCTAAGGCACTTAAAAGATACTAATTACTTACAGTGAAACACTATGTAAGTAAGAACCGAACCGAGATCCACCGGTTAGGAATAGTGGTGTGGACATATTGTCCCACAAGTGACCGATCTACCGGTGAATAATAATGGTGTGGATATGTTGTCCCGCAAGTGACCGTCCTACCAACTAAAATAATGGGAGGTTTCCGTACTTGCATGGATTGATAAAAGGTATAGTGTGAATCGACTTCCGATAAGAGATTAATTAAATAATTAATCTGGACTATTTGGGCCTTTATGTGTGGGCTTTATCATTTTTAAGCTGTATAATATTCTGCATGAATTTATATATTATATGTGTGGGTTTGAATGTGTGTAAGTTGAATATTATCCTACATGATTTTATGTGCTTGTGTGTTGGCCTTAGTGTTTAGTTGCCTTTCTCAGTACGTAGCGTACTGATCACCCTTTTCATGGGTGCTGCTCATTCTCACGAGTAGTTGGCCCTTCTAACTTTGTGCAGGTGGGCGATACATCAGGCGGGGCTGAGTGTTGAGTTTGTGTTTGGCTCGATGATCGGGAGTGACGTGGCCAGATTTTTTATCCATGATATTTTATTTCCTTCTGATATTTCTTTCCTGTATTGGATTTTCCTTAATTAAATATTAATGTTTGTAGAGATTATTCCCTCCGAGGAATTTTGATTTCGCACTTTGATTTCTATCTTATTATTGATTATAAACCTTTATGCGTATTCTGATTTATATGTTATGATCTTTTAAATCTTTTTATGAACTCTCGGTTTAAATTTGAAGATAATCTTTTTAGCTTTAGCACTTGGTATTGGAACGGTTGAAGTGAACTGGTTTGGTATTAAGAATGGCGGTAACATCCCTAGAATTCACGGGTTTTAAGTGCTTCCTTTTAAATAATAATAATAGTGAATTTTGGGGTGTTATAATTTAGCTCAAATTCAAATAGTAAATTGTAGGAGTTTTGAATTGTTCTTGAATCCTCTGTGATTCCCTTTGATTGGTTGGCTATAAATAACCCTAATAATCCCTTTTATGCAAGTTTTCTTTTAGCCACCAAAATCTCTAAGTCTTGTATTCACCTTCTCTTTTTCTACACTTTGAGCCTCGTAATCAATTTTCTTACACTCTTCTAATCATGTTCTATCTCTCTCTTGTTTCAATTGTTAAGAAAGGAAGAGTTAGATTTTAGGGAAAAGGGTGAGTGGTTCGGCTGAGCATTTCCTTGTTTTGCCTCAAGTTGATATGTTCTTCTTCTCCTTCTATTTTAAGTTTGAAAATTTAATAAGGTTTTGGTGTAAATTTATGAGTTTAAGATTGAGGTTTTTTAAGGTTTTAAAAGTTGAGAATTTCACAGTTGAAATTTTTAGTTTAAAGGGGATTTTGCCTGCATCAAGTAAATGATTATTGCTTCTAAATTATTTAATAAGTATTCTTACATGTTATGAGTTCCTTTGAGTTAATTCTACATGTTGGCATGAGTGAATATATCCTACATAAGTGAATTGGATGGATAGATGGTATACTCTAAGTAAAAAGCATGAAATTTGGTAAAAATAGGAAATGGTGATTTCGTGTCGTAAAATGCAAGTTAATTTGGTTGGAAATGTGTTAGAATATGTTGATACATGTTTTTAATGTAGTTAAGGATGAGTTATATATAAGACTCTACATGAAGTTTACTATTTTGGTGATATGATAGGACAAATCGATCGAGTGATTATGTCAAACCGATCGATTGGTTCTTAGAATAGTTGACTGGTTGACCCAACCCATCAATTGGAAGCCTGTAGAGATCTTGGTCTTACTCTCTACTTAAACCTATCGACTGGTCTATGAACAGTTAACTAATTTGTCCGAACCAATTAACCAGTTTGAGGAAAAGCATGGTTTGATTGAGTCAAATTGATTGACTGGTTGACCCAAACCAATTGACTACAATCGATCGACTAGTTAGGCTAGATCGATCAACTGGTTTGCATGGTTTGTTTCCTTTCGGTTTGTTTATATTTTGAAGCTATGTTTGGGACTATTATATGATTATTAATGGGATATAATACATACTTTATCATGGATTATTGGCTTAATTAAAGGATTAAATGGATCATAATTTATGACGTACTCTATAAGTGATGTAAAGGTTAAATGAATATTCCACTTATGATAAGTGATGGTATTGAGAAAAGAGTAATGAAACTCAGCATGTGCTTGAACAAAATAATAAGATGGATATGAGAAATATGGTACAAGGATAAATAGAAATCCACATGATTGGGAAATTGGGAAAAAATGATAGATATGGAATAAACATGGAAATTACCTTTCTTGCTTTTGTATTGGCCTTGTATGATCACCTATCCTTATGAATAATATACTAATCACATAATGCAAAAGACAATCAAGTTGAGTATGGGTATGGGTTACTTGATCCTTGATTAGCTACCGGGAGTTAGTTCGCCTTTAGACGTTTTGGTGGCTTTGGGCTTTGTCTTTGAGCGGGATCCTAAGAGATCCTAGTGCCTTACCTACTCTAGGCACTGATGATATACTAGGGGTATTAATACTAAAGGGTCTGGTTACCTAGGTGGTTGGCTTCGACCAAGACTTATGGCTAAATTGATTAGCTTCGGCCCGGACTTATGTCCATTCTGGTAATTAACTTCGGCTTAGAATTATGTCCACTTGGTGATTGGCTTCGACCTAGACTTTATATCCCTTATTTGGATAGACTTCTATGATATGTGAGACCATGGAGTGGTGCACAATCTATTGCTCAATGATAATAATATATGGATGATAAGTAATTGATTGGTAAAATATGAATGATGGCCAAGTAAATGGTTAATAATTGAATAAGGATGGAAGTAATGGCATGAATGACCAAAAAGGATAAAAGTTGATTTGTACATTTGGCAATTGGCCTAAATGTCTAATTGGATATTGAATGGAATACTGGTTGGATGATTGACTTGTGTCATATATGAATAAGGAAATGGTACACTTAAAGGATTGAGTAATTAAAAATGAAACATAGTGTTGTTTGGATTTTATCTATTATTACATGTGTGAGTACCTATGTGATAATAATGTGAAACTAAGCATAATATATTATGCATTGTTTGAGTTGTGCATGATATGTCTTGATGTACTATTACCTTTATATATACGGCTTTATCATGACGCATGTAGTATTTTATTTTCTTGTACGGTATGACTTGTATACTTGTGTTTACATTGAGGGAGCAATTTGTCTTACTTAATACGTAACATACTGATGTATCCATTTGCTCAGTCATCTACTCATTCCTAAGAGCAAAGGGTCATGCGCAGGTCTTCGAAAATGACTAGTAAAGAGCTTAACTCAGTAGGTTTGGGGTTTAAGAGTATGGACAAATGGAGATCTTGTGGGGTCCATAGTTTTAATTTGAGTGCCATACTCTAATCTCATTTTATTATAGACATGTACCTTATCTACATGTATTTTGCAACAATTTGTTTAGGGATTGTTAAGGTCCTCCAATATAAATAATTTTTTAAGTTATATATATAATCTTTTATTCATACACTCTGTTCATTTAAATTTCTTGGCTGGTTTTATCCTTATATTTGTTATAAGATAGGCAGTGGATGTCTATCTTATATTAGATACAGCTGTACGTAGGTGTGGTTTTATTTTTCATAATGGTTTGAACAAAATTATTCAATAGTGAAAAATGGATGCGTTATAATTTCAACTAAGTATCATAAATAAAATTAATTGCACAAAATATATAGTAGGAATAAGAAAAGAAAGAACCGAAAAAAAAATAGAAATCTTCTCTTCTTATTTCGGTTTCGCTCCGATTCGCTGCTTTTGATACGTCTCTCTGCTCTATTTTTCTTCAGCGTTGATTGTGTAGGGTTGTGCGCTCTTCGACGTTGTTTTCGTTCTTCTTCTTCTTCCTTTTTTTTTTGGCCTTTTTCTCTAGTCAGATGCTTCGTCCGTCAATATTATTCTGTTCGGCTCTTTTGTGTGTTGCAACTCTTGTTCGTCTGCCTCTCGCGTAGGTTATCGCTGCTCTCTTCGATTGTTAATATATATATATATATATAGAGAGAGAGAGAGAGAGAGAGAGAGAGAGAGAGAGAGAGAGAGATTGGTGGTTGGTCTTATGATATGGGACCTTCTCTCGTTTTGTTTCGTTTGTTGAATTGTCATTATGAATGTATAATAAAATAATTATCATTTCCTTTGTGCGGTTACATGCTACGTATGGTTTTTTCTTTCTTTATTTGTCTTTCTTCTTATGTTTACCTTTTTCTTTTTCCAGCTATTCCTACAAACTAATGATAAAAGAAAATAGTAAGTAACTAACCAAATCATGCTTAACAATTTTCTATCATATGAAACATTTTTAACTAAAACTTTTAGGTTAAATTTTAACCCATATACTATCTGATTTAGAAAAAACATATTATAAATATAAGTAGTATATCAAAGTTTTAGCTTTCCAAAGCAACTTAAATCACCTAACTCCATATTTTTATGTCAAAATTATGACCAAAATATAATAAGTTGTCATATATCATGCAAATTTCCTCATTTTAGCTTAAATAATTACATATATATAATTCTTATCATTTAAGCACAAAAATATAGTTAACATCACATATTATTCAAATAAACAACCAAAAGATAAAATTAACAGGGCATAAAATATGTAAAAATATATGTTTATCAATGTCCAACAATGACACACTTCCTTTTCTGCCTAAATTTTACCCTATTCATCCTACCTAGGGGTGATACGGTCCAAGTATGTGTTTGGTATGATTGAAAGTAGTTTATAAGCTAACTTTTAACTTATTAAAACTAACTTTTTTTTAAAAAAAAAAAGCTATATTTGGTAAGTAGCTCTTTACTCACTTAAAAATGAGTTTTTGTAAAACTACTTCAAGTAGCTTATAAATTTCTAGTTAACATTTCAATTAGTTTTTTTTCAAACATACTACAAATCATAAATTAAACTGAACCATAAAATATGGTTTGGTTAGTTTTATGATTTGAAAAAACATGGCTTGATTTAGATTTTATGAAACAATAATAATTTAGATATAGTTAAAAGGATGAAATTACGGTTTTTAATCTATAACCTATATATATATATATAAACTTTTATGTATCACACTTGCAAACATAAAGTTATAAATTATGACTTGTAACTTCAATTTCCTTCTTTCTTGTAATGTCATACATCCACATTATAAATTTTTCTTATCATTTTTTTCTGTGAAATTTGTTTAATATGGATGATGTATTTAGTTTTAACTTTAGATTCTTGAACACAAATATTTTTAGGTTAAAGTGGGGCTTAACTGTACTAGTTGGATAATAGAGTGTTTAGTCATTTATAATTTGTTTACTTTTGCTATTTTTAGCTAGTTGTCACCAAGGATTGATGTAATATCCTATCTTTTGTATCTCCCCATAAGTGGCAGGCCTAGGGGGTTGGGAAGGAGGTGTTTTCTATTATGGATTTTCAAACTTAGCTATGGCGAGAAAGATGATTTTAAAATTCATAACTTAATATTTGAGTTGGGGTATAACTATATATTGGGGATAGCAATCTAGTTAGCCATGATGGGTAGTATGGTCATTCAGTAACTTTGAGAGCCAAACACACCCTCATATATATGTTAACTAACCTTAAATATGATCACAAATCACTATGCTAAAAAAATTAGAAGAGTTAATACTACTTCTCACATTCAAAGCTCAAGTGAAATGTTTTGTCGTAGTCTTCCAAAAATGTCACACTCTTTATCCTTCTAGTTGTTACCTAAGGTAGTGAATGTGAGTATATGATCTTAAGGGTTACTTATAGATCAATTAACTCATCTTCATCCCCATCTCCATTTTTTTTATTGTGGGATATTTCTCCCTCCCCACCAATCTTCCTTATTTATCTTGAACCAATTGTTTACCATATTCAAACCCCCTTGCTATTGTTTTTCATCAACATCAAGCATCATAAAAGAGCATCTACCTAGGGTCTAGACCATTGATGAAGCACATAACCTAAGGAGAGATCGAGCCATCAAATCACTCCAAAATGACATGATATGTGTGCTTGGTATTTTGGAGATTCTAACTCCAAATGCTAACCCACAAAACCCTCAAAGAACCCCACCCCCTCAAGACTTTTAAAACTAACTGAGCATGGAGGAAGAGGATGGCATGTCTAGTTCATCCTCAAGTGAGTCATCTATGGTTCTAAGGAGAGGGAGAAACCATAAGAAATATCCATTTCATGATATCAAGGTGGAAGTCCCTGATTTTGATGGATGTCACAACCCAAAGGATTTTCTAGAATGGGAACTTAGATTCTCATGAATGTTTGAAGCTAAAGCCTATGATGATGAAAAAGCTTTCAAGGTGGTAGTGCTTAAATTGAAAGGGCAAGCTTCTTTGTGGTGGAAAAATCTAACTCATTAACGAATAAGAAAGCACAAATTGAAGGTAAAGAGATTTTGCTCAACATGAAGAGGTTGATGAGGGAATGGTTTTTACCACCTTCATACTCCTAATATCTTTATAACAAGATGAATTCTCTAACACAATGCTCTTTGAGTGCGGAGGACCATACCAAAGAGTTTGAGAAATTGAAGATGAGGTTGACCTAGAGCGGGTAGAGGAGCACTCCAATTTTAGGTTCACAGGATACCTAAGGCATGACATAGCAAGAAAGGTCAAAATGTAACGGTTCTATAATTTAGATTATTTCATCTATCCATCAAAGTAGAGAGGCACAACAAGGAGAAGAGACATGCATGTTTTTCCCCACAATCAAGTGTGACCACAACCAAGGAGGTACCAACCCCCTCGAGAATACCCGTACACCTAATGCATTTAATGTCAAAGGTAAAGGGACGTAAGAAGGAGGCAAATCAAGTAAGGGAAGGGCATATGTTGCTTTAAGTGCCAAGGCATTAGACATTACCAAAATGAGTGCCCAAACAAAAGGGTTTTGACCATTTTGGTTTTAGAGGAGTCAACTTTAGGGAAGAAGAAGGAATCCATTTTTCCCAAGAGGAGGAAGAGCAAAAGGTAGCACCACCAGACATAGGGAAAGCCCTAATGGTGAGGAAGGTGCAACATACTAAGGAGGTTGTGGAAGAGACACAAAGGGAGAGTATTTTCCCTACCAAGTGCATAATCCTTGGTAAGGTGTGCTCTCTTATTGTAGATGGAGGGAGTTATGCCAATGTGGAATCATTTATCCTAGTGGAGATGCTTGGTCTACCCACATCCACCCATTCACAACCCTACAAGCTCCAATGGCTCAATAATGAAAATGTAATAGAGGTCTCCAAACAAGTAGTTGTTCCATTTTCTATAGGAAAAATGTACTAAGATGGTGTTATATGTGTTTTAGTTCCTATAGATGCATGTCACTTGATACAAGGAAGACCTTGGCAATATAATAGGAGTGTTAAGTGTGATGGTAAGAAGAACATATTACTTTAAATTTTCCAACAAAACCATTGTACTCACTCCCTTTAGCAATTGACCATCACTTGTTAGGGAGGCCACCGAGTGTAGAAAAGCCTTGTACTTAGATTGTAAAGGGTTAGACAAGATTGTACCAAAGGGGAAAGCCATGAACTTCTTGTTATTATTTAAAAGTAATGAAGGAGGTACCCTTGGGTCAAGCCTTTGTTAGAGGATTTTGGGGATGTTTTTTCAAACAACCTATCAAGTGAATTGCCTCCTTTAAGGGACATAGAAAACCAAATTGACCTAATTTCTGGTTCCACACTCCCAAACAACCTTGCCTATAGGTGCATCCCTCAGGAAGCTTTGGAGTTACAAAGGTAAGTAGATGAATTGTTGCAAAAGGGTTTCATACATGACTCCTTAGCCCATGTGTCATACCCACTCTATTGGTACACAAAAAGGATGGCTCTATGAGGATGTGCGTGGATAGTAGGGCTATCAATAACATTACCATCAAGTATAGGTACCCCATAAATAGGCTTGATGATATGTTAGATTTTCTGCATGGAGCATGGGTGTTCTCAAAAATTAACCTACAAAGATCACTAATGTAATACCCCGTATTTTTAAAATCCAAATTATTAAGTTTAATGATTTGATTTACGTAATTTGACGCAAATATTTAATTATTTTAATTTTGATTCGTTTTATGGATTTATTGACGATTTTAAATTCATAATTGAATGTAATTAATCATTTTCGGAAAGTAAAATTTAATCACGTTTTAATTAATTGAATGTAATATTTTGGGAAAGTTTAAATTAAAAATATTTTCGGAACTTATTTAAGAATTTCTTTTTGAAATTAATTTTCTTCCGTTCTACGCTTTTTAGTTTGCAGAAAACCGATTTCGGAAATTATTAAAATTAGTCTTGATTTATTAGAATTTGACTTAAATATTTTATTATAGGTTTTTGAATATTATTTCAGGGTCTTATAATATATTTCCGTAAATAATACAAATTTTTATGTTCGTTGGTAAATTCTTCCGAAAATGTTTTTAATTTATGTAGCTTTTATTTATTTCAAGCGTTTAGATCGTTTTGAAATAATTTTTGGTTTAATGAATTTTAGATAAAATCTTTCAATAATAATTTTAAACACTTAGTATTTTATTTTGTATGAGTATTTGTTAAAAAAAAAAAAAAAAAAGAACCCAGCCCGACCCCCGACCCCCGACCCCTTTTCCTTCTTCTCCTCTCTTCTCTTCTCTTCTCTTCCCTCTGCTACCCCGACTCCCTGTTCGCAGCCCTCTACTCCCGCAACCCTAGCCAGCCGCCACCTCCTTCCCAGCTCCTCCTTGCGCCGCCTCGTCTGTCGACCTTCGGTGACGCTGCAGCAACAGCCGAAGCAGCGTAACAACAGCCTGCTCGACTGCAGCGGCGACAACCGACGCCCCAATAGCGACTGCGCGCGGGAGCAGCAGCAGCAGCGGCAAGCCGCCGTCCGACCATGGCGAGCTCGGTCAACGACCGGCGAGCCACCTCCGGCCTCCGACGAAGCTTCCCCGGCCCTCCTTGCTCCGATTTTTACTGATTTTTGTTGGTATAATTTTTTGGAAACCCTAATATATATATTTAATTAATTGGGTATGATTTAGCTTGTGATAAGCTAAATTAATTGTTTGATAATGTATATATGTGCTGTAAGATTGATTTGGATATGTTAATTGTATGGGTTGTGTTGGGAATTTGGATAATTGAATTTTAGGTCGGGTTATGCCCAAATTTTTCGGATCCGTCCGATTTGGCGATTTTGGATAAATTGATTTTTCAATATGTTTTTAAATGTGTCTAATTTCATGTTGGAACCGTCAATTTGAGAAATTTATGAGGAATCAATCGGAATTCGATTCCTAGGTCAAAATTCTTGTGTAACAAAATTGGATCGCGTAATTGAGTCGTTTCGCTCAATTGATTTTACATTATCGTTTGAAATGTATTTAATTTCATATCGCAAGCGTTAATTTGGGAAAATTGTGCGTAATTAATCGGAATTGGATATTTAGGTCAAAACTCTTACGGGTCCAAATTGGATTGTGTAATTGAGTTATTTTATTCAATTGACTATATAAATTACATTAGAGTATGTTTAATTACATTTCTGAACCGTCAATTGATATGTTTTGGCAAGAGTTGATCGGATTTGCGTTCCGGGCCCAAAAACCCTAATTATGCTGAATTGGGTATTTCTTTTATTGGTTTTGATAAATTGATTATTTAATATGTTATAAAATGTGTTTAATTGCATATCTAAATATTCAATTTGATTAAATTAATAGAATTCAACCGAATTGTATTTTCGGGCCTAAAACCCTAATCTTCGGGGAGTGTTTTACAAATTGATTTTTGTTGTGCGTCTTTTATTTAATCGATTTTTGTCTTTGGGTTTTAAATCATTTAAATTATGTTTTAATCTAATTGGTTTGGATCTAGTTCTATATAAATTGTCGGTTTACCTATTTAGTTATAAAACCTAATGAATAAGTCATTTTCGATAAATTAATTTATAATCGATTATTCTTTCTTGAGCTTTCCAAATTAATTTGCAATTTCCTAAGTGGTATTTGTATTAATCCATTTGGATTTATTTTTAATCTCAAATCTTAATAGAGCTATGCTTTTAAGTCTTAAGTTTTGGACAAATTTTCTAAGAAAGATCATTTGTGTTGTTTGTGTTTATTTAATTAGAATATGTGAATTATTGATTGATAGAATAGTTTCTAATTTAGTTTTCGATTTCTATCGAATCTAGGACAGCTTTCTCGTGGATCCACGAGCTAGTGACCTCTCTCCCTCTTATCTCGCTTAGCTAGCTTCGGATCCAGGTAAGTTTCTACTTACCTCCACATATGGGTGTTTTCGTAAGGATGTGGCTAAGGTTCTTACGTGTTATGTGACTTGTATGCCTTGAGTGCCTTGTATATACATATCATGTCTTGTTGTGTATCACATGATTATCCCTAACGTGTTTTATGCGTAGCGCAGCTTGGAGTTGAGGTACGTGGTATGTGTTTTTCTCATGACATGAATGTGATATCCATACGTGGTGATTATGATGTGCTGTGGCATGAGTTAACCCTCTAGGACATGCATGTTAGGGTAATTATTATTATGACATGGAGATGAAATGATAAAAGAAATAAATGGGAAGTGAACTGCTAAAGAGGGTATGAGGTTGACCGAAAGGAAAAAGAGATGAGAACCATGCATGGGAATTCTAGGGTTTGCATGGGAACTTCGAGAGTTTGCATGGGTTGGATAAAGCTTGCATGGGGATAATCGTTACGTGAGAGAAGATGTATTAAGGTGTAAATAAGCTAAAGGGAGAGTTGTGGAGTGTTTGGAGACTTGGGATGAAAAATAATACGTAGGTTGCTGCGAGGGTGTATAAGGGACCCGATTAGGGTTTTGGGAGAAAGTAGTAATCTGGGAAATGTAGAAGTAAAAATGATTAAGGGAGAGTGGAGTATGGGTTAAGAGTGGGAATTGTTGTATAAGGGGTGATTATGGGTGTCATGGGAGAGAAGATATATTTGGTGGAAAAGAGAGGGGTTACTTGTGGGAGAAGAAAGGTACTAGGGTTGAAATGGCCAACTAGGGTTTTTCGATCATATGTGGAATCGAGGAGTAAAGCGATACGATTTGGGCTTTGATCTAAATGAGATGAGGAGTGGGACGATAAATGGAGTAATGGTAGTGTAAGTGAGAGAAAGTGGGGCCACATAGGTCCAATTAGGGTTTCTAAGGGAAAACCCTAGAGGGAGATAGCATGTGGAATGGATGTCACGAGGTGTTGGGCCTTAACCCACACCCTTAGGAATTGGTTTCCATTTTGAGTAAGCGTAAAAGAGAATGTATATCGAGGTGTGATAAGGGGCGCAAGAGTTCCAAGATATGGGACGGGCCCTCCTGGGAGGATAAGTGTGGATATAGTTAGCCATGCATGTCAAGGGTAAAATTCTTTCAAATAAGATATGTTAAGACACTAATTACTTAAAGAGAAAGATGTTGAGCCGGACCCAGACCGGTCCACCGGCGAATAATAGTGGCTAGGGCCGGGGTGCCCTACATGACCGGTCCACCGGCAATAATAGTGGCAGGGTATGTTACCCTCATGACCGGTCCACCGGCTATAATAGTGGGGGATTCCGTGCTCAACAAACCGAACGTAATAACGATAAGACATTGGAAAGATACGAAGTAATTACAGTGAAACATCATGTGAGTCGGGGCCAGACCGGTCCACCGGCGAATAATAGTGGCAGGGTATGTTACCCTCATGACCGGTCCACCGGCTAAAATAGTGGCAGGGCATGACCCTCATGACCGGTCCACCGGCTATAATAGTGGGGTTCCCGCACTCACATGAATTGATAAAGACTATGATGTGAATCGACTATATTTACCAGAGATCTAAAGAACGAGTCTACTCGATCGGGGCTGAGCATGTCCCTAAGTAATGCTCGGGGCTGGACATGTCCCTAAGTAATGTCCGCGAGGCTAAATGCCCAATTGGTTTGGTTCGGCATTGTCCATAAATGCCTGGTTGGTTTATCTGAATCTCTTATCGGTTTAAGATATTACATATGTTTCGCATGTTATTATATGTGTGTGGTAGGACTTGTGATGTGGGTTTGAGTATGTATGTTATTGTATTAGCGTATTGTACTATAATTTAATATGCACTTAATGATATCTCTCCTATAAGGTAGGTTAGCGAGACTTACTCATTATTGGACCCGTACTGATACTACACTGGTTGAATGGGTCCTGTGATGATCCACCGATGGTGGGGAGCAGACCTTTGATGCAGGTTTTGATCGGTTACTGTTTTGGGGTGGAAGGCTTGACTTGTGTGAGTAGGCGATCCGGATAATTATCCTTCGGGATTTGTTTGTTTAATTGTATTCATCCTTTGGAAGTTGCAAGTATTGTATTTAAATTTCCAAGGATTCTGTAATTGACTTTTAATTTCTCGTAACGCTGTTATGCTTTAAAATTCGGATTTAATTGTTTGACAGGTTTTAGCCTTGCATCTAACATGAGATAGATGGTTGACATTTATCTTGTGTTAGATGTGGCGGTAACATTTCCCAAATTCGCTCCTAGCTTCCGCTTTAATCTTTCAAAAAATTTTTTTTTCAGGAGTGAAATTTGGGGGTGTAACAACTAAATCTGGATAATAGAAGGGGATGAGTAGAATTGCCTTCAAAACCAAAGGAGGCTTTTATGAGTGGATGGTCATGCCTTTCGGTTTATCAAATGCACCAAACACTTTCCTGTGGCTTATGGATGAGGTTTTAAGACATTTTATTTCAACTTTATTATATTTTATTTTGATGACATTCTTATGTACTCTTGTAATATTGAAGAGCATGTAAAGCACTTAAAGATTCTATTTATAGCTCTTAGGAAAAATAAATTGTATGATAAGTTAGAGAAGTGTCACTTCTTTGTGCAAAGAGTCATCTTATTAGGGTTTGTTGTATCTCAAAAAGCAATATTGATAGATGAGTCAAAGGTGGAGGCTATAAGAACGTGGCCTTCACCCACATCCATCACACGCATTAAATCCTTCCATGAACTTGCCTCATTCTATAGGTGGTTCATCAAAGGATTTAGTATTTTACTAGCTTCTATCACCAAATGCCTCAATAAAGGGGATTTCTCTTGGACTAAAGTTTCTCAAGAAGCCTTTGAATTAATCAAAGGAAAATTGAGTGAGGCCCTAATTATAATATTCCCCAAATTTTCCAAAGTACTTAAAGTGGAATATGATGCAAGCAAAGTGGGTATTGGAGCAATTTTACTATAAGAAGGCAAGCTCATTGCCTACATCAGTGAAAAGCTCAAAGAATCTCTCTCAAAGTATAGTACTTATGATAAAGAATCATACACCATTATTACAGCTTTAGATCATTGGCCCCATTAACTTAAGCTAAATCAATCTACATTATGTACATATCATAAGTCCCTAAAATACATAAATAGGCAATATAACCTCAACCCTAAGCATGTTAGGTGGATCGAGTTCTTAAAATCTTGATAGAATACCTAGAAGAAGGAGTTCGACCAACAAATAAAAACAAACCATTTGAATTATGAATAAGGGTTGCGTAATACTTTATAGCTAATAGAGAGGTATATAAGCATTCAAAGACCATGTAAGTTCTAAAATATGTACCTCAAGTAGTGGGATAGAAAGTAATAGATGAAGTTCATGTAGAAATATGTGGTTTACTTCAAGCTATCAAATCCCTCTGGGTAAAAAATCTATATTAATGTTACTATTAATAAACCATGTATCAGGATGCTAATGAAATAGTACACTAATACCAATTATGTTAAAAAATTTCCCCAACACAAAATGTCCCTACTTCAGAGCTACAACCAATAGTAAATTCATGGTCATTTGTTGTATGGGGGGTCGATGTTTTTAGACCACTTAGCCCCGGTAATGATGATACTTCAAATGAATATTGTTAATCATATTAATACTTTTATATTATATTTTTCAAAATAACCTATTGAGTACATGTATTGGTCAAAAAAAAATTTTCATTATTGCTATTGAATATTTCACAAAGTGGATAAATGCGAAGGCTTTGGCTTAGATTACTAAAAAAAATGAATGAAGGAATTTTTCTAGAACAATATTATATGCCGGTAAGAGATGGGAAAATGGGCTTTGATGGAATAACAACTGCATGAATGGAAATAACAAAATTCTACAAGTTTAGAGTGCCACAAGCTCTTATATTAGATAGTAGACTATGACTTGATAACAACAAATATAGATATTTTTGTGAAAATTGAGGAATTGATTGCCAATTTACTTTATTTCATCTATAGTGTAATGATCAAAAAATCTTGGGAGCACTAAGATGACGACTGAATAGGGTTGATTAAGGATGTTTGGGTGAGCTTTGAGGAATATTATAGGTTTTTTGGACAATTATTATATGAAGCACCTTTTAGTTTAGCATTTGGAGTTGAGGCGTGAACGAAAGGAACCCTTCAGTACAATGATACTAAGCAACCATTTAAACTAAAACAAAATGAAAACCCAACATGTAATACATAGAAGGCATCACAATAATACATGGTATAAAATATTAAAATGCACATGCATCAATTGAAATATGATAATTATTCATATAAATACATACTACTAAGGCTATATACTATTCATACTCTTTCATCTAGAATTAACTAAAACTTACTAGTTAAACGTCTAAGAGATGCTCTTTCAAGTATAATTAGAAAAAACACCAACCTCAAATCATAACAACAATCATAAATCTCATTACCAATACCAACAGATCTCATACATCACAGGTAGGCACACAAGCACCGATCCATAAAAACCCATAACATCATAGGTAGGCACGAAGGCTGCTAGCAAAATATAAGTATGTACAAAGGTTGCTACTAAAACACAAGTAGAAACAAAGGCTACTACTGAATTATAGGTAGGCACGAAGGCTACTACCGAACAATAGGTAGGCACAAAGGTTGCTTCTAAACTATAGGTAAGCATAAAGGCAACTACAAAATACAAGTAGGTACAAAGGCTACTATAGAAATATAAGTAGGTATGAAGGCTATTATTGAACCACGTATAGTTAGGAAGGCTACTACCAAAAAACAAGTAGGCACAAATGCTACTGCCAAATCACATCTAACGATCAAATAATAAAATAATCCATCAATCAATTCCATTCTCATTTACTCGAGGGGAGATAAATCAACCTGGAGACACCAAGGTACTCTAGCCATACTGTCACACTAAGGCATCATAATATCCTACTGACTATTAACCCCATGACACAAAGATGCCCTAATAGCAATGGTACATGAAAGTAACACGATACCCTACGTACAAGCACACCTATTCTAAAAGTATGCATACCCCTTAATTGTAGGTATGAAAGCTAAACTATAGGTAAGCACAAAGGCAGCTACAAAATACAAGTAGGTACAAAGGCTACTACAGAAATATAAGTAGGTATAAAGGCTATTATTGAACCACATATAGTTAGGAAGGCTACTACCAAACAACAAGTAGGCATAAAGGCTACTACCCGATCACATCTAATGACCAAATAATAAAATAATCCACTAATCAATTCCATTTTCATTTACTCAAGGGGAGATAAATCAACCTGGAGATACTAAGGTACTCTAGCCATACCTTTGCACTAAGGCATCATAATATCCTACTGACTATTAACCCAATGACACAAAGATTCCCTAATATTAATGGTACATGAAAGTAACACGATACCCTACCTACAAGAACACCTATTCTAAAAGTATGCATACCCCTTATCAGTCCGTAGAATTAAATAGAGTAAGATATAGGGGCTAGTTTGGACACTAATATACACTGGCAAAAATCCATAATCTACTGTAGGCTAACCCACGTTTTTAAGGTAGCAACCTCTAAAGAGCCATTGTTTCCGATCTCAAAGTTTTTCACTTTAAGTATTAGTATTTTATTAAGGTAGCTATAAAACCGCATATAAATTACATAAATCCAATTTCTATATTTAATTCATTCTAATCATTTCCAATTATTCCAAAAAAAACATAAATAAGAATATTATCAAGGTCAATTATAAAAGTATACTATGTCCATCCTATGCTTAATTATTCATCCTTGGGCTCATTAAATCAAAAATGACCAAAATGCCCCTAAGGTTAGAATAACCACATTAACATCTTCTTTAATTACTGAATCTATTTCATTTATTAAATTGTCATAAAAGGCTAAAACATAATAAATTAATTAATTTATCATGCATTTAAGTTATCAGATAAGCCAAATGAAAATTTTGCTATTATTTAAGATTTTGTGTATAAAATCCTAGCATGCGTATCTAATATATCAATGATCACATAATCTCATGCTCAACAATATATAATATAGTTTGGGCATGCTTGTCAAGATAAATATTACATCACATATAAAATGACCAAGTTGCCCCTAAGGCACACATTCATAGTTATTATTCTATAGATTTATATAAACATGTTGATCTTATTATTGTCCACGCACATGTCATATAATATCATAAAATTACCATATGTTTGTACCCATAATATTTTACATATGATAACATGCCCCTTTTTATTGATTTTCATGATACAACAAATAACACATAATTATAATATAACGAATCATGCTTAACTTATTTCAGAGACAAAAACCTTAATTTGCTATCATGCAAAATTTACTATTTTATTAAGGTATAAAAGTTACCATATAGCAACATATTTAACACATTTTATACATCAAACCTTAATATGCTATCATGTGTTGTCTGAAATTTTAGGAGAGTATAAAAGTTATATAAAATATAATAATAAAAAAATTAGCAGTATCCTACTAAATACTACAAGGTTCTGCTACTCAAACTTTGTACATAAAAATAATACCACAATTACCAAATTAATATTTAACAAAGAAAATAATAATAATTATAATTATAATAATAAATATTTATTTTCTAAAATTACCAAAATACCTTTCATTTAAAATTAGGTAACAAAAATTTTATGGCAAAAATTCTTACACTGCACATGTAGTGTGAGCTATGCGTGAACAAATTAGGGGCTACTGGGTGAGAGGTTATTTGGTTTGGCTGAGGAGGGAGTGTGAGGTAGGGTGGTGGAAATGGTGCTAATGGTTGGTGTTGTTAATGGTTGACTGTGGAAGGTGGTAGTGGTGGCATTTGGCTCGGTGGTGAGTGAAGGAAAAGGGAAGGGTTGCGATAGAGAATGAGATGATGATGGATGGTGGTAATGGTGTGCAACACTCTCAAAATTCTCTACTGAAAAATTTTCTTTTATTTAAAAATTTACGGAAGCTAAAAGCAAAAAGCCGTGACTTTTGGGGATGTTACCGCTACACTTAGTACCAGACTAAGTTACTCCTACCGTTTCACCGAATGCTAAGGCTAAAAGAACCAAAATACTATTTACTCAATTCAGACTTTATTTAAATCAGACTAGCGCATTAAAATCTTTACAAGTATAAAACCCACTAATGGTGGTTATAAAAATAAGGATTAAATTTAAACAAGGAAATAAAAGGTTAAAGGGTGAAACTCTGAAAGTTCCCAGATAATCCTTACACTCTTTTCCGATACTCACTTGAATACCACATGCAAAAGACCTGCAATAGACACTTCTCATTGAATAAGTAGGGGCCCACAAATGGGACCCTTCAGTACTACAGTACCGAGTAACCCCCTTTATACCAAACCAAGAGGCAAGGCCTGCATGCAACACATAATACATAATGATATATGACAATATCATATGCGTGCTTAGGAAAATCAAAATCAACACCAGAACCAATACACAAGGCAATACCACATACGATAAAAGATGCATAACACAAAATCTGTATACTTAGCAATTCCATCATATACCCAAGCAGGGACAAGTACTGAAGCCAAACTCATGTCATATCAATAGATCATAACGTTAAATTAATACTTTTGATCTTAAGCCATTAATTAATCATTATTCAATTATCATCTTTGAATTATATCCATGTGAGTGTAGGAACCCCACTATTATAGCTAGTGGACCGAAAACACTCTACAGGACAAAACACTCTTGACTACTATTATAGATGGTGGACTGGATATCACTCCACAGGACAACACACACCTGACCACTATTATAGCCAGTGGACCGAAAATTATCCTTACTAGACCCGGCTTAATAATCTTTCACTTTAAGTAATTAGTACTTTATTCGTGTCTTATTCAAATGTCCATTTATTTAATTCGAGGAAAGGAAAAAGGTCACGAATCCAAAGACACAAAGATATACTAGGTATAAAATCAAGCATTCCATATCAAGGATCATGGCATACACAAAACTCTAACGTATACTTCAAACATATCTAACACACATTTCCATACATACTTACAACCTATGCACCTCTTACATAATTATGAGTTAAACACTACATCACACCCTTAATTATCCATCCAACCCTAGGCTATGCAATGTTTTTGTGAGACTCACTGACTTATTGAATACCTTTACCTTATTATTCATGATTATTTATGTCTAATTATAAAACTCATTTAATCCATTAACATATTAAACATAAGTTACCTATTTATCCCTATCATCTTTACAAAATTGCTAAAATACCCATTGTTTACAAAATTACCAAGTCACCCCTTTTTATTTGTCAATTTACCATATTACCGTTCATACTTGCATAATTACTAAACTGCCCTTTGTAGGTGTTAGATTACTAAATTATCCTCTATAATTATTAAATTTATCAAACTGCCCTTTTGGTTGGCTAAGTTACCAAATTGCCCTTCTTATTTATTAAAATTACCAAGTTGCCCTTTTACTTTACAAAATTACCATAATACCCTTTCTTTTATACCAAATTACCAAAATACCCTTCTCCTTTATTACTTACCAAGTTACCCCTTTACTTTACAAAATTACCATAATACCCTTTCCTTTATACCAAATTACCAAAATACCCTTCTCCTTTATTAATTACCAAGTTACCCCTTTACTTTATAAAATTACTATAATACCTAGGGATGGCAATTTTCCTCATAGGTTCGGGGCTCCGTCGGGGATTCCCGTTCAGGTTCTGGTTTGGAGAGAGAATTTGGGGATCGGCTTCGGGTTCGGGGATTCTTAACGGGAATTTTTTCGGGGACAGGGCAGGGACGGGTTTGAGGTCCACATCCCCAAACCTACCCCGAAATTTGTTTTATGTATATATATATATATATATATAATATAATATAAATTTTTTATAGAATATAAATTAAAAATATAATATAAAAAAATAGTTTGAGGATCAGGGATGGGATTGGGGATCGGGTATAAAGTTGGATTTCGGGGATCGGGTCGGGTTTTAAGAACAGGGAATAAATTAGGGATGGAAAATAGATCGGCGATTGGGTTGGGTATGGGGATTTGATCCCCACGGAGATCGGGTCGGGTTCGGGGATTATTTTCCTTATTGGGTTCTAGGATGGGGTTGGGGTCCCCGTCCCTGACCCGCCTTGTTACCATCCCTAATAATACCCTTTCCTTTATATCAAATTACCCTTCTCCTTTATTAAATTATCATTTTAACCCCTTACTTATAAAATTACCAACATACCCTTTCTTTTATGCCAAATCACCAAATTACCCTTCTCCTTTATTAAATTATCATTTTACCCCTTTACTTACAAAATTACCAGCATACCTTCTCTTTTATACCAAATTACCAAATTACCCTTCTCCTTTATTAAATTACTATTTTACCCCATTACTTTACAAAATTACCAAAATGCCCTTCCTTTTTATTTATTTCACCAAAATACTTTCTTACTCACAAAAATTACCAAGTTATCCCCTTTCCATATAAAATTACTAAAATACCCTCCTTACTTGTCCATTTACCATTTTACCCCATTTTCCCTTATAAATTATCATTTTGCTATTATTATACAAATTTTACTAAAATACCCTCATTACATAAAATATTAATATACATGCTCCGTACTCATCATCCAACTACACCAACTATTATTATTTATCATTAATACACATTAGTACCTATCACACATACTTATTTAGGCCATGCTTTCATACATGAGAATTACTAAATTACCCCTAGGGCTTACATTAATATTATCTATGCAACAAATGGCCACATTAGTATATCATACCATAAATATGTATTCAACATTATTAATAACAAGGCTCCTTCCCTTAAGCATTATTTCTACACATGGCACATAGATTATCATGTTTTTCTTTTCATCAACCAACACATGCTACTAAATACATTATACTTAACAACATATATCATGCATATAAATATATTAAAAACCCTAATGTGATAGCATACGTATATCCACGCATTTTTGTAAGGTATAATAATTACCTTATTTTCAGTAAAAATTAAACCTTACCGGTATCTCAGTTAAATGTTTGAGCTTTGATTAGTACAAATTAAAACCTAAAAATAATATAAAAATTAGCATACTAGAAGTAGGAATTCAAAAGAATAATTTTTATTGAAAGATTAATTAAATATATACTAATATTAACCATTATTATACCTCAAAATTATTAGCCAAGATTATTAAAGGGAGGTAAAAAACTCACGCTACATGAGCAGCGTGAGCTGTATGCAAGATGGCAAGGGAGAAGGGGGTCAACATGGGAGTTGGGAAAAGAAAGGAGTTGGTTTGGTTAAGGGTTTTGGGAGTGGTGTAGAGGACTCGTGGAGGGGAGTTATGGGGGTAGCTAGGTGTAGGGAGGGAGTAGGGGTGTAGGTGGTGGTCGGGGGCTAGTGATCGACGGCTCAGGGTTGCAGCTGCAAGGCTAGGAAAAGAGGATAAAATGGTGACTTGGGACAAGAAGAAAGGGAAAAGAAGAGGGGAAGGGAGGAGTTGCAATGATGTATTTCAGCCAAGGGAGATAAGGTGGTGGTAGGGAAGGTTCCAGGGAGTGGATTAGTGGTAGTGGTGGCGGCGGAAGAAGAAGGGGCGGTAGATGGTGGTGGTACAGGGTGGAGGGCGAGAAGGAGAGGAAAGAAAAGAGAAGGAGGGAAGGAGGCTTTAGGGGCGTGTGGGGGTGATGGGGTGGCACAAAGAGGTTGGTGGGTGTGAGGGAGGTGGTGTCAATGGTTAGATGGGCGGTAGGGGTGGTGGTTGAGGGCGTTAAAGCAAAAATAAGGGAAGGGGAGAAGAAGGAAGAAAAGCGGATTGGTTGAGGGAGAAATGTGGCTCGAGCAGAGAAGAAATAAAGTAGAAGATAAGTAGAAAAAGAGAGGGAGAGGAGGGGAGATAAGGCGCTGGCTGGGTGGTTATGGTTGTAGGTGGTAGGGTAGCGGGTTGCGGGGAGAAGGAAGGGAAGAAAAGGGAAGGAAGGGCATGCAACTGCTATGGTGCAGGGGCTTGTATGGCCCAAAAATGGAAGGAGAGGGACGTGGGGAGAGAGAGGGAAAGAGAGCAGGTTGTAGGGGTAGGTGGCAAAGGTGGTGGTTGCAGGCATGCAACATCGAAGGAGAAGGGAGGAGGAGGGAAGAAGAAGAAGAAGAAGGAAAGAAAGAAGGGGCAGACCGGCTGGGCAAGGGAGAAAGAAAAGGGATGCGTCGGCCCATGCGTGAGGAGGAGGGGAAGAAAAACTAGGCTAGGGCGAAAACGCGGGGAATGAAGGAAAAGAAAAGAAAAGGGGGGAAGATGGGTCGGGGCTAGGGTTATCACACGGGAGAGGGAGAAGGAGTGGAGAGGAGATGGGCCAGTGGCGTAGTGCAGGAAGAAGAAGGCTGATGGCCCGAAGGAAAAAGGAAGGAAGAAAAAAGGAAAAAGGAGGAAAAGAAAAAGAAGTAAAGGAGAAAAAAAAGGAAAAAGGAAAATGGGGAGAAAATAAAACAATTCTTAGAATAATGGAATTTAATAATTTTGATAGATAAATTAATTTAATAATTTAATTTATTATAATTTAATATATTGGTTTAAAAAGGTTAATTTTAGTAAAATATTGGTTTGAAAAATTATTTAAATAAAATGAGTATGATAAAATAACAAAATATTTATTTTAATTTATTAAATATTCATATCCATTTTTAGGTACTTAAATATCCACAAAATAATTAATTTAAATAAATTTAAAACTTAAAATATCCCAAATGAGGGTTATTTATTAAATTATAGGTTTAAAATTTTTGGGGGTATTACATGGTGCGACAAAGGTTACAGGATAGGGCGGTGTAGGCTAGGAGGAGGAAGGTGGTAGCATCTATAGGGAGCATCGAAGATGGGTGGTTTCTTATAGTGGGAGGCACTAAAAGGATCGTGTGCGATAATAATTTCTCCTATTTCCTAAGGTGATGTTGCGGTAGAAAGTGTAGAATGTATAGGGAAGGGATTAACAAAAATTGTCGCTGTGAAGGAGGAGGAGAAAGAATAAGGGCTATAGGGGAAATGGAATAGGAAGAAAAGATGGATAAGAATAAGAAAGGGAAGAAGAGGAGGTCCGCGGCTGTGAGGTTGGTTGGGAGATGATGGTGGCTATGGTGGTGTAGGGTGTCATCACATAACATGAAGATGGTGGTGGTGATTCCTACAAAACTAATGAAGCCGAGAAGGGCATAGGTAAATGAGAAGAAGGGAAAGAGGAAGGAGGTGCTTCAGCAATGGTGGAGGATGGTTTGTTGGGAGTGAAAACAAATAGGGTCTGGGGAGAGGGAGCTAGGAGGTGCGATGCAAGGGTTGTGTTCAGTGACTGGCAAACCAAACAGAGTAGACAAGGGAGTAGAGGGAAGACTATGGGGATCCAAATGGGGCAAAAAGGGGGAGAAAGGGAAAGCTGTGAGGCTTGTTTGGTGGTGATGGTAAACCCAACAAAGTTGAGAGAAGGGAGTAGGGGGTGGTTGTGATCAAAGAAAAGAAAAGAAGAAAGGTAATGTTTGGTAGTGGTTAGTAGGGCTGTAAACGAGCTGAGCCAGTTCGAGCTCGGCTCGGATTCGGCTCGTTAAAAGCTCGTTCGAGCTCGATCGTTTAGTTAAATGAGCTTAAATTAAGGCTCGTATTCGGCTCGTTTAATAAACGAGCCGAGCTTGAGCATAGGTATGTTCGGCTCGGCTCGACTCGTTTAATACTCGTTAAGGTTCGGCTCGAAATCGGCTCGTTAAAAGCTCGTTAAAGTTGTAAAACAAAACGCAGCGTTTTACATTGAAACGCCGCGTTTTAGTCGAAGCAAAAAAATTCTCTTCTCCCGCGTCCCGCCCGTCGTGTACTTACAGTCAGGAGGAGCCCTAGTTACACACATAGTGTTTTCGAACAGCGTCAATCTGCTGCGGTGCTGCCCGACCCCGAACGACCCAAACACAACCCTAGACTCCCAGTCCCTCATGCTCCCAAGTCGCACCCCATCTCTCTTCTCGATTTTCGACTGTCGACACTCGACATAGACATAGTCGAACTCGAATCTTAGCCTGCCCGAGCATCCTTCGCAGTTCGCACACTCAGCAATCACCAATCGCCGCGCAGTTCGCACACTCGTTCGGTGTTTTTCGAAACCCTTGCGGAATTGGGTTCTTCGTCAATTTTCCCCCAGGTATGTGTTCTTCCTTCTTCATTTATTGAATCGTGTAACAATTTTTGACGAGTTAGATGATTTATTTGATTTTAAAGTGTTCTAGGTCTCGGCATCTATTCGATTTGAAGTCACAGAATCGCAAGACCTTGCAGATTCTGTGTGGACTAAATTTTGTAGTGAGGTAATATTTCTCCTCAATTATTCGATATGAAGTCTATTCTGTGTGGACTAAATTTCAAGTCTATTTGATTTTGTAGTGAGGGAGTAGCTTGCTGGTTAATGTAACTCTACTTTATGTCTATCTCTGCCTATTGAAATTGATGATGTTCATAACATACACAAGCTTAGATAAAGTTAACTAAAAGACTGCCGATTGAAGAAAAATTAACTGATAATATCAACTAAAAGATGGATGAATCACATAGTGGAGCATAGGGCAGCCATCTTGTTGTCTTTGTGTGGGGTGGTTAGGAGAGGAGGTAAAGACTTGACCTCTTTGTATCATGGTTGTTTTGTCCTCTATCTTTTTGGGTAGCTAATCAAATAAAGATTTAACTTAAAAATGTTAAGCTCATTTTACCAACAAAATTTTCTAGTTATAATCTGTCTTTATATTTTAAGCTTATGTTGAAAAAGTGCATATTTCTTTTATTAATTGAATCTTATATATTGTATTTAGGTTGGGTGCATTTTTCCTTAGCTGCTGGAAATTAATCTTAGTATGCCTATACTTCAAAATGTATAATCACTCAACATTGTTTCTCTTAACTGATAAAGAACCACTAGTTTGATAGGTTTAATGATTTTTTTTATGGCTTGAAAATTGTGACCTGTCAATTTGCTTTGTCGTTTGAAAAAATTGTAGTTGTACCTGTGAAAGCATGAAATTTGTTACACAATATACTCCATCTGTATAAAAAGAAGGAAGTTATTTTAGCAATTTACTCACTTTTTTAGGAACTAAGAAAAAGTAATTTTAAAATTACACTTACACCTTTCATAATGAAATACAAACAATTTTGGATTATACAATTTAATCTACCTTCTTTAACTTTGGACTATACAACTTAGCTCTAGAAATAATGCTAAGTCTAATGTGAATGTCTTTAATCAGCTGGAATATACTCTTGTTGGGATGTATAACCTTGCTTTGGAACACAGCTTCATTTCTTTATATCCAAATTTTGTAGAGTAGTGAAACCACAACGGCTCTCATTGCATCTTGTACTCCTCTCCTTCTTCTAGTTGCCTCACAACCCATGTCTTGCATTGATTCCAAGTACTCGGGGAGGTAGTAAGGTGCAACCAGTTTAGTAGCTTCAACCAGGAATTTTGAGCTAAAGGGCATTGAAATTGAAGATGATCTAAGTCTTCTCTGGTAGATCCACATATCGACCAAAGGGGGTCTTCAATAACTCCCTATTCAGTGAGCCTATCTCTAGTTATAGCTTGATGGTAGATTATCAAGCTAATTATTTTGTGTTTAAATTCTCCATCATGCTGCCATATGAACAAGCCCAAGGTTTCTTAGCAGCTCCGGGTCGAAGGTCATACATAGCTCATATTTTGAACTTCCCTCTAGTGATACAAGACTGATTTACTAAGTGTGGGAGTAAAGTATCTCTAAGGCTAAGAAGTTTATGAAAATCCAAGAATAATGTGGCTTGGATTGATAGGAAAGAATCGAGTAGTTTTTTATATACATTTCATGCACCCATAGACCCTCTTTGTGCTCCATTATATCCTATAACTGCTTACCTATAGCTGCTATATTCCACCAAAATAGGTTGCACACTCTCAATCCATCCTCAGATTTAGGTAAGAAGGCCACAAGAGCCTTATTTCCTACATTCGAACTAGTCCAAAAATACTTTCTTCACATGGTATCAATTTGGTGAATAATTCTTAGGTATAAGGAAAATATGTACCTAAAAATGACGGATACCAAGCAACACTGATTTGATCAATTGTAATCTTCCTACATAGCTGAGGAACTTAGATTCTGTGACTGAATAATTTTTTAGGCTTGCCTGAATAATTCCATATACATGATTCAATTTCAAATTTCCAATGTCTGCACTTAAATTAGATGAGATAATTTTTGTAAGAAAATTGATAGTTTAGGGTTTGTGTAAGCATCTGATAAATTTGAACCTAAGAGGACAAAGGATCTTTGTTTTCTATCAAATAATGGTTAAGGTTCACTAATTTGATCTTAAAGAGCCCTGTTTTATGTGATTTGGTGTGGTTTGGTGGCTTAGCTTAGCTCACTTCATACGTAGGGATCATTGTCAAATGAAGTAAAAGTCAAATGAAGCAGGTTTGAAGTTTGGTGGCTTTAGCTTAGCTCACTTCATACCTAGGGATCATTGTCAATAATCTGCAGATTTAATTAAAATTGATATGAACTCACTTCATACTTATTCCTTCAGTTATTTTGAACCATGTTGACAAGATTGGTAATGCATGTTCTGATATTTGGGGTTATATGATATCAAGAAAAAAATTCTAGTTTCATTAATGTTCTTCTTATCTACCATTGATATTTAATTGCAATTTTTTTGGTTAGCTTATTTCAATTTTAATCAAGGTAGTCCTAATAAAGGATATATCACTCTTTGCTTCATAGATGCATGCTCCTTGGCATATCAAGGTGCTGGTGAGATTATTCCATTCTTCCTTTTGCTGAAAACCTTTCATATACATATCCTGATGGCCACTATGATATCCTCTTTTCTTTTGTTTGAAAAAGAACATTATGTTGATGTCATTACATTACAGAGTCCTCTCTGAAAAGTAAAAATTCAAAGACAATGTGAGCTTTGCCATGTATACTTTTGTGTAGGATGTGGTTTTCTTATCATTATAATATAGTGGGCATATGTGGAGGCAGTACTCATGGTACATTACTCTGTGTCAAGGATCTGGTGAAAGTAGTATTATTTCCCATGCAAATGAAAGTTAGTTTCAGAATTAGCAGGGAAGAAATAACTCATGTATTTGAGGTAACTGCGGGAAGCATTTGAAAGTGTTTCCAATAGACTGAATGAGCAACAGTGAATAAGCAGCGAGTTACATATTATATTTCGTCACCTGTGGTTATATTCCTAATATTTTGGTCGTATATGTTTTTTTTCCCCCTTCTATTGGTTGATTAGTGGAATATGTTTTTTTGTTATTCTGTTTTAGGTGGTTAACTGGTATCTGGTACCTAGTATTAAAAACCTCATTGGATCATCTGGTTCAAATCAAAAACTGATGAACCAGTTTTCTGGATGATTCAATTAAGTAGTTAGAATAAATAAAATGTCAAACTGCTCTGAACCAGGCAGACCAGGTGTTGAAAACTGGGAACAGGACAGTTGTTAAGAAATTAAGTATAATTAATTTTGCTCTCAGGTGCTGTGTACACAAGAGGGAGGGGGAAAATATAGATTTGTTATGTTAAAAAGCGTTATTTGAGGTAGTTTGTCATGAATCCATTTTTTGTATTCCGTTTATGCCTCTAGGATTGTGCACTATCAGATGATTACATTATATGAAGTTGTTAGAAGATCTTGTTTTCCTATTCTCGCTTACCCTCTGAATCTATGGTTTTCATATTGCAGTTGGCTTGAAATTGAGCCAATATGAACATGTTAACTGCACTAGAATGTAACAAGTGCGTTATTTTGATATAATAGCTACTGGGTTTACAATTATTGTTTAGTTTGTGCTCTGCGGATTCTGTTGCCAGTGATCTTTCACCTTGAAGAAATGGGTTTAAAAAGTTCAGCCGAATTGGTCACTATGAAATGATGACCAAAATACCCTTTATATTAAAAATATATATTTTCATCATGAAACCTTAATATATGTATATGTAACATGCTATAAATAATATGCTTATTATATGTAAAATATTTTGACACTTAGAATAAATTTTCTAAAATAAAATAATCACTATTTAGCTCTTATTTTCTTAACTAAAAACACTAAAATTTGAAGGAAGTTCTTCCCTTTCCTTGTTCTCTTCTATCCACCAAGATTCACCCCTTTCCTTTCATTTTATTTATAACCTTCATGATCTTGTGATTCAATTTAATATGAACAATAAATAAATTTTGTGATTTATTATTATTGTTATATTTATTATAGTAATTTTTATTATATCATAACTTCTAAGCTATGCTAATATAATTTTTATACTTTTAATTTGGTGCAGGTTATTTTTATCATATTACTACTCAATGGTCAATGGCAATGGATGTGGCTGCCTATGATGATTATTATGGATATGGAGCTTTGAAGCCATTTTGTTTGTGTATTGAATTTATTGATGTATGATGTATCTACATCTGTAGTTGTATTATTTAGTTTTTATGGATTTATTGTAATATTAAACAGGTTTTGGGGAGAAATTCTACACCTAAATTTGTATGCAATAGGTGCATGGTAAACATTTTTTGAAACAGGGAGAAACTTTGTAGTTTGCACCTAAATTTGAGTGCAATTGGTGCATTGCAGATTTATTTTGAAACAGGTTAATATTTGTTTAGGCTATAATCAAGATAAATTATGCCTGAATTTTGTCAAATATTGATTTATTAAGTGTATAGGGCTGTAGCCTGTAAATAAGGCGTAAATGAGCTATTAACGAGCTCGAACGAGCTATTAACGAGCCCGAACGAGCTTCAAACGAGCCCTAACGAGCTTTTACCTAACTATTAACGGACTAAGAACTCGAGCCCCAAACGAGCATTTAAACGAGCAGTAAACGACCCCAAAAGGCTCGATTAAGATATACGAACCGAGCCGAATAGTTCGCGAATACTAAACGAGCCGAATCCGAACACACATAATCGAACTCTAAACGAACTCGAGCCGAACTCGAGCTTCATACAATATAAACGAGCCGAACCCGAGCTTAGCAGTGTTCGGCTCGATTCGGCTCATTTACAGCCCTAGTGGTTAGAGACACACGAAAATAAAGAGGGAGAGAAGAGTGTATGGTGTATGTATGTATGTATGTATGTATATACACACACATATATACATACACATACATACATATAATGCAGAGGGGTTGGGTTTTTGAACAAGAAAAGAGAGGGAAGGAGGTTGTGGTGTTATTTAGATGAATAGAAGAGTGCTTGTGTGTTTTTATGTAAATATACATGTAGGCAAGGGTAAGGTGATGGAGTATGGCTTAGTAGAAGGTATGGTGCTAAATATTTCCCTTTGAATCTTGCATCTCAGGATTCCTTTTACTCAACATCAAAGTATGCTCCTAAACTAAGGTGTCGACGACACACCTCACTCATAGAACATATCCAAGTCATGAAAAATAGCTATACCCATCATCTTCCGGATATTAAAGTGAAGTCTTTGCTCAAATTGGAAGACTATTTTAGCCTTGCTAGCGGTTATACCTAGGGTAAACCTCGACAATTCTATAAATTGTGTGTGCCCTGCATTGATAGACTTCATTGAGTTAACTACATGAATTCCTTGAACTTGTCTTTCGAAAAGGTCTCAGTATAAAAACGTGTATGAAGGGTTGTCTTGAAGTATCCCTAGGAAATCGAAGGCTCTCCTTGAACACGAAAGCCTATCCACTAGGCGTTTGTGGGTCCTCAAAGAAAATATATGGCTATGCTCACCTTTCACGCTTCCGGGCAATCGACTACATCAAATGTCTTATCCAAATCCCAAATCCATCCTTATAGGACAATGGGGTCATTTTCTCTAGCATAAGTTGAAGAATGCCGACTTAAAACTCTATGAATCTAATAATCTCCTATATGCTCCTGTGGGTAATTCAGTATCTGTGGAGGTTGAGATGGAGGTGGATGTTAAATGAAATCCATAAAAGCCTTGAAGATTATTTCAAAAAGGCTGATATGTCCATTCAAGCCTATGTTAAACTAGCTACAAAACAGTAAATGTGTTAAGGAAAGTTCTATCTTACTAGCACATAACACATAAGCAGAAATCAAGACCTCTCAGTCTACCCACATTCGAGTACTCACAAGACTAATATAAAGTTTAAAAGTAATGAGAGAAGGTAAATGAGTTTTCTGGTTAAAACATTTATGATCATGATAACTCAATCTCTGACCAAAACCCAATTCTCAACAATTGAAAGCTTTGATACCAACTTGTAATACCCCAGTTTTTAAGGCTTAAAAATTTTAATTTAAATAGCTAATTGCAGAATCTAAAACAATAAAAATGAAGGGTGTTACCACCATACTTGGTACAAGTCCAATTTCCTTTGCCATTCACATGCCAAGTAGTAAAGCTAAAATCATTAATCCGCTTAAAATTAATAACATGGTCACAAGAAACATAATATAGTAGATAACATATAAGTATTGTGTTAAATAAAAGCAACACCAGCAATTTTAAAACTCAAAAGATAGAAATATAGGAGGACACAATTGTTCAAATACAACAAAAATAAAATATACCAAAAACACCAAATAACCCTAGGCTCTTAAATAGAATTACCGGCATTTGAGTGAACACGTAGGTTGACTTGCAAATGCCATTACTCATTGGATAGGTAGGGACCACGAAAGGAATCCTTTAATAAAATGGTTACACTTTATACTAAACCAAAACAAAAACTTAGACACATATAAGGCATCATAATAATACATAGTATAAAAGATTGAAATGTACATACATCAATTGAAATACGATAATCATTCATATAATTACATACCACTAAGACCATATACTATCCATAATTATTCATTTAGAATTAACTAAAACTTACTAATTGAACATCCAAGAGATGATATTTGAAGTATAATTAGAAACAATATCAACTTCATATCATAACAATGGTCACACAACTTGTTATTAATCCCAACATATCTCATACATTATAGGTTGGTTCACAAGCATAGGTTAATAACAACCTATAACATCATAGATAGGTATAAAAGCTACTACCAAAACACAAATAGATGTAAAGGATGCTATCAAAATACTGTAGGTATGAATGCTACTACTAAACCATAGGTAGGCATGAAAGCTACCACTAAACTATAGGTAGATACAAGGGCTTCTACTGAACCACAGGTAGGTATAAAAGTTGCTATTAAAACATAGGTAGGTACAAAGACTCCTACCAAACCACAGGTAGGCATGAAGACTACTATCAAACCCTAGGTAGGCACAAAGGCTGCTACCAAACTATATCCAATAATCTAATAATAAAATAATCTATCCATCAATTCTATTTTCATTTACTTGAGGGGAGATCAATCAACTTGGAGACACTAAGATACTCCAATCATAGAGGGGTACTACAATAACATAGCATCATACCGACTATAAACCTAAAGACAAGAGACACCTCGGTTACACTAGTACACGAAGGTAACACAATACTATACCGACAAGGACACCTAATTCATAAGTATGCATACCCCCTATCAGTCCGTAGAACTAACTAGAGTAGGATATAAGGTTTTCCTAGGACACTAAGGCATACCAACAAAATTCCATAATACACAGTAGGCTAAACCACGCCTTTAGGGTAGTAACCCCTAAATATCCACCATTTTCAATCTCGATGTATTTCACTTTAAGTATTACTATTTTATCAAGATGACCACGAAATTGCATACAAATCACATAGATTCAATTTTCATATTTAATTAATTGTAATCATTTATAATTATTATAAAATAAACATAATTAATATCATTACCGAGGTTAATCATAAAAATATATTAAGTCCACCCTAGGCTTAATTATTCACTATTAGGCATATTGGGAAAAAATGATCAAAATGCCCCTAAGATTAGAATAACCACATCAACATCTTCTTTAATTACTAAATCCATTTCATTTCTAAATTATTATGAAAAGGATAAAACATGATAATTAAATTAATTTATCATGTAGTTAAGTTATTAGATAATCCAAATGACAAATTTACATCTATTCAAGATTTTTCATATTAAACCCTAACATGTGTATCTAATACACCCATGATCACATAATCTCATGCTCAACAATGTATAATACACATTGGACATGCTTGTCATGATAAATATCACATTACACATAAAATGATCAAATTGCCTCTAGGGCACACATTCATAGTTATAATTTCATAGATTTATTTAACATACTCATCCTATCATTTTCCATATATGCGCCATATATTATCATTAAAAAAAATCATTTTTATCTTATGTTTGTACCTAGAATATTTTACATATGATAACATGTTCCTTTTTACTGATTTTCATGATATAACAAATAACACATAAGTACAACATAATGAATCATGCTTAACATATTTGAGGCATAAAAGCCTTAATGTACTATCTTGCAAAATTTACCTTTCTAGTAAGGTATAAAAGTTAGCATATAGAAACATACTTAACATATTTTATACATCAAACCTTAATATGCTATTTTGCGTTTTCTGACATTTTAGGAGAGTATAAAATTTATTTGAAATATAATAAAATGCAAATTAACGGTATCTTACTAAATACTATAAGGTCCCGCTAATCAAACTTTGTACCTAAAAATAATACCAACATTATCAAATTAATATATATATATATATATATATATATATATATATATATATATATATATTTAATAATAATAATACATATTTATTTTTCAAAGTTACTAAAATACCCTTGCATTTAAAATTAGGCAATATAAATTTTATGGCAAAAATTCTCACTCTACACATGTAGCGTGAGCCATGCACGAAGAAAATAGGGGTGTTGGGTGAGGAGGAAGGGTGAGGCAGGGGGTGGTGGAAATGGTGGTGATGGTTGGTGTTGTCGGTGATCAATGGTGGAAGGTGGTAATGGTGGCATTGGGCTCGATGGTGAGTGTAGGAAAAAGGGAAGAGTTACAATAGGGAAAGAGATGGTGGCGTATGTTGGTGATGGCTTAAGGTGGAGGTGATGGTGTGATGAGGGCTATAGGATAGGGTGGTGCAAGCTGAGAGAGGAAGGTGGTGGAACCTATAGAGATGATCGAAGGTGGGTGGTTGGCTATAGTGGGAGACAACAAAAGGATGGGGTGTACATGCAGTTTCTACTATTTCATAGGGGTGCTGCAGGAGAAATTGCAAAATGGATAGGGTAGGGATCGACAAAAATTACCGCAGGGAAGGAGAAGAAAAAAAGGGTGGTAGGGGAGAATGAAGAAGAAGAAATGAAGGAAAAGAAGAAGAGGAGGCCGATGGCTACGAGGTTGGTTGGGCCAAGATGAAGGTTATGGTGGTGTAGGATGGCGATGCATGTTGTAGAGATGGTGGTGGTCGTTTTTGCAAAACCAAACGAAGTCAAGAAGGGCAGAAGGAAATGAGAAGAACTAAAAGAGGAAGAAGTACTTTGGTGATGGTGGAGGATGGTTTGTTGGGAGTGAAACCAAATAGGGTTGGGGGAAAGGGAGCTAGGAGGTGCGAAGCAAGGCTTTTGTTCGATGACTGGGAAACTAAACAAAGCAAAGAGGGGAGTAGGAGGAAGACTATAGGGATCCAAATGGGATAGAAAGGAGGAGCAGGGGAAAGCTGTGAGGCTTGTTTGGTGGTGATGGTGAAACCAATGATGTAATACCCCAAAATTTCAAAAACCTATATTTTAATAAATAAATTTATTTGAAATAAAATTAGCTTGTAAAATTATTCATTTTAAGTATTTTATGGATTTTAGAGTATGTAAATTTGGATAAGAGTATTTAATAAATTAAAAATAAATATTTTGTTATTTATCATATTATTTTAACTAAATAATTTTCCAAGACTAATATTTTGCCAACTTTATCCTTTTCAAACTAAAATATTACATTATAAAAAAAATTAAATTATTAAATTAAATAATTTACCACGAATATTATATTTTATGATTTTACAAATTAAATTAAATTACTTTCCTATTTTTCCATTTCCCTTTTTTTACCCTTTTCCCCTTTTTCCTCTTTCTTCTTTTCTTTTTTCTTTTTCCTTCCTCCCTCGGGCTGCCTCGCCAGGCCAGCCCTCTCCCCCGCGCGACTGGGCCTTCGGCCCACTTCCGCCTCTCCTTCTTCACGCCTGACGCGCGCCCCAGCCGTCCCTCCAGCCCGTCTCTCCTTCTTCTTTTCCCCCGGGCCGGCCCAACTCTCTTTTTTTTTCTTTTCTCTGCGCCAGACCGGTTCGGTCTTCTCCCCCCCTCACTTCTTTCTTCTTCCTTCTCCCACGCCCGACCACCAATGCTGCCATGGTTGAGCATCCGGCCGCCTGCAACTACTACCTCCTGCCATCACCACTTGCTCCCTCTCCCTCTCTCTCTTCCCCGTCGTTTTCCTTCCTTTTTCGAGCCAAACCAGCCCTGGACCACAGCCTCGCGTGCCTTGTTTCTTTCCTTCTTCTTCCTCGTCTTCCCCTGCCACCCGACCACCACCTGCCACCTGCAGCGCCATTCGCCGGCCATCCCTACCCCTATCTTCTCCCTCTTCTTTTTCTACATCTACCCAGCCCTCCATTCCCCTCATTTTCGATCCCTTCTCCTCCCCCGAGCTCCCTCCTCTCTCCTTCCTTCTTCCCCATTTTTCTTCCTCGTTTTTTTTATCACCGCCAGCCTCTGCCGCCTGAACCACCAAGCCCAGCCCTGCGCCGCCTTCTGCCACCACCTGCTACCACCCTGCACCACCACATAGCCCCTTCGAGCCCTACACTTCCTCCCTTCTCCTCCTTTTCCTTTTCTCCTTACCGTCGAGCCACCTGCAACCGCCTCTACCGCCGCCGTCCGGCCACCTCTGCCGCCACCCAACCCACCGTTCGACACCCTGCAACCCCCTCTACAACCGCCATCCATTAGTTGGCCGAAACCAACCCTTGCACCCCTCCATTTTTCCCTCCACTTTTCCTTCGTTCTCAACCCTTTCCCCCGACCCTCCTCGGCAGCCAACTTCGCCGCCTTGCCGCCGCCGTATCCGCCGCCCTATGCCGCCGTGAAACCACCCTTTGCCTCCACCTACACCCCCTCTACACTTCTGCACCATTCACCTGCCTTAGAACCTCCCCTAACCACCTTCTTTTCTAGCCTACAGACCCTAACCCGAAAATGGTTTATTTTTCTTCCTTCACCCCCTTCAAACCCTTTTCTCCCCATAATTTTGCATGAAACTCACGCTGCTCATGCAGCATGAGCTCCCCTTGGTTTTAAAAATTGTTTGGATAATTTTTAAGGTAAAATGGTATTTTATGTTAAGTGTTTTATTAATTAAAATTTATAAAGTTTTATGCTTTGGTTCTTATTTCTAACATAAACATGATGGATATTATTTTTAGGTGTTGAGTTGCTAAATATGCTTGGTAAGATTTGATATTTTGCGGGAGTAAGGTAACCGTTAATCCTCCCTTAAATATATGAAAAACGCATGCTAGCACATTTAGGGTTTAGCATAATTTTATGCATGTTTTGTATGCTTAGCATGATATGTTTATGGTTTCTTATATTGTTTATTAAAAAGAAGATAACATGATAACTTTTATGCCATATGTAGGTAGGTTAAATAAAGAAGGAGTTGGAATATGGATAGAAATGTTAAATACTTGTTTATGATGTACCATGTTGTTAATGCATGAATGATGTTATTGTTTAAGGGTATTTTAGTAATTATGCTTATGAGGTATATAAATTAATGTGTGTAGTTGCTAATGAGTATTATGTTGAAAAATGACAAGTTGGTGGACTTAGTTAATAAAAATGAAGTATTAATATCATTATTTTATGTAGTGTTAGAAAATTCATAAAAATGGTGAATAAAGGGGTTGAGTGGAAATTCTATAAGTGGAGAAGGGTATTTCGGTAATTTTTGAGACAAAAGAGTAATATGGTAATTTTATAATTAAATGGCCAAATGATAATTTACAAGTAAAGGATAAAATTGTAAGTTGTGAGAAAGAAGGGTAAAATGGTAATTTTGGAAGTAGGGGTAAAATAGTAATTTTGGATGAAGGAGGGCATTATGGTAATTGTTCAAGTAAAAAGGGCATTATGGTAATTTTGGAGGTAGAGGGGCAAAATCGTAATTTCATAAGTAAAGGGTAATATGGTAAATTCTATAAGTGAATGGCGAAGCGGAAATTTATAAGTAAAGGGGTAATATGGTAAATTGGAAAAGAAGGGCAAAATGGTGATTATGTAATGAAAGATAAAGATGGTAATCTTGGATGTAAAAGGGTAAAATAGTAATTTGTAAAGTAAAAGATGTATGGTGGTAATTTTCATAAATAAAAGGATATTATGGTAAACCTGGGAGTAAGGGGTAACTTGGTAATTATGATAACGACAAAAGATAATTTAGCAATTAAATTATGATTGTAGAAGGGCAATTGGATAAGTATGATACTATAGAAGGGTAATTTGGTAAATTAACCAATTAAAGGGCATTATGGTAATTTTAACAATGGAGAAGGGTAATATTGTAATTTTGATTATGAAAAAGGGTAAATTAATATTGGTAATTATGAAGAAGAGTAATTTGGGATTTGTGATAATTAAAAAAAAAGGTAAATGGCAATTAAAATAATTGAGAGGGGTAAAATGGTAATTATGATAAAGGAGAAGGGCAATTTGGTAATTTGTTCAACTAAAAGGGCAATTTGGTAATTTAGCCGATAAAAGGGTAAACTGATGATTGTTTAACCAACTAAAGGGGCAAAATAGTAATCATGATAATGAAGGAGGGTAATTTAGTAATTTATCCAACTCAAGGGTAGTTTTGTAATTATAACAAAGGAGAAGGGCGATTTGGTAATATAACCAACCAAAAGGAAAATATGATAAGAATAGTAATTATGAGGGGTGAATGATGATCTAAAAAGTGTATGAGATAATTTGGTAATCTAAATCGGACAAAGGGCAATTCGATAATTATGCAACCTTAAGGGTAATGTGGTAATTTATCAAGTAAGGAACGGATACTTAACAATTATATAAGAAAAGGGAAAATGAGTAATTTGTACCTAATAGGTCCTTGAGATTGTGGAACATTGATATGATTAAATAATGTTGATTAGCCAAGTAAGAGTATCTAATGATTAGTATGGCCTTGATGGTTTCTCTGTGACATCCTGGATAATCCTCTGAATAAGAAACGATTAATGATATCGAAACGATTGAAAGTGAATAAGTATTGGATCATCGTGCTTTCTGTGATCACCTTAATTAAGACACTATTACTTAAAGTGAAAGACCTCGAGATCGGGAATGGTGACTCCTTAGGGGTCGCTACCCTAAGGACGTGGTTTAGTCCACGATTATTCTGGTATTTGCTGGTGTGCCTTTGTACCCCAACCAGACCCTATATCTTACTCTTCCTAGCTCTACGGACCTAGTTAGGGGGTATGCATACTTATGGATTAGGTGTCCTTGTCGGTAGGGTACTGAGTTAGCTTTATGCACCAGTACGACCAGGTTACCTTTGCGTCCTTGGGTTCACGGTTAAAGGGTACTGAGTAGCTGATATGCACTGGTACGACCGGTGTACCTTTGTGTCCCGGGTTATCGATCTCCCAAATCGAGGCAAATAAATATGATTGATGTGCTGATTAACGAAAGGAAAGATACGATAATTGAAAGTGGAATATTAATGAGCCGGGCCCATATGATTTACGATATTGCGTACCGGTCCACCGGTTATAATAGTGGTCCCGGAGTGTGTTGCCCTGGTGTGTGATTATGAGTACCGGTCCACCGGATATAATAGTGGCCAGGAGCGTTGTGCCCTGGATGATGAGTTATATATATATCCCGGTCCACCGGTTATAATAGTGGCCAGGAGCGTTGTGCCCTGGATGATGATTACATATATATTCCGGTCCACCGGCAATAATAGTGGGGGTCCCAAGCTCAATAAAATCAGTTATGTATGTGAATAAGATTATGGAAAAATACTAATCACCTATAGTGGAACACCATGTGAGTCGGGGCCAGACCGGTCCACCGGCAAATAATAGTGGTCAGGTGCGTTATGCCCTGTGTGTTTATCTTCCGGTCCACCGGCAATAATAGTGGTCAGAGGCGTTCTGCCCTGAGTATATACTTTCCGGTCCACCGGCTATAATAGTGGGGTTCTCGCACTCACATGGATATAAAATATGATATTGATGGATTAATGACAGAATAATGGCTTAAGGCCCAAAGTATCGATTGTGACTTATAAAGTATTATGTTTGACATTGTTATGTATGCATCTCTCATTATTTATATGTGTGTGGCTTGCATTATGTGTCGTATGCGGGCCTATCTTTAAGTGTGGTATTAAAGGGTTACTCCCGTAGTACTGAAGGGATTCCCTTTATGGGGCCCCTGCCTATTCAATGGGCAGTGCCCTTGCAGGTTTTCAGGTGCTACTCAAGTGGGTTACGGGAAGGAGAGTAAGGAATTTTCCGGTATCATGGCTTTTTCTCTTCCTCATTTAATTTCTCGGTTTTGAATGTTAACGTTGTTAAAGTAACCACCATTGGTGGATTTTATTCCTGAAAACGATTCAATGCGCTACTCTGATTTAAATACGTCGAAGCTTGCAAATTACTCTGATTTATGCATGTTGAATGTCTTTCGATTTGTATTTCATTTTCTTAGCCTTAGCACTTGGTACTGGAACGGTATGAGTGAACCGGTCTGGTACTAAGTGTGGCGGTAATACTCCCAAAGTTCACGTTTTGTTTATCTGCTTCCGCTATTATCTTTTAATAAAACGAAATTTTTCAGTAGTGAATTTTGGGGGTGTTACAATGAGGTCGAGAGAAGGGAGTAGGGGGGCTGGCTGCGATCAAAGAAAAGAGAGGGGGAAGGGTAATGTTCGGTAATGGGAAGAGGCACATGAAAATAAAGAGGTAGAGAATAATACACAATGTACACACATACATATATACATATATACATACATGCATGCATGCATACAATGTAGAGAGGTTAGGTTTTCAAACAAGAAAAGAGAGGGAAGGAGGTTGTGGTGCTGTTTGGATGAACGAAGGAGTGCGTGTGGGTTTGTATGTATATGTACATGCAGAGAGGGGTGAGGTGATGGAGTATGGCTTGGCAGAGGGGTAGGGTGATAGGGATGAGTGAGAGGGATGGTTCAGTAGGTGAGGGGTATGGGTGTTACATTAGGTAAGGTGAAGATAGGGATATTGGTTGGGGTAGAAAAATAGGGGCACGCAAAAGGGTAATTTGGGGGGGGGGGTAAAAATGGTAGGGTAGAGTAAAATATATATTATTTTAGTTTTAGATTTAGTTTAGATAGATTAGTGTATCAAGTGAAATAATATATTGGGTAAAAATAATTAGGTTTAGGATAAGTTTAATGGGAAGGGAAAATATAAAGTAATCAGGAAAACATATTTAAGAATTTGTTTAGGTTATGCGTCAAAAGTTATTGATAAAATAATTAGGATAATGTATAAAAGTTAGTGTTTGAATACAATGGTTAAACATTAGAAAACAAAGGTTTCAACATTTCAAGGTGTTACATAATATCTTGGAAAACAATTAAGGTTTGTAGTTTTTATGTCATTAAGAATTAGTGTCATTTAATTTAATTGTTTAGTATGATAATATAATATAACTTATATTTATTTTTAATTTCGATAACAAAATAATGTAAGTTATAGATATTACGCCATGATATGCATGAAGGGAATCATTTACAAACATTATACGTGATAAGAAGTATGTATTTACTTGGTTTAATTCATATTAATTATGATTAGCTATATATAATAATACTAATATGGTACTTTCCATCTTTTGTAGGTCTATCAACTTTTTGAGATTCATAAATTTATAACAATAAGATTAATGAAGTTAGGAAAGAATTGTTAGATTTTATTACAAGTTTTTATGGTGATAATTTATAGGATCATATGTGCTCATTTAATTTTTTTTATAGTGTAGATATGAATGAAAAAAAATTGTGTATAAGGTTTTGTATTCAAGGTAAATAATGAAAGTATAAAATCCTTATTTTGATGTAAATCTTATGAATTTTGGTTGATTGTTTTAGATATGGCAAATGCGAATTTTGGCAAAATTATCTTAGTAATATATGTGTTTTTTTTTTCTTTTATAGGAACAAATGTGGTATGACAATAATTATATATGATCTATAAAAATAATAGGTAATGCAAGACAATTATTAGCTAAAACCGTCGTGTATATCCATAACAAATTTCCAGTACTCTTAGAGGGGAAATAGCGATGGTTTTGGCCAATACCCATCTTATATATGCACAATATACTCATAACAACTTAAATATTTAAAATTTTTCTTGTTTTTTAAATAAATAAATTGATGAATTAGCTTTCTTTCTTGAATGGATTATTTTAAGGCACAAAATATAGGAACCATAAAAATAAAAAAAGCTACAAATATTGGAGTTCTATATTTCATAAAAGTTAGGAGCAATCTAGTTTCTTAAAAAATTGAGCACAAAAGAAAAAAGAAAAAGGGAATTGACATGAGGAATAAGGGGAGGGAAAAGGTAGATGGGGCAAGTCAAGTGGAGATAAAGGAAAATGAGGGAAAATTATTAGAGCTTTATATTTGTTTCGTTTTTTTTTTCAAATTTAAATGTGCTTAAAAAATTAAATAATTATATTAAAATAATTTGAGAATTTTTTTATGAATAGATGCTCAAATTAGTATATTTTTAATGTAAAAATATTATTATATAAATATTATATTTTAAAAGTAAAATACATGTATTATAAATTAACTGCCTATGAAATTATTGAAGTGCATATTAAAATTGAGTCCATTTTTTAATTAGTTTTATAATATGTTTTTTATTTTATATAAAAAGAATTTATGAAATCAATTCTGTGGAGCTTCGGTGTTAATGCTCCAAGGAGCTAAATATTCTATAAGAGGAAAATACTTTCGGACCACTGATGTAGAATCCTGACCGTTGGTGGTCAGAGGCCAGTAAATAGCCAGCGGCAGAACCGAAAGGGGCACTGTGGTCATTTAAGAAAAAATGCTAGGGTTTTGAGTTGCCCAGCAAGCCCGCACTTATATTGCGGTCGTAAAATATTCAAAGAACAGCAACAGCAATAGTAGTAATACCTACCCTGTCGTTTCTTCCGCCGCTAGCTACCCGCTCTCTTCACTGTTAGCTCTCCCTCTCTATGTTTCTAATATATATACCCGTGTACTACTTACTATTTGTCCTCCAAAATCATTTTGCTATACCCCGCCTCCAACCTCCCTTCTATCTTATCATCTCTCTCTTGGGAGTGTGATCTCGTGATCACGAGTTGAAAACTTTTACTCCATTACATCACTTTCTAGCAAGTGATCTGATCATTAAAAATGGTAGATCTCAAGGCAGAAGAGCAACAGAATGGGTCTAGCAGCAGCACCAGCAGCAGCAGCCTAAGCAGCATCCATGGCAACGGGAACAACAGCCCATCATCATCTTCCTCAAGCCAAGCAAACAACAACGGTTATGAACTCAAAAGATGTTCGGATTGTCAGACCTCTAAAACCCCTCTTTGGAGAGGTGGTCCTGCCGGCCCTAAGGTAATTATTTTGTGTGTGTGTGTGTGTTTTTTTTTTTTTTGTAATTATTTGCACTTTATGAATTATTTTCTATTTTATTTATGATTTTATCACTAATTTTTTGAGTGATTTGAATGTACAGTCGCTGTGCAATGCCTGTGGAATCAAGTACCACAAGAAAAGGAGGGCGCTGTTGGGAATAGAGAACAAGAACAAGAAGAAGAGCAAAATCAGTCATACGAAGATCATCAATGATGATGTGCAGGCTGTTAGATTGCCCTTAAAGATCAGAATGAAGGCTTCCCCTTCTACAGGGGTAGTTTGGTCAGAGAAAAATACAACTATGTTCAATAATACTAGCAGCAGCAGTAGCAAGAAATTAAAGCTGGGCTCAGCACCACCGTCGGAAGAGTATTTGAGGAGAAGAGAGAAATTTGGAGAGGAAGAACGCCAGGCTGCTATGTTACTTATGTCATTATCTTGTAGTTCTGTCTGTGGCTGATAAGAGCAAACTGACCACATATTTTCCTAAGTGAAAAAGGACTATCCATCAAGTTTATTTTTTTTACTAATCACATTTAGGATATTAATTAATGGAAATCAGCCCTTTCAACCCATCTTGTGGGAGTTGGGTTTGTGTTGTTTTCAAAGTTTTGCATAATCAGGCATGTAAAGGTATTATTATGATCACGATGTTTTGTGTTGGTGAAGATGAAGTTTGCTTATTCAGAACTAATTATGTTAGAAGGTCATTTACATGTTTAGGTTGTGACCCTCCTTGGTGGCTGACGTTGATCACTATTCTGTTGATTGCTTTACCTGAATAAACTTTGGTGGAGCTTATGATCATGAACCACAGGCATTCTGGAAAGCCCGTTCCATTTTAAGACGCAATCAAATCAATGCTTCACTAATTTGGGTGTTTTATGCAACACTACTTGATTTATCCACAGGTGGACTGATTTTCATGGTGCAAAAAATATGAAGGCGCCAACTTCCTCCATTAAAAACTGAAACTCTCTCCCGAATGAAAGTTTGAACTTTGTGTGAAAATTTGAGTTTCCCTCTCTCACTTATCATTTCAAGATGATTCCTCGGAACAAGATCTGCAAATATTAGTGCTACTAAAAACTGGTTTGCCTGTTAACTTAATCATTTTTAAATGAGATATCTACTCGTGTGCTTTGACCGGCCAGGTGTTTTCGGACCAAGAGCAAGCACACTCCATCGCAGAAGGACAATATGATCGTGGAGTTGGGACGTGTTCATAAGAGCCAAGTACACTCGTTATAAACTTAATATACTAGCTGCATGTAGTTTAAGATAGTTTTTCACTGGTAGTGAAGTCACCTTTGTTTAGTATCAACATACTTTTAACCGACAATTCTCGACACGCAAGCACTCATTATTCTCCAATGGTATTCCTATCTAGTGAAGAAAAAAGCGGAATAATGATAATAATTGTAATGAAATTAGATAAACTACAATGGTTGAATAGAGAGTAAGAGAAATATAAGAGATATTTATTTCTTCTCATTGATCTTTTATTTGTATAGTGTACATCCTTTATGTGTATATATATTGGTATCATAGCTAATACTTCGTAATGATAAATAATGTAAGTTACAAAATAATATCACTGAATAAGCTTATATAAGGGGCTTATAAATCAATACCAATGGGATATAGTGAGGTAGATTAGAGGGTATTTATATTGCCCTATAGTAGATGCTCATATTTATATATTTGTATCTCCCTTTAGCATCTTATTTACATAAAGGTGTAGGAAACCTTAAAAAACTTATTACCGTATACAAAGATGTTTTATTCATCAACATTTAATATCCCCCTAAAGAGTGCACTTTGAGACAACGACTCATTAAAAATCTTGTTAGAAAATTCCATGAGATAAAATCATGGCTAAGGAAGAGAATATAGTTTTCTCCCTAACTTGATATATATCTTTCATATGTTGTTTTACATATGATTCTATTTGGATGTAAAATCACACTTCAATACCACTCACATTTGCAATTTCACCCGTAAAAATCTAATTTTTATATAAAGACATGTTTCACCAAATTAATTTTTTAGATAGTTTATTTATGAACACCTACTTATAACTAATTGATTTGACACTTTTGAATGTTGGATTTAATATCCATATGAATAAAGTATGCTCGTTAAGTGGATGCATTTATCTTTCGTATGTCTATTTCAAGTTTCAACTCATGCAATCATTTATCCAATAATATTTTATAATAAATTGAGAATGATTATTATTTTTATCTATTATCAGTTGTAACTTTTTAGATAAAGACATCACCAATGTCTAGCGCATATCACCTTATACTAATGTCAGGATAATTTATAGATATTTCATTCACTTATGGAATATATTCTTTAATTCCATCAATATGTACTTGTTGGCTCATTATGACAAGTTTTCTATCCTTTTTTAAGGATTACAACTCATATTTCAAGGGTTTAATTCTTTGGATCCATATCATGTACTTCTAGCATATCTATAAATTTCTTGCCATTAGCTTAATAAGATACACCATAGAGATTTTTATGAGTTAGAATTTTAGCTGGCACATATGAAATTTATAATTTATCAGCCATGAAAAACAAATTTAGTAGCTAGGCTATATTTAGCAAGTATAAGCATCAATTACACTTTGATTCTACTTTGGGTTTATGTCTCATGGAAGATGTTTTTAAGTGATTACTTGCTTTGTAATAATCTGAATCTCCTTTTTTCTTTCCCTAAGGTTGGTAATACCTCCATTTCTAGGGTTCTTTGTGGCCTACTTTCATATCCATGGAAGAGGTTTATGGAAACATATATAACACATCCAAAATTTAAAGATAAACAACAAGTTTATTTTGACCTACCTTAAGGGATAATGTAACTCACATGCTATTGTCATGTAAAAAAAAAACCCCTTTGCATGTATATTGACATTTCACTTTCAGACCTCACTAACAAGCGTCTAGCAATCAAATGCACATATGCTGTTTTACTTCCAACTTGAAGTAGTAATATCACATTATTATCTCAATTATATGGCTATTCATTTTTGTGCTAATGCAATAATATTAGTTTCTAAATATAACATGTTACCATCATCGACGCATCATTGTATACCATTATATAATTAGGTTGTCAACATATGTGATGTGGAAGATCATCAACACACAATCTTCTACAAACCACGAACTTTTATTTTAACTCACATGTTGCAAAAGTCTTCACAAGATCACTTGAACTTGGACTTAACAAGGTCGAACTCGATAGCTTTGGTGGGTTTTGGTATTGATCTTAATCTAAGATCAATTATCTTCAATAGAAAAATATTCTATTTCTCCAAAGAATACTCTACAACTCTCCAAGACTCACCCTTGAAGAAGAAGATCATACACTCTCAATTTGTGTCAATTTAAAAACTCAAATTATGCTTCATTCTATTCATCTCAACATACAAGGCCATATATATATACATGTACACATGCAAAACTTTTATTAATAAGTCCACATAACTCGACCTTATTAACAAAAATTTAACCTTATGCATGGTATGTGTGTGTGTGTGTATTAGTTACAATGACAATTTACAAGCATTACAAAATATACAATAAGATAACAAAGCTACACAACCTCTAAATATTTAATACATTGAATTAACATATGTAATCAAACTTTATGTTTTATAGTCTTTTCTTCCATCCAACTTTATAATTCTTGTAATGCCATTGTCTTGTACATAAAATATCTTTAATAGCTTTATATTCTTGCAAACACATATAATACTTGCAAGAGTTTCTTAACAAAGCATTATAAGCATTAGAATTTTCAAGAACAATGCCTTCCAATGCTAAGTATGCAAATTATTATTCTTCATCCTTAGAAGAGTAAGATTGAGATTAATTTTTAGATGCTATCAAGGACATATGAGATTTTATATTTTTCTTGCATTACTACATCTTAACCGTAAGTTTCCAAAATGATATGTCATCTATATGAAATCACTTATTAATTGAACTTTAAGATCCTTGGTTTTGTGTGAAACTCCAATGAATCTACTATACTTGATTCACATTGGTAATCTCATTTCTCATGCCACAAAGGTAATATTATGTGGTATACTAACTTATGGTTAGTGACACCCTTTGGCTTAATTCGTCAATCAACTATACACTTTGTGTGTTTTTCCTAAGACTTGGAATTGCCTTTAGCTACTCTTTAACTTTTTTAAGTTCTTAAAGAGCTTAGTTAGAGAATAGTGGACATTATGGTATCCAATCGCTCCTTTAGAAATCCATGACATGTACATTAGTGTTGGCTAATTACAAGCTCTTAGAATATTTCAAACTTAAAATAAAATGTTTAGTGACATTTCAATTGGATAAATAAATCTTGTAGACCAAATTTAGGTCTATAGGATAGGAAACATTTAGCCTCAACCATCGACTATATATCAAATGGGAAGCTACTAGCTTCAACTATTAAACTACTTACGTGATAGGTAACTTCAGGCTTCAACTATCAAATTAATTATCATATGGGAAGCCTTTAATTTCAACCTTCAAAATCCTCAACCCTCTAAAGTCTAAAATATAATATAATGGAAAAGTTTTTGTGAATACTCTAACCACTACGGAATTAGAGGAGACCTAATCATGGTAGGTTATGATCACTACTAATTATAAAATAGGTGCATGGTCTCATAAAGAAGTGGTTGGAGAACTCCTCATAAATCCATTTTCACTACTTCCTAATTAAGAAACTTAAATTTCAAAGGAATATGATTTGTAAGATTAACATTGCATAAATAAACTGCAAGTATAAAGCGAAAAATGAAATAATTGCTTGAGTCATCAAGATCGCTAAATGATTTGATCTCCATTAAATTGCACTTGAGGAACTCAGCTTTCTAATACTTTTAATTTTCTTGATCGATTTTACATAGGTCTTATAATAATTCTATTTGTTTTATCCTTTTTATAAAATTGCACATGAGTTGCTGATCACCTTTAAATCATTTGATCTGCTAGATCAATTTGTGCTTGAGTTTTTAGCATTTTTCAATCATTTGATATTCTAGATTGATTTGTGCACAAGCTTTCAACATTTAGAAAACATTTGATCTTCTATATTGATCTACACATAAAGTCGTTAGAACCTTTAAATCATTGAGTGAAGTTCCATGCTTCCACCTCAATTGTCTAAATAGGCTTCCATACTTGGAAATGAAATAGTTGGCTGGGGGCTTCATACTTCTAACACACTTGTGTAATGAGCCATATGTACTATGGGTACGTAGGGAAAATTTAGCCACTTTTGGTTGCACATATATAACCACATTGAGAGGTATTTCTATCAACTTCCAGTTATGGATACTTATATATAGTGATGGGAAATGAGACCACAAACCATCATTTTATACTCTCATTTATATAGCCGTTTTAGGTCACTTCCCATCAACTTTAGGTAATCAATGTTTGTGTAAGGTGATAGGCGATGAGATTACCAAATCATCACATTTGTTAATTGAATTGATCATACTATATCATATTTGAGCCTATTGAATGGGAGGATTTTAGCCTTCCATTGTCCTTTATCTCTATAATTTATCTTATAGTAGGATAGGAGAGTCAGAGATCATTATAAGCATAATTAAATTGAGATATATATTCTATACCATAATTTAAATTGATAAAATTATCAATTGGCATACAAAATAAAATGAATCAAATGTTCATCAACCACATTAGTACTCCATAAAATATACATATCAATAATATATATAAATATCAATTCCATCATAAAAAAATCACAATATTTGAATCTCTTTTAGCAAATTCCGTAACAAGGTATACAAACTTAGAAAGTTAAAATATAAAAGGAAATACAATATACCTTTAAGAATAAGATAAAAACCCACATCATGTAATAAAATGTCAATCATGTATTGGGTACATACTTCAAGGGATTATAGTATTTAATACTTAAGAGAAGTAAGGGATATCAAAGGAAAATGGCCTATTTATAGTGATATTAATGTATTACGGACAAGAAGCAATTAATCCAATTTAGGCCCAATCAAAATAATCATTGTAAAGTGAGTATATAAAGCTTTCTTGATCTCAAAATTGTATAGAAATTGCAAACAATAAGATAGTACATTGCTTTTTGTTTGACATATCTTTGTTGTAGTTTATTGTGTTGATATAAACTAGCATGGTAGAATAACGAGTAAGATAAATATTAGGGGGGATATCTACTTATGTATTGTGTACATCCTTTATGTGTGTGTGTGTGTGTGTGTATGTCATAGATAGGACTCCATAATGACGATGTAGGTTACAATACAAGATCACTAAACAAACATAAATTAGGGGGCTAAAAATCAATACTAATATGACAAAATGAGGTAGATTAATTGGTACATTAATTGGTAGAATATGTAACATCCATCTCTTTAATAGGGTATATACACTAATAATAACATTATATTAGTACATATAGAAGACACATATTTCATCTTAATTAGATCATATGAATTTTGGAAGGGACATGAAAATACACAATCTTTACAACTAACCATTAGTATTTAAGATTTTAAAATAAAGAATAAATTAAAAATCAAACAAAACATATTTAAATATAATTCTATATCTATTTGAAGCTATTATTGTGCCTATGAAGAAAAATATTATCATAAACACATACTATAATACCCCCATTTTTAATACTAGAAAATTTTGTTAAAAAGAGTTATTCATGAAAGCTAAAATATTAAACCACACTTAATATAAGCCTGATGTCCTCTATTTTTCTTATAGTAAGTGCTAAAGATAAGCTATTTCTTTATTCAAGTTAACAAGAACATTAATAAGAAGCAGAAAATAAATTACGTTGTGAGAATATTGTTTTGATATTACATCAAAAGTATTGAACAAAGAGATACAACAACCAAATGAAAAGAAGTACAGAAGGGGACATAAAAATCTAAGGGATATCCGTATCAAAATATGCAAGAGCATGCATTAGATAGTTAACTCTATACCCCAACACTAACTTTATCAAGCGTAACCCTCAAAATAAGCCTGTAAGGTCATGATTGTCCATTGAATATACAAGAGATCATAAAATGAAACCTATTAGTAAAAAACTTGGAGTAAGCTATTATACAACACTAAAAGTACAAAGACCATTTAGACCACATAGAGGGTAATAAAAGGAAATCATGGCATAAATACATTAATAATATATGTGATAACTAAATATGATAATCATGTCATAACTCCAACCATACTATAAGCCACATACTCATCACATTAAACTTGACCATATTACAACCATCTCATTAATGTAATACATACCTAGGGTATTCCACAAGGGAACCACCAAAACCATGTATAACCATCATCAATAAACCACCACATATGCCTCATCAAGATAAAAGATGGTGCACCACCACAACTACTAACAAGAAACACCAAAAAATAAAATATAATACCAAAGGCCACCATGAAAAGTTACTTTTTTTTTTATCTTTTTTACTCAAGGGGAGATAAAATTAACCTAGAAACACTAAGGTACCCCAGTCATTCCAGTACACAAAGTTAGTGCAATACCTTACCGTCTATCAACCCAGGGATATTAAGGTATCTTGGTCGCGCTAGCATACGAAATAAGCACATTACCCTTTTGATAAGTACACCTAATCCATAAGAAAACATAATAATTTCAAAATACTAAGTATAGAAGAATTAGGGCCTAATTTGTGCACTAAAACACACAATGAAATCCAAACCAAAGCAAGAGCTAAACCTCATCTTTAGAGTAACTATCCTTAAATAGTCACCATTCCTAATTTTGAGGCGTTCAACTTTAAATATTAATATGTTATTAAAAGTGATTACAACACAAAAATCCTCATAATATGCATATGATAACTAAACCACACTTACCATTTCCCTTTAATTTTGATCATCCAAGTCAACCCTAAGGTCAATGGTTCCAGTTAAAGTAAATATTTAACACTAAGGTAAACGTAAAAATCCACTAAGGCAATCTTATGTCCAATTATTCAACACTTAAGCACATTATATCATAATGATCAAAATACCCTTATAGATTAAATTACTTCATTTTATCCATATTATATTTATAAATTATTCTAACTGAATTAAATCCTTGTTATAGCTAATTAATAGTGAAATAAACATTGTAATTTGATTCACAATTCTGGAAAAATTATAAAAGTGGAAAAATTATTGTTTTCCCCCTAACTTACACTTAAGCCCAAATAACATATAAAACCATAAATATACATCTCTGGCATATCATATTTCACATGCTATTCATACTCAACATATCATATTAAATAAAAGGCATACATGTTGAAAACTTAAATAATTTATGTGAATTGATAAAAAGATCCCTAGAGGGCACAAATCCTAAGTCAAGCATAAAAAAATCTAAATTTTCTCTAAACCTATCGTGTTATATATCAAAATTCAAGTAACAAAATGTGAGGGATCAAATATCAAGCTCTAAAAATACAAGAAGGTGACTTGGGAAGGACATATGAGCCCTTGGTCAAGCCACTCACATAACACATGCATATTTATTTTACCACATTCAGCCCTATTCTATCATGCTATCATCTATACATACATACATATTCATATATATATATATATATATATATATATATATATATATATATATATATATATTAAAATGAATAATTTAAAATTCTCTTAAATAAAATTCCATGATAGTATACTTATAGAATAATATGATATAACATAGTGGCATTATATCTCATAAAATCACAAGAGTGTAAAATTACACCTAGGCATAAAAATCAAAACCTTAAAATACTATAACATGATCTTCACATTTTTAGCAGTAACATAGGCTTACCTCCTTTCCAAGGATAAATTAGAAAAAGGAAATCATAAAACCACACACAACCTAGCCTCCAATAGGACCTTCTCCTTCTTCTTAAACATAAAACCCCAAAATTAGTAGCTAAACACATAGATAACAAGAGAAGAACATCAAATCAATAATCAAACAAGAAAAATCCATTCCCAATAAGAGGTTGGCACACCTAGTGGAGGAATAAAGCATGGAAATCTTTAACTTTTTCATAAATTTAACACCCTTATACTCAATAAAAATTATTATGGGCCTTGACAAAGAATTAGAGGAAGATAATAATCATAAGAAATGGAGGAGAAGAGAGGGTAGATGTTTGTTTTTTAGCTCAAGAAAAGAAGGAAAATGTCCTTCAAATAATTACACAAAATTCAGATAAGAGGGAGAAGAAAGAAGAGCGGACAATGAACCAATGGTTGAATGAATGAAGAACAAAGTAAAGTGAGGGAATAAAGAGGGGAGATGTTATGTATTCTTCATAAAAAATGGAGGGAGATCTGATCTAAGCTTAATTCATTCACACTTGAATAATGGAGGTAATTGGGGAAGGTATGGTGTGTAAGAGAGTGAGTGGAAGGTAAGGAGATATAATATAAGGTTGAAATATTGGTTAAAGGGAGGAGTGCAAACAAAAGTATGATCTAAGGTTAGGGAAGGTGATAGGAAGACCCAAAAAACCAAAGGACTAAACATAAAAGCTAAAAAAAGTGTGAAAAATAGAAATTGATGACACTCGGTTGATAGCTAGTTGTTCGCCTAAGCCCGTGGAACCACCTGCCCTCTACTATAGCCCCATTTATCTAATCCAAATGATTCAGTAAACGATCAATCCCTATAACTAATTTTCTACCATTTTTTATCTAGTTAATCTAATACACATGTACCCCATATTAAACACATATAAAATAACACATTGAACATACATTATCCACTCATAATTTTATGATCAAGTTCATTTAAAATGACAAGTTGCACTTAGATTCTCAATTAATACGTGAAATTGGGTATTATAGAAAAAATTCATATTTTCTCTAGGAAATGTCTTAAGATACTACTATATGGTATCCAAAGTAAAGATATTTATAGCTAGATAATTGTACTACTATATACATGTAAAGATATTACCATTGAAATCTAAAGTTTGTAACATATACTAACAATTATACTTTTAAGAAAATGTCTTAAGATATTTCCTTGAAATTTGAATATACTAATATGAAAAGATAAAAGATACTATCATAGACAATTATTATATTACCATATATGAATAGGAGTTTCTAGTTACACACCAAAACTACAAAGTTGACACCCCTTAAAACTTTACTTTATTTGACCATTTTAGCCCCCTCATTTCTTCACTCCTCTTCTCTTCACTTATTTTCTCTTTATTTTATTCTCCATCAATATTAAACATTTGTTTCACTCAATATTCAATACAATAATTACCGAAGAAGAGATTAATGATAATGATTGTTTTATCTAGGAGAAATTTGAAGAAATAATGGAAAATTAGGTTTTTTTTTTCAAAAATTTTGGACCGTACAAGTCAATTATCCAAATCTCCCACTCTGAATAGGTAATTTATCCATCAAATAAATCCATCAGTGGTAGTCTCACATGTAAAATACCAAGATAATTGAGAATTTCATTCATTAAGGGCCAAGACTAATGAGTATTTCACCCGCTAGAGGCCAAGAATAATGAGCGCCTCTCCTAAAATAAACCAAGACTAATAAGTGTTTCATTTGTAAGAGCCTAGTTGTGACAGACCAATCATTCATTTCCCTTATACACTAATGAGAAAATTACCCAGAAGCATGTTCTTTTGTAAATTTTTTTTTATCAATTTTTTATTTATTTATGTATACCTTATATTTTTTTTGTTGATTATAGAATATGTATCCACTTAATAATAATTTGAATGGAATGTTTAGTTCATGTGGGTTTTTTAGTGATTGTAAGTCAATAATTCAATGGGTTAAGAAATCAAAAGACCACATAATATGGTTTTAGGTATTAAAAGGTCAAAAAGGAAGGGTTTGGATATGTTATGAGAGAGGTAGTGCATATAGATGATAATCATCAGTGAATCCAATAATTTTTTTGATATAATAGGTCCAAAAAGTATGATTATAAATTCAGGATATGTGGAAAGAAAGATACTTATGGTAGTTGAAGATTGGTGGTAGACTCTGGTCTATATAACCATAGATTAGGAAAGTATTTATAGGGAAATAAATTTTTTTGTTAATTATCATTTGAAGAATGTACGTTAGTGAATAAACTAACTTTGATCAATGTCAAAGCAATGAAGATTATCAATAAATTGTAAAATAGTAATGGGAATAATATTACAACGCTTAGGACATTCTATAATTCTATATATAAATTCATGGTGAAGATCTTGATGGGACTTACATTTATATAACATTTATTTTAATTCATGGAAACCCAAGTATATTGTTAATGACATTGTTGGTTGTCCAACTCTAATATGGATAGTTATATTGTATACTCGCACCCAGTTTCTATTGATTTGATGCATGCATTTCCATATTTCATTTGTTTGTAATGCATGAATAAAACCAATAAGTAGAACCTTCCTTTCTTAGATGTCATTGGATGTGTGTCTAGTAGTAAAAAGGTACCATTGCCCTAGCATTTATGATAAAGAAAAAGGAGGATAACTATAATTTCATGCTTGATAAGGTAAAAAGACTGATGGAGACCCATGAAACAAATGTGATGATCATTGATAGGAAACTAGGACCGACACAAACAATGCCTAATGTATTTTCCAATGCAAGACCCTTCTTATGTAAATGATACATTGGTAAGAATGTTCTCTCCTATACTATAAAAAACCTAAGAAGTATAGCATATTGATAATTTTTCTTAGGCAAATGGCGAAAGATTTTAAATGCGAATACATTAAAGACATATGAAAATGAGATTTTATTGGTGCATGAAAAATAAGGCAAATTTTCACATTTGATACAATATATGTATTAGAGCTAGTTGAATCCCTATAAGGATAGGTTTGTTTTCGTGGGTAAACAAAATTCTTCACTTTGGCATTCATATGACCAACATGTATAATTTTTTTCTTGTAAATATCCATTATAATTTAGTTTATTACTAAATAATTATTACTTATATTTTAAAATTCTAATCGTTGGGTCGAAAATGAACATGATAGGCTAAAGAAATATATATTATTGTATTATATGAGTTTTGTAGCACCCCTTATTAATTAAAATTTTCATTTTTGAAGAATAAATTATCTAAAGTATAGGATGTTACATTGCAACCAACATAGAGTAAGTAATGACCAATACCTAACCCGTACCAATTACAAGGCCTAAAATAACTCGGTCACAAAGATTAAGTGTGATAAGGAGTTAATCCAAAGCTAAGGCAAAACTAACATCAATCGAATAGAAGTAGAAGAGAGAGAATTTAAATACATTTAACTAAGTTTACAACACTTGATGTCATAATGGGGGCAACAAAAACAATAGAAAATACAACCAGAGAGAGACTAGATAGCCTTAATGACATTAAAATCCAACCCATGTTACTTCCACTACCAATATAACCTACAAGGTTAAGATTGCTCATTGAATGAGTAGAGGACTATGAAACAAAATCCATCATTACTACGATACTGAGCTAACCCACTACAAAATATTAGTCATGCAAAGGTCATATGGAACACATAGAGGATGTCATAAAATAAATCATGACATACCATATCAAGTAATACATACCATAATTAAATACCATTTTTATGCCATAATTCATATCATACCATAGGCTACATGCTCATCTTATTACACTTAACTATATAAAAAATATTTCATCAATCAAATTACACTAAGGGTATTCCATGAAGGGGAATAAACTAAACCATAATTAAGTATTTATCTAATAACCACCTCTATACCACTCATAAACATAAGAAGGAAGCAATAATTTAATTACCAACCCATATACAAAAACCAAGTTATGTAGAGCAACATCTATGGAACCAACAACTAGACTAAGTAGTGTACAACGAAAAATACTAAACCAGCAAACCAAAACCAAGTAGGGCACAATGCCAACTACCAACCAACAAATAAAAACCAAGTAGTGTATAGAGATAACTACCAAATATAGGCAGGGTACAAATGCAACAACCGAAACATCAACCTATTTCACTTCTAACAACCAACAATGGTTACTCCCATTGTTAATTACTTAAGAGGATACACTAGATAACCCAAATATTTATAAAGTACATCGGTCATACTAGCGTACAAGACCACCACAATACCCTCCCAACCAAATAACCCAAACATGTATAAAGTACATTAGTCATACCGACACACTAAAAGTAGCACAATACCTTCCTAACCTAGGCCATCTAATCCTCAATTATTATTACCCCATATAAGACTCATAGGTCACTAATAGAATAGAGTAGATTAGGGTCTTACTGGGGCACTATAGTACATTAGTGAAATTAAACTATATTGTAGACTCCTACCTTATCTCTAGGGTAGCTAGATTTAAAGAGTAATATTTTTCAATCTCGAGTCTTCCATTTTGAATATTAATATTTGATTTGGTGATCATACAATATCACTTAATACACAACAAATCTAATTCCATACTTATCCATTTTTCTTTATTTCTAATTATTCAAGTCAACCATAAGGTCAATGTTCAAAGCCAAAGTTAATATTAAGATCAATATAGGAATCCATTAAGGTTATCATAGTCCAATTATTCACACTGTTAGGCGTAATAAGTTATAAATGACCAAAATACCCTTATATGTTATTTACTTAATAATTTCCCATTTTAATACCATTTGTTGTTAGAATTAAATAAAGTTCACGGAGTTGGTAAATAAATTAAAACAACCACCTTAGCATAAAGTACATTTGGGCCTATTTAGCAATAAAACCATACTCATGCGTATCTAGCATACCATTTTTCATATGCTTCTCATGGTTAACATAATATAACACACAATAAACATACATGTACAGACTCATGTGAAAATACTAAAATACCCCTAGATTATGAAAACCTTGAATCACGTATAACTTTACCTAAACATGTCCAAATCTCAACATATCATGTATCAAGCTTTAAGTAAAACATGAGATGAAAAAAAGGCAAACTAAAAAATAGAAAAGGAGGCACTAGCTAGGACCAACTAGTCCTTGGCTGAGCCGCCCCTACAACATATGCATACTTATTTTACCACAATAAACCATATTTTAGTATGCTATTATGCATATATTAAAATATAAAAATTTAATATGCTTTTGCATAAAATCACATGGTCACATATTTAGAGAAAATTAATATCAATACATGGTGCGTGCATATTTTTATGAAACTATAAGGAATTATAAATTACACTTAAGTATAATATAAAAAATCCTATAATAGTTTATCAAATGGTTTTTACACAATTAATAGGAGCATATAGGTTACCTCCTTCCAAATAAAAATGCAAAAAGAGAAAAAGAGAACCACAAGCCCTATCTCCCAACTATACCTCATTATCCATAAAAATATAATTAAAAAAACCCAACAAAATAATTACAATCTACCTCGATAAAAAAATAAGGCCTTAAGAAAATAACTAGGCAATAATAATAATAATAATAATAATAATAATAATAATAATAATAATAATAATAATAATAATAATCGTCATCATCATCATCATCATCATCATCAAAAGCTAAAAGGTAAAAGAGCCATTGATAGAGATGCGAAGTCAATCCTTTATCCTAATCTATTTCCCAAAAAATGGGTGGAGCAAGAATATGAGAAATATATGGAAACAACTCTCTTCAATTTTCTTCCTACTATAACACTCATATCTTTAAGAAAAAGATAACAAGGGCAGATAGGGGATCAAGTGAAGAAGAACCAATAAAGAAAATGAAAGGAAGAGATGGAGGGGGTTTTGGTTTTTTTACAACAAGAAGAGAAAGAGGGGAGCTGTCAACACTTAGGAAAAACTCAAAGAAAATAGGAAAGATGGGATAGAAAAATATAAAAAATGATTGAATGGATGAAGAGCTAAGGAACAAAGGTAGAAGGAGGGGGTATATGTGGTTTGAAAGTCAGCCTATATTAGAGAGAACATGGTGATCGAGGCTTCATTCATTAACACTTGAATGAAGGGGTTGACTATAAATACAAAGTGTTGAGACATGAGGTGAAGTGATTATGGTTACGATTTTGGATAAAGGCAAAACAAAAAATAAAATTTTGGTTCAAGGTATAGGGAGGTCGGTAGAAAGTCAACAAGAATGAAAGGAAGGGCCCAATAAAATAAAAAAAATATAAAAATGTATATAAAAATCATTTAGCTCGATGATTTGATGCCATTTGACCACCGATCATCCACTCAGACCCTTTGGTTTTACTAGCTTAGCCTTGACATCTGATCCTTTGGTTCACATTCTTCGGTTAAATTCCTGACACCAAAAACCCTAGCCGTTTGATTTTAACCTATTTAACCTAATCTATCTTCCACCCCAAACCAAACACACATAATAAACACAATAAAAAACATATCATCCACCTATTATTTTTATGATCATATTCACATAGCATAATAAGTTGCAATTAGGTTCTTAATTAGTGTTTTTAAAAAATAGGGTATTACAAGTTTCAACATATTATGCCTAAAGATTGATACATTGATAAGACTCCAAACTAATGAGGTAAAGAATAATATGGAGTAGTCATGGGTTATTATTTCACATTAATCTATATATGGCATGTTGTCCAAGGAGCTCATATATGTTATATGCCATGGAGCATTGAACTTGATTTAGGAAGAGAGAAAGATGTTTAATATGGTTAGTTATGACCCCTTGGGATGTGGGTGTTACTTCAGATTGACACACGATCTACCATGTGCACATGAGATATTTTGGTACAAATAAGATTATCAATCCATTCCCATATCTATAGTGCATCAATTCTAGAAAAATTTTACTTTTGTTAGACCAAGTGAAAAAAATGCTTGATTTTGATGATTCAATTGTTGATGCAGCAATACATCCCTTTTCTTCTAACATTATATCTAAGGTGTATATCATGCTTGACTATACTCCATCACATCTACAATACTATTCTAATATTTTTGATTAAATTCTAAAATTTACTATGATAAGTTTGGTAGATTTTGATGTTCATTAATGTAAGGGTTGAGTAAAAGCATAGGGAGGGAGCACACAAAGTGTGCTTATTTGAAATCATGTATAGGATGAGGTTGAGCATGCCGATGATGTGGTAGTTAATGTCTTAGTAGATGTCGCTCTTCTCTTAGTCTATTGGATTAAGGAAGAAGTAGGTGTGGGAGGCATAGTAATAGGATGACTCATCGTGTCATCCATGATTTTTTTTGGGCTTATGATATTGACGGATGCTCCCATCGGTGTAATCATGGTGTAATGTTGTGGGAGATGGAAAATATTGATTTAGAGTATTTATAGAATGGTTAAATGTTAGAGCTATGATATACTAGGAATTTGTGCCTCATCAAGGGTTATATGAACATGATTTTGTATATCCTATTGCTAAAAATAATTTGGGCTTGATATATTAGAGGGGGTAAGCTTAAATATAGAAATGGTGGTAATAGCTTGAATTTGAATATCACTTTTCAACAACATACAATATAGTATTTATTTGCTTGAGTCATCAAGGGTTAGTTGCACATGTACTACATAAAGCTCTACCTAACGTCTAGCAATCTAATCGGGTCATTACCAACTTAAGTATCAATAACTTGTTAGACTACATATTGGTATACCACTTACTCATACTCATATTACTTGTAGTAAGTGTTAATAGTTTGTTGCACTATGTATCCATAATGATCCTTTGCAGATAGTTTTATTTATATTATATTATTCATTCTCATGTTACGATACTTTATATTTATATAGATAACCTTGATGGAAAACTCAATATTACCACATATATTTAATCAGTGGTATATTCATGTTGATCCAAGCATTCTTGGATGGGATGAGCCATATCATAATCACATTCAATTGTATCAGAATGGAATGGGTGTGAGTGACAACCAAGGGGGAAATTTTGGTTGATAATTTATTTTAATGAAACACCTTTGGATATGTGTGAAATGTTCTGTTGTAGAACTTTACGTAATTCTTGATGAATTATTAACTATGCATGTATTATCTATATTATGCACATCAATCAATGATAGAGTCATGATTTTTGATAATTAATAAAAGGATTTTCATACATAAACATAAATTAACAACCAAACAAATTCATAACATTCCATAAAAAATAACACAAAAATATAAGAAAAAAACCTGGTATACTAACTATCCTCAAAGTCATCATCGGAAAAGGGTTGGTTTCTCTCCTCCTCTTCACTAAAGGAGATTCTAAGTGTCCCCATCACAAAGTATACCTCCTTTAGCCTATCAAAACTAGCATTTTTTTTTTTATCAATTCTACACTTTTTCTCTTTTATGAAGTAGTAGTGGTACCCACCCATAAGTTCATTATTCATCTCTACTTTTTCTTGATTTATAGGCTATCACTTGACCCTTTGTCTACTATTATAGGATGGACTACTTGGTGGGTTCAAAGATAAAACCAAGAAAGTTAGTGAGTTAAAGCATCACGATAATATGTTAATCAATGTGAATGAGCGCTGAAGTCTAGTTAATGATGTGGTAAATCATTCCAAAATGACGTGTAGCCATAGAAATTTACCTTATACTTCGTTATTTTTTCATTGCATTAGAATCCATAAAAATGGTATAATATAAGGGATTGGAATCAGCTAGGGATAACCAAACTGAATGGGAACTCAATTTGGCATGTACGGCTCCACAATATACATGAAGTGTAATATTCCTTTGTATGTCAACTCAAAATATTTTATAAGCGGAACTTTATTTAATGGTATGAAATCAACCTATAAATGATTATAAAATAGTATTAATATTATCATAATATTACCACAATTGAAAACTAACAATAAAGTATGTCACCCACCTATTACACCCTTAGCATACCAAGTTACCTCTAATACTAAATTTAGCTATCCATTAACTCAAGTGGAAGTGTTTGATGGGAAGTATCAAATCTTAAAAATAGTTTGATGCTTATATGTTCGAGAAAAAATCAAAAGAAAGTAAGAAAACTACTTGCATATCCATACTTGTGTGCAATTATAATGCACATAAAGTAAATATAACTAACAATTAAATTTTTGTTATAAGTAATAATTAGTAATAGATAATTACCACTAGTAATGTGATGCAAACACCTATTTTCTTGATCTTGGCACTAAATGTTATCCCAAGTTACTTATATAAAAATGCTTAAGTCCCAACTCCAAGTGCTTGATCACCTAACTTACCAAAATTGATTACTAATCTCAGTGTTGATAATGGAGCACAGTTACCAAAATTATCTACAAAAATGTGAAAGTAGGTACCACAAATAAAACTAGGCATAAGACTCATTGTTAGGACCCCACTGAGTTGTAAGCTTAAAAATTATATTATCTAATGCGACTGAGGTATCCTTTAAAAAATCCACCTCGACCATCACATCGGGTTCACGCTACATGTCCTCAAGAAGCTCCACAACATCACTGTCACAAAGAACATGATTGATAGTACACTCATACCCCATGACAACTCATATCCATAATGTAAATTATGCTATATAGGGTAATGTTCATCTTATTGAATGGAAAGTAGAAGGTGGAATCTATTAGTCTCTAGGTTCCACCTCTCAACTAAAGCAAAAGTAACGAATCATTATAGTGGTCGAAGTATGTGTCACATAGATACTTTAAGCCCGTGGTCTTGATGTAATCAACTACATCACCCATTCCAACATTGTCCTATGGTAGTCTCCTAATGGTTCTCATCCTTGAAAAAACTCTTAGCACAAGGTGTGGTTTGTATAATAAAAGATTATTAGAATAATGAATTACATGGCAACCAAATATTAACTGATATTGTGTAATAATAAAAATTACCTACTGATTATTCTATATTCTATATGCCACATGACCCTTAAATCTAGCCATAATATTGGAAATCAACGGAGCCCTACCTATAGGTCAAGTCAATCACTAATCATCATTCAATGTTAACGATGAAGCATATCATACTATATGGAAAGGCATACTATTACCAATGAAACTTTCCTTGCTATGGATTTCATAGTCCTATGCATATGGCATGTGATCTATATTTGAAATATGAGGCACTTTCCTAGTCTTCATAAGAGTTCATGCTCTAGCACTAGTGGTGACCATGCTCTTCACCACCCTAGTAGTAGCGAGAGTAACCTGCCTCAAATCCTTACCTTTGCTTCCTCTACCAAACATCTACCAGTTATAATAAAAGATTATTAATAAATATCATATTGTACTAAATCAAAATATAATACTATACTAAAATAAATTATAAGGGTTTCAAGTTAATTAATAAGGGATTGGGATAAATGGTTAAGGTTTTAGGGTAAGGACTTGAAGGATAGGGTTCAAGTTTTATAAGGTTAGGTAGTTTAGGGTTTAGGGTTTAGAAGGTTAGGGGGTTAGGGATTTATGATTCTAGGTTTGGGGTATATAGTTGAGGGTTTGAGGTTTATGGTTTAAGGTTTAGGGGATGGGGTTTGGGGTTAAGGGATCAAGGTTTAACATTTGGGGTTTATGGTATAAGGTTTGGGGTTTAGGGTTAAGGGCTTAGGATTTGGGGTTTTCAGTTTGGGATTTTTTTATTTAAAGTTTGTGCTTTATATGAGTGGTTGATCTTGGATTAGGTTCATCATCGAGTTTTCCACTAGTTGGAAAGAATGGGATATAAGTTGGTTACCCAATAGGGTTTGGGATTTTTTGATTTAGGGTTTGTGCTTTAGATGAGTGGTTGATCTTGGATTAGGTTCATCACCGAGTGTTCCACTAGTTGGAAAGAATGGGATATAAGTTGGTTACCCAATAGGGTATGGGGAATGACAAGTGTGTTGCTTAGTAGTGAGAGCAATCAATGGTGGGAGTGGATACAAGGCTGTTACCCATCACTTGGGGGAAACTATGATTGCTACTAATAGATAAAATCTTTATATATAACAAATAGTTTAAGCTACTAATACATAAATTTCAACAAATCAAGCTCTAAATATATCATTGCAATGTAATGTCAAAGATAATCAATTTTAACCAAAAACTTAACTATCATTAGGTATATTACATATAAATTAACCTTAATTTAAATCATTTTATCAAAAAAATTTAATTTCTTACCTTGAATTGATGGAAGAGAAGATTTGAGGTGGGAGAAGAAGAGAGAAAATTTTTGAATGGATTTGGAAGGGTGGGAAATAAGAAGTGTAAAAAAAAGAAGAAGAAGGAAAGGTAACAAATTTGAGGGGTATATAGGTGCGTATTAAGTAAAAATTGTGTGTAAGAGGAGGTAAGGTATGTAAATATAGATACTATTATAGAATCGCCAAAAAGTATATAAACTTCAGAGAGACTAATTTTAGTGGCTATCTTTTAGGTTTAGGAAACTAAATTTGATGGCAACATTGTAACTTATAATTCAATTTAAATATATATGATCATCTTTTTACTTTAAAATTTTTAGCATCTCTCAATATGCTAATGTTGTATGAATTATGAAAGCAAAATAATTACATCACCAAGAATGTGAAAAATTAATTAATTTATCATTTATCATTTATGAAATAGTATCAACCAATGGAAAGAAGTACTATTTTAAAAAATGATATAATCTGAAAAAAAAGTTGCATAACTTAATGGAAAAATATAATTAGAAATTAATCCGAGATGTGATTTGCTATTTCTTCTTTGTTTTCATCAAGTAAGAATTTATTTTATTGATAAATAAAAACTTCATTTGACATGTTCTAATAATTTGATCTCTTTTTCATACATTTCCTTATTCTTTATAGATGATGAAAATTTACTAGAATTTATCCACTAGTTTGTTATCTTAAAGTTTCAAGCTGAAATTGTTGTTTGAAATCGCCATCATCAAACCATTACCACCACCACCACCATCACTTTATAATTTACTACATTACATGTATATTTTTATAGGATGAACTTTATTGTTTATGATAATATAATGAAATAAGATATCAACACATATATACTTAATAAAGTAAGATAAGTAGTTTAATATCTATTTTGTTAATATTTTAAATGTCATTTTGGTATAAATAAGAAATAATAATTAATTATAATTAGAATATCAATAATTGTGAATATATGTAGAGAATAACATTAAATAAATCATATATATATAATTAGGATAGAACTTGATGGTGATGTACTTAATTAAGAAGATATACTCAATTTAGAAGAGTCGAAAAGGATTAAGAGAAATGCTAAGGAAACAAAAATTATAAAAAGGATTTAGAAAAATGATAAGCAAAAATTTTGAAAATTTTATTAATTATATTTTAATCATCCTTAAAAACATAATAAAATATATTAATTGAAATAATTTCTCTCTCATTGAGAATATTAATCCTAAATTATTAATTTTTTTTAAAAAAAAACAAGGAATTACCCTTCAACAAAGGTAGTTGTTGGTGTTTGATAATTCTTTGTTTCTATTCATTTATTAATTTCAAGTATTTCCCTCTACCGATTTCTTCGATATTCACTCTCCTTTCTTCCTTTAGTCTTGCTACTAAAGTCTTTTGATTCAGTTGTCCATTCTTCTACTAATTTCTTCTTCTTCTTCTTCTTATTCTTTTAATTTATACACAATTATTGCAAATGTAGAGGTGTTAGTGTTAGGTTAATATTAGTTGAGGGTGTTTTGTAACCTATATATATATATATATATATATATATATATATATATATATATATTCCACATTTGGCACAATTAGTTTAGGTTAATGGTGAACTATTTCATGTTTCCTTGTTGTTGGTGTGGTGTTTATTAGAGTAGGTAGGTTGGTTAGCCTAGTTTTTATATATTTTGGTTCTTTGATCATGAGGTAAGTTCTAATACCCCATATCTAAAGTCATAATTTATTAAAAGAGATATTAAATTAAAATAAATTTAAAAAGGATTTAAGAAAATATTTTTCAACTAGAAGACTAGTTGATTAGTAAGGTAAAACTCGTTACTTGGTTAATCTATTTTTTTTTGTACTAAGATTATTTAAGTGGTGGGATAAAACTAATAGTTTGGTTCCACTAAAATGATAGCTTCACATTTGTTTTGATTGTAAAACTTGATCCCGTATTCAAGAAATTTTATAATGTTGATACTTTTGGATCATGCATAGTTTCTACGGATGGTATAAATATTTTCATAATTTTTGTGAAATTTAATCCAATTAGTTAGTATTTTTTTTACTAAAAATTCACTTTTAGTCAAAGAGTACTACCAACCCTCCTTCAATTCAACCCCTTTCTTCTCTATTTTCCTTTCCTTCTCGAGTTAACATTGGGGAGAAGCTTGATACTACAATGCCCTCAACCCTTACCTTTTTTCCTTACTCTCAACCCTTACCTTATCATCACCACAATCCATCACTTCCTCTTTTTAATCAAATGTTGTGGAAGCAAACATTCCTATTTTCTTTCTCTCCCATTATCAACCATCAAAATTAAAGAGGCATATTTTTTTTTGTTTAAGCTTAGCCCTTTACTCTTCATCCTTTATTCTATGCTTCTCTAAAATTTACCTAGGTGTTGAATCACCCTTTCCCCTTCTTCTCTTGACGCTTGCACTATCTTCATATGATTTCCCACCATTTCTTTTGTTTTTATTACCTTTAATCCCTTATTTTAATTTAGTATTGCTTATACTTAAGTAAGAGTAAATTAATGCTTGATGAAAGTGAAGAAAATACTTAATCATCCCTTCCTTAAGGTCATCCACAAAAGTGAACGGGTTTAGCTTATTTTTCTTGAAACTCTAATCTTATTACTTCTTTAGTTCCATTTTAATTTTTTTTCCTAATCTACTTAATGTATTATTGTATTAAAGGAGATCAAGGTGTTATGGAGGAAGAGTTTCAAGTTTAGGAATTTGATGTGGGGCAGAATTGATGGTTTGGAGAATGATCTGTTTATGGATGAATAATGATGTTAATAACACTAGTTGGTAGGGTTTAGTTACAATTTTAACTATGAAAGAATATTGGAAACTGATATATATGAAAACAATACATATAGTAATTTTTGTAAACTAACTTTGAAAGTCTCACATAGATAACTCTCACATGATTTTTAATAAAGAACACTCATAGCAGACTTTAGTAGGTAAATCTTGTATTAACTCACAAAAAAATTAATTGAGAGGATTTCCAAATTCATCACTCATAAGGAATTGATAAAGTAAGAGATATATCACAAAGAGAACATATTTTTTATTAAAACTCGAATTTCACCATGAGAAAATAATGTAAGTTTATATTGGGATATTTATATGTTAATGTCCACCTCATAATGTAACATCTTTAATAGTAGGATAAACTAAATCTAAATGAGATACAATAATCAAACCACACATTAATACTAATATAATCACAATTAAATCCAAACAAAATCTAAAAAAAATAAAATACATCATAAGATAAAAGATAAACCCTACCTTTCTTCTTAAGGATTATGCAAACCACTATATTAACAACATTATTAAATAATTAAATAAAAAAATAATTAATAAATATAAAAAATAATGACTTACACTCCATATAATGCTAACCACACCATAAATATGAACATAATTATCCATTCGCACATGCAAATTCAACTTGTTACACGAATGGTCAAACAATAATAACTTTGGGTAAAAAACTTAGATTTGAGATCTAACATATACATTGGAATCGGGACTCAATAAACTTTCCACTTAAATCCTATTATAGGTTAAACATTTTCCCCCACATTTAACTTTTATTTTCTCTCCAACGTGATTTATAAGGCAATTTTTGAAGTTTTGGAATGCCCATACATCATAATTTTTCTCTTTATTAGGAGATTTGGAATTTCAACAAAGAAGCTATAACTTGTAGAGTTATAATTATATGTTATGCTTGCTTGCTTTTTTAATATTTCAAACATGATATATGAGTAACTATATGTATGAGAGCATGTATAAGTGTTATAGCCTGATATGTAGTTCAAGCATGAAAAGGGCCTCAACCTCCTATAATGATAGTGTTAAAGTTGCTTTTTATGATTTTTTGATTGTTTCAACATATTTCTTAGGTTTTTTGCCATGTATCATTGCAATATGTATAGTTTGATTTGTATAAAATGTCCCTATGAAGATGCTAAGTTTGTATTTTTTTATAGATAAGTTTGGTTATTGGTTAAGGCATGATTTATGTCTTAAATTGATGTTTAAAGGTTGGAATGTGTTTAATGCATGCTATATTTTATCCTTGCTAGGTTTGGTGGCATGAAATGAAGGATAATTGTATTTTTGAAATGCTTGAAAAATGTATTTGTATCAAGATTCTTCCTAGTGGAACCAATCCGCTAGTTAGTACCCAAACCAGTAAACTAGTAAAACCAATCCATTGAATTGGGTATAGCAGTCTTGTCACCCATAGTCTTTTATTACATGGTGTCAACTATTAATCAATCAACAATTTAAGGTTTTGACCAACCAATTGGTTGGACCAATCAACTATTGCATACTAGTTAATTGGTTTGTCTGTGAAGTTGAGTTTTTCTTGGTATATTTTCTAAACCCTCCACTAGTTTTCTGACAAGTCAGATGGTTTACTTGGAACATTTGTGGTGTTTCTTCTGTGATTGATATTTAGGTTTGAATTTTGTTTTGACCCTTTACATCCATGTTCATAATTAAAAGGATAATAAATGGTAGAATTTACGTAATGTATACATGAAGTGTGGAACTTTGTGATAAGTTTTTGACTTAACCTCTTGCATATGATATTAATAGCTAAAGTAAAAGACCCTCAAGTTGATACTAGGATCATATTTAAGTTTATGCATTGCAAGCCTTATGATATTTTTATTGTGTGGCCCTATATATACCTTATCTATTTATATAAATCTTATAGGGGTATGCATATTTAATGATTAGGTAACATAACCTTGGTTTTTGTTCTTGTAAATTGGTTCCACTATCTAAAATGATGGTAAATACATTATGTGTGTTTTCATGTTTGATTAACCATGGTCACATTTGTATCATTAGTGTGAATCCCTTTCACGAGCTATAATGTTCATCGTAATAGTGTGGGCTCGTTGTGCTCAATTGACTATAAACATATGGTTGGTTTTGTTGTTGTCGTGCACTAGTAGGATTCGTTGCCATTGAGCTTAGATTTGTGACAAATCATGTGGTTGGTTTGATTGCTATTATGTGCTAGTCTAATTGGTTGTCGTTAAGCCTAGATTAGTATTATAATATCTTGGTGGGCCATGCGCTCAATTAGCCTTGAGTAGGGTTGTAATTTCCTATCTTTAAGTAAATAATAATCACCAAAGTATAATGATCATTAGTTGATTTTTAATATAGCTTAGTGTATTTCCCTTTACCTCATGTTATATTATTTATATAAGCGCAAGTGTTATCACATGCTATCGTGTAATGTATTTTTATAGCTTTATCATTATGTATTTCATGATTTATGATTCAACATTATATGTTTATTCCATATAAAATTTTATTCCCTATTTATTTCATGTTGCCTCTATAGGAGATTCTATCTTTATTATAATTCTATAAATAAATTGGTGTAAGAGTTAGATGATCTTGAGGACAAGGAGGGTCTCCTAGAGTGATAAGTCAGGGTTGAGCTTAGAGTCATAACTATCCAATGGACACACCCTTTGGTGCCTTTTTTTGTGTCCTTAGATATTTTTAAAATCTTAAATCATGTTCTTCTTATGTTTTGTATCATTTACATTTTTTTTCTTGAGAAATCATCTCTCTTTAGAACATATTTAAAATTATATATTACTATCTTCTATTTCATTAATCTTATTTCTTTTTTGAGTATTAGATTCAAATTGTTTAGCCTTTTGCTTGGAATGAGGTCACCAAACATGTACTAAGTGCATTAGTAATACGTAACAACCTTTTTTTTATGCTTCCACACACTTTTGATTAAAACTAAAAATTTTTTGTTGCGAAATTTGGGATGCTACATGAGTAGTAGAAGAGGTCATAACTATTTGTTTGGTGTGTTATGTTTCTCTTTATGGTTGTAAGGAGTTAAGAATGTCTGGCTCTTAGTGGAAGGATCTCTAATTTTAAACTATATATGGGTATAGATACAACTTAAGATGCAATCTTGTTTTTCTAATTGATCTTTAATTGGTAAGATTATGTTTTGTTTATGGTGTTGCAAGTTTGGATGAGCCTATTATTTTTTTCACTTTGATCTTGATTTTTTCTTTATTTTAAGGCTCTACAGTCTATAACCTCACTCATGTCTCTCAACTTAAAGTGTGATATTTCACTCTTCTCTTGAATGTGTGAAAGTTGATAGGAAGTTGTTTTGCATGATCACTTTTTATCAAGCCTTTAGTATGGATGATAGTGGGTTTAAGTTTGGTTTAGGTCCAAGTGGGCCTAGAAGTAGTGTGATACCCCAAAATTTTTAAAATCAAAACACTTTAAAATAGATTGAAAGCTAAAACACTTCAAAATAGTACAAAAGATAAAACTAGTGCAAGTAAACTCCTCTATTTCACCTACATAAGCTACTAAGGCTAGGTTTAAAATAAGAAATCTCCATACTTCTTATTAATCAAATCAATTTCAAATATACCATCATCTCACAAACTTAAATAATCTATTTGAAACAAGTTAATGATAATAGAAATAATCTAATTACATTGAAAACTTATAAAACAATTCTAAGCAAAACTATTAAGGTGAAAATGCTAGAAAATGGACCAACACTCTAGCTCTCAATCCCTTCATGCACACCAACATAAAAAGTATGCCCATAAACCTCTTTAGCTAGGTCATATTCTCCCCATCATCAATGTATCATCACAATCCCATTTAAAGATAGTAAAAAGTTAGTTAGGGAAACAACTAAGTAAAATGAGTATGACATAATAGTAATATAAGTATTTAATATAATAACATAGATTATGAAGGCAGCTTCTAATAACAAGATGCAAACATACCATTCATTTTCTTTAATTTATACCGGTTATTTCAAGATAAACAAACCCATTTAATTTGATAAGTGAAAGCATTAAATGGTTAGCTAGCAAATAAAGTTTGAAGACATCTAAAACACTAGCCACAAAAGGATCACATATCACACCTAGGTCATCCTAGTGGATACAATCCATACCAAAAGGGGATTCTAACCTCAATTCTCTAGCTTTGAAGTATGCATACCTCTTATAGGGTTCATAAAAGCATATAGAGTGGGCATGGAACCTTAACCAACTTGTAACCAGTGAAAAATAATGTAAAACATTCACATAAGAGAGGAAAGGCTAGTTTACTAAACTTGAGGAGACCAACTCTAAAAGACCTAAACCCATTTTTATCTTCCACTTTAAGTTAAGTACACTTTATTTGACATGGGCATGCATAAGCACACAAATTATCCACTTTTATAGCTAATAGACCCATACTCAATGATACTAAGAATATGATATATATGTGTGTGTGTACACACACACACACACACACACACACGTACATCCTCCTAAATGAATAGTTCACCAAAGAAAACTAAAGGTCCATAAATTCTACACTTCATTTCACAAATATAATTCCTCTTTATCCACTTTGTAACATAAAGGTCAACATAAGTCCACGCATGGTCAACATGGTCACATATGGTCAAACACAATAAATAAGGTCAACCTTAATATACAATGATAACTCTAGACCAACATGACTTATAACACATGAAGAAAGCAAACCTTAAAAATGCTTGAAAATCATGGTTACACCTTTATTCTTTGTAACCTAAACTATTTTCTGGTTTTAAACCCAATTTGTTTTATGTTAATAAATTTAGAAAGTAGATATTTAGGGCCTCAATTAGATATCTTATATGATGGGTTATTTCAAAAGGGTCAAATTCTATGGAATTTTTTAGAGAGAACATGTAATTGTTCTCGTCTCAATGAGTAGCTCAATAATAAACTCATTAATTAAATCTACCATATGAAATGAGATATCAAATCCTCCCTAAATAGTCTACCAAACAAACCCTTATCTCATCATCAATTAAACTTCATGATCAATTGATAATTATCACACATATCATTTTTTTACACATGCAATAATAACCTCAATATTAACCAAAATTCATGCAATTATCACATATGTGCATGTAATAATACAACAATATTAGTAATTTAACATAATCATATCATCATGCTAAAATAGACATATATATAATAACAAACATATATTGTAATTAATTTAAATCACTCTAAACATAATAAACACAAACATATTTTAAAATATGTGTTATCAAAAGTAAGATCCTTTATAATAGAATATAAGGCCTTCAAGTAAGGGAAAATCTTATGACACCACCAAGAAGAGTTTAATAATTGATGATCTTGATGAGGAAAGTTCTTTCTTGAACTTAAAATAAGAAAAAGAAAAGATAATAAGGTTTGAAGATTGTTAAAGATCTCATGGGATTGTTTGAAGATGTGAATAATTTTAATTCGTTCATGTATTAGAACGTCACAACAAAAAGATAAGGAGAAAGATGTGTGTTTTACCTCCTCTAGGTCCAATGTGGGCTTAAATAGGCTTTAGGAGAATTGGATAAAATCATATAAATTATTTTAGGTTTTTTTATAATTAAAATTGGTAACTAAAAGTATAGAAGGTAATATGCGAACAAAGAAGAGGGATCACACCTCCTTTTCGTGTCTAGCGTGAGGTTTTGTGCTCCATAAGAGCATCTACATCAAAGAAAAACGGTATCATGATATATTTAGTCCATTGCAATTTGCATGTTTGATACCTTAAAATGAAGGAGGATTAAACTTACAATGAATTTGTCACTTGTAATGAATTTGTGACCGTTGCGACAAATTTGGGCATATCAATTGCAGGGAGTGGAGTAAGGCTGGCGAACATAGAAATTAGAGTAAAGTGGGGACATGTGTTGGGCTGGTGCATGTGACTGCACTGGATGTGCCACACTGTACTCCAATTTCTGTGCACCCCGGGGCTCACTCTAACCAACCAGCACAACTCTTTTTGAACTTTGCCGATGGAGTTACGACGTACTCTTCAACAGTTTGTTGATATGTATTTATTTTTCGAACAATAGTCAACATTAATAATTTAAGGATTGAAATACTTTTTTGAGAAGAAAACAGCAATTAAAAAAAACCCTATAAATATCCAAAATCTCACACAATAATTGACAATTATTTTCTCTAACTTTCTTAACACCAAATTATTGGAGAATATTGTATTTGCATTTCTGTTATAATATTTATATAATATTAAATTATATATTTTCAGTTTCATGTGTTTTATTAATTATTAGTGTTGTACTATAATTACTTAAAAATATCGGTGATTTCTAAAATTCTTCAAATCCTAAATAAACTTTTTATAATCTTAAAAAATTGAAGTACCAATTTGGTTTTTAAAATAATCTATATATTTATATTTAATAAAAAAAATGATTACCTAAAATGATTAATTGGTATGTACTGATTGAAATAAATAAAAATTATATAAACTGAAGTGTAATAATTGAGGATAAATCACATCAAATTTAGTACCTTTGATGTAAAGCAATATTTATTTGATACACCCGGGTGTATGTAGTTGCATTCATTTGGCTTTTATGTCAGCAAATAAGAAGCTCTTCTTTTAGCATATAAAAAGTAATTAGTGAAAGTAAAAATATAATAGTTATATTCACCATAATAGCTGTCATAATCATGACATTAGCTCATGTTATCACCTTATTGATATACATAATTACTATTGTAGGAGACACAATTGCAATAAAAATATAATAATAAGCACATCAACTAATATGAATACATAAAAATGTACATAAGAACCACAGTAACATATATAATTCTTATAAAAATGTAAAACACATAGTGGTATACATAATCACTAATAGGTATGTATAATCACCAAAGTAGATATCATAATCGCCACAATATATCAAATAATCATCCTAGTAAATAAAATTTTAGTATAGAAATGATAAAACAAAAACACATCTTTAATCTCAATAGAAATGAACACCATATAGTGGTATACATAATCCAATTTATGCATCTTACTACCAGTAGTAGGAGTACGTTGCTATAGGGCATATATGTAATTTGAATAATAACCGCATCAACACATAATGAAAATTTGGAAGCATACATATATAGATCAACACATTTGTCACCAGAAAAATACACATATTATAATTATGCACACATTCCATAATATAAAGTGCATTTGTCTATACACGATGTGCATTCTCAATAAGATGTGCATTTATTGATAAAAGATGTATATTTATACACACAAAGATGAACATTTATGAATAAAAGATGTGCATCCTTGTATAAAATTGTGCATTAATTTAAAGTGTGCATTCTTTTTGATAAAATGTGCATTATTTGTTATAAAATGTGTATTTTATTAGCTACTGGATGTGCATTTTGTAGATTTACGTGTGTTAATATAAGATATGCATTTGTCCCACATTTTGACATGGGAAAAAGGAGGCCCAGTGCAGTATATTAAATAAAAAAAATTTAAAAAATAGGTGGTTACTTCTTTGACTATTCACATGCGCTATTCATCGTTTGGTTACACTCTCCAAACTTTCGCACTTGTTTAGTCATCTTCAACCTTTGCACTCTCACCCTATCACCCTCAAATCTTCATCATGTCTTCAACAACTAAGAAAACTAATACTAGTTCTAGAATTTAGAATACCAACCGGTCTTTGGTAGAAAAACAACATGAAACCCCTACTAAACAAAAATCATAGATTTAATATTCAATTAGAGTTATGTGCGAGAATGGAAATACTTCTAGATTTGTGTTTTTGTTGATATACAGTAAGAGAAGTGTAAGTAGTTTTTTTTATACATTTTCTATGTCTATTTTTTTCTAATGTAAGATGTGCATTTGTACCTTTTAATATGTGTATTTGTTAGTAAAATATGTGCATTTATATCCTCAAGCACTCATTTTGGAATATGTATGTGCTCTAGAAATATGTATGCTAATGTGCGGCTGTTCTTGCAATATGTGTATCTGTTACTAAAATATCTATGTTTGAATCCTTGAGAATAGGTTCTAGAAGATGTGCAAGCTCTCAAGTGATGTGTGTTTGTCAACTTTAAGACATGCAATTGTCCTTATGATATATGTATTTATTACTAGATGAAGTGATTTTGCAAGATCAAACACACATTCTATAGGATGCGTGTTATTCAAAGGTGTGTGTTTATCCCTGTTGAACATGCGCATATGATTCTATAAGGTGTGTATTCACATATGTGCAATTATACAATTGGCATATTACAACCCGCTAGAACCCGCGAGAAAAAAATAAATTTCTTACACTCCTTGTATATCTATTATTCACTAGTGAAAGATGTCTAAGAGTCTTATAAAAATAAGCATCTTAGCGAAAAGAAGTTTATTTGAGGCTAGAAGATGTGTATTCGATCCTACAAAATGTCTACCAATAACGTCCATATAGCCAATTGTATTCTTTACCAAAAGTTGTGTGTTAGCCACTATAAGAAGTGTATTCCTCCCTAAAACTTGTATATTCATTGATTTTTTCTCCTTTCCAATTCCATGACACAACAGTGGTAAATGTGTGATAGTGTAACACCTTCATTGTTTTTTTCTTCTTAAAAACAATCACTAGAGAAATAAGGAAAATATATGCAGAAGCTAAATATGATGAGATTATTATCCTCATAACCTGTGTTTGTAGATATCATTTAATAGCTTACACTATATGTTAAGGTTAGTTAAAATAAGACAATACATAAAAGTTTATTATTAAATCAATCCAATAGAAAATATCAATTTCTAGTAAACTCAATAGACATGAAAATCGAATGAAGGGACAACATGAAAATGTTAATTATAATTGACAACATATAAATAACTAAAAATGGTCAGAATTCTCACTCTTCCCAACCTTTTAAATCATACACATCTTATACAGTTGGTACTCCATCTACACTCAGTTATTTACTCACCATTTACATCACAGTTCATCGCAATCCTGTTTAAAAAATGTAACAAGTTAGCTAAAAAAATAACTAAGTAGCACGTAAGTACAAGGGAGTATATTATTCATATACACATGCACAAAGGCATAGACATATACACATACACAAAGACACACACACAAGAGCATACATATTCACGTGAGTGTCATATGAGGATTATATGGAAACTAATCATACTATACAATTAATTAAAATGTACCAATAACATTTTTATTATTTTTTCACCTTATGTGGTCACACGACACTGAATATTAGTTTTAATATTTTGATTATGGGAAAATAAATTACCAAGAGAGTCACCAATAAGCAGTTAGGCTCGAAGGTTCACCATCCAACCAAGGGTTGGATCCAAATAACAAATCAAACTAAATCAAACCAAAACTATAGGAGGAGCCAAAGGTCACACCCAATTCTTTCCATTAAACCAAGCTAATGAATATTACCAACAGTCTCGGTCTTTAAGTATGCGCACCCGTATTATGATCACAACCTTAGATAGAGCATATATGAAACAAACTATAGTGGAATATATTCAATCGCAGCTAACCCAATATAGATAGCCAACAAAACCAAAATCAAAAGCAGAATATATACCACAACTAATCTAATGTATATAGCTAACACTATTAAACATCGGAAGACCACTGTAACAACCCCAAGATTCACTTATAAAAAATTTCATTTAAAAGAAAAATATGATGAAGCTAAAATAGAAAATGAAAAATGTTACCACTACACATAATACAAGATAAATGTCCAACTAAAATTCAAATTTCATGTATATCATGAGGATAAATTTCCACAAGGATATATCCAATGGTAGATGGGAAACAAACATTTCTATTAAAAAAATCATCGTTGGTCAAATCGGTGAAAAACGTATGAATTAACCCTAGTTTTTAAAAGCTTAGCAAAATAATGAAACATTGAAATTCAATTACAACGCTATTTAAATTTTAATACAACATTTAAAAATTCTAGAATAGGTACAAATATTAAAAAATAATCCCCAATTGATAAAACTCTGGGTTGCCTATTCTCTCAAGCCCAAGTCTTCAATCTATCAATAACAATCGATCATAAGTCTACATAAGAGGTCTTCTCTCCATCACCAGTGGATCGTCACAAGACCCATTCAACCAAGTAAGTATCACTACGAGTCCAGTACTGAATAAATCACAAGGACCTAACTCATGGTAGAAAACATGATGCACATAACATCATGGTAATTTTTATTTTACAATACTCATGCTCAAGTATACATATGATACACACGCCATTCCACTTATACAATAACTCATATAGTTTCATGAATTATATAACAATTTATGAATTGCTCACTCATTAAGTATTAAGGAAAGTCATACATAAAATGACAAGAGTAAGACACACATGTGATAGCTAAAGTAAAGCATGTACATATGAAATATTTTAGTCATAATTATCAATGATACACATGGATACATGTGGTAGTAGCAAAAGGCATATGAGATATGCACTAACATATGATAAAACTTGCAGTCATAGATTCGTATTTATAAATACACGACTAGACATGGCAAGACATATAGTACAAGTGTATGAAGAATCATGAATGCATGCTGAGTAACACAATTACTAGAAAATAACATTCTACATATAATACCTATATGTGATTTAAATAATATATCATGTGATAACAGGGCACGAACAAATGTCATATGGTGGCAATATTATAAGAAAGAAAACCATGAGACATGCATAATATAATGAAATATAAAGTCTATGGATGAACGAGAATAATAAATTATTGTATTCCATTGTTGTGATAACATCCATTTGATTATTTTAACTTGAGGGCGTAGACTCAAATAAATCATAACAACTAATTTAGTACTCGAGCGGTACTAGCCCTAGTTGGCTGGCTTAGAAATGAAACCATGCAACCAAATAACTGGACACCTAATCACTTAAGTATACATATTTCCTATAGGGCCAAAATATATCTAGATATCTATAGAGTAGAAAAGGGTCACTCCAGACCTTGTATGACACCTAGAATTATTAGATAGAAAACACCAGACTGGTACTAAGTGAATACCAAACCAAACTCAAATAGCTACCCTGATTGGTACAAGTTCCAACCCAAGATTTCTCACTTTAAGTGATTAATGTTTTATTTAAGTATTTAAACAATAATAAATCAGGCTCATATAACATTAGTTAAATACCTTCAATCACACAATGAAATTAGCTAAACATGTTAACCACATAATCATGCTCAGTCCATCACATACTTGGACATATATAATAATCAAGAGGCATACTAACATATGTTCGTATTAAAGATATAAGCTCATTGATACATAGAATTATCATACAAAACATAGTATAAGCTCGACATACTTAAATAATATAAACCATACTCATCACCTTCCACTTTAAGAAGACATACATCGCATGATTCTACCATAAGAAAAGGTAATCACTGATTTGCCTAAATTTAAACCTGGCTAAGCAAATTAAGAGAGAGAGAGAGAGAGAGAGAGAGAGAGAGAGAGAGAGATCTTGATGATCCACAATAATGCTTTCCTAGATTGCCGATAGAAATCACAAGACTAGGTTAGAAAACTACAATACCAATCAACAATTAAAGTATTTTAAGTATTACAATTTAATCAACAAAGAGAGATGCATACGGTCTTTCTTAGAAATCATGTCCAAAACCTAAAGCTTAAGAGCATAGCTACATTAAGATTTAAAATTAAGTATTAACCAAATCGAGTTCAACACATATCACTTAGGGCATTTCAATTTGATTTGGAAAACTAGAGAGAGGATAATAGATGATAAGTTAATTTTATTAAAATGACTTACTAATATAGTTCTACAACCAAAAAGACAACCCAAACAAATTCAGAAAACTAATCCACACTGATAAGATAAGAATATAATTCCAATGATTCTAAATTAAAGCTAGTAATTTAATAAATGAAATAAGCATAAACAACTCATTTTCATAAAACTACCTCCAAAAATTAGGGTTTATATATAAGCCCAAAATGCTAACCAAAAAATTAACTTCAATTACCTTGATTCAATAGTTTAAACTAATTTAAGATAAATCTAGATAATTAATTTCAACAAAAAATAATCTTATAATTAACCAATTTAAGATAATTATTTTCCAACAATTAGGGTTTTAAAGCCTAAGATATTAATTTAGACAATCCAAATCAATTAATCCAAATTGAAGGTGTTACAACATAATTAAGGTTATTTCAACTATTTCTATAAATTCAATTTTATCAAAACAACTATAAAATGACCAATTTTATAGTTTCTTTTGAAAGCAAGGTTTTTAGGTCCAAATATACAATTCTATTGGCTTATATTAATTTATTTAAATTTAATGTTTAGAATGCAATTAGACTCACTTTATAACATATAGTAAAATCTATTAATAAAAAACAATAAAGAAAATAACTAATTTAACATAATTTGAATTTTTGAGTCTGGAATACAAATCTAGTTGAATTATGCTAAATTATATAAATTGACATATAAAAAATAAAATTAAACATATTATGATGTAAATTATATAATCAATTGAATAAAAAACTTAATTATACAATCCAATTTAAATCCGTAAGAATTTTGACCTAAAAATCCAATTTTGATTGATTTCACACAATTTTTCCAAATTGACACTTCTAACATAAAATTAAATAAATTTCAAAGCATATTATAACATTAATTGAATAAAACAACTCTATTGTGCAATTCAATTTCAATACATAAGGATTTTTACCTAGAAATCCATTTTCCATGAATTCTGCACAATTTTTTTAATTGAAAATTTCAACATGATATTAGACATATTTTAAAGCATACTATAACATTACTTTATCTAAAATAGCTTAGTAGGATAAATACGAGGAATTCAGACATAACCACATGCACTATAATTAACCACTATAAATCAATCATACAACAAATATATATATAATTAAACAACCAATTTAGCTTATCATATACTAATTAATACAAAATCAATTGAATTGTAAATTTAGGGTTTCAATAAAATTTTACCGAATGGAATATATAAATCAGGTGGTTAAGGGTCAATGGAGCTTCGTTAGCATTTGACCATAGCTCGTTGGCAGTCAAGTTAGGCTCGCGGTGGCTGAAAGAATGTTAGATTGATGTCATGACATGTTGTCGTGGTAGCTACTACTTGTTGATGAAACCTGGACAGGTTTCACAAGTTTTCACCTGATCAAAAATTTGAGTGCGGGGTTCGATTCGCCAAGATAATCAGCCTAAGGGTTTTAATCCAAAGGAAGATCAGTAAACTCAGAGCACAGTTGAATCAACGGCTAATGAAGTTGTAGAACATAAAAGATCGAGAAGCAGATCAAGAAAGAAGATCGGGAAGAAGAAGAAGATACAAACAAGTAAATCGTGAGAGAGAATTCCAGAAAAATCAATCAGCAATGTATTTCAACCGAAAAGTGAGTGTACAACCAGCGTATACGCCTTTTATATGGCGTATATAATACAAATGATACAACGTATACGGACGATGGGCTCACGTTTATTTTACAACAGATCAGCCTAAACACAGCCCAAAATCAGCCCACAAATATACACATCAGGGATCGAAGAGTTGGGCAAAGAAACATCCCAACTTTAACAAAATAATTACAATGGATAATAATCCAAATTAATGGATTTACAATTAATTGCCATCAGCTAAAATCTGCTAGCAAATCATGGTTACCAAGGGTTGAGTAATCCACATTCCAACTAACCTAATAAATATGGGTCGGGTGACAGATTACACAACCAGCTTAATATCCATTAGCCAAGTATGCCGATGAATGCATCACATGGGATATTCACAAATTAATACAACACATTTTCTGTAACAGCACCCAACAGCAGCTACAACAATCACCTTGATCCACTCCCATGTTCTGGGTTAATTTCCTAAATAATCACACAATAAGAAAAGTAATTATATGTGCAACATAATTTATAACAATTAATAGAATTATTTAAGTACAAATTTTGGAGATATATATCATTCCCCTCTTCTTGGTGAGGTTTCGTCTCTGAAACCCGATTAATACCCACAAAAGGACTGAGGTCAGAAACATTATAAGAATCACTAACATTACCAAATTTAGCAGGTAAATCAATTTTATAAGCATTATCATTAATTCTTTCTAATACAGTAAAATGTCCATCTCCCCTAGGATCTAATTTTGATTTTCTAAGATTTGGAAAACGTTATTTCCTAAGGTGTACCCAAACTAAATCTCCTGGTTGAAAAACAATTTTCTTTCTCTTTTTATTAGCATTCTCAACCATTTGTTGAACCCTTTTAGCAATTTGTTGACTCACAGATTCATGTAATTTCTTTATATTTACAGCACGGGATTCAACATCAAAATTGTGCAACTTAGAATTAGGCAAAGGGCTCAAATCAAGGGGAGTCAAAGGATTAAAGCCATACACCACCTCAAATGGGGTTTTTTTTAGTTGTAGAGTTTAATGTTCTATTATAAGCAAATTATACCTGAGGTAATACATTTTCCCATTGTTTAAGATTTTTTCTAAGGACAACTCTCAACATATTACCTAATGTTCTATTTACTACCTCTGTTTGTCCATCTGTTTGAGGGTGACATGTGGTTGAAAATAATAGCTTAGTTCCCAATTTACTCCACAAAACCTTCCAAAAATGACTCAGAAATTTAACATCCCTATCTGACAATATTGTTTTAGGTATTCCATGCAATTTAACTATATGAGAAAAGAATAATTCAGCTATAGTCACATCATCATTAGTTTTATTGCAAGGTACAAAATGGGCCATCTTACTAAACCTATCTACTACAACCATTATTGAATATTTGGCTCTATTGGTCCTAAGCAAGCCTAAAATGAAATCAAAGGAAACATCAATCCAGGGCTGATTAGGAACAGGCAATGGAGTATATAATCCAAAAGGTTTTGATGTGGACTTAGCCTGTCTACAAGCTATACATTTAATGCAATATTTTAACACATCTTTTTTCATATGAGGCCAATAGAAATGATTAATTAGTATATCTAAAGTCTTTTGAAATCCTAAATGTGCCAGTAGTCCACCATTATGGGCTTCTTGAATTAATAGTCCTCTATATGAGCAATCAAGAATACAAAGTCTATTTTCTCTAAATAAGTAACCCTCAGAGATATAATATTTCCCTTGTGTAGCATTTTCACAATTTTTTATATATTTCCTTAAAATCATGATCCTCCAAGTATAAAAGTTTGATACAAGAAAATCCCAATGCAACAAAGTGGTATCTACAGCATTCAACAAAGCATGCCTCCTAGATAAAGCGTCTGCCACTACATTATCACCTCCCTTTTTATATTTAATTATATAAGGAAAACTTTCAATAAATTCAATACACCTACCCTGCCTTCTATTTAATTTTGACTAACTTTTTAAATATTTGATAGCTTCCCGATCAGTGTTTATAACAAAGTCTCTAGGACATAAATAATGTTGCCAAACTTCTAATGCTCTTACTAATGCAAATAATTCTTTTTCATAAGTAGAGTAATTTAAAGTACTACCATTTAATTTTTCACTAAAATAAGCTATAGGTCTACCTTCTTGAGAAAGTACAACCCCTATTCCCAACCCTGAAGCATCACAGTCTAATTCAAACATCTTTTCAAAGTTAGGAAGAGTTAATACAGGCGCTTGGGTTATTTTAGCTTTAAGATTTTCAAAAGATTTTTGTTGTTCTAAGCCCCATTTAAAACCATTTTCCTTTTTTGTTGTTGCTGTTAAGGGAGCAACTATAGTACTAAAGTTCCTAACAAATCTACGATAAAAAGAACACAAACCATGGAAACTTCTAACTTCAGTCACAATTTTTGGTACAGGCCACTCCTGAATAGCTTTAATCTTTTCTTTATCAATAGATATGCCATCCTTACCCACAAAAAATTCTAGGAATACTATAACTTCTATAAAAAACCTAGACTTAGCTAAATTAGCATACAACAGCTCTGTTTTGAACACATCCATAATAATTCTTAAATGTCTCAAATGCTCTTCTAAAGATTTGCTGTAAATAAGTATGTCATCAAAATAAACAACTACAAATTTTTCAATAAAATTTCTAAGCACATGATTCATAAGCCTCATAAAGGTACTGGGAGCATTGGATAACCCAAATGGCATAACTAACCATTCATATAACCCAAAGTTTGTTTTGAAGGCTGTCTTCCATTCATCTCCTGGTTTCATCCTAATTTGATGATATCCACTCTTTAAGTCTATTTTTGAAAAAATTATAGCACCATGGAGAAGATCTAACATTTCATCTACTCATGGTATATGATATCTATACTTAATGGTTATTTTTTTACTGCCCTGCTATCTATGCACATCCTTCAACTTCCATCTTTCTTAGGTACTAATAGTACTGGGACTGCACAATGACTCATTGATTCCTTAATATAGCCCTTACTCAATAACTCAGAAACCTTCCTCTTTAACTCCTTAACTTCTTCAAGATTAGCTCTATAAGCAGGCCTATTTGGAATAACAGCTCCTGGCACAAAGTCTATTTGATGTTCTATCCCCCTTAATGGAGGTAATCCATGGGGAATTTCCTCAGGAAATAATTCACTATATTCCTCTAACAATTTCCTAACATCGGTAGGCACTTCCTCACTTAACTCCAATTGACATTCATAGCACTCCTTATAAACCATCAAATATACACTTTCTTGTCGTCTAATAGCCTTTTCAACATGTCCACTCTTAGCATAAAACCTAGATGATCTTTTAACTTCCTTTGAACTAGTTCTAGTCTCTACACTCTGTTTGGATAATTCCTTATAATCAGACTTTATTTTAATTTGATCATCAAAGATTTCTTTTGGAGTCATAGGTGCTAAAATAATTTTCTTATCATCCTTATATACAGTATATCTATTTTTACACCCATCATGTGTTACTTTCCTATCATATTGCCAATGTCTTCCTAATAATAAATGAGCAGCATGCATTGGAACAATATCACACAAAATAGAATCTTCATACTTACCTAATTTTAAATTTATTAGAACCTGTTGACTAACTTTAACATCCCCTAACTCATTTAACCACTGTAATCTATAAGGTTTTGGATGTCTAGTAGTTGGTAAGCCTAATTTAGATACTAATAAGGTACTAGCAGCATTGATACAACTACCACTATCTATTGCCATGTTAAAACACTTATCATCAATCAAACATCGAGTATGAAATATGTTTTCTCTCTGAATTGCATTTGAATAAGGTAATTTATAACTATTTAATGCTCTACGTACCACAAAAAGATCTCTACTTATTGGAAGTTCTATCTCTTCTTTTGATTCTCTAATATCATCCCTAATCAAGTTAACCTCCAATTTTTCCTCTTCAAATTCAGATTCTATATCTCCAGAATCTCTAATCAAGATGTTCCTCTTATTAGGACACTTAGAAGCTATGTGAGCTAATCCTCCACATTTAAAGCATTTTATGTCTCTAGTTCTGTTGGGACCACTAGTAGGATTAGCTGTTATAGTCCTCCCCTTATCAGTCCTGTTTCCTACTTTAACCTCATTACTCTTACTTCTAGATTCAAACCTCCCATTATTCTTCCAGGTTCCAAAATTAGGTCCTCCAAAATTCCTTTTTAGGGTACTCCTAATCCCAATTACAGGGGGTTTATACTGCCTAGTTCTCCTTATTTGACTCTCTATCATGGTAGCTATATTAACCATTTCACTCAAGGTACCACAAGGATATAACTCTACCTTATCAGCTACCTCAGAGTTTAATCCACTTAAGAATCTAGCCATTGTAGCATCCTCATCCTCAACAATTCCTGTTTTAATCACTAATACCTCTAGTTCCTTAAAGTATTCATCCACAGACCTATTCCCCTGATTTAATGTATGCAACTTTTTATGTAATTCCCTATAATAGTAACTTGGAACAAACCTTTTTCTCATCAAAATCTTAAATTCATCCCATGTTTGTATAGGTGGCTCTCTACTCCTACGCCTAGTTAAGACAAGATTATGATACCAAGAAGATCCATAGTCTGTGAATTCTACTACTGCTACTTTAATTTTCTTCTCATCAGAATAATTATGGAATTCAAACACTAATTCTATCTTTCTTTCCCACTCAAAGTAATAATCAGGGTCATTTCTCTCATTGAATCCAAGTATATTAAACTTAAGATTACTTAGATTCCTATCAACTAGATCTAACTCTCTTTCTTGCCTATTATTCTGTATGGGCCTCCTATCACTATTATTGGATATTTGATCTTCCAGTTCTTCTAAATTATTTAAGGGTGGAATCCTAGTTCTAGGGTCCATGGGAGCCCTTCCTAATACCCTAGCATGTTGGTTATTTATTCTGTTATTCTGTTATTCTGCAATTCATTAATTCTCATTTCTTGTTCTCTTATCCTCTGTTCTAGGTTAGTAGATAAAACAGCTAGTTGAGCAGTCATTTGTTCTTGAAAAGCTCTAATAAATCATTGCTAGATACCGATACAGATTGATTCACAGATTGGCCGTTATTAGACATTATAAATCCTATCAAGGTTTACTTTATTAAGCACAAGATAAGGGCACAGATAACAATCAATCTATAGTAAAGATCACACCTTACTATCAATCCAATCAGAGCAGCAATTTGATCGCAATTATATAAAAGGGATCGTAGCACAATCACAAGATTAAAGAGTCTACTAGAACAACACAGAACAACACAATAATTTTAAACAGTTGTTGAACCGAACAAGACAGAGAATTTTCAAGAAAGGAATAAAATTATCGCGATAGCAAATTGCGCAATTAAGCCAATTAATGAGATAGGATCCCTCTTCTTGGAGTCCTTACCCCTTTCTAGAACCAAGGGCTCACCGGAACTTAACTACTACCTGCACACTCTTTCAATTGTAAGCAGAGTATCAACTCATAATAAGAATGTAAAGTTGACGTCTAATAATTGCAGTAATTAGCAGAAGTAAGGCTCGAGTTTAGCGATCGAGAATTATTTCTCAAATATTGTCAAGATTCAAGAATCTTGACCAAACCCTAACTACGAATTCATGTTAACAGTTATTTAGGGTTTCCCAAATAGTTCTGCCTCAGTCAGAACAACTTTCTTTGTCGCCGGCTTAATCGCGACAAGAATCGTTCGATTCTTGTCAGTCGCAAACCCTAGAATCAACACTTCAGAACCACGGGTTAGCGAACTCAAGAATTAAGAACATAACAATAATTTTCAATAACAGATGAATGAGCACTCAAAATTTGAGGCTCTGATACCAAATGATAAAACCTGGACAGGTTTCCTAAGTTTTCACCGTATCGAAAAATCGAGCGCGGGGTTCGATTCGCCAAGATAATCAGCTTAAGGGTTTTAATCCAAAGGAAGATTAGAAAACTCAGAGCACAGTTGAATCAACGGCTGCTGAAGTAGTAGAACAGAAAAGATAGAGAAGTAGATCAAGAAAGAAGATCGGGAAGAAGAAAAAGATGCGAACGAGGACGTCACGAGAGAGAGAGAGAAGTCGAGAGAGAATTCCAGAAAAATCAATCAGCAATGTATTTCGACCGAAAAGTGAGTGTACAACTAGCGTATACGCCTTTTATATGGCGTATATAATACAAATGATACAACATATACGGATGATGGGCTCATGCTTATTTTACAACAGATCAACCCAAACACAGCCCAAAATTAGCCGACAAATATACACATCAGGGATCAAAGAGTTGGGCAAAGAAACAACCCAACTTTAACAAAATAATTACAATGGATAATAATCCAAATGAATGGATTTACAATTAATTCCCATCAGCTAAAATCTGCTAGCTAATCATGGTTACTAAGGGTTGAGTAATCCACATTCCAACTAACCCAATAAATATAGGTCGGGTGGCAGATTACACATCCAACTTAATTCCCATTAGCCAAGTATGTCGACTAATGCATCACATGGGATATTCACAAATTAATACAACACATTTTTTGTAATAGCACCCAGCCGCAGCTACAACAATCACCTTGATCCACTCCCATGTTCTGGGTTAATTTCCTAAATAATCACACAATAATAAAAGTAATTATATGTGCAACATAATATAAGGAATTGAGATTTTATTTAAAATATAAGATTAGAATGTATCAAATCAATATAAAATTTATTTAAAAGATTTTATAAAAGCTTTCAATTGAAAATAATAACTAGCGCAAGAATTTATATTATTTACAAAAATACACAATATAACCCAGAAAAATATTTAAAAATATTATAAGGAATTGAGATTAATTTAAATGAGTTTTGAAAAAGGTCATTTGCAAACCAAAAATAGTAATATGGAAGAAATTAATTTAAGATAGAACATTGTAAATAAGTTACCATTGTTTTTAATTTAAATCTTTCCAAATATTTTCATGACTTTGTAAGAGCATATAAAGTCAAAGACAAAAATATTTTCTACAGATAATAATTTTTAAAATAATTTTGCTATTTTCAGGGGATTTTATAATTTAAACAATTTATTGTGTTAACAAAATATAACTCCAAAATAAATTCATAATCACACGACAAAATTATAATAAAAAATAACTATTAAATATGAAAAATCAAAATACACAAAAGAACATAAATGTAAATTTTCTAAATAAAAATTAAAATAATATGAATATAATAAAATTATAGTCTTGAACAAACTTATCTATACTTTTCCGCAATGATAACAATTAATTAAATTCTAATATGAATTTAAAATCGTTGATAAAATCATAAAACGAATCAAAATTAAAATAAATAGACATTTTCATTAGACTACACTAATAAAATCATTAAGCTTAATAAAATAAAATTTTAAGAATATGAGGTATTATAGCTACCCCAAAGGGCCCTACATCCAACCCAAGTATTTCACTTTAAGTTTTAGTGTATTACTCAAGATGATCATATAATGTAATTAAGGCACAGCCATAAATATGCATTTTCATACATTCCTTAAGTATCCACATTTATATTATTAGGCACCTTTCCTATTTGACACCTTCTAAAAGTAGTAACTCAACATAATAGCTCGTAAATAAAAGACACATTCTATCAAGAACACTTCCCATACATAACTTTCTAGATTCAACCAATCTTTATTATAACTCCATTTTTTCTATACATAACTGAAAATGAAAAATCGTTAACTTTTATGAAAACTAGACTTTTAGGGCTTCAATTTGATATATAATATGATGGGTAAACTCTCATGATTGAATTTAGTGTGATTTTTGTAAAATCGTGCAAAGTTGTAGCCAAATTGAAACTACAACAAATTTAACATAAAATCATGTATTCTTAGGCTAATCATTTTAGATATCATAACACATAAAAAAATAGTCTTAAGAAGGTATACACTTATATAATTAATAAATACATATACTTTATTAAAATCATATTCCACAGACATATAATATATGTATATAGGTTTGAAAAATAATGTTATAGAATGTAAAGTCCTTATATGTAGAATATAAGGTCTTAGAGCATAAAGAATAATCCTATCGCACTAAAATAACTTTAGGGTTTGATGATCTTGAGAGAAGAATATTTCTTGAACTCAAATGAAGAAGAAGAAGAAGAAGAAGAAGAAAAAAAAGGATATTGAAGATAATTTATTATTTTGATGAACCAGTCGAAGGTCTTGAATTGATTGAATATGTGAAAATCATTGATGGAAGATATAGAATATAACCCATGACACAAGAGGATAAAGAAAAGAAAAATGTAGGTTTGACTATTAGGGTTTGGTATGGGCTTATATGAGCTTTTAGGATAGAAAGATATAATAAAATTGCACATGTAAGATATCACTGACATTTACTGTCATTTTTCAATAAGTTTGCTTTAGATATTATAAAAACTCAAAATCTAAAAGTTGTAGATATTGAAGGAATTTTTAAATTTCGTTATCAAAATGAAAAAGTTATGGCTAAATTACTAAATGCTAGTATGTTTATCTACAAAGTAAATAAATAAAAATGAGATAAAGAAAGATTTATTATATAATATCATTTAAGATAATTAGTAGATACTAATTATAGATACTAAGGAGTAAAGAAAAATATAAGATTTTATCATATATAATAAAAAATGTGTCTCTTTCCAATATATTTTAACTAATTATGAAAATAATATAAGATTTAATTATATGAATATATAAATAAACTTCCAAATCAATAAATTAATCTCATTATCTAATTAATTAAAAAAATGTATTGTAAATAATAATATTTTATTCTTTTTAATTACTTACTCTCTTTTCCCTCAAAAATTATTTGTCTATGGAGTTTTTGTTTTTTCCTTTTACTATTCTATACAAAATAAGAGTTTAACATAGTTTTCTTTTTGTAGGAAAAATAAAATCATTAAAATGCTATTATTTAGAATATTTTCAACACATTATCACATGAAAGTAAATATTTTCTAAAAATAGTACATTTTTTTTTTATCAAAAGCATCATAAAAATAATAGTTTTTCTTAAAATTTATGCAACTAAAAAGTGAGTTTTTTCTTTGATATTAAAATGAATAAAATATTATACATATAATACAATTTCAATTTTAAATTTGAGGTATTAAATTCTTATAAATATTTAAAAAATTATTATTGAAAGAATAAATTAAAAGGTTTAACATTATGGGGTATTACATGTAGTGTTATAAAAATGTGTATCCCTAGCATAAAGATGTAGATTCGTATCTAGAGGATGTGTATTCTTTACTTTATCATATTTATTCCTCACAAAAAGTCGTATATTCATTCAATAAGTCTACTATTTGTGTAAGATGTATTGTAACATACAAAATAAGATGAGGAATAAGACCGAAAAATGGAGAGATCAAGAGAAATAAATATCAAGCAAGACAAATAAACAAAGTGATCGACAGAGGAATATAACATAGGTAGGGTTTAAAATTACTTTAACTTTAAAATTCAATTAATCTAACATGTTAGCGCACAAAATTTTGCATGCTGCTACTAGTAATCAGATGCAAATTGCAAACATAATCACCATATAGATATACATAAACACCACTATAGATCACATAATTACCCTAGAAAATTGTGAAATTTTAGCAAAAAATCGTAAAACAAAAACAAATTTTTTGTTACGCTAAAAGTAAATCAATATCAGTATTTATTTATAGGGAAAAAATATCACTATTATGTGATATAATTTTTACAATTTTATAGAAATGAATATCACATGACAATTTCCACCATGCTACTTATAGCAACATGCTTGTTGCTACTAGTAGAAACTATTTTCCCCCTAAAACTTTAAACAAAATTATCTTTACCTTAGGTCATTAAGAAAGTTATATCAAAATTTTTCTCATAATTTTTCTATGAATAATCATTCATGTTGATATACCTTAGAGAAGTAAATGAAAAATAATAATAATAATAATAATAATAATAATAATAATAATAATAATAATAATAATAATAATAATAATAATAATAATAATAATAATAATAAAACACATATTCTATACTATAAACACACATCTTATTCAGCAAAATACAAACCTTTTAGATATAAATAAACATCCTTTATTTGTAAAACAAGTTACAAAGATATATATATATATATATATATATATATATATATATATATATATTATAAATACACATCTTATTATAAAGAATACACATATTTATAAGATAAATGCACACCTTATATTTGTAAATACACATCTTATATCGACAAATGTATATCTTATAGAGCTAAAATACACATTGTATAGTAGCAAATACACATGATACATCTATAGATGCACATCTTACAATGCCATTTATTTATAAATGAATAAGAGACAAATACACATGTTATAAACACACATTTTAGTAGAAAGAATATACATTCTTACAAGCACATCTTACAAGTGTAGTATAAATGGCTAAATGCTCATCTTACATTTATATGTATACATTTTATATCAATAAAGGCACATCTCATAAAAATGAAATACACAATTTGTTTAAGTAACTATAAGCATGAAGCATTGTGTTATTAGTAATAAAATGTAATAATTAGACATCACATAGTAATAGGTATAATCACCATATACATGAAAATAATCACCAAAATCATTGCCATAATCACCAAAATCATTCAAATGTTATATGACACACGCCTCAATTTTTTTTAAAAAACACATAGTGTAATGTCAGTCTAGGTGTACCTAATAATTTACTAACGTAGAATAGAATATTATACTTAGATAAAGTTGATATGAGTAGTGGGGAAGAAAGAGAAAATGATTAGTAGTGCAATTGTACAATTAATGTACAATGGAAACTGTTGAGTAAATTTAAATGAATCTCTTTTCATGTCATTTATCTCAATCCATCCCCAATACATGGTCCTTTCTTCCTTAATACCTCTCTCCTCAGGTTGAAGCCACCACCACTTGTTGTCATCTTTAGGTTGTCAATTTTGGTGGATACTAGACATGTTTTTTCTCTAGGTTAGTGTAAAGGAGAATGAAAGTGAAGGTAAGCAATTTGATTAGGCTACAAATTAAGCTATAGACACAACTATAGAGATTACATATCCATGCCGAACATAACTTTGAAACTATTAGATATCTTTTTACACAATGAGATTTTCATTTTTGTCATGCAATTGGTTCATAGAAGTTAGATAACAATATCTTCTCTAATTTATTAACTAGATATAGAGGTGGTTGAAGTGAACATTATGCACTATTATGCTACCAAGTGCTTCATGTATGGGGAGTGAAGTGATACACATCTAGTTGTATAGAAAGATATTCATATTTATGGTGGTGTAAGTAATGATTATGGTATTATTTAATTGTATTTAATCCAAAAGAATACACATCCATGAAAAAAATGTATGCATTTTTATCTTGTGTTAGGAATTGTTTTGTTTTGATTAATTGTGAACATGTGTACTGAAAATTGTGTTTTGTTATCTTGTAGGATGTGCATTTGTAATATGTTTTTTTCTTCCTTATTTTTTTTTATAAATAAATAATTTTGTATTTAAAATAAATTTCATAAAATCTACAAAAACATTAATGTTTTCCCCACTATACACCTAAAGAATATGTATCCCTAACATAAAAAGTGTGTATTTATACTATCAAGACTTATGTATGTATTCTTCAAGTTATGTATCTGTTTGAAAATGTTTGTATTTCCTATTGTTTAAAAAGTTTGATAAATTATAAAATACTACTATTTCTCGATGCAAATTTATAACATTGATAAATATGCTCTAAGGGTTTATCTTACTGAATATAGTGTTAGAGGAGAGAATAAAAATAAAAATCAATAGAGATTAAAATAAAGGATACTCTATTGTATTTGGTTACGAAAAATCGGAGCATTTATGTGATTAGGGAGCAAGTTGACCTAATTGTTGTATGGTAAGATAAGATAACTAAATATTCTACCATAACTATCGAATATTGATAATTAGAAACTAATAATTAAAATAAAAATTGAGTATATGCATCGGTGGGGTCAACACATGTGGAAGGAATAAAGAGAAAAATAGGAGATTTGGTAAATATCTTATAAGAAAACTTTTATCTAATAGGTAATTATTAAGATAAGGAAGTAAGCGTTCTTTAACCAATAAAATAAGAAAAATAATTTAAAATGCATACATGACACATGATTTTGGGTCGATCGAGCTCCATAATATTTATTTTATTTTTCTAGATAAATTATTTGTTTTAAAATTCTCATTTGTCTATTTAGTTATTTTTAATCAAATTAAGAGTTTGAAATAAACTTTTAAATTTGAAAAAATTACCATTATTTCTAAAAAAATCATTAAAATATTTTTACCATATTATCATATGAAAATAGTTATTTTGTATAAATGTTAGCTTTTTGGTAACCGAAGGCTTTCCAAAACAATAGTTTTTTTTTTCAAAAGAAAGTTGATACTCAAAAGAGAGTTTTTCATTCAAAAATGAAAATTATAATACATAAAATCATGAGAAAAATGCAAACACACATTGGGTATTACACCTATACTTTTTTTATGTTACTTGGAACCAAGCCTATAATGCTTAAGTGAAAAGTTTAGATCTAGACCTAGACTCATAAAGTCTATTGGATAATCGATCCTAAATGGACGTGACTATTTCTTTTTTTATTTTTTAGCTAAATATTGATGTGTTTTTGTTTTATTTGAAATTTAATATGCACTTTTTGTTGAGCCACTTCCTCTAGAGAGTATTTTGATCCTTCAAAAACTTAAAAATAAAATCAATTAGTTTATAATTTAAAAGGTTTTGCAAATTACTAATATATCTAAAATTAATAGATAAAAGTAAACTATAATTTTGAATAAGATCACCAAGAAGAAGAAAAGATAATAGAACAAAACATAGGAATGGTATAATTAGTTAATATGTATATTTATGTATTTGTGTGTGCCTCTCTCTTTCTATCTATCTTTCTATCTATCTATCTATCTATCTATCTATATATATATATATATATATATATATATATATATATATATATATATATATATATATATATATACTACTACTACTACTACTACTATTACTAAAAATACAAATATAGGAACACTTATTGATTGTGGTATAATAGAAATTAAAGGTTTGGATTAGACCTAGATATAAGAGAATAAAATGATGTAGTGACAATATAGTAATAATAAAATAAATTTTAAAAATGATTCGGTCCTGTGCACTGGACGTCTTCTTATATTATAATTAGAAATATTGAAGTAGACCATCAATGTTGGCATAGAGGATTTTGTACTCTTTTTTGGTTACTTGTTCGTGGAATTGATTAGAGCTAATAAAATTTGATCCGACTTAAACGAAACCTGACTCAATACAACCCAAATATTTTAGCAATCCGACCAGATTCGGCATTGACCCGATAACAATAAAGCCAACCTGGACCCGACCTGACCTGATCCCAACCCATGATTCGTTATAGACCTAACCCGACATAGAACTGATCCGCCATCGACTCGACCAGACATAAAAATCTATTATAAAAATAAAAATTTACACATATTTAATTATTCGTTTAAAGCTTTTAAAAATATAGTATTTTATAAATTGTATTTATTTTTCATACTTTTATCCTAAACATCCTTATTTATTAATGATATCCTAATAAATTTTTTCACACAAAAATACAACATTAAGAAGTCATAATCATAATTTAATAAATAAGTAAAAATTGATAATATATTTTTAATTGCATGCTTATATGAAATCAAACTTAATACTTACTTACGAGGTTAATGAGTTGGAGTAATTTTGGTGGTGAAGGTGTATATTAGATAATTTTTTAATATCTTTTATCTTCTTTGCATAACTACTTTTACAAGTTCAAAACTTGTAAATAAACACATGTCCTATAATATCAAATGAATGTATACACATAATCATTAATATTACTCAACTAGCAAATTAGCAAATTATTGATTTATTATATTATATGTTATTACTTATGGTGTAAAATAATTTTTTTTTCTCTAATTCCATCATCCATGACATGTATAATAAGTTAACAACTAACAAGTACCAATATGTTATTCGAATCATTTTGATCATTACTTCATGTTTTTATATAAAATAAAATAAAATATTTTATGTATTACCAAACTCATTTAACTTGACAAATGACAATATCTTCTAAAATTTTCCAATATCTTCATTAGCAAATAAGATATATTATTGACAAATTAAAAACCAAAATAAGATATGATTGTCTCTAATATTTACAATGTAATATATGATAATTAAACATTGTATAGTTATATTATAATCACTTTTATTTTATAAAATTATATTTTTAAGTAACCAAATACTTTAAGAAATCACATAAATGATAATGAATGATAAAGATCTTTGTTAGATTGAATCATGCAATATTTTTTATTGTTAAAATATATAAATATCTTTATTACTTACTTGTGACAATAAAGCATAACTAATATTCTTATTTCATTTATGTGTACTAGTAATCTTATGATTGTATCTAATATTTACAATGTAATAAATGATAATTATACATTATATAGTCATATTATTATCACATTTATTTCATTTTTTAAAGTAATAAAATAAATGATAATAAATGATAAATATCTTTGTTATATTGAATCATGCAATATTTTTTATTGTTAAAATATATAAATATCTTTATTATTTACTTATGAAAATAAAGCGGATCTAATATTCTTATTTTACTTATGTGTACTAGTAATCATATGATTGTCTATAATATTTACAATATAATAAATAATAATTTAATATTGTATAGCCATATTATGATCACTTTTATTTTATAAACTTATTTTTTTTAAGTAATCAAAAAATCATAAATATATTTGTTAGATTGAATCATAGAATATTTTTTATTGTTAAAAAATATAAATATTTTTTTATTTGTAAAAATAAAGTGGATCTAATATTCTTATTTTATTTATCTGTACTAATAATCTTATGGTTATCTTTAAAATTTATAATGTAATAAATGATAATTATACATTGTATAGCCATATTATAATCACCTTTATTTTATAAACTTATATTTTTTTAAGTAATCAAATAAATGATAAATTTCTTTTATTAGATTGAATCATGCAATGTTTTTTATTATTAAAATATATAAATATCTTAATTATTTAATTATAAAGATAAAGCGGATCTAATATTCTTATTTCATTTATGTGTATTAGTAATCTTATGATTATCTCTAATATTTACAATGTAATAAATGATAATTATACATTGTATAGTCATATTATGATCACCTTTATTTTATAAAATTATATTTTTAAGTAATCAAATAAATGATAATAAATGATAATTATCTTTGTTAGATTGAATCATGCAATGTTTTTTATTGTTAAAATATATAAATATCTTTATTATTTACTTATGAAAATAAAGCGGATCTAATATTTTTATTTCATTTATATATACTAGTAATTGATGCAGGTGCATTTAATGATTCTCATATTTCTAATGATTCTCAAGGTAAGGAAGAATTAACCTTCTTAATAATGGAGCCAATCGTTTTAAATGTTCTTGATAATATTTCTATGCTTGGTATTGAAAACGATTCAAGATATTCTTGCAGGTATATTTCATATTTCCAAGAAGAAGAAGTTAACACACAAAAAGAGACTTAAAGTGAACAAGCATTCAAAGCATGCAAGGCTATGGCATACATGGGATGACACTACAACAAGATGTAGTGATGTTATCGTTAGTTATATTAAACTTGTTGTAAACCCTAAGTGTATTTTATGTAAGCTAGGGTTTTATTGTAATTTCATGTATCTACCATAGTTGATTGTGTGGCTTTGTAATGTTAGTCATTAATATCATTTAAATGGTGATATTATGAGTGAGTTTAGGTATTATAGGGCCTAATTCAAGTGATTTAAGGTAGATAGAATTAAGATAAGCAACCAGCTAGTTTAAAGCCCATTATGCTGGTTGGTGCCTATATATATACTACGTTGTACACACATGAAAGGAGGCAGAATAATAAGAATTTTGAACACATAAATCTCAAGCCCTTTGCTTGTGTTTTTCTCCCTTTTTGGAGTCCTTTCTAGAGTGAATAATTAGCTGGGGTTAATCTTCATTTTAGGCCTTCGAACGTGCCTTCAACCTTTGAAGAACATTATCCTTCCAATCTAAAATTTACTTCGAGTTTAACAACCTTATACAAAGCTTTTTCTTGCAATTTCAATCTACCAACATAAGGAACGATAGATGATAAATCCTACACTTCTTCCTCCCATTTGATTCATATCAGTAATCTTATGATTATCTCTAATATTTGTAATGTAATAAATGATAATTATACATTGTATAGTTATATTATGATCACCTTTATTTTATAAAATTATATTTTTAAGTAATCAAATATTTTAAGAAATAAAATAAATAATAAATATCTTTGTTAGATTGAACCATGCAATATATTTTTATTGTTAAAATATATAAATGTCTTTATCTATTTACTTGTAAAAATCTAATATTCTTATTTCATTTATCTATACTAGTAATATTATGATTGTCTCTAATATTTACAATATAATAAATGATAATTATATATATTATAGTCATATTATGATCTCCTTTATTTTATAAAATTACACTTTTTTAAGTAATCAAATAAATGATAAATATCTTTGTTAGATTGAATCATGCAATATTTTTTATTGTTAAAATTTAAAAATATCTTTATTATTTACTTGTGAAAATAATGCACATATAATAGTCCTATTTCATTTATATGTACTAGTAATTTTATGATTGTCTTTGTGTAACACCCCAAAATTTACTATTTTTTTAAACATAAGCACTTAAATTAAAATCCGTGAATTCTGGGAATGTTACCACCACACTTAGTACTAGACCGGTTCACTCCTACCATTCCAATACCAAGTGCTAAGGCTAAAATAATTATTGTCAAACTTAAATTAATACTTAAACCAAAAGTTCATAGCTCAGAAATCAGAGTATGCACAAAAAGTTACATATCTCATGGTACGAAATCAAAACTCCTCGAAGAAAATAACGTTTACAAACATTAATGTTTAAGTTTGGAAAATCCAACATAGAAAAGAAATATGATAAAGAAGTAGAATGACATAAGAGAGAATCCGGCCACGTCGCTTTGATCATCGAACCAAGCCCGTGATCAATACTCAGCCCCGCCTGATGCCTCATGGACATCAAGGGCATCAAAATAGGCATCACCCACCTACACAAAGTTAGAAGGGCCTCCTGCTTGTAGGAATGAGCATCACCCATAAAAAGGGTGATCAGTATGCTACGTACTGAGTAAGGTAACCCTACATTAAGGCCAATGCATAACAGTACATAAAGCCATGCAGGATAATAAAACAGCATATGCTTACCTCATATAAATAAATAGATAGATATTTAAATAAATACCAACTATAATCCGGATTAATTAATTAATTAATCTCGTATCAGAAATAATTTCATGCCATATCTTCTTATCAATCCATTCAAGTACAGGAACCTCCCACTGTTTTAGCTGGTGGCTCAGTCACATATAGGGCATGCACCTAACCACTATTATAGTTGGTGGATTGATCACGTATAGGGTGAAACACCCTAACTACTAGTCTTTACCGGTGGATCGGTTTAGTTCTTGCTCGCATGGTGTTCCACTGTAAGTATTTAGTGTCTTTTATGTGTCTTAACAAACTCAGATTTGGTTTATTGAGCTCGGGATCTCCCACTATTATAACCGGTGGGCCGGAAACACACATGGCATAAAGCTCCTGACCACTATTATTTGCCCGTGGATCGGACACGTATAGGGTGGAATACCTTAAATACTATTCCTAACCAGTGGATTGGCTAGACCCGGCTCAATAATCTCTCACTTTAAATGATTAATGTTTTAAGTGTCTTATTTAGAAGTTTTCACCCTAGACATGCATGACTAACTCCCTCTGAGCTTATCCTCCAAAGGCCCCATCCCACATCATGAGGCTCAAACACCTCCTAACTCGACCCTACCTCCTTTCCTCCTTACCCTAACTCACACTAGAGCCCATCTCCCATATATATGGGTCAAGGCCCACTACTCTTCACCTCCAATCCACTTACTACTTCCCTCTAGGTTTTTCTCCAAAAACCCTATTTAGAACTTAAGTGGCCCATCCTACTCCACCTTACACAACCTAAATCATTTTAACACTCCACACGTCACAATCCATAGATTCCACCCCCATTGTCACACTTTACTCAACATGCGTACGTGTGTTCACGAAACCCTAAGTAGACACACCAAACCCCAATTGGCCACACCAAAACCTTAGCTCGGTCTCCTATGTACCCTCACATTGTTCCACGTACTATTTTCCAACCAAAGTGTTCAAATACCCAAACAACACTTCCATTACCTTCCTCACACCCCGAATCAACTTTCCCCACGTAAATTTTACCTCCATATAGACTTAACATCTCCAATGCAGCCTTTCGAACTTCTTCATGCAAACCCTAAAGATCCCATGTGAAACCCGAGATTCACCCATGCAAACACTAGATTCGTCCCTATGTAATTAGATTCTCCCAAGCAAACCCTATATCCATGCATACAAACCCTTTATTCCTCCATGCAAAACCCTAGATTCCTCCATGCAAATCCTAGATTCCTCCATGCAAAACCCTAGACTCCTCCACTTATGGTCATGCAGGTCAACTCCACATCATTTCACTCCATATCATCATATTACATAACCTAGCATGCATGTCTTACGGGGCCACATCATACCACATCAAAACACAACTTATACACATTATACGCATGCCATAAAATATCACATGAACCTACCTCAACTCCAAGTCATACTGCACATAAATTAGTTATAACAATACACATAAAATACATCACATATTATGGCACATGACATACAAGGCATATAAGACACATTACATACATATGACCTTAGCTACACCTTTACCAAAAATGATATCGGTCTTGGAGTACGCTCCTACGTCTCCTTAGGGCTTTAACTGGTCTCACCTATAAGAGGGAAAAAACTAAAAATTAGGTTCCCTCATACTAAAAATACTATTATTTCCTAATTTATTCTAAAATTAGGGTTTTTGATAAAAATATTAATATATTAATAATAATGACATTAACTATTTACTAATTTTGCTAAAGATATAAGAAATAATAGTAATATTGTAAAAGTTGATAATATAAGGCTTGAAGACTCTACCCTAATAATGATAATGATGCTAAAAATAACAGTAATGATAATAATAATAATAATAATAGTAAACAAAATAATAACGATAATTATAATAATAATAATAATAATAATAATAATAATAATAATAATAATAATAATAATAATAATATGGTTCAAAATAAATGGTGGAATAAGGGCGTCAAACCTTCACCAAAATAATACTAATAATAATACTAGTAACATTGATAATAAAAATAGTAATAATAATAATAATAATAATAATAATATAATATTAATTATGAAATAGTAGTAGTAGTAGTAGCATAAACTGACCCTACTTTGGAATAATAATAACACCATTAATGATAATAATAATAATAATAATAATATAATTAAACTTAAAATAGAACAGGGCTTTGGCCCTCAATAAAAATAATAACATTAGTAGTAGTAGTAGTAGTAATATATTTGAAATAATGTAAATATTCACAAATAAAATAAATAAAGCTTGAATAAATGGTGAAAAAGGGTTGAGAGGCTTTAGGGTTCCACCTTGGGTTGATGGTGATAGGTGGCATCGGCGGTAGTGCACGACAGCGGCAGTGGTGGCGAGAAATAGAGAAGAAAAGAGGAAAAGTTAAATGCTGGGAAAAGGAGAGGAAGAATGAGGGTGGGAGTAGGGGTGTTTATGGATTCCCATATGGAGAGCAGTAGAATGATGATGGTGGCGCAGCGAATGGTGGCGGTGCACGACAGCGGTAGTGGTGGTCGAAAGTGGAAGAAGAAGAGAAAGAGAGGAGGAGAGGGAGGATGAGAAAAAGAAGAGCAGGTAGAGGTAGAGGAGGTTCTACAGGTGTTTTTGGGAGGTGTAAAGGGAAGTTGTGGCAGTGGAAATGGTGGTTAATGGTGGTGCGAAGGGCAGCGGATGTGGTAGAAAGGGCTGGTCGAGGGGGCTACTTGTAATACCCCAAAATTTTCGAAAACTTATATTTTAATAAACTACTTTTATTTGGAATAAAATTTCTTTAAGATTATTTATTTTAATTATTGTAAAGATTTTAGAGTATGTAAATTTGGATAAGAGTATTTAATAAATTAAAAATAAATATTTTGCTATTTATCATATTATTTTATTTGAATAATTTTCCAAACTAATATTTTACCAACTTTATCCTTTTTAAACTAAAATATTAGATTATAATAAATTAAATTATTAAATTAAATAATTTACCAAGAATATTATATTTTATGATTTTATAAATTAAATTAAATTACTTTTCCTATTTTCCATTCCCCCTTTTCCCTTTTTCCTCTTTCTTCTTTTCTTTTTTTCTTCTTTTTTTCCTTTTCCCTCGGGCTGCCTCGCCAGGCCAGCTCTCCCCCGCATGATTGGGCCAGGCCCGTTCCCCCAGCCCTGCTCCTCCCTTGCGCGCCATCCATCTCCCTAACCCGCCTCCTTCCTTTATTTTTTTTCTGCCCCTGGACCGGCCGGCTTGCCATATTCTTTTCCTGCGCCGGTCCGCCCGCCATCCCTTTCTTCTTCTCCTCCCCTTCTTTTCCCACGCCCGACCAGCTTCTGCCATGGTCGAGCACGCCGACCGCCACCCTACAACTGCCACCACCTAACTCCCTGCTACTCCCCCTCTCTTACCCGTCATTTTCTTTCCTCATTCGAACCCAACCAACCCCTGCATCCCTAGCTGCGCGCCCTTTTTCTTTCCTTCTTCTCCCCTCTTTTCCCCTGCCACCCGACCACCACCTGCCACCTGCAGCACCGATCGCCGGCCATCCCTGCCCCTCTCTTCTCCCTCTTCTTTTTCTCCATCTCCCCAGCCCTCCATTCCCCTCGTTTTCGAGCTCTTCTCCTTCCCTGAGCTCCCTCCTCTCTCCTTCCTTCTTCCCTATTTTTCTTCCTCGGTTTTTTATCACTGCCGCCCACCGCCGCCTGCACCACCTCGCCCAGCCCCTGCGCCGCCTTCTTCCACCACCTACTACCATCCTGCGCCACCACGAGACCCCCCCAAGCCCCTTCGAGCCCTGCACTTCCTCCCTTCTCCTCCTCTTCCTTTTTCTCCCCAGTTTTTCCCCCTTACCGCCGAGCCACCTGCAACCGCCACTTCCGCCACCCTCCGGCCACCTCTTCCGCCACCCAACCCACCGTTCGACACCCTGCAACCCCCTCTACAACCGCCATGCCTTAGTTGGCCGAAACCAACTCTTGCACCCCTCCATTTTTCCCTCTCCTTTTCCTTCCTTCACAACCCCTTCCCCTCGACCCTTCTCGGCAGCCAACTTCGCCGCCTTGCCGCCGCCGTCTGCGCCGCCCTATGCCGCCTTGAAACCACCCTTAGCCTCCACCTACACCCCCTCTTCACTTCTGCACCATTCACTTGCCTTAGAACCTCCCCTAACTACCTTCTTTACTAGCCTAAAGTCCCTAAACCGAGCCACCTCTCCCCTCTTCTACCTCACCCCTCTTCGAGCCTTTTTCCCCTCTCTTTTCTGCATGAAACTCACGCTGCTCATGCAGCGTGAGCCCCCCTTTATATTGAAAATTTCTCGGCTAATTTTTAAGGTATAATGGTATTTTATGTTAAGTATTTATTGATTAAATTTTATAAAGTTTTATGCTTGGATTCTTATTTCTAACATAAATATGATGGATATGATTTTTAGGTGTTGAGTTGCTAATTATGCTTGGTAAGATTTGATATTTTGAGGGATTAAGGTAACCGTTAATCCTCCCTTAAATATATGGAAAAACGTATGCTAGCACATTAAGGGTTTAGTATGATTTTATTCATGTTTTGTGTGCTTAGCATGATATGTATATGGTTTCTTATATTGTTTGATAAAAAGAAAAAAAGCATGATAACTTTTGTGCCATATGTAGGTATGTTAATTAAGGAAGGAGTTTGATTATGGATGGAAATGTTAAATACTTGCTTATGATGTATCATGTTGCTAATGCATGAATGATGTTATTGTTTAAGGGTATTTTAGTAATTATGCTTATGAGGTATGTGAATCAATGTATGTAGTTGCTAATGAGTATTATGTTGAAAAATGACAAGTTGGTGGACTTAGATGATAAAAACGAAGTATTAATATCATTATTTTATGTAGTGTTAGTAAATTCATAAAAATGGTGAATAAAGGGGTTGAATGGAAATTTTATAAGTGAAAAGGGTATTTCGGTAATTTTATAAGTAAAATGGTATTTTGGTAATTTAAAAATAAAGGGGTTAAATAATAATTTATAAGTAAAGGATAAAATTGTAAGTTGTGAGAAAGAAGGGTAAAATGGTAATTTTGGAAGTAGGGGTAAAATAGTAATTTTGGATGAAGGAGGGCATTATGGTAATTTTTCAAGTAAAAGGGCATTATGATATTTTTTGGAGGTAGAGGGGCAAAATTGTAATTTCATAAGTAAAGGGTAATATGGTAAATTTTATAAGTGAATGGTGAAGTGGTAATTTATAAGTAAAGGGGTAATATGGTAATTTGGAAAAGAAGGGCAAAATGGTAATTATGTAAGGAAGATAAAGATGGTGATCTTGGATGTGAAAGGGTAAAATAGTAATTTGTAAAGTAAAAGATGTATGGTGGTAATTTTCATAAAATAAAAGGACATTATGGTAAAATTGGATTTAAGGGGTAACTTGGTAATTATGATAACGACAAAAGATAATTTAGCAATTAAATTATGATTGTAGAAGGGCAATTTGATAAGTATGATGCTATAGAAGGGTAATTTGGTAAATTAACTAATTAAAGGGCATTATGGTAATTTTAAATATGGAGAAGGGTAAAATTGGTAATTATAATTATGAGGAAGGGTAAATTAATTATGAGGAAGGTTAATTTGGAATTTATGATAATTGAAAAGGGTAAATGACAATTAAAATAATTGAGAGGAGTAAAATGGTAATTATGATAAAGGAGAAGGGTAATTTGGTAATTTATCCAACTAAAGGGGCAATTTGGTAATTTAGCCGATTAGAGGGTAAAGTGAAAATTATTTAACCAACTAAAGGGGCAAAATAGTAATCATGATAATGAAGGAGGGTAATTTAGTAATTTATCCAAGTCAAGGGCAATTTAGTAATTATAATAAAGGAGAAGGGCGATTTGGTAATATAACCAACCAAATGGGAAATATGATACGTGTAGTAATCATGAGGGGTGAATGGTGACCTAAAAAGTGTAGGAGACAATTTGGTAATCTAAATTGGACAATGGGTAATTTGGTAATTATGCAACCTTAAGGGTAATATGGTAAATTATCAAGTAAGGAAGGGATGACTTAGCAATTATATAAGTAAGGGGTTAATGAGTAATTTGTACCTAACATATCGTTATGATTGTGGAACATTATAATATAATTCAATAATGCGGATTATCCAAGTAAGAGTATTTGATAATTAGTCTGACCTTAATGATTTCTCTGTGATATCTTGGATAATCATCTGAATAAGAAACGAGTAATGATATCAGAACGATTGAAAGTGAATAAGTATCTGATTACCGTGTTTTTCGTGATCACCTTAATTAAGACACTATTACTTAAAGTGAAAGACCTCGAGATCGGGAATGGTGACTCCTTAGGGGTCGCTACCCTAAGGACGTGGTTTAGTCCACGATTATTCTGGTATTTGCTGGTGTGCCTTTGTGCCCCAGCCGGGCCCTATATATTACTCTTCCTAGCTCTACGGACCTAGTTAGGGGGTATGCATACTTATGGATTAGGTGTCCTTGTCGGTAGGGTACTAAGTTAGCTTTATGCACCAGTACGACCAGGGTACCTTTGCGTCCTTGGGTTCATGGTTGAAGGGTACTGAGTAGCTTGTATGCACCGGTACGACCGGTGTACCTTTGTGTCCCGGGTTATTGATCTCCCGTTCGAGGCAAATAAATATGGTTGATGTGCTGATTAAAGAAAAGGAAAGATATTATTATTGAAAGTGGAATATTAGTGAGCCGGGCCCAGATGATTATGATACCGGTCCACCGGTTATAATAGTGGTCCAGGAGCGTGTTGCCCTGGTATTTGATATTGAGTACCGGTCCACCGGATATAATAGTGGTCCAGGAGCGTGTTGCCCTGGTATGTGATTATGAGTACCGGTCCACCGGTTATAATAGTGGCCAGGAGCGTTGTGCCCTAGATGATGATTTATATATATTCCGGTCCACCGGCTAAAATAGTGGGGCTCCCGATCTCAATAAAACCAGTATTGTATGTGAATAAGATTATGGAAAAATACTAATCACTTATAGTGGAATACCATGTGAGTCAGGGCCAGATCGGTCCACCGGCAAATAATAGCGGTTAGGTGCGTTCTGCCCTGTGTGTTTACCTTCCGGTCCACCGGCAATAATAGTGGTCAGAGGCGTTCTGCCCTGTGTGTTAACTTCCGGTCCACCGGCTATAATAGTGGGGTTCTCGCACTCACATGGATATAAAATATGATATTGATTGAATGATGATGGAATAATGGCTTAAGGCCTGAATGTATTGATCTTACACTATGACATGGCTTAAGGCCCAAAGTATCGATCGTGTCTTAAAGTATTATGTTTGTTATTGTTATGTATGCATCTCTCATTATTTATATGTGTAGCTTGCATTATGTGCCATATGCGGGCCTGTCTTTAAGTATGGTATTAAAGGGTTACTCAGTACCATAGTACTGAAGGGATTCCCTTTATGGGGCCCCTGCCTATTCAATGGGCAGTGCCCTTGCAGGTATTTTCAGGTGCTACTCAAGTGGGCCATGGGAAAGAGAGTAAGGAATTATCCGGTATCGTTAGCTTTTTTCTCTTTCTCATTTAAATTCTTGGTTTTAAATATTAACGTTGTTAAAGTAACCACCGTTGGTGGATTTTATTCTTGTAAACGATTTGATGCGCTACTCTGGTTTATGTGTGTTGAATTTCTTCCAGAATGTATTTCATTTCTTAGCCTTAGCACTTGGTACTGGAACGGTATGAGTGAACCGGTCTGGTACTAAGTGTGGCGGTAATACTCCCAAAGTTCACGTTTTATTTATCAGCTTCCGCTATTATCTTTTGATAAAACGAAATTTTTCAATAGTGAATTTTGGGGGTGTTACACTACTTTGCATAGCCGAGGTGGCTCATGCAGGGTAAATCGAGGGAGATGGGTGATGTAGTTAGTTATAGGGCGGTGTAGGGAGTACTTAGGTGGGCAGAATGGGGGCGGCAATTGGCTGACAGCGGCAAAAATAATGTTTGAAGTGGCAGCGGCGCACGAGAGTAAAATTTTAGGGTTTTGGGAAAAAGGTTCGACCAAAGTTGGTTATGGGGGTATTTATAGAAATAAAGGAGGGATAAGGTTAGAGGGGAGATGGGAGAATCAGGGAAGGTCGGTTAGGGCTCACTGGTGGCGACGGTTTGCTGGCAAAAATTCAAAAACATGGTAGGGTAGTTGCGTAGAAAAAGAAGGAATCACGCGAGAAGAGAGGGGAGTGGGTTGGGTTAGAGGGCTAGCAAGTCAGGGGAGGAGAGAGGAGAGGAAATGGTTGGTCAAAAAGGGTGTAGTTAGCGACAAAATTCTTGGGGGGTTAGGGGAGTTGCAGGTCGATGGGGGAAGGTAGGAAGGAAGAAGAAGAAGGAAGGGGTGGCGTGTGTAGGCCGAGCGGTCCAAGAGGAAAAGAAAAGACAGAAAGGAACGGCTAGGCAACGGAAATTAAAGAAGGCGGGACAAAATGCAACTTCCAAGGCTAGGAAGCGCCGAAGAAGAAAAAGGAAAGAGGAGATGCGGGCCGCGGGCAGGCCCAAATCGAGGTAAGGAAGAAAAGAAAAGAAGAAGAAGAAGAAGAAGAAGAAGAAGAAGAAGAAGAAGAAGAAAAAGGAAAGAAAAAGGAAAAAAGGAAAAATAAAATTAGGTGGGTTGGGTTAATTAAATTAATTTGGATATTTGGGATATTTAAAAATAATAATATTTAAATAAAATAATATTTAATTTCCTTTTTAGGCTAATTTAGGATTTTTAAAATATTTTTCTTAAATTTCATTTTAATTAGCAAAATACCCAACTTTTTCTAATAAAAATATTTATTATTTTCTTCTTGATTTGCCTAATTATTTCCCTTTTATTTTAATAAAACTAATTTATTTAATTAATTTTTATAATAAATCCTTGATTAGCTCTAATTCTTAAAATTAGGATTTTTGGGGTATTTCACTCTGTCTCTAATATTTACAATGTAATAAATGATAATTATCTGGACCCAAATTTGACTCAACCCATCAAAACTCAACCCAACCCGACCTATCAAGTTAACCCCTAACTACGCCAACCCAAACTGTCAAATTGTACGAAATGACTTGATCCATCAAATTAACCTTAAACAACTTGGACCCAACATGACCAACTCATCAAATTTTATGAAATGACCCATACGTGCCGAACCTACCTAGTCAAGTTAACCAGAAAATGACTCGAAGCCATCTCGATTATCAATCAAGTTAACCCGAAATGACCCGAACTTGAGTTATCTTAACCTGAACCAGACCCGACCCGATAAATTAACCTGAAATGACTAGAAACTACCAATATCCGACCTAGAATAGACCCGACCGAAATACTGCATTGATCCAAAATGACCCAACCTAACCCACAACTACCCGCAAAAGATAAATGACCCAAAATGACCCGACCCACCCGACCCGATTGCCACCTCTAGGGTCGATACCCGGTTGTGGCCATAATGGTCTATTTTACCCCTCCATCAATTTTTTATGGATGTATTTATTATTATTATTATTATTATGGTTTTTAGATTCATAGAATTTAGATTTTTTTTAATCTTATGTTCAATTCCATCAAAGTATAAAGTATATTATTTAACATTTAGGATTTCCATATTTGTATATGCTTAAGATTTACTCCATTCATTTTAGATTTTTATTTTATTTATTTATTTTGGGTTTTTATATTGATTTAGGGTTTGAAATATTTTAGGTTTTTAGATTTTTTTATTCTAGGATTAAGGTTTAGAGTTTATTCCATTTATTTTAGATTTATATATTTATATATTTTATTTTATCTTTAGGGTTTAGGATTTATTCCACTTATTTTATGCTTTTTTAGATTTTTATTTTAGGTTTAGAAATTATTGTTTATTCCATTTATTCTAATTTTTAAATATATTTTAGAATTTTAGGTTTATTCCATTTATTTTAGGTTTTTAGATTTTTTTATTTTAAGTTTAGGTTCCATTGATTTCATGTTTTTTTTTATATTTTTTATTTAAGGTTTAGAGCTCATGGTTTATTCCCTTTATTTTATGTTATTTATTTAATTTAGATGTGGGGTTTAGGATTTATTCTATTTATTTTAGACTTTATGGTTTAAATTCTACTCCATTTTTTTTAATTTAGGCTTAAGGTTTAATATTTTAGGTTTAGAGTTTGTGGTTCATAGGTTTAGTTTAGGGTTTGAATTAAAATTTAGGTTAGATACTTATTAAATATTAACCGTTGAATAAGTACCAATCTAATGGTAAAAATTGGTTCCTCTATTTGTATGTGACCCTGTGACCCTCACTCTACATGTATATGTGTATGTGTGTGTGTGTGTGTGTGTGTGTCTTAATGGACTGGTAAGTTTGAGATTTTTACTTTATACAACTCCTCGTTCAATTTTTACAAAATCATTAGATCCCTTCCCTTATTCGAGAATCTTATCCTTAGGACTAATGTAGTCATGTTTTCATGTTCCAATTGAACACTTTCCATTTTTTATTATTCTAAATGGAGAAGATGATTCTTTTTAACAAACATTTTTAGATCCAATCACAATCTTATAATAAGAACAAGGATCTTGATTTGATATTGCTAGATTCAAGCCTAAATTTATTTATGTATATATAAGTTCAAACTTGAATAAAATCTAATGGATCTTAAAAACTTAGATTTAGACTCACTATAAATAGGTAAGGTTTGGTGGATCTAAGTCAACTACAAGACTTATTACCTCTCATAGTCTTTGGTTGTCCATTTAGCTTAGCGTGAATCATAACGAATGAAACCATTCATTATCATTCACCTTACTTGGGTACCTTTTGTCTTACAAAAAAAGATTGACCTCGATTATTCAAAATAAGCTAGTCCCCCATTCACACCATCAATCTTATTTTTATTAACCTCATTTTTTGGGTAAAGAAAAGAAAGAAGAAAAAATAAATGAAACTTATACATGAATGGACATGATTACCCCGGCCAAGTCCTTGTAGAAGAGAATTTTATATTACTAAAAGGATATTAGTGTGCTCCTTTGGTCACTAGTTGTGAAGAAGGATCTCTTGTAGGTTAAGTGGTTTCATGCTGACTACATTAAGAACAAAGGATTGTGGCAAATGGATATCAACATCTCTTGTTCTTGGATCCTTAGCAAAATTCTATCATTAAGGCCTATATTCCTGTTTACTACTTCAAATGGCATTCTAAAAATAATGAAAAAGGATTGATTTAATATTTCTATGACATATGATATCCTTAGACCTAAGGCATAGAAGGTTCCATGGTGTGCTACTATCTGATGCCCTCTTACAATGCCTAGGCATCAATTCATTTTTTGGCTGGCAATCTCTAAATGTCTTCAAACTTAAGACATGTTTCTTAGCTATGGGATTATTTAGTCGAACAGTTGTGTACTATGTAATGAAGCTAAGAAACATTACCCCATCTTATCTTCAAATGCTCTTATGCAATTAACATCTGACTCCTTTGATCTGTAAACTCCACTGCTCACAAGCAATCACTAACTGAGATGCTTTGAAGTGATGGTTGCAAGGAGGTCAATATAACACCCCCAAATTTCACTCCTGAAAAAAAAAATTGAAAGAATAGAGCGGAAGCTAGGAGCGAATTTGGGAAATGTTACCGCCACATCTAACACAAGATAAATGTCAACCATCTATCTCATGTTAGATGCAAGGCTAAAACCTGTCAAACAATTAAATTTGAATTTTAAATCCAATCAAACAATTAAATCCGAATAGTAACCACTTAACAGAGTATGAGAAATTTAAAGTCAATTACAAAACCTTTAGAAATCTAAATACAATACTTGCAACTTTCAAGGGTGAATACAATTAAACAAAACAAATCCAGAAAATAAAAATTCGGATCGCCTACTCACTCAAGGCAAGCCTTCCACCCCAACTCAGTATTAACCTGCACAAGAGGTCTGCTCCCCACCATCGGTGGATCATCACAGGACCCATTCAACCAGCGTAGTATCAGTACGGGTCCAATACTGAGTAAGTCTCGCGACCCTACCTTATAGGAGGGATATCATCAAGTGCATATTAAATTATAGTACAATACGTTAATACGATAACATACATACTCACAACCCACAGCATGAATCTCGCCATACACTCATAGTAACATATGAAACATATGCAACATCCCATTTAACATATAAGCGTGGAATGACCGAAATAATAAGTGACTCATTATGCACATAAGCAGCATGTGGTAATATAGACAATAAAAGCTGGCCATGGTCCAATTAGACTTATTCTTTATTCTCATTAATAATATGTCCATTTCACACATATTCTTTAATAATCCATGTGAGCGCGGGAGCCCCACTATTCTAGCCGGTGGACCGGAAAATATACGCACAGGGTAGAACGCCTCTGATCCACTATTATAGCCGGTGGACCGGAAAATAATCGCACAGGGCAAAACGCCTCTGATCCACTATTATAGCCGGTGGACCGGATCGCAGCCCCGACTCACATGGTGTTTCGCTGTAAGTACTTAGTATTTTTCCTGTGGATTACTTCATTCAGATTCATTCAACACATTCTTTATTAGTCCATGTGAGCGCGGGAGCCCCACTATTATAGCCGGTGGACCGGAAGATATACGCACAGGGCAGAACGCCTCTGATCCACTATTATAGCCGGTGGACCGGAAAATAATCGCACAGGGCAAAACACCTCTGATCCACTATTATAGTCGGTGGACCGGATCACAGCCCCGACTCACATGGTGTTTCGCTTTAAGTACTTAGTATCTTTCCCATGGATTAACTTATACGTTTGGTTTGTCGAGCACGAGATCCCCCACTATTATAGCCGGTGGACCGGAAAATATCGCACAGGGCAGAACGCCTCTGATCCACCATTATAGCCGGTGGACCGGAAAATAATCGCACAGGGCAAAACGCCTCTGATCCACTATTATAGCCGGTGGACCGGATCGCAGGCTCGGCTCGACATCTTTCGCTTTACGTGATTAATGTCTTATCAGTGTCTTATTGAATTACATCACACCATTGACATGCATATCCTAGAGGGCCGTATCATAACACATCATAAATATCGTACATAAACATTTCACCTCAAATCTGAAGATATACGCGTACTATCACATACTAATAGGAACATAAGCACACATCTTGATTCCAAGCTACATTACTCACGGAATAGGTAAGATCACGACATTTAAAACACGACCATAATTTATATAAAACATCCATGGCACGTGGGATACATGTCCCACATCCAATCTTATCTATATCCTCACTCGGTTTAGGTTACCGAGCTGTCTCCTATGCTTATATTAGGCCACTAAACACCCTTTGGTAATTACCATACCTTTCGCATTTCTCGCACTAAAAACCCAAACATTACCCTCAAACTCGACTCTCCCACATAATTCACTCTTCCTCATAAATTCTTATTATTTTCCTTTCCTTTTTTTTCCACCTTCTTAAGTTAGGGTTTCCTTCCCAAACCCTAGTTGGTCCCTATGTATCCTTAATTTATCCCATGTACTATTTCTCACCTCGAGCCTCCAAACTCCCAAACAAACTTTCCATTACCTTCCCTACGCCCTAGAGTAACTTTCCATACGTAAGGTTCGCCCCCATGCGAACCTTAACCACCCCATGCAAACCCTAACACTCCCACCATGCCAACTCTATCCTTCTCATGCAAACCCTAGTTTCCTTTAGACAACTTTACTTCTTCCACTCTTCCATTTATTTAATTCCCCCTTTTCCCATCCATTTATTAATCATAAATTGCCTAGGTCATTCTTCCCTGCGTTAGCCAACGTACTTCCCTTTGGTTATCCTATTCGCTTATGTTTCTCTTTCAAGCCCCCACTCCACAACTCCTCATCAACTCCTAGCATACATGTCACATCACACCACTCTATCCTTACACCATACCATATTAGTACATATAAACAAGAGTACGGGGACGTACCTCGGTTCTAAGCTGCGCTACATGAATACACAGATAATATACAAACTAAAACACACCACCGCATAAGGCATACAAGGCAGGTAAAGCATACGACACACACAGATGGCCTTAGCCTCGTCCTTACTAAACATCCACAGGTAGAGGTAAGTAAAGACTTACCTGGATCCGAAGCTAGCTAAGCGACGTAAGAGGGAGAGAGATCCCTAGCTCGTGGATCCACGAGAAAGCGTTCCTAGATCCGATAGAAATCAAAAGCTAAATTAGAAACTATCCTATCAATCAATAATTTCAATTATTCTAATTAAATAAACACAAACGACACAAATGATCTTTCTTAGAAAACGTGTCTAAAAATTAAAACTTAAAAGCATAGCTTTATTAAAATTAAGGTTAAAACTAAATCAAAATGGATTAATACAATTATCCTAATCCCGAGAAAGAATAAACGATCATAAGGTAAGTTATCGAAAATAACTTATTTATTATGTTTTACAACCAAATAGGTAACCTAACCATTTACATAGAACCTAATCCAAACCGATTAAGTTAAAACATAATTTAAATGGTTTAGAATCCAAAGATAGAATTCGATTAGATAAATACACGTAGCAAAAAATCAATTTTATAAAATCATCCCCGAAAATTAGGGTTTTTAATACTTAAACCACAAATCGGCCAAATCACTTTGATTACCTCAAATTGATAGTTTTAAAACACAATTAAACTAATTTTAGATAAATCTAGACAATCAAATTCAACAAACGATCTTCCGATAATTCAATTCCAGATGATCAATTTTCAAAATTAGGGTTTTAGAGTCTACGACATAAACACAGGTAATTCAAATCAATTAATTCTAATTAAAGGTATTAGAATACAATTAAGCTCATTTCAACTACTTTTATAAATTTAATTTTAGAAAACAATTATACAAACAACCAATTTCATAATCTCACTTAAAAATCTAGGGTTTTAAGCCCGAAAATATGATTCGGTAAAATTCTATAAATTTAATCAAATGGAATGTTTATAAATGTCATTAAACACATTTTATAACATATCGATTAATCAATTGCTCAAAACCGACAAAAGAAATACACAATTTAGCCCAATTAGGGTTTTTGAGCCCGGAACACAAATCCGATTAATTCTTGCCAAAACATATCAATTGACGGTTCGAAAATGTAATTAAACATATTCTAATGTGATTTATATAGTCAATTGAATAAAATAACCCGATTACCCAAACCAATTTAAACCTGCGGGATTTTTGACCTAAAAATCCAATTCCGGTCGATTACGTACAATTTTCCCAAATTAACACTTCTAATATAAAATTAAATACATTTTAAGCAATATTATAAAATCAATTGAGCGGAACGGCTCAATTATACAACCCAATTTCATTACACAAGAATTTTGACCTAGGAATCGAATTCCGATAAATTATGCATAAATTTCTCAAATTGACGGTTCCGACATGAAATTAGATACATTTAAAAACATATTATATAATCAATTTGTCCGAAATCGCAAAAACGGGCGGATCCGAAAAATTTGGGCATAACCCGGCTAAAAATCCAATTTTTCCAACATTCCAACACAATCACACAATTAACCTATCCAAATCAATCTTACAGCACATATATACACAATCAAACAATCAATTTAACTTTTTATAAGCTAATTCATACCCAATTAATTAAAACAAGGGTTAGGGTTTTCGAAATTTATACCAAACGAAAAACCGGCAATCGAGGCAAGGGAAGGTCGGGAAAGCTGTGCCGGAGGACGGAGTCGGCTCGCCGGAGGTCAGCGAGGCTCGCCGGAGCCGGACGGTGGCGGCACAACCTGCGCGGTTGCTGCTGCTGGGCGTGGCCGTTTCGGTCGCTGTTGCGGCTGCTGCTGCGTGGCGTCGCCAGTTGTGGTCGGCCGATGGCGGCTGGAGGTCGGCGAGCAGGGAGGAGGAGGTGAGGGAGATCGGGGCTGGGGCTTCGGGTGCAGAACAGGGGCGCGCTCGGGGAAAGATAGAGAAGAGAAAGGAGAGAAGAGGGAAAAGAAAAAGAAGACCGGGGGCACCGGTCGAGGCAGGGGTTGCGGGTTTTTTTTTTTTTTTTTTTTTTTTACAATTACACATTGGATAAAATACCAAAAGAAAAAAAATCAAAATATTATTAGAAGATTTTATCTAAAATTTATTTAATCAAAAATTTATTTCGAACGGATCCGAAAGCTTAAAATTAATAAAAAGCTATATAAAGAATTTCGGAAGTGTTTTCGGAAAATTTACCAACGAATGTAAAAATTTATATTATTCACGGAAATGTATTATAAGACCTCGAAAAATTATTTAAAAGTATATAATAAAATGTTTAAGTCGAACTCTAATAAATCAAGACTAATTTTAATAATTTCCGAAATCGGTTTTCCGTAAACCAAAACGCATAAAACTAAAGAGAATTAATTCCAGAAAGAATTTCATAAATAAACTCCAAAAATCTTTTTAATTTAAAACTTCCCAAATATTAAAGATTTCCGAAAACGAATAAATTTAAAGTCGAAAATATTTTCTACGGATAAAATTATTAAAATAAATTTAACTATTTAAATAGAAATTCTATAATTTAAATAATATATTTCGTTAACGAAATACAACTTCAAAACAAGGTCATAATCACACGAAGAAGTTAAAATCGCAAACGAATCTAAAATATTAAAAATCAAAATACGAGAAAGAACAGAAATATATATTTTTAACCGAAGATCGAAATCATAAGAATATAATAAAATCACTGTCATGAACGAATTTGTCTAGAATGGTTCGCAACGACAATGATTAATTACATTCAATTATGAATTCAAAATCATCGATAAATCTGTAAAACGAAACGAAATTAGAATAATTAATTATTTACATCAAATTACGCTAATAAAATCATTAAGCTTAATAAATTTGGATTTTAAAAATATGGGGTATTACAGTCAATGGCATAAAAAAGGAAAACATTGATTTGAGCGCTTCTAGCTACAACCATCTATAATGTATAGAAGGAAATAAATGGGTGCATTTTTACAAATAACTCCCAATCCAAGGATTGTAGTAAGAAGCGTATAGTTAATGAATTAGCTAGTGGTTTTTCTCTTTTCAAGATAGTACATCTTTTTAGAAAACTCTTAAGTTATGTGGATGAGTTAGATAGTTAATTGCCTAGCTGCATATGACTTTTATTGTTGTACTCATCAGTTTATACATTGGAAGTAATAAATACATACTTATCAAAAATAAAAATAAAAATATAATTTCATTTTTTTTTTTACCTTAATTTATCTTGATTTAAATGAGATTAAAACAACATTCATTTGATTTAAATTAATATCATACAAATAATATTTAAAATGTTTAACTCGATAAACTTCTATTAATTTCAACTAGGTGAATTTTAATGAGGGTGGTACTTGTTTTGGTCTTCCCTCAACCATTTTTCCGTGGTCTTGGGAACGTTTCTATTTTGGTGTCGTTTGCGGCAGTTGTGGCAGATGTGCACCTTTGTATATGACCTCTGATTTTTTGCTCCTATTTTATTTTGTTATTATTAATTCTAATGCTAATTAGCTCCCTAAGTGGTCTTGATTTAGTCTGCTGTGCTTAGGTTGGTTTGTTTGTTGTTGTTGTTGTTGTTGTTGTTGTTGTTGTTGTTGTTATTATCTTTTAATCCCTAGCTTATGCGATCATTTCAACCACTAGAAAGGCGATTTTTGCATCTATTATACTTATATACTTGCACTCTTAATATTTGGATCTGCTAAAGGTTACTTTGCTTATAGCCGACTTATTTGGAGTGTTGTACAAACTGGCCTTCATTGGTTCAATTGCCACTGCTGCACCCTATGGCATGGCCAAGCTTGTTTGAGATTTTTTCAGCTATAGTAATTAGGAGAATTAAGGAGAGATGTCAGCGCTAACAACTAGAAACATTACCCCTCTCTCTCTCTCTCTCTCTCTCTCTCTCTCTCTCTCTCTCTCTCTATATATATATATATATATATATGTATGTTGTATGTATGTCAGTATATGCATATGTATATGTATATGTATATGCATATATGCGTAATAAGCATCCATCGATTTGTTTCTTGTCCCCACTGGGTAGCAGTTAGCTTGAGTATGTATATTAGTATATATATATATATATCAGACCAGGTTCTAATCATAACTCTATTTGGTCTTTGCTTTAGTCTGTACCAGTGATGCATAGGACTGCAGTTAGGTGCAGTCTTCCATCCTAAAAATACTCGAAAAGATATTTCTTTTAAGGAAAAATTTTCGATATCAAAATTTATATTAAAATTATTTAATTATTTTTTTATTAAAATATTATTAATGATTAAAATTAATTAATATAGATAATAATTTTAAAATTTTTTCTTTCTCTTAATTTTAATAAATTTGATATATATATATATATATATATTATTTTTTGCTGCCTCTGTTTCTAAAATTTTAAAAAAATGATATTTTTATGTTTTTTTTTTCTATTTCCGTCCTCATTCCCCTACAACAGTGGTCTGTACTCCTATGGTTTGATACAATATATGTGCATATGGGTTTCTGCATCTGTCCTGTCCCGTTTCTCCTTTTTGGCGGTATGGGAGTTGCTGGATCCTGTTTTGCAGCCCCATTGCAACTTTTTGTACGGGTGTTGCTAGCTTCCTTTTTAGCTAGCTCCAAGTTTGGCCGTCCATATTGCAAAGTTCTGCATTTTTTTCGCGCCATTACTTCTTGCTGCTTTGGTGGGAGTTTCTCGAGTTGATGACTATAGGGAAAAAGGGTAGAAATTTCATTCACGTAATTAGGTTATGGTTTAGTTGTTTATTTTAGTGTCTGCATTTGGACAGGTCATGTACCGTCTTCATTTTGATACTTTACGATTCTTCCCGCCTTCTTATGATACTAGGTGCAGCCGTGTAGGTGTATGCAATTTCTCTTAGCACTATTTCCTGAACCATGACCCATTCACACTTCATCTGTCGTTCTTTGTGGACAGATACAGGAAAAGGCTATTGCCCTTCGGTAAATCTGCTAGAGTATGCATGATGTGTTTTGCATATGCTAATATTAATTTGTCCAAGTCTCCTTATTTTTATTATGGTTGATAAAAGAACTGGGGTTGGGGAGAGGCATTATTTTAGGGATTGGATTTCAGAAGTTCCACAACGGCATAGCTAATGCATATTTTCCTATTTTCCTTTCCAATGACATGATCCATACCCAACTCCTTCCATTTCATAAAATTACACCATCCTTTGCATTATTGTAGCTTAAGAGTGCTGTCATTATTTATCTTGTGAGCTTATGACTTGTATTTGGTATAAGACATTACATAAGTGGTTATGTGTAGGCATTCAGTGAAGTCTAGACTATAACCCAAGCTTTTACAAAAAATATGGGATCCTATATTTATTAACATGACTTTTGTTTTCCTTGTTCTCTTCAACCATTTTTTTTTTGTCAAAAGTTGAATGTTCAGGAAAAAATACGAGGGACCCATATTATGTTACAAAACTCGTGTTTCACCACTACTTCAATCTTGTTAATGATGGTCTATGCTGTTATGATTAGCCCCTAATTAATGATACAAACCCTCTCATTTCGAATTCTTTTGTATCTTAGATCCCTAAGCAAAAGAATTTGTTTATTGAGTGATTTTATGAGGATTATTCATTGATTTCCCTTGTAATCATAATTTCTACACATAATAAGATCTTTAGTTTTTCTTCAATTCTTATTCTTGATTGGTTTTCTTTAATAAATCTCAAAAATCCTTATTTTGTCATATTATGTTCTATTTGTTCCCACTCATTAATTTCCATCAAACTAGTATCAAAGCTTGGGTTCATGTTTGGGTTGCCACAAAAAGATGACTATAAGATTTGATATTGAAAAGTTTGATTGTTTTGTAAACTTTGGCTTATGGAGGTTGAAGATAAAGGCAATATAATTCAAAATGGATTGGAGAATGAGTTATTTAGAACAATGAAGAAGCCTACGACGATGACCGATGAGAAGTTTGAGGAGATTGATTTGATGGTCCCGTCTATTATATGGTTTTGTTTTTCTAATGATAGCCTATGAGAGGTGGTTGAAGAGACACTTGTGTCTAATGGTTAAAGCTAGAATCTTCATATATGCTAAAATCAACAACAAATCATTTTTTGTTAAAGTAGGATGTAGATTTAAAATTAGGTGAGAGATAATCCTTAGAATCTTATCTTGATGAATTTGACTCTAATTTTTTTTTATAGATTTACAATATATAGATATCAAATTGGATGAGCACAATCTTATTATTAAGTTGTTGTACTCTTTACCTTTGATTATATATATTTTCATAACACCATATAATATAGTAAGGATGAGTTAATTTTTGAGGATATCAAGAATGCTCTTCTACATTGGGAATGAATTTAAATCAATTTATTAGAGAAAGTTTAGGTGACTCATATAGTGAAAGGCTTGTAACTAGGGAAAGAACTCATGAATAAGCTTCTGGTGACAAGAAGAATTCTGGATCAAAGTCAAAAATAAATATAATAAATTCGTCTACCATGGGTGTTACAAGAAGGTTCACATTAAGAAGTTTTGTCCTAATAATAAACTTGGAGATAAATTTGGTGATTCGTCTAGGTCAAAGGATAATGTTGCTATGATAATGATGGTGTTAACTGCCACTAATAGACAAATTAAGATGATTGATAGATGGGTCTTGGATTTTAGATACTTTTACCATATTCATCCTAATAGGATATTTTTCCAGACTTATGAGATGACTCGAGGTGGTGTACATATAATAGGCAATGATATTGTAGGCAAAGTTGCTAAGATTAGGGTTGCAAAGGTGAGGATGTGTGATGGTGTGGCCAAAACACCATCAAATATTCGACATGTACTTTAGATGACATGTACCTAATTTCATTGATTTCCTTAGATTCTAATAGATATCTTTGTGTAATTGAGGATGAAACAATGAGGATTGCTAAAGGGGATCTTATTGTGATGAAAAATAAAAGTGTTGGGACATTATATGAGCTGATTGGTTCTATTGTTGAAGGTGAAGTGGTAGTATCATATGTGATTATGTTTGACTTGGATGTTACTAGACTTTGGAATTTACGATTAGGACACATATTGTCAAAGGCGTTTCTGAGCTCTCTAGTAGAAGGTTATTGGATGGATAGAGCATAGATCTATGAGCATTTTGTATATGGTAAGTAAAGGCAAGTTAGTTTTTCACAACTACACATAGTATAAAGGGGACTTTAGACTATATCCAATAAGAATTGTGGGGGTCCTCCAAGGATGGTTTTCAAGGGTGATAATGGTATCTATTGGCATTTGTTGATGAATTATCTAGGAAGGCATGTAATTATTTTATTAAAATAAAATGAAGTTTTTAGTTTTTTCAAGGAGACTTGAAGACATGATAAGTGCCTTGGAGTATAAATTGACCTTATGGTTGTGGAATAGAGTTTAACTGATTATTGTGAGGACCATGGGATTTCTAGGCATCACCCTTGTGTTGTAATACTACTATAAAATGCATTTGCAAAGAGGATGAACATGACTTTATTAGAGAAGATTCAATGTATGTTATCATAAGTTGGATTAGGTAAGGAGTTTTGGGATGAAATGATTCACATGGCAACATTTCTAGAGAATAGATCACTAATCAATACATTGAGTTGAAGAAACTAGAAGATTTATAGTCCAGTATACATACTAATTACTTTGATTTACATATTTTTAGATGTCCATTTTATGCCTAAGTGAATTATGGGGAGCTCAATCTTGGATAAGAGAAGTCAATTTTCCTTAGTTATACATTTGTATTGAAAGGGTATAGGTCGTAGAACTCAACTACATTTAAATTTATTACTAGGAGATATGTCACCTTTCATGAGTTTGTACTATTCTTGAAGAGCAATTCTTTCTCTAATAGATTGACTAAGGATGAAGAGTAAAATAATTTACATGGTGCTACTAGCTAAATGGAGGTAGAGGTTGATTAGGATTAGATAAACCCTTTTGATGGACCTATTATCCCTCATGTGGATGGATTAAAGTAGCAAGTATAGCCAATAAGGATTGCTCTAGGGTAAATCATGGAGAGTTATGACACCCCTTATTAGACATGACTTTGAGGAGTTAGTAAATTATTCTTTATCTAGTTTAAATACTAATATTGATGTTTTGGGGCCATTTCCACATTTAGATGCCCTTATTAGTGATGATACTATTGAGTGGTGTGTTGTTGTAGAGGAGGAGATGCAATCTTCATGCAAGAGTTAGGTGAGAGAACTTGTGAAGATACCTTAGAAGACTAAAATCGTTGATTAAATTGATAAAAAAAATCACATTGTAGCACCCATTTAGTTTTCCTACATGTTGCCAATGGAAAAGAAAAAGAGAACCCTTTTTTGTTAGCCACAACCTCACTCACTAGCATCCACTTCATTGGTGGTGAACCTTAGATTTCTTACTGTTATTGAGATCCACAACTCGATTAAAGAACATTGACCTATACTATTGTTCAAATCATCATCTTCTCCATAGGACCCTAATGTTCCCCCAATAGATTTGAGGTTTTGAATGATAATGAACAATCAAATCAGAGCACGTGGATGCTAAAACTCTGTATCAAAAAATACCCTGGTGGGTATGATTTGTAGCCATATACCTTCTTTCCACTCTATAGAGTCTTATGTTAAGAGTATTTAGAACCATGTGAAAATTTCTTGCATTCGTTTGCATGATGAAGGGTATTTCCTATTTTCTCTTGACTTTGAGGATGACTTTAATACCTTTTTATAATGTTGGATTAACCTATAGGAATAAATCTTTGATTCTTAAAAGTTATTCCTAATAATTTTCATTCAAAAAATATGAGTTCCAATTCATCCGTCTCTCAATTAAGCTACCTAGATTGCATTTGTATTTCTAGTCTTTTAAACGTATAAGTAGAATAAGTAGCTATTTTGTGACACCCACCAGAATGGACTCTATTATTTTTGTGAAGGTGTGAGTATCATATGCAAGATTCTTAATAGAGGTTGACATGTATAGACCTTCATTTGAACTTGTATATATAAAGAAGCCAAATGGATCGTTACTAAGTTAAAGGATTGATTATGAATGGAAGCTAAGTTTTTTTTTCTTTATGCCATTAAATAGGTCTTTTGGCTAATCAATACGATAATCACTCATCCCACGGTGGTCCTAAGAGTAAATGGATTGTGTTCACTGATAGAAAACACACAAAGTCAATAAAACAACCCCCATCCTATTAGTAACAATACCAAATTATCTCACTTGGCTCTAGCTCTTGCTTATGCAGTTAGCAACTAGGATGTCCCTCTTCCTCTATCACTAGAACTAAGCATGCACACCAATAATCAAGAACATTTAACAAAGTACTATGCCCTTCAATGACTACTATATTAAGGAATAATGTGAGCATTCCAACTTTTGTGACAGACCTAAAAGGTAATGATCACATTGATCCTAAATAAATAGAATTGGAAACTAATGCTCAATGGAAACTTGTCACTGGATGAAGTAGAGTAAGACTTATTCACTAAATACCTAAGTTCAACATCCATTTCTCATAACAATAGGATGATGGAATGTAAGGGGGTTAAATGATCCTAAAAAATAAAAGGTAATATGTAATACCCCGCAACTGGGAGAGTTATAAAAGGGGAAATTATTGTATTTAATGGATTTTGGATGCTATTTGATCTTGAATTAGAACTAGAGTTTGGAATTTATTTAAAAAGGAATTGAAATTTTTTGGAATAATGGAGTAAAATGAGTTTTCTTGGCGAACTAGTCGACTGGTTCTACAAACCAATTGACTAGTTTGTCATTTTTAACTTGAGTTTGGCTCTACAAAACCTATTGACTAGTTTGGGGAATAGATTGATTGGTCTGTAGAAGAGTTGACTAGTATAACCAAACTAATCGACTGATTTATCAAACTAAATGATTTTTAAAGTTTGATTTCTTTAGGAAGAATGCTTTCATCAAAATGGAATCCCAATAACCTAACTTTGACTAGTTCCTAAGTAATCTGTTAATTTTTTTATCATTTATCCAACTTTAATTTTTACCTCGAGCGGATTTGAAAGTCTAAATTTGCTAGAAAAGGGGGAGGATGACCTCATCCTTTGTCTTATTTTTTTTCTCTCTCCTTAGTACGACTCTAAAATAGAAGATTTGTTCTAGGCTATCAAATAATGACTAGGAAGTTTTCTTCCCATGCCAATTTTCCCATTTCCTTTCTTGTGTTTGATCACTCTCTTAAGAATCTCAACCTACCTTCTCTAGAAAATCTACATTTGAGCTCTAGGAGGGAAGTCAACTTATTTTTGATAAATTTTCCCATTTAACCCAAATTTAAATGTTAGTATTAGGATTTTTGATCTATTACACTCTCTCACTCATTCTTTAACCAAATCATTAGTTATAAATAACACTAAACACCTCTTCCCTTTACCTCTTTTCCGCTACAAAAATGTTATGAGTTTTCTAAACACTTATGCTCCATTCTTCTCCACTTAGAGCTTTCACAATAATTCATGTACTTATTCTTATTATTTCTTTATCTACCTTTTACTTTATCATTAATCAAGAAAGAGTTAAATTTGGGAAAAAGTTAGGTTTCTTTTTCAATTGATTTTCTTGGAATCTCTTTGGAGGTGGTAGATTATGTTCCCTTTCTCTAATTTGTATTTCTTGGTTTATAAAAATTACTTGAGGCCCATAAGTTTCAACTTATTTTCTTAAGGTTTTGGAATTAAAGATATTTTAGCTAAAGTTTTTGCTTTCTTGGTGTTAAATTGTGCTAAGATTTCAATTAAGCGAATATTGTTGTTGAATTGTAGCATGATTAAGCATGTGAACTAGTGTACTATATAAATTTCTAATCTTTGTATATATAAATTATATTATGATAAATTTGGTTTTGCATGTTAGAAGATTTAATATTTTTGAAAAAGTATGATTTCATGATAAATTATGATTGATTTTATGTGGATACAACATGAATATTATATAAACATGAGTAACATCTATTCTCTGTAAATGGTGATGCCACAATATAATGTGGTTGGTTTTGGAGCCTTAATTGCATCTATAATGCCTATTATATGTTATCCATGAGCAAACTGATCGATTGGTGAAGCCGAACTAATTGATTGGTCCTTAGAACAATCAACTTGTTAGCCTAAATTAATTGATCGTGTTGTCCGTAGTAACTCTAGTTGATCTATGATTAAACCCTTTGACTATCTGACCATATTGATTGAATTGTCTTAAAACAATTGAATGGTTTGATCAAACCAATTAATTGGTTTGAGGAGAACTTTGAGGTTGGACTAAGCCAAAACAATAGACCAGTTAACCCAAACCGATCAAATAGTTCGGCCAAATAGTGATGTTTTATTTCTCTAAATCTCGATGTGCTTTGGGATTTGATATTATGCGATAATATGATTCCATAATAATGAAAACACAAATCTTGGCATGAAATAACTAACATATTGGATGGATTAATTAATTCATAATTCATGGTATCTTTAATAAGTGCCTTCGGAAGGTTTTAATGGAAAAATTAGTGTGTGTATGCTATGTTTTCACTAATGGATGATGTAATCCACATTCTTGGCATAAGTGAAATAGCTTAATATATAGATTAAACTTGACTAAAAAATAATGAAAATGCCATCACATGGTTTGGAAGTAAATAATTGTTAAGATGAAATGATTATGTACATGTGCTATTGTAGTTGTTATATGGGCCTTATGTGATAATAAAACATTGGGTAATAACACACTAATCATTTAAAGTGAAAGATGAACGAGCACTATATTATTTTATATTACTTGATCCTCAATTATCTACTAGAGCTTTTTTTTACCTTCGGCCATATATTGGTTCCTTCAAACTTGGCCTTAGGGTAGGATCGTTGTAGATCTCGGTGCCTTAATTACTCTAGATACTAATGATGTAATTAGGGATTTTGATACTAAAGGGTCTAGTTATCTAGATGGTTTGTTTGGCTTCATCTAGGAGTTGATGTCCATTGGTGGTTATTTTGGCTTTGATCGGGACTTGATGTGCATTGGTGGTTACTGAGCATTGGCCGGACTTTATGTCCTCTGGTTTGGATAGGATAACATGGTATGTGAGACCATGGGGTAGTAATCAGTCCATTACTCAAAAAAAGAAATAATGAGTTGTAAATAATTAATCTAATGTATTATGTAAAATCTATAGATGGACCTAATGGTAAGTGGATAGTAGAAGAGCTTAGTAAGATGTGGAATAAATTGTTATTAATTAAATGTTGTTGTTCATGAAATCTATATTGTGTTGATAATCATGATGAGTTAGAAATGATCTAAGTCCTTGCATGACATGAAATATCAATTCCATTATATAATCATGATAATATATGCATATCTAAAAGTATTATGTAAGCATGATATTGTATTTTAGTATGATCTCTATTGTTTCCTTAGGTTTTTTATAATTGTGACATATGTTAAGGAGGTAACTTGACTTATTCAGTATGTAATGAATTGATGTGCCCATTTTTTTGGTCACTTGCTCAATTCCACGAGTAGAATACTATGTGTAAGTTTTTAAGGATGGATAGTAGTTGGCTTACCTTATGTTGATCTTGAAGGCTTGCGAGCGTGGACACCTAAAGATCTTTTGTAAACCCTAATGGACTAGAGTTTTGTGGTTTTTCCCTACTATTGTTTTATCTCTATTATACTTCCCTATTTTCAGTTTACTCTCTCCTATGTATTTAAATATTTTTAGGACCTGTTTTTGTATTGTTTTGTGAACATTTTCTTTGTAGCATCTACATGGTGTATCTCTTGCACACTCCATTCATATATTATGTTTAGATGGATTTCTTATCCTTATATCTAACTTGGGACGGGTAGTAGATTTCTATCTTATGTTAGATGCAACAGTAACACCCTATTTTTCCTAGGTGTGTTTGTTATTTTCCTCTTTTGCAATGTTTGTAAACCAAATTTTTTAGTATTGAAAAATGGGGCGTCATAGGTTGGTATCATAGCTTTGTTTTTAAAACGACTCCATTTAAAATATTATGTTTAGCTAATGCCATAGGTCAGTATTAAAGTTTTGTTTTAAAACTTTGTTACTTTTAAACTTTAAGCTAATACCATAGGGAGTATTAATGATTTACTAATTACCTTGAGTACTTAACTAAATTTTCAAGTGTTTTAAAACATGGAATGGCCTTAATTGAAAGTGGGTTGGAAAGATTCTATAGATAGTTTTGTATTGATCTTATTACACAGGCCTTCAAACTTAATAATTGGTTGTTTTTTATTAGTTATATTTTTCAAGAGTCTATGGCTGCCAACCGCCATTATGATCACATTGAGACAGCCATGAAGACCGTCGGTGCCCACATGAAACATCAAATTAGAGCACCACAACCCGTGCAGCTAGTACTAGTACCCACACCAGTTTTAGAGGAACGACTCACCCTTAAACCTTAGAGGGTCAAGAGGACCTTTTCATCATGGAGAGATGAGTTAGAGACATAAAAAAGACTATCACCACTTGTGGTTGTTTGTTGGACATGAGGATCAATGTAGTTGCGTATTAACATCCTAATAATAGAAAGAAGGCTTATTCTAGATATAGCATACCAACTAGGTATGGTAGGATTATGGGGTTGGTACCCTGACTTAGAGGTCTATCTAGGGAATAGTTTGAGGAAAGGCGCTACCATTACAAGTGTTCTAGAGAAGATCATTTGAGGGTAGATTGTGAGGGAAATAAGGTGACTTGCCATGGTTGTAGCATGATGGGACACGGGGCTTATGAGTGTCATGTTTGAGGTGGAAATGTTTAGAGGATTCAGTCTCAAGCTTAGAGCACCAGATTGATTTAGTATTAGCCATAAACTCAAAGAATTACTCCAGCACTAGTTACCCCAAGGATTAGAAGCCCTACATTTTCCAGCAAGGTCAGGGGTCAGGTAGTGCTGTAGAAGTTCCTTTAAGTGGGCATCTGATCGTGATTAGCCAGTCGGAGGCCGAGCGTCAGAATGATGTTGTGACTAGTGTGCTTACTATATTTACCTCTTTAGCATGCGTGTTGTTTGACTCTGGAGCATCACATTCTTTTGTATCATCTACATTCATAGTTATAGCTACTTTATCTCCTTTCCATAGTATTTTCACTTCTATTATCTTGCTTTTGGAAGAAAGGATTGCATGCTCTAAAATTTATAAAAGGGTGACCTCAATAGTTGACGGAGTAGAATACCCCCTTGTACCTTATGGAACTAGAGTTGCATGATTGTGATGTGATCATTAGCATGAACATGTTGGGTAAGTAGAGAGTGTTGATAGATTACATGTAGGAGCATATGGTTCTTTGAAGACCTAGGTGTGTGAGGGTCTCCTATCAAAATTGTGAGTGTAGCCCTTTTGTGAAAATTGTGTCAGCTATGGTGATAAATACTCTTATTCTTAAAGGATATCCACTCTTCTTGTATAGTGTTCATGATATCGATGTTGATGAGATACAACTAAAGCAAATTTTAGTGATTTGAGAGTATCTTGACTTATTTTCTATTGATATTCCTAGCATGCCACTAGTTTGAGATGTTGAATTATTAATTAATTAGTTACAAGGGAAGGATCCTGAATCTAATGCACCGTATCTTATGGCATGCGTAAAGATGAAGGAGTTTAAGGCTCAACTAGAAGAGTTGTTGGAGAAGGGCTATATTTAACCAAGTATATCGTCCTGGGGAGCATCAATTTTGTTTGTTAAGAAGAAGGATGGAAGTCTCAAGTTGTGCATTCACTACTGAGGATTAAATCAAGTTATGGTGAAAACCATTATTTGTTGCTTCAAATTGATGATCTATTTGACTAGGTAAAAGGTCCCACGGTATTCTCCAAGATTGATCTTTGATCAGGCATCCATCATTTGAGGTATCTAGAGCAAGACATTTCAAAGACCACTTTTCGGACCAGATACATCCATTTTGAGTTCATAATGATGCCTTTTAGACTCACTAATATGTTGACAACATTCATGTCTCTTATAAACTAGATTTTTTTTTATAGTTTTTGGATTAGTTACTCATGGTGTTCATTGCTAAAATTCTCATATACTTTAGTAGTCGTGAGGAGAACGAACGACATCTAAGGTAGACATTGGCATTGTTGAGAACACACCAGTTATATTTCAAGCTTTCAAAGTGTGAGTTTTAGCTGGATTAAGTGGATTTTCTTGGGCTTGTAATTTTAAAGGATGATGTGTTAGTGGATCCTTCTAATATTTAGCCATTTTTAAAATGGATAACACCAACATTTATCGATGAGATGCGCAACTTTTTGGGATTGGCTGGCTATTACCTTAGATCTATCATGGAATCCACCAAGATAGCTCACCCATTGACCTGTTTGCTGAAGAAAGCTACATATTTCTAGTGGGATGAAAATTTTAGTGAGGATTTCAAGGAATTAAAGAGGATTTTGATTTCAACCCTAATGCATACATTACCTAGTGGATCATATGCTTTTGAAGTATATAGCGATGCTTCTAACCATGGACTAGGTTGTGTGTTAGCACAATAAGGGAAAGTAGTGGCTTGTGCTTCTCGATAATTGAAATTGCATATGCATTACTATCCAACACATAATTTAGAGCTTGCTTAAGTGTTTTTTGCTTTGAATAATTGGAGGCATTATCTCCATGGTAAGTTATACATCAATCATAATAGCTTCAAGTATTTTTTTCACGCATCGGGGGTTGAATTTGAGACAACACCAATGGTTGGAGTTGGTTAAGGTTTATAACCTAGAGTTGACCTACCATGAGGGTAAGGTTAATATAGTGGCAAATGCTCTTAGCCATAAGACATCGCATTCCTTGAGCATAACTGTGTTGTCTGATTAATTGCATCAAGAGCTCAAAAATATGGAGGTCGAGTTGATCACCTTTGGTAGTTTAAAAGCAAGGATGAATGCACTCACCATCAAACCTTCGATCTTTGATGAGATTCAAGCTAGTCAACCTAGTGATGTCAACCTCAAGAATATCAATTACGGCATTGTAGAAGGTAGAGATGAGGGATTCTAAATCCATAAAGATGGTAGTGTTAGATATCGTGGTAGGTGGTATGTATCATGGTGAAGTGTTGAGATCAAGAGGAAAATCGTGGTGGAAGGTTATTATACGTATTATTCCGTCTATTCAAGAGGAAATAATTTGCAAAAATTGAAGAAGATATATTAGTAGCTCGTATGAACTAGGAGGTTGAAAACTTTTTTACCCAATGTTTGACTTGTTAAAAGTTCAAGGTCAAGCATAAGAGTCCGATAAGTTTAGTACAACTACTAGAAGTTCCAAAGTAGAAATGAGATAGTATATTTATGGATTTATTGGTTGGTCTTCTGAAGATATATAGTGGTTTTTATTCTATTTGGAATATTATGGATTGTATGACTTAGTTGGTAGTGTTCATACCAGTGAAGACGATATGAAGTATGGAATAGTTAGTCAGCGATCACAAGAAGCACATTGTGATACTATGGAGTCCCTGGATATATCATGTTGGACCGTGACCCTAGATTCTTGTCACACTTTTGGAAAAAGTTGCAAGCCACTTTTGGGACTCAATTGAAGATGAAAACTACTTTTTACCCGGCTACGAATGGTTAGATAGAGATAAAAATTTAGACCTTAGAGGATATGCTTAAGGCATATGTATTAGACACCACCCATACTTGATCAAGTTCTCCTACACCAATAGTTACCATGCGAGTTCTGGATTGACACCTTTTAAATCCTTATACGAGATGAAGTGTCATATTCCATTGTGTTGAAATGACATTAGTGAGATGATTATATTGGGACAAGACATGAATGAGGAGACAACAAGATAGATTAGATTGATTTAAGATCATTTGAGAGAAGCTCAAAACTAGCAAAATATGTATGTAGACTTGAAAAGATGAACCAATGGTTATGAAGTGGGAAATAAAGTGCTTTTGAAGGTCTCTCCCACTAAAGTATTAATGAGGTTTGATAGGAAGGTTAAGCCTAACCTAAGGTACATTGGATTTTATGAGATTGTAAACCTGGTTGGTGAGGTTTCCTACCAGTAAGCCTTATAATAGAGATGTCACATGCGCAAAACGTTTTTCACATTTCCTATTTGATGAAGTACATAGCAAATCCTCTACATGTTATTTAGTTGGAGGCTTTAGAATTGATGAGTCACTAACCTATGAGGAACGACTAGTGAGAATTTTGAACACAAAGACCAAAGAGACGTATATAGATATTGTTCCACTAGTGAAGGTTCTTTTGTCACGGCATGGTGCTGAGGAGGAGGTTTTAGTGAAGTATCCCGATTTGTTCCCTTGGTGTGTTACTTTAGTGTAAGCCTTTTCTTTTGAGGTGGTAGTAACCTTTTTTCTTTGTTGTGTTAAATGTGATGTGAGATTTGCTATGTATTAGGTGATGTGATTAGATTTTGTTAGTAAGCTTCGAGGATGCAACTTCTTTTAAGGAGGCAGTATTGTAATACCTTATAATTGTGAGAATTATAAAATGGGAATTTATTACATTTAATGAAATTTGTATTATGTTTCATCTTGATTTATAAATATATTTTGGGTTTCATTTAAAAAGGAATTAGAAAAGTTTAGAAAATTTGAGTAAAATTTGCCATACCAGTTGACTGGTTCTATGATCTGAGTGATTGGCCTATCAATTTTAGCTTAAGTTTAGTTCATGAAACCAATTTAATGGTCTAACTAAATTGATCTAATGTTTTTTCAAGCTAAGTGTTTTTCGAAGTTTGATTTCTATTGGAAAAATGCTTTCATCGAAATAATACCCTGATAATCCAACGTAAAGTGGTTCTTGAGTCATCACTAACCCTTTTGATCAATTATCTAGATTTAATTTTTGACTTAGGTGGATTCAGAGGTCTAATTTTGGTAGATAATGGGGATTATGACCTCACAATTTGTCTTCCTCTTATTCTCTCCTTTGTACAAATCTAGAATAGATGATTTGTTTTAGGATATCACTACATGGCTGGGAGATTTTCTTCCCACACCGATCTACCAAGTTCCTTTCTTGTATTCCACCAATATCTGAAGAATATTTACCTACCTTCTCTAGAAAATCAACATTTGAGCTCTGGGAGGGAAGACAACTTATTCTTGATAAATTTTATCACTCAGCCCAAATTTGAATGGTAAAATTAAGATTTTTGATCTATTGCACTATCTCAATCATTCCTTTACTAATTCGTTGGTTATAAAAAAAACACTAATCATCTCTTTCCTTTCACCTCTTTTTTGCCACCAAAATTTTCTAAGTTTTCTCAACACTTATGCTTTACTCTTCTCCACTTCAAGCTTTCACTTTAATTTGTATGCCTCTTCTAATATTTTCTTTAACTTCCTCTTATTTTAGCATTAAGTAAGAAAGAGTTAGATTTAGAAAAAATTAGAGTTTCTTTTTCAGCTAATTTTCTTAGAATCTCCTTATAGGTAGTAGATTATTTTTCTCTTCTCTAATTTGTATTTCTTGGTTTATAATAATTATTAGAGGCCCTTGAGTTTTAACTTATTACTTTAAGGTTTTGGAAGTTAAGATCTTTTTACTAAAGGTTTTGTTTTTTTTAGTGTATAATTGTTCTGAGATGTTAAGTAAATCATTCTTACATTTGAAATGTGGCATGTCTAAATATGTGAACTAGTGTACTCTACAAATGTTTTATTATTATATACACAAATGATATTATTAGTAATTTAGTGTTACATGTTAAAAGATTTAATATTTATAGGAAAAGTATGATTTTATCAGAAATTATGGTTGTTTGTATGTGGATACAACATCATTAGTACATGAGCATGTGTTGCCTATGTTCTCTATAAATGGTAATGTTACAATATGTTTGGTTTTGGAGCCTTAACTGCATTTAGAATTCATGTTTAGTGCATTTTAGAAGCAAACCAATTCACTGGTTAAGCTAAATCGATCAATTGGCCAAGCCAAATCGATTAACTGGTCCTCAAAACAATCAAACGGTTAACCTAAATAGATCTACTAAATTATCTATTGTAACCCCGGTTACTCTCTGGTCAGCTGGCAAGACCAAATTGATTAGCTAGTATGACAAAGCAAATCGACTAGTCTGATCAAACCGATAAACTAGTCTTAGAACAATCGAATGGTCAAGCCAAACCGATCCACCAAGTTCTCTGCAGTAACCTTGGTTGCTCTCTAATCGTCTGGTTTGAACAAAACAATCAATGGGTTTGACCAAAATAATCGATAGGTCTACCAAACACAATTGACTTCTCTAAATAAACCAATTAGTTGGTCTTAAAACAATCGACTAGTATTATCAAACTGATCAACTAATTCGAGGAGAGCTCTATGGCTGAGCTAAGCCAAATCGATCAACCGATTCAACGAGAGAGTTTTGTTTCATTTCTATTACTCTCTCCATTCTTTAAGATTCAATATTATGTTATAATATGATTCTTTAATGAAGAGAATACACATCTTGGCATAAATTAATTGTAATACCTTGACAAATTACTTAGCTTAATCTCACGCCATTAGCACCATAATTTGATTCTAATCTCACGATATCTTATTATTAGCCTTAATAAAAATGTTTAATACCAAAAATTTAACCAAAACCTTGATTCGGATAAACAGTAATTTGTATAAATCGAAATCAAAATCCGCTAAAATTTCCACTAATCCAAAATTTCCTAATCTAATCCTAATTCCCTAACCCTTCTATCTTTTTCCTTTTCTTTCTCCTTTTCTTTTCTTCCTTTCTTCCCTTTTCTTCCATTTTCTTTTCTTTTATTTTCCCTTCTTCTCCTATGCTGATTTTATGGTGTGAGGGATTTGGTTGCCTCTACACCACCCTTGTCATCTTATCTCCTACATACACCCTCCCTTCCATGCCTCCTGCTACCTTCTTCTTCTTCTCTTCCTCTGCGAACCACCATCATTTCCCCTGCCACCCTTCTTATTCTTCTTCTTCTTCCTTCTTCTTCTTCTTCTTCTTCTTCTTCTTCTTCTTCTTCTTCTTCTTCTTCTTCTTCTTCTTCTCCCTATTACTGCTCTATTTCGCAGCCCATCACCATCACACTCCTTGCTTTTATCTCCTATGCACGTCTTCTTCATCATCATCACTCCCTCGTGCCTCAACCTAATATCCATTGATTTCAACCATCACCATCACCCATATCCTTTTATCTTCTTCTTGGTAGATCATCATCGTCATCTCCTGTCATTTGCTCCTCCAAGGCAGACCACCTTACTAGTATATATACCCCTCCATCCCTCCATTTTATTGTCATCCCTTAGCTCCCCAACTTTCTGCTCTTCTTCCTTCTCCTTTCTCCTTATTCTTCCTCCTTCTTCTATGCTTTCAACATTTGCACCACCCAATCCACTACCGAGCATCACCTGAGCCACCACTCACCACCCTTTGGCTGGTAGACCAACCACCAATGTTGCATCGACCTTCCCCCTCGCCATTTCTAGCCATCGCTACCGACCACCACCTCTTTTCCCTTCTCCTTCCTCTTATTTGCTGTAGCGTCGCAGCGTGTAGGGCCTATGCATAGCCTACTGTACGACCATGCAACACTCAGTTTCCCTACTATACAGCTATGTAATTCTTGCACCATCTGGTTATGCGTTTTATTTTCTCTAGGTCCAGTGCTGCATAGCCATGTAACTCTTGTACACCTATTTTCACCTCAAATCTTGTACAAACACCACTAAAATTTACCATAGCTCTGCTACACATTCTTCTACACTTTCATACAATTCAAGCTTCAATTTGACTTCAATAAATTCCATTTTTACCCTTCTCTACCTTGACTTCCCTCACAATTTTTGATCTTCGATCCTAATTATATTTTATCTTGCTTTTGTAGGTGATCTTCCTGTGATCTCGGAGGAGGTATAAGATTTACGTGCATAGAGTCTGGTGTCCTTGTTGGTAAGGATACATGTTGTAGCTAAGGATTTATGTGATACTTGTATCTTTGTATATGCTTTTGTGTTGAATATGTTATATTGAGTAATTTAATTATGAAAATGCTATGAAATGATATTCTTAAAAGTATAATATTACAAGATATCTATGGGAAACTAATGATATGTACTTGGAATAATGATTGGAAATATATATGTTTTGGGTTTTATAAAGGCTTTGGGAGAATATAATTTTCTTGCCTACCCTAAGGGTATTATGGTCATTTGAGGATAATTACGTGGTCATACTTATATGGTTTAGTTTTATGTCTTGTCTTTTTATATGAGTTCGGCATGATAATAGACAATCAACTCTGAATAAGATAATAATAATTTAAAGTGAAAGATTACTTGAGTCAGGCCGAGGTATTTTTATGGCTCCATTCTACCGGATAATAATAGTAGCACGGGTGTGTTATCCCCAAAAGATGTTTCAGTCCGTTCCACCAAATTAAGAATAGTGGGGCCCGATACTCAATGTAAATGAAAATTTAATTAAGCATTAAAGTATGAATGGAAAGATACTAATCATTTAAAGTGAAAGATTATGTGATTCAAGACCAAGGTGTTGAGTCCGCTCCACCGGATAATAATAGTGGCTCAAGTGTATTGTTTGTGAGAGGTGTTTCGGATCGTTCCATCAGTTTAAAAATAATGGGGTCTCTGAACTCAACTAAATAAAAGATTGGAAAGTGTTATATCTAATGAAAGACCTAGAATGGGTTTTTATCTAGCATTCTTTGATTTACACATGTATGATTTTCTCATAACAATTCTTGTAACCCTGCTTGACTGTACCGTTACCTTACTCAGTATGTAGCATATTGATCATCCATTTCATAGGTGCTGATCAATCTAACGAGTAAACGGCCTAGATATTTATGTGTAGGTTGATGAGGACCAGGTGGATAAATTCACAGCATGTGATGCTATATATTTGGAGAAGTGATTTATTCGTATTAGGGTTTGGGTGTAGAGTCATGTTATATAGATGATAGTTTTACTCGAATACCTTTTTAGACCTTTAGTCACATGGGATCCTTTTTTGTTGTATTTTGATATTATAATCAGAGTTATCTCCAAACACTTATTTGATGTTATTAAAAGTTGTCTCATCTCTTTCTATTATGTTTTAAATTTTCTAATCGTTTTGCCTTGTAATTGATGTAAAGATGGTGAGGTAATGCAGACTTATGTCAATTACGGTGGTAACACCCAACTATTTGATTATGTGCTTCTACTTTAAACAAAATTTTTCAGTAATAAATTTAGAGGTGTTACATTAATGAACCTATTTGATGGATTAATTGATTTATAATTTATGGTATCTTTAATAAGTGCCATAGGAAGGTTTTAATGGTAAAATTGGAGTGTGATGCTACTAATGGATGATGTAATCTAGATTCTTTGCATAAGTGGAATATCTTAATAGATAAATTATACTTGGATAGGAACTAATAAAAATTCCACCAAATGGTTTGGATGGTAATAATTGTTAAGATGGAATGATTATGTGGACTTGTTGTCTTGGTTGTTATATGACCCTTATATGATAGCCTAAACTTAGAGAATAACACACTAGTCATTTAAAATGAAATATGATCATACAATGCATGGGTGTATATTACTAATCCTTGATTATCTACTGCGAGTTAGTTTGCTTTTGGTTTGGGCATTCATTATTCCTTCATGCTTTACCTTAGGATAGGATCCAAGTAGATCCTAATGCCTTACCTACTCTAAATGCTAATGATGTATTAGGAGGTATCGATACTAAAGGGTTTAGTTACCTAGGTTGTTTATTTGACTTTGGATAAAACTTGATGTCCATTAGTGATTATTTTGGCTTTGGATAGGACTTGATTTATATTAGTTGTTACTTAGATTCAACTGGAGTTTAGATCCTCTAATTTGGATTGTCTTTCATAGTATGTGAGACCATGGGTTGATAATTAGTCTATCACTCAAAAAAAAGTAATAACGGCTTGTATATAATTAATCTAATAGATTATATAAATAGAAGAAATTAACCTAATGGGATGCTCCTATAAGTGGATAGTAGAAGAGCCTATTAAGTTGTAGAATAACTTGTTATTAATTACATGTTGCTATCAATGAAATCTTTGTTGTGTTGATAAGAATGTTGAGTTATGAATTGTCTAAGTCCTTGCATGACATGAAATCATGATGCATTATATGATCATGATAATAAATGTATATCAAAAAGTATTTTGTAATTATGATATTATGTTTTACTATGATCTATATTTTTTCCACAAGCGTTACATGCTTGTGACTCCCATTAATAAAGTAACTTGACCTACTCAATACATAGCATAGTGATGTGACCTTTTTTTTTATCACTAGCTCAATCCCATAAGTAGATCACCATATGCATGAGTTTTGAGGATGGTTGGTATTTAACCTACCTTGTATTGGGTTTAGGGGGTTGAGAGCATGGATACCTAGAGATATTTTGTAGGTCTTTAATGGACAAAGGGGCTCACAACTAGAGAGAGATGCATTAGGGGCGGGGAGTATGGTAATGTTAGAGGTTTGGGGTAAAAAAAATTAAGTGGATTAAGGGCCAAAATCAATAAATAATAAATAATTAAATTTAAGAGATTACTAAATATTAAAATTCTACCTAATTAATATTTCTTAAAATTTTACTATTCTAGTATATAACATAAACACAAAATAATAATACGCATAATTATAAAACAACCAATCCTAAAATAATTTCTATAATTAATTACACATAATAATCAATTTATATTTAGGATATCTAAATGAGAAATTTTACAAATGAGATATTACAACCATACTTAAACATAAGTTATCTATTCAACCATAGAATACAAATATAATATAATATACTATGATGCTTAGAATTTTATGGAAAGGCCTACTAAGGCACACAATATAACATCTTCTCATAAAATCATAAAATTTATAAAATAGTGGATTTTAAAACATGCATATAAATAAAAGTAAAACTTTCGCACGCTTTCTAGTACAAAACATGGAAATCATATAAATCATCACATAAATACAAATACGCCCTAATCTAGAGATCTATATTCCTTAAAAAAGTAACTCTAGTCTCTATCCCTTGATCATCTAAAATAAAATAAGAACTAAAATTAAACAAGGAGAATGACAAGCAATAGAAGTGAAGAGAAAATTTACAAGAGGTGAGAATAACCATTAATATTATGAAGATGGGCATGTGAACAAATGTGATCAATATTATAGCCATCTAAGAAATTAACTCTCTTTTGCTTAGAATAAACACCAAAGAGTTATAGTTCAAGATTTTAAAATTTGAAGATGAAAGAAAAATGGAGAGAAAGGGAAGAATAGGTGTCGGTCACTAGTAAGGAAAGGAGAGAAGAGAGAGAAAAGTTGAAGTGTAGAGAATTAACAATGTGTGAAAATAATCAACCAACCTTTATGGCTATCGAACATGGATGGGATATTGCTTGCAATCAAGAGGGGTGATGGATTGATTAGCATTGGTGAGAAAGCATAAGAGAATTGGTGGAAGGTGATTGAGGTGATTATGGTCATATTATTGGTTGAATGAACAATAACCATGTGGGAGCTGATCATGGGGTGAAAAGAGATTAGAATTTTGAAGCTCACATGTCCAATAAAGTCAGCAATGATTAAAAATGGTTTAGGTAAGGTATAAAGTTCAATAGATGGTTATAAATGAAAAAAACAATAATCAAATAATTCAAAAAAATTATGAAAGATTACATAAAGGTGTGGAATTAATTTGGGAACGTAAATATAAAACAAAAATTAGGCATAAGTATTGATTTAAGGTCAAAAGAAATTAATAAAATCAAGAATGGTGAAAATTGATGAGCTTTGATCAACTGAAAGAGGCTGACAATCGACCACTTGGGGCCCTTGATGATTGATTTTGGAGTGTTGATAGTCGGTTTATTAAAGGTAAAAGACGGTCGACCATTGATGACCTAAAATAAAACCTAGGGTTTTAAAGGGAAGAAAGGTAAAATGAGAGTTCATGAGGTATGTATAAAGTACCCACACAAGGTTAAAGGGTTAAAGAAGAGATTCGAATACTAATAACTTAGGAATTAGTGTTAAGAAAGCTTGGGGTATTACACACGCAACTACTTAACCATGAGTATATAAGAAAAGGTTATTATGGTAATTCTAATTAATTTCATTATCTACGATAGGGATAATGAAGGATTAAAAATCCCACCATCAGTATACACTAGTGCCAAGGGACTTTTATTAGGATCTTTAACATCCATTGCATGCGGTCTCTTAGGTTAAGAGCCATAAAGTTAACTTCAGGTCTGCAACCCTTACACAACGTTGGTATTTAAACCATTTTCTATATCTAAGATTGGGTTGAATGTAAAATTGCAACTCCCACCACCACTATTCATTGGTGCCAAAGGGAATTTAATGAGATCATCAACATCCAATACATTTGGTTTCCTAGGAAATGGGACATACACTAAATCTTGTGTATCCTACACCCACCAAACATAATACTAGTGCCAAGAGGCTTTTACTAGGATCTATAACATCCATCATACTTGGTCTACTAATTTAGAGGGCACATAACCATGGTAACCTAAATATAATGTATATGCAAAAGTTGCCTAATAATTCATCCTTCATTTGATTTCCATTTATTAATCCATAATGGGTGTTTTTATTCTTGACACAAAACACAAACCAAGAAAGCATCCAAGCTACAAGGCACTTAATTACCATTTTTAATTATTCATAGGGTTAATTATTCAAGGCTAATATCATGATTTACATGCCATAGGCTAAGCCACACTTTAAGGTTAAACCCCTAAAATATCACAAAATTGCCCTAGGGGATCAGTTTTTTGGTCCCATAAACTAGATAATTGATATAAAACTTAAAATAGAAGAACATATTCAAAATAGGGTGATTAGTCAACTAGTATGAGTGTGATAAGTCATTTATTGTACTAGTTGATTGATTTAGCTTACGAGTTGATTTTTTTTTAAATAAAAGAAATAATGAAAACATATATAAACCACCCAAATGGTGCCACTTGGGAAAAAAAGGACACAACCTAGTTGATTGCAATATAAAGTAGAGAGAAAGACAAAATCCATCTCAACCAATCGACTTGTTTAGCACCAATCCATTGGTGCCACTAAGTAGAAATATTAAAATCATGCAATTAAAGGGAAATAAATTCCTAAGTCAACTAAAATATTCTAGCATTATCCTATGTAGTTTAAAGTCATATGAAAACATTCTTAACACCTTAGAACATTTATCCATACCGATTAAATAAATTACAACACCCTTCATACTTAAACCACAAATATAATGCTTCCAAGAATGTAAGAATCATGCCAACATGTTAAAAATAATAATAATATTGATAGAGAACTTATTATCATGGAACACACCATGCAAAATAAAGCCATAATTTACAACACAAGCACTTAATCATAATAAAGATAAGATTAATTTAACACAATCAAATATCTTCTAGAAAAATAAAACTTGTACTTGATGTATTTCTAACAAGAATATTTATCATCTAATAACATCAACAATAAAAATCAATAAAAAAGCATATGAAACCAATTTAAATTCAAATCACAAAGATAAGAAGACAAAAACCACAACTCAATCACCTCTTAAGATTAAGCTTGCTAAAAGGAAAAAAGTATAAGATTCTTAAACCTTTTATTATACCTTAAAAATTCCTTCTTTAGAAGAAAAAAATGGAAATTTAAGTTAAGGGTTACGAGAATAAGAATCATTTGAGAAAATGAAGGGTAAGAGGAGACTAGTCCACAGTTGAGCAAGAATAAAGGAAGGGGAAAGGAAGAATGTCTCAACACTTGATAAAATCAAGCCAAATGAAAGGAGAGGCTTATAAAAAGTTTAAAATAGTTGAGAGATGAAGTGAAAGTGGAATGAAATCTAAGAGAAGGAGTGTGTCTAACAAAGAGGGAGGGAAAGGGAGAGTTGACTAAGGTGAAATGATGGTGGAGTGTGAGGGTAATTATGTAAGGGTATGGAATGATCAAGCATGGGTTGATTAAGCTAGGTATGATAAAATAAATATAAAATTCAATACAAAGTAGTCCATACATAACTTGATTTTCCATAGGAGAGTGGGAAGTGAGGGAAAGAGAGATGGTAGGTGAGAAAGTATCTCAAAAAGTGTTTTAGAGGAATTTTTAGCTAGATAAAATTAAAGAATGATCTAAATAATGTGAAAATATTTTCCAAATACAAAAATATTATTATTAACACAAATATATTATGATTAGATGTTTTTTAAATTTTTAGAAAACTAATCAAACCAAAAATAGGAAAGAAATTGGCATCACAACTTGATTAGTTGAATAGTAGGTAAGAACTAGTTAATTGGTGATCCTAGAATAAAAATGAAGTATTTGGCTTGTAATAGTTGATTGGTTTCATAAATGACTAGTAGACTAGTACCCCTAAAACACACATCTTTGCCTTATTTCTAAGTTCTTTGCGAGAAATGAACCATTTTCTTTTATACTAACATACTTTTAAATATGTTTAGAAACATTTTAGGATGGGGTATTACAAAAAATGTCTTTTGGTCACACTTTAATCGAACAAATGAATTACTATCTTCACATATTAGATATGCATAATGACATTTCATGCTATAATTTAACAAGTTGACATATGCGTGAAAACTATTAATTGCAAACAATAGCATTGCTCTCAAAGTGAATTTTTTCTAATGATATGCATCCATTTCCATTGCATCTGTGTGGAACAAGAACATTAAATCATCAATCAAAAGTGTTAAATAAACATAAATGTCATTTTGTAGTTGGTTTACCCCCAAAATGAAAAAAAGCAACATCATATACTTGCATTTCATATAGAGCTACAATGTAGATTGTATACCATCATATACACCTGCCACACATGATAGGTGCATTAGTTGTGTGGATTCCTTCCATCTATAGTAAGTGTAAGATGCAGGTTTCTTGCTTCATTATCAAATTCAAGGAACATGTTATCAATCATAATCCATTGTGTAGAGTCATCAAGATGTAAAAGAATCCATCATATATCTTCCATTAGCATCCCAAGTCATATTCTTCACATTTTCACTACAATAAATTTAGTTTATATCTACAATGGTGTATCTATTAGTAAATGTAATATTTCGTTCTACTAAACCCTAATTTAGATATCCAAAACTCTAAAATTGTTTAGCGTTTGTAATTGATCATAGAATTATGTTAGGTTTGATGTCTCCTTATTGTGGGTAAGGCTATAATTATTAAATTGTGATAATAATTTGGGCTAGTGTATTAATAATAAATAATAGTAATAACAACGATAATAAGAATAGTATCGATAACGATCAAAATAATAACGATGGTAATAGAAAAAATCTTATACTAATACCACTCTTAAAATAATATCGATAACAATAATCGTAAGAATAATAACATAAGAAGTAAAGGGCAGTAGTAATAATAATAATACTAATACTAATATTCATAATTATCATAATAATAATGATGATAATGATATAAATATGGAATTAGTAGGATTCTTCTTTAAGTATTAATGATACTCTTAAATTTTCTAATTTTATTTATTATATTTGTTAACTAATTATTAACCTATAATATCCATCATTATTGCACCCCTAAATCTAACTTAATCCAATATAAAACCCCCCTCTTGGCAGGCACCCCCTCTCCCTTCCCCGTGCACCCTGCCAATGTTAGTAGCCTAACCAAGACTGCCCAACCCCAACCGCACCTCCACGAGCAGCCAAACAACGCACCCAGTCCCCAACCAAACTGTGCAGCCCCTTCCTCTTCCCCACTCTTGCACACACATCTCACCCCAGCCGAACCGTTCGAATTCCCTCCATTCTCCCCATATACGCAACCACCTACACCAACAACCAACCAGCATCGTCCATCCCTAACCAAACCATGCAGCCTCTTCCTCTTCGCCATGCATGCCCTTATCATTTCCTCCTGCCCAACCATCGACCTCCGTAGCTTGCTCTAATCCCATCCACCTTTTTTTCCTTCTTTACCTTCGACCGATAGCCCTTTTCTCCTCCCCCTTTCCTTTCGATTCTCTTCTCCTTCTCGAGCATCCCTCCTCATCGTCTTCTCCTACTTCTAGCTATCGAGAAACCATACTGCTTGCAGCCTCCACCACGCTTCATTTGCACCACCGAGCTAGCCACCGAGGTGCCACCATCTTTGGCCCTGCCAAGCCTCCTTCTTCCCTTCGTGCATCGCCATACTCGAGTAGCATCTCATCCACTGTACGTGAGTCCCTTTCTCCTAGCTTGTGTGGTACATGGTGGTGCCATGTACCTGTAGCTTTGGATAAAAATTCCTAAGCTTAGTTTGGCATTAGTTCCCCTAGATTGTTATCTAATGATTTTTATCTAGTATAGATACTAATGCGTACATATTTTGTGTGAATGGTGTTATTAATATTTAGGTAATCTCAACCTTGCTTAAGGTATCCTTGGAAGAGGCATCTTTGGTATTAATTTCATAGCTTGGAGGTAAATCCAACTAATTCGTAGATGGTAGGTTTTTGGTGTGAAAATGATAGGTTAATTGTCTAGGATAAAAATTATGCTAGGTTGAGGTTGTAAAATAATTTATTTTTTTTTTTGGAAAAATGAAATCATGTACTAGTTCATATCTGTGTAAATTTTTTGATGTATAGAATAATATATGTTACCGTGTTAACATCTAATAACTCATACATGCCTTAGTAGTATTATGAAATTTAGAGTATATGCCTATGATAATATATATGGATTATTGCTAGAGAAAAATGTGCATGTATAATTATGCTAGGTTAGGGTTCGATCAAATTTTTTTTTTGTTTTATGCTAAACCTGCTAATGAGTTAAATATGTTCCTTAGATATTTTATATAAATTTTGAACATATAGCATGTTGGCTTTAGAGTGTAAGTATATTTCAATGATGATGATTTTTATGTGTCACATGTTACAAGGGTAGAAACAAAAATTGTGCATACCATGATTTGTATCTAAAAGTTATTCATGTAATTTTCATGAATATTATGGTATGCTAGAATTCCATGCTAGGGTTGTATATGTGTACTATGTTATGTCCATGCTTAGGGGTAATATAGTCTTTTGTCGTACTAAGGAAATTTATTGTATGATAAATTATTGTTAGCTATTCTCTTTTAGCATTTCCCTGACAAATATCATATAGAGGTAAATTTGGTAATAAAGAGAAGGAAAATGTGGTAGTTAAAGTTTGGAGGGCATTTTGGTCATTAGGGTAAAAATGTGACTCAAAGTGAATAAATTGGTCTAGTTGACTTAAGTGTTGGCCTCAGAATAATTTTGAAAATAATTAGATGAATGGATTGAATAGTTGAAATTGGATAATTATTCGAGTTATAACATGATCCCTAACCCTAGTTCATGTTGGCGTGGAATTGTTGCGGCCCTCGTGGTCCTTTGGATTTGAGATTTGATGCTTGTTTTATAGGGAAACCCTCGTGGTCCCTTGATCGATTGATTGGTGGATAAAATTATGCTATTATGGACTTTACTATTCTTGAAATAATAACCTAGAATTTCATAAGACACTAACCATTTAAAGAGGAAGACTTGAGTTTGGAAAGGAATCTCATGCCTCGGATTAAGCCCCCAAGTGCATAGTTGGGCCTTCAGGTCAAAGGGCCCACTTCTTCTCTATAAGTATTCCATACACCCTATAGAGGGTGCGCGTACTTAAGGACTTGGGTGCTGAGGCTTAGTATGGACGAATGACATGTCATGTGGCTTCCTTGGCAAGCTTTGCCTTGGAATTGAGTGAATTGATATGGTAGTACCTCCTCGACAATCATTGCCTTGGATATGGGATTGTATTCCACTTGAGAATTGACCTTTGATTGATATAACTAGATTAGACACCCACCATAATATATCTGTAACAATTGAATTAGGCGTGGCTTGAGTATGGTAGGATCACTTGGAATATTAACAACTTTCCCTATTATGTTTAAAGTAGGATTGTTAATAACTTGAAATGGTTGTGAAATTTGAAGCATGTTTTTCTGTACCCCTTGCTAGGAATTTTTGATCTAACTAGTGTTGTCAACTGTAATGTGGGTTCGTGTTATAAAATTGTTGATTTGCATATGATCGTATGCATTGTGTGAGAATCCCTTATTTGTATTTTAAGTGCAATATGGGTATGCTACCTCTATGGAGGCGTTGTGATTTACTCATTACGAGGAAGTCGTATTGATACTATCACTTTTTAGAAGAGTACGTTCGTGGCATGTAGTGGCTGAAAGATTTTGAGGAGCATCATCCAAACGACTAGTTAGACTAAGGGAGTGAGTGGTCCCTATCCTTATAGCCCCTTTTTCTTGTGATATTGTGGTGGAATGAATGAGTGTAAGGGCAAACCACCATTGCACCTTCGCGTGCCATTTTGTGATTGGTTTTCTCAAGCTCCTATGTCACTTATTTATTTAGATGATCTTATTGTAGGGATAATCTCTTATTTGAAAAAGCTTTGTTTATGTATCATTCTTTCTCTCACTTTTGGTTGATCTGACTTGTTTTGAGCCTTAGCACTTAACATAAGGAAGATGAGGAAACCGGTCTTATGTTGAGTGTGGTGGTGATACCCATTATTTTGTAATTATCGCTTCCGCAAAATGAAATTTTCAAATAATAATTTTTGGTGTGTTACAATAAAAGCTATATATATCTGTTGGTAAAAAATTTTACTAATAGATATATATGTGCAATGTAAGTGTTGGTAAATACTTTGTTAGTAAATGTATTACCAACAAAAACATAGTATCTATTGGAAATAGGTTTGGATTTTCAGAGACTTTTTGCTTTTTGGTGTGTTTCTCGACTCTTTTGAGGTAAACCATTGTCATTGCTATTCTGTAAAAAATGATATGAGTAAGTATAGATATATATTGTGTTTTAGTAGAAAATATAGGTTATAATGATAAGAATGTGTATATTAGGAAGATGTTGGAATAATGGAAGAGGTGGTAGCAAGCTTAACTTGAAGTCTTGTATGCATAAGCCTCATAAATATGGTTTTAGGTTTCATAATGTTTGTGATATTCGAAGCATATTGGTTATGTTAGTATATTTAATAAAATGCACATATTGTCTTCATGAAGGTCTATTGAGAAGAGAAGGTGATGCGTGTTTATTTTTATTTTTTTTCTAATTCTTATTAAGTCTATAAAATGCAAGCATGCATGATTTTGGCATCTCACATGTTGAGTCATTGATACTGATTGTTATGAACCATGAATGACCTGAGATTTATGTTTGTATTTATTAAGAAAAGATTATAGAATTTAATTGTATGTATATGCACTTGTTAGGGTGACTTTCACCCCAAACTATAGATGGGTGCCCACAACCGATCGACTAGTCCCCAAGATGGATCAACTAGTCTGGTAGAGCCATCAACTGATTGGGTTGTGACTTTAGTGGTCTTGCTATCTGATTAAATCTAATGACTAATTTGAACAAACCGATTGATTGATTGGTATATAACCATACTAGTCTTAGCCTCGGGTTAAACACATTGACTGATTTAACCAAGCCGATCGACTGATGTTCAAAATAGTTGACTGGTGAGGTTTATTAACCGACTGGTTCACCCCCACTAGGAAGGTTGGTAGCGCTATGATTGATCAACCAGTCAGGAAGACCCATCGACTGGTCTTAGCCAGTTTTACTTTTCTTGCCTATTTATTCTCGAATGTGATGTTTTAAGTTTTATCATGCTTTAGTAATGACCTAAGATACTAGTACCTATAAATTTACCTAGATTAATGAATTTTAAATAATGAATTAAATTTAGTAAAGAGAGATTTTATCCTAGTTGACTAATGTTGACCTTAATTTAGCATTTGGGCCTTTCTTTTGGCCATAATATGAGTAGATGATTAGGTGGATAAAAATAAACTATTCTTATGTTTAGTAATTATGAAATGAATCAAATGATGGATAATATACCTCTAATGAGTTATATCATGGCCATAAAAATGTGAAACCTTGTAAGTCAAATGACTTAGCAAGAATAGAAGAAAACAACATGGACACATATAGTGGCCTTAAGTTGACCTTATCTATAAACAATGACTTCCACTTAGCTATCAAAATGAATATATAATTAATCATAATTTTAGGGTTGGAATCTAGTTGACCTCCAACTTGAACTTCATCTTTTACCTTAGGGATCAAATTGGAACATCTTTTAATGAATGGCAAGACTGTGGTTAAAATGAACTATGGCTATAACCTTAGTCTTAGGCTTTAACCTAGATTTGATTTGTGAATAAAAGGAAATTAATGGAAATAAAGTTTTTGCTTGGAAATTATGGATGATATTAACAATATATAATTTCACCTCTTAACATTATTGATCATGTAATAGAATGATCACTTGAAGATATCCTGAATAGGAACAAATGGTGGTGTGAGCACCTTATATGGGTGCATTGAATTGAAATGGCTTGTCATTTGGTGTGATATTTTTTTGTGGGCCTTTATGGGATATGGAATCCCAATCTAATAAGATATTAATCAATCAAATTGGAATAAGCATCATGATATGTTTGGATTATTTGATCCTCGATTAGCTATTGGGGGTTAGTTCACTTCGGGCATTTTAATTTCATATGCTTTTGAGTAGGATCCTAGTTAATCTTAGGATCCTCGTTGATCCTAGTGTCTTTCCTACTCTAGATATTGATGATATCCTAAGGGTATCAATACTAAAGGGTCTGGTTACCAAAAGATGATTATTTGGCATGAGCTAGGTCTTATGTCCACTAGGTTACTCGTGTGAGTTGGGACTTTATATCCATTTGTTTGTTTTGAATTCTATGGTATAGAGAGAACATGGGAAATAATCCCGCCTATTGGTTAATAATTTGGGAAAAATAATTCTATGACCACCTATTGCCTAATAATTTCATAAAGGATTTCTATATCCACCTAATGCAAAATACTCATTGGAATGAAACCCAAGAAGTTTTAATTGGCCTTATCTTATTAATGCTTGATCTTGATATGGTTATTTTTCTAATATGAGACAAGTTTTTTCCTATAAGTACTTAAAAAGCTCATGCCTCACTTAAGGATGAATATATTGTGTAACTCACGTTTACCTTCTTTAAGTTCTATGCCAATCATATGTTTTTGTTGAATGCCCTGTTATAGTACATTTATGTGTTTCTGCCATGTTTCCATGAATTATCGCATTACTATCGTAACCATGATCCACCTATTGTAAAATTCATAATTGAAAAGTCATATGTCTAATTATGATTTTACATTGCACTTCAAGTTATACTCTAAACGCTATTGTGTGGATAGTCTAAGTAATCCATGCTACTTAAGAAGGTAGTAGGTATGTTATAATTTATATGCTGGTATGATTATTATTAAGCATATTTCTGTGGATCCAAATATATCTTATGTGACTTGTATGATTGTATTTGAATGATATAATCTCTTATACATTTTGGTAGGTCGTACCATGAGCATATGGTATGGGTCTTGCTTGCATTATGACCTGCATGATAGTGGTAGATAGGTTTGCTCAATATGTACTCATAATGATGGGGTTGTTCTTGCAATCCCCTGCTCAATTCCATGAGAAGGAGGCTCGTTGCAGGTTTTTTGAGGACGACTAATGAGTGGTCCATCCTTCTCTTAGCATAGTTAGATCGACAAGCATAGGCATTCCTAGATATTCTCTCCTATGCCCTTGGGTGATCAAGCCACTTCTCATTTAAAAATATTTTTTCCTAGGTAGCGTTTTCTTCTTATATCTTTTTGTATAGATTTTGGCCTTATGTGACTATGGGTTATAAACCTTGATTTTCTTATCTCCAAATATTTCCTTACGCATTCTAGTTTTTCTTTGTATTTGATTTGTTGGATATTTAATCTTATGTCTAATGTGAGGTAGACAGTGATATGTCTATCATGTGTTACATATAGCGGTAACACCATGTTTTTCATAGGTTGAGCTTGTATTTCTATTTTCACAAATTTTTAAAATAAAATTCTCTAGTAGTAACAAATGAGGATGTTACACTAAGACTATAACTTAATTAGTTCGATTTGGTGAAACCACAAAGGTGATTTGATCAAGGTATAATGTTTTTGTGAACTTTTACACTAAAATTTAGTCGTATATGTATCTCAAATTTGTTGAGGTATGGTGGGAGTACTAAAAGAGTATTCTAAATACATATTAAATAAAAAGATGAAAAAGTTCTTATATGTTTAGTTTTTAATGTGATTAAAAATAATTTATAATAATTTATATAAAAACATATGTCGAGATAGTTTAAAATATCCATGAAAAGGAATAAATAACTTTGATTAGAGATGTGTTTGGTAAATTAATGTCTAAAATGAAAACTGATATAAAGTAATGGATATTATGCTTATGATTATGTGCTTTATATTAATTAATTAATTTGAAAATACTTTATAGTAAGCTTTGATTATTGCAGTAGTTTTGATTTTTTATAAAAATTAATGTGTTACATTAAAAATAATCAATATGGTTACAAACAAAACCTAAACAAAAGTATATAATGTGTAGCAAATATAGTGCACATTTGGTAACCTTATGTTTTATATCATATAATCTAAAGTAATAATTTATCTAAAGCAATCATAAAATTAAAATAATAATGATATTTGGTAGACATATATTATTTTTATATAAAAGATATTAAGGTTATAATGGTATTTAATAAAGTTCTCAAAATAATATCAAAAATAAAAATTTACCCATTAGAGTAAGGATGAAAATGAGTTCCGAACATAATCTGCCTCATTTTTAACAAATCTGGGTCTATATATATTTAAATGGATTAGGATTGTGTAATACCTTATCTAGACTGAGTCATTGGATTCGTTTATTATATATTTATATGTATATATACAAATACATATATAAATATATACTAATATTATAATTATAATTCTTGTCATAATCTTATTTAAATAATTTTTTTTTAATTTTTTTAGTTTATAATTAATTTAGAAGCAATATGTATAATTTTTTATTTTAAAATTATCAAAACACCATTCAAAAAGTTATAATAATTATTTTAAAATATTTATCCTCTTTACTTAAAATATTTTCAACAAAAATAAATATTAAATAATATAAAATATAAATATGTTTATATTTGCATAAATTATAATTTTTTGAAAAAATAATCTAACTCTTTCAAAACTTATTTGATTTTTTTTTAAATCATGAATCTAAATTTAAAATTTTTAAATCAAACAAAGTTTAATTAAATTTAAATCTAAATATTATAAATAAATTGAAGTCCAAATTTAATCGGACGCATCCGATGATGTCATCTCTATGTCGCAGTACTGTGTACATCTTAACCGGACGCGTGGGATGTTGCTGCCGCCCGTCAGGCAATGATAGTTGAAGCACGATAGGCATAGATGGGTGTACTTTGTACATCTTATCGTAGTACTAAGGCACAGAGAGAGGTCCTGTCTTGCAGGGCCGCCTCTGCCAAGGTCTCCACCGACGTACATCATATGCATCCTAGCCAAGCTAGCTACGTCTCTTTCCACTGGTGCAGTATGGGAACGGAAAAACAGAGATGAAATAATAATAATAATAATTTTTTAAGCGATAAAATATAATTAGGAAAAATCGAGATATAAAAGTGAAAAAAAAAATTTGGAACGAAAATAATAAATGAAACAGAGTTTTTCCACCACCATTGGCCCCGTCTCTTTTATCGATTTTTGCAACTTCAAAAGAATTTACTAAGAGTACAGTGGTGTAAAAACTAAAATTTCAATCTCAAATTTAAAAACTTTAAATTTAAAGTTACAGTTGTATAATTTTTTTTTTATTAATTTGATACAATTTAAAAAATTTAGGACTTATAATTTCTAAAAAAATTAGTTCATCGATTCTTACACATAGGTAGCTTTTAATATTTTTAATCTAATTATTAACATTAGAATATAATTTTTTTTATCTATATATATAACTATTAATATTAACAATAAAAAATTTTACTGTCTATAATTATATTATTTTTTATCCAATAATTGTTATATTATCTTTTTTATATTAATTTTTCTACCTAATTTATCTTATTTATTTTTCTAATTATGTTTATTTTATCAGTTTCTTTAGTTATATTTATTTCATTAACTTTTTTTATTTATATTGGATATTAAATATTATAAAGCATAAATAATTAATGATAATATAACTAATAAAAATAATTAAATAATATATATAAAATATTAAAATAAATTTAAAATAAAAATAATAATTAAATAGTACAACCAGAAGCTTACATATAAGATTTCGCAGATACTCTAACAAAAAGGAAGACATTTGTAGGCCATCCAAAGTAATATGCTCTATTCACGCGGCCTGATTCAGTCGCATCCAATCCTGTTGCCTGTTGGTTCATCAGTCGTCCACCACTCGCGCTTACGTGCCATCTCTAGCTCTCGTCTTATCACCGACGTCCTATTTCATCGTGGTCCTTTTATTCTTTCCATATTCTCCATTTTCCCCAACCTCATCACCCGGAGGGGATAACTTATTTTCGTTGATTAGTAGATTAAATAAAATTAATAAAATATGGAAAAATAAAATTAATAAATATTCGTAATAATACTAATAAAAAATATTAATTATAATATAAATAATAATAAAATAAAAATGATAATAGTTCATTAAAAACTCTCGACCGACTCAAACGAAACAAAGTGACATTCAAATATATTTTATCTAATAAATATAATAATCATTTTCATAATAACCTTTGCGAGCCACAACCGACCACATATTCAAGTAAAATGAGCTGGTTGATACCTCCGGTCTGTATCGCTCCACTGAAAAGGACGAACTAAATGCGACGTACATTTTTAAAACTCAACGAGTCAGACGGTCTCGAATCTTATTACAAGAACGGTGCCGGTCGCCGATGCGTCAGCCTCCGACAATAGTCGGCCATGCGTCACCCGCCGAGAAAGACATAATATTTCCGCAGCCCATCGGGTATCAGTATCACCGTCTCGGGTGAGCTTTACAAGGTTGCAACACGTAAGTATAGGATGGTAATCTTGTGCCCTACTCGTCGTTTGCAGCTTTAGGAATCAGATTGAAGGCGGTAACATTCAAGTCCTTAGGGAGCTCCCTTGCTGGGAACACTTCACCAATAGCTTTCTTGCATCACTTGTTGATCGAGGTGGGCAGCAGAATTAACTAACGATGTTCGAAAATACGCCAGAAATTTTCATAAAATTTAAATAATAATAATAATAAAAGAAATTCGCAGTAAAATAGAATTAAGCGAAAGCGATTCCGTCAAAAAAAAATCAATGCATATGCCTTGCGCCTAATTGTTGGATATCTGTCATATGTACCAATTTAAGTACTTAACGCAAAAATTAGGAAGCCGTATTAATCAACACAAGCATTATATCAAGGTGGGGGTGGGGGAGAAGAAGAAGAAGAAAAAGAAGCGAAGTAAGCTAGATTTAGTCCAACCAAAACCACCGCCAACACACATAATTAAACACGTTAGGTATAGCCAGCCAATAGCGTCGCACCGTAACACACAATTATGTGGGAACGAACAATTGATTAATTGAAACAACACAATTGATGTGCCCGATCCATGCATGGTTTACATCATCTATTTATTATTAATACAACTTCAAAGAAAGAGACTGGTCGACAGAAACTTATCATGCTAATAATGCCAAAAAAAAAAATATATGCGTCCTTTCAATTTGATGTTTGGACTGGACTGCCTCCTCCAATCAAGATCGAGAATAATACTTAGTATTTGACTCACAGCCGCAAATTAATTCCTTATCTCTTCGTCTCCGGCCGGCCGCTTGTCTAGCTAGATGGCAAGCTAATTTCTTCTCCATATCTTACATATATAAATATATGTGGTATGGTGGTGGGGGTTCTTCTTCCTCGCCTTAGCAGAAATTTAATTACAGCAGGGTAGTTATATAAGCTTGCTGTACCTACACCACCTTATTCTGAAAATTAATTGAGATCATCATTAGATATATAACAAATGCTAAATTAAAGCACCAAAAAGAAAAAAAAAAGAAAAAAAGGGAAGAGAATATAATATATCGTGGGGGTGGGTCGATCGGTATATGACATGCGTGGGTATGTAACTTCGCTTAACGTTGTAATAGATGGTACTTTGTAACTGGCAAGCTGGTAAAATCAGAGTGTGAAGAAACAAAGGAAGGCGAAACAAGAAACAAATGAAGCAAGCGCCGCAGGCTGAAACGCCATTAAACTGGTTGATTCGGATTTACTTGGTCTACCGGGAGGAGGGTAATAATAATAAGGGAAATAAGGAACAATTGGGTTGGGAGGCGCTGGCACATTAGGATTATAACCGCCTCCTCCGCCAGCATATCCACCGCCACCCCCAGGTCCCTGTTGTACCGGTGGTGTGTAGCATCCGGTCTCACAAGCTGGTGTTGCTGGTGGAGGCAGAGCAGCAGGTGGAGGAGGGCACGGTACTACGACTACAGCGGGGGGTGGTGGTCGTATAACAGGTGGGGGCGGAGATGGTGGGGGGAGTGATGGTGGTGGCAGCGTTGGTACAGGTTGGCATGGATTTTCACATGCATCACACATTGTGCATTCCGGCATTTGATCTGCTTTAGAGATGGATGTTATTCTTGCTGATGTGACGTTGGTTGTGCAGGCGGTGATTGAGATGAAAATAATGGTGAACAGAGGGAAAGTGATTAATGACCCGTGGTCTGCCATTTTCTGACTGATGATTATTAGTTCGTTGTACAAGACTTAATAGTAGAATGGAGAAGATGGGGAAGAGTAAAGAGATCTGAGAACCAAGGGATAAGTAAAAGGTACACTTTATGGAGAAGAGTGGCTGGCCGCGCGGAGTGATGACTGATGAGATAACGAGTGAAACCTAGGGGGGGGGGGGAAGTGGGGGCATGGGTTTCTGTATCGATCGCCTTACGAGGCACATGCTCTATCTCTTACGTACGGCACCACATGATTATAAAAAGACAGAAACAGAGAAAAAAAATTTACTACAATATGAAAATAGGAAAAAGGTCTCACTCTTCTACACAATTATGAGCAGTTCAAGGTCCCATGCATGAATCATATAGTACTCCTGGACACCATTCCATTCCCCTTGTTTGTGTCCGCTGTAGGTAGGTGCCAGGGCCGTCTCACATGCATCTTATACCTATATTTCGTTTGTTTCTTCGGAGGTCATCTAAATCGATTTTAAACTAAGATTTTCCTATGAATTTTACTGTCACTAGTTTGTCGGTCGCTATATAAATGTAATTGATAGTAACTTAGTCTAGTAAGATGGAAGCGTTGTCTATTTCACGGCAGCACGGAAACACTTAACCTATTTTGTTATCCGCGAGCTAGAAATACCAAAGATGACCATAAGTGTTGTTGCTCTATTATTGTTGCCAGAGGTTAGGCGTTGCGTAGAGAGTCATTGCAGTGCTTGTTGTTGGCGGAGGAGCGCTACACTGAGATAGATGAGAGGAGATGAGGAGGAAGGGAGGAAGATAAAGGACAGACGTAGAATTTGGGCCATTATGTGACTGGCGGAGATGATGTTATTCTTGGCTTTATGCCTAAGGTATTCATATGTTTTGGAAGTATTAGATTTTCTATAGTGCATGAATTATAGCGAGCATATTGTTACAGGCCGCATCGAAAGGCCTGTATTAAAGTTCCCCCGGTCCTGAAATAATCTAGGATATTATTATATAGTCTAGATAAGTATGGAGAGATGTATAGGGTTCTACACTTTGTTAGATAATTCTAGAAGATTCTAGAAGAAGATGTCTCTAGATCATTCTCTACTTATATAGATGAGCATGGATAATTCTAGAAATCATAATGGAGCAATTTAGAAACCCTAATGGACTATTCTAGAAACTATAATGGACTTATTGGGCCATTCAAGAGAGAACTATTGGCCCGTCTCTAAAATCTTCCTAGATGAGGGGAAGAGGTGGATTTTCTCTTATAAAGATATATTTAGAGCTTCTCTCTCTCTATATATAATATAATCTCCATTTCTCTTTCTAAAAACTCTCTCTTGAGTTTTCTTATGAAGGGTTCGGTATGGTGGTCTTAAAGACATCTCTAACCTAAGTGGTGAGTACACTTGATGAGAAAGGTTGACTTAGTCTCTCAAGGAATGAGAAAAGACTAAGGCCGCACATAACTAGACTACGTGAAGAAGTTGGTGCATGACAAGTGGTATCAAAGTTCAGTTCTCAATGACCCACAATCCCGAATCATCATAAGTCACTCAAGGTGGTGATGTTGAGAAAAAGAAGAGATCAACGTCTACCTCCAAATCTCATGCCTTGAGTTTGGAGGAACTTCTTAAGAAGATGGATCACTCTATAACTATGTGCCAAGAGGATGTTTCCAACTTAAAAGAGAAGATGGACGGGTTGGAGAAGGAGGTGGAAGTCTCGGCTACCCACGAAGAGGTGCAAGGGCTAGTCAATGCCCTAGCCACCAAGGTCAGGGAGGAGATGATGGAGACCCATCACAAACTCATGGCTGATATGATGGCTTGTATGGACTAGCTAATGGTAGAGAACATTGTCCTAAAGGATTAGCTTGCCAAAATTGAGGCTGAATGTGCCCGAAGTAGAGAAGCGGTACCCCATGGAGTTGGAAGCTCAAGTGGGCCTATGCTGATGCTGGATACACCCCAACCTCAAAAGTACAAGAGTTTGAGGAACACAAAGGAGATTTATAAATTCCTTTACAACATTAAAAGGTACTTTTCCACCATTTATTTACTTGATGATAGTATGAAAATTACTAAAGAAGATGCTATGTTGTGGTGGCGAGCTCATCACCAAGATATTAAAAGGGGTGCTTGTGTAATAAGCACGTGGGATGAATTTAAGGCGGACCTGAAGAGGCACTTCTACATGGCTAATGCCGAGTTAGATGCTATGAGGAGACTCTGGAATCTCAAACACACAGGAACCATCAAGGAGTGTATCAAGGCATATAGCTCATTGATGCTAGAGATTTCCAACATGCCTGAGAAGAAAAGGTTGTTATACTTTATGGCTGGGTTGCAATCATGGGAGGAACAAGAGCTAAGGAGGAGGAATATTCAAGATCTTCCCACAACTTATCAGAAAGCTGAGTCCTTGATTGAGTACAAGTCCGAAAATAGAGACAAGGGCCATAAAGATAGCTCCAAAAAGGTGGGGGAGGCAAGCCCCACAAAACTAGTCCAAAGCACCACGAATGTAAGGGCAAGGACAAGGAGAAGGATCATAGTGGTAAAGAATTTTCAAAGTTCAAACAAGAATGCTTCATGTGTGGAGCCAATCACTTCCTTCGAGATTATCCCCAAAAGAAGGCCCTAAGCGCCATGATAGCAGGACACACCAAGAAGGAAAGCTCTGGTGAAGTTCAAATGGGGTCCTTAACGCTAACCAAATCCATTAACTATTTGTCGAAGGAGCACGCCAAAGGGTTGATGTATGCGGAGGTGAAGGTGAAAGGTGTCACTAGCAAAGCCTTGGTGGACACTGAAGCTTCTCACAACCTCCTTAGTCTAAAGGAGGCACAAAGGATGGATCTTAAAGTCACTCGAGAGTCGGGAAGGATGAAAGTAGTTAACTCCAACACTAGACCCATCCTTGTAGTAGCTTATGGAGTCCCGATCACCCTTGGCTCATGGCAAGGAAGGGTGAACTTTATGGTAACCAAGATGGATAACTACGACATGATGCTCAGTATAGAGTTCATGGATGTTGCAGCTCCACTCACCTTTCAAGAAGATAGCACCATGCGCTTAGGGAAAGGACAACAGTGTCACGTTGTTCCCTTAGTACAAGCAAAGGTGGAGCCCCATTCTTAGCCATTCAATTCTCAAAATGGTTTAAGAAGGGGGAAGTCTGCTACTTGGCTTTGGTTATTGAGGAGGAGTCTCCATAACCAATGGAGATGCCTAAAGAAATATAGCAGGTCCTTCATGAGTTCAAGGAGGTAATTCCCGCTGAGCTACCGAAGAAGCTTCCACCTAGGAGGGAGGTGGTTCATGCTATCGAGTTAGAGCCAGGAGCCAAGTCACCATCAAGGAGTCCCTACCAAATGAGCCCTCCAGGGTTAAAAGATTTGAGGAAGTAGTTGAAGGAACTACTTGATGCTAGGTTCGTCAAAGCCCCTTATGGTGCCCCAGTATTATTCTAGAAGAAGCAAGATGGCTCTCTTCGAATGTATATGGATTATAGGGCATTCAATAAAATCACGGTGAAAAACAAGTACCCATTACCTTTGATAAATGATTTTTTTGACCGACTCAGAAAGGTTAGGTACTTCACCGAGATGGATATTTGATCGAGGTATTGGAAAGTGAGGATTGCCAAAGGAGATGAGGCTAAGACCACTTGTGTAACAAGGTATGGTTCTTTTGAGTTTCTTATCATGCCATTTGGTCTTACAAATGCCCCAGCTACATTTTATACTTTTATGAAGAAGATATTACACCCCTACTTGGATAAGTTTGTGGTGATATATCTAGATGATCTTGTGGTGTATAGTGAGTCCCTCATAGAGCATGTAGAGCATTTTAAGGTTGCTTTCTTATTACTTCAGGAAAATGAGCTCTATGTAAAGAAGGAAAAATGCTCCTTCGCTCTCATCGAAGTGAATTTCTTAGGTCACTTCATTAGAGATGGGAAGATTAGGATGGATATTACTAAGGTCTAAGCTATTCAAGAATGGGAAGCCCTGAGGAATGTGTCGGAGCTACAAAGTTTCCTTGGGTTGGTCAATTGCTATCACAGATTCATCCTAGGGTATTTAGGAAGGGCCACACCCCTCATAGACTGATTAAAGAAGAAGATCCCATAGAGTTAGGATGAGGAGTGTGTTAAGGCCTTTGAGGATTTGAAGAAGGTAGTGATGGAAGAGCCAATTGTATACCTTCCTAACTACTCAAAATAGTTTGAAGTACACTTGAATGCCTCTGACTATGCCATTGGAGGGGTACTTATGCAAGAGAGGTATCCAATTACCATTGAGAGTCTCAAACAGAATGAGATAGAGAGGTGGTATCCTGTTCATGATAAGAGATAACTGCCATCTATAACACCTTAAAATATACTATTGAAAAATTTTATTTTAAGCGGAAGCTTATAATCAAATAGTTGGGTGTTACCGTTGTAATTGACATAAAGCTGGCTTACCCCACCATCCTTATGTCAATCATAAGATAAAATGATTAGAAATTTTAAAACATAATAGTAAGAAATGAGATAACTTTTAATAACATCAAATAAGCATTTGGAGATCAACTCCGATTACAATATCAAAATACAACAAAAGGGATCACATGGGACTAAAAGTCTAAAAAAGTATCTGGATAAAACTATCATCCAAATAACATGACTCTGGGCTGTCTGCTCGTTAGATTGAGCATCACCCATGACACAAATGATTAGTACACTACATACTGAGTAAGGCAATAACACAATCAAGTAGGGTTACAAGAATTCTTCTAAGAAAATCATAGATGCGTAAATCAAAAAATGCTAGATAATTATTTATTCCATGTCTTTCATTAGATATACCATATTTCAATATTTTATTTACGTTGAGTTCAGAAACCCCACTATTCTTAAACCGGTGGAATGGTCTGAAACACCTCTCCGGGCAAACACACCCGAGCCACTATTATTATTCGGTGGAATGGAGCCAACACCTCTCAGAGTAAAATACTCCTAAGCCACTATTATTAAACTAATGGAACAGTCTGAAGCACCTCTCAGGAATAATACACTCGAGCCACTATTATTATCTAGTGGAACGAACTCAACACCTCGGTCCTGACTTGTGTAGTCTTCCACTTTACATGATTAGTATCTTTTCATTTATACTTTATCTCTCAGTTATATTTTCATTTACATTGAGTATGGGGCCCCACTATTGAATATGGTGCCCCACTATTCTTCATCTGGTAGAACGGACTGATGCACTTCTTGGGAATAACACACCCAAGCCACTATTATTATCTAGTGGAACTGACCCATATAAACACCTCAACCTCACTCATGTGATCTTTCACTTTAAATGATTAGTATCTTATTCAGAGTTGATTGTATATTATCATGCTGAACTCATAAATATGTAAGACATATAATTAAACAACATAAGTACTGCCATGTAATTATCCTCAAATGATCATAATACCCTCAAGGTAGTCAAGACAATCGAATTCTCCCAAAGCCTTATGAAATCCAAAACATATAAATTTTCAATCATTATCCGAAGTATATATCCTCAATTTTTCATAGATATCCTGTATCCGATAATATACCTAAATATGAACTTACATAATTTCATTACTCTCAAGAATATCATTTCATAACATTTTCGTATATACTTTACTTAATACAACATACTCAATACAAAATCACATACAAAAATACATGTATCACATAAAACCCTAGCTATGACATATATCCTTATCAACAAGAACATCAGGCTCTATGCACATAAATCCTAGACCTCCTCTGAGATCACCAGAAGATCACCTACAAAAATAAGATAAAAATACAATTAGGATTGAAGATTAAAATTGAGAGGGAAGTTAAGGTAGAGGAGGGTAAACATAGAATTAATAAGATTCAAGTGGAAGCTTGAATTATATGGAAGTGTAGATAAATGTGCAGTGGAGCTATTGTTAAATTTTAGTGGTGTTTGGACAAGGTTTGGGATTGAAAATAGGGGTACACGACCAAAATGGAAAGTTGTGTGGCCATGTAGTAGGCGATGCAGCTTTTGGTTAAGAGAACAAATGGTGCATGGCTAGGCAGTGCAAAGGTTGCATGGATATGTAGCAACAATGCGCAATAGGTCGAGAGGAGAAAAGACACACGGTTTGGCAGTGCAAGAGTTGCACAGCTGTGTAACACTAGGCTGAGAGGAAAAAAGATGCACGACCAAGCTGTGCGAAGGTAACACAGTTATGTAGTAGAGGATTGTAAGTGTTGCAAGGCCGTGGAGAAAGCGGTGCACAGGCCATGCACTTTGAAATGTTGTGTCGCATGAGAGGAAGAAGGAGGGGAAAGAGGTGGAGGTCAAAAATAATGGGGAAGGTTGGGGCGACCTTTGTGGTCAATCTACCGGCTAAAGGGCAGTGAGTGGTGGCCAAGGTAGTACTCGGTGGTGGATTAGATGGTGCAAAAGCCAAAAATAGGGAAGCAAAAAGGAGGAACAAGAAGAAAGAAGAAAGAAGAAGAGAAAAAGGTCAGGGAGGTGATGGACGACAATAAAATAGAGGGATGGAGGGGGTGTATATACTAGTATATTGGCATGCCATGGAGGAGAAAAATGGTAGGAGAGTGGTGGCGTGCAAATAGGAAAAAAGTACAGAGGATGATGGAGATGATGGTAGTGCATGAGGATGATGAAGGTAGCAAGGGAGGAAGTAGAGGGTGATGGTGATGGTTTTAGTGAGGGTGGTGCACAAAGGAGACATGCACAGGAGATAAAAGTGGAGAAGGTGATGATGGTGGCTGACGGGTGAAACAAATTAGCTGCAAGAAGAAGTGGAGTGATGGTGAGATGATGGTGGTTTGTGTGTGGTGATGCGTTAAGGTGCAATAGAGGCACGAGGGTGGCACGGTGATGGTGAGAGGATGCATGTGGGAGACAAGGTGATGGGTATGGTGTAGAGGAGCCAAACTCCTTCATGCCATAGGGGAAAAATGGCCTAGGAGAATAAGGAAAAAGAAAAGAAATAGAAAATGGAAGAAGAGGGAAGAAAGGAAGAAAAAAAAATGAGAAAGAAAATGATTAGATTAGGTGATTTTAGATTAGCCAAGTAATTAGGATTAGCAGAAATTTTAGTGGGTTTTGATTTTGGTTTATGAATTACAGTTTATCTGAGTCAAGGTTTCGGTTTTAATTAAATTTTTGGGATTAAAAAATTTGGTTAAGGATAAAAATTAGATTTCTTGAGATTAAAATCAAATTAGGGCATTAATAATGTGGAATTAGGCTAAGAAAAATTTTGGGGTATTACACCGTCATCCACTATTTTTGAGTTTGGAGACACTATCTTCTAGGAAGTGAGTTCATCATCAAGATAACTAAAGTTGCAACAAGATACTTCCATAATAAAAAAAAGCTGAGCCCCAAGAAAGCCTTTTGGCAGGACTTCCTAGTAGAATTTGATTACAAGATGGACTAAAAGCCTGGCAGTGCCCAATGTGATGGCTAATGCCTTGAGCTACAAGACGATGCTTGATAGTATAAGTAGTCTCATAGGCAATATCCTTGATCAAGTCAAGGAGGGAATGATACACGATGCCTTTATTCGGAGCTTGATGTAGATGGCAAAGGAAGGAAAGACTTGAAGATTCTAGAAACATGAGAAATCCCTCTACACTGTTGGAAACCACCTCTAAATACCTAGATGGGGGAGCTTACAGAGGGACATCATGAAGAAGGGTCATTAATCAAAATATACCGGACACTCAAGTATGAGACGGACACTAGCTCTTATTGAAGATGCTTATTATTGGCCACAAATGTGGGATGATGTTGAAAGGTATGTGAGGACTTGTCTTGTTTGCCAATAAGACACGAACAAGCAAAGATGCCCCACCAGATTGTTGGAGCCCTAACCCACTCTTGAAAGACCTTAGGAGAGTGTCTCTACGGACTTTATTTCAGCACTAATAATGTTTGAAGGGTACATGGTGGTGGTTGATAGGTTAAGCAAATATGGGACATTCATTCTAGCACCAAGGGATTGTATCATAGATTTGTGTGCCCAGCTATTCTTTAGGAGTGTCGTGAAGTATTGGGGGTTACTGAAGTCCATCATCAATGACAGGGATCCCCACTTCATTGCCAAGTTTTGGAGGGAGCTACTCAAGATGATGGGGTCCGAGCTTCATTTTTCTACAAGTTTTCACCCCTAGACGGATGGGTAGACTGAAAGGGTGAATGCTTTTGTAGAGATATGCCTAAGGTACTTTGTGAGTGTCAATCAGAAGGATTGGGCCAAGTTTATTGATGTGGCTTAATTCTCTTATGAACTTTAGAGGAGTGAGTCTACTAGGCATAGTCCATTCTAGTTGGTCATGGGGTACCAACCCCTCACTCCACACAGAGTGGCTAAGGGATACAAGGGGAGTAGTCCCGCAACACACTCTTTTATGCATGGATGGTTGGAGCAGCTTGACCTATCTAAGGCACAACTAGAGAAGGCTTTGAAAAAGATGAAAAAGTGGACAGACAAGGATTGAAAGGCCTTTGGAGTTCAAGGAAGGAGACTTGGTAATGGTGAAGTTGTCTCCATAGGTGTTCAAGGCTTACCGCCAAGTTTACAAAGGCTTAGAGGTGTCCTACTTTATAGAGCTGCCCCCAAAATTGAAGGTTTATCCAATCTTCTATGTGAGCATGCTCAAGCCTTACCATGAAGATAATGAAGACCTGGCTAGAGAAGAAAGCAAGCGTGTGCCACCTACAAATGTGACATCCTTCAATCATGAGGTTGAGAAGATTCTGGCCGACTAAGTAATCAAGAAAAGAGGGATTTCAAATTGCAAAGCATACTCCATCAAATGGAAAGGGCTACCTAAGAGCCAAAACAGCTAGGAAAAGGTAGAAGACTTGTGGCAGTTCCAGGAGGCCATCCATAATTATCTATCTTCAATCATTTCCAAGGATAATGATGACTTCAATGGGGGAGAAAGTTACAGGCTGCATCGAAAGGATTTCATTGAGGTTCCGCCAGTCCTAGAATAATCTAGAATATCATTGTACAGTCTAGATAAGTATGGAGAGATGTATATGGTTTTACACTCTCGTAGATGATTCTAGAAGGTTCTAGAGAGGGATGTCTCTAAATCCTTCTCCACTTGTATAGATGAGCATGGATAATTTTAGAAACCCTAATAGATTATTGTAGAAATCATAATGGACCTATTAGGCCATTCTAGAGAGATTTGTTAGGCCTGCCTCTAGAATCTTCTTAGAGGAGAGGAAAGGGTAGATATTCTCTTATAAATAGAGGGGGTAGAGGCATTTGAAAATAATCAAACAAGAGCTATATTTGAACCTTCTCTCTCTCTCTCTCTCTATAATACAATCTCCTTTTCTCTCTCTAAAAACTCTCTCTAGAGTTCTATTGTAAAAGGTTCAGTGTGGTGGTTTCGAAGGCATCTCTAGCCTAAATTTTGAGTACGCTTGAGGAGGAAGGATAACTTAGTCTTTCAAGGAATGAGAAAACACTAAGGCCACATGTGGCTAGACTAGGTGAAAAAGTTGGTGCATGATAATATGTTTTACTAAAGTTGGGGTAGAAAGTGGGTCATAGTATAAATAAACTTTGCAAATTTCAGGAAGCAGTCGATTATAGTGTTATTATCCATATATTCCTCTCTTTGATGTAGTAAGAGTTCACCTATCTAACCTATAAGACTTGCTTCTTGGGCTATAAATGAGTTGAACCAAGCCAAATACCTCCAGGATCGAATTCATTTAACAAGTGAGCTAAGCTGATCTCATGAACTAAAACCATAAAATGAGCTAAACTTCACTTTTTCAAGCTCGAGCTTGTCTCATTAATAAACAAGCCAAAAATTAACGCTTAAGCTCAACTTATTTAAGTAAATAAATGAGCCAAAATAAGCTTTTAACAAGTCGAATCGAGTTAAGTTGAATATTGAGCTATCTCACCTCATTTATAACCCTACTTGCTTCATCCTAGCTACCTACCATAAAAGTATTCCTTAGGCCACTAGGTTGCATGTTTTTAGTTCCATGAATCTGAGCTTGCCTTCTTTTTTAGGCAGACAGGTCTTATCCTAAGAGATAGACTCCTTTTTGACTTGTAAACCCTAGACCAAAGATATGGAATTGATCTTTTGTATAACTTTCTCTGATAAAAATAAAATATAAAGGCTCCAATGGGCTTGGAGGCTAAAGAGCACCAATTATAATCGTTTGATTCTACATATTGTGCTAATTAGCTTGGATTTCCATGCTTGGACCTAAGTAGTAAAAATTTTCAATTAAAGGTTTGTGATCAAGATACATGATCTTTAGTGCCACCAAGGGAATCCCTAAATACCTAACAGGGACGACACCTTCTAGGGAATGGAATAAATCTTAGATCTTTTATCTTTCTCCTTGAGGAATAAACAAACTATAGTAAAATTTTAATTCCCAATTACTACATAGAAGGTATTGAATTTTAGTTCAAATTGATCTAAAAAATGTTGGGACATCCTATAAGCAATTGCAACTAAGAAGGCATCACCATGGCTGACAAATAATGAGTGATCAATAAAAGATTGATTGGTTTAACTTGTTTACATTTGGGGTGAGGCTTGAATAGGGGGTCAATCTAGAGTCCCTCCATGGATTTGTTACAAAAAAGATATAGGGAAAGGGGCCTCCCAAGCATAGACATCTTTTAGACTCAAAAAGTGGATGAAGAGAGCCATTAAAGAGTAAAGAGTATCTAAATGTGCAAACACATCTAAGAATCAAACAAAAAAAATTGTATAAGGAAGTGAAGAGTTGAAAGCACATCCCCCAAAAATTCCCAATTCACTATAGCATAACCTTACACATATCTAGCTTGAACAATCAAGGATAAGATATGTATTTTATGGCATACCATTTGACTAAGTATATTGTAAGAAGGATGTTGTCGATAATACTTCTACCTTCTACAAAAGATGTCTATGCATCACTCACCAAGAAAGGAAAAGTATTATGTAACCTATTAGTTATCACCTTCACAGTGAGCTTATATAAGAGGTTATAGAATGTAATAGTGGTAATTTCATGGCTTATTGGTGTTAGTAACATTAGGAATAAGATGACTATTATAACATTCAAGTCCTTAGGGATCTCTCTTGTTGTGGACATATCAACAATAGCTTTTCAAAAATTGTTTCTAATGACATGGGCACAGTGCTTGAAGAAATATGCCTTATAATTGTCATATCCAGAAGCCTTATCATTGTTCATCAAAAACTAAGGTTTTTTTTATTATATAACTTCAGCCTTATCAGCTGGCGCCAATAAAGATTGTTGGTTCTCCAAAGTCAAATGAGGACCCATTGACATAATATTATATCTGAAATGGCCATATGACAAAAGGGTAATTCCCAAAATATCCATATAAAAGTAAAGAAAAAGATGGTAAATAGCTCTTTAGTATGTGCATATTTTACCATCCTCATCCATTAACTAGGCAATTTGGTTAGAGTGCCTTCTCATTTTAACATAAGAATAGAAAAAGTGATTGTTTCTAACACCTAATTTAATTTAATTGATTTGATCTTTTTGTTGGAAAAAGATTTCCTTATAGTAAATAAGGCATTTATCATAGCCCAATGCATATTTTTACTATTGAGCTAGGCTAGTGTTTAAGAAGGATTATTACATGTGTTGTTGGATATGTTGTAGTGTTACCTTGCCTTTATAACTCTTTCATCAAGGCAACCAAATTTATGACTATTGAGTTCTTTAAAAGGTTGTTTCAACTTTTTTAGTTGAAAAAGCACGGATCTTATAGAAGGTGTGTTGGGTTCCCACTATCAACTAACTTGGACAATGAGTGAGAAATTTTGCATCCATGGTCCACGTGTTTAAGAACTTAAAAAGATTTGGTCCTCCTAGCACTTTATCACCCAAATTAAGGCATGTGGCCACGTGATTGGAAATACGAAGGGAATTAAAGTGGTTTATGGATCCACTAAAAGTGTCTAGCTAAAAAGCGTTATAAGACTAGGTGAGATAAACACTCATATATCTACTATTTTACATGGTGAGGGTATTAACGTAATTCTAAAGTCCTCCATATTGATGATTTTAAAGGGTATCCATGGATAATTTTATTATGGTTTAGAACACCATTGAAATCTCCCATTAGAACCACTGATTCATTACTTGGGCAATAATGAGTCAACTAGTCCCATAGTTCTTTCCTACCTTTTCCATCATTGAGAGTTTCCATCATTGAGAGCATAGATGAAACCACATATAAATGATTTTAACATAGTGAGATGTCAGATATGGAATAAAATACCCTAAGAGCTTCAAGGATTTTTACTACTTACCAAGTGTTTGGGACCCTCCTACCTATGCACAACCATTAGGACGCAAAGAAAAATAATGGAGCCATTTCCACCTCATGAGTTGAGTCTCAATATTCTTAGCTTTAATTTCCTTTAGCCTTATTTCAACTAGTCTAGAAAAGGTAATTTTATTTTTTAAAATCCAACTATTCACCTTATAGTGCTTAGAGGTGTCATTAAGACCCTTTTATGTCCCAACAACCTAGCTTCATGATAAGTGGATTTGAAAATATAGTTTAAGAATATCCTCAATGGCACTATTTCCTCTAACCACTTTGAACAAAGTATTCACTCAATGTGTATCATCTATATGGATATATATCAAACTCCTTTTCTATAGTAGTAACATTGGTAAGAGATTGCTTCTAGCTTAATGTTGTGTGTGGTTTCATAGTAAGGCCTTAGGTGAGTTGAGTTAGAATAGGTTGAGGGTTAGTTTATACTACAAAAGTGGCATATTGTTGTGACTTGTGATGGAGGTATTGAGTTTAGTGGAAGGAGCAAGACTAGTTAGTTTGCTACTCACCTTAACCCATTATTATGTGATGAACTTTGGATACTGTGATGGCCTTTCCTTAAGCTTGCAAAAAGTAATAGTGTGGCCAAACCAATTGCAAGTCGTGTAGTGTTGCAATCTCCATTCATAATGATCTTCCTAGGTATAGGTACTACCACCTAGTTTTTTAATATATATGGTATCTAGGAAAGGCTGTTGCATTTTTGTAACACTCCACTTTGCAAAAAAAACCTTTAATTTTATTTTAATTACTTTATTTTAGTTAAATATTAGTTTTATAAATATTTTTATTAAATTATTGAATTATTTTTATGGTTTTATTGACAATTTTAAATTTATGATGAGATTTATTTAATCTTTTGTTATTATGGATAATTCTAGGTAAATTTGTTAAGGACTATAATTTTATTGAATTCATGTGATCAAATTTTGTTTAAAATAAATGTTTTTTTTATTGTGTTTTTCTATTTTAATATTTTAAATTTGTTTTTAAGTATAACTTTGTTGTATGATTATGACTCTATTTTAGGGTTATATTTTGTTAACAAAAATAGATTATTTTAGATTACAAAAAGTAGTAAAAGAATTTTAATAATGTTTATCTATAGAAAATATATACTTTTTTAAATTTATTTGTTTTTATGAGGTTGTTAAAATCTTTAAAAAAATTAAACTTAAGGTTTCCATAACAAAAATTATGATTTTCCTTTTAAAAATAATTTTTCTTCCATTTTTTCATTTTTGTTTATAGAGGACATTTTCAAATATAGTTAAATTATTATTAGTAGTTCAGAATTTTATAAAAAGAAAATTTATTTTATCACATCTTTACCCAACAGTTTTTATTAAATGAATATTATATAAAATCACCATTTATCATATATTAGATATTTTGTAAAAAAAAAAATCTCAATACTGATCGACTAAGGCCTCCCTTCTTTTTTTTTTCTCTCTCTCTTTCTATTCATTTTTTTTATGCAAAACCGAATCCAAACCCCAACTATGAACTCCCTCCTCCTACTCCTTTCATTGTCAAACCATATCATAGCAAACCACAACTACGGATGACATCAACGACAACATCTAGACAACAACAACAATGTAAAAGTAGCAATAGGTTATACCACAGTCTGACCACCTCTAGCGACGTTCAACATCGACAAACATTCCCGACCTCAAGTAATGTTCCAACGATCCTCACCTAGTTTATTTTGGATGATTTCATTTGCTATACATTACCCTAAACCTTAACTTTTATTTTGATTAATTTTGAATGAATTAGCTTATGATAAGCTAAATTGATTGTTGAATTGAGTATGTATGTTTTATGATTAATATGGATGGGTTGATTGTGAAATTTGTGGTTGATTTATGAACATTTGGATTTTTAACATACTGAAACTGCATTCCTCAAATTTATCCTATTGAGATATTTTGTATAATTTGATTGTACAATATACTTTAAAATGTATTTAATTTTATGTTGCAAGTATCAATTTGAGAATTTTGTGAGAAATCAATCGAAATTAAATTTAGGGATTGCTATTTGTGGGAAAATAGATTTCCTTAATCATGTATATAGTAAGTATCCATACCAAGTAACAAGGTATGAACCTATTGATAGTCCTATGTCTACGTTTGAAGAGGAAAAATAATGATGAGATCAATGATGATGATGATGATGAGCAAATTATACATCATTATCATGCGCAACATAACTTGAAGAAAAAAAGTATTTTTTTTTCAATCTTCCATATTGGTAACATCATCACATTTGTCACAACTTGGATATAATGTATATAGAGAAGAATATATGCGACAATTTGTTAAGAACCTTGTTAGGGGTTGATAGGAAGTCAAAAGGCAATTATCAATAGCACATTGATTTAAAGGCTATTGGGATATGAAAATATTTACACTAGATTGAGCTTCCTAATGACAAATATGTTTTGCCTGATGGATGTTATACAATGAATCGTGATGAGAAGGTTTATTTTTTCTAAGCTTAGCGGGACATTAAAGTTCTTTATGGATATGCATCTAACATCTCTAGATGTGTTAGTTTGAAAGATAAAAGATTGTTTAACCTTTAAAGCCATGATAACCACATATTAATCCAAGATTTTATTCCAATTGAATTAAGAGCATCCATGTCTTCTGAGGTTGTTGGACTTATATCAAAGTTGTCATTGTTTTTTAAATCCATATGTTGTAAAGAGCATGACTTGCAAAGCTTGATAATTTTCACCAACATGTTTTAACATTGTGCCACATGGGAAAAAAATTTTCCTACAAGATTTTTTTACCACCATGGTTCATCTCATTGTGCATCTACTAGAGCAAGTAAAATACATTGGCCCAATTCAATACACTTGAATGTATCCTATTGAATAGTAAATACAATTTTACTTTATTAGTACGCTTCTTTTTATTGATTAAATCATTATATTTATTATTTTATTTCATAGGTGTTTGGTAACGTTAAAATCATACGTGCATAATATAGCTTATCTTGAAGGTTATATAGCAGAAGGATACAACATCCATGAATGTTTAATGTTTTGCTGTCATTATTTTGGAGATGTTGAGACTTTGTTTAATCGAGTATCAAGGAATGGTGTTTTTTTCTAAGGCTTTGATAAATACTTGTTCAATACTAGTGAAAGATCATCAGGGAAGATTTATTTCCCCTATTTATATGATTTAAGTTTGAAGAAAGCTCATCTTTATGTGCTAATCCAACTCAACCATTTTGAAGCACATCACTGGTAATATTGTGCATAACATTAGTAAGTTGGTTGTTGTTTTCATTTTATTTAAACTTAATTTTATTATCTGATTCTAGCCAATTCATATGTGAGAAGCAACGAGCCAATAGACATTCTAGGCTTGATGATAATACCGAAAGAAAATGGCTAGTCGAAGAGTTTCATCATTGGATTCAATGAAAGGTAGCTTAATATTTGCATAGCAAAGATTGTTTATTAAATGAATAAAGTGACAAGTTACATATAAAAAATATAGGTGTGAACATATTATTCTAGGTGAAACTGTTTGATGGTGACACATAAGAATGACAAATTCTAAAGGCCTCGACATAGGTACCTAACAATTTGGTTAAACAAATGAAATCCTTCATCGCGAGGGGGAATTGATTTCACGCAATGAAATATAATGAGCCAAGAAAACTCAAAACTCTATGGTGATTGTATTAGCGAAAGGAAGGAAATATTATGGAAAGACTAGAGGGATTTATGAATTGGACTACTATAATAGTTGTAAAGTGGTTTTATTTTGTTGTGAATGGGTGAAAGTTAATTAAAGCGGAGGGTTGAGGCATGATAACAACGAATTTACTTTAGTGAATTTTAACCACTTAATACATATGGGAAAGGAACTAAAAGATGATCTATTTGTTCTTGCATCTCAGGAAATTCAATTCATCTATGTTAATATATGGTAAACATGATGATTGGTTTGATATCATTGAAATGAAGCCAAGAGAGTTATATCGGTTGGGAGTACCAACACAAGAAGTATATGATGAAGATGATCATTGCTATCCTCAATATATTTCTTTTTCTAATTTTTGATTATCAAATATTATTTTGATTTAATGTGTTTTTATTGATCTTAGTTGTTTTGTGTGTTTTATAATACCCATTAAACTTAGTACGCCAACATTGTTTGTTTTTCTATAAGTTATACTTTTGTTTGTACTTACACTATTATGATAAATATCTTTAGTTTTATTTGAATATGTTATATATTGTTGTTTATTAGGCATGTTTTACTCTAGAATAGTATAAAAAAGAATAAAATTTAATCCACGAGCATCTTCATCACTTCTTTCTACATCATCAGATGCTAGTCTAAGATGTGCGATAGATAATGCTAGTTGCCCACCATCACTAGATGATGTTGAACATGCTCAAGATTCTATGTCTATTGGTTTCTCAACTAATTGGTTTCCTATCACTACACTTACCACACCACCACCCTTAGAAGCGCAATCTGATGAAGAACAAATCCATGGTGATACATCAAGTGGAAACAGACATAAAATATCTAATGGCATTAATGATTTTGTTGAGCTTATTGGCAAGTGTTTTTATTTATTTAATTTAACATCATTCACTCAATGTTTATCATGATAATAACTATTATATATATCCTAATTCTGAGGGAAACATAACACGTTAATATGATGAGGTCTTAAAGGAAGATACACGGGGCCTCAAATATGGTAAGAAGTTGATAGTAATCACCTATTCCAACCAATTCAAAAGTCAAGAAAAATCTTCACCACTTGGCTGGCAAAAGTTGCAACAAAAGCATATTAGTGTCCTTATGACATAAGAGATTGGCGTAAAGTGTATGCCTCATGGTATGTCAATATGATGACATAAGAATTTTGTTTGAGTATTACTTAGTACTCTTTTCATTAGATTAATAATTTTTTGTTTTCTATGCTATTCATATATTTTCTTTTCTTTTTTGCATTATGTAGAGTAAGTTTCATATTCCTTCTAGAAATGTAATGGACACATTTTATTTGAGTAAGATTGGAATCAAAGTAAAAGATAAAAGACATACTTTGAAGGCCATATTTAAACTCCTAAGGGAAACAAAACAAAAAGTACTTTCAAATTCAACGAAAGCAAATGTTCCTCATAGTCAATTGGTCCAGATGGTTGACTTTTAGTTCTCTAAGGATGGGTCAATATGTAAGATATTTGAAATACAAACTGCAATATTAGTAAAAAAAAATTAATTTTAAACTATTTTTTAAACTTATGTGCTTTGGTTATGTAGGAAACATCTAAAGGTATAAAAATGGGGGATGTTGAGCTATTTATAGCAATCCATAGACGTGCAAATGGGGATTACTCAAGGCATTCAAAATCAAAAGAGTTTGTGGCCGGTACTCTTATATATAGATCTACTCATTGTTATCTTTATTTTTTTAGATATATTAAATGTATTATTTTAGGTTTGTTGTTTTTTCTTTATTTCATTTCCCTTGTGCAGGATGTTGTCATGGATTTTGTAAATCAAAGAACTGGAAGTGATATTATAAATGAAAACAACATAGATGTGCAAAAAGATGCTATGTAGAATTTATATAAAAAGAAATCATAGTGGTAAAGTGTTTAATTATAGACATGGATCTACCCCATTAAAATTAGAGTTATAAAATCCAGAAGTATAAGAGTCGAGTGGAGAAGCCATGGTTTCCATGCAACAAAACCATGAAGAAGGTTTAGCTTCCATGACCAAAAAGGATGAAGATGTCATGGATGCCATAATGCAAAAACATAATGAAGCTATAGTTGTGGTGCTATAGAAGTATGAACAAATTGTTGTTTCTATGAATCAACAAATTGATGCACTTACCTGCATGCAACAACAATTGAATGAGTGGATGAGAGGAATAAACAATGCACAGGTAGCCAACAATTTTATAGGTTCTCTATCTTGTGATTCTGTACTATATTCATGCTATTTTTATGCTAGTTTATACTATTTTTATGTTGTTTTTAGTCTAGTTGAAGTTTTTTTCTACTAGAAACCTACAATACTAACTTAGGGAGAGCACAAATGTAAAGAGATTTAGGCAGAAAAATATGTTGGTAATCTTCAAATCCAATACAATCCTAGCCATATGTATCCCTAAGATTTTTAACTAACTTATACTAAGTTTTAACCTTCAAATTATGTAAAAAAGATTAAATAAATAGAAAACCAAATATGGTATTACAATTCATAAATCAGGTCAACACATAAGAAATTTGCTTCCGAAAGTGCTTAGAAACGCATCCAAACTTATCTAACATGATTATACTTTGTTAAAATTGAATTTTTGAAGATATTACCACTCTGCAAGCATGCTTATAAGGGGAAAATAAATCAATTACTTGTTTAAAATAATACATGTAGATCAGTTACAAAAGTAAGACAAAGCATGAAGAATAAATGTGCTTTTATGATTAAGTAAAACCTATAAAACTTTGTCAAATTTGTTCTCACTTTGTGTGCTCAAATTTCCATTATTTTTTAGGTCTAAAAACATGCATTTATCCAATTAAATAAAATAATAGGATATGATTAACAACCTATAATCAGACTTTCATAAATCACAAGCAACTTGTAGAAACAAATTCAGCTTAACACAATTGAATCTATACCTTTCTAACTTTTTTGTTGAACCTACCTTAGGCAGTAATTGTCTGGAAAAAAATACCATGTTGATTGGGAACTAAAATCAATACAAATAAATATCAAATATAAAATTAGAATATAGGCACAAAACGTATTGTTATCAAGTTTGATATATATGTTACGAGTTTTATAGGTAGGAGGCTTTAAGTTTTTCCCTAGATGATTTGTGACGGTTTTTTGTAGGTTTTTCTAGTTTGTTGTTTGAATTTGTGTAATGACTAGAACTTTTATATATATGTTAAGAGTTTTAATTTATTTAAAAATATGTATTGGTTATATAGTAATAGTAATTTGCACTGCTGTTTTATGACACAAATGGATGCTTCAAGACACAATAGTAAAGAAGATAATATGCAAGTGAGCTTAGAAAACTATTCTTGACCTTTATTATTGAGTGAGGAATGTCAATTTGATATTTTGTAGCTTTTGATTCTAATCAAGACATATCAGAAATTGGTCTCATTTTGATGCAAATTGAGAATTAATGTAATCTTACATTAGATATGTCTATGAACATTAATGTTTAATTATGTTTTAGCAAGAAAAAATGATCAAGTTATATTGATTTGTTTATTATATATATGTATAGTCAAATTAGTAGGTAACTCTTAAGAATCTTGGTGTAAGATAATATCACTAATCGGTTATGCTTGTAGGATAGGAATACAAAATCAAGGCTGCTTAGTAAACGTCCCCAAAGATTTTTTATTTTAAGTAATATATATAGGGATGATTATCATATGTTGGTAACATATTTTAGAGACTGTTATAAACTGTCCCAAATATCATTTTTACAAGATACAATATACATAAAAAAATTAGGAATGTTTAATAACTGACCTAAAACTTGTTTATCAATGGTTGCAAGAACCATCACCAGACTGCTCCCTATGCTTTCTCAAGGGACGATTCTAGGAATTATCGGTATAACATTAGGGGCGGTTATTAAATGTCACAAATAGATTTATAATCATCCCAATATCCGTGCTCCCAGTAGTGTTTGATGTAGGTATATTCGAGACTATTTATATTTTTTAAATATAAATCAAGTACTAAATCTAGAATTTCATTTATTATTTTATGCTTTGATGATTGCTATTAATGTTAGTATTCTATTGTAACTAAATTTTAACATTGATATTATTATTTTTTGTATTATATTGTAACATGAAATTTAATTTGGTATTAAAATTTGTTATTAAAAGACCTGTAACTATTATATTATATATAGCAATCATATATGGTGTTTACGATTATAATTTTATTATTGTTAGTATTATGTCATTAACCGTCCTATGTTATAGTTATTAGTATTATTTATTTTATTTTTAGTTTTAACATTATTGTTTCTTAGTAGTATATTAATGTTAACATGAAATTATATCTAGTACTTTATTACTATTTGTATAATTGGAAATTTAATCTAGTATTCAAATTGGATAGCAAAATACAAAAATTATAATTGTAACAATTTTAATATTACTGTAAATTAAACATGATATGTGTCATATTGTCATCAATATTAGCATTAAATCTATAGATTATATTATAAATATAAAGTAAACCTAGTACTAAAGGCAAGATATTATTATTATTATTATTATTATTATTATTATTATTATTATTATTATTATTATTTTGATATGTTTGTTAGCATTAGATTGCTATTGTATTAGTTTTTCAATGTCAGATGCATGGATGTTCATAATCAAATATCTGTTTTCACCATATTGGATATTCGTTCCACATCTCTTAGACAGGATATCAGAATTTTTTAAATATCTAGAAATACAGATCATATTTTAAATATATCTTATATCTGTATGAAAATACTATTTAAACATGTTCAATAATTTTTACATAAAATTTTTTAAAACAAATATCGCATATCGGTTAATATTTATATCTATACTCATATGAGTATTTTATTTTATCTAAAACGAGTATTAAAATATTATTATTTATGTTTAAATATCAAAAATGAATAAATTTTAAAAAGTAACACTACAACATTAAAATATTATGATATATTGTTGATATACTTAACAAAATACGGGATAATTTTTGAATTGGAATATCTAGTCAAAATCTAATTTCCTAAATATTGAATATTCTTTTAAATACAATTAGATTGGATATTCTAAATATTAAATTAGATTTTTTAGATGCCACATAAAAATTTTGAATTTCAATTTGTTTTTTTATATCCGTAGCTGGATGACCGTGCGCAGGGGCGGAGCCAGGATTAAAAATCCATGGTGTCCTTGTATAAAATAATACTCTTAAGTAATATTAATTCATTACATTTAAATATAAAATTTTACATAATTAAAACATTAAATAATTTAATGAATTAATTAAAAAATGTATTAAAACTTAATTGATAATATAATTTTATAATAAACTAATTCAAAGATTAACTAAATAATTAAATAATTTAATCTGTTAACAAACTAATTAGTAAATTGGGGTTTACCAAATTAATTAGGGTTTCTACATTTCAATTTCTGTAAACTAAAAATTTCTAATCAATTAATCAAATAGATAAATTAACTACTCACAATTTGGCACTAACAATTTAACTAACCAAAAATTAAACAAAATCTTACCTTCCTTAATGTTGTGTTGTGGCTTGCGGGCTACGACTTCATTCCTACAATCCTGCGCTGTGCAGGCTGCACTAGCGTGGCGCCTGGTGTTGTCTTCCTCAACTCAATCCCCTCCCCTCATCTATTTTCGTTTGACAACAATGACAAGCACAGCTGACAGGCGACTGGCGGGGCAGGAGGTGGGGAGTGAAGATGATGGTGAACAGTCAACACCTGAGAGTTTGAGGGATGAAGCAGGAGAAGGAAGAAGTAAAGGAAGTAATGTCGTCACCATCGATGGAGCCCGACACATCTAGTGGCAATCTTCGGAAGAAGTATTGTCGAGTGGTGGAAGAAGGGGGCGAAAGAGGTCGATGGACGAGGAGGTAAAGCTTGGGTTGGAAAAGTCGAATAACTGGAGGGAGGGAGTTAGGGAGACAACAGGTAAGGGGTAAGCAAAACGACGTCGTTTTGCTTATATAATTAATTCAAAAAACGGTGGCCGAAGGGATTCGATCCTGAAACCTTGTATTCTACAGGGTCGGGACCCAAGTAATCAAACCGTTGATCTATTTGAATTTATTGATAGGGTGTCCGTTATATATAATATATATTTAATGCTTCCAAAATATACATAAATTCTTCCGTCCTACCAGGGCTCCGTGGTGTCCCAGAACACCATGCGGAAGCCCTGGCTCCGCCACTGACCGTGCGCATGCTTGATCATTTATAACACACATAGGGATTCAATGATCATTTAGGTTGTTATAACTAACAATTAATAATGCCTTGATCATTTAAACCCAAACCTTTTACCACTAATAAAAAAAATTAATGGAAAATGCAAGTTCTCAAAAGCCCCGTATAATCAAATAAAGTTGAAAAAGTTCCCAAAATGTATAAAGTAACAATTATTATAATACGTCCAGTTTTTTTAGTTTAATGATGAGCCTAATAGTCAATATTCACAAAACATGCTTAAAGTTAAAATATAATTGCCTATACATTTCACGAGTGAGTAACTGGTTAGTCTTATACGATTTTCCTTTTAAAAGACATATTCACTCTTAATGATGTAGTATATTCACTCTTAAATCGAGTAATTGACGATGGAATATTTACATTTTTGGTTAGGCATAAACAACTAGGAAGAGTTATACTCCCTTTATTTTTCTTTTAAAAAAACTTATTTTTAACAATTGATACACTATTTTGGATGATAATAAATATATTTATAATATTATAATTACATAATTTATTAAAAAAAAATAAGTGTGAAAATAAAATAAAAAGCACATAGTAACTTTTACTAAAAACCCTTTATTTTTAGAAATAATAATTTTTATTTAACATGACTTTTTGTTTATTTGTTGGGAAAACCAATGGAGTATGTAAGTAGAACCTTAGAAGGGCAATGGACCTAGTGTTTATCCAACTATGATATACTAGTAGAGCCGGCTAAAGTTGATGCAATCGGTCAAATTTGATTCGACACATATAAAATCTGACCCGACATAACTTAATAAATTTATCAATTTAACCTAACTTAAATTCGATCCAAAACTGATCTAACTTGATATTGATCCGAATATAAGTGATACGACTCAACTCAAACCTGCCCCAACCCTGACTAGTAATCAGACATTTATCTGGCCAATTATCAACCTCACCTAATCTGACTTTACAAAATTAAATTTGATATTAATAATTTATGATAATAAAAAAAACTACTGTCTTATTATTTATTTAAAAATTTTAAAAATATATTATTATTTAAATTTTGTTTATTTTTCTTACTTTTATTGTGAACTAATTTATTCACCAATATTATTCTAATTTTACCGATTTTGTCGCATAAAAACACAATATTTTAAAGCCATAATAATAAACAAATAGCAATTAATAACATATTATTAATCACATACTTACATGAAGTTAAGCTTAATACTAACAAATAAAGTTAATGATTTAGATTAATTTTGGTAATTAATGTTCTATTTGATATAAATCTAAAGTGATTCGATCCATAATTATCTTGATCCAAATCCAACCCGGTCCATTAAAATATAAAAAGATCTAATTTGTTACATTAACCTAAATCTGACCCCTCAAATTATCTCGAATATAGAATCATCCAATTACTAGCTTGTTTGGTCCAATCCTCGCTCGTTAGATCTGTGAACAGGGTGGGTTTAGGATGGGTACACCCATATTCGTATCCATACTCGTACCTGATAAAAAAATCCATATCCGAATTCGTATTCTTAACCGAACAAGTATCTACTAACACATCTATATCTGTATATATTGTATATCTATTATTCTACAAAAACTTTTTTTACTTGTTAACGAATATCATTCATTGGATAAAAACCATTACTCAACGGATAAATCTATTTAGAGTTAAGCTAAATAATAATTTTAACATTAATTTAAACTATTTTTTATATTAAAATTAAGGGTAAAAGGGTAATTATATATTAGATAAACGGATACAGATATGAATATCCTATATACATATCCGACGGATATTTCTTTTTCTATCATTTATATCAATTTATCTATATTCATTTAAGTATCTGACAGATAAAATTCATCGTATTTCGGATTAAATCTGTCCCATTTATATCCAGAAATCCAATTATTTAACTTAAAATAATTCAAATCAAACCCGATTCAAATCCGAATAATTTTAACCCAAATCTAACCTGATAAATTAATTCGTTATAATTCGAATACCTAATAACTTGAACCCAAACAGACTTGTAAAAGAATGGCTCATAAATAATTTAATTTGAGAATAATTTAATCTAATCCGTCCCATCTAATTGTCACCGTTTGGAACCAAATGAGAAACAATCAGAAGCAACAGATTCTTCGTGTATATATATTAGAGAACAGGGGTCGTACCGTCGTAGTCGTCCTGTTGGAGTAATAAATGGTTCAGAGGTTGATCCAATGCGCAATAAATGTCTACTATTATCGATCCTAAATTGAAGTAAGTGAACAGCACGTATATTAATTAAAAGAGAGCTTTAATTGCCATGTATATTTAATTGCCATGTATGTATATCAGGATTCAAGAGATCAGTTCCCGAGCCACAGACTTCGCTTTGGCCTGACATCGCTATGACTTCTAAATGTTGTCGACTCTTGTGCACCGACACATCAGGCAGCTCGCTTGATCCAAATCCCTTCTCAATTTGGCATCATACACCGACTCGTCTTCTACTCGATTTCTCCCTAGGTTGCTAGTTCCGTGCCGTAATAAAGAGCGGGACGCCACGTACCAACTTTTTACTTGGCCAAAATGTGTCGCAGTTAGTCTTTTATCACTTTCTAAGACACAAAGTAGTCTTTTTATTTAAGTGGATTAATTGAGAGCCAGAACACCTCACTTTTTTTCGAACCTTAATGTTTATAAAAAATATATATATATATATATATAAAAGAGCTTTATTAGAGAGAAAAAATTTAAATGACTTACAACTTTTGTTTGTGACAAATGAGACTCTCCTTTCCGGACGTCTCATGCTACTTCTACATTAGAAAATATTTTAGAATGAATAAGAACCATCTTCTCTCGAATGTTTTATTATAACATACAAGATCAATCTAAAATGTTCTATTCGAACGTGTACAAAAGAGGAAAGTTCTAGAATTATCGCCCTCTAGAACTTCTACCTATAAGTAGGTAAGTGTAGAAGTCTCTTACTTTTTCTACACCACTTTATACATTTTTAGATTTCTTTATAACATTTCAGAACATTGCGGAAAGATAAGAGTGCAAATTGGACCATGGCAACCTCACGTCATAGACCAACATCAATACGTAGAAACCTAGAACGAGGCCCTTGACCTTCCAAAATGAGAACCAAAAACTAGATTCCACAACACCATTTTATAAGAAGAAGAGTTCGATTCATCGGAGGATGCCTAAAGTAAAAGAAATAAAAGTGATAGACTACAAAAGTCCATCAACCCTCCAAGATAGAGTAGACATGAAGGGTGTTAGAGTTTGAGTCTTAGGGTCAATAGACATTAGGATGAAATAGACCAATACGAAAACCAAAGGTAAGAAGGTTGACAAAAAAGGAGAGACAAAGAATATTTGATTAATAAGATGATAAACAAAAGGATTCATAAGGCATTTTAAGCCATGCAAGATCATATGGATAACACTTGCTTGAGCTGGCAGGCACCTTTACTAATGATATATATGAGGTAGTGACATAAAGAATACGAATGCTAGCTTTTGAATCATTTGATGGCTCAAATGATTCGGGAGACCATTTGAATATCTTCAAGAAGTTCATATTGTTAGCTAGAGCTCAAGATAAACCATTATGTAAAGCATTTTCAGGCACTTTAATCAAAGCAACCTTGAGATTGTTTGGAAAGTTAAAAGCTAAATGAATTGATTTGTTTTAACAACTTTAGACATCATTCATCGAACATTTTAACGCATATAAATGATCCAAAAATGATTCTTCTTCATTGTTGAGGTTTTTCCAAGTATCATTAGAGTCAGTTGACTCATTTTTATAAAGAGATAGAAGAGAATTTATACTTGGAAAAATATAAATCTTACACTTCTCTTAGAAAAGATATACATGAGTGGATAGGTGCCAAATAAATGGACGATGGTTAGAAGGGTGGAGACTTTGTCGAGACTAAAACCAAGATTGGATAAGGAGATATATAGCTAAGAATGATAACATAAGGGTCTTAGGCTGATGGTATACCTAATTGTCTAAGGGGCCCATTTGGTAGATTTGATAAATATACTTCATTGGTTACTAGTATTTCACACATATTCAACATTAAAAATGGCTCACAGATATTTCCAAGGCCCATTAACTTAAGGACCAACACAAAATACAAAAATTCCAATATCATGAAGATATTGGACACACTATAGAAGAGTGTTTAGCTTTATGGGATATTATAGAAGAGCTAGTATGCAAGGATCATTTGAAGCAATACACACATAAACCCTTGGATAGAGAAGAAATGAGTGTCACTCAAAGTTTTCCTCTCCCTTCTCAGGGTAAAGAACCACAAAAAAATATTCATAAATTGCTTGGGGAGATTCTTTGACAGTAATTCAGCTCTAAAGGTATATGTTAGAAGAGGTGACTTCCATGAAATAAATAAGAGGGAAAGAACCGATGATTGGGAAGTCACCTTTACATTAAAAAAAAACAAAGGGTAAAGTATGGTGGAACCTCATGACAACCCCTTGCTTATTGAAGTTCAAATTACCAATTGCATGTTGAAATGAATCCTTGTAGATATTGAAACTTTTGTTAATGTTACTTTTTAGGAAGCTTATAGGCATTTACAATTACTGGATGAGTGTTTGATAAATAAGGTTTCATCTCTAGTTGGATTTACTAGGAATATTACGAGATCAAAGGGAACAATTGATCTTACTTTGACAATTAGTTAGTTGGGGGCTTTAACGAGCATTAAAATAGATTTCATGGTTGTTGCTTGACCCAGGCATGTAATATAATACTAGGATGGCCATCTCTCAATAAAATTCATGAAAGCACCTTTATGGTTGGGTTACTAATGATGTTCATAGTTAGAGGAGGATGGGGAGAAGTTAAGGGCGATAGAAAAGTGTCGCGATAGTGGTATATGATATAAGTAAGAGGATCCCTGGGGTGATTCGACATTAAGAAGGCATGGGAAACTTTAGCCCTAGAGGATCTAAATTCATTTATATAGGGAATTTAGGCCACTAATAAAATGGAAGAAAAAAAATGGGAGATTTGAAGCACACTGTAATAATTGGTAAGGATATTAGTGACGTGGATAGGGAAGAGTTATTGAAATTTTTTAGAAAGCATAAAGGTATTTTTGCTTGCATAGTATGTGATCAGAAGGTATCCCTTAAAAAAATAATTGAACTCCACTTGGATATAGTAGAAGGATACACGCCCATTGAACAAAGGAAAATGGCATTCGGTACGGAAAAACATAAGGCCATCTAAGAGGAGGTGGAAAAGTTGCTCAATTTAAGATTTATTAAGGATGTGAAACATGCATATTGCTAATCCAAATTTGGTACTTAAATCTAATAGAAAATGGAGGATGATTGTTTAATTCATTAATCATAATAAGTCATGTTTTAAATAAGGTTATCTACTCCCTCGGACAAATCAATTGATTGACTTAAGAACAGGCATGAATTGTTAAGTCTTTTGGATACCTTTTTAGGGTACCATTAGATAAAACTCGTTGATACTAATAAAAAAAACTGCATTCATTATGAATGATGGACGTTGTTGTGATAAGGTAATGCCATTTGGTCTTAAGAACGTTGGGCCATTTTTTAAAGGTTGGTAAGCACAATATTCTAGGGACAAATTGGGGGTGAATAGAGGCTTATGTATATGATATGATAGTGAAAAATAAGACAAAATAATCATACATACAAGAACTCAAAAATTCTTTTGATAATCTATAAAAATATAATATGAAGCTCGATTATGTAAGGTGTGTATTTTGAGTTAGTGTGGGTAAGTTTTTGGGATTAATGATCTACAATAGGGACATAGATGTGAATCCTTAAAAGGAAGAATCCCTTTTGAACACGCAAGCATCAACAGGAAAACAAGGTATTCAAAAGTAGATGGAGAAATTAGCTACATAACAAGGATCTTATCTAGGGGGCTGGCAAGACCTAACCTTTCTGTTGGCTCCTAGAGGTGAAAGATAATTTTTATTTGACTAAATATTACAAAAAAACATTTGAATATTTAAAGAACTAGTTATCAAGGTTTGCAACCTTGAAGGTTTAGAAGGAGATATATTATTCTTATATTTGGAGGCATTGACATCAACTATTTTTTTGTTCTAGTTTAAAAAAACAAAGTTCAAAAGCCTATTTATTACACCAGTAAAGTGTTTCTGACAATACTCAAACTTAGATAAGATGATACATGGCTCAATCATTTATTTAGGCAAAGTTAAAAACTCTATGTTGACCCTCATTCCATTATAGTTTTGACTATTATTCCTCTAAGATGTGTCTTACATAAGGCAGATAATTCATGATGAATGATGATATGGGTCACTGAATTAAGCTAATATAGCACGAGATACTTCCCAAGGCCTATTATTAAGGCCAAGTTATAGCTAATTTTATTGTTGAGTGCTTATTTGAAGGTGAGTAGAATCTATCATTGATCCTTGGGGAATAAGGATAATAGACTTTATATGTGGATGGTGCATCTAACAACTTAGGTTCTAGACCAAGAGTGGTTTTAATTAACCCTAATGGCGTAATGGTGGAATATGCAGTCTATATTGGCTTTGTTGTCACCACTTATGAAGCTAAATATAAGTTGCATTTGTAGGTCTCAAAATAGCTCAAGAATTGAAGTTAAATAATATAAAGCTATGTAGTGAGTCAACTTCAATTGTGGGCTAGTACAATGAAAAATATTAAAATTAAGGAGCCTGGTAAGGAGAAATATTTAGGGAAGTTGATTGAAGCAACAAAGAAATTTTCATTGAAATTGGACAAGTATCATGATAAACTAATCCGGTAGCTCACGCTTTAGCCAAATTAGCTTAGTAAATACATCTTCATTGCCCTAGAAAATCAAGGTTAAATATATGAAAAAATGTTCAACATATACTAGCGATCAGGGATCAATTATGTAAGATTGAAAATATGTCAATGATGGATGAAATGATGAAAAAATTAATGGATTAGCTAGAAACAAAGACTCAGTAGACATACATAAATAAGCCATTTGAATTAAAAATGAGGGCAGCAAAATACTTCATGATTGAGGGAAAATTTTATAGAATCTCACACACCATACTAGTACTAAAATTTGTGCCTCAGGAAAAAGGATAGGATGTCTTGAATGAAGTTCACATGAAAATTTGTGGACTACATCAAGCTACCTTATCATTCTCAAAAAAATCCTTAAGATAAAGTTACTATTGAAAAACTATATATCAAGATGCCAAGGCAATAGTATGCCAATGTGAGGAATGTTCAAAATTTTCCCTAGCATAATGCATCCCTACTTTAGAATTGCAACCTTTAGTAAGTTTGTGGCCACTGGTCGTAAGGGGAATGAATATTTTTGGACCTTTTAGCTCCGATAATACTGATACTCAAAGTTTATCATGAATTATTTAAAAATTAGTTTACTAATATAGTTGTGTTATATTTTATATTAATATAATAAGTGCAGGTGTTGACCAAAAGATATTTCTAATAGTAGATATTAATTATTTTACAAAATGAGAAGAGGTAGAGACCTTTTCACAAGTCATAAAAAAAAGAACAATAGAGTTTTTATGGAAGAATATTCTTTGTAGGTTTGGAGTCCCTCAAGCAACTATAACTAACAATGGTCAATAATTACACAACAATGAATATAAGTAATTATATGAAAATTAGAGAATTGATTGCAGATTTACTTTAATAGCTCATCCACAATTAAATTGTATTAAAAAATATTTCATGTAGGGCACTTTATATTATGAGAAGACATTCCTTATTGGTTTTAAAATAGTGCAATGGCTAGGGTGAACATAAAAAATAATAATACTAGGAGCACTAAGTAGTTGGTTGAATGGAGCTAAGTAAGGCTAGGTGGATAAGATTCTAGGAATATTTGTTATTGTTAGGAATATTGTACAAAAATCTAACAAGAAATTTTTTGTTTAGTTTAGCCTTTGAGTCTAAAGGATTTGCATAGATAGATATCGAAACAAGGTCATATAGAACCAACCTTTATGATCCCAAAGTCAAAGAAGATGCCCAAAAATTAAGAATTATATATTGGAAAATTGAAGGGATGTAGTTTGAAAATGGCTTGATAAATACATACATCAAATAGCTAAATACTACAACAAAAGAGTAAAGCATACACAATTAAATCTAGGAAATTAGGTGTTAAGGAATATTAAGTTCCAAAGAAATAGTGGTTGAGAAAAATTAGTTGCTAAATGGAAAGACCCATATCAAGTTGTGGACCAAATTGGGTTGGCCACATTCATATTAGCTAATGAAGAGAGAAAACATCTAGTGAATGCTTATAATGTAATACACTTGCAAAAATATTGTAATATTATTTTCAACTAACTTAACAATTATCTTTGCTGTGGAATAACATAGATTGAATGAATCCAGACCAAAAAAAAAAAAAGACGACGAACAATTGATAGTTTACTCACAAAATAGAACAACTAAAGGAAAAATAGAGATATTTATTTATACTCTTGTATAATTACAAGATGATTAAACAAACCAATCAACCAATTACATAAAATCTACAATTCTCTTATAATGGAGAATTGTAAGGAGACTAAGAAGAATTTGTGCATGACTTGATAGCAAGGGTTTTGTCATTTCTCTTTTATACTAGATAAACCATTGCTAGGTAAAACAACTTATTTTGTAAAGTAATAAAAAAGGCACCCCCTTGCTTATTCCTTCACTCTTGACTTTTCCCCAAAACTCATCCAAAGCATACTATGAATAAACATGGCCTCTGTTAGTACACATGAAGGTCCCTATTTTTATCACAAAACTCAAAATTCCACATTAAACTTCTCTAATACCTACACGAATCAATATAATGTAACACCCCTATTTTTCAAAACCAATTGACTAGAAAAAAAATAAGAAAAATATATGCGGAAGCTAAATATAATGAGGGTATTACCGCCACAACTAGTGTAAGTAGACACCACTATTCTACTTACACTAGCTGCTAAGGCTAGATAAAATAAGAAAACACACAAAATATATTTATTAATTCAAACCAATTGAACTGAAAATATTCCTATAATCGAAACTCTGAAAAATCTACTAAAATTAATATGATAAATAAAACTCTGAAAGTTACCACCACTCTCAATATTCCCGGTCATGCATGCCATCAATAGCTTGAGTAGATTTATACCCAACGTGCACTATATCATCTTCTCACCATGTATATCATGGATCATCACAACCCCATTTAAAACACGTAACAAGTTAGCTAGGGGAACAACTAAGTAACATGTTAGTACAATGGAATATAATATAGACGTGTATATATATGCAATGAATCATGTAAGAAAACCAAATGTGAATAAATGAATATGCATATATTAATCTTTATTTTAGGTGATCACAACCTCCAATTATTTAAGTGGGTAAACCAACCAGGGGGTCACCTGGTCATCCCAGAGGACAAAATCCAAAGGGGATAACAAAAGTCCGAAGACCTACCATCAACCACAGGAGGATTAGAAATCACACCTGGGTCATCCTAGTTAACATAGTCTAAAGGGGATAAAAAAAGTACCACCAACCATAAGAGGATTAGAAATCACACCTAGTCCATCCCAGTAGACATGGTCCAAAGGGGGTAACAAAAGTCCGAAGACCTACTACCTCGGTCATCCTATCCTTAAATGTGCACACCCCCTAATAGGGTCTAGAGAAGCCTATAGAGTAGACGAGGAGCCTTAACCAGACATAACTGGCAAAGAAATAAATATCCACAAGAGAAAAGAGAAAGGCTATTGGCAATTCCCAACTTCAGAAGGCCAACTATGAAGGACCCAAAGCCCACTTTATGTTTCACTTTAAGTTATGGTATTTTAATTAAGCAAAGTCACACAATCCACCATGTTAACTTTACTTTATCCACTTTTCATAATAGGTAACTTTCCCAAATTACATAGGAATCTGTCACTTGGATTTACCACTCAATTTACCAATTGGAATAGAATAGAATAAAATAATTATCCAATTAGCACTTCAAATAAATAATAAATAATTACCAAATTTTCTTAGGGTCCAATTATACGCTAATATAAATAACAAAACTTAATTTAGTCATACAAGATACGAGCCTTGTGATATATGCATAATAAAGGAACACTTGTATAAAATCAACTCTTTATACCAGTACTTCAAATAAATAACACAATTATAAAATTACAATATTTACATGAAATTCATCAGGAACCTATATTTATATTAGATTTATAATAAAAATAGAATATCATCCATGGGGCCTAATTATATAAAATCATATATATTCGCGTAAGGTCACATAGCCAGATAAAACCATTATATCAACAAGTGCGTAATTAAAATATGCATGAACGCACATACATACATACATACATACATACATATATATATATATATACATACATATAAAGGTTGACAGTAATGTTATCTGGAATGCGATCTAATCACAAATACTCAGTAATCGCTAGACCTATAGTTTACACCGATAATATTAACTCTAGACAAAATATATTACGTAAACATATTCTAAACAGCTTAGATCCAACTTATCAAAATTCTGACATTTACCAATATTTTAGTTTACCGCCTAATGTTTATATATAAACCCCAACTCATAAAATAATTATGTAACTATATGATTACTCAACATATATATATATATATATAGACATGTACATGTACTAACAACCTATTTTGATTGGATAAATTGATAGAATGACCCTATGTTAGAATTAATATATTAGTAATGTTACCAACTTCTATTTTACCAACTTATTTATCTCAGATCTTTATTTATTATATATAAAAATGAGGAACTAATTAAATATATTATTGGACTAACTAGTATTTAATTATCACCCTTTTATAGTATATTCATTATTATCGTTACCACAAATTAACCGAAAAGATGTCAGACTATGCTAATGGATAACCAAATTTGCTTCCAAATATTACCTATTGATAGAGAATTATAAATGGCCTACTATGATACTTACAAGAACTTTGCATCCAGTAACCATGTTATGGATATACGAGCCTAAGCGTGCTGTAGAAATTTTCCTACATCAATCCGGATAATTATACTATATATTGTGTATATACATATTTGATTCTAACTCATATTTTAATGTCAACAATTCATCAATCTGAAATTATTTCACGTATTTCATATATACTCCAATTCACAGATGTTATAATAATAATAAACTAAAATTAACATACCGTAAAAAGAATCGGAAGTCTTAACCAACAAAATCAGAACATAGGTACTGAATGGTAAAAAAAATAAGAGTGTGCAAGTTACCTTCACCAATCAGATAAGAGGAATGGATGGTTACTCTATATAAACCCCTCTCGTTTTTGTTGTTAATTTTTTTCCTTGTGTGTGGCTGCTATATGCCTTACAAGAAGCTAACCATGTATTTATAATAATGGGAGGCTACTAGGGTTATGAAAAAAGTGTAACTTATCTTTAGAGAATTCTAGAAGTGGTTACTTAATCAAAAAGGCCCATTTATTAATAACCCATTAACTATATCGTGTAACAACATTACTTAATTAAACTCTATTAGCAACCTATTAATTACTTGCTATGTATATACATAATAAAATACTATAATTTAAATCTTTATCATTTAACTATTATAGCTATCGAAAACTTAGTCTTATCATTCAAATAATACACATATATATAAGTTCCCTTATATATCTTATTATTGTTGCCGACTTTGTATTATTATTATTATTATTATTATTATTATTCAAAATTATGGGGTATTACATATAATTTTATGTTGCACATCAAATACCCATTCAAAGATCACAATTCTCCACCTTGATACATCATTTGTGACACATGACATGTAAGGAACTCTACAAAAAAACCCTAGCCTAACAAAGAGCCTCATGACCTATGAACACTGATCAAGTTAGAGAAACACTTAAAATTATCTACAGTTAGTGTATTCATTAGCATATTGACTGAATTATTCAAGGTACTCACTTTCTCCAACACAACTTTGCTAATAGTAACCTATTCTTCGATACAATGATACCTGATGTCAATGTATTTTATTTGATGATGAAAAGAATTTTGATTCTTTGCTAAATAGATAACACATTGGATATTACCTCAAACAAAAGGAGAACCATGACTAAACCCCAAATTATGTACCAAACCTCCAAGCCAAGTGACTTCCTGATAAACCTTTTATCATAGCTGTGAGATCATGACATATATTTTTGTGTGTAGTCTATTATGGATTGATACATACAAATGTTTGGAGAAGTTTGAATCCAAAATTAAATCAACTGAGAAAACACGGGGGACCCATGTTTATGAGCACAAATCATATTTTCTTGGCATACTTGATTCTATTTTATTTTGGAAAAAGTTGAGAGTTATAGAAAAACATGGGGGCTCCTTATTTGTGAACGCGAACTGTATTTTCCTGTTTTCTACTACTTGCTTGTATCAATTTCGTACTGATATAAATATATGTGTATGAAACCTTAGCATGTACCAGTATGGTGCCAAACTCTATCCAAACTCTCTCCTCTTGTATTCTCTTGAGTTTTGAGAGACATGTGTACTAAGTGATATTTTGAGAATTGTTTGATTTTCCTTGCAATCACTAGTTTTATATATAGAAAAAATAATCGTTGTTTCCCCAATTGTTATCATGTTATGATTGTCATGTTAATTAGATCTTGAAATTTTTTATTGTGTTTTAGATTAGGTCCCGGGAATTAACATTTGGTGAATTTATTTTCCTACAATAGCCATATACTCTACCTTAGTAGTGGAAAAGGTTGTCACCTCTTATAAGGATGACCTCCAGCTAATAGCTAAACTACTAAGATAAAAAAAAAAACATGTCCACTAGTAGATCTCCTTTTATCAAGGTCTCCACTATAATCAGATTCCACTAATCTAACTAGTGAATCAACTAATCTCCCATACTCTATGTAAGCTTATAGGATATCTTTCAAGTACCTCAGAATCTACTTTACTATTTCCTAGTGAGTCTTACCTAGATTTTCCATATATCAACTATAATACCCCAAAAATTTACTTAGCTTAATCTCACATTATTAGTGTCCTAATTTGATTCTAATCTCAAGAAATATTGATTTAGCCTTAACCTAATTTCTTAATTCTAAAACTTTAAATGAATCCAAAACCTTGACCCAGATAAATCGTATTTTATAAACAAAAATAAAACCCGCTAAAATATCTACTAATCCTAACTATTTTAGCTAATATAAAATCACCTAAACTACTGTTAACCTAAGCTGCAACAATTGAGTTTGTTACAACTTGCACCCTCCCTTACTTGCACCATCACCCATCACCTTTCTACAACCATCTATCACCCATCACCATACTTCCTTTCTTCTTTTTCTTCTTCTCCTTCTACTTCTCTTATCCCTACTAATCTGCACGGCTATATGCACACCGTGAAACTCTTCATCTTCTCCTTCTTATCCATATGCAACCTATACGTACAACCATCCCCATTACCTACCATTTTTCCCGACACTCAACCATCTTTTCCCCTACACCACCTTTCCATCCCTTATGCTCGTCACATGTCTTCCCCTCTCTTTTCTTCCTTCTATGATTCACACCACACAACATGCACACACACACACACCCACCCACCCACCCACACACCCCACACTCTCCCTTCTTCTTCTTTGTTTGGTCTCCACTATACCATTTTTTTTGTGTGTTTAAAAGCCACTGCCCGATCCCTCTCCTCTTTCTCTTTTACTCTTCTTCTTCCTCCTATGTTGTCCCTGGCACCACCCATTCCACTACCAACACCATTGTGCACCACCATATGCCTTCCATTGACTGGTGGACTGACTGCCAAGGTTAACCCAAACGTTCTCCAGCACCATTGTCGACCATCACACGATCTTTTATTTAGGCTTGGGTGTGTATCGCCTATAGCACAACCATGTAACCCTTATTTTTCAGTCGTGCATCCATATTTTTACCCCTAAACCTTGTTTAAACACCACCAAATTTTTACCATAGCTCCAACACACATTTTACTACACATCCACATATCTCAAGTTTCTATGTGACCACGGTCATTTCCACTTTTACCCTCTTTACCTTAATTTTTCCATCAATTAAACTCTTGGATCCTAACTATAGATTTTATTGTTTATTGTAGGTGGTATTCCGGTAGCTTTGGAGGAGGATGTCTAGGATTTATGTGTGTACAGCCTGGTGTCCTAGTTGGTAAGGATACTAGCCGATGTTTAGGGTTTTTGTGCTATTTTCTTATATGGTTATATGTGTGTTTTCATAATATCGATGCTTTATGATTTGATATATGATGTTCATGATATATTGTGATAATATAAATATCATGTTGGAAGGAAGTGCTAATGGGTAAGAGGTATAGATGTGCTATTGTTATGTTAATGACATAATTGTAGAACTATACATATATTATAGCGTGAAATATGTGCTAAATGAGCTTTGATAAGTGGGTATAAGTATCTTTAGAAGGAATGATGATAATTGGTGGATTCGGAAAAATAATGTGTGCGTAAGGTATAAGATTTTATAAAAAGAAATAAAGGTTATTATTTGTACTTAAGGGTATTTTGGTCATTTTGGGATAATAAGGAAGATTTGGTATTTTATGTGTTAGGTGGATTAAAATATGATAATAGTATCATGAGAAATGCTTGGAAGTATTATTATCAATGATGTAAATGGGGCGGATTTTACCCGAAACCCGACGGATTTTATTTGATAGATATTTAAACGGATACGGATATGGATGATAGAAAAAAATAACCGTCGGATTAAGGTATGGATACGGGTATGAGATATCCATACCCGTACCCATAACCATACCCATATCTATATCCGTACCTATTTACCCGATATATTATTACCTTTTTACCCTTAATTTTAAAATAAATATAGTATAAATTAAGGTTAAAATTATCATTTGGTTTAACTCTAAATGGGTTTATCCATCAGGTAATGGATTTATCTGCTGGATAATATCCATTAATGGGTAAATAGATAATCTATCGGGTAACGAATATCCAATGGATACGGATATGGATGTGTTAGCGGATACAGATTTGGGTACGGGTACGGATTCGGGTACCAAATTTATTATCGGATACAGATACGGGTATGGGTATACCCGCCCTGAACCCGCTCCATTTACATTCCTAATTATTATTTGTTTTGGGGTCTTTAAATAAAATAATGGTATAATTGGGACAAATAATTTAAAAGGATAATTTACATTTCGTGTGTGCATGCAGCGTGAGTTATGTGTATTTAAAAAAAAAGTATATATATATATATTGGTATCCATTTTAAGTGTAAGGTATTTTAGTAATTTTCAAAAAATAAATATTTTTATATTATAATTATTATTTTACTTGATAGATATTAATTCAATAATTTCGGTATTATTTTTAGGTACGAAAGGTTGATTAGCGGGATCCGATAAATTTAGTAGGATACCGCTATTTTTGCATTTTTGTTGGAATTCAGGTAACTGTTATACCTTACTAAAATTATAAATATTGCATGATAGCACATTAGGGTTTTTGGTTGATGAAATATGTTAAGCATGATTTATTTTGTTATACTTATGTGTTAATTATTATTATTATTATTATAAAAACCAATAAACGAGCTTGTTATTTGATATAAATTATGTCGGGTATAAAAGTATGATTAAAATGATTCTATTGATGGAAAAATAACTTGTATGATAATTATGTGTAAAATAATATGTTGAGCATGCTTAGATATAATTGTGGAATAATTATTATGGATGTGTGCCCTAGGGGCAATTTAGTCATTTTTATGTATTATGATATTTATCTTAAAAATCATGTCTAATATGTATTAGTTGTTGTTGAGTATGTGAGTATGTGTTTTAGATGGATTAAAGGTGTGGAAAAGGATTTTATGTGTAAAATTATGTATAAGGGAAAAATGATCATTTGACATATCTGATAATTTAAATTGTGTAATGAATAATTTAATTATGGTGGTTTAGCCTTTTCATGGAAAATGAATAAATAAAATGGAATTAGTATTTAAATAGATGATAATCTAGGAATTTTTAGTCTCAGGGGTATTTTGGTCTTTTTCAGCCTAAAGTATCCTGATGTGAATAATTGAGCCTAGGATGGCCTTAGTATATTTTAATGTTGGCTTCGAACTTGACCTTGGTTATTGTTGTCTCAGATGATTGGAAATAAGTAAGAATGGTTAAGTATGAGAATTAAATTTATCTGTATTATATGCGATTTCGTGGTCACCTTAATAAAATACTAATATTTAAAGTGAAAGACCTCAAGATCGGGAATGGTGGCTCCTAGGGGTCACTACCCTAAGGAAGTGGTTTAGCCCACGGTTGATATGGATTTTTGCTAGTGTGCCTTAGTGCCCCAGTCAGGCTCTACATTTTACTTTATTTTGTTTAGCGGACTAATAGGGGGTATGCATACTTATAGATTAGGTGTCCTTGTCGGTAGGGTACTGTGTTACCTTTGTGTACTAGTGCGACCAGGGTACCTTTGCGTCCTTGGGTTGATAGTCGGTTGGATATTGTGTTGCCTTGTTGAGCCGGTATGACTGGAGTACCTTTGTGTCTCCAGGTTGATTGATCTCCCCTCGAAAAAGTAAATAAAAATGGAAATGATATGATTTGATGGAAATAATGATTATCGGATTATTGGATTGTTCGGTAGCAGCCTTCGTGCCTACCTGAGGTTTCGGTAGTAGCCTTTGTGCCTACCTGTTGTTTGGTAGCAGCCTTTGTGCCTACCTGAGGTTTTGGTAGCAGCCTTTGTGCCTACCTGTGGTTTCGGTAGCAGCCTTCGTGCCTACTTGAGGTTTTCTGTGGTTTCGGTAGCAACCTTTGTGCCTACCTGTGGTTTCGATAGCAGCCTTCGTGCCTACCTGAAGTTTTCTGTGGTTTCGGTAGCAGCCTTTGTGCCTACCTATGGATTTAGTAGTAACCTTCATGCCTACCTATGTTGGTTTTATGTCTGTGAGCATACCTGTGATATTATGGATCTTATTATGATGTATCTGTAAGTTTACCTATGACATTATGGATTTATTATGCCGTACCTGTAAGTTTGACTGGGATGATATGAATCTTAGTAAATTATATCTGTGAACATGCCTGTGATGTATGTGATTGTTTGGGAGTTTATGATGAGACATGAATTATGCTGAAGTTGGGTTTTAATTATTACTAAGAGAGTATTTCTGGGATGTTCAACAATAAGTTTGGCTGTTTCAGATGAACGAATATGAGTAGTATGTGACCTTGATGAAATTTGATCATCTGAGTAATTATTATATCTCAATCGTCGTCTTTATATGTATATATCTTATACCATGTTAATTGTATGCCTTGTATGTGTTCCATGCTGATTTATCGTATTAGTTTGGTATAAAGGGTTGCTCAGTATCGTAGTACTGAAGGGTTCATTTTCGTGGGCCCCTGCCTATTCAGTGGGCAGTGAACTTTGCAGGTCAGCCTCTGAGCTCAGTCAAATGCTGATAGTTCAGATTTGGGAGCATAGGACTATCTGGTGTTTCTTTTGTTGTCTTATTTCCGGTTGTATTTGGACCCTCATGTCCTACTGTAATATCTCTCTCGAGTTTCGTAAACTGCTAATGTCGTTTTTAATTAGTAGTATTTATCTAACATTCTCTCTATCCTGATTTCTGTAATCATGATATTAATTTAAGCGGATTAATGATTTTAGCCTTAGCACTTGGTACGAGAATGGTAGAGGAAACCAGACTTGTACCAAGTGTGGTGGTAAAACCCTTTGTTTTTATTGTTTTAGCTTCCACACTTAACTCTCTAAACGAAAATTTTCAGTTGTAAATTTTGGGGTGTTACATATATTGAATTTGGTAATCATATGAGTCTTATGGGATGAATTATGGCTAATACATAAAATTAGGGTTTTAATTATTTTGTGGATAGTACCTTGGATGAGATTATTAAGGTATGTGTACAAAGTTGGTGGTTAGACTATGTATTAGGAGTATGATAATAATGATGAGATTTGAGAATGATATATTGTAAATTGTGGTTGAATAGTTATTATGGGATAATGAATGCTAAGGGTGTGTAATTAGGGTTTGAAGAGAATGATATATATGTGTCCTATTCCACCAAAAAGAACAGTGTCTCTGAAGCATTTTACCTCAAGAAGGTGATGTTTTCATATCCGTTCCATCGGATAATAATAGTGGCTCAGGAGTTTTGTTCCTAATAAGGTGCTTCAGATCGTTTCACTGGTTTAAGAATAGTAGGGTTCCTACACTCAATGTGTATAAGAGAATGAAAATGGATTATACTTAATAAAGAGGTCTAGATCCTTATCTATATTATGAGACGTTTCATTTATCTTCTTGTACACTTATTATTAGATGTGAAAGCATGTGCTTATTATATCCTTGTTTTGATAGTACTATTCTCTTTCTCATAATGTAGCGTATTGACCACCCAATTATGGGTGCTGCTCATTTTCACAAGTAGAATACCCTAATTTTTATGTACAGGTCTCAGAAGATCCACTAGATTATTATGCTACCTATGATGCCTTATGTAAGGATGAGTGAATTCATCTATAATAGGGGTTGGGTGAAGAGAAATGCTATGTAGTAGATGCATTTTACAGGATACCCTTTTCTGGACTCTTGATCCATGGTATCCATTCTTTTGTATTTTGTATTGTAACTCGGAGTCAAACTCCAAACTCATTATTGTGTTACAAATGTTTCTTTTGTTTCTAATTTCCTTACATTATTATAAATGTTTTAGCCTTGTGATTGATTTACTTATATACTTCTGCTTTTAAAAAAATAGTAATAAAAATGGGTTGTTAAAAGTTAGTATAAGAGCTTTTGGCTTTGATTACCGTGTTTTTGTTTCAAAATTTGGTTTTCAATGATTCATTTGATTTTAATAGTCTATTTCTCATTTCAATTTTTTTTCTTTTTTAAAACCTAGATTAAATTGTGAGGAATCAAATATGAGTATCCTAGGTGGCCTTGAAATGTGATTACATGCATTATGTGTTAGTAAGCTAGGATGGCTTTGTTCTAACACATTTTCTGTCTTTTAGCTAGTTAGTCGTCATGGCACTTAACGGTTGCATTGGTCGTTTGGAAGAGACCTTTGGGGCGTTTATCAAGTTTGTCCGATATCTGCCTTAGCCGCCACCACCACCTCTGTATCACCCATAAGAGGGTATTGGAGAAGATTAGCTTCAAAGGGTTATGGGACATCACCCACCAATCTATGATAAAGATGAGGACCAGGTCAACCTATAGGGATGGATTCAGAATATGGATAGGGCATTTGAGGCAGTTGATTGCCCACCTTATCAGAAGGTTGGTATTTTAGCCTTTTTTATTGCGAGGAGTTCCTGACACCTAGTGGGCAGGTAGGCGTGTACAGGACCGGCCACAAATGTCTTGGGAGGACTTCAAGGTGGTGATTCATAGTAAGTTCTACCCTGAGAGTCTTAAGAGAGATAAGCTGAAGTAGTTCATACAGTTGACTCAGAGGAGCATGACGGTGAAGCAATACCGCACACAATTTATAGAGTTACTGATGCTCGTGCTAGGGATCACAACTAGTGAGTCGACTACGGTTCAGTAGTTTGAGCAAGGAATCCACTTTAGCATCTATAGGATGATAGGTGTTGTGGCTTTTCAGAACTTAGCCACACTGTATAAGAGGGCGTGTTTCACCGCTAAGTTGGTTCGGGATTAGGCTTCCATTCTAAGTAAGCGGAAGCCAGAGTCATAGGATTATGGAGGCAAGATTTAGTACCGAGGAGAAGGATCTCTAGGGTTTTAGTAGAGAAGTCAGAACTAGTCTCAAGGTGGTCAATATCAGCACTAGGGTTAGTTAGGAGGTCAAAGAAAATCTTGGGCCCAGTCGAGGTGCTTCGTGTGTCATTTCTGAGGTCAAGATTATCTAAGGATGAGTTACCGAGGCACTTTGATTTATTGTAGGTCATGTGGCTAGCTGGGCCACTAATCTTTTGAGTGTCGGCATCAGCAACTGGCCCCACTAATTTTGCAGCAGCAAGCTTTTTAGCAGTGGACCTACTAGCAGCCTAAGTAGCAACTTTAGCAAAGAGCACCTACCCCACCTAGTTGACAACTTAGAGAGAGTCAGGGGAGACTACAATTGCCTCACCCTTTCCCTCAAAAGGGAGGAGGTCAAACTCATGATTCTAGAGGGTATCATGGAGGATACCAGTAAGGACAGTCACGCAGACACCTAAATTTCATCAGCCAAGCAGAGGCTGACAAGCAATTGGATGTGGTCACTGGAACATTCTCAATCCTATCACTACCAGTTTATGTATTGTTTAATTTAAAAGCATCTCTATCATTTGTGTTTTTTTTTTCATTTATTGCTACAACTAGGTTGACTTCATCTTCATTTGTATCTACATATGTGTTGTTCCCTTTTAGGGATATACTGGACTATGCTAGGCTCTACTCGAATTTGGCCTTAGAGAGAGGCGGGGTAGACTTCCTAATAGATCTGGTTGAGATGGACCTTCAGGATTTTGACATTATCCTGGGGATGGATATGTTAGGGAGGTACAAGGTAGTGATAGCCTATTCGCAGGAGCAAGTTGTGTTGTGGGGACCTCAGGGTGTTAGGGTCGCTTACTGGAGATGTAAGTCTAGGCCTACGAAGAAACTCATATATACCTATAGATTGTATTATTTGGTGTAGAAATTTTTCCCTATGTTTTTGTGTGGAGTTTAGGAACTAGACAAGGACATGTGAGCATTGGAGGGCATTCTAATTGTTCGGGAAATTTTAGATGTGTTTCATGAGGAGATTCCAGCTACACCACTTATGCGGGAGATAGATTTCACCATTGAATTGGTATCAAAGGCCGAACCTATTTCTAAGGCGCCCTACCGGATGGAACGGGTAGAGTTGAGGGAGTTGAAGACTCAATTAGAAGATTTGTTGTTTGTGAATGAGAAGGACGGAAGCCTTCACTTGTGTATAGATTACTAAGGGTTGAATAATTTAATGGTGAAGAACTGTTATCTGCTTTTGAGGATCGATAACTTGTTTGATCAGCTTTGGGGTGCTTCGATCTTCTCAAAGATTGACTTGAGGTTGGGGTATCATCAGTTGTGCATCACCAAGGCAGACATCATGAAGACAAACTTTAGGACACGATACGAGTACTACAAGTTTACAGTGATGCCTTATGGGCTCACTAATGCACCCATTATTTGTATGGACTTGATTATGATGATCTTATGGTTTTTCCTCAATTAGTTTATTGTGGTTTTTATTGATGACATTTTGGTTTACTCTTAGAATAGAGAGGAGTATGAGTAGTATCTACAAACTATTTTATCACTTGAGAGAGAGTATAGTTGTATGCCAAACTCTTTAAGTGTTTGTTTTGGCTTCAAGAGGTTGCATATTTGGGACACTAGTGTCAGTAGGAGTCATTGTGGACCCGACAAAGATTCATGTAGTGACTGAGTGGAAGTCACCCACTAGCATCCCTGAGGTACATAGTTTCCTAGATTTGGTCAAGTACTATAGAAACTTTATTCTAGATTTCTGAAAGGTAGCTAGTCTTTTGACGAACCTTCTAAAGAAGATGAATAAGTTCCAGTGGGATGATTCTTGTGAAGGAGTATTTTAGGGGTTGAAGTAGCGGTTAACTACGACATCGATTTTAACTTTGCCTTCAGGTATTGATGGTTTTGAGGTCTATCGCGATTTGTCAAATCACGGACTCAGTTGTGTTTTGATGTAGCATGGTAAGGTAGTGGCTAACACTTCTCATCAATTGAAGAAACATGAGCAGAATTATTTGACGCATGATCTGGATTTAGTAGTAGTAGTTTTTGCTTTGAAGATTTACAGGCATTATTTGTATGGGACTAAGTGCATATTCTACGCCGACCATAAGAGCCTTAAGTATATATTCACTTTGAAGGAGTTGAATATGAGGCAGAGGAGATGGCTAAAGTTTTTGAAGTACTATGATATTGAGTTAACCTACTATGAGGGTAAGGCTAATGTCATTGTATATGCCTTGAGTAGGAAGACATCACATTCCTTGGGTTCTATTGTGGTGTCTAGTCATTTTCTAGAGAATTCTAGTGAGATAGGGATAGAGATGATCCAATAGGGCAACTTGGAGATTCAGATGTGTTCTTTGACAATTACACTAACATTTTTTTATGAGATTCGAGCATAACTGTAATACCCCCAAAATTTACTACTGAAAAATTTCGTTTAAATAGAAAGGTTTAACGAAAGTGAAGAAGTAAAATCGTAAATTCAGGGGGCATTACCGCCACACTTAGTACCATATCGGTTCACTCCTACCATTCTAGTACTAAGTGCTAAGGCTAAACAAGGTTAACATCAAACACAAGTTATTAATAAAAACACAAGTCATAGATATAATAATGAGATTCTAGGAGAGGATCCCCTCATAGTCATACAGAAATCAAAGTGCGGTTTAGAATTACAACCCAAAGAGTAAATGACTAGAGTTTTTCAAAACTTAGAATACCATACGACATCACATAACTAGAATAAAATGAAACATCGTAAAATGAGAGAGAAAAACAAAGTCCGAGCAAGTCACTCTTGATCCCCAAGTCAGGTCTAGGCTCAATGCTCAACCCCACCCGATGCCTCGTAAGTGTTGTAGGCCTTGAATACGTCATCCCCAACCTGCACAAACTCATATGGGTCTTCTGATCATGGGAATGAGCAACACCCATAAAACGGATGATTAATATGCTACGTACTGAGTAAGGTAACAGATGTGCTAAGGCCGACCTATAGAGCATATAACATAAGAATGATCATATAGACAACATACAATAATACATGTAATAAGGCCGGGTTACTTTTCAGGTAACTTATTTTTTAGTCCCCTTAACAATATGTTCATTCTACACATACTCTTTATTAATCCATGTGAGTATGGGAACCCCACTATTATAGCCGGTGGACCGGAATACATATAGGGCAGAAAGCTCCTGACCACTATTATTCGCTAGTGGACCAGTCTCCAGGGAAGAACGCTCTTGGCCACTATTATTTGCCGATGGACCGGTCTGGCCCCGACTCACATGGTGTTTCACTGTAAGTACTTAGTGTATTTTCCATGGCTTAGCTTCATTACATTAGTTTGTTGAGCATAGAATCCCCCACTATTTAGCCGGTGGACCGGAAATTATGTAGGGCAAAACACTCCTAGCTACTATTATTCGCCAGTGGAATGGTCTCCAGGGCACCCTGGCTCCTGGCCACTATTATTTGTCGGTGGATCAGTTTGGGCCCAGCTCAACAATCTTCCTCTTTAAATGATTAGTGTCTTATCTGCATCTTATGTGATAATTTTTCACTTTTGACATGCATGTCACCAACATTCTGCCTCTATCCTCTCAAAGGGTCCCGTCCCATATCTTGAGACTCGTGCGCCCCTTATCACGCCTCGACATCCAATCCCCCTTACACTTACACATAACGAAAACCAACTCCTAAGGGTGTGGGTTAAGGTCTAGTACCTCATGACATCAAACTTCACCTACTATCACCCTCTAGGATTTTCCCTTGAAAACCCTAATTGGACCTATGTGGCCCAACTTTCTCTCACTTACACTACCATTACTTCATTCATCGCCCCACACCTTATCTCAATTAGATCTAATCCCAAAACATATCACTTTCCTCTCGACTTCGCATGTGACTAGAAAAACCCTAGTTGGCCACTTCAAACCCTAGTACCTTTCTTCTTCCACAAGTAACCTCTATATTTTTCACTCAATATTTCTTCTCTCCCGTGGCACCCATACTCACCCATTACATAATACATTCCTACTCTTAACCCGTACTCTACTCTCCCTTAATTGTTTTTACTTCTACATTTTTTTCCAGATTAGTGCTTCATCCTAAAACCCTAAACGGGTCCCTTATACATCCTTACACCAACCTACGTACTATTTTTCATCCCAAGTCTCCAATCACTCCACAACTCTCCCCTTAGCTTATTTACACCCTAAAACAACTTTTCTAACGTAAAGATCATCCCCATGCAAGTTTTATCCAACCCATGCAAACTCTCGATGTCCCCATACGAACCCTAGGATTCCTATGCATGGTTCCCATCTCTCATTCATTTTGGTCATTTCTCCCTCTTTATTTTTCTCTCATGGATCATGAGGTAGTTTGGTCAACCTTATATCCCCCTTAGTGAACTCACTTCCCATTTTCTTTCTTTTTCTTTTCATTTCCATATCATATTATCACTTGTCCTAGCATGCATGTCCTAAAGGGTCATATCATATCACATCAATATCACCATATATACATACCATACTCATGCCATAAGAAAATACACAAACATTCCTCAACTCCAAGCTGCACTACACATAAGATAAGTTAATGACAATCATACAATACACGACATAGCATGATATATAGCATCCAAGGCACATAAGTCACACAACACACATGGCCTTAGGTACATCCTTACCTTAAACGACGCTGGACTTGGAGCACATTCCTACGCCTCCTTAGGGTTTTGGCTTGATTTACCTATAAGAGGGTAAAACTAAGGGTTAGTTTCCCTCCTACCAAAAATACTATTATTTTCTCCTTTTAGTCTAAGATTAGAGTTACTATTATTAAAGGGAGCTTTACAAGTGAAAATTAGGGTTTTTATCTTCAAGTTAGCCTACTAGATATTACTAGTCAAAATATATTTATGTTAATATATTTAGCTATATTTACATTATTAAATCTAATAGCTTTATTTCTTCTAATAATAGTACTAATACTAGTTATAGAAAAATAGTGATAATAATAATAATAATAATAGTAACCAAAATGGTAATAATAATATAAGGGTCCAAATATTTATATTAACAATAAAAAGTAATAATGGACAAGATTAGTATTAACAATATTGGCAAGAAACAAGTTAAAAATAGTATTATTTAGTTATATTAAATAATATTAGTATTAATAATATTAGTATTAATAATAATAATAATAATAATAATAATAGTAGATATGGTGATAATATTAGTAATAGCTTTCATCTTAGGGTTAATACTAATGGAGGTCCTAGAAGTCGTCTTAGTGGTAGTCTTAGTGATAATGGTCAAGTTAGATTTAGTCAGAAAATACTAATAATAATAATAATACTAGTAGTGGTAGTAGTAATATTAATAATAATGAAGATCACTTTATTAGTACTAAATTTTTAACCCTTTTAAATAAAATGCCATAGTTATAAATGGAGGTGGAGGAGGACGAAAGGTGGAAAGATGGGTTGTAGGCTATAGGAGAGGGAATGAGGGGGTGTTTGAGGTGGTGGAAGGTGCATCAGGTGGAAAGGTGTGGAATGGAGGTGGTGGTGCAGCCGGAAGTAGTAGTACACGGCGGTTGGTATGGTGACCGAAGGTGGTGGAAGGTGGAGAAGGTAGAAGGAGAGGGAGGCAGTGAGAGATGGAGGTATAGGGAGGTAGGGTGGAGTCCCCTAATTGTTTTGGAGGGTGGAGGAGGTGCTGGTTGCGGTGGGATTGGCGGCGGACGGAAACTCGAGGGGCGGCGCAAGGTTGGTGATGGCTGATCGGGTTGACAACTTTGCACGGCCAGGGCGGCTCATGCAAGGCAAGATAGGGGAGGATGGTGGATCAATTTTGTAGAGGTAGGTGCGGGGAAGGTTTTGGTGGGAGGATTTTTCGGCGGCGGTGAGCGGCTAGGTTTCTAGGCTTCGAAAAGGAAGCTCAGTTATGGTTGCCCTTGGGGTGTATTTATGGGCTAATTGAGGGGGAAAAGATGAAGGGAGAAGAAGACAACCGGGGGTAGGTGAGGCAGGTCGCTGACCGGCGGTGGCAGGCAACGCATGCCCTACGAAATTGTAGGGTATGTTTAGATAGGGGTGGGGGAAAAAGGAAGGGAAGGTAGCACGCATGAGGAGGGAGGATGGGTAGGTTGGGTTGAAAATTGAAAGAAAATGATGGGGGCAGCAGGGAAGGATAGCCAGAAGGAGCAGGTGGCCATTGGCAGGCGCAGGACTACAACTCGGGGTTGTAGTCCGCATAAGGAAGAAGGAGACAGGGACAGGGCTGGACCGGACGGTCCAGGGGAAAGAAAGAAAAAGAAAAGAAGGTGGTTCGACCGGGTGGATCAGGCAAAGGAGGAGAGGTTGGGGCAGGCCTAGCTGAGAAGAACGAGGAAGGGAGGAGAGTCTGGGCCACAGGCTGGCCCAAACCGGGGAAGAGAAGGAAAAATAAGGAAAGGAGAAAGGAGTGAAAGAAAGAAAAAGGAAAAGGAAGGAGAAAAAAAAAGGAAAAGGGGAAAAAGGATAAAATGGATGGTTTATTTATTTATTTAATTTGGATATTTAAAATTAATAATAATTATTATAAGAATAATAATTAAATTCCTTTTTAGATTAATTGGGCTATTTTGGGTAAGTTTACCTTAACTTCCATGTTAGTTAGTAAAGTGTCCAAATTTTTCCTAAATCATTTATTTATTATTTTCTCCTCGTTTTTCCTTAATTAATTCCACTTAGTTTTTAATAAGAAAATTTATTTACTTAATTTTACAAATAAATCCTTATTTTGCCACAATTCCTAAATTAGGATTTTTGGGATATTTCAATAATAGCCTGGGGATTTTAAGCTTAAGAGGATTTAGAGGAAGATTTAAAATGATAGAGTTGAGCGTTTCCAAATTTATGAGGATAGTAGAATTTGCTGTAGAGGTCGTTGGTGTGTACCTTAGATTTGTGCTGACCTAAAGTGGTGGATTTTGGAGGAAGGTCACTATACTCTATATTCCTATACACTCTGGAGGGGATAAGTTGCATAAGGGCCTTAAGAGGATCTATTGGTGGCATCACATGAAGTAAGAGGTAGCAGAGTTTATGTTGAGGTGTTTGACTTGTCAGAATGTCAAGACTAAGCATCAGATACTTGAAGGGTTGGTTCAGCCTTTAAAGATTTTGAGGTAGATGTGGAACTCCATCTCTCCAGATTTTGTGAGTGGGTTGCTGTGGACTCGTAGCGGTTGTGACACGATTTGGTTTATTATCAACAAGTTGACTAAGTGTGCTATTTTTGCGCTAATGAAGTCGACTTGGAGTATGGATCAACAGGCCGATGCATATTTGAGGTTTGTGGTGAGTAGGCTTGGTTCCCCTACTGACATAGTCTCAGACTGGGATTCAAGATTCCTTCCTTACTTTTGGAAAAAGTTACAGGTAACTATGGACACGAGACTGAGGATGAGTACTACCTTTCATCCAGCTACGGACAAACAAACAGAGAGGATGATTCAGACTTTAGAGTATATGCTTCAGGCATGTATTTTGGATTTTTGAGGTAGTTGGGAAGATCTTCTTCATTTGGTAGAGTTCTCATACAACAACAGTTATCATGCTAGTATGGGGATGGCACCCTTTGAGGCATTGTATGGACATAAATGTCGAACACCATTATGTTGGAGTGACATCAATGAGACTATTATACTTTGACAAGAGTTAATTGAGGAGATGGCTTAGCAGGTTCCGTTGATTCAGGATAGGATGAGAGAAGCTCAAAGTCATCACAAGAGCTATGCATATCAAATATGTCATAGTGATGGGTTTGAGTTGGGGGATAGAGATTTGTTGAGGGTTTCACCTACCAAGGGAGTGCAAAGATTTGGTTGGAATGGTAAGTTGAGCCCAACGGATATTGGTCCATATGAGATTCTTGATAAGGTTGACGAGGTTGCATACTACCTATTGCTTCCACCAGAGTTAGCTCTAGTTCACAAGGTTGATGAGGAAGTACACTGCAGATCTGTTGCACGTGATCAAACTAGATGAGATCGAGCTTGGTGATTCAATTTACTATAAGGAGAGGCCTTTGAGTATTATTGACATTAAGATTCGACACACTCAAATGAGCTTAGTTCTGCTTGTGAAGATTCTTTGGATTCATTATGGAGCAAAAGAATCAACTTGGGAGACCAAGAAGGATATGCGTGAGGCTTATCTTAAGCTTTTAGCTCAAGTGTGTTAGAGTTTGGGGTTTTTCTCTATTTTAAGGAGGTAGTCCCCAGTAGTACAGTAATAACTCCGATAAGTTTGACCACTGAGATCGCTTTTCTTACATCCTTTTTTCTCTTCTTCCCTAACCTATATTTGTTGACTTCAAGAAGGAAATATCTTTTAAGAGGGTAGTGATGTAATACCCAAAAATTTTGCTTAGCCTACTCCCGCATTATTAGCGTCCTAATTTTATTCTAATCTTGAGAACTCTTGCTTTAACCTTAATCCAATTTCTTAATCCTAAAACTTTAACCAAATCTGAAACCTTGACCAGGTAAATTGTATTTTGTAAATCAAAAACAAATTGCACTAAAATGTCCACTAATACTAACTATTTTGGATAATCTAGAATCACCTAAATTAATCCCCCAACCTTTTCTCTTTTTCCTTTCCTTTTCTTTCTTCTCTTTTCTCCATTCAACCTTAGCTGCAACAATTAAATTTGTTGCAACTTTCACCCTCCCAAACTTGCACCATTACCCATCACCTTTCTAAAGCCATTTATCACCCATTACCCTGCTTCCTTTCTTTTTTTTTTTCCTCTTCTCCTTCTGCTTCTCCTATCCTTGTCTATCTCCACCACCATACGCTCACCCTACTACTCTTCTTCTTCTCCTTCTTATCCTTATGCAACCTATACACACAACCATCCCCATCACCTGCCATTTTTCCCAACACTCAATCATCTTTTCCCCCACACTACCTTGCCATCCCTCATTCTTGTTGCATGTCTTCCACTCTCTTTTCCTCCTTCCCCGATTCACACCACACATGCACACATGGATATATATATATAACACTCTCCCTTCTTCCTCTTTGTTTGGCCTCCGCTCTACAATTTTTTGGGTTGAAAAGCCACTGCTTGAGCCACCTCTTCCTTCCCCTTTCTTCTTTTTCTTTTATTATCCTTCTTCCTCTTGTGTCATCCCCTGTTTTTGGCTTGTGCACCACCTATTCTACCACCACCACCACACGCCGCTCATTGACTGGTGCACCGAACACCAAGGTCACCTTAACCTTTCCCAGCACTGTCGCTGGCTATTGCCGCCAACCACAACTTCTTTTTCATTCTTCTAGTCCCTATCATCAATATGTTTTTAAGGAATGCACGGACTACACACATCCTCGAGTATGGTTGTGCAACACTAAAATTTTCTATTGCACACCATGTAACCCAACACATCCTGCTCGTGCACCCTCGCACTTCTGCGCATGGCCCAAATGCACGCCCATGTGCATCTGTTCAACTTGTGACCTGTTTTCCCGGTGATCGAGCATAGCCATGCATGATATTTCCTCTCAGCCTCGGTGTGCATTGCCTGCAGAACAACCGTGAAACCTCCATTTTTTTGGTGGTGTATCCCTATATTCATCCCAAACCTTGTCCAAACACCACCAAATTTTTACAATAACTCCACCACACATTCTACTACACATCTACACATCTCAAGCTTCCGTTTGACCACGTTCATTTTCCATGTTTACCCTCTCTACCTTAATTTCTCCTTTAATTGAACTCTTTGAGCATAACCGTGGATTTTAGTTATTTTTGGTAGGTGATATTCTGATAGCTTTGGAGGAGGAAGTCTAGGATTTACGTGTTTAGAGCCCGATGTCCTAGTTGGTAAGGATACTATTTGATGTATAGGATTGTTGTGTTATTTTCTTGTATGGTTATGTGAGTTTTCATAATATCGATGCTTTATGATTTGGTATATGATGTTGATGATATGTTGTGATAATATGAATGTTATGTGGAAAAGAAGTGCTAACGGGTAAGAGATATGGATGTGATATTGTTATGTTAATGACATAATTGTGGGAATATATATATCATGGCATGTAATATGGGCTAAATGAGGTTTTATAAGTGGACATAAGTATCTTTATAAGGTATTATGATAATTAGTGGATTTGGATAAATAATGTGTGTGGAAGGTACAAGGTTATTATATAAAAAAATAAAGGTTATTATTTTTCCTTAAGGGTATTATAGTCATTTTAGGATAATAAGAAAATTTTGGTATTTTATGTATTAGGTGGATTAAAATATGATAATAATATCATTAGAAATGCTTGGAAGTATTATTGTTTGTTTTGGGGTCCTAAATTAAATAATGGTATAATTGTGACATAATAATTTAAAAGGATAATCTTAGCATTTCGTGTGCAAACCCTAGACTTAATCCGCAATTCTAGATATATATATATATATATATATATATATATATATATATATATATATTTAATGTGGGCAATATAAGGTTTTATATCTAATTTGGTAATGATATGAGTCTCGTGGGAGGAATTGTAGCCAATATGTGAAATTAGGGTTTTGATACTTTTGTGGATAGTACCTTGGATGAGATTAGTAACACATGTGTACGGAGTGGATGGTTAGACTGTGCATTAGGAGTATGATAATAATGATGAGATTTGAGAATGATATATTGTAAATTGTGGTTGAATAGTCAATATAGGATAATGAATGCTAAGGGTGTGTAATTAAGGTTTGAAGAGGATTGAAGACCTTGATTTGCGTGATGTATTTGTTTGTTTCAATATGCTCGATGTTTGTGAAATAATATTGAATAAGATACTAATCACTTAAAGTAAAAAGAATGTGAGAAGAGTGAAGGTGATATATATATATATATATGTTATATTGGAAAGAATGGTGGCTCGAGAGCATTTTTTCTTGAGAAGTTGTTTCAGTCTATTCCATCATATTAAGAATAATAGGGCTCCTGCTCATCGTGAAATAAAAATATAACAATATAGCTTATATAAAAGACACTAATGATTTAAAGTAGAATAATATGAGAGTTATGACCAAGGTAATATATATACACATATATGTCCCTTTCACCGAGAAGAATAGTGTCGCGAGAGCGTTCTGCCATGAGTAGGTGATGTTTTCAGATCTGTTCCCCCGAATGATAATAATGGCTTAGGTGTGTTATCTCTAAGAAGGTGTTTTGGACCATTCTACTAGTTTAAGAATAGTGGAGTTCCTGCACACAACGTATATAAAAGAATGAAAATGGATTATACATGATAAAGAGATCTAGATCATTATCAGTCTTATGAGATGTTTCACTTATCTCTTTATACACTTATTATATGATGTGAAAGCTTGTGCTAATTTTATCCCTATTTGGATAGCACTATTGTCTTGCTTAGTACGTAGCTTACTGACCACTCGTTTTATAGGTGTTGCTCATTCCCATGAATAGGAGACCCTGATTCTTATGTGTAGGTCTAAGAAGATCCACTAGATGATTATATTGCCTATGATGCCTTATGTGGAGATGAGTGACTTCATTTGTAATAGGGGTTGGGTGAAGATAAATGTTATCCGATAGATGTATTTAATCAAATACCTTTTGTTAGACTCTTGATCCATGGTATCCCTTCTTTTGTATTTTGCATTGTAACTAGGAGTCAAACTCCAAACTCATTATTGTATTACAAATGTTTATTTCGTTTCTAATTTCCTTGTGTTACTATATATATTTTAGCCTTGTGATTGATTTAATGATGGTTGTATAAATAAGACTTATGTTAATTATGGTGGTAACCCCCAATATTTTACTCATATACTTCCGCTGTAAAAAAAAAGTTCAGCAGTAAAAATTAGGGTGTTACATCAACTCACAAAACTAATAGCTTGAGTGATATAAGGCCGGGTACACACTATAGCATACATCGTACAACCAAAACCATTCAAATATGAAACAGTAGCCATGAAATCCTATTCCTCTTTGGATTTGGGACAAATCCAAAACTAATAATATAAAGTGAGTAGCTAATAGAGTACTAACTATCTTGGAATCCATCATATGAATCCTTTCTCACGTCTTGTTCATTTAGAACTCTTATAGCAAGTACAAAAGCTTTTGCTCATGGTCTCTTATGACCTCCATGCCATGGATACTCTTTGCAGCTCCAAGATTCTTCTTCCTAAACTCACTCTTCACCATTATCTTTACCTTATCAACACTAGATATATCTTTTACTACAACAAGCATGTCATCAACATCTAGTAAAATTTATACAAGTGAGACTCTCTCCATCTCCTTCAAGTACGCACATATATCATACTCACCCTTAGAAAAGCCATGTTCAGGCATAAAATGATCAAACCATTTATACTATTATCTAGGAGATTGCTTCAGCCCATATAATGACCTCTTCAATAGGATAATGCATCCCCTAAACAACAAACCCATCAGGTTATCATATATAAATCTCCTCCTCAAGATCACCATACAAAAATTATGTTTTAACATACAACTTGTAACACCTCCAAAATTCACTCCTGAAAAATTTCGTTTAAAGGAATAATGCAGAAGCTAAAATAGGAAATGCAGAATGTCACCTAACACAAGATAAATTTTCACCATCTATCTCATATTAAATGCAAGGCTAAAACCTATCCAATAAAAATTCAAACAACATCTATGTCGTGAGAATAAACTCCCACAAGGAGATATCTATTAGCAGATGGTAAGTGAACAATTTTTCTGAACAAAATCATCGCTGAATTAATTAGCAGAAAAATTATGAAATAGAAATCATATGAATGAAATAAAATCATGTTCATGAATGAATTTATCTAGAAGGATCCACAATGACAATGATTAATTAAACTCAAATATGAAGTCAAAATCGTCGATAAATCCATAAAATGAATCAAAATTAAAATAATTAAATATTTTCATCAAATTATGCTAATAAAATAATTAAGATCAATAAAATTAAATTTTAAAATATGGGGTATTACACACTTGCTCCAACTCTAGATCACTCATAACCACAAGCGTAAGCAAAATACAAATAGAAATATGTGTAGCCATAAGAGAAAATACCATGTTATAGTCCACATCTAGAATCCGAATGAATCCATGTGCAACTAAACGATCCTTGTACATTAGTCTCTTGACCCCTAAAGCTCCCTATTTAAACTTGTACACCCACTTATAATCAACAATCTTTTTCTTCTCAGGTACCTTCATAAGTCTCATGTCTGATTCTACAATAAAGACACCATCTCTTCTTCTATAACAATGCCCTACTCAGTACAATCAGTTCTCTCAATATCATCAAAGAATTATGCTAGATCATGCACATAAACAACAGTCTATACATTAAATAAAATACAACTAGCTAATTATTCATAACCATACTTGACCGAAGACCTGATAATCCTTTATGCTCTACCTAGAGCGACGCCTCTTTGCTCAACCTTTGGCCTGGATCTACCCACTTTAGGAACAATAGGTCTATCAGAAGGGTCTTTTCCATTCAAATTAACCTCAACCTCCACCTAGTGCAAAGTACTATCCTACTTCCCCTCCTTAGATACACCATCACAAAATTCAACCTTCTACAAGAACACAGACTCATTAAAGGTAGCATCCCTACTAGTCAAGAACTTAGATGCAGTTGGGTCTCATAACCTGTATCCTTTCACTCTATATGTAAAGCAAAGAAAGATAAACTTCTTGGCTTTAAGCTCACTTTCACCGACATTCACCTAAACATAAGTAGGGCAACCAAACACATGCAAATCACAGCCATCAACTTACTTACCAAACTACAAATCCTCAAGTGTCATTAACTCAATGGACCAATTTAGTGATTGGTTAACCAACTATGCTACCATGTGAACTTCCTTGGCCTAAAACTCTCTTCCTAGCCTCCTTGTGATAACATATAATGAAACTTCTCCAATAAAGTTTTAGTCATATGCTTAACAACTCCATTTTTTATGGTCACCCATCATAATTGAGGTGTCTTGCTATCCTATGGTCTTAGAAAAAATTAGTGAAACTCTATTCAATAAAATCAAGATCATTATTTATCCTTGGATACTTAACTTGCTTCCCAGTGTGTTTCTCTAGTTAAATCTTTTGGTGTTTGAAAACACCAACACATCACTCTCATGCTTTAAGAAATACACCCATGACTTTGTAGATGTCATCAATAAATTAAAAGAAAGTACCATGAACCACCTTTGGAAACCACTCTCACTTTACCCATTAAATATTAATAGATATACTCCATAGGTGCTCTCGTACTATACTTAGCCGTAAAAAAGCTAGCCCACTTCTGCCTACTATACACATAGTGCTCATAGAATTCTACAGTACTCGTGCTTTATACATCAAGCAATCCCCTCTTAGAGATCTTAGTAAGTCCTCTAACACTCATGTGCCAAATTATTGTAACATATAATTTTTTTAGCCTTGACAATTTCACAATAGGTGTCCTCACAATAGTTGAATCCACCAAGTCATATAGTATTTCGACCTGCTTCCCCTTTGTTACCACAAGAGCCACTTTTGTAACTCTCAAGGTACCATCCGAAATAACACATCAGTACCCATTATAATCCAAGGAACTCAAAGATATAAGGTTCTTTATCATCTTAGGGACATTTCTCATGTTGGACAGTGTTCTGATTACACCGTCACGCATCCTCACCTTCACCACCCCAACCCCAATAACTTTGCAAGTAACATTGTTTCTCATCAATACCACTCCACCTTGAGTCACCTCGAATGTCTGGAACTATCCTTAGTTGGGGCATATATGGTGCGAGCACCTAAAATCTAGATGAACTTTTAAAGGTTGACCCTTAGCTAATTTCATATCATTAAGCTAACTCTTCAATAGTAATTGATTTGCTATAGATTTTTTCATATATAATAATTGATGCTTTAAGCATAAGGCAATCATCATTGATTCCTTTTTCACTTCCTACAATACCTTATTCAAAAAACATAATTGCATAGTAGATAGGGCCTTCAAACCCATCTTTTCAAATCTCTCATCCATCATCAATTCTAGTTTATTCAAATGACTAAACAACAGTCTTTGCAATTCATTCTAAATCAAAATTACCTGCTCGATTTTCATAACCCAAATTGACGTGCCAATTGAACTTATTAATAACGAATTTTGTACCCAAATCTCTTCAAAAACCACAAATCTAAAACTAAATTATTGTGGGATAACATGGATTGAATAGATTCAAACCAAAATCAGAATTAACAAGAAAATGAACAATTGATAGTTCAATTACAAAAAAAAAATAATTAAAGAAAAAATAGAGACATTTATTCATGCTCTTGTGTAATAACAAGATGATTAAAAAAATCAATAAACCAATGAAACAATATCTATAATTCTCTAATAATGAATTATAGAGAGAAGAAGAATAAATTGTGCATGACTTGACATCTACAGTTTTCTCATATCTCTTTTATACTATATAAAACCCTACTAGGTAAAACATAATATTTCATAAAGCAAGGGAAAAACAAGATTCACGGTTAGGAAACATGGGTCCTAGGTATTTATTTCCTCACTCTTGAATTTTCCCCAAAACTCATTCAAAATTTTCTGTGAATAAAGACGGCCTGTGTTAATAAACACGAGGCCTTTTTGTTTATCACCGAACTCACAAGTCCACATTAAACTTCTCCAACATTTGTTTAAATCAACACAATGTTATGTTGTGTATCAAATACCTAGTCAAAATTCATAATATTTATTGTATATGATTGCCAATATTCTAGTTGCACATCAATGTTGATAAAGGAATATAAAAAATTTGCTTGACAAACTAATATATTTGTAGAATGTCTTTTTGTAAAAACTATACTTGCCGAGGCCAGTGGGCTTAAAAGAAAAATAATATGAGTACATGTAGAAAGTTGAAAAACCAATGTGCTTTCCGTCACTATGCCCAGACTCTAAAGTTACATTCTTGGACTGTTGCACTAAGTACATTGGGCATAGAAGAAAAGAAGGAGTGCACATCTAGTGAGCTAAAAAAAAATTGTTGCACTTTTAGTTACTAAGCCTAGGCTTTAATGGTGTACCCCATGACTGATATGTTAAGGCCACTAAGCCTAGATGAAAAGAAAATGGGAAACCTAGTGAGCTAGAAGACTGTTGTGTTTTAAGCCACTAGGCCGTACTCTAAAGGTGTGCCCTAAGATTAATGAGTCAATGCCACTAAGCCTAGAGGAATAAAAAATGATAGACAAACCTAGAGGCTTTTTAGTTACAAAGTTTAGGGTTCTATGGTGCACCCTTAGTCGATGTTCCATGGCCTCTAAGCTCAAAATATACAACACCTAGAAACTTTTCAATGGCTAATCCTAAGCTTCTATGGTATGATCCTCAACTGTTGTGTTGGGACCATTAAATCTAATATATAGGAGTTTGGTTGGTCCATTCAATTTTATTGACCAATGGTGTCCAGATTAAACTCTACTTTGGTTAGCCATCACCAACGTATAAAAAAGATTTAAAGTGTGGGAAAATTGAGCATTACAAAATGTATGAGCCTTGGAATATATATAGAGAGCTACGATAAAACATAAAGTAAGATGAAACTTCTTAAAGATCATTTGCGTATCAAAGAAATAATCATAATATAATAAAGATGATAGTTTCCTATAAAAATTATAGCCTTATCCTCATAATCTCAAAAATCATCTCCTTTGGTATCATCGACTTATTCGTTTACCTTCTTTGGATCAAGCATGTTCTAGAAGTCTTGGCCACAATATTATTCTCCCTTAGGATTGTGAAGCTAATCTCTACCAATGTTTTGAATTGAGAATACACCATTAAGACACCATATGCATGCCACTGAGATTGAATATGTTCCTTATAATTTATTAACTCTTCACTTTTAAAATACTTATCTAAAACTTCATAGAAGTGTCTCAGCCTAGCATCAACAATGACCTTATTGATGTGCATGTATAAAGTCTTGGCCACAATATTATTTTCCTTTCTTTCCCGGCTAGTTCAATTTTCTTCTTTTTTCCTTTTCTTCTTTCTTCCTCCTTGGACCGCCCGGTCCCGACCCTTCTTCTTCTCGAAGGCGTGGGCAGCGACCGAGGAGTTGTGAGCCTGCCTTCCGCCGGTCACCACTACTACCTTCCGTCCTTCCCTCCCTCTCCCGTTGCTTTCTTTCACTATTTCAATCCCAACCAACCCCTTCCCCTCTCTCGAGCACCCTGCCCTTTTCCCTTTTCCTCTTCCCTCGACCTCGCCGCCCTACCATGGCAGAACCACCTCGACTGCCACCACCAACCGGCATGCCTGGCACCTGCACTCCTCTTGTCTCCTTTCCCTTTTCATTTCCCACCCAATTGGCCTATAAATAACCCATAGGCAACCTTAATTGGGATTTTTATTTTGAAACCCAGAAGTTGCCCCCTTCTTGCCATTGTCCATCAGACGAGCATTCTATCGCTGCCGCCAATCGCTGTCGGCCGAACTATCAATAGAGATACTCCTTTCACCACCCTCTACCTAACAAAACCTTCCTCATCCCTCAATTTTCCCTGCACGAGGCACCCCGCCAATGCAAAGTTGCCTTCCTAATCAACCCCTCCTCTATCGCCCTTCACGCCACCTTCCGCCACCAATTCTGCCATAAATGACACCACCTCTACCTTCCAAAACTACTAGAGGACCTTACTCTACCTCCCCATAACCCCATCTCCCCGTGCCTCCCTCTCCTTCTCCCTCATCCTCCTTCCACCACCTCCAACCACCACATTCACTGCCGCCGGTGCTGCCACTATCCCTAGGTGGTGCTCTGACCTTCCCAACCCCTAAACCTATTTTATACAGGTATTAGCTATTTTTAATAATATTAATGGTTTTATCTATAATAATAATAATAATAATATTATTATTATTATTATTATTATTATCATCATCATCATCATCATCATCATCATCATCATCATTATTATTGTCACTTAACCTTACTTCAGAATTTTCCTAACTAGTATTATTATTATTAATGGTCTACAACTTTAGTGTTATTATGATTATGGTTTTCATTATTGTTACTACTATTATTATTAATGCTAACTTTGGCCTATTATTATTACTTTTATTATTATGGTAAATATTTGAACCCTTATATTACTATATAATTTTGATTATTATTACTATTAGTATTATTTTTAACATTATTATTATTATTATTATTATTATTATTATTATTATTATTATTATTATTATTATTATTATTATTATTAATGTTATGGAAACCGAAGTTGGCATATTATCATTTTGTTACTATAGAAGAAGAATACTTAAGCCTTAATATTATTATTACTTAATATTCGAATATTGCTAATATTATTCCTAATGCCTTTATTATCAACATTGTTACTATATTATTATTATTATTATTATTATTATTATTATTATTATTATTATTATTATTATTATTATTATTATTATTATTATTATTACGGTTACTATGATTATTGTGACAAAAACATTCAAACCCTTATATTATTATTATTCCAAATATAACTATTGTCATTATTATCTTTAGCAATATTAGTACTTTGTTGGTATTACTATTATTATATTATTATTTTAACCCTAATACTATTATTAGCCTTAGCCTTAAAAATACTAGGGTTTCTATCACTAGGAGCATTAGTATTACTATTATTATTATTATCGCTATTTTTCTCTGACTAGTATTAGTACTATTATTAGAAGAAATAAAGCTATTAGGTTTAATAATATAAATATAGCTATAAATATTAACATAAATATAGTTTAACTAGTAATATCTAGTAGGCTAACTTGAGGATAAAAACCCTAGTTTTCACTTGTAAAGATCCCTTTAATAATAGTAACCCTAATCTTAAACTAAAATAAGAAATAATAGTATTTTGGTAGGAGGGAAACTAATCCTTAGTTTTTCCCTCTTATAAGTGAAACTAGTCAAAAACCTAAAGATGCGTAGGAGCGTGCTCCAAGACTGGTGTCATGTTAGGTAAGGGTGTAGCTAAGTTCATATGTGTACTATGTGTTTTTATATGCCTTAGATGCCATATATAATGATATGTTGCGTGCCTTGTGCTATTGTTATAATCGTTTTGTGTGTAGCGCAGCTTGGAGTTAAGGTATGCTCTTGTATTTGCTTATGGCATGTGTACAATATGTTTGTGCTATGAATGGTGATATGATATGATATGGCCCTTTTAGGACATGCATGCTAGAATAATTAATGTAATGAAATGGGGTGGAAGGATGGAAAAGAAAAATAGGGAAGTAAGTGGACCAAGGGGAAGTAAGTTGGCTAAGGCGAAATAAATTGACCAAGGAATGTGGGATTGACCTAAACATCCCATGATCCATGAGAGGAAGAATAAAAGGGGACTTTAAGCAAAATAAAGTGGATGAACTTTGCATGGGAGAATCTAGGGTTTGCATGGGAGAAACTAGGGTTTTGCATGAGAGTTTTAGGGTTTTTATGAAAAACTTTGAGGGTTTGCATGGGATGGATAAAGTCCGCATGGGGGTGAAATTAATGTATGGAAAGTTTCCTTAGGGTGTGAGGAAGTTAATGGAAGAGTTTTTTGGGTGATTGGAGGCTTTGGGTGAAAATAGTACGTAAGACAGCATAAAGGTGCATAGGAGACCGAGCTAGGGTTTAGGAGGAAACCTTAATTTGAGAGGGCGGAAAAAGAAAAATGAATGAGGGTAAGTGGAGTATGAAGTGAGAATGGGGGATTGTCATGAGTAGGGCGAGCATAAGTATCATAGGAAGTAAAAGTGGAAGGCGAGAAATGGAAGGGTGACTTGTGGAAAGGAGGATACTAGGGTTGGCATGGCCACCAAGGATTTGGTGTGGCCACTTAGGGTTTCGTGGTCATGCGTATTTTGGGAAGTGACGTGAAATGATAAGGGTTGATCCTAAGGGTTGTGATGTATGGGGGTGTTAAAATAGTTAGGTTGCGTGAGGCAGAGGATGATGGCCCACATAGGCCTAAATGAGGGTTTTCTGGAGAAAACCCTAGGGAAGACTGTGAATGGACTTAGTGGTGTTGGTAGTGGGCCTTGACCCACACACCTAGAAATTGGGCCTCTAGTGTGAATAGTGGAATAAAGAAAGCATATTGGGGGAGTTAGAAGGTGCAGAAGTCTCAAGATATGGGATGGGCCCTCTTAAGAGGATAAGCATAGATAGAGTTAGTCATGTATATCTAGGGTGGAACTTTTGAATAAGACACGGTAAAACATTAATAATGTAAAGTAGAAGATTATTGAGTTAGGCCCAGACCGATCCACTGGCATAATAGTGGACGGTTCCGAGGTGCCCTGGAGACCGATCCACTAGGATATAATAGTGGTTAGGTGCATTCTGGCCTATAAGTGACAGATCCACTGGCTATAATAGTGGAGGATCCTGAGCTCAATAAACCAAACCCTAAGGTTGATAAGACACATAAAATACATTAAGTACTTACAATGGAACACCATGAGAGTTGAGGCCAGACCGATCCACCGGCATAATAGTGGCTAGGAGCGTTTTGTCCTAGAGACCAATCTACCGGCATATAATAGTGGTCAGGTGCGTTCTACCCTGTAAGTGATCAATCCACTGGCTATAATAGTGGGGTTCCCGTACTCACATGGATAGATAAAAGTATGGTGCGAAATGAGTTCTATTAAGAGATTAAATAATCAGTTTATCCGGACTGTAGCTTGGCCTTTATTTATCTGAGAGATTGTATGTTGTCATGTTATTGTGATTATTTTATGTACTCTTATGTGTTGGCCTTAGTGCACAATCACCTTATTCAGTACATATTGTACTGACCACCCGTTTCATGGGTGTTGTTCATTCCCATGAGCAAATGACCCATATGAGTTTGTGCAGGTAGGAGATGACGTCTCTGATGCCTTCGACACTTACAAGGTATCGAGGGGTTGAGAGTTGAGCTTAGACTTGGCCTGGGGATCAAGAGCGACTCTTTGGGTTGTAATTCTTAAACCGCACTCTGATTTTTGTATGGTTATGTATGAGTCCTTTTATGAATTCTCATTTTTAATTGATGACTTGTGTTTGGTGTTAATCCTGTTCAGCCTTAACACTTAGTACTAGAACGGTATGAGTGAACCTGTCTGGTACTAAGTGTGGCGATAATATCCCCAGAATTTACAGTTTTGTTACCCTACTTATGTTAAACCTTTTTATTAAAACAAATATTTTCAGTAGTAAATTTTGGGGGTATTACACAACCACCCTCTCTTTTTCTTCGCTCCCTTTTTTCTCCTTTTCCCCTTCTCTCGCCATCCCCTACCTCCCGTCTGTAGATCCTACATGCACCCTCTTCCCCTTGGTTGCCATTTTCGTACCCACCCTTGACTACACCCAACTAACCTCCCCCTTTCCCTTTCCATCCATGCAGAGCATTCATGTTGGCATGTCCCTACACATTCCCCCTTGCATGTCCCCTACACCCCCTACATGGAGATCTGCACCGTCCTCCCTCTGCCACTGCCGATTTCCCAGTGAGTGACCACCTTGTCCCCTTCCCCACTTTTCCTTATCCTCCCCCACAACCTATAAATACCCCCATCTCTTCCTCTCCTCTCTTTCTCCCTCATTAATCCCTATTTACACCGTTCCCTTATCCCTGCCTTCAACCGTAGCCACCACCGTAGTTAAGGCAAGCCATTGCCCCAGCTCCACTCCTCTCCCTTCCTTGTATACCCTTTCATATATTAAGCACATCACCTCCCTATTTTTCATCTTCCCTTGCTCTCCTTGAGTGTGCAAAGTGGGCAGGTCGCCCCACCTAGAGCCACCCCACACCACTTCGTGCCACCACTACTATCGACCACTTTCCTCCCTCTACACAGGTGCCCCTATGTAACTAGCCTTTTCCTCCACCTTTTCCCCTCTATTTTCCCTTTCTCTTCCTCTCCCCCTCTCGGTTGCGCCATAATGGCTGCCACCTCCACCGTAATTCACTTCCACTTCCACTAGCCTAGATAGTGTTAACACCACCCACAACTCCAAATAACTAAGCCCTATTCTTTTCCCACCCAAACGGCTACCTCCATCTTGCACCACCGCTACCACTATGACTGCTGCTGCATTGCCCTCCACTCCTCTTGCTTATTCTAGTCACACCACTCTCCTTTTCATCCATTTTGAGCTTATTTTAATTAAATTCATTATCATTATTATTACTATCATCATTGTTATTTTGATTAAGGAAATAAAAAAGAGAAAAAGGTAGAAAAAGGATAAATTAGCCAAAGTTGGGTATTCCCATTTTTTTTGGGTATTATTTCGGTGTCTACAGGAGAGGAGACGTACAAATGTTACTTTAAGACCATAGCCATTTTGGTAAGGATACAATTATAGTGAGGTTTTCTTACCCTTGTGTGATTCTATTTTATACTTTGTGATAAGTGAATACCTACATGAAATGTATATGTTCTAAGGTTGTTTGTATAGCTTCGCTTGCAAGGACCTAAGGTAAGAGTACGTGTGGTCTTGACTGCTTAGTTTATATGTGGTTGTGAAATTCTATTATGTGGTACTGCATGTTTAGAGGATTGTTGAGAAACTCGTGTATTTTAAGCTTTGAGGCTTAGGTAGGGTTTTGGAGGCCTAGGGGCATTTTGGGTCAATATTGCGGGAGATGGAATGTGGAAAACCCTAGGAAAAAAGTTAGCCAAACATTCTTGAGGAAAATGTGAATAATAAGTAAAATAATTATAAAGGGGGGTTATAGTAAATGTTGCATGGATAAAGTTGACAATGCATGGGGTAAGTCAAACTTAATATGGCTATGTCTAGGGTAACTAAGGGAGAGATGGTTGTTAAGGATGGTCATAGGGGAAGATGATTGTTTCATTGGTTAGTTTGGAAAACCATGTGGGAGTCTTTAGATGCCAGGAGATGGGAAAGTACTAAGGGGTGAAATTAGGGTTTTAGGGGTTCAAAACCCTAATGGTAGGTCATTATCACATATGGAAGATGGGGAGAGTTGGGTTGTGCCTTTGAACTATGATTTTAGGGTATTCTTTGTGGGGAATGTGTGGTAAGTCAAATGGTTAGGTGAGGTATGTAGGAATGACTGCAAATACAAAAGGGAGACTAGGGTTTCAAAAGGAGTTATCTGGGGAGGTTGTTATCACATGTGGAAAATAAAGGAGTTAGGTTACAAAACTTTGGGGGATGGATAATCATGGTAATGTATGCATGTTTGTGGGAGTTTAGGACTAAAGAAGTTGCAAATGAGGGGTTAGGCCCATTTGGGCCAAACTAAGGTTTCGAAGGGTAAACCCATAGGTTAATTGTTATCATATGTGAGGAATGGGGGAAATGGGCTATGACTCATGAGTAAAAGGATTCTAATGGCATGTTTGGGTTGTTTGATAATTTAGGGACTCAAAAGATCATTAGGAAGTGAAGATACCCCAAACTTAGGAGGTTAGGGTTGCTATAGGGCTAGAGTTGGCCTAGGGAGGTATAGGCTAGGATTCATACATGGGTTGTGCATGGTTGTGTGATATCTAAACCAATAAGACATGAATAAGACACTAATCACTTAAAGTGGAAGATCACTTGAATCAAGCCCATTTATACATTATATTTGTATAACGGTCCACCAATGAGAATAGTGGCCAAAATCATGCTGCCCAAGGTTCTATCATATATATATATATATATAGTCCACTAGTGAGAATAGTGGTCAGGAGTATGTTGCTTTAGGTTTGTATCATATTTATCGGTCCACTAATGAGAATAGTGGGGGGTCTTGAGCTCAAGTAATGCAAACTTTTAAATAATAATAATCTATGAAAAGACACTAATTACTTATAGTGGAACACTAGGGTCAGGACTAGCATACCTTATACTTATATATATATATACCGGTCCACCTGTGAGAATAGTGGTCAGGAGTGTATTACACTGGGTTGTGTTATATTCACCAGTCCACTAGTGAGAATAGTAGCTAGGAGCATGCTATCCTAGGTTGTACTGTATTTAATGGTCTACCGGTAATAATATAGGGATTCCTAAACCTACGTGGATATAATTTGAGAGATGACTAATTACTATACTAATAGTTTGAGTTCAAACAATAATGAATGAACTAATATAACCTGCTTATGTGCCTTTATGTCTTGATTTAGTATCATGAACTATTATATTCTTGCTTGATTGTATTATTACCGTACTCGATACATAGCTTATTGATCACCCATTTCATGGTCTTGCTCATTCCCACAAGCTGTATACCATCTTGAGTCTATGCAGGCGATTGACGATGCCCTAGATGACTTTGCTACCTATAATTATATGATTGGGGTAGAGTGATATTGTAGTATCCCATGCTTGGGGCCCAGAGAAAGTGTCATCAAGATATTTTTCCCTTTTTAGTTTCTAGATTAATGTTTTATTCCAATTAAACAATGTTTTCTATTTCACCATTTTTTTGGGTGTTATGAAGTGTTTCCTTGTTATGTTATTATGATTACATTTGTTTCTAATAAGCCTTATTGTTGGTACAAGGATGGCCTAAGGCCAGTCTTATACTGATTACGGTGGTAACAACCCCTTTTATGGTGTATGATTTTATGTATTAAAATAAAAAATGTCATTAGTGATTTTTGGGTGTGTTATACTATGAGTTAGTAGATTGTTACAATCCACCCATTTAGCCTTGGTTTGATAACTAAGTGTTTATTACTCAGATAATGCTAATGTCGGATATGTTAGCTAGGTTGTTCTTTACTCTATAGGTTACTTAGAGACGTATAGGGGTGTGCGTACCTAAGGATTGGATAACCACATATAGCTAGAAGGTCCTTATGTCATTTGTGCTTTAGAAAAATTACTTGTTATCCTTGTAGCATAGGCGATAGTAAATGTCTCTCAAATGTTCGGTGGAATCCTCGACCCTTGTAGTAAGGATCATCACCTGATGCCTTGTAACATTGTGTTAGATGGTAAGTGACGTGATAGTTTCCTAATATTGATGTGGCATAGGAGATAGATGTATTCCATGCTATATATAAGTGAATTGATGTATAGTTGTGATTATGTTATTCTCGTATTCTTGTATGCCTCATTTTTCTTTGGGGATAGCATAATTTGTTTGTTTATGCCATGAGATGTGTCTTAAGTAAGCATGTTATTTGCTAATAGTTGGATGTGTTTATTCGGTACTTTTATACAATTACAATATTTGTCAATTTTCTATGTATATATGCATTTGTTGTTTCATAAATTTTTTTTGTTGGGTTGGAGTGAGATTATATTTATTAAGTATTAGTTGGGTTCTCTAACTTGATTATTTTTTGGGGGGCTTATGCCTTAATTTTTATTTTATTTTATTTTCTTGATTTTGTAGCCATGTATCATTTTGAGAACAAATGTTTCTCATGCTCAATCACTTAGTATAATTTACATTTTACCTTGCATCCAACAAGTATTAGATATATAAAGTATATTTTTTTTATATGTTAGATGTAGCGATAACATCGTAGATTTCATTTTGACTTCTGTAAATCTTTTCAAAACAAATTTCCTGCCTCAAAGTTAGTTATTAGTACCAAGGCAAGTCATCAAGGTGTCTTGACATATCAAACTTAAGAGCTAGGTGCCACACCCCTGATGGGGTTGTAATTTTTTTTCCCTGCCTCAAAGTTAGCTATTAGTACCAAGGGAAGTCATTAAGGTGTATTGACATATCAAGCTTAAGAACTAGGTGCCACATCCCTGATGGGGTTGTAAATTTTTTTTTTTGTAGGTTTTGGATCTCTTGAGAATTTCCAATTTAAGTTTAGGAAAAAAATTTTAGGGATTGAGTCAGAATTTGGGGATATTTTTAGGACGAGACCGAGGTGAATTTAGGGCCTACATTCCTAAACTTATCTCAAAGATACACACTTTTTTAGTAAAATATAAGTTGAAACTATAATATTAAAAAAAAAATAGAGTAAGAGACGGGTCCCCATCCCCGTATCCCCAGTTGCCATGTCATAACATGCGAGGCAGTACTTCTTTGCAGCATCGGCATTTTCATCGTCATACTCATAGGCACGAATTTTGAAAGGAATCTCTTTTACATGCAAGCTGTCATGCAATAAATGAATTGTACCTATGCCCATTCGATTCCTCAATTAATGAATGGATATAGCACCTGCCTCCCAGGCTCCTCGTAATATGCCTGTTGAAATAGCTTCCGTGTCCATTTGTCGATTATTCATTTTTTTTTATATTTGCAAATGGTATAATTGCTAAACTGTATAATGTTCTTGAATTTAATCTAAGAAGTAGCAGAAAAATTGATAAATGAATATGTTATGAATCATCCTGGGACATCGGCAAATTATTGATAGAAATGTCGAGTCTACTGAATTGAAGTATGAGGAAGAGGGTTCTAACCAACAAGTGGTTGCTTATGGCGATGGATTTTCTGGGTGTAAAGTATTTGGAATGAAAGAATATTTGATGGAGCGTGGTATTGAGAATGATCCTGCGGAGGCAAAAGTTAAACATTTTTTTTTAGAGAAAGTGAGTAAACAATTGAACAACGCATATGCCCACCGAGAATTCCGAATTCACCGAATGACTTCCTGTACGTGCTAGGATATGGCATAGTGCTTGATGATCCTATTGTAAGTGATAATGATGGAATGACAAATTAAGTCTTTTTGTTTTTGAAGTAAGTTTTTTCCTTATCCTATATTGGTAAAATGAAAAATAATTTTAAACTTTAATACTATTCTACTTACTTTGGTGTTTGAATTATTGACATGAGTTGTTTTATAGTAATAATAGACCGAACCTAGTACAACAAAAACATGCACTTGCCATTGCTGCCGTCTGTTTGGCCAGATCGAGCCGGGTTCATATTTTGAGCTAGCCATCATTATCATTACTAAAAATTTATATTTTTTATTCTTCTCTTCTTACTTGGTCATTATTAATGGTTCTTTCCTACTTTGAACCCTTCCAACGCATGTTCTTCATGAGTTGTTGGTGTATCGATTTATAAGGAATTGGTAGATGTTGATGGGTAGGTTTTCATTTTCTATATAATTTTGTGTATTTTACTTCGTAGAAGACACACAACAATAGAGCACCCTCCTCACTTACCAACTATCTCTATTTTAAAATACATTTACTAGATGAAGTTCTATGATTTCTATACTCTTTACTCTCGAGTGTATGAGATTAAAGGGTTATTGTGTTAACCTTAGGAGGAACAGGCAATTACGAGATTGTGCCTAAGGTTCAGCTATAATTTGCTTTAGGGCGACATTTTTAGTCACGGCATAATAAAAAAATTGTTAAAAGTATTTTTCGTTAATTCCATTCATTAATTCTTTCTTTGTAATTTGCTATTATTGCGTATACTTATTCTAACAATCTAAGGAGAATTCAAGTATAGTATACTAGGTAATCATCTTTAAGTTATCTACTACTGCGACTAAGGAATCAATTTTGGTTATTTGATTGTCTTCAATTGATGTGGTTCATTATTCGGTCATGTTGATTGAGTCTCCCAAATTGTTGTGCCTCATTAATTATCGTGGGATTTGAAATACCACAAAACCCTGATTTTAAGAATTATAGCTACTTAAGAATTTATTAGAAAATTAATTAAGTAAATTAATTATTATTAAAATACAAGGGAATTAATTAAGGCAAATCAAGAAGAAAATAATAAATATTTTAATTAGAAAAATTTGGGTGTTTTGCTAATTAAAGTGGAATTTAGGAAAAATCTTTTAAAAATCTCAATTTAGCCTAAAAAGAGAATTAAATATTATTTTATTAAAATATTATCATTTTTAAATATCTCCAAAATATTCTAAATACCCCAACTCACCTATTTTCCCTTCCCCCTTTTTTTTTCCTTTTTCCTCTCCTTTTCCTTTTTCTTTCTTCATTCCTCTCCTTTCTCTTTTTCTCCCTTTTCTCCCCGACCTGGGCTAGCCCTGTGGCCTAAACTCCTTTCCTCCTGTGTGGCCTAGGCTTGCACCACACACACTTAACCCCTAACCGACTGGTTCCCCCCTTCTTTTCTTTCTTTTCTTTTTCTCGGACTGCCCGGTCCACCCTCTCCCTCTTCTTCTTTCTTCATCCTCTTCCGTCGCGACCTACAACCTCCCCCAACTTGTGCCGTGAATCACGCCACCAACCACACTCGCTGACCGGCCATCTCTCCTCTCTCTTCCCCATTGATCCACCTACCATTTCAACCCAACCAACCCTCCCCTCTTCACGCGTTCTATTTCTTCCTCCCTGGCCAATCATAGCCTGCCATGGCAGACCTGCGCCGGCCTGCCATCACCAGTCGGTGTGCCCTCACCTACCTACCCTTATTCTCCCGTTCTCCTTCGACCTTATCCCCCTCCTTTGGCTCTATCAATACCCCATAGCCAGCCCCGGACTCAAACTCTTTCCCGCAACCCAGAAAATCCCTTCCATGCGCCACCGCCCTATCAGACGCCCTCGCCGTCGCCGTCATCTAGGACCGCCGCTCAAGCCACCCACAACACCACTCCTTGCATCACCTTCTACCAAACTACGCTACCCTCAGCCCTCGATTTGCCCTGGGTGAGCCACCCCAGCCGTGCAAAGTTTCCTTCCCAAGTAGCCACACTTCCACCTCAGCGGCCCTTCACACCACCATTTACCACCACTGCAGCCACAACCACCACCTCTTACACCTCCCAAAATTCCCTGTAGACCTTCCTCTACCTCCCCTTTCCTCCTTTTCCCTTTCCTCCCTCTCCTCTTTCCTTTCTCCCTTTCCACCACTCTCGGCCACCACAACACCACCGCCTACGCTGCTGCCTTTGACTACGCCACCACCACCATTTCAACCATCTTCACCTAGGCATCCACCACCACCCCAACTTCCACCCTCATTCCCCCTCCTATTCCCAAAACTCAACTAACCTTCTCTTTTTCCTCTTTCCCCGCTACGCCACCGTGCACTGCTGCCTGTGCCGCCAGTCACCACCAACCCTATGCGGTACCCTAAACCCTCTCAACCCTTAAATCCTAATTATTCAAGCCTTATTCATTTTAATTATATATTATTATTGTTGTTGTTGTTGTTGTTTTTGTTATTATTATTATTATTATTATTATTATTATTATTATTATTATTATTATGGTAAAAATATTCAAACCCTTATATTATCATCATTTCAAATATTACTATTATTACTATTATCCTTAGCAATATTAGTATTTTGTTAGTGTTACTATTATTATATTACTATTTTATCCCTCACTGTGTTATTGGTATTAACCTTAAAAATACTAGGGCTTCTATTACTAAGAGAATTAGTATTATTTTTATTATTAATATTGCTATTTTTACTATAACTAGTGTTAGTACTATTAGTAGAGAAAATAAAAATATTAGATTTAATAATATAAATAAGGCTATAAATATTATTAAAAAACCCTATTTTCACTTATAAAGTTTTCTTTAATAATAGTAACCCTAATATTAGAATAAAATAGAAAATAATAGTATTTTTGGTAGGAGGGAAACTAATCCTTAGTTTTTTCCTCTTATAGGTGAAACCAGTTAAAACCCTAAGGAGGTGTAGGAGCGTGCTCCAAGACCAATGACGTACTCGGTAAAGGTATAGCTAAGGCCTTATGTGTGCTATGTGTCTCATATGCCTTGTATGTCATGTATCATGATTTGTTATGTATCTTATAATTATCATTATAACTATTTTATGTGTAGCGTAGCTTGCAACTGAGGTATGCTCATGTGTATAATATGTATAAGCTGTGATTATGATGTGATGTGTTGTGGTCCTTTAGGACATGCATGCTAGGATATGTAATGTGATGATATAGGGGGAAAGGATGGAAAGGAAAAATGGGGAATTAAGTTGACCAAGAGATGTGGGATTCACCTAAATATCCCATAATCCATGAAAGGAAGAATAAAAGGGGACTTAAAGTAAAATAAAGTGGATGAACTTTGCATGGGAGAATCTAGGGTTTGCATGGGAGACTCTAGGGTTTTGTATGGGAGAATCTAGGGTTTTGCATGAGAGTTTTAGGGTTTTGAATGAAAAACTTTGAGGATTTGCATGGGATGGATGAAGTTTGCATGGGGGTAAACTTTACGTATGGAAAGTTGATTTGGGATGTGAGGAAGGTAATGGAAGAGTTGTTTGGGTGATTGGAGGCTTTGGGTGAAAAATAGTACGTGGGATAGTATAAGGGTGCATAGGAGACCGAGCTAGGTCTTGGGAGGAAGCCCTAATCTAAGAAGGTGGAAAAAGGAAAAATAAATAAGGGTGAGTGGAGTATGAGATAAGGATGGAGGATTATCAGGTGAGGGATAAGTATGAGCATCATGGGAAAATAAGAGTGGAAGGTGCGAAATGGAAGGGTAACATGTGGAAAGGAGGATGTTAGGGCTTGGTGTGGCCAACTAGGGTTTGGTGTGGCCACCTAGGGTTTGGTGGTCACACGTGTACTTGGGGAGTAAAGTGAGAGGACGAGGGTTGAATCTAAGGGTTGTGATACGTGGGGTGTTAAAATAGTTTGGACTGTGTAAGGTGGAGAAGGATGGGCCACATAGGCCCAAATTAGGATTTCTGGAGAAAACCTTAGGGTGAGGCAGTGAGTGGACTTGGAGGTATAACGTAGTGGGCCTTGACCCATACATTTAGGAGTTAGACCTCTAGCGTGAGTTAGGGTAAGGAGTAAAGGATGTTGGGGCAAGTTAAGAGGTGTAGGAGTCTCAAGATATAGAATGGTCCCTCTTGGAGAATAAGCGTAGAGGGAGTTAGTCATGCATGTCTAGGATGAAACTTTTGAATAAGACACGATAAAACATTAATTATGTAAATTGGAAGATTATTAAGCCAAGCCGAGACTGATCCATAAGCATATAATTGTGGTTAGGTGCGTTCTGCCCTATAAGTGACCGCTCCACCGGTTATAATAGTGGGGGATCCCGAGCTCAATAAACCAAACCCTAAGTTTGCTAAGACAGATAAAAGACACTATGTACTTACAGTGAAATACCATGAGAGTCGGGGCCAGACCGGTTCACTAGCGAATAATAGTAACCAGGAGCATCTTGCTCTAGAGACTGATCCACTGGCATATAATAGTGGCCAGGTGAGTTTTGCCCAGCAAGTGACCAATCCACCAGCTATAATAGTGGAGTTCCCGTACTCGCATGGATTGATAAAAAGCATGGTGTGAAATGAGTACCAATCAGAGATTAAATAATTAATTTTTTTGGACTATGATTTGGCCTTTATTTATTTATCTAAATGTTCGTATGTTGTTATGTCATCCTGCTTGGATTATGTGCTTTTGTATGTTGGCCTTAATGCATAGTTACCTTACTTAGTACGTAGTGTACTGACCACCTGTTTCATGGATGCTGCTCATTCCCACAAGTAAAAGGCCCCTCTGAATTTGTATATGTTGGTGACACCTTTTTCGATGCCTTTGATGTTCATGAGGCATAAGGCAGGGCTGGGTGTTGAGCATGGGCTTGGCATGGAGATTGAGAGAGGCGTGGCTGGACTTTCTTCTTTATGATTTTTCATTTTATATTGGATTTTCCAAAACTAAACCTTTATCGCTTTGTAGACCTTTTCACTTTTAAGGAACTTTGACTATGTACTATGGATTATGACTCTTTTTCACGCACTCTGATTTCTATCTTATAATTGTTTAATGCTTATTTAAAGTCTTGCTTGGGTTTGATTTATGATGGTTATTAAATTTCGTTTAACCTTGTAGTTAGTACGGGAATGGCCGTGGGCCGGCCTTGTACTAATCTCGGCGGTAACATTCCTGAAATTCACAAGTTTTAATTTAATTACTTCTGCTAAATCTTAAATTAAATTAAATTTTTCAGTAGTGAATTTTGGGGTGTTATAGGATCTCAATTTATTTTGGTCTTGATGTTAAGTGTCGGTTGTATCATTCTATTCGAATGTTATGGTTCTTAATTTGGCCTTATTATTTCTTATATGTTGAATCACATTCATTTTGTTAATTTTGATACTAAGAGATATAGTTGTGGTTGCTTCGAAAATTAATTCAAATATATCTAAGGTCAAACCACTTGACAACACCAGTTACCATAGTTGGTCACAAAGGGTCCTAATTCTAGTTAAAGCTCTTGATGTTGACTATGTTTTGATGAGTGGTTAGTCTATTGAAGATGTTGTTGCAGTGACTCCAGCTGCCACTCTAGTCACTCCCATAATAAAGTAATCACATAAGGCAGATAAGGAAAAGTACGATATGAATAAAAAAAATAGTGCAGGGTCATTTGTTGTCACATATGAGCAACAAGATATGTGATATGTTCTTCGGTGTTGGATCTTCGAAAAAAATGTTGGATACTCTAAAATACAAATATGGTTAGATGAAGATTGAAAAAATAAGTATGTTGTTGGGAACCGTCTAAGGTTTTAGATGGTTGTCAACAAACTAATGATGTATCAAGTCCATAATCATAAGAGCTTGGTTGTTAAAAGTCTTGGTTGAAGTCATGAAAATATATGAGACATTCTAGGATAATATGTTGATAGAAAAATCTTCATCGTCCTACAGTGACTTAAGGAACCATCTAAAGCATAAGAAAAGAGACATGACATTGCCTAAACTAATTAGTCGTATAAAGATAGAAGATGCAAACTAATTGAAGGACAACCACATTTCTTATGCCTCTAGATCTGTTGTTACAAATGTAGTTGAAGTTGGTCTTTTCAAAGATAAGTCTAAGAGAAAAGGAAATATGATACAAAAGAAAGGTCAACAGTGGAGTTAGTCTAACTTCAAGAAGGGCAATATGAGTTAGAAGAAGAAGTTGACCTGCTATATTTGTGGAAAGATAGGTCACAAGGCCTATCAGACTTAGAAGGGTGGTGTAACTCAAGTTGCAGCTGCACATGTCAATGTTGTTGAGTCTGAAGATGTGATTATTATAATGGTGGTTAAATAAAACCTGGGTGATAACAAGACTTATTGGATTCTAAATACCATAACATCAAAACACCTATGTGCTAACAAATACCTTTTCAACTAGTATAAGGGTGCAGCTGATGGAGAATTTGTTTATGTGGGCAACTCAGCGACTATAGTAGTAATGGGTAAATGAGAGGCCCTTCTAAAACTTACATTTGGCAAAACTCTATGTTTAAGTGATGTATTTTATGATCTCTCTTTGCGTAGAAACTTATTTTGGGCAGCTTACTTAATAGGGATGGATTGAAATTAGTTTTTGAGGTTGATAAGGTCTTGTTGACCAATAATGGGAACTTTATGGGAAAGGGGTACTTGGCTGATAGACTATTTGTCTTAAATGTTATTTCTGTTCCTATTAATAAAATAAGTTATACTTCTTCTTATATCATTGAATCTATTAATTTGTGGAATGCTAGGCTAGGGCATATAAATATGGCTTCCATGAATAAATTAAATGGTATAAACCTTATAAATGTGATGGAAACTATTAAGTATGAAAAATGTTATGTACGTGAGGAAGAAAAATTTGCTAATAAGCCTTTTAAACCAGTTGTAGCATGATCAATAGAACTGCTTGAATTAATTCATTTAGACTTAGCATATTTTAAGAATACTGAGAGTTGATAAGGTAAATGGTATTATGTGACGTTTATTGATGATTGCTGAAAATATCACCAAACACAAGAATCTATATGCAGCTCTTTTTTAGCATAATCAATAAACACACATTCAAATATTTTTTTATTCCCACATTTCTCTTTCTAAAATTAGGTATGCCAACCTTATCTAAACAAGCTCACACTTTTAAAATTTTTAGGTTATGTGCAAAACATTTCCATAGATCATAGAGTGTTTTATCTAGCTTTTTCTGAGGAACACGGTTTAAAATATAACAAGTAGATAAAACAGCTTCCCCCTATATATAGTTAGACATACCATAACTCAAAAGTATAACATTCATCATTTCCATAAGAGTTCTTTTTATTTTCTTTTAGCCATGCCATTTTATTGTAGGGTAAGGGGCACGGGTGTCATGAATAATTCTATGACTATCATAAAATTCCTTTAAGAAGCTAGTTCCATATTCACCACCCTTGTCAGGCCTAAAGTTCTTCATCTTATAGTCAAATTAGTTCTCAAATTCTATTTTATATTTTAAGAACATATCTTTGATCTATCTTTAGACGTAAGGAGGTAAGTTGTTACAATTATTAAATAGAAATGATAATGAAGTGAGTAAATTAACTTCTATGAAATGAGTTGAAAAAAATCTATTGGTAACTAAATACTTCTATAATTATAGAGAAGGGGAATGCTTTAGGTCTGGGTTGGGTGGTGCTTTGGTGATAGGAATTTTTATTAAATATTTTCTACAGTGTGGTTCTACTGGGATTTGGTCTTGCTATGTCTTTTATGTAGTTCTTTATGCTAGCTAGTGGCATTGCTGCTATATTGTCTCAAGATGCGCGAAGGTGTTGTGGTTAACTGCTTGCTGTTGTTGTGGATATATTCAGATCTTATAAAGTGCCTTATATGGGCTCTGGTATATGATATATAGTAAGAGGGTAGTTGAGTGGTATGGTTTTCTAGTTTCTTAGCCTCAACGATAGGGAATGGGGTAATTTGAGTGTATCTATATTTTGTAGGGAGTCTGGAACTGCTTGTTTTATTTTGATGCCGGTTTCTATTATCCTTGGCTTGTTTGCTATTCGATTGGTGGAATGTTTAGCCTTTTAATGCATAGGTTATGCATCCTTTCTCAAATCATATCCCTTTGTTAACAAATAGTTATGGGAGTGGAAACAACAACTGATGCCAGCAATAAATAATTCAACCCTCCTCTACTTACACAACCATAAAAATTGTTTTTAATAACGGTTTTTAAATAGATTTATTAATGAGCCTCTTAATGCATAGATTATGCATCCTTTCTCAAATCATATCCCTTTGTTAATAAACAGTTATGGGAGTGGGAACAACAACTTATGCCAGTATTAAATAATTCAACCCTCCTCTACTTACACCACCATAAAAAATGTTTTTAATAACGATTTTTAAATATATTTATTAATGATTACCAATCGTTATTGAATCGTGCATTATTAAAACTTTGTTAATGGTTGTAAAATTGTCATAAAAAAATAAAATTTACCCCAAATTAAGTTGAATTACACATGTTTTACTAACGGTTATTAGTTAGCACCATTATTAAAACATAATGAATATGTGAAGGGGATCATGTGCATTTGAATCAAATGGCTTATAACCTTGATATTTGATAGATGCCAAATCTTTCTCCATTGTGCCCATTTGTTCAAATGCCATGTTTAATTTTTAGGCCATTTCTTCCCTTCTTCCTCGTCTCTGGGGCAATGAAGACTCACTGCAAAATAAGACATAAATATGCATATTAATGTCATTGTATTGAAATTAATAACATGCAACACCCAAAAATATGATAAACAAAACATATCCTTTATCATCACTTCTTGCCAAATATGTTCCTCATGACCTTTTGGAACCTATTTCCAATTATTTTAGGAGATAGGAACACGATTACAAGTGATGAGTGAAATATGTATTCCAACTCAATAGTACTTGCTCTCCTCTATGTCTCATATCGGTGATGATTTTCATCACAGTAGGCCATTTCTTCCCTTCTTCATCGCTAGAGTCCCTATAAATAATGTGTTTCATCGTATCTTTGTAGATTTATAATATATAAATTATTATAATATATATGTTGTGAACAAATATATAAAAAATAAAGTGTCAAGTAAACATTTCATACATAGTAATGATATAAAAAAACATAATAATCTGATGTAGTAAAGATATGAAAACACAAAGCCTTTAAGTTGTACAACCTTAAAGTAGCAGATAATCTAGTAAACTTCTTAAAGTCACCATACAAAGGTTTGTTTTAGTCACTCAATAATTGGTCAAAATTTTTTGGATAATTTCAAACACTTTCCTTGACCTTCTGAGTCATCTCCTCTAATGAATTACCTTCATTGTTGTCAAATTTTCCATTACTATCCCTCCTACCTTCATCATTGTCATATTCAGATTCTATCTCACCATGCCATATCCAATCAGTGTAACTTGTATCAATTCCATAGATAAACAAATGATCTATCAAATCATTAGCATTAACATATTGAATATAAGCATAGTTTAGACAAGGGAAAACTATTCTACTAGCATCCCGAGTATGATCTACTGCAAACTTGATGAAAGATTCAACTCTTGTGTCATATTCTCTAGACAAAAAATGTACAGACATCTATTTTTGATCCATAGTTTTTCAATCTATATGTATCGCACAAAAAATATAATTACAAATCAATTCACTTCTACAAACTAATTCACATATTGTTAATGCTTAGAAAAAATTCATATTTGTATAACGTATATCATACTATTTTGAAGTTATATATATAAAAAATTTCAACATATTTCCATATCCCTTACCAATTCACAAATATCTCGTGGTTATAAAGAATTCATATTTCTATAATGTATCATGTTATTATGTTGTTATATGTACAAACTATTCCAACAAGGGAATAAAAATATACCTATACACAAATCATTCTTGCTTAGAAAGAGTTCATGTGTGTGTGTGTGTGTGTATATATATATATATATATATATATATATATATATTAGGGTTGTAAATGAGCCGAGCCAAGCCAAATACCCCTAGGCTTGATCTCAACTGGTTTAATTAAATGAGCTCAAAATAAAGCTCAGGCTTGTCTAATTTAACTAAATAAACTAGCTAAGCAGAGCTTTTAAAGAACCAAGCCGAGCCGAACTCATGAGGCAAAGCCAGAAAATTATTCGAGCCTCACTTTTTTTTAGTTTGGGCTTGGCTCTTTTATTAAACGAGCCCAAAAGTGAGTATCGGGCTTGGTTCATTTAACTAAATGAACAAGCCAAACCGAGCCTTTAACGAGCCGAGCCGAGCTGAATACCGAACTGGCTCAACTTATATATATATACCTATCAAATATTTATACAGGGGTTGTAAATTCAAAAGTAAATACATACTACACATTTAAACCAAGACCCAAACACTAAGAAGAAACCTAAGGTGGTAGCAATAATATATACATCAAAAGGTGATACAACTGAAAAACTAACTAACAACACCCCCTAACCATCCTATGAAATCTGTTGGTAGCCTTCCTTAGGACGATTAGAACCTGTCACTCTCAGAATCCACTCATCTCGGTATGTCATATTCTCCTTGACATCATCAATGGAGAGTTCACTAACATACACTCTAGGGTAACCAGTGTGGATACTCGAGGGGTAAGTTATGAAGAAACCTCCACTCGTAGTCTATGAGCATCAACTCTCTATCAATCTGATCATAATCCCTCACAAACACCTCACCTTCAACAAATCTCAGGTGTCATGCTAATGCACATAACACACATAATAGGCCCTAACTACATCCTTACCTAAAACGACACCATGCTTGAAGCATACTCCTAAGCTTCCTTAAGGTTTGGACTTGGTTCATAATCTAGTATTAGGTTATTAATAATAATAGTAGCTTTATTAGTAAAAATAAGGGTATTATTCTTAAAGTAGATAATCATCCTATTATTAGTCAAAATAGGGTTAGGTAGCTATATTGGTCCATGTTAAGGTGTTATTAACAATATTAGTAATACTAAAGATAATAAATTTAATAGTAACAACAACAACAATAATAATTTGAATAATAATAATAATAATAATAATAATAATAATAACAGTTTGAATAATCATAATAATAATAATACTAGTAATAATAGTGTTACTAATGCTAGTGTTAATAATAATAATGATGATGATGATGATAATGATGACGATGATGATGATGATGATGATGATGATGATGATGATATTAATAATAATAACAATGATGATGATGATGATGATGATGATGATGATGATGATGATGATGACGACGACGACGACAATAATTACATTAATAAAATAAAATAAAATAATAATTACATTAATTATATTCAAGGGTTAGAAAAATTAAGGAGGTTAGGGTAAAATCTAGTAGCGGCAGCGACAGTGGTGGAGGAAGTGGGGGTTGGACAGGTGGCTTTTTAGGCATAAGAGGGAGAGTGAGATGGTGGTTGTGGTGTTAGTGGATTCTCTAGGTTGAGATGGTTGAAGTGGTGGTGGTGGTGGTGCAACAAGTGTAGCGGCGTAGGCGATGGTTGTTGTGGTGGCCGAGGGTGGTGAAGAAGGAGGAAGGGTGAAGGAGAGAGAGGAAGTGAGAAAGTAAGGTAGGGGTGGAAGAGGCTCTACTAAGTAGATTGGGTGGCAAGAGAGGCGGTGGTTGCGGTAGAGAAAGTGGCGCACGACGATGAGAGGGGCGGCAATGGGTGTAAAGTGGTAGATTAAGCAGCCAACTCTACATGGTTGAGGCGGCTCATATAGGGGGAACTAAGGGTGGTGAGTGGTATGGTTCAGTGGAGGGTAATGTAGGGAAGGTTTTGGGTAGTATTTTGGGCAGCAGTGTTGGCAATGGCTGTAAGGATGGCATCTAAAGCAGCGGTGGTGCAAAGAGGGATGAAATTTTTGGACAGGGAAAAGAGGGCTGAAGGGGATTAGTTGGGGGTATTTATAGGCCATTTGAGGGAGGATAAGACAAAGGGGGAAGAGGAAAAGGGAGTAGGTGAGGCAGAGCTCGTCGGCTAGTGGTGGCAGGCTGATACAAGCCTACGATTTGGCAGTTATAGGTTTGGTCAGGGAAGAGAAAAAAGGAAAGGGAAGGAGGCACATGTGAGGGCAGGTATAGGTAGGTCGGGGATAGAATTGGTAAGGAAAGGGACGGAAAAGAGAAGGGAGGTGGCAGGCTAGCGGTACAGTGGTTAGGTTGTTCGGTGGTGCAAAGTTGCATGTCGACGTGCAATGCGTGGAAGGAGAGGGAAAGAAGAGACAAGTGGGCTGGCCGATTTAGGGGGAAAAAGAAAGAAAAAGGAGGGGAGAACCAAGCGGGTGAGGTGGAAAGAAGAAGGAAGGCGGGTTGGGCTACACGGGGGAGAGAAGAGAGGGAGGAGAGTTGGGCTACAAGGAGGAGTTGGCCCAAACTTGGAAGCAAGGTGAAAAAAAGAAAAAGAGAAATGAGGAAAAGAGGAAAGAAAAAGAAAAAAAAAAGGAAGGAAAAAGGGAAAAAGGAAAAGGAAAATTAAAATGGTTGGGGTATTTAGAATATTTTGATATTTTTAAATATTTCAAAATAAAAAAAAATTAAAATAAGAATTAAATCCCTTTAAATATTAATTTAGGATATTTTGGGTAATTTTTTTCTAAGTTCTATTTTAACTAGTAAAATTCCCTAATCTTCCCTAATTTAATTCTTTATTATTTTCCTCTTGATTTTTCCTTAAATACTCCCCTTATTTTAATAAAATAATTTATTTAATAAATTTCCCTAATAAATCTCTATTTAAACATAATTTTATAAATTAAGATCTTGGGGTATTTTATTTTATTTATACATTTGATTCAAGTGAGAATCATTATAATTTGTGTGTTCGTGTTTTAGTATTTTATTTTGATTTGTGTGTTTACTTGACTATTTTTTTCTTCCCTAATCTGGAGATTTGAAGTCGTGAATTTTATTTAGGTGAGATTTGCAGTAATTTAAGTGTACTTGTTTTGGTCCCTTATTTCAAATTGTATACTCTTATTTGTTTTTGTTGTCTTGCATGATTTAAATGTTTGAAGTTATAATTTCAGGCTACTATAAAGTGTATGGTTTGTAGTTCCATTGGGACCTATAAGGGTTCAACCCCCCCAAGCTGCTTTAGATTAATTATTATTTTAAAACAATAGTGAGGAAGAGTTTAAGAACTAATTTGTTTTTTATAATGGTTCTATCAAAACTATTATTAAAAGCATTTTTAGTAATGGTTATGGATGATGACGGTTGTTTACCATAAGTTTTGTTAAAAAACCAATTTATGTCATTGTTAACATGTTTTAGGGTGTTCAAATAACGATTTTGAAATTGTTATTAAAGATTTAACAACAAAAAAAATTGATAATGCTCCAACATAGTTATCAAAGCTCTTTAATAACTATTATTAATGATTTTTAGGTTCGTGGTAGTGCATGCTTGATGTGATTAACCAAGGTGCAATTCTAGTTGTTTCTAGTAAATACAATTGTTCATATGAATTCATGACAATTGATATTCCTTATAATTTTTTTTGTTAAGTGAGTAAAATATTATAGATGATAAAAATTTCTATACAATTAAAAAGAAACCAAATCTCTTATGAACTATACCCCAAAGGGTCTATTCAATCAAACTAAAACTTGGTATTCAAAAGCTTGACTTGCATTGGTTTCTACTTTAAATATGACTTGCTAAATCTTTAATTATATTTTTTATGATCTAAATTGAGGAGATTATGTTGTTACTAAAAATGTAGTGATTTTGTTATAGCCATAGATGATAGGTGGTAGAAGTGAACATGTATGTCAACAACTATGATCTAGATGGTCGCCCCTACCTCCTCTTTGCACCCATTTAAAAATCCTTGTGAGGTTAGTAACCTAATGAGTACACCCGAAACCTATAAGGAGAGCTTTCCAAACCTATTTTGAAAAATCATATTCAAAGAAGAGATATTGAATGGACTCCTGCTACAGCATACATAATGGGCATGTGGGTTCAACCACAAGGCCCATGCGAGCTAATTTGTCCCTTGTAAGCAAGCGTTGATGAGTAATAAATCATGGATGGATCTATTGTCTTGGTAGGGTGAGTATGTTCAAAAATACCTTCCAATAGCTTACTATCTCACTTTGTGGCCTAATGTCATCATAAGGTTTTGCAATATTGAAGTTATATTAGACCCATAATTCCTATCCTTTAAGAGAAGGAAAATCCTAATAGAATATGTGCCTAATGCCGAGAAATCTCCTTAAACACCAAGAAAAAATAGTAGTTCCTTGCATATCCCATAAAAATATATTTTTACCCATATCACCTACAATGGATCCTTCTTCATATGAAAATTCCACAAAATTTTACCCAAAGATGCGATATTCCACCATTCTAGATCAATAAGTCCTAGCCCTCCCTTCTGTTTTACCTTACAAACTTGTTTCCAAGCCATAAGACTTTTTTTATTGCTAGGATGATGACCATACCATAAATACACATGAAACATGACATTGATAGTATGGATGGCCTATTTCAGGAGTAAATACATAGGACTCCAATATACTTGGATGCAAAGGAAAACATGATTTATTAATTGAAGTCTTCGTGCATGGATTAATATTTTACTATTCCAAGCTATTATTCCAGCTATGAACTTGTCCATGAGGGGTAGATATTATGAAGCTCTCAAGGATCGACCCACTAGAGGAAGTCTCAAAAGAAGGATCAAGTATTTCATAGGTAAGGTCCTTTAAGGTATGTGAAATAGGTGTTGAACATGAAGTCTTATCTCCTTTATCATTTTCTCTCTATAGAAGATGTTTCTCTTGGTGCATTATGTTTTAATCTAGAGACATAATAGAAAGTGGAGAAGATAACAAGTAAGGCCTTAATGGACTTAATATCTCCTCGACAAAAGAAAAATATATCATTTGCAAATAAAAGATAAACCAAATGGGTTGTCTTGCATTTGGGGTGAGGTCTGAAATGAGGTTTCTCCGAAACTGAGGAGAGTAGCTCGTTCAAGTATTCCATAGCAAGGACAAAGAAATAAGGTGAGATGGTATCACCTTTTCTTAAGCCGTTCATAGCTTTAAAAGGAGGGTATAGTACCACATTAAGGACCATGTAATAGCTAACATTAGTGAGGCAACTCATGATAAGCTTGACAAATTAGAGAGGGAAATTACAACCTAATATCACTTATTCTAAAACCTCTATCATATTGATTCATAATACTTCTTCATATCTAATTTAATCATGCATTTAGGTGATAAATATTTATGGTTGTATCCATTGACCAATTTATTAGATATTAAGATGTTATCACCTATGTGTTTACCTTACACAAAAGTAGCTTGAGCCCCTTACAATAGTTGGTAGGTAAGGTTGAATCCTATCAGCAAGAACCTTAGCAAAAAATTTGTGCATTGTATTGCAGCAAGTAATACTTCTATAGTCACCACCCTGCTTAGCATTTGTTACCTTAGGTATGAGATTCAAAGCTTTAACATTCAAACTCCATAAATACATGTAATACCTCTTTTATAGTAAGATGCCATGGAGCATTAAAAAAATACACATTATACTCATCTAGGCATGAGGATTTATAATTCTCCACACTAAACAAAGTTTTCCTAACTTCTTCCTTAGTCATAGGTGCTAACACAAAATTTTTAACATGATGTTGAACTTTGAAACCAATGTTCAACACATCATTAGAAAATATGACTAAAGTAATTATAGTAGAGCCTTTAAGATTCTTATAAACTAAGAGAACACCTCAAAAATGTCTAGTGTGGTCTCCCTGATGCACCCTTGAGTGTCCTTTATAGGTATAATTCTATTTTTATGATCTCTACCCTAACCAATGCGTGAGAGCATTTTGTGTTTGCATATCCACCTCTCATACACTAAATTATAGATTTTTGATGATAAAAACTCTCATCACACTTAGATATGCGATCTATGAATTTAATTTGTTGTTGCTCTTAATTGAGAAGATTGTATCATCTATCCTAGCATTCAAATTTGTTTGGATTTTCCTAAGATCATCTCAATCTCTTTGCATTGTAATAGAGATAGTACTAAAGTCCTTCACATTTAGTTTTAGAGCCTTTAATTTTTCTTTGATAATGTCCAATTTTGATCTAGTGTAATACTGCATCAATACTACCAAAATAATACTATGGAACCTTTTATCCTTTACACACATGTTGTAAAACTTAAAGGCTCTAGGTATAAATTGATAATCTAGTCTCAAGGTCATTAACATGGCCACATGATTGGAAAAAAGAGTGCGGAATAATTGAGCATGAGAACCTCCAAGAGCTTAAAACCTATCCTAGTTACACATAATTCTTGTAGTTTACATGATACTCTACTAGCTCCTACTTGTTTATTGAACCTAGTGAAACTGACATTAGAATATTGCATATCCTCTACCTGTAGCCCCTCAACACATTATTAGAAGTCTTCCCTATCATATGGGTGGAAGAAACCTAAACCATGAAGAATAACATTGAAGTCCCCTAATAGGAGCAAGGGATAATGATGTAGTTTAATCATGAGCAACCACCGCTATAGATCCCTCCTACCCACACCTATATTATGAGCAGACACATAGGTGATATAACATACTAAGTTTTGAGTAGGCCCAACTACCTCTATATGCATACCCTCATCACAAGAAGTAAATAACTTGGTTATGTACCTTGTGTGGCTCTAAACAAACCAAATACAACCATTATAATACTGATCACAATTATTGAACTAATACTAATCACACATTAGAGACTTCTCATTTTGTCAGCCTTATTTTCTTTCACACGAGTCTCTAACAAACCTACCAAACCCACTTCATTCTCTTAAATCCACTATTGAGCCTCTGTTATTTTTTTAGGGTCGCTTAAACCTCTCATATTATAGCAACCTAAATTCATTCAAGTAAATTATCTGGGTCAAGCCACTATCCATCCTGAATAACCTAATTCCCCTTTAGTACCTTCCACCAGCTACTGAAATCACAATCAACAGCATGACTAGCACTATGTGCGCCAATATTACAAGGAAAAGGGTTCACCCTTATACTAGGGGTCTTATAACACTCCTGGAAGAGGCATAAGGTGTCTCATGGGGTCATGAAAACTTATTTGAAGCTAGTGGAATAGGCTTCAAAAAAGAGTCTAATGTGGGAGATAATAGAGAATTAATCTTTCACAAATGTAGGACCTTTTGTTTTGGTTATTAAAGAAAACTCAATAATCAAATGGATTGATGTATTCAACAAGTTGTAATCATGGAATTGTATAAATAAAAAAACCACTCAATTCTAAAGGGAAATCTCCAAGCTTTCTATAAAAAAGCAAAACCAAACTCTCAAGATAATTCTCACTTAAAGAGAAGGAAGAATTTTAAAAATTCTAAATTTTTATTTCACTTGATTCCTTATATTGTACAAGTTGACACATATGTATATATATAGGTACATGAGACCTTAGTTCCCTCTTTATTAACCAAGCTGAGTCTAATCAATATGACTTAGCTAAATAAAGAGCTAAACTAGTGCACTACATGCCATATTATACATACAGTGGTCTACAATTACAAGTTACAAGACATTACAAAGTTTATAGAAAACATCAAAGCTAAAAAAACCCATGCAAATATTTTAAACTTTCATGATCTAAATGCAAAGTAAATATTTTAGGCCTCAAATAATGACTCCATGTTTCTAAGCTTCTTATAATGGCATAGAATTCTTTATCATACAAGGAATAATTTAATTTGGCACCATTTATTTTTTCACTAAAATATTAAATGAACCATTTTTCTTGTGAAAGTACACCTCATATCCTTACCCCACTAGCATCACATGTAACTTCAAACAGTATCAAAGTTAGGAAAGTATAATACATGTGCATCACATAGCTTGTCCTTCAAAGTCTCAAAGGCTTTATTTATATCATCTTCCCAATTAAATCATCCTTTCTTCATGAGATGTGTAAATGGCACGCCAATAGTCAAGAATTCATTAATGAATATTTTATAATAATAATAAAAACCTTGCTAGCTAGTGGAAACTTATCACCTCATGAAAATATTTAGGTGCAGCCCAATCATGAATAGATTGAATCTTTGTGGGATCCACTTTTGTACCTTTGATACTTATAATATAACTAAGGAAAACAGTACTTGAAAGCATAACATAATATTCTTTCATTTTTCCATAGTGTTTAGCTTTTTTTAATGTATCAAATAATCTCATCAAATGAATAAGATGATCATGCTTATTTTTATTATACAAAAGTATATAATCTAAGTATACCACAATTAATTTTCTAAGAAAAGGAAAAAGAACTTCATTCATTAGTCTTATAAATAAACTAGGTGTGTTACACAATACAAAAAGCATCATAGTCCATCCGTAAACCATATTTTGTTTTAAACGTAGTTTTCCATTCATCCCCTTCTCTTATTCTCATTTTATGATATCCCCTTCTTAGAATAATTTTAGAGAATATTTTTGATCCACGCAATTCATCTAACATGTCATCTAATCTAGGCATAATAAATAGATATTTGATAGTTATATTTTTCACAACTCCAGAGTCAATACACATGCGCCACATACCATCTTTTTTAAGAACAAGTAGTGCAGGTACCTATCATGGATGCAGGCTCTCTCACATATCCCTCTCCTATGAACTTTTGTATTTATCTTAGTAATTCCTTAGAATCTTTAGAATTACATATATAGGTAGGATGATTAGGTGAAGACACAGTAGACATTAAGTCTATAGCATATTCTATTCCTCTTTTAGATGGTAATCTACGTGGTAAGTCATTAAGAAATACATCTTTATATTCATCAATAAACTCATTTAATCGAGTATTACTTTCATTTTTCTCCCCTTTTAGGGTTTCTTTGATAATCAAAGCATAAAAACTAACTTCTTCCTTAATACATTATATCATAACATTTTCATGAAAAAAGAAGCTCTTTTTATTTTCAATTATATTATCATTATCACACTTAGAAGGTTTAAGTTTGTGGTTTTTAATATCCTTTTCAATGAGATACTCATTAGCAATACCATTATGAATAACACATCTATAATATTGCTCTGGTATACCTAATAATAATCCACATGCATCTATAGGCAAAACATCACATAGCACATAATCATGATAATTACCTATTCAAAATGACATTAGGGTTTGGTTAGTTACCTTGAATCCTTTGTCCTTATAAAGCCATTAAAGAGAATAAGGCTTTAGATGTGGTGTCACCTCTAATCTCTAATCCCAAATCCTTCACCATCATCTCATTAGCTATATTTGTACATGATTCACTATCAATGATAACTCGACAAACTATGTCTCCTACTCTTACTTCAGTCTCGATTATCTTCTCTCGTCGGTTGGGTTGCTCAGTAGCTTCAAATAGAAGAACTATTTATAGCTCATAAAAATCATTTCCATCATCCTCAGACTCACTTGAAATTCCTTCATTTAGCTCTAACTAAGGATCTTTGTTACAAATCTCCATAGCTTCAATCTCTTATATGGATAACACTATTTGATAGGGGCATTATCTAAAAACGTTTTCATATCCTTGACATTTAAAATATTTCTTTGGAGATATCTCATTGACCTTGGACTTTCCTTTCTCCTCTTGGGTAGGTGCTTATCAAAATTTGTAAAGCTTGAGATACCCGTTCCATACTTTATAGCTTATGTACTCGAGTAGTACTTTGTAGAAGAATTACTTTGTTTAGCAGGAGACTTAGTGAACTTGATTTTATTTTTAAATATCAAGGATATATTAATAATATCATCAAGAGAACCATATAAAAAATTTCAACTTTATCTTGAATCATCATGGTAAGGCCACCTAGAAATCTAGCACACATTTGTTCCTTTTTCTCATAAATGTTACATATAAGTGTTAATCTCTCAAACTCCCTAACATATTCTTCAACACTTAGAAATACTTGTCTAAGATTAGTTAATCTAATGTAATTATATTGCTCATACTCTTTAGGTACAAATTTCTTCTCGAATGTTTCTTAACCTTATCCCAATACTTGATTTAGATTTACCTTTTCTTTCTATAGTCTTTTTCAAGTTACTATATCATATCCAAGCAAAATTCTTAAACTTAAGAGCAACTAGATTACATTTTTTCTCATAATGATAATCCTTGAATTCAAATATAGAATCTACCTCATGTAACCACTCAAGAAATAAATCAACATCGAGTGTACCATCAAAATCAGGAAGACCAAGTTTGATACCTTTATCTTTTCTATGATGATGCTTTGGTTGATGGTCATAGAACCTTCAATTACTTCCACTTCATTGTGACTCTTCTTCATAGTCTCAAGTGAGTTCAAATATCCCCTCTTGCTGGGTTGGTTTACTTTTTGCACCACCCATTCGATCACCATAGAACTCCCTTTACTCTTATATATTTTAGACTGAATCTTTCTTAGTAAATTGAAACTCCATCCTTTATAACTAGGTTTACATTGCAGGGAGTTGCTTGATTTGAGCATTGGTTGAATCTAGGTTGGTTAAGAAATTTTGGTTTGCCTTAAAGATAGCTTAGAGACTCCACTCCCCTTCCATTGAAATCAACTTGATAACAAACTCAAAAAAAATGATTAGTAATTCCTAGTTTTTTTATATAGAAACCTAAATCAACTAATACCCTATCTCAGTCATTGGTTAGTTCTTGCAAAAAAATTTAATTCCAATGAATCAAACACACATCCAACAATAAAAAATAACACTCTCACAAATGAATTATTACACATTGTATGTTTCTTGATAAATTCTTGAAGTATAATTCAACAAACCAAAAAAAACCCCTCCAATTCATTTTATGCACTTCAATATTCATGCACATTATCCATGTCCTTTTCATGTAATGTTCTTAAGGTAACATTAATGCACAAATATAAACACATCATATGCATATAATTTTAAACTTTACTCATTAAAATCATGGACTATTATGTCTTAATGGGTTGACAAGTAGTAAACAAATTTTCAACATAAATCTCACAATCAAGTTATAATTAGAGTTAAATTTCTAGTTGATTATTCTACTTCTAAAACCATTCAAAAAGGTTGGTATTTTTCATGAAAAATCGGTTCCAATCACATAGGGTCTCATGTAGAACAAGCCTCATAAAAAAACACACATAAGCGATGCATATACTTGATTATATCCTTATCACATTCGAAAACCCTATTTACATCTACTTATCATGTTTGTCCTTTTTTTACATGCAAACATCCAAAATTATTCCAAGATTCCTATACCACATTAAAAATATTTATACACGTTCATTTCAGATCAAACTCATGCACCCAAGATATCAAGAAAAACAATCAATAATTTAAAAGACTGCAACAAGGAGAATCAAGAACCTCAACTTAAGACCATCAGTGGTGTGTTTGCACGACTCCACATTGAAGATGAGTTTTCTTCTAATGGTGGTCAATCTAAAACCAGCTTTGATACCAAAACTTGATGTGGAAGATAATGGAGAACTAATCTTTCACAAATGTAGGACCTTTTATTTTGGTTATTGAAGAAAACTTGAGATTCAAATGGAATGATGTAGCTGACAAATTGCAATCGTGGAATTGTATTACAAAGCCACTCATTTAAAAAGAGAAATAACCAAGTTTTATCTAAACAAAAAATCCAAAATCTCAAGATAATTCTCACTTATAGAGAAGTCACTTGATTGCTTATGATGTATAGGGCGACACGTGTGTGTGTGTGTGTGTGTGTGTGTGTGTGTGTGTAGCTATATGAGGCCATAGTTCTCTCTTTAGTAACCAAGCCCAGTACAACCAATTAACTTGTCTAAGTAAAGAGATAAAATAGTGCACTACATGCCATATTATACATACAATAATCTATAATTAAAAGTTATAAGACATTACGAAGTTTACATAAAATATCAAAGCTAAACAAAACCCTACTCTTGTAATACATTGAATAATCAAATAATCAATCTTCGTGTCTTGTAGATTTGTTATTTATGCAACTTTATAATCCTTGTATTTCCATTGTCTTGTACACTAGATGTATTTGGTGAATTCTTATTCTTGCAAACATATATAATACCTGTAAGAATTACTAGATAAAACACCATTAGAGTTATCATGAATGTGTTCAGAATTTTTAAGAATAATTGGTACCACCTCCAAATATGCTAGCTCTTGACCTCCAAAAATAGAAGAATAAGATGGAGATGCTCCTATATCATATTCATGTTGTCTTTTCCTTTCGTCATGCACTACAACCCACTACTTGGGGTAATGATGACCTCCTATACCTTTAGTTGTATATTACCCCAAGGAATGACATACCTTACCACATTCTAAGAAATAAGAAGGACTCTAGTCATAAACCAATATCTGGCTAAGGGGCTTTATAGCAAGCATCTTTGTCATCAGAAAATTATGCAGTCCCCTGTGAGCATCCACCTCAACCTTAAGTCTTGTATATGAAATCCTATCTCTATTAGTAGTAACTCCATCCACTCCAATTAGCTTTCCTATACAACTAGAAATCCTACTAAGAGATTTAAAGGACCACAAGTGGAAAGAAATACCTAGAAGCCTTATACAAGCATACATATATTAAAATTCAATAGGATTAAAGACTAATCTTATATGACATCTTTTAAATAAAAAAAAGGTCTCCTCATAACATAACAATATGCTCATCGTAACACATGTTTCCATTCCTCATCTTATTGAAATTGGAATAAATAATATTCATCTTCATGAGACAAGATCTTGGGGTGGTAATATGAAGCTGATTATTAACAAAATACTACATATGAAAGAATCAAGGCATAGGCATAGCTCCATAAACGTAGCCAACAAGTGTGTTGTGACAAATCAAAGCTTTATTATCAATGCCATCTAGATCTATATCCACCATAATGATCCCTTCATGAATTGTGGGTGCTTCATATTGTAAGATAGTCAGGTGATAGGGTTTTGATTTTGAATAACCATATCCCTCCGAGATAAATTATTTTGAAACTACGGGTCAACAAGGGGTATGGATTGACAGTAGCATTCACCGAATTCATAGTGGGTTGTGGGTTATCATCTTTGATAAAAACATCCTCTACCATTTGATACGTATCACTTTGAATGTCTTAATTGTTAGTCTCCTTTGTGGTTTGAGTGTCTTTACGTTGCACCTTTGCATGGGATTCCACAAGTGCTTCACTACATGAAGAAGATGCGTTAGTTATTACTTTTGTTATATATTTCCTCTTAGTTGGATTTGGGGCTTGCATCCTATGAGTCATGGTGGAATGAGAACAAGAGTATAGGGTTTTTCTACCTTTTTCCTACCAATTCGACTTATTTAGGATTAGTATTATTTATTCCTTGTAATTAATGATAAAACATTTTCCTATCTGATAAGTCAAAGATAGTCAAAGTGGAAGTATGATGACCTTAAGTAAATTAAGTGTTGATTAAGTAACTAATAACACATTAATACTTAAAGTGAAAGAACACGTGAGTCAACACCAAGTATCGGAAATTATTGAAATAATTGCCTAGTTCTGTCAAAACCACTGGACCCTATTAGTCCAACCTATTGATTTATAGGGGTACATGTCATTAAGGATTAGAGGTTTACAAATGAACCATGCATGTTTTACCTTGGATGTGAAAGTATTAGTGATGTTGACCATCTTTCTTCAATTTACAGGGGAAAAAGAGTAAATGTTACAAGCAGTCTCCTAGTCTCAATGTGTTTAAAAAAAATGAAAATGTGTGATCACCTAATTATGAAATTTAATAAAATTTCCCTTAGATAATCTCATATCATGGGTACGATGCATGCATAACATTTTCTTTCTTTATGTAACCTTAGGTCTTATTTATGCCCTCATCTATTGATGTGTGTTAGGTGTCATTCAAGCCCTCATTTTTATGGGTGTTCCTCATTTCCATAATTAAATGACCCATTTGTTGATGTATAGGCTATGGATGACTTCTTTGATGAGTATGATGCACTTCTTGCAGAGGAGTGATTTGCTCTGTATATGTATTGGGCGCAAAGCCTAGGTTACCTAGTGGTTAGATTTTATATGGATGCCTTATAGGCTCTTAGTTTCATAGGATCATTTACTGTGTCTTTTTATTATTATCGTTTTACTTAGTGTTACACCTCCAAACTCTTATTTATGCTTTATGAAATTTACTTCATTCCATCGTTATTGTGTTTTAAATTGTTATAATGTTTTTCCTTACACTTGATATGATAATAGATGATAATCTGAACTCGTACTTGGTATTATGGTAATATCCTATTTTCCTTGTATTAATTGCCATAAAAATTAAATTTTCTTATAAGTAAATTTAGATGTGTAACAACTACCTTGAAAATGAAAGAAAGTTGGGGCTTAGTACACTTATTATGAGATTAGTAGTGGGGGACGAAGAGACTAGATTAATGATGATACTAAGCATTCACTTCTATCATCCTTCATATGGATTCAATGGAGTTTAATATAGTGTTAGAATCTAAGGATAAAAGTGACTTGTCTAATTTTGGGAAAGACATCCAAGTTTATCTCTTGTTATATATTATTGTGTTAGAGATTCAACGAGGATTATACATGATCTTAGCAACAAATAATATTGAAGAGAAAGTGCATATGGTTAAAGGCATGTTGTAGCACCCTAAATTTTGTTAATGAAAATTTTAGTTTTAACGGAATTGTAATATTAGTTAGGTTTTACCATTGTAATCGACACATCCTCGCATCAATTACAATGAAAAATAATTATAACATAAGTAATGATCAATAGAAAATGAGGGAGATATTCATAAACTTAATATACGGTTTTAGATATTAACTCTAAGTACAATATCAAAATACACAAAAGGGATCCTATAGAAACTAAAAGTCTAAAAAGATATCCAAATAAAAGCTAATCACTTGATAACCAGACTTTACACCCAATCTTGATATATAGGAATCACTCCTCCACACACAGAGTATTATAAGTAGAAAATTCATCCAATGGGTCCTCATCGACTTCATAAAAGCATCCGAACCCTCTGCTTGTGGTAATGAGTAATACTCATGATAAGAATGATCAGTACGCTACATACTAGGTAAGGTAGTCATACAATCGGGTAAGGGTATAAATGGGAATAAGCATACATGCATATGAAGATAAGATGATGTAAGGTAAATATTGATTTCATAACTCACTATTAGATATAAAATTAAACCATTCTCTTACTTATACTGAGTTCAGGGACCTCACTATTCTTAATATGGTGGAATGAAACGAAGCATATTTTAGGAAAAAATGCACTTGAGACACTATTATCGTCTGATGGAACATATCCAACATATACCAGGAAAACAAGCCCTTAACCACTATTCTTAGACTAATGGAATAGTTTGAAGCAACTCTCTAGGTAAAACATACCTAAGCTATTATTATCATATGATGGAACAGACACAATACCTTAATCCTGACTCATGTAATATTTTATCTAAAGTGATTAATATTTTATCCATTATTAATTATCTCCTAATCATATTCTCATTCTCATTGAGTTTAGGGCCCCACTATTCCTAATCTTGTTAAACAAACTAATGCACCTCTTAGGAAAAAACATACTTGAGCTAAAATTATTATTCGGTGGAATAGACCGCATATGCCTCAGCCTGAATAACGTGAATTTTTACTTTAAATGATTAATATCTTATTCACTATCATTTATCTCAAGGTCATCATGCAGACATGTACACATATGAAAGGTACATAAACTAGCTCAACATAATTATCCAAAACACATAACTCACAACCACAAGAAGGTCAGAATATTACCTAAGGGAAAATGTCACAATTTCCCTAGGAAACCATTATTTCACAATATATGCATAACTCCTTCTATATTACTCATTGATCCACAAATTTTAGCATACCTTCCCAAAAAATTATTATTATCAACATATCCGAAAATTAAGGTCTAACTCCTGCATTTTACAGATATAATAATAGCCTTATCTCTAGAGTTACTATTTCTAATTTAAGTCATTTTCTTAATTTATTTAGACTTAGGCCATTCATAATTGTTTCACACATTCAACATGATAATTCTTAATATATTTTAAACTACTTAGCACCACAATTTCTATATTAAATCCATATTGAGCAGAATACCCTTAAAGATAACTAAACACACTTACTTCACAAAAAAAAGGTTACATATCCGATATCACTATTTTCTAATCCTTAATTCATTATATCACCATAAATATTAATTATACTTATTTTCCACTTATTATAATTTATCAAATCTATATGACAACACCAAATATCATACTAATTCACTTAAAGTTTATGAGATAAGTCCTATCGTGACATTATCCTGTAAGTTCATGCTTTCTCATTCTTACTCTCTTTCCATCATATGATCCGCAGAATCATATAATAATATTAATAACATGAATTTAACAACATGATAATACACACAAATCATATATATAAATGATCCTAACTATAACTTGCATCCTTACCGAAAAGAATATTAGTCTCTAAGCAAGTATAACCTATTTTGCTTCCTCCAAGACCTTTGAAAAATCACCTAAGAAACAAGGATAAAATAAAATTAGAACTTTGGGATATAACCAAAGAAAGATTTAAGGTAACAAAGAGTGAAATAAGGAGTAAGAACCGAATCGCAAAGCTTGAAGTTGCGGCAGCTTAAAATTGTGCAACTAAGAGGGAGAAGAATGGCAACAAGTGATGAAGCAAGGGAGGTAGCAATGATGGAAACATATGAAGGTAAGTGGTGAGGGACGGTGATGGTTGCTAAAGGTGAAGGAGGTGCAAAAGTGGTGGAGGTTGTAGCTAAGGAAGGAAGCATGGTTGTGCACAAGGGACAAACACGATGGTAGCATGTAGCGCATGCAAGGGTTAAGAGCATGAAATATATACGAACTATGCAAGAAATGTGCATGGATTGTGCGAAAGGGGTACAATTGGGGTGTGCGAGGGTGCACAATAATGCACCTCAAAACAAAAATAAAGAAGATCGTGATTGGGAGAAGGAAAAAGAAAAGCATTGGGGTGATAATAGTTGGATGACGATTTATAGAGATGATAGGGGATAGTAGTGGTTGATTTAAATATTCAAGTGAGAAATAAATATAGATGTAGAGGTATTTAATTAAAATTTTTAAGATAAAACACAAATAATTTAATAAATATCGGACCAAAAGACAAAATACATAAATAGGGTTTATCCGGTCGGTGAAACTACTTGTCGGACTAGTTGAACTGCTAATTGGATATTAAACCAGCAAATTATATCTATTCAATTCATTAAAGGACGCAGTAATAGAAACTAATTCGATGACAGCTCCACTCACATTCGGTGACATGATTTTTGTTTGGAACCATGTAATGGGACAAAGTCCTACTATAAAAAGGAGAGGGAGATGCATCCCCGTCGTATGAAATTGGTAACCGGTCAAGGTCACGCTGATGTTCTTTATTTTTGAACTAAATGCTTTCACGCAGTGTACCCAGGAAAGGCATCAGGTAGGGCCCTACCGGTCTTAACGCTCAATTAAAAACCATTGAAGATCCCACAACCTCCCCTCTCCTGCCTCCACCCAAACAAACCCCAAACAAAAATTAAACGCTTGGTAGTACTACGACTTTATAATTAATAATGAGAGATAGGATTCCGCTGGGAAATACAGGTAGAGATGCAGACTGTCCGCGAACCTCATTTATTCCCTCTACCAAACTCTGTTGTCCGGCCCTCCTTTCCCCACTATCTTAAGCCAGCAGAGAACCAGATTAGTTTCTGCAGAGAACCAATCCCCATCTCCCCTCCCCTCTTCCTCCTAGATTCATACACAAACTCACATCCTAAAAACCCATAAACCAAAAACCTGACAGTTCCAATTAAATGGAAGGAATATCTGTGAATGTTTACAAAGGCTTAAGAGGCTGTTGGACCAGAAGAGGCTACCAGAGGCTAAATGGTTCATCCAGAAAGCAAAATACACATGTACAGCTTGCCCATTTAGGAACTCCCTCCACAAACTCCAGTACCCGACAGAGGCGGCCCCGAAGACGGCTATGGAGATCAATCAAGATAAGCCCAAGGATCCGAATCCGATTCAGTTCGCCCAAGAAATGGTTGAAGAAACTCCGAGATGCTTATGTGAAGATGATGTTGAGTTTTGCTAATTCGGGTGTTTTCAGTGGCGGGTTCGGTGGCGCGGTTGAATACGGATACGGCGGGTATGCCGGTGGGTTCGGAAGGCCGATTAAGGAATACGATGAGAAGATGATTGTGGAGATCTACAAATCGTTGGTGATGGCTCAAGGACAGCTGGTGGATCGTGGTGAACCTGCGGCAGCAGCGGGCAAGATTGATTATGCTATTACGAACTCTTCTTCGTCGCAGATTGCTTGCGGTCGGTAATTAGCGATTCTTAATTTAGTTATTGTAAGGTAAACTACCAACAATAATGCAGAAGTGAAATAAATCTTCAGCTTGCTTAGTAGGAAATTATTTATCTTCCTTCTTCCCCCCTCTTGAGGTGCACAGGGGTAGGGAGGGGAGCCCCGGAAATTTGGAGGGGATGGGGAGAGCTCGGGTGCGGGTCTCGATCCGGTGACCATGAAACGTCTTTGGTGTTTTTTGGTGGGGCAGAATTACAAATACATCCCAGACTTTTAGTTCCCTTTGTTCCTACTGTGAACAATATTGATAAAATAGAGAAATAAATATTTTATAGCCTGTAGCTTGTAAATTTTCGGCTGTTTTATTGGATGGATTAATTTTTTTAAGGATAATTATATGTCAATTAGTAAAATTATGGGCGAGTTTGTCTATTCATTATTATCTACTTAGCCGGAGCTTTTTAAATTTTCAAATGAGTGTATGATTGAGCTGTATTCAAATGTTTGCTAAATATTTTAGATGTATTTGATTTATTCAAATTGTACAATATATATATATATAGGATAAAGGTTCCATTAACATCCTTTCTGTATAGAAATTAATTATAACCATTAGATTAGTGTTTAATCAACGGTGAAGATTTAATACATGTTTAACTTAAATTTGTTTTAATCTCAACCCTTAAATCCTCTAAATCTAACGGTTGTTCAGAGTTTCTACATATATATTTTAAATAATAGTTTGTACAAGAACCTAAATCTATATATATATATATATATATAAAACTAGAGTTTGTGCATTTTTAATTTAAACAATTAGATCAAAGAGATTAAAATAGTCGAACTATACTTGATATGTAGTAGTGGATAGACAGAAGTATTATAAATAGTTAAAGAAAATTATTATACTTAAATGTTATAAAAACGATAATATTTTTATACATATTATATATTTATTTTTAGGTTAGAAAATTAATTTTAATATATGGTAAAAATATCTTTAACGAGTGAAGAAATTACTATAAGAAGTTTAAAGAATTATCATATTAAGTGTTAAAAAAATATGGTAATATTTTTTAAAATATTATTTATTTATATTTTTAGTTAGGAAATTAATTTAATAAATAGTAAAAATTATTCTTAGTTGGTAAATATAACTATCATAAGTACCCTAGAAGGTTAGGACACTATCATAAATAGCTTAAAAAAATGAAGAAAGTTATATTTTATGTTAGAAAATTACTCTTATTTTAGGAGAAGATTCGGCACACAAATATTTAGTCACTTTAGCTTGCCTAAAATAATGAAAACAAATTTATATTGCTAATCCAAACAAAAATAGGCTTCCATTTGTATTTTTGTTGTTTGGAATAAGCTTGAAAATGCGATTAATTAAAAGACATGATTTGAAACCATGAGACTGAGATGAAAGTAATTAGATTGTATAGAATTTATGTCACTGGATTCTTTGTAGATAAAAAAAAAAAAATGTTGCATTGTGTGTGTGTGTGTGTATAACAGGTACAAGAATATTCATTTTCATAAACTATATGTAGTAGTTTGATTTTATCTTTGTTTGAAGATACTTATTAAAAATAATTATTTATTTTAAAATTTATTTATCTAAATTTTTTTTTAAAAAAAATTTAAACAAACTCCTAGTAGCTGGGTAAGTTGGATAAGGAAGGAAAGATGCTGAATGCTGATGACAGTAAGGAATCAAATATTGACGAGTAGATATGATGTCTATTAATAGTTTGTATGTAGGGCTAAAAGCGTTAATCAAAATTACGATAAACTTATTAGGGAGGAAACCCCCCTCCCCCTCTCTCATTTATCATGATAGACAAAATCGGTTCTCATGGCATGAGTTCCTCCGACACACGGGACTGCGACCATACTGCCCGCCGATTTTAATGGGCTTCATGATGGATCCATGATTAGTGAGGAGCAGCCAGTCAAAGAGACTAATTACTACTGCTTGGGAGTGTAGCTATGGTGGGCCCGTCCATGTGGCGCCTCTCATATGGTATGGACTTTACCCCTTTCGCGCTTCTCCCAATTAAAAAACCATGCTTGCATCCCTTTTCGGTTATCGAACTCCACGGCGGCTGTGACTTGCGGTGGCGAGTCTTGCCACCGTCGGTTTAAAAAAGCAAGAATAGAAAGAAATAATAATAATAATAATCAAGTCTACCAATAAAGTTTTATAATTTGTTTAGGGACTTCGCGGCATACTATGAATTTTATCACGGCAAAGTAATGGATCTCACGTTTTAGATGCTATCGCCAGGCTCGTATCTTAGGCGAGTTTTTGGTTGTGGGGGGGGGGGGGGGGGTGGTCGGTCTTGCGACACTTGTTAAAAGTTCACTACTATTATAGAAACATAGAGTTCACCCTACTTTATCGAACTATACGTAGATCCGAAATTTTCACGATAGCTTTACAACTTTCTTCTACAGTACAGGTTCAATGCATGTAGATTTCATACGCGAGATCCACGTAGCATCGTACGGTCGTAAAATAGTTATATAATTCTTAGTTATAGAGTTAATAAATTAATGCTTTCCCGCCGTAGAAAAGAGACTAAATGCCGCCAAATTTATCCCTCACTAGAAAACCTCCATCCTTCATTCCGTATACCGCAATAAAAATAAAAAAATTAAAAAAAAAAAAACCATGATCGAATGCTTCAAATACTCTTATATATGTTCTCCGGGTTAAAACTTGTTGAACATTTGAGCTCGCTTAATCTAATTTCTTGGTGTGTGTGTATTATAATTCATGTGAACTAAGCATGACCCGATAGGTGTAATGGTTCGATGAGATCTGTTCATTTTGGATGTATTGAACGTGCCGATTTCATCTATCGGACTTTCGCTGGTTATTTGGCGGCTAGAAGCATCCCACAATCAAACTACATCTATTAAACATTCAGCTAACTTCTTTACGGATAAAAAAAAATGTCTGATTTGGCATGTGGATATAAATTTCAGTCATCCAACACAATTCTCCTTCATTTCTCCACCAAATTATGAGTTCTCGTATGTTTGAGTTGGTCAGAATCAACAAAGGAACAATATTCAAAAGGGATTTCAAGCTAAAGCTTGAGATTCTAATAGATTATGTGAATTTCAAAATATTGATGTTTTGCCAAACCACTGCCATATTGCATAGCCTACACTAATCACTAGGCCATCATTTTCTAAAAAATTAAAAAAACCTTTTATTTGAACTATAATTCTAGATTATGTATGTAACACCCCTTATTCTTTTGATTGATAATTTTGGCTTTAAAGACAGAACATTAGCAATTCAGATCGAAATGGGTGATGCTACTGCCATATCAAACATAAGATAAGTGTGATCATTCAACTAACTCATGCATGATGTAAAACAAAACAAAACGAATCAAGTGTAATGATACAAAGGAAACTATATAATAAGATATATGGTATAATAATGCCTCATTCAAACTCCAAACTACCAAAATTTCAAACAATCGAAAAGAACAAAAGCATCCCCATATAGTGAGCAAAAATAATATACTTCAATTAGCCTAACTCTAAGCAATAAGATATCTCCCTAAGTAGTGACCATCTAAAGGCTTGCATTAGCATCATCATATTCTATTTGAAAATCATCACCCTACAATACATCAGCATCAACTCATCCAAATAATCCAAGATCAACATAATGCCACAAAGTAGCATTAATACATTAAAGTATGGGGTAAACAAAGCTCATTCTAGAACGTGGGTAGAACTCTTATTACACATAGAGGGACATACTATCACTTAATATATGGTAACTTACTAACATGTACAACATGGTATGACATTAATACTTATAAAAACAAGCAATTTAAATAAAGATACAAGGACACCTAAAGGTATCTTTATTAATTATCTCTTATTATTGTCATTAACCCGATGGGGACCACACACTGGTTAATAGTGCCAAAGGGCTTGTATGAGGATCTTCAACTTCTACCGTAGTTGGAATCCCATGCCAGGCACATGCGCAAAAATTTGGATCTACTACTTCCATCATAACTATCACTAGTGCTAAAGGATTTGTACCGGGATCTTCAACATATATCAAACTTAGTCTCCTATGTCACCAGGCACATAATAACCATGGTAACCTAAACTTTAATTACGGTGAAGGAACCTAAAATCTATACTTCAACCATTTCTCTTAAATTCTAATTATCCATGACCAAGGCTAAATAAAATCCAAAAACCCAAGAATTAAGTCATTATGTGTCCAATAACAAAGGTTAGATCTCAAATACAACATCCAAGAATCAAGATAAAACATAAAAGCAAGCTAAGACATTATGATTCAACAACATAAGTAAGTGGTCTGACCCAACCAAAACTAGTTGATTGGTTCCAAGGACTAAAAGACTAGTTTAGGCACAAATTAACCAATTGATCTAGTTGATCAATAGCTCTTAAGAACCAATTGGTGAGTTGTAACCAAACCATTTGATGTTTTTTGGTCGAGACCCAAAATCCTAGAGAAATAAATTAACTAGCCGACTTGTTTCATAAATCAATTAACTAGTTTGAGCAAAAATAACTCAAATGCATATATTTCCACACCAAGTTAATTTAATCACGCTTATACATTATAATTACATAGCATATCAACATCATTCCTAATCTATCATACTTTCCAACTTGTGCTTGAATAAACTTAACATACTTATTCATTCTCCAAATAATCAACACTTGATCTTATTGCAAAAATCATGCCAACACATGTTCATATTCAAATACAACATATACTCAAGCTTAGGACTTTAATATTTAAACAAAAAGAAATATTTTTTGTGTCTATATTTGATAAGAAAAACTCTTCACATAACATCCAAATCACTTCAAGCACCTTCCATATTCAAGAGTAAGGTTTCTCATACCTTAAGCAACAATCTTGTATCAATAATAGAAAACAACCCTAGGTTGATTGCTCCTCTGCGAAGCCTTCTACCTTGGAAAAAAAATTATATCAACAAAAAAAAACCATTAACAAAATTGGAAAATAAATTGAGGAAAAGAATAAGGATAGTAAGATATGTTAAGCTTCAACCTTCTCTAAAAATAAAAATAACCAAAAGGAGAAAAAGGTAAGGGAACCTTAAACTCTTTCCGATCTTTATCCCACCTTTTTTTTTTTTGAAAAACAAAAGGAAGTTAAGGTAAGGATTAAGAAGGAGATCAAAGGAGAGGAATTTGTAATCCCCCAAAATTTTCGAAAACCTATATTTTAATAAATTACTTTTATTTGGAATATAATTGCTTTTATATTATTTATTTTCATTATTTTTTTGGATTTTAGAGTATGTAAATTTGGATAAAATTATGTAATAAATTAAAAATAAATAATTTGCTATTTATCATATCGTTTTATTTAAATAATTTTTCAAAACTAATATTTTACTAACCTTATCTTTTTTTTAAATCAATATATTAGATTATAATGAATTAAATTATTTAATTAAATAAATTATCCAGAATATTATATTTTATGATGTATAAAATTAATTTAAATTATTTCCCCTATTTTCCCATTTTTCCTTTTTCTTTTCCTCCTCCTTTTCTCCTTTTCTTCTTCCTCCTCTTTTCCTCCCTTGGGCCGCCCGCCCGGCCTGCTCCCCCTCTCCCCTGTGCGTTGGGCCTTCGGCCCGCCTCTCCCTCTCCCCCTCGGCCCTCTCTCTCTCTCGCGTGCCCAGCCCGGCCGGTCCCCCTGCTTTTTCTTTCTTTTCCCCCTGGACCGGCCAGCCATTGCTTGCCTTTTCCCCGACCGGCCGCCACAGCCCTTCTTCCTTCTTCTTCCCCCAGGCGTCGACAGCAGCCGACCCTCTGCAGCTGCCGCCCGACCACCTGCGCCTGCCGCCGCCTGTCGCCGCCTGCTCCTGCATCTGTCCCTGCTGCCCCTCTCTCTACCCCGTCCTCTTTCCCTCTATTTCGAGCCACGCCACCCTACACCCTAACCATGTCTGCAACCTCCCCCTTCCCCGTCGCCACCCTCTCCCTGCCACCCTACCGCCTCCCTGCCGCCCTACGCCCTGCCGCCTGCCCCCTTACCTCTCCTCTTCTTTTCTTCTCCCATTTGCCCATTTTCTTATTCCATTTTCGAGCCACCTTCTTCCCCCGAGCTCCCTCCTCTCTCCTTCCTTCTTTCCCTCGTTTTCCTGTTTTTACCCCGCGCCGCCACCGTCCGCCGCTCCGACCGCCGCACCCAACCCCTGCGCCGACCCTTGCCACCACCCCCTACTGCCCTGCACCCCCACGCTGCCCCCTTGAGCCCTACACTTCCTCCCTTCTCCACCCCTTCTTTCTTTTCTCTCAATTTTTCCCCTTATCACCAACCACCTTCGCCGCCTTGCCGCCGCCTCATCCGCCGCCCTTAGCCGCCGCGAAACCATCCCCGACCACCTCTTACACCCCCTCTTCACTCCTGCATCCTTACCTTGCCTCTAAACCTCCCCCAACCACCCTCTTTTCTAGCCCGAAGATCTCAACCCGAACATGGCTCATTTTCTTTTCCACTTCACCTCTTCGAGCCTCTCCCCTTTCTTCTTCTGCATGAAACTCACGCTGCTCATGCAGCGTGAGCTCTCCTCCATGTAAAAAAAAAAAAAAAAAAAAAAAAGAAGAAGAAATGATTTGGCTAATTTTCTTAAGGTATAATGGGGTTTTATATTAAGTGTTTTACTAATTAAATTTTATAAAGTTTTATACTTGGATTTTATTTCTAACATGTATATGATGGATGTTATCTTAGGTGTTGAATTGCTAATTGTGCTTGGTAAGGTTTGATAATTTTGGCGAGATTAAGGTAACCGTTAAATCCCGCTTAAATGCATGGATTAATGCATGTTATCACATTAGGCATTATTAATGTGTATTATGCTTGATGTATGTTTCTTAGCATATCCTATGTGGTTATTGTGTTTATTGATGAAAAGGAAGCATGATAGATTGATGATGTGTATGTGGATAATATTTTGTGTAATAATTTGGTGGTTAGGGAAAATATAAAGTATTATCCATGTTGTTATATGCTATGGTGATCTTTATTACATGTGTAGCATTTTGTTAGCATTAGGGGGAGATTTTAAAAATGTATATTGTATATGAGTATGGCCTAATACATGGATATGTGCTAATAAGCATTACGTTAATTATAAGAGTCATGGGTGAGACTTTAAGGTTAACACTTCATGTAGTATTAATAATAATTTAATAATAAGGGTGTGTAAAGAGTAAAGTGGTGAATTTGTTAATAAAAGGAGAAAATAGTAATTTTGGAAGTAGGGGGTAAAATTGTAATTTTGTGAATAAAGGATGAAAGAGTAATTTTTGTAAATAAAAGGGGCAATTTGGTAATCCTGGTAAAAAGAATGGCAATTTGGTAAATTGTAATAAAAGGACAATTTGGTAATGTTATAATAAAAGGGTAAAATTGTAATTTTATAATTAAAGGGCAAAATAGTAATTTTATGATTAAAGGACGAGATGATAATTTTTACTATCTAAGGGCGGAATGGTAATTTGGAAATTAAAGGAGGTAAGATAGTAATTTTATAATTAAGGATAAATGGAAAAGTTATAAGTAAAAGGGCGATATGGTAATTTTGGGAGTTAAGGGGGTAAAATGGTAAATTTGAAGGTAAAGGGGTAAGACGGTAATTGTGTAAATCAAAGGGGTAAAAGTGAACATTGGAAAGGAGTAAATTGGAAATAATAATTATTGAGAAGGGTAAGATAATAAGTTAAATAACAAAAGGGTAATTTGATAATTTAATAGTAGAGAAGGGTAAAATGGTAAATATGATGAATGTGAGGGGTAAGTTGGTAATTAAACCGACTGGAGGGTATTTTCGTAATTTTGGATAATGGAGTAGGGTAGTTTGGTAATTGTGACAATTAAGAAGGGCAATTCGGTAACTTAAATAACAAAAGGGTAATTTGGTAAATTTAATAACGGAGAAGGGCAAAGTTGTAATTATGATCATATGCAAGGGTAATTTAACCAACCAAAGGGCAATTTGGTAATTTTAACAATGAGGAAGGGTAGTTTGGTAATTTGACCAACTCAAGGATAATTTATTAATTATAATAAAGGAGAAAGGGGCAAAGTGGTAATCTAACCAATTAAATGGAAAGTATATTAAGTGTAATAATTATTAAGGGGGAATTGATGTCCTAATAAGTATGATAAATAATTTAGTAACCTAAATCGAATAAGGGATAACTTGGTGATTTTGTAACAAGGAGGGTAACATGGTAATGTATCAAATAAGAAAGGGTGACGTAGTGATTTTATATGTAAAAGGGTAAATAAGTAGTTGTATCTAGTATATCATTATGATCGTGGAATTCGTAACATGGCTCTACTAGTGTTGATTGACGAGGTAAGAATGTTTGATGACTAGTAAGTATCACGAGATTGAGTTTTAATTCGGAATTAGATGAGTTTAGGATGGCCTTAATGATTCTCCTATGTTACTTGGGATGACCACCTGCATAATAAATTTCTGATGATATCTGAACGATTAAAAGAGGATAATTATCTTCTTGTTGTGTTTTTGTGATCACCCTTAATTAAGACACTATTACTTAAAGTGAAAGACCTCGAGATCGGGAGTGGTGACTCCTTAGGGGTCGCTACCCTAAGGACGTGGTTTAGTCCACGATTGTTTGGTATTTGCTGGTGTGCCTTTGTGCCCCAGCCAGGCCCTATATCTACTCTTTCTAGCTCTACAGACCTAGTTAGGGGGTATGCATACTTAAGGATTAGGTGTCCTTGTCGGTAGGGTACTGAGTTAGCTTTATGCACCAGTACGACCAGGGTACCTTTGCGTCCCTGGGTTACTAGTTGAAGGGGACTGAGTTGCTTTTACGCACCAGTGCGACCGGTGTACCTTTGTGTCCCGGGTTATTGATCTCCCTATCGAGGCAAATAAATATGATTGATGTGCTGATTTAAGAAAGGAAAGATACTATAATTGAAAGTGGAATATTAATGAGCCGGGCCCAGCGATTTATGATATTGAGTACCGGTCCACCGGTTATAATAGTGGCCAGGAGCGTTGTGCCCTGGGTGATGATTCTTTATATATCCCGGTCCACCGGTTATAATAGTGGCCAGGAGCGTTGTGCCCTGGGTGATGATTCTTTATATATCCCGGTCCACCGGTTATAATAGTGGCCAGGAGCGTTGTGCCCTGGATGATGATTTTATATTCCGGTCCACCGGCAATAATAGTGGAGGTCCCGAGCTCAATAAAAATTTATTGTGAATGAGTTATGGAAAAATACTAGTCCTTGAGACTGTTGATTAATGGCCTCAAGGCCCGAAAAATATCTCGATTACTGATCATGGCCTATTTAATATTGGTTGATTGATTATGGAATATATGAAAGTGAATTTTACGTATACGCCATTAATGTATGATTGAGTTATTGGATGTACAAAGAATTGGATCTGAATACCATGTTTCTACCTATGGTCATATCTGAATGTAGTAGTATCATGTGTAATATGTGTGCCTGTATTTTAAGTGCGTTTTTAAAGGGTTACTCAGTACCGTAGTACTGAAGGGTTCCCTTCATGGGGCCCCTGCCTATTCAATGGGCAGTACCCCTTGCAGGTTGTGTTTCAGGTGCTATTCAAGTGGGCCCTTGGGGAGAGCGTAAGGTACTGTCCGGAAATTTTTAGGGTTTTAAATTGTCTCATTTAAATTCAACGTATTGTTATTTCGTAATCACCGTGATCGAAAGTTTTCTCTTGTAAAGTATTTACTGTGCTACTCTGATATTCAAATGCTTAAGTTCTCGTGAAATTTTATTTTACTCCTTTAGCCTTAGCACTTAGTACTAGAACGGTATGAATGAACCGGTCTGGTACTAAGTGTGGCGGTAATACTCCCAAAACTCACGGTTTATTAAATCGCTTCCGCAATTATCTTTCAATAAAATGAAATTTTTCAGTAGTGAATTTTGGGGGTGTTAGGTATTCAAAATGAAAGAATAAGAAGATGGAAAAGAGTGGAAATACTCTTAAAAACTTGTTTTTTTAGAGAGGGAGGGAGGGAAGGAGGGAGAGGGGAGGGAGAGAGAGAGAGTAAGGGTGAGGATGCATAAAAAAATCCTTAACCCATTATGCTTCTAAGGGCTTGTTTGGTATGAGGGTAATAGGAGTGAAAAAAATTCCTTCATATTTTGTATCTTTTATATTAAGTATTTAATAATAATAAATTTATTTTTAATGAAATACCCATTTTAGATCAAATTAAGATCTAAAATGGATATTTATTAGAATAAAAATATTTAATTTTAAATAAATTATATGAGATATATAAAATATGGGAGTAATTTTTCCACCTCTATTACCCGCCACACTAAACAAGCACTAAGTTAGCTAAGAAGAGAGGGAAAGAAAAAAGAGAGGTAGAGAAAGTTGTGAGGTTGAGTACAAGTATCAAAGGTGTAACGATACATAATGATGGAAAGGAAAATGGAAGGAAAATGAGAAAAAAAAAGTCACAAGGACAATTATCAACTAACTTTTCACATGTTGTTGTTTTAAATCATGGTTAAAAGAAAAAGGAAGAGAAACAAAAGTGACTGGTGAGCTCAAATGTGAAAAGGGTACCTTTAGGAGATTCTTAGCTAACTAAAATGATATAAAGCCCTAAAATTGTTAAAATAATACAATAGCCCACCAACATGCTATTTAACATGAAAATATAATCCACATAAAGGCTACACGATCATTATATCAAGGTTTGAAATCATTTGAACAAAAAAAAATTATGTCCAACCCATTGATTAGTTTCACTAACTAGTCGATTGGCTTTGTTAGGAAAGGAAAAACTTAAAAACATGCAGCTAGTCAATTGGTTTGGCATACTAGTCAAATGGTACAATAAAAAAACCATTTTAATACACTTTTGTGGATAAGGTTAACACATATAGAAAGATTTTAGAATAGGGTATTACAATTCATCTTTTAATTTTTAATTTCTAATTTTTTTTAAAACCTAAATTATCACTTAGAAGAACAAAATTATGAGTGATTGTGTAGTTTTCATATTTCTTCATTTTGGCATATGTACCACCCTCATTCTTGGTATCTCTTCTTGATGAATTGTCATTAACTATATTTCTAATCTACATACATTCATAAATGGCATCTACTTGAATCTTTATTACACTTAGGTAATATTGAAACTTTATATTACTAATATATATGTTTATATCTTCTGAATTATACTAAACCTTGCATGATATTGATTTTATCTCCTTTAAATATTTTTTCTCTCTCTCATAATGAAAATATAAAAGTCAATTCATTTTAGAATTATTCATTCACTAACTGCTAGCTAATAGAGGTTAAACTCTACATATTAAAAGCCCTACACCCTACTGATGGTAAGATCCATAATGGTTTATTATTGTTCTTTTTGGATTCATAAATGGCATCAAGGATATCTAGAATAAATAATATTCAATTTGGGGTGATTGATACAACTTGTTCAAAAAATAAATATCATAGAAGAGATCTTCCCAAAATTCATCGATACTTTCTAGGGTTCATATACCTCCTCCCATTTTCTTTTTTGTAGCTCACCTAATAATGGATAACACTTAAAACTATGAATAGTGTCATTATAATTTGAGGAAGTTGTGAAGCCTAGTAATTGATGAATTACAATATCTATCAAAGAGAAGGATTTATTTTCATTCTAATGTTGAAAGTTATACCTTTTGTGATTTATGAGAAATTCTCCTAAGATACTTATGCTATTTTATTTTCATGCTAGTTTTTCTTATATTGGTAGCCTAAATAGTTGGGTAAGGTGAAGAGCAATCATCATATCACATTCTTGAAATGGTTCTTCCATGTGAGACTCTTTTTACATCAATGTGGAATGAACACTACAACATTATAATAGAAATTCAATGAGAGATATTATCCTATTGCCACTAGGATAACTTCTTCTACTAATTTATTGAGTATCAAAATTTTTCCATCACATGGTTGATTTGAAATCCACTATTTTCTTGTTGCTCTATAACATATCATCTTTTTTTTTTTGTCATCATCAAAAAGAAAGATTCTTTTTTTTTCAATTTAAAATTAATATTTGATTTACTTGTTAAAAGTACATCATGTGCAAATAGCACCATTATGCCAAAAAAATATCTTACATGAGTAATAAGGTTCATATAGGATTTACTGTAATACCCCAAATTTTTAAAAACCTAAAAATTAGATGCTTAACCTTTTATTAAAAAAAATAACCTTCAAATATTGGTTTAATTATTTTTGTGAACCTTTGACTTAAAAAAATAGATAAAATTATTTAATAAATTAATACAATTATTTATATTATTTTATCTTACTCTTTTTATTTAAATAAATCCCAAATCTATAATTCTACCAAAATTATTTTCTTAAATTAATAATTTAATTTTTGGATAAATTAATTTAATATTTTTTTCTAATATTTAATTTTTAATCCTAATTCTAAATATATTTTCCTTTCCATTTTATTCGTTTTCTGTTTTTTCTTCCTTTTCTTTTCTTCTTCCTCCTTCCTTGGGTCAGCCTGGACTGCGCCCTATTTCTCTATTTTCTTTCCTTTGGGCTAGCCATCTTTTTTTCCTTTATTCCCTTTCTTTTCCCTAGATTGACCCAACTTCTCCCCCTTCCCCTCCTTCTTTTCACTTGTGTAGGCCAACCCATTTCCTTCTTTTCTTTTCTTCCCCTACACGGCTCATCTCCTCCATCTCCTTCTTCTCCTATTTGCACCCCGATGCCAAATGCACTCTTTGCATACCCTTCTTCCCCTTGCACCCCTGCACATTTGCACCACCCTCTCCTTTGTCCAGCCATACAACCTGCACAACCACCCCCTTTGCCTATCCCTTTCATAGCTTTAAGAACGTTAAAGTAACTAGTGAATGTAAATTTGATAGTATTAGTGCATTAGAATCTATTGAATATACTTTAACTAAGCATGTTGGTCTCAGCTTCAATGGTAGTTTGATTAAACCATATCTTAATTCTACTAATGTTATTCTTAAATGTATTGAGTGTAAATATTTCTTTATTCCTCTACTTCCATTTGAGCATGTCAAAAAATTATTGCATCTTGAATCAACCATTAAATTTAACAAGAAATCTAAATTTATCTAAATTTATTAGCTGCTTAGATAACTTTTGTAACTAAATTTATCACTCTCATTTCCAAGGGTCAGTTTGTGGTTGATAATTTTTTCAATAGGAGTGAAAATAAACTGTTAGGTGAGAAACTTGGAAATTATGAATTCATACTTCATGAAGTAAAGGAAAAAATTAATCAAAGTTTGCAATTATTCTTTGAGTGGATCAAACGCCTAAAGTTTCCTAGTAATAAAGTTGACTTCAAAAATTTTCTTAACTTTGGCTTTTTTTTTCTTCAAAGAATTTGACATGATTGTGATTGTTCCGACTCCTTCTATACTTTGTATGACCCATATCATTTAAAATTTTTATTCTTGTGGTCGGGATCCGTTATAATTCTCATTGATTTATAGAATTTAAACCTTATTTGTTTGTGTTCTTTTTGTTAATATGATACTATTACATATGCTTATCAATGAAGTTTTTGTTATATGCTTATTATCATTTTGAGGAAGAAATTCTGAGTTATATGATAATTATAGTTTTCTATATGACCCTAGCCCCATTTGCTTTTACTATCTTTAGTTATCTTAGACTTATATTTACTAATGCTTAATACTTTGTTTTTATGAAAGTAGACATCTTAAATAAACCTATTTTTGGATGACATTGAAGCTAGGATTCATTTCTACAAAAATAATATTTAATATCGGTTTTTAAGGGGTTCTAATAATGGTTCATAACTATTATTGAAGCACCCATGATATAAGCTTTAATAATAATTAAGAACTATTATCAAAATCCCTAAATATTAACATGTAAGCGGTTGGTATTTGACTTTTAATAAAGGTTATTAATTTTAAATTGTTATCAAAAGTTGTTTTTAACAATGGTTGTGACCAAAAAACTATTGCAGAAGGAAGTTTTGATAATGGTTTTACAAAATAACTATCATTAAATGTGTTTATCACAAACCTTAATAGGGTATTTTGTTTTCTTCTAGCCAACATACATAAATGCATGCTCAAAATATACCAAACCTACAAATGTCTCTAGAAATAACAATTTAGCAGTATATGTCCACACAAATGAGTAGCCTAAGCTACAATTATCTTAGTATCAAAGACAAAATGCATGTTATTGACAAATTATATTGCATTATGACAAAAACATGCTCATTATCTTGTTCCTTATTCTCCCATTATTCTACATTGTCAACAACCATATTTCTCTAAAAATTCATCCCTTGCATGCCAACAAAAAATGACCATATGACACTACGTATATGAAGCATGGTTCATAAATGATAAGGGGATAATATGAAAGTGTGACAAACTAATCAATATCCATAGTATCAACTTTGATCACAAAGATGAAAGAAGTAACTATACATGATACTCATTTTAGCCGAGCATTTACACCTTTGGGAAAAGAATGGTCCTAAAAAAAACTCACCATGCAATAGAAAAAATTAAGTGCAGAGAATATATGGACATCTTAAACCCAAACACTGATCCTAAACCCTACACCAAAACCCCAAACTCAAACCCTTATCCAAAACCTACACCCTAAACACTAAAACCTGAAATAAAAATAAAAAAACACTAAATTAAGTGAAATAAACCTTAACCCTAAAATTAAAAATAGAAAAGACTTGAAAAATCTGGAATAAACCCTGAAACCACAGCTATAATAAATCGTAAACAGTATATCCTAAACCATAAACCCTAAATAAATGAATAAATCAATCAAGGATGCCTAAACCCTAAACCCTAATAAGCTTAAAACCATAAACACTTATATAAATCTATAATGTGATAGTTGAATAATAAACATTAGATACACATATAAACATATAGATACTAATCAATGTCGGTGTGTGCATGTGAATGTATGAGCATGAACCAAAGATCTCTTACTTCATTGACTTTCTCTTTTATGTATCCCTCATCATTTGCATATTTGAAGTTATAAAACTACAAATCACGCATAATTAATTAGTAATTAATCAAATTATCATATATATCATTACTTAGCTTGATATCTTTGAATGGACTAAGAAACATACCTTTTTTGAATTTATATTCAAAGATATATTTCTTAATATATCATCCAAGAATCTACATATGCAGTAGCCACAATCATTATGATTCAACTATTGTAAAAATTGTAAAATGAATGAGTCTATACAATCAGTAAGCTTGTATTACATCTAGCTAACAAGGATATATTAATTAAAATTGATAAAAGATGGAGAATCCTAGACTTTATAACCCCCATACACACATATTGAATATTCTTTGAGTTTGGGGCATCTCTTTCACCTTTGTATGCCATCCATAGGGGCCTACTAGAGATTACACTAAACAATGCAACTATATTGGAATAAATATATATAATATATGCATAAATAAACTAATGAAGCAAGCTAAGTACACTAATGTCTCAATTAAATTCCTTACCAGAGCTTGAGCTTTAGCAAAAGGAGCTAGATAGGCTATTTGCAATCAAACACATAGATAATTTTTTTCAAAGGAAAAATGACATAGAAACTCGAATGTCTAGAGATGAGATGAGGTATAGAATAGATCTTGTTTAACCCTCCTTCTTCGAAGGGATATGCTAGATATGCTACATGGTGATCATCACTTATTAGACTACTATTACGTAGGGTGTATGGACATGCAAATGCAAATATTTCAAACATCTCTTCCCTCTTAATCCTTCTAGCCACTAACTTATGGTTGAATATAATCATGTATATTTATTAATAACCAATATATCATACAAATTCCTAAATAATAAAAAGTAGCTAAGATATATCATATTAAATGATACATAAAAAGTAATTAAGATATATCATATTAAACAATAAGTAAAAAGTAGCTAAGATATATCATATTAAATAAAAATTAGCTAAGAAGTTAAATGCAACCTTTAATAACAACTCTTACCAAACAACTATAATTAAAAACGTAAGAATCAATAACATATTGTTAGTAAAGATTATTGTTGGAGGTTGGACCACATTATATAATGCATATTGTTAGGTTTTAAGAATGTTTTTTTTTTCAATAACTGCTTTCAAAAGCTCCATTTTTATCACGCCCTCAAATCCTTACATTTTTTATATCAGTTTTGGTGTAGCCGTTGTCTTACTGCTATTATTGAATCATGCTTTTATAGTAATCACTACGACAAAAGGGTCTTCAGAGGCGACACAATGTCGCCGCTGAAAGTGAAAAAGCTGTGGCTGTACATGTATAGCGGCGACATGTCATCGTTGTAAAATTGTCGCTGAAAACTCATAGCTGAAAGACCTTTTAGCCACGACTTTGTGTCGTCGCTATAGATCAGTCTACAGCGACGACATTGTCGTGGCTAAAAACTTCTACAACAACGACACATTTGAATATTGTTTTGTTTTTTTTGAAAATTGTAGAAATACAGCCACGACATGTAGCGGCTGTAGACACTTATAGCCACGACATGTCGTTGCTAAAAGGGTCTACAGCCACAATAATTTTGAATTTTGTTTTATTTTTTGGAAAATAATAGAAATACAGGCATGACATGTCGCTGCTGTATACACCTACAGCGACGACATGTCGTCGCTAAACGCGTCTATAGCCACGACAAGTTTGAATTTTATTTTGTTGTTGGAAAATAATAAAAATGCAGCCGCGACATGTCGCGGCTGTAGGTGTCTACAGCTGTGAATTTTCACATATCTCAGCCATTTATATCTATCTATAATTGCTATAATTTTTAGAATTACAAATTTTTCTTGTACAACCATGACTTAAAATAACATACAATATTTTTTTACTAATAAGCGAATCTATTATACTAATAAATATAAATATACGTTAGTCATAAAAGTTTAATAATACAAACAATTATAAGAGTTTAATAAAAAAAAAGATAACAATATTATTCGAAATTAAAGACATGTAAATCAGACATCAGCCCTCGAGTTTAAGCCATCTTCTTAGGGCTCCTTCTGGCTATTTAAAGACAAACTCTTCCATTTGTTTTATGGTAGCTTCATGCTGGGTAATAACTTCATTTTGTCTCTGGACCGTAGACATCAACTCTTCAATTCGAGGATCAAATGGTGGCGATGGTGGTGGCTGCAATGGAAAGCTTGTAACAGAAGAGCTAGTTCCCGACCCTTTTGGTTTTTGGCCAATGCCAATCCTATGGCCTCGACAAGTACCAAGTACTTCCTCGACTACCTTCATCTCGTCCAGAGCTACAGGGGTCATTTCAGCATTTGATGGGTCTGAAGAGCTATAATCAGTGCTCCCTATCTGACTCTGAGAGAGATACTCTTCACGAAGCTTTAACATCTCATTCTGCAGATAAGGGAAAATTTAAGTTAGATAAATTGTAATAAAGATTGATAAGGCATGAAAATGTATTAATTAACATCATTATACTAACATATTTTTCCTTCGCTAAAGGAGTAACCCATTTTCCATCTTTTTGGTGCATGTCCTTATAAGTCTCCACTTCACTTAAGCCTTTTTTAGTCTGAGGGTCAACCTGTAATATTTAATAAAAATACATTAGTATATTCATAATACTATTATTAAAATTTATAATTGTAATTTTCATATACCTTCTTATGATAATACAACGTTATTGAAGTAGAACCATGAAGGCTGGGATTTAGTTGCTTAGCCCTATTAGCTTTATTCACTTTAGTCTTAGCCTACATAAATATCACTTTAGTTAATATACAATATTTATATAATCAAAATATTTAATTTATAATTACATATTACCTTAACTTGAGGATCATTCCAGTACTCTACCAATCTTTTCCAATTGGTCCCATTGATTGTAGGGGGCCTTTTGGTTGGATTTTTATTGTGAAACTGCTTCAACTTACACTTCTTATTCCTGTATGTATCGCCCAACAACCTTTCCAAACCAGCACTGACATAAGGCCAAATTGGATCTTGCTTCCACTCGTCAAAATCAAACCAACACTGTACAAATTAATACAAGAAAATAACAAATTAATTAAAGATAATTTGTGGTATTTAAAATTAAAAGCTTATAATCATTACCTCAGCCGAAGGGAGTAATTTATCCCTATCTTGTTTTGGAGCAGCAAGCCATGATGGATGATCAAAAGGAACTAACTTTTCAATTTCATTCCTGATAAATCTTGTGAACGTGACCGCTGAATCACCAACAGGCTGATACGTGCCATCAGTTTGAGCAAAATCAAGCTTAAATTTTCTCCGACCATTTTTCTCAAATTCTCGCCGCATATTTAGACTTGCAAACTTCTGACGCTTAGCTCGAGGCCTTGAATCTGATACTACACAAATTTTACAAGATATTATTATTAGTATGACAAAAAAATAATCCATTTATTTATTTAATATACAATATTAAATGTTATTACCTGACTCACAAGATGCTGGCAATCTGCTAGACTGGCGAGGAGGATCAAATCCTCCTCCATCTCAGCCATGATATCTCGTTATTCTGTCAGCCATGACTAAAGATAATGGTAATTGATAGTATTTTATACGTCAATATTTAATAATTTAATTATATTAAAAAGTAGAATAATAATGTCATTACAAATTAATCTGAACTATAAATACTATCACTATCACTAATAACATGGTCTTCACCGACACTATTTGAAAGTTCTTCATCATTGACTACATCATCAACTATGAAGTCACTCATGTTATCTGCAGGGTCGTTATCTTCACTTCTATCGAGCTCAACAACATGAACCTCATCACTATTGATACCAATACGCCTAAATGTTAAGTTATCCAAATCTTCAAGCTCAACATTTAAGTTCACAGCACCCGAGTCAACCCCATCCACTATATTCTTCTCTGAGAGAGCATCATCATCCAAATCTCAGATATGATGATGGTTGACTTCCCAAACAACTTTCCAATTAGACCCGTTCAACAAATCATCAATATACCATACTATGAACTTTGAATAGTGCATCACATATTTTCTTTTGAGATTAATCTTTTAAATTTTGATAGATATTAAATTAGTTATAATTTTTTCTTCTTCTAATTTACTTGTAATTATTTTCTATCGAAGAGTTAATATATCAAAATTCTGAGTCACAATTATGGAATTTAGTAAAGTATTCAGACACGAGTTGTAGCGATAGTCCTCAAATACTAGTGTTGATGATAAATTAAAAGAGAGAATGAAATGATAAAATTAAAAGAAAGATTTGGATCAAACTAGTACAATTTTACCTAGTTAGACATCAATTAGAAGGGAACTTAATGGTCATTATTGAAATTTCAATGAAACTACTTGGGGATCACATGATATAGACAGCAATGAGATTGAGGAAATTAGCCATTACCATTAGATATTATAAGTTATAGTCAGTTAGATACTATTAGAAACTCTATCTTGTTAGTTTGAAGATATATCTTTCATTCGTTTTATTATGTGTTAATTTTTGTGTGTTTACATTTGTTATTGTTAGATGATCACATGTTGAAGATTCAGATTTGAGGACGTTGGAGTTCATGCATACAAATACAAGTCTTGTAATTTTTGATCATGATATAATACAAGTTACAGGTTTAAATATTCAATCAGTTTTCTACATGCGTGCATTCTTGATTTATGATTTTTGTGTGATTTATATTCAGACCATATTTGTTTAATTTCTAGGTGATTTGAAAGAGAGAGTTTGTTTTCAATTGAATACAACCATACCCCTCAACAATGGTCCATAATTTCCATACATATTTAACCCCAAATTCATCTTTCTCAAATTAAAATCCTAACCCTCTTTCGTAACCACATCCCCCCCCCATAATTAATAAACCTCTTATCCCAATTTCACTTTCCATAACTACCCAAATAATCTCATCACCAAAACTCCCTTAATCATCCCATAATATAATCACCAAAACTACTTTAGGCAACTCATCATATTTATCATAATAATCTCTACTCCATAAGACAAGTTACGACCACACACACAAACACATATTCAAATTAATTGTCAATTAAAAAAATGTTTGACATTCATTTTGACTGAGAAAAAAAAAGTTTAGAATTCACAATATGTTTTCTTGCTTACTCGGTGAAAGGGGCTCGCAAAGGCAGTTCGGTCAGCGATGGCACCGAACCGCGGCAGTGCAGAGACGGCGAGTCGAAGAGCGGCGGTGCAGAGGTGGTGGAGCATCGATTTTCTGCAAAACCTGAGGTGGTGCAGAGGCGGCGATTTTGCTGCTTTTCTGCAAAATTTGAGAAAAAAAAATTGAATTTAAACAAAATTATAATACTATTATAGATTTAATTGCACAAAACAACAACAAAATTGAAGAAATCGAAGAAGAAAATGCATATGCGGTGGAGAACGACGACGCAGGCGAAAGGTCGAACGTGCGGCTGGCTAGGGCTCGGAAGAGAAGCTGTTATAAAGAGAAGAAAATTAGCGGCGACTTGTGTCGCCGCTGTAGAGGCAAAATGTCGCAGCTGTAGACATAAAAACGACGTCATTCCGTTTCAAGCCATTTCGGTGGGAAAATTTTAATAATGGACCTACAGCTCGACATGTCGCAGCTGTAGAGGCAAAATGTCGCGGCTGTAGATATAAAAACTACGTCATTCCGTTTTAAGCTATTTCGGTAGGAAAATTTTAATGATGGACCGACAGCTACGACATGTCATGGCTGTAGATGTATTAATTTTTTTTAAAAGAAAATATTTTCGACGGAGATTTCCCTCTCGATAAAATATTTTCAGCTACAATGTATACAACAACGACAAGTCACCGCTGTAGCTTCCAAAATTTTATTATTAATTTTTTGGAAAAAATTTTAGAGGAAAATATTCGTGCTTACGGAAATATTTTCAGCTTCGACAACTACAGCCGCGATATGTCGTCGCTGTATATTTCTTATTATTTTATTCTAATGATAAATTAGTATTTTTTGGGGGGAGATTTTCACGCTATGTCTACAGCGGCGATAATTTTTATCCTAAAAATTCCGTCACAAAATTATATTTAGCTTCGACATGTCGTCGCTGTATTCTTATCTACAGCCACGACAGTTGTCGCCGCTGTTAATGTCGCTGCTGTAGACCCTTTTTGTCGTAGTGAATAAATGAAATGAAGATCTAATCAAAGCTTATATTATTTTTTAAATTAGCAATAGCTAACCCATTTGAATTATTGTTCTAATTAAATATTAATATCTAGCATTTTTGTAAGGTACGTGAGTATAGGACCAATTATGATAAATATTTTTGAAACCTTATTGGTATTAGACTTGGGTTTGGTCACGCTGGTTTCCAACCGCTTCCATCGAACTAAAATGAAATGAGTGATATGTTTAAAAAAAAAAAAAAAAAACTATTCATTTTTAAAACCTCTTGGGCCCAAGTTTAGACCCTGTCCTGATCTAACATGCCAATATGAGGCCATCTTTTCCTATCCTTTTCCCTATTACCCATCTCTCCCATTTATTTGTTCAATCTCTCATTATATATATGGGGCTAGATTATAAGTTTAACATTGAATGCTTATTGTTGATTTATGAAAGTTCAGGGTTGTGGCTTACATTTTGTTTGAATTGTTTGGTACGCTGATTGTTTTGGAGGAATACCTCCTAATCGGCGAAGGTCAGTATGTCTAAGAACCCCCGTTTGGGAGGTCGGATACGATCTCGCTAGTTGGGCTCATTTCATCTTGCTTGGCCTTTCTTACTTTCTAACATCGGCAACCACCGATGTGATTCTTGTGTGACAATCACATTGCTCTACATGTTGCTTTGAATCTCGTTTTCCGTAAGCGCGCCAACATTACTTGCTCGTAACATTGATACGCTCCATGTTCGTTATTTTAATCAACGTGCATATCTCTTCACCAAAACCTTTGGACGACAACATTTCAAATTTCTCTGATATGTTGAGCATTGGGAATCCTCTTAGTCCAACGTGAAGGAGAGTTGGTAATTATTTATCTATCTTATGAATATTTCATGACGCCGAAAAATATTTTGGTGTAATACTAGAACTATTTGAAACGCAAAATATTTTATATATTCGATAACTCACAAAATATTGTATATTAACTATTATACTCTGTCCGTTTCTCAAAGGTACAGACTTGGATTAGTAAATGAAGCAAGTGATTGGTGACGCACAAAAGTTTATCACAGAGAAAGAGGAAGTTGAATCTGGAACTGAATCACGGAATTACAGCAAACACTTACGAGATCACAAGATTCTTACTAGTAAAACAATTAATGTAGATATCATTCAGATAGATGATCTACGACACCACACACATATATGATATACATGCCATCCATGTCTTCATTTTGTGAGATGCAAAATGATCCTCAGCAATGACTCTGCCCCGTCCGTGTACTGCTGACCATTTGGTATCAGTGGTCGTAACTCCGCAAACCCACAAGCATTCTTAAACTTACCTGTTCCACCAGTCACTGATAGACGTGACATTGAGCTCCCAATCTTGTAAACACCAAAGAAGTTGATGCTGTCTCCATATTCGCCTCCTTCAAGCAAGGCCGTGAATGCCATCATCTGAGCATTCCCATCTGCTGAGCTTGCTATATAAACTCCCTGAGCCTTACCCACTCTCTGGGAACTCATATCTGGCGAGGTGGTCAGTATATCATCAATAACAGTAATGGTCCCAAACCCCAGTCCCAGTCCATCAGGTGCAAGTTGCAGTTGACTGTTTTGGTTGTTCCCTTGGTTATTGGTTCCAACAAAGGTAGTACCAGCTAACCCAGTTCCTAGAGGAACACCGTTGACTCCATTTACAGTCGGAAGAGCTCCGTTGCTGTTTGGGATTGGGACTCCATTTTCTGGTGGTTGGAAACCTAGTGGCCTAGCAAAGGGAACTTGACCACTGTAGATGTTTCCAAGCAAGCCTGTGATTGGCCGCGCTGTTGGGCTACTCCCTCCTAGAATGTCATGCATGTATAGCTCAATGACAGGGGCTTCTCCTCCTCCTTGTGCTCCTGATGTAGCTGCTGTAGGATTATCTGCTGTTACGGTCCTTGTATGCATTGCTACAAGTATCATGGTGATGAAAACATAGTTTGTGGATTGCTTACGCATCTTCAAAATTTTCATTTGACAAGTTGCTCTCGCCGATTTTCGTGTGTAAAGAATTGGATCTGTAGGTTTTTTAGCTGGTCTCCTTGGAGCTCCTCCAATCCCTCGCTGCTTATATAGGTATGGAAATTAGACCATAAATATGGAGTTGGTTTCTGAGATCGTGATGATAAAAGTTGTTGGACTTCTGTCAGATTCTTTCGTGGAGTTGGTTTCTCAGATTGTGGTGGTGAAGTTGTTGCACTGGTAGCAACATTCTTTCTTTCCTCTTTCTTTTTTCTTTTCACTTATTACTATTATTATTATTATTATTATCTGATTCTGTGTAGGGATCCATATTTGAGAGTTATTATAATTGTTAGTACTCCTGTTTTGAAAATAAAATTAATTTAATAATTTTAATATTTTTTAATGAACTAACTTTAATATCGAATTTATATCTTTTATTTAAAAATAACTGTAGATAATAAAATAAAAGAAGTAAAGGTTACAGTAGAAGATAGATATTTTTTTTAAATGACTTTCTTTTTAAAATAAAAATTCAATTCTAAAATGATTTTTTTTTTCAGAATCAAGGGAGTATTATCTTTTTTTTTTCTTTTATAACGGTTCATCTTTTCCTTGTAACTAAAATTATTACGGTACTAACCCTAAGCATTAATATTGTTAATACATATTATTATGCAAGTCCGTGTAAAGTAATGTAACGGGTGAGCCCTCAGACATGTCCCCAAATTCAAAGGGTTTATATCTCAAGGACAAAGCTGGCCAACACATTGTTATCTTTCTGTTACTTTTTGTTATTTGAATTTAAGTGACTAAAAAGTTTCATTGTTTTAGAGTCAAGATAATTAGAATCTAACTATGCTATTTTTTTTTACTGTAGTTTATAATGCAGAGGTCTGTAATTTATTTATCGGTCTATGTGATATTTGATCAAATATAATTATTAATTTTTCTACATAGGCATCTATTATTTTTGAATAAATGAAACTCAAGTATTTATTATTTTTATTTTTATTGAAAGACGCAGTTTCTGGGGGGGTGGGGGGAAATAAGAAGTTAATCCTCAGTCCTAATTCTTTTTTTTTTTGTTTTAAGTATGCATTCTATAGATTGTAAATTACTACTTATTTATGTTACCGTAACTTATATAAAAAGTTAAAAATTTATTATGACATGTATTTATACATCGCAGTTATATATCATATTTCATGGTGCAGCCACAAAATTGAAATCCTAGGCTTCCCAGCTCCATCACTACATGTATTAGTATGTTTTTTTAAGCCTGATGTTAGAATGATGATACTTTTTAAGTGGGGAAAAAAAATTGCATTTGAATGTTCATGAAAATTACATTTTTGGAGTTTTATGGAATTTTCCATGCTTCATTGTGAGAAAATAATTAAATCCAAGATTGTGTTATGTGAAGTATTTGTATTTTTATGATTGCGGTTCTCTATGCTGTAGCCTCAAGGTATGAGACGACCATGATCCATTAGCTCCTTTTGTATTGTAAAATTAGACTAGTTAAATTATGTTCAGATATTCTTACGCTTTTCTTTTGTTTGATTTGCTATTTTTTGTTCAATATATTTCCCCCTTTTTTCCCTAATTTTATCTCCAGATTAATCCAGTGCTTTGTTTGCAGCATACAATGGTGCGACTGACTTGTAATTTTGCGTGTGGCATGTGCTAATAGGAAATTACGTCAAGTGAAATACTGTCTTGGTGAATCCTAAATGTAGGCAAACCATGCGACCCGACAAGGCCCTCGAAAGCTTAAAGCCCGCAAATTATATAATACATGACACATAAACACACATACAGACAGACAGACAGACACATTTCTCCTCTCCTCCGGCACCGTAAAAGTTAGGGCCGGCCCTAAAAATCGTGCCATCAAATTGATTCGGTTAATCATAGTAATCTTATCAACGTTTCTCTAATGACATACATAAAAAGTGGATTTTATAGGTTAGATCAACGTAAAACCATCGTATTAGTGTAAATCTATTTCAACTAATAAACCATCAAGATACATGCTGCGTTTCTGTGCGTCACGCGACGATGATTAGAGATAGCAGATAAAAAGGTGACATATGCCACGATTATGTACTAGCCGAATCTGACCTTCCAAACTAATGAACGGTTAAATAAACCATGTATAGTATAATGCTGAAGAATAATATGAAATTAAAAAATATAACTCTGGTTTAATAATACAGCCGTGGGTATATGGTTCGAGTCTCAACTTAAGAGCATATGGGTTCCTCCTTCCCTTTTCAGGCTGGGACTTGTTACATGTGCACCTAAATTAATAACTTCACATTCCTAATAATTTCATTACTTCGGTGTTTGACAACTTTAATCTTTTCATTTCTCCACTCATCTTCTCTTCACTGTTCTTTTCTTCCATTAATCTTTAACATTTAATTCACTCAATCTTCGATATAATAGTAATGGAAAAAGAGAATAACATTAATGATTATTTTAGTCAGGAAGAGCTTGATAAAATAATTGTAAGTCATGTTTTTTTTTTAAAAAAAAAAATTGGATCCAATAAATTAGTGACCCGGACACCTCCATTCCATCTAGGTAAATTTCCCATTAGAGGACAAGTCTTATAGGTATTTCACCGGTCATAGGATAAAGTTGATGGGTACTTCACGCACCAAAGGGTAAGGCTGACAGATGCTTTACCCATCAGAGAATATTTTTGATGGGTCATTCACCTCTTTATCTTATACTCTAGGTGGAAAATCATCCAAAAACCTTCCTTACATAAACCTTTGTTATTTATTTTGATATTTATATACTCTTTATAATTTTATTTATTTTTTTGTCAATTACTGAATCAAGATCCACGTAATACTGATTATACTGGAACATTTGCTATAGACAATATTTTTAATGATCACAAGTCATTAATTTAATGGTTCATAGAAATCAGAATGCGACATAATATAGTTTTAGGTATTGAGAGGTTGAAAAAGGATAAGGTTTGGATACATTGTAAGAGAGGTGATGCATATGAAAGACAACCTTCAATGAATCTCGAAAGTGTTTAATCTACTAGGTATAGAAGTGTAGTTGTAAATTCAAGATAAATGAGGGGATATGATTGTAGTGGTTGAAGAATGTGGTAGAATGCGATCTGCATAATCATAGATTGGTAAAGTATTTGTAGAGGTATGTTTTTGCTTGTCAATTATCGCTTAAAGAACGTGGGTTGGTGCATGAACTAACCCCGATAAATGTCAAACCAAAGAGAGATAATCAACAAGTTAAAATGTGGTGATGGGGATAATAATGCAATGACTAGGACAATCTACAATGCTAGATATAATTTTAAATTGTAGAGCTTGATGGAACGCACAATTATGCAACAATTATTACACTTTATGGAAACCAATGAATATAGTTCATGGCATTGTCAAATGCCTAACTCTGATGTGGTTAGTGATATTGCATTTGCGCACCCAAATTCTATTTCTTTATTGCATGCATTTTCATAAATCATTTATTTGGATTGCACACACAAAACCAATAAGTATAACATTCTTTTATTGGAATTCATTGGTTGCACATCTTGTGGTAAGAGTTTTACCATTGCTTTGCCATTTATGATGAAAGAAAAGGAAGATAACTATGAATGGGGACTTGATAAGATAAAGAGATTGATAGAGCCCCAAGAATGAAATGTAGTGATTACTCATAGGAAATTGGGACTGACACAAATAGTATCCAAAAGTCTTTCTTAATGCAACGCCCTTCTTATATAGATGACACATTAGTAAGAATGTTTTCTCTCATGCTACAAAAAAGATGAAAAGTATAGCATCGGGAGAAATTTTATGAGGTAGATGGAGGAAGATTGTACAAGAAACTACACTTTAGACATATGAAAATGAGCTTCTACTTATTCATGACAAATGAGGTAGATTTCCACATATGATATAATATATTTATGAGAACTAGTTGAATCCATATAAGGAGAGGTTTTTCTCTTTTTCATGTCAGTTCACAATATTCTTCACTTTGGTACAAATACAACCAATAAGTATACTTTTTTTTTGTTGCAATATACAATGTCATTTATCTTATTACTAAATAACCATTAAGTATATATTAAAATAACCTTTTCATATTGTTTAGGGAGCTCACATCTGTTGTATATCCTATAGAGTTGGACTTGATTGAAGAGTAGAGCAATATGTCCAATACGGTTGGCTTTAACCCCTTGAGATATGAGTGTTACTTTAGGTTGACACATGGTTTACTATGTACACATGTGATATTTTGTGACAAATGAAATCATCAACACATTCTCGCATCAGTTTTGGAAAATTTTCACTTTTGTCAGATCAAGTGAATAAAAGTTTAATTTTGATGATTAAACTATTGATCCATCCCTACATCACTTTGGTTTTAACATTATGTCTCATGTGCAAATGATGCTTGAACATTCATCATCACGTCTACAATACTATCCTAATCTCATAAATGAGAGTATTAAACCTGCTATGACAAGTTTTGTGGAGTTAGATGTTCAATAATGCAAAGGTTGCCCTAGTAATAGCATAAGGAGGGAACCATCAGAGTGAGAGCAAACATAGCATGCTTATTCAGAGTCACCTACGAAGTAAGGATGTGGTCATTCATCACTTGAGAGATGTTGATCTTTCCTTGTTGATTGGATTGAAGAAGAAGTATTAGTGGGATACGGAGTACTATGAGGGCTCGTTGACTTATCCATGAGTTTCCTTGGTCCTAATATAATGAGGCAGCGGTGCTTTTATGGGTAGAATCATGGTGTGATATTGTAAGCGATGGAATTATGGGTTTAGAGTGGTTGCACGTAATCTATATGGAATTATCGAATTATGCTTCTATGGGTAGCAAGGAAGAATGGTCATATGTTAGAGCCATAATCTATAAGGAATAGTTAACATGTCAAGGATTATATGAGCATGATTTTGTAGATACTATTGGTGAAAACATGCAATGCCTGATAAATTATTGGGGATAAGCTATGGTGGAGAAATGGTGGCAAAATCCTAACTTTGGTTTACTCTTCATGACACTGTACAATATGGTATTCATTTACTTAAGTCATTTAGGATCAATTACATGTTTATCGCACATAGCTTCACTTAACGACTGATAAAGTGATCATATCATTACCAACTTAAGTGTATTTATTACACTATGTATCGGTGTGTCTCTTACTCATACTAATATCACATATAACTTTATTTATTATCTATATTAATCATAATAATGTTATGATACTTTATATGATCGTAGTTAATCTTGATGGAAAATGCAGTATTTCCACATCTATCTAATCAGTAGTACAGACATGCAGATCTAAGAGTTTCTGAATGGGACAAGCCATATCATGAACACATTTAGTTGTATCGGAATGGAATGGGTATGGGTGTCAACCAAGGGGAACTTTGGTAGTTCATTTGTTGTAGTATTCTTGTTTATTAATATGTTGATGAATTTTTAACTACTCATTTGTTATCTATAATCTATGTTGATCAACTATAATTATGTACCCACAAAAATTACTAAAAATATTTTGGTGAAAAAAAATTAGCAAAGAAATTAAGTTATAATACTCCATACAAATTTAAATCAAAAATACAAGTAAGAAGAATGAAAAAAACAACTAACTATTCTTAGCACCATTATGAGAAGGGCATTGCGTAATATCTTCTTCACTAGAGGAGAGTTTTAGGCCACCAATGTAGAATTATATAACCCTAAGCCTCTCAAAAAAACATGTTATATCTATGTCCCTATTTTCTTGTTTGAACCAATAGCGATACCCACCCATTAGTAGTTATTGATTTCCAATATTGATTGGAGGTAATCATTATCAACGAGTCCCACTGAAGCAGATATATGATCGATTATAGGGTGAGTTTGAAGAAGAAACTATTGAAGGTATTTAGGTGTTTAATCATACTTATAAAGATAATAGTGCCACCTATAACTAAAGTTCCCAAATGATAATGGCACATATTATAGAATGATATACACTTAGAGTAATCCACCATATACTTTTTGTTGGAAGCATTACAACAGAATCCTTGTGCAACACCTCCAAATTTTAAGCCTTAAAATTTTCATTTTAAAGTGTTAATTGCAGAAGTCAACACACAAAACATAAGGGTGCCATGTCGCATCCAACATAGAAGAGAAATTTCCTATACCTAGTATATGTTTGGTGCAGGGAAAAGGTAACCTTGTACTTAGGAATTAGGTGTGGGAAATACATGATTCCAACATGGTACATGATGTGAAATGGAGAGAAAGGAACATGTAGTGAAAATAGATGACTAAAACTCCATAGAAAGATATAGATATATAGATAACCACATCTTATACCAATTCGATTAACACTCACCAAAGGCAAGTTGATTGATAGTATTGATCAACAATCACTTGCAAAACAAGGCAGATCTACTATTGGGAATGAGTAGCGCTCATGAGAAGGATGATCAGTACATTATGTACTAAGTAAGGTGACAATACAGTTATATCCAAGTTACACAAAATACATAAGCCATATAGAAGAATAAGCGAGCACAATAGGATGGTGTAAGATAATATTGATTCCAGAACCCCATTAATAAATACAATCATAATCCATATTATTATTTAAGTTGAGTTCAGGAACTCCACTATTTTTAATCTAGGGGAATGGACAAAAGCACCTCTCAGGAAAAAACACTCATGAACTACTATTATCATCCTATGGAATGGACCCAACATATATTAGGGTAACATATTTTTAATCGCTATTCTTAAACTAAAGGAACGACATAAAGCACCTCTTAGGGAAAACACTCTTGAACCACTATTATCGTCTAGTGAAATAGGCATTATACCTCAATCCTAACTCACGTAATCACAGCTACAAAAAAAACTCATAAACGACAGTTATAAAAGTGGTATACGTGGTAGATTGTAACCACCACCTAATCTACCACAATAGATAATATACACAATGGTTCCAAAACCTGTCATATAATGTTTTAAATTTGGCTCAAAAATCATTGATGGCATAATATATAGGTCAGTTTAAAAAAAAACACTACCTTATATATAGCGGTTATAAACCAAACCTGCTATGTAAACCTATAAATGAACCATCCAAACATTTCAGTTAAGGGAATACATGATAGTTGTGGCTCTAAACTGCTATATATTGTGCATATGCATGGAGTTATTAGGCACAACTATAGTGCATTCTCCCTCTCAAAGTACTGGGATCCTATTACAAGAATACACGGTGATTTTGAGCCACAATCGCCGTGCATTCCCTATTTTTTTTAATAGAGTACATATGATCATTTCCATACCACATTTTTCCCTACAAAAAACTTATAGATGTTTCCAAGATCCTTTCAATAGTATCAATATTTGCCACATCTAGAACACAAAGCTAGAATTCATAGGCTCACATGAAAATAAATAATTTAATACTTTCATTATATACTTTGCATAAAAACAGTATACACAATTCTTCTTTCATTCATATTTACACTCAGATACAAAAAATTAAAGGAACACATATGATCCTTCAAATAATCATCATGATAACTTGTAATAAAATATAACCATTCTTTCCTAAATTCATTAATCTTGTTATTATCATATTAACAAAGGTAAAAATATTTATAGACCTACCAAAGATGGAAAGTACAATGTTAGTATTAATGTATATAACTAATCACAATTAATATGAACTAAACAAAGTATATATATATATATACTTTTCCTTTTCCCATCCAATGTTTGCAAATGATTTTCTTTATAAATATCATGACATAATATCCATATCTTACATTATCTTGTTGTCATGGATACTAAAAAAATAAAATATAAATTATATTATTAGTTTCACATACTAAATACTTAATATTAAATGACAATGATTCTCAAATGACACAAAAACTATATAAGCCTTGAATGACCTAATTATTATAGTAGCCATATATTAAGAATAACTTTGTGTGTGTGTGTGTGTATGTAATTCTAATTAATATAATTATATAGATAAATATTTCCTTCATCAAGCTATTTTAGATCAGAATGAGGATTTTCATCAATTTAATATGTCTGATATATGGTCCCTAAAGATGGATACAAAATCACTAGTACCCAATGCATGTTAAAGGAAAATGGAGCAAACAAAAGAGATTACGCAGCCATATTTATCGTGTTAACCACATATAGAACACTTTTAATATTATCATTTTTATTAGAGATCGTGTCTGAGCATAAAGATCTATATACGTTAGACCCGTCCACGATATTAGATAATAAATTATCTTTCAAGAACCTATGACCATGAAAGAATAAATTACATATTTAATATTAAAATATTATTTTTTGCTAATAACTAAAATAAAGTCAAAAGTTAAAGTATAGAAATTACCTTATATATGCTATTATATGCGGAAATTATAATGTCTCATCTTGTAACAAATGTAGGATATCCCTCTACAACAATCTAAATACTCACATCTTTAGATTTCATGTGCAATTCAATTGGAAGAGGAATCGTAATATAACTTCTAGCTATCCTAAAAAACCTACACATGGTCCTCTACTTATGGGATTGAGAAAGTGAAAGAAAAAATAGGCACATCAATATGATACGTACGCAATAAGCCAAGTTGCCTCCTTAATGGGAGTCACAAGCATGAAGGACTACAACGTAATATAAAAATCATGCTAAAGACATATTATGTTTACATACTACAAATAGGTATGCGTGCACTATCATGATTATAGAATACATCAGAATTTCATGCTATACCACACTTAGATAATTCATAACTCATGATGCTCAACATAACAATATAGATATCATGGATAGTATCATATAACCACGTGAGTTAGTTATTCAACAACTCACTAGTCTCTTCTACAATCCACTTATATGAATTATTCATTTGATCCATTTTCCAAGTTACATGTTCCATTAGATTAATCATTTGTAAGCCTTTATTCCATTTTAAGCAATAGACTAATTACCATCCCATGGTATTACATATCATGGAATCATATCCAAACTGGAGGACATATAGTCCAGCTGAATCCAAGTAACCACCAATAGAAATAAATTCTAATTGAAGCCAAGTGACCAGTAATGAACATAAATTTTGATCAAAGCCAAGCAAATACCTAGGTAGCCAGACCCTTTTGTATCAATACCCCCTAGAAGATCATTAGTCTTTAGAGTACGTAAGGCCTTAGGATCTGTTAGGATCCTTTCCAAAGGCATACTAGCCCCCGGTAGTTAATTGAGGAACATATAATCTAGACCCATGCATGACACTATCATCTTTTACTTTAAGTGATTAGTGTGTTATTATCAATGGTTGTGTTATCTTATAAGGCATATATAAAAACCAAGCAACACATCTACATAATCATTCCATCCTAACCATTTTCACCTTCCAACCATGTGGTGGGACTTCCATTAGTTCTTAACCAAGTCAATCCATTAAGATAATCCATTTAGGCTAAGAATACATATTACATCATCCATTTATATTATCATAACATACATACTCACATATTTCCATGTAAACCATCCAAAGGCACTTATTAAGAATCTCATGAATTATGAATTACTCAATCCATCCAATAAGTTATTTAATTCATATTAATGTGTGAGTTATTATCATTTAATAATCATATTACAACATAATATCAAGTCTTAAGTCATACCGAGTTCAAGATATAGAAAAATAACACTCTTTGGCCAAATCGGTCAATCGGTGGCTCAGCCAAAGCCTAGAGTTCCTCTCAAAATTAGTCAATCGGCTTGGTCAGATTAGTCAACTATTCTAAGAGTAATCAATTGTTCTAACAAATCAATCGATGGGTTTAACTAGAGAGAAACCTAAAGTAATTGTGGGCAACCTAATTGATTGGTTCGACTAACAAGATAAATATTCTAAGAATAGTCAATTGGTTTACTCCCAAACAATACAAAATAGGTAATTTAAATGTGAGTTAGGTTCCCAAAATCCAATCATATCAAAATCATAGAATCACCATCACCAATAACTGTGGTTACACATCCTCAGGCGCTAATCATGTTTCATTCACATAGGATCAACCATAATTTCACGTGAATTCATATTTTTCTTAGAAATCTTAAATCTTTTAACTTGCAACACCAAATTAATCATAATATCATTTATGCATATGAAGATCATAAATCTACCAACCATACTAGCTCACATATTCATTGTTATCACATTTCAAAGGCATGAATGACTAGAAAGCTTAGCAAAATTTCCACATTAAGGAGATAAAACCTTTGACTAAAAGACTTTAACACCTTCAAATAATTCTTATAAACCAAGAAATGTGAATTAGGGAAGAAAATTGATTACTACCTATAAGAAAATCCAATAAATGAATCACTTAAAAGCAAAAAACTCATTTTTTTCAAATCTAACTATTTCTTGATTAAGAATAAAACAAGAGTAAGCTAGAGAAAATATCATAAGGGATGCATGAATTAGTTGTCACCTCAAAATAGAGAAGAGCGCAGCACAAGTGTTGGGAAAACTCAAAATATTCTTGGTAGCTAAAAAAGACGTAAAGGGGAGAGATGATTAGGGATATATATAACTAATAAATTGGATAAGGAATAAATGAGAGAGTGTGATAAGATCAAAAATCTCAATTTCATGGTTCAAATTTGGGATGAACAAGTGAATTTATCAAGAATAGGCTAACTTCCTTCCTAGAGCTCAAATGATGTTTTTCTAAAGAAGGTAGGTCGAGATTCTCCAAAGAATGATCAAACACAAGAAGGGAAATAGGTAGATCAGTGTGGGAAGCAAATATCCTAGCCATGCAGGTGTGGGAACAAATCATGTGTTCCAATGTTGTACAAATGAGAGAGGAAGACGAAAACAGAGGATGAGGTCATCCTCTCTCTTTTCTGCCAAAATTAGATGCTTGAACCTAGTAAAGACATAATCAATACCTGATAAATGATGAAAAGGATTAAAACTACTCAATAACTAGCTCAAAGTTGGATTAACAAGGTTCCATTTTGATTGAAGCATTTTTTCCCAAAAAAGTTAAACATTGAAAAACACTCAATTTGATAAACTAGAAGATTGGTTTGTGGACCAAATGATTGCTATGGTCGACCAGTTAACTATTCTACAAACCAATTGATTTATTCCTCTAAACTAGTCGATTCTGTCAAACGAGCTAAAGCTAAAAATGATAAACCATTCAATCAGTTCCATCAAATCAACTAAAGCTAAAAACAACAAATTAGTTGATCAATTCATATAACCATTAGACTGATAGGCCATGAAAAATATTTTTACTCAAATTTCCAAACCTTTTCAAACTCCTTTTAAATAAAACCCAAAATATATATTTCCAAATCAAGATAAAAAACCATTAAATGAAATAATTTTACACTTAATAAATTTCAATGTATGGGGTATTATGAACCCAACACCACACCTTAACCTAAAACCATTTGAACCATCTCTTGCAACCCTCACCTCTAGCCTACAATTACCCTCAATATATATGCAAACCACTCCTCCTCTTCTTCCCTCCATTTCTATGGAGAAACCTCCCATCGACGCCCTACACCTAAAATCCTACACCCTCACCATTGTTAATAGAATTACCCAAACACTATCTCCTTTCCTTCCATTCTTCACCTCTTTCTTATCATCTTTTCCTCTACCACTACATCACAGTACCACCCTACTACCTCCTTCATCGCTAATCACCACCTTAGCCCCCTTGCTCTTTCCATTCTTCTCCTTCCCCTGTTCTTCTTCATCCTTTATCCTTCTGTAACACCCCCAAATTTACTACTGAAAAATTTCGTTTAAATCAAAAGGTTTAGCGGAAGCGAGAGAATTAAAACCGTAAACTTGGGGGTATTACCGCCACACCTAGTACCAAACCGGTTCATTCCTACCGTTCTAGTACTAAGTGCTAAGGCTAAATCCGATCATCAATAAGTACGAATTATCATAAAACACAAGATGACATTTAGCATAAATCGTTAATAAGATATAAGTCAAACAAAAGTTTGAATACAATTTAGGATTACAACCCCATAATGCTTTTTCTTTAAAAACGGGAAACGTAATACAAAATATAGCTAACAAAACAATCCCCAAAAAGGATCAGAATCCGGATCGCCTACTCACTCAAGTCAAGCCTTCCACCCCGAATTAGTAACCGATCATAAACCTGCACAGGAAGTCTGCTCCCCACCATCGGTAGATCATCACAGGACCCATTCAATCAAGGTAGTATCAGTATGGGTCTAATACTGAGTAAGGGCGCAGGTGCGCTAAGGCCAAGCATACCATCATACAACATAACATGCACAGCACAAACACATAAGCAAAATGTAATATTATGGATGATGAGGATCGGTTATGGTCCAATCCAACTTCTTCTTTCATAACTCTGATAATTATAGTCGATTCACATCATAATCGTTATGAGTCCATGAGAGTGCGGGAACCCCACTATTATAGCCGGTGGATCGGTCACTTATAGGGCAGAACACACCTAACCACTATTTTATGCCGGTGGATCGGTCTCCAGGGCAGAACGCTCCTGGCCACTATTATGCCGGTGGATCGGTCTGGCCCCGACTCTCATAGTGTTTCACTGTGATTATAACGTATCTTTCCATGATTTATTTGCAAGTCATTTCACACCATAATCTTTGTTAATCCATGCGAGTACGGGAACCCCACTATTATAGCCGGTGGATCGGTCACTTATAGGGTAGAACGCACCTAACCACTATTATATGTCGGTGGATCGGTCTCCAGGGCACAAAGCTCCTGGCCACTATTATGCCGGTGGATCGGTCTGGCCCCGACTCTCATGGTGTTCCACTGTAAGTATATAGTATCTTTCCCATGATTTAATTACAACATACTGTTTGGTTTGTTGAGCTCAGGATCCCCCACTATTATAGCCGGTAAATCGGTCACGTATAGGGTAGAACGCACCTAACCACTATTATATGCCGGTGGATCGGTCTCCAGGGCACCCCGGCACCTAGCCACTATTATGCCGGTGGATCGGTCTGGGCCCGGCTCAACAATCTTACACTTTAAGTAGTTAATGTCTTATTCATGTATTATTAAATAAGGTTCCACCCTTGACATGCATGTCTACTACTCTCTATTCTATCCTTCGAGGAGGCTCGTCCCATATCTTGAGACTGTTCTCCCCTTCTCACACCCCGACATCCGTTCCCTTTACTCTTACCCTTAGATGAAAGAGTCAACCCCTACGGGTGTGGGTTAGGCCCTACACTCATGACATCAACTCCACCTCCCATCACCCCCTAGGGTTTTCCCTTGAAAACCCTAATTGGGCCAATGTGGCCCAACCTTCTCCTACTTACGCTACCTTTACCTCATTCAACGCCCCACATCTTACCTCAATTAGATCCTCTCCCAAAACATATCACTTTACCTTTCGATTCAGCACATAACCATGAAAACCCTAGTTGATCACCTCAACCTTAGTACCTTTCTTCTCCTACAAGTAACCTCTCTCTTTTCCTCCCAAAGTCTCTTCTTCCACATGGGAACCCATACTCACCTTTTATATAAATGAAATATCACTCTAACCCATACTCCACCCTTCCTTAATCATTCCTACTTTTGTACTTCCCAAATTTCCATTTTCTCCCAAAAACCCTAATCGGATTCCTTATACACCCTTACATCCGCCTACGTACTATTTTACATCAAAGTCTCCAATGGACCCATAACTTTGACATTATCTCATTTACGCCCTAAATCAACTTTCCTCAAGTAAGATTCATTCCCATGCTTAATTTAAACACTCCAACACCCGCTTACACACAAAACCCTAATAAGGCCTCTTATGCGCCAACTTACGTATTATTTTTCATACCAAGTCTCCAATCATTCCAAGACTCTCCCATTCTCTTACTTACACCCAAAATCAACTTTTCTTACGTAAGACACACCCCCATGCAAGAGTTAGTCACCTCATGCAAACACCCCAAGTCATCATGCAAATTTTACGATTCCCATGCGTGGTTTCCCCAACTCTCATTTGTTTAGGTCATTCCTCCCTTATTAAATCTTTTCTCATAGATCATGAGGTACTTAGGTCAACCTCATATCCCCCTTAGTGAACTCACTTCCCATTTATTTCCTTTTTATCCTTTCATTCCCATATCATCATAACAATCACCCTAGCATGCATGTCCTAGAGGGTTAAATCATATCACCTCATAAACATCATACATATACGTTATGCTCATGCCATAGGAAACACATACAAACATACCTCAATCTCCAAGCTGCGCTACATAATACAAGTTTCCCACAATCACATAATACACGACATAGCATGGCATATACAACATTCAAAACATACAGGTCACACATCATACAAAGGCCATAGCTTCGTCCTTACCTAAGGCGACGCCGGGCTTGGAGCACGCTCCTCTAACTCCTTAGGGCTTTGGTCAGGATTACCTATAAAAGGGGAAAATGCTAAGTATTAGTTTCCCTTATAATCAATCCTCATTCTAGTTTAAGGTTAGGGTTTTTATTACTAAAAAGGGTTTTATACAAAACTAGGGTTTTTACCTTAGAATTAGTATACTAAATATTAGTAGTCAAAATATAGTTATTTATGATACTTATTGTTACACTTATTTTATTAAGCCCATTAGTTCCATTCTTATAATACTAGTGTTCACTAGTCATAGTAAAATAGTGATAATAATAATAATAATAATAATAATAATAATAATAATAATAATAATAATAATAATAATAATAATAATAATAATAATAATAATAATAATAATAATAATAATAATAATAATAATAATAATAATAAGACTACTAATAGTGATACTTATGTTTCAAGTAATAGAACTCTAGCGTTTTTAAGATTAAGTCTAACAATGGTGTTAGGTTTGAAATAATAATATTATAAGGTCACAATATTACAAGTAAACTATTCCTAAGGGTGATAATGATAATATTAATAATACTAATAATGATGATAATAATAGTAATACTCCTAGTAGTAATGATAATAACAATAATACAACCAAGTGAGGTTTAGCAACCATAATAATAACGTTAGTAAGAATAATAGAAGTAATAATAGTAATGTTATTAAAAATGTTAATACTAACAATTATAAGAATTAAGATTAAAGTTAAGTATAATAAAAGTTAGGGTTCAAAAGGGATGTTAGTATTAGTAAGAAAATAAGACATTAATAATAGAGACAATAATAATGATAATAATGATAATAATAATAATAATAATAATAGTAATAGTAATGAAAGAAATAATCATAATAATAATAATAATAATAATAGTATTAATATTGGTAGAAAATAGTAGTAGTTATATAAAAGGGATATTAGGGTTTGGATGAGTGGAGAACCACCTAGGGTCGGTGGTGGTCCGGCGGCGGCGCGTGGCGGCGACGGCGGCGGCGGTGGAGGAGGAAGGGAAGGGAAAAGATCAAGGTGGGGGCTGGATGGTAGGAGGAAAAGAGAAGTTTGAGGTGGGGGGAGAAGCAGCAGGTGAAGGGGAGTGGAGTGAGGGTGGTGGCGTGGCAAGGGGCGGCGGCGCGCGGCGGCGACGGCGGCGGCCGAGGGTGGTGGAGAGAGGTGGAAGATGAGGGAGGAAGGAGGAGAGGGAGGCAGGGGAAGTTGAAGGCAGGGAAAGGTAGAGGGAGGTCTGCTGGACATTTTGGAGGGTGGAAGAGGCTCTGGTGGCGGCTGGGCTGGTGGTGAGAGGCGGCGTAAGGGCGGCGAAGGCTGGAAGAGGCAGTTTCGGGCAGTGGACTTTGCACGGCTAGGGCGGCACGTGCAGGGCAAGGAGGAGGGTGGTGGTGGCTTGGTTTTGTCGAGGGAGGTGCAGGGATGGTAATGGTGGCCAAAGGTGGCGGCGGCGGTCTCCGGTGACGGCGAAAAGCCCGTCTTTTTGAGGTGGCGGAGAGGTAGGGTTTCGGGGCAAAAAAAACGAAAAGGGAGCTGATCGGGGCTGCCAATGGGGGGTATTTATAGGCAATTGAAAGGGGAAGACGACAAGGGGAGAAGGAGGCGTGCGAGGCAGGTGTGCAGGTGGCCGGCCGGTGGCAGGTGGTGCAGGTCCTGCCATGGCAGGTTGGGTCGGGGAAGGGGAGAGGAAAAGGGAAAGAGGTGGGCACGCGGAAAAGGGAGAGAGGGACTTGGTCGGGGTCGAAAAGAGAAAGAAAACGACAGGGAGAGAGGTAGGGAAAGACAGCCGGTACTGGGCTGGTGGCCGCCGGCAAAATTCGAGCTGCAGGTCAGCGGCTGTGCGGGGGAAGAAGAAGGAAGGGGAAAGGAGGAGGACCGGCGGTCCAGGGGAAAAAAGAAGAAAGGGGGACCGGCCGATTCGGCGTTTATAAGGTTTTTTTAAAACTAAACGCGGCGTTTCAACGGTATGGGGGACAGAGCGCCGCGTCGCGTTGCCTGTTTGGCAACGGCTATCTTCAGTGATCGGACGCAGCGTCTCAGCGGGAGGAGAGCCGAAACGCTGCGTTTGGGTGCACGGGCGGCTGGCTCGCTGGGCTGCGGGCGAGAAGAAGGAAGGAGAGGCGTGGAGGGGGGTCTGGGCTGCGCAGGCCGGCCCAGTCCGGGGGGAAGAAAGAAAGAAAAAGAAAAAAAGTTAAGGAGGAGGAAGGAAAAAAAGAGAAAAGAAAGAAGAAAAGGAAAAAGGAAAAAAATGGAGAAATGATAAAATGGTTGGGTTGGAGGTATTTGGGTATTTATTTATTTATATAATTAATTTATATATTTAATTTTAATAATAATTATTTTAATTATAATAATTAAATCCATTTTTAAATTAGTTAGGCTATTTTGGATAAATTGTCCTTAACTTCCATTTTAATTAGTAAAATGTCAAAATTTTCTAATAACTTATTTATTATTTTCTCCTTATTTTTCCTTAATAAATTTCCTCTTTATTTAATAAATTCACCTATTTTCTTAATCTTTCTCTAATAAATTATTATTTGCCATAATTCCTAAATTAAAATTTTTTGGGGTATTTCACCTTCCCCTGAGGTAGTAGTCAAGGTCAATCCCATAGGGACTAGAGAGTGAGCACTAGATTGATTATCAGACTTCTCTATGTTTAGACCATCAAATTGTTGATTAATTGAGTTATTTTAAAAATTATAAAAATTATGTATAAAAAGGAAAAACTTAAGTTATGGACATTTAAAAATATCAAAATTAAACTATAGAATATGACGACTAAGGTCGCGGTTAAATTCTCTAATTTATGATATGTTAAGTAATCCTACGGATCCTAACCCAAAAGTTGTGCTTAGTGTGTCAACAGGGATCATTATTGCTATGCTTTCTTAATCCATAATCACATTTTGCCAATTACAAGACCAACTATCTCTAGCCTAAATTTTTATCATTGTAAAATAAATAAATTTAATTATTCCCCCTTATTATTATAGAAATTAGATTCACATCTCTCGACCAGTTAATTTCTAATATCTTAGTGCATTATTTAGAGCTACTAACCATTTCATCTCTAAATCTCAATGAAAGTTCTCAATATCAAATGTTTATCAATATTTTAAATAAGATAAACACAACACAATTCATATGATTACAAATTCAAATTAATACATATACAATAAATTTAATACATTAGGATTTGAGAATTATCCCTTCACTTTATCATGAGAAAATTATCCACACGTAATTGCAAAATAAAGGATACTCATCACTTGGAAAAAGATAGAGAGCTATAAAAATCAATAGATAAATAAACCTTGATATTACAATCCAAATGACTCTAATACACTATTATTGATTTGAAGTTACAAGCAAAAACAATGGAATTGATGAAGAAGAATTGAGATAGAATATGAGAGATGGGATAAGTGGTGGTGGAAAGTGTAACTCTTCTCTTAGGACAACTGAAAAAGATTCCTCTTCTATCACTCTAACACTAAATCTCTATCAAAAGTCTGCTTAAGTAACCATATAACGGACCTAATGGTAGATCAACATGGGCCCATTCGTTCTTGAACTTGGTGGCTCTTTACAGCTTCATTAGTGTTTAGTGTTTTAATCATAACCTCTTTGTTAGACCTTAATTTGGGCTAATTTTTTATGTTCTAGAAAGATAACAAGAAGATATACTCCTTTTATCTTTACCACATTTCCGTATTTGGATTTATTCATGGTTGAATATGTATATATTTTCACCTTTTGCACACTTTGAGTACTTATTCTTGCTTCTCATTTGTTCCAAGTATTTTGTTTTAGCTCATTTTGATATAAATCTCTCCAAATACCTATAAAATGTAATCAATAGTGGCAAACAAGAATATTTAGATTCAAGTATGCAAAATTCATCAAATAATTAAATTAAATATTTTCATTCAAGCTCTAATTGACAAACATATATTATACCTATCAACCATTGTATGACTTCATAATCCCTCTCCATTTCTTGTTCAGTTTCCAAGAAAAAACACCCTAACCTATTCCATTTCCTCCGTCCCTTTCTCCCTTCTCTATTCAACCCCGACCATGCCTTCTCACATGCCTCATTCCTATCCTCGCACATCATCTCCTCCTAGTCATTACCCATTTTCCCTACAGACCTTTTTTATCCCTTACGTCACTTCCCTTAGCCACCCTCCTCACATCAATAGTGCCCCCTTTCCTTTATGTCACAAACTCAAACCCAGCCACCATTCCAACTCCTTTACCTTCCAAACTGATCACCACCATCCTCTCTAGCCGCTGGTAACCTCCCCTCCCCAATTGTGCCTCTATTCATTATAACCCAACTACCATCATGCACCTCCCAACCTCAACCACCGCCACATCCAGTGCCCACCACCACTACCTCCCTCATCTTCCTTGCCACATTTGGACTTGTACAAGGTTTGATGGCAATACGATGCATTTTTACTATTTAAACTTCCACAATCAACTATTGAAATAAAACTTTTAAGCCCAAAAAGTAGGGGTGGTACAATTTTAGAGTAAGATAATAAACAAGGGGCCATGTTTTGTAAACCAAGTCCGTGTTTTTTTGTAAATTCCTTATACTACATTGCATTGCATGTAGAGTTTCTTAATAATATTAAAGCTTCACAATTAAAACCCTAACTACTTAGTGCACATTCTATTTCATTCTCTTTTTGTATTTTCTTGTGTTTTGAGAGAATTGATCAATTATGTGTGATTGATTGAGAAATCTTTTTTCTACTCTTTGTAATCACATCACTATAATTAATAAATATCACTAGCTTATCTAATAGTTCTAATTGTGTTATTTTTCAATTAGTTCTTATGTTCCTAATCGGGAATTGGATTCAATCGTCTCCGATCTCAAAATAGTGTTTTCACAACACATTGGTATGAAAGATTCATTAGGTGTAATCTATTAGAATCAGGATTGGATCCACAAGATTTGACATTAAGAATTTTGATCATTCCATCAATTTTGGTTTAGGAAATTGAAGATCCAATTAATCTTGGTTCAGAATGGGTTAGAGAAGGCGTTGTCAGGGAAATCAAACAAGATGGAATCCATTACAAAAAAAAACCTGTGATACTTTTTTATATAGAAAATATGAGTTAATTCTTGATAATGTTAGGATCGCCCAGCTACAATAGGAGATGATTGAGTATTAGTTGTCTAGAGCTACTTTAGAGGACTCGCATAGGCATGACCTTGTAGTTAGAGGAACAACATAGGATTGAGGGTCTAGTGATCGTAAAAAGTCCAGATCAAAGTCGAAGAGTCAATTTATGTGTCATGGGTGTCACAAGTGAGGTATGAGCATCTATAGATTCTCATGATAATGAGGATTTTTCATTCTTAGTAATGCAGCCTATTGCAATATATGTCTTTAATGATAATATAACTATGATTAACCATAACAAGTCTATTTTAAGTAATTCTTACACGTATGTAACATATATGTTAGGAGAAGATTTATACACTTCAAAATATCAACACATTTAACCTTTCATATGTTACAAGTTATTACAAGTCAAAGGAGCTATTACGCATGTAAGTTAAAATCATAAGTTAAAGAAGACTTAGTAATCATTCTTATGTAAATTAGGGCTGTTGTTAGTTGTTTCCATGTAATAATTAACTACGCATGTTTTTAATCATTTTTCCTTTGATTCATGTACTATATAGGTTAGTGATATGTTGTTATTACTATTTAGTGTGCTAGTTAGCCATACGTGCATTACCTTAGCTACTTTAGTTTGCTACTCAATGAAGTATAGCTACCTATATAAATATATGTATTGAAACTCTTGTAACATAGTAGACGAGTCGAAATTGAAATCAAATACAAGTATATTATAACTGATCGACAAGTTTGAACAAACTAATCGACTGATAAAATGAATATATCAACTGGTCTCACCATACAATATCACTGTTTACATATGTTCATAAGATGAACTATGCACTATGAATAACCAACCGACTAATTTGAACAAATCGATCAACTAGTTTGCACAATGGTAAATTTCAACTTCTTATGTGAACATAAACATTCAACTGGTTTAAACCACCAATCAACTGGTCGTACAATTGATTGGCTAGTAATTCTATATCATTTGACTAATGAGTATTAAATGTTGACTTTCTACCTATTGGGCAGTATAGCTTTCTGAAATTGTTGTATCTAACGGCTATACGATAAAACGAAACCCTTATAAGTAAGGTCCCTCTATATCCATTAAAACTAATTTTCTATAACATTGATTGTGCAATTAATCTCTTAATCTTAAATCATTCAATTGATCATTCAAAATTGCAAAACTTTCATATTCCAAGATTATTCTAGAAAGTGCATTTTACTCACCTCTCTTAGTTAGAACTATTCCCAAATTATTATATATATTATTAAATCTAACTACATTATATCTCATCCAAATTTCTACACTTTCATATCTTTTATTATTGGTAATAATTACTTTTAATCACAACCTCCTCACAAAATTCATTTAAATGAGTTAGTGTATGTTTGTCTATCATTCTTGAGAGATTCTTATGGAGAGCGTAGAGAAGATAATTATTTTAAGTTGTAAATAATCTCTTATAGGGTTATTGAGGTTATAATGCTTATAAATCAAAATAATAGTGATCATCAATAAAAATACTTCACTATTTCAAAATCTAAAAGGGAGAACCTTTTAGTAGCGGATGTAAAGAGCAATTCACTCTCAAACCACTCTACCTTGTGTGTAAATTTTTATTCTCTGATTTACATTCCATAAAACCTTATTTACCCCCTTTAGGGTATTTTCAATAGGTATTAGAGCAAGGGAACATCTCAAAAGATTCAACGATTTGAGATGAAAAAGATCTACAAGTGGAATGGACTCCATTGGTCTAATTGAAGGCATTTTCACTACTAAACCACCATTGTTTAATGTTGAGAAGCTCTACTAATAGAAGAAAAAAAATTGTTTATATCATCAAATCATGAGACTATCACATGTGGTTAATAGTCACTTAAAGGCCAATCAAAATCACTAAAGAGGTCAGTGGTGAACTTATGAAAAATAAGAGGGATGAGATCACATAAGTAGAAAAGCGAAAGCTAAATCTCAACAATAAATCTATCTTGATTATGCAATATAGACTTTTTGGAAGGGAGCACCAGTGGATCCAATAGTGCTCAACTACAAAATATATATATATATAGGATAATCTCATCCTCACCTATGAAGGGACAAGTAGGTGAACGATCAAAGAATCACTCTTCACACTAAAGAGCATGGACTCTTTAGCATGAAGCAAGGTGAAAAAATAAAAAACCTAAGCAATCTCTTTATATCCATTATCAACAAGCTCAAGGCCTTGGGGAAAAAATCACCGAACAATGAAGCCCCAATGTGACCGCAATTGAAGAAGCCATAGATTTAAGCAAAATGACAATTGAAGAGCTCTTAGGTAATATCATGGTTTATCGATAAAAAATGGAAGAGGGATTGAATGAAAGAAAGAAGAAGCTCCTAGCACTGAAAGCCTCCACTTATTCTAGACAACAAGAAGTGGTGAATATATGGGTGAAAAAGAAGGTGATGAAGGAGAAGAGGAACCTCCCATGAATGGAGAAGGAGTGGCCTTCATAACCACTAAATTTTAAAGACTCCTCCAATTAAGAGGAAATAGAAATAGAAGACCTTTCTCAAGCAACACAAGGAATCCTAGAGAAATCAACATGGATGAAAATATCAAATGACACAACTGTGGAAAAGTCGGGCAAGTCATATGTGACTACTATGAGTTTAGAAATGAAATCGTTAAACAAATGACAAGGAACAAAGGGAATACAAATAGAAACAAAAGAAGGAAAAGATTGAGAAAGGACATGGTTTCCTTTGGAAAAAGTGAAGGTGATCCCTCCAGTGAAGAGGAAGAAGTCACCAACATTTGCTTCATGGCTCTCCGAGAAGATGACATAGATAAGTTACAATATAATTTATTATACTCATATGATGGCTTGTTATGAGTTTTACATGATTCATAACATGATAATGATAGACTAAAGAAAAAAAGAAAACATGAAGAAGCTTCTTAATCACTTAAATAACCAACACAATCTTACATTAAATGAAAATGTTCATGAATCTCACATGATTCTTGTCAAAACTGAGCTAGCAAACAAAATAACTGAATTTAACAAACACAATGAGTATATTTTCTATGATCACAAGGTTAATATAGATCAATTCCAATCTAAAATATTTGATCTACAAGCCAAATATGATAAATTTATAAAATATTGCATATACCTTCACAAATGGTGGAGAAGGATTAAATGTGTTGTTAGCTGCTCAATTGTACTATAAGAACCATGAAGGCTTAGGTTTTGGAAATAAGAGGGTAACTAAACACTAAAGAAATTATTTGTAAAAGCCTACACTCATGTATGTGAATGCTTCTCCGACATCAAATAGTTTTAATGTATATGGAAAAAGTGGATACTCATCAGCAATATGTAGGGATGAAAAAAAAATTCACCTCCACTCATAAGAAAAGGATTTTATGCAATATTTGTGGTAAATTTGGTCATTTTTCTTCATTATGTAATTTTACAAGAAATACCAAATTGATTCTAAGATCAAGTAGATGTGGGTATATAAAGGGTTCATCCCGGTAAGGACCTATTGAAAGGGTACCTAAACTAACACATATATACTTGTAGGTATGCCTCAAAGTTCATATAGGAAGCCACGAATGGTTTCTATAAAGTGGATGCTCAAGAAAAATGGCGTGTGATTGAACCATGTTCTCCAAGCTAACTTTATATGATGGTGGAAGCATGGCCATATAGATAACTTAAAAGGAAAGATCATTGGTGTTGGCAGCATCAATATAGTTAACTCTAAACCCTTTATAAACGATGTGTATCTAGTTGATGGCTTGAAGCATAATTTGATCAGCATTAGCTAAATAAGTGATAAAGGATTTATAGTAAACTTTTCAAATAGAGTAGATAAATATATTTTTTGTATGCCCATGTATCAACAATGTATACATGCTTGATGTTAAATCAATAAAATTTCACAATACATGTCTAAGTGCAATTGATAACGATGAATTCTTGTGGCATAAATGCATTGTATATGGTATCATGGAACAAACTTGGTAAAAAAGAACTAGTACATGGTCTTCTAAAGTTGAACTTTGCAAAAGATCATTTAGGTGATGCATGTTAACAAGGAAAACAACATTGGGTTACCTTCAAACCTAAAAATATTGTGACAACATCTCAACCACTTGAATTGTAGCATATGGATCTATTCGGGCTTCCTAAGGCCCATATCATAGGTGATTATGGGTATGCACTAGTCATTATGCTTTTATGGCTTTTCTTGTATTTGCTAAGAAAATTCAAGTAGAAAAAGGAACTATGATCCATGTTATAAATAAAGATAAAGGAAAGGAGTTTGAGAATGCCATATTTATGGAATTCTGTGATCAAAATAATATTACTCACAAATTTTTAACACTAAGAACACCACAATAAAATGGTGTGGTGGAAAGGGAAAAAAATAAAACCTTGAAGGAGGTTGCAAGAACTCGTGTCACTCTAAACATTCAAATACTTTTGGACCAAATCCGTTGTCACCGTAAACTAAGTAATGAATAGAGTACTCATAGCAGCCACCTTGAAAAAGACACCTTATGAACTCTACAAAGATAAGAAAGCAAACATGAGTTATTTACGTACATTTGGTTGCAAATGCTTTATGTTTAACGATGAAAAAAGCAATCTAGGTAAGTTTAACTCAAAAGTGGATGAAGGTATCTTTATTGGATACTATTTACATAGAAAAGCTTAGTGAATCTTTCACAAAGGAATGATATTTGTTGAAGAATCCGTATATGTTACTTTTGATGAATCTTGCTCTAGTATGCATAAGACTGAAGAGGAAGAAGTAGGTCCTTCCATCCAAGTTGAGAGCTTACATGAAAATGATGACAACCCAAGAATAGAAGAAGAAAAAGATGAAGAACCTTAAATCAATCAACAAGAGGATGAAGTGAGAGAGGGCCTTCCTAGAGCATGGAGATATGCATATGGACATCCTCAAGAGCTCATCTTTGGCAATCCAATAAGCAGAGTTGCAACAAGATCCTCATTGGGTAACGATTGCAACCATTTAGCATTTCTATCTCAAATAGAACCTAAGAATCACTTGGGATCCATGAATGATGAAAATTTGAGAGAAATTAAGTTTGGAAATTAGTGTTATTACCACCAAATAGACCCATCATTAGGACTAAATGAGTCTTTATAAAAAAATCTAGATAAAGGGGGTGTTGTGGCAAGAAAAAAAGCCCTATTAGTTCCCAAATTATACAACCAAGAGGAAGGCATTGATTTCGAAGAAACATTTGCTCTTGTATCTAGACTTGAGGATATATATATATACATCTTGCATTTGCATCATCCATGTGCTCTATATTATATCAAATGGATGTTAAAAGTGATTTTCTAAATGGTTTTATTTAAGAAGAGGTATATGTTAAGCAATCATCCTTTTTTGAAAATGGTTCAAAACCTAACCATGTTTTCAAACTCAACAAGGCACTTAATGGATTAAAAAAACTCCTAGAGCCTAGTATGAAAGGTTAAGTAAATTTATATCTGAAAAAGGATTTGGAAATGGTAAAAGGAAATAAATGTTTTTCTAAAAAAACAGAAAAGGAATTTTTTTTGTACAAATATATGTTAATAACATAATATTCTATGCTACTAATGATTCCATGTGCAAGGACTTTTCTACCTTTATGTGTAGTGAGTTTGAAATGAGAAAGATGGGTGAGTTGAGCTACTTCCTTGGACTCCAAATCAAAAAATCATAGGAAGGAATTTTTGTAAGCTAAGAAAAGTACACAAAAGAATTGCTCAAGAAGTTTGGAATGAACAAGAGAAAACCTTGTGTTATACCTATGGCCACGACCACAACGCTTAACATGGATGATAAAGGTAAGCAAGTTGATCAAAAGTAATATTGAGGCATGATCAGATCACTTCTTTATCTTAGAGCATCTAGAACTCATGTCATTTTTGGTGTATGCTTAGGTGATAAGTTTTAATGTAATCCCAAGGAATCTCACATAACCGTGGTCAGGTGAATACTTAGGTATCTTATTAACACACATAACCTTAGCTTATTTTACCCTAAATATACTCTTATAAACTTAGTAGGATATTCCAACGTTGATTTTACGGGATATAAAGCTGATATGAAAAGTACATCGGATACCTACCAATTTCTTCAAGAAGCCCTAGTTAGTTGGTATAGCAAAAAAAACAATCTAATGTAGCACTTTCTATAGCTGAAGTAGAATATATAGTAGCTGGTGCTTGTTGTGTACAATTAATATGGATGTAACATCCACTAAATTATTATGGGCTTAAACTAGAGAAAATTCTAATTAGATGTGACAATAATAGTTCTGTAAGTCTAAAAAAAAATCACATTCAACACTCAAAGTCTAAACATATGGAAATAAGGCATCACTTTACAAGAGACCATGTTTAAAAAGGAGATGTAAGTGTAAAAGTTTTAGATATATTACATCAATGGGGGATATATTCACTAAAACATTAAATGAAGAAATATTCACAACAATTAGGAGTGAACTTGGAATGATATCTCTATGATTAAAATTATATCTCTCTCAAAATTGTGAAAATTATAAAAAAGTAAAGATTAATCATGAAAATAATCAAAATCACAATAACTTAACCTAAAAATTGCCTAAATTCAATTCAAAACATGACCTATAGGACCATTAATTAATGCAATATGTTTAAAAAATAAAAAATAAAAGTCATATTATGACCCTCAATCAAGGGGATTTGAAAAACTGAAAATATGCCCTAACTAGGAACACTAATTAACTATTTAACTAATCAATCGATGGGTTAAGGGATCCAGTTCATTGGTTAATGTAAATGGAGGGTAAAATCATTACTAGTTCATGTCTAACCTAAGTAGAACCACTTAAATAGATGACCAATACCATTCAATCGGTATCATAAGCAATCGACTGATATAATAAACCGGTCGACTTGTTCATCAAGCATATAAACACGACCTGCACCTATTCAACCAAACCCTCGACCTTAGTTTTCCCAAACTCATTGAATCATCTTCACCATTCACCACTCTTTCTTTCAAATCAATCAAACCTTCATAAAAAATACATAAAATCAAACTTCTCAATGTTAAATCAATGACACAAAATCATTTCTCAACTACAATCTCAATTTATTTAACTCTCACTTGTCTAAATCAAGGTAATTCATCAAATACCTAAATTTTCCATTTGTTTTATATTCAATCAACTCACCTTAAGGCTAAACTAGGACTATGTTTGTACTCACTCAAATAATTTCACTAAAAAAGTGCATTTTCCCCTTATTAATCATCATTTACGAAAATCCTCACTCTTACACAACCTTGTTTCTCACTTGTGCCCTATTAATTTTGAATTCTTGTCACCTAGATAATTTTAAACAGCCTTCTTTCTCATTTGTGCCCTATCATTTTATATTCTTGGTGTTGAGGTGAAATGACAAAGAAGAAATTAATTACCTCCACCACCATTTGTGGAGGTTTTGGTGCTCCTCCCACTAAACAGGCTCGTTCCCAATCAATTCATTCGGCTCAAATGACAACTTGCATTGAAGAACCCACCTCACAAATCTCCATTTTGGGCATCCTCATCTTCTTCCTCTTCTTAGGATAACATGGAAAATCATCCTGGCCTTGCATTTATCCATGAGGACTATCACACTGCTCTTACCCTTGTTGATCAGGATACTACTTCTCCTTCTTCTAATCCTATATTTGATGAGACCCTTGCGGAGGAAACTAAGACTCGATATGTTGCAATTGTGATAGCTAACTCTGAGGACATTGCAAATGAGGAATTTGATGTACAATCCATGCCTGCCATCACGAATTTAGTTGCACCCTCCGCCTCGCCCATCTCTATTCTTCCTTGACCAATACTTGGATATTTATCTTAGGTTTAGCTTCATCATAATTTGCATCTTCAACATGTATTTCTTGTATGTCATCTATCTCATTTTATTACTAAATGCTAATTATTATTGAATTATTGACCTTTTATTTCTCTCTCTCCCTCTCCCTCCCTCCCTCCCTCTCTCTCTCTCTCTCCCTCTACCCTCTCTCCCTCTCTCTCCCTCTCATACACACACACACACACTCATATCTATCACTTCTAATTACTCATTATACTAGTTGTTCATTCATTTTTTAAAGAAGAAAAATCACCTATGTCTTACTCAGGGGGAGTATTCTCTATCTTCTTATCATGTATACTTATGACTAATCCTTTATATGCACATGTTAAGGGGGAGTTTCCCTCCCCATAGGGTGGTTGCTTGTCTCTATTTTTTTCCAAGATGCGCTATCTTATCATATTTGTTAATTTCCAAAGGGGGAGAGAATCTGAGAGTTCAGATTAAAAGTTGCATAATTGGTAAATGACTTACCTACCACGTGCTCCTTACCCTTCCACATTAGCAATTACGCACTTTTTGTTTGTCATCATAAAAAAAGGGTATATTATTGACCTTAAAGGTCAAGCAATGTCATTATCATTGTTTTAATGATAACAAACATATGTTGATAACTAATGTGATTGCTTAAGTGTGCATGTACAGTAATTGACTTACAAAGAAATATAAAATGCATCCACTCAAAGCACTCTCCAAATGTACAAATTTAAAAAGGCAATCAACTTTTCTAGCACTAGAAAATAAACACATAGAAGATAACTAAGATTTGAAGGTTAAGGATAATATTTCTTAAGTATTAGGTTTCATATAAAGAGTTAAGTTGAGAAAAGTTCATATTTTAATTAAAATTCTTTAAAACATTTAAAAAAACACTTGACTTAAATTCATTTTATAAGATGATTTCTATACTCTTTAAAAGTGTTTTTAAAAGCAAAATGATTGTTTCTAGCCCTAATAAGTTGACTAGTCTCAAGACCAATCGACTGCTTTAGTTTAATCAAAGGTATGAAAAGAGTTAAACTCGAATAGATTAATAGGTGTAGCAAACCCATGGATTAATTATTCCAAATTGATCAAGTTATTTGACCAACCAGCCATGGGTTTCTATACTACATAAACCCATTCGTCTCTATTTAAACTCATCGATTGGTCTCAAGAAACCGATTGACTAGTTTTAAGAAGCCAATTAACTGGTTTGAATAACTAGCCCATTGGTTTTATTCCTATAGAAACCCATTTGTTTCTATTTAAACACACCGACTAGTTTTACAAAACCAATTTACTGGTTTTAGGAAATCGATTAACTAGTTTGACCAATCAGTCCATGGGTTTTATTGCTGTAGAAACCCATTCATATTTTTTTTAAATACATTGAATGGTTTCTCTTATTGATCAATGGGTTTGAGGAAACCGATTGATTGGTTTGACTTACTAGTGCATGGGTTATATTTATATATAAACTCACTCATCTCTGTTTAAACACATTGATTGGTTTTGCCAAACCGACTAACTTATTTTCCTAACCAGTCCATTGGTTTTATTCCTACAAACACCCGTTTTTTCTATTTTTAAACGCATCGACTAGTTTTGCCAAACCAATTAACTGGTTCATAATCGATCAACCGATTTGAACAAAATAATGAACTAGTAAAATGAACACATAAACTGGTCTCACCATACTATGTCACTATTCACATATGTTCATAAGACCAACTATGCATTATGCATAACCAATCGTCTAGGTTGAATAAACTGATCGACTGATTTACATAATGGTAAATTTCCACTTTTGGTCTGAACATAAACAGTCATCTAGTTTGAATTGTTAATCAAATGGCCATACAATAGATCGACTAGCTCATCCATATCGATTAATTAGTGAGCATTAAATGGATACTTTATGCCCGTTGGGCGATAAAACTTTTTGAAACTTTGTATCTAATGGCAATACGATGCGAGAAACCCATATAAATAAGGTCACTATGTATTTATTACAATTAATTTTATATAACATTGATTTCACAATTAATTTCTTACTCTCAAATTATTAAATTACTCACTTAAAACTTCAAAACTTTCATATTTTGAAATTTTATTGAAAATTGTACTTTGCTCACTTCTCTTAACTAGAACTATTCCCAAATTGTAATATCTCTTATTACATCTAGGTAGATTGCATCTCATTCAAAGTTCTACCATTTCATATCTTTTATTCTTAGTGAGAATTATTTATAATCACAACCTCCTCACAAAATAATTTTAAAGGTATTAGTAAGTATTTGCCTATCATTCTTGAGAGATTCTTATGGAAAGTCTAGAGAAGATAAATATGTCAAGTTGTAAATTATTTCTTATAGGATTATTGATAATATAATGCTTATAATCCAAGAAAATAGTAATCATTAATAAAATCACATCACTATTTCAAAACCCAAAAGGAAGAACCTTTTGATAGTGGATGTAAAGAGTAATTTGCTCTTAAATCACTCGACATTGTGTGTAAATTTTTATTTTATTATTTCCATTCAATAAAAGACTATTCACCTCCTCTAGGGTATTCTCACATGTATATGGAGGTTGTAGCATAATGGGTTTGTCGATAGGATGAATATAACCCTATTAAATAAGGATCAATGTATGATGTCACAATCTAGGTTAGGTAGGGAGTTTTGGGATGAAGTCGTTCACATGGTTACATACCTAGTGAATCAGTCACCAAATTGTTCTATAAAATTTAAGAAATTTGAAAAGTTATGGTTAGGTAAACCCACTAATTATTCTAATTCACATAGTTTTATGTCTCATGACTAAGAATATGTGAATAATGAAAAAATTGAGCCTAAAGATAAGAAGTGTTCCTATCTTAACTACAAATCTAGTATGAAAGGATTCAGATTATGGGACTCACCTTTGTCTATGTTTTTGACCAACATAGATGTTACCTTCAATGAGTATCTGTTCCTCTAAAACACTAATTCCGTTCATAGTTTGTCTAAGGATATGGAGCAAGATAGTGTTTTGGGCTAGGTAGAGGTAGGAACATGTTTGGATGACAATGACCTTTTTGATAGACCCATTATCCCTCAAGTGAGTGGATCTAGGTAGTAGATAGAGCAAAGGGGTGTTGCTCCAAGCAAAACATGGAGGGTAAGTAAGCCTTTTGTTAAGTATAGTTTTGAGGAGTTCATTGTCTATGTTTTATCCAGTACGAAGATTGTTGTTGATGTGTGTAATATCCCATTCCTAACTAGCTATGATTATGTGTAATAACATAAAACTATTTTATTTTATGTGTAATTAATTACATATATGACTTTAAGATATTTTATACTTTAAAGACTATTATGAGTGATTTTGTAGTAATTGCAATTTTGCTACTAAACACATTTTACTTATAAAATACTATTTATATCTGTTAACTTTTAAGCTGCACCTTCACAAATATTCTTGTAAAATAATGTGGGTCCTAACTAGGTTGAAATGCAAATATAGAAAATTTGGTTTAATTTTATTTTTGTTTGCTATCCCTTTTTGAATTTTATATCCCAAATATGTAACTAAGGTATGTTAGCTAAAACTCATACCAAATGTGTGTTTAAAAACTCTAAAAATTTATATTTAGGTTGGAAATAAGTAAATAGGAATATCTAGTAATGCTTCTAATTTAGGAATAATTTTGAGATTTATTTTTATAATTAACTTGTAAACTTGTTAATTCATCATCAGGTCAATATTTTATATATCGAACCTCTTAGTAAATTTATGAAAATTTACATGTGAGCTTATAATATTATTTTAAATACTTCCATAAATTTTATTAGTTTTATGAGATCATTTGATATTTTTCTTTATTTAGCCATTTTATTGGTCTTTCCAAAAATAAAAAATAATCTATAAATCCTAAAATTACTTTTCACCCACAAAATTCCTCCCCTTCCTTTTTATGATCATATTTTTCATCAATTTGACCCTTATCTCATTCATTCAACCAAAATGAAAGCCAAAGTAACTTCCTACATATGTTAGTTGTGTCCTTTTAGCTTTTAGGGCATCCAAAGTATTTCACTTGCCTTCTTCATGCTCGAACTTGACTTCTCTTAACTTTGTACCTACATACCATCACTTTTCACATCCCTTGGTTGATGGCTTGTTTTTCACAACTTTATTTAACTTAAAGACACTCCACCACCTTACACACTCAACCACCTTATACTTTTTCATTCAAGTGTGTAATAAGATACCTCTCTCTTTCGCTTAGCTGAAGATTTTTGGTTACTTCGTTCTCTATTTCTACCCCATTTTCATGCCATGTGTTCTTGCAGCTTCCATCATCTGTTCCCATTTCTCTTTTCATTGTGGTTATTTTTACTAAGTGTTCTTGACCTTTATTGAACATAACCAAAACCCACACCACTTTTGTCTCCATTATCTTTGTTGCTTTTCTTCTCTTAATCCCTCATATAGTCTTGTTATACTTTTTTTTTAAAATATAAGAGTGTTTGATTTGGGATAAAAATTGAAGAGTTGCCTTATCCCTTTTTTTCGTATGGTAGGTCATTCCTTGTCAGGTACAACTCTCCTCCTTTTAATTTTAATTATTGTGTTTTCTTACTATTTTTAAATGTGTTAGATTCTTTTTTTTTTTTGAGTTTTATGAATTTAAGGAGAGTGAAGAATAGTTGGGAGCTAGGCTTTGTGGTGCTTCTTTATTTTTATTTTTTCTATTTTTCTTGGAAATGAGGTAACCCATATGATCCTACTCATTTATGTAAAATTCATGTAATAACATGTTTAGGGTTTTTATACTATGCTTAAATGTAATTTATGCTTCCATGTAATTTCATAAAAAAAAATATATGCTTGCACCAAGTGGCAGAGTCATAATTTGAGCTCCATGGCGTTGCTGCATAACTAGTACTCTTGAGTAATATAAAAAATAATAATACATTACACTTAAATTAGGGTTTTGTAAACAAAGAAAATTTAAGGTTTTGTAATCCTAGATTAAAAATTATACAATTTAATAAATTAAATAAAAGGTTTAACAAAATGTAATACAACTAACTTATTCAACAATTAACTAAGCCCATGTTTGGAGTTATTTATTAAAAGTAGTTATCATGCAAACAAGCTATACATGACTATGAGCTTTGAATAGGTATTTGATACACAGGAAAACATTATGTTAATTCATGGAGGTGTTGGAGAAGTTTAATGTAGAATTATAAATTCTGTGATAAACATAGGGGCTTTGTGTTTATTAACATGGGTTTTGTTCATTCCCAGAATGTTTTAATATGATTTTTAGGTAAAATTTCTAGAGTAAGGAAATAAAAAAGGGGTCTGTGTTTTCCAAACATGGACCGTGTTTTTTTCCTTATTAAAGAAACAAGTTATTTTTTTCTATATGGTTTTTCTAGTATAAAAGAGATATGAGAAAACCTAATCTTTAACGAACATGTTAAGTGGGCTCATTTGAGTTTGGATTGTTTCATATAAGTGAGTCGAGTTGAGTAGCTTATGTGCCACATATGAGCTAAATCTAAACATCTATTATAATACTCTGCTTGAGATACCATATTTTTACATGAGACAAGCTCGAGCCACAGTGTTGTTTGGCTTAGGTTGACTCATTTACAACTCTATGCATAACAAGAATTATAAACTTAGCCAGCAAGCTACTGAAATAATTTTTAAATGATGTTGACAAGCCTTGAACCAAAGGCATGAAACAACTATTTATACCGCACTACAATTAACAGTTTAGCTATAGAAGTTATTTTTCATGTTACTGCATCTAATAAGACATATTCACAATGGCAACTAGGGGTCCCTTTAGATTTGAGGGCTAGTGTGGATGTTTAACTTGCACATGCCTTCTGACAGCTCTACCCGAAATGACACTATTAAATGAGGAGAAAGTATTATGTTGTTTTTTTTATATATATGTGGTGTTTTCAATATAGTACATATGCGTCTATATGTGTGTGTATATAACATTATAAAGATTCTAGTCTATAAAAAGAAGTTAATCGTAACCATAAAACTAAGAACTAATAAACATATTTTATTATTAATGTATAGGTTGTTTCTGACTAATTAGATATAAAAATTTGAAACTTCCCAAAATTGAAGGGGTAAGTGTGGTCACATCATTGGATAGAGTTGTTCATATGATCCAATATATAATAAACTAATTCAATATCCAAAGTAATCTCATCCAAAAAATTCAATGATAGATCCAACATTTATTGTATATCAAACAATTTATGAAATCAGCAAAAAAGATTAAACAAATTAGGTATTCAACCAGACAAATACAAATAATTTTTGATCCGAGGATAAATATATATTTATATCAAATTATTTTTTATAATTTTTTATTACATATAATTATAGATGTAAATACCTCTACATGTATATATAGTCATCTTTTTAAAATTAGTAATTTACTAGACATTATTTGGACCCAACAATCTGGTGATCTAGGCCCTTTTTTGCTTTGGTTCACCATTCAACTATTTTAGTTTATGCTAAGTTTGGTTATTCTTGTTGGATTTGATTCAGTTTTGTCTTTTGGGAGTCTTGTTGTATATTGAGTTTGCCTTTTTCTGTTAATAGTGAGTTGTTCTTAATTTGATTTATTGTATCTTTAGTGTCTAAAAGGTAGGGATCGAATGTCTGGTCTTTATAGTAATAGTTAATGTTTTCTAGTCAGAACTTAGGGGTTAATATTGATGTCTTTCAAGCTATAAAGTAGGAATTTAGTTAATAGTGGTATACAACAAATGTGTAATTTTGTTTGCTCTGTTTTACCTTGTGGTTTCATATGTTCGTGATAATGTCCTTGAAATGATCTTCTTCTTTTTTTCCTTTTGTAGTATTAGGTATTTATTAACACATTGAATCATTCTTTTTATTGTAGAAATGGAGGAAAATTTGAAGAGAAAAATATTTCAAGAATCAAAGATAATTTGCAAAATTTATTTATGCCTTCATGGTTGTACTATTGTCATTTATATTGTTTACTATATGTTAATTATATGTATTGTAATATCCATTCTTATCAAATGCCCAGTACAAATAGCTAATCTAATGTAATTTAATGTTCGAATCAAATCGATTCAGATTGAATTGGATAATATCTATCATATCGAATCGAATAATTTGTTATTTTATATTGTTGTTTTATATTTGAAATATTCATCAAATAGTTTGAGATTATTTGTATTTTAATATGAAACATCGGGTATCTAATATTTTAGATATCCGAAATTTTAGATTGGATTACAAATACCAACTTTCATATCTTGAGTCACAAATATCTTTTTCTCAAACACTCTTACCTCCCAAGGGTTGCCACCGTCCATTATGACACTACCAAACACCATTTTAAAGGTGTTTTTATACCTTTCTCTTTCGTAATATATAATGTTACTCATAGAGTCATCACCTTTGCATAAAGGTCCAAAGCACGCATAGGATCCGAACTTTAACATAACTAAGAAAGACTTTGAGCAGCTGGAGTAATGATTCTAAATACATATTTCTCTTATGATGATTAATGTAAATTTAATCACAAAGTTCTCTGAATCCTTCTCGATTAAGTTAGAGGCTTCAAATAATGACCTTTCAACGGTCATAATATGTTTTATTTTTATTAAATAAGTATTTTTTGAGCTAGCCGTTGCTCTTTCATCTTCAAGTTACTTGCAGTAGCTGTACTGCGATGACTGTTTCCAAAATTATATAAGAATGAAGTGTCAAGGTAAGCATCGTGTCGTTATGATATTTGAAAGTCAGAAAAAAGAAATACAGAGCACCACGATTGGTCAAAGGTTAATAGCAACGGCTAGCGAGCAGCATATGTTAACGTCTTTGAATATGATATTGATATATGCTCACCGACTTATTAGGCGCTGCCATTATGTGCCAAGTTATATAATACTGTAACGCCGAGGAAGGTTTCCTGATTGGTATCATCATTAATTAAATATTTCACACCTGTTGTATATATAACGACGTATTTGGGCTTAATATAATTAGTATATAATAGGAGTAGTAGTCCGAATACTAACAGTGGCATTGAAAAGCTATGTATAAAGCGGAAAACATAAATTTTCCTCATTCACTTTTTCAGGGTAGGAAAATATCCAATCAAGCAAAGGGCGATCATTTTGGCTGCATAATCAAGCTTAATACATGGGATGAGGTCATATTTAGGACTACAGGGGACATCGAGATAGAGGGTCTAAAATTAGGAGATTAGTTTGGATTGTTATTTGCCGCAGCTGATCGATATATATAGCGAGAGATGATGTCAAGAATGTGTAAACAACCCTCAAGAACATGCACCTAATCAGTTTGATTATTTTGTTATTTGCTGCAGCTGTTCAGTATATATGGCGAGAGATGATGTCAAGAATATGTAAACAACCCTCTAGAACATGCACCTAATCAGTTTTGATTAATTGCTAAAGGATTCGCTGCCCGTAGGGTGTCCTTTTCACAATATGAATAATTGAAAAATCTTACGCAAATAGTTGACCGGTCGGTTTGGATTTATTGATTCTTTATTTGATATATTCCTCTCGTCACCTTGACAAATAATTGAATTACATTAAGGGGTTTTTCGCACCATTTCCCCTCTTAAGTTTCTCTTATATGATTTCACATGTTAACCCTCTTCTTTCTTTCTAGGTCTCAATGACATTGTTCCTCTCTATCCTTTTGCTTGAGAAGATCCACACCGAGAAGTGTCAACGACGTATGATGGCTTTGCCTTTGCGCCCTAGCATGCAAAATATAATTAGCATCCAACTTTAGGGATGCACTAATCAGTCAAGTGGCACAAGTTAAGTACACTAAGACAGGCGATTTGGAATTGGCAGATCAAGATGCCTCTTCAACGATCCCTGCATGGATGATCAACCTTTGTCCAAGGTTAAATGGCCACATATTTGTTTGACTGAAGATTAGAAGCACAACCTCTATAAACACTGCCTAATTGTGAAATTGTTAGGCTATAATATTCGTTATGAAATCCTTTATTACCAGGTTGAAGTCTCTTTGGGATATATGGTTGGCAGTTTTAAATTTATAGAAATGGGAAAAGGCTTTTACCTAGTTAAGTTCCTAAAGCGGCCGGATTACAAGTTTGAACTAAGCACAGGCTTATGGATCCTTGTGTAACACTACCACATGGTGATATGTTGGTAACCAAAATTTGATGTGTTACGAGACTACCTATCGAATTGTTTAGCTGTAAGAAGTGTTTGTAGTATATTCGAAACTTTATTAGGAGTTTTGTTAGACTTGACTCAACCACCTTTGATGAGTGCAAGGGACGATTTGTTAGGGGGGCATTCGAAGTGGACTTTAGCAAACCATTCATGCCTAAGATCTATGTTGGTTTGAAGCCTCATAAAATAGAATATAAAGGTACTTCTATAGCATGCTATCATGGTGGTGTTTATTTCCATACAAATGGTTAATGCCCCTCTAATATTGAGGTGGCTTGTGAGAAGGAAGCTAAGAATACTTTCGGTGTACCTACTACTCTAGTCCTAGTAAAAGATGGGCATAACTCAAACTCAAAAGCAGCCTACAACTCCCCATATGGTCCTTGTATTCTTATTTCAAATCGTACCAAAAAGAAACCCTAAAGGGGCAACATAGGTTCAAGTGCCCCTTCCGGATGGGGCAGTAAGTGCATCGAGCCTTCAAGCTCTTCAAGGGGAAACAAGAGGAGCATTTCTCATCCTTATACATCCTCATCCTTCTTTGTCTTAAATGAATTGGAAGAAGATGGAGATGGAGATGGTTGTTTAAATCCACCCTCTACCAAAAATTCACTTCCATTCAATGTTTAGAAAGAGCTTAGACACTATTTCTGTCACACCCAATTCTCTATCGATGATGACAACATTTGATTTATGGGGCTCAATCATCCTCTTCACCTTATCAAGCACCCATTCATAATTATCTTCATTTTCCCTTCCCATGAATACCAAAGCAATGGTAAAATTTCTACCACTAGAAACAAAACCAACAACATCCAAGAGAGAAAGGTTGTATCTATCAGTTTTGTATATGCAATCTAAGCAAATAACGTATGAGAATGCATGCAATAGAGCAACGGAATCAGGATGTGCAAATATAATATCACTGACTATAGCAGAGTCTGGATACCTACGATACCAATATCGATAGTCACTGGTTTCCATCAAATGCAATAGCCGCTGCATAACTGTATGCCCGGCCAAGTTATGCACCCTAAACTTGTGTCTAGCATTGTAGATTATCCTAAGTATTGCAATAATATCACTATTAGCTTATTGCAATTTATTGATGATCTCTATCGGTTTGACATTTATTACGGTTAGTTCCACTACCAACCTTCGTTCTTTTAGCAATAACCATTGCCTAAATAAATATCCTTGTCTGAACTTTCCCAGCCACATTCAACCTCAAATTTCCAACCACCATACAATCAAATTTTTTTATCTAGAAGATTGAGCACTTTTTGGATTAACTAAAAGTTGCCTTCTGTATTTACCCCATCTCTCATAACAAAGCCAAACCCTACTCGATTTTGATCGTTCTATAGTGAGAATCATATTATATGGTCTTCTGGTGCCATTAACATGCTTAATTAGGGACTCACAATCACTAAAAATACAATCTGTAGAGAATAATCTCGTTCGATCAGTATCAATTGGGTCTTGAGTCTAAAATTAGCAAAAATAAATATTAAATTATTAAATATAAGTGAAATTTTAGATAAATGAACACGGACAACATTAGGTGGATCCCCCATTGCTTAGTTAGGGCTCCGAGTGGATCATCCATTGCTAAGCCCTGGCGCCTGGTGGATCCCCCGTTGCTCAGCCTCATCTTCAGGTAGACCGCCCGTTACTGAGCCTTAGAGTTGGGTAGATCCCTCGTTGTTAGTTTTAGGCTCCGAGTGGATCACCTCTTCCTCCCTCCTCACTTCAGGTGGTTCGTCCGTAGCCTTCAAATTTAAGGGAAAAAAAAACCATAATTTAGTCCATTTTCTTTTTGCTCAAATAATATTCCATTGAAATAAGTTAGTTAAAAATAATATATCCAGTGAAATTAATTGAGAGAAGAGGGAGAAGAGGATGAATGGTTGGTAATGTGAAATAAAGGACAATATAGATTAAAAGAAAGAAAAATAATTTTTAAAGGGTATGAACTTAGTAATCTAAGTATATATACAACACCTCCTTAAAATAAATTTAGGTTTAGAGATGCTTTAGGTGCCTTATATTTCTTATGTGCTGCTACCTATTATATGGATATGGTTGATCTGGTCCGTGATCTCCCGCTTGCTTATAAAGAATGCATGGTGTGCGGTATGTACGTCGTATTCCATGTTTCTATGTTCATGAGTAATCATGATTCTCTTGATAAATCATGTAAGTTAGTTCAACATTTCATTGTATTGTAACATAATGAAACATGTCGGAAAGAAACTCATAATCTAGCAATTGTCGTCTTATAAACCATTTTTATATGTCTCGAAATTGATTCTCATGAGCAGGCTAGATGTTCCCTCCCCGCCCCTTCCCCTCCCTCGTGCCCTTGAGTCAGACGTTCCAAGTTTAAAGCAACAGGCACACACACACCCAACTATCGGACAGATTGGACGAGCCTTATGTTATGTGAAGGCTGGAAAGAGCTCGGAAGCCAGGTTGTGTACAGCTCATGTAAAGTACGGTTCCGGACCGGTCAACAAACAAAATGTGTTACGAATATCAAGGCAATGATCCCAGCACAGTTCACAATGCCATTTTTCTAATTTCTCCAGCTATCTGCAAACGTACAAATAAATATTTGATCGAACTACCGTTTTCATTTTCACATTTCTGTCTCTCTCCTACTGACGCTGAAAAGACTTTGCTCGGTCGGCAAAGGCGCCAGGGCCAGAGGCTAATGCTTTCCCACATCATGCCGTACGCTCCAACCGCATGCACCTGGCCTTTGCTATCAGACACTAAATTTAGATACGTAAGACTCGACGTAACAGGGTCTGAAGTGAGGTGACTTTCTCGCCTCTCTGATATTTTTCATTCTCATTTTTCATGGTCATCGACTCAGCAGCGTTGGAACTTCGGCACCGCTTTCTTTTCCCTCTGACGTACTCTTTAAACGTTGAAAGGAAATAGCCTCTGCCTAAAAGCCTTTTCTGAAAAAAATTACTATCTATTCAAATTTTAAATTTAAATTTAAATTTAAATTTTCTTAAAAATATATATATTAGTACGATAATTTTATTTTTTATTAATAATTAAGTAATATAAACTAATAATAATACAAAATAAAAAAATATACAATAAAAAAGTGTAAATATTTTTTATTATAATAACAATAATAATGATGATTATAATAGAAATAATGCTAATAATACATTTATTGTATTTTTATATCATGATTTTCTTTTATATTGTATTATTATTCATTTATAATCTCAAGAATATTTATAGTTGGTATTATTTTGAAGGTTAATTGAAGGAAGTATAATTATTCTTCCATTTTTAATTCAAAAATCAATTCTCAACTTGATGAGTATAAGCATCCACCTAATACAGACTTGATGATTATCAAACATAATTTTATTCCTGAATTCCCAAATGGTTCCCATAATTGCAAATAAAAATTAATTGGTCTGGAGAGTGTAATTTTAACTAGTCCGTGTATGCTCAATTTTGAAGGATTGTCAAGGAATAATTAATAGCAAAGAAGCATACAGATATGATAGATGAAATCACAATTACTATCAAAGAGTTGATCAATCATCTGTGGATGGTATCCTTCTAGGCTTTCCTCCACCACCAAATGCCAAAAATAAAAACTTCCATATGCAAAAAGGGAACCTTAGAAAAAATAAAACTAGCTTCCATGGATTAGGAATCATAACAAAGAATAAAGGGATGGGGAAGAGAGCTTGATAGGATGAAAGGTGGAAGAGTTTTCAAATTTACACTTTAAATCCAATTATCCCAATCCTTAGCCTACAAAATAGAAGAGGTGAAGTACCTATGAGGCTTAGAGGAATTATTAAGAAAATAAGATTTATAGAAAAATAGGTTTTAGCTAGCAAGGTTCCAAATAATGTGTAAGAAGATGAGAAAGATATCTTATAATAAGCTTAGGGTTGGTGGAGTCCACCACTCTTGATAACTAAGAAATGGATTATTAGTTAGAAGTACATAAGACATGAGAGGCGGGAAAAATTCTTAGCCTTAGAGCAAAATCAACGAATATCTTTGGAGAATTTTGTAGATAGTTTTGCAATTCATAAGGGTAGCATGGGATTAGTTTGTATTGAAAAAATGTAGTATGGTAGATTATTTTGGAACGGGTAGCATTGGGAAAAGTGATAAAAAGGAAGAGGTTGGGTGGGTTTCTATCTTGTTTCTACTTAACCTAAATATAAATAAGATCCTTAGGATACTCACTTGGTCATGATTCAAGTGTTTATGGTGAGGCGTTTATTGTGATGGTAGGTTATGAATATCATATCATGTATTTTTCTTTCATAAAAGCCTTTAAGCTACAAACTTCATCAAGTGTCATTGAACTTGCTCTTATGCTTAATAATAAAAATGACGACATTAAAATGCTAAAAAAATGAAAAAAGTAAGAGACTTTAAGTAAAAGGATAATAGATCTTTGGCTAGCTAAATTTGTTGTTCTAAATTTCTTATTCTCCTATTATCATTCTCTCTTATCTTCAATACGAATTAGACATGATAATAAGGGGTGGATATTTTTTTGATAAGAGAAGCAAAAGTTGGGCTTCACCAAGGGTCAATTTCTTGGAAAGAAGATAGTAGCAACAAAACCATGTTCTAGTTATCAAAACTAGATTTCCTTCATGAAGATTAATATCCGACAGTTTTCCTCTATCTTCTAGTATTTTTCTTTATTGTAGTTGTTGTTTTATATAACCAACAGGTTTTAGGAGATAATTTTTCTGTAAAATCTTTTATGTATTTTTTTTGTTTTTAATAACTATCAACTAAGAATGAATTGAAGGCCCTATTTACTATACAATTATATCTTTCTAACAATTTTTTGAGGAAGGTTGCAAAACGAATAATTATGTCCACCTTGTAGCTCAAGTAGGATTGCTTATACAATACAAAATTGGTGACAAAGTATTTAGTGTTGAAGGGCAAGGTGAATGAGTTGAAATAAGGTAGGGGACATTCCTTGAAATCTTATCTTGATGAATTCAATTCAATTATGATATAATTGTAAAATATTGATGTAAAGATGATGAAGACATAGTTATTGAGTTGTTGTGTTATTTACTTTTTTATCACACACTTTTGTGATGCTATATTGTATGATAAAGATGAGTTGATCTTTAAAGAGATTAAGGTACCCTTGCTGCAACGATAATTGATTGAGAATCAATTAACTAGTGGCAATTCAAGTGACTCACATGATATGATTATTGTCATAATAAAATGTATAGATCAAATTCTAAAACTTAGTTTGAAAATATTATCAATCATCAAAGTTGCAAGAATAAAGACCACATTAGAATGTTTTCCCTAATGGAAAATCTATAGATAAATCCGATGAATCATCTAGCATAAAGAATAATGCTACAACAACCTTCGATGATAATGATTTTAATATGTTAACTACTAAAGATAGATAAACCAAAATGATCAATAAGTGAATTATGGACTTACATGGACCTACCATGTTTATCCTAACAAGAATTGGTTCCACATCTATGAAACAAATTTAGGTGGAGTAGTTTTGATGGGTAATGATGATGTGTACAAATTTTTTGGGATTGGGATTGTGAAGGTGATGATGTATGATGATATGGTCAAGAAATTATCTAATACTCGTCATGTCCTTGAGATGATCAAGAACGTGATTTCTTTTAGTATTGAGGATGGAACTATGTGGATTACTCAAAGGGGTCTTATAGCAATAAATGGTAAGAGGGTGGGGATTTTGTATGATCATAATAGTTCTATCGTTAAGGGTGTTGTTGTGAAGACATAGTGCATGTTTGACTCATATGTTTCTAGACTCTAGCACATACAATTAGTACATGCAAGTGTCAAAAGCATGACTAATTTCTCTAAAAAGGTCTTGTTGGATGGACAAAAGCATTGATATTATAGGTTTATATGAGTAGTGTGTGTTTATCAATTAGAAGCAGTTGAGCTTTTTAAAAACTACAAATTTTATGAAGGAACCCTTTGTTTATAACCATTCAGATTTGTTTGTCCTACAATAGTAAATTTCAAAGGTGGTTCATAAGACCTACTAACTTTTATTAATGAAATCTCTTTGAATATGTGGACTTATGTTATTAAAAATAAGAATGATATACTTGGTGTCTTCAGTGATGAAAGAAATTAATAGAGAAACACACTAGATAGAATATCAAGCGTCTCAAAACAAATAATGATTTAAGTTTGTGGAGTAGAGTTTCACATATTTCTATGAGAGTTATAATATTAGGCATCATAGTTATGTCAGAAGACCATAGTAGAATGAGGTCACTAATATTATGAGCATAGTCACTTGATGTATGTTATCACAAACTAAATTAGGTAAGGATTTTAAGGATAACATAATTCACATGGCAACAAACTTGGTAAATGGATCTTTTGATTGTTACATTGTGTTAAGGACACTAAATGAGGTATAGTTAGTATATATAGTACTCCAATTATTCAAACTTGCACATTTTTGGTTGTATTGCTTGTGTTTATGTTAATTATAGAAAGCTCAAATTTACATAAAAGAGGAATAATTTTCTTAGTTATACATTCAAAGTGAATGAGTACAGATTACGAGATCCAACTACATTCAAAAATCTGACCAAAAAAGATGTTGCCTTTAATGAGTCTGTATTCCTCTAGAAAAATGAGTCTTTCGCTAATAGATTTATTTAGAAGGTGTAGTAAGAAAATCTACATATTATGATGAGCCAGGTGGAGGTGAAGGTTGATTTGGATTAGATAGGACCTTTGATATACTTGAAGTGGATGGATCCAAGTAGCAGATGGAGCAAGGGGCATTGATTTAGGTAGACCATGCAAAAATATCAAGCTACCTTTCAGACATAATTTCAAAGAGTTAATTATTTAGTTATGCCTTATCTAATGTAAATATTAGTATTGATGTGCATGATCTAGTGTTCTACACAGACATCATTTCTAATGTTGATTATGTGGAGTGATATGCTACTATAAAGAAAGAGATGAAATCTTTATGGAAATATTAGATATCAAAACATGCGAAGGAACCAAGAAAGAAGAAAATTTATGGTTGCAAGTGGGTTTATAGGTTCAAATAGTGAATCAAGGTAGTTAGGGTTAAGGTTTAAAGCTCATTTAGTTACATATAATTTTAGTCAAATACTTAGTATAAACTACATTTTGGTATTTTCTCATGTTTTTCTGTGTACCTCCATTCATACATTGCTTGCACTTGTTGATCTAAGATAAGGAGTTAGAGCTATTGGATGTTACAATAACTTTTCTACATTGTAAGCTCAAGTATACACACGCGCGTGCGTGCCAAGTAGATGTTTTTATTTTTTTGTAGGCAAGAAAATTCATGTGTATTTATTAAAGAAGTCATTGTATGGCCGAAAGTAGTCTTCTAGGAATGATACAAGAGGTTTGATCAGTTTATGGTTGAACATGGATTCTCTATCATTGACTACAGTAGATGTGTATACTTGAAGGAAGTGAGTGATGGTTCTCTAGTGTATATTTTATTGTATGTCAATGATATGTTTGTGACAACATGGAGATCATTTGTGATCATAGATGAAACCATCTTTACTTATGATAGGAATAATATGTGAAAAAGGATGTGGAGGCATTTCATATAATGGATGCCAAGCTGGTTAACAATCCTTTAGCTACTCAATTCAGATTGTTTGCTTTAGATTACCCCAAATCTAAAGAATATGAGGAGTTAGTGGCCACAATTCCCTTCTCTAATTCTATGGGATGTGTGATTCATGGTTTGTACCGCACATTGTATCTCTCAATCTATGATTATTATCAGTAGGTATATGGGAAATCATAGGAAGACTCATAGGTAAGCAGTGTAGTGGATTCTAAGGTACTTGAGAATATAGCTTGTATGGAGTATAGGAGGTTAGCTGATGCATTGATCAGGTTTGTTAACTTTGATTTTTAAGAAGATCTTGGTAATAGAAGGTTAATAAGTGGTCGCATATTTTGTATTAGTTATTTTTCAAATGGATACAAATCATATTTGTAAGATGTGACTACATTGTCTACTACCGAGGGTGAATACATGGCTATGAATGAGGATTTTAAGGAAGTTGCATGGCTTAGAGGTTAATATGTAGTCTTGGGTTTGACTATGATGTTCCAATTAGTGGAAGTAGTAGTTAATTTGTTTTTGTTCGGAAAATAGTGAAAATTATTTATGATACATAGAAGTCCAAAAAACAAAAATATAATAATTGAGAATAATCTTTAGAGAAAGATAATCAAAATAGATAAGGATATTGATGACAAACGCTAATTATGGTTAGGGTTTTAAGGTTTATGGGTTCAAATTTGTGTGTATGATTGGGAATGATTATATGGATTTTAATTAATGAGATTAAGGATTAATTAAAGTCTAAAATGTGGATTGTAAATGGGTTTAATGGATGTTGCAAGATGTTAATGTTAGATTTTCAAACAATGGTTGAAGATGATGGCAGTGTTATGATTTTATGTGAATGTACGTATATGTGGAGGGGATCAACATGGATACGGTGATGAATTTAATTGTTTATTTTTGGTATAGAACTCTATATAATACCATAGTGGAATATATATGGGGTTTATAAATTCACCACTCACAGATAATTAACAAAAGTAGAGAAGAACTCTCATAAAAATTGATTGAAGATTTAACTTCTAATTCTCATTCAACTCATGTAAAAACCAACGTGACTTACATGAAGATTTTATAACTGATTGATGCTGAATATTAAACACTAAAGATATGATAAAAATAAAAAAAATAAAAAAACACACAAAATCATGTAAATCATATAAATCACGCTCACAAAAGACATAACTACATCTACTAACCCTACTCTTCAAAAAACATTATCATTATCAAAAACCTAAATAATTAATGACTAAATAATACCAATTAAAATTTTAAATGATAATGAATTTATTCTCATGTGAATTACATATGACATTCATTAAAATTTAAATTCCCTCAGTTTCCTCTTTTAACCCAATTAAGCCCATATGTATTCCTTTGATCCAATTATTCAAAATAGCCTTATATAATGGGTCATATAAATTCATTCTCTTGGATTCCCAATTCAGTATAATGTGTAGGAATTGTAGGACATACCCCTACATCAATCTCCCCTTTTTGGGAAGAATTTTTCCTTAAATCTCCATGATTGGTCTTTTCCATACTCTTGAATGCCATCTTCATAGTAGCCTTACTGGAAATCCATTCCAAACCTTCTTCAAAAAAGTATTTATATTTTTATTCATATTAGTAGTTAGATACCCTTGTTTAAGATCTTTGGCTATCAAAGTGTAAGATCATCCTCCCTTAGGTGTGTCTTGAGACAATGGCTTCAATTTGTACCTGTTGTCATCATTGCAAACCACGTACTCATTAAACATGCCATTATAAGTAACATGCCTATTAAATTTACATGGTCTTATAAGCAGCATATGGTATGCATCAATAGGTAACACACTACAAAGAACATCATCCATATAGTTACAAACCTTAAATAAAACCTGCAATTGCTTCTTCACTATCAGTCCTTTGTCCTTTCAAAGCCATTGAAGTGTGTAAGGCGTAGGATGATTTTTATTGGACAATTTAAACTTATTCACCATGTGTTCAATAACCACACTAGCACATGGCCCACTACCAAAAATCACCTTACATATGATATCACCAACTTTACAATTAGTCTTTAATTTTTTTTTTCATGTTGATGACTATAATCCTTTTTCTTCACTTGTAAGAGTCTTTGCAAAGCCATGAACTCTTTCCATCCTTATCCATAGGCACTTTCTACAACATAAATACTTTTATCCTCCTACTCTTCCTCACTCTATAAACAAAAATCCATAATATTAGTCTCCCTTAAATCCAAACCCTTTTGAGTAGGACAATCTCTAACATAATGTTCATAACCTCTACACTTGTACCATTATTTACCAATATTCGTATATTTATCCTTCTCCATTCATTTAATGTCCCATTGCTTTAAAACCTAATATATTTAGGGTTTGTGTTTAATTATATTAAAAATATCTTATTTTGTGCATTTATTACACCCTTTGATGAGAAAGAAACATTTTGTTTTTGTTTCCTACCTCATTCTCACAAGTTCCTTTCTATGAGACCTTCTAGGTCAATTTTAGATGTCAAACTTTTTCAAGATCATTTTATTTTGTTATTTATTGAACATTTTAACTTTTTATGAGTCTCCTAATCTTTTATTAAATTTTAATCAATTTTCTCTATGAAAAATTATTATTCATACTTCATTTAGTTTTTTTATATGTTTTTAAGCCATAAAATGGCTCTTTCAACTATATATAGTTTATGAAAATTTAGGGACCGCTATATTTCAACATTTACAAGGTAAAAATGGATTGTAAATATTCGGTGATTATTTTTATGGATTTTGGAATTTGTTCCACCCTTTTTAGAGATAAATTGCTATTGAAACTCATGTTTTGGCACCCCTAACTATTCTAACTTTTGTGAAAATTCATCTTATCCTTCTATGTGTTATAACCAAGCCAAATCAATGTAAATGATCAGCCTTGGCTTTCAACACTCCACCTCCACCATAAAATATCTACAACTTTGTTATTTTACCATTTTAACCTTATACACTTCATTAAGCAACTTCAAATTTTCTAACTTAAACCTACACACGTGATCTTATACATTTAGCATCATCTTCTACCTTGTAAAGTCTTCCTTCGTATTCCCTATTCCGATGCATCACCACCAGACCAAGTACTTCCTTGTGCCACCACCACAACCACCACCTTCAATCTTCTTCTTCTTCTTCTTCTTCTTCTTCTTCTTCTTCTTCTTCTTCTTCTTCTTCTTCTTCTTCTTCTTCTTCTTCTTCTTCTTCTTCTTCTTCTTCTACTACTACTACTACTACTACTACTATTATTTTGAACTAGGGATCAATTTGTTGGTATTTTAAATTTTAAAAAATAGATTAATCCCTGGTGATTAGGATAAAACATTCCTATTTTTAAACCGTGGGATTTCTCCATCTTTTTGGATCATTAATATTAGGTTTACACATATTTGCGATAAGTAGATAGAATGATGTTATTTAGCATAATTATTTGCATTAATAACTATTTGTGTTAATATGCAAATTATGCCATGCTAGGGATTTTTATCCCTTGAGTGCTAGAGATATTTTCTATGAGTAGATAGGTTGTATTTTGTAAATTATCTTTCATATATAGCATGTTATGATTCATGTACATCTTTATACTTATATTTGTGAATGTAATCTTTAGGCATTTTTCATGTGTTCTTTATGTTCTAGCTATTGTCCAACATTTTCTTGACTTAATGGCCTCTAAACACCCTCAATAGAGTTTAATCCAATTTTAATCATGTTTTCAAGATAATTAATCATAAATTTGACCCTTTTACCCTAAAAAGCTTTTAGCATATTCTAAGATCAAATTTTAACTATTACCCTTTGACCACTGAACCTCAAAATAGTAATCAAGCATGAATAGTATTACCTAATAACTAATATTTTTTATTTTTGAATTTAAGTTTTTTGATATAAAATGATGTATTTTATTGATCATTGAATAGTATTTTATGAATAGTATTTTTTCCCAAAAATTGGTGTAATACCTTTTTGGACATGATTAACTATGTTTTTTTTTCTCCTTAGCAAAAAATTGTCCTTTTTGATTAGTTTTGGGACATAAGGTTTAAGGTCCTAAAATGGTATTTTTGTCATTGACTAACTAAATAGATGAATAGTAAGTTAGGTTGGAATTTAGGGTCTTATTAACCTAAGTTTGATTTTTATATTTTTAGGAATTCTTACTTGAATGAACTACTTTTGCAAGTTTAAATTTATTTCCCTTGGATTCTGGCCTTTAATTTGGTTTTTTCCTAAAGACTTTTGAGGTATCTTTTAATTTATGATGATCCTTTAAATCAATAATTTTTTTGGGTGATCTATGATCATTCCTAAGGGTTTCGTGTTAACCTTAAACACTTATGTGATATGTGTATTATCTACTCTTTGAGATACATTTGATGTTAACATAAAAAACATAGTCATATGGACTTATTGTTTCATGTTTCCATAAAACTCTAAGGGATACTAGTCGTATAGTTGCTTGATGCCATTTCTAATCTATAAGGAGTGTGCACACTTAAGGATTAGGATACTTTTCAATAGGTTATCTTATACAGAGTCTATTAGTAGTGGACGAGATGTCTAGCCTGAGGTGGTACGTTACAGTTCCAGGCTAGACAAACATTGGATTCCCTACACAAACCCCTCAATGTAGATGCTCACTTGTGGTTGAGAGGGATACTTTTTTGGAATATTATTTGTACCATTATATTTTCTCTGTTTATGGTAAGAAAATGGACTCTCTATATGCTTTAGATTTTATACCCTAATTTTTTTAGTGTGATGCACTTAATATTATGATTGTGACTTAACATTTCCATCATCCTTTGCCTTAACATTTCCTTAGTTGTTTTCTTACATTCTAGCCATGTGTTATTCTTGGTTTTTAGGAGAGTTTCTGATGGTATTGGAGGAGGATACTTAGGGTATATTCTTACTTAGAGACTAATGGCGGTTAGTTAATGATACTTGCCATGATTTAAGGGTTTAATGCTATATGTAACTATCATTATATGTATGACTCATGTTTTGGATGTCATATTATGATATTTTTGTATTATGTTATGGAAATATGAACATTAGGTGGAAGCATGGGCCTGCGTGTTATTACTTAAGTAAGCTTTGCCTTATAAACCTAGTATATTGGCATGATCCATTATCTTATTTGTGTTATGAAGCAGCGTTGTAAATATGGATAAGTATTATCATTAATGATATATGTTGGAGGTTGGACATCATTAATGTTAGGACTTGTAGGATTTTTTATGAAAGTTTAGATGTTTTGGTTATCTTAAGGGTATTTGGGGCATTTCATGATATTGTGGAAAATACATATGACATGGTAATTTTGAGGATTTTATAATGTATCTCATGAATCATATGATCAAGTGGAGGTTTAGTGAGGAATAAGTTATCAAAAAAGAGGCTTTGAGTAATTTACGTAGGATAGTAGTATTTTGGTTAATAAGGGTTAAAAATGAAATTTTGATAATTCTAAAGTGATATTGGTTAAAAATATGCAAAGTATGTTATGTGAAATACTTGGGCTAATTCTAAGCAGCATAAGTCTAATAAAATGAGAAATTTTCTTGAATTGAGAATAAGAACCCTATAGGCAAGCTTGATATCATATGTGGAAGATGTTATAGTTACACCTTTATTTTTAGATATGTTGTAGATAATGATATATTAGGAATTTGTACTAAATTTGGTGGTTATATAAGTCTCATAGAAGATGTTATGCTTATCTTGTGAAATGATTATTTTTTAGGGGAACTATTATCACTCACCTTAAAGTATGACCCAAACAACTTCTGGTTGTGTTCTATTTTCTTTGTAAATGTGTGATAGGCTTGTATGACAATATCAAGATAATCAACAGTCTAATATGACATTAATATGTAAAGTGAAAGATCACCTAAATTAGGGTTGATTATAATAGACAGTTCCATCGAATAAGAATAGTGGCCAAAAGTATTATGCTCTAGGGTTGTATATGTTCATTCCATCGGATGAGAATAGTGGCTAAGAGCGTTATAATCTGGGGTTGTACTAATCTATTCCATCATACAAGAATAGTGGTTAGGAGCGTTATATCCTGAGGTGTACAAATCCATTCCACCAGACAAATATACTAACCAAGAGCATTATGCCCTAGGATTGATGTTATTTTTGATACTATTCTAATGTTTATGAATAGTAGATTCCCTAAACTCAAGAGATTTAATAAATGACAATGTATAATCACCTAACATTGAAATCCTTTGATTCCTATCCGAATACCTCTCATGTTTTGAATTAATGTGCATGATTAGTCCTTTGACGTGTCATTATGAGTTATGCATGCCCTTGCTTGTGACTATATTGTTACCTTACTCAATACGTAAGTATTTACTATTCTTTCCACGGGTAATGCTCATTCACATGAGCAAAGGAACTAGATTTTATTATGCAGGTTACTGAGGATTGTCTTGATGATTTCACTACTTTTGGTGCATTGTGTGTGGAGGAGCGATTATATTTTCTTTTGGGGTTTAGATATAGAGTTCATGTTATCCGATAGCTAATTTTTGTTTGAATACATTTCAGACTCTAAGTTTCATTGGATCCTCTTTTTGTTGTATTTTATTATTCTATACTTAGAGTTTAATCTCCAACACTTATTTAAGTTTTATAAAAAGTTCCTTCACTCTCTACTTATCTTATTTAAATTTCTAAATAATTTACCTTATATTTGATGTAAGGATGGTATAGTAAGTTAAACTTATGTTGAGTACAACAATAATATCCAATTTCCTTATTGTTATGCTTTCGCTTAAACAAATTTTTTTAGTAGTAAAGTTTGGGGGTGTTATAAGCCTATTAAGCCTCATTATGTTTGGAAATTTGGGAGGTAAGTTGTCGATGTTGATTCATCAAAGCTTTAAAATGTTATTATTTATCAATGATTCCTTGCACTTTGTGCCCTCCAAGGCTCATTAATTTCAAATAATCCTTATCCTCCAATTTGTGATGAAGATCTTCTAGTTTGGAAGGTTCTTGATTGAATATTGATAGAATCTTGATGAGTTCTTGATAGAATTGGATAGAAAAAAATGCTACCTTTGGGCATTCTTCTTATCGACATGTGTTATGGTGGGTATAAATAGGCCCTGATGCCACTTTAATACATAGGAGAATCCCACACAACTAAAAAAGAACATTTGAGAACAATCCTTATAGAAAATGAATCAAAATAGATGAAAATTTTGATGATAAACACTAATTAGGGTTATGGTTTAGGGGATTTATGGATTCAAGTTTATGTGGATTATTGGGAATAAATCTATGAGGTAATTAATTACGGTTTAATTGAAGTGATTAAAGATTAACTGAAGGCTAAAAATGTAGCTTAAAATTAGGTTAATGGACATTGCAAGATGCTGGAGTTAAGGTTTCAAACAATGGTTGAAGAAGATGGTGGTGTTATGATTTTATGTAAATATGTGTGTGTGGTAAGGGGATTAATGTGGCTATGGTGATGAAATTAGTTGTGTAATTTTGTGATATAACTCTATACCAGTCCACAAAAGGAAAGATATAGAGGGTTTCAAATTTTATCACTCACACATAATTAACAAAAGTAAAGAAAAATTCACAAAGAATTCAATTGAAGATTCAACTTCTAATTATCATTCAACTCATGTCAAAACCAACATGACTTACATGAAGCTTTTATATTTGATTCACGCTAAATCTTCTACACCAAAGACATGCTAACAACTATAAAGAAAAAAAAAAACACACACACACACACACACACACACAAATCTTTCAAACCTATAACACATACAAAGCCACACAAAAGATAAAACCACACTCCAAAAGTTAGAACTATATTAACTAACCTTAATCTTCCAACAATGTGATAATTCTCAAATAAATAATTAATTATTGAACAAGACTAATTAAAACCATTCTCCCCATGAGAGAGAGGTGCTTCTCATGTGTGTAGCATATGATCTTCATATAACTTTTCATAATTCCTTTAATGTCCTTTTTTAACCCAGTTAGGCCCATATAAATTCCTTTGGATCCAATTCTTCAAAATAACCTCTTAATGGGTCCAATAATTTTATTAGCTTGTCTCCCAAATGTAGGGTAACATGTAGGACAATCCTCTACATCATTGAATGAAAAGCATTGATATTTGTTACCATGTCATACAAGATACTATTGCTACAAGCAAGGTTGTATGGCTATTGTAGACAATTCAATTATTATTCGAGGGAAGTTATTGACTATAAACAAGTTCAAGCATTGCTTATACTAGGTTGGTGTTCATATGTCATAAGTCCTTCAGGAGCATGTATTTTTTTTAATGCTCGTGCACTCTTGTTGCTGGTTGTCCCAAATACTACATCAAATATAGAGAATTGTAAGCTTGTGACTTGTATTTTATGTGTATTTGGTGTGGAGTGTTATGTGTAGAAGTTTGAAGAGGAGTGCAAGCTTGAGCAAGAAACATTAGGGCATATTTTGGAAATATGAGTCATATTTTTTTACATGAGGTGTCTCAAACAAAGACGAGAGTGGAAAACAAATATACAAGAGTCCCATATTTATTTATATGTATGGGCTATATTTGGTATTTGTATTCTACGCCACCTTAAACCCCATTATACTACACTATGCTGCTACAAATTTGATGCAAACGAACTCTATTTTGTGGCCACTACTTCTCTTATAGTTACTCTTGTATTTTTAGATTTATAAGAGAAAGAACTTGTCGTATCGAGTGATTTTTGAGAAATATTGATTAATTCCCCTTATAATTTTTGATTTTACATGTATTAAGATCATTTGTTTTTAAGTTGTGCTTGAATGATTTTCTCTACTGAACCTTACAAATCTTAAATTTATGAGGTTTAATAAGATATGGTCCTTGTAGTGTTTTGTTGTCACAGTTTTTTGGAATGTTTCCTAGCCTAGACAAACATTTTGCTTGGTTTCATTTGTTTTATTTATTACGTAGAAGTATGTTGATACAAGATTATCCATTTGTTCTAGACTTGATCTTGTCCTATTTATCAATAATAAAAAATCATATGTTCTATATTAGTTCCCGATTAATTCTTTTGAGTTATATCGTTATCTAATTATTGGTGATTTAATTAAAATCATTTGTAATTTTGACTTATTGGTAAATTATAACCGTCTAATAATTTACGGAGACCAACTTATGAGTATTATAATTTCATGTGCAAATAGAAAATTTTCCAAGAAAAATTGTCTTTATGATTTATTTTATTTTTTTTAGACTTTGAAAGCCTATATTTTCCTGATGAAATCAACTATGGATGGTCAAAAACAAATTCGTGTTCACATATGGTTATTGCAATTTTTAGATTTCATAACAGTATATATGTGATACGTATTAATTTTGTTTTGTATTGATCGAATTGGATAAATGCTTGTCTTCCCTTGGATTCTCAAATAAGCATGCTGCTCAGGCCGGAATGCTGAATGATCACGACTCGATGCTGCTCAAACACATGCGTTTTCATGTGATGAATTGCTCGTTGTATTTAGGACAGTTGGCATTACGCGAGTTGTGCGGTCGAGTCTTGTCATTTGAACAGCTACCATTATTATACTTTTGGCGCCACTGATTGTGAGTCGCCGTTTGCCTCCAAGTGTTTTGTATTCATCTTCACATGGCCCAGACGGGCATAATATTCCGCGCTTGCTAGCTTATCTAGGTTTCTTTGGTACGCTCGAATCTTCACTCGGTGCAAAATTTGGCGAAAATGAGACGTATATGGCGGAGAAAATCTTGGAGAGCAAAAGGACGACGCAACATTTCAATTAGAAAATATTAAATTTTAATGGGTGAGGTTTAAGCAAATAATTAAATATTAATTTTTGGATGCGAGAAGTTTTATATTTAAATATATTTTTTCCTCTCTTAATATCAAAATATATTATAGTGATTATAATAAATCATATATTATTTTATACACACGTTTTAAAGTGATATTTTTTTTGATATAATATTTTATATATCAAAAAAGAAGAGAATTATTTATTTACCGTGGCAGAAATATGTTTTGGATATTACAAACCTTACACTCAATATTTACATGGCACATTTTCAAAATTAGTTATATAAATAAATAATTTATGATACAAAAGGCTAGCTAAACAACTAGTTTAATTTCACATCTACCTTAATAATTATGTATCAATCCACCATTGCTGAGCTGAGCAGGATGTTTCCTACTTATAGTCCCACAAAAGAGACGCTAAGTTTGGTCCTGGCTTCTCTGCATGGATACCGGCTTCTCCTCCTCCGCTAGTTTCATTTTTTATTTTCATCATAACCGACAACCACCACCTCCACCTGCGGATGTCACCGGAGAATTACCGAGAAGGCACAAATACCACCGTAGCGTCGTCCAAAATTTCCAACAATCCGAACAAAAATCCATGAAAAATCTTCCAGCAGACAAAACGAATATAAAATCCAGGAAGAGAAGACCAAAAAAAAAACATCCAACCAAGCCAAGCCAAGCCAAATCTGATAGCTCGCCAACAAAATTTCTAACATCTTAACTGTGTGGAAATAATTCAAGTTCAATTTAAATTCTGCCCATCATGCAACAACACGGCATTAGATACTGTTGATCACTTGGCGACACTAGGCATGAACTTTGTTGTAAATATTAGTGTACAATCGTACATGAGCAGGGCCGGGCTGTTTCTCAAGTTGTGATAGAATATCCTCCATGACTTTTAACGTTGCAGTGGCTAGTTATGGGACAGAAATACTCGCTGGTTAGAGTATACTATGTACACTATTCTTATAAAAGGCAAACAATCTTATTTCCCAAAAGAAAAATGAAAAAGTGTAAACGGAAATGCTTTATGAAAATTATAAATGTCATTTTTGAAAGGACTGGGATTTGGGAAGGCAATTTAGAAAGCACAAAACACTTTATTGCTAGTTTGGCATAGGGTAAAAGGGGCAAAAAAAATTACCTAGATATTTTATATTTATTGTATAATCTAATTAAAATGAAAGAAATTTTTTTTCAAATAAATATCTAGTTTATATCTTAATTTGATCCAAAATAGGTATTTTATCAAAATTACTTTTATTATTTATAAAGATTTATTATAGAAAACCAAATGATTCCTTAGACAATCAATATAATTTTCATATATTGAACTAATACATTTTTGTTTGAAAAAAAAATAATAATTGGTTTTAGAATTACATATTTTAATTGTAGTTTTCAAAAAAAAATATTAATTTTAGTAAATTAATACTTAAATGAAGTAAAGCAATCAACATCAATCAATCAATCAATCATGAACAACAACAACTTGATCAAATTATACCTTAATGACTCAATATATGAAGTTTAGGTTATATTTGATTATGATATCATTTATATTATAACTTCATTTAAAATGATGTGGCTTATTAGTGTAAAAAATCTAAAAAATTTCCATTCAGAAAAATGCACAATATAACTATAAAATATACAATATAGGCCTAAGTTTTTATAATTGCACAATATAACCTTTATAATTTAGGGTTACACATCAACTAACCTTACAGCTACAATATCTATTAACTAGCCATCAAAATTCCAAAAAAAAAATTACCTTGCAAAATGATAATTTTACCCTCACCTTTTTACTCATCATCCCACCTCCCACTGACTCACACTGTTAGGATAACAGCTTCACGGGCTTCCCAACCTCAACTTGGGAATGGAGATGATATCATTCCTCCAATGTTTGATGACTCACTTGCATCTGCTTATGTTCCTCTGTCTACTAGTGAGTTAACTTCTATTGATGTTTCTTCATCATCTACTGCACCTCTTCCACCTGCTACTTAGGGTAGAGTGGTTGTGGTCGGTATTCAAGACTTATACGGATGTACATAATGTTGGACACTAGATTAGTAATCATTTAGACACTACCACGGAAAGGGGTTTTAATAACGGTTATTTTATAGTTTTAATAACGGTTTTCAACCGTTATTGAATCGCCCGTTATTAAATCTTTAATAACGGTTCATAACCGTCATGAAAAATACACAAAAACCCGCGAATATATGCGTAAACTTCATATTTAATAACGGTTTTTACTTAAAAACCGTTATTAAAACTCAGTTTTTAATAACGGTTGTGATGAAAACCGTTATTAAAAACGTAGGTTTTAATAACGGTTCTTATGAAAAACTGTTATTAAAAAGTGGAGTTTTAATAACGGTTTTAGAAGAACCGTTATTAAAACCTACGTTTTAATAACGGTTTTTATAAGAACCGTTATTAAAACTCCATTTTTTTTTTGCAGTTTTGTTCCTGCTCACATACACAGTTACCAAATCTGTATGTTAAAACAATTACCAAATCTGCAATGTAAAACAACATCAATTCATACCAAATCTGCAATCACACCATAATTTCAATCAATCTATAATTGGTATGCATGTCTCAATACACCAACTATACTTGCAATAAAATTAGTGGGCATACCACAACTTGGTAGCTCTACACCCCAAAGTAAAGAGTTCACATATCTAGGCTGGTAGACGAAATACAAACCTAAAAATGCATGTAGAATATATAGATCGCTACCGAATGAATGAGTGCACGTGCTTGGCCTCTAACTTCATCAATTTGATCAACATTATATTGCTGGCCTCGTGCATAGTCATCAGTAAAAAACTACAACACTCATGTTTCAATTAATATACGGTTAGCCATTAGGTATGTCATGATTCATTAATAGAAAAATATGAAAAAGCAAACATACATGGCTTGGATCTATGTTGACCAATCTATTCTAGACTATAAGATCCATTGCTCGTCTTCTTCACTTGAACCCTTAAAAACTTCAATTTCATCATCATCATCATCTAAGTTCCTTTGTCTCGAAGATCTTCAATTTTGGAGGTACCTAAAGCTCTTATCTCATCCATAATTACAATAAAGAGATAAACAATAGAGGAAAAACAATTCTGATAAAAGTAAAAACTAAAATAAATGAAAACATGTATTACCCTACATACAAAATAATACAAAGGTAGGCAACATATGTTACCACTATAATCAAGAGGTTATATAACACCATCATACCCTAAAAAGGTTGTATCACAAAAAAATCTAAATTTAGAGGCCAAAACGGCCTTTTTTGGGGTCCGATATTGGCCAAACCGGCTGTGCCGATTTTATACATCGTAGATCTCAAAAAAATACCCAAAATAGCCTCCTAGATCACCTAAATCCGAGGTCGCATGAAAAAGTTATGACCCTCCAAAGTTTACAGTTGAGAATCTAGCTCTAAATAACCTCAATAATATCTTCTCTTTTGTTTATTATGGTTGTAGCTCTAAATAATGTTGAATCTATATTCTCCATACAAACAAATACAACAATAATATGTAAAGCTCTCGGCCAACACATGCATTTGTTAATATATAACAATAACGCAACAAATTCAACAACAAACAGCAAAATTTTCAGCCAACACATTCAACAACACATTTTCGAACGAAACCCTAGCGACAGACATGCATTTATATAAGTAGATAAAAAGTTACGGAGGAAGAATAAACACATACATAAAGTGTGCTAGCTACAAACACGACGGTCAGAATGTTGAGAGAGGCAAGGGCTTCAAACACGACGGAGGATGAAGGTGCAAGTGCTAGCTAGCTTCGGAACAATGGCAGAGGTGTGGCGGTACGAGGGTTTCCTTTACTTGAGAGGAGCCTGGTGGTGCGAGTTGGCGGTGCGAGGGTTTGCAAGGAGAAGGAAGGAGAGCAAGAGAACGAAAGTGCAGAGAATCTGAAAATTTTGGCACAAAACAGAACCAAGCGAGAAATAAAAGTTTGATTTTGGGGTTTTAATAACGGTTCCTGAGAGAACCGTTATTAAAACATCTTTTAATAACGGTTCCTGGAAGAACCGTCATTAAAAGCTTCTGACTTTTGACAACGGTTCTAATATGAACCGTTATTAAATCCTCTTTTAATAACGGTTTATATAAAACCGTTATTAAAACATCCGTCCAAATTTTAACGTTGCCCTTTTAATAACGGTTTTTAACTAGAACCATTATCAAAACTTCCCGCCGATCAATTTTCACGCGTTTAACAACGATTTTCGAACTACCGTTATTAATGTCCCGTTATTATTTCCTGTGTTTGTAGTAGTGAGAGGTGCAAGGTAGTGTTAGAGTTAGATATGCATGCAATTCATTCCACATTTCATCTGAACTTTCATCCACATCACCAAGATTAGTAACTAGAAGAGATGGATATAGATCGAGATGTTAGGATGGTCAATGAGCCTAAAGTAGGTATTGATGAGGTAGAGATTACAAAGGATGCTGCTAATCCAGGAACTGAATCTGAATGTACATTGACTGATGATCCTCCCCCATCTAATTTAGTTGCATATGAGTCACTTACCCAAATTACTCAGATAGCTCAAGATACTATAGAGCATGAAGGCTTTGAGGGCACAGAAAGTGATAACATAGAGAGTTTTAATCCACTATCCATTGGCATAGCCTTACCATCGGATTCATCATCCTCTGTTGTTCCAAGCACCACTGGTGCTAATCAAGGCTCTATATTGTCCTCGGTCACACTTGTATGTGGGCTACACGTCTTCTTTTTGTTTTAAAAGTTATACATGTTATGATTGTAATTTGTTTAGTAATATGAACTCTAATGTGCATAAATGGATGGTAGCTCTTATACTTCATTTATATTTTGATCGATGATAAATGACATGATTCTATTTTGTTATATGTTATTTTTTACTAATTTTTCTTTTTTACTCTGATTCATGCTAACAATACATATCAATCGAATGTTGAATTTTTATTGAGATAATATGCATATTCTCATGGGGATAATCCCTTTATGCTTTTCACTTTCATTTTTATTTTAATGCACTTGTAAAGGGGGGTTCTTCTTAGGTTTTGGATTGTTATATACTTTGAATGGAGGTTTCTTCCATATTATTACACCTACTCGCCTTTACAAAAAGAGAGAGAGAATTCCAAAATCAAATTAAAAGTTGCAAACGATATGGCATAAGATTTCATTTTCATTTAATGCTTATAATATATCCTTAATGTATGCATTTTCACACTCTGTGGTTGTCATCATTAAAAGGGAGGTGAATGTTGACCTCCTAGTTTAATCAATATCATTATCCTTGTTTTAATGATAACAACCATGAACTAGAAATGTTAGATTAAGCATGCATGTACACAATGCTCATAAGGATAATAAACATAAACCCACTCAAACTGTCCCTCAAGTGTGAGGCTTATAAGAGCAATCAAGTTTTCAAAATTACTTATTCAATCATTCTTTCAAATGGAATAGTTAATAGAGTAATCAATTTTTTAAGCACAAGAGATGATTATATCTAGCTGCCTAATGACTCAAGCCTCAAGGTTTAATCTTTAAGTCTTAGGATTTTCCTTATAAGGTTGTTGTTGAGCATTTGCACTTTTTTTTTATCTCATGGAATGTTTCAAAATCTACTTTGTTTATGCTTGTATACTCTTAGTTGGTTTTAATTTTCAAATCATTTTTAAGGGTTTTGCAAAACTATGGTTCCAACTGGGATTAATCAACTGATTTGTGTTTTTAATCCAATACTTTAACTTTTCAAAAACCCTAGCAATCAATCAATTGGTTCCCTAGGAACTTTTATCTTATTGAGGAAACTAACTCGAATTTAACACATCAATTGGTTTCCAATATATGAATCAACTAGTTTATCAAACCAATCAACTAGTTTACTCAATCAGATCAATGGTTAAAAGCTTTTGGAAATTAATTTTTTTCTTTGACTTAAAACATCGAATGGTTTCTAAAATTAACTAACTGGTTTGTCTAAGAATTTTATGAGTTAAATTGTTTATAATATTGTTTATGTATTGAGTAAAACACGTTGATCAATTTCTCCAAACAGATCGATTGGTTTATATAAACCAGGCCATAGGTTTTCTCAACATTTGATGAGTTTTCAATATGTTCAAGGACCATAGGCGTATTGCTTAAAACAATCAAATGATTATAGTAATAGTAACATTTTTAATTAGGTCAAAAAATAATCAATTTATAGGCTATACCAACCAATCAACTGATATCTTTAGCTAATCAACTAATATGTGTTAAACTCTAATAATTATGTTAGCTATTTGCAAACAAAATAATATACTTTTTGCCCTAATGACTAGTTTGTTTTCTCATGGTATATATAAAATTTTTAAGCAGATTAAAATACATATTTTGAGCTCTAATTAATTGCAAAACTCATTTTATTTTCTCTATCTCTTGCAATTAATTCTCAACTCTCATTTTTTATTTTTTTTAGAAAATTTCATAAGCGTTCTTACTCACTACAACCAAGCTAAAGTCTATCTTTAATTGTCAAATATCATTTTTCTAGCTAGATTACATTCCATAAAATTATTCTTACACTTTTAGATATGCAATTTTTGTGAGGATTATTGTAATCACAACACCCTTCATCAAAAATTATTATTAAGGGGTTATGAGAGTGTATATCATTTTTGAGAGATTCTGAGTGTAGAACCTATGGAAGATAAATACGTTGACTTGTGAATTTATCTTGTAGAAGTCATTGGAGCTGTGGATTCTTAAAATTATGGCAAAATAGTTAATAAACTCGTCATAAAAATTTTCAAAAATCCGAAAGGGAAAGGATTTTGATAGTGGATGTTAGGGGTATTCATGGATCAAATATCTAATAAAAAACATTGAATATTTGAATGATGAAATAACCATAAAAAAGCTTCAAATATTAGTAATTTTATAACGGATACCAAATAATCCATCGGATTTTCAATACTTTCGAGTAGGTCACAAATAAAAAATATCAAATGAAAATTTATTTGATAAAAAATAATAAATCAATCTAATTTGAACCCATTTGATCTAATAATTTGATTCAAGTCTTAAATTACATTATACTCGATTATTAATTCCAAAATTTGAATAATATTTAAATATTTAATAAAAATAATAATTAAAAAGTATAAATTTACTTACAATAAATAAAATTAAAAAAGGAAATATAATTTATAAATATATACAGCAATATTTGCAAATTATCTATCTTGATTAAATTTTCTGCCATTAACTCTCTCTTTTCAATGCACACAACAATGTTTATTTTATATAACAATAAATTGTTATATATAATAAAATGTTATAAAAAAATAAATACTTTTTAGAATGTATATGTATATAATATATCAAATCAAATATCAGATTTATATGACTTTTTTTAACCAAATATGTTATTTGATTTGAAAAAAATGGATCAATTACTTGATTTTTTAAGTTAGATTGATTCACATATCATATTAGTTTAATATATGTCGAATAACATGAACAACTCTAGTGAAAATAGAGAAATAAATTTTTGATTGTCTTTACTCAAATCAAGTGTCAATTTTTATTTTTCAATTATATTCTATCCAACCCTATTCACCCTCTCCATGATTCTTATACCTACCTTCTATTATAATTTATGATAAAATGTTATTCAACCAACATGTTAAAATATGACAATATATACTATTTAGTATTTTTTTTGTAATCCATATTTATCATATTTAATTTTAATTAATAATGTTATTGAATTAATAATAATATGTGATAAAAACATCTTATTTATGTATTAAAATTGTTGAAATAATAATGATGTTTGAAAACTCATCTTATTTGAAATAAATTGATTTATATTGATCTTTTTTTTAACATATGACATATTAATAAGACATAGTCTTATAATTATTTTTTATTTCTTTATAAAATTAATCTTATGGATTTTTTATTAATCATTTCGTAATACCAGCATGAATTAAATCAAGCTTGTTTATTAATTATTCACCTAAAATTATAATTAACATTGTGTGTAATAATTACTTATTAATAATTATAATTAATATTATTCTTATAAATAATTTACATATCATTAAAATAAAAAGTAATTATATTCATTAAATATTTATAATTATGATTAATAACACTTTTATTAATTATTAATTTATAGTTACAATGAATATTATCCTTATTAATTTGCTAATTTATACTATAATTAATATTTTTTAAATTGATAAATTAATTATAATTATTTCTATTGTTAATAATTATTAATTCATAATTAAAATTAATAGTAACATTATTAATTAATTATAATTACAATTAATATTATTTATTTTGAATATCAATTTACAATCAAGATTAATAATATTTTTTGTTAATTATCATAATAATATATATTATATTAAATATTTCTTTATAATTATAATTATAATTAAATTGTTTAATGATGATTAATATTAATCTTATAAAAAATTAATATATCATTAAATTTAATACTTTTTCTATTGATTAATAATTTGTAATTATGACTAATAATAACACTATTAATTACTAATTTATATTGATAAGAAATATTATCATTTTAAATTTGATAATAAATTAGAAATAATATTTTGAAATAAATTAATGAGTTTTAATAATGATTAACATTATTTTTAATATTTATTAATTTATTATTACAACTAAAAGTGCAATTTTAAATTGATTATTTATATTTATAATTGATATTTTTTCACTCTTAAGTTACAATTACAATTAATAATATTTTTAGTAATTATTAATTTATATTTATATTTATATTTGTAATATATACTATCCTTATCAAGTTCCTATTTAAGATTATAATGAATTTTTTTGCTTTATATATTAACTGTAATTATGATTAATAATATATTTATTATTTATGATTTTCTTTCAAAAACTATGATTGTTATTATTGATTAATTAATTATAATAATAATTTATAGTATTTGTATTGATTATTTTAATAATTATTAAGATTGCTAATATTTTATTAATTAAAATTTATAACTATTATCATTATTATTATTATTTGGTATATTTATAAGTAGAATTTTTTTAATAATTATGATTAATATTATTCTTTAAAAAATTTATTCATCTTTGACTTTAATATTATTTATTTTTATTTATGTGAACTAATACTAGTTTTGTTATATTATTAATTTACAGTTATAAATAACGTTATTCATATGAATTATAATCATAATTAATATATTTCACATTTATTTTTTATTTATAATTATGAAAGTTATTTTTATTATTTATTTATATTTAAAATTAATTATCTTGTTGTTAATTAAATATTTTTTTATTACAATAAATATTATTTACAATAATTTTTTAAATATAATAAGTTGAGAGGGGAGATTAGTTGGTGATGGGTGAGTAACTGATAAGTGTATAATGGTAATGGTGTAGGATAATTTAGATATTTAGTAAAAAAAATAGTTGAATTTACTTGCAAAATAATAATATGCAATAGATTATATAGATAATAAAATTTAGAAAATAATGTTAAAAACAAATACTTTAAAGTTTGTGTGGAATGATAATATAGATAATAAAGAGTTGCCTAACACACCAATGATTTCACTCCAACGACTTACTTTTCAAGTAGATACGGTGAAGGCAACCAATTAAACAAAAGGTGAAGAGAAGAAAAGGTCAAATATCTGATCGGAAGCCCAAAGTGAAGGTTAATAGCTTAAATATTCATTTGGCGTAGGAGTAATAGGGTAGGAAATATCTAGTATTAATATTTCTTGTATAGTAAACCTGTATATTAAAAAATAGAAGGTTGTCATGTTATGTATTAATTCTGATTGAATTTTGTATTCTTTAAAAAAGATTTTTATTTTATTTTTAGATATAATATCTAAGAAAGGTAAAATATGAGTCTTTTTTCAACTCTATTACTGTGTACCAAACGAGTGCTAGGTAAAATGTTATTATGAGTATTTTTTTCATGTAATATTCTCAGGAGAATTTTATTAAATGTGGGATGCAATTAAAGGTGTGAAATTATAATCAATTTAACCCATATTATTGAATAATTTAATTTCACTTATTGTTAAGATGGTGATAAGGTTTCTAAGTTTTTTTAGAAAATGGTTACAATCTACTTGATTATGAAGATCATAAATTGTAAACCATATTAGATTAAAGATAGCGGGAAACCTTATGATACATTTGTGTTATGTAATTGCACTGAAATTGATTAATAGTTTTTACTTAAGTACAATGACATTTGGCCAATTTCGCTTAAGTATCATGTTTTGTGAATAATTTCATGAATATTCAAAGGTATTTTTAATTTATTTTCAATTTAGTATATTCTATTATCATCTTTAGTGGTGATTAAAGATTTAGGTCATTAATATATTCAACATATATGTCACTATTTATTAAATGCAAAGGTGTTCTTCCTTTTTTTATGTAATCTCAATGAAATTTTAATCATGTATTATTCCTTTCACTATTGACTTAATTAGGATTAATATAAGATTAATCATAACTGGACATAAAATGTCAAAATTAACCATATAAGGGTAAAGTATGGAATATGTGAATAGTGGCGACCAAACTTTAACTTTTAAACTCGACTTGGACCATTGACCTCAACTTGAATTACTAAATTTTAACTTGGACTTTGACTTTTACCTTGACCTGGACCTTAGCTTTAACGTTTCGTCATTTTTTATGAATAGTAGATTTTTTTTTCTTCTAAAAATGGTATACGACTTTATTTCACAATTTTAACTTTAATATAGTTTTTTTTTTGCTCAAAACCTTTGTAATATTTTGGAATTAAAATGATGACTTTAAGAGATTAACTAATTTGGTACGTACAAGTTAGGATAGTGTTACATCTTATGTGTTATGCGACATGTGATCAAAGTTTTGTGCTACCTTTAGACACATAAATTGGTTTTAATGTTTTGTATCATTATGTGTGAATACATTAAACACTTACAAACATTGATGGTTATATCAATATAAAAACCCCAAGTATTGTTATGTGTGAATAAGTAAACACTTGGGTCTACAGACTATGGGGGTTATCAATATTAGCTCAGTACCTTCTCTACTTTATAGACGTTAAAAGTATCATATAGAGGGTGTATACACTTAAGGATTAGGCTATTATAGTTGGTTGTTATCAATATGGTAGCAGGGGTGAACATTGCCTCAAGATCTTATTCAAGGTCAAATATACCCTAAGAACCTATTCGAGGTTGAGCATTCTCCTAAAATTATGCTCATGTTTCCTTATGTTTTTAAATGGGGATGGGAATTTCCCTAAGAGCCTACTCCATATTTGAAAAACTACATTGGCAAAGACCATGTATGGAAAATGGGTATAGCTCGTGTGTTTCAATGGTTTGATTACTATCCCACCATCGACTTGTAGCCTTGGTTTTCATATCATTTTCAAAAAACATTGTATTTTGGGTGTGTATAGCAAATCCTATGATTACTGCCTAAGATCGCATGTTATTTTCATTATGTTGTCCACTAATCCCAACATGCTTAAGTATAATATGTATTACCTTGTTATTGTGTGACATATGTTTTAAGTGCTCATAAGAGCTAGGTTTTACTAAGTACTAACCATACTGATGCCGTACGTGATGCTGTGATGAACGTAGCATATGTGTGGGAGTAGTTAGTCTCATTTTGCAAGATGGCTTGTAAGTAATGTCCTATCTAGGGAAAAGTACATTTGTCTTTATTTTTAAGCTTTTAATTATCTCATATTTACCTCGGATTTTTGTATTGACTCTTATAATTTATGTTGTAAAACTAACATTTAGTGTCAACTCTATGTTTCGAATCTAGTACCTCATTGGTAGATGCTCATCTTATAAAGTTTTGGGATCTGTTATATTTTAGCTTGGTGTTGGGTATGGATTTAGTGAATAGTCACACATCTCTTTATGGCTGATACAATGGATTGATCATCCCCGTTTCTTGGTTTGCTTCCATATTTTTTTCTCTTTTAAACTAAACATTTTAGCTAAAAAAATGAGGGTGCTGCAATACTATACTGTAATTGATGATTTGTGCAGCATTATCCAATCTGTCACCTAAACGGCATAGTATACAATGTTAGATTAAAATAAAAAATACACCAGAGAACTATGGCATAATAGTGTATCATGAGAAATTGTGTATCTAAATATATTATTATGTCCAAATACTTTATAAAGGAATACATTAGTACACTATTACTTTATATAAATTGTATTTTAATATTTATTTTATATTTAAACAACATAATTTGAATGAGAAAAATACAAATACCCTAAATTGCTATAAACTTACATAATAAATGTAAATAACATAATGTGGCTCCCTTTCCTTAGCCAAAATATTAGTTTTTAATGTATTCTTTATATTAATATTGTTAATGGTAGAAACGTAATTCACACCAATTAGTATTGTAGGATTATTTAAACTTAAGAAATGGTTAATTTGGTATGTTATTTGATTGATATGGCAGTGTCACATCATCATATGCATAATAGTGATAAATATTTGGTTGACATGTATTTATGATATATTATGTAAATACTTAATTTAAATAAATATGTAACAATGTACCTAGGTATAATAGTGTATCAAGAAGATACATTATAAGCAAATAAATTTATACACTATTAATATGAAAAATCGTATTCTAATGTCTATTTTATGTTTAAAATGACCCAATCTGCATGAAAAATATCAATACCCTAAATTGTTACAAAGCTTATAGAATAAATGTAAAATAGTACAATTAATGTAATTGCATCTTGATTAATTCGTACCAAACATCCTACAATTTTGTTCTTGGCGTCTTCTTTATCTGAAAATTAGTAGAAATTGTAATTCATCTTCGATAGAACTATAGGTCTATAATAGAATATGTATTTGTAAATTTGAAATTTAGTCAGTTTGGTTTGACATTTTCCATATACAGTAATAAACTTATCTATGCATATTTGTCTAGTATAGGCAATTTGTTCATTTAGCCCAATGGAAAAAAAATGTATAATCCCGTGTTTATGAGTTTAGGTACCAGAAACAGTAATGCCTGTCAAATTGCTCTCTTAATTATGTATATACTGCAACCAGCGTAGCTTACTTAGCTTAGTTAGTCAAGAATGATATTGTTATCGTGCATCTCGGTCAAGAACTTGAATCCTTTTATTCTGATAAATCAGAATTACGAGGTGGGGGGAGAGAGATAAAAGTGCTTGCTGTAAGATAGCATCATGGCATATCATTTTTCCAACCACCTAGAAAGAGTTTGAAAATGATTGCTAATCATATACTTAGACCAAACACTACAGAGCTCCCATGTCACCTCAAAACAAACACAATCCATCCCCCAATCTCGTACCAAAGCTTCCAAACAACAACACATTATAGCTCCTAATGGTGCATTATATATATATTACTATTTTCTTAGAGCATGCCAGTAAGTTTTTAACCTCGTTTTCATTACAAAATGATATTTTTGAACCCATTGAGGAATCTATTCATTTCAGACATTTAAATCAATATTTCCTATATTATTCTATATCCGCTAAAACTATTTAAACACTTTTATTAATATCTACTGTTGACCAAAAAAAAAACTTGAGGAGAGGATTTCTCTTTTAGAACTAAGGCCCTCATATACTTAAGCTTCGTTTGTTTTATGGAAAACCTAAAGGAAAGGGGAAAAGGTTAGATGGAAATTGATTTTCATGTGTTTGATTGCCAAAAAAATTGAAGGAAACAAAACAAGAAGAAAATCAGTAAAGAAAGTTACCTTAGACTATTTTCCTAAGCTGATCATGAAGAAAGAATGAAGGAAATTTTTAGCGGATCTCCTTCCTCAACAATCCTTCCTCCTCAACCCTCATTCTCTCCCGACACTCTTCCTCCTAAAACACCATTTTGCTTATCCTCCTCTCTTTCCAAGTCAGTTGATCTCCTTCTTTAAATGATTTGTGTAAACTTCATCATTTGTCGAGGTTGAGCTCCAAACTTCGGCTAAAACAACAAGATTTACCACTTTATCAATTTGATTTGTACAGGTAAGGTTGATTATCTTTCTATTAAAATTAAAAATTGTATTCTCAAAACCCTAATTTCATTATGAGGTTTGAGGTTGTGAATTTATTACTGAGAAATTAGGTTTATGTTGTGATGTGGTTGTTTGAACAATATTGCTAGAAAATTTTACATATATGTAGTGAATGTCATCTACCGAAAAAGAAATTTTACATATATGCTTTGTTTGGTGGTAACATGTCTTCCTTCTAAAGATCGAATGTGCTCCTGCCGTTTCAATTAAATTTCTCTAATAGCTGTTACTACCGAGTCTATTGGTTGTATAAGTAACTCATTATAAGTTGCTATCTAAAAACTACCTACAAACTTGTGTAGGACCTATACCATTATTTCTAACTATAGCATGCAATCTCCATGAACTAGATAATGTGTTGTAGTCCCTATTCCTTAGGCAGTTAAGTGTAACACCATTTTTTTTAGTTTGTGAGAACTTGAACAATTGTACATTTGTGCATTGCTACGATAATTCTCGAGTGATTTCCATTAGTCAAAATAGTTGTAGTTGTTTATGCTTTGAATTTATTTGAATTTCCCTGTGGTTGCTTGCTTGTTTCTCAAATGGTGTCCTTGTTACATTGAGCCATATGTTTTTTTTTCACCTCTTTTAGTCTTTGATAGATTTAGCAAGTAAAAAGTATGAAAGGTGTGGAATCTACGAGGAATGCTTAGTCAAGGCAACCTCATATTGTAGTCCTTGGGTTTAGTGTGCTAGAGGAAAAAAAATCCCATATGTTGAAGGGATACTAAACAGTGTTGTTACATCAATTTTTTGTGATTGTTGCATTGGTTGTTAGGTACGAGTGATGGAAGCAGAAGAAAAAGGAGGAATAGCAAGCACTGGTTGTAGGTGCATGATTCTCGATTTTCTTAGCATTTGCACAATAAATAACAAAATGGATAACAACAATCTTATTTTTTCTCTCTTTTGGTTTTATCTTGTCATTCAATTTTCAACGTATCATATGGATCAACAAACCTATAGGTGCTAATAATTCTGAACTATCAAATTTCTTTGTTTTTTTTTTCTATTTGGGATCTTGATATACTGATATTTGTAGGTCTTGTTGGCTGACATGAACCTTGATATTTGGATTTCTATATTGTTGCCTAGAGGGTGGAGTAAATCATGGCCTTCTTCTTCCTCTTTTTTTTTTTCTTCTATTCTGTTTTGAGTCGATGATAACATATTATCTCATGGATGAATTTTGACAAGATTTTTATTTGATTAATCTCTTATTAGTAGGATGCTTGAATGTATGTACCAAACAAGTATATGGAAGATAGAATACCATGTTATTGATATTTTATGGAGCTAATGAATGCATAAGTAACCAACCATTGAGTTATTTTTTTCTTATATTTGATATGTCATATTTGAAATGTAAAGAAATATACAATATTTTGTATTTTTTTTTGAAATTATCATTTTTTTATTCAATATTTTAGACTTTTTCTAAAAAAATATTTGGCATTATTAATGTAATATTTTAAATTTGGAGTTTACTATAGCGTTTCTAAACATAAAAGGGATATATATGTGTATATATATATATATTGAAATGACTAATATGAATACCAAGTCTTGTAGATAGTTTCCTTATGAGAAAAATGCCTTATAGGAGATTTTTCCGTAGAACTTTTCATGATTTAAATCATGAAAATCATAAAATAAATGATTGTTAGAAAATTCATAAAATTATTCATGTATTAATATAATATTTTATTATTATTTTAATTTTTTATTGAATATATAAGTATATTCAAATAATAATGATAAATAACTTTTCTTAAAAAAATTTTTCTGGGAAACCAAAATCGCACACACACACACAAGAAAAAAACTTTTTGAGATTTTATTTTCCATAAAAAAAATTATGATAATCAAACAATAGAAAAATTGGTTTCTTTTATTATTATGCTTCCCATTCATTTTTCTTTCCTTTTTTATTTTTCATTCTACATCACCTTTTACAAACCAAACAAAGCCTTCACGTTTCCTTCTTTTTTCTAAACTTTTGCATTTATGCCGCATAAAAGCGTTCACATGGCTCCTAGTTTTCTTTCTTTCTTTTAATCACTGACGTATTTACTCTTAGGTTGTATCTATCTAGTTTAAGGGACATGAAATGGATAAGACTGGTCCAAGAGCTTATATTAACAATCCACGCCTCAAACCACCCCGTCTCTAGTCATATTTATGTGTAGGCATGAATGTTGCATATTGCAACTAATTAATAGAGGGGGAGTAACATATGGCAGAGGTGATAAAGGCATCAATGCAATTACCGATGTACGTATCCGAGTAGAATAATCCTGTTTATATACTAAGGAATAGGGGTTTTGAGATCATGATTCTATCAAACGGCCTAAGACAAGCTGCCTGCTTATAAAAATTTGGGGGGGGGGGGGGGTACAATCGGACGCTTTGACCCGAAAGGGGAAGTGACGATATTCATGTATTTCAAATATCTGAATATTTATTATTTATTATTTTTTAATCGGATCACAAATAATCTGTCCAATATTCTTAACTTTTGAATAAATTACAAATAAAAAATATCCGATAAAAAAAGTTGATCAAAAGATAATAAACTAATCTAACTTGAATAGATTTAATATGATGATTTAATTTGAGTCTTAAATTATATTGTATTCAATTAGTGATTCTACATTTCTAATAATATTTAAATATTTGATAAATATATTAAGTTAAAAGTAATTTTTAGAAGATATATATTTTTTATTGAATAAGATATTATTTATATTTGATGGATTAAATGTCTGATTTATTTGACTTTTTGTTAATTGAAATGGTCATTTGGTCAAAAACAAATATTGAATCAGTTATTTAATTTTTCGAATTAGATTAATTTTGATATTGAATCACTTAAATAATTTCAATCTAATTTTAATATAATAAACAATACGAATTATTTGGGCAAAAGAGGAATAGTAAAAAAGTGTTGGCAAATGGGCAGGGTTAAGGAGGGGGAGAAAGGAAGAGAAAAAGTGGAGGATAACAAGGCTCCATTAATTTATTAATAGCATTTTTAATATTATTTTGATAAATTTTATGGGATAAGTTGATAGGATTATATATTTTATTATTATATTGAAAGCTAATAATATGAAGGTAAAAAAATAAAATAAAGAGAAGATATATACTATTATAACATTATTTAGTTTGTTGAATAAGGTAATAAAAAACAAAATAATCAACAATTATATAGAGCACATGAAATAGGAACCTTAGTGAAGGCCGCACAATAGGGGATCATTATTTGAAAAAACTAATAATGAAGCTTTGCACCTTGCCGAAGTGTTGGGCAAATGAAAAATAAGGGAAAAGAAGGAAAGGGAGCATACAGACACCAAATACATAACTGGTATCTTTTGTGCCTTTTTTCATTCTTGTTCTATAATTTAATTCATATCTAATAAAAATAAATTTTATAAATTAATACTTTTAGGTACAAAATAATATCATGTTAATACTATCATTTAACTTAATAACAAAAATTAGAAATCAAAAGAATACATAATAAATATTTATTTTTGGTGAATTTGGTGGAGTATACATGTATGAGATTATATATTTTATTTTATATTAAGAAGTATTGTTGTTGGTAATGGTGCTTAAAATCATATATCCATATCACCCAAATCGAATATTTTCTCCGCATTACTCAAACTAGATTTCATATTCATAGTTATCCAAATGTATGAATTGGAAATGAATTAGATATGAGCTATATCTAATATCCGTATGAAAAGTATTATTTTAACAATCTTAATAAATTTTTACAGGAAATTTTGAAAATAAAGATCATATATTAGCCAATATTTAATTTTATATTCATATAAGTGACTAATTTTATGTAAAGGAGTATTAAAATATTATTAATGTTTAAATTATAAAAATAAATAAACTTTGAAAACTTACTACTACTAAAATATAATATTAAAATATATTATGGAAATAATTAAAAAATATAAAATATTTTTTCACATCAAATAATCTAGTTATAATCGAATATCCTAAATATTAGATATCTTTTTGACAAAATTTGAATCGGAAATCCTTAATACAGGATTGAATTTTTGAGATACCCAATTAAAATTTTAAGTCCTGATTTTTTTTATACCACCCTTGTTTGGGGACCGAAATTAACTAAAAATTAAAATATTTTTTTAAATATTATTTTAGTGTCAAGGTGTGTGATGCTTCCAAAATAGAAGGGACGTGCTCTAAAGCGACAAAAAACCACGTCATATTATTCAAATAACAGCAAAAGCTTCGCGTGACTAAAAAAGGGAGGTATTCTTATACGAGAGTGTTTAAAATGTGGCAAGTAATAATGTAAATGTCATCGTGACAAGAATATTATATAACTTAATGTATTTACTTTTTCAATTATACATTTAATAAATTTGTTAAAATATGTACTTTTCATCGTATGTCTCTTTCTTATATAACATAAATTTTCTCTGAGTAAGTTTTATTTGTAAAAACAAATGCAAGTTCTTGAGTAAGTTTCCTAATAATATCATCCCAACTAAGTTTATCATCAAATTATTATTTCTTATACTAAGCATCCTTTTTTTCTTCTTCAAAATAGCATTTTTTATTATTATAAAAGACTATACACATGTAAATACAGTAAGTGATTCATACATAGTATCTTAATAGATACAATATTCTTGAATAAGCTCCACAAAATATCATCATAATTTATTATTTTATATAAGTTATATTTTTCCCATATAATTATCTAATATTATGTACAATATTTTCAAAATATAATGAGTGAATTTTGTTGTCGTATGACAAAAAATAATTAAATGTTTTATTTATATGTTATATGGAATATTTTTATTGATAATATTGTTGTTGTTGTTATAATAACTATTATATAAAATGAAAGTGTGCACCGTAAATATCAACTATATATACTTACTCACTTAATATTAAATCCATTATAATATACATAAGAATATGTATGTATCATAGGCCATATATTGCAAGGGGTTACAAACTAGTATAACTTGTAAAGTAAAGATATCTTATATATGCAATTATGTCAATGAGCTCAATTATTTTTTATTTGGTAAGTTTCATTTTATAAATTGTAAATTATAATATAATTTACTTTTCGCTATCCATTTTGTAAATAAAAAATAGTTTATTTGTAATTATTTATTGGGATATGAAGGCACATTGATCATGTCCAAATTATTGTTAGTTTATATGTCTATAATACTTATTCAATACACTCAGGTATACACAACTGCATATACTTGACTTCCACGTTAGCAAAAAAGAGACATTTACTATAGCACATGAAAATAATAGGTAATTACCGAGCATACAACAAGGATAATTATAATTACTATAGTAACTAACATCATCGCTTCAGAAAAAATACATAATCACCATTGTAGCAAACATTATCATTATAGAAATAAATGGTAATAAAATTACATAAGAAATATAGTAACACGTATAATTTCTATAAAAATAGATATCACATAGTGGATAGACATGATTACACAAACACCCTAGTCATTGTTTAGAGCTACTTATCAAAATTAATTATCCAAGATAGTTTCTTATCTTGCATAATTACTTCTCTTGAACAATTATTTTTGATAAGTAGTTTCAAATAAGCTAGATTTCCTACGGCAGATACACACACACAATTATAAGTATAATAACAAACTAGAAATATAAATAGGAATATACATAATATGCATATGCAAAGTGGTTGGCATAATCACCATAAAAATATACTCCATCTGCTCACAATAGAGGGTTATATTTTTTTTTCATAAAATAAATCATATTTCAAGTTCCAACAAATATTTATTGTTATATTTTTTTAATTTACCCTCTTCCACCTCATTAATGTATTCCCATATTAATTAAATTGTTCAAATTTCAATACAAATATTTAATTAATTTGTGTGCCATTTATCTTAAACTTTAATACTTTTAACATATGTATTAAAAAAATTGTAGATTTTCTATTGTGAAATGGATATAGCGCATGAAAACCACAATAATACACATAATCCCTATAGAAATGGGTGCCATATAGTGGTAGAGATTATAATCATCATAGATATACATAACCATCATAATAGATTACATAATCGCCCACGAAAATGGTAAAATTATAACATAGAAATGGTAAAACAAAATTTTATTTTTTTATGTCAAAATTATAACAAGATTGCCTCTATTTATAGAGAAAAATATCAAAATCTTTATGAAATAATTTTTTTTGTCTATTTGATAATAAAAATTAAAGATAAACTAATTAAAAATACAATAAAGAAAAAATAACATTATAGTTCACACCCTGCACCAATGTGATCAAACACAACATAAATAGCCAAAATAATTGATATAATCACTAAAATCATTAAAACGTTGTTAAATGCTCCTTAATTTCTGCAGGAAAAAAAATATTGTCACGTCAGTTCAGATGTATGCAGCTATATACACTCAGATGTATCTAATAGTTGATGATATATCTATTGATTTATATTATTTCATAACCCAAGTAATTCTTTTTTATTAGAATCTTGTTATTTTTTAAGTTGATTATCCTTTTTCTCTCATTAGTGTCTTTCCTTTCAATTAATGTTATAAATGATGCATAAGATCTTATCACGAGCTTACATCTATCAACTTTTTTTAATTTTTAAAATTTATTATCTCACCTATATATACCGTAATTTTGGGATAATAGGGGATTTTCTAAGAATTTATATATCACATAAAATTATTTATAGTTTTCCTCCTTTTTATATTCTCTAAAATAGATGTATTATCATTTTATTTAACTATCCAATTGATTATCACACTTAGGAATGTTCAAGTGAGAATGACCATATACATTAGATCAGAAATTTGATCATGTAACTAAACCAGATGTCCAAAAATTTGGACATCTATAAATACATTTCAAATATTGATTATATTGGATAAATATTCAATTTTTATTGTTCCAATTACCAACTAGTTGACAGTTTTTAAAATATAAAACAATAGATAATTACTTTGGCTCACTTAAAACATTTTTTTATTACTCATTATCTAATGATTTGTCAATAAAGAATTATAAAAATATAGATTTCTTAAATAAAAAAAAGAAACAAACTTAAATATTGAAAATAATCTAGAACATAAATCAATTCACAAATACAACATATCTTCATTGATTTAAATATTACAAATGAAATTTACATCTAGGACAAATTGACTAAAAAGTTTTTTGTGACAACTATTTGAGATGCATGATATTGGGAAAAAAAAAAAACCTAGTTTGGATGCTCTACATAAACAGAAACCTAAATGTTGAAAAAAAGAAGAATAAAATTGATAAAGTCTTGATTATATTTAGGAGAAATCGGAAAGCAATTAGCTTTATACAAAGTACCGCACTTTCCTCAATTGTTTATGTCTGAAAAAAACTTCCCTTCCTTTGCGTCATACTACAACGCATCACAAAGGACTTACAAATTTTTTTTTTTTGATAATTGATGTTACAGAAGACAAAAGACATAAGAACCGAAAAAACATTAATCTAACAGCGCATGGATATTATGAACCACCTCCTCCGCCCGATAAGGAAAATCTTTCCTGCCGTTCCTGATCCAGAACCCTATACGCATCTTAATGAGCATGAACATCCATTTTCTACAAACATCGACGTTTTCAAAGACTTTCCTGTTTCTGGACTCCCAAATTGTCCCCATAGTTGCAAAGAAAGCCGCTTGCCAAATCTCCCTTCGCATTCCTTTATTGGGCACTCCGAACCAAGCTATGGCATTATCTTCCATCGTCTTAGGTATCACCCAATCATACCCTATCCACTCGCATATGTCATACCATACCTTGCCAAAGGACTTACAAATAAAAGGTAAGTAAAGAATAGAAGGGTCACGAAAATTAACTTTAGTAAGAATAAGGAGGACGGGTGTTTGGTAGTACTTATAAAGTAAAATATAGTATTAATTAACAACATAACATTAAAACTTCGAACAACAGGATTTTAAATATATTATAACATATCGGTTTTTATGAAACTCGCTTTATATTGGAAGGATATAGGGGTGATTCTTATTACAATTGCCATTGTAGGTTTATTCCTAAGCTAATGGATACATGACAACACTTTTCTTATAACTTCATGACGGTAATGCTATTTCGAAAGTAAAAAAAATAAAGCATAGTAGTAGTAGTAGTAGTAGTAATAATAATAATATCCTACAGAGATATACTACATCATTATTATGTGTTTATCGGAAGTGTCCTTGTATTCAATCGACATATCGCGTGTCTATACTAGCTAGTAATATGTTAACAATTTATCTAGAATATTTACTTTTCATTTTTATATATCTAATTCATGTTCAATATCTGAATCAATCATATAATTTCTCATCTATCTATATTCCAATTTGACGATACTTTAAAAAAAGTACTGCCTTAAGTCATATTACAAAGCTGCGTAACAATAGGTTCGTATTTTTTTTTTGTTCGAATTAGGTTAATTTAAAAATGAAATAGTCATGAACAATTTGACATATTTACTCAACTTGTTGTCCAAGTTACTTAATTACGTATCAATGAATATGAATATGATAGTGTATAAATTGCATATGTAGATGAAGATACTATGACATGAAAATATTTTAAATATTTAATGATACTAATCTAGACAATATAAGTACATCATAATAAATGCATCTAAAATATACTACTATATGAAGCTAAATATCATGATATTATTATAAAAATGTATATATATATATATATATATATATATATATATATATATATATATATCTTCAAATAAAATAATAAAACAATAAAACTTTCTGAGCTAAATTAGTATCATTATTAACATCACTAGTTTGTTAACTTTCTTAAATAATATTATTATTTGAATCTAAACGTAGATAAGAAAGTATACTACAATTGTATTATCATTCACCGTCGATATTATATTAGTTATTCTAATAATGTGAACATTAATATTATAGTAGTGTATTAATTAATTATAAAAAAATTCATTAAATTTTTAATCTTTCCTAAGTTTTTGATTCTACAACTCTTATGGCTAACATATTTTTCTTTTATAATATTTATGATCTATAAATAATATGTAGTTATCATAGATAATTATAATTAATGTAAATTTTAGTATGATACAAATAAAAATATAGAATAGAAAATGCATATTAAAAAAATGACCTATAATTAACAAAAGAAGTTTAGAACATTAATAGAAATATGGAGCTAAAAATTGACCTAATGTGTGCTTTAAAACAATAATTAAAGAGCTTATTTTGGTAAAGTTTTATATATTAATTTCACCTTCTTACACCTTTCTTTTAATTCAATAGAATAAATGATACTTGAGGCCACCAGCCAACAACACTAGGGCTATGGAAATAAAATGATTGGGGATCCAATTTTTTTTATTAAGTATGTGAAAATTTTGATATGATATTTAGGATATCTAAATTAGTCTTTTTATAAGGATATGTGATTTTTTACTAGATTATCCAATTCGAAAACAATATCTAGTATTTTGTTAATTATTTAAATAACACATAATAATATTGTGTTTTGTAGTGTTAAAATTATAAATTTTATTTATTTTTTAATTTAAAAAGTAATGATAATATTTTAAGACTCTTTTTAGATAAAATATGGCACTCATATAAATATTAATTGATATAGAGCCTTTTTATTTTCAAAAATTTCTTGTAACAATTATTAAATTGCTAAAATAGTGTTTATATATGATTATTGGATATATTCGATATATGATTTATATATGATCCATATTTTTGAATATCTATGTTTTTTAAATATTAAATTTAAAAAATATAATATAGATATTTGATATGATAAATACAAATATGCGATAAGAACACCCTTGGCCATTGTATATAATTGATGGTGCGATTTGTAGTTTGAATTCTAAAAATCTAATTTGGTATCTAGTAAATTAAATTTGATTTTTAGAATATCGAATCGGATTTTAGTAAAATAGATATTTTATATTTATGATATTTGATTTTTTAGTATATTATCTAATCCAAGAAAATATTTGATAGTTTATTAATTATTTGAAAAATATATCATAATATTATATTTTGTAGTTTTAAATTCTTAAAATTTATTTATTTTATATTTTAAACTTTTATAATAATATTTTAATACTTTTTTAGATAAAATAAGACACTTATATGAATATAAATACGAATAATAGTTGATATATGATCTTTATTTAAAAAAAATCCGGTAAAAGTTATTAAAATTGATAAAATTGTATTTTTAAATGGATGTTGGATATATGTAAATCTGATCTATATCTTGTTCGTATTTTTTGGATATTTGGTATAAAAAATATGAAGTAGATATCCAAAAAAATAATATCTGAACAAATATACATATTTGATTTTGCATACCCCTACCTAGGATGCCTTTTTCACACAATTTAATGGTATAATTGATGCATCATAATTTTGGGATGATAAGTGATTTTCTAAGGACTTACTTTTCTCAAAATTATTAATATTTTTTATTCTTTTTTTTTAATATTTTCTTAACTAAATTTATTGGAATTTTATTTAACTATTTAATTTATAATCACATCTATCTATATCATGATTTGAGGATAATAAGAAGTTTTCTTTAAAAAAAAAATTCTTTCCCTTTTTTCACTTCACTTTAAAACATACCTTTTAAAACTTTATTTAACTTTATAACTAATCATCCTATCTATCCACATTATAATAATGGGGAATTTTATTATAATTTATCTAATTAGAATATTATTTATCTACTTCCTCCATTTCTCTTCTTTATTTTAATTCAGTGAATTATTACTTTACATAGCCACATAGTTTATTATTACATATAACTATATTATTTTAATTTGAGGGTAATTTTTCTAAGATTCCTTTTGACATAATTTTATTTATTTAATTTGGGATCCACTTTTATCACACAAATTAATACTTTACTTATCCTATAAATAATTTTTCTCACCAATGTGTCAATACATGTTAGCTATCTTTCTATAATATATCTATTTTCATTAATATTGTTTTACCTCACCTTTCAGTTCATGCTCCGTATTTTATCCAATCACTTATCACCTTATCTATGTGTATTCTAGTTTGATGATGATGGTGATGATGATGATGATAATAATAATAATAATAATGAAGATAAAATAAAGGGTGTAATACATTAAAATTAGTGGTGGACAATGAAGTCTTAAAACGAATAAAATCAATGATATATATATATATATATATATTATAAAAATCTCTCATTAAAAAAATCCATAATTACATATGTTTGACTTAATTTTGTAAGAATACGTTATATTCTAAGAAATTTTTTTGAATGCATATGAGTTGAAAAAAATACATTCAAAAGAATCCAAAAACATTATTGGTAATTATCTGTTGTCGGGGTGCTGGGATATTACACATAGTATAATAGAAAATACAACATTTAATCTGTATCAGTTTCTTGTAACATAATTTATATTTTAAATCAAACAATTAAGAAAAAATAAATACAACTTATGTTATAAAATAGATAAAGTATTATTTAATCAAGGGAAATTGTCTTGGATCAACCAACATCTATTTCTATTTCTATACTAGTCTTCCTAGCACATTTGTTTTACACTATCTAATTGTATAATTGATTATTTCATGCACCTATTTCTATTGTAATTTCATGTTATTAGCAAGAAAGTTATTATTTTTTATATAATTATTTGTATATTTTCATAATTTTAACTTTTTTAGTTCAATATTTTTATTACTTTATTTAACTATAACATTGATAATATCATTTATCTACACTTTATTTCCTAATAAAAAGAAATCTTTTAAAATTTAACTTTTACAATAATTAGTAACTTTTCACTCTTACCTTTTATTAATTCAATGTTGTATAACTTTATCTAATAATATCATCAACTATCTCACTAGTCTATATTAGGGGTATTCATAGATCCAATATCAAATAAAAAATTTCATATATTTAAAAGATCAAATATATGAAAAAAAAAAAGTTTCGGATATTCAACATTTAGAATATCTAGAGTTTTGGATCGGATAATTAATAATTCGTCGGATATCCAAAACTTTCGAGCGAAACACAATTGAGAAATATTGGATAAAAAATTATTTAATTTTAAAAAATATGATTCAATTTAAACAAATAAGATCTAATGATTTGATTTGAGTATTAAATTACATTATATTCAATTAGTAATTTTAAATTTTAGATAATAATTAAAAATTCGATTAAAATAATAATTAAAAAGTATAAAATCTACTTACAATAAACACTCATTTTAAATTGTACACACATACATGATTATATAAAACAAAATTTTATGAAAAAAAAATAGTATTTAGAGTGTATATGTATATAATTTATCAAATCGGATATTATTTGTGTTTGTCAGATCGGATATTCGATTTATTTAATCTTTTTTTATTGGATCAAATATTTGATTTTAAATAAATATCGGATCAATTATTTAATATTTTAGATTAGATTAGTTTAAATACTATATTAAATTATTATATATCGGATAACATAAAAAAATCCTAATCTATATTATTACAACCTACTTACGTATATTTATGATGAGAATTTGACGACAATAATTTATCTCTCTCTTTAAAGTCCTCTCTCTCTCTCTCTCTCTAAAATAAAAGTAGTTATCCTTTTTCTCTTTTCTTTTAATTCAATAGTTCGGTCGTTTATTTTACTACCTCAAGTCTCAACTATCCATATTAGAATTTGAGGATAGTAAGAAATTATTTTGCCAATTACATTATTTTGATACACACGTAAATATTTTTCATTTTTGTATCAATATATTTATGATATTTGAAATCCATTATTGAGTTTTTTAATTATTATTTTTTAGTGAATTCTATAAGTTATCTCATATTTAGTTATACAAATGATTCATACATTCCTATTTTTATGTGATAGCAATACACCAATTTAGTTATCTTGAATATATTTTGAGTAGAGTTTTTTTTTTTCCCTTCTTCAAATTATAGTATCTTTGTCGCTTCGTTCAGTCGATCAAGTTAACAGATAAACAATTAGATTTATTTTGAAGGTGGATCCGTGAAGGAATATCGGCTTCTAAACTTAAATTAAATAAATCAATAAGATAGGGGGAAAAAAAAGAAATTACCGCAAAAAGGGGGTGAAAGATTTTTATTCTATCTATTTTCTATGGATAAAACGTAACAAATTCTCCCTAAAAGAAAAGAAGCAAATTATCTTTTATTCCATTCCACACTATCATATTTTCTCTCTCTCCCTTGCCCCTGCGTGCTCCTCGTGCCGCTCTCCTGCTGTGCTCGTGTTTACTACAAAATAGAGGAGAGAGAGTAAGAGTAGAGGGGAAAGGGAAAGGTGGACAAACAGATTGAAACACCACAACCAACAACAAGCTTCCACCAGATATATTACGAAGCAGAAGAAAAATAGCTCGAAAGAAAAAATAATACTAATTAACAAGTTGAGAGGGGGAAGGAGTGGAAGGAAAGGACTGCAAAGCACGTCGTCGGCGGAAAGCAGCTGCGTATCCCTCCCCGGTCCCCAGTTGCTAACTGGGTTCGGATTTTCGATTGCTTTTGGATTCTCTCTCTTCTTCGCATCCGTCCTTCCCTTTGCTCGTACGGCATTCCAATTCCATTATTGAGTACTGCGCAGGCCAGCATCGGCAACAGTATCAGCATATCAGTATCTCCTTCTCCCCCTCCCTGGAGTAAAATTAGCGGGAGAAAGATTGATTAGGGGAGGAGTTGGGGGAGAGGAGAAGAAGCGAGAACAGGTATCAGCAACGAAGCAAGAAAGCTTTGATTCCCAAATTTTATATGATTTCAATTCCTTAATTCGACAATTCATATTGATTGATTCATTCAATCGATTGGAACTGAACAAGAAGAAGAAGAGAGTGACTTCTTTTCCATAGTGGCGGACCTCAGGGCTACACTGAGGTTCATATTCCTGCCCTCCAAATCAAGATTCTCTTGCCGTCCATTCTTCGATTTCAATAATTCATCCTCCTCCTTCTCCCTGCCGTCGTGGAACAAAAACGACAGGGACAAGAGGAAGAAGAATCGACGACGAATAGGAGGACTGAATCGGTATCAGTGTTGGAGGAGTATTCAGGACGACGTGAAAATGCTGTGGGTATTGAGATTCTCCGGCTTCTTCTCCGCTGCAATGTTGATGATCGTTCTCTCCCCATCACTCCAATCTTTCCCCCCCGCCGAAGCCATTCGCTCCTCTTCCCATCTCGATTCTTACCTCCGGTTCCCTTCACACCAATCACCGCCTCCTCCGCCAACAACGGCCAACCGCCTCTTCTCCTTCCGTAGGTCCCCGGTTTTCCGTAATGCCGACGAATGTACTTCCCAGAGCGGCCAATTCTCGGCCGATGTGTGCGATCCTTCTTTGGTCCACGTCGCCATTACTCTAGATATCGTGTACCTACGCGGCTCGATTGCCGCCGTCCACTCTATCCTCCAACATTCTCTATGTCCGGAGAACGTCTTCTTCCATTTCCTCGTTTCCGATCTCAATCTGGAAACCCTAGTTCGATCCACTTTCCCTCAACTGAAATTCAAGGTCTACTACTTCGATCCGGAGAGGGTGCGAGGCCTCATCTCGACGTCGGTGAGGCAGGCATTAGAACAGCCGTTGAATTACGCTCGCAACTATCTGGCTGCCCTGCTAGAGCCCTGCGTCCGCCGCGTGATTTACCTTGATTCCGACCTCGTTGTGGTCGACGACGTCTCCAAGCTGTGGGCCACGAACTTGGGCTCGAGGACGATCGGAGCACCGGAATACTGCCACGCAAATTTCTCAAAGTACTTCACGGCCGGTTTCTGGAACGACAGGAGGCGGTTTTCTGAGACGTTCGCGAACAGGAAGCCGTGCTATTTCAACACGGGAGTGATGGTGATAGATCTGGAGAAGTGGAGACGCGCCGGGTACACGAAGCGGATAGAGAAGTGGATGGAGATCCAGAGGAACGATCGGATCTACGAACTGGGCTCGTTGCCGCCGTACCTGTTGGTGTTCGCCGGGCACGTGGCGCCGATCGAGCACAGGTGGAACCAACATGGACTGGGCGGCGATAACGTAAAGGGCAGTTGTCGGGATTTGCATCCTGGGCCGGTTAGCCTTTTGCACTGGAGTGGCTCGGGGAAGCCGTGGCTTAGGCTTGATGCGAAGCTGGCTTGCCCGTTGGATTCGCTGTGGGCGCCGTATGATTTGTATGATCATGACTGTTAGACAACTGTAGCCGATGAAGCCACTGCCCCGGTAAATTCCTCCTCTCCTCTCATCAGTCGACTCGACAGCATTTTTTTTTTCTATTTTTTTTTTAATATTTTTTTTATGGTTCTTTTAATGTTTCAATTTTTTTCGTTATTTTTAATGATCTGAGGAATTTGTCTACTATTTTTTCTTTCTTTGGTTGTTGAATACACGTACTATTTTGATGATAATATATCAACAGCTTCATCACGATGATAATGATGGATGAATTTATGATTAGTGGTAGAATCAGTAAATTGTCAACATTATTAGGTATTTATTCGTATTTATTTACTGCTATATACTACTGCTGGTACTATATTTGGAATCGGTATTTGCTTTAGGAAAAAAAAACAGAGAAATTTGGGTAAAAAATCGGAATTATGTTACGCGAGACTGGAGACCCGGAAATTAAATTGCAGGGAAAAATGCTAATCTATAGAGAATAGAGAAATTATACTTATATATTAACTTTTAGTGCAAGGCAGCAGAAGTGAAAAATAGAAGATATCAGTCGGTCCAATGAAGTCGCGGGGTGCATCACTGGCTTATCGGTGTTTGAATAGGGTCAGTGGTGGTTACCAGCGAGCAGGACGTTTCTTTCATTGTTTAGTTTGTTTTTATGGAAAAAGCTAGGCTATGTTGAAACAAGACTTTTCCCAATGCCACAACTTGTGCCTGCCGTTGGAGAGCATATAAATGCAAGTCTTGCTTTCTTTTAAAATGGACAAGATTACACATGTTGATTGGTATTATTAAGTATTAAATATTTTTATTATTAGTTTTTTAATGATAGTTCTTTGAATTATTGTTTGCTTATATATATATATATATATATATATATATATATTATTATTATTATTATTATTATTATTATTCTTTTCTTTCTTTCTTTCATGTTTTGAGTGTTGTGGGAGACATAAAATGATATAATGTGCATTTATTTTCTAAAAATAAAGATTTGGATGAGTAAAAAGGGGAAAAAATATTATATGAAGAAAACATTTTAGGGTGCTATCTTTTGTTGGATAAAAAAAGGAGGAAAAAAAAAACAGAAAGATTGAAGGAATGGATCAGCAGTTACCTGGTAATTGCATCGTTGCTTTCTACAAGAGTGAATATTAAATTATTAATTATTGCAAGTTGCCAAGTTGGTGAGATTAGATAAAAATTGATTAGGACGTAAAAAAGCGAACCGACTGGTTACTCTCTGACGTGCGTAGGTGTTGGTGTCAGACAAGGTAAACTTGTCCGAATTTATTAGAACCACCGCCCGAGACTGGGGTGACTGAATCGAAACGAGATTAAATGGATTTAACCCTGGCATGTCAGTCTGTCCCCCAACCATGCCTTGGCTATTTTGGCTATCTACGTTAATCAAACCTTCTTAGCTAGTACTTTAACGGTATAAGCTTACTGGAATGGGTGGGTGGCGAATACGGCTTCTGTTATGTTTCCTGATTTTGGATACAATCAAATGGTCGTAGTTTTAGGAGTGGACCATGGCTTAGTCGGTCGTAACACTTGTTGTTTTATTTATATGTTGTGGGCCATGGGTTTGAGATGCGGAAGCGGTAAGTTAAATGTTATTACCTGAAAGATTAAAAATTAGGGACAGATGGAACAGTAATTAAAAAAAATCACATATAAATATTTGTTTAAATACACTCTTTTGGTGAAATATAAGAATCGAGTCTAAAATTATTTATCTTTATAGAAAAATAATTATTTTAAAATTGAAAAGACATACTTCTTGTTGTATGTAGGGCTGTTAACGAATCGAGTCGAACTGAATCGAAGTAGGTTTGGGGTCGGCTTATTTACTAAACGAATATAAAAATAAAGCTTGATTTTGACTTGTTTATAAATAAGCCGAGTTTTTTAACAAGTTGAGCCGAACTTTTAACGAACCGATTCACGAGCTTTGGTGATAAACGAGCTGAATTTACGAGCTTTTGCAGTCGAAATGAGTTCGAGTTCAAATTTATTTTGTTTAAGTTTGGCTCCTTTAATAATCGAGCCGAGTTCGAGTCTAATTTTTAACTTCGTTTAGCTAAATAAGTAAGCCGAATCGAACCTTCAACGAATCAAGTCTAAAAAACTCGCGAACCGGTTTAATTTGTTAACAGTCCTATTGTACGTAACCCAAATAGGCCCAATTGTATCATAAACGAAAGAAACTTAAATTCTTCTAAAATGACACGCAGTCTACCACTGTCCGATCAATTTTCTACCACTGTCCGATCAATTTTCTACCACTGTCCGTTCAACTTATTGCCCACTTCATATTCCCTCCCACTGCTCACGTCTCGTCTGTTGAAGTGGAGAGGAGACTAAATTTAATCCCGATCACTCCTCACCTCGACAACTGGACGACGACAATCAGAAGTAGGAAGAACGATATGCTGATCGTTGTAGTGGCGACGACTACTACATAGTGTTGAAGCCACGGTGCGTTATGAAGTCTGATACTTAGGCCGGTCGCCACTACAGTTTTGAAGATGGAGCTCGTATGGTGTTGCCGTAAGCCTTCTCTTTTCTATACTTTCCGGGGCCGTTTGGACATCTCCACCTCCGTTGTCCCTGAAATGTGAAACGGCACTATTTTATTTTATTTTTTCCCATTTTGTTGCGGCTCATTACGCCATCATCGGTTACTCCATAGAGATTGCTTACAAGTGTAAAGAGAATGAAAATGATTGCAGATATGATGAAGTAGGGCAAATGATGTAATTATGATTTTACAATTCTCTTTTCGAAAAATGTTGCGCAGTTTGCTTAAAATGGAAAAAAGATAAAAGATGGATTGTTTTTAAATAATTGCTATAATTGTTATTCTTAGAGGCGTACACAGGTCTAAATTCGGATTGGATGTGTTTGGACCAAACCAAAATTCGATTAAGGACCAGAATTATTAGAAACTAGGACCAAATATCAGTCTAAGACTGGTTAAGATTATAATCTGTAAATTATATATTTTTATATGAAAAAAATTATATTTATAAAATAAATTATTAATGAAATTTTAAATTAGACCGAATAAGACCAGAACCGATTAAGGGTCTAAATTTTTTTGTTTCAAAACCAAAACTTAGACGAAGACTGAAATTTGAAATAACCGATCAGTTCGGCTTGATTCTTCAACACCTTTCTGATAAGTTCTTTTTGTATTATGTCTTAAATCAAAACCAATCAATATTAAATTATTTTTTTTTTGCTTTACCCCTAAGGTGTATAGAGATTGCTTAGGGATGGCAATTTTTTCCTCGCGTTCGGGGCCCCGTCGGGGATTTTCTGTTCGAATTCGAGTTCGGGGATTCTTAACAGGAATTTTTTTTAAGACGGGGCGGGGATGAGTTTGGGTCCCCATCCTCGAACCCGCCTTCAAATTTTATATATATATATTTTTATATAATCATATATATATAATATAAATTTTTTTATAGAATATAAATTAAAAATATAATATAAAAAAATAGTTTGAGGATCGGGGATGGAGTTGGGGATCGGATATAAAGTCGGGTTTCAAGGGTCGAGTCAGGTTTTAAGAACGGAGAATAAATTGGGGATGAAAAATAAATCGGAGATTTGATCGAGTATGGAGATTTGATCCCTGCGGGGATCGGGTTCGGGAATCTCCGATAAAAAAAAATATCATGAATCGAGTCAGGTTTGGATATTATTTTTCTTATCAGGTTTAGAGATGGAAATGAGGTCCCCGTCTCCGATCCGTCTCGTTGCCATCCCTAATATTGCTTCTCTTCGTTACGGTAAATTTCATAGATCCAATTATATACAACATAGATCCAACCTGCCGGGTGTGTGGCCTCATGGTGCCTAACCACAAAGATTAAATATTGAACAAATTATATACAACATAGATCCAACCTGCCGGGTGTGTGGACTTAGAGGAAGAATCAACGACCCATCTCTTTTTATAGTGCCAAGCACCAACATTGGTATGGTTTAGTGTTCCGACGAGCGTAATTTTACCAATACTTTTCGTTATTACAATGGGAAGTTAAATACTATTTTCTTCATTTTATTATACAACTCTTTTTTTTAGTTTAGTTTTTGAGTAAATAAATTTTATTTTGATCCCCTAAATTTTATTTTCATTCAAATTAGTCCCATAATTAGGGATCAAACTAAAAAGAAGTTACATTATAAACGGACTAATTTGAATAAAAATAAAATTACAATAAACTAAAATGAACATTGTTTTTTAAATATAGGGACTAAAATCGGAAAAAAAAAATTGCAGGGGGCGTAAAAACAATGTATTATGAAGAAAGGATGTGGATATTGATAGGACGATATTTGAGGCAACTAGTCAACTACCTACTTTCGGCACCAGAGAGTGAGTGGGAGACGAATGAAGATTTTCTAATAGATTCCTGCTCCAATGCGGATGGCAAAGGTGATTTGAAGCTGTGGCGATGGCGGCCATCGGATCGAACTGGTCAAAAGCCAACACAGCTGGTACCTGTGAGGTGAAACCAATATTTGGTGCGGCGGAGGTGATCAAGAGCAATGGTGCACGGAGATGTCATTCACTACAGGTCGAGACATATTCTCCCACCCCCTCCCGTCCCGTAAATTGATGATGCAATATCGGCGATTAGTACGGAGGTTCCGATCAGTGGAGGAGAAGGAAATTATAATATGATATTGGAAGCCGACTGTCACTGTTGTGAAGTACCTCAACGAAGGAAATCATGGCCTGCTTCTATACCTTACCAATGAATGCAGAGCAACTGTGTCGAAGGCCCATTTTTTGTATTCACCGCGCGTGTTGGTGCGAAACAAATTAAACGATGCATAACTTTCGCTCATAACTGTTCGTTGCCTTCTGTTGAATTGTCTTTGGAATTACGTTTACCTGGAGCGTATTGCTAGAGGTTTGTATTTTGATCCGATTTCTTAATGAAAATCTAGTCCTTCAGGCTTTCAGAGGAAAGAAATAGAAAAAGAAACAAGATTAACGATAGACATACATGCGATTGCTAGTATTATTTTCTGTCGCAACTCCTCATTCCTAGTTAGTAGTAATAGGGATCCTTTTATAGCTTGAAAAAGGTATACTTGGACGCTGCCCCAAAAAAACACTATGTCTCGTGTTTATGTTTGAGGACACCGAACCTGTCTGTTCTCACTATGAAGAATAAATAGGAATTAAGAATACTAAGATTTGTGAACTTAAAATCTCTTAATTACTATTGCACCTAGTGATTCAATACTTCAATAATTACCATTTTTATATTTTTCACTCCAAAATAATAAAATAAAATAACATAAATAATCAAGAACTCCCCATTCTTGATCTAGCACCTATGCCTAGAACTTTCACCATTGCTAAAGCTTCCTATACCTCTCCACAAGATATAGAATTTACAAGTATTTCTCTCATAATACATATCATCCCACTTTCGGTCTATGGTCCTTTTTATAAATTAGCATAAAATTCTAGAAACAATGTAAGATGAGTTAAATAACAAATGAAATGACATAATCTTAATTGTCACAACAGCTGAGCCGACACGAATTGTTTAACCCTCATAAACATGGATTGTAGTGACCCATATTGATTAGAGTTGTAAATGAGTCGAGCCAAACTCTATTAAATTTGGGTTTGTCTTATCTAACTAAACAAACGAGTTACACTAAACTTTTTTAGGTTCATACTTGACTTATTTAATAAGCAACCTAGAACTGAGGCTTGTGCTAGGTTCAATCAACTAAATCATTGAGTTGAACCAAGCAACTTGCGAGCCGACTCAGATCCTTTACAACCCTACCGGTGGTAGCTTTGACTTTATTTTATGATCTTCGTTCTTCAACCGTTTCCACACATATTGTATCATCTTTGAATGCCTTATTCTTATTTGCTAATCGTCATACTAAATCTATTCACAACTAGGTTATATTAGTATGCACATGGAGTTTGATTCTAATATTTCTTTTATTTACGATATTAAGAAACAATGTTGGATTTTTAACATAGAGGTTATATTAGTCCCTTGTATCCACAAGCCCTTGGCTTCCGTATATTATCTTTATTCTTTGATCATCTTCAATGCAATTGTATTCCCCAACATTGTCAAGTCTCGTTACCCTTCATTTATTTTTTTTAACTGCCATTTTAGATTTCTTAGACTATTGGTCATATTAACTTTGACCTATAACTCACTATCATCAATTTAGAATTAAAGCTTATGCAATAGGTTGACCTATGCATCAATTTTATTAGATCTCAGTGCTTTCTATAGGTAAATTTTTTTTGAATGATTCTCTTAAAAAAATGTCAGAGTGAGGAAGAAAAAGTTCATAATAATATGCCCAGTTATGTCATGATAATCATTCAGACCCAAACATTGAGTTGCATAAATCATATAAGTAAATAAAAGTTTTATTCAATTACGTTTAGTTACTTTGTTTGTGTACTTTTGTTGTTGGTGCTTCCTATAATTAAAAAGCTTTCAAATAATTCTCTTAAAAGATGTAAGAGGGGGGAAGAAAAAGTTCACAATAATATGTTAAGTTATGTTATGATAACCATTAGATAAATCATTAGAAAAGGAATGTAGACAAATTAAAATGGTTTTTTTAGACCTAACCACAGAGTTTGAGCCCTTCTATCCAAGCCTAATTATAGAGACCATGGGGAAAGTCCAATCATACACCTTTTGTAAACCTAGTCAAACCACACCTTATTCCTCAGTTACTATAAATAGAAGCCCCCGGGGGGTTCAAATCCCTTTTTCTTGATCACGCACAATTTTCTACCCCACATCATCTTTGATTTCTCTCTCCCTAGTCTATAATTCCCCATTAGCACTTGAATTTGTCTATGGAGACCAAACAAAAAGCCATGTCTCAATTTGTAGATAAAAACCATTCTCTACCTAAAGGAGAAATCAAAATCAAACAACTAGTAACTATGCCTAACCTACAAGTAAATAACAAAGAATTGAAGGCTTTCATTCAATATATATATATATATATATATATATATATATATATATATATATATATATATATATATATATATATATATATATAAATATACTTGTAGTGATGATACCAATGGAACAGAATGGCAACCATCAAATTCCTATAATTGATTTGATGAAGTACTATAAAAAGCTCAAGGTTAAGGTCAGTAAGGAAAGACATGAAGTGGCTAGTTTCGTAGTTAAAGGTAACCATCAAGAAATGGATGAATTGGTATCAAAATATAGAAAAATAGATATGGCACGAAAGGAGAAAAGTCACTCAAGAGTCAAATTCACAGTCATGAGATAGAAGTAGAAGCTAGTATGATAGACTAGATTATGAGTATAAAAAAATGTGATAGGGATGCTTATTGTGGTAGGAAGGAAAAAGAAATAACGATGACATGAAGTTATTAAAAAAAATCATTTACTAAAGGTTTCACTAGCATACACCATTTACAAAATAAATAAACAAAGCAACACCCTATACTAGGCTATATATGCCACAATTCAAGACATTTGATGGTTCTGCAAACCCAAAAGATCATTTAAATACTTTCATGAGTGTTATGGTACTGGTAAAAGTGATAGATGTAACAATGTGTAAGGCCTTTCTTGCTACACTTAAGAGGCCAACCATGAGGTGAATTAGTAAAATTTAAGAAGGAAATATAGGTTCATTCAAACAATTAACTAAAGAGTTTGTGGCACAATTTGATACATCTAAACAAAGGTAGACAAATTCCTTTAGTTTGATGGGATGTTCTTAGTGAAGTGGTGAAACTCTCCATAATGAAATTATTCTATTTGAAAATAACATGCTTCCATAGAGGGTTAGTGAGCTTGTAATTGGCGCACGCATTATGCTTGACCAAGCATAAGTCTTACACCAAACTTAGAAAGGAGGCTTAAGAACAAATTGAAATAGAAAGTATGAGAACAAACATATGGGGAGGGCATAAGTCAACAGACTTACAAAAAGGTGTCTACAGGCAAATGGTTATGCAAAAGCCTTCTTTTCAGGGAAGATATATATATGAGGGATAAGGAACAACAATCAAATAGACTTCTGAATCATTATGCAGATGAAATAATCTTACACCAAACTTGGACAAGACGTATAAGAACAAATTGAAGTAGAAAGTATCAGAAAAAACATGTGGGTGAGGGCATAAGTTATTCATATTGCATTGGTGAGTGAGGACATAGTAGGTTGAAAGGACTCGTGTTGACTTGTGGGGCTAGCTGATCGATCCAAAAACTCTTCAAGATAGCCCTTACTTGGTCGTATCGAATCAGGGTATTACAATATATATAAGAGGGATAAGGAAAGAACATCAAAGAGACATCTAAATCCTTATGTAGAAGAGATAAGGCATTTTAGGAGGCATGATAAGTATGGAATTGGTCATTATAATGGTAGAAATATATACTTTAGAGAATGGAAGATAGAACTTCCCTAAGAGCTTTCCAATGAAGTTAAAGTTGAATTGCAAAGATCCTAGTAAATACTGCATGTGTCATAATAACATTGGTCATACCACTAAAGAGTGTAGACTTCTAAAATATATAATAGAAGGCCTCATTAGAAGGGGAAACTTATATCATTATATATATAAAAAAGTTGTGATATAAGGGAGAAAGTACATTTAATAGGATAAGTTTACTCCATTGCTGCTACCACCTTAGGATAAGCAACATTGAGTTATAAATAGCAAATTGGAAGGATGGAAAATTATGGAGAACAAGAAGAAATATGTTTTAAAGGGGACCCAATTGGTACCTTTAGTCAATTCCTCAAAAAGAGGGAATGAGGTATCTTAGGCGGTATATTTTAGTGGAGAGGATGAAAGGGACAATGCCACCCCACATGATGATCCCTTAGTTATTTTGGTTGAGATCAATAATTCCATTGTTTGAAGGGTATTGGTGGATACTAATAGCTTAATAGATACAATCTTTGCTAAAACCTTTAGGCAGATGGGTCTTCATGATGAATATATTTATATATCTTCTACATATTTAATAGGATTCATAGGAGACACTATCTTTACAAAAGGGTATATTAATTTAAGCAAGGGGATGAAGGGTAATAAAATAGTTAGTTCCACCTTTAACATATTTGATTGTCCTTCGACATACAATGGGATCTTAGGATAGTCTACGTTAAACAAGTTAAAAGAAAGTGTTCTCATGGAAGACCTTTTGATATGTCTCCCTATTGGGACTTCATGAGGTAAAGTTAGAGGAAGTCAATCTCGATCCAAAGAGTGTTATAGTATGGAGGTTCGTGGAAAACCTAAGGAAACTATGACTTCAAAGGATATGGGCACCCAAGTATAAGGGTCCATATTAGAATCTACTATAGAGACGAAAGAATTGTTCCTATAACTAAAAAGAAAATGACATGTACATGTTAACACATACCTATGAGAGAGGAATAGGGAAGAAATAATAGAATTCCTTAAACAAATCAAGGATGTATTTGCTTAGTTTATTTTACATTTGGAGGGGATTCCCCATGAAATTATGGAGCATTAGCTAAGCATCTTGCAAGGGTCCACTCCGGTTAAACAAAATGTGATGGTTATGGGTAGAGAAAAGAACAAGGTCATTAAGGAATAAGTAAAGAAGTAAAGAAATTGATAGACTCCATCTTTATAAGAGAGGTTAAATATGCTAAATGAATTACAAACCCAATGTTAGTTAAAAAAAAGACATATGCAAAGTGAAGGATTCATATAAATCTTATAGATCTAATCATGGTGTGTCAGAAGGATGGATATTCCCTTCTAAGAGTTGACAAGTTAATAGATTCCACCTTGGGTCATGTGTGTTTGAGCTTTATACACACATTTTTCTTGGTACCATAAGGTATCCCTAGCAGAATATTGTTAACTTATAACATGCCAAGATTTATACTACTATAAGGTTATTCCCTTTGGCCTTAAGAATGTGGGATCCACTTACTATAGGTTAATAAACAAAGTATGTGTTGGACAAATCAAATATAATGTCAAGGTTTATCTGGATGATATGATAGTCAAAAGCAAATATAAGGATAAGAATATATTAGACTCGGACATGGCATTCTAGATTCTTTAGGCATATAAGATGAAGCTAAATCTAACAAGATATACCTTTAGAGTTGATGAGGGATTATATATTTTAGATTAATGGTGGCTAGTAGAGGAATTGATGTCAACCCTGACAAAGTGGCACCCGTATAAGATATTCACCTGCTAACTATCAAAGTAGGTAAATGTGTTTGAAAATCGGTTCAAGCCAAAATTTTTGACCATACTTGCCCCTTTTTTTGGGCTTTAGTCTAAGACAGGAATGGTATTCCAATCTCTGGTATGGGTTTCAATCTTAAAGCAAAAAAAATTTAGTCCAGTCCCAACAGGTCTGATCCAAAATTTCATTAACATTTTACCTAAAACATACATTTTTTAATATAAAAGATATATAATTTACTTATTTCAATCCTAACAAGTCTTGGATCGGTAATTCCAGTTCAGTCCTGGTTCGAACCTAGATTAAAAAGAATTTGATCCTTAATTGGGTTTCAGTCTAGTCCAATTTTGGACCTATGCACACCCTTAAAATCAAGCTTGAAGAGTTTGACAAGGAAGCTAGTGTCCCTGCATACTTTCATGTCTCAAGGTCTAATAAGAGCCTCCCCTTCTTCGTGATCCTTAAAGAGAAGAATGATTTCAAGTTTATAGTTGAGTCACAAAAGGGTTTTAAGGAAACAAAGGATTATCTAATTCAAATCCCAATGCTCGTGTCCCTAATTCCAAGAGAACCATTGTATGTATACCTAGAAATCACCAATCTAGTTGTTTTAGTTGCTCTAGTTTGAAGAATTATCTCTAGAAAACACTAAGAACCCATTTACCATGTCAGCCAAATTTTGAGTGGTGCAAAAGAAAGGTATCCTAAAGCAGAAAATATATCTTATGCCCTTCTTATGGAATCTTGAAAACTAAAACCTTACTCCAATTCACATACCATAATCATATTTATTTACATGTCCAGTCACACCATACTTCATAAGCTTGAGAATGCTAGGAGGATGATTGAATGGGTATTTGAACTCGGTAAATATGATATTTAGTAGAGACCCTGGCCAATAATAAAAGTTTAGGCCCTTAGTAACTTCATTGTTAAATACTTCTTCAACAAGGAAGTCAAAGAGAGGAGGCAGGAAATGGGAGTAATAAGTTGGGCAAAAGGGATGCCGACATGTGAAAGATGGATAACCTTCATAGATAGTGTGTAATTCAATAAGAAGTGATGTGGTTATTGCCCTTACAAACCCTAAAGGAATTACTATTGAACATGCTATAAAATTTAGTTTCATAACAACAAACAATGAAACTAAATATGAGGCAATTATGGAGATTAAGCCCGACATTGCAAATCAAGGTGTAGAAGTTGATGTTATACAATGATTAAACCCAAGTGGTTGTCACTACAATGAGACTTATGAATTCAAGAGCCTATCATGACTTAGTACCTTTTGATTGCAACAAGTACATTAGGAGGGAGTACCCCAGTGAAGGGATCATAACACCCTTACTGAAACCCTAATTAACCCTCAACTCCCAACTTTATCTATAGAACTCATCAATTCACTATCCAAAAATAAAGATTAAACTTCAATATTTTACACATAAAATACCAGTCATATCCTTAGGATTTCTAAGCCTATTTTATGCCATATTTACATAATATTAATACTTGTGTGAACCATAATAACCTACACTAGTCACATATCACGCTTATCACACTTTTTGCCTTACTAACACTTGCATAACCTTACTAGAACTAACTCAAAATGTTCAAAGTATCCATATGCCACCTAAACACCTCATATTTTCTTATTAACATAACTTAATCCACACTAAACCAAACCTTAATATGTCATATGTTAACATTAAAGTAAAAACCTCAAGGATTAAAATAGCCTACTCATTTTCCACAAAGAGTCACAAGAAAGACCCAATTACCCCTAAGATCAAAAATCACCATTACCCCACCAAAATTCCACATACTTCTAATACTCACCAAAGTTACACACAATCATTCATACATTATTATCATCTCAAATATATGATTAGCCCCAATTAAACCAACCTATAAAAATCACAAATAGCCACCATAAATTTCAACCTCAACATGGTACACCAATTATTATATTTAAACACAATTAAATTTACTCATATATGGACTTATTAAAATAGCATAATGCGTTATCATTTTTTAGATTTTATGGCAAATCCTAACAAAGCATAAAAATGTAGAATATAAATTTACCAATTAATACATGAATATGAATTAAAAAAAAGTTTAGCATGATTTCTAGTAGAAAAGCATGATAACATAGATTACATAAAATTAATGAATAGCAACAAGGCCCTATGCTAGAGATATGTATCCTTACTAGATGCTACATCGGTGTCTAAGCAAATAAATGCTTGGTACTTATTCCCTATCTTGATCACCTAAAACAAGAATAACACAAAATTAGAAATTATGAATAATAAGACTATATTAGAAAAGGAAATTAAAAGGATAGAAAAATAAACCCTTTTTAGGTTCGAAGATAAAGGGTTAATAACAAACATGAATAGGCCCTCATCAATCTATGAATTTAACTATCTTTTTCTTAGAACAAGTATCAAATAATCAAAGTTTAATATCTTTGAAGTTGGAAGATGAAAGAAAATGGAGGGTTGATCATAAGGCAAAAGGCCAATAACTAACAAAACGAAGAGTAAGAAGAGAGGAGAGATGAAGGAAGAAGAGAGAAATTTTACTAAGTGTGTAATGAAAAACCAAAGGGCATATACCCCCTTATGGTTTTTGACTAAAGTAGGATATGCACACACACACACACACAGAGAAATATGATTAGGTTTAAGGGTTTTCTTGTGAGAAAGAGGAGTGATGTGAGTGATTAGCATAGATAATAGAGTTGGTGGAAGGTAATTGAGTTGATTGTGGGTGGATTTTTAGTTGAATAAGCAAGGATAACATGTGATATTATCATGGGGTGTAAGAAGATCATATTTTTGAGTTAAGTTATCCCAAGAAAGTCAATAAAGATTAATAATGATTTAATTAAGGTAGAAAATCAAATAAATGGCTAAAAATGGGAAAATAATCGAACAATTCCCAAAAATATGAAAAACTTTGAGAAAGTGTTGAATTAATTTAAGAACCTAAATATATAAAAATATTGGGCATATGAATTTATTTAAGGTAAAAAAATTGATAAAATCAAGAATGGTAATAATTACGACCTCTTATCGACTTGATAAGGTGGGCCGTTTATCGATGGATGCCTTGAAATAAAAGGTCTAGAACACTAATGGTCAATCGACCCAATCAACTATTGATCAGCTGAATTGAAAAACATGGGTTTGAATGGTCAGAAGGAAAAAATAAAGGTTTAAGGGATAAGGTCAAGATGCTTAAGTAAATTTTAAGGGTTAAGGAATGAATTAGGGTTAGGAAAGTTTTAGGATATTACAACTAGTTGTTTTGGTAATCAATTAACTAGATCAACTTGGGTTCAAACTAATTTTGCAAAGTTGTAGAGCAGACTGGCAAGACAGAGATGGAGAAAATTTTGAAGAACTAATAAAGGATGATCTAGAATTCAAAGAAAAGCTCGAAGAAATACTAAGGGAGTTTTGAGATGAGCTAGGAGAATAGGGAGATGAATAGGGAGGTTGAACTTCTTGAGAAATCTAAAGGAAGCTATTATCACATGAAGAAAGGGGTTAAGAAAGTGCTTTTGAATTTATAAGTAACACTTTACATGAAGGCGTTGATAATTCAAATGAGCAAAAAGAATGTTATAATATCACTATTCGAGGACTCGTTATCCAAGAAATTTTGTAGAAATGATCAACATGAGTACCTGAGTTGGAAGGAAGAAGGTGAAGAGACAATATAGGTATATGCATAATAAAAAGAGGAGGAAGAAAATTGATTAGGGGGGAGGCAAGGGTATTAGCTAATTTCGAGCAATAGCTGGCTCTAGAGTTTATGAAAAATAAGAATGTATTTTGAGCAAAAGAGGTTTGTTAAACACGCCAGCTAATGATATAATCCAATAGCTTAATGGGCTTTGAGGTCTTACGCCTAGGCCTGCGATCTGCATAAAAAATAATGGCCTCAAATCATTACTCTACCTCAAAATTTTCAACCCATCAATTTGGCCTCGAGAATCTGAATCCCTCATAAAGGAGAGGCTATTATTAATATACAAGTAACATGTGAATAAATTCCATCAAGCTATACCCAAGTCTAATTTGGTACCATCTCGCACGAAACTTTCAAATCTAATGGCCTAGACACGAAGTATGAACAACCAAGATCTAACGATTAGGAAAGGCCAGTGATGTGAAAGAAATTGCAATTTGAATTTTAAACTCCGCAAGGATTCAAAAGTCATGTATATGTACAAAAACAAGGCTGAAGGCTAAAGTCCCCACATATGACTGGTTGTAGGCCTATGTAGTTGGTCAAAGGCCAAAGTCTTGCACATTTGTATCTTGTTGAGAGCCTGTGTAATTGAAAAATGTTTGAAGTACCTAGTATGTAAGTGGCTAAAGGTAGAATTGTATATGTTATCCACTATTTAATGATCCGATTTAATATTTGAATGTCTCTAATCTCAAAATTTAAATAATTGACTTGATTCTTTTTTTTTTCTTAATCAAAGAAACGATTTGATCAATAAAAGATAAACTAAATTGAATATTCAATCTAACATATATAAATAATATCTCATCCAATATATTATATATATATATACTCTAAATACTATTTATTTTTAATAAAACATTATTATATAAGCATGCGTGTGTGTATAACTTGAAATATGAGTTGAGTATTTATTGTAAGTTTATTTTATGCTTTTTAATTATTATTTTGATTAAATATTATCTAAATTTTAAAATTATTAATTGAATATAATGTAATTTAAGACTTAAATCAAATTATTAGATCATATTAGATCAATTTATTATTTTTCGATCGAATTAATTTTTTATCCGATATTTTTTATTTATGACTTGTCAGATAATTTTAAATATTCGATCTAAAATTTTAGATATCCAAAATTTTTTACCGACCGATAAATAGATATTCAAATTACTAAATATCTTGCCCGTGAATACCTTTAGTTAGAGGATTGGTCGTTTGGAAGATGCAACGGAGCCTTTCTTTGATTAATGAATAAACGCTTTGTCATATCGTAGCTCAATGATTAAGATGATTTCCTATTCAAACTTTTTCTATCTCCATATTTGAATAATTCCTACATTTATACCCTGGAGAATTTTTGAAGCAATCAAATCTCTGATTTTATCCGATAGTCAAATTACGTAAGCATAATTTACTATTAGTTGACCAATAGCATAATTCGTTATCTATTATCGACTACATTGTCAGTTTCATTATGATTTTTAAACTCAAGCACAAGCAGTCGGTTTCCATCTAAACTTTCATTTGTGGCCAATGGGGTTGAGATGTAGGGATGTGCTGCCAACGGGAAGCGCGAGGGAAAGGTGATCTGGTTGTGTAGGAGCGTCCGAGGCGTAAAGCATCGGTCGGTGGACGACAAACCCGAAGTAACGCGAATCTTGTGACTTCATTGAGCTACCTCGCCGTTTTTCTTTTATTTGTTAAGATAACTCCTCCGACCGGCACTTTCTTTCTTCTCCTTTTTTTTTTTTTTTGATATTTTTTTCGCTCCACATGAACAAATAACTACGGGTTCCTTCGCGAAAATGTATTAGTTTAATCCCATCATGTATCCAGGTCGACTTTAATAAATTTTAGATGAATTTTTAATATAATTATAGTATATTCATAATTAAATGAACATTAGTTGGGTATATGCACCCGATGTATGTAATAATCTTTCTTTTAATTGAAAGAAGTAAGCTTATTTTTCCAAACTGCCCGAGTGATGAGAGAGCAATTTTATCGTGATTAATGTTAATAGATGTATTGGCTACCCTCATTATAGGGACACCCGGGCAATATGATCAAGTGGCTTGTTTTGCTATAATTTGTTGTGATGAGAGAGCAATTTTATATTCTATTACGGTTACTATTGCTAGGTGCAATAGCTACCCTTATTATGGGGACAAGTATGATATGATAGATGGCTTGTTTTCTTACATAGATTTTGTTACCTATGAGATTGGATGCAACGTAATTTTTGATGTAATAAAATATTACTTACTTATTTATAAAAAATTGCTGTCTTGTTTAAAATTGTTTATAAAAAATATTTTTCTAAAATAATTTTTAGTTTCATTTTTTAAATAAATAATTATCTTTTATAATTATTTTTTACAAGTAACTATGAATAAGAGGTACGGAAAAATATATAGGTCTATTTTATATATTATTTTAAGCAAATTTATTTGTTTTGGGTGTATTCTAACTAATAATTTTGATATAATATGTTTCCGTTAAAAGCTTATCAATTAATATAGTATTACCAAAACTTCTGTACATTTATCGTAAAAAGAAAAAAAGAAGAAACAAACTTGTATATAGTTAATGCTATATGTTGATTAATTATATTAAGTGATGATATAATTCCCTATCTGAATATTAATAAATATGATCATAGTATAAATGAAGTGCTTAAATTTTGTCGAACAACAAGATATTAATCTTCAAAATTTGTCAAAGAATATCTATAAAAGCAGGTCATAAAGCTATAAATAGGATGATAAATTTAACTTAAAATTTGTGATATGAAAAAAATATCTTTACAACAGTTTTTAGTATTCTCACTCATAGACATTCTTATTTTAATTTATCTTCATTTGAATGACATTGACTTAACACCATGAAGAAATTTTTGAACTTTTGCTATAATTCACTTGGCTATTATTATTTTTAATTCTATCTATTTTGAAAAATAATTAGTTTTCCTAAAAATAACAATAACTCTATCCTATATAGTAACAAAGTTATAAAAAAAATAAACCAAGAAAATTATTATTATAAGTATTCTAAAAGGAAAAAAATGATATATACAAAAATATTCTTAGAAACATTATGAACCGAACTGGATTAGCAGAGTCGTAATCGATTCGTCAACTGGGCTTATGAGAATGTAACCGTTCTTTCTATAAAAAAATTGACAAATGCAAATATATTCTTGAAAACATAAGTAATTTTTTTTCTAAAAAAAACCTTATAAACAACTCAAAAATAGTTTAAAACTTTTGAAATATTCAATATTTACAATAAAACTCTAAACAACAATTAAAAACGACTAAAAATGCCAATAAATTCTTGGGAAACTACCCAAAATACTATACTCCATGTATAGAATATATTTTTTTACAACTATTATTTAGAGCTTTCTTAGGAATTTGGAATTTTTGGAATATGTATATATAACTTGTTCAATATTTTTTGGGACTTTTTTTATACAATATATGAAAATTTTAATTTTTAAAAATAACTTTCTTAATTTTTAATCTTTAAAATCGTACTTGATATTTTTACAATATATATCATTCCAATGACATTTTCTATTGGTTTACTTAAGCTTGGCAAAAGTGATTTGACCCCAATGATCCGATCTAAGTAACCCAAACCTAAATCAATTTTGATTTAAAATATGATATTGATTTCAACCGGAAACCCAAACACTTGACCATAATTTAGTTGATCCGATAATGATCCACATCCAAACTAATCCAACCTAAAATGAGTTGGCCCAAAATGAGCTTCACAAAAGCCGAATTCATAGCCGACTATAAGCCCACTTGATTCAAACTATATTTAAATTCAATCCACAAAGTTAATATTTTACTTCATATCAAATTATTGCCTAAATATTAACAAATTCTCTTATTAATAAATTATTGTGTAAAAGTATATGAAATCAACAATACATCGTTAAATAAAACTAAGATAATAAGATTCTATTCTTCTCAAATTATTTTGATCAAATTAGGATCAATCAAACCATATCAAATAGCAATAATTTATGTTATTACAATTATAATGATCATAATTATTATTTTAAACTTAAATATTATAATTGTTAAATATAATTATATTTATAGGTTATATTATTATATTTATATTCATAAAATAGATTATTATAATTAATATAATTAAAATAATACAATTTATATTTCTAAAGAAAATAGTTACACCAACGTTGATTATTATATATTTAAAGGTAATTAATAGTTAATTATAATGATAACAAACATTATTATAATTATTATGATAGTCATAATTATTATAATAATCATAACAATAATTATAATTATATTCATAATAAAAGCTATATCTATATTTATAATAATAATAATAATACTAACAATTGTTATTTATGTTATGATAATAATAATTATAAAGTTTGACTTATTTGTTATAATAAATTAATTTCATCTAATGTCAATGTAAATTTTTAACCAAATTCATTCAATCCAAACTTGATCTGATCCAGAATCTATAGAATCAAATTAAACCCAACTTAAAGAAACTTGATGGACAAAGATCCGACATTTACCCTAAAGCAATATGAAGAAAATGCTAATGTAAACCCGAGCTTGAAATGAACTTGATTCAATCCAAACCTGACTTGATTGGATACATTTAACTTGACCCAAAATGACACAAGCCAAACCTAACTTGTATGATTTGTTTGTTACTTTGAGGTTTAATTTCTTGTGATTTATTAATAGTAATTGATGACACTTAAATAAAATCAAAATTTAAAGATAAAGGCATTTAAGTGGAAATATATAAAATAGCACTACGATGTTACTACTTTTATATAATACTAGAAGTTTTATCTAGAATTTATTTATTTCAATATTAAGAGTAAACGTTAGGTACACAATATAAACATATGCAGAAGTCTTATTAAAAGTTGCAAATAACTACAAGGAAAGTAAATTTTAATAATATTATCAAATTATAGTATAAATGAATAGAAAAATACTGATGAAGTATGAACCTTAGACGATGGCAAAAGAGAAAGAGCCTTCTAGCTAATTTTTGGAAATTATGTTTGGTCATATAAAAATCATATAATGATAAAGAAGGTTATGACACAATCATTACCTTAGATTATGATAAGTATACGAGAGGTAACATTATGAAATATTTATGTATTATTTTATTATTTAATTAATTTATTAAGAAAAACTATAAAATAGAAATAATAGAAAAATTACACACTCTTTATTTAACAAGGAAAAGAATTGCATACTTCAAATTACAAAATATCAAAGTAATATCATATTAGCAAAAATTTAATATTTATGAAAAATTAAAAATTAATACAATAATCATAATGATGATGATAGTAATATTCACACCAACAACAAAGCTCACAAGCGACTCAACTCATTTGGCTCCTTTAGACAAAAAAGCCAAATTGACCCATTTAAATTTGAGTTTAATTCAAGTTGTTGTCTTTTTTAAGACAAAATCTATAACATATTATGATTAAGAAAGATATTAATGTGCCTATAAACAAGTTATTTCATAAATATATATTAATGAGCTAAGCTTGAGCCAAGTTATGAATAAAAAAGTAGAGTCGATCTTGACTCATATATTAAACAAGCTAATAATAAGTCACAGACTCGATTTATTTAACTAAGTAAACGAGTCATATCTAGTTAAGCTGACTTTATTTCTGTAAAGCCTTGCACATCAATGGTTAAAGTATATTAAGATTAATATTTTAATGTTCATTACCTACTCATTTTCATTTACCTCAATCTAAATATGGTTAAGACTTACTAACTAAGATTAACTTAATAAATATTTAAATAATATTTTAAAATATTGATCTAGTTTTGCCCAACAAAGGTCACATATCTAATTTAACTTAACCTAGCTTTACTCTAATCCAAATGGATTTTTACAGGCATTGCATGAACATTTTTAATACTCACGAGTGCGATATATTGTTCACTTAAATCAACAAGCGTACAGTTGCAAATGTAGCAAAACAAAGTTATATACTCAAAAAATTTGGTGTTAATTACCGATTTCTATTATTTATGATGGTCTGAGTGGATAATTTAAAAAGGGACAGATGATAGCCGCATGCAAATAAAAAATGAAAAAAATGATGGAGACTACTAATTATGAATTCAAGCAAATTAAAATAAGCCTAGGATCAAATTTCCCTTACAATTCCAAAGTAAATTGTTAACTTAATCAATTGTGTATCAGATTTGCTCAATAAGTTATGAACAATTAGCCAAAATTAACTGTTAATCTCTTTTGATGACTAGAAGTCATGTTTAGTTAAATCTAAAAACCTATTTTTATGGCTATATACTTAATTAAACTAATTGAGAACAAGCTAATTCAATCAATCCCTAAGAACTACTAATCTACTTTCGTGATTCATTAATTTCCATTCAGAGCTAAGTTATGGTGTTAATTAAAATCTTTTAATTCTAATTAACAACCTAATTAGATTACAATTGTAATCAATTGTTCTAACCCTAATTAATTAAGTACTAGCAATTGAATAACACAATTCAAATCATTCCGACAACAATTCAATCAATTTATTAAATTAGTAATGGAATTGAACTTAATTCAATTCTAGAATAAATAATTACTCATACCTAATTGAAATCATAAATTACGATAATGACACAAAATATATAATAGTAAAAGAGAAAGAAAAGAGTTCAATAGATAAAATTATAGAGTCGGAGTTCAATGCGGTGCTTCAATTCTCTACAATTGATGTGTGCAAGTTGAAAGAAAATATTTAATATGATGTGTTTTTTCTAAAAGAAAGATGGATGCAAAGAGAAAGAGAAAGCAAAGAGGATGCACGGGAGCCCCCAATAATAGCTTAGGTTGTGCTAATTTAGGCTGGGAAATAATTGCTCCAAAATGTAACTATCAATACACTTAATATCATACAGAAAAAATAAAAACCGACACCTAACACAATAGCGTTGGAGTCTAAAGCCAAATATTCACACTGTGGACCAACACAACCATGTTTATCAACAATGGCAGGCCATAATGGGTCCAAAACTTTAATTTTCACTCTATCTTTTTTTTTTCCTACACTTCGATACTCCCTTATTGTTTGGACAATGGGAGGCCCTGTATAGCTTCTTGCCATGTTTTTCTTGATTCCCACTTTACTTTAATTCCTTCCTTAGCTCCAACATTACCTACAAAACACATTAAGAAAGTAGTAACATAGACCAATGAGCTGAAAAACAAAATTTGATGCTATTAAACATATATTTGACACAACTAACCAAAAAACTAACTAAAAGTAAAAGAATGTAAGTTGAAATCTTATATATATATATATATATGTATGAAAAAAACTTATAAACTTAAAAATAAAAGAATGTAAGTTTATTATTAAAATTAACACAAATAATTTTTTAAATCAGATAAGTTAAAAACTACGTGAAATAATGTCATATTACCTTCTAATTTCGGTGTAATTTACTACGTTTTTGGACCTTTTTATAAAAAAAATTATATATGATAATTACTTTTTATAAAGTGATCCAAATAAGTACTCAGTTATAAAAAGTAAGGCACGAGAAAAGCAAAAAGTAAAATGCGGGTGTTATTTTGGGCCTCGAGGCATCTAAATGTAGGACCATGTCGTCACCATCAATTGGAGGCAAAGACGAGCCCGGGGAAAGGAATCGGCGCTTCGGGCCTTTTGGTTTTTGCGGGGTGACATTTGGGTCGGTGGGACACGCAACGGGGACCGATTCCCTCCGCGCTGGCATCTCGTGCGGATGTTCGGTTGAAGAAGGAAAAGTCTTTTGTTCTTCTTTCTTTCTTTCTTGTTATTTATTTATGATTATTAAAGTTCTTTCTATTTTATTAGTCCCACAATTCAGTTAAATTTAATAACATAATTTAGTAAAAGCAACGGACAGACGACTCGCTTAATAATTACTTTAAATTAACATTTTATTAAATAGATATAAAAAATAGACTTAATCACGGTTTACCCCATGTGATCGTTCTCGCGAGCAGCTGTTGTTAACTACAAGCTCTACGGCTGTCCGGTCTAATATTTGTTAATCATTTTTTCTGGCTTATATTCCATCGATAAATAATTGCGCGGGCAGGGAGAGGTCCTCCTGTCCCCTGTGTTTATAATGGACTGCGCATCGGTACTAATTAATCAAATGATTGAATTATATCCGATGGTATCACGGGATGTAATCCATACTATTTATTTATTTATTTATTTATTTTTTTGCTCCCTTTCTTGATGTTGCTTGTCCGGGGATATTTTTGTTTTTAGTAACAAAACTCAACGACGAGGGACCGAATAAATAAAAGGATAGAGAATGCGACTGGAGCTAACTTGTGGATCACCCCCAGTTTAAGTCTGAAGAATATGGTGATTTTTGAATAAAGTCTGCTCGGTTATCAAAAGGAAAAGGGGAAAAAAAAAAAAAAAAAACGTATGGTGACAAAAATCACAGCCTGTCAATTTGAACAAAATACGATGACGAAAGCTCAGAATGTCTATCCATTGGGATGGATAAAAAGATTGTCAAATGCTTGTGGAGGAATAAATTTGCCACTCTTGAAAAAAACTCCACCCCGCCGGCTTTAATAATTTGCCACAACAAACAGCAGCCAAAATATGCGAAAGATAAAAAAAAAAAAATTGTGTTATTATGATAGTTAAGTGTATATACTTATATAAATGGTTGACTTAAATTTATAAAGTTTAGAATTAACATATCTAATCGGAGGTAGACATTTATGTTCAGTGAGATTCAGAGTCATGGGTTATCGATAGACCAGACTATAATTATTTAATAGATAGCAAGTTCACATAAGGTCGAATGACCGTTTATGTTAAGGATCGGTTTTACTTGTTTTGTGAAGGCCGGTGTTTGATCAGTGGCGGTGATGGATACTTCTACAGCTATGGCCGGCACAGGTTGTCGTCGTCGGCGGTGTTGGCTATTGTCACTGCTAAGTAAGGATGATAATAAGTCGGGTACGGATCAAGTACCTCCTGTGTTTCTATCTATTAACTATTTAAATTTCGTGGTTATTTCTTCCTCCGTATCTTTATTTATATTCTTTTATACATCCATCAAATAAAACTAGTTAGGTTTAGGGTAAAACCCATTGTAGTTAAAATAAAAATCATCTAATATTATAATTAAATACTTAGATCGTTAGATTTTAATTATATTTACACTTTTACCCTTAAAAAATATATTAAAATTTATATAAATAAAGAATAAAATACTAATTTTATATTAAATAAATATATGCGGGTAAGGTTACGGATATAAAGATGAATATAATTTAATGATCCATTATTATATTTATACCTAAATCCCTAGGATAATTTTTTTTTTCCTTACCACTGGCATAAGGTAGAGGGGGAAGCGACTCTTCAAGGATAGAGGAAGGAAACGGGTTAGGGTTCCTAATTAATTAGGTCTAATTATTATTACTAAGTTTGATTAGTTATTTAAATAAAAAGGGGAGGGTCCTGCACTTGGGTCTTGGGATGTTTGATTGAGCAGAGTTGTTGTGGCAGCCCATATTGGTTTTCTCAGCTGCTTGGGTTCTCCGTTGGGCCCATAATAGGTCTTGGCAGCATTCAGGGCTTATGTGTTTGGACCTATTCTTTTCTTTGTTATATGTTATTGTTTATTTAATATTTTGGATAATGCACAATTAGCTTATTTAATTTAAATAAACATCGAGTTTATTTTTTTTTATTCCAATTAATATTTTTATGGGACTTCTATGGGTATTGTTTGACATTTATTTAATTAAATGCAAATACAATTAGATCTGACATTATTATAGATATTAGATCTAAATAAGGTTATGTAATACCCTACTTTTAAAAAACCTAATTTTTGTAAAATATTAGTGTTGATTTATGAATTCTGATTTTTAATTTTATTTATATTGATTTATTTTACTTAAATCGTTATTCTTGATATATTTGTTAAAGTTTTCATTTATTTTGTAGTTTTATTGATTGTTTAAAATTTATGTTGAAATTTATTTAATCGTTTATCATTGCGGATAATTCTAGATAAATTTGTTGATAACTATGATTTTATTAACTTCACGTAATTTGAGTTTCATTTAAAATATATTTTTATTTCTATTGCATGCTTTATTTTTAATATTTATAATTCGTTTTCGATTATAATTTCATCGTGTGATTACGACTTTATTTTTTTTTTTAAAAATGAATTACTTAAATTATAAAATTCATTTAGATTAGTGAAACTATTTTAATAGCTTTTATCCTTAGAAAATATTTCCGTCTTTGAATTTATTTATTTTTATGAAGTTGTTAAGATCTTCGATTTTTTTTATTTAAGTAAAATGGTTTTTGCAACTTATTTATGATTTTATTTATAGAGAATTTTTTTTAAAATATGTTAAATTATTATTACTCACTTAAAATTTTATAAAAAGAAAATTTATTTTTTCTCAATCTTTACCCAATGATTTTGTTAGATAAATTTAAGATAAATCAACCTTTATCATATTTTAAATATTTGTGTTAAAGAAAGAACACCACGGGGCACTGACCCTCCCTCATTATTCTTTTTCTTTTATATTCTCTTTCTTTCTTTCCCTTTCTATTCTTTTCCCTTGCATCAAAAACCAAACCCAATCTTAGACATACTCCTTTCTTTGCCTTCAATCTCTAGCCACTACCACACCACCTCACCATTGTAGCTCCACCACCAGACGGAGAAAATATGCAACCAAGGGTGCAACAATGGGGTTTATATGAGAATTGGAGTGGAGTAGGTCACTCGACCCTCCCCTAGTGCCATCTCCACCATGCCATCACGACGTTCGCCACTGACAAACATTCCTCAACCTTTGGCAAAGCTCCACTGTCTTTTTACCCACTCTATTTTGGTTGATTTCTGTAGGTATATATTTTCCAAACCCTAACTCTTATTTTGAATAAATTTCAATGAAATAGTTTTGATTAATCTAAATTGATTGTTGGATTGAGTATGTATGTGTTATATGATTGATTTGAATGGATTGGTAGTTGCTGTTTTGGTTGATTTTAGGGTTAATGATTTTTAATCTGTATTTGTCTATTTAGGTCAATTTTGTTAATAGCTTATACAAAATTCTTAATAATATGCTTATTTATATTTTGAAACTATGAATTTGAAAAACTTGTGTGAAATCAATTGAAATTGAATTTTTAGATCAAAACTCATGCATACTTAAATTATATTGATCTACGAGTTAATTATGCTAAATTAATTATATATGTTGCATTAGAATATGTTTAGTTCCATATTTAAACCATTAATTTCATTATTTAGCTAGATTAGACTAAAATTATTTTATGGGATCAGAAACCCTAATTGTGCCTTTCTTTTATTTCTTTTGACCAATTGATTATATAACACATTATTAAATAAGGTATAATTACAATTATAGACAATCAGTTTAAATAAATTAATAAGATTTAACCAACTTGTATTTTTGGGCCTAAAACCTTAGCTTTTAAATATAAATTATGAAATTGGTCATTTGTATAGTTATTTCTTTTAAAATTGATTTATAGATTATTTGAAATTATCTTAATTTTATTCTAATACCTTCAATTTGGGTTAATTGATTTGAATTGTTCAAATTTGTATTTTGGGCTTTAAAACGCTAATTTTTGGGTGTAGTTTCTGAAATTGAGTTGTGTTTGTTTCTTTTACTTGTTGATTATTAGTTTTGATTTAAAATGAATTAAATTGTCCTTATGAATTATCATTTTGGGTCAATTATTTGAAATTAATTGATATGAAATTTTGGGTTGAAAACCCTAATCGTTTAAGTGGTTTTTGATAAAATTAAATTGTTTTATATTATTTTATATTTCGATTTGTTTTTCCTAACTTAAACCTAAGAATTTCAAATGCGATTTAGGAAGGTATTCTAGTGGAATCCAAAGCTAGTGCGAATCTCCTTTCTTTTCTAGTTGACTCTAGATAATAGGTAAACACGTTCAAACACTTAGAAGATAGAAAATTTTGTGATTATGTTTTTGTGAGCAAATCTGATTATTCTATTGTGTATATTTCTTAAAATTTCATAATTCCCACATGTTAAGAGTTTCGTTTTATGTTCTCATTTTAGCAGTATTTAGGGCTGTGTATTTGGATGAATTATTTTTTTATGTCATTATTTGTTTAATAATATGGATAATGCACAATTGGCTTATTTATTTTATTTGAACATCAAGCTTATTTTATTTTATTCCAATTAAAATTTCTATGGGTCTTTTATGTGTATTGTTTGACATTTATTTAATCAAATTTAAATATAGTCAAATATGATATTGTTACAAATATTAGATCTAAATAAGTTCAGCCCTATGGTATATGTCTAAATTTATGAGATAAAATTAAGGAATCAATTTATTTAAATAATTGGTTGCCAAATATTTGTAAATATGTTAGTTGACATACTATATTGCCAAAGTGACATCATTTATGAAAATTATTTTATTGAACATATTGGTCATTTGTATGTATGCTTATTCATTCGATTATAGGTACATTATATGGCAACAATAAAGTCAAGGCCATTCAATTATTTTACATTCATGGTTATAAGGTTACACATATAGTTAACGTAGGAAATTGTTGGATTATTTACACAATAATAGGCTTATATGTGAATGATATAAATTGTTGATTGCCATGTTAGTTAATCCATGTAAAAGTGACTAACTTATGTTTAAGGAGTTTGTGCTTAATGTATCTAATAAATGTGGACCTTCATGCGTAGAGACAATGTAAATTCTAAATTATTGATTGAGAAAAATAAAATAACCTAATAGATAACATGTCAATTATCTATATATATAGATAGGTATGAGTTGGGGTCCCTAGGTCACGCTTACTTCCATTCTAACAAGTTCCCATATGTTTTAAGAGATAATAAAGTGTGTGCTGCATTTTTAAGACCACAAGACCATCTGCTTAGAGTCTCTTTGGGATTTGACTTTAATTCATTTGTTGAGGTTGGTATAGATTGGTACTATTTGATTTATCTACTTTGTTTAATATTCTTGAAGAATGAGCATGTAGAGCATGTCGGATACAACCTTACATGATTAGTCAGAAAGTATGCAACCTCAACAATAATAAATAAATACACAAAAATAAAATTGCTTTAAACCATACAGGCAAAAGGCACCTCCTTATCCCCTCTCTACCTCACAACCACCCCTACCCAACCTTGTTGTAATTTGGAAGCATAAACATGTTTGCATCAAGCTTAAGCTCATTGCTTTAAGGGTTATAAAATTTTTGTGAACTCATTAAACATATTTTCTAGGCTTCCAAATAAGACCTTAATAGTGAGGTAGATACCCGACCTTTTACATCACTTTATTTTTGCTAATAAGTCCTATATTTGTTTTCAAGATTTTCATGAATACCTTTATCTTTATAGGAGTTTGCAACATAGTGTTATTAAGAAAATATTATAACATATTTTCTAAACTATAAATACATATTAATCTATTTATTTTATTGCATTAATATTTTTCTTAAAAGGTGCATAAGACCCCTTTCTCCTTAACTTATTTTTGCCGATCTAATCTGAATGAAAATTTTCAATGAGTTACGATTTTTATTTTACTATGTTAGTGTCATAAGTAATAGTTTTTATATTAGTATTATTACTCTTGTAATCATTGCCATCATTATTAAAGTTATTATTATTAATTTTATATTTTATTTATTATTATCAAGATCTTGCTCATTTAATTTGATTTAATAAGTTCAAAAAATAAGGTTAAGAAAGTAGACCTTAACAAGTAAGGCCTATGGGTGGCAATGCCTACCTATATTTTCTAAATTGTAAATGTCTTTATTTCACCATTATAACCTATTTTATTTCATCAATGGATCACTATGCGCCACTAAAAACTTATCTTCCTTGTTTATTTTCTTTATCATGCTAGAGGAATGCTCCAGTTGGTTATATGGGAAGCTAGATCAAAAGCGAATGGGTTTATGACAAGAAATCAAGACATCGTACTTTCTCGTGGGAAGATGACAATAAATCCAGCCTCATGGAGATTTTTGGGCACATCATTATGTGTTACAACCAACATGATGATGTGGTTTCGAGACTGCATGTAGAAGATATTGGAGTATGTAGTAAAAGACTGGACGTGAAAAAAAAAAGGAAAAAAGGAAGAGGAATCGAGTTGATTTATTATTTACATAATTCTAATTCTGTGGATACACACATACACACATCCACACACTCCACCCCCGTGGCTTAACTAAAAATAGAGAAAGACTTGAAGGAAATAAAGATAGAGACAAAAGAGACTCTACTAAACTCCTAAAGATTCCCCTACAAATTAGGAAGGTCATAATAAAAAACCTCGGTGTCATAAATATACACTCCCGAACTACCTCCTAATTGAGAGATGTTATGGGACATTAACTACATGTAGAGACTTATATAGATAGCAAGGATAAAAAACAAATTCAAGTTATAAAAAATATTTCTAAACTTTATTATCCATAAAAAAGAGTTAAAATACAAATAAAGAGATCCTTCACTGATACATAGTTAACCTGACAAACATTACCTACTTATTATTATAAGCTTATAATAACCCTAACAAACTAGCTGCCCAATCGACCATTGGATCTCGACCCATCAACTATGCCTCAAACTACTCATCTGAAATGTTAGAAAGAAGTGGACGAAACTACAACTGAGCAAGTAATTGAACCACCGGCCAAAATGGATATCAAGCAAATACTATCAAACATATGTTATTAAAAGTTATACAATAATTCAGATAATAATGGAATCATTATCATATAAGACTATAGTTTAAAACAAACTTAAGTAATCAAAACATTATAAGAATTGAACATAGAATACAGTAAAATGATTAATCAAAATGACATAAACAAGATAGTAGGACCAGATAAATAATTCATTAAACAAAACTATAATAGAATCAGATAAAAGATATAGATAGCGTAAACAAATATCAATAAGAGAAAGTTAGGAGTAACCGTGGTCGTTCTCTCCTTATGGTCAGGGCACAAAAACAATAACTAATCGATAATCTCCTTGTTGTTAGTTGGAGGCTAGGAGGACGTCCTGAGTAGTGTACTATAGAACATAAACAATATCAATTAGCACTCCTAAACTGCTCATGGGCCAAAGTGGATCTTCCCTTTGGGGCACAATCACCCAATAAAATAGTCCTACTAATATAAATATAATTATAATTTGATCTTATAAAGCATAATTGATCAATGATACCCAAAAAAAAGCTTGATTTTAAAATTTAGATTGAAATATTATTTTAATGAAACTAAACTAGTTTACGTATATAAATGGACAAGTCTATATAAAATATTATTTTATAAATAAAGAATAAGAAATTTTGTTAAGGAAAAGGATTTATAGACTAATTACTTACCTCAATATAGAAATATCAAAACAACGGTGATGCTAATACGATGATCCTACATATATATAAAAACAATAATAATACATTATTAATATTATAAAAAGTAGCAAAAATATATGTATATATATGTCAATATTTAACTACCTATATCATTTGATATTATCACTTTCGATTACCACCTAACACAACTTATATTGTCATCTAACCCAAAAATTAATGGACTAAACACGTATCCCCTTAAGGTGTAAAAGTCTGATGGCAAAAATGCATAGAACCGAAAACGTCACTTAAAAGGTGCTACAACTATTATACATAGGAATACATGCATGACGCTACTATATACGTATTAAAAAAAAACATGGGATTAGGTACCTATATATGGTATAGTTAGTAGTAATAGTACGTCACATCAAATAGTTGTTAGACAAAAATGATGACATGAATCATATATAATCAACTAATTATTAATATTAATTTATGCACAATTATAAATAATTCATACGAAAATCTAAAAGTATAAAATAACAAATTTTATGTAGAATTGAGATTATTGAATACTATATACATATATAGTGTATATTGCGCCTCTAACTATTGATGGAATTGATTCACATTATCATCAATTATACATTATATTTCTCAAATCCGATAGTATATGATTAACGAGAAACAAGAATAAGGATCTTACCTTATTTCTCTTTACAAGAAATTCAAAAAAGAATCCACACGTAATATTCTCTTTTCTTCATGTATATGTACCTATGTTGAAATAGGGAGAGTAAAATAAAAGCTTTGATTTCTTATTATATCAAAAGGCATCACACTATGCCCTTATATGCCAAATGTGGTGAGTGAAAGAGTTGGTTACAATAATCATTTATTTTTCCTCCTCGATTTCAAATAAAAAAGTAGATAATTAAATCATTAAATAATTATCCTAATTATCTTTCTTAATTTTTTTAATCATGTGATACACACATGCCTACATATATCCAAAGATACTTAACTCTAAATCTATAATTAAAAATTAGATAGAGAGGTATATGTTATGCATACTTACTAATATATTACCACATAATATAAATTTTATGACTAAACTTTATATTTAATTAATATTTTTTTATTTGATATAATAATAATAATATTAGACCAAAATTTATTAACAATAGTATGACTATATGATAACTCTTATATATACTATACAATACATACATACATACATTATACATACATACATACATATAAGAACCCACCCCTAGATAAGGCGGTGGTCACCGAAGTAGAGCTAAAAAGCTAGGTGGATATTTAGGTGGATACTACACATATATATGCATCTGGGAGTTGGTTGCGGTACACGAACTATTATTATATATTCATAATAGTTTCTAAATATAAGATAGTGACAACAGCTTATTCAATATAAAAGGCCAGGGAAGAAGGGCACACGTTACAATGCACCTAGTCCCCAAAATGAGATATGACTAGCAATAGTACTTGATGCTTGCATCCGGAGGCTCAATACATGCATACAAGTTTATAACAGCCATAAGATCACACTGGTGATTAGTTATTACCAGAGTTGCACGGGGAAGAAAATGTAAAAGTAGGGATGCAAAAAAATGAGTTAAAAAATTAGAAGACGTTAAGAAATACTAATTTAGTCTTATGTACATATAGTGGCGGAGCTGGAAGTTTTGCTCATGGTACCCCTCAATATTAAGAAATTAGACAATTAAATTAATTTAAAAAGATAAATTAGTGAATTAGTGTTTCCAAAATTGAGAAGTTAAATCAATTAACAAACTAAATTTTAATCAATAAAAAATTAAATCCACCCTATAATAAGAAATTAGACAAGTCAATCAATTAAAAAAAATAAATCAGTAACTGAGAGTTTTCTAAAAATAATAAAATAAATCAATTAACAAATAATTTACTTATGACTACTCAATTAATTAAAGGGATATACTAAATATCACATGAGAAATTAAATTGAAATTGGACAGATTAGAGTCTGGACAAGTGAAATGGGACAACGTCAAGTGAAAAATCAAATTGTTGGAAATTGATCCTTCAACCTTTGGTTAAGCAAAGGGAGGACCTAGTGCCCTAACCGTTCGGCTATCTTTAATCTTTTTTATAGTATTTTTATCTTATTATATATATATATATATATATATATATATTATCTTAAAAATGTAAAATATTTATATATTTTAGTCAGAGCTTCAAGATATCCAGTGACACTATACAGAAGTTCTAGCTCCGCCTCTGCATATATACATATATTAATTATATAAATAAATATATTAATTATATACAAACACATTTATTAAATTCATAGTTTAAAACATGGTATAGTTCAAACTTCAAAGTCTAAAATTATGTAATCCTAAAACTCTTAAATTAAAGCATACGCTTAGCCGCCAAACTAACCGTTTGTCTCCTTCCAGCATCCTCCCAATCACATCTTGCTCTTCTGTGCGGCGATTCTCTCTCTTTTCCAATCTCTTCCCTCATCTTTCTTCTTGATTCTTTTTCCTTGTTGTCTCGATTTGAATGGGAGGGTGACTAAGAAGAAATTGGACAAAAATCAAGCTCACGATTAAGGCCCAGGCTCATCTCCTTTGGCTTCCTTCCTTCCTCAGCTCCTCTTCTCGTCCATCTTAGTGCAACGCTTTTTTGCTAGCAGCAACCACCGCGATGGCTTGGCACAACAACTGACCTCCAGCAGTAGTGTCGGAACAACAATATTTCTGATCAGAATAGACGTTTTAGGCTCCGACTCCGTTCCTAAAATATTTTTGAGACGAAAAACAACACCGGTTAGCCATTACCGTGCTACCGTGGTTATTACCTCTGCAACAAAACTTGCAGCCACGGATGAAAAGATGGAAGCACACAAAAGACAACATTAGAATGGAAATTCGGAGAAGAGTAAAAATGGGTAGGTGACATACTAATATATTGATAATTGTAAGGATAATTAGGGTAGGAAGAGAGATAGTAAATAAAGGAAGTTTGAATGGTGAACGGGTTGCCTCTTGGTCTGCCAACTTAATGAGATCATCCATGGGTGCGGATTATTATAGCCTAAGAAAAATTAAGGGATTACTAATAATTAACCAAATAAGAGAGATACAAAAGAAAAATTGTACTATTAGTTATATAATATTATTTTTTTGGATAATCTTTAACTAGAGAGAAAGGTTATCTTGGAGAACATCACATTGTCTGCGATTGGGTAAATAAGTTGGCACTTGGTATTGTACAATTATTCTCAACTCGTTCACCACCTCCACGCCCTTCGTCTTCATGGCACCACCTTATATATCCATCGACAACTAATGGGTCCGTTTCTGTTTGGGTAACTTGGGATTCTTCATTTGCTCTTAATTTTATTAGGGAATTGTGGTTATCTTGTTTGAATCTTGCTGCGGTGCATAATGGAATGGCCGATCGCCTTACTAAGAAGGGTTTGGTTAGATCCGAGCCGTTTGTGGCTTAGTTGAAATGCTTTTTTTTTTTTCTTATTCTTTCTTGTAGTATATCTAAGGCAAACGATTAATTAGCTCTTCCAAGTTCTTCCTAGAAAGTTAGGGAACGTCTCACTTGCTTCCCCTTTCAATAACAACTTTCTTACTACCATAAAAATAAAAGAAAAAAGAAACAAAAGAAGAAGTTAAGGTGTGTAAGTAAATTCTGACTATAAATATGGAGGAAGTAGGTATATATATATATAGGCATATTTGGAAAAACTTGGTTTTGTGTGTCATGCTATTTTTTTTGTCTACCTATTCTGATATGTATTTGACTCCTATTCATTCAAATATTTCCTTTTTACTGGTATATGGGTTTGTAAGCTTATATTATATTTTCATTTTATTATTATAATGTACAATTTCTTTTCTTCTTTACTTTTTGTCTAATATGTGTTACTGGACTACTAAAGCTACACATATATTACAAATTTCTCTTTACATTTTATTAGCATAATATGCAAATTTTCCTTTCGCTTGTCATTTAACTACTGGATTTTAAGGGCATGTCACATTGTCTAGTCCATTTTGTTTTTCTTCTCCTATGATATATATATACACACACACCAATTAGTATAATGAGACTATAATTTAATTTGTCTCCATTAATAATGTGACTATCATTCCTATTTTATAAATAAATAAATAAATCTCATTGGAGAAATTGGTATGTATTATTATCATTATGCATAATACCAATTGTATAGTTTTGTTAATTATATTTCTTAGGGATATGTATAAAAATTTAAATATTTTTAAAATTAGTATTAATTTAAAAATGTAAAATAAATATTTACATTATTTGGTGCTGTTAATTCTAATTATTAGTAGTACTAATAGTTTATATGTATATATATAAGTCTAATAAGACACTATTAAATTACAATCTTAACTTTGTCGCTGACTACAAACCTAGCTATGGCCACATTAGATGTGCCACTTTTCTCCCACCTTTTATCTTTTTCTTAGAAAACATATATGACACAAATACGCCTTCCCTAGATTTTTATCATTTTACTTGGCAATATATGAACTAATTACTGGAATAACCCAATTAAGTTTAACAAACACCAAAATAGCCTTTAGTTGAAAAAAAAAGAGAAGCAAAATCACCCATAAGCAGCTGATGGTGTTAGTTTGGCATAAAACTGGTTTGATGATCAAGAATGTTTTATTAAAACTAAATGATTCCATCTTTAAATGTCAGAGTACACGGGAGAAATTAGAATTAAAGGAAATACGTTTGATCGTTAGGCATGTTTCTTTTAATCTTGAACCCCACTCAACCTTCAATATGTTACTTTCTTCTTCATTCTCTTCTCGGTCGTCACCCGTTTCTCTCATTCTCTTCTCTGCAAAGCATTTCTCGTCTCTTCAATTTTTATTTTATTTCTTGGAATTTAATCTTATTTTCTACAATTCTTTCTTGTATCTCAAGTAACTTTTTATTCTTATCTTCTTTCCTTAATAATTATAATAAGTGTTAAAGTATATAATTATGCTATAATATGTGTTAAATTTTGTTAGGCTATGTATAATTATGCTATAATATAGATAGATTTTGTTAGATTATATATAATATTCGTGATTATGTTGGTAGATTTTTATAATATATATATATTATTTATTGGTTGACATGATATTATATATATATATATATATATATATATATATATATATATATATATATATATATATATATATATATATATATATATATATATATATATTGTGCTCTACTTTTGGTTTATATTTAATGTATTAAAATTATACTAGAGCAAATTTAATTATTTTAGGTTATAATTTGTGTTTAGAAATAACATATAATGTTGGCTAATTAAATTTAAATGTTTACATTTGTAAAAATTGAATATTCTGTTGATATGATGTGGATGTGTTAGACATGGCTATATGAAAATATTTACAAATATGATTGAGAAGAGAAAAAATTGTGATCAATATTTATTATATTTTGAAAAATTGTAGATGCATAACATATACTTAAAAAAAAAATGTTTACAAGTATAGGATGAGTATAATTTCACTAATTTTATATTGGAATGACAAACAAAAGTATGAATCTAGAGAACTTACATTTGTAGGAAACATTGATAAAGTTATATTTGTTTCATCATCTACTACTTTTAGCTTGTTTATGAATATGATGCCTCTATGGACAAATTATATCGGGGATGTATATTTGTTCAAGCTATTTGGGATATATTGGAATGAGATAATGAGGAGAAGTCTTCTGATTTTGATAGATAGTGATGAGTCATTACAAATGCTAATAGACTCAACAACATTAGGGGATTTTATATAAATATCTATAGATATCAACTGTTAAGGGATCTAAACTTGCCATCGAGCATTTGGTTCTTTTAAGAGTTTGCTCATTGAGCAATCAAAATTTCAATACACAAATCATTCATACAATTTGGGTGCTAATTGTACACCAAGTCAACATCATTATTCCACTACACATATTGATGACATGACATATATGAATGAATTCGGTGAACTGGGTGTTGATGTCAAAGAAGAAGAAAATGAAGATGCACATATAAACACACTTAATGTTGTAGTGGAAGCAGAAGTTAGGAAAATGTTTGAAAATGAGAATGCAAATTAACTTTTTAATGAGAAAAATATTATGATTGATTCCAGAATTGATTATGATTATAAAAAGGACATGTTAGAAGAAGAGTTTCCTAGATTAGATACATAGGCATGTCAACAGTTATGGAAATGTGCACATCCTAATTTTATTGATCCCAAACATATCGAGCAAGCTGTTACTGGTGTAGAGTTGTCGTGTGTAGCATTAACTTCAAGATTTGCACAAGGTTTTAAAGTTAACCAAGTATTTGCTTCAAAATAAGAGTTAGTGCATAATGTTAAACACTACTCACTTTTAGCTAATCTACTCTACAAGACATATCAATTATCGATAACAAGATTTGAGGTATATTGTTATAGATGTGCTTGGAGGTTACGAGAACACACTATAAATGATTATTCAAGAAGGATGAAGATCACATCATAAAAGGGTTCGGATTAATGCATCCTCAAGGAACTAGATGTGATCATTTGAATTTGACATCCAGTTTTATTGACAAAGAGATTGAAGGCCTAGTAAAAGCCCAGTTGTCTATAAGTGTAAAAGCTATTATTGAACACATAAAATAAAAGTGGGGATTTATGGTGTCTTATAGGAAGGTATGGGTGGGAAAACAAAAGGCAATAAATAAAATATACATAGAGTTCAATGAGACATTTGCTTGACTTCCATTATGACCTTTTGAAATTAATAAAGCCAATCCTAGTTTTTTTTTTGTTGACTTAGAACTTGTACATATTGATGATCCTAGTGTAACAATTTTTGAGAGGGTATTTTGGTCATTTAGGCTAAGCATTGAGGGGTATAAGTGGCATTATTTGGTGATCTCTATAGATTCCACATACTTGTATGGTAAGCATAAGAGTGTGTTACTTATTATAGTGGGTATTGAAATGGATAATCATATATTTTCACCTATGTTTACTGCTGTTCATTTAGAGAGTGTATACAATTGGGTTTAGTTAATATACATCATTCAAGGAAAAGTTGTAAATAATAACAACTTGTGTGTCATCTTTGATCGGTATAAGGGTAAGTACAAGTAATGCGAAGTGATGGATGACGTGAGCCATATTGCACACATCGATACCTTTTGTGGTATTTGAAAGCAACATTTTTATGGCCATAAAAAATGATAAGTCCATGGATAAGATGTTGTGAAAGATCTGGACCTAGTGTCAACCTCAAAAGTAGATTAGCTTGATGGAATCATTGAAAATAACTAACAAGGAGTCCTACAAATAGCTTAATAAGTTATGTAAAACCCTCGATTTTTAGCTAACCTAGATCCCGAGTAATTAATATCATAACCTAATTCTAACATAAAAAAATTTATTTTTCTATCTTACCATAACTCCCTAATCATAAATCTTATCCTAACCCTAATTTTTATTTTGGGTTATTGATATCGTCATAACCTAACTTATATTAATCGTATTCTAATAAAAAATTAAAAATATTAACCCCTATATTTCTTTTTCCTATTTCCCTTTTTCTCTTCTTTACTCTTTTGGCCAACTCCCTGTGCTTTTTCTTTTCCCCCTTCTTCCTACGTAAAACATTGTCCATGGACAATGCTTGCATATCCCATCACCCCTATAACCTACCAACCATCCCCTACTCTCATAAACTCTTAGCTCCCACGAATATGGGTTAGGGTTGAAAAAGTTTCCTTTGGCCGCTACACTTCACCCCCTCCTTTCGTCTCTACACCTGCACCTGCACCTGCATGGATACACACACACACACACACACACACACAAAAACCAGCTTTAAATGCCCTCTACAACCTCTCTTTTCCCCCCTTTTGTTTTTACAACAATAACACCATCGTCTCCCTCCTTCACTGCCTCTTTGTTGTCACAAAAATAACCCCAAAATCCACCACCATCAAGCCTAACCAAAGCACACCCACCACCACAAGTAACATTTTCCATTTATCTCTCACCACCTTCAGCCATCCTTGCCAAAAATCTCCCCCAACCACCTGCTAAAATAGTCACTACCTCCCTTCCATCTTCGGTAACCTCCATCTTAGCTACCTTCTTCCCTTTCCCTTCCTTGCTGTAGTAGCTCTCACCACAACCCAACAACCTCCTTTGAAAGCATCAACCAAATCTCATTCCCTCTTCTTTGGTAGCCTTCACCGCACCTCACCTCTATCCTTTGGCAACCATGACTGAAGCCCACCATCCACCCTTCAACATCCCCAATAACAACACACCACTACCCTTTAACTCCCACCACCAAACAATACTCCTTGTTTTGGCCTCCACCACTATTTCACCTCCCATAGCAATGAAAATTTGTACCATTTCTCATCCACCATTCCCACGGCACAACCCACCATTTCCCCCTTTATTTGGCTGCACAATTGTTTCCCAAACACTACCCTACTTAGGTTTTTCTTCCTTCTTTATCCCTTCCATTTCCTTTAAAATTTCTTTACTTATGTGGTTTAATCCTAATGATATTTTGTTATTATTTTCTTAGGTAATTTCCCATGGTTCCATAAGAAGCATAATATGATTTGCATGTTTAGAGACCAGAGTCATTTTTGTAAGGATACTTATCATAGTCTAGGTTTTTTTTTTAATTTCTAATTGTTATACATGATTTTTTTATTGTGCCATGTTATTGTTATTACGTGAATTAATATATGATTGTTGATACTATGATATGAATTTGATATTATATGATAGAAAATAAGCAAGTAAATATCATGCAGTATTATTATTTTATGTGGAAAACCCCTCAATGTGAAATATAGATCTATCATGGATTTATTAATGGTATTATGAATGTGAAATTAGAATGAAATATGGATCTATCATGGATTTATTAATGGTATTATGAATGTGAAATTAGCATGATATGCTCTATGGATATAAATGTGGATTTGGAAATAATGTTACAAAACACATAAGAATTGCACGGAATAAGGGTTTTGTTACCTATATGGAAATTTTGGTTAATGTGGGTTAACTATGATAATCATGGTATTTTAAAGTTTTATATCATCCAAATGTACTGAGGAATTTATATGAAGTGTTTGGAATGGCTGTGAATGATATAAGGTTGATAAAGTATGAAAATGGTTTAATTTGGGAATGGTAACCCTAAAAGAAGGAGACTGTTATCATATGCATGAAAAAAATATATTTAAACCACAAAATTTTAATATGTTGTTAATATTAGTGTAATAGAAATGTATATCAAATATGGTATCTTTTTGAGCCTTATAAGAAAAGTTATGATCAATTTGTGAAATTAGGATTTTTGAGCTTTAGAAATAGTAACTTTTGGGATAGGGTTATTATCACATGTGTAAGACCTTAGAGTTAAGCCTTAAAATTTGAGTATATTGATACTAATAATAATAATTGAGGAAGAGGTATTAATTTTGGTGATTAAAAGAGTAACAAAAGAAGAGTTATGATAAAAGTGTAAAATTAGGGTTTCGAGGAAATATAGGGGTCTTAGCTCAAAAGAATAGCCTTATGATCTTTGTGATGTGCTTTAACTGATTTAAATTTGTTTCATACCTTTAAATCAAACCTGAATAATACATTAATTATTTAAAGTGAACGATCACGTGAGTCAGGCCAAGGTATTTTATGAATCTGTTCTACCTAATGATAATAGTGGTGCGGGAGCATTTTTTCCTCAGAGGTATTTCATGGGTCTATTCCACCAAATGATAATAGTAGCTCAGGTGTATTGTCCTTGATATGTTCTTTAGTATGTTCCATTGTATTAATAATAGTAGGGCCTTATACTCATTGTAAATAAGAATATAGATTGAGATAAGTAACCTAATAGATAAGAGATTAATGATTCCAAGTAGAAGAGTACGTGAATTAGGACCAAGGTGTTGGATCCATTCCACCAGATGATAATAGTGGCTTAAGTATGTTTTCCCTGAGAGGTGATTTAGACCGTTCCATCAGTTTAATAATAGAATCTCTAGAGCATTTTGTCCTAAGAGGTGTTGGATCCGTTCTACCAGATGATAATAGTGGCTAAGGTGTGTTGTCCTTGAGAGGTTCTTCAGAATGCTCCATATATTTAAGAATAGTGGAGTCCTTGATCTCAACATAAATACAAGAATGAAAGAGGTTATATCTAATAAAAAGTCTTGAATGAGTAATTACCTTGTGAGATTTTATGTGTTTTGTATGTGTACTTATCATCTCCTATGAATATATGTATTTAAATATATCCATAACTTGACAGTATTATTATCTTGATCAGTATGTAGTGTATTGACTATCATTTTCATAGGTGTTGATCATTCCCACAAGCAAAGGACTCAGATGCTTTTACGTAGGTCTTTGAGGACTAGTTGGATGATTGTGTTGCCTTTGATGCAATATACGGGGAGGAGTTACTTTTCTTATATTGGGTATTTGATTGAAGAGTTATGTTATCTAGATGATATTTTTACTCAAATACCTTTTAGACTCTTTTATCCTTGGTATCACTTTGGTTGTATTCTATTATTGTATCTTGGAGTTAATCTCCAAACTCATATTCACATTTATAAAGTTTCTCTCATTTTGAATTACTTTATTTTTACTTCTAATGGTTTTATCCTTGTGATTGATATGAAGATGGTATGGTAAAACAAACTTTCATCAATTACGGCGGCAACATTTGATATTTTGGTTATAAGCTTCTGTTGTAAAATGAAGCTTTTTAGTAGTAAAGTGTGGAGTGTTAAAAGTTGGTATCAAAGCCTTGGTTTTGATTACCACATTATGAAATTTATTTTTCAAACCATTGCTCATCTGATTTTATCAGTCTATTTCATATTTTCAAACTCAATTATTTGTAAACCTAGATTAACTTGTGAGAAATTAAGAATAGGTAGCCTAGGTCTCCCTTGAATGTGATTGTGTGTGTTATGTGTTAGTAAGATAGGAATATTTTTCCTAAGGAATATTTTATTTTGTAGTTAATTCAACATGATACTTAATGGTTGTGTTGGTTATTTAGAGGAGAAATTTGAGCCATTCATCTAGTATGTACGATGCTTACCTCATCCGCCACCACCACTTCTACTTTACCTATAGGAGAGTATCAAAGATGACTGGCTTTAGAGGGTTACGAGACATGACCCCTAACCTATGTCGGTGATGAGTACTTGGTCATTGTGGATGGATGGATCCATGACATGGATAGGACATATAAGGCAATTTATTGCTCATCTACTCGAAAGGCGAGCATTGCAACTTTCTTCTTACGAAGAGTCGCCGACACATGGCGGGTAGATCATCGTACTCTAGGAGGAATATCAATGTCCTAGGAGGAATTCAAGGCGGTGATATATGCTAAGTTTTACCCCGAGAGTCTTAATAGGAATAAGTTGAATGAGTTCATAAAACTGACTTAGGGGGCCATGATTGTAAGGCAGTAACATGCTTGGTTCACAAAGTTATTGATGTTTGTGCCAAAAATTGTAGCTAGTGAGTTGATAATGGTCTATCAGTTTGAGTAGGGGCTCCATTCTAGCATATGAAGGATGATAAGTGCCGTAACTTTTTGTGAATTGGCCACGTAGTATGAGAGGGTGGGTGTCACTACTATATCGGTTCAGGAGCAGGCTTCTATTTTGGGCAAGAGGAAGTTGAAGATATAGGGTTCTGGAGGGAAAATTCAATTCTAGGGAGGCATGTAACACCCCAAAATTTATAACTAAAATTTTTTGTTTTACAATGAAAGCTTATAACCAAAATATTGGGTATTATCGCCGTAATCGATGTAAGTTTGGCTTACCATACCATCCTTACATCAATCACAATGCTAAAACCATTACAAGTAAAACAGAGTAATTAGAAATAAGAGAAGCTTTATAATGTGAATATGAGTTAGGAGGTTATCTCTAAGTATACATTATCCAAAATACAGACAAAAGGGATACTATGGACCAAAGAGTCCAAAAAGATATTTAGGTAGAATAACATCTGGATAACATGACTCTTCGCTCAAATATCCAGTACAAATAAATATCACTCCTTCCCATACAATACATTAAAGGCAGCAAAATCATCCAATAGATCCTCAAAGACCTACATAAAACCATTAGGGTTTGCTGCTCGTGGGAATAAGCAGTACCCATACAAAGGATTAATAGTGCGCTACATACTGAGTAAGGTAATAACATAGTCAAAATAGGGAAACGTATAATTACAGGCATTCATAGCGGAAAGTAGCATATATGTGAGATATAAAAATCAATACGAGGTAATTACTAGTATGGATTTGTATCATGAGAATATAACATGATCCATTCTTTTATTTACATTGAGTTCGGGGACCCCACTATTCTTAAACTAATGGAATGGTCTAAAGCACCTCTCAAGGACAATATAATTGAGCCATTATTATCGTCCAGTGGAATGGACTCAACACCTCTCAAGACAAAATGCTCTTGAGCCACTATTATTAACTGGTGGAACAGTTTGAATCACCTCTTAAGGATGATGCACCTGAACTACTATTATTGTCCTGTGGAACTAACCCAACACTTGATCCTAACTCACATAATCTTCCACTTTAAATAATTAGAGTCTTATCCATTACCTATCTCATATCATTTTCTTATTCACTTTGAATATAGGGCCCCATTATTCTTAATCCGGTGGAATGGATTAAAACACTTCTCAGGGATAGGACACTTAAGCCACTATTATCGTCTGATGAAACAAACCTATAAACACTTTGGCCTAACTCACATGATTATTATTTTATTCATGAATGGTTTATGAGTAAAAACATAATTAAGGAAAGAGAGACATCAACATACAAGTAACAAGACTATTCTCAAAGGTTAAGATGCTTATTTTTCCCAAAAATCCTAAATTCATAATTTAGGCATAACTCCTCCTGTAATGATCATTTATCCAAAAAATTTATTATATCTTCCTCAAATATTATTAGTATTAACATACCCAAAATACAAGGTCAAAATCCCATATCTTATACATGTAATAATAACCCTATCTCAAATGTTACTATTTACAAAGCTCCCAAAGCCCTAATTTCATAGGTAAGTCATAACTCTTCTCATAAGACTTATATAATTATTGAATTCAATATACAACCCTAAAATACCAAAATTGAAAACATATCCAAATTTTTTGGATTGACTCTAACTTTTTATATATGTGATAATAATGTTACCGTTTTAAGGCTACTATTTCCAAATTAGGTTATTTTCTCATTTGAAGAACATATGTCATTCATGATCACTTCCAAACACTTTAAATGACATTATTATCATATTATAATACATATAACATGTTAAAATACTAAAACTTCTATATTAACCTATATTGACCAAAATGCCCTTAAAGGTAACCGATATCCCTTATTTTACGAAAAGCTTATATTTTTCTATATCATTACTTCCAAATCCTCCATTTATCAACATACTTATTAAATATAACTATTTTCCACTTATCATGCTTATTTAGGCCCATATTATTCTTCCACAATTTATACTCATCCATTAAAATTATGACTTATTGTAACAACATCATATCAACGCTTCTTTTGTCGTTCTTACTCTTTTCTAGCCTATAATCCAAATTATCATAATATATCATTAACAAAAAGCATTTAAAAATATAATAAAAATAACATGATAATACATATAGCCATTCAAACATTTAACACAAATCCCTAAACATCAACTAGTATCTTTACTGAAAGGGCTCTGGTCTCTAAGCGCTTATCCTATTTTGGCTCTTCTAGTACTCCCACTAATTCAACTAAGAAAAATTAGAAAAACCACAATTGTTGAATTAATATTTAATAGATATAACAATAATAATAATAAAATATTTATTTTCTAAAATGACCAAAATACCTTTACTATTTTATAATAGGTATCCAAAAAATTTAAACCCAAAACCTCTCCCTCCTCATGCTGCACATGCTGCGTGAGCTCGAGTGTAAGGAGGGCTGAGTTGGGAAGGTGGCCGGATTAGGAGGTGGAGTAAGGCAGGGGAGATGGAAGCTGATGGGGTGGAGACTGGTGGTGGTTAGCAGTTGACGACGGAGGGTGGTAGCTGTGGGTGGAGTGTTGTGGGAAGGCTAGTGGAGTTGCTGGGCTAGGTTCGGTGGTGGCTTGAAGGGGTAGTGTAGGGGCTATGAATGGTGGTGGAGTTGCTGGGATGGGTTTGGTGGTGGCTCAAAGGGGTAGTGTAGAGGAGGTTGTGATGCTCAGTGGTGTAGGAAGAGAGTTGGGAGGAGGTTGTGGTTGCGGGGGAGATGGTTGTTGGTGTTTTGCTGGTGGCTGGTGTTTCTATAGAAAAGGAAGACGGGAGAAGGGAAGGGTGTCAAAGGTGGTGGTGGCTAGCAGAGGTGGAAGGGTGTTGGGTTAGTGACGGTGGCTGCGGGCAGAGGTCGCGGTGGTGGCAGTGTAGGCGGCTTTAAAGTGATGACTTCCTAGGCTGGTGTGTGACAGATAAGAGGTGGTAGGGGGAAGGTGTTGTGCCAAAATTGTAGAATAGGAGAGGGATAAGGGACGATTGGGGGGAGGCATTTATTGTTGCATAAAATGCATACATAGATAGGGAAGCAAGGGTTGTGACTGGGTGAGGGAAAAAGAAAAGAAAAGAAAAAAGATTTAGCCCTAACCTATAACCATAAGGGCTAGGAAAAGACGAGAAAGAGAGAGAAGAAAAAGAATAAGAAAGAGACGTGCACACGAGGATAAGCACATAGACGACTGGCTAAGAAATAGGAGAAGAAAAAGAGAAGAGAAAAGAAAAGAAAAAGAAAGAAAGAAAAGGATAGGTAGTGGGTTTAGATTAAAATAATCTAGGTTAAGGTATTAAGGTACATTAATTAAATAATTATCTAGGTTTAGATTTTTAGTTAGGAAAAATGTTAATAACCAAAAAAATAAAAAATTAGAATTAGGTTAAGATTTAGGATTAGAGAGTTAGGGTAAAATAACAATAATAAATTTTTTAAGATTTGAATTAGATTATGATATTAACTAATCGGGATTAAAGTTGGGTAAAATTTTGGGGAATTACAAGGCGGGCCTTTAAGGATTCAACAATAAGGTTAGATCTAGCCTTAGGGAGGTCAGTTTCGACACCAGGGCTGGATGGGTGGTTAAGGTAGATCTTTGGATTAGCTGAGGTGCTTTATATGTCAATTATGCAGTTAGGACCTTCTAGGGTAAGACTATCGAGGCACTCTTATTCAGTGTATAATGTGTGGTAAGCTAGGCCACTTGTCATTTGAGTGCCAACGTCATCAGGATTTGTACCAACAGTAGGGATATCGCAGTAGTAGGCATACCAATAATAGGTTTACTAGCCATACCGGCAGTAGTAGAGGGCATATGCCCTAGACAATGGTTAGCTTAGGGAGGCTAAGGGGAGAACTTAGGGGTCTTGGCCATTTTCTCAAGGAGGAGGACAAACCCATAGTTTTGGTGGGTATCGTGGAGGATACTAGGGAGGACAATTAGGTGAGAACTTAAATGTCAACAACCAGATAGAGTTTGATAGATAACTAGGTGTGGTTACTAGTACGTTCTCCATTCACTTATTACCAATTTATGTATTGTTCAATTCAGGGCCATCTCTGTCATTTGTGGCATCTTCTACTATGTCTATTTTTGTGATTTTTTCCTTCCATGGATAGATTGGATTATACTAGGATTTACTCGGATGTGGCCTTAGAGATATGTGTGATAGATTTCCTAGTAGACTTCTATAGTTTTTTTTTATTGTATTATATGTTGTTTTATTTTATAGTGTAAGTAGTTGAATAATTTAAAGTATGTAATGCTAAATGGTTTTATTAAATGATGTTTGTATGTAATTTTGGAGACCTCTATTCTTATAGCCTTTGATAGATTATTGTTGCTATTGTGTTATATGTTGCATAATTTTGATCTATATAATTGAAAGTATAAGGTATGTCATTATTACATTTGTTATATTTTCACACATTATTTGTGTGTCTCATATATTATAGGAATCATTTAGCCCTATAGATCCCATACATGATATTTCTCTAGGGCCCGAATACCTATCCATTATGGTAGAACAACATAGACACCGTTCATCTGACATTTAGCTTGGACAGGTTCTTGTTTATATAGTTGTACACTTTTTTCCTTTCAATTATCTTATATGCAAACCCAAATATTTTATATATTTTTTAATGATATATTGTAGGGTGTGGGTGAAAAGCTAATGCGTTGATGTTATTGTGGAGATCCATGGATGTCAAATCCAAGGGCTTTGGTCATTTCTAGTTTCATTGGTGTGCTACACCTATAATATGGGCACCTTGATGGGACCCTAATCACAACGCTAGTTGAAAGGTGTCTTTTAGCAATGCATACTTTCCACATGAGAGTAGGTGAGATGATGATCATGCTTGAGAATGTGGTTGTGATGTTAGGGTTTCTTATTAGTGTGATACCATGTAATACCCCATCCTAAAATCCTTTAAAATGTGTTTGACATTATGTTGATATAAGATAAATTAGTTTTGCTTTTGAAAAGGGATTGAAATTCTAATAAATATGTGAATTTCAAGCGTACTGATCAATTATCTATTAGCTGGTAGGCTTAGAGATTGACAATTTTATTCTCAACGAACCAATCAACTAGTTTGTTCAAACCAATCGACTAGTTATCTTACAATTTATGATCCTTTTCTAATTTTGATTCCAATCACTTTCTAATTTTTTTATTATAAAAACTTCCAATTAGAATCTATTTGTGTTAATTAGCATATTTTGGTTCTTTAAAATTATTTTTATATTATTTAGATCATTATATGATTTTATTTAGTTAAATTTCCCCAAAACGTACTTTTTGAGGCATACCTTACCTTCTCTCTTCTCCCTCACTTTCATCTTTCTCTTCTGGTAGTTGGGCTATGTGTTTGACTGCTTGCACATATTTTCTGACTTACCAACCTTCTGCAATTTTTCTTTCCCTAACTACACTCAGCCTCCCTCACACCGTTATGCCTTCTCTTACACCTTTGTTGCTCATGCTCAATCATACCATCCTTTTCTCTCTCCCTCTTGTGGATTTCAACCAGATTTGTCTTTTATATCCTCTATTCTTGATTTTTTCTCACTTCTTACCTATTTTTATTGCTTTCTTCTTCCTTTCCCTTGGTGAAACTTGCTAAGGGTTGAGTATTCTCCATTCTTCTCCCTTTTTACTCTCTACTAAGAAAAAATAGAGGTTGCTCTAATTTTCTTCCCTCCTTATTCGAGCTATTGTCTCTCTTTTCTTATTATGATCTTGGCTTTAGTTCTCCCTTGTTTCTATTAAGTAAGGGAGGATTAAGTTATGAGAAAGGTTGAATATTCTAGCTTTATTTTCCTTAGATTTCTATTGTTGAGAAAAGGTTGAGTTGTGTTTATGTTCTTCTTCTTCCGATTTTATATGATTTTAATGAGGTTTTAAAAATAGGAATTTTAATAAAAATAGGAATTTTAATGGGTTTGACTCTTGATTCTCTTAGGATTCAAAGTCTTGTTAGATAGCCATAAAGTAGGAGTTTTGTGCTTGAATAATTGCTTCAAGGTAATGCATATTTATCTTTAATATGAATGAGGCTTTTGCTACTTATTGTGATTTCATGTTGTTGGTGTGTTTCTATGTTGAGCATGGGATAATTGTATTCTAGAATTTGAGCATGTGGTAGAGTTTCTTCCTACGATTGAACCATTGTTTGGTTTCTTTGATTTTATGCATGATTTGACAGTTTAAGTAATACTTTACTTAAATGCCTACATTACCATGTATCCTTGTGATTCTATGTATGCAACATGTCTCTTTGTGTAATTTATGACATAATAGCATGATTGGATTAATATGGTAAAGTTAGGCAAATTTTTATGTGCATATTGCGAGTTTGGGTACTATTTTGCCCTGACCAGTCAATTGGTTTATTGAACCAATTGAATGGTTGTGTGAATAGTCACATGATTTGAAAATTTCGATCTACTAGTTAGAAGTTCAGTCGATTTGTTTGATAAATTAGTTTACCAGTCCTTATGAGCAATCGACCGATTTGCCAAACCCATAGGCTGGTGATCCTGTGACCAAAGTGGTTTGGTATCTGCTTAGGCCCATCAACTAGCTAGACCAAACCTATCGACTAGTTTTCTATTAATAGTTTATTGGTGAGACCAACTATTGGACTAGTCTGCTTGTGTTAGTTTGGTCTAGGTTTGGTATGACTTGACCAGTCGACTAGTATTAGGGACTGATTTGGCTATATTCTACTTGGTTTGTTGTTAAGTGTTGTTCTTATTTAAATTCTTTTATAGTAATAACTCATGCAATTACACCATTTAAATTATGGTTACAACCATTTTTACCCTAGAATTAATAAGAATCATAATGATGTTATTTGGGACTTAAGTTAGTTAAGTTTGGTGTCATCTATAAATACCCAATTGTTAGATTTTATGCCTTGGTATGTATTTGGTGTTATCACTTTGAAACACCCAATTTGAATAATAATGGAATTTATTTGTGTTTGATGTTATCACTTGGAAATATCCAATTGGTTATTTATGGAATTAATTTGTGATTTTGTGATATCACTTGGTAATTAATAATAATAGAATAGGATTTCGTTTGAGCCTTTTTCTCAAACTCTAGGGGTAATTGACCAGGAGTTAGTGAACGGGTCACTTTGTGGCTTATATTTTTACTTAGTACTTATTTCTTTCTTTACTGGGTTATGGTCGGTAAGCGGTATGTGTATATCTTTGAGGTATAGGATTATATTATAGTAGGCCAGCATGGCATTGGTGTATAGCTCAGGTGGGTGTGGTATCCTAGTATATGCCCCTTAGCACTTCGTATTGTCCATTGCTAAGGCATGTGTGGTATCCCAACGTTTTAGCCCTTGCAATAAAGGCATTCAAGGTATGGTGGGTGAAGTATCCTAGTACAAGCCCCTTGATGTAGTTTGACCCCATGTGGTGGGTATAGTATCCTTGGAGAAAAGACCCTTTGATATATCTTAACCTCGTGTGGTGGGTGTGGCATCCCATTTTGTTTATTTGTAGTAATGAATTTTTTTCATAGTGGAAAATTGAATGTGGCTGAATGAATTATCTTAATAACTAGAAATTATGTGATCACTAAAGGAAGATTTCTAATATGGTTTATATTATATTGTTATGATACATTTATTGTATTATTATTCTTCCACGATCTCCAAGTAAGCATATCTTGTTGTATTAATGCCATGAGTGTAAATGTTAATTTATATTGGTATGTTTATCACTATACTAATATGTGACTTCAATGTGGTACATGAGCATTACCATGTTTTCGGTAGTTTATTTTACCAATACTTCATCATACTAATATTGCACTTATGTGGTTATTGTGCTGATCCAGCTTCTGGTTCAGGAAACAAAGAATGATTTGCTAGGGTATGATTCTTAGTTAGAGTATGCTGAGGATAATGACGCAAGCTAGTAGTTGACAATTGTTTGGGGTTAGAGATTTATATTTTATACTTAAGAGTTAAGCTAACCGGCTAGAGGTGTTTTGTCCACTTCTTAGGGAAGTTTTTGCTCTTCTAGTTATTTAAATTGTTGGCTTTGATTTCCTATATTTGTATTTTGTAAACTCTCATACTCTTCTTATCTATATGACTATCCTCATATTTGTTATCATTATTATTGTTTTAATATTATTATGAGCATGCATTTTTTCATTCATTGTTTCATTTTGCCTTAGATCAGCCATGGGTTAGGTGATGATCACACCTCTCTCATGATTGATGTGGCATCAACATCCCCTAATTTTTATTTTCAAACACTTTTGCATTGTTTTCAAAATGAAATTTTCTGGTTAAAAAATAGGGGGTTTACATACCGATAGCTGAAATGGAAGGTATTGATCATAGGCAAACGAGCGTATATTTTTTTGGTATAGAGCCAAATAATGCATACATAAAAGGTGGATAATTGAATCTAGTTTAGCTCAGTACAAACTTTGGAGAGTTGCTTAATGAAGCCAACAACATGGATATACAGTTGTATGCCAATGCATTGATCCTCATAGTGATAGGGAGGTTGTTATTCCTTACTAAACAAGGTTGTTGGGTGTCACTATTATTTATACAATTTATACAAGACATTGATGGAATGAATAATTTTAGTTGGATATCAGTTGTATTATCTTGTCTATGCCGTGGTCCATGTCTTGGTTCACACAATAACACTAAATAGATTGTTGCTTGCTTAGTGCTATTACATGTACTTTTTTTTATATCTTATGTTATATTTTTTTTGATATCGTGTATTGTTATAATTAATTTTCATCTTACAAATTTAGTCATGGGAGAGGATTCCCATGAGAGTTCTAGCTATTTCACCCATTTATGTAGTGGGTCACAGTCAACACTTGCCTAACATTAATGTTGATGTTGTCAATGAGGCTAAAGAAAGGAGACCATTAGTGTAAATGTTATTACTTGTCTATAGAAATATTTTTATTATATTAAGACTTGTTTATCCTAATTTAAGGAAATGACTATGATCGGTGGGAACTTTTTGTAGATGGCTGGGGATAAAAAGCTTTTACCGAAATTTCTATAGGTTTTGGGCTTTTATAAAGACGATTTAGAAGTTCCTAAATTATTTTAAGAATATACTCGATATTGATATTTTGTTATTTGAATATATTGAGCAAGTGATTTGGATGCCATATGTTGATATATATGATGAGCTTCTGCCATCAATCCCAGCAAACATTGCATTATGGACCAGGCGTAGTCCAATTATTTATCATGCATTTGTAGAGTTATATTGTTCTGACTATGTGTTGAGACAATTTGGTATGGTGCAACCATTTCTTGCATTACTGTGCTAATTGAATGATAAAATTCATAAAATGGACAGGTGTGGTAAGCAATTCATAAATTGGCAAGAATTCCATATGCAATACATTCAAGAATGAATTCATATAAACGATGTTGCCACTATAGTATATGATGAATGTTCTAATGCTTTGCAATTCAATGCTAATTATATGGACTGGTACTGCCACACCATTCACCTTCTCATTTCACCACCTACTTTACCGTAGGAGTGTTAGATTCACACATCTCAATACCAACCATGTGCCGGCATAATACAAAAGCTAGAATGCCATGTTATTGTGTAAGGTATATAATATGTTCTTTGTTAAATGATGGGGGTATGGTGTTATTAATTAACTATTTTTATGATAATTAGTTGAAGACTATGAAGTTCATGGTTTAAAAAATGAAGCATGCATCTGAAACCTCAACTAACCCTATTGAATTTTAAAGAGCAATAAACCAAGTAGTATCCATAGTTGAGGTTCGTTTGCAAGAAGTTAGAAAAGAAGAACAAGTAGAAGAGGAAGAGGCTAATGGAAGTGCAAGAGGTAGAGGTAGAGGTAGAAGAGGAATAAGGAGAAGATATACTCAAGTGCATGATTTTATTCAATTTAAAGTGACCTAACTCACCCAAACTCCTAGATTTTCAAGAACATCAAAGTGAACAACGAATTCATTTTTATAGGAATTAGTGTTTATTTTCTTTTGACATCATTTGTAATAACACATTTCAAAATTTTGGTAGAAAACTATTTATTTATGGCATCATTATTGTATTATACAATTTACATTATATAATATAGAAAAAATAGTTATTATTATATTATATAATATAGCACCTATTACTGTATTATATAATATAGCACCATACCCCCATCATTTGTACACCATACCCCATCATTTTTATACCATACCCTCATCATTTCTATACCATACCCCGTCATTTATGCACTATGCCTCATCATTTTTACATTATACCCCATCATTTATACATCATATCCTTATTAAATCTACACTATACCGCATCATTTGAACAATATACCCCATCATTTCTACATCATGTGGGAATTATTTGTGTTTGACCTTAATTTATGGATATGCTAGTTATATTGGTATTTTAGGGATGCATATTAAATTTGGGAGTCACATGAGTCTCATGGGAAAAAATATGATTGAATTGTGAAATTTGGGTTTTGTAAATATGAATAGTAACTCTAAGGGTAGACTATTATCGCATGTGTAAAATGTGGGACTTGGATCTCAATTTCCCTATATAATGTCAATAATAATATTTTGGGAGTGTATTTAAATTTGGTGGTTATATAGATCTTCTGGGAATAGCTATGACTAAATTGTAGAATTAGGGTTTGGTGGAAAATATGAATAGTAATCCTAAATGCAGTCTATTATCGCATGTTCAAGAATTTGGAGTTAACCTTATTTTTAGGTATGTTGTCAATAATAATATTTTAAGGATGGATATGGAATTTGATGATAAAATGAGTACCGGAGGATAAGTTTTGTTAGACTTACAAAATTAGGATTTCATAAGGTTCTTCCTTAGGAGGATATGTTGGGATATCTCTATTAATCTAACTTGATAATACAGTGATACATACATGGCATCAACTTACCCAATTCATTTTCGAGGCAAATAAAAAAACTATCAATATTAGTTAGTTGGTAGACACCTTTGGTAATATGCTCAACCACCAATATGTGTAGAACCCAACATATTTAATGTCACGCAATCAAATATTTTGCAAAAGACGCTTCAATATACCATTGATATACACTTATTAAATTCCTTGTGATCTTATGAAACATCTTACTCTCAATTGAATTAAACAAATAAAAACATTTATCATTGTGTTCCACAACAAGCGTCATCCAATGCCCCTTATATCATTATGTGTAACACCCCCAAATTTACTACTGAAAAATTTCGTTTAAATCAAAAGGTTTAGCAGAAGCGAAAGAATTAAAACCGTAAACTTGGGGGTATTACCGCCACACTTTGTACCAGACCGGTTCACTCCTACCGTTCTGATACTAAGTGCTAAGGCTAAACTGAACAATCGTTAAGTAAGAATCATCAAAACATAGGTTCATAGTTAACATAGATCATTCACGAAAACATGAGTCAACAACAGTTAGGATATCGTTTAGGAATACAACTTAAGAGTACGGTTTCGAAACAAGAAGCGTAGTACAAAATATAGCTAAATAAAACAAATCCCAATGGACCAATATCCGGACCGCCTACTCACTCAAGTCAAGCCTTCCACCCCAAATTAGTAACCGATCAAACCTGCATAGGAGGTCTGCTCCCCACCATTTGTGGATCATCACAGGACCCAGTCAATCAAGGTAGTATCAGTACGGGTCCAATACTGAGTAAGGGCGTAGGTGCGCTAAGGCCAAGCATACAATCATACCATATAGCACACATAGCACAATCATATAGACAACATGCGATAACCGAAAGATAAGGCCTGAATACTTTTCTGGTGACTTATTCTTTATTCTCATTAATAATATGTCCACTTCACACATATTCTTTAATAGTCCATGTAAGTGCGGGAGCCCCACTATTATAGCCGGTGGACCGGAAATCAAAACTCAGGGCAGAACGCCTCTGACCACTATTATAGCCGGTGGACTGGAAATAAACACACAGGGCAGAACGCCTCTGACCACTATTCTTACCGGTGGACCGGACTGGCCCCGACTTACATGGTGTTTCGCTGTAAGTACTTAGTATTTTCCCATGGATTACTTCATTCATATTCATTCAACACATTCTTCATTAGTCCATGTGAGTGCGGGAGCCCCACTATTATAACCGGTGGACCGGAAATAAACACACAGGTCAGAACGCCTCTGACCACTATTATAGCCGGTGGACCGGAATCAACACCCAGGGCGGAACGCCTCTGGCCACTATTCTAACCGGTGGACCGGACTGGCCCCAACTCATATGGTGTTTCACTGTAAGTACTTAGTATCTTTCTTGTGGATTAACTTATTCGTTTGGGTCTGTCGAGCCCGAATCCCCCACTATTATAGCCGATGGACCGGAATAAACACTCAGGGCAGAACGCCTCTGACCACTATTATAGTCGGTGGACCAGAAATAAACACTCAGGGCAGAACGCCTCTGACCACTATTCTAACCGGTGGACCGGACTGGGTCTGACTCAACAGTCTTTCGCTTTACGTAATTAATGTCTTATCCGTGTCTTATTGAATCACATCACACCCTTAACATGCATGCGGTTGATACTCTACTTCTTTCCCATCCAGAGGGACCGTCCCATATTTTGAGACTCGTACCTCTTCTCACACCCGACATCTATCCCCCATAGACTTAGGTATAGTGGCATATAGTAAGGCACAATCTCCAAGAATATAGGCCATCCCAACGCACATGATATCGACTCCGCATGTCCTCATCCCTCTAGGGTTCCTCCTCGGAGACCCTAATCGGACCTATGTGGCCTAACTCTTTCTTACTTACCCAAACGTTACTTTGTTCTCTATCTCGCACCTCATTTTTATTAGGAAATTCCCCAAATGTATTACTTTATCCCCCAAGTTCACGCGTGGCCGACAAAACCCTAGTTGGCCACCCAAAACCCTAGTTGACCACGCCAACCCTAGTTGGCCGCGCCAAACCCTAGCACTTTACTTCCTCAAAGAGTAACCTCCCTCTTTCACCCCAAAATCTCTTCTCTCATTTATAAAACCCATACTTATCCTTTATATAAGTGAGTTCTCACTCTCAACCCCATACTCCATCCTTCCTTGATCATTTTTACCCTTGTACCCTTTAAATTCCTCATTTTCTCCCAAAACCCTAATTGGGTCCCTTAGACACCCTTACATCGACCCACGTAAAATTTTGCACCCAAGTCTCCAATGGACCCATAACTTTGACATTATCTTATTTACTTCCTAGATCAACTTTCCCCACGTAAGATTCATCCCCATGCAGAATTTAAATACTCACTGCAGACTCCCCAACACCCACTTACTCGCAAAACCCTAATCAGGTCTCTTATGCACCAACTCACGTACTATTTTTCATACCAAGTCTCCAATCACTCTAAGGCTCTCCAAAACTCTTACTTACAACCCAAATCAACTTTTTCCACGTAAGGATCACGCCCATGCAAGATCTAGTTCCCCCCATGCAAACTTCCCAAACGTCCACTTTCCCGTTATTCTTTTATTATCATTTCATGCTACCCAAAACCCTAGCATGCATGTCTTAGAGGGTCATATCATGTCACATAATCAAACATCAAACATGGAACATGTCATGCTTGTATGGTATAAGGCACACACATCATACCTCATTATCCACGCTGCGCTACACAAAACAGGTTATTCATAACACATGCATAATACACATTAACATGGCATACTCATCATCCATCAACGCATCACACATAGCACAAGGCCATAGCTTCGTCCTTACCTAGGTAGACACCGGGCTTGGAGCACGCTCCTCTAGCTCCTTAGGGCTCGGATCGGGGTCACCTATGAAAAGGGGAAAAATGCTAAGTATTAGTTTCCCTTATAAATACTATCAACCCTTATTCTAGTTTAGGATTAGGGTTCTTATCCTTAATAGGGGCGTTATACAAAACTAGGGTTTTTACTCTAAAATTATTATGCTAAGTATTACTAATCGATATATCTTTATTTTTTAATACTTATCGTTACACTTATATTATTAGACCTGTTAGTTCTATTCTTATAATACTAGTGTTCGCTAGTCATAGTAAAATAGTGATGATAATAATAATAATAATAATAATAATAATAATAATAATAATAATAATAATAATAATAGTGACACTTATGTTTCAAGTAATAGAACCCTAGCATTTTTAAGATTAAGTCTAATAATGGTGTTAGTGTTAAAATACTAATCCAATGGTTGTAATATCAACAAGTTAAAACACTCCTAGAGGTAGTAATGATAAAAGTCATATTTTAAATAAATAGTATAAGGGCTCCCATATTTTGTCACCCTAATAGAAATAGAATAATGGTACTAGTAATAATAATAATGACAATAATGATAAAGGTGTTAGGTATAGTAAAACAATATTAACATAAGTACAATACTCACATAAGGTTGGATTAAGTAGTAATAACACTAATAGTGGTAATAACCATAATGATAGTAATAATAATAATAATACCAACACTAATGGTTAAGTATGATGAAAGCTCGGGTTTTGGAGGGATGATGGCCTTGTAAGAAAATAACACATTTATGATAAAGAAATTAATAATGATAATAATAATAATAGTAATAACAATAATAGTAATAATAATAATAATAATAATAATAGTAGTAGAAATGTTAATAATAAAGGTAATGAAATTAACTCTAAGTTAAGTATAATAGGGGTTAGGGTTGGAAGGGGTGATAGCATGATAACATTAAGGATAATAAAGGATAATAATAAAAATGGTATTAATTAATAATGATAATAATAATAATAATAATGATAATAAGTATAATAATACTAATATTAGTTAAAATTACTATAGGTGGCATAAAGAGAGGTTTTAGGGTTTAGGTGAGTGGAAGACCACTTAAGGACGGTGGTGGTCCTGCGGCGGCGGGGCGAGAGAGGTAAAGAGGGGGAAAGATGGAGGTGGAGGTTAGATGGGAGGAGGAAAATAAAATTTTGAGGTGGGGGAAGAGTCAGCAGAGGAAGGGGAAGAAATGAGGGGTCTGGCGAGACAAAGGAGGCGGCGCGCGATGGCTGACGCGGCGGCCGAAAGAGGAGGTAGGTGGTGAAGTGGTGGAGGGGGGAGGAAGGAAAAGGAGAGGTTGGCAGGGGAAACAGAGGATCTAGGGAGGTTGGGGAAGCTCCCTTGGTGGTTTTAGAAGGCAGAGGGGGTGTTGGAAGTGGCGGCACAGCGGTGGGCGGCGGTGAGAAGGGCGGCGGGGTTCGAAGCTGGGTTGATCGGGAGGGTCACTTCGCACGGCCGGGGTGGCGCGTGCAGAGCAAACCAAGGGGTGAGGGAGGCCTAGGTAGGTGGAGGGTGATGCAAGGAAGAGTTTCGGGGGTGGATCGAGCGACAGCGATGGGCGGCGGCGACGGGGTGGCTGTTTGAAGTAAGGGTAGCGCAGGGCAGTTTTCTTGGCTGTGGTTTCGAAAAAGGCCGATGTTGGGTCCTTGGGGGTATTTATAGGCTTGAAAATGGGGGAGTATTGAGAGAGGGGACAGGGGGAGGCAGGTCAGGTGGCATGCCGGCCAGCGGTGGTAGGCCGACGCGGGTCTGCCATGGCAGACCTGCTGGTTGGTCGGGAAAAGGGCAAGGGGTAGGAGCAGGCCTGGTAGTGGTGTTGGGGGTGTCGGCTTGTCGGGGGAGGATGGCAGGAAAGTCAGGGAGAGAGAGGCGGTGTGCAGGTGGCGCAGGCAGTCGGTCGGCGCAGAGGAGGTGGGCGGCGACTTGTAGGTCACGCATGGGGAAGAAGAAAAGGGTAAAGGGGCTGGACCGGTCGGTCCAGGGGAGAAAAGAAAAAGAAGGGGGCGACTGGTCGGGCGGTTCAGGTGAAGGAGAAGCAGGACGGGCCTGGCGTGCGAGACGGGGGGGAAGAAAACTAATCTAGGCCGGTGGTCTGGTCCAGTCGTGGGAAATGGGGGAGAGAAGGGAGAAAGGAGAGGGGGGGAGAGAACCAAGAGAAAAGGAAAATAAGGGAGAAAAAGGGATTAAGGAAAATAATTAGGGAAGAAAATAATTAAAATGACTTATGGGGTGAGTTATAGTATTTTTGGTAGATAATTAAAATTTTAGTAATTTATCTTAATATATCTTATTATATTAGTTTAAAAAGGTAGCTTTTAGAAAAATATAGGTTTGAACCTTATTTAAATAAAATGAGTATGATAAAATAGCAATTTATTTATTTTAATTTATTAAACACTCACATATAATTTGGTTTACTTAAAACCCACAAAATAATTAAGTTAAATAAATTTAAAAGGCAAAACCTCAACGTAATTAAATTAAATAAGTTTAAGAGTTAAATTATCCCTAATAAAAGTAATTTATTAAATTATAGGCTTTTAAAATTTTTAGGGGATTACATTATGTTTGACTAATTTTATTATTTTATTTAATTATAAACTTAGTAATGTTCATACCTTTGATTAAGAAGGTAACCATTGAGATTCGATGGTACTAAATGAAATCAACACATTCTCTTCCAAATTATCGATATTACATGCTTCCCATATTCAATTGTACCATCACTAATTGCATAATATAATTATAAAATATTACCCCAAATATTTCGGTCCCATTGCATGTTGAATAACGGGTGTAGTTACCCAGTTATCTATCTCCTATAGAATTTGCATGACAGATTCTGCAGGTAAAGCTATGTGATTCATTAAGGACATAATCAACAACCTATATAACAAACATACCATTATACATAGTGGGATTTTATTCATGACACAATTACTTTAGAACATCACTTAACCATTATTGGAAGTTTGTAGCTAATTATTCACTGACAGAATTACATGGCTATCAACTTGGTAAAATATATGCAACCATAGCTAATCAACCTGTAAATATAACCAAAAAAGGTTAGGGAAAATTAACGGTGGACAAATCATATATACTATCAACAAATATACCAATGTGTAGTTCTTCTGAAGTGCATGTTGTTTGAATTTCATTGCTAACTTTTTTTTTCTTCAATGCTTCATATGGACTAAGAAGTGCCCAACTTGGGTTCGAAGACTAAGCATGATCCTTAATCCTTTTAGCAATGTTTGAACCGGAGTGATGCATGTCTTCAAATTGATCATCATCAACATTTACTCCAAACTCTACAAAACTTTCATTTCCATGAAGATTTTCATTAAATGGGATAGGAATTGACATTTTGGCCTCAAAACTTTTGCCAAATTTGTGTTGTCTTAAGCATACACTGTGCTCTTGCTGTAAAAAATTATATTCAACTTATAGTGCTTCATATTTCAACTTCTAGTTAGGAAGTGTAGGGTAATGCTGAGAATATAATGAGCATAATAAAACATTTTAGTATAATAACTTATGTAGAGAGAGAAAATTAGTTACTCAATATTTTCTCTCTATACATAATTATATCTAAAAATATATTATAGCAATGTTGATGATGAACTTGAAGCAAAATTATATGAATACACTTCATTCACAATCAGGTTGCTCATCTCTTGTTCAATTAGCTTTAGATGAACAATAACCTACAAACATGTCATAATACTATTTAAGTTTTTATGAACATTATATTAAATGCAATACATTGATTCATGACTAAACTAACCCTTTCTTCAAAATCCTCCCTCTTCTACAATGCCTCTATTAATTGTTTAAAAATATTTCCCTTCTTATAACTTTTAATTCAAAGCCATAACTTCATATTAGATAAAGGATTGTACAGTGATGAATGCTCAATAGCCCAAACTTGACACATATTTAAAGCCATATATATCAATATTATATATATATATATATATATATATATATATATATATATAGGTTACAACGTAAATATTTACAAGTTCTTTTTTTTTTGATTTATTACCTTCAAGATATGAACACATCCACACAAGTAGAATTCAGATTTTGCATTGCTTTCTTAAAATACGTTTAAGCCTTCTTCCACTAGAAATTCATACACTAATAAACCCTATGGGTAGTCTAAATACTGTTCATAATCATCCAAAATTTTATTAAACTTACACCACATCTCTCGAAGAGGTATAGAAAATAAAAATGTCATAAAATATAGAATATAAACACAATAACAACTTCTTTATCATCTTAGTCCAATTGAAAATTAACTGATGTTTTGATGATGCATTTTATTGTTTTAGGAGATACAGATCTAGTGTTTTGCATCCTTACATATAAATTTCAAAAATCACCAAGCTCATAGTCAGTATCTAACTTTATTGAAATACCACGAACTCTAAATCCTAAAATTAAAAATATGTTAGCTACTTCAAAAGGGGTGCATCTACTTCCTATGTCAAATCCTTTCCTTTCTTCTTCCAAATCAGATAATAACCAACCCAATGAGTTGCCACTTACGTCCACGTCAAGTAGTTATGTTAAAATAACAAAAGGAGTCCTTAAAAACATGAACTTTTATGCATTTGATAAACAACTACAAATATTATCTAGTTCATTAATTTTTACAGGAATGTCTAATTTAGTTTTTCATGAATCTGTAATAGTTAATACTTACTATTAATTACAACAAATTTATTAATCAAATCATAATATTTTACTTTGCAATATCATAAACAGCTTTATGGTAGCAGTTAATGTAATACCCCAAAAATTTCGAAAATCTATATTTTAATAAATCACTTTATTTGAAATAAAATTAGCTTGTAAAATTATTTATTTTAATTATTTTATGGATTTTAGACTATATAAATTTGGATAAGAGTATTTAATAAATTAAAAATAAATATTTTGCTATTTATCATATTATTTTATTTAAATAATTTTCCAAACTAATATTTTACTAAAATTATCCTTTTTAAGCCCATATATTAAATTATACTAAATTAAATTATTTATTAAAAGTATTACATTTTATTATTTTCTAAGTTAAATTAAATTATCCTCCCCTATTTTCTCTTTTCCTTTTCCCTTTTTCCTTTTTTTTTTCTTTTCCTTCTCCTCCCTTGGGCTGTCCGCCAAGCCAGGCCTGTCTCCCTTCTCCCTCGCGCGTTGGGCTAGGCCGTTCCCCCAGCCTCTCCTTCTCCCGCGCACAGCCAGCCGCCCAGCCTTCTTTATTTTTCTCCCTAGACCGGCCGGCTCTCTTCTTTTCCTGCACCGGTCCGACCGCTCGCCAGCCTTCTCCTTTCCCTTTCTCTTCTTCTCCTACGCCCGACCATCATTTCTGCCATGGTTGAGCATGCCACCGCCTGCAACCCAGCCACCACCTACCTCCCTCTCCCTCTCTCTCTTCATTTGTCATTTTCTTTCCTTTTTCTAGCCAAACCGGCCCCTGGACCACAGCTCACGTGCCTCTCTCCCTTTCCTTCTTCTTCCCTCTCCTTCCCCTGCCAACCGACAGCCCTGCCACCACTGCAGCACCGATCGGCCAGCCGCTGCCCCCTTTCTTCTCCCTCTTATTTTTCCTCATCTCCCTAGCCATTCATTCCCTATAAATTCGAACCCACATCCCCCTTCCCCGAGCCTCTTCTCTCTTTTCTCCTCCTCCCATTCGTTCCCTGTTTTTTTTTATTACCGCCGCCCGCCGCCGCCTGAACCACCGCACCCAGCCCTGCGCCGCCTTCTGCCACCGCCTACTACCACCCTGCACCACCACGCCGCCCCTCGAGCCCTACACTTCCTCCCTTCTCCACCCCTTTTCTTTTCTCCCCAGTTTTTCCCCTTACCGCCGAGCCACCTGCAACCGCCACTTCCGCCGCCGTCCGGCCACCTCTTCTGCCACCCAACCCACCGTTCGACACCCTGCAACCCCCTCTACCACCGCCCTGCCTTAGTTGGCCAAAAACAGCCCTTGAACCCCTCCATTTTTCCCTCTCCTTTTCCTTCCTTCACAACTCCTCCACCTCGACCCTTCTCGGCAGCCAACTTTGCCACCTTGCCGCCGCCGTCTCCGCCGCCCTATGCCGCCGTGAAACCACCCTTAGCCTCCACCTACACCCCTTCTTCACTTCTGCACCATCCCCTTGCCTTAGAACCTCCCCTAACTACCTCCTTTTCTAGCCCAAAGACCCCAACCGAAAATGGCTTATTTTTCTCCCTTCACCCTCTTCGAGCCCCTTTTCTTCTCCCATTCTGCATGAGACTCACGCTGTTCATGCAGCGTGAGCTCCCCCTTCATTTTGAAATTTATTTGGCTAATCTTTAAGGTATAATAGTATTTTAAGTTAAGTGTTTTATTATTAAATAAATTTTTATAAAGTCTTATCCTTTTAATTTCTTATTTCTAACATAATAATGATGGATATTATTTTTAGGTGTTGAGTTGCTAATTATGCTTGGTAAGATTTGATATTTTGCAGGATTAAGGTAATAGTTAATCCTCCCTTAAATACATGGAAAAACGTATGCTAGCACATTAGGGATTTAGTATGATTTTATGCATGGTTTGTGTGCTTAGCATGATATATATATATGGTTGCTTATATTGCTTGATAAAAAGGAAAAGTATTATAACCTTTGTGCCATGTGTAGGTATGATAATTAAGGAAGAAGTTTGATTATTGATGGAAATATTAAATGCTTGTTTATGATGTATTATGTTGCTAATGCATGAGTAATATTATTGCCTCAGGGTATTTTAGTAATTATGCTTATGAAGTATGTGATCTAATGTATGTAGTTGCTAATGAGTATTATGTTGAATAATGACAAGTTGGTGACTTAGATGATAAGAATGAAGTACTAATATCATTATTTTATGTAGTGATGGTAAATTCATAAAAATGGTGAATAAAGGGGTTGAATGGAAATGTTATAAGTGAAAAGGGTATTTCGGTAATTTTATAAGTAAAAGGGTATTTTGGTAATTTAAAAATAAAGGAGTTATATGATAATTTATAAGTAAAAGGATAAAATTGTAAGTTGTGAGAAAGAAGGGTATTATGGTAATTTTTGAGATAAAAGAATAATATGGTAATTTTATGATTAAATGGCCAAATGATAATTTTATAAGTAAAGGGGTATTATAGTAATTTTTGGAGAAAAGGGTAAAGCGGTAATTTTGGAGTCAAGGGGCAATATAGTAATTTTATAAGTAAGTGGTAAGAATGGAAATTTTGGAAGTATGGGTAAAATAGTAATTTTGGATGAAGAAGGGCATTATGGTAATTTTTCAAGTAAAAGGGGCAATAAGGTAAGTTTGAAGGTAGAGGGGCAAAATAGTAATTTCATAAATAAATGGCAATATGGTAATTTTATAAGTGAATGGCAAAATGGTAATTTTATAAGTAAGGGGTATTATGGTAATTTTGGGAGTAAAGGAGTAATATGCTAATTTGGGAAAAGAAGGGCAAAATGGTAATTATGTAAGGAAGGATAAAGATGGTAATTTTGGATGTGAAAGGGTAAAATAGTAATTTGTAAAGAAAAAGGAGTGTTATGGTAATTTTATAAATAAAAGGGTATTATGGTAATTTTGTAAATAAAAGGGATATTATGGTAATTTGGAAGTAAGGGGTAAAAGGGTAATTTTGAAGTTAAAAGGACATTTATGGTAAACTTGGGAGTAAGGGGGTAACTTGGTAATAATGATAACGACGAAGGATCAATTGGTAATTAAATTATGATTATAAAAGGGTAATTGGATAATTGTGATAATAGAGAAGGGTAATTTGGTAAATTAATCAATAAAAGGGGCATTATGGTAATTTTAATAATGGAGAAGGGCAATATAATAATTATAAATATGGAGAAGGGTAAATTAATAATTATAAATATGGAGAAGGGTAGAATGGTAATTATGACAATGGAAAGGGTAAATTGGTAATTTAATCAACTAAAGGGCAATTTGGTAATTATGATGATGGAGAAGGGCAATTTAGTAATTTATCTAACTAAAGGGGCAAATCGGTAATTTAAGCTACTAAAGGGTAAATTGGTAATTATTTAACCAACTAAAGGGGCAAAATAGTAATCATGATAATGAAGGAGGGTAATTTGGTAATTTATCCAACTCAAGGGAAATTTAGTAATTGTAACAAAGGAGAAGTGCAATTTAGTAATTTAACCAACCAAAAAGGGAAACGTGTTAAGGTTAATAATTATGAAGGGTGAATGGTGATCTAAAAAGCGTAGGAGACAAGTTGATAACCTAAATTGGATAAGGGGTAATTTGGTAATTATGCAACCTAAAGGGTAATGTGGTAATTTGTCAAGTAAGGAAGGGATGACTTAGCAATTATATAAGTAAGGGGTAAATGAGTAATTTGTACCTAACATGTCGTTGTGATTATGGACCATTATAATATGATTTAAATGATGCTGATTAGCCAAGTAAGAGTATTTGATAATTAGTATGGCCTTAATGGTTTCTCTGTGATATCCTGGATAATCATCTGAATAAGAAACGATTAATGATATCGGAACGATTGAAAGTGAATAAGTATCCGATTGTTGTGCTTTTCGTGATCACTTTAATTAAGACACTATTACTTAAAGTGAAAGACCTCGAGATCGGGAATGGTGACTCCTTAGGGGTCGCTACCCTAAGGACGTGGTTTAGTCCACGATTATTCTGGTATTTGCTAGGGTGCCTTTGTACCCCAACCAGGCCCTATATCTTACTCTTTCTAGCTCTACGGACCTAGTTAGGGGGTATGCATACTTATGGATTAGGTGTCCTTATCGGTAGGGTACTGAGTTAGCTTTATGCACTAGTACGACCAGGGTACCTTTGTGTCCTTGGGTTCGTGGTTGAAGGGTACTGAGTAGCTGATATGCACCTGTACGACCGGTGTACCTTTGTGTCCCGGATTATTGATCTCCCATCCGAGGCAAATAAATATGATTGATGTGCTGATTAAAGAAAGGAAAGATACTATTATTGAAAGTAGAATATTAATGAGCCGGGCCCAGATGATTATGATATTGAGTACCGGTCCACCGGTTATAATAGTGGCCAGGAGCGTTGTGCCCTGGGTGATGATTCTTTATATATCCCGGTCCACCGGTTATAATAGTGGCCAAGAGCGTTGTGCCCTGGATGATGATTCTTTATATATCCCGGTCCACCGGTTATAATAGTGGCCAGGAGCATTGTGCCATGGATGATGAGTTTATATGTATTCCGGTCCACCAGCAATAATAGTGGGGGTCCCGAGCTCAATAAAACCAGTATTGTATGTGAATAAAGTTATGGAAAAATATTAATCACTTATAGTGGAACACCATGTGAGTCGGGGCCAGACCAGTCCACCGGCAAATAATAGTGGCCAGAGGCGTTCTGCCCTATGTGTTTATCTTCCGGTCCACCGGCAATAATAGTGGTCAGAGGCGTTCTGCCCTGAGTGTATACCTTCCGGTCCACCGGCTATAATAGTGGGGTTCTCGTACTCACATGGATATAAAATATGAGATTGATTGAATGATGACAGAATAATGGCTTAAGGCCCGAATATATCGATTTTATACTATGACATGGCTTAAGGCCCAAAAGTATCGATCGTTACTTATAAATTATTATGTATGTTATTGTTATGTATGCATCTCTCATTATTTATGTGTGTAGCTTGCATTATGTGCCGTATGCGGGCCTGTCTTTAAGTGTGTTATTAAAGGGTTACTCAGTACCGTAGTACTGAAGGGATTCCCTTTATGGGGCCCCTGCCTATTCAATGGGCAGTGCCCTTGCAGGTATTTTCAGGTGCTACTCAAGTGGGCTACGGGAAAGAGAGTAAGGAGTTATCCGGTATCGTTAGGGTTTTCTCTTTCTCTTTTAAACTCCTGGTTTTTAATGCTAATGTTGTTTAAGTAACCATCATTGGTAGATGTTATTCTTGTAAACGATTTGATGCGCTACTCTGATTTATGTATGTTGAATTTCTTTCAAATTGTATTTCATTATTCTTAGCCTTAGCACTTGGTACTGGAACGGTTTGAGTGAACCGGTCTGGTACTAAGTGTGGCGGTAATACTCCCAAAGTTCACGTTTTACTTAATTTGCTTCCGCTAATTTCCTTTAATTAACGAAATTTTTCAGTAGTGAATTTTGGGGGTGTTACAGTTAACATATGCAAATATGCTCTACATATCAAAATATTTTTTTTTATTGACTAAAAACTATATTTCATGTGAGAATATTTAACAAATATTCATATCTACAACCATAACAACAAATCTATATATATATATATAGAATGATAGTAATATAAAAGTAAACACATAAGAACAATCATTACCTATACTTTAACTAAATTAAGCCATATGTAGGGATATGATCATATGTTATCAAATTTTAGATAAAAAGCTAGACAAAATTATGAAATATTATCTAAATATAATAATTACACAAATCATTTTAAAAGAAAAAGGATTACTTGAAATTATTGGATGAAAGTGTAAGGGTGAAATGTAGTGTACAGATTCAGTCATATGGGATATGGAAGTCGAAACATTTGAGAGGGTTGAAGTTAGAGTTTAAGAGATAGGGTGTGGGAAATATGTTGAGTTTGGGAAAAATAAAGTGAGAGAAAGAAAATAAAGTTGGGTGTAAGTATGAAGGAAGTTAATTCATATTTAGGGTCCTAACCATCATGCGTGTATACTTAATAATACACGCCTGATCATTAGGCATTTCTATCTGAATTCCACGCTACAAAAACTTGACAATTAAAACTATGGTGGACCAATTTTAATGAAATACGCTTAATGATCATGAGTGTTTTAGTAGATATCAACTCCATTACAAATAGAGGGCTATTTTGGTAATTTTAATATTTTATGAACAGAAATAGGTTATTTTCGTAATTGGTTCGAAAATATATAATGCAAACGTGTAATGCCATGGAAACTACAATTTCAGTATGAAAGATATTGGATCAAATATGTCTTAACGTGTAATGCAAATGATATAGTTTCATCTAATTTTTAAGGTCTAGTTGGGTTCAAAACTTTCTAACTTTCTATATTCCTCGTTACTTAGACAAATGGAATCGATTTTATTCTTTTGAGCCTTAATTCTAGCTACATTACTTTTGTTCCTTTTTCTTTTTTAAATGATGAGCATTCCATTTTTTTTTCTTTTGAAATATTTTATGCAATAAAACATTATTTGAAATATCTTAAATTAATGTACACTAAAATTAATTTATCCTTTTAAAACCCTTATATTTGGCTGAGCAAGGATTTAAGAAATGAGAATTTCATTTGAAAAATGTACTAGTAAGTATGAATTCTAAATAAGTTGATGATTTTTTTTTTTTGCTAAATTTATATCTATTCGAGTGATATCTATACCCATAATATAAGTGAAATTTTCTCTATTTATATTTCATTATGCTCCATAAAAACCAGCTAAAAATATAATTCCATTTATATTTCTAGTGGAATTGATTTTATTCTTTTGAGCTTTAATTCCAGCCACATTACTCTTTTTTTTTTCTTTTTTTTTTAACTGGTGAGCAATCCATTTTTTATTTCTTTTAAAATATTTCATGCAATAAAACCTTGTTTGAAATATCTGAAATTAATGTACATTGAAATTAATTTCTCCCGTTTTTAGAGCCCTTATATTGGCTACGCAAGGATTTAAGAAATGAGAATTTCATTTGAAAAATGTACTAGTAAATATGAATTCTAATTAAGCTAATGAATTTTTTGCTAATTTTATATCCATTCGAGTGATTTCTCAATCCGAATTTTCCTCTATTCATATTTCATTCCGCGCTATAAACTCCGGCTGAAAATGTAATTACATTTCTATTTCTAGTAGTTGATTCTTAACACGTTCCAACCATTTTGTTTCCAATCCTACTTAGTTTCAACTCCGACTAAATCTGAACGACAATCCGAAGGGTCTTTTATGGGGTATAAACTGTGTACTTTATCACTGGTCCAAATCCTCTTGGGTTCTGCTCGATACACTGTAGGCTATGGAACTAATGCTTGCCTTAGACGACTGGGTGCTTCAATGGACCCATACAGAGGGAAGAAATGGTCAAAATCCAGGAGGAGGCAACTAAAAGCTAGCTAATAATGATGGCGCTGCCGGTTAATTATGTGTTGGTGGTGCTATTACTTGGAATGCGATCACGGTTATGTTACTTGGTAGGTAGCGGCGCACGCCGATTATAAAAAATAAAAAAAAAATTAGATGCTATTTGAGGTGGATATTGCGGGGGATCAATCTGCAATGCAGTAAGGAAGCATCGGCTCTGAACTTGGGTATCAGAGAAGTCGAGAGTTAGTTGTAAAATCTTCGAAGCAGGCTCTCCGTTCAAGTAGCGAGGCCTGGAGCGATCCCTACAACGGTTATTGAATAATCAGATCGATAATTCCTTTTGTTTTTTTTTTAAATTGATCGGATAATGTTACCAAAAAGTTTAGCCGCTGTGTTAAGCATTATTCAAGAGCACCCCTCAGAGATGAATGATCAGATAATGTTACCAAAAGTTCAGCCGTTGTTACCAAAAGTTTAGCTGTTGTTATTATTCAAGAGCCGTTGTTACCAAAAGTTTAGCCGTTGTTGGGCATTATTCAAGAGCACCCTCCCTCAGAGACACAGTATGTTCAGTAGTAGCACATGAGCGAAAGAAGAAGCTACACATTTTAGTTGAAGATTCAACATCTTTCAAATCAGCATAGTTCACAAAAGTCTTTGGGGGAAAAGAGAAGAAAAGGTACATATATCTTACGTATTCCGAATCATAGAACATCACAGTTCTCCTAACAGATCTATTTCTTTTCTATGCATATAAACAAAAACAGCAAATTGAAGTTGAGGAGAAGGAACTTCAGCCTTTGCTGTCAATGTCTATCTGATCACGGGAATTGGAAACTCATGGCGCTCGCGCTTCCGCCACCGGGCGGGCTAATATACACCCACAACAAGGAGATAATGATAGACAGCAACCCCGACCAGACGTATACGATAGTAGGTACCTTTCCTCGCCTTCCCATCAATCCCTTTGCAAATGGGTAAAGATGGCATAAGACCCAAAAGCTAAAGAAAACACCACCAACCAGCTTACTCCACTGAGGAAACGGACTGTACAGTGTCCTTGCAACTCCTATTCCTATAGCAATTAGGTTCACCATCATGATTGTGATTGGTGGAACCATTAGGAAGCTCCACTTGACTAAGTACAGATCGGCAAACTCGTCGTCTAAGTCTTCAGGTACGGCGGATTTCGATGTTAAGGTGAAGGAGATGTCTACTCCGGCTATGACTTTCAGGAGTCCTTGTAGAACAGCAGCTGGGTGTGCACTTGTTCCACCTATCAACCAAAACTGCTCGTTTCTCCACCACTCGTGGAGCGTGATTCCTGACCATTTGATCTCTAGGAGTGCGAGCATGCACAATGTGAGCGTGATCAGAAGGAGCAGGATGAGGAATGTAACGTTCAGGGATTGGACAATGAACTGTCCTGAAAAAAGGGAGACGGCTGGCAGCATGCAGTAGACGATGAGGAACAATGAAGTGAAAGGGTAAATGCCCACGTTGAAATATGCGACTCTCTGTAAGAATTTCATCCGGCGGCTTGCTAGAAGTGCATTGTTTCTTGAGAAGAATATCTCGACCGAACCCGTTGCCCATCTAAGAACTTGGTGCAGCCTGTCTGTTAGATTGATTGGAGCTGTCCCTCTAAACGCATCCCTTTTCGTTACGCAGTAAATCGATCTCCATCCTCTATTGTGCATCCTGTATCCGGTCACCACGTCTTCGGTGACTGAACCGTAAATCCAGCCGACCCTCTTACCCCACTCGGTTTTGTCCTCATAGAAGCATGATACAACACTAATAGCTTCAGCAACAGTCGCTGCGTCCAAGGGCTCTCGAGGCACGGCTAGTGACCCAGCTGGTCTTCCGTGGTTACCCTTCCCTTGGAGATCCTGAATCAGCCTTCCCTGATATTCAGCTACAGGGATAGATGCAGCTAAAGAAGTGGAGTTCCCGAACCTTTTCGGAAGAAGCAATGATTCGATGTCCAAATCCTCGTCCTCATCTTGGTCCCCGCTGATCGGTACCGCCATTTCATCCTGCTCCTTCTTCTTGCTCATGGGCCTTCTCAGCAGAAGCTTGAGTTTTCTTGTCCCGAACCATCCACGGTGTTCGGTGGTTCTCGGGGGGCTAAACCCGTAAAGAGCTATCCTCCTAAATACGCAGCCCGTCCCGACATACATAGGACCCTGCAGCCCATCAAGGGCTCTCATGCTGACATCAAAGAAAACAGTGTTGTGGTTTGCATATCTATCATTAGGATCAATGCCCTCGAATCTCTGCGGGAATTGGACGTAACAGATCCTGTCACCACCTCGGTCCAGCATAAAGCACATTCCTTCCCTTAGAGCCAAGGAATTGTAGACGTAATGGTCGCAGTCGAGATTGAGTATGAATGGCCCGTTTGACATGATCGCACTGGTTCTCACTAGAGCATTCATTGCCCCAGCCTTCTTATTGTGATCGTAGCCCGGTCGTTTCTCTCGAGATACATAAACCAACATTGGCAACCTGATATCTACTTCTGTTGTATCGATCAGGTTTTCAGCATCAGCTTCTGCCCCATAAGTTGGTTCGGAATTCGGCGGAGCCAGCATTGCCTATATATACAACAGTTTAATTAGTAACTGTACCTTAAAATCGACACCCATGACAAAAAGAAAACAATAGGGAATTGTCCGGTACCTGGATTATACCAGCATGATCACCTCTTGAGTGCTCAGGCTCCCCTGATGCCCAAGTTCCAGGCCAATGAGAGCCATCAGACATCCAGGTTGCCTTGGGAACCTTAATTGGCTCAGCTAGAGTTCCTCCCATTTCAACTTGTTTCTTCTTTGCACGCAGCTCTTCGTGTGCATTATAAGCATCAGATCGCCTCCTAATAGAATCAGGCAGAGAGTTGATCCTTACCTTAAACTCATCATATTCCCTTTTAACCCTTCTCCTTTCTCTAACAAAATCCAATCTCACTTTGTTCTTTAGGAAATCACGCTTCTGTCCAAAGTAAGCCTCGGGGCTTCTTGGTTCAATTCCATGTTTCCTGCAGAAGGGAACCCAAATCCTAGCAAAACTAGCAGTCTCAGCTAGAGCTTCAAAAGTCAGCAGTGCTCCTCCATCATCAGATAAATAACAACCTAGCTTCTCTACTGGATAATCAACTGCTAGTATGGAGAGGATCGTATTGGCTGTGACGAGAGGGGGCTCTTTCTCGGGGTCTGCTGTGGAAACAAATACATCAATGCCCGGAAGATCGGATCGGCCTTTCGGATTTCTAAGGTTGGGGGATTCATAGCGATCCTTAAGGACGGAAAGATCGACTATCCTATTCACAGGACATACTTTGGGGAGCTGGTCAAGGAGCCATGAAATTGCAAACCATAATTCACACACAACTGACATTCCCCATAACCACATTGCTTCGTGGTTAGGGTGTCTGATTCTCCATGTAAGAAAGAGCCCGAGTGCGACAAAACGGACCATCATAAGCAATCTGCATTGCATCATATATACGTCAGTAAGTATAGGTTCACCATTGGGTGGTGCTCATCCAAGGTGTGAACTTGACTGGACTCCGTACATAGCGATGCATAGGAGATTGATATAGATTACAAGAAATACTTAGTGCACTGAAAAAAATAACTAACAATTTCATCTTTATGCAATAACAGGTATGTAATTGATGGAAGCAGTATTTAATTGAATGATGCAATGCTGTATAATTAGGATGTAGGTCGCATTTATGGAAACAGATTTATGTTATAATTCTTCAGCCATGACTGGACTCCGTACATAGCGATGCATAGGAGATTGATATAGATTACAAGAAATACTTAGTGCACTGAAAAAATAACTAACAAGTTCATGTTTATGCAATAACAGGTATGTAATTGATGGAAGCAGTATTTAATTGAATGATGCAATGCTGTATTATTATGATGTATGTCGCATTTATGGAAACAGATTTATGTTCTAATTCTTCAGCCTGATTATTCTCTCTAAATCAAGCCTCGTATTAGGCAAAGCTGAACTATTAGAGAGTTCTTTTATCCCACTACTGCAAGTTTCAACAGATCCAAGCAGCTTAAATCAGTGTATATATACCATAAATACTAGTTAACCGTATGTGCAACGGATAAGGTTTTGGTACAGTAGATCTTAGGGTTCAATCATCCCGTAGCATTGTATTAGCTTATTCCATTAGTTCCCTTATGAATAAACAAATAAAGCATAATCTGAACCAACCCATAAGCAATTCCGAAGTATCAAAACTCGATTCAACCTAAAGACATAGACTTCCCCATCTATATAATCTGGAGCCAATCTTCTTAAGCTCGTCCCCATCTATGTAGGGAGGAATATAATTTTTGTCTCAACAATAAACTTACTCAGAGCAATATAATTGAAGTCATACTTAAACAAACATAATTACATTAATCCACCAAAATAAAAAAAATAAAAAAATGAAGGAAATGCTTTGTCCAGAATTACATACCTATACGGACTGAGAATCGCAGCAGAAACAGAAACTTTCCTTGTCAGAGGCTTCCTACTCCTCTGACCAAAATCAGGAGGCTGCTCAAACCCATTACTCCCATTCCCAAATCCATACCCCTCTTTAGGCCAAACTGCATTCCCGTACCCATAAGTCCCTTTAGTCTCGAACAACCATCGGTTATGATCGAAATCAGTTGCTTGATTCGGAGCCTTATACGACTTTACGAGTGAAAGCCTCTTATCAGGTCTAAATTCAGCCATTGAAGGCAAAGGAAGCGCCTGATCTTCTGCTTCTCCCCTGATATCTTCATCTCCATCAGCCACATCTTTATAAGGCTCTTTGCACCCTGGACAATGCCCACCACCACTTGAAAGGCAATCCAAGTAACATTCTCTACAGATTTTAAACCCACATTCACAAGGGGCTCGAGAATTCCCTTGAATCGCTTTCTCATCACAACCCTTCATGGCACACATATTAACAAATTTCACAGGCTCCGCCCTCTCCATCGAGGAATCAATGACATGCCCACGTGTAATCGAGTTGAACCCACCTGTAAAAAGGGTACCGGATATTAAATTTCCGATCGATTGACAGGAACCGCGGTTGGGTTCTCCAGGTAGGCTGCTCTGAGTCTGAGATGCGGTGGACATTGACATGCAGTGATCTGGGGTTGGAGGGATGTGAACTGTGTAAGACACGAATTCAGAATTGACTTCTTCATTAGCATCGTCCCGTGACATCGAGCAGTATCTGCCGCCTGTTGATGTCCGACGACCGGCGCTGGAAAGCCGTCGGCCACCGCTGACAGGAGAGTTTGGATTATTGGAGATGGAAGCACGTGGGATTGGGCTTGTTATACCCATACTTCGATCCCCTCCGGTTTTGCCTCCGGAGGAAGTTACTGTAATTTTCACCGGAGATGATGACGGAGAAGTGGATCTTTTTACCCCCATTTTTTTAAGTCTGTGTTTTTTTTTCCTCTCTCTCTCTTGCGAGAATTGAGATAGAAAAACTCAGAAACGAAATGCAGAGTGTGTGAGAGAGAGATAGAGACAGAGATTGAGAGAAAGAGTGAAAGAAAGAGGGGAGACGAATAGAGGTGCGAAATTTGTAGGAAAAGATGTGGTTTAAGAGCAGGAAAGAAGCGAAGCTGTGATGTGGGAGCAACGGTCGAATTTGAAATTTAAGGACTTGGAAGGTGGATTTCTCGTCTCGTCCGTGGATTCAATTGCAACGGCTATGTAATCTTGGCCCTAGCTAGGGTGCTATTTCATGATCTAACGGCTACATTTTTTGCTTTATTTTATTAGCGTGCTCGCATTGTAGTAACACCTTTTGTAAAAGCTGCAGTCAAATCTTTCTATGGCAACGTTCCCATGTTATTTAAAAACTCCTCTGTGTCGTTAGATTGACCGATTGATCTCCTTTTGCGGTTAACTCATTATGACATAAAATTTGTATTAAATTATGCACGAAAAGAAGTCAATTATTTCAATATCATTTCTGTGGATGTATTCATTGCCAAATCTTGTGGTATGAGGTTTACTCTATTCATGAGTGATTACCCGTTCAGATAACCTTAACGGACATATTTTTATCAATATATAGAGAAGTAATTCTATTGTGAATTTAGATTGGGTATATGTTTGACAAGATCATTTTGATTAACTTTTAACTTATAAAATACAAAAATGTTTATGATTAAATTTAAAGGTGTTCGAAAGACAAATTATTTAAGCTTAAAAGGTTGGAAAATCTTGTTAGAGTTGCTTATAAAATATATTTTATCTTCCCATTAAATCCTTCAACTTTCAATTTCAACTTCTACCCTTTAGCTAGTTGTGCCATATATACTACTTTGAATGCGCACCATGCACCTACCTATATTTTTATAGTTCTCCACAAAAATCACCCAATATCAAATGAAACTTTAGCAATCACGAGGAAATTGAAGAAGGCAACGGCATCACAAGCGCCATAAGTAGAAAGATCAACAAAAGGTGAAAAAAATGAGAGGCAATTTGATAACTGAGAGAAAAATCCAATGGTGATGTTGTGCCATTCGTAAAGCTTGTGTCTCCAACTGCTTTAGTCTGAGTCATCAATGTCAGATATTAATTGCTATATAGAGGAAGCTATAACACTTTTTAATAGTGATAGTGAACTGAGTCCATCCTAGTGGAATCTTAAGCCCAAAGCATAGCCCATATAGTTCACAAATGAAAAGGTTGAATAACAATAGGCTTAGTCATGTATCACCCTTCAAATCATATTGTTGTTAATTGATCAATTGTGAATTTAGATGATGTGGAGTGGAAAAAGGAAGTAAAACAATAGCATAATTCATTAGATGGGTAAGTTTTTGGTATGACCCCCTCCTTCACACAAATGGTAATTTATCAAAAGGTCAACGATATCCATGTAACGTTGCCTAAAGTGCATATATACAATGATGGTTTTCTCCTCTTTCAGTTTCAAACAAAATGGAATTGTGACCTAATATGTGATAGCATCTATGAACTTAAGACTCATATATGATATGTTGAGTCACATGCATGATTATGTGTAGATGTTTTGGAGTGATTCAAAGGTTTTTGTAGGGGTCATATTAGTTGGTAGTATTAAGATACATAAATGCGTGAAGTTTAGGGGAAAAATAGATGAATAATAGAGGAGTTATTTGTCAACACTACCCTTTAGTTCACAAATGCTGATCAATATGCTTATGCTATTAGAAGCTACAAAATAGAGGAGAAAAGTTGAGGTTCAACATGACAAGGCCATGTTAGCCAACATGACAGTGTTGATTGACACAAGCAACTTGTAATACCCTAAAAATTTACTATTGAAAATTTTTATTTGTGTGAAAGCTTATACATAGACTAATTGAGTGTTACCGTCATACTCAGTACATGTTCTGTCACTATATCTTTTTCACACCAAATACAAGACTAATGTATTTAAATTTAAAAAATGATAAAGAGAGTATATGAGAATATTTACATAACGCACAAACATAAGAGTTTAGGAGAGAACTATAAATACATAAGCATTGGAAATACATAACAAAAGGAGATACATGGAACTAAGAGTCCAATAGCATATTCAGACACAAAACAACCAAGCAATACTAGATAACTATGACTCTATGCCTAAGTCCAGAATACATTATTTGTTCATAGACATCATATCAAAGTTATCAATATAGTTATCATATACATGAGAATCAATAAGAATGTCATATACTCATTGAATGAGTAAAGATCACAACGAGGATGTAAACATGATAATATATTGGGTAATATAATCACTTCAAAGGAAAAAGCATAATTCACATGAGAACACAAGCCATGTTTTGTCACACAAGATCATGTATACGCTATAAATAATATGCAATCATTCAATATGTAAGAAGTGATGTACATGCAATCACTATTCATAGTACGAGGACAAGACCTAAATAAAATCTCTATTAGAATATTCATTTAGTAATCACATAATACTAATCATTATTCACTTTGAGAACATGAGCCTCAATTTTTTTTTTAAGAATTGAAAACATTTTCATTCATAATAGAACACACTTGGGGACCACAAATAGACATTAAACCTTAAGTCTACATACCCTCTATAAGCTAATAGATTAGACTTGTAAAAGTAGATATATAGTCATTTCGATTGCTACAACAACTAGGATATAATAGAATAAAAAATGATTTCAATCTTGACACAAGTGTTCTTCCACTTTAATTAGTTATATATTATTTAAGGATTAATAACCACCATGGTTTATATATTAGTTACACAGCTAGGGAATTTATCTTTCTAACAAATTAGCTCAAGGGTAAACCATGGTTTATACGTTAACACCAAATGTATCGACTAGTGTATCTTAGAGAGTACATAACACAAATATTACATCAGTGTTTATGGTTATCACATAACCTCAATAAATGTTCATGGATTACTCAAAATAATGAAAACTACTGATTTAAATATGTTAACAAATCAAGGATCCCTTAAAACGTTTAAGAACAAAATCCATTAAGGGCCTAAAGACCATAGGAAAAATACTTTCTAATAAGTAAAAAACGCTATTACTAAGTAAGAGTATTAAAAAACTAAAAGTCAAACTTAGGTCAATAAGGCTCTATAGTCTAACATAACTTGTTATTCATCTATTAATTTAGTTAATGAACAAAACAGTCTTTAAAGACCTAAAACCTAATCCATTGATTCAGATAACCCGAATAAGTTAAAAAAAATGAAAAAAAAATCACTTTTTAGCAGAAAAACTTTAAAAAGGCCAACGAATAAAAATACCAAATATTTTAGGCTTAACTACTATAAAATAAGGTTTTGCACCAAAAAAAATACTATTCATACCAAATCACTATTCATTAGCTGATAGGAATATCATTTTATACTATGAATCTTAAATCTAAAAGTAGAAAAATATTTTATTACTAGAAATTACTATTCACTAATATTCACTATTCATGCTCGAGCACTATTCCAAGGATCATTGGTCAAAGGTGGTGGCTAATCTTTGATTCTAAATTGCACTGAATATCTTTTGGGTTCATTTATGTTAGTTTTATATTTAATTAATCCAATACGTGATTGAATCCAAATTAGACCCTACTTAGAGTGATTAGTATGCCATTAGATAAGATCTCTTTGCATATTATCAAGAAAATGAAGAACATCATCAAGAATAACTAAGCGTTCATAACTTTCCTTCACAAATTAAAGTAGCAAAATGTACTCTAATCAAAACATGGTATGTATGAAAATTCATCTACAAATTACAACCTATAATATGGTATAATAAAATACAAAAACAACAACACAAGATCACAAAATCAAGGCTAAGGGCCAAAATCCTCATCTTAACCCAAACATGATATAATTTAAGTAAAGACACTATTAAACATGCTCAACACCACAAATTCTTACTAGTATTTTAGATATTTATAGCTAAGCTAAATGCTCAAAAAAAAAAAAAAAAGAGGAAAACCCAAGCTAAAGTGAAGATTCCTCCTAATCCTCAAGGATTAATCAATCTATGTTTAGTTAAAGACACAAACAATTTAATCCCTAGATCAAAAGAGGAGAAGAGGAAGAAAATTAAGAGGGTTTAGTGGGGTGGTAGTGGCATAAAGGTGGCGCTAAGGTGGTGGGTGGCGGTATCGACTTTGGGAGAAAAAAGGGAGGGTTTAAAGATTAAATATAAAGTTAGGATAGGATAATATAAAAAGAGTCAAGGACATATATTTTGAGGTTAATTAATAAAGTGTATAAGAGTAATTAGGTAAATAAACAAGGTTAGGATATTTTGTGTGAGTGGTGGTGAGTGGAGCCAAATGGGGGAAATAAATGAATGGTTCACATTTTTTCTTATCACAAAAAAATGTTAGGATGCATTCTCACACAAATAAGATAGCTATGAGCGCTGAAATAAGAGTTTTTGTAGTGATTAACACCCAAAAAGAACAAATTAAAATCCAAAAATTATAAAAATAATAACTTATCATTTCTAAACAATTTACAGTTTATTAATGCTAAAGTATAATGATCCCCAAAGTTTTTTAAATATTCGATAGCTAAAAGGACTGTTTTAGGGCTTAACATGTAACAAAAAGCTGAATGATATGTGAATAGTGTGTGTATATATATATATATATATTAGACTTTAAAAACAATCTAGGAGACTCAAGAAAAAAAACCAAGGATTCTAAAATTAAAAGAATTAGAGTGAATTGGATGAATTATGATAACCTAAAGTAGTTTAGAAGGTATAATACTAATGAACTTGTGAGAACGGGTTAGAAAACAAAAATGAAACATTTCATAAACAAAATAAGGGTTTTGACTTCATCAAAGGGTGTAATAATTATACAATATAAGTTAGCTTTATTTTTGATAAAAAAAATCCTAAATAACATAAGTTTTTGAGAAATAGGATGTTACAATACCTTAGTGTCAAGAATCCTTAGCAACCTCTCTTTTTAAGTCCATGACTCATCCACCTCGATCTCATCAAATTGAATAACATGCAAAGGATCTCTAATGTACTTCCTCATTTAATAAATATGGAAGACATTGTGGACATAGGTTAATTCTAATGGTAATGCTTGGTGGTAGTAACCTCACCAACTTTAATTATCTTATAAGGTTTAATGTACCTCGGACTGAGCTTGATTTTCCTACACCCCTATAGTGAGCTAGAACAATAGAAGAAATCTATCTCCCACCTCATAATCATCACTCTATACGCCATCTCAAGTCTCCATAACTTTTCTTCCTATTCTATTTCATCCTTACCCTATCCTCAACCAACTTGATATGCGGTCTTGTCTTGACAATCAACTTAGGCTCCAAAACAACAACCTTACCAATGTCACTCTAATATAATGGATTATGGTACTTTCATCCATAAATTACTTTAAATGATGTCATCCTAATGCCATCATGATACTTGTTGTTGTATTAGAACTCAATAACATAAAGTACGTCCTCCCAACTACCTTATAACTCTAAAGCAAAAGAATAAAACATATCCTCTAATTTCTAAATTATCCTCTTAGTCTACCCATCTATAGATAGATTAAAGTCATTATTCTTCATCAACTTCATGCCCATAGCTTCTTATAACTTCTTCTAGAAGTATGAAAGGATCGAACCTTAAATCTCAATTGGAGACCATGTTGTTAACACACCAACTCCCCACAAGCCTCATGTATAAATTAACTCGCTAACTCATACTCCAAATTGACTTCTTGGAATGAATACTATCGATTCAGTCAACTACTTGAATACAACCTTAATTATATCCCATCCACTACACATCCAAGGAAACCATAAATAAAATCCATTAAGATAGTGTCTCATTTCCATCTAGGAACATCCAAAGGCTAAAGTAACCCTATGGGTCTATGATGGTCTATCTTGACATTCTAATAGGTTAGACATCTATATACGAACGTTGCTATGCCTTGGTTGATGCAAGGCCACTAATAGATCTATTTGAGGTTGTTCTACAACTTATCCCATCCAAAATGGACAAAATAAGGTGTCTAGTGTCCCTCCTCTAAAATCAAAAGTTCAGATTAATACAGCTTATAGGAATACAACAAATATCATTATATCAAAGAATACCATCCTCATGGATCTAGAAGCACTCAACTTTCCCCTACTATGTCTCACATCAAATATGCTTGAGCTTGATACTCTTACAATGCCCCATTTAAATCTTATTAAATATGATCAAAGTGATTACCAACACACTTATCTGGGTCTCCAAATCATTTTGTTGTATCAAATAAACACCCATGTTTTCCTAATCCTTAAGCATTGCACTCACAAATAGTAGAGAGCTCAGAAGCAACAAACTAGCAAACACTAGAGAGATTAGAGACTATGCCATATTCCAACACAAAGCATTGATTATTGTGTTATTCTTACCCTTATAGGAGGCCAACTCCATATCATAGCCTTTCAATAACTCCAATCATTTCTTCTATCGCATGTTCAAATCATGCCGATTGAATATGTACTTCAATGTAACATTTACACCAAGTCCTAGATAAGTAATGCCTTCAATTTTGTAATGAAAAGACAAGTACTGACAACTCTAAATCATGTTTTGGATAGTTTTGTTCATGTTGCTTCAATTTATGAGATATAACCAAAAAATCTTATTTATCAAAGCTATGAAGATGATAGGTGCATTACTGAACCTCCATGTAACATCCCTATTTTTATAACTAGAAATTTTTTATTTTAAAAGATAATTTGCAGGAGCTAAATAAGAAATGTAGGGTGCTATCGTCTCATCCAACATAAGAGAGGTGCATTCATTACCTAACTTATGCCAAGTATAAGGCTGGAAAGTAAACACATATTAAGCCGACCATGGGATCCTAAGGATCTAAATTGAAAATCATGTCGAAATGAATAAGGACTCAACTTGTTCAACCCAACATAAGCAAAGCATGAAAAACACTAGACAAGACTGAAAAAGTATAGTATTAGTATAACAAGAGTAATGAGTAAGATCTAATTATCACATATAAGCATATTGCACACAAATCATGTTATTACATCATAAAAATATCACAATTTTTCAAGGCCATGTCATAATAACATAGGACTATGTTGGGGATCAATACCAATTTGAAAAAATAAGATCTAACTATAATCAATTAGAACACTCAATAATTGAGAAGAGAAGAACATTCAAGAACACAGATTGGGGAAACAGATGATCTTACTTATGTGAAGTATTTATAATTACAAAGAGAATCAAAGAAATCCTCATCTAAATCACTCAATTCACCAAGGAATTACAACAAAACTCAAGATGAGATAAGAAGGTGGTGCTATCCTAATTAGGGTTCTAATCGCATGCTATTTATACTAAACACGACCCCCATGTGTTTCTTTTCAACTTTGATAGTATTTTATATTTCGGCCACATATTCTTTGTATGACCTCCAATCGAGCTAATTCTTGATGCGTTGGAAAGATAAGAGAAAGATCTACTACTTTTATGTTCAACACTTTTCCAAATTCTTGTTTTATTAAGGTCAAATATTCAAATTGTTTTAGCACAACTCATAGTTTTACTCTAAATTCCTCCAAAACACTTCACACACTAATCCAAGCTATTATAAACATCAAACATGAGTCACAAGCCCACAGACTACATGGTAACATCTAGATATATGAAAAATGTAATTAAGGAAAATAAAGCCCTAAGGCATCTCTAGGAATTCATTTTTTACAATTCCTCTTTCATATATCATGATCATATAAATCTAATTTCTTATCTTTCAACCCTTGGTCTCTCAAATGTTTACATCACACATATCAATATTCATATATGGATATCCCCGCCATTTAATATTCATATATGGATATCCCCTCCTACCGTAAATGGACAAAATCTACCAAGCATAATTAGAAACATAGCCATCTCAACAAGTAATTAATACACATGGCCATCTCGGAAAGAAATCAAATATGCATAGCCATCTCAGCAAGAAATCAAATACACATGATCAGCACTGCTAGAAATAAAAGTACATGATCATCATGGCCATAAATCAATAAATAGGAGCTCATCTCCACTGCATATGAATGTTTGTGATGAGGGGCTAATATAAGGATGGCCTATTTACCTCTCATTAGTCATCAAATGCCATGACAACTTGGACATCCAATACCTACCACTAGGGTTTTCTACCACAGCGGCCTCACCAAAGGTTGCACACCTCTATAGGGTTTAGAGGGACCTATAAAGTAGGAAAGACACTAAGCTACTATAGAACTAACAACCCCTTCCACTTTACATAAATAAGAAACAAAATTCCATATTACTTCTAGGGATGTAAACGGGGCAAATTTTACTCGAAACCTGACGAATTTTATCTGACGGATATGGATACAGATATAGATGATGGAAAAAAATACCCATCGGGTTCGGGTATAGATACGGGTATGGGATATCCATACCCGTACCCGTAACTATACCCGTATCCATACCTATACCCATTTACCCAATATATAATTACCCTTTTACCCTTAATTTTAAAATAAATATATTATAAATTAAGGTTAAAATTGTCATTTTGCTTAACTCTAAATGGGTTTATCCGTCGGTTAATGGATTTATCTGGTAGAAAATATCCATTAACGGGTAAACAGATATCCAACGGATACGGATATAGATGTGTTAACGGATATGGATTTGGGTAAGGATTTTCTAAACGGGTATGGGTATACCAGCCCCAAACCCGCCCCGTTTACATCCCTAATTACTTCTATCTATTTTAAAGGATAACACGTAGTCATTGCTAGTTTTCAAGGATTTTTGTAACCTCTTCCTATTTTAAAGGATTATTATATCCTCTCACATCACAAAGATAATCGTTTTCACACATAAGTGTTTATGGTTAACATAAAACCTCAAAGAACATTCAGAGATCATTCAAAATAATTAAAACCACTAATCCAAAGGATCCCTCAAAGTCTTTTGTGAAAACACCCCAAAATCAAATGCCAAATGTCCCAAGATAAAATCTTAAAAATAGAGGCCAAAATCCATGAGACATACTTTTCTACAAGTAAAAGTGGGGCACCTTTTACAGTGAAATAGTCCAAGAAAAACTAATTGAAAGTCATACTTAGGTCAACAAAGTCCTAAAGTCCAACTTATCATATTATTCATCTCTTTAGTGATTTAATGATCAAAATACAGGTAAAATACTTTAAATCCATTTCACTGATTCAAATACCTTATAACCAAGGTAAAAATATTGAAAACCACTTTTTATCATTATGACCAAAATAAGCAAAAAAAATTTAGATAAAATTAGCTTAACCAAGTAAAAGAAGGAGCCACAACATTTTTGAAAAAAATACTACTTATGGACAACAAAAAATGTTATTGTATATCGAGAAGCTTAAAAATAAAAAATAAAAAAATATTTTATTATCTAGAATTACAATTCACTAAGATTCATTATTCATAAGGTCAATGTCAATGGTTAATGGTCAAAGGTTAATTATTGACCCCTAATAATACTAAAGAGGTAGTTTTAGGTTATTTATTCATTTCGGTGGAAATACATGTCATAAACATGATTAATATCAAATTAAACCCTAGTTAGGGCAGTTAGAGGGTAATTAGTCAAGAACACATTGAAGATCATCAAGAACATGAAGAACAAGCTAGAACATTCAAACTTGTGATCATAATTAAAGACCCTTAATCATGTTTTTTTGTTAACATATCATATATCAAAGTTTAGCTATTAATTAAAAGGATTATCATAGTATCATCCAATTCATCAAAATCCATAAAATAATTATAATCCATCAAGAACATTCAAACTCATCAAATCTTGAAGCATAATTTAGAGCATCAAAACATACCAAATCAAATCATGCTTAACACCAAAGTTCATCTATAATTCAATATATATAACATTACATCATTTATTTACTAAAAACAACAAGATCCATAAACCCCTAAATTAAACCAAAACATGGTATAAATCCGTCCATTTGCAAAATTAAACATGCTTGTATGTAAGATATATTACCTACAATCTAGGTTGTAAATTAGCTAGACAAGAAAAAAAATAAAGACGAAACCAAAATGCCCCAAAATCTTCCATGAACCAAATAAAAATCAAGGAAAAGATTAGATAAAGTCAATGCATAAAAGTTAAAATCAAGTAGACAGAATTAAAGAGGAAAAGAAGGTGAACCCTTATCTAGAATTTGGAAGGAAACAAAGCTTAGGCAATGGAGGAAATGAGGGAGATGGGCACATAATGAAGAAGAGAAAGAGGATAGAATATAATGCAAATAGAGAAGAGAAAAATGAAGAAATTATCAAGGTTTGGAGGTAAGATTATCATCTTGAAGATGAAGAAATCCAAGCTTCCAACCATGGTAGAAAATGGAGGTGGATGGTTAAAAAATGGAGGGAATAAGAAGGATAATTGGTCACATGAAAGAGGAGGAGAAATATGAAGATAATTTTGTGGCAGAGTAGGGTAAAGAAGAAAGAAAGACAATTATTCTAAGTATAGAAATTTGAAAGGGGAATAAGGTAATTTTAGTAGGATAACTTAATCATTAAGTTTTAAGGGTAGGGGTGAGGTGTCATGCACAAGGTTGAGGAAGAATGGTTGGATGAGAATCATCTAAAACACATGAAAATGAAAGGTGGAGAAAAAAAGGAGGAAGAGAAGTTTGTTTTGATAATGTACATGTGTCTAAAAATATCTAACAAAATCTAAAAATTATAAAATTAATTATATAATTTTTCAAAAATAATTTTAAGTACAAATGGACTTAAATATAAAAATACCCAAAGTTTGTTAAATTTTAGATAAGTAAAAGGGTCATCTTAAGGCTTAAAACTCTAAAACATGACAAACGAGGACATGTATAATACTTTCTTTTGGAGATCTCTAATTAAAATTTTGAAGCATCCTAGGAGAGCAAAAAAAAATCCAAGGATTCAAAAAGTAAAAGAATTAGAATGATATAAAATAATTTTGATAGCTAAAAGTGGCTTACAATATCTCATATAAACTATAGTTTCCAATTAGGTAATGAGTGTAAACAAATGTTCAAAATAATATAAATTTTATTTTAAATACAAAAGATCCTAAACATGTCAGGTGTTTTGAAAGATGGGGTATTACATTAAAAGGTATCGTCATGAACTCATTGTATCTATAATGCACCTAAAAGGTCATCTTCATGATATCATGATCTATAACATGCAGCTGATGATAACCAAAACCCACGTTTATCTTTAAAAAGGCACCTACCCCTCAAAGTTGATTAAATAATTCATCAATCCTTAACAATAGGTAACGCGTTTTTGCCATAAACAAATTCATTCCTCAAAAATCAATGCACAGATGTAAACTCCCATCCTTTTTCTTTTCATGAAGAGGATTGATGCTCTCCATGGAGACACAACTGAATGAATGCACCAATGAGCCAAAACTCCTACAACTATGAATTTAACTGTCACAATTCAACTGATGTAATCCAACAAGGTGCTATAGGCTTAGGCTCTACTCCTAAAGTCATGTTGACGGTGAACTCCACCTTTTGCACTAGTGACATCCTTAATATTACTTCTAGAAAAATATCATGAAAACTATATGATATGGAAATATACTTTAATGGTGACATATCGATGTTCAACTCCCACATGCTACATATATACATATGGTAATCTCTCTACATCGAAAATAAAGTATATGGGTAGATATGACATTTGTTGTAGGGTTATAGACCCTAACACCTTGAGGTCTTCGAATAATAACTCACCCATGATAATAATCAATCATTATTTGATATCTCACCAATAAGTCTGTTGCTAGGATGGCATCAAATTAACATAAATCCAATCTAACAAGTGTAATACCCTACCGTTTAATCTCTTAAAATGTGTTTAATTATGGTTTAATTATAGGTTTAAAGTTTTGTTCAAAAAAAAGATTTGGAAAAGATTTAAACATAGGGAATAATTAGTCTCTTATATAAACAATCAATTGAGAGAATATTAGTTGAAGGGTTTAGGTTTTCACAAGGTTTTTCAAACATTAAGACCCAATCAAATGGTTACCAGAATATTAGTTTAATAGCCAAACCAATCAACTAGCTCCTCAATATTGTGTGTATTTTATGCTCAATTTTATTCAAATTATTTTATAATAGTTGTAAAACTTTATGATTATGTTCCTTTTGGTTTATAAATCATTTTTAGATTGATTTAAAAAAATGTTATGATCTTGGTTATGTTAATTTATAAGATCGAGAGATAAATCCTTTAACAGTGGGATTTGGTGATGTAAGCTTTGTTTTCTTATCCATTATTCTCTCTCTCTCTCTCTCTCTCTGTTACTATGTATCATAACCACATGATTCCTTGATTTCCATAATATCTTCTATAAGAAGATCTTATGTCCTTCTCATTTTGTCTTCTTCTATTCTTATGATATTATTTTTTGAATCTTTTCACCTGAGACACTTTTCCTTTCAGCCTTTCAACATAAGATAGATTTTAGGGATTTATTTTCCTCTAATATTTCCCTAAATTACCTAATTTAGGGTTTGAAACTAGGTTTTCATGATATATGCCACTTTACCCTTCATTTCTACACAAAGTTCAATCTAAGTGTTATGGCATATGCTACCTTTTCCTTTATCCCTCCTTCTAATGTGCTTTAACCCCCTAGTTACCATAACACATTTTCTTCCCTTTCTTCTTCTTCTTGTTCTTCTTGTTCTTCTTATCATTATCTCATTTTCTATCATTTTTACTAGCTAGGACATTGGGTAATTGATTACCTCTTGTCATGAATGTGAATGGATTGTTAAATGCCTAGAATGTTAGTTTTTCTTTATGGAAATATGAAGAAAAACATGAGTTTTATGTGTATGTTAGTATATGAGCATGTTTTAGGTTGTATCTTGCTATTTTGAGTATATGAGCATGAAATTAAGGTTGGATGTGAACATTTGACACTTGGCGTCTTGTATTTCTTGAATTGTTAGTTCTAATTATGACCATGCCAATATATGATTAGGTTTTTTCTATTTTAGACATTTAACATGTTTAATATTATGGGTTTGAGTTGTGATAAACATGCTCTAGATTATTCTCATTTCTTCATGTTTTAAAGGGTTTAAAGCATATTTGATTTGTTGCAGTTATATTTGAGGCATGATTAATTGATTGGGAATACACATGTTAGTTGGTTTTTTATATGATTTAACAAAGGTTTGTGTTGGAATGAATTGGAATGTTTATGGGTTGCTTTGAGTAGTAAAATCTAGACTTGTAGAGCAACTGGTCCATTAGTTTAGTCCAAAACTAGCTAATTAGTTAGACTTACTAGTATGTTGGTTACACTACCTTTTCAAGGTTTTATCTTTATTGCCAACAAATTAATTAGGGTTACCAATTAACCAGTTGACTAGTTTTTTACACTTAACTACCTCACTTAAATCCTATTTCCTAGACCAATCCACCGGTTATGAGGGATTAGTACATTAGTTCCTTAGGGTTGTTTGTGAGATTTTTGTGGGTCATCTTTGTTATTCTAACCCTAGTATAACTTTGACCTAGATCTTTGATATTTCATTTATATATGGAATAAATGGATGAAAAATTAATCAAAAATGGATTTTAATGGCTAAATGCCTAATTTATGAAACTTAGTATTGCTTAATAGATTCTTTTGGCATAATACTTTGGTATCCTTTGTTTAACCCATGATTTGACCTTGGTCTCGATTTATGAAATAATGAGTATATGCGATGTAGGGGAGATACAATTTGAGTCAAGCTTAGATTAATGGATATTTTAGACAAAACAAGCTAAAAATAAAAAAGAGAAAATGGAGATTGAAGGAAGAAAATATGAACTGAAGTACCCATCAATATTGTATACTCATATTTACCACTCAAGGTATGTAACTCTTGAGATATAAGAAGTAAGATTGGAAGATAATATTCAATCAATGTTTTGCACTCAACTTTGTGGGTAGTCTCATTTTTTAGTGAATTATGGTATCTAAAGTAAGTAATTATTGATTTATGAGGATTATAACACTTATAAGAAAAGCTATAAATCACTTAGTTACAACTCAACCTAAAATAACCAAACTAAGGTTGAATAAGTTATTTCCCATACTATCTAGTTATCGAACAAAGAATAACTTGTCTAGTTTAAGTATAACCAACAAAAAAAACCAACCAAAGACTTAAGATACCCAAGATCTGCAAATACAACCCTTCTCCATGCCTTAAAAGCTGACTTCAGGTTGCTTACAAGTTAATGAGCTATTCTCTAGCTAAAACATCATTTAAACTAACAAAAGTAAAGCTATTATTTCAAGTATTGATACTAATTAAAATAATCAAGTAATTTCTTCAAAAAAGTGTTGCAAATTTCTTACATCAAACTATACCCGCTAGTCTTTGTTTTATGCACCATTCAACCTAAAAAAAAAATCTAGCCCTACATGATGACATGGTGGCTTATTTATGGATGATATTCATCCTTCAAGACTAGCTTGGTAAGCTATGTTTTTCAAGGGAAAAAACTTAAAAATGTGGTGGCTTGTGAATAATTTCCATGGTTTCTTTCTTTAGCGCATTAATTTGGTAAAAAAAAAAGGGTTTTATGGCCTTCAAAGCATGGTTAACTATAATGTGAATATGGTGGTATATGTTATGTGTTATGTGTGGATATTATGTGCTATTACCATAATAAGACATCAATCACATGGAAGAAAATGTAAATGAACCTAGATTCTGTAAGTCCTAGAGTGATTACTTGAGGGATAGTTAGGCTGGAGCTGTTGGATTATATTTTTCCTCTAAATGAAGCTTGAGTTAGTCCTAGTGGCTTTCCTATTCTAATACACTAATGATGTGCAAAGGGGTATTAATATTGAAAGATATGGTTGTGATAGTTGGTTGGTACTACCATGACTCATGAAAATGTGTAGGGGATACTTCATGTCCACTTGGTTTGGTTACTTCTATTAGTTTGAATAGCTACCATGGTTGAGTTTTTATGGCGAAGAATGAATGTAGTTGCTTATAATTCTTATACCAACTTCACAATTTATGTGACCATATCTTATAAAGATTAATATAATAAATTGGGTTGGTCTTCCAATTATGATATATACCTTCCTCCATGTGATTGTCTCATGATGGTTGAATAATGCAAGGCATGTTAATGCGTAACAAGCATGGAATAACTTGATTATCCATTAGCATTTCATGAGTTTATCTCTTTACAACATGAGCATGGGTTAAAGCATGCTTACTCTTATATATCTATGAGTATCAAGCATGATAGAGTATACACAAAATTTGTATGATTTTGTAAGCTTATTCCCTTATGGTATGAGAATGATATGTACATGTTAATGTGAATCCACATGTACCATGATCAAACATGATACTATGGTTTTTATTTAATTCATATGTTTCGTACTGACTATGTACCATTTAATGGTCACTTGCTCTTTTAATAAGCAGAGTACCCTATGCAGGTATATATGGTTAGCTAGTAGATAACCTTTTCTTTTGTCATATTGGGGTTAGAGAGTTAGGATATGAAATGCCCCGAAAAATTCTAATCTTAAATATTATATTTAACTGAGGTTTTATTATAAAAAAAGTAATTAAATAAATTATTTTATTAAAATAAAAGGAAATTAATTAGGGTAAATCAAGAATAAATTTATAAGTATTTTAATTAGGAGGAATTTGGGTATTTTAACTAATTAAATATTTTAATTTGGGAATTAACTAAATAAATTATTTTATTTAAAATAAGAAGGAGAAAATAGTTCCAAATTAATATTTATTTTATAAATAATTTAATGGAAGAAAATTAAGGGTGTTTTGCTAATTAAAATGGAATTTATAGAAAATCTTTTAAAAATCCTATTTTAGCCTAAAAAGGGATTAAATATTATATCATTTAAATATTATTATTTTTAAATAACCTAAATAGCCTAATTAATTTAATTAAGCCAACCCATTATTTTTCTCCTTTCCTTTTTTTTTCCTTTTTTCTTTTTCTTTCTTCCTTTTTCCTTTCCTTTTTCTTTCTTTTTCTTCTTTTTCTTTTTCCTCTTCTTTTCCCCAACTGGGCCAGCCGCGGCCCAGTTCTTCTTTTTCTTTTCTTCTTCCTCTTCGGCCCAGCCCGCGCGGCCCCCTTCCTCTGACTCCGCCACACCGTGTTTTATTCCTAATTTTACTAAAACTCATTGTTTTACTTAATGAGCTTAACCCTCGCAATCGTCGCCCTTCACCCGTCGTTTCCGCGCTGCGTTTTGTTTCTGTTTTCATCATGACACCACGTTTCATTTAATTAACCTCCCTCATCGTGCCCGACCGCCCGGTTCTCCTCTTTTTCTTTTCTTTCCCGGCCGACCGGTCCACCTCCCTTTCTTCTTCCTTCTTCCTCCTTTCCCCGTCGTCGACGACGCTGCAACACTGGCCGCCGTCAATGGCATCTCCGGCTACGGTGATTAATATCGACCGTTTCTTGCCTCATTGTCGTCCTCTTAACTCTAGAAATAAATTGGCATAATTATTGGACGTTAAATCTCACCCGTTTCTTCTCCCCAGCCTCGCGAAATTTCGAAGCAACCCAAACGATGGCCGATCAATTACTGCCACCGGCCACCCAAATTCTTGCACTTAATACCTCCCTTTCGAGCTTCAACACCCTATTATCCCATATACCATCTATAAATAGCCTTGTTATAGGAGTTTTTAGAGTTTTTCTTCCCCGAGACCCTAAGCCCGAGTTGCCGCCACCCTGACTTCAGACGCCATTTCCACCGCCGATAGCCAACCTCAGCACCACTACAGCATCCCAAATTCTTCCCTGCAATGCCCTCTAGTTAACCAAACTATTTTCAACCTTCTATTCTTCTTGCACGGGCCTCCATAACCGTGCAAAGTTGGCTGCTCGTTTCGCCAGAATTTTCACCCCGAAACCTTAAACCACCGTCCGCCGCCGTGAGCCGCCCTTTAGCTGCACCACCACCATCATTTTGTCCCTCTCCTCCTGGAAAACCATAAACACCTCTTATCTCACCTCAATTCTCCTTATCTTTTTCCCAACATCCATCTTTCCCTCTTTTCTTCTATTTTTCCGGCCACCGCCGCAGCCGCCGTGCACCACCGCCGGTGCCGCCTATCCCCACCAGCTTAAGGTTGAACCCTAGATCCTCTCAACCATTTTCCATATTATTATAAGCCTTGATTTAATTTATTTCAATTATTTTCATATAAATACCATTATTATTATTCTTAATATTTATATTCTTAATATGTTTTATTATTAGTAGTAGTAGTATTATTGTTTTTATTATTGTTTATCTTGAGGGCTGAAGCCCTATTGTATTTTAATTTGACTTTATTATTATTCTCTTATTATTTCTATTTCTACTATTATTAATAGTAATATGTTATAAGTATAATAATTATCATTATTTTATATTTCGAATTTCTATTATTCTTATTCCATTATTATTAATACAAATATTTTAACATTAGTGTTGTTAATAATTTTATTATTGTTATTACTATTGTTATTATTATGGTGATTATTATTATTATTATTATTATTATTATTATTATTGTTATTGTTATTTATATTTTCATTGATATTAGTTTTATTATCTTTGATATTATTATATTAGTATCATTATTATTATTAGGGTAAAGTCTTTAACCCTATATTATCAAGGTTTATAATATCTCTATTATTTTTATGTCTTTAACAAAGTTAGAATTTTGTTAAGGTTATTTTATTAGTGTGTTATTATTTGGTCAAAGCCCTAAGGAGACGTAGGAACGTGCTCCAAGACCGGTGACATTTTAGGTAAGGGTTTACTAAGGCCATTGTGTGCTTATATGTATTATGTGCTTCATATGTTATGCATTCTATGTTTATGATTATTAATTATGTCGTATATGATATGACGTAGAGTTGAAGTATGTTTTGTATGGCATGTGTATTATTTATGTATGATAATATCTGTTGTGACCCTATAAGACATGCATGTGAGGATGTTGATATGATTTGTGCGGGGGAAAAGGATGAAAAAGGAGGATGGGGAAAGAAGTTGACTAAGGGAAGTGAGTTGACCTAATATTATGGTTTTATAAGGAATAATCTAATGTATGGTTTTATGTGGAAGAGTATAATTTAGGGGTTTATGCAGAGAATATAATTTATGATGATAATTGGGAGAATCTAATTTATGATGTTATATGGGAAAATCAAATTTATGGTTTGTTTGGGAGAATCTAGTTTATGATATTTTTTGGGAGAATGTAATTTATGATATTATATGGGAGAATCTAAATTATGATTTGATTGGGAGAATCTAATTTATGATTTGTTTGAGAGAATCCAATTTAAGGTTTTGCTTAGGAGATTCTAATTTATGATTTTATGTGGAAGAATCTAACTTATAGTCTTGTATGGGAGAATCTAATTTGTGGTTATGAAAGGGGAGAATCTAATCAATTGTATTATGTGGACAAATCTTTGGGTTTATATGATTTGAATCTTTGGGTTTAATATGGTTGAATGTAGGGTTTTGTAAGGATGAATCTTTGGTTTTATGTGATTTGAATCTAGGGTTTGGTAAGGATGAATATTTGGTTGGTATGGATTGAATTTAGCGTATTGTATGACGAAATATTGGGTTTTGTGTGGTGGTATTAGGGTTGCGTGGTGGAGTTAGGGTTTTGCATGGGAGTTAATGATTGCATGGAATTTAGGGTTTGCATGAAAAGTTCGAATGGTTGCATAGGATATGTAAAGTCTGCATGGGAGTAAAATTTACTTATAAAAAGTTAATTTGGGATGTAAGGAAGGTAATGTAAGTGTTGTTTGTGTAGTTAAACACTTTGGATGGAAAATAATACGTGGAACATTATCTGGGTACGTAGGAGATGAAGCTAGGGTTTGGAGTGGCTAATTGTGAATTGTCGTGGTTAATTAAGGTTTGGAATGGCTAATTATGGTTATTATGGTTAAATAAGGGTTGGAGTGGTTAATTATGGTTTGTGGTGGTTGATTAAGGTTTAGTGTGGCTGCTTAAGGTTTTTGTTGTATCATGTGTTTTTGGTGATTAAGGTGTAATTATGAGAATGGGATCGATGATTTGTGATGTGTGGAGGGCTAAAATAATTTGGGTGATGTGAGGTGGAGTAAGAGGAGATGTTAAGGCCTAAATTAGGGTTTCGGGATAAAACCCTAGAGTAAGATGTGAAGTAGCATTGGAGGATAAGTGTAAAGGGAGCGATTCATGCATGTCTGGGGTTTGGTGGTAGCACGTGTGTAATTAGCGTATAAAGTATGATGATGAATATGGAATTTATGATTTATGATTCGTGCATGTCTGGGTCAAAACTTGTGAATAAGATACTTAAGATACTAATTACTTAAAGTGGAAGATATTGAGACGGGACCAGCCGATCCACCGGTCAGGAATAGTGGTTAGGACGCGAGGTCCTATGTGCGACCGATCCACCGGTTATAATAGTGGGGGATCCCGATCTCAATGAAAATAAACCAGAGTTTTGCTAAGGCAAATAAAAGACACTAATTACTTACAGTGGAACACCATGCGAGGAGGAACCAAACCGATCCACCGGTTAGGAATAGTGGTTAGGGTTGCTACCCTATATGTGACCGATCCACCGGTAATAATAGTGGTTAGGGCATGATGCTCTATTGTGACCGGCCCACCGGTTATAATAGTGGGGTGTTCCTATGCTCGCATGGATTGATAAAAAGCATGATGTGTATCGACTTCCAATAAAAGATTAATTAAATAATTAATCTGGACTATGATTGGGCCTTTATGTATGTACCTGAATGATTGGTCGATATTATGATATGATGATGGTCTTTATGATCTTTTATTCTTATGCATGATTTTATGTGCTTGTGTGTTGGCCTTAGTGTTTGGTTACCTTACTCAGTACGTAGTGTACTGATCACCCTTTTCATGGGTGCTGCTCATTCCCACGAGTAGCATGCCCTTCTGACTTGTGCAGGTGGCGAGACATCAGTCGGGGCTGAGTGTTGAGTATGTTTGGCTCGAAGTTCGAGAGTGTTGTGGCCATATTCATTCTTTACGCGATTTCATTCCTTTTGTTATTTCTTTGGTATAGTATTTACCATTTTCTAATTCATTACTCGATTGAGTATTTTAATGAACCTTTTATCGGTTGTAAGTTTAATTCTCTTTTGGAAATGAATTACATTTCTTGATGCGTACTCTGATTTTGTTTTACAACCGTTTAATGATTATTTGAAGTTTAGTTTGTATTAATTTTGTAATTGATTGTTAATCTTTTCTTTAGCCTTAGCACTTGGTACTGGAACGGTCGGAGAGAACTGGTCTGGTACTAAGTGTGGCGGTAACATCCCCAGAATTCACGGGTTTTAATTCGATTACTTCCACTTTTTAAAAAAAAAATTTAGTGAATTTTGGGGTGTTACAGGATATCCAATGTTGGTGTTTCTTGAATCAAGCTTTCAGTTTCCTATTTGATATTTAAACTCTCTATCATGTTCTTAGTGTTGATGATATTTATTTCCTTAGCTATGCTTTACTATTTATATTTTTATTCAATTTAAGCACCTTTTCTTTTATTTTTTTTGGTTTTGGTTGGTATATTAGCATTATGTCAAATGTAAGATAGATGAGAGAACATATAGTACTCCTAAAATTTAAAACCGAGAATTTAATAAATAATCCTCATTTGGAATAATTTAATTTTTAAGTTTATTTAATTTAATTATTTTGTGGATTTTTAGATGTATAAAAATGGATATGAATATTTAATAAATTAGAATAAATATTTTGTTATTTTATCATATTCATTTTATCTTAAAAATTTTTTAAATCCATATTTTACTAAAATCACCATCTTAAACCAATATATTAAATTTTAATAAATTAAATTATTAAATTAATTTATCAATAAAAAATATTAAATAACATTATTCTAAACATTATTTTTATTTTATTTTCCCCCCTTTTCCTTTTTCTTTCTCATTTTTCTTCCTTTTTCTTTTCCTCTTTTTTCCTTTTCTTCTTTTCTTCCTTTGGTCCGCCTGGCCTACATCACCCGTCCTTGCGCCCTGGGTCATGGCCTTCTTCTTTCTCCTCTCCTCTCCCACCCCCTCGTGTTCACCCATCCAGCTCGCCTCCCTTCTCCTTTCTTTCTTTCCTTTCTCCCCCTAGTTAAGCCAGCCCACGTATGGCCAGCCGATCCTTTCTTTCTCCCCTGCTTGGCCGGCCTACATCATCTTTCTTTTCTTCTTCTTCTTCTTCTTCTTCTTCTTCTTCTTCTTCTTCTTCTTCTTCTTCTTCTTCTTCTTCTTCTTCCCTCCTTTGTCTTCTTTGATCATCAACGCATGCCTACCTATAACTCCTCTTTACCACCTGCAACCTGCCATTTTAGGCCTACTATCTCTCCCTCTCTTTCCACCATCCCTTTCCTCCTATTTTTGGGCCAAACACTCCCATGTATCCCTCTCCCACGTGCCCCTACCCTTCTCCTTCTCCTTCTCCTTACAACCTGCTGCCCTACTACCTGCAACCACAACCATCTAGCCAGTGCCCCTACCTCCTCTCCTCTCCCTCTTTTTTTTTTCTTTTTCTCCTCTGCCCATTTTCTTCTCGGAGCCCCTTCTTTCCCTCAGTGCAGAGCCCTTCTTTCTCTCCCTTCTTCTCCTCTTCTCCTCCTCCCCTATTTTTTCTCCGCAACCCTCAACCACCATTGCTGCCGCCCAATCTACGACCACAGCCACATCCCTGACACCCCTTCAACCTCCCTGCACCACCCCATCACCCTCACTCGCCCCTACACCCCTTCCCTTCCTTCCTTTTCTTCCCCCTCCTTCTTGGCCTCCATCCTACACCACCATCGTATGCCGCCTTCCTCCCTCTTCTGCCGCCTCCACAGCCACCAATCCACTCCCTAACACCTCCCCTACCATCACCTTAACTCCCATTGGTTGAAACCCCCTGTAGCTCCTCCCTTTTCCTCTTCTTTTCCCTTCCTTCTTCTTCTCCACCCATCCTCTACCCCATTTTTCTAGCCCTGTAGCCACTACCTCTGCCGCCCATATCCACCGATCGTCAACCTCCGACAACCACCTACACCCCTACTCCCTACTTGCACCTAGCCACCACCCTAACTCCCCTCCACAAGCCCTAAACCCAGCCCCTAAAACCCTTAACCGAACCAACCTCTCCCTTCTCCCCACTTCTCCTCTTCAACCCCTTCTTCCTAAAATTTTATGCTTGTAGCATGAGGCCTGCCTTTTATGTTGAGCATTTTGGGTTAATTTTGAGGTATAACAATAGTTAATATTACTATGTATTTAATTAAGCTTTGGATAAGAATTTATTCTTTTGATTTCCTACTTCTAATATGCTAAATTTTAATATTATTTTTAGGTATTGATTTTTACTAATCAAAGCTCAAACCTTTAACCATGGTACCGGTAAAGTTTGATTATTGCTGGAAATAAGGTAACCATTATACCCTACTAAAATATGTGGATATATGTATGCTAGCACATTGGGGTTTTTATTATGTTTATGTGCATGCTGTATGATGTTAAGTATTATGTAATTTGTGGCATATATTGGTTGTTGAAATGAAAAGCTTGTTGATTTACGTGCCATGCATATAAATGATAGTTAAGGAAGGAGCCTTATGGTTGAGAATAATGTTAAATGCTTATATGTGGCATGATAAGTTAATGTTGCAATAAAACATGTTAATATAAGCCCTAGGGGCATTTTAGTAATTTTTCTTGTATAAAGGTATGATCCAAATAAGTATGTGAAGTAGTTGATAATAAGTATTAATAATAAATGAGAATAGTTGGTGGTGTTTGGTGATGTATATAGACCATGTATATTAATCTTTTATGTGGTGAGGAGATTTAGTGAAATTGGTATAATAAGGGCAAAATAGTAATTTATAAGAGTAAAGGGAGTAAAATGGTAAATGAGTAAGTAAGAAGGACATTTTTGTAATTTTACATGAAAAAGGGGATAACTTGGTAATTTTTGTGAGTAAAAAGGTATTTTGGTGAATTAATTAAAGGAGAAAGGTATTTTGATAATTTGACATAAAAGAAGGATATTTTGGTAAATTTTTTGAGTAAAAAGGATAAGGTGGTAATTTAATAAAGAAGAAGGATATTTTGGTAATTTGGCACGTAAAGAGGATAACTTGGTAAGTTTGTGAGTAAAAGAAGTAAAATACTAAAATAATGAAAAAGAAGAGTATTTTGGTAATTTGACAAAAAGGAAGGACAACTTAGTAATTTGGTGAATAAAGGGGGAGAATGGCAAAGTGATCGGTAAGAAGGGTATTTTTAGTAATTTGGCACAAGAAGGGGCGATTTGGTAATTTGAATAATTAAGAAGGGCAATTTGGTAATTTAACCAACTAAAAGGGTGATTTGGTAATTTTAATATGTAAGAAGGGCAATGTGGTAATTTAACCAACCAAAGGGTAATTTGGTACATTTAATAAGCAAGAGGGGCAATTTGGTAGTTTAACTAACCAAATTGGCAATCTAGAAAATGTAAAAAGTATGAAGGGTGATTTGGTAACTTATTAAACAAGAGGGGCAATTTGGTAATTTAAATAAGTATAAAGGGAAATTCAATAATTTAACCAATTGGAAGGGTAATTTGGTAACTTAACACGTATGAGGGGGTAAAGTGGGTGATTTAATAAGTATGGAGGATAATTTGGTAGTTTAATAATTACAAGGGGTATTTTGGTAATTATACAAACATATAGGGTAATATAGTAATTTGGCAAATAAAAAGGGATAACTTGGTAATTTTACAAATAAGGGGTATTTCAGTAATTTGTTAAGGATGATGGAAGTAAATAGGTAACTTGCATATAACATGTCAATGGATTAAATGAGTCTCCTTAATAAGACATAAGTAATATTGAATAATAAGATAAGAGTTTTCAATAAGTCAGTGAGTATTACAAGAAAATGGCATAACTTGAGGTTGATTGGATAATTAAGGGTATGATATGGTATTTATCTCATAATCATGGAAGAGCTGTTGGTTTGTAAGTATGGATGGAAATGTATGTTAGATCTGCTTGAAGTGCGTGTTAGGATTTTATGTATGTCATGATCTTTGATATAGAATACTTGATTCTATGGCCGGAATATCTTTATGTCTCTAGATTTGTTACCTTTCCCCCCTCAAATTAAATAAATGGACCTGTTGAATAAGACATTGATAAAATATTAATTACGTAAAGCGAAAGTTATTAAGCCGGACTTAGACCAGTCCACCAACGAATAATAGTGGCCAGGTGTAAGATGCCCTAGAGACCTGTCCATGGGCAAATAATAGTGGTCAGGTGCGTTCTACCCTGAAGTATATTTCTGGTGTAACACCCCAAAATTTACCCCTTTTTTTTAAAAAAAAATGGAAGCAATTATAATAGAAATATTTAGATTAGAACCCGTGAATTCTAGGGATGCTACCGCCACACTTAGTATCAGACCGGTTCACTCCTACCGTTCCAGTACTAGGTGCTAAGGCTAAAGAAAATAACTCAATAAACATTAATAGATAGTCCGAATTCAAAGATACGGAAACCAGGTACACACAAGTCTTTATTCAATTCCAAATACGAGGGTAGTTTTTCAGGGAAAAGAAATAACTACAATAATGAAGTTGTTTCAAAAGTGTTATTCATAAATAGATAAGATAGTAATAATAAATTCAATGGAAAGCCGGCCACGTCATTCTGATAATCGATCCAGCCCGATCATCACTTGTCCCCACCTGATGTCCCATAGACATCTATCGCATCAAAATAAATATCTCCTACCTGCAGCAAGTCAGATGGGCCTCCTACTCGTCGGAATGAGCAGCACCCATAAAAAGGGTGATCAATACGCTATGTACTGAGTAAGGTAACTGAATACTAAGGCCGACACATTTACACATCGAATCATGCAAGATAATAATCAGCATCAAATTTCAAACTACACATGTGATACATCAAAGCATATAATGAAATCCATAGCATAATATCAACAAGTCCACATATCAGGTCTAAAAAGATCTGGATTAATGGTTTAATCTTTCTTTTAACATAAGTAAATGCACGCCATGCCATTTTATCAATCCATGCGAGTACAGGAACACCCCACTATTATAGCCGGTGGGCCGATCACACATAGAGCATCATGCCCTAACCACTATTATTACCGGTGGATCGGTCACACATAGGGTACAACCCTAACCACTATTCCTGAACGGTGGATCGGTCTGGTTCCTGCTCGCATGGTGTTCCACTGTAAGTAATTAGTATCTTTTAAGAGCTTTAACAATTCTAGTTTGTGTTTATTGAGCTCGAGTCACCCCACTATTATTACCGGTGGGCCGGTCACATATAGGACCTCATGTCCTAACCACTATTATAACCGGTGGATCGGTCGCACATAGGGTAAAACCCTAACCACTATTCCTGACCGGTGGATTGGTCTGGACTCGGCTCAATAATCTTCCACTTTAAAATATTAGTGTCTTAAATATTTTATTCATAAATATTTGCCATGCACATACATTTGCCCAGACATGCATGACTAACTCCATGTAAACCCTAACTCCATGTAAACCACACCTCCATGTAACCCTAGCTCCCATGCAAAACCTAACTCCACGTAAACTACACTTACATGCAAACCCTAGCTCCCATGCGAACCCTAACTCCATGTAATCCATGACTCCATGCAGACCCTAATTCATATGCCAACCCTAACTCACATGCAAACCTCAACTCAACATAGATCGCATTCCCATACTAACCCTAATTCACATGCAAGCCCTAATTCACATACAAACCCCAACTCCACGTAGACATACTTCCATGCAAACCATAATACCATACCATATCACGCAAAACCAATACCCATACCATATCATGCAAAACCAATACCCATACCATATCATGCAAAACCAATACCCATATCATATCAAGCAAAACCATAACACCATACCCCCTTTATGTAAAACCCTAACACCATGCCATTTCATGCAAAACCCTATCGCCACATTGTTACACTACCTATCATTATTTTACAACCCTAACATGCATGTCTTAAGGCCACATCGCATATCATCACTTACAAATAAAACACATCCCATATAACAACCCAAGATCATACATGAACTCCACATCATATCATATACAACATAATTAATGATGATAACATAGAATACATGGCATATACAACACATAATGCATATAGACATACAATGGCCTTAGTAAACCCTTAACTAAAACGTCACCGATCTCGGAGCACGCTCCTATATCACTTGAGGGCTTTGGTTGGACTCACCTACTATGGGAAAAATACTAGGATTAGGTTTTCTCTTAAGAATACTATTATTTCTAACTTATCCCAATACCTTATTTTTAATTAAAAATTCTTATACTAGAATTGACTCTACAAAATACTAGTAGAATATTAATAATAAAACTAATGCAGTTCAAAATAAAAAGGTGATATATGGGTTTCTACCCTTCACCAAAATAATATTAGTAAAGATAAAATAATAATAATAATAATAATAATAATAACTAAATATTATAAATAAAGATAATAATAATAATAATAATAATAATAATAATAATAATAATAATAATAATAATAATAATAATAATAATAATAATAATAATAATAGCTTTAAATTTTAAAGTGGGGTTTCAACCCTACTTATAACTATTGACCTACTATTTATTAATATTAATAATAATATTAATAACATATATAATAATATTGAAATAATAAAGATAATGATAATATTATTATTAATGGTTATAAGAACAATAGAAATAATAATACTAAAATACATAAGTGCGAATGTTAATACAAAATTAGGGCCTAAGATTTTCCAGAATAATTAATAAAATGTTAATAATAATTATTCTAATAATTATAATATTAATAATAATAAGAAGAAGAATGATAATAAACATATAGTAATTCAATCAATAACTTAAAATTCGAAACTAACAATAAAATTATTTTATTTCCACTCTCTACCCTGCAAGTACAATTCAGCATAAATTTTATATCAAATAATAATAATATTAATAGCAAGGAAATAATTATTATATTCAAATAACTACTAATAAATAACATAAAAATAGAATAATTTACAATAAATAGTAAATAATGACTAAGAAGGTCTAGGGTTTCACCTTGAGTCGGCGGGAATGGGTGGCACCGGTGGTGGTTCACGGCGGTGGCCGGAAAAGTAATCTAAGAGGGAAAAAGATGCCTAAAAAGAGAAAAAGAGTAGGGGGAAAAATAAAGCAAGGTTATGGTTTGGTGGAGAAGGATTAGAGGAACTTTTTTGGGTGGTTCCTAGGGTAGTAGAAGTGGCAGAAACGGCGGTGGACGGCGGCTGTGGGTTACAAATCTTCACGAAACGGGCAAGAGATTTCACACAGCTATGGAAGCTCGTGGAAAAAGAATTGAAGGATTTGGAGAGCTTAGTTAGCTAGAAGAGATTGTAGGGAAGAATTTGAGATGTTGCGGTGGCGCGGAGGTTGGCTATCGGTGGTGGGAACGGCGTCTGAAGTCACGGTGACGGCCAGCTCTTGCTTAGGATTTTCGGGGAAGAAAAACTGCAAAAACTCCTACAACTAGGCTATTTATAGATGGTAGATGAGATAATAGGGTGTTGAAGCTCGACAGGGAGGTATTAAGTGCAAGAATTTGGGTGGCCGGTGGCAGTAATTGATCGGCCATCGTTTGGGTTGCTTCGAAATTTTGCGAGGCTGGGGAGAAGAAACAGGCAAGAGATAACGGACGAGAGTTACGCCAATTTATTCCTTGAGTAAAGAGGAATACAATGAGCCAAGAAACTGCCGGTCAAAGTCCCTGTGGTCGGAGACGCCATTGTTGGTGTCTTGAGCTGCAGCGGTGTCGACGGAGGAGAAAGGAGGAAGAAGGAAAGGAGGTGGACCGGTCGCCTGCGAAAAGAAAGAAAAAAGGAGAACCAGGCCGGTTGGCGCCGGTTACTACTTCATTAAACGAGACGCGTCGTCTCGTCATTAAAATGGACAAAACGCCGCGTTTGGTTGCACGCAGGAGTAGCCAGCGACGCTGGGCCGCGGGGAGAGAAAGAAAAGGGTGGGTTGGGCCGCGTCCAGGCCCAACGGCGGAAGAAAGAAGAAAAAGAAAGAAAGAAAAAGGAAAAGAAGAAAAGAAAAGGAAAAGGAAAAAGGAGAAATTTAAGGTTTTGGGTTTAAATAAATTAATTAGAATATTTTTGGTATTTAACATAAAATATTTATTTAATAAAAATATTAAATTCCCTTTTTAGGCTAATTTAGGGTTTTTAAAATATTTTCCATAAATTCTATTTTAATTAGTAAAACACCCCAATTTTCTTCAATTAAATTATTTATAAAATTATTATTAATTTCAAACTATTTTCTCCTTCTTATTTTAAATAATATAATTTATTTAATGAATTCCCAAATTAAAATCTTTAATTAGTTTAAATACCCAAATTTCTCCTAATTAAAATACTTATAAATTTATTCTTGATTTGCCCTAATTAATTTTCTTTTATTTTAAATAAAATAATATACTTAATTAACCTTTATAATAAAACCTCATTTAAATATACTATTTAAAATTAGAAATTTTCGGGGTATTTCATCTGGTCCACTGGCTATAATAGTGGGGGATTCAGAGCTTAATAAACCAAATATGGGTTGGCAACAATTTATGAAAAGACACTAATCACTTACAGTGGAACATCTTGTGAGTCGGGATTAGACCGGTGTAGGATACCCTGGAGGCAGGTGCACCAGTGAATAATAGTGGTCAGGTACATTCTTCCCTAAAGTGTATTTGGGTCCACCAGCTATAACAGTGGGGTTCCCGCACTCACATGGATATAATTCGATAAATGATGTTAACTAATTGTTTAATTAATGGCTTATAACCAAAAGCATTGATTTCACGTTTATGATCTATTGATATGATATAAGTTTGGCTTCAGTACTTGTCCCTACTTGGGTATGTGATAACATTGCTAAGCATACAGATTTTGTGTAACACATTTCCTATTATGTGTGATGTTGCATTGTGTGTTAGTCCTTATGTTAGTTATGATTTTTCTAAGCCCGCGTATGTTATCGTTTTATATAATTTGAGTATAATGTGTTGCATGATGGCCCTGCCTTTTAGTTTGGTATAAAGGGTTACTTAGTACTATAGTACTGAAGGGTTCCATTTGTGGGCCTCTACCTATTTAATGGAAGCGTCCCTTACAGCTCTATTATAGGTATTATTCAAGCTGGTATCGGGTATGAGCGTAAAAGTTGTCCAGAAAACTTTTAGGGTTTCTCTCTCTTCACCTTTTTCTTCCTTGTTTAAAATTATTTTACTCTTGTAACAAATCTAATGTGCTACTCTAATTTAAATAAAGGCACCATTTGAGTAAATTGTATTTTGTTATTTTTAACCTTAGCACTTAGTAATAGAATGGTAGGAGGAAACTAGTTTGGTACTAAGTGTGGCGATAACATCCTTAAAATATATAGTTTTTTCTTTTTCTATTGTTCAAATAAAATGAAATTTTTTAGTCTTAAATTTTGGGGGTGTTACAAAACACCTATCTTATGTTAGGTATAGTGGTAATACTTTATTTTTTATTAGTACTTTATCTTTCACTTACGCAAATCTCTTAAATAGGACAAATTTTTTTATAGCAAAAAATAGGAGTGTTATAACAAGGCCCATGGAGAAATATACCTCACCCATAACTAAAGGTACATTAAAATGGAGTACACTACAAGTAAGCCTATCACCAAAAGGTAAAGTAGAAAATTATAGAGACATTGATACTAGGAGTCAAAGAAGCTCTAGCAACAAAAAATGATTAAATGAGTAAGAGCGATGCACTATAATAAAAAATTTCATCCACTAGTTAAGAAAAGATGGCGTACTAACTGTTGATTAGCCTCTGTCTGGCTTACAACATTTAGATGCCCACAAGAATGACCTCCCTAGAATCCACCTTGATACCCACCGACTCCTTAAACCTATCCAACTCCACTTTAAAGAAACTATCAAGAACCCTACATTCTCTCCTTAGTATCCCTATTCTAAACACTAAATAATGAAGATAGTGCTCTCTACTTCTACTAATAATAGCTACTTTAAGCCCTATATGTTTGACATAGATGAAACTTAAAGGATTTGCATTCCATCCTACTACAAGCCCCACACCGAACAGGTCTTTCTTGAAAATATTTCCTAAGATGATCCAAGCCACATTAGTTAAAAAAAAAAAGCATATTTGTGGTCCTTGATGGTGATATTGACCACTTGATTATCCTCTGTGTTGAAAACCTAATGGCATACTGCTATGAGACTATATCCTATGATCCGAACCCTAAATCTCAGGCTTCCTCTTATTAAAGATCCACAATTACTTCGGCATGAGTATGGCGGCAATATATGCTTACTCATAGAAAAAATATAAGTTACGAAACATCATGACACCTATCAGTCTATAAATTTTGAAGTGTAACACATGGTTAAACTAGAATAAAACAAATGTCTTGCTAGATATAATACCTTGAGCAAACCTTAATAACTCGACAAAGGACGTGGTACTTCTATAAGGTTTCCTATGCTCACTTTATGACATTATTACAATTAAAACCCTAGCTTATATTAATCACAATCATCTCAATCAATTCATGTACTAAAATTAAATCATTTTCAATTAAAAGTTTACTTAAAACCTTGGAAAACATGTATTTGGTGTAAAAAAAAAATAAATGCCCTTAAGCACCCTAAAACATCCAAAAATTCTAAAAATCATCACTAACTCTAAAAAACTCCAAACCCCAACACATTGTATAAAAACATTTAAATAAATGGCATAATAAACACAATGAGTAATCTAGATTTTGTATAAAACAAAAATTGATTCCAAGGATAATTTCACCCCATAGGGTAAGAAGTAGACAAACATGTGCACTTTCAACCTTAATGCAAATAACACCAAATTCACACACAAGCCTGTACATTATATTACACACCTAATAAAAGTATTTGGATAAAATTTATACATAAAATAACTCTCCAAACATGTCTTTATCAAGAGCCTTAAAACACATACACAGATATTTTCTTCCATTTTTTTTTATGATATTCAAGACCACCTATATATTGAATGAAATACATAAAATATCATTCTTTATAAATTTAAAATATAAAATGATCAACATATATACCCAGACTTGAAATACTTTAGATTTTCCTAAACATGATATTTTCATGTTTTCATATGCATGTTATTTACACATACTATATAAACACAAACTCTTAAAATGTAGTATCATGAATTATTGTGATTAAATATACTATCATGATACATAGAAATAAAGCATAACACAAAGCAAATAATATCCTATGTATAGAAATAAATTATATTACCTAACCTAAAATTTTTCTAGAAAAATTACTCCTTGGACATAACACTTCCTTCACCTAGTAAAGCTTGATGAACCTCACAAAAGAATAATATTTTTAGAAAAGATTAGTAACAGTAAAAAAAAAAAAGAGAGGAAAGAATTAGAGATTTAAGGAGAGAAAGAAACATACACCCTTGTCTTGAAAATGAAGAACTTGAGAAAGGAAATGAAAGTTTAGTGTGTATAGAAGCTTACGGCAATTCAAAACCTCCCCCCTTATAGTTCTTATGCACAACTTATGGGGGAGTGAGTGTTTTGCTTGTTAAAAACTTGACTTAAGGATTTAATGAAATGATGTAAGGTGGTTAGGTGAGAAAAATAATTTGGTGTATGTGATTGTATTATGGTTAAAATTTGTGGTTGATTGCATAAGGATTCACCACTCTTCATCAAGATCAAATAGTTCACCACGATTAATTTTGTGTAATCTAATTGTGTAATAAATTATATTATGTGAAAGCATAAAAATAAGTGAAAGTGTGATTTTCCCACATGTAGTACAAGTCCAGTGTCCTCCGCATTTTTTATACTAAGAGATAAGATAAAAAGAATTCAATTTAACTTAAAAAAAATCAACTCAAATAAACCTTAAAATGATAGCATAGAATCATAAGTGATCTTCAAAAGGAAATATAACTTCTAATGCATCACTAAACCAAAATATAAGGAATGATGAACTAATAAAATAAAGTTGGATTATAAGAGTCCAAAAATATATGGATCAACATACAAAAGTGCCCATTAAGTGATGCACATAATAACCTGAACTCTTAAACCGCCTCTAACACTATATTGTGGGCCATCATAGAGCATCAACACAAAATCTTTTAAAAATGTGCACTATCACGATATTCAAAACAAAGTAACCTATAGTAATTATAGAGATACTACCATGCTCACATATCACATTCATAGCATCATAAATAGTAAAAGAGAATAACATATGATCATATGATATGACATATAATAATGATAATTATATTCAATAATGATGATTACATGCAGACACATACCATAAAACTAAACCATGTTATTAAATTTCATCAATTGTGATAAACCAACACTAATACACTTTTTTGAATTGACTAGGAGATAATGAGTGCATTTTATTCCCTATTTTATGGTTTTCATCCTCTCACTTATGCATAAAATTTCCTTTAAAATTTGAATTTATCCTCTCTTTTCATAGGTACTCATATGGTATTATTCATGACAAGAATGAGGTAAAAATATGTGGTTTGGAAGAAAATACAAGCAAAAAGGACAACCAACAATTCTAGGCAAATAAAATAAATAGCTTATGGTTTGTCAAGTATAATTTTTTTTTCCAAACTCTTAATAAGGTGATTGAAGTTCCTTAAAAAGATAAGAGAAAGATATCATGGCCAACACATTTCATAATTTTCATGAGATCATGGCCAAAAGCAAACCTAAAGTTGAATTTGTTAAACAGAACTAAACATCTTTGATGTTGATACAGGCAATCAATCAGCCTTTACCTCCTAGTCAACCAGAGCTCCTAGAACTCTCATAATTGATTGAGCTTTGACAACATAAGATTTTAACAAATTATTTCAAAATCTTATAATACCCTTCCATAAATCCTTTGCATGATTTTTAGCCAAAATTAAATTAAACCTCTTCAACACATATATAGACACCCTTAACTCAAACCTACAAAAACACACAAGTTTTAGCTTTAATCAAATGATTAATACCTTAGAGTTATTTCATACTCCGCCCCTAATTCCTTTAATCAATTACTAAAATCCATCAATTGATTTTTTATTTCATTAATTCAATATTCACACACTCTTGATTTATGAATCTCATGCCATAATTTACATGAAGAGGCAATTATAAGTTAGAATTTTTCCAACTCGTTTGAGGTCTTATTCATGCATACTTGCAAAAGGAAGAAGATGGTATAATAAATGATATATGGTAATCAAAGGGTTTTTCTCTAGCCTTGTTTTGCTCCAAGTTTATTCCTTTATTGGTTTTTTCTTTTCCTACTCTTAAATGTGCTTTGTGTAATTATTTTCCATTTGATGATCAGCTAATTTTCTTATTTTTAAAGAGTGAGATTGCAGCCCTAGATCATGATTTGAAGTATTAATAATAATTTATTTATTTTCCTACATAATACAAGCTATGTTTTTATATATAAGCTTAAGACTATATATTGGGGTATAACGTATTAGACTATAAAATATGAAATAGAAGATATTTCAAAATATTCTCTATGGTAATATATTTATCATATTTTATAATATTTCCAACTATAGTATTTCAAATTATCTTTTGTAATAGAAACCAAATTATATAGTAAACCCAAATATATCATGTTTTAATTGACTTGAATAGAAAAACCTTCCAAATGGACCATAGACCACCTTTAGTTTTGATGATACTTGATATGCTTTTGTAGGTGGCGTAGATCTACTCCAAGATCTAATGCCTTCTAAGAAATCTCCTATTCCTCAATAGAACACTTTTGCTACTCTCTAATGGAATCAATTGAAGAAGGAGAAGTAAAGAATCAGAACTCACTTTCTCTCATGTAGCCTTCTCTCAATTCGAATGAACTTGATTCATGTTATTCTTGTCTATCAAAACCAATGAGTACAAGTGTTTATATATGTATGCACCCATGCAGGCCTTTTTATTAATAAGCCCACTAATCATCCCTTTCTAATAAAATTAACCCCTAATGCATGGTACACACATATTTAAAAAGTTGCCATGACAATTTACAAGTATTACAAAACATACAATAAAATAATAAAACTACACAACTTTAATAATGTAATACATAGATGTAGTCCAACTTTGTGTCTTATAGCCTTACTCTTCCTTGTACTTTGTAATCCTTGTAATTCCATTGTCATTGTCTTACACATCAAAGATCCTCAATAACATGAACTTCTTACAAATATGTACAATACCTACAAGAATTACTTGATAAAATATTAGAAGCATAAGAATTTTCAAACATCATGGGTACCATCTCCAAGTATGCTAATTCTTCTTGTTCTTTATCATTTGAAGAATAATATTGAGTGATATCAAGATGCTCCTGCATCAATTTCATTTGGGGTTAACTTAAGAGAAACATAAATTACATCATATGGCTTAGAAAATGATTACGTTAGCCAAAGATAAAGGTGACCTTGGTTTTTGAGATGCAATTACAAATAGTAAGGCTCATATTTTGGGACTTGCTTATAGAGGTGAGTGTAATCAGGATGATATTTAGGCTCAACGTTTAAAGAACAAACACCTCTACAAAATGAGCTCTTTAAGGAGCTACAATGCTACTTCCACTTGGAAAGCAATTTGTGATGTTCAAACTTATATCAAAGAGGCACTCATTGGTCAATTAGAATTGATAACCTGATTGCTTTTGGAATGATCTTTGGTGTGATTCCATCTTCCTCTACAATTGCATAGGAAGACCTCTTAATCTTAATGATGATCATATTAAGGTTTTTAATTTTTGGACTAAGAAGAGCTAGGATTTATCCCTCCTTTCATTCATCTTACCTAAGGAAATCAACAAAAACATTAGGGCAACTTCAAGATCATGGATAAATAGTAGTAACAATGTTCTTACTTGGAAGTTTAATATCTTAGGTCTCTTCTCTATAGGATCAGCTTATAATGGTATCCCCATAAATACCAACTACTTCAATCGAACAATTGGTGTTAGATTTGGAAAGTCAATACACCACCTAGGTTCCATCTTTTCCTCAAGCTCCTTAACCATGAACAACTCCCAACCAATGAATCATTATTCTTGAGAGGCATCCGTGAGGACATGGATTGCCCCATTTTCTTGGGAAACGTAAAATCCTATCTTCATGGATTTCTTTAATGCATTATATCCTTAGCATTTTGGGATAAAGTTCTCGCTTTGAGCATTTTGTCTTTCGTTATGGATATCTTCCACCACTGTGTTTTACTTCATGCAATTTGACTGCATCAAAACAATTCCATCTTTAACTTTGAGGAACTTCTCCCATCTTCAAATATGGGTTTTGAGTGGGAATTTCTTAAAACTGTTTTGCATAAAACCAAGTGACACAAACTAGTTTGATCATCTAATTGGGAACCACCTTGCCACAATTTTCTCAAGCTCATTACCGATGATTTAGCAATTGAGAAAGAGAAAAAAGATAGATGTGGAGGAGTAATTAGAGATGATATGGGATGTTGGGCAGCTGGTTTCACTAGAACACCAAGTCAACTAACTGCTTGAAGTTTGAGCGTTGAGGATTGAGAGATGGTCTAAGCCTCGCTAATAAATTAGGGATTTAAAATCTCTTCGTTGAACTTGATGCTATAGTTATGTATGACCTCGTTAATAATGTATCTCCTTCTCATATGCTCCTTGGAATGATTTCGAATTGCAGGGGGGTTTTTGAAAGGGTTCAATGAAGCTTGTTTGAGTCAAATCTATCAAGAGAAGAATGAAGCTACCGATCGACTTGCCAAATTTGGTAGCAACATCCATGTGGACTTTGTGTCCTAGATTCCTCTAGAATGTTATTTTGTAGGATGTTAGTAGGCTAGTCCTGCCCCTTCATGTAAACTCTGATCGTTTAATATAATGCTTCGTTTATTATCAAAAAAATAAACTTGCAAGGGAAGGGAAAAAAGGGACACGGAGAATCATCCCAATTTCTGAGGACGAGGTGTACAAATAAATGGTTCGCAGATAAGTGTCTGAAATTGTCTTTGACATCGTAATCCCGTATTACATTTTCCTTACCTGCTTCATTTCTACGTCAACTACCCTCCGGAGTTGGTCATAAGCCGCGTGCAACTCTTTTTTATTTACATATTACTCGTTTTCCGCCGTGTTCCTTTTTCACCAGTAATTAGATTTCCTAGTTGTTGTCTGTAGACCGAGTTTATCATGGTCACATCAATGAATGTCAGCGTTCGTGTAATAATAATATAGACAAAGCGGAGACGTATGGCATATTAAACATATGGGGTCGGGCCAATTCTTTGTCGAAAGTTGGTCTCTGGCGAGAAGCAAACCTTAAGAAGGGAGAAAATTGGACCCATTTCACGCTGCGTCATTCAATTTTTTGCTCTCCTCCTATATATTTTTCCCCTGTCAAAATCCAATTTCATAAAGATGGGCAGCAAATTCTTCATCGTTCTTACAATCATCACTACCGTAGCCATCTTCCTCCCGATTTCAATCTCTCAATCACAAAACAACCAATCATCGTCCAACGCATGCAACTACATATTCGTCACTTACCAGTACACCGAAGGCGAACAAATCGCGCCAAATCTCACAGGATCCGACCCGACCCACCAACCCTATAGCTTCAAATCGACGCTTACGGTAGCCAATAACGGGTTAGATGAACTCAAATCATGGATGGTATTTGTTGGGTTTCAGCATGGTGAGTTGCTAGTTTCTGCCTCCAACGCTGTATTGGCCGACGGAACCTCTTTGCCTGCTAATGTCTCAAACGGTACTATCTTCTCTGGGTATCCGAATGCGGATTTGAAGACTGCTGTTGAAACTGCTGGGGATTCGAGCCAGACTACGGCTAAAATCGAATTGGTCGGTACCCAGTTTGGTGTCAAGCCTCTCGCTGTTCCTTTGCCTAACAATCTGACTCTGGCCAATGATGGTTATTCTTGCCCTAGTCCCACTAACCAAGGTAAATTATTATTATTTTTCTCTGTTTTTGATCTGCTGCGTTATTGTGGGTTTCTGTCCTGCTTTAGTATAATTTTGGCCGCAGACTAAGATTCAAGGCCCTTAATTAGATTTAATCACCGGCCTGACAAAGGAACGATAACTTGTACTAGCACTATAACTTCTGCTCCAATTTTGTTATTTTTGTTTTCTCTGTTCCAACGTGACGGCAAGAATATTGGTGAACATAATTAATGTCAATGAAGATAGCGTGTACAACGTTTGCAACAATCGTCATGCACCAGTTTTAATATTAGCCAAATAACTGAGGAGTAATCAAGATTTTTTGCTAAAAAGCTGGGTGGAAGTTTATAGCTGCTCATAGTTGTCAATAAGGATTTAGTAGATGACAGGTGGGGTAGAATAGAAAATGACTGTATCTTCATTTCTTTTGGGAGGAGAAGTTTTTTTGGAGGGGGGGGGGGGGGGAGGGGTCTGGATCTGGATATATTATTAAATATTTTTTCCTGTCATTCTGATTTTTTTTCCTACATGCTTGTTGGACTTGGTATGTCAATATTTTATCATAGCTTGTTTTCATGAATTATTTAATTTATGCCACGAAGAGGGTCAATGCAAGTAGTTAAGAAAACGCGGACCAGTAACCTCCTAATCATCCGTTGTGTAGTATTTAGACATCTTCTTTTACATCTTCAATGAACATTGTATTTATTTATTATGTTATGAATTACGTATGCCAAGCAGCTTGTCAATTCAAACTCTTGATATATGATGCTAAATGACCTTCACCGATTAATATATATATATAATATAACTATCTCATTGAGATATATATTTTATATCTACGTCTGCTTCTTTGTTCTATATATAGGGAATGATACTTTAACCATGTGTTGCAAGAAGGATCCTGATGCCAAATCTAACGTAACTAATGTTGAGAAGTTTCTACCTCGTCGGCATGGCGATGTTACTATAATGTATGATGTGACCCAAGCATCCGAATCAGATTACTGGGCACAAGTAAGTATAACCAACGAAAACCCGCTGGGTCGTCTAGATTACTGGAAACTAAGCTGGCAGTGGATGAGGGAGGAATTTATCTATGCCATGCAAGGAGCTTATCCTTCTGTTGTTGACGTCTCCGAGTGCATCTTTGGCTCCCAATTTCAGTATTACAAGGAATTTGATTTTTCTTCAGCGCTGAGTTGTTCGCCTACCCCAACCATAGTTGATCTCCCTGTAGCGCTGACAAACGACACGAAGCTGGGTTTAGTCCCACATTGTTGTCGTAACGGAACTCTTTTGCCATCCCTCATGGATCCGAGCAAGTCAAAGGCGGCTTTCAAGATGCATGTGTATAAGATGCCACCAGACTTGAATGTGTCCGAGCTCTACCCACCTCAGAATTGGAACATCAAGGGATCGTTCCCTGGACAAGATTTTCAGTGCAGTCCGCCTGTTCGTGTCAGCCCTTCCCGTCTCCCCAACCCGAACGGGTTGCCTTCCGACGTCGGGGCCATCGCTAGCTGGCAAGTGGTTTGCAATAAGACAAAACCCAAGGGTCAGAGTCCTGTATGTTGTGTGTCTTATTCTTCCTACTATGCGGAGTCTGTTATCCCTTGCAGCACTTGTGCCTGTGGATGCAGCAACGGCAGTAAGCTGAGCCGAACCTGCAATGCTACTGCTCAAGCTCTGCCTTTACCAGCAAACGCACTGCTAATACCATTCGAGAACAGAACAAAAATAGCTCTGGCATATGCTCAGTTGCACCACATACCGATTCCTCGGCCCCTACCGTGTGGGGATAATTGTGGAGTCAGCATAAATTGGCACCTACTCTCAGACTACCGTGATGGTTGGACTTCAAGGGTTACGCTCTTCAACTGGGATGATACTACCGACATCAGCGATTGGTTCTTGGCCGTGGAGCTCGACAAGGCTGGACTGGGCTTGGAGAAAGTCTATACTCTCAATGGAACTACTTTGCCTAACGATACGAATACGATCTTTATGCATGGTTTTAAGGGTTATAACGACTATCTTCTAGCCGAACGCAGCAGCTCGAAGCCAATGAAAGATCCTCCTACGCCCGGAACCCTGCAGTCCATAATATCTTTCAAGAAGAAGCAAACGCCGGGGATTAATATAACTGGTGGGGATGGATATCCTATCAAAGTGAATTTCAATGGTCAGGAATGTTTGCTTCCTACTATGTTGCCTGGAAGTTCGGCTAGTATTAAGAGTATAGGCATGTTCATAAGCTTCTTGCTGCCTCTTTTGGTCCTACTGGTTGTGCAGATGTAATTATTAATGGGGATAGCGAATCTGCATTTCTATGAAGCTTTTTGCCCTGGTCAGTTCGAATTTAAGATAAGCGAACCATGCGTCATGTTCATTCATTTATTGAGGTATTGTATTATTGTATAGCGTTTTCTTTTATTGAAGCTATAGTCTACTGTAGAAGTAATTATGAATCAAGGAAGTGACGATTGGGTTTTTTGTTTCAGTTAAAAAATGAACGATTTGAAATGTATGATAAAGACAGTTATTTTATATTAAAATATTATTATTTTCGTATAAATATGATATTTAATTGAATATATACATGTATATGTATGTGATTTTATGATTTTTATCTATTAATATTTTGCTCATATACTAAGTAAAAAGCGTAAATTAGTGTAATAAACTATTAGTTGAATATTCATTTAATATTTTAATGGATAATTTTTTTTTCCTTTCATTTTTTATTTACAATCTATACTTTATTTTCAATAAATAAAACTAAAAATTAAAAATAAATTTTGTTGTACCCTTGTTCCGTAGTGAAACGCCATTAAAACTAATAAAATTAAAACCTAAAATGAAAATTGAATGGGAAAAAAAAACTTATATCTTCCAACTTGGTTATAGAAAAGGGAAAAAAAAGGAATTAAGTAGCAGCCGAATGAAGCCTTACCCACGCCAACACTAACAAGACACGACCTTTTCAAGAGTAGTGGTGTTTGGCTGTTTGCTCTCAAAAATGGGTTTATGATAAGCATCCATTCAAATTTGCTCAGAAACCATCCTTTTTCTGATGGTAGAGAAAAGAGAAGGTGCAGAAATTGTCAGCAAAATCGACACCCTTGGCGACAACATCGGCGCCGCTCTCGTTGTCGCCAGAGTCCGTTGACTTTTGCAGATAATGGAGGGAGCGATGTGTTGTTTGATTTCACAGTGGGTCGTCGAATGGAGCTGCGGAGGTTGATGATTATGATTTCGTTGATGTACGCTGCAAATGAAGGTGATTTGGGTGGGATTAAAGAGTCGTTGGATATGGATGCTGATGTTAATTTTAGAGATGCTGATTTTAGGACACACTGTACATGTTAATTTTATTTATTATAAATAAAAGAAAAAATTTAAATCAAAAAATAATGTAAAGAGAAAAGAAAAAATTATCTATTGAAATAATAATACAATAATAGTGCTGTAAACTAATATATAGTTAATGAATGTATTAGCTAAGCACTTATGCTGCACGTGGTTTATGGAAAACTTTACAAAAAAAAAAATAATGTTTGATTTATATGAGATAATGAAATAGAAAAAGAGTACCGTATAAAATTATTAAAGATTAACTATATAATTTTCTTTGAGAAAAGTTTGAAGAAAAGTATTTTAATTTTAATTTTTTTTTTCTTAAACTTTTTTAGAACCAAATAAAACCTAATAGATAAAATTACATATACATGCAAACATTATATAAAATGTTGTATCTATACAAAAGTAATATTATTTTATTATTTTATTATTTTTAATTAAAATAAACTTAAAATATTTATGTCTTTCTTATAAACTAGAAAACTTTTTTTTCCCTCTAAATCAAAATAAATTCCAAGCATTTGTTTCTGAATCAACAATTTCCTGGATTACTGTATAACAATTAACAGTAAATTGTATGACAATGAGAATCGGAAATTTTGCTACATGCATCGGGATATAACTAATTATCTATAGTTCCGTACCACCCTTTACGACAGTAAAGTTTATAGTATACATAACCTAAGTTACCCATAATACCCCTTTTCACTTTTCATAGAATATTATAAACATGGACTATTCATATACAAACCAAAGGGTGAAAATATAAAATATTATTATTTTAAAACTATACAAAAAAAAAGTCAAAGAGATATTAGTAGAGGCGAATATGATAACTTTAAAAAAAGCAATCCTTTTAAATGATTCTATTTTTTTAGTAAAAAATAAATAAAAACTAAAGAGATAAAATGAGATGACTATGTTAATTATTTCTCTTCCTTTTTTCTTCATATATAAATTTTTAAAATCTTTCTTAATAATTCTATTTTTTCACCGAAAAAAATGTAGGACATATAAAGGAGGTGAGTACAATAACTTTTTGTTTTCTTTTTCTATTTTAACTTCAAATCATTTCAAATCTATTTAATAATTCAATGTTTGACTTATAATATGTACTTCTATTTTCCTAATTAAAAGAAATAAAAAATAGATATAAGGAGAGAACAGTAAGGTATCTATTTCTCTTTTTTTAATTTATTTTTAAAATATTTCTTAATACTTTATTCCAAAACATATTAGCTAATCCATTCATGCCGTGTCTTTCATATAGCTAGTTAAAAAAATTGTATATATAAAAAATAAAAATAAATGATTTACAAGTTTATATGGGAGAATGTTTTAACTACGACATCCATCAAGTAGAGGGGAGAATGAAATTGCAACATTAAGGGAATCACAACAGATACTTCTTAGAAGGTTGATGAATAGTATGTCATTATATTAACAATGTCTAGTTCAATCCTCCACATCTAGTATCATTTGATCCTTTCCAGAAATTAATTAGGTAATATACTATACTACACTATATGTACTTAATATATTTAGTTTTTTGCCATAACTTGAGTATATTGACCATTAATTACAAGGTCAATATCCTTTGACTTGAAAGTCATAGAGAATGGGCATATTATAGCAAATGCTACTGCATTTATTGAGTCAAACTGAATCCTTCATACTCTGCCATTGGGGGTTGACAAAGTTCGACTCTCAATTCATAATATTCTTGAGGAATAATTAATGGAGCTAGTTCCGCTTGATGTGGTATATAATTGTGAAGAAGAGGATATGCCCATACTACGCTTACTAGCCGGGCAATTCATTGGATAGCCAAGTGACCTTATAATTATCAACGATGAGGTGGTACAAACTTTTTTAATTTTAGAGTACATTCTTGTTACTTAAGTGATAATATATGATCTAATGATTATGTTGTCCACTTTTTCTTACTTCAGACAGTCATATTATTGCAAAAAATATTAGTAAGAAGGGGAAAAAAGATATGGAGTATACGGAAGCCCAAAAAGCCTTGGGAATGAACACAATAATGAAGTGTCATCACCTATCACCTCAATTTAGATTGTATTTGGACATGACACTTTTCTTAGATGGAAATTTTATTAGGATTCCACTTTAAGTTGATTTGCACATGAAATCAAAAGATGTGAATATCTGGATTGGGGCAGAGGAAATCCTACATTTATTACAAGGTAAAATGTTACAATGTCAGCATATAATTACATGCACAAGATAATTTAAATCCTTTCACATTTAACCTTATTTTAATTATTAGAGGAAAAGTGGTGTTGAAACTAAAAATTTATTCAATTTGCAGGCCATTCAAGCCCTTAAGTTGCAAAGGAAAAAAATAATTTTCCTCGCCATCCAACCCTTTCGACCCCTCACATTGCAAAGAATTTTTTTTCTTCACCACCCAGCCTATTCAAGCCTCTAATCTGCAAGAAAAAAAATTCTTCACCAACCTAACCATTCGAACCCTCAACTTACAAAACAAACTTTCTCCTTCACCTTTACCCCCTTTTTTGAACCCATTTCATAAAAAAAAAATTAATAATAATAACCCTATGGATGATCATCCCATACCTAGGAGTTTATATCTCAATGAGGCACACAATGAAATAAGGGATCATGCCATTGATTCCCTACAATGTGACACTCAAAGAATAGATCACACATTGGTAGCCTTACAAGAGGAAATGGGCCACATCCAAACTCTTTTGCAACAATAACCCCCAAAAAAATGTCCAAACCAAACCCCCCATGAAGTAGAAGAACCCTATGGTGTTGACATATACCATGAACGAAAAATAAGGGTAAAGGAAAAGGGCAGAGGCTTTGGGGATATCAAAATTGAAATCCCAGAGTTTGAAGGCCGACATAATCCGAAAGAATTCCTAGAATAGGAATTAAGATGCTCTAGGATTTGTGAGGCCAAAGGGTACAAAGATGACAAAAGTTTCAAAGTATCCACCTTGAAGCTTAAGGGCCATTCCTCTCTTTGGTGGGAGAACCTTACCAACAAAAGAAGGAGGAATGGAAAATCAAAAGTTAAATTGTGGCAAAAGATGAAGAATCTCATGCAGGAACGATTTGTGTCATCCTCTTATACTCAAGACTTGTTCAACAAATTATCCTTACTAAGGTAAGGGCCTATGAGTGTGGAAGAATATGTACGAGAGTTTGAAAAATTGATGCTGATACTTGACATTGAGGAAAGTGAAGAACACACCATGTCACGGTTCATGGGAGGTCATAGGCAAGACCTTGCTAGAAAAGTGGAGATGCAAAGGTATTACACTTTGGATGTGCTCTTCCACTTGGCTAGTAGAGTCGAAAAGCATAAGAAGGAGAAGAGGACCACTCAGTTTAGTATCAAAAAACCAAGTGTGCTTCCTCCTAAAAATATTCTAACACCATCCATGCTACCCTCCACTCCCCTTAACTTTGACTTGAAGGGGAAAGGAAGAGAATGACTAGGTTAACCGAGTAGAACAAGGAATGTGAGATGCTTTAAGTGCTAAGGAGTAGGGAATTACCAAAATGAATGCCCTAACTGAAGGGTCATGACTCTTGTGGAGCTTAATGAAGCCATACCTGAGGAAGAAGTGGAAGAATGTACCTCGGTCCATGAAGAAGAAGAAGAAGAGGAAGAAGCACCACCCAATGTGGGAGAAGCTCTTATGGTGAGGTGGATTTTGCATACCAAAGAAAACCATGTTGAAGAAAACCAAAAGGAGTGCATCTTTCAAACCAAATGCACCATTAGTGGCAAGGTTTTCTCCCTCATAGTTGATGGTGGGAGTTGTACAAATGTGGCCTCAAGCATATTGGTGGAAAGTTAGGGTTGGCCATCACACCCCACGCCAAACCATACAATTTGCAATAGTTGAATAATGGCAGTGTTGTGGAGGTAACCAAGCAAGTAACCTACCATGACCAAGTGTTGTGTGATGTAGTTCCAATGGACGCATGCCACTTGTTGTTGGGGGTGCCCTTGGCAATATGATAGGCATGTGACCCATGATGGAAGGAAGAACACCTACACCTTAAAGTATGCTAAGAAAAGCATCATCCTCACACCTTTAAAGTTGTCATTAGCCATGGATGGAAGTGCCACCAAGTGTTAAAAGTCCTTATTTATAGATGAGAAATGTGCATCTAGGGCTTTAGACAAAGGGAAAATGTTGTATTTATTGTTATTGGTAGGTAGAGCTAGCAAAAGTTGACCCAACCCGCACAACCTAACCCGATAAAACCCAAAAAGTTTAGCAGCCTGTTCCGACCCAAACCCGACTTGACACTAACCCGACTCAGCACTGACCCAATAATAATAAACCCGACCCGACCCGACCCGATCCCAACCCATGACACGTCATAGACCAGACCCGTTAGCGAATCGAACCGACATTGACCTGACCCGACATAGACCCAACCAAACATTAAAATCTATTATAATAATAATAAATTACACATATTTTATTATTCATTTAAAGCTTTTAAAAAATATAGTATTTTATAAAATGTACTTATTTTTCATACTTTTACCCTAGACATCCTTATTTATTAATGATATACTAATGAATTTTTTCACACAAAAATACAACATTAAGAAGTCATAATAATAATTTAATAAACAATTAAAAATTAATAAAATATTTTTAATCACATGGTTATATAAAATCAAATTTAATCTTACTTATGAGGTTGATGTGTTGGAGTAAATTTGGTAGTGAAGGTGTATATTAGATAATTTTTTAATATCTTTTATCTTATTTGCCTAACTGCTTTTACAAGTTCACATCTTGTAAACATACACATGTCCTATAATATCAAATGAACTTATACACATAATCATGAATATTACTCAAATAGCAAATTAGAAAATTATTGATTTATTATATTATATGGTATTACTTATGGTGTAAAATAACATTTTTCTTCTCTAATTCCATCATCCATGACATATATAACAATTAACAAGTTAACAACTAACAAGTATCAATTTATTATTCGAATCATTTTGATCATTACTCCATGTTTTTATATAAAATAAAATATTTTATGCATTAACAAACTCATTTAAGTTGACAAATGAAAATATCTTCTAAAAGTTTCCAACATCTTCCTTAACAAATAAGATAAATTATTGAAAAATTAAAAACAAAAATAAGATATGATTCTCTTTAACATTGATAATGTAATAAATAATAATTATACATTGTATAGTTATATTATGATCACCTTTATTTTATAAAATTATATATTTTTTAAGTAATCAAATATTTTAAGTAATTAAATAAATGATAATAAATGATAATTATCTTTGTTAGAATGAATCATGTAATATTTTTTATTCTTATAATATATAAATATCTTTATTATTTACTTGTGAAAATAAAGTGCATCTAATATTTTTATTTTATTTATCTGTACTAGTAATCTTATGATTGTCTCTAATATTTACAATGTAATAACTAATAATTATACATTGTATAGTCATATTATGATTACTTTTACTTTATAAAATTATATTTTTTTAAGTAATCAAACAAATGATTAATATCTTTGTTAGATTGAATCATGTAATGTTTTTTATTGTTAAATTTTATAAATATCTTTATTATTTACTTATGAAAATAAATCGTATCTAATATTCTTATTTTATTTATTTGTACTAGTAATCTTATGATTATATTTGTCTCTAATATTTACAATGTAATAAATGATAATTACCTAGACTCGAATTTGATTCAACCCATCAAAACTCGACCCGACCCAACCCGACCCAACCCGACCCATCAAGTTACCTCATAACTACTCAAACCCAACCCGTCAAATTGTACGAAATGATCCGACCTATCAAGTTAACCCGAAAAAACTCGGACCAAATAGGACCAACCCATTAAAGTCCCAACCCATTAAATTGTACGAAATGATTCGGATAGGCCGAACCTACCTAGTCAAATAGGACTCAAATCCAACCCAACCCTACCAGTTAAGTTAACCTGAAATAACCCAAACCCGACCTGATAAATTAACTAGAAATAACCTGAAACTGCAATGACCTGACCCAAACAATGCAATGACCCAAAATGACTCGACCCAACCCACAACCGATCTGCAAAATATAAATAACCCAAACCGAGAACAACCCAACCCGCTACGACCTAACCCACCCAACCTAATTGCCACCTCTATTGGTAGGCGAGAATGAGGGAGGAGCCATAGTGGACCCTTGGGTTAGGGTTTTGTTAGAAACATTTGGAGATATGTTCCCAAATGATTTACCCTATGTACTACCTCCCATATAAGACATAGAATACTAAATAGATATTGTACCCAGTGCTATCTTGCCCAACAAGCCAATCTATCATTGTAATCCCAAAGAAGCCATAGAGCTTAACAAACAAGTGGAAGAATTACTCACTAAGGTATTGATTTGACAATCCCTTAGTCCTTGTATGGTACAGACATTGCTAGTACCAAAGAAGGATGGAAACATGAGGATGTGTGTTAAAAGTAGAGCTATTAACAACATCACCATCAAGTATAGGTATCAAATACCTAGACTTGATGACTTTCTTGATTGTTTGCATGGCACTTCTCTTTTTTCCAAAATTAACCCTCATAGCGGTTACTACCAAATTCAAATGAATGAAGGCGATGAGTGGAAAACAACGTTTAAAATATAAAAAAAGATTGTATAAATGGATGGTGATGCCTTTCAGACTATCAAACGCTCCTAGTACCTTTATAAGGCTTATGAACAAGGTACTTAGACCATTCATTACCAAGTTTGTTGTAGTTTATTTTAATGACATACTTGTGTATAGTCTAAATGAGAGAGAATATGTAAAACATCTTGAGCTTGTATTCCTTGCCCTTAGAAACAACAAGTTGCACGCTAAGCTAGAAAAATGTGAGTTCTTTGTAACTAGGGTTACTTTTATAGGGTTTGTGGTTATTAAGGATGGGATAGCCATGGACAAGACCAAGATTGAATCCATCAAGACCTAACCAACCCCAAGAAGTTTGACTCAAGTGAGATCCTTCCATGGACTTGCCTCCTTTTACTGAAGATTCATTAAGGGATTTAGTACTCTCCTCGCCCCTATCATAGGATGCATGAAAAAAAGGAGAGTTAAAGTGGACAAGAGCCGCCTAGGACACTTTTGAAGTGATCAAGACTAAGTTAGGAGAAGCACCCCTTTTGGCCTTACCCGATTTCCAAAAACCGTTCAAAGTAGAGTGTGATGCTAGGGGAGTTAGAATTGCAGCAGTCCTCATCCAAGAAGGGGAGCCCATGGCCTATTTTAGTGAAAAGCTCAATGGGTCTCGTATGAACTATAGCACTTATGATAAGGATTTTTATGCATTTTTAAGGGCCTTAGATAATTGGTCACACTATCTAAGACCCTAATAGTTTGTATTACACACCGATCATGAGTCTCTCAAATACATCAATGGTTAGCACAAACTCAACCCTAGGCATGCTAGATGGGTGGAATTCCTACAGTCCTTTTTATTTGTAGCTAAACATAAGAGTGGCAAAACCAATGTTTTAGTTGATTCCTTCTCTAGGAGATATTATATGCTTCTTTATTAGAAGCAAGAGTCCTATGATTTAACTGCATCAAGGAGCTTTGCCACAAAGATGAAGATTTCGGCACCTAATTCAAGGAAAAAGACAAGATCAAGGATTCATTCACTCTTCAAGAACAACAAGCTTTACATGCCCAAGAGTCCCGTGTGAGAGCTGCTCATCCAAGAGGTACATGGAGGAAAACTTGCAAGACATTTTGGAATCAACAAATTTGTGTATGTATTGCAGGAACATTTCTTTTGGCCTAGAATGGCAGGATATGTACAAGGTATAGTGGCAAGATGTGCCACTTGCCAAAAGTTTAAGAGTCATTTCCATCAAGGATTGTATACTCCCGTCCCCGTCCCCCACCGACCATGAGATCATGTTAGCATAGACTTTACTGTAGTATTGCCTTGAACACAAGGGTAGCATGATGCTATAACGGTGGTGGTATATTGGTTCTCTAAGATATCTCATTTCGTTGCTTGTCATAAATGGATGATGCCTCTTATGTAGCCGATCTCTTCTTCAAAGAAACAGTTAGGCTACATGGTATACCTAAATCCATTGTTTAGAATAGGGATATCAAGTTCCTCAGCTATTTCTGGAAGACCTTGTGGAGGTTAATCTATATAAAAATTCTCTTTAATATCACTTACCATCCACAAACCGATGGCCAAACCGAAGTAACAAATCGAACCCTCACCATGCTCCTCAAATTTTTGGTCCATAAATCCTTACGGAATTGGGATACCAAACATAGTTTTGCTAAGTTCTCTTATAATCGGTCTCCCACCTATGCTATAGGGAATTCACCTTTTGAGGTAGTCTATAGTCCGAACCCTACTTCTCCAATAAACCTCCTACCTCTCCCCATAGGTGAAGTAATAAGTTTTGAAACCAAGGACCGAGCCAAAAGCATGAAGAGACTCCATGAGCAAGTAAGGAAACAAATTAAAAGGGTAAACAATATAAACAAAGAAAGATCCAACAAACATTACAAACAACACTTATACGATGCTAGAGATTTGGCTTGGCTTCACCTACGCAAAAAACGATTTCCCACAAGAAGAAAGAACAATTTGATGCCAAGAAGTGATGGTTCATATAGAGTCTTGGAGAAGATAGGAGATAATGCTTATAAACTTAAGGTACCAGAAGACATGGATAATATTTCCAACACCTTTTATGTCATAGATTTACTCCCTTATGTACATGACAAACCTTTTGACCCAACCAAGGATCCTTTTCAAGAAAGGGAGAATAATGTAGGATCATCCCTTTTATATAATCTCATTTTAAATACCCTTATCCCCAAATTAGATGACCCTTCTAATTTGGGAAGACGTCCACTAAACTTTCTTCCATCAACTTTCCCTTCTGAACCCCCTTCTTTTTTTAACGCATTATAGGCAAACAAATACTTCCTAAATATGCCACCTTTTTATGTGAGAAAATTATTCATGCATGAGTCATGCATTTTTTTCCCAAGCCCCCTAAACTTGCAGCCACTTTTTCCACCTTTTTAAGCCATCACCCAGCCACTTGTTGAGCCATAATCCCAGCCATTTTTGGCAACTAAAATGACCAGCCACCTTCCTACCCATGGCCCACCGGAAATGCCCCGATAATTCTAATTTTATTGTCTATTATTAAATAAGATTTTATTATGAAAATTAATTAAATAATTTATTTTTTATTAAAATAAAGAAAATTAATTAGGGAAAATTAATAATAAATTCTATAAATATTTTAATTAGAGGAAATTTAGGTATTTTAACTAATTAAAGATTTTAATTTGGAAATTAATTAAATAAATTATTTTATTTAAATTTAGAAAGAGAAAATAGTTTCAAATTAATATTAATTTTATAAATAATTTAATTGGAGAAAATTAGGGTGTTTTGCTAATTAAAAAGGAATTTATGGAAAATCTTTTTAAAATCCTAATTTAGACTAAAAAGGGATTCAAATATTATTTTATGCAAATATTATTATTTTTATATATTCCAAATATTTTAATTAATTTAAATACCCAATCTAATTATTTTTCCTTTTTCCCTTTTCCTTTTTCTTTTTCCTTCTTCCTTTTTCCTTCTTTTTCTTTCTTTTTCTTCGTCTTTTCTTTTTCTTTTTCCCCTCCCCCGATTTGGGCCTGGCGTGGCCCAATTTCCTTCTTTCTTTTTCTTCCCCTACCGCAGCCCACTCCCGTTGCTTCTTTTCTTCCTCTTTCGGTAGCCAGCGCGCTGTGTTTCTTCGCTTTTCTAAACAAAACGCGTTGTTTTATTTAATGTACCTTTAGCCTCACGCCCGACCGGTTTTCCTCCTCTTTTCTTTCTTTCTTTTCTGCCCCAAACTGCCCGGTCCCCCTTATGCTTCTTCCCCCATCCTTCGCACCTGCCACTCCCGCTGCCAACCTACAACCTCCGCCACCACCTCCGAAAATTTCACCGCCGTTTACGCCCGTTTTGACCGGTGGTTTTCCTTCCTCTCTCTTCCCCTGACTCGTCGACCATTTTGAACCAATCCACTCCCCCATTCCTCACACGATCTTCTCTCTCTCCCTGCGCAACTATTCCCGCCACCTTCGAATTTTCACCAACAACCATTATCGGTCGGTGCCCACTTCTTCCTACCACTCCCCCACTTTCCCTTCGACCCTAACTTCCCCTTCAGCCTATAAATACCCCAGATTGAGCCTTGTATCGAGTTTTTAGGCCGTTTACCAGAATTCCCCAACATTACCACCGCTGCCCCTTTAGACGACATTTCTACCGCCGTCGGCCAACGCCGCCACCCACTCGGCCTACCAAAATTTTCCTTGCACCTCACTCTAGCTAACCAAATCATCCATCCCCCTCGATTTTTCCTGCACAAGCTGCCCATTTGTGCAAAGTTCCCTCCCCGATTAACCTTTTCTCCCACCACCACCACCCTTCGAACCACCATTAGCCACCACTCTCACCACTTTCGCCACTTCTTTCACCTCCCATTCTGTTCTGAAGACCCTCCTCTATCTCCCCCTACCTTTCTTTTCCTCTCCCTCCCTCTCCTCCTCTCTTTCTCTTCTTCTCCTCCATTCGGCCATCGCCGCCGCCGCCGTGCACCGCCACCTTTGGCCATGCCACCACCTCCATTCTTCTCCTCTCCCTCTAGGCATTCTTAAATAGCCCAACTTCCACCTCCATTCTCCCTATCTTTTTCCCAGCATGCAACTTTCCCCTTTTTCTTCTCTTTTTCCAATTGCCGCCTCCATGCACCACCGCCGGTGCTACCTATCCCCACCAGCCTAAGGTTGAACCCTAGACCCTATCAACCCTTCTCCCTATTTTTATGAGCCTTAATTTAATTTATTTTATTTTATATATTTGGATACAAATACTATTATTATTATTATTATTATTATTTTTTTTTTTAATATGTATTATTCTTATTATTAGTATTAATGTTTTGATTATTATTTCTGTTGAGGGCTGAAGCCCTATTGTATTTTATTTTTGATTTTATCATTATTACTCTTATTATTTATATTATTACTATTATTAATATTAATATGTTATAAGTATTATTATTATTATTATTATTTCCTATTTCAAATTTATATTATTATTATTCCATTATTATTAATACAACTATTTTACCATTAGTATTGTTAATAATGTTATTATCGTTATTGTTGTTGTTGTTGTTATTATTACTACTACTACTATTATTATTACCATCATTATTATTATTTTCAAGTGTTAGTATTATTATTTTATATAGGGCTGAAACCCTATTGTGCTTATTTTAAATTTTAGTAGTAGTATTCTAAATATCATGTCTTATTATTATTAGGGTTATTAGTATTTTTATTATTATTAGTATTTATTCTTATTAATGTTATTATTATTATTATTATTATTATTATTATTATTATTATTATTATTATTATTATTATTTATTAAGTTATTATTACTCAATGTAGGGTGGAAACCCTACTTCTTTTATCTTCAAATAGTATCCTTACTATTATTACCATTATGGTTATTATTATTATTATTATTATTATTATTATTATTATTATTATTATTATTATTATTATGGTTTTTATCATTATTATTCTTATTATTTCATCACTATTATTATTACTAAATTTGGTTATTTATTTTACTAATATTATTATCATTAGTATTATTTTAGTGAAAGGGCTGAAGCCCTCATTTCACTATGTTTTTTAGTAATGTCCTTTTTATTATTATTGTTACTATTTCTATTATTCTTGTTAATATTAATATTGATATTATTTTTGGTATTTTTGCTATTATTATTTTAATATTTTATCAAAAGCCTAGTCTTATAATAAGTTAGTGATTAATAGTATTTTTTATAGGAGGGAATCTAATTTTAGCTTTTCCCTCATAATAGGTAAAACCAGTCAAAGCCCTAAGGAGGCGCAGGAGCGTGCTCCAAGACCGGTGTCGTTTTAGGTAAGGGGTACTAAGGCCTTTTGTGTGCTTATATGCATTATGTGATTCGCATGCTATGTATCATATGTTTGTCATTATTAATTATGTCGTATATGGTGTGATGTGGAATTGAAGTATGTTTTCGTGTAATTATATGGCATGTGTATTATGTATATGTGGTGATTTGTTTGTGACCCTATAAGACATGCATGTGAGGATGTTGATGTGGTTTATGTGGGAGAAAGGATGAAAAAGGAGAATGGGGGAAAGAAGTTGACCAAGGGATGTGAGTTGACCTAAGTATTTTAATGATTCATAAGTGGAAGAATGAAATGGACAAATTAGGGTTTCGTGTGAGAGAATATGATTTACGGTTGGTATGGGGGAAATCTAATTTATAATGTTATATGGGAGAATCTAACTTATGATGTTATATGGAAGAATCTAACTTATGGTTTCTTATGGGAGAATATAATTTATGGTCTTGTATGGGAAGAGCTGATGTAGGGTTTTGTATGGATAAATCTTTGGTCTTATATGGTTTGAATTTAAGATTTGTATGGTGGTATTAATGGTTGTATGGTGGTATTAATGGTTGTATAGTGGTATTAGGGTTTGTATGGTGGTATTAGGGTTTACATGGTGGTATTAATGGTCGTATGGTAGTATTAATGGTTGTATGGTGGTATTAGGGTTTACATAGTGGCAGTGGCAGAGCCAGATATTTTACTTCATAGTGTCCCTCTATTATAATAATAATAATTTTTTATTTATAATAATTTTACTATGTAAAATAATATAACATTCCTTTTTGTTCAACCAAACTTTATTTTTAATTTATAACTTTTCATGATTAATGATATTGAATTATTATTATGATTTAAAAAATCACACTAAAATATTATTTGTTCATTAATTAATCATCAATTTTAAAATTTATTATTAATAACCTTGTAAAAAAATTAGCTAATTGTATTATTGTAATTGCTAGTAACATAATTAGAGCTAAATAAATAAGTACATTGATTATGATTAAAAAAGAAGGATTACATTAATTTAGGATATATAATACCTATAAGTGAAAAAGATCAATAATCAACATTTGGATGAATATTTGAGGTGGGTAAGGTATGTCTTGATGGTTGTGGGTTCAAATCCTCATGCTGCCATGAGGATTGTTTAACTTTTATAGGTCCCAGCTTTATAAAAGTTAGGATGCTATAGAGATTCAATCCCTTGACCTCTATCATATCTACTATGGCACAATTCATGTGGTGTCCTTCACTATACCAAGTAAATTTGTGTGATATATGGTCATATCAAAACATACTTAATCTGGGATTGCATGGTGTCCCGTGACACCATTGCAATGCCCTAGCTCCACCACTGCATGGTGGTATTAATGGTTATATGGTAGTATTAATGGTTGCATGGTGGTATTAATGGTTGTATAGTGGTACTAGGGTTTACATGGTGGTATTAGGGTTTGCATGGAGGTATTAGGATTTGTATGGTGGTATTAATGGTTACATGGTAGTATTAATGGTTTTATAGGGGTATTAGGGTTTGCATGGTGGTATTAATAGTTACATGGTGGTATTAATGGTTGTATGGTAGTATTAGGGTTTGCATGGTGGAGTTAGGGTTTTGCATGGGAGTTAATTATTGCATGGGATGTGTAAAGTTTGCATGGGAGTGAACTTTACATATAAAAGGTTGATTTGAGATGTAAGGAGGGTAATGTAAGTGTTATTTGGGTGTTTGAAAATTTTAGATGAAAAATAATACGTGGAGACTATATAAGGGTCCGTAGGAGACTGAACTAGGGTTTGTGTGGACAATTAGGGTTTGTTGTGGCTGCTTAGGGATTTTGTGCTATCATGTGTATTTGGTGATTAAATTGTAATTATGAGGATGTAATTTATAATTTGTGATGTATCAAGTGTAAAGGTAATGATTCATGCATAATTTGTGATGTGTGAAGTGTAAAGGTAATGATTCATGCATGTCCAGGGTGAAAGCTTTTGAATAAAATATTTAAGACACTAATCTTTTAAAGTGGAAGATTATTAAGCCGGGTCCAGACTGATCCACTGGTTAGGAATAGTGGTTAGGGTTTTACCCTAAGTGCGATCGATCCACCAGTGAATAATAGAGGTGTGGACATTGTCCCGCAGGTGACCGGCTCACCAACAATAATAGTGGGGTGACTCGAGCTCAATAAATACAAACCAGAGTTTTCCAAGACACTTAAAAGATATAAATTACTTATAGTGGAACACCATGTGAGTAGGAACCAGACCGATCCACCGGCAAACATAGTGGTGTAGACTATTGTCCTACAAGTGACCGGCCCATCGGCAATAATAGTGGGGTGTTCCTGTACTTACATGGATTTGATAAAAAGCATGGTGTGAATTGACTTCTAACCAGTGATTAATTAAGTAATTAATCCAGATTATATATGGGCCTTTGTACTTTTACCTGGTTGATCATATGCATTTATGATTGTGTTCTTCTATTCTTCTGTATGATTTATGTGCTTATGTGTTGGCCTTAGTGCTCAGTTACCTTACTCAATACGTAGTGTACTGATCACCCGTTTCATGGGTGCTGCTCATTCCCACGAGTAGTATGCCCTTCTGACTTTGTGCAGGTGGGCGAGACATCAGTCGGGGCTATGTGTTGAGCTTGTTTTAGCTTAAAGTTTGAGAGTGTCGTGGCCGTGTTTCCTCTTCATGTGATTTTATTTCATTATTTATTTCTTTATATCGCATTTGTTCTTTTATGATTTATTACCTCGTATTAAGTTTTTAAAATAAACCTTTTATCGACTATAAGAATATTCCCTTCGAGGAATTTGGGTTTTGCACTCTGATTTCTATCTTATTATTGATTATAAAATTTTATGCATACTCTGATTTCTGTGTTATGATCTTTTAATTCACTTTATGAACTCCTTGTTTGAGTTTAATATTAATCTCTTTTTAACCTTAGCACTTGGTACTGGAACTGTCGGAGTGAACCGGTCTGGTACTAAGTGTGGCGGTAACATCCCCAAAATTCATGGGTTTTAATTTAAATATTTCTATTATAATTTCTTTCACTTAAAAAAAAAGTAGTGAATTTTGGGGTGTTACACCACCCCTACTGGTTGAAACCCCACATCCGCAACCCTACTAAAACCAAACTACAAAACCACCCCAATCACCTTTTCACAACCTACCAAAAAACCACATGCTGCTACCCTTTTTTCCAGCCTGCACATGCCACTTTTTTCCATATATTTCGACAGCCCCCACCACCAAATCACCTTGAAAAGGTTTGTGGCCTGCAAGTGTAGAGATCATGGCCACCTTTTGGAGTATCGGAATCACTACCTTGTACTTATGAATGTACTCTTGTAAGTTGACTTTAGGGGTTAGCCATTTTTATGTTCAAAGTCATGTAATAGCTTGTACTTTAAGGGATAACTTGTACTCAACCCAAATCAGCAATGGAATAGGGTGAATGCAAGAGGGACGCACAACCATATTGAAGGTGGGGAAAACTAGGCTTTGTTTGGTTAGAATTAAGCTAGAAAAGGAAAATAATTAATAACTATCTAGTTTGATCACTAACCAGCTCTAGTTTAGTTAGATTCTAACTAAATGTTTGTAACGGTATATAAGAATAAGAGGAGGCTGATTGTAGGGTCCTTTGGTCAGCCTACTTTCCTCTTGATGAGTGAGAATTACCTATATGGTTGATGCATACCTTGGTTAATTTATCTCCAAAAATATTGTGTCTTTTATCTTAATTGTTGCATAGCTTAAGTGGTAGATTCAAGTATATGAATTAAGGGTCACTTAATTCATATCTTCAACACTTCTTCTCACCTCTGAATTAAGGATCCATTTTATTTTCCACCAAGTCTAACCCAATTTGTATCCACCATGCATCACCGTTAATCCCTTATTCTACCAATAAAAACTCATGGATATGACATTCTTGGAGGATCTATACTAATTGATATGATCTATCGAATTCACTAAAAGTCATGAAAAATACTTTCAAAACAAAACCCAAATCCCAAAGCATCAAAGGAGAAACTCTCCTCCTCCAAACAAATCACCAGAGCCAACACAATGGTTCTTGTCTAATTAAATGGGGGGATGTTACCCTTATAGAAGATTGGATCCTTGAAAAGGCTCCACCACCACAAGTTGGTAAACCCCAGCCTCCTACTGAACCAAACATGGGACTAAGGTAAATTACCCAATCTTAGGATGGGACAATGAAAATTATTTCCCAAATATCTCTTAGAAATTGTTTCTCTAACACGGCCTCAACCTCATCCACCCATAACTTGGGAAGAGTTTCGAAAATTCCCTTTGTGGTAAATATTCCCTATAATCATAGAAGATACTCCATTTCAGATCTACCCAGCACATCATTTCAAACAGTGAACTATACTTCAAGAATTCCCTATTCATTTTGTGCTTGAAAAAACCATGCACAATATATTCAAAATCCTCGAGGTATAGAACCTCCTCATATTTCTCTATAAATCCCCAGACCACCACAAAATGAAAATTCTACTGTTGATTCCTGTAGCTTTTTCTAAAATCATAGAATGCCTTATATATGTCATTAAAAAAGAATTTTAAATGAATGAACAACTCTTTCAAGGTTATTTTATGGCTCACATAACTTGAAGAAAAGAACATGGTTATTTAAATATTTTCTTCACATACGGAAAGAAATCCAAACTAAATTTTACAAATTCATTCAAAATAAAAAGGTACAAATCCAATTCTTTTATTAGTTCAAAATATATGCAAAATAAAATAATATTATTTTTTCTTTTCAAAATATCAATCTTGTGACAACATAAAACAAAACAAAACATCGTAGACTGATAAAGGACAATCAAGTATGATCACCCTCCTCAAAAAATCATTTAAATGTCCTCAAGAGATAAAACCCCTTTGAATGCCTAAAGAAGAAGATAAATATAATATTAAAAATATCCTTCTTCAAAATAACTTCACTAATATCCATCTTAATACAATTGGTTCACAACTATCAAAACTTGATAAACAAATTCAAAAAACTATTCTTCCAGTCTTCCAAGTTATTTCTCCACTCCAAACCTCATAAAATAAGAAATTACCCATCTTTAAACCATTTTAGGTTTTGAAGACCAGTCAGTAGAATGGAAGAACTGAATTCCTTTAAGAAACTAAAACTCAACTTAGTCAATAGGTCATGTTTCCTCTTCAAACCAAGTTCAGGTTCTTGATATTCCTGAACAGTTATCACAAATAAATACCTTGGGATTCTCATCATTGCCCCATCAAATAGAAGATGAGCTCATTAAATAAATAACCCTCTCCCATCTTTACATTAGAAATGCACAATCTTCCTTTTATAAGGTTATTATCCCCAAGAAAAAAAACAACCCCTAACCTTTGCCTTGAAACTAGGCCAAAAAAAATTGTTCAAAAAATTTTATAAAACATCATCCCTTTATGAATGGAATGTCTGAATATAACATTTTGAACCTCCTTTAACAAATGACCGCGGTTGCTAATGCCTACAAAAACTAAATTGGTATTTTTGATAAATCCATAGTATAATTCGTAATTTTAGGATTCTCTGCCCAACTGAAAGGATGGTGGGATTTCAATCATACCTCTGAAGAACAAAACTCTATTATTGATGCTATTAAAATGAATGAAGAGGAAAACATTATCTTTGAAAATGATAAGGTCTATCAGGATGTTGTTGCCTCACTTATCCTTTTCATTTCTCTTCATTTTGTGGGTGATCCTTCACACCTCAAAGACAAAAATATTGAACTACTCTCAAACCTCCGCTATAAAAAAAACCTAGTGATTTCCAATGGTACAAAAACACTTTCCTTACTTAGGTCATGCTCATAGATGATTTAAACCAATGTTTATGAAAATCAAATTTCATTATTGGTCTTCCAACCCTCCTAAGAGAAAGAGTTCAAAAGAATACCATGGACCAATTCACTTATGGTGAACTAATTAGCCATATACAAAAAGAAGGTTTAAAAATCTGTTAAGACCTCAAACTGCGAAGACATTTAAAATGGAAAATGCATAAAACCAGGCAAGAACTTGGTACTTTCTGCCAATAAATTGACATTCTTGGCACTTCAAATAAATCAAAACCATGTAATGGCTCTTTTAAACCAAACCATCATCCAAAAAATTATAATAAGAAATATTCAAAGAAATAAACACATCATCCACAAATACCATATTATAAGAAATCCCAGCCTTACAAAAGGTTATCGCAACCTTCTTTCCAAAGACCTTCCAACAATGATGTCACTTATTATAAATGTGGAATAAAAGGCCACATATCAAAATATTATCATTTAAATAAACAAATTCATGAGCTCAATCTCAATGTAGAAATATTGGGAAAATCGAAAACCTTTTAATCGAATCTTCTGATAACGAGTCTTAAGAAGAAGACCTTTTTAAATGTGGCCTCTAAATTGATGAGCTTGACTCGCCCTCTTCTTCTTCTTCCTCTAGGCATGATGAAGATTTTTAACAAGAAGTAAATATCCAAATGAAAGAACAAAAATTCATGCTTGAAGTTGTCTAATATATTTTTGTTCTCCTCAAACAAAAAGAATACCTTGAGAGACTTCATGGTTCCCTTAAAAATGGTGAAACTGCTCTTCCTTTATCTAGGCTTCCATCCAAACAAAAAAAAAATCCTTATAACCTAACCTCTATTCTCAAACAACAAAAATTCCATTCCCATGACTTCTGAACTCTAGCAAGAAATCAAAGGAGTTAAAAATGAATAAAAACAACTCCAACAAAAAACAAGAACATGATATTAAAATTATAGAAATTCTTCTTTTAAGGTCTATGGAAGATTCTTCACCAATTCCCAGCAAAAAGGATAAATATGGTTCTAATGATCAATCCTTCCAAAACCTTCATGCTCCAGCTGATTTCCTTAACGTCCATAGAGAAATTACACCTTAAAAATATATTATAAGCATCACCCTCAAAATTTATGATTATTTTCAAATCCATACCATTACCCTTTTCAATATAAGTGCCAATCTTAATTGTATCAAGGATAGTATTATTCCAAAATGTTTTTTATTGCCTGCTATAGAAAGAATTTTATCAAAAAACCAACTTCAAAATTCAAATAAAAAATAAATGCAAAGCATACATTATCTGTAACAATCTCAAACTAAAATCAACTTACCTTGTAACACCTAACACCAGCCATAGTATAATATTAGGCACACCTTTCATTAACCTTATCACTCCATCCCAAGTAATCATACAAGTATTACATTCAAAAAAGGAACAAATAATTTGCTTTCTTTCTTGAAAATTCCTAAAACCAGAAACCTTAACCTCAATCTTCTTGTTTAGAGTAAACAAACTTACCGTCATTTTCTAAAACAAGGAATTTCTCTTTCAAAGATCCAAAACCAATTAGGATTTAACATTATCAAAGCCAAACTCATCAATCTTCAAAAAGTAAATTGAGGAATAAATCTACTCAAACATTATAAATGTTTTCTGGTTAAAAAAATAACACATTGTCGATCTGCCTTATGAAGATTCTTTATTTGAAAGAAAAATCCCTACAAAATTTAGGTAAATTTAGATGAATGTTGAATAAGAAAACCACTCTCAAACTGAGAGTACAAGCTTAGAAAATAAACACCTTAACTCAAAACCTCATCCCCTTGGTCTTGCGCGGCATTCTATGTAAATAGATAATTTGAAATCGAATGAGGAACTCCTCAACTTGTCATTAATTATAAGCCTATTAACATAGATCTTAAATGGATTCTTTATCCTATTCTTAAAAAACTTCATCTCCTTTGGAAACTTCATTATGTTCTCATATTTTCAAATTTTGATCTAAAATAAATATTTTGGAAAATCCATATCACACCAAAAGGTCATTACAAAACTGCCTTTACTGTCTCTTTTAGACAATATCAATGGAATGGCATACCGTTTGGACTTAATAATGCTCCCTCTGAATTCTAAAGAATTATGAATGACATCTTCGGCCCTTTCTCAAAATGTTGTATTATCTATATTAACAATTTCCTCATCTTCTCTGAATCTATTGATCAAAATTTCAAACATCTTAAGACATTCATTTCAGTCATCAAAAGGAATGGTCTTGTTATATCAAAATCTAAAATCTCTCTTTTTCAAACTTGGATCAGTTTCTTAGGTCATTATATTTCGTAAGGAACTATTACCCCAATTGTGATGTCTCTTGATTTTGTTTCTCAATTTCTTGATAGGATTCTAGATAAAAAAAAAATAATTAAATAGATTCCTAAGTATTCTTAGTTATGTCTTAGATATCTATTCTAATGTCAATAGTTTAGAAAAACCTCTCCACGATAGGTTAAAAAAATATATTGTGCCTTTGACCTAGGAACATACATAAATTGTTAAACACATCAAAAATCAAGTATAAAGAATCCCATATCTCCATCTCACTTATTCAAAACTTCCTAAAGTGGTTGAAAAATATGTTTCTGACATCGCCAATAGTGGTATCCTCAAACAAGTTCAAAACCAGTAGGAATAGATAATCTAGTTTACTTTTTCCCATTCGAATGATTCCCAAAAAACTACTTTACTATCAAAAAAGAAATGCTATCCATGATACTCTACATCCAAAAATTTCAATATAACCTTTTAAACCAAAAATTCCTATTCAAAATATATTGCAAATCAAAGAGTTACTGCAATAAGATGTCCGAAACATTACCTCCAAATAGATATTTTCTAGAAGGCAAGCCATCCTCTCAATCTCCAACTACAATATAGAATTCATCAAAGATGATTCATATTCTATCGCTGATTTCCTAACTAGATAATTTATTTAGGCAAAACCTTGATATGGCTCTTAAAAAGAAAAGCAAAGAACCTGCCTCTAAAACCCTCACATAAAATCCCATCAAATCATGGTATGAGGCCATAGTTGAAGACGAAGAAAAATTCTCTTCATCACAAACTACTCCTCTATATAAATGCCAAGATATGAAAAACTAGGTTTCTACCCTTACAAAATCCCCTAAATCCCTCATGGCACTATAGAAAATCATGTAGAGCAAGCCTCCTCTGTCGACAGGTATAATTTCTTCCCCAATTTTAAAATTATAGGATGGATCTTCATCTCAAAAACCTCCTTCTCAAAATATGGTTTCAAAATCTTCCTCCTCAAATCTTCTTATTTTACTAACTCCATCTTTAAAACAAATTGTTCCAAAACATAAAGATTTTCAAAAATCATCTAATTAGCTTGGAAAACCTCATTTCTAAATTATTAAAAATTGAGAGGATAATTTTTTCTATCTAACCCCTATTTTGTCTTTATAAAACTATTTTATGGTTGGTTTTACAAACCATGGGACTTACATAAACCTTAGCCATATTATATAGCAATCCTTGAATTTACCGATTCTGCCTCTTTCAAACATTTCTCACATAATGATTTTCCAAATGAATTGGATTCCTCTACTTGCAAAATCTACAAAATCCTCCATCCTTTTGATTAGAGTAAAAGCCTTAAAATCTCAAAATCAGCTTTCTAATTCTTACAAAACATCACTAAACTTCTCACTTTCCTTCAATTAATGGAATGACCAATAAACTTGGTATAACATATTCTTCTCACAAAATACCCAAAAAATTCACTCATCACTTCTCTTCTTCCAAAAATTAACCACAACCAATCTTCCTATCTAGTTTATAAAAGGGTGGAAAGAATTTGTATCCTTACCAAAAATCTTACCACCACAAGTACAGGATGCTCTTAATTTCTCCAAAACCCTCTGTTGTCCTTGTTTAAAAGACAAACAACTTCCTCTCTTTTTCCATTCATGTTCAAAGTTTTTTTGTCCATAGGTTTTCTCTTAGGAATTAGAACATCAAACCATTGATAATATTCCGACCATCGTTAGACAATTTAAAGTCAAATGGTGGAATAAGTTTCAAGCCTTAAAGAAAATTTTAAAACATGTTCATGCATGGGCAAAAACACAAAGACCAATAAACCGATTTCCCAAATTCCTCTTGACTTTTCCAAAGCCCATTTACTTGCAAAAAAATCTCATAAAGCTACACGTTTTACTACTGCCAAAAGTCATGATGAATATCTCTTCATCCTTAGAAAAACTATGTCCCAAAATAAAACCATGTCATCTTTATCAACATTACTTGAACCACTTATTGAATAAAGTAATGAAAACACAGATTACGATTATGGGATACTCCCTTGAGTACAAAATTAGGAAAGAAGACCAAAAGACCACTGGTCAAAAAAGCATAAAGTAGTACTATTTCAACGCTCACTATAGCAATCACTATAGCAGATAAAAATAAAAGTATGAGGCATCTTTCAATATTTTTATACAAAAGGACATCTTACAAAAAGATTCTCATAGAAAAAATACCTTTCGGTGGATTTATCTAGATTTGATTCCTACAACAGTCACTATAGAAATCATTGTAGTAGAGAAAAATAAAATTATGAAGCATATTTCAATACTTTTATACGAAAGGACATCCTACCAAAAGATTCTTCGAGATAAACTACCTTTCAGTGGATTTCTCTAAATTTAATTCCATCATAAAGGTCAAAAGTTATTATGATGATGTCAAAGAATCCTTCAGTCTCTTGCCTATGAATTGAAGACTGAAGGATCATTAGGAGACATCTGTTTTTTTTCCTAAAAAACATTATATTCTCTTCTTCTTCAAACATTGTAATTCACTTCTCTCTCGCAAACATTGTAGTCTCCTTCAAATCGTAGAGCTCATGTGTTGAGCATTATTATATACAATATAAATGCAAAATATCTTGTAATTTCCCTTATCTATGTATCAAAATCATTTCTTATTTTACCACTATTTCTTTAATTGATTTGATTACTCTCTCCTTCATATACCTCAATATCAACATTGCCCCACCAAATCCTGACAGCGTCACTGGTGGGTGGGTGGGTGGGTTGTGTGTGTGTGTGTGTGTTTGACTAATACATCAATTAGGTCATTTAAGAATTATTTTGGGCTAAAAAAAGAAGAGAATGGCACAAACACCTCATATATCTTTGGAAAGAATGAAGGTTTATAATTTTTATGTCATTTAAGAATTATTATCATTTAATATAAAGTATTTAATATAAGAAACTAATAATATAATGTAATTAATATTTTATTTTTTGGTATCTATGACACCAAGATAATATAAGTTATGGATAATACATCATGATATTCATGAAGGAAATCATTTGCAAACATTGGACGGGACAAGGAGAAGTATGTATTTACTTTGTTTAGTTCATATTAATTATGTTTATCTATATACATTAATACTTACATGGTCTTTTCCATATTTTTTAGGTTTATCAAAATCAAGACCTTCTTAATTATCAAAATAACAAGATTAATGATGTTAGGAAAAAAAAAGGTTAGATTTTACTACAAGTTTTTATGATGATTATGTGTGGATTCATGTACAACTTTATTATGTATGAGGCTTTGTATGCAAATTATATAATAACAGTATGTGATCATTTATTTTGGTTGCTTGCTATTTTGGATGAAGCAAGTACTTATAATGATGGTGAAAGCATCATGGAAATATATGTAGGTTTTTTTAGGAAAAAATATGGTGGCATTGATCAAAATATACTTTTTTTTAAAAAAAAAAAAAAGAAGGAATACACCATGGTTGAGATGCATAACCATGGTGTATTGTAGAGAGATAGAAAGTACACGACGGTTGGGACATAAAACCGCTATGTATTCTCTATCTCATTGGCTAGGGAAAAGTTAAGGGTACACACAATGAGTTTTATGTATAATCATCATATATTCTCTATCTCAACGATCTAACTTGGAGTTGTTTAGAGTATATATAGTGGATTTGATTAATAATTGTCATGTATATTTAATATACACAGCTACATTTTTAATTGAATTGCCGTATAAAATTTGGCATCAATGACTTTTGAGCAAAATTTAAATAATTATATAGTGGTTTTTAGCACTACTGTATATATAGTATATAAGACTATTGATTAGGCAGTAGTTATAAACCACCACATATACAAATTTTATGACGGTCGTGTATGATTTGTTCTGTAGCAGTGCTTCACTGATGTTTGAAGCAAATGAAGTTGATTTGAGTAGTATTAAAGAGTTGTTGAATATCGATGTTGATGTTGATTTTAGGACACACTATACAAGTTAATTTTATTTATTATAAATAAAAGATAAAATTAAAAAAAATAATGTACAGAGAAAAGTAAAAAAAATATGTATTAAAATAATAATATAATAATAGTGTAGTAAACTAATATATAGTTAATGAATGTGTTAGCTAAACACCAATAGATAAAATTACATACATATGCATAAATTATATAAAATGTTGATTCAAAACAAAAATAATAATATTTTAATATATTTAATTGAAATAAATTTCAAATATGTATTTCTTTCAAATTACATATATTTAAAATACACATATAAGAGCATTTGACTATAACTTTTTCATTGACCAAACATTATTGTAGGTCTTCATTTGTATTTTTCTCCTAAGTTGTGATAGAATTGTAATTTTGAATACATGGTAAAAATAGTAAGAAATTAATTTTTATTTATTTTACTTTTTGGTAATAACTAATTTTTCTCTTTTTATTGTATATCTCCATTCAACTTTGGACTAAACTTTTAATTGTATATGTAATACCCCCCCCACTTTTCAGTCCATTAATACATGTTAATTAGTTTGTTTGATTATGATATAAATGTGTTAAATTGTGATTTAGAGTTAGGTTTTGGGTTAGGTTTTAAAAATATTTCATAGATTTTTTTTCTTGTAAGGACTAAATTTAGTTAACTAGTTTATCTATTCATGGAAATTTTGGTCTAGAAGAACTAACCAATTGGTTTTGAAGGTCTAGTACAATGATAAAAATAGTCAACTAATTTTTTTATACTAATCAATTGGTTTATTAGACTTGAAAGTTCTTTATGCTCGATTTTAATTCAAATATTTTCTAATGGTCTTGAAACTTGATAATTAAGTTTTAGAATGTTTCTAAACCATTTATAAGAGATTTGTGATTGTCTATTCAAACATTTTTTTCTTCCCCAAATAGAATTGGGAACACGATTTTTCAAAAGTGATTGATAACTTCATTATCTTGTCCCTTTTGTCCTATTTCTATTGTGCACACCCAAACAGATGATTTTTGTCTTAAAAGATCCTATCAACTGCTGATTTTGTCTCCTTATGCCTTTGGTTTATTTCCTTTATTGTGTTCTTTAGTTTATAATATACATCACTCTAAACTTCACCCACAAGCACTATTTCATCTCCGAAAGAAGTCACTTCTATTTCCCCTCTAAAATTCACCCTTGCTAGTCTAAATTTGAGTTGGAGGGTTAGGGTTTTGAGGTATTTGATATATACCCTTCATTTCCCACTAGTATTTTTCCTCATTATCAAACCATACCCTTTATTTTCCTTTAGTTTTCCCAAACCACCTAATTCACTTCCTTCACTTTTGCCTCCATTCTTCTTCCGAGCCTCTAGCTAGCTCACTTTTTTTTATTTTCTTAAAAAAAAGGAAGTTAGATTTAGGAGATAATTGAACATTTTTACTCACACTTCTTGATTTCCTAATTTTAAGGTGGAAGATGTTGATTTTTTTTACTCTAATTTGAGTTTTGTTTTAGTTTTAGAAGTTTTTATAGGCTTTAATATTTTGCTTTCTAAGGTGCTCAAGATTTTTTAAGTCTTAAGTTATAGGATTTTGCTCTTTTTTGTGATTTTTTTCTAAATTGGCTTTGGTAAGTCATTATTACCTTATTGTGTGGTGTAAATGAATATATGAGTTGTATAGACCTTAGGTTCCAAGATTTATGCAAGAATATGTGTTAGTAAGCATGTTTTGATGAAGCATAACTTGAATGTGTAGAAAGCATGAAACTAGGATGGAACATGTTTTACAAGTTGCTTTTGTGGATCTTGGTAACTACCTATGACATGTCTCAAATATGATGAGTCTTTGGCATATGAACTTGTATGATATGAAGCTTGGAATGCCTTACCAGATGTAGGAGCATGTTTCAAGAGTATTAATTTAGTGGTTTATTAATAAATTGTATGATTAAATAGTGAAATTTTCATGAATTCCTAGGCATGAATTAATTATTTAGTTGGTAATCCTTGATTATCACGTGTTGAGGATCTTATATGCATCATAGTTAATGCCTGGATTGAATTAAAAAAGCATGTTTTATTCTTCAACAACATTTAGGAATGTGGCCTGGGTAAACCAATCAACTAGTTAGGGTGGAAACTTGTAACACCCCCAAAATTTACTATTAAAAATATTTTATTTTATTAGAAGGTTCAACGAAAGCAAAGAAATCAAAACTTGTGAATTTTGGGGATATTACCACCGTGATCAATACAAGCCCAGCCCCCTGCCAGTCTCGTACTCACCACAAGGCTAAAGAAGAGTTAACAGCCATCGTAATTCAAAATCAAAACAAGGCTTCATAAAAGCATTGAAACATTCATAAGATAGAAATCAGAGTACGCATAAAAGAGTTTATAATCTAGAGTACATAATTAAAATTCCTCAAAAGGGATAAAGGTTACAGTACGATAAAAATCGAGTATGTGTAAACAAGTACATAATAAAGGGACATAAAATTAAATCTGACCACGTTGCTCCCGATCCCCAGGTTAAGTCCAAGCTCAACTCCCAACCCTACCTGATGTCTCGTAAGCATTGAAGGCATCGAAAACAACATCACCTACCTACACAAACTCACTAGGGACCTTTGCTCATAGGAATGAGCAGCACCCATGAAACGGGTGGTCGGTACGCTACGTACTGAGCAAGGTAACTATGCATCTAAGACCAAGCATAAAAAAATATGTGACACAAGCATGATCATATGAACAACATACAATCATTATAGATAAATATAGGCCAAGTTATAGTCCGAATAAATGATTATTTAACTCTCTGATCAATACTCGTTTTACACCATGCTCTTTATCAATCCTTGTGAGTACGGGAACCCGACTATTATGGCTGATAGATCAAAAACACACAGAACATAATACACCTGACCACTATTATTGCTGATAGATTGGTCTCTAGAACAAAATGCACCTGGCCACTATTATGCCAGTGAATCGGTCTGGCCCCAACTCTCATGGTGATTTGTTGTAAGTACTTAGTGTCTTCACATGTCTTATCATACTTAGAGTTTGGTTTATTAAGCTCAGGATACCCCACTATTATAGCTGGTGGATCGAAAACATACAGGGCATAATACACCTGACCACTATTATATGCCGGTGGATCGGTCTCCAAGGCACCCCGACACCTGGCCACTATTATGTTAGTGGATCGGTATGGGCCCGGCTCAATAATATTCCACTTTAAATGATTAGTGTCTTACCGTGTCTTATTCAATAAGTTTTACCCTAGACATGGATGTCACACTCCATCTACTCTTATCCTCCCAAAAGGGCCCGTCCCATATCTTGAGACCTTTGCACCTCCTAACATACCCCAACATCCTTTCCTTCTTCCATTTACTCAAACTGGATGCCCAACTCCTAAGTGTGTGGGTCAAGGCCCGACTACCTTACTCCTCCAAGTCCACTCATTTCCTTATCCTAGGGTTTTCTCCTGAAACCCTAATTTGGGCTTATGTGGTCCATCCTTCTCTGCCTCACACTACTAAGGTTGTTTTAACACCCTACACATCACCTTGCTCATATTCAACCCCCATCATTTCACTTTACTCCCCCAAATACACGTGTGACCACAAAACCCTAGTTGATCACATCAAACCCTAGCTAGCCACACCAAACCCTAGCATCTTTCTTTTCCACCTGTCACCCCTCAATTTCTCACCTTCCACTCTTACTTTCCCATTATACCCATACTCACCTTACACATGACATTCTTCCACCCTCATCTCATACTCCACTCACACTCAATTATTTTTACTTTCACCATCATTGAAAATTAGGGTTTTCCTCCCAAACCCTAGCTAGGTCTCCTATGTACCCTTATACTAACCAACGTACTATTTTTCACCCAAAGCCTCCAATTACCCAAACAACTATTCTCTTACCTTACTTACACCCCAAGACAACTTTTCACAAGTAAAGTTCATCCCCATGCAAACTCCATCCAACTCATGCAAATCCCTTAATTTTCCATGCAAAACCCTAGAATTCCCTTGCAAACCCTAGAATTCTCATGCAAAGTTCACCCACTCTTTTATTTTATTCATAGTCCTCTCTTATTTTCCCTTTCATGGATCATATGATATTTAGGTCAATCCCATATCCTTTGGTCAACTTACTTCCCCTTTTTTTTTCATCCTCTCACCCCATATCATTACATTAAATATCATAGCATACATTTCCTAAAGGGTGCCACATCACAACATATACATATTATACACATGCCATAAGAAAACACATGAGCATACCTCAACTCCAAGATACGCTACACATAAAACAGTTATAATGATAATCATAAGATACATAACATATCATGGTACATGCCATACAACGCACATAACACACATAAGGCCTTAGCTACATCCTTACCTATCACATCACCGGTCTTGGAGCATGCTCCTACGCCTCCTTAGGGTTTTGACTGGGTTTACCTATAAAAGGAAAAAACTAAGGATTAATTTCCTTCCTATCAAAAATACTATTATTTCCTACTTTACTCTAATATTAGGGTTACTATTATTAAAAGCAACTTTACAAGTAAACATAAGGTTTTTATCCTCAAGTTAACCTACTAGGTTATTATTAGTCAAAATAGGTTCATGATAAGTATTTATAGCCATATTTATAATATTAAAGCTAATAGCTTTATTACTTATAATAATAGTAATAATACTAGTTGTAGTAGTAGTAGTAGTAGTAGTAGTAGTAGTAGTAGTAATAATAATAATAATAATAATAATAATAATAATAATAATAATAATAATAATAATAATAATAATAATAATAATAATCATCATCATCATCATAGTAATAGAAACCCTAATATTATCAAGGTTAAGGCTAATAATAGGGTTAGAAATAAAAATAATAATATAATAATAGTAATATTAATAAGAATATTAATATTGCTAAGGATAATACTAATAATAATAATATTTGAAATAATGATATTTATATGGGCAAGATTTCGAATTCTTTTACAAAAGTAATAATAGTAATATACTAAGGCTAGCACTAATAATAATAATAATAATGATGATGATGATATTAATGGTGATAGAAATAAAGATAATCATAATATTTATTAAAATAGGGTTTGACTTCTTTAAGTAATAATGGGATAAATATCCCAAGGCTACATGTAGTAATAATAATGGTAAAAATAATAGTCATGATATCATAATAATAATAAATATGATAAATAATAATAATAATAATAATAATAATAATAATAATAATAATAATAACAATAACATAATAATAATAACAATAATAATAATAATACAAATAATAATAATACAAATAAAAAGAGTAAAATTTGCATAATTAGTGTAACACCCCCAAAATTCACTATTGAAAAATTTTGTTTCATTAAAATAATCAACAGAAGCGAAGTAACAACACTGTGAATTCTAGTGATATTACCGCCACACTTAGTACCAGACTTGTTCACTCCTACCGTTCTAGTACCAAGTGCTAAGGCTAAAAGAAAAAAGTACAACTTACGAGAAACTCAAACATATTTAAATCAGAGTAGCGTACACAACACTTTACAATAATAAAATCCACCAGTGGTGGTTACAAATCAACAAATACATTGAAACCATAAATTTTAAAGGAGAAAGAGTACACTCCCAGGATATTCCGGATAGTACCTTACGCTCTTTCTCGAGAGCCCACTTGAATAGCACCTGAAAAGGACCTGTAAGGGACACTACCCATTGAATAGGCAGGGGCCCCAGGAATGGAACCCTTCAGTAATACGGTACTAAGTAACCCTTTAAAACACACCTAATAGCAGGCTCGCAATGCAACATATGATACTACACACATAATAATGAGAGGTAAATACCTAATGTCCACATTCATACATTTACATACTTAACAAATCAATCAGATCTTAATAGGCCATAAAGAACAACCGATACTTCTGGGCCCTAAGCCCTTAGTCCATCATTATCAATCATAGCGGATTATAAATATCCATGTGAGTGAAGAAACCCCACGATTAAAGTCGATGGACTGGAATACATACAGAGCAAAATGTCCTGACCACTATTATTGCCAGTGGATCAGTCTCCAAGGTAGAACACTCCTAGCCACTATTATTCGCCGGTAGACTGGTCTGGCCCTGACTCACATGGTGTTCCACTATAAGTGATTAGTATTTTTTCCATAATTTACTCACAACCAAATCAAATTGATTGAGCTCGGGACCCCTAATATTGTAGTTGGTGGATCGGAATACATATATACATCATCTAGGGCAACACGTAGAGGTGGCAATCGGGTCTGGTGGGTCGGGTTTGGGTCGGGTCATTTTCGGTCATTTAACTTTTGTGGGTCAGGTCGGCTCATTTCGGGTCATTCAATTTGTCGGGTCGGGTCGGGTCAGGTCATTTTGGGTCAATTTTTTGGGTTGGGTCATTTCGGGTTAATTTGTCAGGTCGGGTCAGGTTCGGGTTAAGAAAACTCGTATTCGGGTCATTTCGGGTTAACTTGACTGGTAGGATCGAGTTGGTTTTGAGTCATTTTCTAGTTTACATACGTAGGTGGCTTCGGCACGTTCAGGTCATTTCATGTAATATGACGGGTTAGTCCCGCTGTGTCCGAATTATTTCGAGTTAAGTTGATGGGTGGGGTCATTTCATATAATTTGACGGGTTAGATTCGATTAGTTACGAGTTAACTTAATAGGTCGGGTCGGGTCAAGTTTTGACGGGTTGACTTATATTTGAGTCCAAGCAATTATCATTTCATAAATCATAAATATTAAAGACAGACAATCATAAGATTAATATTGCAGATAAAAGATTTAAAAATATTAAATGCGTTGTATTTTCACAAATAAATAGTAAAGATATTTATAAATTTTAATAATAAAAAATATTACGCTTTGAATCAAACAAGATATTTATCATTGATTATGATTTATTTGATAACTTAAAATATTTAATTACTTAAAAAAAGATAATTTTATAAAATAAAGATGATCAAAACAAGACTATACAATGCATAATTATCATTTATTACATTGTAAATATTAAAGATAATCATAAGATTGCTAGAAAAGATAAATGAAATAAGAATATTATATCTGTTTTATTTTTACAAAGGTAAATAATAAAGATATTTATAAATTTTAATAATATTATATTTGATTGCTTAAAAATTTATAAATTTTAGAAGTAAAAATATTAGATGTTTACCATATATTATATTTATTTGATTACTTAAAATATTTGATTACTTAAATAAAGATAAGTTTTTTTAAAATAAAGGTGAGCATAACAAGAATATACAATGTATAATTATAATTTATTACATTGCAAATATTAGATACAATCATAAGATTACTAATAAAGATAAATGAAATAAGAATATTATGTGTATTTTATTTTTACAAAGGTAAATTATAAAGATATTTATAAGTTTTAATAGTATTATATTTGATTGCTTTAAACATTTATAAATTTTACAAGTAAAAATATTAGATTTTTATCATATATTATATTTAATTGATTACTTAAAATATTTGGGTACTTAAAAAATGGGTAATTTTCTAAAATAAAGGTGAGTATAATAATACTATACAATGTACAATTATCATTTATTACATTGTATATATTAGATATAATCATAATATTACTAGTAAAGATAAATGAAATAAGAATATTATATGTGTTTTATTTTTACAAAGGTAAATAATAAAGATATTTATAAGTTTTAAAAATATTATATTTGATTGCGTAAAAGATTTATAAATTTTACAAGTAAAAATATTAGATGTTTATCATATATTATATTTATTTGATTGCTTAAAATATTTGATTACTTAAAAAAAGATAATTTTATAAAATAAAGGTGAGCATAACAATACTATATAATGTATAATTATCATTTATTACATTGTATATATTAGATATAATCATAATATTACTTGTAAAGATAAATAAAATAAGAATATTATATGTGTTTTATTTTTACAAGGTAAATAAAATAATATAGATATTTATAAGTTTTAATAGTATTATATTTGGTTACTTCAAATATTTTTTTACTTAAAAAAATATAATTTTATAAAACAAATGTGATAATAAAAATAACTATATAATGTATTAATGTATAAATTATAATTATAATTTATTATATTTTAGATTGTTTTAAATATATAAAAAAACCAACCGGTCTGGTCTAGTCTACCGGAACCGGCCCTCCTCAACCGTTTTTCTTGTTTTTCTCTTCTCATTTTCTTTTCATTTGTCTGAAACTCGAGCAGACAAACGAAGCCTAGTCAAGCTAAACCCTGTCCCTATTAAGTTATTGTTAGGTATAGTTATTGCTTGTTGGATTTTGTGGGTGATAACTGATAAAGGATACTATTATGCTCTTCTATTAAGAGTTTCTTCAAATAGGTGGATCAATAGATGTAATAGAAGACTTTTTGAAAATTATTTTACAGGCTTATAATTGGATGTTTGCCTTTTTCATTTTGGTTTTTCATTTATTAATAATATATCTTATTAGGATATCATTAATAAATAAGAATGTCTAGGGTAAACTTATAAAAAATAAGTACAATTTATAAAGTATTATATTTTTAAAAGCTTTAAATGAATAATAAAATATGTGTAATTTATTATTATTATAATATATTTTGATGTCTGAGTCGGTTAATGTCGGGTCAGATCGAGGTGAATGTCGGGCCGGGTCAACATTGGGTCGGGTCGGCTTCGGGTTGGGTCGAAGTAGACCGGGTTAATACCGGGACGGGTCGCTATCGGGTCGGGTCAATGACGGGTCATGGGTTGGGATCGGGTCGAGTCGGGTTTATTTTTTTGGCTTAGTGTTGGGTATGTTAATGTCGAGTCGGGTATGGGTCGGGTCTGGTTGCTAAATTTTTCAGGTCTTATCAGGTCGGGTTTCGCTTTGGTCGGGTCGGGTTAGGCGATCGGGTCAACTTTTGCCAACTCTAGCAACACGTACCTAGGCTACTATTATATCCGGTGGATCGGTACTCATAATATATTTCAACTGAGCTCGGCTCATTAATCTTTCACTTTCACGATTAGTATTTTTCCTTTTTAATCAGCACAACAATTCCATTTATTTGCCTCGATGGGGAGATCAAGATCTCGGGACACAAAGGTACACAGGTCACACTGGTGCATATGAGCTACTCAGTACCCTTCAACTATCAACCCAGAAACGCAAATGTACCCTAGTCATACTGGTGCATAAAGCTAACTCAGTACCCTACCGACAAGGACACCTAATCCATAAGTATGCATACCCCCTAAATAAGTCCGTAGAGCTAGATAGAGTAAGCTATAAGGCTTGGTTGGGGCACAAAAGCACACCAGCAAATACCAGAATAACTGTGGGTTAAACCACGTCTTTAGGGTAGCGACCTCTAAAGAGCCACCATTCCCGATCTCGAGGTCTTTCACTTTAGGTATTAGTGTCTTAATTAAGGTGATCATAAAAGCACAAGAATAAGATAATTATTCACTTTCAATCGTTCTGATATCGTTAGATATTTCTTATTCACACGCTCATCCAAGGTAACACAGAGGAATTATTAAGGCCATCATAATCTCATCTCATTCCGAATTAGGAATCGTTCTCGTGATACTTACTAATTATCAAATACTCTTATCTTACTATTTAGCATTATTTGAGTCATATTACGAAATTCCGCTATCACAACGACATATTAGGTACAAATTACTCATTTACCCCTTACTTATAAAATTGCTAAGTCATCCCTTCGTTACTTGACAAATTACCATATTACCCTCATTGTTGCATAATTACCAAATTACCCCTTACTCGATTTAGGTTACCAAGTTATCTCCCATACTTATTAGGTCACCAACTACCCTTCATAATTGTTACCTTTAACATATTTTCCGTTTGGTTGGTTAGATTACCAATTTGCCCTTTTCCTTTATTATAATTAATAAATTGCCCTTTAGTTGGTCAAATTACCAAATTACCCTTCTTCATTATCCTAATTACCAAATTACCCCTTTAGTTGGTTAAATTACCAAATTACCCTTCTCTATAATCATAATTACCAAACTACCCTTCTCAATCATCAAAATTACCAAATTGCCCTTCTCTATGATCATAACTACCAAACTGCCATTCTCCATTATCAAAACTACCCAATTACCCTTTAGTTGGTTAAATTACCAAATTACCCTTCTCTATTATCATAATGACCAAACTACCCTTCTCCATTATCAAAATTACCAAATTGCCCTCTAGTTGGTTAAATTACCAATTTACCCTTCTCCATTTTCAAAATTACCAAGTTACTATTTTCCAATTTCCACTTTACCCTTTTATTTATAAAATTACTATTTTTCCCCTTTACTTTCAAAATTATCATTGTACCCCTTAACTTCCAAAAATTACTATAACACCCCCTTTCACTTATAAAATTACCATTTTGCCCCTTTACATCCAAAATTACCATTTACCCTTTAAATACAAAATTACCATTTTGCCCCTTTGATTATGAAATTACCATTTTTCCCTTTAATTACAAAATTACCATTTTACCCTTTACTTCCAAAATTACAGATTAACCCTTTTTACTTACAAATTACCATTTTGCCCTTGAATTACAAAATTACCACTTTACCCCTTTACTTCCAAAATTACCAATTTACCTTTTTCATTTACAAATTGCCATTTTACCCTTTTACATACAAAATTAACATTTTACCCTTTAATTATAAAATTACCATTTTGCCCTTTAATTATAAAATTACCATTTTACCCTTTACTTCCAAAATTACAGATTTATCCTTTTTACTTATAAATTACCATTTTTCCCTTGAATTACAAAAGTAACACTTTACCCCTTTACTTCCAAAATTACCAATTTACCATTTTACCCCTTATCACTCCACTTATATTAAAATATCATCACCACATGAATTACTAGCATTAATACCCCATTATCATTATCCAACTCCCCAACTATTATATTTAATATAATACTCATTAACACCCATACATATTAGGCTACATTCTTGCACAAGGCATATTACTAAAATACCCCTAGGGCTCACAATAATATTAACCATGCATTAAAGATCACAATAGCATAATACAACATGGATAAATACTTAACATTTTTATTAGTAACCAAACTCTTACATTAAACAATATTTCCATAAATAGCATATAATCTAACACGCTCCCTTTTTATCAATCAGCACAAGAAACTACATATATTACACTAAACAACAGATATCAAGTATAATAACATATTAAAAAGTCTAATGTACTAACATATGTTATCCATGCGTTTAAGTGGGATTTAACGATTACCTTAATTTCCGTAAAAGCAAACCTTACCGGTATTTTGGTTAAAGTTTCAAGCTTTGATTAGCAAAACCAATACCTAAAACTAATATAAATATTTATCACGTTAGATATAAGAAAACAAAAGGTATAAGACTTCATAATACTTAATTAGTGAAATACTTAACTTAAAATATTATTATACCTTAATACTTATTAAACAAAACAAACCAAGGCATGCAGCAGCCCATACTACTCATGCAGCATGAGTTGCATGCAAAGGAATGAGAGGAGAGGCTCAAAATGGCAAGAATAGGAGGAGGGAGTGGTGTTTTTGGGTTAGGGATTTGGGGCTAGGAAAGAAGGTGGATGGGGGAGGATTTAGGGCAAGGGAAGGGTGCAGAAGTGGAGAGGGGGTGTATGTGGTGGTTGGGGATGGGTTGACGGTGGCCAAGGGCAACAGCGGCGAGGCCACGAAGGTGGCTGTCGAAATGGGTCGAGATGGAGGGGTGAGGAGGAAGGAAAGGGGAGGGGGAAAATGAAGGCCTGTAGGTGGTGGTTTCGGCCAAGGGGTTTGGGGTGGTAAAGGGGTTTGCAGGGATTGGTTTGGTAGCTCAGGTGGCGGTAGAGGCAGCGGAACAAGGCGGTGTAGGGTGGTTGCCGAGAAGGGAGAAAAAGGAGAGAAAAAGAAGAAGGGAGGAAGAAAGAGGTTGCAGGGTGGCTCGATGGGTGCTGTGATGGTTCAGAGGTGAGGTAGAGGGTAGCAGGGGTGGTGCAGGTGGAAAGTGAGGTGACGATAGCGGCGAAACTAGGGCAGCAAAGCAAAACCGAGAGGATGATGGAAGGAGGAGAAAGGAAGAGAAAGAAGGTCGGGGAAGGCATAGGAGGCTCGAAAAATGGCAGAATGAGGTACGGAGGGAAGAAGAAAAAGAAGAAGAAGAAGAGAGAGAAGAAGGAGGGGATAGGGTGGCTCGGTAAGGTGGCGGCCGAGTGGTAGGGGCGTGGGAGTTATAGGGAGAGGGAAGGGAAAGTAGGGGCATGGGTAAGAAAAGAGAGAGGTGGTGGGGCCGAGATGGGGTAGGAAAATGGTGAGAGAGAGAAAGATAGGGGGAGCAGTAGAGGGAGGAGGGTTGCAGGTGGGGTGACGGAGATGGCTGAGGTGGTCGGGTTTTGGCGCTGGAGAAAAGGAAGAAGAAGAAAGAAAGAAGAAGGGGGGCAGCGTGCGTGTAGGCTGGCGAAGGGGAAAAGGGGATTGGGTCGGGCCAGTTGGGGAGAAGGAAAGAAAAGAAAGGAGGGAGGTGGGTTGGGCTCACGCGGGGGAGGAGGGAAGAAAAGAGAGGGGAGTCGAGCCAAGGGAAAGAAAGGAAAGGAGGGGAGAAGGGAGAGATGGGCCAACGACCCAACGCGTAGGGGTGGGGAGGTAGGCCAGGGATGGCGGCCCGAAGGAAGAAAAAGGACAAAGAAAAGGAGAAGGGAAAAAAGGAAAGGAAAAATGGGACAAAATAAAATAATTTAATTTATAAACTAATAAAATACAATATTTTTGGGTAGTAAACTTATTTAATAATTTAATTTAATGTAATTTAATATATGGGTTTAAAAAGGATAATTTTAGCAAAATAATGATTTGAAAAATTATTTTAAAAAAAGGGTATGATAAAATAATAAAATATTTATTTTAATTTATTAAATATTTATATGCAATTTTATATTCTCAAAAATCCATAAAATAATTAAATTAAATAGATTTAAAAGCAAATTTATCTCAATTAAAAGTTATTTATTAAATTATAGGCTTTTAAAACTTTAGGAGATTACAATTAGGGTTTAAAGATTGAGAGGGGTTAAGGTACCACCAAGGGGCGGTGGCGCATGGCGGTGGCGGCGGCGGCTAGGAAAATGGGAAAAAAGGATGGAAAGTTGTGTGTTTAGGGTAGGAGAGGGGGAATGAGAGGGGGATTTGAGGTGGTGAAGGATTCCTAGGTTGAGAGGGTTGGACTGATGGTGGTGGCGTGGGCAAAGGCGATAGTGTGGCGGTCGAGAGTGGTGGAGAGGGAGGAATGGAGGAGGAAAGGGAGGTAGGGGAAGGTAGGTAAGGATCTACTAGTGATTTTAGAGGGTAAAGGGAGTGGTGGCTACGACAAGAGTGGCGGCGGATGGCGCCGCAAAGGGCGGCGGTGGCTGGATTAAGATTGGTCGAATGGCCAACTTTGCACAACCAAGGCAGCTTGTACACGGAGGATTGAGGTCGGTGAGGGGTGTAGCTCAGTGGAAGGTGGTGTAGGGAGTAATTTAGGTGGTGGTTTTGGTAGTGGTGATGGATGACAATGGTGCAACGGGTGGCTGATCAGGCAGCGGCGCACAAGAGGGGGTAGAATTCTAAGTTGAGAAAAAAGGGGTGAATAGGGGTGGTTGAGGGGTATTTATAGGCCATAGATTAGGGGAAACAACAGAGAGGGAAGAGGGAAGGTTGGTGGCACGCGTGTAGGTCGCCGACTAGCGACGCATAGCCGGCGTATGCCTATAACTTTTGCAAGGTCTGACAACTCAGGAAGGGGAAAATGAAGGGGGAGAGGGACACACATGAGGAGAGAGAGAGGGTGTGATTGGGTGGAGGAGAGAGAGGGAGTGATAGGGAAGAGGATAGGGGCAGCAGGCCGGCGTGTGGTGGTGCAGAGGCTACATGCCTACACTAGGAAGTGGAGGGGTTGAGCATAGGGGATAGAGAGGGTCGGGGGAGAAAGAGAAATGAAGAAGAAGGGCGCCTAGTTGGTCTAGGGAGAAAAGAAGAAAAAAAAGGGAAGTTTGGGCCGTCAAGTGGGCTGGCCCAGATCGGAGAAAGAAAAGAGAAGAAAGAAAAAGGGAAAGGAGAGGAAGAAAAGAAAAGGGAGGGAAAAAAAGAAAGGGGGAAAAAGAAAAAAAGAAAAAAAGGTGGGTTGGGTATTTAAAATATTTTGGTATTTTGGAATATTTAAAAATAATAATATTTTAATAAAATAATAAGTAAATTCCCTTTTTAGGTTAATTTAAGATTTTTGAAAGATTTTTCCTAAATTTCATTTTAATTAGCAAAACACCCTAATTTTTTCCAATTAAATTATTTATTAATTTCCTCTTAATTTTTCCTTAATTACTCCCTCTTATTTTAATAAAATAATTTATTTAATGAATTTTCCTAATAAATCCTTAATTTGTCATAATTCTCAAAATTAGGGTTTTGGGGTATTTCAAAACCAATCCCCTAGAATTACCCAACTAGTCAGTTAGTTAATGATTAGTATTATGTTCTTGTCTGGATAGGTTATCGGTTAACTGGTTTAGATAAAACATAACTAATCAAGTAGTTGTACTAGTCAACCAATTTGTCCAAAGCTAGTTAGTTGTTTTCTTTGTTTTTGGCTATAATACTTGCTGTCTTGGGGCCAAACCAACCCACTGGTTTTATAGACCAATTAACTAGTGTTCTAGGAGTATTGCATGATTTTATTTTTAAGCCTAATCTTGGTAGTTTAACCATGGATTGACCTTAGCTCTAGGTTTTCACCTAGACTTTGACTCAATAATTGAGGGGAAAATAATTGAAAATAAATGATAAGGAATGGATATCTATGGCTATTATTTGATATTTTACTTATCCTTCTTATCATACTTTGGTTAAGTGATGATGATGATGCCACCTTTCATTACCCTTGATAGGGAATGTTAGATTATGTAGAACACCTATGTGGATATGTTTGGATTGGTTGATATGTGGGCCTTACATAGAAAATGTTATTTATATAATAAAACACCAATCATTTTAGGAGAAAGATTGTGGTGGAATATATGGGTTTAGATTATCCAATTCTTGATTAGCTAATGAGGGTTAGTCTATCTTTTAGCATTCTTATTATTGTTTGCCTTTAAGTGAGATCTGAGAGATCTTAGGTGCCTTTTCTACTTTAGACATTGAGGATATAGTAGAGGGTATTGATACTATAGGATCCGGCTACCTAGATGGTTTATTTAGCTTCGATCAGACTTTATGTTCATTGGTAGTCTCTTATCTTTGGATGGGGTTATGTCCTTTAGTTAATTGTTTGACTTATATGGGTATTGGGAGACCATGGGGGATGATCTAACCCATTGCTCAAATATAATTGGTTTTATAATATCATGACCACAACGTTGAGAATATCTAAATGGCATGGACCTAAGAGTTATCTTAGGTGTCTTAGAATCTTAACATGCTAGTTTTGTGCACTTACATTGTTATCCATGAGTAGAGGACTTTGTGCAGGTTAGTGAGGATGGTTAGTATATAGTCATATGCTTGGTTGGGGTTGGAGCATTTGAGAGCTAGACTTTCTAGCAATTTTTCTCTTTTGATGGTCCTCAGATGACCGAGACTTGATGTAGTTGTCCTTTCTTTGATTTTCTCTTTGTGTAATTTTCATTTTCAATATGGGACTACTTTGTAAACCTTAGACACTTCTTATATTTTATGCGATCTAACTTGTGTACTCCAATTTTGTTCTAATACATTGTGATTTGGATACTCATCCTTATATCCAACATAGGACAGGTGGTGGAATGTTTATCTTATGTTAGATATGACAATAACACCTCGTTTTCATAAGATTATCTTTGTGTTTTTGCTTCTGTAGATGTTTTAAGAATGAAGATTTTCAATGATGAAAAAGGGACATGTTAAAGTACACTTTATAATGCAACCAATAAGTATAGATTTGGTACATTATTTCATCAATTATCTTTAATCCATTTTAATGAATAATAAGAATTTATCATTTTTTTGCATTTTATTAGTTTTTCCATTTTTTTTAGTTTTCTCTAAGCATTCTTAAATAATGTAAATATTTAGCTAGTGTATGTACATAGATATGATTTATCTTTTTTTTTTTATAAAGAAACTTATATACTCAAGTAACCAAAATCTAGTTTTTTTTTCTAAGGGAGGGATATAACTAATTAAGATCTAGGAGGAAGGAATGGTTTCATTAGAAACAATTCACTATATATCAAAACAAGCTAATCCATGAAAAATTAAACTAAATTTTTTCACCTGTTACATAGAGTCACAGACTCATTAGGGGAGTATATCCAACCGAATGAATCAGGTGTCCATGTAACCTAAGTCTTGAAGATTGAATTATGAAAAATAAATTGATGGAAATTTTTAGTTCAAGTCGGTCCAAATGGGGAATAGAAACTAAATTTTAAGACAATTACAAAATATTATTAGTATTAAATAATTATGTATTGATGTATATGGCCTTAATAGTGAATGTAATACAAATGTAGATAAATATAATACTACATGAAGATGAATACAATATCATAAGTATATACATTTAGACAACACAAGCGCACCCTAATGATTTTTTAAAGTTACTACTACTATATGAGAATACATATTAGAATATGAAGTTATTATAAAGCGAGACATATAATACTTTGTGTGACTCAAGTGCAGTTTAAGGACTTCAACTTTTAATTTTTAAATATTTATGGATATAAAGTTATTTTTCTGATAAATTAAGGTCCTAAACTTTATTTTTAAGGATTTAAGAATTTTTTTTGAATTTTCCAACATGGATTCTAATAAAATACACATTTATATACACAATATGTTATATAAAATAAATCACAACCAATTTATACACATAATGTATTATATAAAATACACGTTTATAAAATATTAGAGTTGTCCAAACAAAGATAGTTGTAATTAATGAAGTATACAACCAATTTTATTATATATCACAATAACTATTGTTTACACTTGAATCATCATCAAAATAACTAATGCATATTGTACAATAAAATATATATTTTCCCTACATTTACAAATCTTATGGAAAATATATTTTATTATTTTATTTAAAAATATTATGAAAATTTCATAGTTTAAGAAGTTTAATTTTCAAGTTTGTTAAGTTATATAAGGACCTCAAGTTTCAAGTTTTGATGCTTTGAGGACTTCATTTTTTCCCAAATTATTTTGGAGATGAAGTGAATTTTATGCCTTAAAAGTAGATAATTTATAACTTAGGGACACTTTAGTCTTTCTATATTTATTTCATCATTTTTCCATCAAGTGTGAGAATCACGTCATACATGTGTCATATTATAATATCATTTTCCATCAAGAAGTTTAATTTTCAAGTTTGTTAAACGAATTTTAATTATGAGTAATGATAAAATGATAATTTTACCACTTCTATAATTTTTCAATAACTTTATAATAAATTTAAAATGATTATTTTAATTTTATGTAGCCTTAGCATGCGTTTCATTTACTTATAACGGTGATTGGTATTAAAATGGTTAATAATGGAATGATTAGATTATAAAACCATTTCATTTAGGAATAAATATGAATAAGTGGTGAATAATTGGATATACAATGACTCTAATGGACTTTTAGATTAACCTTAGTATCAACTTTGACTTTGACCTTGAATTTGACTTTGACCATTAACTATAAAATTGACTTGAATAATCAAAATTTAAGAAGGAAATGGTTAAGTGTTGATGGAGTAGTTTGATGTTCTATGTTATGTGTGTTTTTATAAATTTCCTAAATAAAATATTCATATTTAAATTGAAAGCCCTCAAGCTTGGGAATAATGAATTTTTAATGTTATTTACCCTAGAGACAGGGTTTAGCTGTCAATTTAGTTTGGTGGTTAGCAGGTGTGCCTTAGTGTCCTAGTAAAGCCCTACTTCTATTCTATTTAGATCTTTGGTGCTTTTAGAGGGTATCGATACTTCAAAATTAGGATACCTAGTAATTAAAGTACTATGTTATCTTCATGGGCTAGTATTATTAGGATAGCTTAGTGTTCCTAGGTTTCTAGTCAGAATAGTATTATGTTATATTGCACTCCAATATGATTGGGTATCATAATGTCATCGAATTAATTTTATCTCCCATCAAGTAACTAAAAAGGAAGTAAATTGTGTGTGTGGTTCGGTAGTTATGTGTAATATCTCATTTTTAGGAACCCTAATTAAAACTAATAATTACATGGGATTAGTTATAATTATTATTTTAGGATGATTAGTATTAAACATGTTGTTGTTGTTGTTGTTGTGACGGTTTAGATATAAAAATAACCAGGTTAAAAAGTTGATAGAAATCAAACTATTTATTTTAATCCTAGTTTATATTCGTAAATATTATTCTAATTATTTTATTAATAACCACGAGCCGTAATCCGAAATAAATCCCTAAAATTTATTTTTTATTATTTTATCTTTTCCGTTTTATTTAAACCTATCTTATATCAGATTATTTTTCCCCAAATTATTTTTCTACCTGATACCCTAATTTATTCGAACTAAATTTAAAATTATATATATATATATATATAATATTTTTTTTTCTCTCTCCATCTGCCATAACAATCTCCTTATTTCCTTACTTTACTCCACCCTCTCCATTTATACACACTTTCGCACGCTATCGCAAAACCTAATGCCCCAAACATCCCTTTACTACTTTCAGTGCACCTTTCCCCGAGCCTCCAACCAAACAAAGCCCCTACACTATATACATACACACTCATGCACGCTACACTTATACACTCCAAACAACTAGCCCCTAACCCTCTAATCCTTCCAGCAGCCCTCCCCTCTTATTTCTTTCGGCTAACACCCCCCGAGCAGCGCACCACACCAACCCTTCCCATCCTCCTCCCCTCTCTCCTTTGTTTGGTTTTTCTTTCCAACCCCGCAACCCCCAACCTCCCCTGCACAACCCGTCATCTAGCTCCCCATCCACCCCAACACCATCACACATCACCACCACCGCAGCCTATGCACCATCAACCCCCCGACCTCACACAGCACCACCACCAGCACCCCCCGACCACATCCTACCAGCCCCTGCACCCTTCCCCCGTCGCAGAACCCAGCCTAGCCACTCCTCCACCACTTACGAGTCCCCTACTCCCTTCTCCCTCCCTCACCAACCATTCCAGACACCGCAACACCCTTTCCCGTAGCTCCTTATCCCCCTCTCTATTTTTCTTGACCTCCCCAGCCCCCAAACCAGCAACCTCCCAGCCCATCGCAGCCCCATCACCCAACCCCCAGTGCAGCATCACCACCGAGCCCATCCACCACCGATTGTGTAAGCCCAGCATCGCCACCACCGTAGCCAACTAGCCGACCACCGACCAACCACCAACCTTCACCCCATTGGCTGCCACCCTTTTCTTTCCCTGCCTTTCCCGACCAACCCTCACCCAGCCAGCAACCGAGCCTCCTACCCATGCATGGCTCAAGCTACTGTGCAGCGTGAGTTGCGCATATTATGTTAGTAATTTTTGGTACCCATATTAATTATAAGGGTATTTTGTAATTTTAGAAAAATAGATATTTTTATAATATAATTATTATTTTATCTGATGGATATTAATTCAGTAGTTATGGTATTATTTTTGGGTACGAAAGTTTAATTAGTAAGACCTAATCAATTTTAGTGGATACTGCTAATTTTACATTTTTGCTGGAATTCAGGTAACCGTTATACCCCACTAAAATGATAAATATTACGTGATAGTACATTAGGATTTTTGGTGTATGAAATATATTAAGCATGATTTATTTTGTTATAATTATGTGTTAATTATTATTATTATAAAAACCGATAAAATGAGCATGTTATCTAATGTAAAATATTTTGGGTACGAAAGTATGATTAAAAATGATTCTAATGACGGGAAATTATTTTGTATGATAATTATGTTTAAAATAATAGGTTGAGCATGCTTAGATATAATTATGGGATAATTATTATGGATGTGTGCCCTAGGGGCAATTTAGTCATTTTTTTTGTAGCATGATATTTATCCTGAAAATTATATTGAATATATATTATCTGTTGTTGATTATACGATCATGCTTTTTGTACGTTTTAAAAGTTTATGATAGGGTTTTATATACAGAAACATATGTAAGGGCAAAATGGTCTTTTGACATAGTTGATAGTTTAAATTTTATAATAAATAATTAGACAATTTTGTTTTAGCCTTTTCAAGATAAATTAATAAATAAAATAAATTTAGTATTTAAATAAATGATAATATGATAATTATTGGCCTCAGGGGTATTTTGGTCATTTTTGGCCTAGTACGCCCACATATGAATAATTAGACATAGGATGGCCTTAGACTTTTGGTAGGTTAACCTTAGTATTGACTTTGACTTTGTTTTATACCGTTGATCATAGGGTTGACTTGGATAATTGGAAATAAATGAAAAATGAATAAGTATGAAAATGAGAATAAATGTGTAATACATGTTATATATGCTCACCTTATAAAAATACTAATACGTAAAGTGGAAGACCTTGAGTTTGGCAATGGTTTCTCTCTAGGGGTAGGTACCCTAGAGACGAGGTAGGAGTCCTTGATTAGTTTGGTTTACTAGTGTACCGGTTATGCCCCAATAAGGCCCTAGTCTACTCTATAGGTGACCTACAGGTAGAGGTGGCAATCGGGTTGGGCGGGTCAGGTTCAGGTCGAGTCATTTTGGGTCATTTAACTTTTACGAGTCAGGTCATATTTGGTCATTTCAAGTTCAAGTCATTCAATTTGTCGGGTCGGGTCGGGTCATTTCGGGTCAATTTGTTAGGTCGGGTCGGTTATGGGTCAGACCATTTGGGATCAATTTGTCGGGTCGGGTCGGTTCCAGATCTGGTCATTTTGGTTCCAGGTCATTTCGGGTTAATTTTTTGGGTCGAGTCTGGTTCGGGTTAAAAAAAACTCGGATTCGGATCATTTCGGGTTAACTTGACTAGTAGGGTCGGGTTGGTTTCGGGTCATTTTCTAGTTCACATGAGTAGGTGACTTTGGCCCGTTCAGGTCATTTCATGTAATATGACGGGTGAGTCCCACTGTGTCCGAGTTGTTTTGAGTTAAGTTGATGAGTGGGTCATTTCATACAATTTGACGGGTTGGATTCGATTAGTTACGGGTTAACTTAATGGGTTGGGTCGGGTCGAGTTTTAACTTAACGAGCAATTATCATTTCTTAAATCGTTAATATTAGAGACAGATAATCATAAGATTAATATTGCAAATAAAAGAATTAAAAATATTAAATGCGCTTTATTTTCACAAATAAATAGTAAAGATATTTATAAATTTTAATAATAAAAAATATTTCGCTTTGAATCAAACAAAGATATTTATCATTGATTACAATTTATTTGATAACTTAAAATATTTAATTACTTAAAAAAAGATAATTTTAGAAAATAAAGATGATCAAAACAAGACTATACAATGTATAATTATCATTTATTACATTGTATATATTAGATACAATCATAAGATTACTAGTAAAGATAAATGAAATAAGAATATTATATCTGTTTTATTTTTACAAAGGTAAATAATAAAGATATTTATAAGTTTTAACAATATTATATTTGACTGATTAAAATATTTATAAATTTTACAAGTAAAAATATTAGATGTTTATTATATATTATATTTAATTGATTACTTAAAATTTTTAATTACTTAAAAAAAAGATAATTTTATAAAATAAAAGTGAGCATAACAAGAATATACAATGTATAATTATCATTTGTTACATTGTAAATATTAGACATAATCATAAGATTACTAGTAAAGATAAATGAAATAAGAATATTATATGTGTTTTATTTATACAAAGGTAAATAATAAAGATATTTAAAAGTTTTAAAAGTATTATATTTGATTGCTTTAAATATTTATAAATTTTACAAGTATAAATATTAGATGTTTATCATATATTATATTTATTTGACTGCTTAAAATATTTGATTACTTAAAAAAAGATAATTTTATAAAATAAAGGTGAGCATAAGAAGAATATACAATGTATAATTATCATTTATTACATTGTAAATATTAGATACAATAATAAGATTACTAGTAAAGATAAATGAACTAAGAATATTATATGTGTTTTATTTATACAAAGGTAAATAATAAAGATATTTAAAATTTTTAAAAGTATTACATTTGATTGCTTTAAATATTTATAAATTTTACAAGTATAAATATTAGATGTTTATCATATATTATATTTATTTGATTTCTTAAAATATTTGATTACTTAAAAAAAGATAATTTTATAAAATAAAGGTGAGCATAAGAAGAATATACAATGTATAATTATCATTTATTACATTGTATATATTAGATACAATCATAAGATTACTAGTAAAGATAAATGAACTAAGAATATTATATGTGTTTTATTTTTACAAAGGTAAATAATAAACATATTTAAAAGTTTTAAAAGTATTATAATTGATTGCTTTCAATATTTATAAATTTTACAAGTATAAATATTAGATGTTTATCATATATTATATTTATTTGATTGCTTAAAATATTTGATTACTTAAAAAAAGATAATTTTATAAAATAAAGGTGAACATAAGAAGAATATACAATGTATAATTATCATTTTTTACATTGTAAATATTAGATACAATAATAAGATTACTAGTAAAGATAAATGAACTAAGAATATTATATGTGTTTTATTTATACAAAGGTAAATAATAAAGATATTTAAAAGTTTTAAAAGTATTACATTTGATTGCTTTAAATATTTATAAATTTTACAAGTATAAATATTAGATGTTTATCATATATTATATTTATTTGATTGCTTAAAATATTTGATTACTTAAAAAAAGATAATTTTATAAAATAAAGGTGAGCATAAGAAGAATATACAATGTATAATTATCATTTATTACATTGTATATATTAGATACAATAATAAGATTACTAGTAAAGATAAATGAACTAAGAATATTATATGTGTTTTATTTATACAAAGGTAAATAATAAAGATATTTAAAAGTTTTAAAAGTATTACATTTGATTGCTTTAAATATTTATAAATTTTACAAGTATAAATATTAGATGTTTATCATATATTATATTTATTTGATTGCTTAAAATATTTGATTACTTAAAAAAAGATAATTTTATAAAATAAAGGTGAGCATAAGAAGAATATACAATGTATAATTATCATTTATTACATTGTATATATTAGATACAATCATGAGATTACTAGTAAAGATAAATGAACTAAGAATATTATATGTGTTTTATTTTTACAAAGGCAAATAATAAACATATTTAAAAGTTTTAAAAGTATTATATTTGATTGCTTTAAATATTTATAAATTTTACAAGTATAAATATTAGATGTTTATCATATATTATATTTATTTGATTGCTTAAAATATTTGATTACTTAAAAAAAGATAATTTTATAAAATAAAGGTGAACATAAGAAGAATATACAATGTATAATTATCATTTTTTACATTGTAAATATTAGATACAATATTAAGATTACTAGTAAAGATAAATGAACTAAGAATATTATATGTGTTTTATTTATACAAAGGTAAATAATAAAGATATTTAAAAGTTTTAAAAGTATTATATTTGATTGCTTTAAATATTTATAAATTTTACAAGTAAAAATATTAGATGTTTATCATATATTATATTTATTTGATTGCTTAAAATATTTGATTACTTAAAAAAAGATAATTTTATAAAATAAAGGTGAACATAAGAAGAATATACAATGTATAATTATCATTTATTACATTGTAAATATTAGATACAATAATAAGATTACTATTAAAGATAAATGAACTAAGAATATTATATGTGTTTTATTTATACAAGGGTAAATAATAAAGATATTTAAAAGTTTTTAAAGTATTATATTTGATTGCTTTAAATATTTATAACTTTTACAAGTATAAATATTAGATGTTTATCATATATCATATTTATTTGATTGCTTAAAATATTTGATTACTTAAAAAAAAGATAATTTTATAAAATAAAGGTGAACATAAGAAGAATATACAATGTATAATTATCATTTATTACATTGTAAATATTAGATACAATAATAAGATTACTAGTAAAGATAAATGAACTAAGAATATTATATGTGTTTTATTTATACAAAGGTAAATAATAAAGATATTTAAAAGTTTTAAAAGTATTACATTTGATTGCTTTAAATATTTATAAATTTTACAAGTAAAAATATTAGTTGTTTATCATATATTATATTTATTTGATTGCTTAAAATATTTGATTACTTAAAAAAAGATAATTTTATAAAATAAAGGTGAGCATAAGAAGAATATACAATGTATAATTATCATTTATTATATTGTAAATATTAGATACAATTATAAGATTATTAGTAAAGATAAATAAACTAAGAATATTATATGTGTTTTATTTTTACAATGGTAAATAATAAAGATATTTAAAAGTTTTAAAAGTATTATATTTGATTGCTTAAAATATTTGATTACTTAAGAAAAGATAATTTTATAAAATAAAGGTGAGCATAAGAAGAATATACAATGTATAATTATCATTTATTATATTGTAAATATTAGACACAATTATAAGATTACTAGTAAAGATAAATGAAATAAGAATATTATATGTGTTTTATTAATTTTTCTACTTATATTTATTTTATTAAGGTTATTATATTTATATTTTTATTATCATATTTTTATTAATTATATTATATTTTTATTTTTATTGTAATATTTTTATTAATTATTATTATTATAGTAAAAAAAACTATAATAAGTAATTTTAAACATAATTTAAATTAAATATTAATTTACATATTTTCATAAATTATTAATTATTATATATAAATTGATATAAATTAAAAATTAAATAATGTAAAATATAAATAATTAATATTATAATTAATAAAAATAATTAGATATTGTAAATTTAAAATTGATGAACGTAGAATAATAAATTGTATTTAAACTAAATTAATAAAATTAAAAGAACAAATATAACTAAAACTTTAAATTTTGGGTTGTAACGTGAGATACTCTTGATACGGGATATAGTTATTGCTTGTTGGATTTTGTGGGTGATAACTGAAAAAGGACACTATTATGCTCTTCTATTAAGAGTTTCTTCAAATAGGTGGATTAGTGGATGTAATGGAACACTTTTTTGAAAATTATTTTACATGCTTACAACTAGATGTTTGCCTTTTTATTTTTATTTATTTATTTATTAATAATATATCTTATCAGGATATCATTAATAAATAAGAATGTCTAGGGTAAAATTATGAAAAATAAGTATAATTTATAAAATACTATATTTTCAAAAGCTTTAAATGAATAACAAAATATGTGTAATTTATTATTATTATAATATATTTTGATGTTTGATCGGGTTAATGTTGGGTCGGGTCGGGTTAATATCGGGTCGGATCAATGACGGGTCGGGTCGGGTTTATTTTTATCGGGTCAGTGTCGGGTCGAGTCAATGTCGAGTCGGGTCGGGTTGCTAAATTTTTCGGATCGAGTCGGGTCAACTTTTTCCAGCTCTACCTACAGGCCCTATAGGGGGTATCGATACTTAAGGATTAGGTGTCCGAGGTGAGGAGGGTACTGTGTACCTTATGCATCAATATGACTAGAGTGCTGTTATGCCTCTAGGTTGGATGGTTGGAGGGTACCGTGATGCTTTGTGTGCCGGTATGACTGGTGTACTTTTATGTCTCTGGGTTATTATTGCATCCCCCTCGAGTAAATAAAAATGGGAATGATATGATTAGTTTGGAATGATTGTTATTGGATATTGGATTGTTTTCCGTAGTAGCCTCCTTCCTACCTGTGGTCTCGATAGTAGACTTTGTGCCTACCTATAATTTTGATAGTAGCCTTCGTGCCTACCGGTGTTAGTATTATGTCTGTAAGTATACCTGTGACGTTATGTATATTATTATACTATACCTGCAAGTATACCAGTGATGTTACGTATTTTAATTTACTGTACGTATAAGTGTACCTGTGAGGTTACGGATTTTATTATCCTGTACCTATAAGTACACATGTGATGTTATGCATTTTATTATATTCTACATGTAAATATACATATGATGTTGTGGAGTTGTTATAGCTTACCTGTGATGTTATAAATTTGGTTGGGAGTTATGGTGAGATATGAGTTAGGTTGTGGATGTTATAATTGTTATGCTGGAGTTTGGGTTCTAATTATTACTTCCGAGAGCATCTCTAGTATGTTTGTTTGGTAAGCTTTCAGTTGTTTTAGACAAATGAAAATGAGTAGTATGTGGCTTTAATAGAATTCGACCTTCTAAATGATTATTGTATATCAATCCTTATATGAATACTTAAATGTCTTGTACATGTTAGTTATATACCTAGCATGTGTTCCATGCTAGTTTTTCATATTATTTTGGTATAAATGGTTATTTAGTACCATAGTACTAACGGGTTTCGTTTCATGGTCGCCCTACCTATTCAATAGGCAGGATTTACCTTATAGGATCACATTTAGGGTAAGGTCTGACGACTTCAAATAGAGGGTTGAGAGTTAGGACTATCTGGTGTTCGCCCAGACTTCTTTTTATCCGAATATTTCATGGACTCTTAAGTCCCCTACTATTTCCCTTTGTTATATTGCAACTATTTGCCTGATCTTTTGTATTTATCAAGACAATATAATTTGTAATGAAATTTCTATCCTACCTTCGTTATAATGTTATTTAAGTAAGGTAATATTTTAGCCTTAGCACTTAGTATAAGAACGATAGAGGATGCCATACTTATATTGAGTGTGGCAGTAACACCCATTGATTTTGTAATCAACGCTTCCGTAAAATGAAAATTTTTAGCAGTAAAAATTGGGAATGTTACATTATGCCTCAATAAACTACCTCTTTTATAACTATTAATGGTAATATGGTAGTTTGGTTGTTACCTTAGTGTAGTACCATTGGTTTAATCGAAATGGTTTGGGTGGTGGATTTAGCTTGATGGTTACCTTAGTACACTATCCTTAATTTATAAAGTGGTTGGTTATGGTTGTTGGTTGTTAGGTACTATCCTCCTGATATAAATATGAATAATGGAATGTTTATGCTTGGATAAATTTTATATTTGGTTTCCGTGATGTGTAATAGGAAAAAGAATATATGGATTATTGTATTTCTATGAGACGTTGTAAGATTTATGCATTTGTTATCATATGTATTCATTATGTATTGTGTGATGTAATTTTATTATGATAACACACCGATTGTTCACTTCTGAAAATTTTTATTTTAAAGAGTAATGTGAAAAATGGATAATGTTACCACCACACCTAGCATAAGATAAATGGCCATTATCTATCTCATACTATATTCAAGTCTAAAACCTATCCAACTAAAAATTAAACATCATTTATACCAAGAAAATAAACTCCCACAATGAACTATCCAACTCATGGAGGGAAGATGATACACATAAGGTCATGGAAATCTTTAACTTACAATACTCATGCATACATGCGATATAAACACACTATTCCACTCAAACAACAGCGCATATAATATCATGAGTAATGGTATAACATTCATCATTCACCCATAAGGTATCAAGGAAGATCATACATATAGTGATAAGAGCAAGGTACACGTGTGATACCTTGAGTAAGGCATAATCATATGGAATATCATAATAATAAATATCAATGATGCACATAGGTACATGTGATAATACAAGAGGACGGATGAGACATGTGATAACATACAATAAAACATGTAGTCATGGATTCATGCTTATAAACACATGACTAGACATGGAAAGACATGGGTATGAGTGTATAACGAAACACAAACTCATGCTGAGAAAAACAACTACCCTAAAAGATATAATTCTACACATAAGACCCATATGCAATTAAAATAGTAGGTCATGTGATAACAAAAGAAGAACTTGCATCATATGTTAGAACAATTGTAACTTGCATCATATGATAATGAAATGACATGCATAGGATAGTGAGATATAAATTTCATTAATGAACAAGAGAAATTGATTAATTTATTCCACTATCATGATCACACCCATTTGATTATTTTTAACTTAAGGATGGAGACTCAAAGGAACCATAACAACAAATATAGTATATGAAAAGTACTATCCTTAGTTGTCCTACCTAGATAACGTAACCAAATCATCAAATAATTAGACACCTAATCACTCAAGTATGCATACCCCTTATAGGGACAAAATATATCGAGATATCTATAAAGTAGAATAAGGCCTCTTGGACCTCATAAGGTACTCAAGATCATAAAAGAGGAAACACCGGTATGGTACCAAGTGAATACCAAATCTAACTTAGATAGCTACCTTGAGTGGTGCAAGTTCTGATTCAAGATCTTTCACTTTAAGTTATTAATATTTTATTTAAACATTTAACCAAACATAAATAAGGCCCACATAACAGCACTTGAATAATTTCCACACAATGCAATTCCATTATTACATCCATTATAAGTGGCGTTAAAGTTGATCCATTTTTAGTGACATTAAAGTTGATCAATTCCAAGTGCCATTAAAGTTAATATATTCCAAGTAAAATTAAAGTCAATGTATTCTAAGTGGTATTAAAGCTAATCAATTACAAATGGCATTAAAACCAAACAATTCCAAGTGATATTAAATCCAATCAATTTTTAGTGGCATTGAAGCCAATCAATTTCATATTATAAAAGCCTAACATAAGACATTATACAATTTTAATCCATAATTAACCAATTATACAATTTTCCAAAACCAATTATAATTAGGAAAATTAGAACATGCTAACATATATTGGTATTGAAAGTTATAACCTCATAGATACACAAACGTATCATTTATTACATGATATGTACATGGCATACACATATCATATAAAGCATACCTATCACCTTCAACCTCAAGACGACATACATTACTTGATTCCACCCTAAGTAGGGGTAAGTAGAGATTTACCTAGGTCCAAAGCTAACTAAAATAAATAAGGAGAGGGATATCATTAGCTCAAGGATCCAAAAGAATATTTTCCTATATCGCCAATAGAAATTGTAGAACTAGGTTAGAAAACTAATCGGAACATAGAATAATAGAAAGTAATTAAATTTTATCAAAATGCACTTAAACAATTACGGTTTATAACAGAAAATGTAAAACCAATAAATTTTAGAGATTGATCAAAACGATAAGTTAGAAACTCGGTTTAATTAATTTTAAATCTAGCTAGTTGATTAATATGTGCAAGAATCAAACACAACTAAATTTAATAAAACTATTCCCAAAAATTAGGGTTTTAAAAATCTAAAATACAAATTCAAACAATTTAAACTATATAATGCAAAATGAAGGTGCTATAATGTAATTAAGATCATTTCAAACAATTCTATAAAATCAATCTTAGAATAAACAACTATACAAATGACCAATTTCATAATTTCATTTGAAAGTTAGGGTTTTAGGCCTAAAAATATAATTTGGTTAAATTTTATTAACTTATTAAAATTTAATGCTTAGAAATGAAATTACACCTATTTTCTAACATACTGTATAATCAATTGATTAAAAACAATAAAGGGAAGCCGAATTAAACATACTTAGGGCATTCAAGTTTGAAATGCAAATCCGGTCAATTATTACTAAATTATATAAATTGATGGATTGAAAATGACATTAAATACATTATAATGCAAATTATATAATAAATTGAATAAAAAGTTCAATTACACAATCAAATTTAAATCTATAAGAGTTTTGACCTAAAAATCCAATCCCAAATGATTTCTCACAAAATTCTCAAACTTGACACTTTCACCATGAACTTAAATACATCTTGAAGTATATTTTATAATAAAATTGTATAAAATAGTTCAATCAAATGAACATGAGGAATCCAGACATAACCAAATCAAAAATCTAATTTTACATAATTCAAGCATATACTATACAATTAATAAATCTAAATTAATCATACAACACTTACATACATAAATAAAAAATTAATTTAACTTAATTAAACCAATCTATACAAAATAAATCAAAGTCAAAATTAGAGTTTCTAAATATTTAGCATGAGAAGTAATAATTGGTGCTAAGTAAGAAATCGGGGGTTTGATGTATTAGTAACACATGTTTGAGGTATGATTGCTGATATTATATTGCCTAAGGACATTTTGGTAATTTTGAAGGTGTAATGGAGGTTATCCTAATAAATATGCATGATAAGTAATAATTAATGCTAAGTATGGAAATAGAGGTTTATGGTATTAGCAACGCACATTTTGGGTATAAATGTTGATATTATATGCCCTAAGGGCATTTTGTTAAGTTTTGAAGGTACAATGGTGGTTATCCTAATAAATATGCATGATAAGTAATAAATGGTTGATAAGTATGAAAATAGTAACTCATGCTAGAGCATGAATATCAAATTATTATGGTATAGGAGTATTTTAGTAATTTTGCATGTACTATGGTGAGTAGTATAATAAACATGCATGATAAGTATTAATTGGTGTTGGATATGAGAATAGGATTTTATTGTCTTAGTATCATCTATTTCAGCATGGTTATTAATATTACTTAGCATAGGGACACTTTAGTAATTTTGCATGTACTAGGGTGGTTATTCTAATAAACATGCATGGGTTCGAGTCAAACTCAAAGAGGAGCTATGACCATGGGTGAGAAGAGTAAGGGTTGGTTTCTAAGAGTGGATATGGGGGTTAGTGATGGCATGGTTGGGTAGCTTTGCACATTTTGGAAGTCCTTGGAGTGCTAAGGGATGAGGGGTTACCAAAAATGTGGAACTAGGGTTTTGGTATGTCAAAGCACGAAACCCTAGGGGTAGTTTATCATGACATGTAAGAAATGCTGGAGTTAGGCTCTAACCCTATATTATGATGTTGATCACGCTATTAGGGGATTGTGTAATAAATTAAATAGCCATGTGGAATAAGTGGGAGTCGTTATAACCACAATGAGGAATTAGGGTTTCGAGAGGGGGCGATTTAGGAGGTTATCATCATATGCTTGATTGTGGAAAATTAGGTCTAAATAAGTAGTAGAGAAGGGGTTAGGCTAACTAGGGAAAACTAGGATTTTGAGGAGTAACCATAGAGACTAGTTGTTATCATATATGAGAAACGGGGTAAATAGGCTATGACTCATGATAAGAGGGGTATCTGATGACATATTTGGATTTGTTGGATAAAGTGGGGACTCAAAGGATCATTGGGGGGTAAGGATGTACCCGAGATTATGGAATTAGGGTTTCCAAAGGAATGGGGTTGTCTCGAGGTGGTAGTACGGCATGATTCATACTTAAGTTCTACATGTTTGTGTGTGGTATTTGGAACAAATAAGACATAAATAAGACACTAATCATTTAAAGTGGAAGATTACTTGAGTTGGGGCTAATTATACCTTATTTACCGGTCCATTGATGAGAATAGTAGCTAGGAGTATTCTGCCCTAAGGTTGTACCTTATTACCGATCCACTGGTGACAATAATGGCTAGGAGTATTTGACCCTAGATTTGTACTTTATTATCAGTTTGCTAGTGAGAATAGTAGCCATGAGCGTGTTGCCTTAGGGTTGTGTTGTATTTACCAATCCACTAGTAAAAATAATGGGGTCTCGCACTCAAGTAATTAAAACTATTTAATGATAATAACTCTAGGAAAACACTTATCACTTAAAGTGGAAAATCACTTGAGTCGGGGCAGATTATACCTTGTTGACTACCCCATTAGTAATAATAGTGGTCAAGAGTGTGTTGCCTTGGGGTTATACCTTATTTACCGGTTCGCCAATGAGAATAGTGGGGTCTAAACTCATGTAATTAAAGCCTTAGATAATAATAACCTATGGAAAGACACTAATTACTTACTGTGGAATATCACGTGGATTAGGACCAATTATACCTTGTTACCGGTCCACAGGTAAGAATAGTGGTCAAGAGCATTTTGACATAGGGTTATACCTTGTTACCAGTCCACTGGTGAGAATAGTAGTCAGGAACATTCTGTCCTAGGGTTGTACTTTGTTGGCCGGTCCACCAGTGAGAATAGTGGGGTCTCTAAACCCACGTGGATATAAAATTCATGAGTTGACTAATTACTACACTAATATCATGAGTCTACATAATAATAAATGAACCAACATGATCTACTGAAGTGTATGGCATTATTATTGTGATGTTATTGAGAAGTTGTGGGTCAATTAAGTGAGTTGCACCTCCTGCTGAGAATGACATGGTTTTTTATTTATACTCCAAAGAGCATCCCTTGAATGTTCTAATAGTAAGTTCTGTTATTTCTAAGTAAGTGAGTATTGATGGCATATGACCTAGATGCATGTGGCTATATGAGATTATCACATTTCAATTAATATATGTAAAATTTCTTATTCATGTGATTAATGTAATGCATCTGGTGAGTTTCATGATAGCCTTGCATATTAGTCTTATATAATGGGTTACTCGGTACAATGGTACTGACAGGTTCATTTCTTAGGCCCTTACTTATTCAATAGACAGCAGTATTTGCATGTTAGCTCACAAAATCATTTCATGGCTATTCCTTGGGTTTAGAGCATAGGTTTATAAGGGATTTTTTGGGTAACTTAAACTGGAAGTTTTTGTATTTTTCTTATAATCTTTTATATTTCCTTTCCACTGACTCTATTTTGTAACCATTAGTGAGTTTTATTGGGAAGGTGAATCAACCTCCGTAACCATTACACTACTCTAATTTTAATTGTATTCTTGGAATTTAAGTAAAGTAATATTTTAGCCTTAACACTTGGTATCGAAATAGTAGAGGAAACCGGTCTGGTATTTAAGTATGAAAGTAGCACTCTAGAATTTAATGTCTTATCTTCCGCTTGAAAATTTAAAAATAAAAAATTTCACTACTAAATTTTAAGGGTGTTATAATACATTCTACATTCTTATATATCAATATTACATAATAGAGTTGCACGGTACTCACAACATGATAGTCCTATGCATTCATATGAAGGTAGGGGGCAACATGCTCAAATGATAAGTATGCACCTATCACACATGTTGCAAGAATAAAGAATCATGGACTTTAATATATATCATACTAATAATAAAGGTATAATAATTCTACATGAGGAGATATAAGACCATTCAAGGCACCACTAGGGTTTATTCCGATTATCATCTTAATGGTGGTGGAACCGCATAACTCATATCCATGTAAGAATCTTGAGTGAGCACTTAAGTTCTCCATCATAGAATTCGGTCATGATAGCACCCAAAATTAATGGTTACCATTGTAACTACATATAAGTAAATACAATCACCTACAACTCTTAGCCATAAGACTAGGTAGTGAAAAAATCATCGCATTGCTAGGGGTATTCTTATCCTTAATTGTCAATACTCCTTAAGTACACTGGTGGTGTATCATAAAGTATGAGAGGTTTGGGAACTAACATGGGCTCCCTTACCCATAGGTGAATATAATATTAACAACCCCGAATTAGGTACTCCAAGAGTCAAAGAATTTTAAGCTTGAATGATTTATTTCTCTTTAAGTGATTAATATGTTATTTGACCAAGATCATAACCCACATTAACATTCACATGCCATAACATTCAAATACCACCACATGGCCATTTCATAATACTCAATATTTCAATTAAAGGTATTAAGGTGGAAATTCCCATTATTCATCCCTTTCATGCCAAGATAGGACATGACCATGTTAACTTCATCCATATGTTTATGGATTATTACTCAACCCAAATTATACCAATATGATAATTAGAATAATAACAGCAACCAAAAAGCAAAACCGTCATTTTTTTTCCACTTACCTTTTTATTTTATTTGAAGCTAATGTCTAGGTGAACCTCTAAGGCTAAGGTTGAAGGTTAAACAAGTCAAAGGAAAAAGGGTAAGAAGGTCTACATATCCAGGCACCCCTTAAAGAGTAGTGGGTCGGCCCCACAAACCAAGAAATTAAATTGGGTTTAAAATCATAAGGGCACGGGGAAACAAGTCGAATTCAAGGTGTAAGTACATGATGAAGATAAATAAACTAGGTTAAAAAAAACATGGATAGTCTTATAGATGGTCAAACATATTTGAGTTGTTGCTTTGAAGCCTAACATACATGTTGTGGAAGAAGTTGACTTAATTAACAAACCTTAACCTAGAAAAATAAAACATCGGGCATACTACTTTATATATATATATATATATATATATATATATATATATATATATATATATATATATATATATATATATATATATATATATAAAGAAACATCTATTAGCCCAAATTAAATCTGAAATCCAAGATATCCAAACCCTTTAGGATATATATCTAAGATCACAACTTTTTAAAATTTATACTATTTTAACATGTTTACTTTTGAAATAAGGTAAAACAGTTTATCACAAAATCCAATAGATATCACCCTCTCAAATATACTAATAATCTTATTATGCAGTACATCATTTTCATCAAAAAAAAAACTAGATATATATATATATATATATTGGTTGCGCATATGTTTTTACAATTCTGAAACTAGATCATTATTATATTTTTGACAAAATAATGAAATAATAACTAGTCTGCTAGCTTTCCTTTAGGCTCTGTTTGATTTAAAGAAAATAATGAGGAAAGAAAAAAAATTAGAAGGAAAATATTTTTATGCTGTTTGGTTATTAAGGAAAATTATAAAGAAAGAAAATAAGAAGGAAAGAGGTGTGGAAAGCTGTATAAGACCATTTTCCTCGCTAAAACTTACAGAAAATAAGTAAGCTTCTGAAGAAAATGATTTTGGGAGCTTATCCAATAGTTTAGAACTTGCCATCCTTCTCAGCTCCTCCTTTGGGCCCGCACCGGATCCAATATATCGGCGAAGGTTGCGAACCCATGGCATTGATGACGCCGGCGGAATCTTCCTCTAGGCCGCAGATGCCCCATCTTGGCCTTCGCCATCGGTCGAACCGTTATACATTGTCTCTCCCCCTCCTTTTCTTCCTCTTTCAATGTAGATTTGCAGCTAAACACAAAATGCAGCAGTGAGAATGATTTCACAAACTCCTAGAGCTACCAGAAGCAGAACAATAGATTCAGAGTCACTGACTCCGGTTCAGAACTAAAGAGCTGTTGATAAATAATGAGTTGTTGGAAGGTCTATACCAAACACATACATAAAAAAGTAAATAATGAGTTGTTGATATTTTATAGAACTAAAGAGTATATAGTAATCATAAAGTTTTTTTTTCTTATGTTTGTCATCTCATGTTTGAAATGGAAAATAATATGAAATATTTTGTATATTTTTAATTTTTTTTTTAAATTATTGTAAGTTTTTTTTATGTAATATTTAAGAATTTTTCTAAACAAAATTTTACATTAGTATTGAGTTTATAAAGTTTTTATGATTTGTTAATATATAAAGGTATTAAAATAATAATAATAATAAAGTTTCCTTAGAATTTTCTTTCTAGAAAACCAAATACAAAATATATTTTAAAGTTAATTTTTTTCATTTTTCTTTCAAAAGAGAGTTATTCATGTAATATTTTAGAATAGTTCTATAAAAAAAATTTGGAATTAGTATTGATTTTATGGAATTTTTATAAATTTTTTAGAAATTTTATATAATTTTTTTATGTATCAATATAATATTATAATTTTAATTAAATATTTAAATAATAACATTTAACTTTTCTTAGAATTTTCTTTCTATATACCAAACACTAAAAATATTTTCTAAGAATTTAATTTTTCACAAAATTTTCTATAACAACCAAACAAAGGAAAGAAAATTATATTATTTATTTTCTTTCCTTTAATTTTTTTTCCTCTACATTTTCCTTTCCACTTAATTTTCTTCAAACCAAACAGACTCTTAAGAAGTAGGGAATATATAGCAGGTGAACTATATCGTACAGGTGGTCAAAGTTTTGCCTGTGCATTCGAGTCATCCAATTATAAATTCCTACTAAAAAAAAGAAGTTAAAAGGAAAAAAATAACGAGTAGGGAGTATTTACCTTTCCTGAAACTGATTAATATCTTCATTTGGAGATAATTTGCACGGAAAAATCTTCCAAGTGGCTGCTAAAAAGAATTAAATAGAAGAAAAAGGGCTGCGTTATTCAAACATGATATATTGATCGAAGAATAACTTATAGAATTAAATAGAATAACAAAATAAAAAAGGGGGTGGAAGAGGGCAACAAAGAAAGGAAAGACAACTGACTTGCTAGGATGCATCGACGGGGGACAGGATGCTCTATTCTCATCAGTCATAGAACCCAAGCAATAGTTCATCAATATCATCTTGAAATTGACCAAGATTCGAAGGCAACAAGGTGCTCTCAATGCCCCAACCATGACCAGTGTGATTGTCGATACCGCCAGTACTCCAGCTGCAAGTACGATTTTCTTCTACCTCAAAATTAAAGCTCGAAATCATGCTGCTGCACCGACCAGAAGTCATGCTGCCTTTCTCATTAATGAAGGGGACATCATCCATGATCCTAATAGGTTGAGGGTTATCATGATGCATGGGAGCAACAGGCGGCTGAAGGTCATGATGCTGCCGATACATATGGCTCACCATAGCTGGTGCAACAGGTTGCCTATATTGAGACAATTTTTGAGGCATGTGGATTGACCCTGAATTGACATTATTATTGAAATCTCCAATAGGATTGTTAGGTGCTGCAGGAACTGTATTTATCAGTGACGAGCCCTGTTCTAGCTGTTGCTCTCCCAGTTGGTTTACTCTTTGCAGAATTTGATAAGCCTACACATGTCGTGCACATGTATTATAATTTTACGCGTATGCTTGCTGATTCTCAAAAAAATAAAGACATAAAAATAAATAAATATATATTCGATCAGCTATTACCTCAAGCTGGCTGGCCACAATGTCCCCAATAAGACCGGCCTCCATAACCTCCGGTATCCCTTTGGGAACGGCATCTATCGAGATTAAAAATAAAAAATAAAAATTATTTATTTAATTAGACAATATATCAAAGACCGCGAATTTTTTATCCAAATGTTATTGGCAAAGTTTCGGAGAGCTTTCAGCTCCGACGGTAGACTTTCTAATATATATATTAGAAAATAAACTTGCTAGATTTGTGTTACTTTCGCTATCAACCACGTGAATCAGACTTTTAATTTCAAATTAGATAAGAAAAAGGAGGGGGGAGGGGAGAATAACCTGAAATCGTGCTGCTAGAAGAACCTGAAATCTTGCTGCTAAGAGAACCTGAAATCGAGGTGCGAGAACAACCTGAAATTGTGCTGCAATAACTTAGCTCTTTGTTTATAAAAGGGTGATCCACGTTCCAGATAGCTTTTGGCTCATGATCATGATGCTGCATGAGGATTGACGCCGAAATGACATTGTTGAAAGCAGGGTTTGGTGCAGCGGCTGGAACTTGATTTATCAGTGACAAGCCCAGCTCTTGCTGCAGCTGCTGTTGCCTTCGCATTAGCATCCGATGTTTCTACACATGCCATGCACGTATAACTAACTAGTACAATAAAATAATTCTTCTCCAGTGTCAAAAAAGCACGTTGATTATAGTAATTTTTATATATTTTTTTTTTAAAACCAATAAAAATAACTTTAAAATAATGCTCACGCTTTATTAGATATAATAAAAATATTAACACAGATAAATAAATAAATATATAAGAATGTATACTTTAATTTCTTAAAATTACGTTATTTTTTATACAAAAATATATGCCTCTAATAAAAACAAAAAATACAGAATGAGTAATAATTTTACAGATACACTTGAGATTAATTCGGATGATCAGATCATATAAAATTAAATCAATTTAAATCAAACTAGATAATAATAATAATAATAATAATAATAAATTATGAAAAAATTAATTTAGATGGTTTTAATAAAAATAATTTAGAAGGAAGACATCGTTACTGATCTATAAAAAAAATGAGTATCCGATAAGCAAATTACCTCAAACTGGCTACCCACGCTGTTACTAGGGAAACCGGGAAAGTCCAGAACTTCCTGCGTCTTTTCAGGAACTGCATATAAGAATGTATCTATATTTACGTATAGATAGACATACACACATGCTGTTAGTTATACAATCCATCTGATTCATCACATCTGAAAATTTTAGATAACGTGCGCGTATTTCTTAAGGAACTCCAAGCGGTTACTACTCGTTGGATTTATCAAGGATAAATATTTAATGACGCCATCATCTATCGTTAGGACAGCTAATATAAATTTATAAAATTATATTTAGTTCAATAATAATATTATACAGTTAGAGATATAAAGTTAGGACAACTAATATACTACGTATATTAAGTAATGATACTATTATAACTCATCAAAAAAATTCAACTTTATGAAATCATTCTATTGACATATATATTAATTAATGATAATATAAATTTAAATATACAAAATTAAGATAGCTAATATACTACCAATTTTAAATAATGATACATTTTGTAACTTTTCAAATGATTCCATTTTTATAAATTTATACTATTGGTGTTCAATAGTGATACTATATAATTAAATATACATAATTCAAATATTTAATATACTACTGATGCAAGATGATGATGATGATATTCGTGCATGGCAATCGAATCTATTGAGTTTAGATAGGAGATATCAACTTGTTCAATATGTTCTTTTTGGAGTTCAGGCCTATTGGAGTTTGTTTCTTATGCTACCTCAGATAGGGCTGTGCAGGAAAATCGGGATCCAAAAAATCGATCCGGTATCAGAAAAAACCGATCCAAAGTTTTGGATATCCGATCCAATTTTTTAGTGGATAATCCGATCCGTAAAAAATATCCGGTTTTAAGAATAAGTCAGTTATATTTAGGCATAATTTAATTTATAATTTGATTTTTTTCTTTCAATCTTCAAGTTTGGATCATTTTTTTTTACTATAGTACATAAGTCCAAAAATAATGTACTAAACTAAAGTCTAAAATAAACATCCACACTCTACAAACAGTCAAATAGGTCACGGCCTACACACACGCAAGCACCCAGACCAAAAAAAAAAACTCCTAAATTTGTTGAGCATCTTAACTTAGGTCGTTCCACGATTCTAGAGCGTCATTGTTCACAAATCTTGATTGCTAATTTTTGTCGATATGATTAATCATGTATTTTATCTTTTTGTATGCAAGATGAATAATTAAACAAGTATTTATGCAGAAAAATTTTTTTAGTTATAGATTATATATGTAAATTTAATAATCGGATATATTCGAAATCCGATCCGATATTTTGGATATCCGATGTTTCGAATATCTAGTTGGATCGGATATCCGTCAATGCACACCCCTAACCTCAGAGGATTATACATGATATTAACTCTCTATGTCGAGCTTACCTTTGGTCTAGAGTAGAAAAGTCATGTAGAGCACCCATTGCTTGGGATACAGTTTGTCTTCCTAAGCAAGAAGGTGGGTTGGGACTTAAGCAACTACAATGTTGGAATCAAGCTACACAAGGTAGGTTGATGTGGTGGTTGACGGAAATGAAACAGATTTTATGGGTCCAATGGGCATACTCTTACTATATTAAAGGCAGAGACATTTGGAATGTTAAACTTCCCTCAACGGCTTCTTGGAATCTCCGAAATCTCATGAACTCGAGGAGTAATTTCTAGGCATTATTTTAGGACCTGACAACTAGGAGAGCATGCAGTAAATGAGGTGATTATTACATATCTAAAGGCTATGAGCTTATCCGTAGAAAGGTAATGAAAGTCCTATGGTTCAACACTGTTTGGAATTTGTTGAGCCTACAGAGACATAAAATTCACCTTTGGCTTGTCATTCATGGTCGTTTGTTGACTCGAGACAAAATGATCATAATGGGTTTAAATACACCACAAAACTGTAGCCTATGCGAGGATGAAAATGAATCTCACCAGGTGGGGGAGTTTGACCACCAGCATGGGCAATCGACATGCAACACCACAATGGCAAGACAATTTACGATGGATGGAAAAAGGAGGAAGAGGTCCCATGCAAAGTCTAAAAACAAACTTTGAGGGCATTGTTTGCTGCCTGTACCTATCTGATTTGGATGGAAAGAAATGGTCGCACGTTAGAGGATACGAAGAGAACGCCTCAGCAGATTATCCGCGCCATTCCTATGGAGCTAGCAACGAAAGTGGAGTATCTGTCATCTAGCCTTTCTTTTAATCACTTGAAGAAATATGTTAATTGTTTGGTCTAGTCTATTTTATTTTTAAGTTTCTGAGTTTTATTGAGTTTTGGAGGCATGTACAGATTGACATACAATTAATAAAATTGCCACAGCTATTTACCGAAAATAATAATAATAATAATAATAATAATAAATTATTTTTTTATAATTTTATATTGATAAAAAAATTCATTATGCCCACTCTTAATTAATTCTGAGGTTTAGTTTTGTAATTAGTATAACACCGATCAAATTTTTAATTATCTATATTATATATTTGATTAGTTGATGGTGAATGTTTCAAATAGTGGATCTTATGAAAAAAGTGTGAGCCTTAACTGATGCAATAATTATAAAACTGACCTTCTCATATATTTTTTTTCAATAATTAACAATTAGTGTGTACTTTTCCTAAGTTCTATTTGAATCCTAAACCTCTAGAATAATAGAGAGTGCCTCATCCACTAAAGCACGAAGCCTTTTCACTGAATTAGTTTCATTGACGAATTATAACAAATTCTACCATGTTGAATATTGTGTATATTCAAGCCATCATTTGTCCTCTTTTATCCGAGTCCATGGTCTAATTTGCACACACAAAGTCTCTTAATCTAATATTCTATGTGATTCTCTCAATCAACTTCCCAACCCCTACTTTCTTTCAACATGCCAACGAATTGAGTACTCCTACCTATTATTCAAAATAAGGTTGTAAGTTAAATCGAGTCAAATATTTATAAGCTTAAGTTTGGTTTATATAACTAAACAAATAAATTAATGAGACAAAACGAGTTGAGCAAAGCTATAAATGTTAAACTTTTTCAATATCTAACTCAGCTCGTTTAATAAAAGAACCTAAAAGTTTAACTCATTTAATTAAACAAACGAGGCAAATCGATATTTTAATGAATCAAATAAAGTTAAATACCAAATTGGCTTAGCTTACTTACAGCATTTACCCAAAATCCAATAATAATAATAATAATACTATATTCATATCTATATCTAAATTCAGTAAATATCTTTTTTTTTCCTTATCCATATCCATTTACTCATCCATCAGGTAAAACTCATCAAATTTAAGATAAAATCATCCATTATTAGGACTAAATAAGTAGGATTTAACTATATTTTTACTTTTAATTTTTAAAAATATAATGACAAGTTATATAACCGAAGGAATATGTGTGTGTGTGTGTGTATGGTATAGATATAAATAGGGTTGACAATGAGTCCTAAATCACCTCATTTTGTATGGGTTTGGGTTCATAAATTTTAAATCTGAAGGACTTAGATTGAATCTAGATCCAGTAAATGAGTATGGATCTAGGTGTCAATAGTCTAAGATAAAGATCCAACCTGCAGTACTCATTTATTATATAGTATATGCATGTGTGTGTGTGTGTACATATATAAATATGTACATACAAACCAGAGCCCCAAGCTCAAACAACAAAAAGTAAAACACAGCAGAACCAAAAGGGAAAAACAAGACAGCTTCTGCTACTGATCGAAAACAAAAATAACCATAACAGAAATCCACCGGAGGGAGGAATAAGAAACCATCCCAACTGACACCCACGTGTACGGAATCCACGGATATATATGTGTGTATGTGTGGGTGTGGTAAAGTAAGGCCAGTAATCAACGCGCGCAATCAAAAGCCAACAATAGTAGTTTACTACTTTTTATCGGAGAAGAAAAAAGAATACTCAAGATTATTAATCAGAAAATTACAAAAAAGGAGGGGGATAATTAATAACCTGAATAACACCCTGAAATCATGACGCTTTTATCTATCGAAGGGTGATCCATTTTCCAGTTAGATTGCCCAGGAGCAGCGGTCGCACCAGGATCATGTTCATGTTGCATTCGAACAGCAGCAGGTTGAGGAGGACGATGATGCATAAGAAGCGATTTTTGATTCATATGGACCGACGTCGAATTTGCATTTCCAATAGGAGGAGTGTTCGGTGCTGCAGGAGGTTGACTTATCGGAGATGAGCTTTCTTCTTGTAGCCGCCGTAGTTCCTTTCGCAGACGGTCTCGATATTTCTGCAAATGCCATACGTATATGTGTATACGTGTGTGTACACGCGTGCATGCTGATCTTTTGTCAAAAACAAAAAGAAATAAAGAGAAGACGATTACCTGGAGGTGGCTGCCCACATGATCCCTAGTGAGACCGGGAACGTTCATTACTCCCAATATTTTTTGGGGAACGGCATCTATATATTAACATATAATATAAGATTAAGGTTATCTCATCGTATGTGTTTTGCGAACCAAGCAAGTTACAACATATACGTATGTCAAACCAAAGCTCAAGGGTGAAAACAATTAAAGGATTTACTAATAACGCCTCCTTACTAAAATAAGGGTAATGGTTGTAATGCGATGTCTATAACTAAATCATTTATAATTTTATATATTTACAATCATCTAATAGTGTTTGGGTTTAATTTATGTAGATGTGGAACCAAAACACTATTAGATTATTGTAAATAATTTGATTGTAAAGTTGATATTTTTTCCTATAAACATTGGATGCTATGTGGCTGATATTTTTCCTACCGGAATCATAAAAGCTTACGCGGCCTCAATCTAATACTTCATCTATCATATGGCATATAATGCTTAGGTTACTGAGGATAAAGATGGCAATAGATCGGATACGGATTAGATATTTCATATCTGTTATCTAAATATGATTACAAAACTTATACTTATATCTATACTCCAATTCGGTGGGGTATCTTTTTCCCTCCTCTATATCCATATTTATTTATCCATATCTATCTATATATTTTCTGAGGTAAAATTCATTGAGTTTAAAATAATAAATGTTCAGTATTAGAATTAGATACTTAGATTGTTAGAGTTTAATTGTATTTTAACTTTTAGCTTTACAAAAGATATAGAAGGATATATAAATAAAGAGTAAAAATATAATTTTATATCAGATAAATTGATGTAAATATATATACGAATATAAAAATATATGTGGATTTTAGGATTCCTTACCCATATCTATAACTAAATCCATCTAATATTTTTTTTACCCGTGAATATCTATTTATCCCTAAATATTTACACATTCAATGAATAAAGATTTTAGATAAAAGATGTATGATTGCATCCCTAACGGAGAATTTTTCTGGTCCTAAATTCTAGTATTGTATCATAAAGTTACTTATTTTAATCGAATAATAATAATAAAAGTAGTCCCCTACAAGACCTTTGTCAAATTTTACTCTTAATATTAGCACCTTAATCGCTCCCGGAATTCGGTGAAAAGGATGCTATACATAAGATCATGTCTTTATCCATCGATATTCAAGGAAGATGAAATTGTCATAAGATATTTACCTTACATTAATTTGATTACTTAATGACGATCCAAAATCAATGATTCAAACGAAGTAATCAATATGTATGAGTCCATCTAAAATATTAATACTATAAGTCCGTCGATCTGAACTACTTTTTTTTTTTTTAGTGAACCCAAGAAAAATACTTGATTTTCCTATTTCCTATTCTCTCAATTATATGATTCGTACGATTAAAAAAAAAAAAAAGAATACGCCAAGAATGTTGGGAAAGACTTATAAGGAAAATATAACTAACAAGAAGTAAATAAATAAATAAAAAGCGAGGGAGATAGTACCGGTGCTTCCCAATTGGTTAAAAGCAGCAACGAATTTTTTATGGAGATCGTCTGTCCAAACACAGCGTCGCTTTTTATTTGAAGAAGAAGACGACGGCGCTGCGGCATCATCAGGCACTGTTCCTCTTTTCTTGTTCTTCAACCAGCGGTGACCGCCGCAATTACCATCAGCGGCAGACGCTTCTTGTCTAAAACTAGCCGCCGCGGGTACTATCTTGTCCTCGTCGTCAGCAGCATTGTCCCGAGACAGTAATCCTTTTTCGCTTAACTCCATATTTTTTTCATCCGGCATTGTGAAATTGCGAGCGGCCGAGTACACAGAGGCGAGAGGCCAAGTAATCAGGTTTAAGCTGGGGAATCAAGAATTTTATGAAACACGAGAAATAAAATATGATGAGGTCGAACCGGAGAGAGAGAGAGAGATCGGATATATATGAGAAGAGGGGGTTGATGTTGACGCGCGATATCGAGCGTCAAGTCGTTGAAAATAGTAGTGGTATAGAAGTTCGTTGGACGTTCATCCTTGGGTATAGTCCAAGCCGGTAATATTTCTAGCATATGGCTCACACCCATTATTAAATTGCAATTTAGACTATTATTTTTTTAACTAGGTTGATTAAATATTTTTTTTCTAAATCAGTTAGGTTAATTTTTTAATTTAGCTTCAGTATTATACTATTTTTATCATAACTAACCCACAACCTAATTTTATGAAAAATTACTATATCTAAAATGATTGAGTATAATTAAAAACTTCAATTTAAAAACTAGCCTAATTAATACACATTAATATGATTGACCTAATTGGGATATAGTTTGTTGTATTAAATTTTAATATTGTATTTTTATTTTCTAAAGGAGCTAGTAAACGATGTGAATGACGTAAGAAGAAATTTCATGTTAAACCTACTTTATTCACTAACTTCACATGATGTGACATATTCTTTTGATCAATATTTGAAATTAATCATAATTTTTATCACAAATTACTATAAGTAATTTTTAATAAATTAATATCAAAATATATGCGTAGAAATGTTCATATGTATAATTTCATAATATATGCAGGGTAAATATTAATTAACAAAGCAAACATCTATTATTACTACTAAACAAAGGCCCTCTTTGATTATTTAAATAACCAATATACCTTTCTATCTCCTTGTGACTTATTCATCCACTTAAGGATGCAAAATGTAATATATATATATATATATATATATATATATATATATATATATATAGACACACACTTCTTTTTTCGTAAGTAAACAAAATATTTATTACTAACCAAAAGTGCATATTAAGTACATCGCTCAAAAGACATGTCACCCAAATATTATAATGTAACTAAACTTACTAACTTATTATAGAATTTACAATGACTCTTACTCTCAATATGACTCTTTAGCCATAGCACACTCATCTTTAAATACTAAAAATTTTTGTTTTTGAAACATCTACAGAAGCAAAATACAAAAATGACTTATGAAAAATGTGGAGTCATCATCAAATCTAACATAAGATAAATGTTCATCGTACGTCTCATTCTAGACAAAAAGATGAGTATCTAAAAACATAACACACAATAAATATAAAATATATATATATAGAGCACAAAATAAATCACATAAAAAGTGAGAAGGCTCACAGTTTACAATTTAATGTTGTACCAAGCCAACAAAATATGAACGGAAAGTACATAAAGAGGAACAACCAACAATAAGGGAAAATAACAGTACAAAAGATCATTTCGATCATGAAATACTAATAAAAGAGAATCCATAGGAAGCTCTACTCTCATACACCCCAAGCACAACGAAAGGAAACAACTATATATTAGTAATCCATGTAAACCTGCACAATGTCTCATATTCGTAGGATTAAGCATGTGACCAATTTAATGGACATATCAGTACTCATGTTCTCAGTAAACCAAGTAGCACCTTAGCGGCCCATGGTAAGCTCAAGGTAAAGCAATGCAGAGAATGCACATTTACAAACATGCAAGAGTTAGGAAATACTTAGAATCATAGCATACGAGGAATAGGGCATAATTGTATAGGAACATTAAATCGTAGAGAAAATAAATAACATAAACCTAGCATGGTTCGTGTTGTAGTCAAGCTTAACAAAAGGGTGCACGTGTACTAAGGATATTAGAAACCAACCCTTTTATTATCTTGTTCATTATGTGACCACATAACCATACTTATTTTTTTAGCAATGGACTAGATCATCCCACATAGTCTCTTAATATCCATAAAAGTCAAATTAAATAATCGAACATACATAAGTACAACTGAAGATGAGTAATAAATAATGGAAATAAATTCTAGCCAAAAACAAACTAACCCTCTTAGGTAACCAGCCTTTTGAGAATCAATACCCTCTTGTACATCAATAGCATTTAGAGTAGGAAAGGCGCCCAAGATCCCTAAGATCCCTCCCCAAGGCAAATGATAGTGAGAAACGCTTAAAGGTAAACTAGCATTTGGTATCTAATTAAAGATAAGACAATCTAGTCCTACCCTAGTGACCACCTATCTTTAAATCATTAGTTAGTGTTTTATTTAAAACAAATAATGTTGCACATAACAAGCCAAGTACACAATCCCACTAGCTCAACCAGTAGATGTCTAATATAATTCTAAGTTCCACTTTAAAATCCAATTTAGGGCACGAACATCAATGATTAGGCAATTCATCCCTAATTGCTTTTTATGGTGAAAAACAAACCATATAGGTTCAATTCCAAATATGATGGTGCTTCCTAGAGAAGCACAAACCACAAAACCATTCGGGCCAATTATTCAACCTTTTAATCAATTGGAAGTCTAGGTCAAACCTAGAGCTAAAGCCTAAAATAAGGTCAAGCAACAAAGGCAAAACCATAATATAATTAAGATGCTTCACAAAGCCATAGGTAGAGCCTAAAAATGTCAACGCAAATTTTAACATTTTAGAACATGGTTAACATATTCTTGACATGCAATCATGTTGAAGAAATTACTAGAAAAAAGGCTCATGCTATATTCCAAAGGAAACGAAAAAAAAAACATAATGTAGGGTGCTCAACAAAGGGATCGGTCGATTGGTGCCAACTTGCATCTCTTCTATGAGCTTTTGAACACTTCTAGCTCCACCAAAATAAATCTAAGATTATACCAACATGCTTGCACACTTGTTAACATCTCATAAAATAAATCTAGTATGTTGAGACCCTCATCATGCTTCCCACTTCATGGAATAACAAAATTCAACCAAATTCACAAAACTCGTGATATTATATGATTTCATGATGTTGAACATGCAATAATCTAAACATGTATAAGAATACCATCCATTCATTCAATATACCACAGACTGAAATTCATTCAATAATCTAAATTAGGTTTTGTTTATGAAATTAAACCTTTAGTTCAAAACATTTACACACTTCGATATTACACACACACCCCAAGGTTCATGCTTTCTCAAGAACTCACCAAAAATCATTCTTTTTCAACCAAGAAAAGTAAGAGTGGTTTACCTCATTTGCAAGCAAATCAAAACACCAAAGAGATGATAAATTCTTCCTCGAACTAGAAAAATTAAGAATTCTTGCATACCATTTAAGAACCAAGGAAAATTGGAAAATATTACCCTCTAACTCACAACCAACCATAAAATCTGAGAAATAGAAGAAGAAATAGAAATATTCAATGTTTTCCAAACTAAGATAAACCTAAGCAAAAAAAAGGATTTTAATACTCAACTTCTCTTAAGCCTGACCTCCCTTTGCTTAGATGAAACCAAAATAAATCTAGAAAAGGGATGAAAGGAGGTAAGTGTTATGATCTAGAAGAAGAAAATGATATAGGAACTTAGTGGGGTATTGAGGAAAAACTGAGGAGAGGATGGGAGAGCCAAAAAGCATAACTAAGGTTCAACACTTGAGAAATGAGAGGACAGTCAAGGGTGGTTGAATGAGGATCAATTCTAGGAAGTTAATACATAAATTTAGCTCTTATTCCCTCCAAAATCTAATATATAAAGTAAAAGTGACAGAGCATGAGTTTTAAGGAGCCCCTTTATCCAAAAATGGTGTATACAATGGGGTGCCTTGGTCCCCTAGGTCAACTATATCCTTCACAAAGAAAAGAAATGGCTGAAGGTGGTTGGAATCAGCTGGAATTATGTTTCACAAAGCCTATGCACGACAATGTACTCAAAAACCAAAACAGAGAGAAAAGGGGTGAACAAAACAAAGTAGATTATGTCATCATATCTCTTTTTTAAACCTCAAACCAATAAATCTATTATAAATTAGTAAGAATATATTAGAAAGACTCTTTAGTTTGTAATTCACATTAGCAAACTATTCATAATAATATGAAAAGGTTTCATAATCAAATGTGGAAGAATTAAGAAAAAATTAGATTGCAGGTGATCGCCTCAAGTACACCAATTTATTGGCACTAAAAGACCAATTGCTTGGGCTAGTAGTAAGAGGAGGAGGAGCAGGAGCAGGAGGCAGCAACTAGAGCAGGAGCAAGAGCAAGAGGAAGCAGGAGGAGGAGGAGTAGGAATAGGAGGAATAGGAGGAGTAGGAGTAGCAGCAAAAGGAGTAGGTGTAGTAATAGAAGGAGTAAGAGGAGAAACAACAGTAGGAGGAGGAGGAGGAGGAGGTGGTGGTGACGGCGACGGGGCAACTGTAGAAGCAGCAGTAGCAGTAGTGGTAGGAGTAGGAGTAGGAGCAGGAGGAGTAGGAGCAGGAACAGGAGTAGTAGTAGTAGTAGTAGTAGCAGTAGTAGTAGGAGGAGGAGTAGGAGGAGTAGTAGTAGTACCGGTAGCAGTAGCAGCAGTAGAAGACGTAGTAGTGGTAGTAGTAGTGGTAGTAGTCATGGAACTGGTAGTGGTAGTGGTGTTGGTAGTGATGGTAGTGGTAGTGTAGTGGTCATAGTAGTAGTAAGAGGAGGAGGAGGAGTGGTAGTGGTAGTGGCAATGGTAGTAGTAGTGGTGGTAGTAGTAGTAGCAGTAGTAGGAGGAGGAGGAGGAGGAGCAGTAGTAGGAGGAGTAGTAGGAGTAGTAGCAGAAGCAGTAGCAGGAGGAGGAGGAGAAGTAGTAGGAGGAGCAGGAGTAGGAGTAGGAGGAGGAGGAGGTGGAGGAGTAAGAGCAGTAGCAGCAATAGTAGTAATAGGAGCAGCAGCAGAAGTAGTAGCAATAACAGTAGCAATAGCAGGAGGAGGAGGAGGAGCAATAGTAGGAGGAGCAGTAGTAGAAGTAGGAGGAGGAGGAGGAGCAGCAGCAGCAACAACAGCAGTAGGAGCAATAGCGGCAACAGGAGCATTAGGAGGAGGAGGAATCGTGGTGGTGGTGGTGACGGTGGTAGAATAATTATTATTACTATTAATATAAATATAAAATTTATTATTGCAACTATAATATTTTATGTATATTACAATTGCAATTATATTAATATTTTTTAAAATTGAAACTAAAAAGTGGTCTGACATATATGTAAATATGTTAAAGTTTTTTTATTTTGTTTAAAAAAATAGAAATGAATTATCCTTAATTTTACATAATAAAAATATAAAATAATTATATGAAAATGATGCTAGAATAGTTTTTCTATATATAGAACTATATTAGTATGTTTTTAATATAAAAAGTTCTATGATGAAACATAAGCACGTCAATTGTGAAGCACAGGAGCAAATTAGTAAATAACAATAATGAAACATGGATAGTAATAGTAATAAAATATCAATCATAATAATAGTAAAATATGAAGGCAACTATAATGAAATATGAATGAAAGTATGATAAAAAAAAATATGAATATAATTATAGTAAAATATAACAAGTTAGTTTTATTTTTTTTTTAAATCACAAATATCAAAGGTGAAATATAATAGTGAAAGGTAGTAAAATATGAAGGTAATAGTGATGATAAATAAGTATAGCAATAGTAAAAATATATGTGCTAAAACTTGAATATAATTATGGTGAAACATGATAAGTTAGTTATTGAAAAAAAAAAGCATAATTAATATCGGTGAAATATAACAACTATAGTGTTATATTAAAACAACTATGGTAAAATATGAATATAATAGTGGTAAAATACAAAGATAATAGTGATGAAGTATAACATCATAGCAATGAAACATGTAGAAAATTATTATGAAACATGACAAGTAAGATTTTTAATAAAGAAAATTCACAACCAACAATAATAAAATATAATAACTATAGTGAAACATGGATGCTGACACGGTAAAATATGAAGGAAATAATAGTGAAATACAAGCACAATAGTTTTGAAAAATAAGTATAATAATGGTGAAATAAATTTCACAATTACACAGATTGTAAAATATAACTATAATTATATGAAACACAATACTTATAAGATGCACCGGCATGTATACAACTTCCACTTCAATAAAAAAGATGTTAACTTTAGTGTGCAAATAGTAATTACTCAGACATAAAAAGCAGAGTTTATAATTATCATATAGATATGTATAATCACCATAGTATCTAACATAATTACCATGTAGACGTACATAGTTACCATTATAACAAATATAATCATCATAAAAAATATAAATAATAAGAATAGTTGTAGGCATAATGAACAATATATATATATATAAGAACCATAATAGCACAATCTCTATAGAAATGAACGTCACCTAATAGTAGAAATAATTATCAAATAAATATACATGATCAACACATAAATTAACATAATCACCTTGAAAAATGGTGAAATTTTAGCACAAAAATAATAATATAAAAACATATTTTTTACTCAAGAAGTATAAAAATATGGATTTTTATTTATAGAAAATTTAAAATCATTATGGTATAATATTTTTATTTATTTGATAATCTAAATTAAATATAAAATAGTTTAAAAAAATACATGAAAAAATGGCGTCACTCGGACGTATGCAACATAGTCGGGTGTCGGCGAAAGGTATAACTATATTTTATACTATATGTTGTCCGTAGATGATGACTAGATAATAGGAACTCTATGACATGAACCAAATGTTTGGGATTATACCCATGCCGGCCGAGGACAACATTCTCTATCATATTACTTCTATTTAATTTATTATATATAATCTTTTTGTATATCTTCTTTTCTCTCACTTACTGGATACACTATAAAAACAAAAATGTTAATTTTAGCGTGTAAACAGTCATTTATGGAAAAAAAATGGCTTATAATCAACATATAGATATAAATTATCACCACAATAATTGATATATGTATGTATGTATGTATTTAATAAGCATAGTAGCCCGATAGAAATTGACGCCAAATTATGGTAGAAATAATCACCATATAAATATACATAATCATTATATAAGTCAATATAATCACCACATATATAAACAGATTCACCACTACAGATCATACAATCACCATAGAAATATACATAATAAGCATAGTAATTAATATAATCAACATACAAAAATATATAAGAACCACAACAGCATATATAACCCCTACATAAATTAATGATATATACTGATAGAAATAATCACTACATTCACCATATAAATTGACATAACCACCATAAAAAATGATAATTTTAGCACATAAATGGTAAAATAAAAATATATTTTTTTACATAAAAAGTATATCAATATATGTCTATATTTATAGAGAGAAAAAATCATGATCATTATGATATACATTTTTTTATTTGATAATATGAATTAAAGATAAGCTAATTTAAAAATAAATAAAGAAAGAAAGTGACATTAACCAGGTGTATCTAATAATTTGTTGAACTATACATAAGAAGCACCGTAACTAATATAATGAGTATAATAAAATATATAAGAATCACAGTAACATACATAATCCTTAATAAAATGGATGCCACATAATGTTACAAATAACTAGCATATCGATATATATAATTACTATATAAGTTGACATAATCACCTTAAAAATTATGAAATGTTAGCACAAAAATAGTATAATAAAAATATTTTTTTTCTTTTACATTAGAAGTATATTAATATGGATATTTATTTATGGAAGAGAGAAAAACCACGACATTATGATTTGATTTTTTTATTAGCACACATAATTCCTACATAAATAGATATCACATATAAGTAGAAATAATCATCGTATAAATATACATAATCATCATATAGATATACATCATCACTATATAAATTGACATAATCAACCTAGAAAATAGTAAAATTTTAGAATATAAATGATGAAATAAAAATACCTTTTTTTAATTGAAAGTACATCAAAATGCATCTCTATTTATAGAGGGAGCAAATCGTGATCCTTATAATATATACTTTTTATTTGATAATCTAAAACAATGATGAACTAGTTTTAAAAATACCTAAAATAAATAAATAAATAAAAATTGATATCACGCGAGTGTATGAAGTTGAAGATGCATACTTCCCGCAATTGTTACACCGTGATACTAGTAACATGGTGCTTCTTACATAGGGGACAATTTTGTAATTAATTATCAATAAATTTTATACTCAATGTCGAAGTTACGCCATCCTAACTCCCTCCTCCCCATTATTTGTCATTTTTGTCATATGCCTCGATGTGGTGCTAACAATTGTTCAATTCCATTTCTGCTTTTATGGATTACATAAGATAATTTAAAGCTCCCTTGTTTAATTTCTTTACCCAATATCTTATATCTGGAGTTCACTGAGTTTCTTGTTTCAAGACTTGCTCATATTTGTTCATATATTGTTAAATTTGAATTAGGCTCATTTTGATTTTGATTCTTTTGCTTCATTGGTTGAATCAATTAGGTGAAATTTTATAAGATTTTGATTTAAAGTTTCTTCTCACATTAGAGTTCTTCGTCCAGCTCTACTTGAGTTTCTGCTTTCTAGATCTCTCATTTCCCTAGCCTTTTTTATTAAGATTCCAATGATTTATCGTTGTTGCAATTTTCTGTGGTGGTTTTGAAGATCGTTCTCTTGAACATACTCAGGTACATCTTTAAGTGAACAATCATGTGCAGGCAGCACTAAGAGTTGATTTTAGATCTACTCTTAGACACAAAGGATACATGGGAGTGGAGGACAAATAGTCTATGGAGAGTATTGATGAAAAAAATGTGTATTTCCTTATATTATATGCACATTTATGGATAAAAAAATGTATATTCTTTGTATAAAATTTGTATTCAAAATATGTATGTTACCACTATAAGATGTGAATTTATACATATAAAATGTGTATTCACCACTATAAGATATGTTTTTTAAAATATAAAATTTCCTTTGCCGATAAAATATGTGGATTCACCTTTATAAGATATGTATTTATAGTCACAAATATTTATGAATTTTATAATATAATATGTGTATTCACTACTATAAGAGGTACACTCCAAGTCAATGCGATGTATATTTATCATGTAAACATGTACACTCTTTCTAATAAAATATGTATTTATAACACATATATTCATCCCTTTGTTGTTTTATGAGTAAAGGAAGTGTTACATCTAAAAGATTTGTAATTTGTTGGAATAAGATGTATATTTTGTTGGATAAGATGTGTATATTTATCATAGATGACACGCATTTATATCTCAAAGAGATGCATTTAAGATATGTATTTGTGTAGTAAATATGTATATTCTTTCCAATAATATGTGTATTTATAATATATCTATTTGTCTCCTAGTTATTTTATAAATAAAGGATATGCATTTATATCTAGATAATGTGTATTTTGTTGAATAGGATGTGCATTATTGCTAGGAAGAGGTTTATTTACATCTCAAATATATGTATTTTGATGGATAAAATGTGTATTATTTTAAAAGAATATTTAATAAATTTATAAAAAAATGCCACTATGTCCACCATATTCTTAGGGGATGTGTATTATTCAATAAAAATATGTATATTTACACGTAAAGATATGTATTTTATCCATCTTCTGCTTTATATTTAACACAACTTCAATTATATTACAAAATTGTCACTAGTAGGAGGAGGATGATTCCTGCTACTAGAAGTGGGGTGTAATTTGTGTACTCCAATGTGTATCTAATAATTTACCTTTAATTTTTGTTTTTTATCTTTCTTTTAGTTATATTTCAAATTTTATTATTCTTTTGCTTAATGTAATTCAGTTTTATTCAATTTATCTCATGTTTCTTAATCTTTGCATTTCAATCAATATTGTGTGCCATCTAAAACTTTCTTCGCCTGTTTAGCTATTTGAATTGCCTAGTGTTAACTAGGAATTTAGATTTTTTATGGTTATTGATCATCTAAATTAATTTTCTTGTTTTTTGTAAGTAATGTGCAATTTTATTACTTCCAAATAAGATGTGAAGTGCAGCAAGCGAGACTCTGACCACCTCGAGCTATTTATGTACATAACTAGCTTAGTATAAGAATTATGTGGAAACAAACTTTATACTATACTTGATATCTCTTTAATACTATTTTGAAGTATAATGCTTGGCAAATGCCTCTTATGGTGAAAAATCTATTTATTTCCTTCCTCACATATATGGTATGAAACTATGGCCAACATATATTTGATTAATTGAGTTCTACATTTTTGGTCCTCTTTCCTCTTTACACATCCAACACATCATTTTTTTCAAACTCAATGAGGTGAAGAGTACAACCAAGTGGCTCAAACAAGTTGTTCCAAACAGTTTGCACGTGAGTACATTCAAAATGTAAATGATGCATGTTCTCCGACTTCTCTTTGTGCAAGACACATTATTGATCATGTGTCACCCCATTTTCCCATTATATCATTTGTGAAGAGTCGTTCTTGAACAAAAATCCATATATGGAGTTGTTTCGTGGGTAAGATAACTAGTTTCCAAACAAATTGACACCAATCTACCTCCTCACCACTCGACCTGATTAAGTCATAAACCTTATATATGTTATATGTGTTGTTGTTAATAGTGAGCATACTTCAATTTCCTAAGGTTAAAATGTCAATAAAACTAGATCTCAACTTGTAATTTTTTCTTAATCACCATGACATTGCACCACTCTCAGCTAGGTCTCATATGCTTATGTTTTTTTTTACAAAATAACTACGAACCTAAGTAACCCACAAAACATCCTTATATTGTTGAGATTCCATAATAGTTGTCCTATAGTTGGTGTGTTCCAAGCTTCAAGGTCCATCAAACCTAAACAAGAGCAAACCTAAACAAGCCTAAACCACCCTCTTGTTTAGGTTTTCACGCTGACTCCCATGCAATTGGATATGTTCTTGTAATTGTGTATGTTCCTTACCACAAAAAAGGAACTGCATAAGGACATTATATCAATGATAATTTTCTTAGGGAGCAGGTATAACAGACTCCAATAAGCCTGGATACTAAATAATACTAACTTTACTAATTGTAAATATCCTACATAGCTTAAGAAATGGTTATTCCAAAGCTTAATAAGTAAGGTAAAATTGTCTAGAAAAACATACAACTCATTATTCTTCAACATTCTTCTAGTTAAAGGCAAACATGTATATCTGACTGGTGAATTGCCTTTAGGTATGTGCAACTCGGTTGTTAACTAGAGCTTAACTTCATCTAGTACCTTCCTTCCATAGTAAATAACACTTTTACCAACATTTAACTATAATATATAGAGCCTTAAGAAGATGGAAAAAACATCTATTTATGTTCTAAGTGATGGCACATCACATTGACCAAAAAAATCAAATCGCCTACAAAGAGGATAGAAACCAACTTCACATTCATGCACTTTGGATGAGGTTTGAAGTCTAGATAATCCCAAATTATCATCATAAGCCTCTTGAGGTACTCCAAGATGATAACAAAAAGGTATGGATAAAGTGAATCCCTTTGTCTCAAACCTTCATTAGCAGTGAAAGGATAGTGCAACACCCTATGTAACACTAGATAGTAGCTTGTTGAAGTCACACAAGCCATAATAAGGTTGATAACTATCAAGGGAAAGTTCAATGCTATTAGCATTTGTTTCAAAAATATCTAGTTAATTTAATTATAAGTCATCTTCGTGTCTAGCATTAGCATACAACTTGGAGATGAATTCTTAGTTTAATAGCCATTGACAAACTCCAAGATCATTAAGATATTGTCTCTTATGTGTCAAACTTTCACAAAAACTAGTTGGGATTCACCAATCACAACTCCAAAAGCATGTTGAATTTTGTTAGCCAACACCTTTTCTAGGACTTTGTAGATTGCATTATAACAAGAAATAAAACAACAATACCTAGGAGTTGCAACATTAGGAACTATTGTTAATAAATGAAGATATGTAACATTCAAAGACATGAGAAAAAAACTTCTGATGAAGAACTCCCTAATGGTATTCCATAAAGAGTCACATGTATTATGCCAAGTCCTTTAAAAAAATATAGGTATTATACCTATTAGGATCAGGAGCTTTGAAATTTCCCATACTACACAAAGGTATTCAAAAAATTATATCCCTTTTTAAAGTCGAGCTTTGAGCCTTGATTTAGTACTTCTTGAGAGAACACTCCTGATTGATTTGTCTCTACACCTTGGAGATCTTTATAAAAGTGTATAAATACACATACTATGTCATTAAGGGGGTCATAAAGCTTTCCTTGTGCATATTTAATAATAATAATAATAATTTTGTTAGCCTACCTTCTCTCCTTAACCATTGAGTAAAAGAGCTTAGTGTACCATCTCCAAGTTTTAGCCATATAATTCTAGACTTTTTTTTTAAAGAAAAATTTCATAGAAATAAAAAAATGTTGCAATTTTTTGAAAAATTTTTGATCTTAATTAATAGGATCTATGTCTAGTGCATGTTTTATTGAACATAAATCATCTTGTGCCTCTTAAACTCTCCTTGATATGCTCCCATACTTTTGGTTATTGAGTTGCATTAGTGGCATTTTCAAGTTCTTGAGCCTAAAATTTATATCTTCTAGCAAACTTCTTCTCCTTTAGTATTGGCATCTCACTTTGATAATGTTTTCAAACTTTGGATCATGTGCCCATGTGTTGTTAAAATGAAAATATTTTGGCCCTGCAGGTGACTCTACTTTAATGTGCACTACCATAGTTGCATGGTCATAAACTAGGAGGGAAAAAATGTGTCCTTGATGCATCAAAGCAGTATAAGAACAATTGATTTCTATAGGACTTGATCCAAATTACATGAAATTATATAATTTTGACCCTTACGAGTGAAAAATACTTGCATATAGGATATCTTACACTTGAAGTTCGTGCACACAATCTATAAAGCCCTCAAGTTCTTATCCATGTGTAAGGTGTTGAACCTTCTCAAAAGGATTGAGGATAACATCAAAATCTCCCATCAAAAGCTAAGGATAATTTGTGGTGTTCTGCTGTAAAGATCATTGTTGTAACAACCTAAAGTCTTAAGCTATATTCTAAGCATAAATCACAATAGGATTTAACACTTTTTCTTATATACCCTAATCATTAGAGCTAGCAAAAGTTGGCTCGACCCGTACAAAATCCAGCCTAACATGACCTGATAAATTCATCAACTCAACCTGACCCGACGCTAACCCGGCATGATGGTGACCCAAATATAAGTGACCCGACCCGAACCCAATCAATTATCAACACAAACTACCATCAACCTGGCTCGCTATTAACCCAACCCGACTCAACAAAATCAAATTCGATATTAACCAATTGTGATAATGAAAAACTAAACATGTCTTATTATTTATTTAAAACTTTTAAAAATATACTATTATTTAAATTTTACTTATTTTTCTTACCTTTATTATGAACTTACTTATTCACCAAAGATTTTTTAATTTTACAGATTTTTTATGCATAAAAACACAACATTAAAAAGTCATAATAATAAACAAATAGCAATTAATAAGACATTAGTAATCACATAATTACATAAAGTTAAAATTAATTCTTACCTACAAAGTTAATGAGTTAGATTAATTTTGGTGTTCAATGTCTGATTGACCTAAATCCTAAGTGATTCGATCCATGATTAGCTCGGCTCGAATCCAACCCGACCCATAAAACCTAAAAACATCTTATTCATCAAGTTAACCCAAACCTAAACCATAAAATTAACTCAAACACAAAATCATCCAAATACAAGCTTGTTCAGCCTAAACCAACCTAATAAGGATGTAAACGAAGCAGGTTTAGGACGGGTACACCCATACCCATACCCGTACCTGATAAGAAAATCATTACCCAAATTTGTACCTATGCCCCAAATGGGTATCCACTAACATATCCACATTTGTATTTGTTGGATATATGTTACCTGACACATAATTCATTTATCCAGTAATAGATATTATCCAAGGGATAAAGGTATTCAAAGTTAAACAAAATGATAATTTTAACCTTAATTTATACTATATTTTTTTTAAAGTAAGGTTAAAAGGGTTATTATATATATATGGTAAATGGGTATGGATATGGATATAGCTATGGGCACAGGTATAGATATGGATATCCCATACCCATATCTGTACCTAAACCCTATAGAAATTTTTTTCAACATCCATACCCTTTTAAGTATCTGATAGATAAAATCCATCGGGTTTCATGTAAAATGCGCCCCGTTTACATCCCTAGACCCAACATGACAAGATAAACTGAAATAATCTAAACCTGACCCAACTTAAAACCAAACTATCTCAACCCAAACCTAACCCGACCTGATAAATTAACCCGATACAACTTGGATTTACAATGACCCAAACCTGGACTCAACCCGACCCGACCTGAATAATAAGGTGACTCAAAATTATCCAAACCTAAAATGACCCAACTAGACCCACAACTGACCCTCAAAGAAAAATAACTAGTAAATAACTCGGCCCGAGAATGAATTAGCTTGAACCTAGCCCTATTACCACCTATACTTATCATGCATACCAAAAATTTCAATCTAACATACCTAGGCTTCCACCCTAACTACATTTTCCCATTGTGATGACAAGAGTAGTTATACTCACACTTCTAATCATGTAAAATTGAGGCATATGTTCTATTGGCTTTAATTTCTTTTAATTGGGTTTCTATCAAGCCTACGATATTCAAGTTATTCCCTAACACTAAATTACAAGCCTATTTTTTTCTTTTTAGGATGGCCCAACCCTCTCACATTCCAACAGCCAATGATCATGGTAAGTGAATATCCAAGGTAACACAATACTCCTCATAAACCATTTTCTTTCCCCTTAGCACTCGCATCCAACAGTGATAGTTGGTAGGGTAGGGCTTAAATATATTATGACCCTAGGAAAATATATTAAAAAAGACTCTCACATGCCAACATGTTTAATATTTATAAAAAAATAGCTAAAACACATTTTGTCAAAGAATATACAATGAAATATGGTTTAATTTTATTTTTTTAATTATATAATAATAGGAAAAAAATTTATGATAATTTACACCTTTTTCAAAAAAAATATGCATTTTAGGCATATTCTTTTTTCTATTTTTTAATTAGTAAAAATATTTTATTTATTTTCCACATATTTTTCATAAATACTACCTAATTAATTCATTATTGTTTATATCTATCAATGTTTAGATATCTCCAACTAATTAGGTACTACTCCATCCATTTATAAGGGAGGCACTAACTTTTTATTTCACGTATAGGACATTACATATAGTTATATAAAATCATTCATACATTATAAGTCAGTTCATTACACAAAATCCTATACTAAATTTTATTTATATAAAAATATGTGTGTATTATAAGTCTATACATTATATTCGTTAAAAAGTTGAAAATTATATTTTTTGAACCAAAGAAGATTTAAAAAGCTAAATACCAAACAAAGGAAATTTACTCTCTAGTGTTGCATTCAGCTACTATGGGGCATTTACCATAGGCACCAAAAATATGTTTTTTGTAACATGCATGGTGCTTGCATGCATATATAGTAGATTAAAGACTGCTTATAAATGAGGTAAATAAGGTGGATAAAATACAATGATGGTTATCACATATAGTAGATTAAAGATTGCTTATAAGTGAGCTAAATGAGGGGGTTAAAATACAATGATGATCATCAGACTCAAACACAAGTATCTGTTTCTAAAATAATTGCCACATCTATTTATGCTATAAAACCTCACATATTCAAGAATTTTATAACACAGACACACTTAAAATTATTTAGGGTCCTCTTAATTTTTCAAGGCCTTAGGCCTGGGCCTACCATGCCTGGACCTAAGGTCAATTATGATAATTGGAGTCTAGTAAATTAGCTTCAATTTCAACACCATCAAGGCAAGTTGATGCTTTATCAAATGTTGGTTTCTTTTTCAAATATCTCTATGCATATTGATGAGTAGGCATTATTCCTCTAATAACTGATTCTCCAGTAATAAATTTCTTCCTCCTATCATAAACTATAACCTAATCCTTCTTCATCTTACTTCTATTGAACCCTTCATAGAGCATTAGTTATTAAGATATCCTTGTTTATTACATACCAAGAAAAATATAGGCTTCTATTCATACTCCAAATGTTACTTCAATGGTCCCTTATTAGGAATATTGACCATGAAAAAGTCCATGAGTTCTCTATGCACGTCCACATCCACTATAACCCTTGAATAGGAAATATATTCCTTGTTTCCACAGATCCTATCCATAGCAATAGGCTTCCCTATGTATCTTTTGATCTTACTAATTGAAAAGACATATCACTTTTGAAAAGAGAGATTAGGCAGTTGAATCCATGTATTCATGAATTAGCATTCTTGTGGGTTGAAGACAGAATCCTCATGTGATTGTTTCATCATCAATGGATGTTCTAATATGGTCAAATAGGGTTTTTGTACTACTTGTTGGCAATCTTCTTCATACTGAAACTGAAACACAAAATAGCCCTCTTCATGGGATAAAACCCTAGGTCATACAACATATACCCAATGAGTTTTCATATAATATAGGATTTGTGAAACGATAGGTTTAGATCCAAAAATATACCCAATTAGAGTATTATCACCACTTTTTTGCCTCCATTTCAATGTCACGCATATCTAATGTTGCCACAAAATTTCCATTAACAATATCTACAGCTTCATAATGAAATTTTACCATGTAATTAGGATTATGATTTTGAAATCATTTTTCTTTCTATGATGTTTCGTTATGAGACTAAGAGTTAGCATCAACATCCATAATATTCATAGGCTTTGCCACTTGATTCTCTACACTGTCATACACAACCACTAGATTCACAAAGTTATCTATCGAATTATCTCTAATATTAGGGGTAAGAACATCTTTGTTGTTCTCGTTCAACCTATCAACAATCACATATGCATGGGGTGATGAATGAAGGGTAATGGTTGAGATCTATTTCGCAGTGTTTGTAATACCCCCAAAATTTACTACTGAAAAATTTTGTTTTGATAAAAAGGTTTAACATAAGTAGGGTAACAAAACTATAAATTCTGGGGATATTACCGCCACACTTAGTACCAAACTAGTTCACTCCTACCGTTCTAGTACTAAGTGCTAAGGCTGAACAGGATTAACACCAAACACAAGTCATTAATTAAAAATGAGAATTCATGAAAGGACTCATTCATAACCATACAGAAATTAGAGTGCGGTTTAAGAATTACAACCCAAGGAGTAAGCAACTAAAGTTTTCCAAAAACATAAAATATCGTGCAACATGACATAACTAGAATAAAAAGACACATGGTAAAATAAAAGGAAAGATAGAGTCCGGCCGAGTTACTCTCAATCCCTAGGTTTCAGCCCCACCCGATGCCTCGTAAGTGTCATAAGTATCAAAGACGTCATCTCCTACCTGCACAAACTCATATGGGTCTTCTGCTCATAGGAATGAGTAGCACCCATGAAACGAGTGGTCAATACACTACGTACTGAGAAAGGTAACCATGCACTAAGGCCAACACATAAGAGTACATAGTACAATCATGATAATATGACAGCATACAATCTCTCTGATAAATAAAGGCCAAGCTACAATCCGGATAAACTGATTATTTAATCTCTGCATAGTACTCATTTCACACCATACTTTTTATCAATCCATGCGAATACGGGAACCCCACTATTATAGCCGGTGGATTGATCACTTATAGGGCAGAGCGCACCTGACCACTATTATATACCGATGGATCGGTCTGGCCACTACTCTCATGATGTTTCACTGTAAGTACTTAGTGTATTTTATGTGTCTTATCAAACTTAGGGTTTGGTTCATTGAGCTTAGGATCCCCCACTATTATAGCAGGTGGATCCGTCACTTATAGGGCAGAATGCACCTGACCACTATTATATGCTGGTGGATCAGTCTCCAAGGCACCCCGGTACCTACCATTCTCACCTCATACTCCACTTACCCTCATTCATTTTCCTTTTTCCACCCTCTCAAATTAGGGTTTCCTCCCAAACCCTAGCTCAATTTCCTATGCACCCTTATACTGTCTTACATATTATTTTTCATCCAAAGCCTCCAATCACTCGAACAACTCCTCCATTACCTTTCTCACACACCAAGGTAACTTTCCATACGTAAAGTTCACCCCCATGCGGACTCTATCCATCCCATGCAAACCCTCAAATTTTTTCATACAAAACCCTAGTTTCTCCCATGCAAACCCTAGATTTTCCCATACAAACCCTAGATTCTCCCATGCAAAGTTCATCCACTTTATTTTGCTTAAGGTCTCATTTTATTCTTCCTCTCATGGATCATGGGATGTTTGGGTCAATCTCACATTCCTTGGTTAATTTATTTCCCCTTAGCCAACTTACTTCCCCTTGGTCCACTTACTTAACCATTTTTATTTTTCATCCTTCCACCTCATATCACTACATTAATTATCCTAGCATGCATGTCCTAAAAGGGCCATATCATATCATATCACCATTCATAGCACAAACATATTGTACACATGCCATAAGCGAATACAAAAGCATACCTCAACTCCAAACTACGCTACACATAAAACAGTTATAACAATAGCACAAGATATACAATATATCTTTATACATGGCATCCAAGGCATATAAAAACACATAGCACACATAAGGCCTTAGCTATACCCTTACCTAATACAACACCGGTCTTAGAGTATGCTCCTATGCCTCATTAGGATTTTAACTGTTTTCACCTATAAGAGGGAAAAACTAAGGATTAGTTTTCCTCCTACCAAAAATACTATTATTTCCTATTTTAGTCTAATATTATGGTTACTATTATTAAAGGGAGTTTTACAAGTGAAAACTAGGATTTTTATCCTCAAGTTAGCCTACTAGATATTACTAGTCAAAATAGATTTATGTTAATATTTATAGCTATATTTATATTATTAAACCTAATAGCTTTATTTCTTCTAATAATAGTACTAATACTAGTTATAGTAAAAATAGTGATATTAATAATAATAGTAATACTAATGCTCCTAGTAATAGAAACCCTATTATTTTTAAGGCTAAGGCTAATAATAGTGTTAGGGATAAAATAATACTATAACAATAGTAATACCAACAAAGTACTAATATTGCTAAAGATAATAATGATAATAGGTATATTTGAAATAATAATAATATAAGAGTTTGAATGTTTTTATCACAATAATAATAGTAACAACAACGATAACAATAATAATAGTAATAATAATATTACTATAGTAACAATGTTGATAATAAAAGCATTAGGAATAATATTAGCAATATTAAATAATAATTATTAATAATATTAAGGCTTGAGTGTTCTTCTTCTATAGTAACAAAATGATAATATGCCAACTTCGATTTCAATAACATTAATAATAATAATAACAACAACAATAATATTAAGAATAATACTAATAGTTAATAATAATAAAAATGGTATAGTAATATAAGGGTTCAAATATTTACCATAATAATAAAAGTAATAATAATAGGCCAAAGTTAGCATTAATAATAATAAAAGTAAAAATAATACAAATTATAATCATAATAACACTAAAGTTGTAGACCATTAATAATAATACTAGTTGGGAAAATTCTTAAGTAAGGTTAAGTGACAATAATAATAATAACGATGATGATGATGATGATAATAATGATAATAATAATATTATTATTATTATTATAAATAATACCATTAATATTATTAAAAATAACTAATACTTGTATAAAATGGGTTTAGGGGTTGGAGGTGGTGGAAGGAGAAGAAAGGAGAATGAGAGGGAGGAAGGGAAAAAGGTGGGTAGGGGAGAGTTTGCAGGTGTTTTTGGGAGGCGTGAGGTGTGGTGGTCATGGCAAAAATGGTGGAGGACGGTAGTGCAAAGGGCGGCGGGGGTTGAGGAGGGGCTCATTGGGAGGCAACTTTGCACGGCTGGGGTGGCTCGTGCAAGGAAAATCAAGGGAGGATGGGGGTTTAGTTAAGTAGAGGGTGACGCAAGGGACGGTTTTATGGGTAGTTCGGCCGGCGGTGACGGAATGCTCGTTTGATGGGGCGGTAGTGAGAAGGGGTAAATTTATGGATTTCAAAATCAAAAACCCAATTAAGGTTGCCTATGGGGTATTTGTAGGGTAATTAGGTGGGAAATGACAAGGGGAAGAAGACAAGAGGGGTGCAGGTGCCAGGCATGCCGGCCGATGGTAGCAGTCGACGTGGTTCTGCCATGGCAGGGCAGTGAGGTCGAGGGAAGAGGAAAAGGGTAAGGGGTAGGGCACTCGAGAGAGGGGAAGGGGTTGGTTGGGGTCAAAATAGCGAAAGAAAGCGATGGGAGAGGGAGGGAAGGACGACACGCAGTGGTGGTAGCCGGCGGAAGGTAGGGTTGCAGCGCCTCGGTCCTGCCCGCGCCTTGGGGAAGAAGAAGAGACAGGACCGGGAGGTCCAGGGAGGAAGAAAGAAGAAAAGAAAAAAAAGGAAGAAAACCGAACTGGCCAAGAAAGAAAGGAAAAAAAGAGGGGAGGTGTAGCGCAGGCCTGGGCCACGAAGGAGGAGGGGAAGAGAGATGGGCCGCGCGGGGTGGGGCTGGCTCAGGTCAGCGGGAGAAGGAAAAAAAAGAAAAGGAGAAAGAGAGAAAGAAAAGAAAAAGGGAAAGAGGAATAAAAAGAAAAGAAAAACAAAAAATAGGTGGTTGGGGTATTTTGGTGTTTTGGGTTATTTAAAATAATAATATGTAGAAAATAATAACTAAGTCCTTTTTTGATTTATTTGGGCTATTTTTGAATAATTTTCCAAATTTCATTTTAATTAGCAACACTCCCTAATTTTTCCTAATTAAATTATTTATCATTTTTCTCTTGATTTTCCCTAACTAACTCCCTTATATTTTAATAAAATAAGTTATTTAATTAATTTTTCTAATAAATCCTTATTTAGCCATAATTTCTAAATTTAGGGTTTTGGGGTATTTCAGTATCCCAATCAATTCTCGACAACATCTTCATTAGCGTCTATACCTTCTTCCATCAAGACATAGATGAGAGGTTACAGAGTTTTCTCTGCACTATTTTACCTCTTGTGCTACTTGATTTTATTTTTGTTCCTAATTATTGAATTAATTTTTGTTATTGATTTAAAAAAATCTAATACTATATAATTCATAGTAGTATGGTCATATAGCAAAATAATTTACTTCAATCTAGGAAGGGTTTCCCTAATACTTATACATACATGTGTTTTATCAATATTTTACTTTCTATTTACTCATTATTATATCTCATTTTTTTAGCTCAACTAATGCAAGTATGTAACTTTTTACGGTACATAAGGACATTCACCAAGTGGATTTAATGATAATTGATAAGCCCTGATTTTATTTTATTTTAAGGGCTATCAAGAGGACTTTAGAAATTTACTTATAATAATGATTAGTTATAGAAGTTGATTTTATTGGTTTGTTATCTATATACTAATAGTATTCAAATGATTTCAAATAAAATTGTTACCTAAACATTAGTATTTAATGTAAATCTATTAATTTCTCTTCAATTCTACTTTCAAATTTTAATTAGTAATTTCTCTTTAATTGTGTTTTCATTATGTTGATTTTGTTCCATTGTATCATTATTCATGTAGAGTGTACAGAGGTAGTTTTAATAGGGTGTGTTGTGTTTTTCCTCCTTGATGGTGGTCTGAGATGAATTATATGATGGAGCTTGAAAATCAATATTCATGGTATATGCAGCTTGTGGTGAAGCTTCAAGAAGTTGTGCATAGGTTTCCAATTGAATGGAGAGATATAAAAGAACCATGGCTTAGGTGTGTGGGTGTGTTCCTCTATCCACAGAAAACATGGGTGTGATTGGAAACATGATCCAATTGTGTTTAGTGTGATTTGGGAGTGTTTTTATCCAAAATTAAAAAGAGAAGACTACACAACAAACCTGGACAGGGGTGTTTCATACCACGATTATGGTTTAAGAAATATGGTATGTGTTTATCAACATGAGGGGTGTTTTTTTCCCTAGCATATTGTTTTAGACTGCCTCCATCTTGTTTACTACGTACATTATATAAATTCATTATATTTTTTATTTCAATAGTCATGAACATATAGAAAAAAAATAATAGTTGTAGAGAGAATAAAGAATGAATTAAAGATTTAGATCGTATTGATCTTAATACCTATTATAATCCAACAAATTCACCAATAAAATTCCTAGCCCAAGTTATGGATTAAGTAATTTGTTGAAGCACGTACAAAAATTGTGTAATTTTCTACTTCATTTTCTTTATTTATTGCTCTTCTTTGCTCGATGATTGAATATCACAATATTTGGTATCAAAGCTAGGTTGATTGAATCGGGAGCAATTAAAAATGGAAGATAGGATGACCAATATGGATAAGTTTGATGGTTATTATTTTGCATTCTAGAAAACTCATATTGAGAGTTCTCTAAATTATAAGTCTCTTCATCAAATCTTTGAAGGTAAGAAGAAAGATATGATGGACAAGGAAAGATGGGATACTTTAGATAAGAAGACTCTAAGTGTAACACTCCAAAATTTTGTAAGCCTTTTCTTTTAGATATTTAGCATTTAATTCAAGCTTAACTCTAAAACTTAGCTTAATTACCTTTTTTAACCCTTAAAATTTAACCTAAATCGTTTTTTAAATATTTTACCCTAATTATTTTCTTCTTCTTTTTCCTTTTTCGTATACCATCCTTTAATCATTTATTTTTTTCCTATTTGATTTTCTAACTAGATACCTTAACCTAACCAAACTAAACCTAAAGCAAACTAAGCCTAATTTAACACTCTACATATGCCCTTTTTCTCCCCTATGCAACCACTACCTTTTCCTAACCCATGTACACACTCCCCTACCTTCCCTATTTTTCTCTTCCACAAACTATCCCTCACATCTCCCCTACCTTTCACGCAACCTCTTCCCCCTACCATTTTCTCCATTGGCTTTTGCTTGGATGGCCCAAACACCCTCTATTTTTTTTCCTTGCTTCACATCACCACCAATCATTATTCTCCCCCCCCCCATATGGTTTGTGATCTTCTATGTTCCCCTTTCCAACCCCTATTTTTCCTCTTGGCCAAAACTTTCAATCTCCCCTCAACTTTACGCACTACTACCATCACCTAGCTTCACCATTTTCTTTATCGCCTAGCATCAACTCACCCTTTTCATTATTCCTTCATGTCTTGGCCATTTGCAGTACATATCACCATCCATCCTCATCGAGCCATCACTAAAACCATAACCATCATAACATATTTCTCCCTCTTATGTAGAAACATCACCTCCGCCGCCAACCTCACGGTGCCTAACCCCGTGTAGTTTCACCACCTCATGCTCCCTCTATTATGTTACATGCAACCTCATGCTTCCCCAACCCTCATTCATGCAAGACTAGCACAACCCCACCTTTCAAGTGTTGCTGAGGATAGACTACTTCATTATTTTAGTGTCGTATGCTCATGCTACTTCAATTAATCTTGTGACGTGCAACTTTGATCTCCACTCCTCCAAACCTCATCCCTTCTTCCTTCTTTTTTTATTTCCCTTTTCCCAAGATTTTTCCTCTTATTCATAGCCATATTTGCCAATAATAACCCATCTTCCCTTGGTTTTTCTTAATGTAACTTCCCTAGCAACCCACTCTACCCACCACCTTGTTCTATCATTCCCTCATGCACCTTTGTCCCTACAATGTGCCAATCTTATGAAACCTATCCCTTGTTGCATGAGTGGCTCATGTTTAGCAAAATTTTATAGGTGTGGAGTTATTAAGTATTTTTCTTACATAATCATGCTTAGATTTTTCAATACTATTATGTTATTAGTTGTTTAGTTGTTAATGTTTTTTGTCATTTTTAATCTAGATAAAGAAATAGGATTACTATAGGATAGGAATTTATATTAGGTTACTTATAGTTGTGCTTTTTGCTAAAAATCAAGTAATCCATATGACTTACTAAAATGTTAAATATCTCATGATAGTATATTAGGGTTTTGATGTGCTAAGTTGTAACTATTATCCTAAGCATGCCTTGTTAGGTTGTATTTATTTTTCTATGTATGTTAGCATGAATTATGTATAATAGAGCATGGTAAATTGTTTATAGTATTATTATGTATACAAAAGCATGCTAGAATGGGTTTAGTATCATAAATAAATTATGTATGATATATACATATAATATGATAAGCAGAGTTGTTTAGCATACTTTTGCATTTTTATTATCATTATATGCCCTAAAGGTGATTTGGTCTTTTAAATCTTACCGTGTTATTTATTTTAATATATATACCTAATGTGTATTATGTAATATCAAATATGTAAGTATGTGATTTGATAATTTAGAAATGTATGTTAGGACTTTATATAATAAATCATGTATAGGGGTAAAATAGTCAATTACTAGGTTCACTAACTTATCCATATGCTAAAATATTTTAATTATTATATTTTATCCTTTTATGATAAATGATTAAATGTAATGAACCTAGAATTCAAAATGGACAATAGCATAGTAATTATGGTCTCAAAGGCATTTTGGTCATTTATGACATAATGCTTCTAAATGTGAATAACTGGACTTTGGTTAACCTTAGTGTTGAATTTTACCATTAACCTTAAGGTTTAATTGAATAATTAAAAGTAAACAAAAAATATTTAAGGAAATTGGTTTTTATTTGTGTATTATATGGTATCTTTAATCACAAAATAAAGTGATGATATTTAAAGTGGAAGACCTTGAGATTTGATAATGGTTTACTCTCTAAGGTTATCCACCTTAGAGATGAGGTAGGAGTCTTTGTTTTTTATTGGTTTCACCAGCATGCCTTAGTGCCCTAGTAAAACTATAGTCCACTCTATAGCTGACCTATAGGTGTTATGGGGGTTTCAAATCTTAAGGATTAAGTGACCTAGTTTGGAGGGTATTTTGTTGTCTTTAGTGTGTTAGTTTGACCGATGTACTTTACACATCTTCAAGTTGGCTCTTTTATCCCCTCGAATTAATACAATGGAAGTAAAAATCATTTGGTTTGAAATGATTTTGGATTAGAGAGTCAATAGTTGCTTGTGTGCCCTACCTATGGTTCGATAGTTTCCTTTCTGCCCTACTTTGATTATTGATATAGATTATGTTGATATGATGTTTACAAAGACATTAATACTTGAAGTGAAAGATCATGTGAGTCAGGACTTAGTTATACATATTTGTTCCACCAGAAGATAATAGTAGTTATAAGCGTTCGACCTTACAAGTTTTACTTGTCTATTCCACCAAAAGAGAATAGTGGTTAGAAGTGTATTACCTTAAAATTTATACCAATCTATTCCAATGGATAAGAATAGTGTTTAAGAGTGTGTTGCCCTGGGAGTTATGTTTGCCCATTCCATCAGAGAAAGATAGTGAGGTCTCCAAACTCAACATATTTAAATAATTAGAATGGTCATAATCACTTATTGAATTGGTATGTGGTTAAGAGTAATAGTATATTGAGAACATAATATTGGTAATGGTTATGATATGGAATGTACTATCATTCTCACTATCGCATGTGTAATTTAATGTGTTTATGTTATAATTCTCTTATAATACATATACATTCTATGAGCTCCATGCGAGATTTGCATGCTTAATATTATATAGTGGATTACTCAATATTATTGTACTAATGGGTTTAGTTTCAAGGTCCCCTACCTATTCAATGGAAAATTGTGACTCTATAGGAATATTTGATGTATTCATTGATTCAATATTTCCATTTTATTGCTTGAAGTAAGTGTGATTGGGTTTGCTTTAGAGTATTATTATTTCAAATTTCTTTCTCTCTTTGGACTTTTACGTTATCTATTTTCATTTTATCTATTATCTTCTCTCTATATGGTATCTTGTAACATGGTGGGATCAAGTGAATCACACACTTTATTCCTAGGTATAAGGTTACTTTTGCCTTACATCTAATGTAGATTAGTTATAGGGAGTACCTCTTTTATGTTGGATGCGGCATAGCACCTCTATGTTTTATGTTTTGGCTTCCGCAACTTGTTGCAAAGGTTTTAGTTCAAAAATTTTGGGTGTGTTACACTAAGTGTAATCCAATTAAGTTTTGCTCAGAATGTTGCAATCAAAATCATGGATTAGAAAATGACTGCAGGTGTGATGAAAAAACTTGTAAACACGTATAAAAGACCCACTATAATGAATAAGCTATTTTTTATGAGTAAATTATTTCGTCTAGAGACGTTTGTTGGTGCCTCTATTTTATATCAAATGATTTTTGTTGATATATTTTTTAATAATGAAGTAAAAGCCTTGATCTTCTTATCTTCTCTACCAAAAAGTTTGGATACTACTATTATTGCAATTAGTAGTTTCCATAGTCAAACTAAGTTGAAGTTCGAGATCTTATCCTTGCAAATTTATTCATATAAATGAATTAGGGTAAGAAATTGCAAGTAATTCTCTAAATTTTGTTGGCAGAGGAAAAAATAGTAATAAAGGTATCATAAATTGTGGTAGATCTAAGTACAAATGAAATTTCAAAAGATTTAGTCAAGAAACTTGATGGAATTGTGGTAAAGAAACACTAGCATTACGAGGATTATAGTGATAGTTAAAGGTGAGCATAATATAGTTCAAATCGTAAACCAAACCATAATTTGAAGTTTTGGTTTGTTTTATAGTTTAAAAACTTAAGGTTTGGTTTACAATTGTTTTTAAATGGTTTGATTATAGTTTCAAAGATTAAATTACACCTTATAAACTAAAAAATTTTGTGTGTGTGTGTGTAGTATTGGTAATATCACCATCAAATGGGTATTAATTCATGTAATTCTAGCTAAAATATTTATGTTATATGTATTCATCATGAATCCATTATTATAATGAGAATTTTCTTTTCCCTTTATCTCTAAAATTATTTATGTTTACTTTGCTTTGTTAATTGCATACATCAAGTGTTTTAAAAAGCTGTTTAAAAAAAGGTATTCTATGATTTGTGTTTTAGTTAATTCTGTTTATGTTCTTTTTTTCTTACAATTACAAATTTAGATCATATAAAAATAGTATTTTTATATACATACAATGATATCTATAGAAGTTTTAGCACGGTAGATATTACAATAAAAATGACACTTTAAAATTAAAGTTTAGTATTGATTTTTATTAGCTATAATTTTTGTAGGAATATTAAAGTAATTTAGTTAATTAATTGATTTTTGATATTTAATAGCCAAAAATCATAATTCGAACCAAATAAAATCATAAACGATTAATCTGATTTGGTTTGGACCATTTAAAAATTGGTTTGGTTTGGTTTGAGATTTATCCAAAATGCAAAAATATGGTTCGGTTTGAAGTTGAAACCAACCAAAACCAAATTGTGTTCTCCCTTGATAATTCAACATATCATGTGAATGATTATGATGCTTTGATTTGTAGTACAGAAATTTTATTGGATTCATGGATATTATATTCTAGAGCTTCATTCCTATGGTAGTAGGAACCTATTTTAGAATTTGTCTTCAAAATAATGTGGGAAGGTATATCTTGTAAATAACAAGTGCATAGAGATTGTTGATAAGGGTGATGTGATGATTAAGACTCTCATTAGGTGCAAGTGAGAGCTTAAATATGTCAAATTACTCACAGGATTGAAAAAGAATCTAATATATGTTGGTCAATTAGATAGATGTCAAAATACCACATTTGGGGAGAGTTCTTGGAAAATCATGAAGGGTGTTTATGAAAATAACATGAGAATCTAAGATAGGGACTTTTTAGTCCATAGTTGGGTTAAAGATGATGGTAGTTATGACTAATGAACTAATTTTCTCAAAATTATGGTATTGTAGGGTTGGTCACATGAGTGAATAACGAATGAAAATTCTAGCTTCAAAAGGTAATCTACTTGATCTAAAGAATGTTGATTTTAATCTTTGTGAGAGTTGTGTTTACAGCAATCAAAAGAGGGTTAGCTTCACAAATATGAGGAGATAGTCTAAGGTATAATATTAAAGATAGTGCACACAAATGTGTAGGTGCCTGCGCCAATACCATAAGTTGGATGCTCCAAGAATTATGTCATCTTCATTGATAGTTGCAACCAAAAGGCATTTGTCTACTTGGGGAAAGGAAAGTTAGATGTTTTTAAAATTTTCAAAATGTCGAAGGCTGAGGTTGAGAATAAGGTTGAAGCTTAAGTTCCTCAAGTTAATAGGATTGAGTTAACAATATAATTGTTTAGAAATTTGTTATTGATAATAGGATCAAGTAGTTAAAGAATGTTATTAGGAAACCATGTTAGAATGAAGTTGTTGAAAGTATAAATAGGGACTTAAATGATAATGTTAGGAGCATGAGGCTACTCTTAGGATTACCAAAGCAATTTTAGGTTGATGATGTGAGGATTGTTGCCTATTGGATAAATAGGGGCCTTGGTACTACATAATAATAGAATATTAGAGGAGGTGTGGTTATAAAAGAATGTAAACTTCTCTCATAGAAGAACCTTTGGCTATGTATTGTATGTGCATGTCAATCTTGAGAGTAGGGGTAAGTTTAGTCCTAAGTTAATTAAATTTTAATTTAATGGTTTTGGTGTTGGTGAGTTTTATTATAAATGATGGGATGATGTGCATAAAAGTGTAATAAGGCATTTTAATATTATGTTTGATGAGCCTATGTTATATAATGATAGGAATGATGGTTCAAATTCCATTCAAGTCAAACTAGTTGATCCAATTAATTGTGTTGAAACTACTGGTGACTCTAAGGAGACTACTATTGACCATGAGCGATCTAAAAGGGGTGTAATACCTAATCTTGTTATTTATGCTACAACATTTTGTAGGTTAACTAAGAGTGATAAAAAAAATAAGCACCTGTAAAAGTATTCTCCTACATTAAATTATTTATTGTTGGTTAATGCTTGTGAACCAGATTCTTTTCAGGATGTTGTGTAGGTGGAGGATTCATTTAAGTGGGATCAAGACATGAATGATGAGATTAACTCCCTAGAAATAATGGAATTTATTAATCGACTAAATAGTCAGCTGGGAAGAAAGCAATACTCAACAAATGGTTGTATCTTACTAAGATGGAAATTGGTGGTACCAAGAGGTGCAAGGCAAGGTTAGTGGTTAAGGGGTATTTATAGAATAAGGATATTTATTAAAATTGAGTTATTTTCTCCTCTGGTGAAGATGACTAATATCAAAATGTTGTCAATTATTGTGGCTTCTAAGAATTTACATTTAAAATATATAGATGTGAACACAATTCTCTTACATGGAGATTTAGATGAAGAGCTAAACATGCACCAACCATATGGATATAACATTCCATATCATAAGGTCTTAGTTTTTAAGCTCAAGAAGAGATTTTATGGACTAATGAATATGCCAAGACAGTGGTACTTGAATTTAGATGCATTTATGAATTTGAGTAATTTTTAAAGAAAAGAGTAGGACTATTAATGATAAATCAAGAGGTCTAAGGGATATTTTATCATCTTATTGTTATATGAAAATGACACATGAATTATAGGTAATAGCATGAAAACCATTGAGGACTTAGAGAAGAAATTGTCGTAAAATTTTGAAATGAAGGACTTAGGTCTTAGAAAGTATATATTTAGCATGAGGGTTTCAAGGTATGATTTAAAGGGACCATGAAATCATTTAAAAGTGATTACATTGAGAAGGCGCTTTGTTGGTTTAATGTTCACGACACAAATCTAAGGAACGTCCTAATGGGAAGGCATTTCAAGTTGCCAAAGTTATATTCTCTGAAGATAGCAGAAGAGCGGGAATGCATGGAGATAGTTCCTTACGCATCTGTAGCTAGAAGTTTCAAGTATAAAATGGGGTTCACTAAACCTAATATTGATTATGTTGTTGGAGTGATTAGTAAGTTTATGTCTAAACATGATAAGACACATTGGAAGGTAATTAAGTGTCTATTGAGGTATATAAATGGTACTTTGGATCAAGCTCTTATGTTTGGTAGAGATGATGTTATGCTAGAATGATTTATTGATTTTGATTTCAATGGAGACCTAGATAACTATAAGAGTAATTAAAAATACCTATTTATGGTGGGAAATATTTCTATTAGTTAGATGTTTAAGCTTTATAACTATATTTCATTATCTGAGATAACATCCTAGTGTGTGGCTATGTGAAAGGCAAAAAAGAAAATGGCATGGTTATCCAAAATCCTAGAGGAAATAGGTTAGAAATAAGATAACATTATACTATATAGTAATCATTATAGTGCAATTAAGTTTGTGTGAAATCTAGTATTTTTACTCAAAAATGAAGTATATGAAGAGGATGTATCACTTCATTTGTAGTCTTATGGAAGATGAAGTGTTAATCCTACAGAAGATATTAAATTTAAATAATCCAACTAGTATTTTGACTAAGTGTGTTGACACTAAGAAACTAAGGTTGTGCATAACCTTAGTTAAACTCCTTAGTTAAGATAGTGTGTTTACTTGTGGCAAGGTGATGATGATTTGATGGTCTTTTGATTCAGTCTCCAAGTGGGATATTGTTGTGTGGTGAAGCCTAATAAATCAAGATTCATGGTGTATGAAGCATGTGGAGAAGCTCCATGAGTTGTACATAGATTTTAGGTTGAATCGAGTGGTATACGAGAACCATGACCTAGGTGTGGTTGAAAACATTGGTGTGTTTCTTTACCTATAGAAAGTAGTGATATGTTTGGAAATGTGTCCAAGGTATGTTTGGTGTGAATTAAGTGTGTTTTTATCTTAAATTAAAAGGGTAAGATTGCATAAAAAACACGAACAAGGTGTGTTTCAAACCACGATCGTTGTTTAGGAAACACGGTAAATGTTTATTAACACATATATGTTATTTTACACTTACTCAATCTCTTTTACATTATACCTTATTCATATACATTGTAGGTATTATTCCAATAGCCATGAACACATAAAGAGAGTGGGAGATAGAGAAAAAACTTGTTATAAAGAGAATGGAGAAGGAATTATACATTTACATCATATCATTCTTGAGTTCTATTTTAATCCATCCAATTCATCAATAAAATTCCTAGATTAAGTCATGGTTTAAGCAATTTGCTTAACTACATACAAAAATTGTGTTGTTTTCTACTTCTTTTGCTTGATTTTGTTATTTTTTTCTTTTCATGATGATTGAATGTCACAACATGATTTCCATGGCATGTAGATGAGCATCTAACATATCACAAAAAAAAATTGCTAGCTTTCTCAGTCTGGGTGTGGAATTTAGAGGGATGTAGTATAGATATACAATACAGTCATGATGGTCAAGCTGGATGCATTTTATTTGAGAAATTTTTAGTTATTTACTCTTAGTTGGTTGCATGTTTCAAGAGGCAATACTTGATATATTTAATGAGCATGGGCTTATGTTTTTGTAGGGTAAAAGATTAACATAAGTAGAAAATAGTTACCAAAGTTTGGAGTGGTTTCATGGTGTAAAAAGATTGAAAATATGTGTAATTTTAGTGCTAGTCTCAACCAAGGGATATTTTTGTCCCTTCAACAATTATTGCTAAAATCTAATTATGTCATTATGTTCCTTGTAATTTTTACATAAAATTTCATATGCACTATGTTTGGTTTTGGTGATTTTTAGGGTTAATTATGTAATTGTTAAGTTTAAGGGTGTTTTGGGACATTTTTATCTTTTTACATCAATTTGGTTATTTTATAAATAAAAAATGTGTATTTTTGTGTAAAAATATTTTAATTTTAAGAATTATATTATTTGAAGTGTATTAGTTAAGTACTTGTTAGGGTTCTATGTTAAAAAAAACGTTATTTTAAGTACTAAGGGCATTTTGGTCATTTTTAAATACTATGAGAAATTTTCAAAATTGATTTATTATAATTTATTATGGATTTTATTTGAATTTTATTCAAAATGAAAATGTATGGAATTTAAAAGTTTTAAATAGGACCATTTTTACCTTATGGGTAAAATCATTATTTTTGTCTAATGTTGAATGATTGGACTTGGGTGACTTTTATATGACTTGGACTTTAATGTTGAATTTTTAATTGTTGATATTATTAATTTGGCTTTTCTTAAGTGTTGGATTTGAAATTAAAGTGTGATGTAATTTATCTAACTGTTAAATGGATCTTTTGTGCTAAGTGGATAATGGTGATGCCTTGATCCCTTGTAGTTGAAGATCAAGATGGTAATTAATGTAAGTGAAATAAACGTAAAGTGGTTAGGTGATGTACTAATATAATGAATGTTAAGTGCGAACTTTGTGTTATGTGTTGGCTATAATTCCATAGAGATACTAATAATTAAAGTGAAAGAATGTTTTAGGTTAGACTAGGATCTAAGTTACTCAAGATGGCATCTACATTAGGGTTATTCCTTTTTTCCTTCTTATAATTTAATTTATATTAGTTAGGCTACCTATAGGAGCCAAATAGGCCCTACATCTACTCTATAAATTTTCTACAAACCTTAGAGGAGGTATATGATAAGATATTTTTGTGTTATGTTTATACAATGCTAATCCACCTTACTTTGCATGTTTTTCTCTTTCAAAGACCAATTTAACCTATCCTAAAAACATAAGTACTCTTTAGAGATCATATATGAAGAAAATAAGTCAAAAAGATAAGCTTTGGAGAGGAATACAAGCAAAATGGTCAAGTATCGAGTCCGCATGAGATAATAAAAACATCATGTGTTGTATTATATAAAAGTTTTTCATTTGGATAATAAATGATATGATTCAAGTTGTATTGGAAATCCAAGAGGAAAATATACAACTTTAATGTTAAACACTTTTCCTAATTCTATGATCAAAATTGAGCCCCAAATTATAGTTGTTAAACGAAACAAAAAAGAAGAATGGGATAGGTGGTTAACTACCCATTGTCATCTAACCGCATGGCCGACTTGAACCAACTATGGTGTTTTTATCAAATATTTTCCATCTTATATTATATATATGACCTAATGCATGATTCTAAGAATAATATAAAACTTATTCAACACCTATTAATACATCATAAAATTAGAGCTACTATCATCAATAGATTTATAAATTAGGGTTCATCCTCCACTCTCCTCCGTTAAAAAAGTTCATTCAATTTGACACTCAAATCCATCAATTAGCCCCTAATTTGTGAATTTTGTGTTGCAAATTACACAAAAACAAAAAAAAAAAAAGTTTGAATTTTTCAACTATTTAAGCACTTATTCAAGTGTGCCAACAAGAAGAAGAAGATCGAGCGATCAGCAACCCCTAATTCAAGGGTTGTTCACCCAAGTCCAATTACCTCAATTTTATTTTATTTTTTGGTATTTTCTTTTCCTACCCTTACATATGATGTTTAACTAATATTTACATGATGATTGGCTAAAATACCTATTGTTAAGGGTGAGATTGAAAACCTAGATTATAGTTTAAAACATTAGTGATAATTTATTTGTTATTCTATATGCCATGAGATTAGCCTTTGACTTTGATTTAATTATTATCATTTATCTATATGATTCTATCAAATGTGATTTATATGGTTTATACCTTGTTCTAGCATCCTCATATTGACAATACGTAGGTTATATGTTTGCTAGGTGTGGCTATGTGGTTTCAATAGAATCTATATATAGAAATTGTAGTTAAGTTAAATAACAATTTGTCTTCTTGTTTTGTTATTTTAACCAGAGTAGTAAAATCTTTAGATAGATGCGGGTCAAAGGTGGGAATATAACTAGGCATACTTGAGGTACTAGTTTAGATGTTTAGATTAACATCCTTCCATATGTCCTTAATGCTTTGAATCTATTTTAATATAGGAGTCACATATAGTGACTATACTAATAGAATTTAATAAAATTTAATATTTGTATGTTTCCTATTAAAATAAGTAATATAATGTGCATAGACCTGATTTTACCTTTTAACTTGGTCAAACCCTTTCTCATGATGATATATTTGACAAAGGAATTTGTTGGAAAAATTATGTGATGAACCTTAGTTTGGGCTATATCATGTGACATGCAGGAACCTTCCGAATAGAATAGACTAAGTCATGTATTTGTGTCAATGGAACATATTTGTAATACCCCAAATTTTACCTAATATTAATCTTGAGTAATTAATAGCTTGACATAATTATAAAATTTATTTCAGGTAATTTATAGTTTAACCTAACCCTAATCCCGGATGATCAATATTTTAACCTTAACTTAAGTCTTTAATTACAATTTTAAACCTAATCCTAACCACTTTCCCACAATTATCTTTCTTTTTTCTCTTTCTTCCTCCTTTTTTTTCCTTCTTTTTCTTCTCCTTCCTAATTTTCCCTCTTTTCTGAAGCTTTGTGTGTGTCTTCTTCTCTACCCCGAACAAGCTCCCCTTATCAAACTTCCCAAGCCTTACCATCTTATTTATCATCTCCCACAAATTTGGGGAGATGTCTCATTGAAAATTTTACCTATATTTTCCCCTGATAGTGCCTCACCTTTCACAGTGTGTGCGTCTTCTCTTCTCTATCGTTCACCTATATGCACCATGCACATATATATGTTTGTGCATCTTCTCTTCCTCATTTATTGGCCACCTAACTCACTCACTCCCTCCATTTCCATTGAGCACCACAACTCCCAAACACCCTATTCTTCTCCTTCCTTCTTGCCATGTTCATCGATGCCACACATCATACACCACATTCCACCAAGGACCACCATTTTCATGGAAACCAATCACCACAACCACCCCCATCAAACCCTCCTCATTTTCATCACAAACCCATGCCAAACACCCCACCCCCTCACACTACACAACCTCCAAAAGCCCAATCTTCACACCACTCCAACCCACCACTGTCACCTTCCCCCATTGGACTATGGCAAGTTCTTTCATTTCACCCTCATTGGTTGCAATAGGTGTTGTCATGGCTCCCATAGGTTGCAGCAACTTTTGTCATTGTATCTTCAAGCCTTGTATGCTTTAGTTTACTTCAGTTTTGCTCCATTTTTTCACCCTCTTTGCCTTATCATTTCCTTGGTTATATTATTAAGCTATAATTATGTGTTATTCTTTATTATTAGATATTTTTCAGAGTTCTCAAAAGAGGCAGGTTAGGCTTATACGTGCTTAGAGACTAATGTCTTTTGGGTAAGGACATATGTCGTAGTTAGAAGCTTTTGGCATATTACGTGTACCTTGTGTGAAATCACATGTTTGGTTTTATTATATTGATAGTTTCATATTGTTAATTTTATGATGTGATAATATGATATCACATAATGGAAATTGAGTAAGATGAGAAAGTATGTACTTATATAATATTGTTGCGATAATTCTTATGTTATAAATCCTAAGTGAATTGGTATGATATATAGTATTGTAATGCGGTTATGAAAAATTATGTTAAGTGGTTAAAGACTATATTTAATATTTATAGTGATGTAATGAATTGATGATTGAAAAATAATGATATTGGATATATAAAGTTTTTGTGAAATTTGGGTATTTTGGCACCTTCAAGGGTATTTTGGTCAATACAGGTTAACTATAGAAAATTTGGAATTTTAATCTTTTAAATGGTTGAAAGTATGATAAGAATATCATGTGGAATGTTTGGAGTAATTATGAATGGACTAAATCCAAATAAAATGAGAAAATAGTTTAAATTAGAAATAGTAACCCTAGAGGTGAGTCATTATTGCATATGTAATAAATTGGAGTTATACCTTAATTTTTAGATATGTGTTTAATATTAAAATTTTAGTAATTTATATTAAATTTTTTAATTATATGATTCTTATGAAAAAAATCATACCTAACTTGTGAAATTTGAGTTTCATAGGTGTTATAAATGTAACTCTAGAGATAGGGTTGTTATCACATGTATAAGGCATTGAAGTTACATATTATTTTTGAATATGTATATAATAATAATAATAATGTTTTAGTAAGGTGCTCTAAAATTGTTGGACAAATGAATATTAGGAAAAAAGCTATTCATATATTGTGAAATTAGAGTTTCTTATGGAAATTATGACCTTTTTATTGGGGAATGTTCTAATATTTATGTGTTTGTGTTTGTGTGCTTTGGATAATTATGTTGAAATGGATTATGTGTCTTGCATATCTATACATACACCTACATGATGGCCTTGAAATAAATAATTATAAATAATATATTAATCACTTAAAGTGAAAGATCTCATGAATCAGGATCATGTAGAGTCTACTCCACCAACTTAATAAAAGTAGTTAGGTGCATTTTTCCCTAGGAGGTATTTCAGATCATTCTACTAGTTTAAAAATAGTGGACGAGAGAATTTTTTCTTGGGAGGTATAGAGTCTGGTCCACTAGCTTAATAATAGAGGTTAGGTGTGTGTTGTCATTGAAAGGTGTTCTAGTTCATTCCGCCAGATTAAGAATAGTGGGGTCTTGAGATCGATGTAACTAAGAAAATGGTTGGTGATGTTACCTAATGATGGAAATCTAGATTCAATTATTTTCATGCAACATATCATGTTTAATATTTCTGCTTGATGAGCTCTTTATATAATCTTATATATTTATATCATTTCTCAACTTTATTGTCACCTTATTCAGTACGTAGAGTATTGATCATCTTTTTTATGGTTGCTGCTCATTCTCACAAGTAGATGCCGTGGATGTTTTTGTGTAGGTTGATGAAGACCCATTGGATGACTCTACTATTTATGATGCTTTAATTGTGGAGGAGTAATTCTTATGTATCTGGGTTGGACATAGAGTCATTTTATCTAAATATTTACTTTTTTTTATACCTTTTGGACTCTTAGTTTCATGGGATCCCTTTTAATGTATTTTAATATTATACTTAGAGTTAACCTCCAGACTCTTATCTAAGTTTATAAAATTTATCTTATTCTCTATTTATTATGTTTTAAGTCTTAACTATTTTGCCTTCTAATCAATATAGAGGTGGCATGTTAAGCTATATTTATGTCAATTACGATGGTAAAACTCATTTATATTCATATTACACTTCCATAAAATAAATTTTTTTTAGTAATAAATTTTAGGGTGTTAAACTATCTATCTACAAAACTAATGACCTAAAACCAAGAAAACAGAGAACTCCTCATAATATAAACAAATCAAGAACATTGTTTTCGTAATCATGTAAAAAAAAAAGAACCAAGAACTCTCAAAGCTCGTATTTTTTCTCACCAAGATTATCAAGAATAAATCTCTTAGTTAATTTCCTCGGTTAAAAAGTCCTCATTTCCAATTAATAGTTACCTTAGATCAAAACTCTAAATCTATAACCTCAAGAATTCACCCTTAATTTTTGTTCCTTACACCCAATATGTGAGCCATATGCATATCATGCAATTATATACAATAGAGACCTTTATATAGGATAACGAGATCCTAGAACCAACTAAAAAGCTAAAGGGATATTGAACCATATACTCATTTATTTTGAATAAATTACATCTTATACCCCTATCCCCTTTTTTGTTATTGTAATATGTGGTGTTTTCACATATATTAGCATTTGGTGCCCTAACAAAATAAAGCAGGGGTGCATGGTGAAATTTCACCAAAATATAGGAGTATATGGTGCAATATCCCATAGATAAAAGATAAACAACACCGACCTATGGCAAAAATATATAGACAAAAATGAGTAAAAAAATGATTGTAATGAATGAAAACTGTCACAATGACATGATCGTGTCAACCGACACACCCCTTGATGTTGATGAATTGAACACAACCGTTTTGATCACAACAACACCTTAATTGTTATATCATGAACTTAAGAGCACGTAGCTAGCTACTCTTAGCATGAAAAATATAAAGTTTTACATAATCATTATGCATATAAGATATAATAACTATTGATATTAGACATAATTACTATAATTATAAAGCATACTCACTATTTACTATGTGTTGTCTACTCTTTCTATTCTCCATGTTGTATTTTCCTGACATAATATTCATGCTAAGAAACATAGTCACCATAGATATACGATGTTAAAATAAAATATATACCATAAAAATAAGAGATAATCGCCATATCCCAACTTCATACGTTAAGGTGGTTATAATTATACTTATAAGTTGGTGCTTGATTACATGAGCATTCAAATATAAAACATAATCAAGCTCTATTACTCTCCATGGTTTAAACTACTTACAAGGTACAAATTCTCAACTAATGAACATGTATTACATATATAAATTATGTCTTTATATAGTGAAAAGAAATCATATAATAAAGTTATAAATGATGTCTAATTTAAAATTTGGTATTTCTTAATTGATTATAGGATTTTTTTTTTTTTTTAGATAAAAGATAATATTCTGAACTTGGATCAAATTCTCATTTCCTAACAAGTAGATATTAAAGAAAAATAATGAAGAGATAAGATAGAGTATATGATGAAGAAAAATAAGATATGTATATTAAATAGAAAGAAAAAAAAAGATAAATTTTGTGATAAATAGTAAAATATATATATTGTTATTTTACATACCAGGTACACCTAGCAAAGTGCTTATGAGTTTATCATATAATTTACCAGCAACAACACCATGTTGAGCCTTAGCCTTTCGTTTCTCCTTGTTTTTACTCCTTGACATGGGAATATTAATAGCTGGACACTCCCCGTCCATGTTGGCTTTTGAACACCCTTCTTCTCTTTATGGCCCTCCACTCTAGGTCATTCCTAGCTAGCTTGCCTATGCATTAGCTTGAATCGTACCAGATTTACTATTATGACTTAACCGAATTTGATGGTGGAAATTGATTATCATAAAACCTTTATCATTTTTGATTTTTTGATTTTTATTTGCATTTTTATCATTTTTACTAGAATATCCTCACCCATATTTGAGTATTTTATCCTCGTTATATGCATCTTAGCGAGTCTAGAGCCTAGTTATTATTTTATTTTATTATATTATTGTGTTAGCAGCATAATAAATAAGACATTTCAATACCCGATCTAGAATAATATATTTATTTACCAACACTATAATTCTTTTTAAAAAAATGATTTAAATTATATGTGACTACGTCGAAATGCATATTTAAATATTAGGTGGTTTAAAGTACCAGACTAGAGTTATATCATTTTCGCGAGTTCCTTGACAGGCTTGGTCTTGGATACAGGTGTATATACTTGTCTCTAAGTGAATAAATAATAACTGAAACTTGTTACTTGATGTTTGGGGGGGGGGTCATTTGAGCTCCTAATACCGATTAACGTTAAAATGTTGGAATGCTTTCGTTTTTACGCCTTCGTATGTCAATTGTTTTCTTTATTGCATATGAGTTCGATACCATAAATGATGTAATTGTCATATGTGTTATGTTTTTGCATCGCATTTGTTATTTTATGCATGTTGCCATGCCCTATATGTTATATTTTGCATATTTCGAAGATGTTATATTTACTCTGCACTTATCGTACTGATGTTACTCTTAATGTACTGTGACTGAAATTATAACGACTTTTACTCGAAAGAGCGTATTTATACAATTTTTGTCGTAAATCATTAGTAGCTTCCCTTGGGCTTAAGTCAGGGCGTAAGACATCCGAATTGTTACTCTATATGCGGGATTCTCATACACAATTGCTTTCTTTAGTTCCCTTTTTTGGCCGTTCTCGGAACATTTGATGTTAACGTAAAAAGTTCGTTTTCATTGTATTTTGTCGATGTTTAAATTTATTTATCAACCACAGAGAAACTTCTGTCGATGTAAAATGAATGATGTATATAACGGTAACACTTCATACATAAATATTTTAACTTTTATAAATAATATTTTAAAGCAAAAAATTAAAAATAAAATTGGTAGTAAAACTTGAACATTACATTATGTTCTATATTACCTTAAAATGTGTCACATGTATGCAAAGATGCTAAGATAAATGTAAAAATAGTTTACTGATTAGATTATGTTTTAATATAGACAAATAATAAATACATAAAATTATTCTATAAAACGAACAAGGACTTAAAGTAGGTAAAATGCCGATTTAGACCAAAAAATAGTGTACTTGTTTATTTCTAATTTTATATATATATATATTAGATCAATTCAGAGTTTAATATGTTCACCCGTAATTATTTTGTTGGCTTGCAAAATCCATATTGCATTTTGTGTTAATAAATTACATAAATTTTAATCCATTCAAGTAATTAACATTTCACCTGCTATTTTATAAATATCTAATATTTTTTGGTAATTTTACCCTTATATCTTAAATTATTTTTTGTGTGCATAAATGAATACCTAAATAAAAATGTGATGGTAATTCATGTTTAAAAGTACAAATAAATTAAAATGCGCAAGATATGTCAATGAATTTTTAAAAATATATAATACTGTAATGTATTAGACTCAAATACTAAGATGCATGTACAAAACCTTCTTATAATTTTATACATACGCAATGTGATCCAACTTTTTTCCTCCCTATAATCCCAAAAGTCAGGACTGAACCTGATTGGCTTGATGGTCTGAGCCCTGAACCCTGAACCCTGAGCCCTGAGCCCTCTATAGGGTCTATGCAAAGGACCACTACCCTAGGTCCACGCTATAAACCCAAAAAAATGGCTCACAGCTTGGGTCTGACCTTAGGTCGTCCCACATTATCACAAAAATAATTGGTTGAAATCATTAAGTATCCATTCTTCTTGATCCGATTACAGCAATATATTTTTGAGGATGAGGAGTACCAACATAACTAAACACATGATGACAAGCATTGTCACGCACTTCACCATTCCCCCCCGCTTTTGCGTCCTCTCAGCCTACAAAGAATTTGCAAACATGCATGTGATTAATTATGGATAAGATTGGGATTCAGTCACCAGTCACCGTCATCTGTAATCGGATACATTGGGGAGGACCGTACCGAAGGAAGATTGAGGACCATAAGTCCATAACGCTAACTAGGGCGCCCTTAAAGATAGACGAAATAAATAAACTGAAAAGCATACAAAAAACAAAAATGAAACACGACAGAGAAAAGGGAACCTTTTGTAGCTGTTTCATGCCCTCCTCAACTGATGCTGAAACACTCTGAATGTTGTAGTCGATCCGATCCACAATTGTGCCCTGCTAGGAATGGCAACTTTAATCACCAGCTCACCAGTAAAATCTGTGAAACATAAAAGAAAGTAACCATGAAGTGAGAACAACCTGATCTATCACCAGAACTGAGAGATCCTTCATGATCTGAGCAAGCTCATTTACGGACTTCATAACCTACAACAGGTTTTCCGGTATTCATACATGTCCGATAGCCACCCAAAACCAACCCACAAACTACGTCTTCTGTCATTTAATAACTGTTACCTGCATGATCTCCCTCTCTCTTTCCGATGCAAGATGCTCACTCTCTTTAAGCTTGCTTGGTTGACTATTGTAAAAATCCTATATTTAAGACATGAATAACATATTAGTTTTGTGATGTTAACAAAATGAAATAGAAGCAAATCATTCAACATCTAATTTTCCATTTTCCAGAAGTTCGTATGATTTATACCAGAAGAACATCAATAAGATCATATGGAATCGAACCACATCCACTCAGTAACAAACAAGGATTTCATTCCCCACGTGACATTTTGCTTAACACTGCTCAAATGCCTTGATATGGAGTGTTCGGATCAACAATTTGAGCACATACTAGTACAAATGTTTGCACTCATATATGCCCTTCCCTCGCTTGTCCTCTTTTGGTTTGTAAGGGCTGGGGAACAGGCGAATGAACCAGAAACTAATGGTTCATCTATGTCCAAGACTCCAAAGAACACTATTTATTCATCCTGTCGGGGGTATGATCCGACCCTTGAGTTGGATCACTCACCCTCAATTAGGCCCACTCACAAGGACTAGAATAGAGGCCCAATCAAGATACTGTACAAAGTTTGGTCCATTGATCTGACCCTTGAGTTGGATCACTCCCCCTCAATTAGGCCCACTCACAAGGGCTAGAATAAAGGCCCAATCAGGCTACAATACAAAGTCCGGTCCATTGATACCCCCCCTCCTAAGAGGCAAGGGCTACTAGAAATATAGAAGGTTTCCCATCCACCTCCAAAGGACATAAATCCCTTTCACTCCCTAGAAAATCACTCTCCCTCTCTCTCTAGAGTCCTCTCCTTGTCCCAATCCGCCTGTCAACAAATCCCTAACACAGTTGGCCAATGTTTGATATGTCCCTAAAGACAACATACTTCATTCAGCAATAGCCTATATGGTGTCCACACAGCTTGATAAAATGTCTGGAACTGCCATGACTTGAAAATCTCAAGCATCAGCAAGAACATTCCAAAATCACACGCCAAGCATCACAGTGCAAAGTAAGAAGGCCAAACACACACCCCAGGGGCACACCCACACAAAAAGAGGGGAAATCATAAAAGAAAAGGAAAGAGATTAGACAGCTGCATGATAAGCCATGATTTATCTAATAAAAATCCATATAAAGAGTAGAGAGTAAGGTACCATGTCACCAAATTCATCATCTTCCATATTTGAAAACCCCTCATTTGAATTCATTTCCATGTCCACCCCATCTTGTCCCTGCACAGCAGATGTGAGAAATGACATAAAAGACTAAAAGAGAAAAAGGGGAAAGACAGGTCCTGATGACAGAGTTTTGATGCTATAATATACAGTAATAGAGACGGGTGAAACATTAGAAAGCAGGACAAAAGACAGAAATTCATGAGCACTTGAATTCAAAGTCATTTCTCCATGTTCCTTCCTTTGCCCCACTTTTACAATATAACTGCTACAGAAAATCTAGAAATGGGTATTTCCCGTGAAATAAAAAGTAACAACAAAAATAAGATACCTCCTTTTGCTGCTGTCTAAGGCGTTTCAAATATGTTGACTGTTTTTTCCGAAGTTCAACAGAGAGACTTTGAAGGTCCGTTGCAAGGGAACGCTGCCAAACCAATACCAGACCATCAAAAAGAAAATTAGGAGAGCATAAACTTCCAGATGAATGGAGAATATATAAAATAAAAAATGCACAAAGATGATCAGCAAGCAATGACCAACATCATTAAAACCGACAACTGCAAGCGTAAACTTCCAGGTGAATAAAAAATAGTCATGAATGCAAATCGACGATTAGCAACCAATGATCAACATAGTTCATGCAGAAAACTGCAGACAAGACCAGACATAATTTTATGGAAACTAATCAAATATGAAAGATGAATTTCATTCTTCAAAAGAAATGCAGAGAACAATAGGAAGCATGTGTAATAATCTCCCTGTCCTCAAAGTAGTTAAATTCTCGATTTAAAGGACGTTATCTGGTCTTATTTCACTTTTGGTCAAACAGACTTCTACAAATTATAAGTAATGGAAGATATTGTTGTCATATATATGCATTGTGGTAATCATTTAAGAATTCTATATCCCAGAAATAGCAAGTATTCCAACGAAAGAGGGAAAGAGCACTCATATAGTATCGAATCTCACCTGTACATTCTTCCTCACATTAGAGTCCTCAGAAGGTGCACCAACTGTAAGCTCCTTTAACTTTTTCTCAGATCTCCTCAGCAATGTAGTGATCTCATGTGTAAGGGTCTCAATCAGGTGCTGATCCTCTCTTCCATCTCCAAAGGAAGGCATTAAAGCCTTTGAGTGAGCCTTATTTAGCTCTCCCATTTTTACCCGAGCATGCTGTATGTTCATGGTTATTTCCTCGGAGATGTCCACCCAAGTGGGAGGTAAACCGATCGTAAATGCATCACTGCTGCAAGAATAAAATCAAAATTACACTCAGAATATTCTATTTTCAAGAGCCACCATCACACAATAGAAATTGAAAGGACATCAATAAGATAGAACCACGAAGCAAAGAACACAATCATATAAAAAGAAAAAGAAATAAGAAGAACAAAGATGTTAGCTAGATGGTCTACTTGGCAATTCTCAACTAAGTATATATACACTATTCAGATTTCTCCATCCATACAATACATGAAAGATGAGCTAAACATGACAAGAGCCATACAAGATGAGATAGAACCAATATTTTGAAATCATGTCAGAAAGGGAAAGAATTCAGACCATGTGTGCAAGACAAATGTAGCTGGTAGTAACATGCAAAAATGGTCACAAGGAACAACAGCAAAAACAGAATAAGGCACGAGGAGGAGATCAAACAGCAGGAGAGAACAAATGGGAAAAACCATAGAAACCATTTTTACAGTATTCAGCTACTTTACGCATAAGCTTTAAATAGGCAAGAAGACTCAATATTATGTCATTTGCATCAAGGCTAGATGTAACACTATAAATGATTAAAAAGGATGCAACCAGGCTTGAGGATGCAATTGTCTCCAAATGTTGGCATTGACCCGATTCACAGAAATAGCATCATCAACAACTGCCCAGGAATTATCTCACATCAACTAACTTGTGTTAGCAATGGAATTTGATCCAATTGTTGTCTAGAAAAACTACCATACTCTTGTCTGAATATCATTTGAAAAAAAATAAATTTATTTTCAAAATTATCGCTCTAATGAAAAATTTTGAAGAAGGAATTCATTATGAGGTAGAATTTGATCCTTTCAAACCCATGTACCTGTCTAAAATCTACGTTTGTGGGGATGATATTGGCACAACATATCATGGAATACCATATGCTACCAAATGAAGGGTTTTGATGAATTCTTGCAGGAAGAGGTTAAAGGGATGATTGTGGAAAAAAAAAAAAAAAAAAGCAAAGCTCTGTACATCCAAAGTTAGCAATGCATCAACCAACCAATTCAAGCAAGAATTATTCCAGAATATAAAAAGCAAAACCCCATTTGACATCTTTGTGCAGTCCAATGTTAGCTTCTTTTTTTTAAATCGTTTTCAGTAATTAAGTAAGATTATCTTACCAGAAAGGAGAATTAAGTAAATCATATATTGCAACTATACTAATATTTTCCAAACTCAGCTTAAACCTATAATTCAGCTAAGAACTACCCAACAACATGCAAAGTATGTGAAGACACACTGGCGATTCCCAACCAGATAAGAATTCAATCAAAATTTCAGTAAAAAATCACCTAATGACAATGATCTATCAGATCCAAATAATTATGGTTTTATTAGGGTTTTTTTTTTACTGAAATTTGGATTCAGAATTAACAATAATTATATTTGTCAGCCAATGAACCCTGAGCCTTTTTATTTTGCTTGCTGTTAGTAATTAAATAGTTTTCTTGTAGTGGCCATAAAAGAATAGCTTAATGAGGATCCCACGAACTCAAACTATGAAAACCTCCATATACAACTCTATTCATCTAAAGCCATTTAATTGCTAAAATTGTGAAAGGAAAAACTATGTTCATTCCTTACCTATGTTCTCAGACAATAAAAGATTATTTTAAAAAAAATTAATTACCAACTAGAGCTTTCAATCTATAAAATAATATACTAACTTACTTTTATCAATGGTATAAATTGTATAATATTTTTCTCAAATGAAATATATTTTTTCTAAAAAAAGAAAAAGAAAAAGAATTTAACAAGTCTTAACAACAATAAAATTGCTGTCACGGTTACTAACATGATGTCATGGGTCGTAGAAGATAAATTAGATGTTACGGTTTTGCAGTGTGATATTGTTATTTATTTTTTTAAAAATTAATATCAGTAAATATCCACAAATGTCGTTAAGCATCAGCATATATCAACAAAATATAGGCGAATATTAGAAAATATCGGTCAAGCATATCATAATGGCCAATAAACATGGGATTTTATTTTTGCATCATGTATTGGAAATCTTGCATCTCGCAAAGCTAAAAATCCAATATACACTAGTGTATTGGGTGATCAACTTTGTTAGATACTAGAAGAAATTTTCTTGACTTCTTTTGGCAACAAAATAAACACACAAGAAAAAGAGACAAAATAATATTTTGGAACTACTATTGGTGAAAAAGTGTTGCCTATTTTGACATTTTTCATGACCACTTAGGAAAAAGGACTCCTTTGATAACAAAGATAAATTTGAAAGAAGAATTCCTAATTATCAAAAATATTACACTAAAGTTCTTTTGGTACCTTGGAGAAACACAAATTACATACATAGCTTTAGTTGGCTAATATCCATCTTTTCCACCGCCTTAGTGGTGGACCCAAATTAGCTAAGAAGCTTATAAAATGTTAGGTGCTACAACAAGTGGAAAAATAATAATTGAAGGGGGGAAAAAAGAAGAAAAGAAAGAGAACTTTAGTGGGTTATTGAAATGTTAGGTGCTACAACAATTCTCTTTCTTTTCTTCTTTTTCCCCCCTTCAATTATTATTTTTCCACTTGTTGTAGCACCTAACATTTTATAAGCTTCTTAGCTAATTTGGGTCCACCACTAAGGCGGTGGAAAAGATGGATATTAGCACCTAACATAATGGTGATTAAATGTTAGTTGTGCTGCTGCTAGTGTTTTTCTCCAATCTCACATCGGTGGGATAAGTGGGTTTTACTTAGTTTATATATTACCCCTTCACTTGCATTATTTGAATTGAAAGTGTGGGTTGTTTTGTGTGGGCTATGGGATGGACTATTATAACAAACACGTGCACGCCACCTGCCCGACCATCTGAGCTGGGCTTGGCATGCACAGGTCATAGATCCGGCTAGGTACATTTAATCTTAAAAAAAAAAAAAAAAAAAAAAAAAAAAAAAAAAAAAACTTGAACAGTTTTATGTTGACTTTATATTCTCCTCTACTCCAAATTACTTGTGGTTTTCAAAAATTTTCAAAACGTTCTTCGTCGTGGACCGATTCTTGAGGAAACAGGGGAAGTGGAGAGGGTTTTCCCTTTACAATTACTCTCCCTTGGTTTTTACAATTTAAATAGACCACTGTTGAGCCTGAAGAGAGGAAAATCAGGCCTTGCTCAGTTGCTCTACCGTTTTCTATACTTCAAACACTGGGCAATTTTTCTAGTAATCTCCATAGATCTAGTTTTGAGTGCACAATACCGTAGCTCATTATGTTAACCTTGAGGGTGGTAATGGCAAAAGGATTGCACCACAGTCCAGCCAAATAATCACTTCAGGCAGTGCTATACTTCACAGCACAATGCACGAATTTGATGAGTTTTTCTGCTTCCTCTTGTTTATATATATATATATATTCAGAATTACTGCTTAAGTATATTGTCTATTATTTTGATCAACACATGTCAGATAGCCGTAACCCTCACACATATGTTTAAGGCGTACTCAGAGTATCTCATATTTTCATCAATGTAGCAAATAAGCCAGTATAACAGTCCTGAAGACATAGCGTCAAAATAAATATCTAGTGCTGCGAAGTGCCAGCCACTATAATTTCACAAATGGCCATGCAATCAGCCATCTCCCTCATGTTACATATAATATTTTCCCCCATTTCCCACTTCTCCATAATATAATGTAATATATATATAACCTCACATCAGCTATTTAACCAATAACTCTCTCTTTTCTTGTCTTTTATTTTCTTATTCAATTGTTTTCTCAGCAAATTACCCCTCCTCCTCTATCTCTTCACACTCTATCTCACCAACTAAACAATTTAGCATTTGTTTCCATAAGCTTAATTTGGGTTAACCTCCGTCCATTGTCTCCATTAACCTAACATTCTGTACCAAGGTCCATAGATAATTATTATCACCCCCTCGTTTCTAAACCCAATAAGTACTTCCACAATAGCTTATGATAAGCCTTCACTATGTTGTTAAAACCACACAGAAACCTCTCCACCTTCATCTAACTTCTTCCATCAACATGCCTCTGTTATAATTCTTCCAAAATAAACAAACTATCTTCAGATATCATAATGTTAACTTGATCATTGGAATAACTTTGTATATCCCCTTGTTAGCAAGTATATTGACTAAAGTGTTCTTACTCCAATCATCCACTATCCGGCCAGTACTTATATCTTGTTCAAAAATAGTAGTCAGCCATGGAGGCCCTTCTACTCCAACCATGGATAGCCATAGATCTGGTCAAACCAATTTCAAAATTTCATCTTTCCCCATATTGACTTCAAATGTTACACACAAATATTCTGTGCTCCAACAGGAAACTGCATCGAATCACAGCCAATATTCAGACTCCAAACACCATTCTTATATGTAAATATATGGCCTTTATTACTACAGCAAGTGTCTACTAGAAGTATAAGGCCCCAGGAGTTAACAAAATCCACAGTTCTATAGTCATATTCACCATTACGAGCATGATAGGTTTCTTTGTTTTCTTTTTTTCTATTTCTGCTTTACCCGTTTGGTGTACGTAGGATGATAGTTTTCTGTCCAATTATATTGTATATAATATATCCACGCTCCTCCCTGTTGACACCTGATGCAACCTTATCTAATACTGTTTGCTCCCTCCCAGCATGATGTACAGTGCATATGACACATCAAACAACAGCTGTCAAAAGTAAATTTTACTATTTTCAGTATTCCTTGGTTTCCATATACTTGATATCCAGCTCAAATAGTGAATAACATCAACTGATTGACCAAGTACATGGTCAAAAAGGAAAAAATGGTAGTTTAGGAAGAAAAAAACATCAGTTTGCAACTTAGAGTTCCCAATCCTTCCACCAAATAATATGTCAAATAAAATACAATTTCCACCCAATAACCAAGATTTAAAGGGGAGAACCAAAGTTGCATGCCAATGAAGTATGATCAACCACACTGGTTAACCCATATTACACTTCCAATAATAATTCACTCTGAATTCCAACCACAATAGGTCTAAAAGGAACTTTAGAAGCCATCCCTTGATCCCCCAAACTGCATCAATGATTTCTTTCACCACTATGCCTCAAAGTGCATGGTAATCAAACCCATTTTATAAGGAAAAATAATTTGAGAATCTACATCAAACCTAAGGAGACAACCCACAAAGAGTAAACAACTGCCAAGGATTCTTTCCCATGCCAGCACAAATGAGACACACAGTAAGGTAACATACAAAGAGCATAGGGTTCATATAAAAAGAAATAAAAGAGATACCTGTTCTCACCCAGCTGAGAGCGCAACTTAACTTATTTTTCCAAACATTCCAATGAAAATATGCAAATACTCCAAATTTGGTTATGATATAACACTAGGATTCTTAAATTTATATAGAAGTTCATAAGGTTTTAGAAATAGCTGATACTAAAACTTGAGCACATATCCATGTGAGACTCATATCTCATAAAATTAACTAATTCCAGGTTATAAAACCACCCAAATATTCTCCACCCAAAACACTTTGCCAAGTTAATTACTTCCAATTCTCTGAGGAAATTCCTAGGCCACAGGAACATTTTCTCCACAAAAGTAATTCCAAAATTTTCTTAAAATCTGACTCAGCCGCAACACCAATAAAGAAGCCTCTCATCATTGCAAAATTGAGCAACCTATACAGTTCATGCTTCCTAGCTTGGATAATTAAAAGTAGCAATTGGCAATTAACAATGAGCCAATAAGCTGGCATGTTCGCCTTACATGTCAAAGCAGTAAAATGAAAAAATCCTTTATACCTCGACAACTTAAGTAGGAATCAGAGCCTGTCAAAAACACATCACAGGTGTAAGTCCATCTAAAATTATACCTCGAACAAAAGTTTCACTCTTCCTCGGGTTAATACAAAAGCCATCATTTCCCAAGAAACACCTATCAGCAGTCAATTGAGGCATAAGGAGACGAATAAATACTTGATAGTTACTATCAAAGATCCTATGAAGAAAGTACATAATCCGATCATTTTTAATTTAGCATTTTTCCTCAATCTACAGTCCAGGTAATCGTAGTCTCGGGTAAAGAATAGCTCGATATTCCAAATCTTTACAAAAAGAGAATTGGAAGAACGTAGTGTCAGTTTTGGATATTAGGGCCTGGAATACTTACTTAACAAAGAAGAAAACGAAACCCTCTTACCTGGAAGTAGAGGGATCCTCGGTGCTTAGCGGAGTATAAGAATTGTGAGAATTGAGCAGCGAAGTCATCTCGATCACCGGGCCGCCACCCCTTCGGCCGCCTCCGCCGCCCATCATGGACGAGTCCGGTAAACGAACAGCTTTAATTGCATCTCTGTGTTTTCTGAAGATAGGAGTTCGATTCCTAGTCGCCATTTGCTGAGGACAAATTCCAGACAACAAAGGAAGCACGGATTGAAACGTCGGAGATAAAGATCAATAATTGAATTTCATTAATTAAAATCAATGGAGAGTTTGATTGTACAGTGAGAGAGGAAGAAATTAACGATGACCTGCGTATGCTTTGGTCCACCTGCTCTCCTTGGTGTTTTTTCGATATCGTTTTGTTGGGCCTTTTGACTTCTCTACAAAATCAACGTGGGCTCTCGGACCCCCCACTCATAGCTTACCAAGTACTTGGATTCCGTCATTTTTAACCCAAAAGAAAACAAAAAACTGCAAATACATTTCATTCAATCATGACGGTTCTTTTTTTAGTGTTAACCCACAAGACCGCCTGCATCTCAGACAGAATGCGTGAGACGGAACCTTTTTTTCTTTTTCTTTTTTTTTGGCTTCCCACAGTCAACGATCATAGGGGCAAAAAAATGTATTCCGCGTGCAGCTCCCCAAGAAGGTGAGAAGAAAGGAGTGAAGGAAAGAAGAAACGAGAAAGACAAGAAGTCTATTATTTTAATTTGAATGATTAATAATAAATGTCATCAAATTGAAAGCAAATTATAATGATAATAATTTTAATATTCAAAGTTTAAAACGATAATAATTCTAATTTTAAAAATTAGTATATTGATTTTTGAATATGAAAGAGATATTTTTTATTAAAAAAAATTTTAATACTAAAAAATAAAATAAATATCATTGTTTAATTTGAAACAAAAATTATACTTAAAAGAACAATAGAAATTAAAAATATATATATATATTCATGTTAGATAAAGTTGGGATAGAAGTGGACAGAATTTTATATTTTATTATTATAGGGGAAAAAATGTGGAAGTAAAATAAAGCAAGAGGCAAAATGGGAATAAAATAGTATTATTATATTATTTAGTATTTTGGAGAAGATAATGAGTATCATAATGAATAAAAAAATGTGAGTAGTTTAAGGTATAATTGTAAATCAATAATAGGTATCTATTTAGGGGGGGGAAAGGGTAAAAACCACCTTAGCAAGTAGTATTTCTTACAAAATACTCATTTGGAACTAATAGTATTTTATGTTTGACTCACTTTATAGTAGGAGTTTTGAAATAAGGGTAATCATATATGTTGGAATAGATTTTCAAATATGTCAACTAGGTTGTATATCTAAATTTTTTGATATCTACAAATACAAATTGAATATAGATTAAAATGGATATTTGATTTTAGTATGAATATGCTAATTGAACAAATTTAAAAACTTATAAAATAAAATATTTAAAAATAAGGATTAAAAGTCAGATAATATCTGTATCAATGCTCAATGAGTGCTATATATTATCTAAAAAGGGTGTTAAAATATGTTTTGATACTTAAACCCAAAAAAATGAATGAATTTTAAAAACTAAACAATAAATTAAATTTTATATAATAATAGTCATCAAATGACTATATAACTATCAAAACACCTCTATAATACTTTTTAAAGTATAAATAATATATTATTTTATAGAAAATATTAGCAATGGCCCTAAGGATTATGGTTAAGAAACTAAAAATATAAAAATTATCATTTAACAGCACCTAGAACCAATTAAAATTATTGTTCTTTATTTGCCCACATAGTACATCACTCATAAATAAGTTATAACAATATATATATATATTCATCAAATAAAATTATTCGATAACATAAAAACTTTTTTAATCAACTTTCAAAATTCATTAAGGTTTTGTTTGAACAAAAAACTTTACAAATGATAAAACTTTAAAAATGATAGGACTTTAAAAATGATAGAAAATTTGAATAAAGAAATTTTAAATTTCATTATTTGGATACTTTTTTATACATGAAATTTTAATAGATTATTTATTATACTCTTTTTTTTATCCATAAAATTATGTAAATACACTATTAAAGTCATTTCTGGATTTTGTTCAATGAAATTTTAACACAGATTTTAAAATATTATAGAAATATTTAAATTCTATTTTATGATACCCAAACAAAGTATTTAGATTAAAAAAGTTTATAAGTTCTCTTTTGAAATATGATATGGGACTAGCTAATGAGGTATCTTAGCACATAGCTTTTAGTCTTAAGGCCTCTTCATCATCTCTGCATCCACCTTAGACACCTATTTAGATCATTAATCGAGTGAGTACATCAAAAATGCCTAATTAGTTTCCACAATACATGGTTGGAATAACAACAACAGAGAAGAAAAAATGTGTCAAGTCTTATTGAGAAGTACATGATACTCACTAAGGTGTGGCTTGCAATCGCCACTTTAGTAAATTACCTTTCTAGCAATTCCTGTCAACATTATAAGGCATAAGCAAAATATGCGTATTGGTAATTTTCATTAATGGGGTAATAGGAAAAACAATTTGTGTTTTTGTGTATTGTATGATTATTTAGTGTCCTAATTATTTGTACCAATAAATTAAAAAAAAATCAAAACAACCATAGTTGATAAATTAAGTTAAGTAGTTCTATATATGTTGTTAATAATTTACAATTGAATTTTAGGTACAAGGAAAAAATATTAAGCGTTTATATATTGAAATTAGTATTATCTTCATGACATTATATTATAATGGCAAATGTAAATGCTAATTTTTTGGAATTTATATGTTTCTAAGGATATATGTTTTAATTTTTGCAATTTGCACTTCCTAGTTATTGAACAAACCGTATATGTTCCTACATGTCACGTTCCTAATTAAATATTACCCTCCTTAAATATTAGCCTAATTAGTTTCTTATAATACCCCTTTTCCCATACCATATTTATCGTACATAATTAATCTCATAATTCATTTCTAAAAATTATGGTATCAAATTCCATGTCGCTTACACTAAATTCAAAGGTTTTGTCATTCATTTTATTGTTTTGAAAAAACATATTACATTTCCACAACTCTTCTAATTCTATCTTTTTCACTCTTTTTTATTTCTTTCATTTTATCCGTTCACTTAAAATTCATTCGTTTCATCCAAATCGCTAAATTATGAAAGAAGTCGTTGACACGAATAACCATGTTTCTTCTTCTTCTTTTTCTCTTAGGCGTCAAACTAGTTTCGAGACTAAATATTTTTTATATATTTAATTTTTTTTATTTATTTCACATCTATCCATGTCAATTTAAAACCCTGATCAATCTTTTTGTGCATTGCGGAAATATGTGTTTTTTTGACTTACCCATTTTTGTTAGTTATGCTCCCACCCGTTGAACATTAAACTAACTCTTATACCGAATATTTAATTATGTTTGGTTTTCTAAAAATATTTTTTACATCACCATAAATTTTTATAATTTTTGGAATCCTTTTGCTAAATTTTTCAATAGACTTTCTTATAATTTAATTACATAAAATTAAATATAACTAATCTCCTAATTATCCATTAACCCTTAACTATCATTATAGCTAAAACAAATATGATGTATGGGATTAGTTACCTTTATTCAACCAAAAGTTTGGTTAAAAGTACAACAATCAAGTGTTTGTGATATAAATACTTATACACTCAACTATAATCATCTCTCTTAAACACTTATCATCCAATCTTTTGTAACACCCCTATTTTTAGCACTTGAAAATTTGTTTAAAATTAGTTAATTGCATAAGATAAACCATTAAAAATGTAATGTCTTATTGCAACACTTAGTATAAGACTAATTCTTCTACATTCCTTACACTAAGTGCTAAGGATAAAACTTTTATCTACTTAGATTAAGAGCACTAATTGATAAAAAGCAAATAAAGATTGTATTACAATATTAAACTACTCCTATAACAAAAGATCAAATCAAAGAGTTACAACTAACAAGAGAAGAAAATACAAAATAAGACATAAAGAGTGCAAGGGATATTTTGATCAAAAGATGATGAAGTGGATAGCGGGTAGTCTTAAGTCTTAAGCCTTACTAAAAGCCATCAAATTGTATCCTCAAAGTACTCCTATAAGGTAAAAATTACCTATTGAATAAGTAAGAGACCATAAAATGGAACTCATTAGTACAACAATAACGAGTAAACCAATACACAATACTAATATGCATGAGTCATATGAGGCACATAAAAGGTAAAACATAGTAGCGTCATATAGATACATTAAGAAAATCATGTAATAACAAGATACGGTATGTAATCCCCCAAAAATTTAGAAAACATATATTTTAATAAATAACTTTTATTTAAAATAAATTAGCTTTTAAAATTATATAGTTTAATTTTTTTATGGATTTTTGAGTATATAAAATTAGATAGGAATATTTAACAAGTTAAAATAAATATTTTACTATTTTATCATACTCATTTTATTTAAATAATTTTTCAAATTATTATTTTACTAAAATTATCCTTTTTAAACCCATATATTAAATTAAATTATTGAATTAATTTATTACTCAAAATATAATACACTCTATTATTTTATAAATTAAATTATTATAAATTTCCACATTTTTCCTTTTCCTTTTCTATTTTTCTTTTCCTTCCCCTTTTTCTCCCTTTTCCACCTTTCCTTCCTTTTCTTTTTCTTCCTGGGTTCGGGCTGCCAAGCCAGCCCTGCCTTCCCCGGCGCGCGACTGGGCCACAGGCCCTTCTCCCTCTCCCCTCCTCTCCTTCTCCTCCTACGTAGCAGGCCCAGCCCGGATTTTCTTCCTCACCCACCCGTGCGTCATAGCCAGTCCAGCCTTTTTTTCCCTTCTCCCTTCCCCCTGGACCGGCCGGCCTATCCTTTCTTTCCTGCACCGGTCTGCCCGCTCGCACCCCCTTCCCTTCCTTCTTTCTTCTTCCACGCCCGACCACCGTCCTCTACCATGCTTGAGCACGCCGGCCGCACCTGCAACTGTCATGCCCGACCACCACCTGCCTCCCTGCTACTCCCTCTCTTTCCCCTGTCATTTTCTTTCCTATTTCGAACCAAACTAACCCCTATATCCCCAGCCCGCATGCTTTTTCCTTTCCCTCTTCTCCCCTCCCCTCTCCCTGCCACCCTACTGCAGCCCCGACCAACCACCTACTTCCCCTAGATCTTCCTCTTCTTTTTATTCTCCTCACCAGCATTTCTTGCCCCATTTTTCAAGCCTCTCACCTTCCCTGACCTCCCTCTTCTCTCCTTTCTCCTCCTTCCATTTTCCCCCTGTTTTTATAGCACCGCCACCCACTGCCATTTTCTCCACCACAACCACCGCCTTCAGTGCCTCCTTCAACCTTCTACTACCGCCTTGCACCACCAAAATACACCCTCTCAAGCCCTGCAGCCCCTTCTTCCTTCCCTCTCTTTGTTTCCTCCCATTATTCTCCCTTACCGGCAGCCTCCCTTTAACCCCTTCGTACGCCGGCTTTCCGCTGCCTCTACTACCGCCTAAACCGCCAATCTCCTCCCTACAACCCCCTCTACCACCCCCACACCTCATTTTTCTGAAAACAGCCCCCGAACCCCTTCATTCTCCTCCTCTATTTTCCTCCCTTCTCAGCCACGTCCACTCCTGCAGCCCCCTTTGACGCCTCACCGCTGCCATCTCCACTACCATTGGCCGCTGAAAACCCATCCCCAGAGGCCACCTACACCCCCTCTTCGCTCCTGCACCCTTCCCTTTTCCTAAATCCTCCCTTATCTACCTTATTTCCTAGCCCCAAAACTCTAACCCGAAACTACCACTTCCTCCCACTTTTCATACCATTTCGAGCCCCTTAACCCTCTTGTTTTGCATGCAGCTCATGTTGCATGAGTAGCATGAGTTATAAAGTCTTATGCTTTGATTTTCCTAATTCTAATATAATAATTATTGATATTATTTTTAGGTGTTGATTTTGTTAATTAAAGCTTGAATCTTTAATCGGAATACCGGTAAGATTCAATTTTTGCAAGAATTAAGGTAATCGTTAAACCCCACTTAAACGCATGGAAAAACGTATGCTAGCACATTAGGGATTTTAGTATGATTTTATGCATGTTATGTGTTGCCTAGTATGATATATGTGGTTGCTTATATTGATTGATAAAAAGAAAAGTATGCTAGCTTTTGTGTCATGTGTAAAGATGATACTTAAGGAAGGAGTTTGATTATTGATGGAAATGTTAAATGCTTGTCTATGATGTATTATGTCATTAATGCATGAATATTATTATTGTGAGCCTAAGGGTATTTTAGTAGTATGCCTATGTAAGTATGTGATCTAATATATTGCTAATGAGTATTATGTTGAATAATGACAGGTTGGTGGAGTTAGATGATAAAAATGAAGTACTAATATTAGTATTTTATGTAGTGGTGGTAGATTCATAAAAGTGGTGTAATAAAGGGGTAAAATGGTAATTTTATAAGTGAAAGGGTATTTTGGAAATGTTGGAGTAAAAGGGTGAAACGGTAATTTTTGTAAGTAAAATGGCATTTTGGTAAGTCTGGAAGAAAAGGGCAAAACAATAATTTTGTAAGTAAAAGGGTATTTTGGTAATTTCGAAATAAAAGGGGAAAATGGTAATTTTGTAAGTAAAAGGGTATTTTGGTAATTTCAAAGGAAAAGGGTGAAATGATAATTTTATAAGTAAAAGGATAAAATTGCAAGTTGTAAGAAAAAGGGGTATTATGGTAATTTGGGAGGCAAAAGGGAAATATGGTAATTTTATGGTTAAATGGCAAAATGGTAATTTTTTAAGTAAAGAGGGTAAGAATGGTAATTTTGGAAGTAAAAGGTAAAATGGTAATTTTGGAAGAGAAGGGTAAGAATGGTAATTTTGAAAGTAAGGGGTAAAATAGTAATTTTGGATGTAGAAGGGATTTATGGTAATTTGCAAGCAAAAGGTTAAATTTGGATGTAAGGGAGTAAAATGGTAGTTTTATAAATAAGATGATATTATCGTAATTCTGGTAGTAAGGGGGTAAAACGGTAATTTGCGAGTAAAAGGATAAATTAATAATTATAAATATGAAGAAGGGTAAATTGGTATTTATAATTATGGATAAGTGTAAATTGGTAAGTATAATCATGGAGAAGGGTAAATGGGAAATTGTAATAATGGAGAAGGGCAAGTTGATATTTATAATAATAGAGAAGGTTAAAATTGGTAATTATAATTATGGAGAAGTAGAAATTGGTAATTATAATTATGGAGAATGGTAAATTAATAATTATAAATATGGAAAAGGTTAAATCGGTAATTATGATAATGGAGAAGGGTGATTTGGTAATTTAACAACATGAGGGTAATTTGATAATTTTGATCATGGATAAGGGCAATTTGGTAATTTATCCAACTAAAGGGGCAATTCGGTAATTGTGATAATGAAGAAGGGCAATTTGATAATTTAACTGACTAAAGGGCAAATTGGTAATTATTTAACCAACTAAAGGGGAAAATTGATAATCATGATAATGAAGGGGGTGATTTGATAATTTATCCAACTTAAGAGCAATTTAGTAAATATAACAAAGGAGAAGGGCAATTTGGTAATCTAACCAACTAAATGGGAAATATAATAAGTGTAGCGATTATGAGGGGTGAATGGTGATCTAAAAAGCGTAGGAGATAATTCGGTAACCTAAATCGGATAAGGGGTAATTTGGTAATTATGCAACCTGAAGGGTAATAGGGTAATTTGTCAAGTAAGGAAGGGATGACTTAGCAATTATATAAGTAAGGGGTAAATAAGTAATTTGTACCTAACATGTCGTTGTGATTGTGGAATTTCATAATATGATTCAAATAATGCTGATTAGCAAGGTGAGAGTATTTGATAATTAGTAAGTATCACGAGAACAAATTCTAATTCGGAATTAGATGAGATTATGATGGCCTTAATAGTTCCTCTATGATATCTTGGATAACCGTCTGAATAAGAAATGACTAATGATATCAAAACGATTGAAAGTGAATACGTATCTGATTATTGTGCTTTTTGTGATCACCTTAATTAAGACACTAATACTTAAAGTGAAAGACCTCGAGATCGGGAATTGTGGCTCTTTAGGGGTTGCTACCCTAAAGACGTGGTTTAGCCCACGATTATCCTGGTATTCGCTGGTGTGCCTTTGTGCCCCAGTCAGGCCCTATATCTTACTCTATCTAGCTCTACAGACCTATTTAGGGGGTATGCATACTTATGGATTAGGTGTCCTTGTCGGTAGGGTACTGAATAGCTTGTATGTACCGGTACGACCAGTATACCTTTGTGTCCCAGGTTCTTGATCTCCCGTTCGAGGCAAATAACTAGAATTGTTGTGCTGATTAAATAAAGGAAAAACAATAATCACGAAAGTAAAAGATTAATAAGCCGGGCCTAGTTGACTTATAATATTGAGTACCGGTCCACCGGATATAATAGTGGTCCAGGAGCATTTTGCCCTGGATGATGATTACATGTATTCCAGTCCACCGGCTAAAATAATGGGGGTCCCGAGCTCAATAAAACAAACATTGGATGTGAATAAATTATGGAAAGATATTAATTACTTATAGTGGGGCACCTTGTGAATCGGGGCCAGACCGATCCACCGGTGAATAATAGTGGCCAGGAGCGTTCTGCCCTGGAGACCGATCCACTGACAATAATAGTGGTTAGGAGCGTTCTGTCCTGTATGTATTCCGGTCCACCGGCTATAATAGTGAGGTTCCCACACTCACTTGGATATAACCAGAGAGATGATTGAATAATGATGGACTAATAGCTTAAGGCCCAAAAGTATCGATCATACCTTATAATGATATGTGGTAGCCTTGTTATATATGTGATTGTTATGTATGCACCTCTCATTACATATGTATATAGCTTGTGTTATGTGTCGCATTGCGGGCCTGTTTTTAAGTGTGGTATTAAAGGGTTACTTAGTACCATAGTACTGAAGGGTTCCATTCGTGGGGCCCCTGCCTATTCAATGGGCAGTGTCCCTTGCAGGTCTTTTCAGGTGTTACTCAAGTGGACAACGGGAAAGAGAGTAAGGAATTATCCAGAACTGTTAGGATTTTTCTCCTTCTCTTTTAAATTCCTGGTTTTAATGTTAATGTTATGTAACCACCACTGGTGGATTTTATTCTTATAAATGATTTGATACGCTACTCTGATTTAAATATGGGTTGTAAATTGTGTTTTACAATTTTATCGTTAGCACTTAGTACTGGAACAGTATGAGTGAACTGGTCTGGTACTAAGTGTGGCGGTAATATCCCCAGAATTCACAATTTTATAATTTACTTCCGCTAACTCTTTCAAATAAAACGAAATTTTTCAGTAGTGAATTTTGGGGGTGTTACACGGTAAACATGCTATAATATATACATCTTCAATACCATATGTTCATCATACCCTCATTCTCAATAAAAACATAAATATCTCATGAAGCCATCACAATTACATTCAAAAAAACTATAACATAACCCATAACCAAAAAGGGGTTGGGTACTTAGGAATATACCAATCAACCTAAACCATACCATTTCCAAAACTAAGGGTGATGCACTAAGGAAACTATCGAATTAATAATCCAATCCACAACCAAACATTCCAAAGGCCACATCACAAGTTGTTTTTCTTTTTATTACTCAAGGGGATATAAGAGATAACTTAGAAACATAGCAACACACTGGTCATATTAATGCACAAGGTATCATTGTATAGGGTGACATAATACCATCTAAACCTAAGATGTCCAATCCTTAAGTACATATACCGCTTATAGGCCCCGTAAGTCACTTATAGAGTATAATAGGGTTTTACTAGGGTACTGCAGCACACCAAAAAACAAACCAAACCAAACCGAAGACTTAACCTTATATCTAAGGTAGTTAACCCTAAAGAGTAAACCATTCCCAATATCGAGGTATCTAACTTTACATATCAGTATTTTATTTGGTGATCACAAATATAACCTAATGCACAACAATTCTAATTCCATACTTAACCATTTTTTCTTTATTTTCAATTAAGTCAACCCTAAGGTTAATGATCCAAGACAAATTTAAAGTCAACACTAAGGTCAATCTAAAAATCTAATAAGGTCATCCTATGTATAATTATTCATATTAGGTACATTAGGTCAAAATAACTAAAGTACCCTTAAAATCCTAATTATCGTGATATTATCCATTTTAAAATCTATTTTTATTTTGATCAACAATTCATCATGAAAATTATAAATATAATAATTCATAACACCTTAGTATGCAAATAAATTATACGCCAAGGTAAAATACAAAATATGTACAAGCATGGACTTAACATATTACGCATATAAAACCCTAGCATGTATTCTTAACATGAAACTATCCCATGCTCAACGTGCAAGATAGGTAAAGGTATAACTCAATATGTAAGGTAGCAATTGATATCAGAGCAAAAGCATTAAGGTATTTCTAACGCTAGAGTATGTTAATAAAGATGAAACTAGATTAACGCTAATTATGCTCGAACATCATCATGTTATATATTCTATTTAACTAAAACATGTGAGGATTATCATAAAACATTTATGATGGCGAGATGTTAGATTGACAAGGTAAAATTTCCTAAACTAACCCTAACCCTAATCATGTGTCGGAGTACTAGCATGTTATTACTTATCATCATATACATACTTAACATACAACATAAAACCCTAATCTAGCATACTCATATACCTATCTCAAGATGTGTTATTTAATCATTCCTCTATATAACATTACATGTTATCATACTAATGATAATATTTTGACATACTACACATGCACATATTTTTTCAAAAATCCACATGCATAGAACATCATCTAAGCAACATAACAAACCTATATACCACCAAATAGAATCACATTTTAGAAGAAGCATATGGTTACCTTTTATCCAATATTAAGTAAAAGAAACAAGGTAAATAATCGACCAACTATTCTCCACTCAAACATCCTTGAATAAATTGCACAATATTGCAATTCAACAAAGGTCTAGCAATGGGGGAAACTCATGTTGCCAAGGCTTAGCAGCATGAGGTCTTCATACAGGCGAGTGGCTAGCAACATCCAAGTTCATACTAGAGGAGGATAGAAATGATACAAGCTCACACAAAGAAGAGGGTACACAGTGAAGTTAGGAAGGGAAAAGGGGGTTCCTACATGGAAGAGTCATGAAGCTAAGGGGAGGGTTGCATTGGGATTACACACAAAGATGGTTGGATGGTGTGAGGTGTAACCAAAGGTGGTGTTGGGTTGTAAAATTGATGGTGTTGAAACTTAAAGAATATTAGGAAAGATAATGTTAACTAGTGAGAAGGAATAAAGGAAGAGTTGGGGTTGGCTTAGGTATTTATCAAAACACAAAGATGAGAGAGGAAGGAGAGGTTATATAGGCAAGGTAATGTGCAAATTTCCAAGACAATTATGGGTTGGTGAGGAAGGTAGATACGCAAGTTAAGAAAAGTAGGGGCATGGTTTAAGTGTGAAAATAAACACGTATAGACAACCATGCCAAAGGGTGGAGTGTGATTGTTAATTTGGTTGGGGTTTAGTGAGGTTGTTTGGTTACACAAACTAAACCAAGGAGGAGAAGAACTTAGCGGGCAAGGTTTGTGGTTCATAGTTCTGGTTCCAAACAAAGGCTAACTAATCTTCCGAAGTCTATATAAATTTTAATCTAATTTCCATAATAATAAAAATAGTAATAATGCATCCAACACAAAATATCCTATAATAATAATTATAAATAATTACACATAATTACCAATTTTATTAATTAGGATTTCTAAATACAGTGTATTACACTTTCTTTCAAGTGTTAACATAGTTAGCCCGCCCTTTACACTTATCCCCATTTGATTCACATAACACCAAACCCTTTTTATGCCAAATCATGTATCATTGAATCATTGTCACATAAAATCATGTTTTAGAGTTGTTAGTACACGCTGATTTCTTTGTGATTTTCATACCTTCATTCTCTTTATTCCCTTGACCTATCCCTCTTATTTTTATTTCATTTTAGCCATTGTATTTCACTCTTTTAACTTCCAACCATTTCCCCCCTTAAATCTCATTCTAAAAGCTTTATCTTCCCCTCTCTTTACCTCTTTCGTAATCAACCTTAGTGTTGTTACATATTTGTCAGGCTTATTTTGTGTGTTTTTGCCCAGCTCTTGCAATTTGTTCTTGGCACAAAATTCACTTCATTTTCATTTTGGATTTGTTCCTTGAAATTTCCTCTATAATATATATCATTTTTTCTTGGTTTAAGACCTTATTTGAAAGCCATAAAGTTGACACTTTGCTAATTTTAGCAACAAGTTGTTGAAATTCTTGTTGCAAATCATGTGGTCTACTTATATTTTCTCCCCTTTTCTTTGTTCCTTCCTTGCCTAATTATCATTAACTTAACTCCCAAGCACTTAATCTAATCATATAAAGCTAAGGTTTGGAGAAAATGGTTTTGGTTCTTGATTTATTTTTGCTCAACATCTTATTCGTTCCTCGTGATTTTTGATGGATAATCTTTTCTTCTATTTTGAAATTTTAGATTTTGCTTCTCATTTTTTTACGCTTAAATTATTGAAGGTGATCTAAATATTTTTTGAGGTCACCTAGGAGAAGGTTTTTTCGTGTTTGTTTGGCTAATCTTTGGATATAGGTAAATCCAATCAAATCCTTAGATGGTAGAATATATGGTCATGAGCATATTAGGCCTTTTAGGCTTAGTATCATATTAGTTTGTATTTATTATAAGTTTCGTGACTTTTGTATTAGAAAAATGGAGGGAATAAAATATAATGTTTTTATAGGCAATTTATAAGTTATAATATATCATGTGAAAACACATTGATATTTATTTATCATGTATGCATGTTTATGTTTTTAAGTGCATGAATTTATACATGTAACAATATGTAGATGTGTGTTATTATCATGATGCTAATTAGGGACAGGGCTCGGCTAGAAATTTATGTCACGCCAAGACATTTTTATGTCATGGCATGCATACCATTCCATTTATTTAATGTTTTAGTTAAATTTTGATGTATAACATTTGAGTAAATATGCATGATTAGAGTTGGATTTACATGATTTTATGATGGCATGCTCTAGGGGTAAAATTATGTTTTTACTTATGCCATGCCTTATTTTCTTCATGGGTCTGAATGCATGCCATGATATTATGATGTATGTTAAGCATGAAATAAATGATATGTTACATAATGCATGTTTAAGATTTTACCCATTTTAAAATAATTAATTCATGCGTAAAGTTAAAATTTTCATTTTCTATATATTAGAATTAACTTCATGGTAAAGTGTTATGATTTGTTGTCTTTTAGTGTTTTCATGAGAAATTATTAATAGTGATAAAGTTGGTATTTAAATTGGATAATATATTAGTAATCAGGGTTTTGATGGCATCTTAGTCGTTTGTGACTAAGATGTTTCTAAGTGTGAATAATTAGACATAGGATAACCTTAGTGGATTTGTAGGTTGCCCTTAGCATTGACTCTTGACGTCTAGCTTAAATCGTTAAGCTTAGGGTTGACTTAGATAATTGGAATTAAAAGAAAAAGGGTTAAGTATAGAAATAGCTAGCGTATGCATATTATGTGATATTTATAATCTCAATACAAAAAATGTGAAATTTTCTAGTCCATCCATCATGAGATATATAGAGTCCAAAGAGGGGAAAGTAGGGTAAAGTACTAAGAAAGAAAGTCGAAAATGAAAGGTCGAAGCACCTAGCTTGCAAGTCTGTGATCCATGATTAGCATTTGTACGAGAATGGAAAAGGGGATTGAAATTGCATTCATTACAAGGAATGGGAGGTCAACGAGATAGTTCTAGAAGGGCTCTATAGAAGATCAATTTTGGATTATTAGTACTAAGATGTTAGATCGTCTAAAGCAAAGCGTCATGAGCATATCAAAGTCTCTATAGCACACCCAAGAATAATAGAAGCTCAAATAAATGTTCAAGGTGACACAAGAATTAAGGTGGGTCCCATGGATAGACCTCAGCATATATATTATCACATTCTCAAATATTAAAGGTAAGGGGGTCATGTTAAACTAGAACTACAGCTCATGGCTTCAATAGTGGTATAGGAACCTAATAGGCTAGCTAGACATATGAATGCAAGACTACATGGAAAGGAGACATAAGTCTTAGTGATGGTTATCTCTCTGTTTACATATGGGCATATGAAACATGTTACAACATCTAGAGTACATGAGGTAAGGTCCTATTGATTGAGATAACAAACTCTCAGACTGAATCTTTTGATACTTGTAAATTACTTCGATCTATATACAACGTGCATGACAAAATTTGAAGAAGAAATAGTTTTTCACATTGGTGAGAAAAGAGTTATAGCATACATCGTGGAGGAGTGTAAACTATAATTTTGAGCATAGTTACCAAATTCCATGGTGGTTATTGTGGTGACAAAGAAGATGAATAGTTTGTGAGATATTCAAAGAATGTTGAATGAGAGAATAAAAAATAATAGAGAAATTCTTATTAATCATTGAGTATCATAGTTACAATTTTGTAAATATAAGGATTGAAATTGACTAATTCTTATTTTCTATCTCAAAAGTGGTAATAACTAATTCCTTATATCTAGGAAAGAAGAAACAACAATCTACAACCTAAGCCTACAAATAACAAGAGACTAAGACTACTTAATCAGACTTGATCAGTTCCTAGATATTTTCCTTCACTCCTTAAGTTGGAGGAGGTAGGATATATACCCAACTTGCGAATGGATGACTGATGTAGGGAACCTGACAAAGGTTTAGTAAAAATGTTTGCAAGTTGTTTGTATATTGGTGTATAAGAAAGACCAATGAGACCTTGAAGCAAATTTTCATAAACAAAGTGACAATCTATCTCGATATGCTTGGTGTTTTTATGATAAAATAGATTCTTTACTATATGTAAACTAGCTTGATTATCACACTTCAAGGGGACTTAAGTAATTGAAGACAGATAGAATTCTATAAGCAGCTAAATGACCCTTCTCATCGACATATACTTAGCTTTAGCAGATGACAAATCAATGGTGGTTTGCTTCTTTGATTTCCTAACAAAGATGTATCTCCAAGAAAAAATAGGTATACACTAACTAATTTATGAAATAAAGGGCATGCATCCCAATTTGAATCGTAATAGGTAATTAAGGAAAAATTAGGATAAGTAAAGAAAAGTATACCCTAACTGGGATTAGTCTTTAAGTATTCGAAGACATGTAAGGCTGAAACAAAATGATTTAAAGTGGACCTTTGATTAAACTCGCTCTCAAGTTTTGTGTAGTAAAGGTAATTTTTGGTCTAGTATGAACCAAAAAATTCAACCAATCAATTAATTTTTGATAGAATGGTGTATCTTTTAAATTTTCACTTGAGTTAGCATGTTTAATTCTGGTGTAAGAGGATTTAAGACTGTAGATTTGTTGTCCAAAACATATTCTTCCTGTAGATGGGTAGTATACTTTCATTGAGTCATATGAAGCCCTTCTTTGACCCTAGTAAGCTCCATGTCCAATAAATAAGACGATTCATTTAAATCCTTAATCTTGAGCTTGTTGTCAAGAATTTTTTTCAAAGTAGTAACTTTTGAGGATGAATTCTTAGTCACTAGTATATCATCCATACAGACAGCTACCACTATTAACTCATCATTCAATTCCTTAATAAAAAGAGAATAGTTATTTTTAGATTGAATGAAGCCCCAAGATTGCATGTCATGAGACAACTTAGAGTGTCATTGTCAAGTGGCTTGTTTAAGTCCATAAAGAGATTTTTTTTTAGTTTACAAACTATACCAGGAGAAACTAAAAGACTAGGAAGAGGTTATATATATATATACAAATCCCCATGCATTAATGCATTATTTACATCAAAACCATTTCTTCTTCATTGTTATGGCTATAACACTATGAATATTTGTATGCTTAACAATAGGAAAATTTTGTGAAAATCCTCCCCTTATTTTTGAATAAATATCTACATAACTAGTCTTACTTTTTACCTTTCTAGGCTAACACGTGTTTTATATTTAACCTTATATACCCACTTATATCCAATAAGCCTCTTCCCTTTAAGTCACTTGACCAACTTCCAAGTCTGATTCACTTCTAAAGCATCAAATTCATTTACCATATCACTTTGCCATTTAGGATCATAACATGCTTGATGACAATGGTTTGGTTTAGGAATGAAAGAAAGGATATAACCAATATAAAGGGCAATCATATTAGAATAACACCATAAATAAGAAGGATTGATGCAAGCATTTGGTAAAGTGTGTGTGTAATCATGAATGGAATCATCGTCCAAACTAGCAAAACATACAGAATTACAACACATACTCATGCAGATGTTTAAGAACCTATTTAGTTCTTGTATTTCTTCTTTGTGACATTATATTTTTCATGTTATAGAGAAGAGCTTGGGAAGGGATAAGATAGTGCGGTAGAGATGGAATATGTAGATATGTATGTGGAGAGGGAAGAGGATATGATAATGTTGAATATTAAGATGTGCTTGAGGTGATTAGGGAAAATCTGTAGAGTTTGGACATTGAAAAGATGAAGAGGGAATCATTTGAGGGGTGTAAGGAGTAAAATGAGGGAGAATTATGCTGTGAAGTGAAAATTTGTGTTGGTATCTGACATAGGTAAAGGGATTGTTCCAAAAGATGAAATATTATATGATATGGTCTAAGGATCAGAAAAGGGGAAGATATGTTCATAAAACTGAATGCCTCTGTTGAAGCATACTTGGTAATTAGTGAGATGAAGTAATTTATATGCTTTTTTCTTGAATGGGTAGCTTAAGAAAACAACTGGAAAAGATCTATATGAGAATTTATCTTGTGGTTTAAGAAGGATTGATGCATAACATAGGCTACCAAAACCTCTCAAATGTGAGTAGGAAGGTGGTTGATTTAAAAGTATTCCATGTGGTGTAATGGAGTAAATGGATTTGAAAGGCAAACATTGATGATATACGTGGCAGTGAGTATACTATCAGCCAAATACTTAGTACATAATTTGGATCGGAACATGATACCTCTAACCACTTCAAGGATATATTTATATTTTGCACTCCACTACATTGTTTTGTTGTGAAGTATAACTACAACTGGTTTGAAGTATAATTCCCTTTTGTGTGAATAAAACCTTAATAATGCATTATTTATTCCAATGATTTTTATTTGTTTGTGAAATTGTGTTTGGACAAGGTTATAGAAGGTCTTGATCAAGGCAAAGGCATTACTTCTACAGTTGAGTAAATGCACCCATGTGTTCCCAGTATAATTGTCAACCATAGTTAAGAAATATTTATGGCCATTATATGTTGGTGGTCTATAAAGGCTCCATATATCCACATGAATTGATTCAAATGGAGAGGAAGTAGATATAGTACTAAGAGGAAAACATAGTCAATATTGTTTAGTTTGATGACGAACACTGCATGGATCTAAAATAGAATTGATTTTATTATTATTATTAGGAATATAAAGCAATCCACTGATTTTATTGATGGTTACATGACCAAGATAAAGGTACCAAAGCTGAGAATTGTTTCTCATCATAAATTGAAGAAGAAATACAAATGTCATTTAGAATCGCAATATTAAAATGGATAGCTTGAATGGAAATTAGATTAAGAGCTTGATTGCATTGAACATATATAATCCACCAGTCAAACTATCAAGGAATGTGGACCTCTTCATGAAAAAGGCCCGCACCAAACAGTGTTCATTAGTGAAATAAATAGTGTAACTCATTTTTTTAACCAATATTCTAACAAAGAGAAAATTATATTTAAATGTGAGTACAAACAATACTTTAAGAAAAATGATGGAATTATGTAACTGGATTATGCTTATGGATTATATTGCAACAAATTTTCCATTTCGTAGGGTTATAGAGGTATTCATTCGAGTTGTGTGGAATGAAGAAAATGAGCTTTTATCATGTCACGTATGGTTTGAAGCTCTTGAATCTATGATCCAAAAATTATTAAGGGATGTAGGTTAGTGGAAGCACAAATCAGTAAGGAAGGAGAATTATATGAGTGTTGATGATCTTTTACAAGCATAGTTGGTTATGGATGAATTTGATAACTCATATGCATGACCAAAGCTTGAATTTGAATTGGTAGCCTTTAGAGAATGCTGATTAGGGGTGAATTTATACTGATTCAACAATTCCATCGGCCTATTATATTACTTATTGGTGATATTTTTGTTGTGAGGTTCATAGGATTGTGCATTCTAAGAACTTATTGCATTTTTTCTAATCTACTTGCTCTTAGTGAACTTACAATTCTTTGGAATTCCTTTCAATCGGTAACACTTTTCCCTTGTGTGGCCATTATTTTTTGCAGTAAGTGCAGGTTAAGGTGAATCTCTTTTTGTCACTTGTTCTTTGCATATTAACACCATGGTTATTAACAGCATTAAAGGAAGATATCTCATGAGAAACTTGAGAAATTGTAGTAATTTCATGTTGACTCTCCTCTTCAATCAACAAAGAGTATGATCAGGTTATAGAAGCAAGAGGTTTGGTTATGATTATGTGACGTCTAACTTGAGAATAAACTTTGTTTAGCCCTATTAAAAATTGAAAATCCCTTTTAGCCTCCATATATTTGCTAGATCCATAGGTATATGAACAAATATTTAATAAAGCCTTTTGTTCATCCTATAATCCTTTCAATTTTCCAAAATAAATAGAATTTGAACTCGAACTTTGAGAAATGTTGTTAAGGTCCTTTTGCACTTTAAATCTCATTGCATCATTTAATTTTCCAAATTGTTCTTCCAATGCATACCAAATATCAAAAAAAGTAGTACACTACGAGACATTGTCTGCTACTTATCCATTAAATGGATTTATAATCCAAGATATGACTGTAGAGTTACATCTACTTCATATTAGATAAATTTCAAAGGATTCATCTAACTATTTGATTCACCCGTTTATAAATCCCAATTTATTTTTCAAAGCAAGAGAAAGCTTTATAGATCTACTCTAAGAATAATAGTTTGATCCATCAAAGACTCGAGAAACTAAGACAACTTATGGTCCTTTGACATAATTGAGGTATTATGGATTAACTAATTCTAAAGGTAACTTAGACACTAAAGTTGCAATAGTTTATTGTGTTTCCAAAGCTATTTGATTCATCATTAAATTGAAGGAATAATAAAGTATATTATATCAAGGAGATGACTAGGAAAAAATTGAGATGTAAGATGGACCTTGCTTTAATAGCATGTGAGATATTCAGAGAATGTTGAATGAGAGAATACAAAATGATGGAGAAATTCTTATTAATCACTAAGTATCATAGTTACAAGTCTGTATATATAAGGATTGAAATTGACTAATTCTAATATTCTATCTCAAAAGTAGGAATAAGTAATTCTCTATATCTAGGAAAGAAGAAAAAAAAAATAATATACAATGTATGCCTATGGATAATGAGAGACTGAGACTACTTGGATAAACTTGATCGGTTACAGGATATTTTGCTTCACGATTGTTCAATGATGAAGAAGAAAAGGTAGTATAAGGAGAACAAACAAATGACACATTAAGCAAACAATTTTAATGATGAGGATGGGGAAGAACATGGATGGCTCATCGAATCGGAAAATAGAGAATAATAGAACCCTAATAGGACCTACAAATTCAAGTTATCTAATTTAGTGGCATGTAACATGAAGTTAGTTGCTATTGAAAAGATAGAAATTGGGAATAGAACATACAAGGATCCAAAAAAATTTAAGGAGGGTGTTTTTTAACTTATTTCGGGATGCTTATTAGGAAGAACTAGAACAATAACCACAATTTATTGTAAAAGATCAAAAGCCCCAGGGCTAGATGGGTTAAAATTTTCCTTTATCAAGAACATCTGGGAGAATTTATAAGAGGATGTGCATAATATGATGGATGTGCTTTGGACATCATATTATCTTTTTTATGTAGTTGAACTCAACATTCATACCTCTTGTCCTTAAAAACTTACAAACTTACAATTTATATGACTACAAACCTATAGGCCATGTCGAGATAATAGGTAGAGCACAATAAGTGTTTGTTTCGAATAGAAATATAAATGACTATATTTTGATGCTAGTAGAAATAGTGGGCTCATACCAGAGAAAGAGGTTAGCTTATGTCATCTTCAATATTGATTTCAAGAAGACATGGTAGTATAAGTTGGTAATTTCTTGAATGGGTGTTTATAACACCCCCAAAATTGACTCTTGAAAAGTTCATTAAGAATAATACGGAAGTTAAAATAGAATTTGAAATGTTACTACCAACCTAACATAAGATAAATGTCCACCGTCTATTTCATGCTAGATGCAAGACTAAAACCTGTCCAATAAAAGTTCAAACAATATATATGTTGTGAGGGTAAACTCCCACAATGAGATATCAACAGGTAGATGGTAAGTGAACAATTTTACTGAATAAAATTATCGCTGAATAAATCAGCAAAAACCTATGAAATAATCCTGGATTTTAAAAGCTTATCAAAGTAATAGGAAATTAAAATTCAATTACACCTCCCTTGAAATTTTAATGCAACACTTGAAAAATTCCAAAAATAAATACATATAAATAAAGATAAATCCTAAGGGATAAAACTCCAGTTTGCCTACTCTCTCAAGCCAAGCCTTCAACCCAACAATAACATCCGAAATCAAGCCTGCACAAGAGGTCTGCTCCCCACCATCAGTGGATTATAGCATGGCCCATTCAACTAAGGTAGTATTAGTACAGGTCTAGTACTGAGTAAATCACGACTACCTAACTCATGGAAGGAACATGATAGACATAAGATATGGTAATCTCTAGCTTACAATACTAATGCTCAATTATACATATGCTAAATGCACCATTCCACTCATACAATAATTAATGCTTAATTATATATGTGATATATACACCATTCCCCTAATACAATAACTCATGCTCAATTATACATATAATCCATACAAAAATATATATGCTCATAGGTTCATACTTATGAATACATGACTAGATATGACAATACATATGGTACAAGCATACAAGAAATTACAATTGCATGCTAAGTAACACACATTACCCTAGAAGATAGAATTATGCACATAAAGGTTAGATGTGATTTAAATAATACATCATATGATAACTGGGTGCGAACATGCATCACATGGTATCACTATTGTGAGGGAGACAATCAAGAGACATGTATAGGAAAAAGAAATATAAATTCCATGAATGAGTGAGAATAATTCTTTATTATGATCACAACCATTTGATTATATTATCTTGAGGACAAAGATTTAACAATGGTACTAGCCCTAGCTGTCTCGCCCAAAAATGTAACTAGACCACCAATAAATAAGACACCTAATCACTTAAGTATGCATACCTCCTATAGGGCCAAAATATATCGAGACACCTATAGAATATAAGAGCACCTCTTTAGACCTTGTAAGGCACTCAGAATTACATAATAGAAAAACACCGGAATGGTACCAAATGGATACCAAACCTAACTTGGATAGCTATTCCGAGTGGTATAAGTCTCAACTCAAGATCTTTCACTTTAATTTATTGATATTTCATTCAAGGATTTAACCAATCATAAATTAGGCCCACATAACAACACTTAGCTCACTTCCACTCCAAGTAGACATACATTCCAGATTCCACCATAAGTACGGTAAGTAATGACTTACCGAAATCCGAAGCTAGCTAAGCAAATTGAGAAAGAGAGAGAGCTATCAAAAGCTCGACAATCCACAAGATAGTTTTCCTAGATCACCAATAGAAATTGGAAAACTAAGTTAGAAACTACCTTATCTATCAAAAACACAAATATTATAATTAAATCAACACAAGAGGGCACAAACGATCTTTTTTGAAAAATGTGTCTAAAACCTAAGACTCGCGAGCATAACTTAATTAAGATTTAAGATTAGATATTAACCAAATCGAATTAAATAAATATTACTTGGGGCATTTTAAATTGATTTGGAAACCTGGGGAAAGGATAATAGATTATAAATTGATTTTATCGAAAATGACTTACTCATTAGGTTTTACAACTGAAGAGGTAAACCAAACATATTTAGAGAACCAATCCAACCCGATAACATAAAAATACAATTCAAATGATTTTGAATCAAAACTAATAATATAGTAGGTGCAAGAAGCATAAGCAAATTGTTTTTACAAAACCATCTCTGAAAATTAGGATTTTTAAGCCTGAAATGCAATCCAACTAATTAACTACAATTTCCTCAAATTCATAGCTTAGGAATACAATTAAACTAACTTTAAATAAATCTAGATAATCAATTTCAATAAAATAATCTTATAAGTAAGTAATTTAAGATAATTGTTTCCCAAAATTAGGGTTTTAAAGTCTAAAACATAAACTTGAATAATTCAAATCAATTAATTCCAATTGAAGGTGTTAGAATGCAATTAGGGTCTTTTCAACTATTTTTATAAATTCAATTTTAGAAAAATAACTATATAAATGACCAATTTCATAATTTCATTTGAAATCTAGGGTTTTAGGCCTAAAAATATTATTTAATTAAATTTTATTATTTTATTTAAATTGAATGCTTATAAATGCAGTTAGACATATTTTATAATATATTATATAATCAATTGATCAAAACCAATAAAAAAATGCCCAATTTAGCATAATTAGGACTTTTGAGTCCGGAATGCAAATCCGGTCAATTCTTGCTAAAATATATAAATTGACAGTTCGAAATTGTAATTAAATACATTCTAATATAAATTATTTAATCAATTGAATAAAATAACCCCATTACACAATCCAATTTAGATCCATAAGAGTTTTGACCTAAAAATCTAATTCCGATTAATTTCATAGAATTGTCCCCAATTAACACTTCTAATATAAAATTAAATAAATTTCAAAGGATATTGTAAAATCAATTGAGTGAAACAACTCAATTATATAATCTAATTTCATCACACACAGATCTTGACCTAGAAATTTAATTCCGATTAATTCCGCATAAATTTCTCAAATTGACGATTTCGATATGAAATTAGATTCATTTTACAGTATATTATATAATTAATTTATCAAAAATTGCTTAATCGAACGAATCCACAAAATTCAGACATAATAGGGTCAAAATTCCAATTTTCACAAATCAACCATATATGCTGCAATTAACCACTCTAAATCAATCATACAACATATATATGCACAATTAAACAATCAATTTAGTGTATCATAAGCTAATTCATACCAAATTAATCAAAACAAGGGTAAGGGTTTCTAAAAATTTATACCAAATAAAGAGATGCAAATTGAGGAGAGTGAAGATCAGGGAAGCTTTGTCCAAGGCCGAGCGGTGCTCACCGAAAGCCAATTGAGCTTGTTGTGGCTGGATGTGGTGGCTTGTCGCTACTCGCAGCCTCCGTTGTTGCTGTTGTGGCTGTTGCGTGTTGGACTTGCTTGCGGAGGGTGTTGGTGTCGAATGAATGGAGTGGCATCGGTGGTGGTGGCCGGCAGTTGTGGCTGGTTGGGTGTTGCTCAAGACGAAGGACATGAAGGTTAGGGTTTGGTGCAGAGGGAACCTGACGAGGAGAAGATGAAAAAAAGAAGGAAGAGAAGAAGAGACAAGGAAAAAGGAAGAGGGGGGTCGGTCGGGTAGGGTATTTTTTTTTAACTAATATAAATACACAATTGAGTCTAAAAATATTAATAGATGATTTTGTCTAAAATTTATTTAATGAAAAATCTTTTCGTAAGGATACGAAGGTATAAAATCGATATAAGGGCTATATAAGGAATATTGGAAAAGTTTTCGAAAGAAATTACCAACGAACGTAAAGATCTATATTATTTACGAAAAAATATATTATAAGACCTTGAAATTATTTAAAAGCATGTAAGAAAATATTTAAATCAAATTCTAATAGACCGAGACTAATTTAAATAATATTTGAAACTGGTCTTCCGTAAACCAAAAAGGATAAAACGAAAGAAAATTAGTTTCGGAAAGAAATTCATAAATAAGCTCAGAAAATCTTTTTAATTTAAAACTTTTCAAAGATCTTGATGACCTCAAAAATGAATAATTTTAAAGTCGGAAATATTTTCTACGAATAAAATTATTAAAATAAATTTACTATTTTAAACGAAATTTTATAATTTGAATAATATATTTTGTTAACGAAATATTACTCCAAAACAAAGTCATAATCACACAACGAAGTTATAATTGAAAACAAATCTAAATTATTAAAAATTAAAATACGAGAAAGAATGGAAATATATATTTTTAACCAAAAATAAAAATCATATGAATATAATAAAATCATGATCGTAACTGAATTTATCTAGAATTATCTGTAACGACAATGATTAATTAAACAAAATATGAAGTCAAAATCGTCGATAAATCCAAAAATAAATTAAAATTAAAATAAATAAATATTTTCATCAAATTATGCTAATAAAATAATTAAGCTTAATAAAATTAAATTTTAAAAATACAGGATATTGCAGTATTAGACATGACGAACATTCTTGTTAAATGGATGAAGTATTTTTATGTAATAGGGTTGGACACAATGCTAGTAAATGGATCTTCAATAAAACTATTTTAATTAAAATTGGGCTCATGTTAAGGTGATTATAGAGGTGTTTGACGGGTTGCCATGGTTTAATCCAACTCATATTATTTTAACCTATGCAATCCATGTGATCCATGGTCTAACCTATGACAGCTTGGAGTATATGATTAATAACATTCAACCCTGCCCATCATAATCTATATGTTAGATGGGTTGACTATGGGTTGTCGTGGGTTAATAAACAAACTTATCAAAATATCTACCTAAATATGGTAATCGAGTTGGGTTATAGTCATTTTTCTTTGTAGGGTCAGACTGAGCTGTGTCATTTTGAATTTAAGTTATTTTAAATATTTTATTGGTCAAGTCAATTTTGGATCATTGCAGATTTAAATTATATTGGGTTAATTTATTAGGTTGGGTCAAGTTCAAGTCATTTTAGGTTGACTTAATGGGTTGAGTAGTTTTAGGCTGAGCTAGCGTGCGTTTACGCGATGTTGGGTCTTAGTAAGGTAGACACAAGTAGAGTCAAGCCTAAATGGGCCAAAGTTAGGTTGGGCCTAATGAGGGTTGAGCGAGGTTAGGGGGAGTCAATTTAGTCCAAAGAGACCTAAACAAAAATAGTTAGTCTGAAATCCGTTTAAAACGAAGTTGTGATGGTGATGATATTGGTATAATAGAGGTAATATTCACTAACTTACAACATTCCATAGTATCACATCTTAATTTGTAATACACTGTGCATTAATCCATGTAAAATTTTGTAAAATATTAACACAACCTATCTAACGTATAAACATATTTTCATAGGTTAGATTACATAAGTGATGACTAATCTAACCCATTCAAAATCCCTAGGTGAACCCTACCATCATTCCTATTCATTATGGGCATAAAAGTTATAAAGTTATCAATTGAGAGGGCAATTAGAGTGGGACATCAGCAAGGTATACGGGTTGGGAGAAATGATATGGAGACCTCCCATCTTTAGCATTCTGACACCACGGTTCTCCCTTATCCAGCGGCTAAAGAATATCTCTTCAACATTAAGAGCTTGATTATCACCTTCTTCTATATAGCCTCGGGTTTGAAAGTGAACTTTCATATAAGTTCTATTATGGGGGTACATTCATCAAAAAAATTGGATGTAGATAGTGGCTGTGAACCTTACGTGTAAGATTGGGAGGATTTCGTGTATTTAGCTGTCAATATCGGTAAGTGTGGCATGGGTGTTGCTAAAATTGTTGAGTGGCCTATGTGATCAGTGGAACAGCTTGATCTCAAATCCTTTTTAGTAGAATTTAGTGTTTAATTAATATTGTTTTATTATCCCTTTGGAAAGAGAGAAATTATAGTCTTTCAAGATCAAATCATCACTCTCACTTCCTTCCAAGACTTATTTTTCTTAAATTTTGGTGGTGGATGAGAATATGAAAACCTGACTTTCCTTATATTGCAGATGATGCAGTGAGAACATCAAAATGCCTAATTAATTTTTTCAGTAGGCTTAGTCATCTAACTATAATCTCGTAGATAAGAGAGTGGGCAAATCAAGTTATGAAATGTTGAAGTGGAATATCAATGCTTTTGGTACGTCAAGAATCTAAGAAATCTACTATTGGCGAGGTGGTATTAAGGGACTGGCATTGCAAATTCATATGCCTCTTCTCTATTCCTGTTGATTTTGTGGAAGTGAATGAAGCTAAGGTGGGAGGCATCCAAATGGTTTGTGTGTTATCTCTTTAGAAAAATTAGTTGAAACGCCATGGTTTATAAATTAAAGCAAACTTCGATAATGCAATAGCATGCATGGTGTAATGATTAGGGATCAAGACCATGGATGATGGCCTTCTTATTAAATTTCATCAGTAGTATGAAAACAAATGTGGAAGGAGTTCAATATTAGGTTCCAAAGTCGAGATCTGAATACTAGTGCTAATATGTTGGCAAAGATGGGACTGGGTAGAATGAAACCAATTGTAAATTGGATATAATCAAGATTCTACATGTATAAGATGTGCTTGGTTTTGGTATGTGATGTTGCTTGTTAATTTGTCTCATTGGGTTGGGTTTGGTCATTTTTTTATGTGATATTAATATGTGATTTGTTCTATGATAATGGAAGAGATGTCACCCATGATCAATATTTGATGTTGTATTTTTGAGGTATGGTTGCAAATGATGCTTAAAGCTAACCTCCGTAATGAAATAAGAGTATCTATTTATCAACGACAGTTTGAGTGAACAAATTTAACATAACTTTGTTAAAGAAAAAAGATACCTAAGTGATAACAATTTAAAACAAGGTATCTAAAATGAAATTATTTAAAAGGCATAATACTTGTAAATTATTAGGCTAAATATTAAAATACCTAAATATAATTTAACTTATTCATTACTTTAAATAAATATATTTAACCAATTTGTTACTTTAAAAGATTTGGCCTCAAATTAACCTTCAAAGGGCAGCATAAACTTCTTTATATCAAGAAACCCATGAAGAAATGTATTGTTAATACAATGTTGATGTAATGACCATTTTCTTGTTGTTGTTAGGGCAATAATCACTTGCATTGTTTCAAACCTTATGATAAGGAAGACATTAAGTTTATAATCGTTACCCTTGATCTGGTTATAACTTTGTACAACCATACATACTTTTTATCTTTAAATAATGTCATTTCATCTTAATTTCACTTTGAATACCTATTTAGAACCAATGATTTGCTTATGTGTAGGTCAGGTAGTTAGCTCCAGAAGATGTGGCAATTGGGCTGGTTAGGTTAGGTTTAAGCTGGGCTGTTCTCTGATTGGGTTAATGTTAGGCTAGGTTTAGGTTGATTTGGGTTATGTTAGGTAGATGCTTGTGAAGGGTTCAAGCCACTTACACGAACTATAAACTAGTGGATACTAATATTAGATACGTTATGCATAGAGTGATTAATTGTGATAATTTTAGCTATTTATGAAATTAAAATGTTGGAACATATACAATTTATTTATTGATTAAGATAAATGTGAATTATAAGAGTTGAGATAAACATGTTCTGATTAAAAAAATTGAATTCTAACATATTAGGATTTACTTTTATTATTATTTGGTTATGATCATTCTTAGTATTAAATAAATAAATAAAAAGTATTTATATATGCAAAATTTTGACATACTTGAGCTTCCAAATAATATTGTTTATATTGCTTTATATGACCCTTATTTTTACCAAAAGAAGAAGACATTCTTATTTTCTATTCATACAAAATAATTATTAGGATAAGTTGTGTGCTCTAACATTTAACTTAATATCTTATAAGTATTCTGTATTTAAAATAATTTTACTTAGGTACCTCTATATATTAAATTATTATCACTTAGGCACATTTTTAAATTTTGGTTCATTTTTTCATTACGTTTAGTTTGTTATATAACTTTTAGAAATTTTATATAACTTTCACTATTTATAATAAAAAAATCACCTTAATTAGAGCAAATTTAACACAACCAAACCTTGTGAAAGGAAAAATATATCTAAGTGATAATGATTTAAAATAATAAGATACCTAAATGAGATTGTTTTTAAGATAGAATACCTATAAAATATTATAAGCCAAATATTAGGACACCTAAGTAGAGTTTAACCTATTTCAAATAAATATATTTAACTAACTTCTTACTTTAAAGAGTTTTTCCTTAGAGTAACCTTCAAAGGGTAACATAATTTCTTCCATATCAAGAAGCCCACAAAGAAATGTATAGTTGATATTGTGTTGATGTAATAGCTAATTTTGGCTATTGCTAGGGCAATAATCACAGATACCATTACAGACTTTATAATATGGAATAAATTATGTTTATAATCATTAGCCTTAATTTGGTTACATCCTTTTACAACCATACATGCTTTACATCTTTAAACTGTGCCATTTGGTATGAATTTCATTTTGAATACCTATTTGGAACTAATGGCTTGTTTTCCTATAGGTCGAGTAGTTTTTTTCCTAATAGGTGTGGCCATAGGGTTGGTTGGGTTAGGTTTAAGCCGAGTTGTTCTTAGATTGGGTTATTGTTAGGCTAATTTTGGGTTGAGTCACGTTATATCAGGTAAATGCTCATATTAGGTTTGGGTTATTTTATGAGGTTGGAGTGTAATCGTGCCAAGATAGTTCATGTTAGAGTCTCTTCACATTCAGATCACTTGGGATGAATATATTAGTGAAGAGGGAAAGTTTGGGTCATGTTACGTTATATTTGATACAATTTGGATCAATTTATTAGTCAGTAACAGGTTTAGTTTGGGTCATTTCGATATTAGGTCAATTCATCAATTTGATAAGGTTACTTCAAGTTTGAGTTGCTCCAAGTTAGGGTCATTATATCGACTAGGGTCAGGTAACTTTGGGGTTAGATTTTCTCGACTCTTTGGTTGACTAGGTATTGTTTTACATTTCAACTTATTTTATAGAGGGATAATTTATCAATTAGGCTCCAGTGTAGGGTAGATTACATTTGTAATCCCTTATTTTGAAAAATCCTAGTTAACTTACGATTAATATTTTTAGAGAGAAAATTTATTTTATTTAATATATGTAATTAAATTTGTTTAATATGGCTAAGATAAAAATTAATAAATTAATTTAAGGGTTTCACCTAGGGTGTTCTTAAATCCTTTTAAATTTTTTTTCCCATAAGGTGATTTTAGGTCACTTTTAGTTATCGAATTTTTATAAGCTTTTTCTATAAAGAGAAATATTTGATTCCTATATATTGCTTTATGTATTATTATAAATTTTATAGTAATTGGTTTCAACAATAAGTTTTTTGGGTTAATGGTTAAGTTCACTTTACTTATGCTTTTGTTATTGTAAGACTTTATTAGCTAAAAACATTCAAAATTTTCATGGAACCTCATTATATTAACAATTTTAAGTTAAAAATATTTTTTTTGTACTTCACAATTATTTTTTGAAATTTTAATTTTTTTGCTATATATTTTAATAAATACCCTTTTAATTATATTTTGTATCAAACAAATCACATTTAAATTTTACCAAATTAACCAACTAACCCTTAATGGCTTGTTTGGATATAAAAATGCCATCCCATCCCCTCATTATCAACCCTTTTGCCTTTTTAACCTTCCATTAGAATTTAGGTAACACTTTTTCACTTTTTGATCTAAACCACTCAACCCCAACAACACACCTACTCTATTTTATACCTTGGATGAAGCTCCTCCTTTTTGTTCTTCATAATTTTGCTTCTATTTTTCCCTTATATTCTCCATTTTCTAACTTCTATTTATTTTAATTAAGTAAAAGAAGGGTTATGATTTGTGAAAGGTGAAGGATTCTTAATTATTTCTTTTTCTAAATTCAACTACTTAAGGGAAAAGGGTTGACATTATCTTCTCCTTTACTTTTTTTAATGTGTTATTTCATTAAAGAGTATTTATGCCAAATATTACTCTTAATTTTTACTAGTGATCAAGTTTCCAAGAAAGTGATGAATTTGTAAAGCTAGAGGCTTTTCTTTTCCCCCTTTTTACTTTGATCTTAGACTCTAAATAAGTCCATGTATACTTGGATGACAAAAATCTTATGCTACAATGCTTTTATTTTTTGTTATATTTACCATGGAAGTATGTACAATATTCTTAATATATGTATTTAAGCATGCATCTATGTGAAGTATATCTGTAAGTGTAATACCTTACTTTTTAGATCCTTATGAGGTGTGTTATATGTCGTGGTTATCAATGAATTGAGTGTGTTTAATTATGTTTTTGGATTCATGATTTGATTTGGTTTAAAAAGGTTTTAAGAAGGAATTGTTTTAGAAGAGGATTGTTTTCTTTAGAAATGAGCCAGTTGGTTCAGAGCATACCAGTCGATTTGTTATTATTCTTTAAGGATTCTTGGTCTGAAAGAATTAACTAACTAGTTCTTATGAATCAATCACTTGGCAGAAACCATTCGACTTATTTTGATAAACTAGTCAACTGAGTTTGTTGGACTTAAGTGTTCTTCATGTTTAGGTTTGGTTCAAATCTCCTCCATTTTATCTTATAACTTAGTAATTGTGCTTTGGGGTGTTAAAAAATCATCTTTAGGATTTTAATCACCCTTGATTCGAATGTTTCTTGAACCAATTAGATTTGAAGGATAGAATTTGTCTTCTTATTCATCTTATCTCTCTTTTGCGAACGCATAATTATCCATACGATTTGGGTGCATAACCTTTTGACATTTTTTTGATCTTGTCTCAATGTCCTTTAATCTCTTTACCTCATTTGTTGATAGCTAAACCAACCTTGAGCAGTAAGGCATACCCTATATGTAACACTTCTGGGTATTTTGATTTTAGCTCAAATTGTTTTTACAGGTGCACCCACATAGATAAATATAGGGTTTGGGGGAAACCATTTCGTGATTATTAAACCTCTTGGTAACCCTTTTTCTCAAATTCACTGGCCTTGTTCCCTCTCTTATTCTCTTATCTTCTGTAAGTATATAAAAACTCTTTACCTCACCTCTACTCTACAACATTGAGTATCCAAGTGTTTTCTTTATCATTTTTTGTTCTCCTATTCAATCCCTTATCTAGCTCTTCCTTGTTTTCTCACTAATTTAGGAAAGGTTGAGGATTTGAGCCTTTTTGGTTATTCTAATTTATTTGGGTAAGGTTGTGTTTTTCCCTTTGACTTCCTAAGACTCTTTTAGTTTGGTTAAGTGTTAATAATCCTTATGAGTTATTGCTTTTTTTCTCTCTAAGGTACTATAATTGAAGAGTTTGGACCTCCTAGATAAAGAAAGGCTCTTCTTCTTCTTTTTTTTATCTGTGCTTTACTAAAATTTGAATGGAATGAAAATGATGTGTTAGCATGAGCTATGTATTACCATACTTTTTGGTAAGAAAATGGGATATTGAGAATAATTTTGGTAAAAATATGCATGCATGAGTAGATGAGCATGATGCTAGAATTTTCAAGTGTAATAGTAGTGTCTACTGGTAGGGTTTTATGATTTAAGTGGCATATGGGCATGATAATAGATTGACCAATTTGATATTGATTTGAGTAGTGTGTAAAGCATATTGTAAGAAAATGAAGCATGTTGTAGAGTTTTTAGCCTTGAGTTAAGATTTTCAATGCTAAAGTATGATTTTTGATGTATGGTGTGAATCCAATCATGATTGATTGTATGCCATGTTAGAATTGTGGCATAAGGTGGAAAAATAGTTTGTATGCATGAAATGAATGGCTTAAAATGGATTAGAAATGCATGAGCTAGCCTTAGTCATAGAATTTAACTTAGACTTCTAATAATGGATAAATGATGCATAAATAGAATTAAGAAAGGTTTTGGAATCATTGGTTAGGTGATTAATATATCACCCAAAATATTATATTGGTCTTTACATGGAAAAAGTGGAACCCTAGTATATGGGGAATTTGATGCATATGATATGGATTGGCCTGTAACGTGAATTATATTTTTAATAAGATATCAATAACTTAAAAGGAAAATGATTAGATCAAGCCTATGTCTCTCCGAATCTCAAAATAGCTAACCTGGGAAAATCTTGTTTTATGACGCACCTACGGGCATGCACCTTTGGGTAAGGGAACCCTCATTGGTTTTAATACCTCTTATACTATATGTTACACCTATGTGCATGCTTATGTTGTTTCAATGCTTAAGGATTATGTTACTTATTGATGTAATGGTTGGGATTATGTTACCTAGGGCTTGAGCTTAGATTTGGTTATGTTGCTCTAGTCATCTAAAGCAATAGTCAAAGTTACATCTATATGGTGAAGAATTAGAATTCTTTCCACCTTTGAAGAAACACATTAATATCAGGTACCACTTTAATTGAGGTATTGTTGTTGATGACAAAGTTATATTGGAAAAAGTGACTTCCTTGGATAATCAAGCAGATGTGTGAACAAAGCTGTTAACTGTGGGTAAGTTTGAGATTTGCTCCAACTTAATCGGTGTATATAGTTCATGAGAACTTTTAGAGGGATAAGGTTTTTACAATGGTCTTTTATGCTTTTTGTCATAAGTATTGCATCAAGGTGACAAATTGTAAACTTTTGATTGGGTATTTGGTACACAACATGGTTTAGATGGTATGTATAGGTTGATGGAGGAGATTGATAAAGATTAATGGCTTGAGGAGAAAACACAGGAGTCCATGTTGTATAACACAAGCTGTATTTTTTCATGCTCCTTGGTTTGGAAATTTTTTAAGTAAAGGTTGAGAGTTAAGAAATTAATACGAGGGGTCATGTTTCCTAAACACAATCTATTTTTTTAAGAAATTTTCTATATTGCATTGCTTTCCCTATAGGCTTTCTATTTGATATAAAAACATCACGATTGAAACCTTAACCAATCATCCAATAGCCTATTTCATTCTCCTTTTGTAATCTTTTGTGTTTTGAGAGAACCGATCAATTGTGTATGATTGATTGAGAGATCTTGTTTGTACTATTTATAATCACATCATTATACACAATAGAGATAACCAATTTCCCAATTTTTTTGATTTTTTATTTTTGAATTGGTTCTTTTGTTTCTCATCGTGGATTGGATCCTATCTTGTTCGATTTTAAACAGACACTTAGCATACTATAATGATACAGAGTGATCCTTGTTGGGTTAGGGCTAATAGTTAGGATTATTCTCATGTTGCACTTGCAATAACCTTTTTATATGCAGATACTTTGGATTTTTATGTCTCCACTGTATTTATTCGATCACTGTACTTCATTTTGACTAGTTACATACTAGGATGTTGTTACCCTTTTATCATTGACTTTGATCTATTTCATTGTTTGAGATTTCTCTTTATTATAATGCTTATAGTTTAAGTTGAGTTATTATAACTTTATACTCAAGATGAGAAAAGTGTTAATACATAGCCTATAAGAAAAGTGGCAATAATATATATATATATATATATATATATATATATCCTTATACTAATAGAAAAAAAAGTTTTAAAATGAAGATTTATTATTGTAAAATCTAGGATGCTCCAAAATCGGGTTTATATTTGCTTATATTTCAAGTTGACTAAGCTCCTGTTGTATTATTTTAGATCATTTCATATTATGGGCTAATGAATTAATGGTTGTTACATATCACTTGTATTGATTATAGTCTTCTAGTTAAGTTAAATTCTACCTGAGTTAAGTCAAGTCCAACCTGAGCAATTTTTCATCAACTATATTTACATTTTGATATACTAAAAATCGCAAATATTGTTTATATCTATATATATATATATATATATATAGTGTAACAAATCAAGTAACACTTATTTTATTGTATATATCTATTTGATTTATTGATTCTTAATACTTTTTTTAGTATAAACTTAGAGTATATGCATGTATGATGGAACAATATATTTAAGTAAATAAAAAGTAATAATTTAAATATTTAATTATTTAAAAATAATATAATTTTAAAAATTTACTATATAATTATTGTACAATGTATGAATATCACATAATAAATATTAAAGATGATAAAAAAAATATTGTAAATATTTAGTTCAATTAGGTTTTGGTCATGTTATTATTGGATTTTGAGTTGGCTTTAGCCCGACTTAAATTCGGTCAACTTTTGTCAAATTAATCTAAGGTTGGGTTACTGTAATGAGTTGGATTGGTAAGTTTTACTATTTTTATTAAGTCGGTTTTTATGGTTGAGGTGAGATATTTCTAGTAAGATTAAGTTTTGACAACTTTAAATTTTATACTTTATTAGTTTTAAGGATATCTAAATTTTTATTTATTTGATTTGATTTATAAGTAGGGATGAAGCTAGGATATAAAGTTCATGGGGTCCCAACAAATAACATGCATATATCTAAGTATAAAATAACAAAAAAAATCATAATAATAATAATATATTGAATATTATCCATAATCATACATAGATATTCGTTTACAATTGTACTAGTTGAGGTTTTGTATTTTAAAAGCAAGCTATAATAGTCTCATTACTAATGGTATCGGATACATCTTTTTCTATATATGACATCAGACAATTATGTACCCATTCATCACATATACAATTTTGCAACTTGTTTTTGATAAAACTTACTGTTGAAAAAGCTCTTTTAATAGTTGCAGTAGCTACCGGTAAAATCAAAGTTAGCTTCACAAGCATACAAACTAAAAGATACGTAGTGTGCTTCTTTGTTTCCACTAGCTTCCTTGAGAGATCACCAAGTCCTTTCAATGCAGAAAATCTATCATTAGATTGAACATCCAAAATATAATTCTCAAGATGATTGTCCAGTAGTACAAGATCAACATTAGAAAATTTCTTGGGATAAAACTTTGTTAACCTAATCAATGAATATTTGTTAAAAGTAGAAAATAACTTTGATGGATTCAAGCATGCTACACATGACAACAACATAGTGCCTATCACATCAAAACGTGATTCAAGCTCCTCCAATTGCAAGTCTAATATACTGTAGAAGCAATCAAACTTGTAATGATGCATATTTGTAAGAAATGGAGCCAACCGTTGTGACTTGTTTTCCTTAACATACCGATCATCCATATTTGCAAACACAAGATTCTTACTATGGCAAAATAAAGAAACTTCAACAATAAGATATTCCCATCCTTCATCCCTCATGGTGTGGAGGCATTGTTTAGCAACTTGAACAAGTCTCATGACATTCACGATGTCTTGATCACGCTTCTGCAATATCTGAGATAAATCATTCATGATACCTAGAATCCTTTTCATCAAATGTAACATGAAAAGACACTCAAAGGACATTAATAGATATTTGAAAGCTCTAGCCTCACCTTTCTGTCTATTTTTTGAATCTTTTTTTTTAAATCAAGTACTTCAATAACCGGAGAAAATAACTTAACTAAACTTGAAAGAGACTTAAGATGCAACCCCCAACGAGTATCTCCAGCCCTTGAAATGGATGATTCTTGATTCAATCCATACCCATGTTCTATCTCACCCATATCAAATGCTTCTTCTAATTCGAGAGCACATTTATCTTGAAGCATATCTCAACGTTTGTTAGATGTTCCAATTACATTCACAACACCAATAACAATAAAAAAAACAACCAATCAACATCATCATAAGACCTTACAACTGCAATGAGTGCCAACTAAAGCTGATGAGCAAAATAATGAACATAATATACTGAATTATTTTCATTATGAATCAAAGTTTCTAAACCACCATATTCTCCTCCTATATTGCTTGCTCCATCATAGCCATGTCCTCATATTCTTGATGTGCATAATTTATATTTCACTAACATTTTCTCAAGTGTTGATTTGAGTGACACGGCAATTGTATCAGCTACATGTGCAATATCAATGAATCTTTCTATCACAAAACCCCTACGATCCACATAACATGCAATAACTACCATTTTTTCTTTCCCAGATATATCACCAGATTCATCAATTAATATACCAAAAACATCATCCCCTAGCTCCTTAATAATCTCATTACTTATTTTAGTTGCACAAGCACAAACAATATCTTTTTGAACATTAGGAGAAGTTATATGGCTATTTCTTGGAACATTTTTCAACATAAAACAAGCCATAGATGGATTAACTTCTTGTAATATTTTTAGGATCTCATAAAAATTACCTCAGTTTTTTGAGCCATCTTATTCATCATTTCCCTGAAATGCTAGTCCTTAACGAAGAAGATATCTAATAGCAATGATCGATGCTTCTAGACGGATATGATACTTAGACTTTACTATTTCAGATTGTTTTGACAAAGCAGCTTGAATGCCATGCTTTTGATTCATCAAATTATCACATTTTTTCATAGCCTTAATATTAGGACTATCATAATTACCAACATGAACTTCAAGCCTATCCTTTTTATTCCAACCCCCAAAACCTTGCCACACAAATGATCACCATCGGCTTCAAATTCATGTTTGAACAAGTAACATGGCAAGCAAAAAGCAACATCTTTTGCTATACTATATTCTAACCAATTATATTAATCAAACCAAGATGCAACAAATCTTTGATTTTTTCTGGCAATAAGTTTAATAGGAAAATTGTGTGCATGAGGCTGGAAAGGACCAAGACAAATATAAGCTCTCTTTACCTTATCTTGCTGATTTGGATGGAAATCTGAATTTTTTTCCTCAAACTTGGATCAAGTTCTAGAGAATTTAAATCCACCCAATTGCGTTGTATAGCTTGAGCTTGATGAAGATACGAAGAAACTTGTTCATGAATTACATGAGTAAGAACTAAATTAGAATGGTTCCTATTAGGCCATTCTTTGTTTTTATGCTGCTTTTGAAGATATTTCCACGTGCTAATTTGACAAAATTAAATATGCAATTATCGATACAACAATACAAGACATAGTGAATAAATACTCAATTAAATCAAAAATACACAATAATGAATTAATTCTTATAGCCGTACTAATTCGAAATTAACATAACCTAATTAAAAAATATACAATAATCAACTAATTCATGAAAATTAACATAACCTATGCCAAAAACATCATCCACCCTAATTTAAGATTATTTTACAATTGACATAAAAATAACAAGAAATTTCTAGTTTCACAAATTCACAATAAAATCAGAAATAAAAATACAAACTAATTCAATTAATAAAAATACTCAACTAATTCAAAATTACATAATAATGACCTAATTATTATAGCCAAATTAATTCATACCATACTAATTCGAAATTAACATAACCTAATTCAAAAATATACAATAATCAACTAATTCATGAAAATTAACATAACCTATGCCAAAAACATCATCCACCCTAATTTAAGATTATTTTACAACTGACATGAAAATAACAAGAAATTTTCAAATTCACAATAAAATCAAAAGTAAAAATACAAACTAATTCAATTAACAAAAATTAAATTAGATTTCATTTTTTTTAAAAACCTCACCCTCTTAATCTCTCAGACTCTCTGGTCTCGCTTGTTGTTTGTTGACTTGCTGTCTTGCTTAGTGCTGGGCGCTTGAGCCTATTGAGACACACATGGATAGCCGGCGGTTGGGGTACAGGGTGTTGAACGGCGTCTGCAGCAGTGGTGCAGTGCATGTGAGGTGTGCAGTAGCCAGCAGCGGAGCGGACAAGGGTTGAAGACAGCAACCAGTAGGGCTGACCGTAGTGAGGAGGTTGAACTCCGGTGGCGAGAAGCAGCGGTGGGCACCTGGGCGGGGTGGAATCAGCTGGTGTCTGGCGGTCGGCATTCCTGAAGTAATGGAGTGGACTCAGCTCAATGCAATAGGGTTATTGGCGTTTGTTTCATTGTTTGGTGAGAGAACTGAGAAGGAGGGCTGGGGTCGGGCGTTGCGGTCACGGGTCACTGGTCTGGCATAAGGGAAAAAAAATAGAAGGAAAAGAAGTTGAAAAAATAGAAGAGGAATAAAATTGTTAGCACCGGGGTTTAAACTTGGGACTCCGTGCTTTATTTAAGTTCAATTATAACTTTCTAAACAATGCTCCAAAGATAATTTTTGATATTTAATATTGTGTATATAATATATAATTTTAAAATAATTTATGGAATCACGATCCCATGGGTTCTTAATTGGCTCCATCCTTATTTATAAGCGTTATTCAAAAAAGATGTTATTAATGGCTGTTTACTGTTATAGTTTTCTCTACTATTAGATTTAAAATACAAATTTATTAAAATTAATATAATTTAAAAAATATTGTTGTGGACTTGTAGCTGTAAAATTATGTGGGACCCGGTCGTTTTTATTTACGAAGAACATAAAACAAAAAATTATAAGTCGGTATTCTTTTTCGGTGGTTGGTGCCTGGTGGTGCCGCACCCGCACGCACGCACGCCACACGGCACGGGGCGGGGATGGCATCATGGCACTGATACGCCGGATGAGGGCCTTATCGTCTTTTCATTAGATATGAATCCATGGGGACTGAGGACGTGAGACTTTCCCTCGAATGCCATATATTATCCCTTCGATCCCTCCCGACTAACCTTTCCATTTTCCGACTACTTACTTAACCTCGTTGTTTACCTCTCTCCATGCGTGATATATGTAGATTTTCCTCCCTACTTTAGTTTCCATAAAAGCTTGAGGAGGCGAGATAAATACAGAATTTAGTCTGAACAATTTGTAAAAATCTCAGAACCCTCATTGACTTGCACCTGAAACCATATATTAGACAACAGACCCGATTTTCTTGAACTTCGATCACAAACTTAATTCAATGGAAAATCAAACGTGGGCTTTTGATATATCGGCTTCCTCCAAGTATGAATACGCAGAAAATCAGTCTCGCTATGGTAAAGGTTACGAAACTGAATCTGGTGCTTTTGTTTTTTGTTTCATTATATCTTTGATTTCCTATCGTTGCTCGGCACGTGGGTTTTGATTTTTCAGCTCCAGGCCTTTTTAGTCTTTTGTGATGATTGATAATTGATGATTTTTTGTTGGGGTTTTGGAACAGATTACTACGATGAGTATGAAGAAGTTGATATAGACGACGATGTGGAGGCGGATTATCCGTGTCCATTTTGTTCAGAGGACTTTGACATCGTTGGATTGTGTGGTCATATTGAAGAGGAGCATCCGGTTGAAGCTAAGAAAGGAGTATGCATCTTGACTTCATTTCAGGCTTTGCTCGTATATTTGTTGCAATTAGATGAGTGTTTTTTTTTTTTTTTTTAGTTTAACTGGTATCTGTATTAGCGCTACGATGTCAGTGTTTGATTCATATCCTCTTGAATTAGGTCATTTTGGTTTATAATCACATGGTTTATTTTCAAAGTTGAGTTTGAAGTTGTTTTGAGTTGGCTGGTTGACGGCAATTTTGTGATGATATATTGATTCTATAAAAGTCCAGGGCATTAACTAGCTCCTTAGTTTTAAGTTGATTTTCTACGGGCAATAAAAAAACCTAAGATGGATGAACTAGATGTAGTTAAGCAAATCTTATGGAGTCTGAAAATTTACAGATTTGGCGTATCGTTTAAATGGAAGGTTTTGAATAGATTCCCTTAACGGAATATAGATGTCAGAGTAATATAGGCAAGATACCAAACATACACCTGGTATTTATGGGAGCTAGAATTAGGTAAGTTGATGGCTACATACGATATTCATGTGATTCTTTTAAGGGCAGGTGTGACTAGGTTTTGTTTGGTAATCTATGAATTGAGATAATGCATATGGACTTTTTAGGCATGCATTATATTTTGTTGATAATAATTTATTGTAAATTTGATATAAGGATATTTTTGAATTCTTTCATAAACTAATGAGTCATATTGGTTGAAGCGAAATTTTTGCAAACTAACAATCTAATTACAAATAGGAGCCTTAGAGTGTCTTCATGATGAACAATATTATTGGATATGGGACATTGTCATCTTGGGGAGTTCACCAACACTTGGCATACAAAGAAGATAGATGGGATTTGCAAAATTGAAATCATAGACAAGGATGACATTTATGTTGTGGGCAGAGGATTTAATTACCAAACAGAGCCTTAGAGTGTCTCGAGAGTGAACTGTAGTCGGGATAAGTTAACTTGCCTTCTTTGGGAGTTCACTAACATTTGGCCTCTACACACAGAGAAGATAAATGGGATTTGTGAAATTAGAATTTTAAAACGGATGTTAACTTTTTTTGCAGGCATGGGATTTATATGAGCACCAGTAAACAGAGATGTTTGCACCCTTAATAGTGGTGTAAGATGAAATCATTTTGAGGAATAGGCAGTTAGAGGAAGATATACCCATTTGTTTCCAAGTCTCTAACTGTTACTTCTGGATACAAATGGTCGTGTCTTCCTTGTGTGATTATTGATTTCTCAAACTTACTGGGGAATTTCTTGGCTGAAATTGATTTCATTAATTCTATGTTGATTCAATAATGGAGGAATTAATGCCAAACTACTAAAATTGTAGACGTACTTAAGGAAGTTGGGTTCCATCCCAGAAATTAATGACATTTAGTTGTAGATGGCCAGGATCAGCTGTTTCTAGCAATTTTCTTTTGAACTAGTCAAATTGACTGAACTTTGGAAACGCAAGAAATTGGGTTATCTCAACTTTTCCTGGGACTGGGTGAAGTAAGGGATCAATAGACCGACTGGTTATGTTTATGCCTGTCAAAATGTTGTAATAATGCCCCCTTGGCCGAACCTCATATGTTGGTTAGAAGCATTGATATCTTTCATAGTATTCAATTGTTTTCTCCTAAGTTTGTTTTAATTGTCTCTTGTCTTATCCTACTAACAGGTTTGCCCTATGTGCGGTGCAAGCGTCGGAGTGGATATTGTTGAACATGTAGCAATGCAGCATGAAAATATTTATAGAATATCCTTTTCTTATTTAATTTGTTAAGTCTTTATGACTGTTTCACTTTTCCATTCTATTTCATGGTTGTGTGATGCTGTCTTGCTCTCCATTTCATGCTACATATCAGTTTGGTGCCTTGAAATCAATGTGCCTTTGGGCATTTCTTCATTCCAGATTGAACCCTAGCCCTTTTCCACTAGCATATACTGTGTGCGAAGTTTGTCACCTGAATTTCGCTGAGATTCCAAGCACTGCACTTCTCAATTTTAGTTATCAAGTTTGCTCTCTTTGATTAATTTAGAAATCTTTAACGATTATATTGCTCATGTTTAATAGTTAACAACAAGAATTGTCTGTTGATGCAATTATTGCTTCATGCTTTGAAATTTTATTAGATACTGAATGTTTACTTGGTTATCTGAGTCTTTGCATTAAATTGAATTGTCAACATATAGGGGTATGTTGATTCCCTCTCTAACTTCATGCCTACATTTTCTTATTTACTGTTAATTAACATGTAATCAGTGTAGATAATCTTCCTTGACTAAAAGTCACAGTCGTACTGGACATAGTCATGCTGGAGGTGATTCTCACTCTCTCTATTTATCAAACAAGGAATTGGAAGACAGGATTCCTATCTCTTTTTGTGGAAGCTCTTCACATGTGGTTTTTTCCTCAAATGCAGCTGCTGATACGTTGCTGACCTCATTTATATGCAGCTATCCAGTCCTTCATGAGCCTAAAGATGCCATACCTAGTTCTTCAACTGATGCAGGTATGATGCATGTGGAAGGGGACTGCTCTGAAGATAGCAAGTCAGAAAGGTAAGTCAATATGGGTAATTTCTGGTTTGATACATGTTATGGTCTGGCTTAGTGCCATTGCTTTTCCACCTTGTTATGGGATTTTTTGACATGTTTTCTTATTCTTCAATCATGAGTCGGTCAAAACTAGCCTAAAGTCAAACCACCGTCACCTCTCTATCATACATCTGATGAGAAAGATTGAAGGTCCAAAGTAGTGTCAACTCCTAAGTCTTCCCTGATGATATTGTAGTCAATGATTCTAGTCTAACTTGCTTCCATCAAATATTAATTTGCTATAGCGGCATGCTTGTTGGATGCATTATATATGTCCTGTATATGAACCTATTGTTTCCATAGGCCGTTCTTGAATTTGTAGAATAATCACAAATACGTCCACTTATAGATATCCTTCAAAGCATGACATGATGAAATCATCTCTTTTCATAGATTTTCAATTCATAGAATCTGTCACGTGCATAGAGGTTATGGTCCTTATGCTTAGGTGTGGCTGTTGAGCATCCATTTCACATATGCACAATTGAAGAAAGGACATTTGAACAGTAACTAAGGCACCTGACATTATATCACATTAATTCTGATCCACAAGGTGCTTGAAGATTATTTAAACCATTCCATTCTCTCGCACTCCTCGACACACCCTTGTTTGCATCTATGTGATCCTAACATTGATTCCTTACTCCGTAGACATTGTCTCCTTTGAGTCATTAAAGAATTCAACAATGCTTGTCTAATGTGAAGAGTATTGCAATTGTTGTATGTTGCTCCACTCTACTCGGTCATCATTCAGACATCTCGCAAAGAATATAATGTGGAGCATGTCCACTCCGTAACTCCAACAATTGCTCGGTCAAAACTCATTTTTGTTGGAAGGACTTCTCCATGTCATTTCTATGTACAAGATTTAAACCAAACCATGTTCATTGTCCTTACGCATGACCTCTTTCAATGACTAGGATACAATGCTTTCGACCTTCCAACAAGTGAGATACTCACAATCTCATTATGAGGCCCTTAGTATCTCATGCAGATGACTTGGATATGCATCAAAACATTTTCATGAATCACACACCATAAAGGCATAAACGCATGTAGCACACACACAATGCAGAGTTATAGCCCATTGAAGTTTTTCTATCTCCCTTATGCTTCTATCACCATGTGAGCTATCTACATACCACATCATAGAGAAATGTTTGCACAAAAAATAAATGTTTGTTGATCGGTGTCAATGAGACATTTTAATAGCACCTTGTCACATTCTCAAAGGTTGGGGTCGTGACACCTAAGGGGTGGCCTCAATTCACAATGTGACCTCACTAAGCACCTATGACCGATTTGTGCAACACCCAAAATAATAGATAAATCAAGATGTAAAGAGAGGACATTGGCTGCATACATGGGACATAACATTGTCATTAGATCACATCATGACACAAGGGAACACATACATTCGGTTAGGTGTCCTTGATTTGTGGTGCAGCCTTGCTAAGCACCTATGTTTGTTATGTGAAACACCCACAGTAAAATAGATCAATCAAGATGCAAGGAGAGTACACTGGTGGATTATATGAGACATAACACTCTCATTAGATCACATCATGAGACAAGGAAGCACTTGCATTTGAATGGCTTAGACAGGTAGCTATTGTGCTAAGGGGATGGCTAGGAAATTGATTGTCATGTCTCTTTGATGAGGGTTTGTTTTTCCAAATGGTTTTTATCTACAACTCATTGTTATTTAAATTTCCGTGATATATATATGTACCAGCACTCATGTACCGGTTTTCATAGTGAATATTCAAAACTCTGCAGATAAGGTAGGCAAGAATAGTTCTAGAATGGGTGAATCCCCTTGAAAGTCCCTGTATTGGAAGAAAAATTTGTTGTCGGATCAATTCATAGTGGTGGGATCATGCTTATTAGAGTGGATCTCGTCTCCTTACAGGAGATTGAAATAGTTCATTGATGTGATATTACATGCATAAACTTTGCTAGTTGTGGAATTTATACTTGGCAATTGTTGTTATTGATCATATAATAAATATTAGAAAGGATCATTGAAAATTTGAAAAGTATCTAACCTTAGATTTCAACTATTATGTCTAGTTTTTTGTGTTCATTGAATATTCATAATATTTTGCCAATGAATCAACTTTCAAGAAAATAAAAATAAAAAATGAGAGATGATAAAACATCAATAAGAACAATTTATTCCTTTTATCAACAGGTACACAATCTGACAACTAGCTTATTGACTGCTCGAAGGATGATTCTCAAAGTCCCACAAAACACCTTTGAAGAAAATATGTTATAGGAGTGGAAAGTTAGTTATATAATAGCATTAATGTACTAGTAGTATTAGGTAATAAATAAAATAAATATATGGTTAAGACAAGGAAAATAAATAAATGCATGTATATAATGAATAAAATAAAGTAACGAGAAAGAAATGACAGTAAGAACAACAAACGAAGACAATCAGAAGTAACAAGAGCCATAATGACAAGATATCATCACAACAACAAACATATTCATATCACTATGCCAAATAATATTAATCAAATAGTGAGTCGAGATGATGCGAAAGAAGGAGGTCCGCTATTTAAAATCCTAGGCTAAGATGACATAAGAGCCTATCTTACTCAAAGTCGGCTACATGAATCCTCATGCACAATTACTTCCTATCAAGGTGATTTCCTTGTACGTTCTTGAAATGATAACTTCGCTGATGACTTTGCTCGGTTTGTCCTTCGTCTACCCCTTATATCTTGCAATCTTTTAAAATAATCTTGCAACATATTTAGATCACCTATATTTTGGCTTTCATTAGTTCTATGCCACCTCTATCTTTATATATGACATCTTTCATTCTTTATTCATGTGGTTTAGGCTGCTCACCACCTCACTGGACCTCAACTATTTCCTCTTGCTTGTGCTCGATTACTTCCTTCCAATCTCTCTTTCGACACCATATAGTGTTTCATGAGTGAACCTATGCTTTATTTCTTCTTCTTTCACTAATTTCTATTGAGGCAACATTTTGGAAAATAACATCCAATGAAATGAAAAGCTGAATATTAAATTTCTGGATATGTACTTCTGCTTATTTGTTTGAAAATATTTTACTGAAATTTGTGATTTTCAAAAGTAAAGTCAAATCAGCTGAAATAAAGTAATAATTTGTAATTAATTTGGTTTTGAAAGAAGCATAAATCTAGCAAATAACCTGATTGGTTCTTGCAACTTGTTTGATCAAGTTACCCTTTTTATTGTGGTCTCTCTCTCTCACTCTCTCTCTCTCACACACACACATTCTCACACCCTCTCTCTTGCTCCAATTATTTATGGGTGTTTCAACCTGTTCCATTGGTTACTATTTGGTTCCGAGTCAGGTGCTTCATTTCTGGTCCTAAGATCTTGCCAAAACAGATAAGCTTGAAAATATATGCCAGTAGTTGATGCATTCTTAGGGAGGAAGAATGCAATCTCAACTATTCCCTAAATCTTTCTCCTGGAAAATCTCAATAAAACTATGTGAGAGAGCTTTGTTAAAACTTCGTATCCCTGATACCAAGCTTATCTTTATTGGGGGGTTAGAATGACGACCTATAATTGGAGTTGTTTCTTAAGCGGCGTCATTGATTTTTCAGAGGAATGCTCTCAAAATCTTTATTGTCTTGCCATTTGTGGAGGGAGTTTGAAAAAGACATTGTGGGTTTGAAATGCACTTTGTTTGCTCCATTCTTCAGTTGTCAATTTTTGAGATATCCTATAATTGTGGCAGACTCGTCCCTTCAACACCAATGAAAAAGGTAATTGCTGCAAGCCATTGGAATCACAATTTTTATTTAACGGGCCTTTTCTGAAAAGTTGTCAAATGATGGTCTTTATTTAGTCATTTTATGGCCTGTTTGACTACTTTCCCAATATTAGTAGTTCTTTAAAAGTGGACAAACAAATGCATCGAAGGATATCCGTTTTCCATGATGCTATTTAGTCGTCATGATGAGGTGCTGTGGCACAAAGAGAGGAAGCTTTGGTTGGGAAGTTACCTTATAATTGATTTTTAATGAAAAATCTTGTGTTATGGGATATTGTACATAATGGGGGTGAAATGCTGGGAGTTGAGAGTTCTGAAGTTGGCTTTTTTGTCTTAACTTCTAGGTCTATATTTTTATTGAAAATCTTAATGACTTGAGAAAATTTTGAGAGTCAGAAATTATGCATACTTGTTTGGTATATGGGGGCTGGGCTGTAAATGAGTTGAACTAGCTTGGTATTTGGTTTGGATTGACTTTTTTGTTTAATTAAATGAGCTGAGTCTGAACTCAAAAAACTTCAGCTCTGCTCACTTATAGCTTTGGTTCGTGAGTTCGACTCATTAAATGTTCGGTTTGGGTTGTTTGTTTAGTTAAATGACGGTGTTCGGTTTAACTTGACTTATATACAGCAATATATGAGGTTAATAGGAGGGGGGAAATACACTCATATTTAACATTTCTTATATCTTCTATTTGAAATTGAAAAAAAAGGTGTTTTTGGAGAAATAAACATTTTAGGTTTTTGTTCCGATTGAAATTGATATTTCTTTGAAAATATTTTTGGCATTTCAAAATACTGTGTTTAAAAGATGTAAAATTCAGTGTTTATTTTTTTTACCTTTGTTACCCCAAGCCAAACGAGCACTCAGAAGGGATGTTCGGAATCATATTGAGAACATGTTGAGGAAAATGTTATAGTTCTGGAACTGTCTGCTTGTATTATGATTTACTTGAAATTATGGTGAGCTGAAAGCACCAGTTTATTTTGTGTCCGAAGCATAGACTATGTTTGCTAACTACTGCAAGGGATTTCTGTTGTCATCTGTTTTCCCTACACGTATGGTGAAACTGTTATACCCTTGTAATTTCTTTTTCTCTGCTATTTATTTATTTTTAATTCAAATAATTATTCCTTAATGGCAGAGTCGTGGAAGATCCTTCCATGCCCGCTGAGAAGCTGGAGGAAAGGACAGTAAGATGCAACTTTGTACAGTCGATGCTACTTTCTACTATGTTTGATGATATCTTATAGCGGGGTGTTATGGATGAAATTGAGCAAGAAACAATAGCTGCCAGTTGCAGGCAATTGCAATGCATTGAACAACGGTGAAAGGTGGATTTGACAGTTTTACGGATGCATAACATGGTAGCAATTTTTTCCCATGAAAGGAGTTACCTTAGATGAAAATTTGAATGTAGCTTTTAAGTCGAATAATAACCTCTTGTGGCAGGGGCAGGGACGCTTGTATTTTATTTTAAATGTTTGTATTCGCTACTTGTGTACATAATAAAATATCGATTGCTCCATCTCCTTGGAAGTGACAGATGGGAATGGATAGGTGAGAGGATGGAGATCGGCCCTGTAATATTGGTAAAAAGAGCCAGGGTAGGAAATGATAAAAGAAAAACTATAATAGGCAAACAAGAAATCGGGCTTCTTCCTTTTATTATTATTATTTTTTTTTAATTTTTAATCTTGTTAGGGCTTATTTGGTATGGGGTTAAAAGGGGTGGAAAAATTATTTTATATGTTTTTATGTTAAGTACTTAAGAATAATAAAATAATTATTAGTAAAATATCCATTTAATATTAAATTAAGATCTAAAATATATATTTATCTAATTATTTTTAATTTTCAATGAATTACAGAAGGTATGTAGGAGACAGACATTTTTTCATCCCTGTTACATGTATGCTTTGGTTCTTCGGGCAGACGTTTCTGATCTGATGTGTAAGGGTTAGGGTTGAGTATTTTGTTTGGCCTGCATTAAATTTGATTTTCTCTGAAACTTTTCTTTCCGACTGATTGAAGTGAGTTGTGGATTCGATTGGGGGTAAAATTGGATAATTCATTGATTCGCTGGAATTCAATGGACGTTGAGGGCGATGTTGAAGAAGGGACGTGGAGATACAACTTGGGTAACTTTTTTAGTGGAAAAATTTATAGCACATGATATCTATGGAAACAGGTAAACGATGGTGGTGTACTATTTGTTCACATGCTCTAAGAAGACCCTGTTAAATCTTTTAAATTTTTTTTTAGGCCATTTTTTAACAATCAAATGAATGGTTAGTTCGATGTTTAGACGGTGGCCATAAGCTAAATTGTTAGTTGCTGCCGATATTTTTTTTTTCTAAGTGTTTATATCTCTCTCACCCGCACTCGCCCCGGTAATTGTTAATATAGTTGAAAGGTTTCAAAATGATTAAAAATATATTAGCGTGTGTTTGATGTCATTTAAGTTAGTTTTTAGGCTATTTGCTTGGTTAATAACCTCAAGTTTTAGAAAATCTGTTGAATTTTTTAGTTTATAATTTAGCATTTACCCATTGAGTAATTCTGATTACTATATAATAACCTCAATTAAGAAAAAGTCAAAACCATTCCACCTACGTGCTATCTATACAAAACAATTAAAAATTTATTAAGCTCTAGTACTAGCTAGATATGGCGCATGACACCAAATTAAGTACTTCTAGATTTATTATTGTAGTATCATTATTTTTTGTTTGTCTTGAAAACGTTTGTCCTCATTTTACTTCCCAATTTCTTAAAATGCTTTACAATATAATATAGTCACACACACACTCTCTCTCTCTCTTTACAATCCAAAATCATCTATTTCTCACATCATCGTTTTTCCTTCCGGTCCTTATACTTATGCAACACTCCCTAAGCTTGCCAAGCTAAAACAAAACAATGGCATGTGCATGTAGGGTGAACATAATACGGTTTGAACCATAAATCAAACTATAATTTTATGGTAAGTTATGGTTTAGTTTGGTCTATGGTCGAAAAACTTATAGTTTGGTTTAGAGTTTTAGAAAATGAACCGATTATAGTTTGAATAATTAAATTATGGATTATAAACTAGAAGATATATAGTATCACACTATTACCATTAAGTGAGATGCCATTTGATGTACTTTTAGCTACTAATTATGCTTCAAATATATATATTCATAATGAATTATTTGCTATTATGAGATTTTATTCTTATATCTCTTAAAATATTTATGCTAAGTTAGAGACTTACTTCGAAAAATGGCTTGATTTGGTTTGAGATTTTTTCTATACTATAATATGGTTTGGTTTGGTTTGAGACTAAAATTTAATAAAACCAAACCTTATTCACCCCTATGTGTATGTATGAGGGCATATGTTGAATTAATTTAGAGGTTGATTAATCCCTTATTTGGTACTATTTTAAAAGAATAGTTTTTAACATTAATCATTTTATAAGAAAACATCTTAGATTATTTTTTTCATGAAAAGTAAGTTTTTAATTTTTTTAAAATAATTCCAAACAAGTTTTAAATTCTAAAAAGAGAGTTAAAGTACATGCTTTCCATTCCAATGCTTGTTGTTTTGTATAGATATTTTTCTCCTCCTCTCTACCCAAGAAATGTTGATTCATGGTTTGACATATGAACTATAATATTTCTTTGTAGAATAACAAACTTCCTATTCAAGCAATTGTATCATGAAATTTTTGTTGTATGGTGGAGCTTTAGAAATCAAGATTTATGGTGGATGAAGCATACGGAGAAGCTCTATGGAGTTTTTCATAAGTTTTGGGTTGAATGGAGTGTTATATAATAACCATGGCTTGGGCGTGGTTCAAACTATGGGTGCATTTGGTTATCCAAAATTTTATCTAATTTTAATTTTAATTAATTAATATTTTAACCTAATCCAAATTTTAATTCTAGGTTATTTATATTTTTTAGCCTAACCCTAATATTGGATAATTTATAGATTAAATTTTAGCTAATTCCCTAATTTTTCAACTTAAACCTAATCCTAATCCTAACTCTATTTCTTTTTCCTCTTTTCCTTTTTCCTTCTCCCTTTTTGTTTCCATTTTCTTTACCCCTTTTCTTTCTTTTCTTTATTTCTCTAACTTCTCGCCTTACACGTCTACTTGCACTAGTCCCCCTCCCTTTCCCTGATCGGTCCAAACAATCCCTTCCCTATGCACCCTATCACCTTCTCCTTTCCCTTCCCAACCATGCATGCTACACCCTTGTAATACACTCCTTGCACCCACTACACTAGTTGCCTTGCATCACCAACCCTGATGTAGAAACATTTCAATATTTTGAAGATTAACTTATGAATCATGATAGAAGGAAGCAAGGGTCAAATTTGAAGATAATTAACCCTAAAATGTGACATCATTAGAAAGTGTATTAAATCAGGAGTCCAACAAATCTTTCCAATCTCAAATCTGAGTTTTTTACACAAACTTATGACCATTTTACCATATGTGTGTTAAGGTAACTTTTTAGACACAATGGATAAAGTGTCGTAATTAGCATTATGGACACCATTATCTTTTCTTATTTGATAATTATGTTAAGATATTAGTTAGTTAATTCATTTGCTTAATCATTAAAAAATTAGATAGGATTTATCTTTTATCTTATGATGTATTTTATCTTTGTAAGATTTTGTTAGGATTTAATCATTAGTATCATAGGATTAAGTGAATCACTATTATTGAGATTTGTTTTATCTTATTATTGAGGAGGTTATATGAGGAGGTGAATATTATCCCATAAATATCCCATGTAAACTCATTATTAGAAGAGTATAGTTGAATTAAATTATTAAATTGAGTTTTCTCTTATTGAAATCCTATGTGAGATTATTTTTTCTGTGTTTTGGTTATCTATGTGAGCCATAAACTAGATCTCTCTCAAAATTATTTTATCTGTGTGAGTGATAATTTAGAAACCCTCTATACCTTTTCTATGTGGCTTTGTATAGAGTTGTCTAATGAAGTTTATCATGTGTTTCTTCATTAGATAATCTTTAAGAGTTATCCATATGAGGATTTCAAAGCTAGTTTGAAAAATTACTTTGTGCGATCATTCATCCATATCCTTAGTTTAGAATTCATCATTCATTTATCATTATAAAATTACATAAAATAGGATATTTTAAAGTTATTCATTCTATTATGCATCAAACCCTTTGCACAATACCCCCTACTCGCTTGCACCCCTACACACACCCTTGCCTATCCCACGCCTAACCCAGCTCCCTTTTCTAGTTAATTTTCTATTTCCCTCATCCATCCATGAATATACATACATACATTCATGCATCCCCTTCTATGCCTTCTCCCTTATCCTTTTTCCTTTCACTTTTGCCTCATCGAGAACCTAGCTCATCGAGCCTCTCCTTCCTTTCCTCTTATTCCCCAGTTCTGCTTCATCGCTGCCCATCGAGAACCCAACCCATTGCCAAGCATTCTCTTCTTCCCCCTTTCTCATTCCCTTATCTCTTCCATCACACCCAACCCATTTCTCTACCATCGCACTTTACCCAGGTACCATCTGCATCTCTTCTTCGTTGCCGCCTAACACCACTGCCATTGCCGAGCTTTCTTATCCTTATCCCCTTCTTCTCCTTCCCTTTCCTCTATCATTGAATCCACCCACCGACCTCTTTTTTTTTCCTTGTGTGAGCTTTTGACCCAGCCAAGCCCATCTTCCATGTGAACCGTTGACCCTCTACTATCAACAACGACTCCTTACTTACCGTCGGCTATAGATCCCAACACCAAACCACCACTACATGTCCCTCCTACCATCATCACCCCAAAGCCACACCCTTTTATTCTCCTCTTCCTCATTAATGGCTTACTTTTGGTTGAGGCTGTGCACCTAGCACAACCGTGCACCCTTAGCACACCCTAGCCCATGCCCTCACTCCTATCTAGTGCTCCATTTTCCCCTTGACCCATGCACACCTCAATCGTGCTCTTCTATACATGCCATTCCTCAGCCCATGCACCCCTTCCCCAATCTCTACTGCCCTTGTCTCTTTTTGGAGCACAGTCGTGTCCTTGACCATGCACCACCCTTTCATAAGACTTCCACCTTTTTAGTTATCTCTCATTTTCCTCCCTCTCCTTTTCCTTAACTTCCCTTAGTTAACTTTCCTAAGTTTAATCTCATTATATTTTTAACTTCTATAGGATGTTCTAGTGGTATTGGAGGAGGATTCATAGTTCTTATGTGATTAGAGACCGGAGGTGATGATACATGTTATAACTAGGGTTTTTTATGTGTAATGTGCATATACGTGTGTGATATCATGCTTGGAATGGTTATATGGATAATATTATTATGATGATGTTGTTATATGATATGCGGTGTCGTATGTTAAAAAAAAGTGAAAGTTATGAAAGCATAAATTTATGTATATTGTTGGTTGGTATGAATCAGGGTATGTGGTATCTATGTATAATGGTGTTTATGCATTTTCATGATGATATATATATTGGAGGTTGAAAAATCATTCATATTAGGACTCATAAGGTTTTATGAAAATATGGGTAATTTGGCTATCTTAGGGGAATTTTTGTCAATATAGGTTAACAATGGAATCTTGGGTATTTTAATGTGATAATTAATTGAAAATATTTTAAGTATATTATATGGAATTTTTGGAGTGAATATGAATGATTTAATCCAATAAATGATAAAAGCACGTTTAAATGGGAATAGTAACCCTAAAAGCAATATCATTATTATATGTGTGGTTATGTTGTTAATATTGAAATTTTGGTAATGAATATTAAATTTGGTAGTTATATGAGAGTTATGAAAAAAAGTTATAAATAATTTATGAAATATAAAATTTGTAAGGAATCGAGAATAATAACTCTAAAGGCAAGATTGACATATGTAAGATATTGGAGTTAGGCCTCATTTTCGGGGTATCTTGTCAATAATCATATTCTAGGAATTTGTATTAAAATTTAGTGGTTAAATGAACATTATGGAAGGAGTTATGCTCGCCTTGTGGAATTAGGGTTTTCTTAAGAGAAATATGACATTTTCTTATGGGATGCCCCAAATCTTGCATGGTTGTGTTTATTATGTCTTGAATAATTATGTTAAGTTTGATTTGTGTGTCTTGCACAGTGGCGGAGCCAGGATAAAAATTCCACGGTGTCCTCATAAAAAATAATACTCTTAACTCTTAAGTTATATCAATATATTGCGCTTAAATATAAAATTTTACATAGTTTTACAATAATATTCGTCGAGTTTTCATACTTTGAAATCAATCTATAATAATATCATTGCTAATAGAATTAAATACATCTCTCTCTATAAATGTTACTAAACAATCTTGAAGCCATTGATCACACATTTTATTCCTTGATGCAGTCTTGATGAAATTCATTGCAGAAAATACCCGTTCGATGCTTGCAGTTACTACCGGTAAAATTAAGGCCAATTTCACAAGCCTATAGACGAAAGGATATGTCTTATACTTCTTGGTTTGCACTAATTGTCTTGAAAGATCAACAAGCCCTTTCAAGCCATGAAACCTGCTATCTGATCGAATATTTCTAATATAATTCTCCAGTTGATTGTCTAACACCACAACATCAACATTAGAGAAATCATCAGGATAAAAAGTGGTCAATCTAATTAAATATTGCTTGTTAAAAGCTTCAAATGATGACGAATGATGCAAACATGCAACACAACTCAACAATTTAGTGCTTGCCACATCAAACCTGCAATTAAGCTCCTTTAGCTGCAAGTCTATAACACTATGGAGACAATCATATTTATAATGATGTAGATTTGTGACGATTGGAGCTTGGCGTGCTGATCTCTTCCCCTTAACATATTGCTCATTCATGTTGGGCACATCAATGTCTCTCTTGTTACAAAATAAAACAACTTCATTCAAAATATCTTCCCATCCATCATCTCTCATCTCTTGCAAACGCTCCCTAGCAATTTCAACAAGTGCTAAGGCATTCAAAATGTCTTGATCATTCTTTTGCAATGCCTGAGATAAATCACCTGTAACTCCCATAACATTTATCATCAAATGTAACATGAAAATGAAGTCAAAAGTTTGTAATCCATATAATAAGAATGTAGCATCCCCGTTTTTTATCAAATGTCCTATCAGCTTCCAAGTCTTCAAGTACCCTGATTACAGGAGAGAACAGATTTTTGAGACTAAAAAATGTCCTTAAATGAGAACCCCAACGAGTATCACCAGCCCTTGCAAGAACAGATTATTGGTTCAATCCCCGACTAGATTCTATCAAGCCTTCTTCTAATGCATCTGCTATGTAAGCAGCTTGTTTATCTCGAAGAGAATCTTGATGCTTATTGGAGGATCCAATAACATTCACAACCCGTATAACATTGCTAAGAAAACAACTAAATTCATTGTGACATTTTACCACAGCAATAAGAGTCAATTGAAGTTGATGAGCAAAACTAATATCCTTCTGAATCTCAGGTGAAGTCATCTGATTATTCTTTGGAGCATTTCCTAAAACAACTTTAGCTATAGCTTCATTATTATGCCTTAAAACCTCCAGCAAACGAAGAAATTTACCTAGATTTAGAGAATCTTCTGACTCATCATGTCCTCTAAATGCCATTCCCCCCTCAAGAAGAAATCTTATAGCTTGAATAGACACATCTAAACGGATAAGATAATCTGATTTGACTTGTTTCGATTACTTTATGAAATAGGCTTCAATGCTTTGCTTCTGTTTGATAAGATCTTCACATTTTTTAGTAGCATTAAAATGAGGACTATTAGAACTACCAACATGAACCTCGAACCTCTATTTTTTATTCCAATGTACAAATCCTTTTCCCACAAAATGATCACCGCCAGCTTCAAATTCACTTTTAAACAAGTAACAAGACAGAAAAAATGCAGCATCTTTAGCTATACTATATTCCAACCAATCATATTCATCAAACCAAGATGAGACAAATCGACGATTTTTCCACCGATAACCTTTGTAGGAAAGCTATGAGTATGAGGTTGACAAGGGCCTTTTAAAATATATGCTCTTCTTACCTCATCTTGAATATTAGGATGAAAATCTGAAATCTTTTTTCTTAACCCAGGATCTACTTCTAAAGTTTCCAAATCAACTTTACCTTCATTAGCGAATCTTGATTCTTGTGGTTGGCTTGAAGATGGGAGTGCTTGGTTTTCAGAAGTTGGTAATACAACTTGATTAATAGAATTAGATTCGTGGCAGCTATGCTTAGGTTGGATTGAAAAGTATCGTTGTATCCTAAATTAAGACATTAAACAATTTATTGAATTAACTAAGAAATTTACTAAAACTTAGTTGATAGTATAATTTTAGAACAAACGAATTCAAAAACTAACTAATAAATTAAACACTTCAATCTATAAATCTAAAAAATTTGATTTCTACAAACTAATTTTGATTTCTACCTAATTAATAAGCCAATTTTTATTTTCTACATTAATAAGATAAATTAGAATTTCTATAAAGTAAAAAATTTAATTTCTACAAACTAATTTTGATTTCTACCTAATTAATAAGCCAATTTCTATTTTCTACATTAACAAGATAAATTAGAATTTCTATAAACTAAAAAATTTGATTTCTACAAACTAATTTTGATTTCTACCTAATTAATAAGCCAATTTCTATTTTCTACATTAACAAGATAAATTAGAATTTCTATAAACTAAAAAATTTGATTTCTACAAACTAATTTTGATTTCTACCTAATTAATAAGCCAATTTCTATTTTCTACATTAACAAGATAAATTAGAATTTCTATAAACTAAAAAATTTTATTTCTACAAACTAATTTTAATTTCTACCTAATTAATAAGCCAATTTATATTTTCTACATTAACAAGATAAATTAGAATTTCTATAAACTAAAAAATTTGATTTCTACAAACTAATTTTGATTTCTACCTAATTAATAAGCCAATTTCTATTTTCTACATTAACAAGATAAATTAGAATTTCTATAAACTAAAAAATTTGATTTCTACAAACTAATTTTGATTTCTACCTAATTAATAAGCCAATTTCTATTTTCTACACTAACAAGATAAATTAGAATTTATATAAACTAAAAAATATAATCAATTAATACAATAAATATAATCAATTAATACTGCATTCTAATTTCATAAATTTATAAATTTATGATAAATAATTTAACAAACTAAAAATTAACTTAAATTTTACCTAATTACATAAATAATTTAACAAAACAAAATCTTACCTTGTAGACTGTAGTTGTCGACTGTGGTGGGTTGTGGACTGGCTGTGGCTGGCTCCTGGCTGCCTAGATCGGTTTGAACTTTGAAGAAGGCAAGGCAAGGCAAGTAGTAGGAAGTAGTAGTAGCCAGCCAATGAAAAACACTCAACTGCAGTCTGCAGAACAGAAGCAACAACCATTTTCAAGTTTAGTTTCGGATAATTTTACCTGAAGTCTGAAGATATGTATAGAAATAGATCGAGAGAAGAAATGTGAGAAACAGAGAAAAGAGGGGTCGGACTTCGGAGACCAGGCCACACTCACAGTCACAGAGGCAGCCGCTGGAACTTGGAAGAAGAAGAAATGGCGGCATTCGGTGTTCGACGGGCAGAAACGACGAGCTCCTCCCGTCCTCCGGTAGTGTTTGTTGTTGGCGTGCGTCTTCACTCACTGGAGTCTGGAGTGGACTAGTCGAGACTCAAGAGAAGGAGCTTGAGAGGGTCGAACATCGAAGTCGAAGGCTCGAAGCTACTAGTGCGCAACAAGTTAATGGTCGAAGACTCGAAGTCGAAGAGAAGTCCAGGAGGGTAAGGGTTTGGGGGGGGGAAAATCATCAAAACGGCGTTGTTTTGATGTCGCAAAAAAAATTTCAAAACAAACTGACCACGGGACTTGAACCTATGACGTCCGGACAACAATACACGGGAACCACACCTGCCTTACCGCTCATCCATTTTAATTGTTTGTATGGTGTCCTACAAACATTCTATATATATAATACTTAAAACTCAAGCAAAAATTTTATATTCCAGCCAGGGCTCCGTGGTGTTCCGGGACACCATGCGGAAGCCCTGGCTCCGCCACTCTTGCATATCTATAAGTGTGTTCTATTTCATAAGTTTGAGACAAATAACCAATGGTCTAATAAGACATTAATATCTAAAGTGAAAGATCATATGATCTAGGACTAGTTATACGTGTCTGTTCTACTGAACGAGAATTAGTAGTCAAGAGCTTTATACCCTTGGGTTATATATTGTTGATACCGTTCCACTAGTTAAGAATAGTAGGATTCCTGAACTCAACTTGAAATAAATAATTAGAAGGATCACAATCATTGATAAGCTATTAATAATTATACTGAAAAATTATGTAAGTCAGGACCGATTATACCTATCTGTTCCATTGGATGAGAATAGAGGTTAAAAGCATTTTGTCCTAGGGTTGTATATTATTGACATCGTTTTACCAGTTGAGAATAGTGGCCATGAGCTTATTACTCTAGGGTGGTTGTATATTATTAGTATCGTTCCACCGATTGATAATATTGGGGGTCCTTGAACTCAATGTAAATAAGAATATAGATTGTGATTATATTTATAATGGGATCTTGAATAAGTTCTTATCTTACATCCACCATGTTAATCTATATGTATGATTATGCTTCTATGGAACATTTTAGTAATGTGTAACCTTGTCGTGACTATATTGTCACCTTACTCAGTGTATCACATATTGATCGTTATTTTTATTGGTGTTGCTCATTCCTACGAACATATCTGCCTTGTGTTTACAAGTGATTATTGATTACTAATTTTAATGTGCTTGCCTTCGTTAAGTGCATAATCAGATTGGTATAGGTATGGTTATCTGAGTATCTCTAACTCTTTATGGACTCTTATTCCTCTATTTTCATTATACATACTCCTGTCTCTATATTTCATATCATGTATCATGAGGGAATCAAGTGCTTTCCACACTTGATATCTAGCTACAAGCTTATTTTTTTCTTCCACCCAATATAAGCTAGGCATAGGAAGTGTGTAATACCCCCAAAATTTACTACTGAAAATTTTTATTTAATAAACAGGTTTAACAGAAGAGAAATAACAAGACTGTAAATTCTGGGGATATTACCGCCACACTTAGTACCAGACCAGTTCACTCCTATAGTTCCAGTACCAAGTGCTAAGGCTGAATAGGACTAACACCAAATACAAGTCATTAATTAAAAATGAGAATTCATGAAGGAACTCAATCATCAACATACAGAAATCAAAGTGCGGTTAAAAGAGTTACAACCCAAGGAGTAAGTAACTAAAGTTTTCTAAAGGCATAAAATACCGTACGACAGAACATAACTAGAATAAAAATGATACAGGGTAAATAAAAGGCAATATAGAGTTTGGCCAGGTCACTCTTGATCCCCAGGCCAAGTCTAAGCTCAACTCTCAGCCTTGCCCAATGCCTCGTAAGTGTCGTAGGCATCAAATATATCATCTCTCACCTACACAAACTCAGGTAGGTCCTCTGCTCATAGGAATGAGCAATACCCATGAAACGGGTGGTCAATACGCTACGTACTGAGTAAGATAACCATGCACTAAGGTCAAACATACAAAGCATACAACATAACATGATCATATAGGTAGCATACAATAATACAGATAATGAAGGCTGGCTATGGTCCAGATAGACTTATTCTTTAGATCTCTAGTAAATATAATCGTTTCACATTATAATCTTCATCAATCCATATGAGTGTAGAAACCCCACTAATATAGCCGGTGAATCAGAAATATACAGGGAAAAATGCTCCTGACCACTATTTTTGTCGGTGGATCGATCTCTAGGGCAATGTGCTCTTGGCCACTATTATGCTGGTAGATCGGTCTGGCCCTGACTTTCATGGTGTTCCACTATAATTACATAGTATCTTTTACATGATTTATTGCAACTTAGGGCTTAGTTTATTAAGCTCGGGATCCCGGGATCCCCCACTATTATAGCCGGTGGATCGGTCACTTATAAGGCAGAACACACCTAACCACTATTATATGACGGTGGATCGGTCTCTAGGGCACCCCGGCACCTAGCCACTATTATGTCGGTGGATCGTTCTGGGCCCGGCTCAATAATCTTCCTCTTTAATTAGTTAGTATCTTATTCGATGGAACTTTCACCCTTGACATGCATGACGCCAACCTTCTACTCCTATCCTCCCAAGATGGCCCATCCCATATCTTGAGACTCCTGCACCTCCTATCACACCCTGATATCCATTCCTCCCTCCACTTACCCATAATGAAAACCCAACTCCTAAGGATGTGGGTTAAGGCCCATCACCTTATGACCTCCAAATCCACTTACTACCCCTCTATAGGGTTTTCCCTTGAAAACACTAATTGGACATATGTGGCCCAACTTCCTCTTACTTACACTACCATTATTTCATTTATCGCCCAACGCCTCATCTTATTTAGGTTCAACTCAAATCATATCACTTTACTCATTGATTTCACATGTGACCAGAAAACCCTAGTTGACCACTCCAAACGCTAGCACATTTCATCCCCCACAAGTCACCTCTCTATTTTCACCTAACATTTCTTCCTTCCTACGGCACCCGTACTCATCCCTCATATAATAGGTGTCCACTCTTATCCCGTACTCCACTCTCCCTTAGTTATTTTTATTTCCGCATTTTCCTCTAGCTTGGGATTTCCTCCCAAAACCCTACTCAGGTCCCCATACACCCTTACACCGAGCTACGTACTATTTTTCATCCCAAGTCTCCAATCACTTCACAACTCTCCCCTTACTTTACTTATGCCCTAATGCAAATTTTCTCACATAAAGATCATCCCCATGCACACTCCATTCATCCCATGCAAAACCTAGAAATTTCCAGGGCAAGATTCACATCACTCGTTCATTTTGATCATAACCTCCTTTTATTTTCCTCTCATGGATCATGAGATAGTTTGGTCAACCTCATGTCCCCTTTAGTGAAATCACTTCCCATTTTATTCCCTTTTACCCTTTCATCCCCATATCATATTATCAATCATCCTAGCATACATGTCCTACAGGGTCACATCATATCACATCATAATTACAACATGTACATATTATACTCATGCCATAAGAAAATGCATGAACATACCTTAACTCCAAGCTGCGCTACACATAAAACAAGTTTAATGATAACCATAAGATGCACAAAATAACATGGTATATAATATCCAAGGCATAAAAAACACACAATACACATAGGCCTTAGCTACATCCTTACCTAAAACGACGCCAAGCTTAGAGCACACTCTTATACCTCCTTAGAGTTTTGACTTGATTCACTTATAAGAGAGAAATACTATGGGTTAATCTCCCTCTAGCCAAAATTACCATTATTCCTACCCTACCCTTATCATAATCTACTATTAGGGATAATCATGATAATAGTAGTTTTATAAGTAAAAGTGGAATTATTATTCTCAAAATAGTTAATCATGCTGCTACTAACCAAAATAAGTCTTAGTAGCTACCACAGTTTATGTTAAAGTAATCATAGCGATATTCATATTAGTAAAGGTAATAGTTTCAATATTAATACTAATAAAAATAATAGTTTAGTGATAATACTAATATCAACCCAAACCCTAATAGTAGTAGTAGTAATAATAGTGATATTAGTAGTATAAAAGTAGTGACCACAATGATACTAGTAATGATAATGCTAGTAGTGGTAGTAGGTTAGTGATTATGAAACATTAACAATAATGAAAAGGTAATAATAATAATAATAATAATAATAATAATAATAATAATAATAATAATAATATTATTATTATTATTATTATTATTAGTTCCATTCTTAAGAATAATATTAATAAAGGTCCTAATAATCATAATAGTAGTAGCCTTGGTGATAATATGGTCAAGTATGGTAATAGGGATGGAAATAATAATAATAATAATAATAATAATAATAATAATAATAATCGAAATGGTAATAGTAATGTAAGGTTTCAAATATTTATACTAATAATAAAAGTGATAACGAGCCAATATTAGTATTAATAGTATTATTAGGAGAAATAATGATAATATTAATATAAGGGTTCAAATATTTATACTAATAATAAAAGTGATAACGGGATAAAATTAGTATTAATTGTATTAGTAGGAAAAATAATCATAATAATAATAATGATGATGATGATAAAGATAATCATAATAATACTAAAGTTGTAGACCTTTATTAATAATAACATTAGTTAGAAATATTTCTGAAGTTAGGTTAAATAATAATAATGATAATATAACATTAATAATAATAATGATGATGATGATAATAATAATAATGATATTAAGAGTAATACTATTAATATTACTAAAAAATACTAACACTTGTATAAAAAAAAAGGTTTAGGGGTTGGGGAGGTTAGAGCACCACCCAAGGATGGTGGCGGCACGGCTGCGGCTGCGGTGGAGGAAGAAAAGAGGTGGAGAGATGGTGGTATAAGCTAGAGGAGAGGGAATGAGGGGGTGATTGAGGTGGTGGAGGGTGCCTCAGGTGGAGAGGGGTGGAATGAAGGTGGTGGTGCAGCCAAAGGTGGTAGCGCACGGTAGCAAGTGGTGGTGCGAAGGGCGGCGGTGGTCAATGTGGGGCTGCTTGGGAGGGGGACTTTACACGGTCGGGGTGGCTCGTGCAAGAAAAACCAAGGGAGGAGGGAGGTTTAGTTGGGTAGAGGGTGATGTAGGGGACGCTTATGTGGGCAGCAGAGATGGTCGACGGCGGCAGAACGAGCATCTAATCGGGAGGTGGCGCGAAGGGGGGGGGATTCTGGGCTATGAAAACAAAAATCGATCAAGGTTGTTAGTGGAGGTATTTATAGGCCTAATTGAGGGGAAAAGGACGAAGGAGGAAGAGGACAAGGGGGCAGGTGAGGCTAGACCACTGGCTGGCGGTGGCAAGCGGTGCAGTCCCTGCCATGGCAGGGTATGTTTGGTCGGGGGGAGGAAGAAAAGGAAATGGCAGACGTGCTTGAGGAGGGAGGATGGTTTGGTTGGGTCAAAATTGGAAATAAAATGACGGGGAGAGAGAGAGAAAGAAGGCAGGACGGCGTGCGTGTGGTCGGCAAGAAACGAGGCTGTAGGTCGGGTGGCAGGTTATACAGGAGGGTTGGGGAAGACGACAGGCCTGGACAGGGTGGTCCAAGGAGGAAAGAAAAGAAAAAGAAAGAAGCCGACCAGGTGGTTGGGCGATGGGGGAGAGGGACGCAGGCTCTAGGTTGCACGGGAGGAGAAGGGGTAAGGGGATTGGGTTGTGCGAGCTGGCCCATTTCGGGGGAGAAGGAGAAAATAAAGGGAGAAAGGAGGGAAAGAAAGAAAAAGGAAAAAGAAGGGAAAAAGAAAAGAAAAGAAAAAGGAAAGGAAAAATAGGTTGGTTGGGGTTTTTAGGATATTTTTGTATTTTTGGATTATTATTTAAAATGATAATGATATATATATTTTATGTGGGTTTTTCATACTAATATTGTATAATGGTTCACTCAGTACTATTGTACTGATGTATTTCGTCTTATGAACCCCTTCTTATTCAATGGGCAGTGGTCTATGTCGATTAGCTTGTAAGATTAGTTAAAGGCTAATATTTTGGATTGAGAGTCAGAAATGCTTGGTGTTCTATCCAATATCTTTTGATCTAGATATTCTTACACCCTTATGTCCCTCAATATTTTCCTTTCATTGAGTTTTGTAATCACTGATGTTTGATTTATTAAAATGATAATAAGATGCTTTGATCTCTCCATTTTAGTTTTTATAATTGTATTATTAATTTAAGTAGAGTATTAATTTTAGCCTTAATACTTAGTATAATAATGGTAAATGAAACCACACTTCTACCAAAAGTGGCGGTAATATCCTACATTTTTAATGTGTAAGCTTCCACAATCAACTCTTTTAAAAATATTTTTAAGCCTTAAAAATGGGGGTGTTACACTAGGATTAGGGCAGTGAAGGGGAGGATTGTAACACCCCCAAAATTCACTACTGAAAAATTTCGTTTAGTTAAAAGAGAATTGCGGAAGCAGATTAATAAACCGTGAACTTTGGGAGTATTACCGCCACACCTAGTACCAGACCGGTTCACTCATACCGTTCCAGTACTAAGTGCTAAGGCTAAAGGAGTAAAATAAAACTTTACGAGAACTTAAGCATTTGAAGATCAGAGTAGCACAGTAAATACTTTACAAGAGAAACATTCAACCACGGTGTTTACAAAATAACAGATACGTTGAATTTAAAGGAGACAAATTAAAACCCTAAAAATTTCCGAACAGTACCTTACGCTCTCCCCAAGGACCCACTTGAATAGCACCTGAACACAACTTGCAAGGGGTACCGCCCATTGAATAGGCAGGGGCCCCATGGAAGGAACCCTTCAGTACTACGGTACTGAGTAACCCTTTAAAAACACACTTAAAGTACAGGCACGCCATATTACACATGATACTACCACATTCAGATATAACCATAGGTATAAACATGGTATTCAGATCCAATTATTTGTACATCCAATAACTCAATGATACATTAATAGCGTATACGTAAAATTCACTTTCATATATTCAATAATCCATCAACCAATATCAAATAGGCCATGATCAGTAATCGAGATATTTTTCGGGCCTTGAGGCCATTAATCAATCGTCTCAATGACTAACATTTTTCCATAACTCATTCGCATCCAAAATAAATTTCATTGAGCTCGGAGCTCCCACTATTATTGCCGGTGGACCGGAATATATGTAAAATCATCATCCAGGGCACAACGCTCCTGGCCACTATTATAACCGGTGGACCGGGATATATAAAGAATCATCACCCAGGACACAACGCTCCTGACCACTATTATAACCGGTGGACCGGGATATATAAAGAATCAACTGGTCCCGACTCGTTAATCTTTCACTTTAACAATTTGTATTTTCCCTTTTTATTCAGCACAACAATTCCATTTTATTTGCCTCGATAGGGAGTTCAAAAACCCGGGACACAAAGGTACACCGGTCGCACTGGTGCGTAAAAGCAACTCAGTACCCTTCAACTAGTAACCCAGGGACGCAAAGGTACCCTGGTCGTACTGGTGCATAAAGCTGACTCAGTACCCTACCGACAAGGACACCTAATCCTTAAGTATGCATACCCCCTACTAGGTCCGTAGAGCTAGATAGAGTAGATATAGGGCCTGGCTGGGGCACAAAGGCACACCAACAAAATACCAAACAATCGTGGACTAAACCACGTCCTTAGGGTAGCGACCCCCAAGGAGTCACCATTCCCGATCTCGAGGTCTTTCACTTTACGTAATAGTGTCTTAATTAAGGGTGATCAGAAAGGCACAACAATAAGATAATTATCCTCTTTTAATCGTTTAGATATCATCAGAAATTTCTTATTCAGATGGTCATCCAAAGTAACATAGGAGAATCATTAAGGCCATCCTAAACTCATCTAATTCCGAATTAAAACTCATTCTCGTGATACTTACTAATCATCAAATATTCTTGCCTCGTTAATCAACACTAATAGAGCCATGTCACGAATTCCACAATCATAATGATATACTGGATACAACCTACTTATTTACCCCTTTACTTATAAAATCACTACGTCACCCTTTCTTATTTGATAAATTACCATGTTACCCTTCTTGTTACAAAATCACCAAGTTATCCCTTATTCGATTTAGGTTACTAAATTATTTATCATACTTATTAGGACATCAATTCCCCCTTAATAATTATTACACTTAATATACTTTCCATTTAATTGGTTAGATTACCACTTTGCCCCTTTCTCCTTTATTATAATTAATAAATTATCCTTGAGTTGGTCAAATTACCAAATTACCCTTCCTCCTTGTCCAAAATTACCAAATTGCCCTTTGGTTGGTGAAATTACCAAACTACCCTTGCATATGATCACAATTACAAATTTGCCCTTCTCCGTTATTAAATTTACCAAATTACCCTTTAGTTATTTAAGTTACCGAATTGCCCTTCTTAATTGTCATAATTACCAAACTACCCTACTCCATTATCCAAAATTACGAAAATACCCTCCAGTCAGTTAGATTACCAACTTACCCCTCACATTTATCATATTTACCATCTTACCCTTCTCTACTATTAATTATCAAATTACCCTTTAGTTATTTAACTTATTATCTTACCCTTCTCAATAATTATTATTTTCAATTTACTCCTTTCCAATGTTCACCTTTACCCCTTTGATTTACACAATTACCGTTTTACCCCTTTACCTTCAAATTTACCATTTTACCCCCTTAACTCCCAAAATTACCATATCGCCCTTTTACTTGTAACTTTTCCATTTATCCTTAATTATAAAATTACTATCTTACCTCCTTTAATTTCCAAATTACCATTCCGCCCTTAGATTGTAAAATTATCATTTCGTCCTTTAATCATAAAATTACTATTTGCCCTTTAATTACAAAATTACAATTTTACCCTTTTATTATAACATTACCAAATTGTCCTTTTATTACAATTTACCAAATTGCCATTCTTTTTAACAAGATTACCAAATTGCCCCTTTTATTTACAAAAATTACTCTTTCATCCTTTATTCACAAAATTACAATCTTACCCCCTACTTCCAAAATTACTATTTTCTCCTTTTATTAACAAATTCACCACTTTACTCTTTACACACCCTTATTATTAAATTATTATTAATACTACATGAAGTATTAACCTTGAAGTCTCACCCATGACTCTTATAATTAATGTAATGCTTATTAGCACATGTATATATATATTAGGCCATACTCTTGTACAATATATATTAATAAAATCTCCTAATGCTAACAAAGTATTAAACATGTATTAAATACCACCATAGCATATAACCACATGGATAATAATTAACTTTTTCCCTAACCGCCAAATTATTACCTTAAATATTATCCCCATACATATCATCAATCTATCATGCTTCCTTTCAACAATAAACACAATAACCACATATGATATGCTAAGCAACATATATCAAGCATAATACACATTAATAAGGCCTAATGTGATAACATGCATTAATCCATGCATTTAAGCGGAATTTAACGGTTACCTTAATCTCGCAAAATTATCAAACCTTACCAAGCACAATTAGCAATTCAACACCTAAAAAATAACATTCATCATATACATGTTAGAATATAGAAATAAAAAGGGTAAGATTTTATAAAAGAAATTTAGTTAATAAAACACTTTAAATAATTATCATTATACCTCAAAATTTTCCAAACAATTTCCAACATAAGGGGGAAAGCTCACGCTGCATGAGCAGCGTGAGTGTCATGCATAAATGGGCAGGGAAATGGCTTGAAGAGGGGTGGAGGAAGAGAAATCAGCCATGTTCGGGTTGAGGTCTTTGGGCTAGAAAAGAGGGTGGTTGGGGGAGGTTTGGTGGCAAGGTAAGGATGCAGGAGTGAAGAGGGGGTGTTAGTGGTGGCCAATGATGGTTTCGCGGCGGCTGAAGGCGGCGGATACGGCGGCGGCAAGGTGGCGAAGATGGCTGGTGATAAGGGGAAAAATGGGGAGAAAAGAAGGAAGGGGTGGAGAAGGGAGGAAGTGTAGGGCTCAAGGGGGCGGTGTGGGGATGCAGGGCAGTAGGGGGTGGTGGCAGGAGTCGGCGCAGGGGTTGGGGGCGGCGGTCGGAGTGGCGGACGGCGGCGGCACAGGGAGAAAACAAAAAAAACAAAGGAAGGAAGGGAGGAGAGAGGAGGGAGCTCGGGGGAAGGAGATGGCTCAAAAATGGGATAATAAACTGGCCAAATGGGATAAGAGAAGAAGAGGAACGACAAGGGGGCAGATGACAGGGCATAGGGCGGCAGGGAGGCGGTAGGGTGGCAGGGAGAGGGTGGCGACGGGAAGGAGAGTTGCAGAAATGGATAGGGTGCAGGGGTAGTTCGGCTCAAAGGAGGGGAGAAGAGGACAGGGTCGAGGGAGGGAGTAGCAGGGACAGGTGCGACGGCAGGCGGCGGCAAGTGCAGGTGGTCGGGCGGCAGCTGCAGAGGGTCGGGCTGCTGTTGCCTGAGAAGAAGAAGAAAGAAGGAAGGGCTGTGGAGGCCGGTCGGGGGAAAGGAAAACAGGCGGCCGATCGGTCCAGGGAGGGGGAAGAAAAAAAAAACAAGCGGGGTCGGTCGGGTCAGTGTGCGAGAGGGAGAGGGGCTGAGGGGGAGACGGGTGAGGCGGGCCGAAGGCCCAAATCGCGGGGGAAGGCTGGCCTGGCGAGGCAGCCCAAGGGAAAAGGAAGAAGAAAAAGAAAAAGGAAAGGAAGAAAGGGGAAAAAAGAAAAAATGGGAATGGAAAAATAGGAAAATTAGTTTAATTAAATTTATAAAATCATAAAATATAATATCCCTGGTAAATTATTTAATTTAACAATTTAATTTATTATAACCTAATATTTTAGTTTAAAAAGGGTAAATTTGGTAAAATATTAGTTTGGGAAAATTATTTAAATGGAACAATATGATAATTAGCAAAATATTTATTTTTAACTTATTAAATACTCTTATCCAAATATACATACTCTAAAATCCATAAAATAATTAAAATAATAATTTTACAAGCTAATTTTTATTTCAAATAAAGTTATTTATTAAAATATGGGTTTTCGAAATTTTTGGGGTATTACAAGGATGCATGACGTTGTGGTCAAGGCACTGTCCAATGTGAGTCATGTGCCTAAGATAACCAAGAACCTTATCTTATTAAGTTTCTTATATTGTAATGGATATTGGTGTGTGATATGGGATGGTACCTTGAGAGTTATAAAATAGGCTCTTGTGGTGAAGAAGAGGCAATGGGTTGGAGCACTATATGAGTTGGTGGGTTCTACTATTGTGGGGATGCCTCCTATAACATCAGCGAGGTTGAAAAACTTGGATGTTATGAGACTTTAGATTGGGGCACATGAGTATCATGGGGTTGACTGAGCTGTTTAAGAGGAGGCTACTAGATGTATAGAGTACATGTATTATGGACTTTTGCAAGCACTGTATGTTTGGTAAGAAGAAGCGAGTTAGCTTTTTGATATTCAAGCATAGTACGAGGGCACCTTTTAAGTATATCAATTTAGATTTATGGGGTCCAGCGAGAGTGGTTTCCAAAGGACGTTCATTTATTAATGACCTTGCTAGAAAGGTATAGCTGTATTTCTTAAAACATAAGAATGACGTTTTTGGTGTTTTCAAATGCTGGAAAACCTTTCTTGAGAAGTATATTGGGAACCAAGTTAAGTGTCTCTAGACAAATAATGGTCTTGAGTTTTTGGAGTAGAGTTTCATTAATTTATATCAAGACCATGGGATAGAAAGACACCACTTATATGATGGGAGACCACAACAAAATGGGTTTGTGAAGTAGATGAATGGGACCCTATTTGAGAAGGCTTGTTGTATATTATCATAGAGAGGGCTAGGTAGAGAGTTTTGAGCTAAGGCAATTCAAATGGTGGCATACCCCAGTGAGCCCATCACCTAACTAGTACATTTAGTTGAAGATACCAGAGGATTTGTGGAATGGTAAGCCAGATGATTACTCTAATTTATATGTGGATTCGGGCATATTCCAGGTGTGGACTATAATTGTAACACCCCTAATGTTATCTAATTTTAATCCCAAATAATTAATAGCTTTAATCAATCCTAATCTTATTCTAGATAATTTATATTTTAGCCTAACATTAATCCCGGATGATTAATGATTCAATCTTACCTAAATTTATTAATTGCAATTTTAAACCTAATCCTAACTATAAATCCATACATATTTTTCCTTTTCCCCTTTCTTTCTCCTTTTTATTTTTTCTTCTATCATTGATTTTCCTTCTTCTCCTTCTGTAGCCTTGAGTGTGTGTTTCTTCCTTGTTCTAACCAAATCCCCTTACTTAGTTTCCACCCCTACAATCTATCTTCCAAAGTTTATCATTACCACCATCCCCTCCCTCAACCCATGGGATATATTGTTGAATTTTTGCCCAAAAATTTTCCCTTGATCATGCCTTTCCTCTCAATCATACGCCTGCCTCTTCCTTTCCTCCTCATGCATGCTCTCTCTTTGGTCATTCATCATGCACACCATGCGTACACCCACCCACCCATCATCAAAGCTCTCTGCCTCATTTAATGCTCACCTAACTCCCCCCTCCATTTCATTGAGCATCACAACCCCAGACGCCATCATCTTCTCCTTCTTTCCTACTCTATACATCGCCGCCCATTCATCATCAACATCACTTGTCACCACCGACCACCAAGCACCACCATCTCCTTAGAAAAACAACCAACACTACCTCCCAAACATCACCACCCCATGCCATTTGTTTTTGTTATCCCCATCATGCTCTATTTCATTTTCATTGAGAAATACAACCGTACACCCTCGCATGCCCTAGCCGTGCCTCTTTCACACGGTTTTGTACACAACCTATGCACAACTTTTCTTCTTTATTATGTGCACCCTTCACCCCTCTCTCATTTGTGTTCCGCCCTCTCAACCCTTGCATGTGTTTTATGCTTGATCATTCCCCTTTGATGTTTCCCTTAATCACAATCATGCCTCCCTTTTAGCACTCCTCATGCTTCAATCTAGCTCCAACGTACATTCTGGCATACTCCCTCATAGCTTGAGCTTTTTTCATTATTTTGGTTATCCCCATTTCCACCCTTATTTGCCTTAACTTTCCCTTGGTGGTATTATTGAAGTTCTAATTGTGTATTATTCTTGTTTCATAGGTAATTTTCCCATGATCTTAGATGAGGTGGGTTAGGCTCACTTGTTTAGAGACCAGTGTCTTTTTTGGTAAAGATACACATTATAGTTAGAACTTGTATGTACAGTGTATATTTGTATGTGACGTCATATTTGGTAATGTTCTATGGATAATATTGTTATACTAATGCTGTTATATGATATCTTGTAAGTGATAAGCTTGTAAAAGTATGCTTTTTGTGCATATTGCTGCTCCACATGAACCAAGATAAGTTATATCTAGTATATAAATGTGGTCATGTATTTCATGACAATATAAATATTATAGATTGAAATTCATTTATTTTAGGAATCGTAAAGTTTTTATGAAAATATAAGTATTTTGGCTATCATAAATGCATTATGGTCCTTATCAGTTCTCTTATATCTCAATACACCTCTTACTTGTATATATGCAAATGCATGTCATAATGGGAGAGGGAGTTAATAATATGGAAGTCGGTGGATGGGATAAAGAATTGAGAGATTATGACCATAATAGATAAAATTGTTATAACTAATGGAAAATAGGTAGGATATTAAACCTTATATTAAATATAATACACATTCATGAGATTTTACATCCAAAACATGTAAATAAAATATATGCAACAATTATTAAATTATGGTAGAATTATTAAATGAGTTATGGTGCAGACATGTAGGAACCACATAATATGAAAATGTTGTGAAAAATTGTAAATGTTTTAGTTACGAAGTTTTTATCTTCTAAATCTATATATTTATTACATGATTGGTTAATAATACATAAATTTACTAGAATTTACCTTTTATTAAAATTGTTGATCTTTTTTTTTTCATTTCCTTTTAATTTACCATATTTATTGATGATTGATGTCCACCAAAAACTCATTTTATTTTTTAAAATAACAGACTCTAAAAATGTTCTTCTACTATATTTTTTGAATCCAACCTTTCACATTTTCACTATTTGATACAAAATAACTATATGCAAATTGGGAAACTATTGTATAATTTTAATTAGTATCAAAATCCAAAAATTTATGTTTCAAAGAATATATGGTGTCCCACTCTATTTGCAACGGTTTGAAAATCATAAAGATTAAGAAAATAGTCAAAATAATATTAATGATAATGATACATCATCACTTTTATAGTTATATTACTTATTTATCCTTGTTATTTAACAAGGGTATATGAAGAAACTGAAAAAATAAAATATCCTATAAATAGAAATTAAGCCAGAGAATATTTTCAAATGCAAATAGAGTGGGATGAAGGGAGTATAATATTTAAATAACCTTAATCAATGATGATTTAGTTTGAGGTGTTCCTTCGTTGGAGCCACTACTAGTTAATTTTTTCAATACTTTAGTAGACTCTCCAAATGTGTTTTTGTAAATTTTTTTTGGACATTGACTTCCGCATCTTCATTACTTGTTACAAAAATAATTACAAATAACTTGAAAAAATAGTCTATAATTTTATCCATTATCAAAATCTAAAAACTTAGCCTTGAAATAAAATATGTTATATATCATTTCAAACTCATATTACTATCTTTAGAATGATACATTGCTTAATTAGTTTCTTTTATTATTTGAATATGTAATTAAACTATATGTTTTTGTGTAGTTGAATAATGATTCAAAATTTTAACTTAAATTTTAAAAATTGTATCGGTATTAATACTTTGACTTAAAAATATTAATTTCAACATTTTCTTTAAGATTTTTATATTTCTATGAATTTTAAAAATAAAATTATATACTCATAGATATATTATGTAATATTTATTTTAAGAAGACTTCATCTAAAAAATTAAATATTATTGGTAATTATTAATTAATTTTTTGGCCTAACAATTCCTATCTATAAAAATAAAATATTAAACTTTATTACTTGTTTTGGTATGTCAAACTATGAATACTTACACATATAAAATTCAAAATTTTATTGATATAGTTTCTTTACAAATATTCTCAAATACATTACTGTGTATTATTCTTTGCTCTTTCATATTTAGAAAATTTGTTTGTTATATATTTATAATGTTAATGTATGCGTACGTCATAAAAAAAAATAAAAATCATAAACTAAAATCTCACATCGGCAGGCGGAACTCAGAAGGCAGAAAGGATAGGAGGGGGTCCTGTCTACTCTCCTCTCCAATCTCAATTCTCATGGCCCGCATCTCTGCTTTTTTTCTTCTCTCCTTGATCTTATCGAAACGATAATTTCGTCTCCGAACACAAAAAAATTTGGTCGTCGGAGCTGGGGGTTTGTTTTTATATTGTTTCTTTTCTTCGGATCCAGACGATTTCCGTCCGTTTGTATTGATTTCTTTCATCGTAACTAAGCTGTCTGGCAATGCGAAGGCGACCTCGGTTCTCTGCTACTTGCCTCTCGAGAGAGGACTTGTTTTTGGTTATCGCTATTGGTTCTTCTAAGGTTGACTTTCAGAGAGTTTTCAAAAGAATTACTTGTAATTATTCTTTTACGAAATTCAGCAATGGCGACTGCTTCTCAGGGCCCTAACTCCTTTCTCTGCAATGCTGGAGCTGGAGCTGCTGCTGGTATGTCCAATTAAAATATTGTATTATTAAAGAGGAAATTTTTGGTTATTTGTTTTATGTTTCCCCCTTTTTCTGTGTCTTATTCTTTATGCGAGCTCAGAGTATTCTGTTGTCTGTTGTAGGTATTATTGCTGCAACATTTGTTTGTCCTTTAGATGTTATCAAGACTAGGCTTCAGGTTCGAGGCCTGCCGAAGCTTGGCAATGTGCATGCTAAAGGTATACGGTTAGGTCTTAGATGTGCTTAATTGGTTTCATGTTTGGTGTATTATTGTTGTCGGTCGCTCAATTTGGCCCAATTCGCGCAACTCTTTTGGCATTATTTATCTCTTTTTAACAAAAGTTTTCGGGTTGGGCTTCAAAATTTGCTGCAAGATCAAGATAGTTGTCAACACGAAAATCCGTCGTCGCTTCCCAATTTTTTTCTTCTTGTTTTCGTTTCCACGCCTACATGTTCTTTCTTTTTTTTCTTCAAAATACACACAAGTAGAATTCGCACTTCGAGAAAATTATCCTTTTTCGGTTCCTGTACGACCCTGGTTGTCAATACGAGACAGTTCTAAAATATCGGTGCTGTTAGGCAACTTATTTTTTTGTTATTTGAAGTTCTGAATATTAGGCCTGTCTTGTGATTCCGAGAGTTCAGAAAAGCAACGACTATATGAATTTTCAGTAAATTTTTTCTCAGTAAGAGGAATACAAGGATTGCTTAGTCTTGGACATTTTTCATTGACCAGGTAGTGTTATAGTCACAAGTTTAGAGCAAATATTTCACAAGGAGGGCTTGCGTGGAATGTATCGTGGACTCTCTCCTACTATATTGGCACTGCTTCCTAACTGGGCGGTATGTATCACTCTCGTACGGTAATATTGTGGCATTTTATATGGATCATGAGAGTTCTTTCTGATTTTGCTTTAGTAGTAAAAGTTATATAATCGTATTTATGTTCTGAATAGAGATATCTTTTGTCATAAAACTTTTAATCGAGAAAATAATATATAAATTATTAGAATCATCAGTGTATTGTGTTGTTCTCACAGTGGTGTCGTTTATAGTTTCTGTTCCTCATGACCAACTCCAAAATTTTTATGAATTATTAAATGGTTTATCAGATAACATACATCCATGCCATCTGCCATCACTTTATATTTTCTCTGAGATGCTGCATTGTAAGAAGGGTTATCATGAGTCTTATTGGCATATTTACATAAATTGCAAATTTTATGACCAAGTTCATTGCTGCTACCCATTCTTGGAGCCATACAATATCTACAGCCATCAATAACAAAAATGAGCATTTTTCGATTTAGATTTGGTACTAAATGACCTCAGGCTTTCTCACCTAACCTCTGCTTGGTGGGAACAGATCATAGATCATAGTCAAATCTGTTTTTCCTTCTCACCTTAGCAGGAGAACACCTTGCAGCCTCAGTAGCAGCTCATATCACACATCAGCATTGATGACCATCATAAAGTCTGCATTCTTCTTAACCTGCCATATCTTATTAGTTATTATCCTTGGGTACGCATACATGAACCCACGGTGTCCAAGTAATAAGTCAAAGCCTCTAATTGAAACGAAATTCTACTTAAGGAGGCTTTGTCCCATGAGAGTAGTTCCTTGACAACCGATCCTCGTCCTGTATATTAATAGCAGGTTGCTTGGCTCTCCAAGAAACCAAATGTTTTCTTCCTAGCAAATCTCCAGTTGAAACAAATAGATTTTGCATATTGATTCAACTTTGTGCAGTACCTGTGTAAAAAAAATTGCTCATTAAAACCTGTGAATGCTCAACAATACTGATTATATCAAGTGAGCCCTCTCTGCATGAGTTGATGTTCATGCAGTCTAGTGCAGGGTCTGTGTCAGTATTTTGTTAATGGGCGTAACATCATCAGTCACAGCCAGTGTGAAGATAATAGCACACTATGATATGTCACTGGTAAATTGCCCTCTGTAAAACCCAGACAAGCAGTGATCTACTCTTCCATCATCCCATCAATATTAGCTTTTGTTTAGACTGATACTAACCCTGACACAGCAGTGAACTCATTGACAATCTCTTCAAGGTGGTAAATGAAGCTAGATTAGATCCAATAAGTCATCAGCAGATCAAAAATTTGAGTTTCACTCTCTTATACTTTAGATGATATCTGAAATCCCTTGAATGCTCCACTTGCTTCAACAATCAGCTCAAATATTCCATTGCTATTACCGATAGGTATGAGGATTGGATCCCCTTTCCCTTTCCTTGTGAGTAAACCTTCAAGACCACCATCGATTAAAACAGAGGAGATGTCATATAAGCAAACAATAAACTCACAACTGCACATGAAAAGTCAAGCGCCACCACCCAGGAGAATGTCCAATCTAGGCTTTATGCAAACCTTTTGAAGGCATACCCAGGAGATATCCCTTTTCCATTATGGAATTTGACTGTCTCTTGGCTTAGATCTCCCTGGAACCGCCTCCCCCCAAAAAAAAAAAAATCCAAAAAAAATGTCATTGATGAAGTCCGGAAAAACTACCTTGCAACATTGTGGTTAACAGAACATGCTGTAGGCCTAAAGCTTTAATCAAAGTTAGGTTATCCACTTTAGAAATCAGTGAGATGGCAGTAGTATTTATTTGTGTAAGAAGTTTACCATTAGAGAGGAAGTCTTGGACAGATGAAATTAGATTGGAACACAACATATGCCATATTTTCTTAAAAAAAAGAAAAAAGCATTAAGGCCATTAGGGCTTGAGCTTTGCAGTTATCAACAGGAAATAAAACTGTCTTAATCTGATCTCTGGTTACAGTATCCGATATTTGCCATTCTGCAAATTGACCAGAGTTCTCTAGCTTACACCTCTGTTTTGCTTCCCTTTCTGTCGTGCAAAGCTGTTGGACAACATATCTTGTTTAAAACTCAGAATATGGTCCTTTATTTCAACTGGTGCAGTGATTGTCCTCCCATTATCATCATATAATTACTGTACTTTTTGCTTCTCTTCCCATGTGATATTGATGCATGAAAAAAGTTTTGTTGTCGTCCCCTAGGTGCAACCAGTTCATCTTTTCCTGTTGATGCAGCTGAGAGTTAAGCTGGAAAGAAGCTTCAACGTACTCCAAGATTAACTTTTGCTACTCCTTGAAGAATAAATGGCTGTTTGGACCTATTCAGTTTTTTAAGCTACTGTTCTAGTAGTTTCAACTTTGGCAAGATTCTTACAACCTTCCACTTCAATCCTGAACCTCAGGCACGATATTAAAGAACTAAGGATCATGACCCCAAGCATTTGTGAATCTGAATAGGATTGGAGTGAGAGAAAGCATAGAAGATGAAGAATATTTTTTTTCCTCCTGAAGTGAAAAGAAGGAATATATTTGAAAAAATAGAGGGTAAGATGAAATTGTTACCGGGGCATGAAGGAGGTGTTAAACACATAGAAATTAGAGATTGACAGGGTATATATGAGCAGGAAACAAATCAGCGGCGAAAAATTGACGGAGAGATGTGGGGCACTGCATGCATTAGGTGAGATGGCAGAGTGAACTTTAATGTGTAGAGGCATAGAGAGAGTGTGTGCGCATTAATGTGAGGGAAGTAGCAGATAACAAAAGGTTCAAAAAATGGAAACCAGTATTGGTTGAAGGATTGAGAGGATAAGGGCAGAGACTAGAGAGAGAAGCAGATGATGGAAGCTAGTAGAGAAGGAATTGGGTGTGAAATTATGGAAAAAGGTAGAGTTATGGTTTTACTTTTTAGGGCGATGATGATTTGAGCAGGCCAATGGATGAGATAGGTGGGAATATAGGAGTCAAAAAATGAAATCGTACAGAGGGAGAGAGTAGAGTATTTAGGCCTTCAACAATTATAGTATAAAAGATTTTTTCGATAGTTAATTATAAATTGTATGAATTATGAGAAAATTCAAAAGCTTACACAACATGGATTATAGTACAGAAGACTTTTACTCATATAATGAAAATGCAGTATCACAATTGCGTATCAGCTGCAATTTCATGGTTTTTGGTCATCCTTGTTGCGAAATTCAGGAAATGTGACCGTTTTAGTTGTCGATATATGGGCAATATTTACTAATATTTGCCTATATTTGTTGGGAAGAAAAATTAAAAAATACAATCATGCCATATAAAATATCATTGACACCCCAGTAGTGTGACTGTGCCTTTATTGCATGCTTTTACTTTAATGGATGTTGTTTTTAACTATAGAAAAATTTCACAACTACTACTTAGAATGAATCCCATCTGTAGTAGGGGCTGGGGGATCTATAAGTAAATAAAATTGTGATATTGCAATTGTAGGGTGTTGTTGAGGATAATTCATATGTCATAGCTCGAGTCAATGTTAAGTCGGTCACCCAACTTTTATGAATTTTTTAATTTGGTCACCGTTTTTTTATATTTCCTTTCTAATGTGGCGGCTGGAGTTTAAATGTGTCTTGTTTTGGCCACTATACTTTTTGGAATTTGCCCTATTTCAACTAGTTACTCACTTGTAACTAGGGTTGTAAACTAGCCGAGCCGAGTCGAATACCCCTAGGCTTGTTAAACGAGCCTAAAATGATATTTGGGCTTGGCTCGTTTAACTGAACGAACGAGCCGGACCGAGCCGAGCCGAGCTCACGAGTCAAAGCCAAAAAATGAACCGAGCCTCACTTTTTCGAGCTTGAGTTCGGCTTGTTTATTAAACGAGCCGAGCCCGAGCCTTACTTTGAGACTCGTTTAACTAAACAAATGAGCCGAACTGAGCTTTTAATGAGTCGAGCCGAGCCGAATACCGAACTGACTCAACTCATTTACAACCCTACTTGTAACATGCACAAGGTGCCCAATTGATAATTTATTCTTTGTTACAAATTGTATCTATGTTTATTTTATGATAGTCTATGATAATGAATATGTGCACCCTTTATTTTTTAAAGTGTACGTATAATTACAAATTTTTAATACTTTTTTTTATATAACACATTTGTGGTTTTATTTGATAATTACTTATTATCATTGTCTAACACTATCTTAGGCCATTATAATTTGAGTCATGTAGAACAGAGTATTTTGAACAGATGCCAACATTAAAAAGTAGTTGGTCAGGACTTGTGTTTATAGTGAGTTATTTAATTGATTCTTGATGTTGTATGAGTATCATGTTCCTAAATTTTAACCATAGTTGATGTGCTAAAAAAAAATTGTCTGGCCATGATGGACATTGTTTTTGAAAACTAAATTGAAGCATATAATTTTATAATGTTAAAGAAAAAATTAAATTGAACATGATGAAAATCTATGATAGAGTTTAAGCGTACCGGACATCCTCACGGCCCAAGGCCTTCTCAAATGATTTTATAATATAATAAGTTGCCATAAAAATAAAAAAGGAATAGCAAAGTAGTATAATGCATGAGCATAACCAAACCATATTAAAATTACTGCAATATATTGAAGTCTTGCATATCAACTATTTTTGAGACAATTTTTTTAGTGGCTTGAATAATGTATATATGTGGGAGAAGAGCCTTCTTTGAGTTTGAGTGTGAATTGCTTTGAGATGAAATTGTAGTTGTTTATATGGGAGGAAGAAGCATAAAAAAGAGCTAGTAGTTTAGAGTCTTTTTTGTTAATGACAAGTACTAAATTGAACGCAATATTATTAGTATAATGCTATGAATTAAAATGCCTAGAGGGGGCCTTCCATTGGCAAAAAATAATTTTTATTGGTTCTTATTATTATATTATTCCTTCGTATCGAAAAGGAAGTCATTTCAACAATTTTTACCCTTATTTAGAAATTTATAAAAGTAGTCTTAAAATTTCATTTACACCATTCATTTAAAAAAAATAAAACATATAATGCATAAATAGTAAAAAAAAGGTGGGAATAAAAGTTGAAAGTAGATTTTGAATAAAATAATTTTTTTAATATAAAAATTTAGTGTGAATGATTTATATATATATATATATGGAGAGAGTATTATATAGATTACAACCATGGATGCACAGAAACGCTTCCCTACTGTCGTTTCATGTCTCCAAAATGTCCCGGGGATGCAAACAATGTCGGAAACGGCCAAAGGGTATCAGAAATGTTTAATAGGATATATATAAACCTCACTACAACATCGCTTTGATTCACCTTCTTCGACTCAGATGGTACTTGACTCTGTTCCTCACTGTTTAAGAAAGTTGATCGACATCTACGCTCAAAGCCATTGCTGCACATGCTCAAGATAGAACTGCTGCCATGCTCGTCGCCCATGCTGCTTCTGATTGGCGTCATTCTGTTACTAAGATGAGGAACAAGCTTTGTTAAATTTGAACAACCAAGATTTGTGATTGTGATTGAAATGAGAGGAGGAAGATATAGAGAAAGGAGGCAGGGATGTATATGAAGAGAATACATCACTTTAGTCTTAGGCAAAAGTTTCAAGTGGTGCGGCTGAGATTTTAGAATAATTAGGGTTTTTATTATGTTAGAATAATGGGCCATACAAGATGGCTTATAAATAAATATGCATTAATACATATTATTTTACTATCTGTATAACATTAAGCTAATGTACATAAATTATAATTATTTTGATAGCTGGAAGAGATTAAAAAAAAATAGTACATATATCTTTTTCTTTTTTAATTGCCATTTCTTCCTGTCCTCGTTTCCTAATATTTTAATCATTGTCGTTTTCCCCTTTTTTCTCGTCCCCGTTTCCCCTTCCCCGTCCCCATCCCTGTGTATCACTGATTACAACCAAGGGGACTAAAACATGACAAATTTTAAAAGTATAGCGACTACAATGATGCACATTTTAACTCTAGTGACTCACGTGGAAAAATAAAGTTATAGTGATTAATATAGGAAATGTAAAGTAGGGTGACCAAAATAATAATTGTCTCATTGCAAGGTCGTGTTGTGATCTTTTTTCACGATAAATATTGACAATTGTTATTAAATATCGGTAAATATTGATAACACGTCCACAATATTAGGAAATATTTGTTGAAATGATACACGTATGATTTCACTTCAATGTCATGGATCAAGCATCTCACATATTGGCATTGATATTTAATTTCATGAGTCTAGGAGTATGCGGCCTCATATCAGCTAGCTTTCCATTAGATCCACAAAAAATACATTTTAAGAAACAGTTGACGTAGCCAAATTAAGTACTACTCCCTCGGATTTAGATAAGTTTAATTTTAGGAATTATGTTGGTTACAAATACATGTCAATTCACATTTATGAGGTAAATTTAGAACTGTCTTTCCTACTTTACGGCCATTAGTATTAATTTCCATAATCTTTTGTGAATCTATCTCTTTATCTTTCCAACTATAACTATCATTTTGAATGGTATTTTAATAGGATAATTTAGTCTTTTGGATCATTATCTTAATTCTTGTAATCTATCTCTTTATCTTTCCAACAATGGCTTTTCATTATCTTAATTCTTGTATAAAACCAAAGTTATTGTATAATTTGAGAAGTACTTAGTGAGTGTAAGAGGAGGTGAAGTAGTACTTATAGTAAAATTATTGCTAGTTTAAGTTAAATAGGGTTAATACAAGTCATGCTACTAATAATGATAAGAACTAATACTTACATAAAAATAATAACAATCCTAGATAACAAACTTCCCTATTAATGGCAAAATTGATCACCTAGACATCCACTAACTGGGTACTCAAATAATGAATGCAACACCGCACAAGTACAAACAGCCATATACCAAATATCTAGAAAGGTGAAACAAGAAACACTAAGTAACTAAATAACATCAACAAACTTAATAAACAAGGAGATTTCACATCTAAATTCTCAATCTAGTTAGACATGGTTACCTTTTTAAAGAACTGATACTCGAATACTCATGCGCCGCAACTCTTTATCATGTGTATGTCTGCGGTAAGCCATAATATATCTAGGTTCTACTTGAATGCCTCATCAGAAGTCTACTTAGGTCTACCTTTTAATCTCTTAATCATTGGGGCATCTAGATGGTGTCTCTTAACATGACTGAACCACTGAAGTCTCGCCTCACACAACTTACCTACAGTAGCTGTCACCTCCATCTTCTCCCCTATACCTCATTCTTTCTTCTCAGTTTTTGCTGTCTCGTCTAGTATGTATAATAACCAAATTCTACATGCTTCAAAAACACATTCATTTATTCAAATCAATTTTTTTATGTGCATATATGCATGTTCTTCAGTTTTCTTTTTCTTTTTCTTTTTCTGGTTTGGAATATACATTATATATCTATAATACATTTACTTATTGGAAAGACAAACAGTGGCATTGTTTGTCTTTTATTATTTAATCATTCCCTTAAAATCCATTAAACAAGAGTTAAAGTACATTAATAAATAAAATAAAATGCTGAGTGACCTGTGGGCATAACCATGAAATATGGATAGTAAGTTCAATGAATTCTTTCTTGCAATTTTTTGTTCATTCTTTTCAACTCAGGTCATGTGTTTGTGCCTCTCCATTCTGCAGGGAACTATTAAATACTTTTGTGCAGACATGCTTTTTTTAATGCATAAGCTATTTATATGCATGTTTTGAAGTTTTAGAGATATATCAGTCAGCGTGCATGAGCTATTAAGTTTATCACACTGTTATCTTTCTTGTATACTTGCATACTCATGGGCAAGAGTGATACAAAATGTAGGCATGTATTGACATATGCCTGGGTAACGTGTTTGTACACTTGTATGGGTATGCACTTGTTCGTACATGCTTCTCGATGAACATGCTGTTCTGGCCTGATGTTGTCATGCTTGCAGGTGTATTTTTCTGTGTATGAGCAGCTGAAGAGTCGTTTATCCTCTGCAGGTGATTGCTGACTTTATTTAGACTGTGCCGTTTGTAGAGTGTTTTTTACACCTTTATTTAATTTTCTTCCAATTTTATTGCATTAGCAGGCGGGAATCATCACCTTTCTGTAGGTGCAAATATGATTGCAGCTTCTGGTGCTGGAGCTGCAACGATCATTGTTACAAATCCTCTTTGGGTCGTGAAGACTAGATTCCAGGTTTGTCTTCTTAAGATTTCTTCGTTTCTAGTTTCATATTCTATCATGCTCCATTTCTAGAACAAGTTCAGAGTTAAACCTCTCTGTGATGCGAATTAAAGAAAATTGAATTGCAATGAGAATTCCTAATTTGTCTTCTACATCAAATTATTTATTATCCCCTAATTGACTTCTGCATTTTTCTTGTGCTAAGTGTTGTTTGTTAAATTTATTTTTGTTCTGTAAATTGCTTTAGATTTTTAACAAAATAGTGGGGTTTAATGCACCGTGTTCTTATTTATATACCTTATTAGAGCTTCAACAGAGTCTTTAAGTTGATATTGGAGTCATAGCTGACTCCTGTTGTTTCCATTCTTCTACTGTGCAGTGTTCTAGTTTTGTGGCATTTGAAGTATTGCGTTAGATTCTGGTGCATGGTAGAAATGTGCTGGAACTTTTTAAGCTGAGCCGGACTCTTAAGTGGGATTCTACACATCTTTGATGAGAGCTAAAAGGAAAAAAGACCCTGGAAAGATATCTACTACAATGCATTTGTTCTACGTATACACCGGAATTGAGCTCTCTCTCTAATTAGATATGTTTATAGAAAGTGTGTGGGGATTCTGATCCTATCTGCACTACAATAGTCCAACTTATGTATCAAATTATCGAGGCTATAAGAAGCCTTCTGGAAGGGCCAGAGAGGGTCTAAGAATAGATATGCACATTTAGGAGTTAATGAATTGTCTTATCTGTTTAATTTATGCTGCATGACCTTTGATATTCACTTTTGTACATTCCTTGTTAGTTTGGCTGTTTTTTTGTAACACCTATAGTTTCTCGAGTAGTTTCCTCTAATCATTGAGGATAAGGGTAGACCTGGAAAAGCTGACCTAACCCAACCCAACCGATCCGACCCAAATAACCTGACCTAAAATCCGATCTGGAACCAAAAAATTAAACCCGATATCAACCTGAAAACCTGGAACGACCCGAATCAATCCAAACTGACCCGAATTTAATTAACTCAATAGTGATTTGTATCCAAAATGACTAAAACCGAAATAATCTGACCCAAAAATAATTTGACCCATGCCCGGAAAGAAACTTGATAATGATCCGACCCGAACTTATCTAAAATGACCCGACTCGAATCCAACCCATACTTGAACATAATTTCAGACTTAATCCAAACTAAAGTCAAATTTTATCCACAAATATAATATTTTATCTTATATAAATTGATACATAAATACCAATAAACTATCTTATTAATAAAATTTTATGTAAACAAAAATATGCAACCTATATAATAACAAATGAAACAAAACTATTAAGGCCATGTTCTTCTCACTTTATTATAGTATCATATTAGCATTAATCAGGTTAGATCATAAAAATTTCTATTATTATTATTATTGTAACACTCCTATTTTCAAAACATACAATACTTAACAAACAATACGAAAGTTTAATATGAATGAGGGTATTACTGTCATATTTTGTGCAAGTAGACACTATTGTTCCGCTTACACTAGATGCTAAGGCAAAAACTTAAAATTAAAACCAAAACAAAATTTCACATATAATAGGACACCATAATAAAGTCAAATAACGACGCCGAAAGTAGTTAACGACATATTAGTAAATTAAATAACTCTACTCTATTTAAAATCCATTGAAATTGAAACACCATTAAAATGTAGAACTCCGGTAGGTCTACTCTCTCAACCTCTCAACTAGTCTCGCAATTATGCATCCATCATCAAGTATGGCCACAATTTACCTACACAAGACTATCTGCTCACCGTGTAAATCATGGATCATCGAACCCCATTTAAAACAACTAGAAGTTAGGAAAATAACTAAGTAACCCATTACTTAATAGGAAGATATTATAATTTATAGAATTACTATATTACATCAAACACAACTGCATATGAGGCTAATAATAAGGCAAATATTAGTTCACCATTTATAAAAGCCTCTTAAATTAGTTACTACATAAACACACAATCCAATTTTATTTGTTTAGTGGGAAAAACCCAACCTAGAGGGTCACTTGGCCAATAAGTCCGAAGACATAATAACAACAAAAACCAACCACAAGAGATCCACCTCTTGGGCAATCCCAGTGGTCTTAGCAACGAAGGGCAAAATCTAACATCGGTTATCTGGTCCTTAAGTGTTCATAATCTCTAAGAGGTTCAAAGATCCTAATAGAGTAGACATGGAGCCTTACTGACTCTTGGCCAGGTAAATAAATCTAGTAACTACGCATCACTACAATCCAAGGAAAGGTTATTGCCGATCCCCAGCTCCAAAGGTCAACCTCAGAAGATCCTATCCTACTCTCATCTTCCACTGTAAAGTTTAGTATTTTATTTAAAGTGACTATATAACCTATCCAAAACATAGAACTATATCCATTCCTTAATTATCCACCTTTTTAAATCTGGGCACCATCCATATTTGATACTTTCTAAAAATAGCAACTTCCATAAATAACATTTACCATAATTAACACATCCCATAAATAATACTTTTATAAATAACATTTTTATTAAACAAGGCTTTCCACAATACCACTTTCTAAGTTGAACAATTGCCATAAAGACTTGACCAATTGGGTCAGAATCCAATCAACCATCATTGTGATTCAATGCCAATTAGGAAAACAAAGATCTTATATTCATAATAATATTATATAACTACATGTACCATAAATTTCATATGATCACCAACAATATGTAAAATTACATAAGCACCCTACATATGTTCCAAATTAATTAGCAAAAGAAATTTATAAAAATACGTATGAATAAACTTATATTTATAAAACTCCTATTGTTAGATAGAATTATAAACTAGGTTGACAAAACATAAAGGTTTGTAAAATAAGGGTTACATCTTATATAAAATTTAAAGCACCTTAAATTATATATTACAAAAATAGTGTCACATATATCAAAATATAGTTAGTAATTTACCTACGATTAATTAGAAAAGTAAGTAGGTTACCTGAAATGCGATCCGATAACCGAAGACTTACTAGTCAAGTAATTCTAAAGTGAACAATAATATATTATTAATGCTAGGTGAAATATATTAAATAAATGTATTATAATTATCTTAGGCTTAACTTATCAAAATCCTTAAATTTAATAATCTTTGAGTCTATTACCTAATATTTATATTTAAGTCCTTAATTTTAGAATAATTAAGGGGCATGGAATTACTCTAATAAATAAATTGCTAAGTGATCATTTACCTAATTATTTACCTCCAAATAAAACTTATGAATTTAAACTCGACTTGGAAAAAAAAAAACTAAATATTTGCTGCTTAGTCATAACTACTGTTCGGAATCTAAAATCGATATGATAGCATTGTTGGAGGCTATTATTACATAAATCAATCAAATTGAAATTCTCAAAACTAAATCCAAAGGCCGGTAGATCATATTCATAATTGCTTACTACTATTCGACATCATTAGTGCAATTGTTACTCTCTTTTTTTTCTTTATTATTATTATTATTATTATTATTATTATTATTATTTGTCTTTATATAGGACTTCTACTATCTACTCTAACTAATTTCATACGTTATAGTTGGATGAGTAGAAATTATAACCTGTTGACTTAAGATTACGAATTAAAGATGCAAACATTGCTTAGCAAATACAAAAAGGAGAGGTTGATGCACAACACCATCTGATTTCCCCCATATTCTTTTTTATTCCTATAAACATTATAAAGCTATTATTAATTGTATCTGCGAAATGTTTCTGACTAACTACCAACCTAGTTTGCTGATAAGGGATAACATCATATGCTCCTATACAGTAATTCCATATTAAAGTAATAAAAAAGGATAGTATGATATAAGCATATATGCTTTAAAGTATCGATTAAATACCTATGAAATTGTGTGATATTATAGTTCTTACACACTAAATCATCCTCCTTGATCGAAGTACAGTGGTGCTGGTTCTTATATTTTAGTATTCTTGGAATATGTAGTTACTATGCTGATTATAGAGATTTAGTAGGCTATTTATAGTAGCTAAGGATGGTAGGATTACGGCAAACATCGGCTTAGTAAAGGATAATTCTAAAACAAACTTATTTACTGGAAGCTAATTGGTTACTAAAAATAATTTGAAATGGTTAAGGTTCTATTTATTGTTAAATTATATTAGCAATCTGAATTATTTGATAACAATTTATTTCATCCATATCTTTCTCTAGCTATATTACAATTCTCACTTTGTTTATCACTTTTATAATTTGTAAAGTTTGAGAATTCTCTTGTAATCACATGCAACTAATTACTTGTAAAATTAAATAAATAAACATGTGTGTAGGTCCTTATCCTCATATGTTGTTGTTGTTATTATTATTATTATTTACATGTATTAATTATTATAAACATAAAAAATATAATTGTAAATATAATAATTATAATATATAATATTATAATAATAATAGTAAAATTAATTTTTGTATTTCTACTAATAATAATGATTATTTGTATTTCTAAAGATGACAATAACAACAACAACAATAATAATTATAATTATTATAGCAATCATTATTATATAATAATATTTATAATTGTATTTATAACAATACTTATAATAAAAAATACTAATGTATTTACAACAATACTTATAATAAAAAATACTAATAATGATAATAATTTATTATTATAATTACATATTTTATGATAACAATTTGTTATATCATTACATATATTATGATAAAATTACTATAATAATCATAACAATAATAATAAATCAAAAAATTTAATTTATTAATTATATTAAATTAATAACAATCAATGTCAATGAAGCTTCTAAATTGAATTAACTTGTTCTAGACCCGATACGACCCAAAGTTTATAATTAAGTTTATAGACCCGAATATACCCAACACAAATCTGATCCGATCTGAAGTCTGTACACCCGAATTGAACCCGAAGAAACCTGATGGGTTAAACTTGGACTTGACTGGATACTCTTTTGATCCGAAATGACCCAACCCCATGTAGACTTGACCCGAATCACAGTTACCTGAATTATACCTGAACCCGAAAGATACTCGATCCTTGAACTCGACCCCAACCTGCTTGCTTAGTAACTTGATTTTAATCTGACCCAAATTGACCCGACTCATATGATCCATTTGCTACCTCTAGATAAGGGTAGGTTCCTCCACCTACTTAGGGTAGCTTCCTCAACTATAGCAGTTTTTATTTTTATTTTTATTTTATTTTTGTTTTTTATTTTTATAATAATTCTTCATCTTCAAATTAAAAGTTATCACTAAAAATGGCTCGCATTGAATATCCCCCTATATACGCATGCACACACAAAAAAAAAATAGGCCTATAATTATAGTAAGACTTGTCTTTTTTACTTGCATTCTGATGAATGAAATAAAATTTCCTTATCTTCTTTGCAAAGGTTTCTTCCTCAGTGTGTCCCAATGCTTGCCTGTTTTTATCTTAACTATTTTATCTTCTTCCACATTTCCTTTCCCAAAGTCTCTTCTTGGTCCTTTTTCATTACGGTTATTTGATGGGAGGATTAGAGTTCCCTGGATCTCCTTCGGTTAGTTCTGCTCTTGATGAGTAATATCAATTGCTTGTCCGTGTGTAATGCTAAAGAATCATATTTGCAGACTCAAGGAATGAGCACGAATGTTATACCCTATAAAAGCACAATATCTGCTTTGAGAAGAATAGCTGACAAGGAGGGCATTCGTGGATTATACAGGTAAGTATATGTTAATACTCACAAAATGAATTTGGTTAGCGATGATGATTCCTGATTCCAGTAGCTCTTCTTTTGTTATTTATTTATTTATTTGGCTTGGAATGACAGTGGCCTGGTTCCTGCATTGGCTGGCATTAGTCATGTTGCAATTCAGTTCCCTATGTATGAGAAAATTAAAGTCTATTTGGCCAACCATGGTATTTTTGCTCTCTTTTCAAACCAAAATTCATTTCCTGCTGAAGAAGCTAGGCCATATTTTCATGGTTTTACTCTTTCCTTCTTCGCTAGATGACGCTGCTGTGGATAAACTTAATGCAAGTGATGTTGCTGTTGCATCATCAGTCTCCAAAATATTTGCATCTACAATGACTTATCCCCATGAGGTAAGTTTTAAATGGATTACCTTTAATTTTGTTGGATATTGACATTCTGGTTAAGTATTTGTCAAAGAACAAAATAAGACTGCATCAGGGACATATTTCCATTTAAAATTCAGGAATACTGCTGGATGTATCAGAAAATGTTTATTAATGGTGAGAGTTCATGCAAGTTGTGGTAAATACTGAGGAAATGTCATAAGATGCTATTACTTATTAGAATACGTCATCACAGTATAATGATGTAAATAGATTTACTGACAAACTCGTCGTTGGTTACTTTATTGGACAATGTGGAAAAAAGATTTCGTCAATACGTAGTTGTTAGTCTACTAATTAAGACTAAGGGGTCCGTAGGTCTTTCAGAAATAGTGCCTAGTAGAGATGACGATGTACCACTCCAAGTCCCCTCAATGACAAGATTTTTACAGGGTATTACCTTTACTTTTTACCTTCCATAGTTATTGGGAGAAGGGCATATGTATTGTTTATGATTTACTAATAAAGGTGATATTGCATAAACTAGAAACTCCAAATTCCACCAAGGTGGGATTCATGATGGGCGGTGGTTGTGGTGGTCTGTGATTTACTAATTATAAGCTTATACCGCATCCAATCAGCATAATAGCAGAGTTTCTATACAAAAAGTGACATGCTTATAAACAAGCTTACTCTTTTTTGTGGTTATACAGGTGGTTAGATCAAGACTTCAAGAACAAGGGCAACATTCTGAGAAGCGGTATTCTGGTGTGATCGACTGCACTAGGAAGGTTTTCCAGGTGGAGGGCATAGCAGGATTTTACCGTGGTTGTGCAACCAATTTGCTACGGACTACACCTGCTGCTGTAATCACATTCACCAGCTTTGAGATGGTGCATCGGTTTCTTGTTAAGTTGCTTCATCCTGATACACCATCTGTAGGCATTTTGACCTCGAATGATTGACCCATTCAATCATACATGCTGTGGATAGCTCATTCTTCAACTAGGTCTTGTGTTCATCAGCTGAGCAAATTGTGGCCAGCTCATTCTGTGGGTAACCTAGAGCTGCATGATTTGAGGCTTGCGTATATTGGGTGTTCGGTAACTATCGAAGGTCTCTTGCTCTTTATTACCTAAGGGCGGACTACGCCAAGATAATGATGACTATGGAAGGTTGTAGCATAGTAACAGTTGACTGATATGGTATGGAGCAGGGACACTTTTATTATCGTGGGATGGCGGGAATCTCAATCTCCTGGATTTTGTATCCCACCCCAATATACATAGATGGCGTTGCACATTAGTGATCCTCCTTGGTGTCTCATTCGTTCAATATCTATTTCGTATTCGATCAATTTTCTGGTGACCTTAAACTGGTTTGGCAGCCCGAAAAGGCTGGTACTCTTTCAGCCGGGCGGCAAGTGGTATCCGTTTGCCGGTCACGACCAAGCACAGAATGCGTGTTTCTCTTGCCATGGGTATGAAAATTTCCGCTTGCCAGGGCTCATGGGTTTAAAAAAAAAAAATTTCACCAAATGTCTAAAAAAAATTACTAAAATCACTAAGGGCCTGAATCTGGGGCCTGTCTCACGACTGAGTGATTTTACGTTTGGCCAACAAAACGTGAAAAATATTTGCTGATGAATCCATGTTGCCAATATCCCACATGGAAAAAGCTTGAGCGTGTCTGGGAGTCAGGTACTGTTGCCTGCTAAGATATGGTTAAAATCAAACTTTCAATGTTGGTAGGCCCAACGATTATTTAGATTAAATACTGAAGATATCTGAAGGGTGGTAGACAGACTGTGACCACTGCACATTTCTCTGGTATCCATCCTAGTTTGGTCCCATTGCATGGTGATATAAAGACTATGAGTTTGGGGAAGGGAAAAATAGCGTGAAGTTCACTTACCCCAAACTAATTAGATATATAAAAATCTAAGTCCATTAGTTAATGTTTTAGGACTTTTATATGTTATATAAAAAGTAATAAATAGACTCAATATAAAATATAGTGGACTGAAAAATAATTAATTTCAGTTGAATGGACCATAAGTTTTTTTTTTTCCCTTTGGGGAATGTCTCATTTTCTATTCTTACTTTTCAAAAGCACATAAAGAAAACCCAAAAAGAAGCAAGAACAAAGCTGACGGTGATGTTATAAATTTGGAAAAAACATATTTTCCAAGAAGAAGGCTATTGCTTATTTGATCATTAATATTTTTTTAGTATTTGTAAACAAATTAAAAAAAAAATAATATTATAAAAATATTTTTTAATATATTAAAAATTTTAAAAAATATTAAAGTTTATTTTTGATATATGTAATGATTTTTTATTTGAAATGGAGAAAATATATCCATTTATTTTAAAACAAATACTAATAATTAGCTAGTTTAGGTTTATTATTGCTATAATATGTCTAAACTTTTAGTTTTCCATGAGGTAAACTAAGAATATACTTACGTAGTTTTGCATCAATCAGTGCACCATATTTAATGAAAATAGTAGTCCTATAATTTTAATCAAGTTCCTCCCATGTCCTCCATCCTATGCCCTCTCCCCCTTCATCCCTTCTTTACCCAAAACGACGCCACTGCCCCTTGACCTACATTGTCTTGGACTATCCTCCTCCTTATCACTGATTGGTCTCCCACCACCACCAATTTGAATCGATGGTGCTCTTCTCGCAAATTGTCATACTCCTCCTCCCGGGCTTATAGATTGGACATGAATCAAGACTCAATTACCATATTTGAGTGTTGATTTATTCATATCTTAGGTTCTAATTTAGGTTTGTGATTGATATTTATCTTATTAAAAGATTATCGTATTATTAAATAGTATATTAAGCTTCTTAATAAAATCCTACAATTTTAAATATAAATCCAAGATACCTTTTTGTAGTCCTATAGGAGGATTGGTTCAAAGTATATGTGCCTAGAACTGATGGTATGTTGCTTAGATGATGTTTGGTGTAGATTGGGTGTCCAGGGTCTATGTGGTGGAAAAACTAAACATTATGCATTGAATCTCTTCTGGAATATTTGGATAGATTAGTCAATTATATCCTTGAACAGAGCCATGAAGATTAGCTACAAATTCATGTGGAAAACTTCACTAAAGCTCAATAGATTTAGTGATCATAATTACTCAATTGCTTGCCACCAACATGGTTGTGCTAGAAGAGGCTGGAAATCAATTTGGGTGCGAGTGGAGCTAATAAGAGTAAAAATGGAGATGTGTTAGGGGATGTTTTGTTTAGAATAAATGTGAACCAGTGCATTTTTATTCCAACAATTATATATTTTTATCTTATATGACATATATCCATCCATTGTATTTTTATAAATAAAATAATATGCCCTTCTTTTTAGAATATGTATTTTTATCTTAAAGTATATGTATTTATAACATTGAGAAGTGCATTTTGTGCCCTATTTTTATAGTGTTAGTCATCACATTTTGGGTTATTTTTCCTTTAAAAAAGCCAATTTAACTCCTCTTTAATCATACTTACTCATTTGTGATCAATCATGATAAAAAGAAGAGAAACTGAGGTTTTTGAAGAGTTTTACAAGTAAGAAGGTCAATCAAAGCTTTTACATGAAATAAAAAAAATATCCTTTGGTATTTTGAATATAAAGTATACATCTAACCTCTGATTTAGTTGATTCAAATTGCATTGAAAAGATAATAACAAGAATTATAAATTTTACATTTACCACTTTTTTGAATTAGACTAGAGCATGGTAAAAATTACGGTAGAAGTCAAATATGTCGATTGAAAATGCTAAAAGTTACTTAGAGAGGGATGGTTTACCGCCCATTAATGATGGGTTGTTTAGAGCACCTAAAACTACCATGGTAATCTCGACCTCAAATCAAGAAAGTTTTAAATATTTTCCAACTTCTATCTTATAGTCCCACTGATGCGGGAATATTCACCAAATTTTAGTTTTTGTTAGCTAATTTAAGGTGATTTGGGTGTTTTCTTAAGCACACAAATATAATCCTTTTTCAGGCTCAAATTCATTCAAGGGGGACCATATTGTGAAGTGCATGTCAACTTTGCTTCAAGAAAACTCCTTTTGCGTTCAATAAAACTCCAATACAAGCAACAACAACACCCACTCTCTTTGGCTTCATGGAAACTATTTTCATGTATCTTATATTAGGGCATGAGTCAGTAAATAAAAATGGCTTCTAAGACTTCAATTTCAAGCATCTCAATTAAAGATACAAGCCTAAGTGTTGCAAAAATCATCCCAAGCACTTTTGCCACAAAATCCTTTTCATTTTGGGCTTTATTGAAAACACTAAATAACCAAGCCATGCAAGCCATGTAAAAAATACACTCCAGCCACTACCTTTTGAAAACTTAAGTGGTTCATTAAATGGTTCAAAAATTTCTTACAATCAGACAAAAGGATATTAAAAATATATCCCACGAGACACAACCAAAACAACCATTTTGGATAGCCTTTTGGGCATGTTTGGGGCACGAAAAATCAAAATGCAGTAGTAGCAGCCCTTAGAAACAATTTTGGCCAATTTTTTTGGCATAAAATGGAGGGAAAGAGGTAAAGAAGCAACAAGGACAATTAGGTATTGACTATGGAAGAAAAACAATACAAAATCAAGTCACCAAAAACACATCTACTATAGCAGTGAGATTGGGTTGATTTTTGGACAATGTTTGGCACAAAAAATGGAGAAAAAATAAGTACAATGGCAGGTGTGGAAGTACAAACACATTTATGACATTTTAGTTGATTATTATACTTAGGAGATTTGGTCTTATAAGCTATTAAAAAGGCTAGTTTACCTTTTGCAAATTAATCATGTCAACCCTACTACATTAGCTTGTTAACTTGTGGGATTAACAACTCAAGTTATAAGAGCATGGAGATGATGCTCAAAATTATGAAGTTCTAGCTATAAGACATCATTATGGCTGACTAGGATGATTTTTGGCTTATATATTATCTTTCCAAGTAGCTAGTTAACCATGTTACTTGTTGAGCCCCCCAGTCAGATGTATGAGTCATTGGAAACATGTATTATTTTGTGATATTTGAATTTCAACCCTTAGGATATCTTTAGAGTTGATTTCTTTTAGTTTGTTTCAAACTAGCTAGTTAGCTAGCATAAGGAAAACTAATCTAGTTAGTGTCTGACTAAATTTATCTATAGAAGGTCATTTTGGTCTTATTGTAACTCAAAGGACCTAACATTTTCTTATAAATTTTAGATTCATACATGAACAGAATCGGATTTGGTAGCCTTATGTTTTCCTCCCTTTTGGTGAGATGAACCTTCTAACTTGATTAAAGAGTTTGATTGATTTTAGCTTCAAAATCTTACCTTTTTTTATTTCAAGAGTTGAAAACCGTGGAAGGTGATTGTGAGTATATGAACTTAGGTACTTAAGTTCATATTTTCCTTTTCTTCAATCTCCTTTTCTATTTTTTAATTTTGGTGGTAATTATCATAGTCTAACATCTTCCTTAGCATGACCCAATTTGTATTTCATATGCATCACCCACCAACCTAATACCTGGTCTTTTTTTTTTTTTTTTTCATTTTTACACTTATAATATCTCTTTAACTCAAATCCCACAAAAAGAAGAAGAAGAAGAAGAAGAAGAAGAAGAAGAAGAAGAAGAAGAAGAAGAAGAAGAAGAAGAAGAAGAAGAAGAAGAAGAAGAAGAAGAAGAAGAAGAAGAAGAAGAAGAAGAAATTTGGAGCTTCTATCTTGAGATTCATAATTAGGATTTTATCTTCATCTTCAAACTCGTTCCATTATTATTCATTAATTCCACAAATTCATTCTTCCATATATTTAATTTGTCCTTGATTCATTCAATTCAATTAGCATCTACCCCTAATTTGTGATTCTCTTCTATTAATTTAGCCTTCTTCATATGATTTGTAATTTAGTGTTCTTCATCCATCTTTAATTTTTTTCCCAATTTTTGGTTCAATTTCTTCAGTTGGTTCATAAAATCATCAATTCCATATCTAAAAACCCTTAATTTTTTTATTCCATGCCTCACTTTACATAAAGATACACCCGTTTCAAGTCAACATTCAATCATAGGAGAATGACTATTCGTGAGAAGAAGATGAAGTTGACGATCGCTCCTCGACTAAGGGTCAATTTCCTGCCTTATTTCACTCATTTTCACTTTTGATTTTGGTATTTTCTTTTATTTTATTATTATATGCCTTGCATAATTAATTTATACATTATGAGTGGCTAAAATCTTTGTTATTAGGGATAGACTGAAACCTTAGGCTATGGTTTGATATTTTAATACTATTTTCTACGCTTTCCTCATTATCATGGAATTATCCTTTGACTTTACTTTAATTGTTATCATCTATATGTGTGATTCTATCAAGTATAATTTATAGGGTTCATGCCTCATTCTAGCATCCTTATAGTGACAATTTATATATATGCTTGCTAGGTAGCTATATAAATATGCTAGAATTCATATGTATAAATTGTAACTAGGTTGGATAATAATTCTCCTAAAAATTTTGTGATTCTAATTGGAGTAGTGTAATATTTAGATACATGCAAGTCAAGGGTAGGAAATACTACTAGACACGTTGGGAGTACTAGTTTGGGTGTTTACATTGATATTCTTCAACTTATTATTAATGAATTAGATTTAGTTAAATATAGGAGCCATTGGCGCAACTATATTGCTAGAATTCAATGGGTTTCAATTTTAGCACCGGTTCCTATTATTACTTTAAGGAAGTAATATCAAGTGTATCTACTCGTTGGTGGCTTGTAATTTGGTTGATCTCTTTCTTATGACTTATAGGTGATGTAGGAATTATTTGTTTTATCTTGACTTAATGTAGTGGTGGAAATTAATTCTTTTGCATGTTTGTCATATTTACATTCATCTAAATTTTCTTATTTGATTTTATTTGCTTTTTATTATTTTCTATTTTTAGACCCCCATAATTTTTTTCTTATTAGTTATTTTTGTGTGTGTGTGATTTAGAGTTATTTATTTTATTGTTTGTGTGCTAACAAAACTTTGGTGAACCATCTCAATCCTCAGCCAATAATGATACCCTTCTGACCTATACTATGATTATGTAAAAAGAGAATTTAAATCGTATGTCGGCTATGACCACACCAAACACTTTTATTCATTAATGTATATTTTTCTTCCAAGATATATGTATTTTTTTTTATCCTAGAGGAAGTGTCTATATAACATGGGTACTACTCACTTATATTTGTATAAATCAAAGAATGTATATATATATTTTTTTCAAAAGATGTGTATTTCAGTCCTAAAATATACATATTTATAACATGTGTATTACTCCTTTATATTTATATAAATGAAAGATGTATATTTTTGTTAAATAATATGTGTGTTTTAATATTGAAAGATGTGAATTTATAATACATTTATTCCCCTCTTATATATATATAAATAAGAGGCGTGTATTGTTCTTTTAAAAGACTATTATTATTATTATTATTATCTTAAAGGATGTGTAGAAATGTTAAGAAGTTCTAGATCCCACTCATTTACTGTGTTGGCTTCATACCCAACTCAACCTAGACCAGGCCGTTAAACTTCGTGTTAGCTTGCTTCTACGATAAAAATGAACGACATTCTAGGATACCATACATAGTGGTTCCTTTATGTGCCTTTAGATTTATGAAATGATGTTTTTAGACGATGAGGTTGTCGAGCATTTTTTTTCTCTTTTCCCCTCTTTGTCATAAACAAAGGGTTATAGGATACGCATCACCACGAGGGCGAATGCCCCACCAAAAAAGTTTGTAAATTTTTCTCAACAAAGGCATTGCTGCTGATAATTAACCTGGCCGCCCAGAGTTGATTAGAAAAATAATTCACCCGAATGCCAGAGTAAGTGCACTAGTCGATCCTTATGATTGGACAACTCATAGGACAAAGTAAAAAAAAAAAGGTCATTTTCTCTAATGAACTTTTTCTTCCATTCTTATGGCCGATAAATATTAGCATAATACTGAAACTTATTCTTTGGATCATTGCCTGGCAATCCTGAAAAGAAACTATTTATTTATTAGTGTGTTCTTTCCTTTTCATGCAGTGATCCGGGTTTTAAGCAGTGTTTATAGAGTTCATTAACAGGATAATCATTTGTCCTTTTGGTGATTAAGGTTATATCCTGATCACAAGAATGCAATCCAAAGTCTTATGAAAAGAACTTTCTTTTCTTTTTCTTTTTAGATAACATGTATGCAATATATTCCAAAATTCGCGTACTTGATGTTAGGAAGAAGTGGTAGGGGGCCTGTCCACAAAGTCATCCTCACTTTGGCAAATCATGTGCTTTTCTTCCACGATTTTTTCTTTTCTTTTTCCCCTTTGCCTCTTTTATTTGACATGATATTTTCATCTGGCTTGTGAATTTTACTTGGGGAGCTTCCTTCGGATGTGCAGATCCATTATTACCTAAGATGCCATCCTAAGACTAATCGAGGTTACTCGATAACCACTTAAGATTAGATCGGACCTAACACCTTAAACTTCTAAATTTTTTATATAGACCACATCAATAATTAATGTTATACATAAAATACAATGCACTTTATTTATAAAATAATAATACTAATTTGTTAAAACAAAATATATTAACATATAACTAAGTGACATCTTCAAAACCTGCCTAAAAAAATTAGACCAAATTCTATATGTTTGGATATGTCTCAACGAATGATGTTTGGATAAGTGATTTAAAAACCGGAAAGAACTAGTTAGTTCAATCGGTTCGATTGAATATCAGAATGTCCATCGGTGCGAAAATACTCAATTTTAAAAGTATTATATCAATAACAAAAAATTTGATTCCCTTGAAAAAATCAGGTAGGACTGGTTGAATAAGTTTGATTCGATATATCCTAAATACTGTTGTTTTACTTATCTAGAAGAAAAATTCAATGATGAATGACCTAGGATGTCTTGGTTCGAATGGTCGAACTAAAATAGAATCTTATTATATCGAATAATTTTTAAACAAAAATAATCTTTGATCAAATCGTTGTCATATTGGTTAAACTGTTTATCAAAAGATCCACTGCACCAATTTTTAGTTCGGACCCAACTTTCTTTTAAATAAAGTACTCATTTATTAAAAAAGAAAAAGTTACTATACAATCCTAACCTTGAAATGTCAACAAAAGGAATATATACACACACACACAAATAAGTGAATTCTTAAAATTTATGGTGTAGCAACGGGAATGGGCAAAAAAGAAAGAAGGAAAAGGGTTTTGGAAACATGATGCCCCACTTTTGTCATCCAGAAGCTGACGTGAGGGGGAAGGAGAAGAGAAGGGAATGTGAAGAGGAAAGAGAACGATCCTCATCATGCCTTGGACGCCTGTCCAAAGGTGTAAAGCAACCCAAAAAGCAATGTTGGGAGGAGAGTGCGATACTTTTCATCATTTATAAGGGCATAACCAGTTGTCACCCCCTCCTCCCCCAACTTCCCCATAACAATACAAAATAGAAAAGAGAACCGTCCTCATGATGATGCATTTTCTGAACCCCCCCCCCCCCAACCCCAGCCCCCACCTTTTTTTTTTTGATATAGTGAGTTGCGCAACAAATAATTAATCTTCAACTGATTAATAATAATAAATAGTACAACTCATAACTAGGCACTTGAACTTACAAATTGAGGATGCTGGTTTTCTCAACAAACAATTTCTGAAAGCAACAATGGATGGCAGCTCGCAACAACTTTGGCGTTAACGGATAGATAGATGCAGGATATGACAAACGGCAAAATGGTAAAAGGAAAAGGAGCAAGAGAGGATTACAAAATAAATAATAATAATAATAATAATAAGGTGAAAAGGTCGAAAGAAGGCATGAAATGTTTTTCAGTGAAGTGGAGTACTGTCTAGATAGTTGCGCTTTTGACAGCTGTAGATGATCGATACTTGGGTGACAGCACCTATTTACTTGATTCATTCCATTAGCATATATTCCAATCATTTTTAATTCTGTCAATTTATATATTTTTTAAAAAATAATAAAAATAGTATTAAAATTATATTTATATCCTTTATTAAAAATAATAAATATTTAATACATATATAATTAAAAAAAGTAAGGCTAAAAATAAAAAAATAGACTTTAATTTTTTTAGATGACTTTTAATAAACAAAAATTTAATAAAAGAATACCTTTTTTTAATATAAAAATTTAATAATATAATGCTTTTTTTGATACATATGGACTAATTGATACTATATTATTCTATTATTAATTTTTTTGTATTAAAAAATTATTTTATAAAAGTAAAAATCTATTTTCTATTTTAATTATCAATAGGCTCTCCAAGTACATTAAAAGAAAGAAATCTCAAAGAATAAAGACTATACTACTTGAATAATGAAAGAATGCTCAAGAAAGGAAATTGTTCCTAGTATTGCCTTAGGAACTACATAAAAACTACTATGTTGATCATGAAAGATTTCATGTGGAGGATAATACCGTATCTAAAGATCTATGTGATTTTAGGAATATTGAGTTTGGAATCCAATGAAGAAATTTTTATTGATAGGTAATCAAATATTTAATTAAAATTTTCTCAAAATATTTTTGTGCGACAAAAAAAATAAAATTTCCTAAGTCTTTCTATACAAATATTTCCATAAAATATTTTCAAACTCTTATTTTTGGAAAGTAAGTCAATTTGAGATAGAGTAAATATTAATTTCTTTAATTGAAGTAAAAATTGGATTGATTTTTGAAAAAAAAGTATATATTTATAAGTAAAATATTCCTTTTGGAGCACCAACTTGGGTTATATAAATCTACGTGTTATGAAGATGATTATCTATCAATCCATATAGAAAAATAAAAGCACATAAGATAACAAGAGTTAAAATGTAAATAAGTCAATTACAAGTAAACAAAGAGCATCATAGGAGAACGACAACAAGTAGAGCATATAGAAATATTAAAAAGCAAGCTAGCTAGTATCTAAGAGATTTTCCAATCTTTATAGTTAAGAGAAAAAGAGGAGCAATACACTTATCTAGAATCAAGAGAGTTCAAGTCTTTGTAATCATCATTCTTACATATTGTGTAAGGTGTACAAGTGTACTCAAGAGCAGGTACAAGGGTTCGTACTTGGGGATCATAACTAGAGTTAGTTGTGTGGAAATTTAAGTCTAGAGGTATACTTAAGTAATAGCATTATAATCTTTACTTTTGAAGTAGACTAATAAATAAATTAAATCTAGCCGTAGACATAAATTAAAGTTGATCAAACTGCGTAAAAATCCATATGTTATTTATTTATTTTTATATGATATTCAATGATGAACTACAAAGAGCAATAACAAGAACCACATTCCTGAAATATAGACCACACGTAATACTAAAATAGGAACTAATCTCACATCGGTTTTACAAGTTTGAAAAGTACTTATAATTTTGGATAAAAAATTGAATGTTGGCAACACTCAATTTACCCCCATCTTAATTGTATTTTCAAGCTAACATTTCCTATTATAATATTTGTTAATAAATAAATTTATGCATAAAAGAGTTCATTTAGTAATCAATTCCATAAACAAACAAATCGAGATGGTTCAACTCTACTAAGCTTGTTTTAATTACTCGAGCCGAGCTTAAAAATTGATATTATGCTTGTTAGGTAATGAGCAAACTTGGTTTGACTCATTGATTAAATTAGCGAAGCTTAAATAGGGGGAAACTCAACTCTATTCGAATCTTTACCATTTACGCCCTTATCTCAGGCATAAAACTGTCAACCTTTAGAGGGCATAATTTTAGAGCATGTTACATACCATAATAACTCTTCTTAGCATAAACATCAAGTGTTACTTTCCAAAAGATGTATATCCTTATGAATTCTTCATGTCTGTATTTTCTTTTTGTGTTGTAATATAGAATCATAGTTTGTTGAGTTATTTATTCGATGCTAACAAAAAAAATAATTTTCTACATGACGATGTTTTACTATTGTGCAAACAGGAAAATGTTGGAGAGGAATTGATTCAAGAATTGAATAACAAACTAAAATATGTATGAAACCTATGAAGCAATTATAAGTGTCTATCCTTAGGTCTTTATTTAAAGGTAATAATAAACTTGTGAGAGAATAATATGCACCATAAGAAATGCTTTTTTTTATTTTTCTTTCAAAATGTTTTTAGAAAGAAACTCGTTGATTTTCTAAAATCCTTTATAATAACACATGCATTCTAAAATATATGGAATTTGATTTATCTAGAGAAAATAGTTTTCATATGAAAAGAAATTGTTTAATAAATATGAGAGGTTTTTATCTAAATTATTATTTTATTTTTCTCTAAGTATTCTCCAAATTGATATGGATGATTAAAGATAAATTCTTCTATAAGATAATACTTCCTATGATACAATATTTAAGATGAAACCAAATATTTTATGAGATAAATTTTTTTTGAAGAAATATCTACCAAAAAAAGTGTGAAATGGAATAAACTAGCTTTTATTTCCATGATCATTACATGCTTTGTTTTTTAATTTTTTTTCCAGATAATATATGTTGTTGTGCAAGATATTAGGGTTTTAGTGTTAATGATTCTTAATTAATTAAATTCTAATTTAAGAAAACTAGGGCTAAAATTTTGTAATCAAAGTTTGACAATAAGAATTTATTGATGAAAAATACCTACTACTTTTGACGGTGATTTATTTTTTTGAACAATAAGTGAGTTTTTAAAGTTTAATGTTGCTATGTATTTCATCTTGAGTTTTTTTTTGCTAAACATTTGGTTGAGTTATACATCCTATTTATCATATAGTTCATATCATCATAGGAAAAGTTAAGAGGTTGAGTATGTGTGTGCACAACTTAGAGTTATAGTGGAGTTTATTTCCTTAGACATCTAGAGTTAGACTCTTGTTAACAATTTAGAGTTGAGTTATTGTAGTGTGAGAGTTCAAACACTAGAGTGTAATACTATACTTTCAATTTGTCATGAGAAATAAAAAGGAATAAAATTAGTATATAAATACATGTTGTTTAAGGAATGAGTATCTCTTCAATAGATGAACCACACATATCCTGTGTATTGTGTCTATTAGTTTACTACATTATTATTCATTCACATGTAACTAAATAAGGGAATTAATCAATAGTATAAAAAAAATAAAGAGTTCCACAAAATAAATTTGAAGAAACTTGATATTAAAGAACTCATTGCTTAAGGAATTTATCAACTTAGTAAGTTCTTAGTTTTGATGTTTGTTTCCTTTGAATTTTAATAAATCAAAAAAAAGTTGAGATAGTTAAGAAATAATGGAATCAATTTTTTCCTTTCTAGTTTCATTACATTCACTATTGCATACTATTTTAAGTTCACTTGTTCTAAATATAGATACCCAAATTTTGTAATATTTATTAAGATTCTAATAGGGTTCATTTAATAATAGGAGACAAAAATATTATCATAATGTAAACCTTTCTTTTTATGAGTATATGTCACATTATGACGGATGATAAACCAAGGTGTGTTTAGACTAATTTTTTTAGAATCAAATACATTTAAACTTATTTAGACCAAACATTATGCTGAAATGTAAGATGTGATCAATATATCTGTATCTTACCACTCTTTATTTGTAAATGGACATGTTAGTAAGCTATATATTGAGGAAACCAAGTTTTATTAGCATATATTTTATGACATACATAGAGAAGCATTACACAAAAAGTTAAATTCACATGCTTCAATTAGACACATCATAAATATGTCATTCTACAACAACTTACTCCTAGACCTATTAACAATAGTTGCAAATGTAGGTTACATGGATGAAGTTCAAGAATAAGCTACTACATTGCATCATGTGGATGTTATGCAAGCCACACAATTCAATAATCTATCATGGATTTCTTAACCAATATAAGCATAACAGATATTATGCAAAGAATATAAGGCCATCTAAGGCATCACCGAGGTTTTCTAGTTATTATCTTTAGTTTATAGGTAATCACATAATCCAATATTTTTATATTTTAAATATTGAACAAGAATGCCGCGTCCTCTATTGTGAAACAAGTCATGGTAGCACCATAGGAAAAAAGTTACAACAAAATATAATAAGAAACATAGTCCTAACCAATAAGATAGGAAACATAGTCTTTACCATTGCATCACTAGGTACCTTAATCTTTAAGTGTTGACACCCCCTAAGTATGTTCATAGGTGTAACATAGAGTAGGAAAGGTACCAAAATCAACAAGGGTTCCCTTTATTGAAGGTGCATACCCATAGACATATCATAATATATGCTACTTCTGGTTAGCTATTTTGACATTCAGAGAGACATAGGCTCCAACTAATTCTTTTTCCTTTCAGCTATTAGCATTTTATTAGGAGTAGAACTCACATTATATGCCAATCCATAGCATATTCATCAGTTTCTCCATATTTTATGATTCCGTATTTTCCATTTATAGACTAATATAAAATTTTGGGTGATGTATCAATCACTTAAAAAGTCATGACAAACCCTTATGAAATTCCATTTATGCATTATTTATCCTTAATTGGAAGTATTGTTCAAAGCCTTTGACTAAGGTCAAACCATGATTAGTTGTAATACCCCATCCTAAAATTCTCTAAAATATGTTTAACATTATATTAATATAAAATAAAATGGTTTTGGTTTTGGTTTTGGTTTTAGGAAGGACTTGTAATTGGGTAAAAATGTGAAATTTTAGCAATATAAATTGACTTGTTCATTTAACCGGTCTACTGGTATGAGCAATGAATATTTTTTTCATTCCTAGTAGAACCCATCTACTGATTTTCCTAAATCAATCAAGTGTTTTGGCTGCGATTCTAGAATCCTTTTATGTTATACTTCGATTAATTTTTCAATGTTTATGAAAAATTCTAATTAGAGTCTCTTTATGCTAGTAAGAATATTTTGGTGTTTTGGGATTATTTACACATTATTTAGATCATTATATAATTTTATTTAGCTAAAAAATCTCATAAAAACACTTTTGAGGTACTTTTCCTTACCTACCACCTTTCCTTTCTCCCCTACTTTTTCTCCCCTCTCCTTTAGTTCATGTAGAAATCCCTACCCTTATTAATGCTCTATCTTGGTGTGATATTAATTGACTTCACCCTTCCTACCCTATGGTTCATCATTTATTATTCTTACACATTTATACTTAACACTCCACACCATATTTGCAAGTTAACTTTGTATCTTCTCTCCTCCTTCTTTTTGGTTGACTAGCAGACCCCTCAAGCACTCCTTATTTGATTGCACATTCATTTAACCCTTTTCACTTGCTCTCCATTATTTCACTTTAGAGAGCAAGTTTTGGGCATTCTATTTTCTTCCCTCTTATGTTTTGAATCAGGTGCTCCTTATTAGCCTTAATTTTTGATTCTTATCACCACTTAAAAACCTTTTATCCCTTTTTTATTTTTCCTTTAGCATACTTTTGCTAAGTGTAGAAAAAATTCTTTTCCCTTTTCTTATCTCAGTAAACAGTCTAGCCCCTTGCCTCTTGTTCTTCTGTTTGAATTCAATTTTCCTTTCTCATTTCCTCCCTATTAATCTTCACTCTAGTTCGTTCTTCTTTGTTTTCTATAAACAAAGAAGGATTAGCGTTTAGAAAGAGTTGAAGATTTCTTACTCTTTGCTAATCTTCCCTATCTATCTTTTGGGTTGAGGTTGAGAATTTATACTTTTGTCCTTATTCTTTTATTTTCCTCGTTTAAATTAAGTTTAAAGTTTGTTTTATTGATTTTTGGATTCTTGATCCCCTTAGCTAATCAAGGATCTTGTAATTGACCATCAAGTTAGGATTAGTTTCTCTTTTCTAGAAGATTTACTTTGAGTTAAGACAAATCTCTATCTTATGATAAGGCTTAGTGGTCATGTTTATATTAATTGATATATTTAATTTTTATCATGCTTCTATGAAAAGTTTGAGTTATTATATAATTTATCAATATATAAATTGTGAATATGAATGGTTGTAAGCATGATTTGTGGCATAAATGTGGATATTTATCCATTAGTGTAACTCATATGTATACATTGAAAGTTTAGCTCGATGACTAATCTAGGGAGGTTCTATGTATCAAGAATTCTTAACACGTTTAGTTACTACCATGTTTTTAGTTTTTTTATTGATATATTGTATGTTTGGTCCATTTAGTAGCATATGGCCATTAGGACCTTTTTGATGAATATCGAATATGTGTGTATGGTTCATGTTGGATGTAATCCTATGCAATTGATTTAAATGTTGTCTTGGTTCTCATTCTTTCTTCCTTGAAGTTGGATATATGAGCATGTTTTAGCTATTTTGTCCCGAAACATGAATTTGATGAATTAAGCATGCTAGTGTGGTACAAGTTGATTGATGAGTATGTTCTAGGATGTATTTATGTTACTTGCAGTAGTAGCATGAGTAGAATGTAGTTTATGGGTTGTTGAGCATGATTTATCCCTTTTGGCATTGACATGAATTTTTCAAGTGTAGTATGTAATTACATCTTTAATTTGGTCTTAGAAAATGATATGGAGAATTCGGTGTCTTAAGCATGTTGTCATATGAGTTATGATAGCATATAACATGCTTACCTCATTTATTTGAGCATGGGTCGATGATAACATGATTTATAAATTATCTTATCCATGTTAATGAATTGAGGCATGAATTATGGATTTATTATATTGAAGCATGAATTTCGATGTTGAGTGTGATTTTATGTTGTGGTTTTGATGTACTCATATTAATATATGATCAATTGGTAATTTTTTGGTGTTTAATTGAATGATCTTGTTCTCACGTGGTTTAAGCTATTTTGTATAAACTGGTCGACTAACGGGTTAAACCGATCAACTAGTTTCCATAAATAGTTAATTGGTTTGACAAACCCATCGACTTGTAGTTTTGTGCTCCAGGGTGGTTTTGGTCTCTACCTAAACCCATCGACTATATTAACTAAACCAATCAACTTGTTCATAAGAATAGTTGATCGATTTGCCAAACCCATCACCTAGTTGTTTTATGTTCTAGAGTGTTTGGTTTCAGCCTAAACACATCGATTGATCTATCAAAACCGATTGGTTGGTTTGTAAGAACAATCAATTGGTTGGAACAACTAATCGACTAGTTGTCATGTTTTCTTTGTTTCACTGGGTCTGGTATACCTACACTAGTCGACTGGTCTTAGGGACCGATCGACTAGTCCGCCTGCGATTCATTATTTTTTTATTCTTTCATGGTGATGTATTAAATCTTTTATGATGTTTTTTCCTTAATTTCTAGACCTTTTTCTGATCCCAACACTAATGAATTAGATTAAAATGAATGATTAATGGTGGCCTTGGCCTAAAATAATGACATTAAGGAAGATAAAATAGTTAGTAGTGTGCCTTGTGGCCTTGAGTTGTTTTTGGTGTCAATATATGGAATCATCCAATTGGATCGTTTATGAAATTTTATTATGAATTATGAAATCATTGATTAATTATATAATGGAAATAAGATGTCATTTTTAGCTTTTCATTTAGCTCTCGGGGTGGTTAATCGGGAGTTAGTAGGCTTGTTGCCTTGTGGTATTTACTTTTATTTTTAGTTAGTACCTTTCCCTTCCTACTAGGTTGTGGTATGTATACAGGTTTAGGAATAATAGTGTAGCAACCCATCATAGTGCCAGTGCTTGTGTAGAGGGTATGCCATTATTGGTGGGTTTATCCCTTACATTTGATGTAACTATCTAAACACCTAATTTGGAAGGAATGGATGCCTAGGATATTTATACTTTTTCACATTTGGCGTGATTGCCTACAAACACCCATATTGGGATCGGTTCTCCAATTTGGAGGGTATGCCCATGTTCGTGTTTGGTGTGATCACCTATAACCATCTATATTAAGATTAGTGGTCTAATTTGGAGGGTATGCACATGTTTACGTTTGGTGTGGTCACCTACAAACACCCATATTGGGATTAGTGGTGCAATTTGGAGGGTATGCCCATGTTTGTGTTTGGTGTGATAACCTACAAACACCCATATTGGGATTGATGCTCCAATTGGAGGGTATGCCCATGTTAGAGACTTATGTACCCTTGTGTTACTACCATGACCCATGTTGATGGTGGAGGTTTAGTTGTGTTGTTCAAATATCTTAATAATTGGATTATGATATCATATAATGGAATAATAATAATAATAATAATAATAACCCTTTCCAATGGTGCGAATCGGGAATATTGAGTCAGAAAAGACGCTTCTTTTAGGTTTCCTGCCACTGATTAATGGGCAGAGCTTCTCATCTCACTCCAACCTAGTAGTCAACGATCTCGTACCTGTAACCTTACACTGGACTAAGTGATAGGTACTTATGCTTGTGACATATGAACCCATCACGTGCTTATTGTTATCACTTAATGCCAATGTGTTTTAGCATGTTTATTGAAACATGATTAATATGAATTCCTAGTGTAGCATGATCCCTCTCTATTTTATAGAATAAAATTATTTTACTAGTACTTCACCATGCGGATACTATCTTGTGTGGTCATTCTGTTGATCTTACTTTTATTCTAGGGAGAAGATGATGTTTTGTAGGGTTGAGAAGCTTGATGTGGGCCTCTGTATGGTCATTTCCATGGGGAAGGTTTATTGTATCAGGGAGTTAGGTTAAGTGGTTCAGTTAGGCTTTTCCCACTATATTAGGACATTTTGTCTTTTGGTTACCTAAACTCTTGGCTATGTTCCTGTATTTGGTTTTGTAAAATTATCATGTCAGTTCTTGCATATATCTCTTTATCTCCCTCTCACGTGATCTTTGATTCTCGTGCATGGGTTTGGTTAAAAGTTTTAGCCTTGCATTTATCATCTCTTATATTTGATGCGCCAGTAACATTCCTTAATTTATATTTTAATACTTCTGCATTATCTTTAAAAAAATTTTTTTGGTGTGAAAATTGAGGGTATTACATTAAAGATCTAAGGATAGATGATATTAGGACCATATGAGATTCCTGGAAATTAGCTGATTGGCCCCCAAAACTAGTGGATTGGTTTGAGACCACAACAAATCATAATACCATTTGTACGAACAATCCATTTAACTAGTTTTGGGACTAACTAGCCAACTAGTTAGACCAGTGGACTAATCCCGTCCCAACCAGTTGATTGGTTATCTCCAGAACCAAAAAATCAAACTTCCAAAGCAAGCTAATTGGTGGCTTGAACCGATGGACTCATAAAATATTCAATTGGATTTCACTAACCAGTTGACTAGTTGCTTACAACAACAAACACACAAAATTTTGGAACTAATTGACTAGTTGCATGAATTGGTTGATTGTTATCCACCCAAACTATTTAACTAGGTCCCCAGGAACACACCTCCCACATGCAGTTCAAGGCTAGCTCATGTACTTCTACTCCATTTTAAGAAACCATCTTATGCATACAATCCATTCTACCACTTTAGATCTCAGATCTAGCATGTCATTCACCTACTTATGCTTTGATTCACATAATACATCAAGAATCATGCTTCAACATATTCAATTCCACTTCAATGTAAAGGTCTTACAACATGCTTCAATTTTTGCATAACATCTTACATTTTGTGAAAAATTTATAAGAAACTTTCTACAATTATTAGCATGCTTAGATACAACTTAGCTCATAAAACCTTAGTGATAAATCATGCATAATAGGCCTTATTTCAATGCTCAAACACTCATGCGTGCACACTCTCATCCATACATGCCAAATATTGCACTCTTTTTTCAATAATTATGATATCATATAAATCACACTAAAACAAACCCTTTTTAGCCCATCCATTACACACATAGCAATAATATTTTCCTCAAACTTGAACAAATCACACAAAAGAGAAAAGAAGGGTATTCATTCTATTAGAAGGTCAAAACTCTCCAACCACTTTGATTACCTTGAGGAAACAAAACAAAAACTTAGAAGACCTTGTTAAAGCTTAAATAAATTTAAGGAGGCTTATGAATTAGAGGAAGAAAATGCCATTTTTTGCACAAAATAAAAAAAACCAAGTAAAACTTAAACCCTCAACTTTTCCTAAATCTAACCCTTTCCTATTTAAAGGAAAGCAAGGAAGAGTTAAAGGAATTATCGGAGAGGGAAAGAAGAATAGACTATGGGATCAAAAGGGAGAGAATAATCAATGGTGTAGAGTAGAAATGAGCTAAAAATTTTTCAACACTTAAAGAATATAAGGGAATGGAGATAACGATTTTGAGAAAATGGGTGCTCAAGGGATTAATAACCATGAAATATGTGCCCCAAACCCTATACCAATAGGTACAGGTATGATTGGAGGGGAAATTCTACTTGAAATTATTTTAACGTATAAATGGTGCATATTGGACATGCCTTGATGCCCAAGGTTAGTTTTAATTATCAAAAAATGAGGAAAATTAAACAAAAAGTATGTTGAGGTAGGATTTGAACCTTGGTAGATGTATTTACAACCAAATCACATGAATAATTGTCCGCTCGTAGAGGAGAGGTGAGAATAAGAGGAATATAAAAAAATAATGAGGTTAACTAATAAATTTTGGTGTTTTTTTTCCACTAAAGTTGATTTAGTTTAGGTAATGTTTGGATCGATGGTGAATAAAATCCTAAAAATGATTTTCTTACACCGTAAAGCATAATTACTAACTTTCAAGAACAATTGGATGAGATCTGAACCAAACCTAGATGGGAAAACACTTAGGTAGAACAAACTAATTGACTAGCTTGATAGAACACATTAATTGGTTTCCACTAATTGATTGGTCCATTAGAACCGATTAACTGTTTCTTCTATATTTAAAATTCTAAGAACCAATGAACTAATCAACTGGTATATCCCAAACTAGTTGACATGTTTTTGAAGAAACCAGATCACCTCTAAAAACAAACCCCTTTTCAAATCCTTTTGAAATCACGTCAAAACAAAACCCCATATCATAATTTAACATAGGTCTAAAAAGGTGGGGTATTAAACCCTTATAAAAAAGTTGGATAAAAAAGTTGGGCACAATAATTAAAACAGTTACCATTTCCCATAACCAAACGAATTTGAAGTTTTATAAGGTTTAGGACCTAATTTAAGTGAAAGTATTCATAAGAACAAGTTTGGAAGAGATTCCACAAGGAGCACACTGAGCGTAAAAGGTAGGGGAATGAGTAGTAGAAAAAGTTTAAATAATTGTCAAAATCCCAATAAAGAGGTAAGTATAAAGATCACGAAGAAATTCCTTGCAATATTATGGCAATAAAGGGCATGACAAGGGAGAATACAAGAAAAATAAGAAAAATAGAAGGCATCAACACTATTATAATGATAATGATAATTATGTTAATTTATTTGAAGTTTTTGATGCTTTGATCTATAATGTAGAGTGTCCATTGGACTCATAGATTTTGGTTTCTTGGGATTTATTTAATTTTAAGGGAAGAATAAATCTTTTCCATAATTTTATTTTGAGTGAGTTTGGGAAGACACAAGCTAGGTTCATCCATAAACTAAAAAAAATGACCTATTATTATTTATTTAGTTGTATAATAGACAATTATCAAAATCTCTATTTTATTATATGATTTTATGATTCTATGATTCAAAAGTCACTAAATTATTATAAATATTAAGTAGAATGTTAAAGTAATAGAATCGGGGAGGAATCTTATGATTCTGTGTAGAATTAATAAAATTTTATGATTCTAAGTAGAATCTTATGATCTTAGAAAGTGTAATACCCCCAATTTGAGGGGTAGGTTATAAGGTTTGATATGGATACTTATATCAACATGACATACCATCCTTTTGGCGATTCCATCCTTAGAACTCCACAATTAAGTGTGTTAGCCATGGAGCAATTTTTAGGATGGGTAACCCTCCTGGAAAGTTTCTGAAAATTTATTAGAAAGTACGTGAGCGAGGACAAATCATGCTAAAATGACTTATGTTTGATCTATGAAGCCAACCGACTAATCCAAAAGGACTTTGGTATTGCCCCGCATGGTTGTATCGACTCAGTGTGTTATAGAAATTGTCTTATAATCTTAATAGGATAATAGGAAAGTCCTCTTGATAATAAGACACTAAAAGAGTTTATTTAGTAAAGAAGATAAATATCACTCACATGAGAATATTTAGTTTATGTTTTATATTCATGTTAATATTAATCACAAGGATAAGTTTGATATCAAGTCCATTAATTATCATTTTATTGAGTATAATATTTGCGAGTGTAGAAATAGATTATGAGGTGATGTGCATAGGAAGGTGATTAGACATTATGATGTTATGTTTGATGATAGTGTATTATTTTGGAACATATAGACTAATTCAACTTGTAATTAAGTAGATTTACCCAAACCATAACTATTTTATATTGAGGAGATTTCAAGAGATGTAGAGCTTGAGTTATGTACTTTAGTGTTAATGTTTTATAGATCAATGAAGATTACCATAGGTCTGACATTTGAGAGTTATTTTCTTGCATTGAATTATTTATTATTAACTAATGTTATGGAACTAAAAAAGTTATCTTATAACTTGAATTTGATGTTCTTAGTTTGGTGGAAAACATAGGGTTATAGCGTGTGGTTAGATGGGGCATGTAAGTTGTAAATGAACAAGATAGAACTAGAAGTTTTAGTAAAAAACACTTGTGGGTTGTGTAAGAAAACATGAGTTGTGATTATAAACACGAGGCTCTCATGTTTTCTCTTATAGACTATGTTTTGTTGGTTTCATGATGCCTCATTCTTGTTTATATTATACTACTTTATATACTTGCTTGAGTTGATTTATGCTTGTGTAGTGTGTTATTCTATAATTATTGAAGTTGTGGAGTATTTGTCTTGTATTCTTGAAACCTAAGGTGAGAGAACTTGTGTTCCTAAGAGATATTTTTTAGTATTGTTCATCCTTCTTATTTTCTCTTGATTTAATTGTTAGTGAATTGATATTTTATTTCCAAATTTATCTATTCTTGTGCTTTTGTACTAGTCAATTTGCAAACTCTAATTATACCTCTAAACTAATCCTACTGATAGATTTCCTATATATTGGTATCAAATGTTAGATTTAGGTTTACGGCTATTTAAGATGGTGATTCCAAAGTTTGATATTAGAAAGACTAGACTTTTAACTTGTCTTCTGTAAAATGAAGGTGCAAGAAATCCTAGTTCACAATGGGTTGGAGAAATCTATGTTTGGTAAATCTAAGAAGCCTTCCTCGATGAAAGATGATGAATTTGATGAAATCTATCTTAAGGCCCTCCTAACTATATAGTAGTACTTTTTTTTTATGAAGTTCTATGAGAGGTAGAAAAGAAGATAACTATGTTCACTCTATGGATTAAGTTAAAATATTTCTGCATAATGACGTTTGTAATGAATTGTAACACTTCCAAATTTATTATATAAAAAAAATTTATTTTAGTGGAAGTAATTATATAAAATATTGAGTATTATTACCACATCCAATATGGTGAGCGGCATGAAAAATACTTAACCCATGTTGGGTGTAAGGCCAAAAACAACTTAGACATGAGTATTAGGGTTGGTTAACACCTTATCCAAGGTTATAAAAAAAAATTAACAAAAAACCAAATAGTAGAGGGAGAACAACATTAAGTACAATAAGAAATTTTTTACAACCACTTGATATCTAAAAAGGCAATTACAAGAAAATGACCAAAAATACAAGTCCCAAATTACACTAGGTAACCCTAAATGCTCTTACCTAACCCAAAGCTGCCACCAAATCTTTCAACAAGAAGCTAAAAGTGATAGTATCAGTATGACTTCCTTGTATTGAGTAAATTACAATGCCTCCTAAAAGGTGGCATGCTCTAAATTCAAAAGTGAAAAATAAAAAATTAACCGCAAATCTAATCTCATTTACTTCTTTAAAAATAAAAAAAGCTAGATAAGAGAAATTAGAGAAGTGAAAATCAAAAGCGAAAGAAGATAAGAGAAAAGGAGGGCCTAGTTTGGGAAATAAGAACAAGGCTCAATAAAACATAATAAAGCTCAACAAGGAGGAGAGAGGTGGGAGAAACCAAAGGAAATCTAAAGGGGAGAAATGATGAGTGAAAAACAAGGTAGCACAACAATATAAGGGGGGATAGGATGATCGAAATCATTAACCAAGAGAGAGAGTGGAGCTTGTGTACACAACACTTAAATTAAGGAAGTGATAGGGTAGGTTGAGGGTGCATGTGAGGTTGAGTAAAAACACCCAATCATATTAAAGTCAAACCAACTCACCTCTACGATTTTTGCTACTAGACAAACTTAGTGGGGAAAAAGGAGAGAGAATACTATGCTTTTGGTAGATTTAGGTGAATTAGTTAGTATAAGGGTCTACATGTTAGGAGAATAATCATAAAACTCAAAATTATGGTTATAAACAAGATTAAAAAAAATATTAGAAGGTTAGGAAAATATTAAAATTAGAATAGAAATGCAACATAGAAACTTAGATGAACTAGTTGGTCGGTTTTACAAATTAGTTAATTAGTGTCATTAGATACCTAAAAAGATAATTAAGATAACCAAATGTTAAGACAACATACCCAAACCACAATCTAACAAATAAAAAGGAAGGATTAATTCCTGACCATCGAAATATATCCCAACAAAAATCAGGGTTCCAAAATCTGGGATACTATACAAATCTTATGTTGTTGACCAACAAGTTTCATGAATTGAAGCTAAGTGAGGGACAATCCCTTAAATTTTATATTAATGAATTTGATTCTATTGTGTAAAAAAAATATATACGTGAAATTAGATGACGAGGTTTTGTTTATTAAATTATTATGCTCCCTACCCCTTAAGTTTAAGCGCTATAGAGAGATAGTTTCATTTAGTGGAGAAGATTTGAGTCTTGATGAGATAAAAAATGCCTTGCTAAAAAATGATTTGATTTAGAATCAATTAATTGGTGGGAAATTAGATACTCTCATGCTAAGGAACCTGTAGCAAGGGGTATGGTGATAAAGAGTCCGAATAAAATAAGAATGGACTCAAGAAGATTGTATGTCATGGTTATCATAAGAAATACCATATTAAGAAATATTAGTCAAATTGAAAAAAGAATAGATAAAAATAATAACCTATTTGATGTTATTGTTGGTGCTATTATAACTTAATATGAATATGATTCTAACACCTTTATTTTTTGCTGCTAAAATTTTTCATTATAGACAAGATGTAAGCGATAAAAATAAAAATGGGGGATTATTGCCACACTAGAAATAAGAGAGAGTGAGATCAGTTACCTAAATTATGTCTAGTGAAAGGTCAAACACATTAACAAGACCATACACATAAATCAAGAATGAAATCAAGAGAAAGAGATAACATAGATAATAAGCACTATGGACTAAAAGTGCTTACAAAAACGACAATAAACTAATAATTTAATTAACTAAAAAGGATACAAAATATTCCCAAATAAGAACAACACATTTACTCTAGTAGCCTACCTCTTGGGAAAAAATATAACTCTCCAAGTAATGGTTAACAATGACCCAAAACATCATGATACTCTAATGGGAGTCATATCCTTACAAATCGTCATCATTTTTAACCAAAACAAAGCTTAAACCATTGCAATGACTATAAAAAGGTAGTATCAATATGCAAATATCAATAAATAAAACCTAAACTGATACATGGTTGAGCTCATGTTGCATGTAATATCATTATACAACATAACATAAAGGAATTTGCTTTAAAACACATAAACATGGCATAACCCTAACACAACAATAACTCATGTATTATAAATAATAAAAATTCCATATTATTTTCATTTCATGAATGTAACCACATAATCCAAATATTAAAAGGTTTAGTTTGACTATAATAGCTCTCCACCATGAACATGTAATGGTATGACAAATTCCACAATTATGTGCTTATAGTGTTTACACTCAGCACAAGCCAATTATCATATTGAGATACTTCACCAACCACACATGGCCATTGATGAACAAATATTTTTTCATATTTTACACCCTTTTACTTTATATTTTTTGTTATTTATTTGAATAATATGTGGAGTTATTTATATTAATGTTAATCATGTGATTAATTTATAATAAACTCATGCATTTAATTAATTTAAAGCTTAAATTTGATTATCGTATGGGTTTTGACAGCCTATGGTATTGTAACCATAAGTTTCACGTCTGAACTCGAATTTAAGTAATTCAAATTTTGGTATATAAAAAAAAAGACATCTACAATTGTTATTTCTAGTATTATTTCATAAATATAAGTGCATCATGGTGTAAATTTATACTAAAGTTAAAGTTTGGATTAGGTGAGGGTGATTAGGAAAGTTTTGAATTGTATGTACTCCTTTTTATTCACTATTTATTATTATTATTATTATCACCATCACCACCACCACCACCACCACCACCACCACTATGATTATTATTATTATTATTATCATCATCATCATCATCATTATTATTATTATTATTATTATTATTATTATTATCTTTGCAATATCAATAGATATTACATCAAGAACCTACATAAACAACAACCAACAAATAAGAAAAGATTGAGAAAGATAGAAGAAAGGAAAATATAGAAGAAAGAAAAGGATAGAATAACGAAAAGGATATGTGTTTGACCTGTCAACCATCAATTTTTTTCAATATCCTACAAAAAAAAGAGAGACTTTTGGTGTGTGTGTATATATAGACCTATGATGAGAAATATGAAGGCAACAGTAGAAAGAATGAGCCCAGAAAATCAATGCCGAGGAGGAATTTTTTTTGGTTATTTTCTCAGTTCTTATTTTAAATTTGAATTGCTATAATTTTATGTTTAAATATTCTAGGGTTCAATATTTTATGTATAATTTAGATTGTATTTTTTAATTTGATTATTTTATTTTAATTAAAATCATGATCTAATTTTCTTTTACCAAAGATATGGTGAAACCATATTCTTTGTAATGATAGATTAATTAATTTCTTGATTAATAGATTACTCTATGTAATTTATGCTATTATTATAAATTGAGCCTAATTAATAGACTGATCACCTTTAATTAAAAATAGGTAATGATATATAATTAATTGAACCTAAAACAATTATTTTTATTTTAATCCTTTGACTACAAATAGTTGGACTTATAATTGGCAATAGGGCTATGTAACTCGAAAGAGTGAGTTAGTTAAATATTTCTATTAACACATAAATATTAATTAAAAAGATCAGGTAATTAATTAATTAGAAATTATTTTTTGATAGTGGTGGATCCATATTCCTTAGTAACTTTTATTAATCTATTTTACCTTTATTAGATTTTATTTGATTCCGTTTTATTTTAATTTAGTTGAATTAAAATTCTGAGTTTAGAATAAACTATTTCTTCATTTGATTTTTATTTCCCAGGCATGATTAGAGTGATTAGAGTCTTTACGTTATTATTTAGTCTCTATGGGAATGATATTTCGATACTCTTAGTACCTTGTATTAATTTCGATCGGTATGTTGTAGATAGTTATATTTAGCTGGCATTAAGTTTTTGACATTGTTTTCGGGGACTAATTTAATAACCCTAGACTCAAAAATTTTATTCTTGATCTAGGTATTTATAAATTTTATTTGGATTATATTTTTATTTTATTTTTGCTTAAATAACTGACCTTGTTTCTAATGGTTTTCTGATATAGTGCAAGTGTACTTCATGGAGGAACTAAAGGCCAATAATCATAACTTCTCATTATGGTCTCTTAGATACTTAAATTGGAAATATGATAACTCTTGCATTGTTGACACATAATTTCAGACATTTAGATATTACTTATGTGGAGGTCCACATGATAGTATAGAATGTCAAGTAGATACTCCTTTTTGTTAGTCATATATACAAGTTGACTATTTGGGTAATTTTAACAGGCAAACTAATTCATACTAGTACAGCTACAACTTGTAATGGTGCACTCATCCTAAATTTTTTGTGGTAGGAGAAGAATATTTTTCCAAATCATTATTATGTGAGTTAGCCACCCTCGTGTTACCAAGTTTCGGCTTCACCTCAATATATAAAGCCTAGCTTGGAGTAATTATTGGCTAAGGCCATTAGTGCATATGAGGCTAGTTTTTCAAAATCATGAGGCATGGATTAAGAGTTAATAGGTGTCTATAAATAACTTGGAGGTGTAATTAGGCCATTCGGCCAACATATTAGCTAAGAGAGCTCAAGATACATTACCTAATGATACTACGATAATTCAAAAGAAGGGACTAATGACAATAACTGTGAGAAATGAAAAGGAAATTTTAGATTTACCATATGAGAGGTCGGTGAAGGATCACAGTGAGAAGTAGACCGATGACCAAATCAATTGTGAAATCAAACCTTATAGGGAGGTAAGTAAGAAACCCACACTTGGTGAGAGTTCCTAGATTAAGGTAAAACCCTATCAATCTTGCATTCCATTTTCTCAATGTTTACAACAAAACAAATTGAATAATCAATTCTGTAGGGTTGAATTTAATTTACCTAATGCAAGAGAATATCTTCCTTGCGATAATTCATGTTGTAGAATTGTTAAGGTCACTCAGGAAAAGCCTTTAGTGAATTGTATAAATGAACCATATGGAACAAGAATGTTCTCACCTCAATATCAAAAAGGAGAGAAGTTAGGGTATGATATTAAGACCCCTCTTTTTGAGAAAGAAAATTCTTACCAGGTATTACTTCACCCTCCCTCTTTAATCCTCAGGTATGAGATTTATGGTCATAATGCTACATAATTTACAATTGTGGGTATCAATCTAAGTGGAAATAACAAGGATAATTTTCTTAGGGAATTTATATTACATCAATAAGTTATAGGGCACACCATTTTTATGAGATTGATGAGTTGAGGTTGTATGCCCATAAAAACTTCAATATCTACAAAGAAAAAAAAATATTAGAACAATAAGCATGTTCGTTTGCAAGAATGTTATATGGTATATATTGTGTATCTGCTACTTTCTTGCTCGAATTTCTTTATAGCTAATGATAAAACTTAAGTTTAACTTTTTCTTGTGTTTTATTAATGTTCTATGTGTTTTTCCATTTTTTTACTTTTTTTTTCATTTTTTATATTGAGTCCATGCCATTTTTTTCCACTTATTTTGAGTGTGTTATGTGATGTGTTCATGGTTGATTCTTTTTTTTTTCTATTTTATTTTGAGCCTTAGGAACCCTTAGCTAGTTAATGATGAACATATCCTTGAAATCATGCTAACAAAGGATCAAAAAACTAAGATAAAGTCAATTGAGATTTTTTTGTTTAATTTTGATGTAAGGAACACATATCTATATGATTGAATGTGAATGGTGTGAGAACATGTATGGTCTTCTAACTATCAACATGGCGTATTGAGATTCATCACAACCCACAACGAGCTTTTAAGACATTTAAGCCTTCTTGTCTGAGTATTTCACATAAAATAATCTATATTTTATTGGCTTTGTTTTTCTTAGTAAACCTCATATGCACTAATTTGTTTTGATCAAATTACTTGTTGTAGCTCTTGTAATGGACTATAGAAATTACTAAAACTTGTTCATATGCCAATCAAAGCTTTTTACTCATAAGCACCCTAATTAATAAAGTGATAAAGATACATTTTTTTAATGTACATGAGCCTTTTACATTGACAATTTTTTTCCACCACCCACCTTTTTCCTAATCTAATATTAAAACACATCTCTACCATTATTCTAAAAACTAGTAGAAATTTTGATGAGACTTACGCAAGTTATTCAAGGTTGTATGAAAAAAAAGTGTTAAAGAGCGTAAAACCAATAAGTGTGGGAGAGGTAATTTTTTTAAAAAGGATAATAACAAAAACTTGAAGAAAAAAGATATGAAAAAAAGAAGAAGAGAAAATTTATTTTACCTCCCTTCTTTTATTTTGAAGAGAAATGGTGAAAATGATGTAAAGGCCCAATGTGAAGATATTTGACCAATGTGTTGCTATATTATGTAATGAGAAAATACCTTGATAAGTAGGAATCTATAAGAAGAGTCTCTATATCAATATGATTCTACTAGGTTTTAGGACATTTTGTTGAATATGTTTTTCCCTATTCTTTATTAAACCCTTGAACCTAGCCACGTTACAACCCTTATGAAGTCCTATTTAATTCTTGGGTTGGGTGACCTTGATTTTTTTGGAGATTAGTCATGTAATACCCCAAAATTTTGAATTCCAAATAATTATTTATCAACAAATTAATTTAACCTAATCTATAATTTTTTATTTAATGATACTAAATTAATTATAGGTAATTTATATTAATTTTATTATTACTAAATCAAAATTTTATTCTAAAAATCTAATCTAAATCCCACACCAAAAAAATTTCTTTTTCCCCTTTTCCTTTCTTTTCTTTTCCCTTCTTTACCTTCATTTCCTTTTTCTTCCTTTCTTATTCTCTCATTTTTTCCCTTTTCTCTTTTCTTTCTTTTCTATTTTCTTTCCCTTTTTCTCCCTTGCTTCTTCCTCAAGCTTGTGTCCTTCCTTGAGTCGCATTCTCCCTTCCATTTCTGTGCGTGCACTTGCACCCCTGCACATTGCCCATCCTTCCCACCTTTCCTTTCTCGGCCATGTAGGGCCACAAACACTATCTTGCATCCTACTCCCCCTCCCTGTGCCTTTTGCCTTGCCCCTAAAATTTGGAACTACCCTCTCCCCTATAGGCCGAGACTGCAGGCAGTCCTATCGTCTTTTCCTCTCCCTCATCTTACTATTGCCTATAAATACCCCCTCGAGCTCTCCTTCCTCTAATCTCCCTCCTACCGCACCTCCCTTGTGTTTTCTCACATCCCCCACCCTTGTTAGATCCAGCACCGCGCCACAACCTTGATGCCGAGCCACCCCTTGCCACCTCTCTTCCCTGCCTATGCCCTACCTGTAATACTCGAAATTTTTAGCTAAATCTGATCCTAAGTAATTAATATTGTAACCTAATTTTAACCTCAAAAAATTTATTTTTCTACCTTAGCCTAATTCCCTAATCCTAAATTTAATCCTAACTTAAATTTTTGTGTTGGATTATTAATACATATCCTAACCTAAATTATTTTAACCTAATCCTAATCCTAATTCTAAACCTAAACCTAAATTCTTTTCCTTTTTCCTTTTCTTTTCCTTCCCCACTCGCTCGGCTTCTTTTATTTTTCTTCTTGCCTGAAGTCATTATTTTCCCTCGACCAAACTCCGCTACCATGATCCATACTCCATGGTTTGCACACACTACCCTCACCATTACCCGTCAACTCCCTCTTTTTCTGCATTGACATTTTTGCCCCATTGTCACCCTTCCTCTTCTCTTCCTGTGTGCGTATATGTGTATATAAGGCACATTTAATGCATCAACCTACCCTCCTTCTCCCTCTATTTTCCATCAAAAATTTTGCACTGCCATTCGGCCTTCCTTCCTCCTTCTTTAACTTTCCTTGTCGTTGCCAAAACAGCCATGAAAAACCACCACCGATAACCCTTGTTGTTCCTACACCGCCATCACCGATTAAGCTTTGTTGTTGCCTCACCCCAAGCACCGGAAAAATACATCGTTCCTACCCTTACCCTTCATCATCCTACACTGCAACCCTTTCTTTTCCTTTTCTTCCTTGGTTGCAGCAAAAATAACTATGCCACACCTCTACCACTAGCCAAACCAACTAATCACCGGCCCCTCATTTTGCCTCCCCTGCCTTTCCTTTCCCCTTGCTTTATCACCCCTTGCCATTGAACCTCCCCTATAAATGGTAGGTTGTACTGTTGCTAGACCCTTGCTCGAAAACCACAACCATTCCCCTCCTTTGTTGAGTAAACTTTTACCAACCAGACCTTCTAGCATTATTTTGGTTGTTCCCCGATCCTTTCACTCTTTATTTCCTTAAACCCTTTCTTAATTATGTCATTTAAATTTTAATGATGTTTTGTTATTATTTTTAGGTGATTTACCAAAAGTTCTGAAAGAGGCAGGATAGGATAAGCATGCTTAGAGACCGAATACTTATTTTTTCGTAAGGATACTAGTCGATGTTTGGGGGTTTATATTAAATGCTTGTATGAATATTTTAATTATCATGTCATGTTTATTTCACTATTAAAATCATTTTTTTGATGATATTATATATTAATATGAAATATATGATAGGAAAAATGTAAGAATAATGAAAGAAGTGCTTATACGTAGGGATGTAAATGGGGTAGATTTTACCCAAAACCTGACGGATTTTTTTTACAGATACTTAAATGGATATGGATACGAATATGGAGGATGTAAAAAAATATCCGTCGGGTTCGGGTACGGATATGGATATGGGATATCCATACTCGTACCCGTAACCTTACCCATATCCATATTCGTTCCCATTTACCCGATATATAATTACCCTTTTACCCTTAATTTTAAAATAAATATAGTATAACTTAAGGTTAAAATTATCATTTGGCTTAACTCTAAATGGGTTTATTCGTTGGGTAACGGATATCCCACATATACAGATATGGATGTGTCAACGGATACAGATTCGGGTATGGATTTTATTATTGGGTACGAATATGAGTATGGGTATACTTGCCTCGAACCCACTCCGTTTACATCCCTACTGATACGAGATTTCTATGCTAAGTCGTATTTTCTGGGTGAATAAAAACTAGAAGAGTAATATAGGCCTAATGAAGTTTAATATGTGGGAAAATAAGTATATTTAAGATGTATGTTGGTAAATGGAGGATTTGGAAATAATGATATTGAAGGTATAAGATTTTCGTAAAATAAGGGTTATCGGCTATCTATAAGGGCATTTTGATCAATATAGGTTAATATAAGAATTTTGGTATTTTAACATATTCGGTGAATTAAAAGTATTCTAATAATATGATGCAGGGTGATTGGAGTGATTATTAACGTCATAAGTTCCTCAAAATGAGAAAATAAGTCTAATTTGGGAATAATAACCTTAAAATGGTAATGTTATTATCATATATGTAAAATGTTAGAGTTAGGCCACCAATTTTGTATATGTTGTTAATATGGGTATTTTATGGATTTATGTTGAATTTGGTAATTATATGAGCTTTATGAAAAAAGTTATGACTTACCTATGTAATTAGGGTTTTAGGAGCCTTATGAATAGTAACTTTTGAGATATGGCTATTATCACGTGTGTAAGATGTGAGACCTTGAATTTAAGGTATATTAATAAAAATAATATTTGAGGAATATATACTAAATGTTGTCAGTAAATGACCAATATAGGGGAAGTACTTATGTCTGAATTGTGAATTTAGGGTTTCTAAGAGATGATAAGCAACTTAATTTTTTAGAAAGGTATTGTTATCGGTATGTTGATGTTTTGCCTACCTTAATTATTTTTTGTAGTTATTAGAGCATTAATAAATAAGATATTAATCATTTAAAGTTAAAGATCCCATGAGTCAGGATCGGTTGTAAATGTTCGTTCCATCGGATGAGAATATTAGTCGGACATGTTCTGCCTCAGGTTTGAATATTGATAATCGTTCCACCAGTTGAGAATAGTAGTCGATGCATTTTGCTTGGGGTTTTTTATTATTACCGTTCCACCAGTAAGAATAGTGGACAAGAGCACTCTGTCTTGGGGTAGAATAACCATTTCATCAGCTAAAAATAGTGAGGTCTCTGAACTCAATCTAAAGTGAATTTTGAGAATGATCGTAATCATTGATAAGATACTAAATACTTATAGTAAAAGACTACGTGAGTTAGGATCTGTTGTACCCGTTTGTTCCACTAGATGAGAATAGTGGCTGGGAGTGTTTTGCCTTACGATTGTATATATTGATAATTGTTCTACCGATAAAGAATAGTGGGGTCCCTGAACTCAATGTAAATAAAAGAATGGATCATGTTATTTTCTAATGGTATGAATCAATAATTACCTTGTATTGATTATTGTATCTCGCATGTATGCTACTTTCCACTCTAAATGCATGTAATTATATGTTTTTTTCCTATTTCAATTGTAGTGTTACCTTATTTAGTACACAACGTACTGATTATCATTTTCATGGATGCTGCTCATTCCCATGAGAAGATGACCTACGTGTTTATATGCAGGTCGATGAGGACCCCGTTGATGAATTTACATCTTATGATGCTTTATATGGAGTAGAGTGACTTTGTGTATTAGGACTTTGGGTGTAGAGTCATGTTATCCGGATTCTGGTTTTACCCAGATACATTTTGGACCCTTAGGTCCCCTTTTGTTGTATTTTGTTATTGTATCCCAGAGTAAATCTCCAAACTCACATTTACATTTATAAACCTTCTATCATTTCTATTTACTCTGTTATACTCTTAATGGTTTTTAGCCTTGTGATTGATGTGAGGATGACACAGTAAACTAAACTCACATCAATTACGATGGTAACACCCATTTATTTTGATTTTTCTTCCGTTGCAAAATAAAAAAATTAGTAGTAAATTTTGGGGTGTTACTTTACCCTTGCCTGTAAAGCCACCAATCTCCCTCCTTCTTCCTTTTTTCTCTTCTTCCGCTACTACAGCTGTCGCATGCTTCATTTTTCTTAGCCATCGTCGCTAGCTGTTCTCCTCCATTCTTGCCACCACCATACCGAAGCCACCCTACACAGGTGCTCTAGCATGTGCAACCACCCTAACAACCTCCTTTTCTTATTTTCTCTCCTCCTATCTTCTTTCTCCCTCTTTATCGTGTGCCAGGCTACACCATTGTCGGTTTCCAGCTCGACCACCACCAACTCTAGCTAGTCCTAGTGCCACCACCACCCCTATACCTTGAGCTTCTAACCCTCATACCTTTTTACCAAAATCAGCCATCGCCGCCATCGTGACTGCTGGCTGCAACATTTTTCTCCCCATTTTGGTCACCTCCATTTCCTTTCTCCTCCTTAATATTTTCTTAAACAAGGTTCCCTTTTGTTTTTTTTACAAAAAAAGGAAAAGAAAATATAAATTGTGTATATTCCCATTTCTATGTATTATTCCGATGATAGCGGAAGAGGAGGCATAGGTTGTGCGTGCTTAGAGACAAGAGCCGCTCTTGTAAGGATATAATCATAGCTAGGGTTTTATTTTTTTAATATATGTCCTTGTTGTGTGTTATGTGATGACATGCATAAAATGATAAATGACTCTAGTGTTGTATGTGTACTTTAGCTTGACAATAGCTAAAGGTAAGAAGTGGTGTGATTATGATTGTATCGATTTCAAGTGTTGATGTATATCCATATTTATGATATTGCATGTGTGGAAAGTTTGGAGAATCCTTATGTGGGATGCTTTGTGGCTTAGGTAGGGGTTTTGAGACCTAGGGGCATTTTGGTCAATATTGTAATAAGTGACATGTAAGATACTTTAGGATGTAAATTGGACTAAAATAGCTTTGGAAGTAATATACGAAATAATTGTGGCAAAAATAATAAGCTTTATAGTAAATACAGTATGGGGGTGAAAAATCATGAATGGGGTGAGTAAAACTTAAAGGGGATTAGGATCATATGTGAGTATAGTGGGGGTTTGGTACTAGGAAGTGGATATGGGGTTAAATATGGCAATTTGGGTTAGTTATGTAGATTTGGGAAGTCCTTTGAGCACTAGGGGAGGATATATGAGCAAAAGGTTGAATTAGGGTTTTGGGAGGCCAAGTTGCGAAACCCTAGGTGTAACACCCCCAAATTTCACTCCTGAAAAATTTCGTTTAAATCAGAAGGTTTAGCGGAAGCGAAAGAATTAAAACCATAAACCTGAGGGTATTACCGCCACACTTAGTACCAGACCGGTTCACTCCTACCGTTCCGATACTAAGTGCTAAGGCTAAACTAAACAATCGTTAAGTAAGGGTCATCAAAACACAGGTCCATAGTTAACATAAACCATTCACGAAAACCACGAGTCAACAACAGTTAAAATATCGTTAAGATTACAACTTAAGAGTACGGTTTCAAAACAAGAAGCGTAGTACAAAATATAGCTAAATGAAACAGATCCCAAGGGACCAATATCCGGATTGCCTACTCACTCAAGTCAGGCCTTCCACCCCAACACAGTATCAACCTGCACAAGAGGTCTGCTCCCCACCATCGGTGGATCATCACAAGACCCATTCAACCAAAGTAGTATCAGTACGGGTCCAATACTGAGTAAGTCTCGCTACCCTATCATATAGGAGGGATATAACTATACATCAAGTGCATATTAAATCCGGGTACAACACGTTGATACAATATTATGCATATTCACAACCCACAACATAAATCTTACCATACACCTAGAGTAACATATAAAACATACGTAACATTCTATTTAATGTATAAGCGTGGTATAACCGAGATGTAAAGTGGCTCATACGCCTCAGGTAGGAACAATCCATATTATTAAAACTCAATACGTGGCATACTCACGTAAGCAGCATGTAGCAATACAGATAATAAAAGCTGGTCATGGTCCAATTAGACTTATTCTTTATTCTCATTAATAATAGGTTCATTCCACACATTTTCTTTAATAATCCATGTAAGTGAGGGAGCCCCACTATTATAGCCGGTGGACCGGAAATCAACACACAGGGCAGAACGCCTCTGACCACTATTCTTACCGGTGGACCGGACTGGCCCCGACTTACATGGTGTTTCACTGTAAGTACTTAGTATTTTCCCATGGATTACTTCATTCATATTCATTCAAAGCATTCTTCATTAATCCATGTGAGCGCGGGAGCCCCACTATTATAGCTGGTGGACCGGAAGATATACGCACATGGCAGAACGCCTCTGATCAACTATTATAGCCGGTGGACCGGAAATAAACACCCAGGGCAGAACACCTCTGGCCACTATTCTAACCGGTGGACCGGACTGGCCCCGACTCACATGGTGTTTCACTGTAAGTACTTAGTATCTTTCGTGTGGATTAACTTATTCGTTTGGGTCTGTCGAGCTCGAAACCCCCACTATTATAGCCGGTGGACCGGAAATAAACACCCAGGGCAGAACGCCTCTGGCCACTATTATAGCCGGTGGACCGGAAATCAACACCCAGGGCAAAACGCCTCTGGCCACTATTCTAACCGGTGGACCGGACTGGGTCGGGCTCATCAGTCTTTCGCTTTACGTAATTAATGTCTTATTTGTGTCTTATTAGGTCACTTCACGCCCTTGACATGCATGCCGGTAATGTGCTACCTCTCCCCTCCAGAAGGACCGTCCCATATGTTGGGACCCATACCTTCCCTTTCACTCGACATCCATCCCCCGAGGCTATAGACCATCTCAGCACATATGATATCAACTCCGTACGTCCTTGTCTCTCTAGGGTTCCTCCCCGGGAGTCCTAATCGGGCCTATGTGGCCCGACCCCTTTCTTACTCATCTAACATCACTTCATCCTCCATCTCGCCCTCATTCTTCTTAGAAAGATTCCCCAATACAATACTTTATCTCCCTGGTTCGCGTATGATCGACAAACCCAGTTGTCCGTCGAAACCCTAGCTAGCCGGCCAAAACCCTAGCACTTTACTTCCTCAACAAGCAACCCCCTCTTTCACCCCCGAACTTCTTCCCTCATTTAGAAAACCCATACTCGTCCTTTATATAAGTGAATTCGCACTCTCAACCCCCCTACTCCATCCTTCCTCGATCACTTTTACCCTTGTACCCTTCAAGTTCCCCATTCCCTCTCAAACCCTAATTAGGCCCTTGGGCGCCCTTACATCGACCCACGTAATATTTTACACCCAAGTTTCCAACCATCCCTTGGACTCTCCAAACCCTCACTTACCACCCTCATCCCTCTTTTCCCACGTAAGGATCATATCCATGCAAGCTCTAATCCCCCCATGCAAACTTCCCCCAAGGTCCATTTTCCGTATTCTTCCATTATCATTCCACGCTACTAACCCTAGTATGCATGTCCTAGAGGGCCATATCATGTCATATCATCAATATCAAATAACAACGTAGCACATGTCATGTTCGTATAATACGACGCACACACATATTACCACATTATCCATGCTACGTTATACAAAACAAGTGATTCACAACACATGCATAACACACATAAATCATGGCATGCTCATCATTCATCCTCACATTGCAACACATAAGCACAAGGCCATAACTTCGTCCCTTACTAAATACCCATAAGTAAAGGTAAGTAGAGACTTACTTGGATCCGAAGCTAGCTAAGCGAGATAAGAGGGAGAGAGATCCCTAGCTCGTGGATCCACGAGAAAGCTTTCCTAGATCCGATAGAAATCGAAAAACTAAATAAGAAACTATCCTATCAATCAATAATTCACATACTCTAATTAAATAAACACAAACAACCCAAATGATCTTTCTTAGAAAGTGTGACAAAAAATTAGAACTTAAAAGCGTAGCTTTATTAAGATTTAAGGTTAAAACTAAATCAAAATGGATTAATACCAATATCACTTGGGACATTTCAACTTAAAAGAAAGAATAATCGATCATAAGTTAATTTATCGAAAATAACTTATTTATTAGGTTTTACAACTAAATAGGTAACCTAACCATTTACATAGAACCAAATCCAAACCGATTAGGTTAAAACAGAATTTAAATGATTTAAAACCTAAAGATAGAATTCGATTAGATAAAATACACATAGCAAAAATCAATTTTATAAAATCATCCCCGAAAATTAGGGTTTTAAAGCCCACGACACAAACTCAAGTAATTCAATTTAATTAATTCAAACTAAAGGTATTAGAAAGTAATTAATACCATTTCAACTATTTCTATACATTCAATTTTAGAAGACAACAATACAAGTAACCAATTTCATAATTTCACTTGAAATTTAGGGTTTTAGGCCCGAAAATACAATTTGTTAAAATTCTATAAATTTAATCAAATTGAATGTTTAGAAATGTAATTAAACACATTTTATAACATATCAAATAATCAATTGCTCAAAACCAATAAAAGAAGTACGTAATTTAGCACAATTAGGGTTTTTGAGCCCGAAACGCAAATCCGATCAATCCTTGCCAAAACATATCAATTGACGGTTCGAAAATGTAATTAAACATATTATAATGTAATTTATATAGTCAATTGAATAAAATAACCCGATTACCCAAACCAATTTAAACCCGCGGGAGTTTTGACCTAAAAATCCAATTCCAGTCAATTACGCACAATTTTCCCAAATCAACACTTCCAATATGAAATTAAATACATTTTAAATGATACTATAAAAATCAATTGAGCGGAACGGCTCAATTATACGACCCAATTTCATTACACCCGAAATTTGATCTAGGAATCAAATTCAGATAAAACCAGCATAAATTTCTCAAATTGACAGTTCCAAAATGAAATTGGATACATTTTAAAACATATTGTATAATCAATTTGTCCGAAGTCGCAAAAACGGGCGGATCCGAAAAATTTGGGCATAACCCGGCTAAAAATCCAATTTTTCCAAAATTCCAACACAACCACACAATTAACCTATCCAAATCAATCTTACAGCACATATATACACAATCAAACAATCAATTTATCTTTTTATAAGCTAATTCATACCCAATTAATCAAAATAAGGGTTAGGGTTTTTCGGAAATTATACCAAACGAAAATCAACGAATCGGGGCAAGGGATGGCCGAGAAAGCTTCGTCGGGGACCGGGGGTGGCTCGACGGTGGTTTCCCGAGCTTGCCATGGCCGAACGGCGGCTCGGCGCAGCTGCTGCTGTGCGTGGCTGCTGGGGTTGGCTGCTTCGACCGCTGCTACAGCGATTGTTGCTGCGGTTGCTGGTGTGCGGCTTCTGCTGCTGCTGCAGCGTCGCCGGAGGTCGGCAAGCGAGGCGGCGCAGGGAAGAGCTGGGGAGAAGAAGATAGGTGAGGGCGACTAGGGTTTCTACGAATAGGTAGCAGCTCGGGAAAGGCAGAGAAGAGAAAGGAGAGAAGAGGGAAAGAAATGGAGGAAGGGGGGAACTGGTCGGGGCTGGGCTGCGATTTTTTTTTTACAAATACAAGCACAATATAAAATTATAATTATTTAAAATTTATTATTGGAAGAATTTTATCTAAAATTTATTTAACGAGAATTTATTTCAAACGGATCCGAAAGCTTAAAATTAATAAAAAGCTATATAAAGAATTCCGGAAACATCTTCAGAAGAATTTACCAATGAACATAAAATTTAATATTGTTTACGGAAATATATTATAAGGCCTCGAAAAATCATTTAGAAGAATATAACAAAATATTTAAGTCAAATTCTAATAAGTCAAGATTAATTTAGATAATTTCCAAAATCCGTTTTCCACAACCCAAAAAGCATAAAACGAAAGGAAATGAATTCCAGAAAGAAATTCATAAATATACTCCGAAAATCTTTTTAATTTAAAACTTCCCAAAAATATTAACGATTACCGAAAACGAATAAATTTAAAGTCGGAAATATTTTCTACGGATAAAATTATTAAAATAAATTTAACTATTTAAATAGAGATTCTATAATTTAAATAATATATTTCGTTAACGAAATATAACTTCAAAACAAAGTCGTAATCACATGACGAAGATATAATCGAAAACGAATTAAAAATACTAAAAACCAAAATACGAGAAAGAACGGGAATATATATTTTTAACCGAAGATCGAAATCATAAGAATATAATAAAATCATTGTCGTGAACGAATTTGTCTAGAATGGTTCGCAACGACAATGATTAATTACATTCAATTATGAATTCGAAGTCATCGATAAATTCGTAAAACGAATCGAAAATAAAATAATTAATTATTTACATCAAATTACGCTAATAAAATCATTAAACTTAATAAATCTAGATTTTAAAAATACGGGGTATTACACTAGGGGTAGGCTATTATTGCATGTACAAAATGGGGGAGTTGAACTTTAACCTTTTATTATGATATTAACTATGACATTTTGGGAATTTGTAGCACATTTAATAGCCATGCAGGATATAGGGAAGTAGTTATGACCAAAACAAGGAATTAGGGTTTCGGAGGGGGCTCAAATAGGAAGGATATTATCATATGTGTAAAATGGGGGATTTAGGATACGGTATTCAATTTGATAGTTATGCATAACATTATATGCATGGGTATGGAAATTTAGGGCTAGATAAGTAATAAAAAAGTAGTTTGGCCAACCAAGATAAATTAGGATTTTAAGGAGTAACCCTAGAGGCTAGTTAGTATCATATGTAGAAAATGGGGATAACAAGCCATGACCCTTAAATAGGGGTTTCCAATGACATGTTAGTGTTTTTTTGGATAGATTGGGGACTCAAAAGGGACACTAGAGGTGAGGATGTACCGAATTTATGAAATTAGGGTTCCAAAGGAGAGTAGGGTTGTATTGGGGTAGTAGGTGCCATACATGGGATAGGTGTACATGTTTGTGTGATGAAACTAAAATAAATAAATATTAATAATACATTAATCACTTGAAGTAGAATATCACTTGAGTCGGGCCTAGTTGTACCTACCAATTAATTGGCGAGAATAATGGTCAGGATGGTCTTGCCTTATAAGTTGTACCCTATACCATTCCACCAGTGAGAATAATGGGGTCCTGAAATCACGTAAATTAAACATTGGATGATAATGACCCATTTTAAGACATTAATCACTTACAACAAAATACCACGTGGGTTAGGACCCATTGTACCTTGATTCTTGATCCACAGGTGAGAATAGTGGCCAGAAGCGTCTTACCTTAGAAGTTGTACTTGTTTACTGTTTCATCAGTTGAGAATAATGGGGTCTTTGAACCCAAAAAGGATAAAATCATGAATTGATTATTATTATACTAATACCTTATGTTCGGAGAACAATGAATGAGCTGGTATGATCTTTTTATGCACGTGTCACCCCTTATTGTGGTGTTATTGATCTTTATGACCTTTTTGACTGTATTGTTACCTTACTTATTACGAAGTGTACTAATCATCCCTATTATGGGTGCTTCTCATTCCTATGAGTAGATACCCCTTCTGAGCCTATGTAGGTGAATGAAGACTCGCTAGATGACTTTATTGCAAACGATGTTATGATCGGGGTAGAGTAATGCTATTGTAACCCAGGCTAGGGACCTTATAGTGTGGCATCCAATTGTTGTTTTAACTGGTTTTCTTCTTGTTAATTTTTAGTTGAACATTTACTTATGTATTTTAGTACCCCTTTTGGAATGAACGCCTAAATTTTATTTATGATATGGAGTGTTCTTATGCTATATTTATCATAGTTTGCATAATGTCTTATTTTGCCTTTTAGTTGGTATATGGATGGTTTGGGCTAGAATTATGCCGATTACGACGGTAATAAACTTGTTATGTTTGAATGTTCTTAAACTTAAAAAGAACTTTTTTAGTAGTAAATTTTGGGGGTGTTACAAGTTACATGAGTTAAGTATATGGTTTGGTCAATGTGGCATGTATTTGATATCCTTCATGAGGTTTTTATCTACAAAATATGATATTTCTCATATTTGGTCCATGTTGATATATATGAGTTACTTGTTATTTTTATCATCTTATCTCACATGTCTGAGTGTTTATACATATGTAACTATGAATATGAGAGAAAAGTAAAAACAAGAGGGTATATCTTTGTGAGAATGAATTTCGATGTAACTAAGGCTTGGTTAGATTTTTATTAATTATTATTATTTTGTTCATATTTATTATATTTATGTGTGAACCATATGGTGGAATTAAACCTATAAAATTTTCGATGCTAAATCTTGATTGAGAGCTTCTCTTGGAGTTATGAAAGTAGAAGATTGTGAGACAACATTAGTTAAGGGTGTTAAAAGTGTGTTTTTCAATTTTATGCAACTTATATGTGATTTTGTGATTATATCATCTACGAAACCCTTACAAGTCCTCAATTATCTCTTAAGGCTAATCTAGGGATTTAAAGGGTTTATTGTACATGTTAAGTGTAATTGTGAGATCTATAAAAGTGGCTTTTAGTTATTTATTTATTTATTTATAATCATTTCTTGAGAAGAAGTAAAAAAATTAAGTTTGGGGGTGTTGATGAAAAAATATTTTTACATATTTTATATCCTTTTATTTCAAGTTTTTTGTTATTTATTTGAATAATATGTGAGGCTATTTATATTAATTTTAATTATGTGCTTAATTTATAATAATCTCATGTATTTAATTATTTTAGAGCTTAAAGTTGATTTTTTTATGGCATTTAACAACCTTTGGTATTTTAGCCATAAATTTCACGTTTGAACTTAGATTTAAGTGATTTAAATTTTGGTGTAAATATTGACATGACATATACAATTGTTATTTCTAGAATTATTTCCTAAATATAAGCACATCAGGGTCAAATTTTAGATTAAAGTTAAATTTGGGATTAGGTGAGGGCGATTAGAAAAGTTTGGAATTATATGTACTAATTTTTATTTATTATTATTATTATTATTATTATTATTATTATTATTATTATTATTATTATTATTATTATTATCATCATCATCGTCGTCGTCGTCGTCGTCGTCGTCGTCGTCGTCATCACCGTTATCTTCTTCGTCGTCATCATCATCATCATCATCATAATCTTTGCAATCTCATCAAATATTGCATCAACAACATGTAAAATAACAACCTACAAATAATAAAAGATTGAGAAAGATAGAAGTGATAAAAAGATAAAATAATGAAAAATATATGTGTTTGACTTGTCAACCATAAATTTTCTAATATTCTGCAACAAAAATTTAAGAGACTTTTGATGTGTGTACATATATAGACATATGAAGATAAATACGAAGGCGATCGTAGAAGGAAGGATCCAAGAAAATCAATGCTGAGGAGGAGAAATTTCGGTGGCACTAATCATTCGTGTAGTAAAATATTATTTTCTCAAATTTTATTTTTTTATATGAAGTGGTGTAATTTTATATTTAAATATTCTCATGTTCAATAATTTATGTATAATTTAGATTCCATTTTTAATTTGATTATTTTTATTTTAATTATTAGCATGATCTAATTTTATTTTACCAAGGATATAGTGAAATCATATTCTTTATACTAATACATTAAGTGATTGCTTGATTAATAGATTAATCTATATGTTTTATACTATTATCCTAGATTGTGCCTAATTCATATATTTCTTACCTTTAATTAGCATTTAACAAGTTGAGAAAATGTGAAAGAGATGATTCTCCTCTTTAGGTTAAATAGTATAAATAGGAATTGAATGGGTTGTGAGAACAATTACATGATTTCTATAACATTAGGAAATGATAAATAATTAATTGAATCTAAAGCATTATTTTTATTTAAATCCTTTGATTAGAGATAATAGGATTGATAATTGATGATAGGTCTACGTATCTCAGGATAATGCATTAGCTAAATATTCTTTTTGACACATAACTAGTAATTGAAAAGATCAGGTAATTAATTAATTAGTCATTATAATTTGATAGTGGTAGATCTGAATTCGTTGGTAAATTTTTTTAATTGATTTTACCTTTATTATATTTTATATAATTCCTTTTTTAGCTTAATTTAGTTTGTTTAAAATTCTTAGTTTAGAATTAGCTATTTCTTTATTTGATTTCGATTGCCTAGGCTTAATTAGAGAGATTAGAGTCTTTGTGTTATTATTCAGTATATGTGGGAACAATAATTTGGTACTTTTTGTACCTTATATTACTTATGACCAGAATATTTGAAGATAAGTATATTTGGATAACATCAGTCATAGCATACCAAGGGGCTTTTCAAGGAAGTCCACATTAACTACACACTTAAGTATGCATACCACAAGGGTATAAATAAATACATGGTCATTGATGTCATGTTGCTAAACGACAAGGTAACCTAATCCTTAAGTATGTGCATACCCTTTAAAATATCTAACATATAAAATAGTAGGAAATATATCAATAAAATAGATGCAAGATTGACCCACCTACTAACTCTCAGCTAACTACCTTGAGAGTTAGGGAATACAAACTTGAACAAACTCTTTTCTTATTAGTGTTAGTGTTTATATTGGTAAAACCCAATATAAACCAAACCAATGATACTTATTATTCAACCATGGTGTTTATAATGATAACATCTAACATAATCCATATCTCACTTACCAATTATCAATGGTTTTTATAGTGTTAACACCTAACATAATCCATCCAAATTCTATCTTTAAATCCAATTATTTATGGTCAAAGACTAAGTCCCAACATATAGTCGAGCCTCAAAATGTTCAAAACTATCCCAAGGGACTATTAGACTAGTCCCACAAATTTGTGAGTTGGTATGGGAACAATCATAGCAAGAAAATCAAACACATTTGATAATCCTGTTGTAATAACCCAAATTTTTAGTTTAACCCCAATTTTGGGTGATAAATATCCTAACTTTCTTCGTAATCTTTGAATCCTAACCTCAGATATAATTCTAACCTTAACACTTATTTTCCTTTTTTCCTTATCTATTTTCTCCTCTTTTTTCTCCCCCTTTCTTCTACAAACCTTGTCCCCACCAAACCATTTCTATTTGGTTTGGTTACTCAAACCAGTTTTCCAACATCGAACAAGTTCTCACTCCATCATCATTAACTTCCTTTCTGTTGTGATATTCAAGCAATATCACATCCTATTCCTTCTCACCTTATTTTATGTGTTCCAGTGCCATCACCTAACCTCACTTTCCAATTTCCAACACATCTTCTTCCCACACGCTACATACCATATAAAAACATTTCCTTATCTCGCAGTCATTTATTGTAGGACAACCAAAATTTTTTCTTTCTTCTCTAAATATTTTCTTTGATCTTTGACCCTTTCCTACATCATCTTTCTTGATTGATTTCATTCTTCATTAGTGTCATTCACTGGCATCACTGTCCTCATCCTTCATAACTCAACTAGCTAAGTACCACCAAATTCCTCCATCCCCACTTCGTTGTTTGGCATTCATCCGTTGTAACCACCACCACCATCTTGACTTAATTGCCCAGCTTATCACCCTAAGAATTTGTGCAATTTTCTCTCTATTAGCTATGTTTTGTTGTTCCTCTCATTCTTGGCTATCCTTTTTGAACTCATCAAGTGATAAAATCTCTAAGCAAGTGAATTTCCCTTAATCTTAGTTGTCTTGACAAGAGAGTTTCAATCATTTATTTTTACCACTCAGTCTTGGCTAAGATTTCTTTCTTTCCCTCAGCCCATGGCCCTCAGCTAATCATGTTTGTTCCTCCGACCATTTCACTACCCTCAGCCCTCAGTCTTAATTAGTTACTCCCTTTATCGAGCATGCTAATTCTTTCTGTCCTTCTCAACTTGCTCTTGGTCTCTCCCTCCCTTATCATTTTTCCTCATGCCTTGCCTTTCCTTTCTCAACCTTCCTACTTTCTAACCATACATTTTCTCTAGGTCTTATGAGGTTCACCGATGGCATTGGATGAAGATTCTTAGGGTCTTTTGCTTGCTTAGATATTGGTGGTACTAGGGTAAGAAAACATGTCATGATTTAGGGGTTTTATGCTATTTCTAAATTACATGTAATATCATGCTAGTATAGTTATATTTTGTAATTTATGTTGCTGGTGTCATACCATGATATTATTATATTGTATGCTGGAAATATGAACGGTATGTGAAAGCAAGAGTTAATGTGTTATTACTTTGTTGAGCCTTGACTGGTAACCCTATAATATTGTCATGATCTACTATCTTAATTGCGTTATGAGAAATGAATTATATATATGGTTAAGTATTACTATGATGATATGTGTTAAAGGTTGGAAGTCGATAATGTTGGGACTCTTTTTTTTTTTTGAAATATCTGGGTCTTTTGACTATCTCAAGGGTATTTGAGGCTTTCATAATATTCATGGGAAGTAAAATGGCATGGTAATCATTGAGGATTTCATTATTAGTTTCATGCATAATATGATCAAGTGTACGTTTATTATAACACAAGTTACCTAAGAAGAGGCTCTGAGGAATTTAAGTAAGATATAGGTATTTTGGTTAGCTTGGGTTAAATATGAAATTTGGTATTTCTAAACTAATGTTGGATTAAAATATGTTAAGTATATTATGTGAAATAATTGGGATAATTTATGAGCAACACAAGTCTAGTCAAATGAAAAAATAACTTCAATTGGAAATAATAACCCTAGATGCATTTTCGTTATCATATGTACAATTTAATACCTCATCCCAAAATCCTTCAAAATGTGTTTAAAATTATATTGATATAAAATAAATTAGTTTTTATTTTGGAAAGGGCTTTAAATTCTAATAAAAATGTAAATTTTAAGTGTACCATTTGTATGGTTTACCTAACCAATTAACTAATACACTTAGAGATTGAAAAATTTATTCTCGATGAACTAGTTGATTGTTTTGCTCAAATAGATTGACTAATTATCTTACAATTTTAGAGCCTTTTCTGATTTTGATTCAAATCTATTTTTAATGTTTATAAAAACTTCTAATTAGAATCTATTTGTGGTAATGAGCATATTTTGGTGCTTTGGGATTATTTTTACACTATTTAGATCATTCTATGATTTTATTTAGTTAAAATTTCTCAAAAAAGACTTATTGAGACATATGTCACATTCTCTCTTTCTCTCTCTCTCTCTTGGAAAATGGGCTGCATCTTTGACTATGTGCACCCCTTCCCTAACTCAACAACCTTCTATCATGTCTCTTCCTAACCACATCCAACCCCTCACTCCATCATGTTTTTTCCTTACACGTTTATTGCCTACACTCAACCTAAGTCAAACTTTCATCCTTCCCACTTTTATATATTGACCTATACTCTTCTATACACTCTATCCCTGATTCATTTTCACTTCTTATCTTCTATTCTTGCTCTTTTTTTTCCTATCCTTTAGAAAAATTTGCTAAGTGTTGAGCATTGTCCATTTTTCTTCATTTTTCCTCTCTACTGAGAAAAAATAGAGACTTGCTATTGTTTTATTCCTTCCTTGGTCGAGTGTTTTCTTTATTTTCTTCTTTTAATCTTGGATTTATTTCTCCCTTGTTTCTCTTAATCAAGGAAGGATTAGGATTTGAGAAAGGTTGGAGATCCTAGCTTGATTTTCCTTGGAATTGTATTCATGAGAAAAAAGGTTGAGTTGTGCTTGTGTTTTTCTTATTCTTTTGCTGATGTTTGATTTTTAATCGGGTTTTAAAAAAAGGATTTTTAAAGGTTTTAATTATTAATTCTCTTTGGAATCGAGGCATTTGTAGATGACTATCAAATCAGGAGTAATTTGTGTTAGAATATTTGCTTTAAGGTAAGGCATTCTTATCTCTAATATGATTAAGATCTTGTGCTGTTTATTATGTTTTTGAGTGCTTGGTTTGTTCTGTGATATTAATATCATATGTCGAGTTCAAAATTTTGAGCATGTTGCCATATTTTGATTTATGAAGTTTGGAGCATGTTTGAGTATTTTTTTTATATTAAGCTTGAATTGGCAAATTCCAAGCATGATCTTGTTGAGTATTGATTCCTACCATGTTCTATGTGAATTCATATAATGAGTATGTATTTTATGTATTTTATAACATAGAAGCATGCTAAGATTATTAAGGTAAGGTTTTGTGAAATTTTGCCAAGTGGGTTATAGGTCTAGGGGCTGTTTTACCTAGACTAGTCGATCCATTTGATGAACTAGTTGACTGGTTCCTATGAATAGTCAATCAGTTTGTCAAACCCATTGATTGATTTCCTTTTGACCATAGTAGTCTGGTCTTTTCTTAGGCTCATTGACTGGTTTGGTCAAACTGATCAACATGTCTCCTATGAACAATCCATCAGTAGGACCAACCAATTGATCGATTCCTTAGTCTTATTTTCTATTCAAGTCTAGTACGACCATACTGGTTGATTGGTCCCTAGGACCGATGGAATGGTTTGCCTGATTTTCTTCTTTTTGTCCTTTTACATTAATGGTTCTATATAATCATAACATTTTGATCATGATATCAACCATGTCTAAACTAAATTTAATATGGATCAAAATGATGATATTGTGGTGCCTTGTTTGGTTGAGTTTGGTGTTCCCTTAAAATACCCAATTTAGTGGCTTGTATGCCTTAGTTAGTGTTTAGTTTTAACACTCAAAACACCCAATTGACTTGATATTTGGAATGTGATAATGGAATCCTAGAGGCCTTCCTAGTATGCGTACTTAGGGTTTGGTTATCTTTTGTGCCCCTAGCCTAGGAGACCAAGTGTGGTGGATGTTAAAGATCTTTGAGAAAAGTCCCTTGGCACTAGAGCTAGTGTGGCGGGTGAGGTAAACCCAAAATTAAATGTATGCTCCCTACCAAGGAGACCAAGTGTGGTGGACGAGGAAGATCCCTGCGAAAAGCCCCTTAGCTATAGTGATGTGGTGGTGGAAGTTATAGTTGTGCATTAGTCCCGTCATGGAATATTGGCAACAACTTTGATTCTATGGAAATGTACTTTGGGTAATGTAGACCCAAAATTTATTGTATGACCCCTCACCTAGAAGACAAAGTGTGGTGGATGAGGAAGATCCCTGAGAAAAACCCCTTGGCACTAGCGCAATGTGGTGGGAGAGGCAATCTTACTCCATTCCCGTCATGGAATATCAACATGGTGTGTTCTAATTTTATATGGCTTGTTTTGGAGACTCGTGCATGTGTGTAAATGTGTATCTTAGGGCCTTACTATGATATTTATATGTTATCCATGCTCTTGTGTACTACCTTTATAAGCAGGTTGCATACCATGTTATTGTATGACCTCAATTTGCAGCATGAACCCTTACCATGTTTTAGGTATATATTTTTTTTATCAATACTTCACCATACTAATACTACATTTGTGTGGTCACTATGATAATCCAACTTTTGGTCTAGTGAGTAGAGGACGATGAGTAGCGATATAATTCTCAGCTAGAGTATGTTGATGATGATGTTATGGGCCAGTAGCTGGCCATTGCTTGGGGTTTGAGAGTTACCTTCCTATTTAGTTAAGAGTTAGGGTAACTGGTTAGATATTTTTGCCCATTGCATTGGAATAATTTTAGTTCTTTCCAATTAGTTAAACGCTTGGATTTGGATCCTATATTTGAATCTTGTATTCTCTCTTTTCTCTATATTGTTATTTTCATTGTTATTATTAATATTGTTGTATTAATAGTAGAGTAAGCATTCTTTGTTCTTCGTTCCATTTTGCCTTACATCATATATGGGTTAGGTAATGATTACACCTGTTTCATGGTTAATATGGTAGCAATGTCCTTGGGTTTTCTTTTAAATGCTTCTACATTATCTTTAAAACTAAATTTTGTGGTTCTAAAATTAGGGGTATTATATACAAAATGAGAGAGTTAGGTCTTGATTTTTGGGTACATTATTAATGATGATATTTTAGCATGGTGTATTAATTTTGGGTTTTAGATGATCCTTAGGGAAGAATTATACTTGTCTTGTAAAATTAGGGTTTGTAGGGGCATTGTGGTCCTTCCCTTTATGGAGTGACCTAAATGTCTTCTAGATGCATGTTCTATGTGCCTTACATATTTGTGTTAAGTTCACATGAAATTATTGAGATAATTGATAGTCTAATAAAATGTTAATTTTTAAAGTGAAAGATCACACGAGTTAAGATTGGTTGTACCTGTCTATTCTACTAAATAAGAATAGTGGTCAGGATCTATATGCATTGGGGTTTTACTAGTCTATTCTACTTAGGGATAGAAATGGGTCCTAGACTCAACTAAGACCAGCTAGACCTACATCATTTTTATTGGGTATGGGTCATGATTTTTAGACTTAATAGATATGGGTCAAATCTAGGTCCATATCTATCGAAATGAGTTTATATCTAGGTCTAGTAGCCCTAAACCTAGACCCAGACACACCTCTATAGACCTGTTTAGTATATATGTAGGCGTACACACACACATGCTAATTTTATGTTTGTCGCTCTTGTCGTGATCTTATTTGAACTCCTTAATCATTTTTAAAATTTTATGTTTATGCATTTATTTTATAATCAATATGTATAATATTTTATTTCAACGTTATTAAAACACCATTTGAAAAAGTTAAAGTAATTATTTTAAAATGGTTATCTTTTCATTGAGAGGATTTTTAGCAAAAAATACATATTAAGTTATATAAAATATAAATGTATTTGTATTAACATAAATTGTCTATTTTTAAAAAGAATAGATGGACTTGTTTAAGACCCGTTTATCCGCTAGACCCGATGGGACTGGGTCTATGTCTAAACATTTGAGATCCAATGGATCTTGGTAAAGTCTAGGTTTAGGTACTGTAAATGGGTCTGGGTTTAGGTGTGATTAGACCTGACCCAGACCCTACCAATTGTCTTCCCTAGTTCTACTAGATAAGAATAGTGGTTAGTAGCATTATGTTTTGGGTTATTGTATCAATCTATGTAGTTCCACCGATTATGAATAGTGGGGTCTTTGAATTAAGAGATTTACTTAATGGAAACATATAATCATCTATCTTTTAAATCTTTCAATTTGCTTTAGGAATCATATATTATTTTAATTAACGTGTATGATTAGTTCTTCAATGTGACCTTATATGTTATGTTTGTCCTCCCTTACGACTATATTGTTACTTTACTCAATTTGCAAGTATTAGCTATCCTTTTCATGGAAGATGCTTATTTGTATGAGTAGACGACCTAGATTTTGATATGCTAGTTATTGAGGATTGGCTTGATAATTTTGTTTATTATGATACAATGCCTATGGAGAAGTGGGTTTTATCTATTGGGTTTTGGATGTAGAGTTAACATTCTCTGATAACTAGTATTTATTTGAATACCTTTTGAAATCTTAGTTTTATAGGATCCCTTTTGTAATATTTTCCTGATGTTGTACTTGGAGTTTAATCTCCAAACTCTTATGTATGATTTATAAAATATTTCTCTCACAATCTGTTTATCTATTTTAAGTGTTTTTCCTTGTATTTTATATGAGAATGGTATATTAATCCATATTCATCTTTAGTATGACAATGACATCTAATTATCTTGATATTATGCTTTTGCAAAATTAAAAAAATTTGTAGTAAATTTTTGGGTATTACACCAGCTAACTAGTACATGAGAACCAGCTGACTGGTCAAGCCTCTAACTTGTTGATTGGTGCAGGGTTGAACAGATTTGTAACCTAGTTAACCTGATTGCTAGTGAGTTAAAAAGAGTTGATTAGTGGAACAATTGACTAGTTTCATCCATGATCAAATAAATGGTTTCATTAGAAAACCCATAAAACTCATGTGAATCAAACAGTAACATTTATAAATCAATTCCAGGCACTCTAACATGTATCCATGCTATCATAATTCATATCAATTCAAAATAACATACATAATTAGTTTCATCAATATTTATCCAAGATGAGAAAATGACTAGCATGCTTCATATGCTCAAACATATCATCCTATACATCAAACTCATGGTAAATTAGTAAATATGCCAATAAAATCAAGGAAATACTTATCATGATCAGACCAAAATATCAACACCGGCATGCCACAAGGCCTAGAATCACAGGCTTTATAAAAAATAACCAAATACTTAAATATAAGCTAAATCACTTTTTTATATAGTCATGCATACAGACCTTACACTTTTACTAAATTTAACATATTTAAAGATTCACAACAACCATAGTATGCACCCAAGTGCCAAGCCATGTAACAAGGTACGTTAAAATGTCTTAGCAAGAAAATCTCCTAGCAAAAAGAAACAATACACCTAACTTAACGGCTCAACTACCCAAGTATCTTTAATCTTAAATCAGTAAAAACCACTTTAAAGCCAACACAATACCTTAAAATAGAGGAAAAGAAGGGAAATCTTTTTCTCAACCTTATTCAAAATTAAGTGAGCCAAAAGAAGAAATAATTAAGGAATGTAAACTCTTTCCAAACATGAATGCTTCTTAGTTTGTAGAAAAATAATTAAAATAAGGATTAAGAATAATAAAAGAAATAAGTATGAACCTCGAAAATGAAATTAATGGAGTAAATAAGCCTCGAGTACAATTTGAAAAAGGAAGGATGAAGACTAGAGTCTCCTCCAAATAGAAAATTTTAGGTAAAAAAGGGAGAGCTAGCTTAGGATTATTTAATGAGAATATGAGGAATAAAATCAAACAAGTGAGAGATTTTCTAACCTTCTTGGTTGATTATGAAAAAGGATAGAGAGAGAGAGAGAGGGAGGGGGAGAGAGAGAGATGGGGTTGAATTTGAAATTGAGTGAAAATGACATGGTGTAAGGAAGCATCATGATGCGATGAGGGAGGAAGGAGAGAATCTTTACCAAAATCAAACTAAGGATAGATAAAAACAATTATAGGCCATGCTACACACCACTCGGTTGATAGGGGAATGAAATAAGGGAGAGTGGAAAGTGGGTTACATGAGAAAAATATCTCAAAAAGTACTTTTATGATATTTTTATCTAAATAAAATGAAATAATGCACCAAATATTATGAAAATAATTCCACAATTTTAATATATGCTTATTAGCATAAAAAATATGAATAAAAAAGGTTCACAAACATTTGATCAAAATTCAAATCAAAAGAAGAAATAGTGTAGAAATCCCAATGCAATCAGTTGACTTATTTGATAATATTAATCACTATTTTCACTAGTTGAATACTATTCCTATAATGGAAATTTTAAGTCTTGGATGAATCAATTGATTAGTGTTAGCTATGAATAGTCAACTAGTATTCTTGAAATTTATATTTTCATACATTTCCAAGATCTTTTGAAAACGAAATCATTTTATTTATATTGAACATAACTTTTAAGACATTTTAAAGGTTTTAGGATGAGGTATTACAATGATGGTGATGTATAAAATGTCATTCATAGATAGACCAGATTAAGTGATATGTGTATTTTATATTATGAGTGCACTTACCTTGTTAGTCCTAACAAAAACTTGTTCTAGACATATTATATATTTCAAAGTGGAGTTATTGTCATGATTAACAAGGTTTGATGAACAGTTATTGGGATTAAGGCTGTGAAAATATGGATGCATTATGGTGCAATTATGAAATTGCTCAATGTTTGCATTATCCATAATATCACCAAAAGTTTGATTTTGTTGAGTTTTTGGATAGTGATAGATACCATTGTATTATAAAGTGTGAAACCCTAAAGGTTAAGAAAGGGTTTATTCTTGTAATAATAAAAAAGAATAAAATAGGATTGGAGCATTGTATGAGCTTGCTGGTTTGATTATTGATGGTGAAGTTGAAGTGACATCGAGTATGTCTAAGATATTTTTTTATTAGTCCTAGGCAAATATTATTGGTACATGAGGGTATCATGTGCATGATTGAGGGCTTGAAATTGAGCTTACTAGTTAGAGAATGTATAAACAATGTGGATTTCTATGAGCATGGGGTGTTTGGGAAACAAAAAGGTGATAATTTGTTAGTATCTACAAATAGTATGATTGGGACTCTTGAATGTGTATATTCAAATTTGAGGGATCTTTTTAGAGTGAAGGTGTGGGACCTAAATTCATCTAGATTGGTTACTAATAGGGTTTTTACCCTCAATGAGTTCATATCCCTCAAAGAACTTGATTCCACCAGTACATCATTTGAGGAGATAGAGTATGTATTGTGTAGGGGTAATTCAGACTAGGTGTAGGTACTAGTTGATTTCGATGGTTATGACAATTCTAATAGATACACCATCCATAAGATAGGTGATCTAGGCAACAAGTGGAGAAAATTTGCATTTCTTTTGACAGTGTAAGGAGAATAGTGATTTCTCCTACTAGGTACGACTTAGAGGATTTAGCTAATTATGTCATGTGTACTGTAGGTATTATTGATGTTGCGAGACCAATATAATATTTGAAAGTTGATGTTAGAATTGATTCTACCTTATGATATGCTACTATGGAGAAAAATATACAATGTTTTAATTGTACTTAAACATTAGTGAGGGCTTGTTCACTGGTAACTCTTTTGCTAGAAGTTGGTTACATACTTCTTACATCAAAAGGTGTTCTTGAGTAAGATATGTTATTGGTTCCTTTGTTGTTGCCTAAGTCTAAAGCTGACAAGGTAGTTTGTATAGCCATGATCACATACGTTAGTGCTGTGAGATACTTGATGTACTCTATGGTTAGTACCATGTCTGATATCACTAAAGTTTTGAGTGTTGTAAATGGGTATATGGTGTGTCTTTTGGAGACGCATTAGATAGGTATGAGATGGAATTTTTGTTACTTTAAGTGTACAAAATCAACTTGTTTAGAGTATAGGATGTTGACTAGCTTATTAACCAATATCGCAGGCTCTAATTTTGGTGTTGACTTGGATAATTAATAGTTTACAAATGTGTTTGTGTTGTGCCTTGGTGCTTTTGAGACTATGTGTATGACTATGATTGTTGCTTTTGAAAATCTGTTTGGCTTGGAGGGTTATCTTTTGAGATTGGGTTGGAACTAGGAGTATCTACTAAGGATATTCCAATGGGTGTGTTAATAGAGCCATTATCTACGATCAAATTTGAGTGTGGCTCAAACTTGTTTGGAGTTCATATGCCATGAGTTCCATTTGGGGTTGGGTTTCTTAATGACCACATTTCACTTGTTTGTTGTATTCTAGTTGGTACAAAAGCATGTGCAGGTAAAGGTTGGTTGGCTTATTACTCACATTTGATGTGCTTGATGTGGTGAACTATATGTGCATGGAATAGGAGTAAAAGAAGTAACTAAGAGAAACCACGGGGTTATAATGTGTGGCTACATGAGTCATGTAATGTTGCAATAGAACAAGGAAGAACCATGAGTTCTAGTAAAAAGTATAGATGGACCGAGTAATAAAGCATGCTAATAAATGTGGGGCCCAATATTTCTTCACATGAAATGTATTCATCTATTTTTTTGCTCCACCTTGTTCTTGTTTATTTTGTATTGCTATATATACACATATAAGTCGATTTATCCTTGTATAAAGTGTTGTTCTCTGAGTGTTGAAGTCTTCAACTAGTTATCTTGTACCTCCTTATATTCCTGAAACTTGAAAAAAAATAATGTTCTTGTGAGATATTTTTGTAGGACTACTTATTCTTTTCGTATTCTCTTGATTTAATTCATATTCAATTAATATTATTTTCTTGAATTTGTTTGTTACTGTAAATTTATACTTATCAATTTGCAACTTTTAATTTTTTTTTTTCTGAACTAGTCATGCAAATAAATCTCCATTAAAAATATTTTCAAAATGTTATGCAAATGGATAATCCATTTAATAGAGAAACATACAATCAAGATGTAGATGATGAGATGAAATTTATAAAAAGAATGGCACTTAAAAATTATCTACATTGTTATCTAAGACAAAATGCTATTTAATAAATGGTTGTATTGGGTTAAAGAAGAACTAGCTATTACCAAGAGATACGAATAAAAGTTAGTGGTCAAAGGGTATTCACATATTAATATTTTAAAATTATATTTTATAAATGTTTTTAGGCTCATAATCTTTTTATAAATGTTTGATGTTGATTTCTCAGTTGTTTCTATTAAATTTGAGCATTCTAAAATTTATTTTATTCATCTACATAAAGTCACATTTTTTTTTTATGATTCTATTGATCTAGTCATTTTTGTATATTTTCCACTCATAAAAAATTTGTAAATCATTCTAAAATTATTTTTAAACTTGTCAACTAATTCCGATCCTTTTTAGCTCACCCGTTCCTTTTGAATTGTTAAATCTTGATATTTTACATTTACGTGATAAGATGATTGTAGTTGTTTTTATCCATTTGAGCTCTAAAAAAAATTATAAAATAAAAATATTCTTACATATTTGGGTTTCTAATTTTTTTTTCTTCAACCTATACTCATTTAGTTTTTTCATCATTTATTTTACCTGCTTGTGGAATATTTTGTTTCTATAGATTATTGGTTTTTGTTGTTTTTGCTCATTTTCTATCTGTCAAGTTTCTAACTAATTATAATAACCAATATTTTTATATATTTATATTCATAAAATTAATTCTCACATTCCCATAATTTTCCTTGATTTTTAGAGTTAGTTTTCTATTTTTTCAATAAATACCTATTTTTAGATTTTTGTTACAATATAATTTATTAACTTAGGTGTAATCAACCTCTTAACTATCTCTTTTGATACTAAATAACCCATAGCTATAATTTAATTAGAATTAACTCCTAGTTGACTTATTCAACCAAACTCTTGTTTAAGAGTAAAATAATAGTGCCCTTTTGTCCTTTAACCACTTACTCAGTTAATCACTCCTCAATCAAGTGTTTAGCAAGAAAATCAAGCCAACCTCTGCCCCTCTATTTTGCATCAGAATTTTGCACCAACATACACCACTCAGGCAACCTCCTTCTCATTTCATGCAAACCACAAAAATATCACAAGTGCAATTCTTATTCTCCCCTTCTCTACATAACTCTTGCAGCAACTATTGTGTCCTCTTTTCTTCATTTTTTTAGTTTTCCTTTTTCATTATACCCCAAAAATTGTCTTGAAATATTGAATCATAAATTGACCTAGTGTAATGAACAATATATGATCTAACCAATTTGACTGCAACTTGATTGAAAATTACTTTTATTCAAAAAATTGACTGATATAATCTTAGTATGACCAATTTCAATCCCCGTTTAGCCGATACTACCAATTCAGCTATTTCCCATTACCTTAAATTTATTTTTCCTCATGATTTAAAGATTGAAATTTAGGTTGTAACAAATAAAATCAGTTTCCCCAATGTTACCTAGTTTTTTACGGTCAATATATAGATTTTAAAATCAATTTTTTTTTACTAACATACCTTTTGATACCCAATTGGAATAGGTCATTCTAGTCTAATTTTTATTCACAACCCCTAATAACTCCCTATTTCATTCATTATTTTTATGCACCAAAAACTCACTAAGTGTTAGCTTATTTTGCTCCATTCTGCCACCTGTATTATTGCGTGTCTTTACTATTGTCCACCCATACCATGTCCAATTTCTATTTCTATTTTTTTTACCTTCGACCTCCCTGCATCTTGATCTTGAATTAGTGGTTGATCTTTTGGTGTTATAGTGGTGGTATGTGCTTATTTTATTACCTTCCTCCTCAGATCCTATGTTGCTATTGTTGTTCATTTCCCTTGTTAGCAGATTATCCATCTTACCTTTCTCTATTATTCTGATTCATTTGTTTTCCTCAATTCCACTACCTTAGCTTCTAAACACTAAAACTAAGTATAATATGATAAGGTTTTGTGAAAGGTGAAAGAAATTCAAGCAAAATTTGCCTTAAACTGCCCCCATTTTAATATCTTCCATATTTTTCCTCCTTTTTTTTCTTTCTATATTTTTGTATATAGCACTTGTTTAACTTATCTAATTTTTTATGTTGATAAAGGTGATCAAAGCTTAGGTGAAGGGAGTGGACTTTCTTAGGAGTATTTTTCTTGTTTCTTGAAAATTTGCTTATACGTAATATGATAACTCTTTAGATATACTATTTATATGTTATTTGTTGTGTTAAATTAATAAAATGAATGTATTAATTTTCTATTTTGGAATTAGGTTTAAGATGATGAGCATGTTCTAAACATGAATCAAACTTATATGATTTTATGTGAACATGATCATGTGTTTACTTCATGTTTGAGTAGAAAATGACAAGGATTTTCTTGTGTATATTTGGCTCTATGATTTCGTTTGGGTTGTTTTGGTTCGTAATTTTCACTAAGAATTTTTATATGTGTGTTATAATATGTTAGCATTTAATCTTGATTCTCATAATTTTTGGTGGGAAAATGGCTAAGTTAGCATAGTGTGTATTTTTAGCCTCTATCATTCATGTGAACTTTGTTGGTTTTAATTTCATGTGAGCATGTTGACATATACATTTTATGGTGTTAAAGCTTATGTGTTATTTTGATATTATTTAGAGTTGGGGGAAGTCAAAATGACTTTTATAAGTTTTAAAGTGATTTTATATGAATAAGGGCATTTTGGTCATTAAGTTTAAATTATGGAAATTAAGGTTTTAAAATGAGTTTTTTTTTGTAATAAGATGATTTAAGTCTAATAAGTGAAATGTTGACCTTGTAAATCAAACAATGTCATTGTGCTTGTTTTGATGATAACAAACGGGTTTAGAGAACTACTGTGTTTGCTTAAGTGTGCATGTACTATGACCGACAAATAAAGAGACCAAAACACACGAACCTAAATTATTTCTCAAAGTACAAACTAAAAAGAGCAAGCAAGTTTTAAATAATTAGAGAATACCATATGAAGACTACCAATATTTAAGGTTTAAGGTTTATATTTCTCAATCTTAGGTTTTCTTGTAAAGAGTTAAGTTTAACAATTTCACCTTTTGATTTAAACACTTTAAAAAGTTTTTAAACACTTGACTATAATTTAATTTATGTGAATTCATGGTTTATCTTGATTTATAAATCTTTTCAAGTGTTTTAGATTTTGTTGTTTGGTTCTAGTTAGAACCATTCAATAGGTCTCAAGATCAATTAGCTGGTTTGTTTTAAACCAAGGGTATTAAATGTGTAAAACTCGAAAGGATCAAAAGGAGTAGAAAACCAACTGACTAGTTAGCGAACCAATTAACTAGTTTAACAACCAACCAATGTGGTTTTCTCTTATAGAAACTCATTTGTATTTATTTAAACACATTAATTGATTTCATTAAACCTATTGAATGATTTGGGAACCGATGGACTGGTTTAACCAACTAATCTATGGGTTTTCCCCTATAGAAATCCATTCATCTTTGTTTAAACATATCAACTTATTTCATCAAGCATATTGACTGGTTTCACCAACCAATTTATGGGTTTTTCTCTTACAGAAACCCATTTGTCTCTATTTAAACACATCCATTGGTTTGAGTAAATTGATCCACTAGTTTGAGTAAATTGATCAACTAGAATGAGACATTGATTGGTTTACTAAACCATGGTATTGTTCGAATTTTTTCATAGGACCAACTATGTACAACATAAAACCGATAGATCAATTTCATCAAAATGATCAGTTGATTTGTATAGCAGTAACTTTCTCTCAACTCAAGTATGAACATATTTAGTCGCCCGGTTTGAACAACCGATTAACTAGTTGTATAACTGATCAACTTCTGAATATTAAATGTTGATTTTCTAACCATTGGGCAATATAAATTTTGGACCATTTGTGTCCAACGGTTATTCGTAGAGGGTGAACCTTATGAAGAAGCTCCCTCTACATTTATTATAACAACTTTTCATCTACATTTACTATGCAATTAATCATCTACTTTCTCAATCATTCAATTGCTTATTCAAACTCTCTTAAACTTTCAAATCTTGAGTTTTTATTTAAAAGTGTACATTAATTGCTTCTTTTAGAAAGAGTTTCTTTACAATTGAAATATATTATATTACTTCTAGCTAGATTATATCACATCCAAATTTTTACACTTTTATATCTTTATTTTTGGTGAGAAAAAATTATAATCACAACCACCTTACAAAGTTCATTACAAATGAGTTCATAAGTGTTTGCCTATCATTATTGAGAGATTATTATTGAGAGTCTAGATAAGGTAAATAGATCAAGTTGTAAATAATTTATTAGAGGGTCATTGAGATTTTAAGGCTCATAAACTTGGAAAAAATATACCATCAATAAAAACATGTCACTTTTTTTAAAATTTAGAAGGGAGAACCTTTTAGTAGTTGATATAGAAAGTACTCTTGAACCACTACAAGTTGTGTGTACATATTTATTTTTGATTTCCATTCCCAAAAATCATATTCACCCCTTCTAAGGTTATTTTAATTGATATCAAAGCATGGGTATCTTGCAAAGGATTCAACAATGCGAGGTAAAAAAGATCTATGATCGAAATTGATTCGATTGGTTTAAATGAAGGAATATCTACCAGAAAACCATCATTATTTAATAGTGAAAAGTTTGTCTATTGTAAGAACAATTCATCAAATCACTAGACTATGGCATGTGGCCAATAGTCACAAAAAAGCCAAACAAAATTATAAAAGAGGTCCATGGTGAACAAGTTAAAAAAAACGAGGGATGAGGTTACAGATACAGAGAAGAGAAAGCCCACTCTCAACGATAAAGCCATCATGATAATTCAATGTGGTCTTGGTGAAAGAGATTGCCACCACATCAAGTAGTGCTCCACCGTGAAGAAGATATGTTATAAGCTCATAGTCACTCATGAAGGGATAAAGTAATTAAAAGATTAAAGAATCACTCTTCACACTAGAGAGTATGAACTCTTTAGTATGAAGCAAGTTGAAAGCATTAACAACTTAAATAACTGCTACACTTCAGTTTTCAACAACTTCAAGGCCTTGGGGAAGAAAATCACTAAAATTAATAAATGAGCAAGATCTTGCAAGGTATTACAAAGGAGTGGAGTCCCAAGGTCACCACCACTGTAGAGGCTAGAGATTTGATGAAGATGAAAACTAGTTGAGAATATCATATTTCATCAATACAATCTGGAAGAAGGATTGGATGAAAGAAAGAAGAAGAATCTAGTTATAAAATCTTCCACTTCCTTTAGACAATATAAATTGGTTGAAGACATAGAAAGGGAAGAGGAGGAAGGTGAAGAGGAATCTCCCATGGATTACGAGAAAGTGGACTTTATAATTACTCAATTTAAGAGGTTCCTCTGATCAAGAGGAAAAATAAATGGAAGACCAAGAAGGCCATCTTCAAGTAACACAAGGAGGCCTATAAAAGTCAATAAGGATGATAAGATTAAATTCCACAATTGATGAAAATTTGATGTGAGATTATAACTAGTATTTGTATATGTATTATAGCATGGAATTTTGTATACATATGTTTGGAAGAGTTTAGATCCAAACAAAATACAAGGAAGAAAATAAGGATGGGAAATTTTATTTAACATGACCTATGTTTATTGGGGCTCCTTGGTTTTTCATTATTTAGAAAAAGTTGAGAGTTTTATAATAATAAAAATATGCCCCTCCCCTATATTTATTAACATAGACTGTATTTTTTTTCTACCGTTTGCTTGTGTCAGTTACATATTCCTATAAACAGATTGTATACGAATCCCTAGTGATGTGTGGTATATCATCGAGCTTGTCTAAACCCTCTCTTCTAGTTTTCTCTTGTGTTTATAAGAGAATTTTATATTGAGTGATGTTGTGAAGATTTTTTTGACTCTCTTTATAGTCCCTAATGCTTTGTGAAATAAAGATTATCATTGTTTCCCTAATTATTATTGTGTTATGATTGTTCTATCAATGAGATCTTGGAATTTTTTGATTGCTTGTTAGATAAGGACTTGGGCATTCACAACTGGTATTTTTTCCCCAACAATTGGTATTATAGCTTTGGGTATATGATCGATCTACATCGAGATGACATTTACAAGATTTTAGATTGAGAGATTTGATTGTTCTATCTATTTTGGGTTCTAGAAATTGAAGATGAAGGTGATCCTTGTTTAGAAGGGATTGAAGAAGGTATAATGCGGGAAAGTGGAGAAGTAGGAAACAATGTTTGATGAGGAGTTTGGGGACATTGATTTGAAGACCCTATCCACCATAAATTTTCTTGTCAAATGAGGTATTATGGGAAGTATCCAAAGAGACAAATGTTAACATCTTGTGGTTGAAGCTAGAATCCTTATATATGAAGAGATATGTGACTAATCATTTATTGTTGAAAAGTCAGATTTGCGATCTAAAATTAGGTGAAGTTTTGTCCTCGAAATATCATCTTGATGAATTTGATTCTATAATAATGGATCTATAGAATATATACGTCAAATTAGATGATGAGGATCTGGTTATTATGTTGTTGTGTTCTTTGTATGTTGCTTATAAATAATTTTGTGAGACGGTATTGTATGGGAATGGTGAATTAATTTTTGTAGATGTAAAAAATGCCTTCCTATAAAGTGAATTGATTGAGAATAAATTGATTAGAGGATTTATAGCTGACTCACGTGGTGAGGGCTTGTATTAAAGGGTTTGGCGAAAAAGAGAAGTCTAAATTGAGGAAGGACGTGTTCAAGCTTTTTTTTCTTCCATGGTTTTATAATAAATGCCATATTAGAAAATATTCCCTTTATAGAAAAATGACAGATACTGTTTATGGTGTATCTAATGAGGGTAAGACCGCCATAGCTAAGGGTGATGGTGATGGTGATGTGCTAACTACTATAGATGGACATACCAGATTAGCCTATAGTTGGATTCTAGGAGGTCCTACCATGTTTCTTCCAATACAAGCTGGTTCAAAAATTATGACTTTGTTCTAAGTGAAGTTGTTGTCTTATGAAATGGTGCTTCGTGTAGAGTTATTGGGATTGAGATTGTGAGGGTTAGGACTAATGATGGTGTGGTCAGGATTGTCTGGTGTTTGCTTTTTATTGCTCATGTTTTGATCATGTATGTGGTGAGTCCCTTGAAGATACCTTAGTTAGGTGTGGTGCTGATTCTTATGTACTTGTTGTGTACGATATCAACTTTTATGGAGTATGTGTTGTGAAATATTCTATTAACAAGTTACTCTGATCTTGGTTGTGGTCTTGAGGATCAGAGGTGCAATAGTATATTAGTGTTGTGCCTTATAGCTTCTAAGGTTGTGTGTGTTGATTTTAATTGGAGCTAATAATGCCATTTGACTTAGAATATTAGTTAGTGAGGCTGGGATGATATGAAGATTTTCCTCTAATGTTGATATAGTGTGTGTGATAATGGAGTCATTGCTTGCTCATATTTATTTGCCATAAAGGATTCTTTCAGCTTAGGTATTAATGATAATTTTTTTATTCTTTGTTTGCTGTTACAAATATTACATCAGGGTGGAGGTTATGAGATCATGAATAGTATTTGTATGTATATTCTAGCATGGATTGTTGTGTGTATATGTTTGGAGGAGTTCATAGCCAAACAAAAGCTAAGGAAGAAAACATGATTGACTCATGTTAGTTGACATAACCCATGTTTATTGGGGATCTTGGTTTTGCATTATTTAACAAAAGTTGAGACCGTGTTTTCTCTATTTTATACTATTCTCTTGTATCTCTTACATACTTCTATAAATAGATTGTGCATGAAACTCTAGCGATGTATAGTATGCCTTCGAGTCTGTCTAAACCCTCCACTTTAGTATTATCTTGTATTTCTAAAAGAATTGTGTATTGAATGATATTGTCAGGATTTTTTTATTCTCCTTGTAGGAACTAGTACTATATAGCATAAATATCATTTTTTTTATCCAATTGTTATTGTGTCATGATTACTCTCTTAATTAAATCTTAAAATTTTCCAATTGCTTGTTAGATTAGGTTTTGGGTGTTCACATCTGATGATTTTTTCCCAAAAGTTGGGCATGTCATTCGAGATTTCTATGAGTTTAGTAACAAAATAGCTAAAAAAATTGTAAGAAACAAGGGAAGTAAATCTCAAAGAAGGCTATGGCCGCCTTCTATGAAACTAAAGGTGAAACCTCCAATGATGAGGAAGAAGTTGGCAACCTCTGTCTCGTAGCTCTAGGATAGGAATCATCAACCTATACCTCCTTTGTGATCTTTGATGATGATGATAAAGATGAGGTACAATCAAATTCTCTCTACTCCTATGGTGATTTGTTGTGTGTCTTACATGATTCTTTAAATGACAATGACAGATTAACTAAGGAAAGAAACAATATGGAAAAATTGCTTGATTACTTAAATGAACAACTCACTTTTATGTTAAATGAAACGTTCTCTTTTAATATCACATGCTTCATGTAACATTTGAGATAACTAAGAAGGATACTAAATTTGATTCATAAAAGGAGTTTATTAGTTGTAACTACAAGGTTAAGATTGATCAACTTCAATTCAAAATTGTTGATCTACAAGGTAAATATGATAAATTTGTAAAGAGATCATATAATTTCACCAAGGGTAAAGAAGGATTAAACTTGTTTCTAGGAGCTCAACGGTATTGAAAGGATCGTGAAAGTTTAGGATATGGTAACAAAAGGTAATAAAATGCCAAACACTAAATATTTTGTTTTTTGTCAAAGCCTCCAAGGCTCATCAAGTGTACGTTTCTCCTAACTCTAATGATTATATTTTATGCGGGGAAAATGGGCATTCCTCTTCAATGTGTAGGCATGTCAATAATGCAAAATCTACCTCGACTCATAAAAGGAAAATATTGTGTGATAAATGTGGTAGAGCAGGTCATGTTGCTTCATCTTTTGGTTTTACTAAAAATGTCAAAGTTGTTCCAAAATTCAAGCAGGTGTGGGTACCTATGGGAACCTTCCCACAATAATTGAACACTAACCTATTAAGGACTCATTGAAAGGGTGCCTAAACTAGGACATTTTTGCTTTTAGGTATGCTTCAAAGCTAAAAGAAGGAGCCACAAATGGTTTCTAGATGGTGGATGCTCAAGGCATATGAAGGGTGATCAAACCATGTTCTCCAACCTAACTCCATATGATGGTGGTAGCGTAATAGTTGGAGACAACTCAAAAGGAAATATCATTGATGTTGGTAGCATTAGTATTGATAACTCTAAACCCATCATAAATTATATGTATTTGGTCGGTGGCTTTAAGCACAACTTGATTAACATTAATCAATTATGTGTTAAAGGTTTTTTGGTTAATTTTTCTCATTCACATGACATGATTTCAAATGGAGTAGAAAAATCCATTATATTTGTATCCCCATGCATTAGAAAAGTATACATGCTTGATATGAAATCAATTAAATTGCATAATGCATGTTTGAGTGCAATTGATAATGATGCATGGATGTGGTATAAGCACGTTGCACATGGTAGCATGGGTTTGTTAAACAAACTTTCTAGAAAAGACCTAGGGTGTGGTGTTCCAAAGTTGAATTTTGCAAAAAATTGATTATGTGATGCATGCCAACAAGGAAAAAAATAGGCTTTAATTTAAACCCAAAAATGTTGTGACCACATCTCAACCACTTGAGTTGTTGCACATTGATTTATTCAGGGCTACTAGGATCCGTAACATGGGTGGTTGTAGATATACGATGGTTATTGTGGATGATTACTCACGTTATACACGGGCATTATTTCTTTATGCTAAAGATGATGCTTTTAACACTTTTCTTTTGCTTGCTAAGAGAATCCAAGTAGAAAAGGGAACAACGATCTATGCTATAAGGAGTGATCATAACAAGTAGTTTGAGAATGACATCATTCATAACTTCTCAGCACCAATGACACCACACAAAAATAGTGTGATGTAAATGAATATTAGAACCTTGGAGGAGGTTGAAAGATCCATAATATGTGACTCTAAGCTTCCAAAGTATTTTTATGAAAAATTCGTTGCCACCACAAACTACATACATCCATGCCATCTTGAAAAAACTCTGTATGATCTTGACAAAGGTAATAAACCAAATGTGGGATATTTCTACACATTTGGTTGCAAATGCTTTATCCTTAAAAATGGAAAATAATTTAGGTAATTTTAACTCTAAAGTAGATGAATGTATCTTTATTAGCTACTCTTTATATATTAGGGCTTACCAAATCTTTAACAATTTTTCAATGTTGGTTGAAAAATCCGTACATGTTGCTTTTGATGAGTATTCTTCAAGTGTGTAGAGTAACCAAGATTAAAAATTAGGTCCCTCCATACAACTTTATAGCTTATTGGAAAATTATGAAGAGAAAAACCAAGAAGAAGAAGAAAAGTATGAAGACCCTCAAATTAATGGTGGATAGTGGATATTTAAAAGGATTGATAAGACTGCCTATATCAACAAGGTATGCATTATTTTTGGGAAATGTATCATTAACGAACTCCATAGTTAAGCATACTTGACTTGGAGAAATTTAAGGACGGATAGCTTCCTAGAAAGTTTCATGAAATGCATGTGAGTTGATAAAAAAACATACACACTTAAAAAGACTCATATTGATTTGTGGGGTTAGTCATTGATCTCGTGTATGTATGTTAGGGTGTTACAATGACTAGTGTATGTATGTGTAGTATTTCTCTCGTCATATAATCTTATATGCTATACATGCTTTAATCTATGAATGTGATTGAATCATATATTATTACATGCTTTATTTTACTTATACCATGGTTTATGTGCAACATGTTATATCTTTTAAATTAATTATATTACTCTATACATTAGTAATGCCATGTCTTTTTTATGGAGTAGATGTCACCTTGTTTCACATGTGCTATTGATATTAATGTTGTAATTAAATTCCTATGGAAGTGAGATATTTTGGGTTGTCGGCGTAGTGTCATAGTTATTCAGGCTCTGTTCTTAAACTTTTATTAATATTATAGTATACATAAAAATATCTCATGTCTCTTATACTTTATCCCTTATAATTTGTAATCTTGTAACTTGAGATCGAGTATTTGACACATTTGATATCTAACTATGAGTTGCTTAATTTAGCATTGTACTCGACATAAATTGGATATAGGGAGTACCTTTTATATTTGATGTGACGATAATAGACATTATTTTGTTATTATGCTTCCATAAAATAAAAATTTTAGGCAATACATTTTGGAATGTTATAGATATAGACCGAATATTGGATATAATAAAGACCATATATCAAATAATATTTATATATATGTTCATATGAGTATCTTATTTATCTAAAAAAGTAGATAGGATATTATATTATAATATTAGAAAATTTCAAATCGCAAAAGTAAATAAATTTTTAAAAACTTAATGCTATAAAAATATAATATTATATTGTTGAAATAATTAACAAAATATTTAATATTTTCCTTGATGGAATAATTTTGTAAAAAATTAGAGCGGATTAGATATCATCATATCATAAATATCATATTAAAATTTTCAAATTTGGATTCCATCTTTATGCAAAACCTTAATTAACTCTCGTTATCAAAAGGTGTATACTCATTAGTGCCTCCCTTCATATCCTAAACAACAATAATCCATGAAAGGAAAAATAAGCGTATATTACACTGCAACCCACCAAACAAACTCAAGAGCTTGAATGGGTAAATAAGGCCTCTTTATTTGATATTACCTCTGAGAATTATTTTAGTAAATAATTTTTTATTAAAAATAAATGTTAAGTTTGATTTTTAATGCAAAAGTTAGACTGCTTTTCTTAAGTTATCCATAATTATTAAAAGCTCTACAATATACTTTTTTTAATGGTATATATTTAATTAGGGTGTGTTTGAAAATTTTTATACTTTTTTAATATATTAGCAAAATCCTAAAATAATATTTATTTTAAAACAGAGATAATATTTCAAATCACTACAAGGGAAGATGAAGTTGATGAAGTGTGTGTTGATTACCCATATTATTTATTGATTTCAAATGATGCAAAAAAAAATCATATAAGTTTTTAAAACTATCCATATTTTTTAACAAGTTATTATATTTTGAAATATATACCCAAAAAGTCAATATACAACACTTTAAATTAAAATTCATATAAGATACTAATTTACCAAATACTTCCTCCATTTCATAATAAAATATCTATAGCTTTTTAATATGCATATTAAGAATTAATTAATTTTAAAACTTTGGCATCTTAGTTTACAAATATATCCTTATATTAATTATATATATATTCTAATTAATATCCTAAATAAATTAATAATTACCAATAAAAATAGAGGAACAAAAAGGTGATAAAATTTTTCATGCTTTGTACTTTTTATTTTTATTTTTATAAATGACCTCATTATATAAAATAAATTTAGAAAAATTAAAGGTTCTAAGTAATGCCTAAGGTGCGCGTGTAATAAATTAGTGACACCAAATTTGGTAAGTTGAAATATCACGCGCGATAGCTGCAAGTGTTACTTGACAGTTGACAAGATGACATCAACGGCGAAAAGTCCTTACACGTATACCGATACCTACGAATCTACGATCTCCAAGTGTAAGTTGACACTTGACAGTCCGCAAATTTAGCCAATAAATTGGATTACTCTAACTTTCATGTCAGATAATTGGGCTGTTCAAGCCCGCGCTGGGTGGGTCTCACAGATATCCAAACCTGACAGGTTTGGAATCCGAACCTTGGATTTGAATTTTTCGAACGTTAGTATTATGTTTGCCTCTCATGGACGAATTTAACCCTCTGCCGATCTCTACCTAATGTTTTGGAAATAAACCAGTAGAGTGGTTTATTTTATTGAGGAGTAACGTCTCTTTAAGGAAGAAGCGCAGGCACTCTTAGTAATATAAGTTTTAAAAGTGTAGTGCTAACTAATTTGGGTAACAACATGCGAGATGATATTTTATTTAATAGTAAAGATTAATTTTTAGATATCAGAGATTTTAAATTTAAATTTTCTTTCCTTCTCTTTTAATATCATAGTTGTCACTAATATAATAATTTGTATTTGTGTTCATGGACCTCCTTATTAATCTAAACATTATTAATCAAATGAAAAATTGAAGATAAGATTCTTTTTATATTTGCCTATTTATTTGTGTTGTTGGATATTAACTATTTTTTTTTTGCTTTATAAATATTTTTATTCACTACAAAAACAAATATGCATAAAAAACTACCCATAGTTTGACAAAAATATAAATTATCCCTTTTAATTGTAAATATTATTTTAAACCACCTTTAAAATTGAGAATTTTTTAAAAAGTTAAGCAAACCACTTATAGTCGCACAAGAAAGACTAAAAAAGCTAGTAATCACAACTACTTATTCTTATCAAATTATCTTCACGAACCCTTATATTACCTATCCCAATATAAAAAAACATACATTATTTAATAAATATTTTTATATCGTCGAGGTTTGAAATAACTTTTACAATTTAGGAGGCGAAAGATATGTTACATGCCAGTATATAACCTCCAATCAAATTCTATAATAAGTGATGAGCCAAAATCCAGCCAAGCTAACTTAAACATACGCCTTACAGTTAATTTAAATAGACAACACATCAAAAAGCAGAGAGCCTATAACTATAACACAGTGGTTGTTCAAACAGTATGGACTTTGCTTGCAAGAAAGGCAAAATATAAAGAAGTCAAAGAGCGGGCCACGGGATGTTTGTGACATTTCATTGTCTGTTAATTTATTTATCCTAGTAATAAAATGACGTAATTAATGATGAATGGTTCGGTAAATGGTAACCGTTTCAACAAACTTACTCAATTGTGGAAAATGATGCACTACCCGACGAGCGGCCGGTTCAGATTCTTCGGAGTAAAAGTACCATTTTTTTTTCAATATTTTGTTTGTTCTTCTATTAGCTAGTTTTTTTTAAAGTCATTTTAGTAATAAAAATATTTATTAATAAAATTTTATTAATAGATTAATAAAATTAGCCTTAATATTATACCTATACTTTTTATTAGAAATATCAATTAATACATAGATAATGAAAGGCAAAAAATAATAGTAAGCGTCAAAGTCATATATTAACTTTTCTAAAATAATTTTATTCCCAATTTGACCTTTATTATTATTATTTTCATATTTTGATTGTTCTTCTGTTAGCTAGTTTTTTTAAATGTCATTTTAGTAATAAAAATATTAATTAAGATATTAATAAAATTAACCTTAATATTATACATATACTTTTTATTAGAAAATGATATATCAATTAATACATATATAATGAAAGACAAAAAATAATTGTAAGTGTCAAAGTCATATATTAACTTTTCTAAAATAATTTTTTTTAAAAACAAATGATGAAGGTTAAAATGACTTTCTTTTAAGGGATAGAGTATTTTCTTCTTCATTTTTATTTTTCGTAGGTCAAGTTTAGATTGAGTTACAGTGGACCATGTCATTTTTAATTCAGTTATCTAAATAGTATCAGATTAATTTATCTGGTCATATTCGAGCTAAGCTAATTTAAGGTCGGGTTGGATTTGGATTATTTTTGGTTAACTTGTCAAGTTGGTTTGAGTTTTGGCCGAGGTACCTCATGTTTAAGTTAACTTGATCGGTTATGTTGGGGTTAACTTGACAGATCGAATCTTTTCAATTTTGATAGGTTAGATTAAGATTGGGTTCAGATCGAACTAATTTTAGATATGATCACTATAGATTTTAGTCAGACTAGATATTTATCAACAAAATTAATACATCACATTAACTTTGCAAGCAAACATTAACTTTAGTTTCATGTAAGAAAGTAGCTAAAAATATGTTATTAACCGTTACTTATTTATTATTATAAAATTTTAATATTAATTTTTTTTACGCAAAAAAGTCGATAAAATTAAAATTTTGTTGTTGAATAAGTATGTTCATAGTTAAAGTAAAAAAGAGTAAAATTTATACAATAATATATTTTTAAAAGTTTTAAATAAATAATAAGACATGTGTAAATTATTATTATTATTATCATATATGATTAATATTAAATTTAATCTTATCGAATCACATTAGTGTCGGATTACGGATTAAGTTTTGGTCATATTAGGGTCGAGCTCAATCAATAATATTGGTGTAAGTTTAGAATTGAGTTAACTTGATAAAAATTTTGGATTACATTGGATCGAATAAACTCTTTAAAGTTCTACACAGAAACCGTTATAAACCTTCCGGATATTAGAATATGCATTGATCCAGCAGTTGTTGCTAACTATATATAAACCGTAGTTAAATAGCTCAAGTGATTGGCTTTCTCAAATTTGGTTCATTAGTTTGTAGTTTAAGGATTGAATAGTACACTATTTGCAGGTGCAAGTCTTGATCACATCAATTCATCGTTAATCAAGATTAGGTTCAAAAATAATTTGGAGCCACACACTTATCACTACATCCTATTATCAACATTTAATTATTATAACGCACTCTTCAATTAATATACGCCTTTGTTAGTGAGGTTTGTACAGCATGAAGGTATTGGTTGTTAGAGCCTCTTAACTTAGAAGTACGGAATTCAAAGCTAATTTCAAGCAACCAATCTAGTAGAGCGAAGATTTTTTTAGAAATGTTCACCTGCCTTACTGCTTATTTAATCTTTTGCGTCCATTTGTATAGGGTTCTAATTATTTACGTAAGACGTTCCATTCTTACATATTTTACGTAATAATAATGATGAAAATTATGTGGTACCTCATGCCCTTGTCAAGTACCGTAGTGGAAGAATCTAAAATTTTGATTGTTCATTTTTTATCCTGCCTCTTAAATAATTAAGTAAAATTTTAGCTAACTTAGAGTTATAAATATGTAACAGAGTCTTTAACTAAAAATAATGAATAAAAATATTTTTGTATTATCATTTTTTTTAAAAAAAAAATTATAAAATCCTGCATACATCGACAATTTTTTTTTTATCCGTTTAGTTTTTGTCACTAGCTCATCCGATTTCTACAAGATTCAATCGATTTTATACAAGAATTAATGCAAGAATCAATAGGCCGGATAGTCTATTGAAATAAATTTGTTTATTCTGTTTGCTTAGATCTACTTTTATTCGATAAAGTTATTTATACATAATTTCCCTAATTGTCTAATGAATGAAGTTATTTAAAAGAATATTTGATACTTAAGAGCCATCAACTAAGGCTCACGACTTCTGTGCCTGTTGTTTAGTTGCAAAGCACTACATATTCGTCCAATTATGAAGTGGGCCCACACATAAACACACACATCAAAAACAACTTCCCATTATATCGAGTTCACTTTCCCAAAATATCATCGGCGTTGAGAGAGAATTTTATAAAATAAGCCCCATTCAAACCATCCAAAATTTATTGGGTAAAAAATGGTTCTAAAAGTAATGGCATCCCTCAAAACCCCACTATACTACCAAACAGTGTTTGAGATTATCACAAATGTTAAAGTAAAACATTTCTATCATTTAGATGTACATTCTAACCTAGCTTATTCTACCTTCAAAATTCTAGGTATCATAGCTTCTTGAAAATAGGTAGATGACATCAACGATAACTGTTATTTTTAGAATAATTTAAAGATGTACCATTTGATGAAGTCCCATTCAATTATTAGGAGTACCAACATACATAAATCCTTTTTGTTCGGTATAACGTACCTAATATATTTCAAGGTTGTATTAAGAGCCTTATAACTTATCACCACTATAGGAATCCCTTATTCAATTTTAGAATTTCTTTTAGCATAAAAAACAACACAACTCCATGGAGTCCTAGACTTGGTAATGAGGCCTTTGGATTCTAAATCTTTAATTTCTTTCCTACAATGTTGTCCTAAATTAGAGTTGATGCATATGAGACAAACTGTAGTGCGAATTTGTTTCTAACTAAAATCATCTTCATAAGGAAGATTGATAATAAAATATTTTCTAGACCAAAAGGCATTTGAAATATCATAACAAAATTTCTTTTGGAATAGATTTCAAAGAGTAGAAATTTTAGACTTTATTTCTTGAATTTTTTAGGCTTCTTCAATTCTTTACAAAGATATAAACTTATTGAGATCATTGAGGTGGAAGACTTTTCTTTGTATAACTATGTTAATGATTTTTGTATGTATGGAGCAAGCCTTGATGAGGCTAAGATTTCTAATTCTAGGTTTACTAGGAATGGGAATACAATGTTTTTATTATTGGATCTAAAAGAAATAGAGACATTGTTAATTTTTTTATGAGGTAATAAGGTTTATGAAAGGAGTTCCTAAGAAGACACAATGATGTATATAGTCAACTAAGATGTACTAAGTCTTAATAGGGACAATAAAAGTTATTAAGAAGGCTTCAATTTTGTATTTAACTTGGAATTTAGACCTGTTAATAGCTGAAAGTCTGGCTAGAATTTTTTTCATGAAAGTTTTTGGGAATAAAGATAGTCTTAATGCAGTTTAAATATGCACCAGTATTTACAAAATGCAATGGTATCAATTTTGAAATCTTTTGAGAATCTTAGGGTTATATTTATGATATATTTTATCAACATAATCTCCCTCAAAATAAAGAGGAAATGAGGAGGAATATGCTTAAGATTTTCTATAGTATTAGGAGGGGGTTTCGTAGTACATTATCATCTAACTCAAGAGAATCAATTTTCAAAAGAAAGATCTAGATTATATTTTAGTCCCTTTTTTGTTTTTCTTTTAGCTCCTTTAAGTTAGTCTTGACTTATATAATCACTTTTTGAAGATAAAAAATGGAAGGAAATTTATATTTCTCTCCCTTGTGTATGTTAAGAATGTGAGCTAGCTTATAAGTGTTAAAGGATGTACTTGGAAGGATTGAACTCTTAGGTTTTTTATGGTTATTAAGAGTGGTAAAATGCTTATAAATATATTTTTTCCCGAGTTGCAGATTACTAATGTGTTTGAATATCTCAAGGAGCCTTTCTTTCTATTCTAATAGGATATTGATAATGGTTCTAGAAGTATGTTAATTAGTTTCACAACTAGAATAATTCAATTCATATATTTTTAACCCTTCTTCTTTTTCTTCAATAGAAGAAGCATTAGCCTCCCCTCTCCAAATGTTTCAACTAAGAGATTAGAGATTTTACTTAATGTATCTTCATCTAATTATAGCACAATAAGTATCCTATCAAACATGAAGTATATTGTTGTGACCTTTCTTGTGACATTTGAAACATTTAATATCTTTGTAATTAGAAGAGGTATATGTCTTGTTGAAATTCCTAGAGGATTTGTTAGAAGGCTTATGCTTGTAATAGTAAGTATTATTTTGTCTTTTCTTATAGGATTTGTTAGTATTTCTATAATATTTATCTATACCCCTAGGTTTGGTTCTATAAGAACACTCTTGTGATTAAGATTTACTATGAATTGGGCCATATGGCTTACAAAAGAAGCCTTGTTTAAATTTTATTTCTTTTTATTTTTTAATTCATTTCTAGAGTGTGTAATCTTGATAGATTTTTAGACCATTTTATTGGGTCAAGATAGTAAGTTCACTAAAAGACAAATTGGAATACAAATTTACCAATATTTCAATAGTTTCATGAATCATATTGCAAGAATTTTCTCTCAAAAGAGGTGGTAGTCTAGAAAGAAAGTTATGTTTCTAGAAAAATTGGTTGGAATCTTCACTGATTATGAATCTTGTGAGGAAGGTGTGTTTGTATTGTTGGAAATCACTAAGTTTATAGTTGTAAACACTGTAAAGGAGTTCAACATTAGTATCTTTTAGATGTGAGGGATATTTTATAAAGTGTAGAGATGTGGATAAGATAAGAGTTACGACAATGTAAGAAATACAAGTGCTACTTTCATCAAGGATGGTATTTCCATTATCATTAGTTTTTACAACTTTGAGGATCTCCTTTCTCTATTGAGGGTAAAATAATAATCCCATCATCAATTGTTTTGGCCAAAAAAATCCTATAGTAAAAAATTTCGTAATAGCTTTGCCTTTAGAAACAATTCATGTTTTGTAAGTATTAGTAGCTATAGTCATTTGTTGAAGAATATTAAGAATGTTATATTATATTAATTTGTATTTATTATCATCATAGGAAGACGAGGCATTGTTGGTTTAAGGAACAAATTTGACCATATTAAGGTTAGAATTAGGAATTAGTTGTAAGGGATGAACATAAATAACTGTTTGTTTCTAATCTAGTTTGTTTACAGAAGGGTTGGACTCTTGGAATTTCTATAAGGTTTCAATAATATCATTATCACTAGTTGATATATTAAATTTAAAATTTAATATGGGATAAGAAATTTTGGAAACATTTTTCCTGAGGATTGTAATTGCTAATGCGTTCTTCCATGTTATTTTCTTCATACCTTAGACTTTTCTATGAATAGATTTCATAAATCCCATGTTATTATAATGTATGACTTTGATGCTAGATGAAGACATTTGATATGGTTTGAAGAAAGGATTACAGAGCTTGGGTTTATTATTGCTAGAATCAGTATCAGTGAAGGGTTGTTTTTGTAACAAATTCTCGATCCTATTGAGTTTTTTTTTCCTATAGTACTAAGATGAGTGTTAGTGAAATTATTCTAAAGGTCAATGTTTTTTATGTTTCTATCATTACCATTGCTATATTCCTTTAAATAGATAGCTTTAATGGTTCATTTTCTAGAGATGATGTAAATTCCATGCATAGGGGATGATTAATTAGATACTATCTTCTGATTTTTGAAAAAAAAAATTCTCCCATTAATAGAATATTTACGAGTAAAAAGAGTTGTATTTTTAAAGGTCAAATTTATGTTATTTTTTGAGGTACAAATTTCAAATTAGCCAAAAAATAAGATAAGTATTTTGTGGGTATGGATAGAGTTGTAGTAATCTTCTTGGATCCAGCTAATGAAATCTAAGATATTCATGAAGAACCATTTTCTCTTGTCAAAATTATGGTCAACATAAAATTAATTATAAAGAAGTCTTTTAAAATGGCATATTATTCTTAAATTTTAAAAAAGTTATGTTGTTGTCATATTCTTTTTTGTATAATTTTTAATTCTCCTTAAACATTTTCAATTGCCGCTAAAATGGTGAGACTAGAAGGTTCACTTTTAGGTTTTTTGGGTATGGAATATATGGGTTTTGGGTTATTAGAAGAGAGGTTAACGTTTCTCATATTAGAAAATATATTTGAAATATCAAAGGTGGAAGATATATGTTTTTGTTTTTGTTTTTATGGTAGACCTATGACATAGATGGGGGTTAATAAAGTTGTCTTAGGTATATAGTGTTAGAGGAGGAGGATTCATCATAAAAAATAGCTTTCTTAGTTGAGGATAGTTTAACAAATCCATCCCTAAATCAGTACATTTGTTTGATTTTAGTATTTGGCTGGGAAGGTTATTATAGGACATAATTGATTACTCCTTAGAAAACCCATTCTTCATAAAGGCTTTTATAATCCTATCTCATATGTTTTGAGATAATTACATTAGATTTGTAAATATCATCTTGAAGAAGGAAAGTTTCATATTTTTTTTACTATGGTATCTAGCTTTTGTAGCAAAGCAAAGCTTATAAATTTATAACAAAATATGTAAATGAGTGTAATGGGAATAGATCCATCTAGCCTTATAGTATTTATTATATTAGCATCATTTAAAGAAACTGAGAAGTTTGGATAACAATCAAAAGAAATTAGCCGAACATAAAGGATTGATTCATAATAACTCAGAAGAGAATATTCAAAATAAAAAAACCTTGTGACTCTAACGAAACCTAAGTGGTACTAAGATATGATTGATTCCTACTTGGATCAAGCCTATGTGAAGGTATTTGTAGCTTTTATATATGTGCTTCTCTAAAGATTTTTTTTAGAAAGAAAATGAATAGTCTTAAATGGTTTGGAAAGTTAAATGTCTCTTATTTTAGTTTTGATAATGAAGTCAAATTTAAAGGGATTAAAGGATGATTTATAAATATGAATTTTAGAAACTTTAGGAATTTCCTAGTTATTAATAAATTTTTTAAGATCTTCTATTATTAATTATTAAGAATTTATTACTTTCTTTGTATCTATAGAGGTGTTAGTACTAGAGCTAGTGGAAGTGAATCTATTAAAAATACTTTCCATTTTTGTAAAATTTTTCAAGATCCAATATAAATCTACCAATAATCCATTATACACCAATAGGATTAATTTCCTTTCATAACGGCACTTGTCACCCAAAACATTTCAGTGATAAGGAACACTTAGTAGATGTAGTGAAGTTGGAGACTTTTACAAATCTGGTGTAATCAATTTAATATACTTCACTTCTCCCCTAGGAACTGATACTAGTATATCCATTAGCAAAATTACGTCCCCTCTTCATCTTCTCAATGTTCGATATGAAATATAATATATGGTAGATTTAGATCTCAAATAACGATAGGTGTAAAGCTACCTTCACTATCCTTTTCGGCTAATATGAACAAAAGGTTATGCCATAATGGCATCTCTAAATTCCAAAAAATCATGAATACCATCTTCAATGAATATTCAAAAAATTTGCATAGCCTATATTGATGATTAACTCATCTTCTCAAAAACTATTGAAGAGAAATTCACTTGATATAGATGTCGTCATATCCTCACATCAATTCACTTGATATTAGTGATGGCATCAATAATCAACATTTTAAAAATTCATTTGGTTAGTTTTTGTTATGATATTTCAATATACGTTCAATCTTTTTTTCATGATTATTTCCTCATATATTGAATATCATTAATGTGGCTTTTCTACAAATATTAGGGTATGATAAATGTTTTCTTCCCATATGTACATAGATAACAACAATTTATCATAATTATTCATTATTGAAATAATTTTCCATCCCCTATTCTCCTAATAATAAAGTAGTTTCCTCTATATAATCTCCCTATCATTTGTTCACAAAAAGAACCATTGTAATTAGCTTACATGCATGCACGCATACATACATACATTTTGTCTTGATTTAATTAACATCAATATATCAGAATATATAATTATTATATCAAAGAACCTAATAACATAATATGTATGAGCTATAAGAGCACTTTTAGAAGATGATTAATATTTGGGGATCATTGCACTTTCCAAAACTAGAAGGCACTTTTTGTCTCATTTTTTTAATCCTTAATCATTCTTATCTCCATAATAATAATTCCTAATATAACAATTTCATATTACATATAATCAAATCTATGGTCTACAACACTCAACCAAAATATTTTCCTAATCAATTATATTATTTGTTAATGGGAATTTTTATTATTAAAATAAATTATGTTATTATTATTTGTATTTGTTATATTTTAATAATGTTATTATTATTATTATTATTATTATTATTATTATTATTATTATTATTATTATTATTATTATTATTATTAGTTGTTATACTTTAATAAAATAGATTATTTATAAACTTATTGTTTTTTTATTATTTTTACACATATTAACATACTTCTTTCATTTTAATTATTAATGATATTAATTATTTTCTTAATAAATTTCACAACAATATTAATATTTGTATTTAATATTATATTTAAATGAATAAATGATAAATTCATATATTTTTATTTTATTTTAAGATAATATTTTACTTAAATATCTTTGTAAATTTTGAATGAATTAAAATTCCTAAAATATTCTTAACAAATATTTTGTAGGAAATGTTTTACATTACATCCCTATTTTTCATCAATAACTAATATTTTATCCTATAAAAGGACACATCTACTAACTATCATATATTCAAACTTTTTTCTACATTAATTTTTTTAACACAAATGCCATATATGTCTTCATATTCCTCAAATGAAAATGTAACAAATATGCAACAATTCATATCATGCCACTATGTTGTTAGGGTTGCCAAAATTAGGATTTTACATAGGGAAAGTTGTAACTCCCCTAAATTTCATAACCTTTTATTTTCAGGTGTTTAGAATTTTACTCGAAACCTAATCCTAAAACATTAGCTTAAATATTTTTGTTAAATATTGATTTGTAACCCAAATAAATTATTAAATAAATTATCCCCCTTTTTCTTTTCTTTTTTACTTTTTCCCATTTTCCTAAACCTTCATCCTTAACTAGTATATCTTCCCAGCTTATTTTTCTAACTAGGTACCCTAAGCTAACCAACCAAAACCTAAAACAAAATAATTCTAATCATATTCTAGCCTGCCTCTTGCCATCTCTGTTTCTCATGCAACCCCTTATCATCCTTTTTCTCTAACACAAAACACTACCCATGTCCCCTCTAGCTTTCACATGAAACCTTCCCCTATATCTCATCCTCCCCTCCATTTTTGTTTGACCTTCTCCAACTCAATTTACCCCTTCCTTCTCATTCTTTCCTCAACCAAACACACCCATGCATGTTTGGTTCCATTACCTCAACCAACCACCGCTTCTTCTTCTTCTCTGCCTCATACCATTTGCACAACTGATTTCTTCTCTCTCTTCTCCTTTCTCTCATGTAGCCCTTCTTTATCTTATCCAGTTTGCCTATCCATTTGTTTTCTTTCTTTCCTCGTTTGATTGCCTAACCCAACCACCCACCATCACCATCATTGAACCTAACCTCCCTTTCGTCCTTTGTTTTGTGCCTCGCCAACTCATTCAAACAATCACCATCACCACCATCATCTAACCTCCACCACATCGTGCAACCAACACTTTCCTCTTACCTTAATTTTCTAGCTTTCTTATGCTCTCCTCCTTACCACTTAGCCCTCCACAACCTCCTCCACCATCACCGTCGCTACCATCTTCCTTGCTACCCATCTCTTCTCCCTCATGTAGAATTAATCACCATCAACCCCTATCCTCACATTACATGAATCCCTTAGTATTAAATCCCCATGCAAGCCCATCCTCGAATGTCGCCCACCTACCAACCCCTCCCTAGCCGCATCGAGTTTCCACGGAGCCCCATTTCCACCTCACCCAATACCAACAACCATCATCCATCTTCCTCTCTCTTGCACACAACTATCCTTAACTCCCTGCCTCATGTTGCCCCTACCTATGATGTGTTCCCTTTTCTCGACCCCCTAGTTTCTTGCAATACTCATGATGCCCCAATCTATGCAGCGTAAGTTTTTCCCTTTATTCCTTCTCCAACCAATTTTAGTGGTATTTTGGTAATTTTTATTTTGATGATTATTTTCTTATTGTATGAAAATATTATAATATATAATAATTGTTGGTCTTGTTTCTAGGTAAAAGGAGAATGATTAGTAGAGCCTAATAATTAATATTATGTTCCTTATATTTGTGCATTTTTCTAAAAATTAGGTAATCCATATGTCTTACTAAAATGTTAAATATCGCATAATAGCATGTTAGGGTTTTGACATGTTAAGTTGTAATTATTGTTTCAACCATCTATCATTATGTTGTATTTATTTTACCTAATAATGTTAACATGAAATTATGTAAAATGGAGCATGTTAATTTGTTATAATATTATATTTACAAAAGTATGCTACAATAGGCTTAATGTTATAGAGTAATTATGCATGGTGTGTATGTTTAATATAATAGGTTAAGCACGCATAAGCATATTTTTAGCACAATTATTATCACTATATGCCTTAGGGCCAAATTATTTTTTTTAAAAGTGTGTCATGATATTTATTCTAATAAGTATGTCTAATATGTTTTATTTATTATTGAGTATGAAAATATGTGATTTTGGATGAATTAGATATGCATGTTAGGATTTTATGTGTTAACTCACGTGTAAGGGAAAATTTATCATTTGTCATATTTGGTAATTCATTTGCATGCTAAAATATTATAATTGTTGTATTTTAGCATTATCATGACAAATTATTAAGTAAAATATAATTAGTATTTAAAATGGATAATAATATGGTAATTGTGGTCTTTGAGGAATTTTGATCATTTTTTACCTAATGCGCTTAAATGTAAATAATTGAACCTACAATGGCTTTAGTAGATTATTAGGTTGACCTTAGTGTTAACTGTAATTGCATTTACTTAAATAATTGAAAATAAGTAAAAGTGGTTGAACATAGAGATAAGATATGTTTGTGTGTATAATAATATATATGATCAACATAATAAAATAATAATATTTATAGTAAAAAACCTTAAGATCAAGAATGATGGCTCTTTAAGAGTAACTACCCAAAACGTGATTTAGCCCAAGTTTTGGTTTGATTTTGCTAGTGTGCCTTAGTGCCCCAGTAAAGCCTTATATCTTACTCTATTTAGCTCTACAACCTTCTTAGATGGTATAAATATTTATGGATTATGTGTCCTTATTGTGCTACCAAGGTACCTTAGTATTCTTGGGTTGATAGTCGATAGAATAATTTATTACCTTTATATGCTGGTATGACCAGAGTATCTTACTGTCTTTGGATTGATATCGCCTTGAGTAAATAAAAATGGAAGTAAATATTGTTGGTTTAGGATGATTTTGGATTGGAGAGTCGGTAGGTGCCTTTGTACACTACCCTTGATTTTATTTATTATGGATTTTGCTGATATGCTATTTACTAAGATGTTAATAATTAAATTGAAAGATCACATGGTTCAGAACTAAGATGCTGAGTCTGTTCTATCAGATAATAATAGTGGCTCATAATCATTTTGTCCTAAGAGGTGTTTTAAGCCATTCCGCCCATTTAAGAATAGTGGAAAGGAGCGTGTTTCCCTATGAGATGTTGAATATATTCCACCGGATCATAAGAGCGGCTTAGAAATATTTTGTTATGGGAGGTGCTTTAATCCAATCCATCAGATCAATAATAGTGAGGTCCCTGAACTAGCACGATTAAATAATTGGAATGATCATAATCACTAGCTGGATTTGTTTGTGGTTAAGAATAATTATATTATGAGATTTTAGTCTTAGGGATGGTTATGTTATGGAATGTATTATATTTCTTGCTATAGCATGTGTTATTGAGGTGTTATGCCATGTTTCTATTGTAGTACCTTCTAAGTCCTCCCTGTGAACTTTACATGTTTAGTAATGTATAGTGCCATTATAATAATGGGTTTTATTTCATGGTTTTCTACCTATTCAATGGCTAGTTGTGACTCTACATGAATGTTCAATGGTAATTGTTGATTAAATACTTTCATTGTGTTACTTGTGGTGAGTGTGATCAGGTTTGATCTAGATTTTGTTATGTGAAATCTCTCTCTCTCTCTCTCTCTCTAGACTTTTAAGTCTTTTACTTTCATTATACATGTTCTATTCTCTCTATTTCGTATACTATATTATGTTGGAATTAAGTTATTTGCACACCTAATTTCTAGATATGAGATTAATTTTTCCTTGCACCCAATATAGATTGGATATAGGGAGTACTTCTTCTATATTGGATGAGGTATAGTGCCCCTACATTTTGTATTTTGGTTTTTGAAACTCATTTCAAATAAAATTTTTAGTTTAACAATTTTAGGGGTGTTACAAAAGTGACTTAGGTCCTTTGTATTATAAGTAGAGTTGTTGATGAGTGAAATCGAGATGAATACCCTTAGCTTAAGCTCTACTTGTTTAGTTTTTTTTCAGGCTCAAGATTTACTTGAGTTTGAAATGATCTCTACTCAATAAGGTCAGCGAGCTAATTCATCTTGAATTGTTAAAGTTTTTAAGGTTCTTTAACAAACCTATTCATCTCGTTTATCATGATTTGATTCATGGCTTTGTTCATTTAACTATTTGGCTCATTTGAAAGTTAAACAAACCAAATCATCTCATTTTAATTATCTGAATTGATTAAAGGTTTATTTAACTATTCAATTAAATTATTAAGTGAATTCTATGCAAACCCAATCCATAAATGAACAAACTGATCTTATAAACAAGTGAAACCTCCCTTGGTTTGAGTTCAACTTGTTTAATAAAAAAACCTAAAAATAAGGCTTAGGTTTGATTTATTTTCTTAAACGAATGAGTTGAATGGGGTTGGTTTGTCACCAACCTAATTATAAGTGTTGGATATGCAATTATTTTGTATGAGTTATACCAACACAATCAATATCATGATTGGATCTTAGGGTGATACCTCAAGTGAAGAACACCAATGAATATGTCATAACATTTGAGGAAACATTGAAGGAGGATGTATATAAACTTAAACAATAAATAAAAGGAATTGAATACAAACACAACCTAAGGGATTTGGATGGGTGTCATTATACTCGTTTTTATTATCATTCTTCATACAATAATGTAATTGAATGTAAAGACTTGGTGTTTGAAGTAGAATTAGTTTAATTAAAGGTCACATTTTCAATAATCGAAGTACAACAAAAAATACCTTATTGGTATGCCAACACCATGATCTACATAAATAAAGATAAATTAGTAAAAATTATTGTGAAAGTTAAAAATAAAAATTCAAATTTCAAAAATAATTATCTATAAATTAAAAACACATAGTCAAAATACAATTATAATTTAAACAGAGTGCAACTACATAGCTAAAAGCACAACGATACATTTTCCTTTAGTTACTACCTAGAACAAAATGTTGCCAAATATGCTTGATCAAATCCATTAATAACCAAACATGAGATTCCTTTTATTGAACTTGGATAATGATTTGAATATATTGTTCATGCTCCAAAGTTCACTCACAAAAATATTTCTCCGCCACACCACTTTAATAAATTGAGACTTATATGCTGCAAACAAATGTGTCAAATTTATTTTCAGCAATCATATTATGTGATTAAAAACAATGCAAGCATAACTAATGTTGTTCCAAAACGCATGGTAGATCTTATATAACAATGAATCGTGTTTGTAAAACTCCAAAGGAATTCTTAACACCATTCTATATTAAATCTTGTGCATGAACAAATAGTTTCTTATTTTTTTTATTTTCACCTTTTGGATGATGTATTAATTGGTTAAATATAACCTATGGTGGATTGATACCATCATTGAGATATTAGCATAAATCATATTAGTTATCATTAACTATAAAAGGCTATAGATGAAGCATGATAGTTAAAAATAAAAGAGTGATCAAGGATATTAATGTCATTACATGTATAAGGGTACCAAAATATTCTTGGCATATCCACCTATGATATGAAGCAATATCTTCAAGAACAACCACCAATTTCTTATGCCCTCAAGAATATTGAACTTTCCAACCAATGTAATACCTTTATTTTTTACTATTAAAATTTTTTGTTTTAAAACATTGAGGAAGTAGAAAAATACCAAACATACCAAGGAAAAATGGGGTGCTACCACCACTCCTTACATAGGATAAGTGTCATCTGCCCATCCCATGTTAGATATAAGGATAAGAAACCAAATCGATAAAAATAGGTGTAGAGTGCACAACTAAATAAATGTTTATAATATAGGACCTCAATGCTCCCTAAAATATTAAAATACATGAAAGAAGATTAAACTGAATCATAAAACTACAATGGGAAGAAAAAAAAGTAGGGAGTAACCCCAAACCCTGGTCCATTAAAGACCAAATAATAGTATCCAAATACCGACACTCTCAATCCTCAAGCCCAAAATGAGGTAGGACCACTACTGGAAATCCTAAAAAACCCACACATAGTCTTATAATCATGAGAGTGAATAGGTAACTAAACAAACGGGCATATCGGTATGCTTCATGCTTAGTAATCCAAGTTACCTCTTTAATAGGAGTTACAAGCATACAAGGTCCTAGAATAATGTGGAGATCATACTAAACACATATCATTCTTATGCTATACATTTAGATATAATGATCTATCATGGTCGTATAATGCATTAGAATTTCATACCATACATGAATTAGAAAATTCAGGGCTCATCATGCTTATAAGCATAACATGAACATCATGGATAACAATATATAATTAAGTACGCATGATATACAAATAAATACTAGGAACTCTACCATCCATTCACATAATTTCTCGTTAGGTTTATTTTCTAAGCTTACATAATCCATTAGGTTGTTAATTTATAAGTCATTATTTCTCTTTCCCTTTCTTTTTCCATTTTCTTTATCCACATCCTTATTCTTATCCTTATCCTTAACCTTATTCTTATCTAGCGATGGATTGTGTACCATCCCATGGTATTACATACCATGGAATCTTATCCAAACCACATGGCATAAAGTCTAACCAAATGTAAGTAACCGCCAATCTACATAAAGTCCAGCCAAAGCCAGGAAGCCACCAATGGACATAAATTCTAGTTAAATCCAAGTACCTCACCTAGGTAACTAGACCTTTTAGTATTGATACCTCCTAGTACATCATCATTTTCTAGAGTAGGTAAGGCAACTAGATCTACTAAGATCCCACCCAAAGGCACCAATAAACTCCCAAGGGCAGACTAACCTTCGGTAGCTAATCGAGGATCAGGTAATTTAGATTTATACACAACTCGATTATATTCCACTTTTAGGGATTAGTGTATTATTTTTTGAGGTTATGATATCATACAAGGCCCATGCAACATCCAAGCAACACATCCACATACTCATTCCATATTAACCATTATTGCCCTCCAACCATGTGGTGGGATTTCTATTAGTGGTTAGCTAAGTTCAAATCAACCCATTAAGTTAATCAATTTATTCCAAAATCTAAATTATCTCATTCAAAATTAGCATCATAGCATACTCATTCCAATTTACTCATTAAAGTCTCCCAAAGGCATTAAATAGAACATCATGAATTATAATCTCTTTAATCCATCCAATAAGTTACTTAATTCATACCAAGATTTGTGTTCTCATCATTAAATGTTCATATTATAGTATTGTGTAAAGTTTCAAATCATAGCAAGTCCAAAAGAACAAAATAACACACTATGGCTAAACCAATTGATTGGTTTGGGATAACTAATTGATCTTTTTAGCTCAGCCAAAACCTAGAGTTTCCTCAAATTAGTCATCAGTTTGGTTAGACCAATCGATTATTTTAAGGCTAGTTGATTGGTTTTGATAAACCAGTTGATGGGTTCAATTAGAGAGAAACCAAAGTCACCACAAACCATCTAGTAACTCAGTTTGGACTAATCAGTCGATTGTTCTAAGAACCAGTCAATCGGTTTGGCATAACCAGTTGATTGGTTTGCTCCCAAATAACACATAATAAACATTTTACATGCGATTCACACTATAAAATCTTACCACATCCAAACCATAACATGTCATAGAAAAATACCAATATTTAACATGCTAATTAATAAACTGAATCATGCTTCATTTTCAAGAAAATGAACCTTATTTCCCTATAAATACAACATTTTTCTCATAATTCTTACTTAATTTTTCTCATGTTTATTATAGTATTTGGTGACTTTACCCTAAAAATTATAGGCTAATTAATTTGTGCAAACATACGTATGTTCACTCATATTCATATATGCATGAAATAATCTCTTGTGATCTTCTCTATACCACGTAAACTTATGTTCATTTTCCCTTAATGCATGTCACAACATGTTTATCATCATCATTGTCATGATCTTCTTCATTGACATCATCAAAATCAAGTTGTGTCGAGAAAGAGGAAAAAAAGTGGCATATGTGAACCTATATGAAAACTAGGAGTTATAGGATGTTGATTCTTCTTAGATGCTAGTGAATAAAATCCTTGGTTAGAATTCTTGATTTGAGTTTGAGTGGGTAGAAAAGATCAAGCTCATGGTTGAGAAATACCTTAGTATGTAGGAATAGAATTCAATGATTGATGGATTTTAAACTTGATGTTTAGGAATTGGTGTGTTTTTTCATTGGATTGAGAGGGTGGAAAAAATCAAGCTTTTGGTTGAGAAAAAGTGGGCATGTAGGAATAAAATTGAATAGATGAAGATTTTGGAACTTATAAGATTTGTTGTGAGAAGTTTGGGATATTGAAACTTGTTTAGGAATGTCTCCAATATTTTATAGTGGGTACTTTGACTCTAAAATTTTGTATTTTAAAAAATGTTGTACACCTTGAGAGGTCGATGATTTTATATGGATTTTATCGAGGTGAATGAATTTTTGTGTGTGTGTTTCTTCTTCTACTTCTTCTTTATTTTTTAATTTTAGCTTTACCTATGCCTTGTGGATTTCTTTTTTTATTTGGATCCATTTTGAAGGCACTTATTTAATTTTTATATTAGTGTTAATTAGAAAATGTAATGGAGTTTACCAATAAAAATAACAATATTTAATAATAAAAAATAATAATAATAACATAAAATTGTAATAATAGTAAAAAATAACAATAACAATAAAAATACCCACAAAAATAATTAGATATACCAATAGAAATATTAAATTAGTATAACTAACAATAATAGTTTTACTAGTTATAGTCACTAACAATCATAACAATAACTAAAATAAATTTAAATAATAATAATAATAACTTAAATAATACTCATTATGATAGTCAAAATCATTTTAAATGGGAAAAGAAGAGAGAGACACAGTAGGACGTTTTAGCTAATCAGTGAGAGTAACATAAAAAATTTGTCGAAAATCATAAATACATCATATGTGAGTAAACCAACCATTTATTTATAGATCTCAATTTGTATTTTATTTAGAAATGTATTTTTTAGAAAAAAAATGAGGATAAAATAATTTTATAAAAAAAAAGACTAGCCAAAGAATTGCATGTTAACACATGGCCGATTGTGTTGGCACTGTTTTTTTGTTTGTTCTCCCTCCAAAATGAAGTACATCCTCTATTACTCTTCCTTGATGATGCATTTGCATAAAAATGAGTAGTTGCTAGCCAAACACATCCCACGTTCTTTTTCTCTTCTCCTTGCATCTTGCTATAAGTTAGATAAACTTCCTTCGTTGTCTCCACCTTTTGAGCTTATTATAGCAATCGGGTTTGGGTCTTGTAATTTAAATTAGATTAAAATTGGATTATTGTATAATTGGGTTAGGTGTGAGTGTCTTTCGGATTTAATACCAACTTGGGTAATGGTGACTTGTGTCCTATAGATATTAGGTTGAATTATTTTGGGTGAGAAGAATATTGATCAGCTTCAAATCTAACACATTGGATTATTTTGGGTTCAAGTTTAATTCAGATCAACACACTTTGGGTTAGATAGGATTTGAGTCTATTGGATGGATTTGAATCTACAAAATTCAAATTGTATCGAGTTTTGATGAAGTTGATTCAATTTAGAATGTGTACGGATATTGATTTTTATCAATTTAATATAATTAATAAATTAAATTTTATAATTTATTATTATCGTTGTTCTATCATAGTAATTTTTATCATAATAAATGTAACTATATAACAAAGTGCTATAATAGAATATGTAGTAGTAGTAGTAGTAGTAGTAGTAGTAATAATAATAATAATAATAATAATAATAATAATAAATTATTATTATTATTATAAATGCAATTATAAATATTATTTTATGCATAAGTATAATGATTATCATAATAATTATAATTTTCATGTTAATTATTGTTATTATTACCATCTTTAGAAATACAATTATAACTATTATTAGTAGAAATACAATTATAAATTTTACTAGTGTTATTATAATAATAATATATATTATAATTATTATATTTACAATTATAATTATTATATTTATAATAATTATAATCATAATGAAAATAAAAATTTATATGATCTAAGTTAATTGATATTAATATGATATTGAAATAAAGTGTAGAGAATAGTCTCTTACTATTTTTGTTTCATTTGTTATTATATGGGCTTCATATTGTTGTCTACATAAATTTTATTAATATTATTATTATAGCTTATTGGTGTTCATGTATAAACTTATATATGATAAAATGTTAACTTTATAGATTAAATTTGACTTTAGTTTTTATTAAGTTTAAAATTATGTCCAGCTACGAGTTGGGTTCGAGTTGGATCGTTTCATGTTAGATAAATTTAGGCTGCAGCTATGAATTGAGTTTGAGTCGAGTCATTCCAGATTAAATAAGTGTATGTTGGATTAGTTAATATCAGGTTTTTGTCTGGGTCTAGATTGGGTTCATATTGGGTTCTTTTCCGGTTGGATTATTTTGATTTTAGTTAATTAAGATAGGAATTACTATTAGATTAGCTAAATTTAAATTAGATTTATATTAATTTAAATTATTTCAAGTCGATATCAAATTTAATTTTTTGTGATCTAGACCAGGTTGTGGGTCGGATTATTTGAATATGATCTTTGTAGCTTTTTTTAGGTCTATTGTTCCTCTGTTGTAACAGTATTTTTGGATCCATTAGATCAATGATACTTATTGATCCTTTTCTGTAGATATTCTAAAAATATTGGTATTCTTATGGATTTAACTTCACATTTCTATTTATTTTAGTTCCGGTGGTCAAACTTAAAAATATTATGAGTGTTAAATAATAAATAACATGTTATGGTCGAAAAGAGACTCATAATTTAATGACTACCACCACACAACCCATCCTCGATATACTGTGGTCGATTTCTAATGGGTGCACCTCACAGGTGTTCTTCCTCTTCCACCAGCTGGACCGTGTCAGAAAAATAAACTTGTTATTGTTGAGCAAGAGCCGTTGAAATTAATGAGCCGTATCTTATCGTACGTGGGAAGTTATTGTATTTACTCCCTCTAAATGGATTGCCTAAATGAAAATGTGTAATTAGAACCCAAATCAAATCACGAATATAAATATCATAAAATTGTTTACGAACCAAGTCTCTAGCCCATTAAAACTCAGGATCAGCCTTCATATAAAGTTCGACCTGATTGCCTTCCGATTAAGAAACAACCAAATTCCACTAACAAAACAATTGTAATGAAGCTAAATTAAGCATCTAAAGCAAACAGTAACCTGTAGTATAATGTTCCAAAAGTGGGTATAATGAAACAGACAGCCCAACAAACATATTTTTTTCTTGGTTAAACGGCATAACCACGTCTTATCTTACCCCCAACCAAAGACAGGTTCGTGCGTTCGTGTGGCTAAACTAAACTAAACAAAAGGGAGCTAGAGTAGAGGTGATAATGTTGATTGGGAAATGAATTGAAGAGAAAAAGATAGGCCGAAAGCAGTGCCTTTATTCGTACTTTACAGTTTACAATGTATAAGCATATCCATATAACCATGCACAAGAATCTCGTTGGAAGAAGCCTAGTCTTTAGGAGTGAAAGAAAAAGAAAAAAGGTAAACGCAGTAATCTCCTAATGACTAATCTGGCATGGTTGAGTAACAAGTCAACAAGAAAAGAGGACGAGAAATAGGGCCTATTATCCAGCCTATTGTTGACCACAACAACAAGAGGCTCATGCACGAGAGCCGACACATGTAAAAACAAAGTTTGCTGGGCTTGGTCCTATGTTGACCCCTTTGTAGTCTTCCAACACCCTTCAACAATAAAGAGCAAGGGTCTACAAGCCCCACTTGGACAATTTGCAATCAAATATATAGCAGGGAAAGGACTTAGTGAGGTTGTATGCCAGTTGATCTATGATGCTAGCATGGATGATATTGATGAGGCTCGCAAGAAGTTGTTCACGAACAAAGTGGCAATCCAACTCGATATGTTCAATGTGTTCATGAAAAATTAGGTTTCAGTTGGAAAAACAAATTATAGCTTGGTTGTCATATTTAACTAAAACTAGAGTGATGCCAATGATGGATAGCTCATGAAGTAAGTGAGTTATTCAGAAATGACACGACATAGAGACCTGTATTGAGCTTTCATTGAAGACAAGGATACTGTGGTTTGTTTCTTGGACATTCACAAAATTGGTGATCTACCATGAGTAATAAAGTACCCACCCAATAACAGAATGCGTGGTGAAAGGACCGAGGATCCAATCCAAGTCGCAAAATGTTGTAAGAGAACTTGAAGGATCGTTGTTGAAGAGGATACCTTGGTCCAATTTTCTTTTCAGGTACTATATCACATGTGAAGTGGTCATGAAGTGTGTAACCTATGGAGCATTGTTGAATTGATTGATAAATTGCATAACAAAAGCTATATCAGGTTGGTTGTTTGTTAATTAGTTTAATTCCCCAACCTAACTCCAAAACTCAACGGCAGATGCGGGTGCCCCTTTCATATCAAGTATCAGCTTCTGTCAAGTATCGAAAGGGATGATTGTCGCACTATAATCTTAAATGGAATAAGTTTCAAGGAGATCTGATGCGAATCGCCATCAATTCATCATAATACCATTTGTACCTTTCAAGAACTCCATACCCAAGAAATAACTCAAATCTCCAAGATCATTTATTTAAAACCAATCATGGAGGAAATTTTTAATGGAAGTAATTTTGGGTTAGTCATCCCCAACTACAATAATATCATCCACATATATGGTAATAATAGTGACTTTATCTTATTATTTCTCTATAAAGAGCGAATAGTCATTTTTTGATTGAAGGTAGCCCTTAAACATGAGGGAGGATGATAACTTTTCATACCACTAACGTGATGCCTATTTTAGGCCATAAAGGGATTTTTTAAAGTTTGCACACAAGGGAAGGATGGACAGTAAGACTTGGAGGCGGCTTCATGTAAATGTCTTCATGCAAGTCTCCATCCAAGAAGGCATTGTTTACATTGAACTTCTATATATGCCACCCTTTCTTAGTAGCCATGACTAGGAGACTACGTGTGTTGGTCATATGGAAAACAAGGGACAAAGCTTTTGTGAATCCTTTACTACCTTTTGAGTGAATCCACAAACCACAAAATGAGCCTTATACCATTCAACGAACCCATCCACCCAAAACTTGACCTAATAAACCCAATTAAGATCGATCGATTTCTTTCCCTTAAGTAAGTTCATTAACTCCTATGTCCTACATTCATTCAAGGCTTAAAATTCCTTTTCTATAGTTATAAGTAGGGTTGTAAATGAGCTAGGTCAGTTTGGTATTCGGCTTGGCTCAGCTCATTAAAAGCTTGGTTCAACTCATTCGTTTAGTTAAACGAGCCGAGCCCAAGCTCAAAAAAGTGAGGCTTGATTCATTTTTTATCTTTGGCTCATGAGCTCAACTCAACTCGTTCGTTTAGTTAAATGAGTCAAGCATGAGCCTAGGGGTATTTGGCTTGGCTCAACTCATTTACAGACCGAGTTATAACCCATTGCAGATTGGACACAGTTTCCGCATATGAATGAAGCTCAAGAATGTGATTATGGGGAATAGAACTAGACTAAAGAAAAATGGTTTGATGGTGTTTTAATGGGTTAACATAAGTGTTGGTTAATGTCTGGGAGCAAGATTAAGTAGAAGGGTTCAATTGTTTACAAATAAAGTGACCAACATAGTCTTGGAAGCATATGGGAGCATGTGTGGAAAGATGAGATCTCCATAACTAAGGTGGTGAAGGTTGGGTATCAAAGGATGTAGGGGATTGTAAGTCACAAATGGATGTGGGATGAGAAATTGTAGATTGAAAGGAAGAGAGGTCTGGCAATATGATGTCATGATAAAGTAGTGTCCACATATCAAGTATAGGGAGATGGATAGGCAAGTTAGATGAAAATGAGGGGTGAGGAGGAGAAGCTTAAGTAAAAGGGAAACGAGTTCTCCCAAATTATGACATCTTTGCTATCTAGAACCTATTTGGTATCAAAGGTGAGAATTTTGTATGTTTTCTTCCCATATGGGTAACCAAGAAAAGCACAAGGATAGGACCTCTCCACCTCGGCATAAATTTTTGTCATGATGCCTTGATAGTGGAAACAGAACAAAGGTAGCCGAAGGGTTTAAGGTGATATAAGCATGGGTTGTCATGGAAAAGAACTTGATTTAGACTATGGTTTTGGAGTGTGGGAGAGGATAGCTGATTAATAATGTAGGTGGTAGTCCAAATACCATCACCCCAATATTGGTGAGGAAGGTTAAATTGAAACATGAGGGTTTGAGTGATCTTAAGGAGACATTTATGTTTTCTCTCTATTGTGCCATTTTTTTGTGGTTTATAAGGGGCTTTAGTTTGATGGATGATACCTTGATCGGGAAAAAAGTTATATGCATCATTACTAGACCCTAGCTCGCATGCATTATCCGACTGAATGATTTTGATTATCTTGTTAAATTGAGTTCGATTTAGTGCAATACAAGACTTCAAACTTGTGAAGGCATTAGCTTTAGTGCTTATTAAATAATTCCAAGTTGCCCTTGAATAGTCATTTAAAATGGTTAAAAAATACTTAAAGTCATCTTATGCTATAGTTTTGTAAGGTCCATAAGTATCTATATGAATAAGATCAAAAGGAGATTTTGATTTCTTTGAACTAGAAAAAATGGGTACCGCTATTCATGAGCCTTGAAACACACATCACATGATAACTCCTAAATCTTAATAATAGAAGTTGGAAAAGGAAATATTTTCTTATGTTTATATAATGTAAAGTCCCCTAATCTAAGATGTTATAGCATTACATCATGAAAAGTTAGATATGAATTTTTTGTAGACCAAGGATCGATAGACTTAGCAGATGCACTTAACTTGGATGCAGAGAGAACTCCATAGCATAAATTGGATCTATATGAAAAGCTATAATCTAGAAGATAGATATCTCTACTAAGTTCACCAAGGGTAATAGGGGTCTTCTTATAAGGGTCCTACCTGAAGCACTTGATGTTATTAAAGTAGATTGTGGTATCATTTTGTCTAGTGAGTTTAGAAATAGATATCAAATTATATTTGAGATTGAGAACAAATCATACTCCTTCTAGGGTCATTCCTTTTTCAAGAAGAATAGAATTGATAGATTGGGATGCAGCCTTACTACCATTAGGAAGGAAAACTTAAATGGGATGAGGATTTAGTTTGAGATTGATAAAGAAATCCTAATTCCCATTCATATGGTCAGAGGCCCCCATGTCCAAAATCCAAACTTAAGTACTAGCCATAGAAACAGGCAAAAAAAAAATTTATTTGAAAAAATATCATGGTGAGTTAACTCAATACTTGTGAAGCTCATCATACTAGTTGTCGTAGAGCTCTAAAGATCATCTCTAAGAGCATATGTAGTTGACCCTGGTCCTTTTTATTGATTAAAAAGGGAGAATATTTAATTATATTGCTCACTGCTTAAAAATCTAGAACTGTTGTTATGAGTCTCCTCTCGTACACCATTAATATGTTGAAACGAGCCCGAGAACCTTTGTGCTTTAGTGAATTTGAATTTGAGTGTAAAACCCAAAAGCTTATAAAACTTATCCTTTGTATGGACTAATCTCTTACAATAATTACATACCACCCTCTTTATGTCTGATTTCCATCCCTAGTTATGTTCTTATTTCAAAGTTATGATGTTGAGGACAATCATATTTGATGAAGCTAAGTTAGAGGATTCTATTTTACAATGTTTTTCTTCCTTGATCACAATGCTTGAAGAAATGAATTTAAGAGAAAAAGATAGGCCGAAAGCATTGCCTTTATTCGCATTGTATATTTTACAATATTTAAGCATATCCATGTAACCATGCACAAGAATCTTATTGGGATAAGCCTAATCTTTCATAGAAAAGGAACAGGCTAAACACAATAATATCCTAATGAATGAGATTTTTATTCTTGAGTGACAAGTCAATAAGAAAATAAAAGGAGAAATCAGGCCTATTATTCAGCCCGTTGTTGATCACAGCAACAAGAGGTGATGCATGGGAGCTGGCACATGTAGTAGTTATGTTTTCTAGGCTTGGACATGTGTTGCCCCTTTGTAGTCTTCTAATAGATAATGACTGGATAAATTAAATCCTCCCATATTTATTTTATTCTTTTAGGTTTGGTCTTTTAAAACTTAGATTACTTTATCTTTTTGGCTTAGGCTATTTTATTTTGGAACTTGAGCAGGTTGGTCAAATAATGTTTGGAGTATTTGTTTTTTATTATTTGTTCTCTCAAATCAATTAATATGGATTGAGTAGTATTTTGTTTGAGTTCACTTGAATTTTATACTTTTCTGAGCCAAATTTTTTTAGTTTGAGTATAATTTCAAGTCACTTTATACAAGCAGATTCTGATTTAGTTTTCAATTATATTTCGAATTGCATGAGTTATAGTCATGTTAGGTTGAATGAAATTGGTTCAGGTCAATTTCGTTCTCTCTCTCTCTCTCTCTCTCTCTCTTTATGTCTAGATAACCCCAAACCAATCCTAAGATGATTTCAGTAGTTATAGATTGAGTCAAGTATCAAAACAAAAATTTGATTTGATTAATACATGTGTTTATATAAAAGTGAAAATGGTGTATTCTCTAGCCAAGTTAGGTTGGATTTTCATATTAATTAAGAATATCATTTTTGTAGGTTACATATACATATTATACGTATTGTATAGGTAAATGTTTATTCAGAGAAGTTCAAGTTGTTCATTAGTAAGTTCAGATCTTTTTTTTTTTTGGTCTCACAAAACATCACTACATGTGGAGTCAGTTTTTTCTATAATGCTCTTTTTTGGTAATATTGGTATTAGATAAGTAATACCTCAAGATAGTTATGGTAGATTCATAATATTTTTTTTTGGTTATGATATATTGTAGATAGGATATGGTCAAGCTTTGGGCTTACAATATTCTAAATAAATCGTTTATCTTATAAACATGGGTTTGGTTGGATTAATTTTGAATCATTTTTTCAATATAAATTGACTTGAGTTTCTAGTATATATAATATCACATTTTTAAAGTGTGATCATCTTGTGTCAACTCTTTGTTAGAATACTACAAAGGAGTACACACTAGTCCAAGTCCAACAAACATAACTATTGCATAGTGCATTCGCCTCTTATTATTATAGTTAACAACCACCTAGATAACATGTTGCATGTGCATGGGATATGGCACATGTAGTAGCTATGTTTAGTGGGCTTGGACCTCTGTCGACCCCTTTGCAATCTTCCAACACTCTTTTATTAAGTGTACTATATACATATGATCGATTTTCCACTAGAATGAGAAACAATATATCAAGAGATATTATGGAAAATATATATCCATTGTTGAAAAATAAATTTGAATGTTTTAAATTATGTTTTTGTTCGTTATTTTATACATCATGCATCTAAGTTACTCTACACTCAAGAAGATATGATTAATTTTTAATGTTGGTAAGTAACTTAATCTATTTCATTAGTTTCATCCATTCACTGAATTAACAAGTTTTTCTGTTTATATAATTTTCTTTTTCTCCCTGTAGAGTGCAGTGCTTAGAAATATCCGCAATATGTTGTCCCCTCCAACCTATCTAAGGGCTTAAGAATGCCCCATTTGTCCTCCAAGTGGGACATCTACAACTGAGGCCACCAAACAAAAGGTATACATTCAAATAATATATCATCGCCATATTTATTTCATTCAAAAATAATGTATTCATAGTCATAGTAGTCTTTGTGTAAAGAATATGCTCAATTAACTATATGTTGCTATTTTTTAGTTGACTAGCTTTATATATAAATATTTAGATGATAATTATGTGCTTTTATTTTGTGTGGTGCTATGTTATTTTGAAATCCCTTAAAATAGTTGTAGCATGAATTATAGTAATATTGTTTTTTTTGTTATAATTAACCTACTATCGCTACTACAAAATAGTCAATTAATAACAACATATAAATGATAGTTTATTGGAAATAATTGATAAATACATGAAAATTGGTGTGTGGGAATGTAGAGTAGGTTTTAATGATGGTTTTAAACAAAAATCGTCAACTACAAAAATAATGACCATGTTTTGATAACATGTTATCAAAATTTAGAAAATAAATAAATTAATGTAACATTTTGATAACGGTTATCCTTATAATTGTTATTAAAACATAAAATGTAGACCTTGTTATTTCCCTCTACTCTGGTCATTACTCATGTTTTAGATTTTTATTTTCTCTCTTGCTCTCTCTTTCTCTCACTCCTCCTCCTTCTCTTAGTAGTCAATGACCACTATTGTTCTCCTCTTGTTTATCGGCGACCACCTTGCTCCTCCTCTTGCGTGTAGTTATTTTATCATTCTTTCTTTTGGCTAGGGTTGTGTGCCACCATTGTTTTGTGCTCCCTCTATCTAGATACTCCCACCTTTTGTGTTGCTATGTGTTACTCCTTTGCTGCCAATAGTCTCTTGTGTGTGGAAATTGGTTCTTACTCCATCGTCAACACTCGTTCTTATTATATCTGTAATTCACCATTTTTAGATTTAGCTAGATATTCATTTTCTTCTTCTTCTTTTATTATAAATATATGCATGCATGATATTTAGCTTGGTCTTGAATTCGTTCTTGCTTGTATGATATTGGTTCACTTTTGTTGCTTTATTGTTATGCTTTTTAGCTATAAGTCTCTCCCTCTATAAATATATGCATGCATGTTGGTATAATTTATTGCTAAAAAATATTGTGTAAAATTTAACTTCTTGCAGATAAAATGATGCTTATACGGTGTGGATGCACCTATGATAACATATTGTTGATAAAAGTTAATTTCATAGTCGATATCTTATATATGTGGGTATGTTTTCGCTTTATATAATTTGTTGAAATATGATATCATATATTTATGACTAATTATTCTATAGAATTTACACATTTTACAATTTAGAAGAGTCAGACAACAACCTTAATAATAAGATTTAGTGGCTGTTCTCTTTTATATGTAGTAAGATGTCAAGCTTACCTATTACTTACATACCTCTACCATATTTTTGCATGGCACCTAATGTGAATCTTTGAGGTCATGTGATATGGTTATACAATAAGCTATGTTGCTTGTTTGTGAGTGGGTCATACTTTGATACGTTCCATTTTAGATTGTATTACTTGTTGTTGACCCTGCCTCAAATGGAGCCATGGTCAAGGGCTTTAGCTAGTTATTTGTAGTGGTTTACCCACCATACCGATGCATCACACCTGAGATCTGTTGAGGTTTAGGTATTTGTGAGGGATTATAATAAAATAGCTAGAGAACTTATGGTGGTAGATGACAAGTGTAGTTTTCTTCATAGCTTACCTTCAAGTATCTACCCCAATGACCCTAGAATATTCATCACTAAACTCTCTATTGAAAATGTGAGGGAGTAAATTACATATCAAGACAAGTAGACTCTAAGAGTGACAATTTCTAGTCAGCATAGGCAAGGCTACCGATGGATTTCAAATAATGGTTAGGGTTACTCTTAGTTAGGTGTTTGGGTTGTAGCAACCTTTTGATGTATATAGTGTTGCTATTTTCCTAAAATTCTTAGATTTTTGGTCTTTTTTTAAATGCATAGTATGCATAACTTTTATATTTCCAACCTTTGTATGAATTATATATATATATATACTCTTTCTAAGCACAAGCAATTTGTGTATTGGTATATTTTTGGAAAAATGTTGGAATGGTTTATATATATAGCAACAGAATATCATGATACATTATACAAATATAAATTCTTTCTAAGCATGAATAGTTTGTGAATTAACTTGTAGAAGTGAATTGATTTGTAAAAAAACATTTTTCATGGGACACATATAGATTGGAAAACTACGGATCAAAAATGGATACATGTAAATCACTTATGGAGAGAATATGATAAAGGAGGTGAATTTTTAATCAAGTTTAATTCTACTTAAACATGCTTGAGACCATAGTAGAATAATCTATCCTTATTTTAACTGTGCTTATATTCAACATGTTAATGCTAATAATTTGAGAGATCATTTATTTGTGTACGAAATTGGTATAAGTTATACTAATTAGATATGACATAGTGAGATAGAGTTTGAATATGATAATGGGAAAAGTAGGAGGGAAAGTAGTGGATCATTTAAAAACTATCAGGGAGATTCTTTAGAGGAGTTAACTCATAAAGTTGAGGAAAGTGTTAGGGATTGTCCAAAAATGTTCAACAAGTTATTGAGTGACTTAGAGAAACTTTTTGTACAGTAATTATAAGAATTTTACTAGATTATTCACTACTTTAATGTTGTATAAATTAAAAATATGTAACAGATGTAGTGATAAGATTTTCATGAAATTATTGACACATGAGAAAGATATGCTTTGTGATGATAATGTTCTACTCAATCACATTTATAAAGTGAAGAAGATTCTTTCATCTATGGGTATAAATTATGAGAAGATACATGCATGATATAATGATTATATATTATTTCTCAATGAGTATGCATCTTTAGATATTGTCCCAATCCTAATCCAAAGCACTACAATACAAGAAAAATAATGTGTCATCTAAGGTTTTATGGTATTTTTCTATAATACTAAGATTTAGGTGGATGTTTAATGATGTCCAAGATGCAATGAACTTCAAATGACATGATGATGAGGAGATAGATGACGGTATAATGAGACATCCATTCAACTCTCTGCAATGGATGATACTTGATGGCTTGTTCTCTGAATTTGACAAGTACTAAGAAATTTGTGTCTTGTGATTTCTACAGATGGTATGAATTTGCACAATTAAGGCATACACAATATATGGTAGGTGATTTTGTTTATATACAATCTATTGCCATAGATCTACATGAAATCAAGTATATGATATTGTCTTTACTCATTTTAGGTCAAACCAATTAGGAAATGATATTGATATTTATCTAGAACCTTTTTAGATGATTTCAAATTTTTTTGGGACAAAAGTGTTGACGTATTTGATGATTTGTTGATAAAAATTTCACTTTAAAAGCAATGTTTTTAGTAATATAAGAAATTTTCTAACATGTGGCAACTTTTCAAATTGTAGTATGAAGCATTCCCGATATGTGAGGATAATACTTCATTTATTCAGATAACACATGGCTAGAAGACTATTTTTCTTGAGCATCATAGTTTTTTATTAAATAATCCTCATTATCGCTAGCAAATGAATATTTTCAATGGCTTCCCAAAAGAAGGGAATTCATTAATCTAGTTGATGGGTAGATAAGTGTATCTGAAGATGAAACATTTGAAAGTATAGTTTGGGAAGAAGAATAAAGATAATCCCCCATCAATTGGGTGTAAAAAGATGTTTATATTCTTCAACCTTTCATATTGGAAATCCTTATATGTGAGGTATGCCTCGATTATTTGATAGAATTATTGGTACATTACTTAATGTTCTCTAAAAGACTAAAGATGGCATCAATGCTCAATTAGACATGAAGGGAATGGACCTTAGGTATGAACTAGCACCATGGGACAATGAAATAAGAATACATTTACCACTTAATTTCCATACTCTCTTTAGAAAAGAGAAAATTACATTTTGTGAATTCATTAATATAGTTAAGGTTTTAGAAGGATATTCTTCAAATGTTATAAAGCTAGTATCAATGAAAGAGTTAAAACTAATTACCATAAAATCTCATGATTGCCATTTTAGTTATAGCATTTGATTTTGATAGCCACATGTGAAATTCTATCTAAGTGTGTTTAAATTTCTATCACTAGGCTTTGTTGGTTCTTCAGCTCACTTTACTCCAAAGCTATACACTCTGATAGTTTAAACGCCTTGCAAAGAGGGATTGTGATGACTTTGTGCTAGCTTGAAATGTACTTTCCTCCCTCATTCTTTGACATTATGATGCATCTAATCATTTACTTGGTTTTATAAGGTAAAAATGTTAGGCCTTATTCATGGGTACTGGATGTGCCCCTTTGAATGCTTCATGAAGTTGATAAAGGAATATGTGAAGAATCAATATCAACCAGAAGAATGTATTGTTGAGAATTACCTAATAGAAGAGACAATTGAATTTTGTACAAATTTCTTGTCTAATGCTGAAGTTCTTAACACTCCTAAGTCTCGGCATGCAAGTAAAATCAAAGTATAGGATATTAAAGGCAAAGAATTTGGGCAAGTAGACCCTAACATGTTCCATAAAGTACATATCTATGTATTACATAACAATTATGATGTTCGACCATATGTTGAAGAACATATGCGTTCTTTTAGGATTGAAAATCCATCAAACTCAAAATGGATAATTGATAAACATAATATTTTCTTCATACATTAGCTAAAACATTGTGTTTTCCACTCATCAAATATTCCCTGACTTTAAATTTTGAAACCTTGCATTGGTTATCTTAAATTCCCCTTTATAAATTTTTCTCATACACCACCTGTGCCATTAACGGATACAATTTTTACACAAAACACCAAGATGATAGAAGTACAATGGAGAATAGTGGAGTGACTTTAGTGGCTGAGGCAATGTGTATTACTAGTGCAAAAGACAATAATCCAACCTATGAAGATATGAATTATTATGGTTTGATTGAACATATTTGGGAGCTAGATTATACTATGTTTAAAGTACTTGTGTTCTAGATGTAGATAGGTTGATAATAATTATGGAGTTAGATATGAATATGGATTTACATTAGTAGATCTTAATAGGGTATGGCATAAACAATACCCACTCATTTTGATATCACAAGCAACACAAGTTTTTTTTTGTCACCAGTCCTGCAAATAAAAGATGGTATGTGGTACTATATCCAAAGAAAATAAATGTCAATAAATGTGATGATAAAAATGATGCCAATCGGGATAAAGAGTGTGATGAATCTATGAAAGCAACTCAATCATTGAACTATAATAATAATGACTTTGCTGAGGAGAAAATATATGTAAGGGATGATCATTATGAATTAATATATGTATTAAATCATAAAACCAATCTACAAATAAAGAAGAAAAAAAGAAGGAAAAGAAGGCGATGAGAGTAACAACAACAAGACATATGATACATTCATGAAACATGAATCATCACTTTTTTTATTAACATTACTATATATTATATGCATGCGTAGCACTTTATCTTCATATTTTGTATATATTTATTCAAAGTCTTGTTTGTACTAATTTATTTATTAAAATTTCATAGTTATATGACAAATAACCACTGATAAGGACTCTAGTGATGAAGAAGGGAATAGATGACCAACTATGATGAGAATCATCACCGACATTAGAAATAGAGGAGAATAAGTAAATTTGAGATGGAATAGTTATAACCTTCCTATCAATGAGTATGCATACATGTTTCTTACATACATGTCACCAGTAATTATGTTCATATCTCCTACAATAATTGGAAGCATGTTTCAAAAGATTACAAGAAACATGATTGGCAAGAATTCACAATAAATATATTGCTTTGTTTGTCTATTTTTGTATGTCACTTGTTATTAATTTTAATACATTAATATCAATGTATATATTTCTATCTTATTTTATAGAGAGTGTTTATCATCCTAGATGAGAGGAAGAAGTGGCTTATTAGACATTGTAGTAAGAATCTAAGAACAAAAAAATGTATAGAAACAGTGATGGTGCTTTACACAAGAAACCACATAAGCATTATGGTTTCATCGATCAAGATAGTTGAGATCAATTTGTAGCATATCATCTTTCAAAGGAGTTTAAGGTGTTTATTTCATAACGATTAATCTTTTTGATTAAGAGTATTTTATTGATATTTAAATAATTGTGAGTAAATATTTTAGCTTGTAATATAGGTGAAAAGTGCCAAAAATAAAGAACTTGCTAAGCATAATATTTACCACCATAATATGGCTTGAAAAGTCTGTGCAGACCTTGAAGAACAATTGGTATGACATTTTGATTTATTTGTTTAAATATTTATGTAGAGAGTGTTATAATTAATATTGTTATTATAATTGTGTATTTTGAAATTATAGCTCGTAGCTCAAGCCTTGGATCAGTGTACCTAATCCATCAATATTGGTACATTACCGAAGAAAGCTAGAGAAACAAAAGATGGATATCTTAATAAAAATGTATAAGATATTACCAAAAAATTATAAATTTGAAGATATCCCTAACCCTAGTTAGTTTTCTTAGAGTAAGCTATTATATTATGTTTATTCCTATATTCTAAATTGCATACATTACAGGATGAACTTAACACACGATTTTATATAGGGTGTAGATTAGTATAGCATTGTTTCATATGTAATAAGAATTTAATAACACCCTATAAGACATATGGGTTTTGAATTAGGGGTTACGAGAAAAAGCATATGTGGCTGATCTCATGGACTTCAGAATGCTAATGACCAAGTGATTCTCCTGACCCAGACATTAAACATGACATTTGAATGGAAGACAACAATAGAGATATAATTGTCATTTATCAAATCTCAAGGGTATAAGTCATCCAATTTAGATGCACATGATCCATTTCACATACCTAATATAAATAACATTAGAGACAGATGTGAAGCTAATAAACGGTTTTCTTCTCTTCCTGAGTTAAGCATATCAAACTATGATTTACAATAAAATCTATCAAGTGTCAGCTCTATAATAAAAATATGCAATATTTTATTATAGAGTCTGCATAAATGTGACTTGTTAGATAATGACCCCTCAATTATTTTGGAGAAAAAATGGGTATGCATCAATCATGGTACTAAAACACTGATGGTCCATGAGTGCATCTTGCCCCCAAATACAAGACCGTAAGTATTGATATTCTAATAATTAAAGATGCACCTTAGCCTTGCTATAAAGAAGGTGACGAGAGGACCACAACATGGGAAGCTCATGGAAGCTTTGTGTCGTTTTCCATAGACAAGATGCATCTCATTACTAAAGAAGTTATGAAATTCTCCATCCATGTCATGGTACATACATTCTCTATACCTTATTAATATATATATAAATATATGATCATTATATTTCTTTTAACATTATGAATTAAGGAATTAAAAAATAAGAATGCTCTTAAGGCAAAAGGAAAGATAGTTACTAATGGAAGGAGCAAAACAAAAGAGGGTACTAAGAAAAGGAAAGAGAGCTAGATCATAAAAATTAGTTATCTCACAGAATATTCTATCTTTAGAGAAGAACCAACAACTATAAAAACCCCGCCGACCACCACCAGCTTTGATGATGTTGTATTTCTATATCCAAAACTTTCTTGATAACAATCTAATTATGATTGATAGTCTTTCCGAGTATGTTGGGAGGGACGTCACCACTTACATAGTATTGGTGGAGGTTATTAGTGGTATTTATAAGCACGAATGGATGCTAACCATAAATATTATTGTATATGTTAAGTAAGTATTATTTCATATGATATATTTCAACTCTTTTTGTTGATTTGTATAATTTTATGACCTCTTATATATGAGTTATCAGTTATTAATAAATATGCATTATTATTATCATCCTTAGGTTGGTAGCTAGTCTTGTTGTGGTAGAGGGGAGGTTGTACTCTATTGTCTTTGTGTGTCCATACTATATATCTTACCATACTACAATAAGTGAGGGTAGACACATAAACTATGTAGCATATTATATCTTAAGTGAGGGGTACAACAATAAGCTTTATCTCATACCTCATCTTGCAAATAAATATTGGGTTTTTTACATCGTTCATCTTGATCAAAACAAATTATATGTGTTTTATCCCCTATAAAAATATTTTATTCCTTTTACCATTGTTTGTTATGAAGGGAAATATTTAATTGATATATTTGTATACTTCTTACTTCATTAATTTAAATTTGCATATAATTTGCTTTAAATTTTTGGGGTATATAAAGTTACAATATTGTGTATTAACTTTATTTATTAGGGCACTGCATATTATGTATATGAGGAGAGGTAGAAATAGTGTGCCAGACCTAATAAGTTTTGAGTATGAGCCTATAATGGTATGCAAAAATGTTAAGTATTTTGTTTTGATTTCCATTTTATTAATATCTAATAGAACAATAAGCTAACTAAATTTATTTAATAGCGTCTACAATAGCAAAATAGTAATGATTGTGGATACTATGCTTGTAGAGTAATGAATCTCATATACCAAAATAAATATGCGAACATAGATCCAAGCTATGTATGTTTTTTGTCCATACTTTTTTTATTAATTAATCTTGATATATTAATTACTAATGGAATGATCGAATCGTGTCAATTTGTAGTTTTTTAGCGGTGGTTATGTATGAGGCCGAAAATACATAGATGAAGAAATTGATGAAGTTAAAAATCAATGGGCCAAGTTTGTGTACTCATACATTCAGTATTAGGGATATGCGTATATGTTTTGGTTTGTATTTTCTATGTCCTTTGTTCTTCTATGCAATTGGAGATGCACATGCATACACATAAGTGTTTATAAGCTGTTGATAGTTAGGTTTTATGATTTATAGACTTTAGCTTTGGAGTGTAGAGCTACCAATTTGTGTTATGTCTACTATTTTTTAATTTTTGGGAGAAAGATATGCATGAATTGGTGTTATTTGGTAAATATTTGAATATATAACTATGTATGTGGGTAGGAACAAAACTATATAATTTAATGAAAAAAAATACATTTTAATTGTGATCCTTGAATAAACCATTATTAAAACCTCTATGTATTAATATATGTAAGGATTTTTAATAATGGTTATTAGAGAAAATAGTTGATAAAAAGTGAATTAAATGCTCATCAAATACTAATTATTGTTTAATTAATACGTAATCACATATTTAATGTCACCATATATTGTTTTAATAACGGTTTTGGAAGAATTCATTATTAAATCATGCATTTAATACTAGCTATCAATTATTTAAGATTTTAATTAATACTTTATCAAAATTTAGTGATGATTTTCTAGGATTTTAATGTTATTAAAAACTAGCTGTACTTACGGTTTTGCATAAAACCGCTATCGAAAACACTAAAATGTATTAATAAATTACTATTTTAGTAATGACTTGTAAATGTAACATTTATTAAAACCTTAATTTTATTCTACATTTTGTGGATTTTTTTATGATAATTTTTAAGCCGTTATTAATTATTTAGTAACGTACAATTCAACGACGATTTAAAACCAACATTAAAATCGCTTTCCGTAATGATGATGCATGGTGTTATCCGTTTTTAATGATGTATGTTATCACAAAGATTGTTAATAATCATGGGCAGGAACCCTACTAATAATAATTGGTCTAACGCAAAGCGATATAGTATGAGATGGAATCGAACTCTAGCCTTTAAAACAGAAGCTCTAAGCTCTTTAAGTATCACGTTGCTCGAAAGTCACTCAACCTGTGGAAACAGAAAGGGGAGGGATGTTGGAGCTCCAAAATACTGCCGTCCCGGGAAGCAGCTTCAGTCAAAAGTTTTTCGTAGATATGGATGGGTGTTCCCAAGCTTAGACCGAGTAGGGTGGGTACGTGAATGCTTACTTGGAAGCAAAAATATACGGTTTGGTCAGAGAAGAAACAGCGATTCTTAGCAGCGGCGTAAATTACCGCACATTAAAAGTGAAAGTACAAGTAGATGTAGATGTAGACTCCGGAGCAAACCGAGCATTGCTCACTCAAAGCACTTGTTTATTGGTAATGTCCAATCTTGTTAGACAGGCTGATGGAGTAGGCTGGTATATCAAACCTAAAATGAATTGATTTATTTTATTTAGAGGTGATATTTGTTCATTTTAATTATTTAAATTGAGGTTACAGTTTTATTTTCGTTCATATTGATTGATTTTATTTTTTTTATTTTTTTTTATTTTGAGAATAATGAAATTAAAAGTAAAAATATAAACAAATTTATTTCAATTAACCTTAATCCATACAAAAATTGTAAATCTATCACCTTTATTTACATAAATAAAATTAATATAATCTAAATATTATTTTAAAATATTTATCACAATTCACTTTTATTTTCTTCACCAAAATTTTTTTTTATAATATTTATGGCCATCCTAATTCATTTTTACCAAAAGTAAGACCCAAGTTAGGTTCATATTTTTCATACTTATGTTCTATCCTTCATATACGTTCAATAGTTACTAAGAAAAGTTCTTAAAAGCCGAAGCTAGAGGACACGAACACGTGTTATGGAACCGTCATCATGGTGTTGAAACAAGAAATTATCTATAAGATGGTATTAGCAACTACTATTTGTAATTATATTCATTTCATTCGCCAATTATGATGTCTCTAGGTTTTAGAACCGAAGCATCCGACGGAGATAGATTTTATTTCCTCCTCCAATAGCTAGCGACTTAGCGCCCTTGCCGTGATGTCGATGTAGGTTAATTTCTTTGTCAGCCTTGTTTGACAGCTTTTTTTGGGGCTTATCCTATGTTAGGTTAGGTTAGGTTAGGTTAAGTATTAATATTATTTAATATTAATTTATTCTGAAATTATTAACACCCAAATCATCTATTAAAAGAGATAATATTAATCCATTCATGATTTTTAACTATTTACTTCGTCCATTTCAATCTGAATAAGGTTATATCTTATTTACCCATATTAGCATACACAGTTTAAATAGCCTATATTCATCTCTATTTCAATAAACTGTCATTTTGGATTAGGGATTATTTTGTTTTTGGTTGCAGAAAACTCAAGCTACAAATGTTAAGATATAGTATATAAATTGACGATTCTTATGCAGATCGTCCCTAAATAATAATAATTTTAGCCACAAAGGGAATTTCCATATATATATATATATATATATATATATATATATATATCTTTATTATTATCACCCTTACTTTCTAAAAGAAAATTTTTTAGCTCAAAATTTTTATTTTAAAATTAAAAGTGTTTTAGAAAAGTTAATACTTACTTTTTATTCTTACCTCTATCTTTTCTCTTTCTTCTTCTAAACTTTAATTAATATATATTTTTTTTAATAAATGATATAAATTTTTTGTCTCTACTTTTTCCATTTATTTATTTTAGAAACATATGGAATATAGAAATGCATGTATTGGAACATTTTCGGATGGAATGTAAAAAATGCATTCATTGGAACAACCCCCCCCCCCCCCCCACCTAAGACACATTCAATAGAACATTTAAGACGGCAGTCTATTGCATTATTTATGGTAAACAATTAATTAATGACATTAGCCTACTATGGTCTTCCTAAAAAAAATAATGATAATAATATTGAGAAGATAATTATTATTAATTAGAATATATATGATTATGTGTATTGGGTAATGAATTATATATTATTATTTATACATCCCAATAAACAATGAATTATATATTATAATGATAAATAGATATTAAGCAACAAATAAAGTAAAACTCAAATGAGTTTAATAGAAAAATAAATATACAAAAAAAAAATTGTTCCCTTGTATAAAAAAATTCATTTTCATAATTTACATATTTTTTAGAAACTAATAAATATAATCTTAAAATTTTATTAACAATATTTATAAAATATATTAAAATATTTAATGCATGGATAATGAAAGAAAAATGATAAGACTAAAAGTAAAAAAGTAGGTTTTAATTTTTTTTAAATAAAAAATTAGTAATAAAATATTTTACTTTTTTAATACAAATGGAGTATATTTTTTAATTATTAATATAGTACAACACACAGGAGTGATCAGTCCATTTAGTAATATCCTGACTTTTTCTTGTTTGTACATATATATATATATTTAAATCTTATTTTATATTTATGAAAATAATAATAGAATTATATCCCAATATTGTATTATCATTGAAAGCAAATTAGTAGCTAACATTATCTTTTAGAACAAATTAGTACTTTATATTATTTTTTCAAATATAAATAAAATCTTATACATCACAAGTTTATTATAAATAGTAAGACATAAGGGAAAAAAGGAGCCAAATATATTTTCTTTATTCGGACTAGTAGAATAAGTATTTAAATTCAAAAAATTTCAAAGCTCAACAATTAAGCTTGTTTACAATTATTTATATAAATTAATTAATTATTTTAAAAAATAAACTATTAATTAATAAGTAAATTTAAATATAAGTTAAATCTCAATTAAGAAAAGCCACGCGTCTCATGAAAGTATCACGTTCCTACAGCCTTCTTGTACATCTGTGCTGCAGATTTATATGGCGCTTGCTTCTAACTCGCGCATGAATGAGTGTCGATGGGAGAAAACCTGTAAGTAACAAGAAAAAAAGGAAAAAAAAATCGATTATCTTTTCAAATCAAAAGGTTTTTTGAAAACTAAAAAAACGAAAAATAAAATAAAAATACTGTTAGGCAGTAGTAAGCCAGTAGGTTCGGAAGCAGGTTTGGTAACGGGACTAAAATATTAGAGTATACAAAATGTACCCTGTACATTCTCCTTGTCCTACAGAGTATAAAGTGCCGAAAGCAAAATACTGGTTTCTGTGTTCAGAGAGAGGGAAAGAGAGTATGAAAAAAGGCTAATGGCGGAGGTAAGAGATTAGTGGAAAGCAATAAATTATATACGCTCAACCACAAAAGGAAGAAGATTAGAGTACAAGCTTTTCTATTCTTCTCATTCTCTTTCCTCTCTCTTTCTCTTTCTCTAAATCCCTAACTCTTGTTGAACTGCAACATTCACAGCAATTCAATTCAGTTTCCAGAATTCAAACGACCCGACACTTCTACCGATTTGATCGTTCATTGCTTGCCTGAATTATTTATCAATAACATTTTCGAATCTACACGATTGATCTTCAACGTTCTTTTTTTTAGTGCAATCAAAGTTTTATTGATGATGAACCATTGAAAAACTTTTTTTTTTCTGTTTTTGGTAGTTTTGTGAATTGGTAGTATTAGATACATTTTCTTTGGTAAGGGAGGACTCTTTGGCAATAGACATGGCGGCGAATGAGGCGTTATCTTTTAGTGTTGCCTCCGTCGTTGAAGATTTGCTTCAGCAGCATCATGGAAATCGTCCCCGTGGACTTGATTTGGAGTCCAGGCGAGCTGAAGAAGCTGGTACCATGATTTTTTTTCCCCTTTCATTTTTGTGGTGGTGTTTCTGTTTTGGATTTCGTTTAAGTGAACTTAATTTTGAATTTGAAGGATTTTTTTATTCCTTTTAAGTTATAGTATCGAGTACCTGAATGGATTTATTTTTCTGAGTTCGAAACATCTGTGTTTTCCTTTGTCGCGGTTTATATGTTTACTCTCAATTGCGAGTGCACATTCAGAGTAAATAAAATCTGATTCCGTGTTTTGTTCATGGTTTGCTTTGGCTGATTACTGGATAACTGAGACTTGAAACTTGAACTTCGGTGGTCTGATGACTGAGGTTCCCGGGGAAATTTGGATGATAATTCCATGGAGGAATAGTTTCTTATATGGCGAAGGAGTTTAATCTCCAAATTGCATATGGTGGCGTTTGTGAGGGTTAGAGTCTTTGATCTGCTTAGGTGACTTCAAAAGCGTCTGCATCCACTTCTGAAATAGCGATACTCTGTGTGATATATGAAGTAAAAAGTGGATACATTTTGTGCATTTGATTATTCATTTCCTGAAATCTAGTCTTACCTCATAGATCAAGGGTGGTAGTGCTAAAATCTGTGATTTCAATTTTCGGCTCTGAAATTCTGGGCAAATTCTGAATAAATGTTGAGTTATTTTTTTTTTCTCTGGTTGCGTTTATCGTTCTAAACCATCGAATTGTTCTGTTTTAGCAACAAGGAGGTATGAAGCGGCTGGTTGGCTCAGAAAGATGATTGGGGTTGTTGCTGCTAGAGACTTGCCTGCTGAGCCTTCTGAGGAAGAGTTCAGGCTTGGTTTAAGAAGTGGTTTAATACTTTGCAATGTGTTCAATAAGGTTCAACCGGGATCGGTGCCAAAAGTTGTTGAAAGCCCAAGTGATTCTGCTTTACTACCTGATGGAGCGGCTTTGTCTGCTTATCAATACTTCGAAAATGTAAGAAATTTTCTTGTAGCTGCTGAAGAGATGGGTCTTCCTACTTTTGAGGCATCCGATCTTGAACAAGTAAGAGCTGTTATTCCTGTGTTATTGCTCTTGCATAATACTGCTATCATTTTCGATTTTCCTTAATGTGGGATAAAGGAGATAAAGTGCACTTGTCTTGATCCGATGTTGCTAATCCTAAAAAACTCCATGACTTATAATTGTATTCGCAGGGAGGGATACCTGCCAGGGTCGTCAACTCGGTTTTGGCTCTTAAATCGTATTACGAATGGAAGCAGAATGGGGGAAGTGGAGTGTGGAAATTTGGGGGCAATGCAAAACCCACCACAAATGTGAAACAATTTGTACGCAAAAACTCGGAGCCATTTACTAATAACTTGTCAAGGAACTCATCAATGAATGAGAAATCGTTGAATTCTCTGTCCCACGACCTTAAAACAGTAGGTGGCATTCTCTGTGCTTGCATTTTATACTCCAGGTGGATGGATGATTCATAGTTGTCTCTCTCTGTTCTTTTTTTTTTTTTTGCTTGGTTGCAGCCTAGCTCTCGATCATTAAGTGGACTGGTCCAAGCACTGCTGTCTGACAAGAAGCCTGACGAAATTCCACAGGTTGATGCTCACGTTCTCTGAGGCTCTACAGAAAGAAAACTTGCCATTATGGTGTTAGAGTAGTATGTCATATTTTGAGAAGTCTGTGCTTTTAGAAATGAGAATGTGAATAATCTGAATTTCAGTTTGGGATATCCATAGGTCACTAATTTGAGCCCAACACTTGGAGCTATGTTGCTTGATGAAATTATGAATAAGTTGGACAAGCAGGATTGAAATTCTTGCATTCTAAGTGAATGCAGTACCAAATGCTAAAAATTGTTTGGCATCTATCACATGTCAAGAAGGGCATCTTAATCTCAATGCCATCAATTGCGTCCAATTTGTCTAACTCTTCATTCATCTTCTTTGCTTGATACAGTTAGTTGAGTCTGTTTTGAGCAAGGTTGCAGAAGAGTTTGAGCAGCGCATTGCGAACCAGAGTGAACTGGTATGTATCGAACAAATAGTGTAACAAAGAAGGTTCTTTTCTCTTGTTTCCCTTTTTGATGTTATATGTATGATATGGAGCTGTACTCACCAGGATGTTACATTTTGTTATTTGTATAATGAGAATTATTCATGAAATATGGCATTTTTCTTTTTCTTTTTCTGTTTCACTTTTCTCTTGTAGAGGCAATCAAGAATAAAAGATGTGGCTGCTCCTCATGGAAGAAGTTCTTTTCTTAAGTCCTCGGCTGATAATTCTGTGGTAAGTTTTGCCGACTAATTTGCAATGTAATCTGGGTTGTGACTAATTTGAATGTTAACATTCTAACCTCTGGTTTTCATTGACAACCAAAAGTTGGCAGAGAAAGGACATGTGTTGAATAAGAAGCAGAACGTCTCTTGCAGCAACCCTGCATCTGATGATCAGTCAAAAATCATAGACATGAAACAACAGATTATCTTTGATAGACAAGGAAAAGATCTTCAGGTGCCGTACAAAGCCACCCAACTCCAGAAACCAGCTTCTGAATTTTACTGTTATTTTTGTTATGACATATTGCCTATTGTTACAACTATGCAGGCTTTGAAGAAAACTCTTCACACCACAAAAGCTGGAATGCAATTTATGCAAATAAAATTTCAAGAAGAGCTCAGAAATCTTGGTAGGGTCTTGACATGATGTTACTTATTCCTGTGTTTATAATTACACAAGATTCTCAAATGTAATTTGTGACTTTCCATTGAAGGCATGCACATTCATGGGCTAGCACACGCTGCTTCTGGATATCACAGAGTGCTTGAAGAAAATCGGAGGTTGTACAATGAAGTGCAAGATCTCAAGGGTAAAGCAACCATATCTAAGAATCCAATCTCATCACTGTGATTGTTCCACACTTGTGTCTTCATCAGCCATATTGTTTTCTATGAATAGCGATGACTTGAGTTTTGTCGCCATTTGAGCAGGAAGCATTAGAGTTTATTGCCGAGTGAGACCATTCTTGAATGGGCAGTCAAGCTACATGACCACGGTTGAACACTTCGAAGAGGGGAATATAACAATTAGAACCCCATCAAAGTATGGAAAAGGACACAAGTCCTTCAACTTCAACAAGGTTTTCGGGCCATCAGCTACCCAAGGTTGGTAATGGTGTATATAGGGAGCTTTTCACCTGCTTACGTCATTTTCACCATTTTAATGATGCTTTTGTGTGATGCAGCTGAAGTTTTCTCAGATATGCAGCCTCTAATTCGTTCCGTTCTTGATGGCTACAATGTCTGTATATTTGCATATGGCCAAACTGGATCAGGAAAAACTTACACCATGGTAAAATGTACTCTAGTACCCCATTTGAAAATTTAAGAACATGTATGTTTGCTAATTAACAATAATTTCTTTTTTCTTTGTATCCAGACAGGGCCAAAAGACCTTACCGAGCAGAGCCTAGGTGTAAATTATAGGTCACTGAGTGATTTGTTTTACATCGCGGAGGAGAGGAAAGATACGTTCCGTTATGATGTTGCTGTTCAGATGATTGAAATTTACAATGAGCAAGTTAGGGATCTTCTTGTTAGCGATGGTCTCAACAAAAGATATCCTTGATACCTCAGCTACTATCCTTTTGGCACATGTTTCCATTGGATGCATCATATACTTTTAGTTCATATAGCAGAATATGCATTAAGTGGTAGAAGGTTAGCAATTTTTTAAATGGATACAGACTAAGAAGTCAAAGGGTATAAACCTTCACTTTGGTGGCATGCTTTTCTTCTGATATTCCTTAATCCATTCATACATTAGAAATTCGCAACAGTTCCAACAATGGAGTCAATGTACCAGATGCGAGTCTTGTGCCAGTGTCATCGACATCTGATGTTATGAATCTGATGAGTATTGGACAAAGGAACCGTGCAGTGGGTGCAACAGCCCTAAATGACCGCAGCAGCCGTTCTCATAGGTAGGCTTTCATTTCTTCTGCTTGGTCTGTAAGATTTTCATGCAATGCTCATATGGCTGGTTTGTCAACTTGCAGTTGCTTGACCGTTCATGTTCAGGGAAGAGACTTAACATCTGGCAGTATTCTTCGTGGCTGTATGCATCTGGTCGACCTTGCTGGCAGTGAACGTGTAGACAAATCAGAAGCCACTGGAGATAGGTTAAAAGAGGCACAACATATTAACAAGTCACTCTCTGCTCTGGGGGATGTCATCGCTTCTCTTGCTCAGAGAAACTCTCATGTTCCATACAGGAATAGTAAATTAACGCAATTGCTCCAAGACTCACTTGGTAAGGTCTCAGCTAGTAGGCTTCCTCATCAGCTGTATTATTAATATCATCATATTACATGTTAGTTACTGTTCGTATGATGACAATACTCCGTGCTTTCAGGGGGACAAGCCAAGACACTAATGTTTGTTCACGTAAGTCCTGAACCTGATGCTACTAGTGAAACTATAAGTACCCTTAAATTTGCAGAACGAGTTGCTACAGTTGAACTCGGCGCTGCCCGAGTAAACAAAGATAGCACAGATGTTAAGGAGCTCAAGGAGCAGGTCATTTTATTTTTCTCTACTTCCGTGCACTTTATCGTGTGAATAACATCCAATATATTCATTCCTTGTACCTGTTTTGCATAATCATTCAGGTTGCTAGTTTGAAGGTAGCCCTAGCTAGGAGGGAGGGGGAATCAATCCATTCACAGCAGTCGGTATTTAGCAGTCCTGAAGTATACAGAGGCAAACCTGCTGGGCCTTCTCCTGTTCGTCCTGATCAAAATGGTGGAGATACAACGATTTCTAAGAGTAAACACAGACAACCAATGGGAGATGTGGGTAGCATGGAGGTAATCAATTTTCACAAATCTTTTGTACTCTGATTTTGCAGGTTAGTAATTTGTTAGGATTGTACAGACTGAGGGCCTCTGTATGCATCATTTGACTGAACGGTGATCTGTCAAACTTTCTTTTGAGCAAACAAAGGGAGCGAAATGGCATAATTAGATTGTATGGATTCTTTAAGACAGCCAAAAAAATAAAATTAAATTAACATCAGTACATCATCTGACTCAACAGTGATCCGTCAGACTTGCTTTTGCTGTGGGACCTGCCACGACCGAGGCAAATATGGCATATTGAGGCTGTATGGGCACTTAAGACAGTGAAAAAAAAAAAAAACCACCATTACATAATTTGACTGAACAGACTTGCTTCTGCTGTAGGATCTTTAAAGAATGAGGCAAAAATGGAATAAACTGGATTACGGATGATAATGAGCTAGACCCAGACTCAGATCTAGACCCATTGAATTTTAAAAGTTTAGATTTTAATCTATACTTATTAGGTTTAGCAGATAAGCGAGTCTTAAACAGATCTTAAATAAGCTTGGCTATTTAAAAAGAAGATTTATGTAAATATGCTAATATGCCTGTATTTTCTATGGCTTAATATGTATTTTTGTTAAAAAAATTCTCCTAGTAAAAAGATAAATATTTGAAATTGAAAATTTAAATGATGTTTTAATAATTTTGGAATAGAAAATAAATTAAGAGTCTAAGAAATATTGTGAAAAAGATGACAAATATAAAATAAATATGTAAGTTTATGTCTGTGAGTGTTGGGTTTGGCTGTATTTTATATATACTAAATAGATTTGGCGGGTTGGGTTTGGATTTAGAATGCTGTTGTTGGATCCAGCGTTAGACCGGTTTAAATATTTATAGACCCAGGTTCAACCTAGAACCAACAAAAAATGAGGCGGGTCTAGGTCAAGCCTAAAATCAGGCTGGATGAACTGTGATCCTTCAGAGTTGATTTTGCTATAGTATCTGTAATGAAAGATGCAAGGGTGACATTAGGCTATATGGACACATAGTAGGTTTTGCATAACTTATGATAGCCAAGTTAATCATTACTTTCTCACTGAATATCAAATTCAATGGGATATTTTGTAGGCTTCAGCTAATTCTGCCACAAGACAGAAGAGACAAAGCTTTGATCTTGATGAAATGCTGAGGAATTCACCTCCCTGGCCACCTGTAAACAGCCCCGGCCAAACTTGTGGGGAGGATGATAAAGAGATGGCTTCTGGTGAGTGGGTGGACAAAGTCATGGTGAACAAGCAAGATGTTCCCCATCGAACCCAGAATCCATTGGGGTGTTGGGGAACAGACAGCAGCAACTTGGCTGATACTTTATACGGGGATTATTTTCCAGACGCTTCAAAACTTTATTCACAGCAACCATTTAATTTGTTCAACGGAAACAACCGGTTTGATAATGCGTCAGACTTGGATGAGATTGATGCTGCCACGAGTGATTCATCGGAGCCAGATTTGCTATGGCAATTCAATCACAGTAAACTTCCTACCCTTGCCAATGGGATTGGAACAAAAACAAAGAAGCTTGACGCCAAACCTTCCAAGAGCCCAGAATTAAAGTAAGCAGAAAGTACCTTAGCTTTCTATTTATTTGCAAGATTTTGCAGATCTCAAATGCAGTTGAATGTCTGGATTGTTTTTATATTTCATTGTGCTTGTTTAAATGTTTGCAGCAAGATGATTCCTACGCTAACCCCCTCACCCTCAAGGAAACTAGCGAATGGGGTTGCACAAAGAAATGGAAGGCAACAATCAGCTTCAGCTGAAAGTAAAAAGAGAACGGGTAACTGGAAGTAGAAGTGTGATTTTCCTATTATATTGGTATTAACTTCTTTTCTTATTTGGGTTTTCCATTCTCAAGGCAGAGAAGTGTTTGAATTTATTTTTCTTGTTTGTCACTTTCCTCACATAATTTTTTGTCATATATTAATACTGGCAATAATACCAGTTGCTTGTACCTATATACGAAGGAACAAAAGAAACATGTATTGATATGTTTGGCTTGCGGCGGTGGTTTGCTGCTCTGGTGTTGATTGTAATAGGTTTTTAGGTTTTGGCCTTTCCACAGGACAAGACACATTGTAAAGATGAGCTTTGTTTTTTTGTTGCCATCTTTGCCGTTTCCTAAGTTTTTCTTTTTGAATTTATTACAATAAAGCCCAGTTGCCATTCTGTTCTGCCGAAGGTTTTGATATGAGGTAATTGTAACCGTAAAGTGTGCATGAGTTACACGTGAGGAGTAAAGTTCTTCCTAAATCCTAATTGACCTTTTTACACAATTGCTAGATTGAAGATATAGGAATTGGACAAGTGCTGACCGGTGGCATAGGTGGGGCGCATGGGCACACGAAACGAGGAATGAAAAAGAAAAATGACAACTTTTAAATTATAAAATAAAATTCTGCTGCTACCTTTCCTCACCCACATCAAGTAAAGCTTAAATCCTTACGACTTACTTTCTGTGGTAAGTTAAGTCAATTTGAATTCGGTGTTTAGGTTGAGCACGGTTCTTAATGTTATTCCATATCAGATAATTTTATTTGATATTTAAATTGATTTGGTTTAAAATATTAAATAATTGGTCTGATATTTTTTTTAAATTAAATATTTGATCCAATAAATATAAATAATATTTGATCTGATAAATTATATATATTTATACTATCATTATTATTTATTTTTTTATAAAAATTTATTGTATATAATCATTTATTTGTGTGTATGTGTGTATAATTTAAAATGAGTGTTTATTGTAAGTAATTTTTATACTTTTTTAAGTATTATTTTGATTAAATATTTAATTATTATCCAAAATTTAAAAATACTAATTGAATATAATGTAATTTAATAATACTCAAATTAAATTATTAGATCATATTGGTTTAAATTGGATTAATTTTTTATTTTTCAATTGAATAATTTTTCATCCATAATTTCTCAATTGTGGCCCGCTTAAAAAGTTCGGATATCCAATTGATTATTTGTTATCCGATCTAAAATTTTAGATATCCGATTTATTTTTTTGGATATCCAATCCATGAACGTCCTTTATGTTGAATATCTAGACTAATTTTTGACACAGCCATCTAAAATACTAGTAGCTAATAGGAGAAACGTGATGAATTAGCTCACTCTCTTAGTATATTAGATAGAATTAGCAGTAGAACTCGTTGAAAATTATAGAAAGACTAGACATTATTCATATTAATAAAAAAAAAAAGGTATAATTCATCAGAATTAAAAATGAAAAAAAATTAGGAGAAATTTATACGAAGTGAAACTACCTTCTTTAATTCACTGAAAATTGGCTTACGTTTTAGTAAAAAATTACTTATCAAACAAAATTTATTTTAAGAAATGACGTCAAATACAAAAGGAAATGTTTGCGGTTGAAAACAAATACAAAAGGTTAGAGAATGAAAGTAAGAAAAAGAAGATTTTATTTAAGACCATGGATATTCAAATACGCAAGATATTACCCACCAAAAAAAAAACATATGCAAGATATAAACCAAGAATACACACATAGATGATGTATATTTATGAATGATCTACACACATTTCTTCAGCCTGTTGGTGCGTAAGTCAAGCCAGGGAATAGAAGTCGGAGGCGTTTAGAGAGAGAGAAGTGGGAGCAAACTTGAGTGACCTCAAAAAAGTAAGGTCGATTTTTAAGAAATGAGAAAGTCTTCTATTTATAATATTCGTAGGGGGGAGAGGAAAGCAGGTAACCAATGGAGTTATTTTGAGCCTCATTAGTTGTGTTGGGCTAGGGTGACGTTGGGTCATTTACTTAAGACCCAAATCACCACCAAAATATAGTTAACTTTTAACAATACTAGACATGTTATTTTTTTTTCTTTCTTGAATTTGTTTTGAAAGGATAAGCACAAGTCAGACAAAAAGAATGGACCCTCTTTGTAGCATATGCTATAAATAATTTATGTACTACAACATAAAAATAATAATAATCCTCATTATTAATAATTTAATTAATTATTATTGTAATTGATTATTATTTATATCTATATCTACATTGAATATCCCTTATTACAATGACCGTAAATAAGTAGCCAATTTGATTCATCTTAATAAAGATTTAACTCTATTCCTTCGTTTAGTTAAATAGTAGTACATTTCACTTATTTTCTCACAAGTTGACTCATTTCTAAATTTTTTTGAAAGCTTGTTTGAGGCTCATCTATATGCTCATTTATCATTATTCTAGCATTTATGAGTAGTATTTATGTACTCACTTACAATAATTAGTTTAAGCATCTCCTATAGACAAATTATTTGAGTATAATCAAATTAGAAATTGAATTTTCTTACTTTAGTCCTAGGTCTACTCGAAAACTTTTGCATGAATGAGCCAAGTTAATAATCAAACAAATTGAAATGGATCATAAGCAGACTCATTATTAAATGAACACCATCTTCTATTTTTTTTTTTACATATATTATATAGTTTATGTTATTATTTGTTATTCTTACATATGAAATTGGTACATGTATCAATAATACATTATTAAATTACTCATTATATTTTATGGATATTATATAGTTTATTTATTTGTTCATATACAAATGTGTTGGGATTCTAGTTGGGGTTTAAGCTAATATACCAAAGTTTAGAAAGGGACCTAGAATGGGGAGAAATCAAAGAGGAGAAAATTCAAAGCAAAAAAAAAAAAAAGAGGGAAACAAAGCTAAACATAGTGGGTAATGTTGGTGAACATAGGTTGTGTAACTCCTAGATTTTCTCCGTGCCGATTTTTTCATTTGCTAATTGTATGGAGTGTTATTTTTTATAATTCACACATGTGTGGGGGGAAAGAATTTAGAGCAAATTCTCATTGTTTTAGATCTAGAAAAATCTCAATTGGAAATGAGGTTCTATAATTGAATGGATTAATTAAGAGGATTGCTGTTGATAGTCTTTGTGAGAAAAAATACGGGGAGAGTGTTTTTGAATTTGTATTGCTTTTGGATATCTTAATGAAATTCAAAATTTTCAAATTTAATCCTTGAATCTATTTTTTACAATCTTGTTTATTATTACAAAATTTTCCAACAAGTAGTATTAAAGATAAGGTTCTGCATGTTCGAGTTATATTAAGTATGGATAAGAGTTTGAGAGGAGGGGAAGTTCATGATGAAATTGTTTGACGGAATGATCAATTTTGTGCTATGGTTGAGTATGCTCAAGGATGTTCTTATCTACTAAGGATTGCACGCTACGCTGGAAGATAGGAAGCCCACAAACGTGGATGATTCCAAGTGGGAGGATATGAAATTTCATGCAATAAAAACAATCTGATTGGCCCTTGATCCAAAACTTATGCACACCATTTTTGAGGAGACAAATCCAAAAGAATTATGGGAGAAGCTAGCAAAGACGCATACATCGAAGTCGAGAGAAAATAAGTTGTTCTTGAAGAATGATTTATTTTTTTTCTCATAATGTTAGAAGAAGATAACCTACCAGATCATCTAACTGTATTCAACAGATTGATCACCCAATTGAAGAGTTTGGATGAATCCTTAAAGGATGAGGACTAGGAAATCTTGTTCTTTGCTTCTCTCTTAAAAAGGTTTAGTTCTATGGTGAATAATTTGGTAATAGGGAAGAAGACACTTTCTTGGAGAAAGTGTATTGGTTTTGCTCAAGGCGAAAAAAATTTGGCAAGATAAGGAGGATCTTTTGTAACACCTTGCCCTAAAATATTTCAAATGTATTTAAAATTATATTGTTACAAAATAAATTAGTTTTAGTTTAAGAAAGAGCTTGAAATTATACTAAAAATGTGAGTTTTAAGCAAACTATTGACTGATTATCTAAATTGATCGATTGGTATACCTAGAGATCAGTAACTTTAATCTCCAATGAAACAGTCATCTTATTTGCCCAAATCGATCAACTAATTATCCAGCGATTTTAGATCCTTTTTTAATTTTGATTCAAATATTTTTTCAATTTTTATAAAACTTCTAATTATAATATATTTGTGCTAATAAGCATATTTTCATACTTTTGGATTATTTTTACATTATTTAGATCATTCCATAATTATATTTAGCTAAAATTTCTCTAAAATGTACTTTTGTGGCATTCCTCACCTTTTCTCTCTCCCCCTCACTTTCCTCTCTCCTCTTGTAGCTATGGACGCATGCTTGACTCTCTAAACCCTTTTCTCTGACTTACCGACCCTATGCAATGTCTCCCTGACTATACTCTACCTCCCTCACATCATCATATATTTCTCTTAAACTTGGTTACCCACAGTCAAGCAGGTTGGACTTTTATCTCTCTTTTCTTTGTGGATGTTAACCACCTCTCTTATTTACACTCTACTCTTGATTCATTTCATTTCTTATCATCTGCACTTGCTTATTTTGTCCCTTTTCTATGTGAAAAGTTCTTATGTGTTGGGCATTTCTCTATTTTTCTCCCTTCTCTTTTTTGATAGAAAACATAGGCTTACCTGTTGTTTTATTTTCTTATTTGGTTGAATCAAAAAAAATTTTATCTCTTATCTCTTATTTTTCTTATTTCTCTTTAGGTAAAGAAGGATTAAAGCTTTGAAAAAGGTTGAAGATCTTGGTTTTTCGTCTTTGATTTCAGTTCTGATTTCTTCTCCTTCTTCTTCTAATTTTATTTTATAAAGTTTTGAAAATGCATTTTAATCATTTTGGTTATTGATTCTAGTAGAAAATTGAGTCCTTAATAGAGTCCATCAAGTTAAGAATATTTTTTGTGCTAAAAAATTTGCTTGGAGGTAAGGCTAAAATTTTGTGTTGTTTATTGTGGTTTTGAGTGCTTGGTATGCTCTGTGATATGTATGTATTATGTTGAATTATTGGTTTTGATCATGTCACAATATTTTAATTTCAAAAATTTTGGAGCATGATTGAGTATTTTTGATATTATGCATGAATTTAGGGAAAGTCAAGCATGTCTTTGTTGAATATTGATTTCCTACCATAATTTATGTGATTCTATGTGCAGAGCATTTTTTTTATGCATTTTATGAAAGATAAGCATGTTAGGATTAATTTGAGAAAGTTAGGTGAATTTCTGCTATGTTGGATTGTGGGTTTAGATGTTGCTTTGCCTAGACGAGTTGACTAGTTTGCTACTTATAGTGCCTTATGTGGTTAAGTTTGGTGTCGTATCTAAACACTAAATTGGTTGCTTCTATGCCTTGTGTTAAGTTTATTATTATCATTTGAAAACACCTAATTGGTTATTAATGGAATTAATTGTTATTTGTGATATCAATTGAAATTTAGTAAGAATGGAATTAAAATTTCATTCGAGCCTTTTTCTCTAATCCTGGGGATAGCTAGTATGGAGTTAGTGGGTCGGTTGTCTTGTGTTTTTGTCTTTTCATTTAGTACTTATTTCTTTCTCTATCAGGTTCTAATCGGTAGAGGATATGTGCATATATTTGAGAGTAAAATTATACTGTGGTAGGATAGTATGACATCGGTATCCAACTCGAATGGATTAAGTATCCCAGTACAAGTCCCTTTACATTTTATATTATTGATCACTTAGGCAGCTATAGTATCTTGACTTCTATAGCCCTCATAGTGTATGTATTCAAGGTGTGATAGGTAAGGTATCCCAATACAAGCCCCCTTAATATACTTTGAGCACGTATGGTGTTTGTGGTATTCCAATGTATGTTAGCCCTCGCAGAAAGCGCATTCGATGTGTGATGGGTATAGTATCCCCATAGAATATTCCCTTTAATGTATCCTAACCTCATATGGTAGGTGTTGTATCCCTTTGTGTGTGTATATTGCCATAATTTTGGTTAATGGTGGAGAACTAGGTATGGTCAAATATAATATCTTAATAACTGAAAAGTATGTGGACATTAAGGAAGATTTGTAACATGGTTTCCATTATGTGCATCTAATTTATGATATATATTATTACTTATTCCATGAATCTTGTGCGAGCATGCCTTATCATATTACATTAATGAGCTTAGAAGTTATTTTATGTGAGTATGTGTTATACCATGTTACTACTAGACATCAATGTGCAACAGCAACCCTTACCATATTTTAGCTAGTTTGTTTTATCAGTACTTCACTGTACTAATACCACATTTGTGTTGTTACTATGATGATTTGACTTTTGATCTAGTAAGAAAATGATGCTTTGTAGGATTATAATTACTAGGTAGAGTATATTAATAAAGATATCATGGACCTATAGCTAGCTATCGCTTAGGGATTGAGAGTTACATTCCTTTTTAGTTAAGACTTAGACTAATTAGCTTAGATGTATTTTTCTTACTGTGTTGGGATACTTTTAGCTCCATCTGATTATTTAAACTCTTTGCTTTGGTTCCTATATTCAAATTTTATAATCTTTATTCCATCTATATTATTATTCTCATCATTACTATTATACTATTAGGGTGTGTATTCTTTTGTTAATTGCTCCATTTTATCTTGCATCAAACATATGTTAGGTAATGATAGCACCTATTTCATGGTGGATGCAGTGGTAACACTCTTTGGTTTTGCTATAAAATGCTTCCACATTGTCTTCAAAAATAAATAAAAAATTATCCAAAATTTAGTGGTGTTATATCTATTTTAGGAGATGTATCCAATCTATATGCAAGAGGATGATTTAAGAATGGTAAGAAAAAATCTTACTTGAATGTATAGTGTTTTCATTATAATAGGGAAGGGCATATCATGAAGAATTGTCCATATTACAACAAAAACCATAAGGAGAAGGATTATGTAGCAACTACTATAGATGAGGATGGTTTTGGTGATACTCTATTAGTGTAATATGGATACCAAAAAAGAGGATTAGATATTGGATTCAAGGTGTTCTCAACACATATGCCACATGGAGAATTGGTTTAATTCTTTAAAGCTATGTGATGGGATGCCAATTTCTTTATCTAATGGGGAGGAGGTCAAAGTTGAAGGAAGTAAAGATATTGAGATCAAGACCCATGATGGGAGGAGTAGAAAATTAGCGGAGTTGAGCTATGATATTAACCTTGGTCAAACTTTAATATCTTTAGGAAGGTTGGATGGCTTAGGTTATGTTATTCACCAAGAGTCTGATTGGATGAAGGTCACTAAAGGGGGGAAGGTGAAATTGCTTAGTATGAAGACCAAAGGAAATATCTTCATGCTTGTGGGGAGCAACATTATAGGGGATTTGGCCCAAGGGGAGGCATTATTAGTTAGCAAACAATATCATGATCATATGATTTGATTATGGATGTGACATATGCGGCTTAAAGGGGAAGTTTGTTGAGATTCAAGCAATGTGATAAAGGTAATTACATCTTAGAATGGAGGAAAATTAAAGTTAATGAGGAGGTGTTAAGTGGGAGAGAAATAGAGTTGAATTTTAGGGTAATTTTAGCTAAAGCACAATTATTGTGTTAATCATTGCGCTTTGTGTTGACCTCTAGATCCTCTCTGCGCTAATTTTTTTTTATCTAATCTATTTTGTGTGTCTTTTGTTAGGCTAATTTTTATATATTTTTTAGTTTTATGACCTTTCTAAGCCTATATATAGATTTTAGTTGTATAGAGTTGTAATTCTTTTAAATACACATGGGGTGTGAGGAACAATAATTAAGAGAGAATTCTTGTGGTTTCAGATGTGAACAAATCTCAATTGAGAATGGAGTTCAGTAATTGAGTAGATTAATCAAGAAGGTTGTTCTTGATTATCTTTTTGAGGAAAACATGGGCAGCGTGTTTATAAATTGTATTGCTTTTACAGATTGTAATAAAATTCAAGTTTTTGAGAATTTAATTCTTGAATCTATTCTACATAGTCTTATTTATTATCATAAATTTTCCCAACAAAATACATATATTTAAAGTGTTTCCCACAAGTTTTTCTTAGTTAGGAATAAGTAGAAAATTCTATCAACAAGATATATCATTAAATCTAGACAAACCTCATGTGACATGATAACATCGATGAAAATCAACCTGGTTCATCTATAAATGGATCTACTTTTAGACTAAACAATTCTAAACCCAAAGGCTACCTAGCACAACACAAAGATTATTCAAAATATAATATGACTTAGAAATGATAAACATGAAAACCAACCCTACCTGTAATACCCCGTATTTTTAAAATCCAGATTTATTAAGTTTAATGATTTTATTAGCGTAATTTGATGTAAACAATTAATTATTTTAATTTCGATTCGTTTTATGGATTTATCAACGATTTTGAATTCATAATTGAATGTAATTAATCATTTTCGGGAAGTAATATTTTATCGACGTTTTAATTAATTAAATGTAATATTTTCGGGAAGTTTAAATTAAAAATAGTTTCAGAACTTATTTAAGAATTTCTTTTTGAAATTAATTTTCTTCCGTTCTACGCTTTTTAGTTTGCGGAAAACCGATTTCGGAAATTATTAAAATTAGTCTTGATCTATTAGAATTTGACTTAAACATTTTATTATATACTTTTAAATAATTTTTCGAGGTCTTATAATACATTTTCGTAAATAATATAAATTTCTACGTCCGTTGGTAAATTCTTCCGAAAATGTTTCTGAGATTTTTTATATAGCTTTTTATTAATTTTAAGCCTTCGGATCTGTTCGAAATAAATTTTCGTTAAATAAATTTTGGATAAAATCTTCCAATAATATTTTGATATTTTTAGTAGTTTATTTTATGTGTATTTGTTTAAAAAAAAAAAAAAAGACCCAGCCCCGATCGGTGCCCCCTTCCCCTTTTTTCTTTTCCCTCTTCTCTCCCTTCTTTTATCTCTCCCTTATCCCGTCGGCCCACTGTTCCCGCAACCCTAACCCTAGCCGACCTCCCTCGCCTCTCTCCTCCTCCCTGCTCCCTCGCCAGCCGCCGCCGACCAACTAGCTGCGACGGGCGACGCGACCGACGATGCTGTAGCAAGATATAGCCGCAACCTCAGCCAGCTCGACCAAAGCAGCCGCGGGAGCAGCAGCAGCAGCGACGAGCGGCAACCCAGGCTACGCCGCCATCGCCCGGTCACCGGCGACCTCGAGCGACCACCGTCGAGCCACCCTCGTCCCCCAATGAAGCCTCCCCAGCCTTCCTTTGCCCCAATTTGTCGGTTTTTAATTGGTATAAATTTCTGAAAACCCTAACCCTTATTTTGATTAATTGAATGTGAATTAGCTTATAAAAATCTAAATTGATTGTTTGATTGTGTATATATGTGCTGTAAGAATGATTTGGATAGATTAATTGTATTGTTATGTTGAGATTTCGGAAAAATTGAATTTTAGGCCGGGTTATGCCCAAATTTTTCGGATCCGTCCAATTTGGCGATTTTGGATAAATTGATTATACAATATGTTTTTAAATGTGTTTAATTTCATATCGGAAGTGTTGATTTGGGAAAATTGTGCGTAATTAATCGGAATTTGGATTTTTAGGTCAAAACTCTTGCGGGTCTAAATTGGATTATGTAACCGGGTCGTTTTATTCAATTGACTATACAATTTATATTAGGATATATTTAATTACATTTCCGAACCGTCAATTTATATATTTTAGCAAGAATTGATCGGATTTGCGTTCCGGGTTCAAAAACCCTAATTGTACTGAATTGGGTATTTCTTTTATTGGTTTTGAGCAATTGATTTTATGATATGTTATAAAATATGTCTAATTGCATTTCTAAACATTCAATTTGATTAAATTAATAGAATTCAACCGAATTGCATTTTCAGGCCTAAAACCCTAGATTTCAAGTGAACTCATGAAATTGATCATTTATATATTTGTTTTTCTAAAATTAAATTTATAGAAATAGTTGGAATGATCCTAATTGTATTCTAATGCCTTTAATTGGAATTATTTGATTCGAATTACCCAAGTTGTGTCGTAGGCTTTAAAACCCTAATTTTGAAAACGGATCGTCTTGAATTGGTTAATCGGAATATTGTTTTGTTGAAATTGATTATTTAGATTTATCTAAAATTAGTGTAATTGTGTTTTAAAACTATCAATTTGAGGTAATCGAAGTGATTTGGTCGATTTGTAGTTTAGGCATTTAAAACCCTAATCTTCGGGGATGGTTTTATAAAATTGATTGTGCTGTGTGTCTTTTATCAAATCGATTTCTGTCCTTCGATTTTAAAACATTTGATTTATATTTTTAATCTTAATCTTAATAGAGCTATGCTCTTGAGTCCTAAGTTTTGGTATACGCTTTCCAAGAAAGATCATTCGTGTTTATTTAATTATAATATGTGAATTGTTTATGGATAAGATAGTTTCTAACCTAGTTTCGATTTCTATCGGCGATCTAGGAAAGCTTTATTGTGGATCCTCGAGCTAGTGATCTCTCCCTCCCTCTTATCTCGCTTAGCTAGCTTTGGATCCAGGTAAGTTTCTACTTACCTCCACTTATGGGTGTTTCGTAAGGATGTGGCTAATGTCCCTACGTGTTATGTGACTTGTATGCCTTGGATACTTCATACATATATATCATGTCCTGTTGTGTATCACCTGATTGTCCTTAACGTGTTTTATGCGTAGCGCAGCTTGGAGTTAAGGTGTGTGGTATGTGTTTTTCTTATTATATGAATGTGATATCCATATGTGGTGATTATGGTGTGTTGTGGCATGATGCAACCCTCTAGGACATGCATGTTAGGGTAATTATTATTATGACATGGAGATGAAAGGACAAAAGAAATAAATGAGAAGTGAGTTGCTAAAGAGGGGTATGAGGTTGACCAAATTGAATAAGGGATGAGAGCTATGCATGGAAAATTCTAGGGTTTGCATGGAAATTTCGAGAGCTTGCATGGGTTGGATAAAACTTGCATGAGGATGATCGTTACGTGAGAAAAGTTGTATTAAAGTGTAAATAAGCTAAGGGGAGAGTTGTGGAGTGTTTGGAGACTTGGGATGAAAAATAATACGTAGGTTGGTGTGAGGGGTATAAGGGACCCGATTAGGGTTTTGGGAGAAAGTAGTGATTGATTTGGGATTGAACTTAAAAGAGATGAGGTGTTTGACGATAAATGAATTAATGGTAGTAAGGCAAGAGGAAATTGGGCCACATATGCATGGAAAATTCTAGGGTTTGCATGGAAATTTCGAGAGCTTGCATGGGTTGGATAAAACTTGCATGAGGATGATCGTTATGTGAGAAAAGTTGTATTAAAGTGTAAATAAGCTAAGGGGAGAGTTGTGGAGTGTTTGGAGACTTGGGATGAAAAATAATACGTAGGTTGGTGTGAGGGGTATAAGGGACCCGATTAGGGTTTTGGGAGAAAGTAGTGATTGATTTGGGATTGAACTTAAAAGAGATGAGGTGTTTGACGATAAATGAATTAATGGTAGTAAGGCAAGAGGAAATTGGGCCACATAGGTCCAATTAGGGTTTCAAGGGAAACCCTAGAGAGTGATAGTGGGTGGAGTGTGGTGTCACAAGGTGTTGGGCTTCAACCCACACCCTTAAGAGTTGGCTTTCATTATGTGTAAGTGTAAAGGGAAATGGATATCAAGGTGTGATAAGGGGCGCAAGAGTCCTAAGATATGGGACGGGCCCTCTTGGGAGGATGTGGATATAGTTAGCCATGCATGTCAAGGGTAAAAGTTCCTTCAAATAAGATATGTTAAGACACTAATCACTTAAAGAGAAAGATGTTGAGCCGGACCCAGACCGGTCCACCGGCGAATAATAGTGGCTAGGGCCGGGGTGCCCTACATGACCGGTCCACCGGCAATAATAGTGGCAGGGTATGTTACCCTCATGACCGGTCCACCGGCTATAATAGTGGGGATTCCGTGCTCAACAAACCGAACGTAATAACGATAAGACATTGGAAAGATACGAAGTAATTACAGTGAAACATCATGTGAGTCGGGGCCAGACCGGTCCACCGGCGAATAATAGTGGCAGGGTATGTTACCCTCATGACCGGTCCACCGGCTAAAATAGTGGCAGGGCATGACCCTCATGACCGTTCCACCGGCTATAATAGTGGGGTTCCCACACTCACATGAATTGATAAAGACTATGATGTGAATCGACTATATTCACCAGAGATCTAAAGAATGAGTCTACTCGATCGGGGCTGAGCATGTCCCTAAGTAATGCTCGGGGGCGGACATGTCCCTAAGTAATGTCCGCGAGGCTAAATGCCCAATTGGTTTGGTTCGGCATTGTCCATAAATGCTTGGTTGGTTTATCTGAATCTCTTATCGGTTTAAGATATTACATATGTTTCGCATGTTATTATATGTGTATGGTCGGACTTGTGATGTGGGTTTGAGTATGCGTAATATTGTATCAACGTATTGTATCATAATTTAATGTGCACTTGATGTTATAGTTTACGTCTCTTCCATAAGGTAGGGTAGTGGGATTTACTCAGTATTGGACCCGTACTGATACTACATTGGTTGAATGGGTCCTGTGATGATCCACTGATGGTGGGGAGCAGACCTCTTGTGCAGGTTTAAGATCGGATACTGTTTTGGGGTGGAAGGCTTGACTCGAGTGAGTAGGCGATCCGGATAATTATCCTTCGGGATTTGTTTGTTTAATTGTATTCTCCTTTGGAAGTTGCAAGCATTGTATTTAAGTTTTAAGGATTTTGTAATTGACTTTTAATTTCTCGTAACGCTGTTATGCTTTAAAATTCAGATTTAATTGTTTGACAGGTTTTAGCCTTGCATCTAACATGAGATAGATGGTTGACATTTATCTTGTGTTAGATGTGGCGGTAACATTTTCCAAATTCGCTCCTAGCTTCCGCTTTATTCTTCAAAAAAAATTTTTTTCAGGAGTGAAATTTGGGGGTGTTACACTACCCAATCATATATTTACTTGATACCCTATATGATTTAAGCCCAAAACATGAATCATATATGACTTGATCTCATTATGATAAGAGATTCTATACTTACCTAAAATATAGTGTTATTATTACTATTGTTACTACTATCATTAGTATTACTACTAAAAGTTTGGTTACTATTACCACTACTATTGTTAAATATATTAATGTTATTGTTGTTGTTACAAGGACACACTATGCCAACTTTTCATCACTTGTATGTACTTCATTAAAATACTAAGAGTAATTGTATTTATAGGTTATGAAGCTAGTTTTGTTTGCATTAAAGTTGATGGTGCTGCTGGAGGACTTTATAGTTGATCTACTAGCAGAGGTAAAGTGGCTTTGATAAGCTAGCGGTTCCCTAAAGACCAAGGTGAAAGGTATGGATAACTACTAGAAGAGTATACCTAGTAATTAACCCTAGAAGATGAGTGTGTGTTTTTTTCATTCATCTAAACTAGACTAGGGTTTCAAGGAGGCTAATTTAAACCTAAGAGAGGTTGAGTTACAGTAGGAGATTGAGTCATGAAATGCAAAAATCTAGTTAAAGTTTAAAAATGCTCAACATTAGAAAGTAAAGTGGTGTTTAATACCATAAAAATCAAGGTGGACATCATTAAGGAGTGGGAGGTTGGTCTTATTAAGAACTAGGATAAGGTAGGGATATAAGAGGACTAGCTAAAGTTCTAGAGGCATCGATGGATTTAACCTAAGTAAGGTTGGGGTAGTACTTGTGTAGCACAAAGTCCTTCAATGCATGGTGTTAAAGGAAGGAATAACACTCTTGAAGGAGCTATTAGTGGTAGTGGTGATAATGTTAGGGGCACTTTTGGTAATGTGTAGATTTATTCATGTCTAAGCATGGCTTATTTTGTAATATAACCAATATTTATTAATGTGAATGCTTTTGAAGTTTCTTGAATTCTTCTCTTTCTAGAGCACTTGTGTTGTTTTTTTTTTTTGAATTACCAATCTAAACAAGAATTGAGATTATAGTCATAGTCCCTTAACTATAGGTCGAGAAGTTATCCATTAAACTAATTAGTTTACATCCTACTATTGTGTCAACCTTACTATTGATGTGTTGGAGTCGAAAGGAGTCCTTAAGGTATTCCTTTTTTAGGTCTATGAAATCAATACAAATCCTCCACTTCCTATTATTTTTATTTACCACCACAATGTTAGCTAACCCTTTGAGGTAATGGACTTCTCAAACAAAGGGGTTTCTATATTTCTTCATTGAAAACCCGGTTATGCTCTAGAGGGTGATTTGGGTCAACCTAAAACTTATGAATGCAAATATCTTATTTGATGCGCTATAGACCATACTAAGTGGTTGTGTTGCTCCATAAAAATGAATCATGGATACTCACATCTAGGTTTGTGCTAATCATCATAGTGTTCTCTAAGATATTAAGGTCAATCTGTATTTTGTTGCATTGTTTAATTGACAACTCATTTGGTTGTTAAGTGGTGGCTATCACTAGAATTGTTATAAGGCATGGGTCTTCATCTTAAGTGCGCTTTGGTAGAATGATTGAGCAACTATTTGGGTTCTACTAATCTCCTTAACCCACTCACTTAGTAAGGAGGTGTATCACCTAGTAGTTTATTGATGGCACTATTCATGCCTCATATGTTCGAGGGTGCTAGAGTATGATGTTGTAGGAAAAAGGGAAATCTACTACTAAAAACTTGGTGTTGAAGTTGACTCTCTCTATATAGGTTGATAGATATACTTCCCATATAGTGTGCTTCAACTCTCTATTGAACCCTAGTAGGACTATGAGTTGTTTTTGATTCTCCTCTTTGAGGACCCATATTTTATTAATGGTGTTGAGAAATATGATATTGGTTGAGATTTCATTATTGACCAAAGTTTTCCTTGCAAAGAAATTAGTAACTAAAACCTTGATCACTAGTGTGTCATGGTATGGGGTATCCAGATGCATGTTTTATTGTATCGATGAAGGTAATAGGCTAGTTGAACGAGGTTGGGTTAACCATCTTATGGGGTTTGTGATCCATGTGGAAAGCTTTGTAAGAGTGTCTTTTGTCTTAGGGAATTGTGAATAAATCTATGATCCTTTAATGCTCATGTTAACCGTCTTAGTGTTTTGTAGTGGCTTGGGTGGGTTGGGAGCCTTATTTCATAAGTCACTACAAGATATAGTTTTCTTTCAGTAAATTATTTTTATGAGGTAGCCATTCTTGACTAGATTAGTTGCTTCAGCCTTCAAAGTTATAAATTTAGTCATAGTATGTAATACCCCACTTTTAAAAATATATTTTATCATATAAAAATTAAAAAAAGTATATTATTTATAGATTTATTACATCTTTTAAATGAGACTCAAACCCTAGTGACACTTCAGAAATGTTTCATTACATTATTTGTATCCTTATTTAAGATTTTGTTATGTGAGAATTTCTGAGCTACTTTTTGATATCTAATTTCCCCTGGATTTATTGTATTTGAATTCCTTAAATTTTTTCGAGTCTCTTAACCATTTTTAAAAATGGTAAACGGAAGTTTTGGCAAAAAATACCATTTTTGCCTCAAAATGATCCTTTTAAGTATTTAAAATTTACAACACTTCAAGTATTATTGTATTTTGGTATTCTAAATTTTAAAATAAATTCAAAATATTTTATCTTTATTTTATTATTTTTAGATAAATTCTCCATTTTTAGGCAAAGTTAGCTACTAATCTTACGTCTCTATACTCAAATCTTATCCTTATTTGTTTGAAATTTAATATCAACCCTCCATATTCCTCATGATTTAATCCTAATCCTAGAAACTAAGCCTAAGAAATCCACAATCCTTCTCCCTTTCAATGTGACCTATGCCATGTGCAAGTTAATCACTAATATCCTCATAATGATTAAGATCATTACACATAGCTACTTCTTCAACCATTCACCTCACATTTTCTTATTTACCCTGGTTCTTTTCCCCTCCTAATTATATCCCTTTCCTCTTATATTAATTCCTAATTCCTAGTGGTTAGCCACACCATGTACTCCCTTCAAGTGTCCTATGCCATCATTAGCAACATTCATTACATGATCAAATTAACCCCCTAGTTCCTTTTATGCTAAGGCTTCTCCAATGTGTGTTTCATTTTCACCTAACCTCTTCTCCTTCTAATATTGGAATGCCATTATTATCCTTATTCTATCCTTATCAATTTTTTGGTCTTAAATGGCCTTCCCATCATTGATGAAGCTTGAGCTTCCTTCCACAATTTAAGATAAAAATTATTATATTTTCCTCTTTAGTTCTTTATCCTTTGTTATATTTTAGGGCTTTATTTGTATAAATTTATTCTCTTTATTTTCTAGTATTCAAAAAGTTTAAAAATTAATTTATGATTTATTCCTAATATTTTCTTATTATGGTAAACTTTCAAAACTCATTAGAAACAGATTTATCATGCTAGTGTTAAATTCTAATTTTTATGTTGTTTTGACAGCTTTTCAAGGGATTTTAATGTGGTATTGATGGAATGAGTCTCTCATATATTTAAGGCCATTTCATTAACTTCTTATAAGTGTTAAGTATAGTTATATTGCAATAAAACATAAAATTTTCTATTATCACATGTGTTGAAATGAACCTTGGTGCTTTATGCATGTTTTGGCATATTTATCATGTATGTATATGTATGTGTGTGTGTGTGTGTTTAAATATGGATCATATAAAAATTTCATGGTTTTAGAGATTCATATATGTATTTAATAAGTTAATATAACCATGGAAGTTATTATAAACTTTTTCTAAAAAGGTTTAACACATAAATGTTTAGAAAAAGCATGAAATTTGGTGTTTTTAGACTAGCGAATCTGGGGAAATTTTATGAATAAATTTATATCAGTTAGATGAATGGATTTATAAAAATAAGGTTCCATATGAAATATATAGGTGTTTAGTTTCTCACAAACTTTACAGTTCATATTTCAATTTGTATGTAAAACATTAAGATATGTTTTCCACAAGTGTGCATAGTTATCACCTTATGCAGTTTCGTTAATAAGGTCAGGTCTAATCTTATTTATAATGTTAGAGTTGGTTTTTAGATAATCTAATGATTCCATGATAATTATTTTAACTTTTAGAATAAATTTGATATATGCTATGTTGCCATTTGAATTACTATAACCTAAGTTATGATTGATTAAAATTTAATAATGTTTAGTCATGAATATTCATAGTGTTATTCACTAATTATCCACTAATCACCATAAGAAGGGTTATTAAATAATTAATCATTTCTACATGAGGTTAATTAAGAATAAATCATGATTAGATCCAAAATGGTCATATTAGCCTTAAAATAGTAAAATGTTGAATAAGTGAGTCGTAGAAGTCAAAGTTATACTATTGACCATAACCTTGACTATTAACTTTGACTTTGACTTTGACTGTTAACCATTGGTCATGGATAGTATTCCTAAAATTGGTATATGATATTATTTTGTGATTTCTAACTTAAATATATCTGATACTTTAGCTTGTTTGGCATGTATTTGGCCAATTAGTATTGAAAGTGGTTAGGGAGATTAATATTAACCAAAATTTGACTTCTACTCTTTCTTAGTGAATTATATTTTTCTAAAAAAGAGCACCTATTTGATTCATTTTGGTGTTCTAATTTATTTTTTTTTTGCCATCGATTTGGCCTTTTATGGCCTCAAATGTGATTCTTTATATGTTGAAGTATTTTCAATATCTTGGATTAAATAGGTTTTACTTAGTTGAATATTATTTTGTTTTGATTTGGCTTATATTTAGCTAGTTTCTTATTTTAGCCTGCACACCTTTGTTAATGGTTTGATTTTAGATTTGCGCTCAAAGCCTTTTTTGGTTTTAGTGTGCAACTTTATTATATTTGACATTTTTGTCCACTATCCCTTATGAGGTATTTTAGCTTAAAGTGGTGATTTTAGAGTATGTGATTTTCTTAATGTGTTTTAGTGAATTAGATTCAATTAAGTATGGAGTAAGGTGTGCCTAAGATGTCCGTAGATAACTTTTATTTGATTACATATGATCCTTGAATAACTGAAATTAAACAATTATATTGAAAATGAATTGATTGTGTGTTGTGGGAGTTATAGTTTTTCGCTTAACCCTAGCTTTTCATATCTAGTTGATTATGTCGATTTCTTCTTCCTTTCTAAGAGATTTTGAAATTAAGTATTGTGTATGAATTCTTCCTTGCCAATAGTACTTGGAAGTACGTATTCTTATTAGATCTTGGAATCATTAGTTAAATTAAAATACTAATATAAAGTGAAAAATGAGTTGAGTTAGGTAGGCATCTCGTGCCTCTATCAAACCCTTGAATGCAAAATACCATAGGGTTAAAGTGCCCTTTCTACCTTCATTGTAATACCCCATAAAAATTAGGCCTAAGATGTGTGAAAATTTATTTGCTCGATGATGATTTAATGGTGTTTCATTTTGTTTTGGAAAGTTAAAGGATTTGGAAAAGTTTGGTAAGAAGGAAGAAAATGGTTTTGCTAGTGCATTAATCAACTGGTTTTATGAACTAATTGATTAGTCTGTCATATTTAGATTTTTTTTTGTTAGAGTAACCAATTGAATGGTTCTAGAAAACCAATCGATCGGTTTGCCTAACTCGTGTAATTTTTTAAAATTTGATTTTGATGAATCTTCTAACATTCTTGAATCTTTGTAATCAATCTATAAAATGGTTCTAAATCATCATTGATAATTTGTGACCATTAGGCTAGCTTTTTCCCTACCTTGAATTGATTTAAGGACCAAAATTGACAAAAGTAGATGATGACCTCACACACTTATCCCTTTCTTTCTCTCTTTATTGTGTATGTTTGAACAAATCATTTTTATTTCAAAATCTCTATAATATCTAATGCTTGTTTCCCATACCTTTTGTCCCTATTTCCCTTTTGCATTTGGGTTTTCTAAGCCACGATGACCTAGGATATTTCCACCATTACCATTTGAGCCATGGGAGAAGTCATCCTTGTTTACTTGAGAACTCCGCCCAAGAGTGTCCAATTTTGAGTGGTGGAATTAGGTTTTAGATATTGTGTACCCATCCCCTTCATTTCACATTAGATTGTGGGTATATTAGAAATCATAACACCCATTTTACTCATTTTCTCCTTTGTGTTCTCCACTTTTGATCCTCTACTCTTATTCTAATCCTTCCTTTTGGCTATTTTGATGATGATGGTGGTCATGGTGATATTAATGATGATAATAATAATAATAATAATAATAATAATAATAATAATAATAATAATAAAAGATGAAAGGTAAGGTCAGAAAAATTTAAAAAAAAATAAATAAAACAAGGCTAAGCCACAAGATAAAAGGAAGGCAGCACAGGAACAAGAACAAAAGAAGAAGAATTGGAACATAAAGAAACAAAGACACAATATGCCTAAAAGAAGCAGACGAGATGGGAGGGCAGTGAGGTGGAAGAGAAAGAAAGAGTAGGCACTATGAAAGGAGAAAAAGTAGGGCACAAAATTCAACAACAACACGACATTGGGTACCAGGTGCCAAAGGATTTTTTTTTAAGTGTTGCCCATTATCCGGATATAGTATTACTTTTTTGGTTTTATTTTAGATGTGAATTACTGATATTTTATATTTTAATTTTTCAATTTCAATATTTTTATGTATAATTTAGATCCTTTATTTAATTTAATTATGTTTATTTTAATTAATAGTATGTTCTAATTTTATTTTACTAGGGATATAGGAAAGCCCAACTATTTATATTATTTAATTAATTTATTACTTGATTTATAGATTATTATATGTGTTTTATGCTATTATTCTTAATTATACCTTAGTAAAAGACCAACCATCTTTAATAAAATTCTAACAAGTTGATTTGCGAGCGAGAAATAATTCTCTACTTTAGGTTGAATAGCATAAATAGAAATTATATGGGTTGTGAGAAAAATTATTTAATTTATAAAATGTTAGGGAAGGATAATTAGTTAATTGAACATAAAAATATCATCTTTTATTTAAATCATTTGATAGGAGATAACTAATAATTTATGATAGGAATGCACATCTTGAGAGAGTGTATTAGTTATATATTCTTGTTGACATATAATGGGTAATTAAGAAATTCAAGTAATCGGTTAATTAAATTTTATAGTTGGGTAGTGGTGGATCCAAATTTTCTAATAATTTTTGTTAAATAATTTGATATCCATTAGATTTTATGTATTTTGGTCTATATATTTTTATCTAAAATTCATAGTTTAGATTAATAATACTTTCTTTATTTCTATAACCTAGACCTAATATAATTTATTATAGTTATTGAGTTATTAATTAGTCTATGTGGAACAATAATTTGATACTCATTATACCCTATATTATTTGTGATTGGTATACTTGCCGATAGATATATTTAGCCGACATCAACCATTGGTGGTTTTCTTAGCTTTGGTCAGACTTATATCATTTGGTTATTAGTTTGACTTCCATGGGTATTGAGAGACAATAGGGGATGATCCAACCCATTTCTCAAAGAAAAAAAAACATAAGTAAATGAATTAATAGTTATATAACATTATGATCTGAATCTCATGAATGTTTAAGTGGAATGGACCTTAGAGTTCATTTAGTAGTTTGCAACCTTGGTTTGTCATTTCACTTGACCATACATTGGTATCCATGATTTCTAAATTTTTTCCAAGCATGATGAACCATTAACTTCCTATACTTGGTGTGAAGCATTCCATATCTATCATAGAGCATGATGCTCACTACTTTCATATGCATAAATAGTGTTGAGAATTCCATGTTAGTGAAGCACATGAGCTAGTATATTATTATATAAGATTTTCAAGGTGTGCTACCATGCATATGAAATGCATTTCTATGTGGCCATGTGTGCATCATAAGCTCTCACGATTAGGTAATTTGTTTTACTTAATATGTAACGTACTAATGTACTCGTTTAACTAGTCATCTACTCAATCCCACTAGCAAAGGACCTTGTACTGGTACTTGAGGGTGGCCAGTAGCCAACCTATTTATATGTTATGCATAGGGAAAGCAAGCTTGGATGTTCCAGTGGTTGATTTTGTTGGTTTTGAGAGAACTAAATTCTCTAGTTTTTCCTTATTATCTGTGAACACACGAATTCTGTAATGTAGTTATTTTGGACCTAATATGGTCTTGGTTTTGTAGCCATATAGCTAACATGGGACGAACAGTTGGACATCTATCCAATATTAGATCTAGTAATACCACACCATTTTCTCAAAAGTGTATTTTTATTTTTGCTTATGCAAATTTTTACAACAAAAAAAATCATAGTGAAAAATGGGGGTCTTACATTTATAGGTAAAATCACCAACCCAATAAAATGTTGATAGTGCATTATTGCCATTATTAATTTAAATCTATTTGTAATCTAAATATAATTACAAATATAGCATATAATAATAAATGGTTGTTCTCACAAAGAGGATGAGATCTTAAACTTTAAAATATTAATTGACAAATATAAATGAAATAAATAAAATAAAATAAAATAACAAATTTAAACCAAAATAATAAAACAAAACTATATATATATATATATATATATATATATATATATATACTATTTACAATAATACTAAGGATTATAATAAAATAAAATGAATAACTAAACTAACATATAAGATAAATAATTAGTATCAAACTAAAAAAACTAAATTAAATTAATTAATAACTAAGCTAATAACTAAACTAGTAATATATACATATCCCATCATTCTCCATCCCAACCTCTATATTCATTACATATAGCCAATTCTATTTATAAATAGATATGTAAATAATCAATATTGATAGGCTAACCATATGGAATTACTTCGCTTATTGTCTCAGCTTCTAATTTTGTACAATTAGGTAAAATTTTGCATTTTACCTAATACTAATTAATATCTCTCAATTAATCTTTGATAATAAATTAACTTAGAGATAAAATTAATTATACTAATTTATAATAAAACTCATTAACCCTAGCTAAATTAAAAATCCTACATCCCTAAAATGACTATAATATACTTTATTTTAATTTATTTAATTACTTGAGAAGACCCCAAACTAAATTAATCACTACTTATCTACTTACTAATTAACTATAAATAAAATTGAAAAAATCTCATATAAATGACAATAATTTAAATATTAATGGAAAATGTGATTCATATTTTAAAAGATTCACTTATCATGATTTGAAATAATGACACACAATAAAAATAAATTTTTTTATAGAAATTGGCTCATAGGAATCTAATAAATCATAAGTTCAGGAATAAATTAAAATTCAAGTAGAGAACCATATAAAAAAGATGAATATTTAGCATAGATATGGTAATTTTTTGGTTGAAGTATATTAGTGAGGATTCCTCTAACTAATTAGTTGCTCCATACAATGTGTCCACTTACGATAGTTATTCATTCTATTCATATAAATCCTAAACAAAACTTTAATGGATTTCTAGTTTAATTATGTAAAGGGGAAGGAGGGAGGAAGATAATAGAATTTATAAGTATTGGTTTCTCTTCTATAGCCGAGGCTTTCCCTTCGTGTTTTTTTTCTTCGTCTATGCATGTGATATATATAACTAAAGACTAGCTTGATAAAATTTATGTAACTCTTTTTGGTGTTTGTAAACTCTTGAATAAGAAATCTTGTCATATTTAATTTAATTAAATGCTTGAACGGCTATTTAATTTACCCAAGTGAAATTATCTACCGTAACATTCCCTTTTAAACATTTACTTATCATATTTTGTTATACTATTTAGGTATAATATTTTCAAGAAATACTCAGTGAAAAAACACCTGAATAAAAGAAAAAAGAGTGCAGTAAATAGAACACTCCCTCTTAACTTAGCATAAATTTCAAAAATGATGTATCAAAAGGATTTTGTGAATAAACGAGCTAGATTCTCAGATGATTGAATTTTTGGGTCATTGATTGTTCCTTCCTTATCTAGATTATGAATGGAGAAAAACTTTAGTGCTATATGGTTTTTTATGCCTCCTTTGATGTATCATTCTTTTACTTGAGTGCTACAACTTGTATTATCCTCATATATTAAAGTGGAATAATCCATGATTGCTTTCATCCTACATTAATTTTTTATTTATTGAATCACCGATCGTAACTATACGTATTCCCATCCATCTTTATAAAGAGTAATAAGTTCCGCATGATTTGATGATATGGAAATCACAATTTACTTTCTTGATGTCCATGATATTGCAAAGTTTCCAAATACGAATACATAATTGGATTGTGAGTTTGCCTTATATGGATGATAAGTATATATCATGTATCTACATATCTAATTAGAGTGGCATTAGCATGTCCTTGGTAGAATATTCTGAGGTCATGCGTACTTTTAAGGTAGCAGAACAAATATTTAACTCATTTTTAATATCTCCTTGTTGGTCTTAAATTATGTTTGGGCAATAAGTTAATAGAAAAAGTAATGTTATGGCATATTTTGTTGGATAAATACATTAATGCATCAATTATCGTACAATATAGTACTTCAAGGCCAATGATTTCTTCATTATCCTCACAAGGACGGAATATACCATCCTTTATATTTCTATTATAGATAGCTCAACTCCTTAAGTGACTTAGTTTGCTTCATTTTCCACCCTTCATTCCCCTTTCCTTATTTATTTTATTAAGTTATAAGGATACATTATTATTTATTCTTAGGTGGTTTTTTGGTGGTCTAAGAAGATGAGTCTTAGGTTATACATGCTTAGAGGCTGAGGACATTTTTAGTAAGGATGCACATCATAACTAGGATTTTATGTGCAATTTGTATTTCTGTATGAAATATCATGTTTCATGGTTCTTTATGGATAATGTCATTACGATAATGTTGTTGTATAATGAAAAAGTAAGAAAAATATGAAAGCATGCAATTATGCATTTTGTTGGTTAAGTTAGGTTTCACAAGTAAAGAAATCACAATAATAATTACTCTGCCAGATGAATATAATAACAGATAAAAAATATGATAAATCAATGTAGTTATGAATCTCTACCGATGACCTTTTTTTTACCAATTATTAAATAAAATAATTTTATTTGCATTCCAAATAAATATCTGCATAAAGAACTTAAAAGCTCCTCCTTCCTAATAGTTTAATATGCCAAATTAAATACATATTTATAAGAAAAAGATATTGATTTCTAGAAGAATAATCTACGGGTGATAAACTACTTAGATTAAAAAAAACTTTGGAAATAATTTTTTTATAGAAAAAAAAAACTCATAACAATAAACATACTTAGAATTGAAAAAAATTGTCCTTCCTAACAATTTTTTATACCAATTTAATAATAAAAAATATCTTATTTGAATACCGATATAAAAAATAGCTTATTATAGTAAGAGTGCTTGAATTGAAAAGAAAAATCCTTCTTAATAGATTTTTAAGCCAAAATAAATATTAATAAACTATTTTACTTGTATAAATAAATCAATAATATTTGAATAAGATAAATAAATAAATGCTCCCAAAAAATCTATTGCTGAATCTATTTAGAAAGGTTAACAAGTTAAAAAAAATTGACTAAATTAAGTAGTTTAATTTAAATCGATAATTATGGCTAAGAAATAAAACAAATGCAATTGTTTCTACTCATTCATAACAATTTTATATATCATATTAAATATGGATAGAATAAATTAGTACATATTTTCAAAAAATTTACATATCCGTTGTAAAGCTTAACATGTTAGATAACTGTACAAATAAGTAAATGATGTGGTACAAATTAAATTATGACAACATTTATTTCATTAAAATTTTTATTTACATTGCATTCAATTGCTTGTTCGATATTTAAGATATTTGAGTTTAGTTCGATGTTATTCCTTGGTTACTTGACAAGAAAATTATCTTAGTGACCTTGTTTCACCTATTATCCCATTCATCTTACAAGGGAAAAACTAGTTTAAGATGACAATTGGTGTTTGTTAACAGATAAGATGCCAATAAAAAAAATAATTAGTATGAATCTGAATTTTTTTTATTATTGGGATAGGATATGATTGCTGGAATTCAGTTCAACCACTATTGTAATTGCTCCCTGTTTATTTCTTGAGAGTAGTTATGTATGAGAGGATACAAATTGTTTTAGCATAAGTTCATTTCACTATAAATTTTGTTTTCTTCATTTGTGGTTGAGTACATTTTTGTATTTGTTGGCAACTAACATACACTTAATGATATTTGGTAGTGTGATTGATGGTCATATTATTTCTTGAGGACGTTACTTAGCGGAACCTAAAGATAAGATAAGATTTGTGACAATGAATGTTATTTTTGTTCTATTTTTTTATTAAAATTTTCCTTATATTAATTCATTTCTTTTTTTTATATTAGATCTATTAATGGAAATCATTTATCTCATTAGTTTCTTACAATTATTTCAATATTGTGCTATTAAATTGATAAATAATATGCTAATTGTATTATTGGTTTAAAATGTTAAGTGTAAAAAAAAAGATAAAAAATTTCTACTAAAAAGTAATTCACCAAAAAAATTGTATTTCCATTGTAATTATAATGTAAGGATCAAGAGAGGATGTTAAAGGTTCATAGCATAAAAATTTAACTAGGCTACCAAAAAAAGAGCAAAACTCTATCTCTTTACCATTTTTTGACCTAGCTCCACAACGGCCTTCTCTGCATTTGCTCTCAAGCCTTTGCTGGCTATGGAGAGCCCCGACCCATCCTTAATAATCCCTAAAGAATTCTTGATGATATAGTTTCAAAGAAATCCCGTATCGAGGTAAATATGTTATCTCACTTTCCCATACATGAATCCATTTACATTGGAGGAAAATATGAAGCAATTAATCATTGACCACAATCAAAAGAATCTATTAAGTTCCTTACAGATTGTATTGCTTCTTATCAGGAGGCCTTGCAAGAGTTTCGCTCCCTAGCAGGAAGGAAGGAGGAAGTTTGGGGTTTGAATAATGATGAATTTGCTATCAATGACTCTTATTCAGATGAAGAAGTTGATATTAGTCTGCTACAATTGGTTTTAAAAATGGAGGAGATGGAGGCCCTTCGTAAACTATGGAGGATGACACTTATTATTTGTTTACTTAGCAAAACTATGGGATTCTGTTTCTTAGAGAATGTTTAAGAAGGATGTGGTCTCCACAACATGCCATTAACACTAATTGATGTGGGTGAGTGCCATTATATAGTCTACTTTGGATGTAAGGAAGACTATGATTTTACACTCAAGGGTGGTCCTTAGATCATTGTTACCATTACCTACTCACTATGAAATGGGAAGTATGGTTTTGGCCTACCCAAGAAAGTATTAGCATGATGACTGTTTGGATTTGATTGCCCAAATTACTGATTGAATATTTCAGAGAGGATATCCATTTCTTCATGGGACGATTGATTGGAGTTCATGTGAAGGTGGATCATACAACATCTAGATTAAGAAGAGGAGGATTTGCACAACTTGTAATATAGGTAGATCTTGCGAACATTTGATTTTAATGTTTCACTTGAGGAGAACGATCTAACGAGTTGAGTATGAGGCAGTGCACTTGATTTGTTTTCATTGTAATTGCTATGGGCATAAGAAGGAGATTTATCCTAATATAGTTTCTATTGTGAATGGTGATGCTCAGCCATAGGTTCCATAGGAGAATAAGACACCTTTGCGTGAGTGGGATGAGGGTGTGGAGTTCGGCTTGTGGGATGGTTGCTAAATTGCTCTTTAATAGGAAGAAGGACAAGAATCTACGATAGCTGGGGTATGAAACAAAAAGAGGTGGAAGGAGTTCCTAATAATGGTGGCAAAAGGAAACCATCCAAAAGTTGGGCATCATATAGCTCAACATAATGGGGTTTGAGATACATTATGTTGGATCAAGATGAGGATGCCTAGTAAGAGAGAGAAGACATTTCTACCTATAATCGGAAGTGATACAAGAGGATCATATTAAGGAGGATCATGTGCCTAGCATAAGGGAGGAGGCTCCATGAGCGCAAAAGGGTTAGGGTCCATGTTTAGTGTTAAGTGACATCTCTAACACAGTTCATATAGTTATCACTAATCCTAGAATTGAGGATGGCCACTTCATCGGAGTGGTCATGGAGAAGACCTTCAAGAAAATGTATTAGGTGGTTATCCCCAAGAAAGTGATGTAAGGTAGTGGTCATCGTTAGTTTGTTAACCTCCATCCTCAACCAAAGTCCAAGTGGATAAGGGTGGGTAGGGAGATTCTATAAGCACCCATAATGGTGATAGAACTAAAGAAATCATGGGTAAGATTGATTAGAGTGGTGGCAATCCTATTGAAGCTATATGAAATACCAAATAGGAGAAGAAGAGTTTAGGTGGCTATACCCTGGGTTATAGAGCAAGGCTATCTAAGGTATTACTATTAAGTAATTCCATGTGTTTGGTCTTGTTGTCTCATATATTTTCTTATGCAAGCTTTGATGTGTAATGTAAGAGTTGCAGCAAATGATGGGTGCCTCTGTCATTTAAGAGATTTAGTGAAAAGGCACAAACCTTGTATTATTGTTTTTTTAGAGCTGTGTATAAGTGGGGACAAGGCTTATTGAGTTATCACATCACGTGGCTTCTCTTGTTCTATGAGGATTGATGCACGTGTTTCTTTAGGAGGTATATGGTTTCTTTGGCATGAATATAAAATAAGAATTAGCTTACATTCTTATGGTCTTCAAATTATGAATGTGTTAGTGCATCTGTATGGGGGTGAGCCTTGGATTTTCTTAGTATTGTATGCTAGTACTAACCACTCTATAAGAGTCAAATTATGGACTGCCTAGGAAAATACTTCCTTGACATATGATCTTCCATGGTTGATTATGGGAGATTTCAACTAAGTAGAATATTTGGATGACAAATTAGGAGGTTATTATATGCATACTTCCCTAATGCCTGGACTCTAGGAAGCCATGGCTCATTGAAATTTGTTATACATGGGTTTTTGTGGTCCACACTTTACCTGGTTAGACTCTTGGGATATGGGTAGGTGTATCATGCAATGTATGGATAAGGTGTATATGAATCCTAAGTGGCACCTTTTTATCCCTCATGAGATGGTTCACCATTCAGCACTTCAAACCTCAAATTATTTGCTTGTTTTGATTTTAATAATAACAGTGTTAAAGAAGAGAGGGATGTATGATAGTATGTTTAAATTTGAGGCATCTTGATTGGTTCATCCACAATTTTGTGACTTCTTGAATCATTCTTGTTAACCTGACCAACACTTACTACTTAAAATTGGCCAATTTTAGCAATCTACTCGCATCTGGTTAAGGAAGGTCTATGGTTGCCTTTCCTTCAAAAAACAAAAGTTGCAAAAATTCTTGTGGGGGATTCAAATTTTGTTGCAACGGGTTTACAATGGTTACCTACATAATTTAGAGAATAAATTACAAATTGATTATGAAGACTTGCTTACACATGAGGAACTTTATTGGAAGAAACAATATAAAGATCAATTCATGGTGGATTGTGAGCTCAATACTCAGTTTTCTCATCTCTCCACTTAAGTGCATCGAGTTTGAAATGCACAAAGGACTCTTATTGGTGAAAATGGGTGCTAGATTGAAGACGAAATGAGTTTTTTTTTCCATATTGTTAAACAACAATATATGGATAATTGCTTCCCTCATGTCTTGCAACATGTTTTACACCGACTATTTTTCCTCTTATTTATGATTTTAACTGAACGTTTATAAGGCATGAATTGAATTTCAAGGAAGTTAATTTGGATATTTTTGACATAGGTTCCTTGAAAGATTTGAGTATAGATTTCATCTCTCCTATTTTTTATCCAAATTCTTAGAACTTAGCAAGATATCAAGTTTTTAGTTGGGTGAAAAATGCAATGAGCACTGGCTTGATACCCTCGGAGGTTAATGAGACATTTATAAAACTCATACCAAAAAAGGAAAATCCTAAGAATGTCATTTATTTTAAACCTGTTAGTCTCATCAACGTGCCTATAAAAATTATTACTAAGGTTCTTATGAAAAGAATCTGTTCGATTCTTGAGAACTTAATTCCCCTAATGCAAACTAGTTTATTACTGAGACAAGGTACAACAAATAATATTTTTCTTTCTCAATAATTGATGTCTTCCTTTACACATAAAATGGGATGCAAAGGTTGATAGAAATTAGAATGGACATCTCTAAAGACTATGAAAGGATGAATTGGGCCTTCATTGAGGATTCCCTCCAGCTGTTTAGTCTGCTGGAAGCCTTGATTTCCCTTATGATGAACATCATTACATCTGCTCAATATAGGGTTACGTGGAAGGGTTCCCTTTCCGATCCTTTCTTTCCCTCTCAAAAGATTCAGCCAGGTGATTCCTTAAGTCCATATATATTTGTTTTCCTTTTCTTAGAGAACCTCTCCCGGTTGATCTTCAAAGTAATTGATTGTGGTGATTGGAAGCCTATGGAGGCTTATAGAGATAGGCCAAGAATTCCCCATTCTTTCTTCACAAATGATCTTATGTTCCTCACAGAGTTGTCAGTGCACCAAATATCCCTCATTATGTCCCTCTTACACCATTTTGGGATTAAATCGGGTGAATTGATTAATTAGAAAAAATAATCCATGATTTTCTAGCCCAATAACAACTATGATACTCGATATCAAATACATGTCATTAGGTGTATTCCAATTATGGAAGAGATGGGAACATACTTAGAAGCACAGGTTGTCCATAGACACTTAAGACACAATCACTTCTCTCATATGCTTGACAAAGTTAGTTCAAAACTTGCTAGTTGAATTACTTACCAACCAATGAGAAACTAGTCAAGCAACATTTCACTTCCTACATTTTGTGTCCTTTGTGCTAGATCTACACTAAAGGCATAAAGCACATGTTGCATAATTGTTCTTTTGCAAAATCAATGTGGCTAGAGCTTGTACCTAGGCACATTCAAGCGTGCTTCTTTCAAGCTAATGTTTTGAATTAGATTGATGGGAATTTATGAGATAAAAATGTCCATCATGGGGTTCCTTTGAATCTCAATTTTTCCATGACCCTTTAGTGTTTCTAGAAGTGGTGTTGCCTATAGGTCTTTGAATCCAAACATTATTTAAGTAATAATGGGGAGTTTATTCAACAGAAAGTAAAGGAAATGGAGTTGGTTTGGAACCACATTGGTTTAGCGACCGATGGAGGTTAGAAATTAATCTTGCAAGTTGGTTGGGTGCCACTTTAAATCAACTAGTTGAAGCTCAATGTTGATGGTTATATGGCGTTGAATTCGAACGAAGAAAAAATAGGTGGAGTCTTATGTGATTGCATGGAGAGATTGTTGTGTGTTTTTGCCTACAACATTAGCATAACCAATTCATTGTGTGATAAGATATGGGCCATTTATCAAGGCTTTATTTTCTTGCACAGGATGGGCGTGCACAATGTTGTGCGGGAATCATATGTAAATGTGGCAATAGATGTTATCAATGGGAAATTTGATGTGCATTGCCAAAATATTAGCTTGGCTCGTGCTTGCAGGGATATACTTTTGGAGAAAGTAGGGTTCACTTTAATGCATGCTTTTCATGAAGCCAATCAATGCACGGATAGATGATCGCATATGGCAATTAGTTTCCCTCTAGGTTTCCACATCCTTAGTTCTCCCCCTCATGGGATTAGTCTTTCTCTATGTAATTATGCCCTAAGCATCAGTTTTCCAATGTCTTGTAATATATTACCGCACATGAGTCCTCCTTTTCTCAGACTAATAATAATGTAAGGATCAAGATTTTTTAGTCAAGGCAAGGTAGACCGGTGGCCAATTTGATGCTACTTTTTCCTTTGAAGCTTTTTTATACAAGTACATAAGACATTGTTTTGTTAATTAGATGGTTTGACCATTATAAATTTATTTTTATTGATATATTGTATTTCAAAAATTTTAAAATTATTTAATTTTTTTACAAAAAATTTGTATAAATAAATAAATATCAATGTTCTATTTGTTTTTCTTTTTTACATATTTTAGAAATGATCATTGGTTCTCATTATTATTTTTTATCTCATATTCTTTAAGTGAACAAATCTTTTTTAAAAAAAATACTTCAATTGTTTTCATTATATTTTTTCTTCTTTTGAAACTATCCAAATACTAAATATAATATAAAACACATATTACAAAAATTCTAGTAATTATTTTTAATTCATTTCTCAATTGTAATTTTTCTTAAAATAACTACTTACTATTACCCATATGCCTTTTAAAAGGGATGATATGTAATTTGTGACATCCAATTTAAATGAGTTAGTGGTAAGCATCTTTACATAATGATAAAAACACAGTTCATTTTTCGTTTAGGAATGAGCTTTGTCTTTATTGATTGGGTATGCACGCAATTTATCAACAAAATAACTTATCCTTAGAGAACTAAAACCATAATTGATCCAAATGGAAAGTGAAAAGAAGCAAAAGAAACAAAGAATGTCAAGTGAAATTTTGAATCAAAAGTGAGAATTTTAAATCACGTATGTATACACCAAATGAAATACCTCATATATATAAATAAATAATATTAGGTAGCCCACTTTGTTGCTAAATATGTAACCAGCAAGTTGCATATTTAAGTTATCTACTTCTTCCTCTATGAAAAACCCCCTGACCTCTCGTTACACACCTAATTTTTTTAAATACACACCTCTATACTCTCCATTTTTTATCCAAACTTCCAAAATTATCCTCCTCAACATCTCCCTCCTCTCTCTCCCATTTTGCTCTTGTTTGTTGTTATCCTCCTCTCCCGTGAATGTGTTACAAGCACATGTTCATCCTCTTCCAAATATATCTTAGCTTTTAATTTGCCTCCCTATGGCTTTTCTCCCTTTTCTCCTTGTAATCCCCAAAAATTTTAAAAGCCTATAGTTTAATAAATAAATTTTATTTGGGATAAATTAGCCTTTAAATTTATTTAATTTAATTATTTTATGGATATGTGAGTATATAAAATTGGGTATAAATATTTAATAAATTAAAATAAATATTTTTTTATTTTATCACACTCTTATTATTTAAATAAATTTTCAAACCATTATTTTACTAAAATTATCCTTTTTGAACCCTTATATTTTAATTATATTAAATTAAATTATTAACTAAATTTATTACCCATAAATATTACATTTTATTTTTTTATAAATTAAATTATTTTTAATTGCCCCATTTTCCCTTTTCTTTTTCCTTTTTCTTTTTTTTCCTTCTCCTTTTTCTCCTATTTTCTCCTTTCTTTCTTCTTTCATTTTTCCTTGGGCTGTTGGTGCCCTAGCCTGCCCCTTCCCCATCCTCGCGCCTGGGCCGCTGGCCCATTTTCCTTCCTCCTGCATGTGTCACCGGCCCACCTCCCTTCTTTTTTTTCTTCCTTTCTCCCCGACCGGGCCGACCCGCTCCTTCTTTCCCTTCGGCCGGCCTGCAAGCCCGACGCACCCAGCTCCTCCTCCCCTTTCTTCTTCCCTTCTTCTTCTTCCTATTTCCTCGGCGAGAATCCCTTCAACCCGCCATCACTGTCGCCCCACTTGCAACGCCCTCTCCCCTATTGATCTCCCTAACTCTCTCTCTCTCCAGCCATTTCTCTACCCCATCCTGGCCCCACCATCTCTCCCTTCCCCATGCCCTGCCATCCCTCTTCTTCTCCCTCTCCCTGCCATGGCCATTTCCCTACCACCCTACCGCCACCCCTCGAGCACCCTATCCCCTCCTCTCTCTCCTTCTTCCCTTCCTATCCCATTCGGCCATTTTTTAAGCCCCATATGCCTTACTCGAGCCTCTTTTCTCTCCCTTTCTCCTTCTTCCCTCACCGTCCCTATTTTGCTTCACCGCCGCCGCTCCGCTGCTTTCGCCACCTCAAAAGCCACCTGCACCACCTCTTGCCACCCTCTACCTCACCCCCGATCGATCACAACACCCATTGAGGAACCCCGAAGCCTCCTTCTTCCTATTCTATTCTTTTTCTCTTCTTTCCCTCCCTTCTCGGAAGCCACCCTATACCGCCCATTTCCGCTGCCTATGCCGCCAACTGAGCCACCAAAATAATCCCTACAACCTCCTCTACCACCCCCAATCCTCCTTTGTCCAAAAACACCACCCAAAAGCCTTCATTTTCCCTCCCCCTTTTCCTTCATCATTAGCCCCCATTTTGACTCTCTCCTCAGCCACCACCTTCGTAGCCTCATTGCCGCCACCTCTGCTGCCCTTAGCCGCCTTCAACCTATCCCTGACCACCACTTACACCCCCTCTCTACCTCTGCACCCTTCCCTTGCCCTAAATCCTCCCCCAACCATCTTCTTTCCTAGCCTCAAACCACCAACCCGAAAATAACCCATTCCTCCTCTTTTCACCACCTTCGAGCCCCCTCCTCCTCATTTCCTTGCATGCAGCTCGTGCTGCATGAGCAGTATGAGCTGCTACATTTCTTGATTTAATTGGTTAAGGATTTTAAGGTAAAATAATATTTTAATTAATTATTTTATTAATTAAGGTTATAAAGTCTTGCACTTAGTTTTCTCTTATTTCTAATATAATCAATCTTGATATTATTTTTAGGTATTGGTTTTGATAATCAAAGCTTGAACCTTAAACCGGAATACCGATAAGGTTCATTTTTGTAGGAATCAAGGTAACCGTTAAATCCCACTTAAATGTATGGATTAACGCATGTTAGCACATTAGGATTTTTAACATGTTATTATGCTTAATATATATTGTTTAATATCATATGCGTAGTTTCTTATGATGTTGGATGAAAAGAAGCACGTTAGGTTCGTATGGAAATATTGTTTAAGGTAAGAGTTTGGTTGTTAATGAAAATGTTTAGTATTATCCATGTGGTATAATGGTATTGTGATCTTTAATGCATGGTTAATCTTTTGTGAGCCTTAGGGTTATTTTAGTAATGTATCTTGTACAAGAATATGGCCTAATATATATATAGGGATGCTAATAATATTATATTAAGTATAAGAGTTGTGGATGAGGTGTTAATATTAATATTTTATGTAGTAATAATAATAATAATTTAATATAAGTGGTGTACTAAGGGGCAAAATGGTAACTTGAATTAAAAAGGGTATTATGGTAATTTTGGAGGAGATAAAGGGTATTAGGTAATTTTGGAGGCACGGGCAAAGTGGTAATTTTGTAATAAAAGGGTAAAAGGATAATTTTGGAATTCAAAGATAAAATGGTAATTTTGGAGATAAATGGTATTATGGTAATTTTGTAGGCAAGGGCAAAGTGGTAATTTTATAACTGAAGGGTTCCATTCATGGGGCCCCTGCCTATTCAATGGGCAGTACCCCTTGCTGCCATCTCCTTTAAATTCACAATTTCTATGTATTTGTTGTCTTGAACCACTATTGGTGGATTATATTCTTGTAAAATGTTTACTTGCGCTACTCTGATTTAAATATGTTTGAATTCTCGCAAATTGTGTTTTACTCTTTTAGCCTTAGCACTTGGTACTGGAACGGTAGGAGTGAACCGGTCTGGTACTAAGTGTGGTGGTAATATCCCCAAAGTTCATGGTTTATTAATTTGCTTCCGCTAATTTTCTTTTAATTAAATGAAATTTTTTAGTAGTGAATTTTGGGGGTGTTACAAGTTGGTATCAGAGCGTTGGTTCCGATAACCACGCTTTTGTTCGAAAATTTTTAGTCTAACGAAGTTTTTCTTGTTTTAAAAACATGTACGCTCAAAGGCGGTTTCAAAAACCTTTTCCCATTTCAAATGTTTTAGCTGATACCACAAGTTGGTATCAAAGTTGGTTTCAATCACTCTTTCAATTTTAAACTGTTAAGCAAATACCACAGCTGGTATCTGAGCTGATTTTCAACTGCTCTTGTAATTTCAATTAATTTAAGCTGGTACCATGAGTTGGTATCAGGTAATTTTAGAAAATATTTCTCGGCTTTTAAATATTTTGAGATTATACTACAAGTTAGTATCAAATTATTTCACATAAATTTTCAAGTTTAAATGATTTTTGTAAGGCTTTCCCTGTATTTCTCTCTTGTTTTGGAAAACCCGGATTAGTCTTGAGAGTTGGGTATGGGTAGATTAAGTGACCTCGGCTTAGGTCACCTAGCTTGAGAAAATAGCACCTTCCCTAACACGTTTCTATTTTATAGCTAACTCAAAATGGACCGAGATGAGCGAGTCAACAATCTAGAGAGGGTGTTCGAAGTACTCATGGGATTAGCTCAACGTTCCCCGGTGCCTCAACCTCAAACTACTTTACCTCCGACGAGTATTGGAGGGGATTGGCTCTATAGAGTTTCGCATCACCGGCCCTTGACCTACGACGGGAAGGAAGACCCCGTGGTCTTAGAAAGCTGGATATGAGATTTTGATAGGACATTCGAGGCACTCAACTGCCCTGAGGAGCGAAGGACGAACATCGTGACATACTTCCTTCGAGGACCAGCCAACACTTGGTGGGAGGACCTTCGAACCCAAGGAGGACGACTAGAATCTTGGGAAGACTTCAAGGCTGCCATCCATACGTATTTCTACACAGAAAGTCTTAAGAGGGCCAAACTTAAAGAATTCATGGAGCTGAGGCAGGGAAGCTTGTCGATCCGAGAGTACTACGCACGATTCACGGAGTTGTTGAGGTTGGCCCCCAGAATAGTAGCTAGCCAAGCTACAGTGGTCTTTCAATTCGAGCAAGGACTCACTTCAACATCTGAAGCATGATGGGCGCCAACATTTTCCCTGATCTAAGTACGGTGTATGAACGGGCATGTAACGCCGATGCCCTGGTCCAAGAACAAGCCTCCATACTAGGCAATAGGAAGAATAAAGAGACTGAGTTCAGAGAAAAGAGTCATCGCCTCGGTAGAAAGATTTTGCGAGTATAGCCTCAACTTCAATCTAAAGTTCAGCATAAGAAGAATAAAAGTACTCCCGAAGCAAAGGCTAGAAAGAGACCAGTCCGACACTACCATTACCGACGTTGCAAAAGAGATCATCCCAGCAAGGACTGCATGGGAAAGTTGGTTCGATGCCATGACTATGGACCCTAAACCACAAACCCAAACCATAAACCCTCAACACAAACTCTTAACCATCACCCCCAAACCCCAAACCCTTAACCTTAAACCCCAAACCCTAAACCCTAAAACCAAGAACCCCAAACCCTTAGCCCTAAAACCAAGAACCCCAAACTCTCAACCCGAAACCCCAAAACCTTAACCCTAAAACCTAAGCCCTTAACCCTAAACTACAAACTCTAAACCCTAAACCCTAAAACCTAAACCCTTAACTACTAACCCAAAACCAATAACCCTAAACCATCAACCTTCAAACCCAAACCCATAACCATCTACCCCAAACCCAAACCCAAAACCCTCAACCCTAAACCCTCAACCTTAAACCTTTAACCATCATCCCCAAACCCCAAAACCTTAACCCAAAACCTCAAACCCTCAACCACAAACCCTAAACACTCAAACCCAAACCCTTAACCATCAAGCCTAAACCCTTAAAAATAAAATCCTCAACCCCAAACCATTGACCATCATCCCCAAACCCTCAACCCCAAATCCTTAACCCTAAACTCTAAACCCTAAGCCCTAAACTCCAACTCTTAAACCCTTAGCCATCAACCCCACACACCAACCCTAAACCCTAAACCATAAACCCCAAGCCCTAAATCCTTAACCTTAAAACCCTAAACCATATTTTGTTATTGTGAATATGCACAGGCACAGATATAGGAGTATTTTTCCTTTTTCTACCGGTCTTATTCTCGCTTATTTGTAAACTCACGAGATGTTGGAGTGATGGGATGGGAGACTTCCTGTTTGACTCGTCCTCCCGAGTCAATAGATGACCTTATTCGGTATAAGAAGTGCCTCAATAAAATAGGGATTATGCAAGTGGTTGACTACCTTTCTCTTTTATTGTTCAATTATTGATAATTTTTGCTAAAAATGTTTTTCATTTATTTGTGGGTTGATTTTTTTCCCTTCAACACTAATCCGGTATCAATGTAAAAGGTGTCGATGCACCAAGGCAGCATCATCTATGTTGATATTATGAAGCCATATATGCCAAATCGCGTTGTGCGGTAGTTTGGCTACACCCAGCTCATCATTATGCCTCCTATTAGACCAGGTATTAGATTCTATCACGATGCAAAGGTGTATAAGTATAAGGTGGATTATTCTAGTTGCATATCATTGTGGAACAACTAGCCAGATGATACGTTGGCCTTCAGTTGCCGAGCTAATTGATGTATGTATCTACATGATACCTCCAACAGCTACCTTACGTGGTTCTGATCTCGATCCCAACCAAAATTCCATTGCATAGGAGTTAAAGGAAAATTTTATCAAGAGGACATCGCTACAAAGGGAAAGATCCATAATGAAATGACGAGTGCGTACCAGGACTAGATCAAACAAGAAAGGAGGGGACTTATAGATAAAGACACCCTATGTAAAAAAAATTAAAAGAGGTATACTTAGAGTTTGGCGGACATGAAATTACATCTAGTGAAGAGAATATTGACTAACCTATTGATGGTGATAATTATGATTAGTACGACATATTGTAGTGTATTTAGTTGTTTTTTCTTTATTTATTAGCTTTTAATAAAAAAAAGTCTAAATGTTAACAAAATGTTTGCTATAATGGTCGTGTTTGATACATCAAGGTTAATACTATGACATAATACAAACATAACACCGTCAGCACACTATAGATTCGTCAACCAAAGTCACCACCTTGGTCATGTCTCATACCCATTGCATTTCAATATAAATGAATATAATTGAGATATGGCACATCCCATCTAGCAATGCTTGTATTAGCATTAACATGCCACCTATTAGATATAGGTAGTAACATTACATCTTCCATTAAGATTATATACATAAATTTACAAAAAAAAAATATATGAATAATATAATATAATGAAGACTTTATTCAAATGAGAAACATCACATATCGATAAGTAGTGTGTAAAATTTTCGCAATTCAAGATGTTAATAATGCAATTAGGTTGTTAGCCATTAGGTAGAGTTTTGCGTGGCAAACATATAACCAATTCCAACCAACTCAAGCAGATGAATACCATATTGTAAATTGTCTCAAATAGAAATCCAAAGCCCCCATTTCTCCATTAGAGCCGGCCCGTAAAAATGGGTAAGACGCTCCCTATTTTGGGTAATTGAATCTACAAGATATGCTCATATAATCTGGAATGTGTCAGCAATTCCCTAAACATTATCCCCAAACATCAGACCAGAGATCCTTGTTCCCAAAGAGTTGTGCAACAACTCTAAATCTATAATTTTCAGCCCCTAAAACATTACACAATGATTCAACCCCTAGAAGTATCACTATCTCGCTATCCAATGGCTATGGAAAATCATGTAAGGATCGGTGTGTCCTTTGGGAACTATGCCTCCCACTATTATTACTACTCGATCATTGACCCATTCCCGATCGACTAGGAGAATCATGTCCTCTACCACATCCCCTAAGTGAATTTAAATAAGCATGTAGTTTATGTTCCCACTTTGATGGTCCCCTCCTTATACTATTACTAAGGCGACCCCTACTTTGTTGATCATCTAGTTCAGCCATACTTCTTGTGGTGGGTTCAAAGATCTTGTATATGATATTAGAATATTACTCTAGATGGCTAAGAGAATTGGAATGGTCCAACATCATTTGTACTTGAGATATAATGTTAGAATATTAGACATAATACTTTGTTGAATTGGAATGGTTATATTAGATTTGTACTTTTGATATAATATTAGAGGTAAAGAGACATGCGGATGGAGACTGAATTATTGAATTAAAATCTTTCTTTAGCTTATCTAAAAAATGTAAAATTCTTCCAGAATTGATGGACTAGCATTTCTAGGATATGTTTATCATTTCATTTGTATTAAAATATCTCGTACGCATATGGTATACCATGTATTAACTTGAAGTAACACCCACATATTAAAGGATCAGAACCAACCAAATTAGATCCTTTGTTCTCCTCGTTAATCAGGTCTAATGCTCTATAACATACAACATATGTGATCTCCTTGAACAACATATTATGTGTAGAGCAATGAGGAATAATTACCCAAGACTACTCCAACTCTTTCTTTAACTCATTCACTTGAAGTCGAATCAATGTATCGATCTTTGGCCATAATGTATCAAAAATCATCTGAGACGATGCTATATATTTGTACATCCTCGAATGCTCACTTTCCACCCTAAAATTAATATTTTAAAATATGTATTTTTTATTTAATTACAATTTAAATGATAAAAAATATCCACACTAATAGAATTATGCCAATTGATCATATAAGTGCCAAAATGGAGCTCCTAGTCAACCCACACTAAAATAAACCTCTCCGTATAAGAATTCATCTAAGTATAATAGATATATTATATCATATGAGAAAATCTATCCCATTTGTTGTGTATTAATAAAAGCTCATTCTCATACGTCTGCAATGTGGTTGCCTTTACAATCTTCCTCCATTGCATCAGGAAATGTTCTTCGGATGCTGTAGTTCTTTTTTTTTTGTAGCATATGAGAGAACATTCTTATCAATATACCATCTGCACAAGAGGGGGTTGCATTAGGAAAGACCTTAGGCACTATTTCTGTCACACTTAGTTTTCTGTCAGTGATGAAAACATTTGCTTCATGGGGCTTCATCACCCTCTTTACCTTATCAAGCACCCATTTGTAATTGTTTTCCTTTTCCCTTCCCATGAATGCCAAAGTAATGGTAAAATTCCTACCACTAGATATAAAACTAAAAACTTCACATAAAGAAAGTTTATACCTATTGGTTTTGTACATGAAATCTTAGCAAATGACATATGAGAATGCACATTATAGAGCAACGTAATCTGGATGTGCAAATTTAATATCACTGACCATATCAGAGTGTGGATACCTACGATACTAATATCGATAGTCGTTGGTTTCCATCAAATGCAATAGCTACTGCATAACTGTACACCCAACTAAGTTTTGCACTTTAAACTTGTGTCTTACATTATAGATTATCCTAAGTTTTGCAGCAATATCACTATTAGCTCATTATAATTTGTCGATGATATCCATCGGTTTCACATTTATCGTGGTTAGTTTCTCTACCATCCTTTGTTCTTTTAGCAATAACTATTGTCTAAAAGAATATCCTTATCTAAACTTTCTCAAACTAGTTTTGTATGCCATATTCAACCTTTAATTCCCACATTGTAAGGAATTTTTCTCCTGTGTATTCTAAATATATAGTCACATTTTGTTTGACCCAAAAGATCATGCACTTTATGAATTTTCTAAAATTTATCTTTTGTATTTATCACCTTTCTCACAATAAAGCTAAACCTTAATCGATTTTGATAATTCTATAGTGAAAAACATATTATGTGGACTTTTGGTGTCATTAACATGCTTAATTAGGAACTCACGATCACTGAAAATACAATCAGTAGAGAATAAATCGTCCAATCAATATCAATTGGATCTTCGGTATGAAATTCTTAAAAATAAATATTAAATTATATAATATATAAGCGAATAAATTTAAATAAACTAACTGGGTGACTCTACATGGGCTATGGATGGACTATCTGTTGTCTAGCCCAAGCGACGGGTGGATCGCTCGTGGCTTGGCTTTCACTACGAGTGAATGGTCTATAGGGCCTCACCTCATGATGAGTTGGTTGGCCGTGCCTCAGCCAAAGCTCCGGGTGAAACGCCCATCACCGACTCCTAGAGACGGGTTGATTGCCTATTGTTACCTCCTCAGTTTGGGTAGTTTACTCATAGCCTTTAAATTTAAAAAAGAAAATTAATTACTATAATTTCTTCTATTTTATTTTTTGGTGAGATAATGTTCTATTAAAATAATTTACATAAAAAAAATCTGTGAAATTAACTTATAGAAGAAGATGGAAAAAAGGGAGAAGAGGCTATCCATGAATATAGGATGTGAACTAAGTAAAAGGAATGTATATTTAACACCTTCCATGAATATATATATATAAAGTTTCTTGTGATCTATTATTTTCATATTTTTCAGTTAAAAAAATGTGTTGTGTTTATAGGGTCATATAACGAAAAAACATCTACAATTAAAATATATTATATAATATTTGTTCCATTCAATCAAGAATGATATTAATATATCTGAAAATTTTAAATTAATGAACCGATAGTAGAATGATTCAAAACAATTCTTTTTAATAAATAAAAAAATCCCGTCAATGCGTCCATGTTATCTTCCCATGCAAGCAAAGTTTATTCAACCCTAGAATATTGACTATGGATGGGACGGCAAATTAATTATCCACTAAGAAAATTAATTAAAACAATTATCAAATGACAAGAAGGATAGTACGGCATAAAATAATTGATCTTTAGCTGCTACTGCAGCTGTTCATATTTGACCAGATACATAACCGCTCCTCGGACCTCCGTGCTCACCACTTATAAATACCAACCAAAATCCTCACAGTTAATTTTCCATCAACGACTTAAACCGGAAAAGGCTTAATTTTCTGTCCCTTGTTTACTGGGTGAAAGTAACGATGGGAGTGCAAACATGTACCAAGGAGATAGAGAGCTCAGTGCCACCGTCCAGGATGTTCAAAGCTTTTTGCGTCGACTCCTGCAACCTCTTCCCTAAGCTCTTTCCCGAGTGCATCAAAAGCGTACACTTTCTTGAGGGTGACCGCACGGCCGTTGGTTGCGTCACACAGGTCACATTTGCTGAAGGTAATTAAGTCAGGTTTTATACTTTTGCTGAAGGTAACAAGCAGGCAGCAGCTAGCTAATCCGTTTAACCTGACTAATTATTTGATATATGCTGTTGTCATGCAGGACAAGGATGCAAATATGCGAAGTACAGAGTCGACGGGCTTGATGAAGATAACTTTTACCTCAAGCACACTCAAATTGGAGGCGGCGTGTTTGAAGATGACAACATTGAATGCATTGTTTGTGAAATTAAGTTTGAGGCCTCAGCCAGCGGAGGATCCATTTGCAAAGTGACCTCAACAATCCATACCAAGGGTGATACTGTGATGGATGAGGAAAAGTTGCAGATGGGATATGAGATGAAGGTGAAAATGTTCAGGGCCGTCGAAGAGTACCTCACTGCCAACCCTCAAGTATACGCTTGATTATTCTGCCCAGGGAACCATCATCATGATCAGCTTTCTTAATGCACGTGTGATAAACTATAGACTGCATTTGGTGTGCTTTTGTTGTTTCATTTTTATTGTTATTTTCCTCTGTTCCGTTGTGCTTGGTCCAATTTTAAGCGGGAGATGGTTTCTTGTTTATGTTAAATAAGATAAGGACCCGCGGGTCTACGAGTGCTTGGATTTGAAATCCTAATTCTCGCTACTGAATGAATGTAGAAATTGTTACACTCGGCTTTTGTCTGTCATCGTTATTTATTTATATATTTTTGGATGATTTAAATGTTTGATTGTCCGACGCCAAGCTAAGGTTTGCACTTGCGCAAGTTTCCGAAATTTGAGGGGCACATGTATTAGCATGTATAAGGGGTAATCATGTCGGGCAAATCAGGGTTGTGTCCAATCGAATTATATGTGGGTTATTTTTCTCTGTCTCTGCTCTCAGCTCTCAAATCTTTAAAACTTTTGCCGACTATCCATTCTCTGTAGCAAACTCATCTATGATCTCCCTTTCTCGGTAATATTGTTTGGTGCTAGTGTCATTTTCTCTCTTTTTGTTTTTTTTTATTTATTTATAGGGAGTTCGTAAAAATAAGGACAAACTATCAGTTAGCAGTACTATAAAGATATTGTAACACCGAGAAAGGAGAGAGAGGAACATGAATCTGAAATTTCTAATATTCACGAACTAATTTTTATCACTAGATTAAACCTCGTTATTCTCGGTTGGCCTTCCCCTAATTTTTCTTTCTCTTCCATTCTTTCGGTTTTTGAGAAGCTTTTTATAATATTTTTATGCTTGTGCACTACTTTCGGCTGGGGAAACGCCAGCTGTTCACATAATCACATCTGCACAAGGCATATATATGATCCAATTAGCTTCCGTTCAATCTTTAGGGCCCCTCCTGTCATGAATTTTTCGGGTTTGGAGCTAGCGGTTATGCCTCTTTGGATTTCAAATTAGTGCTTCTGCCTCTTTGGGGGAATAGTATGTTCACATGAACTGGTGGTAACTTATACATGGTTTTCTGCGTTCGTTATCAACACTCACAGGACTCTAAGAGCATCTTATTTTTCCTGCTTTCGGTTATAATCCATGGTCTCGACAGAATAAAATTGACAGGATTGAGGCATGAACATAAGGTTAAAAAAAACTCCTAAATTTTAAAAATATATTTTAATTATTACTTTTTTTTAATATATATTTGCAAATATTATAAAAAGTGATACTGTAAATGTATTTTTTTTTTAAATAAAGATAACAACTATATTTTTAAATTATAATATATTATACTTTACAAAAATAGTTAAAGCATGTCCTATCAAAAGTCAAGCATTTTCATTTAGAAAGAATGAAGGTGTTTGATAGTTTGTCTCTTGCATGAATAGTTGACCGAGGGGAGATTGATGACTGAGCTATAAATTAAAACCTAATTTTTCATATTACTGCCCTGCTAATGTTTGAGCTAGAAACTATAATGGTAGAAACTTAATTCCTATTAACTTTAATCATTTGACATCTCTTATCCTTATCGGTTGGCTAGATAGTATAACTTATGGCAAGAATGGGCATATGGGACGGTGCGGTCTGGAAATGGAGTTTGGTGTGGTGTCTAAGGCTCTTTTGATGGGAGGAAGAGAAGGTAGCACATCTTTTACTTAAGATCAACCATTCATTGTTAAGGCGAGATAGAAAGGATGTGCTCTTCTAGGACTACGATAAGAATGGTATTTTTTTCGGTAAGATCCTTCTGTGAAGTTTCTCTCCAAGCGGAGGTTAGAGTGGATGGAAATGATGTCGATGTCAGCAAAATTTGGATTGGCATCGCCCCACTTAGGATTGAACTAACCATGTAGTTTGTCATCTAGCAAAAGTTGAACACTAACGACAAACTTATGAGACTATAGCTCATTGCAATTGAGGAAGGTGGGTATCCGTTCTATTGAAGCACTTGTTTTACAAGTTTCTATTTATGGATCTTAGGATTATTAAGCAAGTTGTGGGGTGGTGCATTAGTAACGGGGAAATCACTAATTCCTTGTGGAACCCATGGGTTATTGATGTGCATTTGATGAGCCTAGCTACTGCTAGCGTTAGTCCTTTTGAGCTGGATAATTTTATGGCAAACTATGTTAATGATATTGTTGATTGGTAGTGGGGCCGGTTTGTTCATCTCCTCCCCATCTCTCTTTTTTAAGCATTGGAGGAATACGATGCTTTATTCATACTTCTAAACCAAATAAATTGATCAAGAAGCATACAACTATAGGGGAATATTCAGTGGTTTCTGAATACAAGATTCTAATGAATTTTTTCTCTAATAGGCAAAACTTCAGCCGGAAGACCATTTGGAATATGCATATTGTTCAAGGCAACCATTTGTTCTTGTAGAGGGTGGTCTTGGATCACTTACCAACCAATGAGCAACGAGTTAAGTGGCATTTCATTTCCTGCATTTTGCATCCTCTATGATGGATTTATGATAAAGACATTGAGCACGTGTTACATGAATGTTCTTTTACAAAATCAATGTGGCTAGAGCTTGTACCTAGGCACATTTAGGCATGCTTCTTTCAGGCTAATTTTTTGAATTGGATTGATGGGAATTCACGAGATACACATGTCCATCGTGGGGTTCCTTGGAGTCTCACATTTTCCATTCCCCTTTGGTGTCCCTAGAAGTGGTTTTGCGTTCTTGAATCCAAACCATGTCGAAGTAATGATGGGTAGTTTATTGGATGAAAATTAAAGGAAATGGAGTCAGCCTAGAACCACATTGGTTTAGCCACTAATGGAGGTCATAAACGGATCCTACAGGTTAGTTGGGTGCCACCTTCAATTAACCAATTGAAGCTCAATGTTGATGGTTGTACGTTGTTAAATTCAAACCAAGCAAGAGTAGGTGGAGTCTTATATTATTGCATGAAGATATGGTTCCATGTTTTTGTCTACAACATTGGCATAAACAATGCATTATGTGCTAAGTTATGGGTTATTTATCAAGGCTTATTTTCTTGCATAGGATGGACGTGCACAATGTTGTGCTAGAATCAGATTTGAACGTGGTATGGATGTTATCAATGATAACTTTGATGTGCATTGTTGAAATATTAGCTTGGTTCGTGCTTGCAGGGATATACTTAAAAACAAAGTAGGTTTCACTTTAATGCATGCTTTATGTGAAGCCAATTAATGCATAGATAGTTTATCGCATATGATGATTAGCTTTCCTCTAGGTTTCCACATCCTTAGTTCTCCCTCTTATGGGATTAGTCATTGTTTGTGTAATCATACTCTAGGCACTAGTTTTCTAAGATCTTGTAGCATATAACCGCCCATGAGGAGTCCTTTTCTAATAATAATAACAATAATAATAATGTAAGGATCAAGATTTGTTAGTCAAGGCGAGGTAGACCGGTGACCAATTTAAGGTTAATTTTATCTTTGAAGCTTTTTATACAAGTAGATAAGGCACTGTTTTGGTAATTAGATGGTTTGACTATTATAACTATATTTTTATTAATATATTGTATTTCAAAAAGTTTTCAAATTATTTAATTTTTTATCCAAATGTATATTTAATAATTATGTATGCACGCAATTTATCATGCACATCATATCTTTTTCTCTTCTGTTTTTTTGGACCATTACATAACTAGAGGATCAAGACGAATAATTGATGCTTACTCTTCTTTGTATATTTTTATTTCATTCCTTATTCTTTTTGCTATGATATAACATGCAACAGATTCATCCTGCTTTTTCTTCTCCTAGTAGCAGCAGGGCAGTGATGGGTGGTCCCCTGGTCCTCACCCCACAATAATAATTTTTCTATGTCTCTACTTTTCCTTTATCCGCTGATAAAATTTATATCTATATCTATATCTATATCCATATATAGGGGGAGGGTCAGATACAAACCCTTCTTAAAATATAAACATAATAACCAATTTCATCCATTAGACTGATATTTGATCAACAATCAAAATTTAATTAATACCTAACAAAAAATCTAACACAAACCTATATCCAAACTAGATATCTGAACCTCTAAACCCTAAACCCTCTAACCTAAACCCTAAACCCTATAAACACTAAACACTAAACCCCAAACCCCAAACCCTAAACCCTAAACTCTTTAACCCTAAACCCTCTAAACCCTAAACCCTAAACATTAAACCCTCTAAATCCTAAATCCTAAACCCTCTAAACCCTAAACCCTAAACATTAAACCCTCTAAACCCTAAACCATCTACCCTAACCCATAAACCCTCTAAAACCTAAACACCAAACCCTAAACCCTCTAACCATAAACCCTAAACCCTAAACCCTCTAAACCCTAAACTCCAAAACCCAAACCCTAAACCCTATACCATATACCATAACCCTAAACCCTCTAAACCCTATAAACCCTAAACCTTCTAAACCCTCAACCCTAGACCCTAACCCCTTTAAACACTAAACCCTAGACCCACTAAATCCTAAACCCTCTAAACCCTAAATATTTAACCCTTAACCCTAAACCCTCTAAACCCTAAACATCACTTCCATAAACTCTTTTTCCTGGTCATGGATCCAGCATGACAACTTGGAAGCTCTCCTTACTGTATTTGTTGGAAATGGAGACGATGCAAGACATTGTAGAAAATATTGAGAAAAGATACATGGCTTACTGCCATTGTTTCCAACATGTCCATTAGATTGCAAGGATCAAACACAAAAATGAATACAAGATAATGGAACCCATCCCAGCAGCAATATACTACACAACTTATAGGAAGACAACACGTAGTTATGCAACAGAAAAATATCAAGAGGTATAAACACAAGTCCATATAGAAATAATTTAGATCTTAGATCTATTAAAATACAATAGATCCTAAGAAGAAAGAAGTCTTCCAGACTAGTACATCCTGAGTTCAGCATGTATCTAATTTGAACAAAGTGAAAGATGATTATTCCAAGAATCACTCACCATCTCATTTTCAAAACTTTGCAGCCAATAACAGGATCTAATGAAAAAGCTTGAAGGATAGGAAAGTATCATACAAACAGATATGATAAATGAAATGCAACCTCTTCTCTTGTAGCCAAACTAGAGAAAAACTAAAACTACTCAAACTTAGCTAAATCAAAACAGTTTTTTTTTAAAATATCTTCAATAATCAACACTAATCAGAGTAACATTACTCTGATTAATAATCAAACTAACACATAATCATGCTATTAACACTAATATTACTCTGATTATTACTAATCATAGTAACATTGCTATGATTAGTAATCAGACCCACACAACCAGTGGCGGAGCCAGGGCTTCCGCATGGTGTCCCGGGACACCACGGAGCCCTGGCGGTAAGGCATAAATAATGTTTGATTTTTAGCTAAAACATATATATATTATCTGTGGGACACCATATTAAAATGCTGGGATGGATGAACGGTTGGGTCCCCTTATTTCAAACGAAAGGACTCGGGTTCAAATCCCGCGGACGCCTAATTTTGTTACTCATTTATAGAATCAAAACGACGTCGTTTTGATTCTTATTTTTTTTTCCCAAACCCCTACCCATCTCCCGGCTGCTCTCCTTACCTGCCTGGCTGCCTCCATTTTCATTTACCCAGCCAGCCTCCCAATCAACCCTCCGAGTTGCGACTTGCGACTAAACTTGAGTGCCAGACCGGCGGCGACCGCCTGACGGAGTCACGCAGAGATGGGAGGGAGACCACAGCACGACAGCAGGCGGACTAGAGCTCGCCACTGCTGTCGGCGACCACCTCCAGTCCACCATTGCCCTTGTGTTCTTTGCTGCTTGTCTGCCATTTATCTTTACCTCTTCACTCTTCAACAGTTTAGCTCTTCCATTCGCCGCCCCGTCCCGCCCCTCCATCGCCGCGACACCACCCCCGGCAGCACCCCGCCCTGCTCGGTTGCTCCGACCCTGCCCGCTGCTCCTGCTCAGTTGCTACCAGCTGAGACCTGAGTGCTGGCGCTTGGCTGGAGCCTGGACCTGGATCAGGATGGCTGCTAGTCTGCTACGGTGCTACGGCCTACGGGTAAGATTTATAGATTGAATTAAAATCTATACACTACTACTTGCTGGCTGCTACTGGCTGTTACTTGTTACTCTCAACTAAGTCTCAAGTCTCAAATTCTTACTCTTATTTCTCTCAGCAAGACAGGAACTAACAACCGATAGATGAGGCAGCCACAACCCACAGCCCACAGGTAAGATTTTAGTTAGTTAAATTGTTAGTTAAATACTTAAATTGTTAGTTATTAATTTGTAAAATTAGAATTTAGTTAATTTATTTATATTTATCTTATTAATTGATTATATTTTTTAGTTTATAGAAATCCCAATTTATCTTATTAATGTAGAAATCCTAATTAATTTGGTAGAAATCAGAATTAGTTTGTAGAAATTAGAATGTAGAAATCAAATGTTCAGATTTATAGAGTGAATTGTTTAATTTATTAGTTAGTTTTTTAATTAGTTTGTTATAAAATTATATTATCAATTAAGTTTTAGGAAATTCCTTAGTTAATTCATTAAATTATTTAATGTCTTAATTTAGGATGTAATGCTACTTTTTAAGCTAACCTAAAAATAGTTACTACAAATCTAATTCTGTTAATAAGTTGTTACCAATTTTCGAAAATTTTAAGCGAATTTAGTTAAACACCTAAAAATATTATTTTATTTTAATATTTATTTTAGTATACTATTTACTGAACGAATATACTCGGGACACCATGGATTCAAAACTCTGGCTCCGCCACTGCACACAACGACACTAACATTACTCTGATTATTACTAATGAGAGTATTTAGACTACCATACAACATTGCTAACATATATCGACATTGCTATCAACATAATGATTAGAAGAAAAAAACATATATGAACCAACAAAACTAAATTAAAATTGATAAACTTGAAGCTGTTTATAGCTGCCGAATCCAGTTGAAGGCCAATCTCGTACCTTTTTTGCTGCATATCGACACAACAATCAGGACAAAAAAATGAGATAAAAAATGAAGAGAGGCACAAAAATTAGGACATTCACATACCACAATTTTCACTGTCTTGCCAGATCTGAGTATCCACAAAACTAATTTTGTTTGTTGAGGGAGATAGAAAATCTAAAGAGGCAGCTTCGACAGACAAATATGAACGGTGATGGAGAGAGGAAAAGCGAGGTAATTTGATGATGATGGAGAGATCTAGAGGAAGAAACGACGATGGACAGGAAGCGAGAGAGAGATGCAGACTAAGAAACAACGATGGACTTATGCAGAGCGAGATGGAGAGAGCGAGGCGGAGGAATGGAGAAGCAGGAGGTAGCTTCGAGTGATAGTTCGATGGTGATGGACAGGGAGTGGTGGCGACGGAGAGAGTGAGGTAGAGAGAGCGTGCGATTGACAGGGAGAAAATGGAGACGTAGAAGAGGGGTGGGAAGGGTCCGGAAGCTCGGAGAACTTTCAGCAGGCGACCCAGGCAATAATTTAGATGGAGAGATATGTGACCATAAGATATTTTAGATCCAATGGTCACTATTTGATCCTATGTTTGTCTATTATCTATGGGTTTGTGTGTATATATATATATATTTGACGGCGAACATGATTCAAATAAATTCATATTCTGTACTGCCTGCCTGTAAGCCACAATGCCACTGCCCAGCGAAAAAAACTATAAAAAAGATACTATTACAAATTAAAATGAAATGATATATATATAAAGAGTCAAAAGACTACGGGCTAAGAAACCTTTGGAAAACTACAACTAAAAATGTACTCTACCAAACTCAAAGAGATGAATGTTGACTATAAGTTGTCGGGAAAGTTAGGAGGCAGAATTTAAAAGTTTCATCTATCTGTACGCTGACATCTACTAAGCCGGTCGGAATTTAATAGTTTTATGAGGTGAATTCGTTAACCTTAATTTTGCTATCACACCATAGATTGCTTGATAAACCAAAAATGTGTGAATGATGAACTAAATTATTAATGTTTGACCACTTGCACTCAACCTCAATCTAACAAAACTGTAATGCTGGAAAGCATCCAAATACATTTTATCAGTAAATATTCCTTGGGTATAAAAAAATTATTTTATCAATGTGTATATTTTTTAATGAACTATTAAAGTTAATATTAAAATTTATCAATAAAATTAAACAAAATTACTTATCCTTTGAGAACTACACTCATAATTGATCCAAATGTAAAGTGAAAACAAACCGAAGAAATAAAGAATCTCAAGTGAAATTTTGAATCGAAAGCGAAAATTTTAAATCACACACGCACGATCGATATCCAAAGACTTCATATAAATAAATGAAAAATATTGGGTGGTGCACTTTGTTGCTTGCATATTTAAGTTATCTAATTCTTCCTCTATGAAAAAAATATATATATAAATATATATATTATGATATGATCTATTATTTTAATCTTTTTCGGTTAAGAAATTATGTTGTGTTTATAGGGTCATATAACCACTAAACATCCACTATTTAAATGTATTATATATTAATATGCGTTCCTTTCAATCAAGAATTATATTAATATATCTGAAAATTTTAAATTAATGAACTGATAATAGACTGATTAATTTTTTTAATAAAAAAGAAAAGAAAAGAAATCCTGTCAATACGTCCATATTATCAAATGACTACGGACGGGACAATAAATTAATTATCCACTAAGAAAATTAATTAAAACAATTATCAAATGACGACAAGGATAATACGTTATAAAATGATTGATCCTAGGCTGCTACTGCAGCTTGTTCGTATTTGACCAGATACCTAACCGCTCCTCTGCGCTCATCACTTCATAAATACCAATCGCAATTAATTTGCCACCTACGAATTAAACCAGAAAACGCTTAATTTTGAGTCCCTTGTTCATCAAATCTTTATTTCGTGTATCTTCGGGTTACTGGGTGAAAGCAACGATGGGAGTGAAAAGATGTAGCAAGGAGGAAGAGATCTCAGTGCCACCGTCCAGGATGTTCCAAGCTTTTTGCGTCGACTCCTACAACCTCTTCCCTAAGCTCTTTCCCGAGTCCATCAAAAGCGTACGCTTTCTTGAGGGTGACCGCATGGCCGTCGGTTGCGTCAAACAGGCCACTTTTGCTGAAGGTAAGTCGAGTCAGGTTTCGCAAACTAGGTCATAATTTACGATATGGTTTGATTCACTGCCCCCAAAAAAATATCTAATTTTGGGATAAAATTTAGATCAATTTTATAACTTTTTATTACAAATACATTTAACAAGTATCATAAATACACGATAAATTTTATAATTCTTGTCATAAATGTATGATTATTTTTTATAATTATATAACTCTTAGTATATATATGTATTTAGCAATATGTAATCAATCATAAACCTAAAAATTTTATTTTGATGGACACGTGTATTATGAATATGGAAGTTATATAGCTAAATGTCTAATGCTTACGTGTTTTATTTGATAAACCTAATCACTATAGAATAAAGATATGACTATATATGTTATATATGTCATGAACATTTGTCTTATTTGTTATGAACCTACAAGTTTTTATTATCAATATGATTTTATAAAGTTGGTGAAACAAAATAGGTAGTCAATCAATACCTTTTATGTGTTGAACATGACCATTTTTTTCATATTAAACCTAAACATTTGATATTATTAACCTGGGCTCCCTACCTCTCTTCCTTCTTCTACTTATAGATTTTTTTTTCTTTTATGGGCTTAGTACTTAACTTTGGCGAAATTTTAAATAATTCTCTGAATTTTTTATTTTTATTCAATCAAAATTGGTTTGTGATATGCATGTAAAAGTATTTGGAAAAATATTTTAATATTAAACTTATCATTAAATTGATCTAAATTTTATCCCAAAACCAGGTACTTGAATGTTTTTTTTTTATAACTAAAGTTGGCCATAGGGCTAACTCCATTGAAATTTAAAAATTCTATAGTATTTGAACTTTGTATTCTATCAAGTTTGGTTTGTAGTATTTGTGTGATAGTATTAGAAAAAAATATTATAATATTAAAATCATTATTAAATCAATCTAAATTTTATTTTAAAATAAGATACTTGAATTTAAGATTTTTTTTACTCCCTAAAGTTGGTCGCAAGGCTAACTTCAACTAAATTCTTTAGGATCTCAATTTCCATTCTATCAAATTCGGTTCATAATATGTGTGTAATAGTATTAGAAAAAATGGTATAACATTAAAAAAAAATCCCTAAATTGATCTAAATATTATCCCAAAATAATGTAATTGAATTTAAGATTTTTTTTTCATGATTGAAGTTCATCACAAGGTCAATTGTAGCTAAATTCTATAGATTTTTTAGGATTTTAATTTAGGTTCTATCAAATTTGCTTTGTAATATGCATGTAATAGCATTAGGGAAAAGTATTATAACGTTACAGTCATAATTATGTTGACCTAAATTTTATCTTATAACAAGGTTAGGAGCAACAAATTACTAACAACTACATGAATGAACCCAAACCGAAAAAGGAAATACTTTCATACATGAACATATAAGTTGCATGCATCGGATCTAAATGTTTGTCATGATGAACCCAAACCGAAAAAGGAAATACTTTCATACATGAATACACATGAAATTTGGTTCATCTTCTTCACCGATAGTTTCCATCAATTCAATCAATTGAGAATTGGTAACAACAAGGGGGGAAGTGTTAGGTTCCATTGTCATTGATTCTCTCAAGTAAGAGTGAAGGGTGAAATTTTTTTATTAGGTTTACAAATCCTTTATTTTGTTTGACTCATCGTATGCTTGTACGAGGAGGGAAGATAGACAAATCCATTCACCGAAGGCCGAAGGGATTAAGAAAACTACAATTACGAAAGACTTGGAATTAATGAGGAGAAATATCCTACTTCAGTCTTATATATATATATATATATTATAATTGCATAATTAGACACTAAAATGATCTTCTATAATATAAGTTGCAATAAAACCCTTTACAGGTTTCAAGTGATTAATTGTATTTTGTACATCAAAGTTTTCTTCTTCTTTTTGTGTCTTCTTTTTCAAATATTAAAATTAAAATCTAGTTCAATTTAAATCCAAAACCCAACCAAATATAACCGTGTACATGTTGGAGAATTTGGGCTCCCTCCTATGTGGTAAAACCCATTTTTTAACCAATATTATTTTTAGAATTTTTATTAATAACCTATCTATGGGAAGGCTAAATATTAGCTGAAAATTTGATGTGTGAAGGTGAGTAATTGAAAGAAAATTTGAGCTTTCAATCTCATAGGTGTGTATGTGTGAGAGAGAGAAGCATATAAATTCTTCTCTTCAACAAATGTTTTATCAATTCAAAGATTTGAAGTCATAAACCATTGGATCTTTCTATTTTTTGACATAATCTTTCTAGAACACCAATCTTGATTTTGAATGGTGGAGATTTGATTTTGAGTTCTTCAGGTCAAGTTTATTGGTATTTTAGTGGGCATTTTTATTTAGGTCATTTTCAAATTAGTTTTGGTTTTACCTTCAATTGAGTAGTCTGTTATACTTGGTTTTGCTTGGAAATTGGTGAGGTTGCTTTTAATATCTTTTTTTTACTGAAAAAGAGATCTCTATTTTATGTATTGTAGATTAACCTTTGAATGTATTAACAACAGCTGTATTTTATGGTTGCAAAATTTTATCTTTGAGTGTTACAATTGTTGTCTAGTTGTGATATTTTGGGATGATAATTATTGTATCCAATTAATAATTGAAAACTAGATTTTATATCTCATATTTATCATAGTGAAAGTTTTTAAAGTGTATCGAAGTGTTTCGTAGTTGTTTCCCTTTCTCATTGGAAGAGTTTTTCACATAAATCGTGTATGATTGATTTGTTATAATTTCTATTATGTGATTAGTTTTGTTGACCCGTTCTCCCTTTATCTCATCAAAGTGGTATCAAGGCATAATATGGAGGTTAATACACGTAAGATGGCTTCTTTGAATGGGTTTAATTACCATAGATGGAAGAGCAAAATGAAGGATCTCTTGTATGTGAAAGTTTTACATCTACTAACTTTTGCTTAGGATAAACAGATAGATAAAAGTGATGAAGATTAGCAATTTGATCATAAACATGTGTGTGGTTTTATTTAGAAATGGGTTAGAGGGCAATGTTTATAACCATATTGTGAATTAGAAAAATGCAAAGACACTATGGGATTAACTAGAAAATTTGTATACCTCGAAGACTAGGAATAATAAATTGTATCTCTTGAAGTAATTGATGAATTTGAGATACAAATATGGTTCTATGATTTTTTATAATTTGAATGACTTCCATGGTGTGTTAGATTAGTTGTTAGGTATGGGAGTAAATTTTGAAGATGAGGTTCAAGCATTGTGGCTCCTCAATACTCTACTAGATTCTTAGGAGACATTTTAGGTTTTACTTACTAACTCTGCCCCAAGTGGTTAGGTGACTATGGAGATTGTCAAGAGTGTTATTCTGAATGAGGAGAGTAGGAGAAGGACTCAAGGGTCATCCTCACAGTCAAATATTTTGTTTACCAAAAATAGGGGAGACATAAAGGAAAAAAATTAGAAGGGTAGAGATCAGATTTGTGCTAAGTCAAGAGGTAAGTACAAGAATCTTGAATTTCGTTAATGTGGCAAAATGGAGCATATCAAGAAGTACTACTACAAGTGGAAGAGGATAACAAGAATCTCAAGTAAGAAAATAATAAGTATGATGATAATGATCTTGTTTCTATTTTTATATTTGATGATCTTCTCATTGTTATTGATGAGAATGTTGTGAATCTTGTGAATTATGAGACGAGTTGGGTTATTTATAACATATTACCTCTAGCAAAGAATTATTCACATCTTACACTCCTGGTGATTTTGGAGTTTTAAAGATGGTTAATGATGGCTTATCTAAGGTGATTGGCATGGGAGATGCATGCTTGGAGACTAATCTTGGGACAAAGCTTGTTCTCAATGATGGTCAACACATACTAGACGTTTGCCTAAATTTGATTTTACTTTGCAGAAGTTTCTGCAATAGCTTTGGTTCAAGCTAATGGAAGATCACCCAAGATAATATAGTTTTGGATTGAGGTAACAAATGTGCTAACTTATATTTTATACAAGCTTTGATTTCTAGTGATCATGTAAATGCAGTTGGAAACAAGGATGTATCTAAGTTGGGGCATAAGAGGCTTAGTCACATAAGCAAAAAAGGATATAACTACTTGGAAAAGAAGAATTTTCTTTTTAGTTTGTAATGTGCCAAATTAGAGAAGCGTTCTCATTGTACATAAGGCAAAAAAAAACACAGAGTTTCTTTCCATAAAGGTCCTCCTTCAAGAATTGGCAAGGTTCTTGAATTGGTGCATTAAGATGTTTGTGGTCCCATTAAGGTAAAATCTCTTAGTGGTGCGATTTACTTTATCACTTTTATTGATGATCATTCTAGAAAGCTTTAGGTTTATACCTTGAAATCCAAAGATGAATTTTTTGAGAATTTTAAACACTTCCATACCTATGTTGAAAGAGAGACTGATAAGAAGCTGAAATGCATTTGTACCAATAATGGTGGTGAGTATTATGGTCAGTTTGATAGGTATTACATTCAACAAGGTATTAGGCACTAGAAGACTCGTATAATGACTATTCAGTTGAATAGTTTGTTAGAGAGAATGAATAGAATTCTTATTAAAAGAGTTATATATATGCTTTCAGAGGCAAAGTTGCCTAAGTCTTTTTACAACTATACATGTGATTAGTTTGAGTCTTGTAGTTATTTTAAATGGTGATGTTACCAATAGAGTTTGGTTTAGAAGGGATGTCTTATATGATCACTTACATGTATTTTGATGCAAGATATATGTTCATGTCACCGGAGATGAGAGGTCAAAGTTGGATCCAAAGACTCATCATTCCATCTTTTTGGGTTATGGTCATGATGAATTTGACTAAAAGTTGTATGATACTATGCAAAAAAAGCTAGTGAGAAGTAGAAATGTAGTGTACATTAAAGGTCAGACCATTACTGACATTGAGAAAGCTAAGATGAGCAGAGTTGAGAGTGATGATCAATGGATAGATATGGATCCGGTAAAGATGCAACAAGCATGTGAACTTATTGATCGTGGAGTATAGGATTATATGGATGAGCATTTGGCTCATGATGGGCATCAACATAATGGTGATATTGATGCTTTAATAGATGATGTTGTAGGTGATCACTAAGAAGCTCCTATAGATGAACTAGTAGCTTTACAAGTTGAGGCGAGAGGAGAATTATTCAGTCCCATGATATAAAGCTAGGTTGGTGGTCAAAGGCTTCAAGAAAAAAGAAAGAAGTTGATTTTGGAAAAATCTTTTCTCATATTGTGAAAATGTATCCTATCCAAGATATGATAGGCTTGGCTAGTAATCTTGATTTAGATGTTGAGAAGATGTGTGTGAAGACTATTTTCTTGTATAGTGAGTTGCAAGAAGAGATTTACATGGAGAAACCAGAGGGTTTTCAGGTGAAAGGAAAAAAAATAAGTCTACAAGTTTAAGAAGAGTTTATATGGATTGAAACAAGCACCGAGGTAGTGGTACAAGAAGTTTGAGTCCGTCATCAAGCAACATGGCTATAAGAAGACTACTTTAGATCACTATATTTATATGTAGAAATCTGATGATGTGATTTCATCATTTCATCTCTATGTTGATGATATTCCCATTGTTGGAAAGAATGCTTATAGGATTAAGAGATAAAGTAAGAGTTAAGTAAGTCTTCTGCCATGAAAGAATTAAGTCCAGAAAAGGAAATTCTTGGGGTTAAAAATCATTCAAGACATAGGTGCTAAGAAGGTGTTCCTATATCAAGAAAAATAGTTAAGAAGATGCTTCATATATTCAGGATGGACAATGCCAAGGTTGTATGCACTTCATTTGCTCATCACTTGAAGTTGAGCTCTAAGTAATGTTTCTCCTGTAATGCAAAGAAGAAAGAGATGAAGAGTATTCCTTATTCATTCTTTATGGGTAGTTCGATATATGTTATGGTGTTTACAAGACCTGATATTGCTCATGGAGTTGGAGTTGTTAGCATGTTCTTTGCAAGAGATGAAGTGGATCTATAGATATCTCTGTAGCACTTCTAGTTTGATACTTTATCTTGGAAGTGATGATTCAGTCAAGAAGGGATATAATGATTTAGATATGGCTTGTGATGTTGACTCGAGGAAATATACTTTAGGTTATTTGATCACTTTTGTAGGGGGAGCAGTGTCATGGCAAGCTAGACTTTAGAAATATGTTATTTTGTCAACTACTGAAGCAGAGTTCATGCTATACTAAACCTAGCAAAGAGTTACAATGGATACAAAAATTTCTTTGACATATTGGTTTTTTTAGGATACATATGTGCTCCTTTGTGACAGCTAAATCATTATACATATATGTAATAATCCTAATTTTTATTCAAGATCAAAACACATTAATACACTGTATCATTGGATACATGATGTTTTGGATGCTAAATTGCTAGATGTTGAGAAGGTAGACACTAATTATTATGGGGTTAATAAGTGACAAAAAACCCTTACCAATATGGAAGTTTGAGGTTTGTTGTATGATCACTAGGATGGCGATCATCTCCACATAGTTAGGAGGGGAAGATTTTATTGGGGCATTTAGGCTCCCTACTATATGATGAATCCCATTTTTTAATTAAATTTATTTTGGTCATTTTTATTAATGACTTAACTTTGTGAAAGATAAACATTAGTTTGAAATTTGATGCGGGAAGGTGGGTAATTATGATAAAAATTAAGATTTGAATCCCGTAGGTGAGAGAGAGGGAAGCACAAAATTTTTATCATTATTCTCCTTAACACATGTTTGATCAATTCAAATATCTGATGTCATTCACCATTAGATCTTTCTTATTTTTTGACACAAGCTTTACACAACACTAATCTTGATTACGAACGGTGTTGATTTGATTTTGAGCATTCTAGATTAGGTTTTCAGTGGTATTTCAGTATACATTTTTGTTTAGATTAATTTCATATCATTTTTGGTTTTGGATTCAATTTGGTTGTTTATTTTGCTTGGTGTTGGCTAAAATTTTCAAGGTTGCTATTAACAGCTTGTTTTTTATTATTATAAAAGGGCTTGTTTTTTTGTGGCTTGTAGATTGACCTTTGGATGTGTTTATAGTAACTCCATTTTAGGGTTGGAAGTTCTTCTCTTTAGGTGTTGAAATTGTTGTCGAGTTGTGTTATTTTGGGTTGATGATTGTAGTCTCCAATTAACACTTTAATACTAGACTTTATATCTTAGATTTCTCATAGTGAAAGTTTTCTAAGTGGACCGAAGTATCCCGTGGTTTTTTCCCTTTTGCATAGGAATAGTTTTTCCACGTAAATTGCATTTCATTAATTTGTTATTGTTTATATTTTATGATTAGTATTGTTCACCCATTCTTCCTTTACCCCATCAATACACCCCTAGTTATATATATCACACATAATAAAATTTAATTACCTCTAGGATGATTTTAGCTAGCAACTGATATATAATAATGTCATATAGGACAAGGATGCATATATGTGAAGTACAGAGTTGATGGGCTTGATGAAGAGAACTTTTACCTCAAGTACACTCAAATTGAAGGTGGCATGCTTGAAGATGAAAAAATTGAATGTATTGTTAGTGAAATTAAGTTTGATGCCTCATCTAGTGGTGGATCCATTTGCAAAGTGACCTCAACAATCCATACCAAGGGTGATATTGTTATGGATGAAGAGAAGTTACATATAGGGTGTGAGAAGAATCTGAAAATGTTCAGGGTTGTCGAAGAGTACCTCATTGCTAACCCTCAAGCTTATGCTTAATTACTCTAGCCAAAGAACCATCATAATGATCATCTTTCTTAAAGCATGTGTGATAAACCATAGACTGCATTTGGTGTGCATATGTTGTTTCATTTTTATTTTTATTTTCCTCTTTTCCATTATGCTTAGTGCAATTTTAACGGAGATACTATAACACCCCTAAATTTTACTCCTGAAAATTTTCATTTAAAAGAATAATACGAAAGCTAACATAGGATTTGGAGAATGTTACCACCACATCTAACACAAGATAAATGTCTACCATCTATCTCATGGTATATGTAAGGCTAAAACCTATCCAACAAAATTCAACCAACATCTATGCGGTGTGAATAAACTCCTACAAGGATATATCCACATGTAAATGGGAAGTGAACAATTTCAACAAACCAACTAAATACAAATCAAGTGAATGATTTATACACCAAAATAATACATTTGAGATACAATAAAATCTAAGAAGAGAACCAAGGGGAATCCCAATAGTGGAGCCAACTTTATTCACCAAATAGAATCACCGGATAGCTTACTCTCAAAATCCAAGGAAAACATTCCTCCCGATAATAAGACATTCAATAATGAATCTGCATAAATGCTCTACTCCCCACCATCAGTGGATTATCACAGGACCCAAACAACCAAGTTAGTATTAGTACGGGTCCAATACTGAGTAAATCCCACTACCCTATCTTATGGGAGAGGCATAAACTACAACATCAAGTGCATATTGAATCATGGTGCATTACATTGATATAATATTATGCATACTCAATACCCACATCATAAATCCTACCATACGCATATAATAACATGTGAAACATATGTAACATCCTACTTAAACATGTAAGTGTGGTATGATAGAAATTTAAAGTAGCTTATGCGCCTTAGGTAGGAATAATCCATATTATTGACAACTCATTACATGACCACACAATTTCAGATGCAGACATCTTAAACCAATAAGAGATTCAAATAAACCAACCGGGCATTTATAGATAATGTTAAACCAACCAATCAGGCGTTTATGGATAACACCAAACCAACTAATTGGGCATTTATGGACAATGTCAAACCAAGCTAATAAGGCATTTATGGATAATGCCAAACCAAGCCAATTGGGAATTTATGGACAACGCCAAACCAAACCAATCGGGCGTTTAACCCCTGGACATTACTCAGGGACATGCTCAGCCCCGAGCACTACTTAAGGACATACTCAACCCCAAGCATTACTTAGGGACATGTCTAGCCCCAAACATTACTTAGGGACATGTTCAGCCCCAATCATTACTTAGGGACATGCTCCGCCCCGAGCATTACTTAGAGACATGCTCAGCCCCGAGCCATGATTCAAACACATTCAACACTTTGTTATGCTGAGAGAGGCATTAAATTATCAACATTCATTCATATCATTTCATAATGCATCGTGCAGCTAGAAAACCATAAGGCATGCTCCATCTCTTAGCAAACAATTCATGCCACACATTAATATGCTTTCCAGTCAATTAATCAAGGTATATATATATTACGATTTTTAACATGTCTTCCACTTATCCATTCTTAAAGACAACAAGCTTAACATGCCTTGTTACTTAATCATGCTTGTAAAATGCTCTTTTACTCAATCATACTCTAAACAAAAAATGCAATCTCATTCCAACATGTGTAAGCACATTCTTTTACATTCGTCCTCCTCAAAAGAGTCAAATAGTCCTATCATGCATATTTTTACCCTAACATGCTCAACAATAAGCCAAAGTATGAATTACTTAAACTTCATAATTATACAAAGCATCATACAAGGCATATTACATGTTTGACATACCAACCCATGTGAGTCACACAACTTTCACCTCTTAACACATATGCACAACAGTTCATCCTCACCTGTATCAAAAGGTGAAATCCCTCGCCCCCATGGCCCCCAACCTGCCTGCTCGACAACCTTGGTTGGAGGAGGTAAATCACGGTGACTCAACGGTCGAGAACACAATGGTCCCACTCCATGGTGCCCACAAGGAGCACCCTCACATTGGAGGGTTGAAACTCCCACGCTGCGGTTGCCATGAAATTCGAACCCAAGACCTCTTGTATCAACTTACCATGCCTCGACCGTTGAGCTAAGCCCGTGCGGGCACAACAGTTCATCCTCACGAAACACCCATAAGTGGAGGTAATTACCTAGGTCCGAAGCTAGCTATGTAAATTGAGAAAGAGAGAGGGCTATCAAGATCTCAACAATCCATAGGAAAGTTTTCCTAAATCACCGATGGAAATCGAAACAATGTTAGAAACTATCTTATCGATTAATAATTCAAGTATTATAATAAAATCAACACAAATGGACACAAATGATCTTTCTTGGAAAACATGTCCAAAACCGAGGACTTGCGAGCATAGCTCTATTAAGATTTAAAACTAAATATTAACCTAATTGGGTTTAACACATATCACTTGGGACATTTCAAATGGATTTGGAAAGTCGGGGAAAGAATAATAGATTGTAAGTTAATTTTATTGAAAATGACTAACTTCATAATTGAAAATGACTAACAATAGTCCTATTATGTTAAACCAACCATTTTTAGAGTACCAATCCAACTCGATAACATAATAATACAATTACAATGATTTTAAATCAAAACTAGTGATCTACTAGGTGAGAGAAACATAAGCAAACTGTTTTTATAAAACCATCTCCGAAAATTAGGTTTTTAAATGCCCGAACTACAAACCAACCAATTCACTTCGATTGCTCCAAATTGATAGCTTTAAAACACAATTAAAATAATTTTAGATAAATCTAGATAATCAATTGCAATAAAATAATCTTTCGAGTAGCCAATTCAAGATAATCGGTTTCCGAAATTAGGGTTTCAAAGCTCAGACATGAACTTAGATAATTTAAATCAAGTAATTCCAATTGAAGATGTTATAATGCAATTAAGACCATTGCAATTATTTCTATAAATTCAATTTTAGAAAAATAACTATACAAATGACCAATTTCATAATTTCACTTGAAATCTAGGGTTTTAGGCCCAAAAATGCAATTCGGTTAAATTCTATGAAATAAACTGAATGTTTGGAAATATAATTAGACATATTTTATAACATATTATATAGTCAATTGCTCAAAACCAATAAAAGAAATACCTAATTTAGCATAATTAAGGGTTTTAAGCCCAGAACGCAAATCCAATCAATTCTTATAAAAATATATAAATTGATGATTTGGAATTATAATTAAATGTATTATAATGTAAATTATATAATCAATTAAATAAAAAAACCCAATTACACAATCTAATTTAGACCCGCAAGAGTTTTGACCTAAAAATCCAATTTCGATCAATTTCACACAATTTTCCCAAATCAACACTTCTGATATAAAATTAAATACATTTCAAAAGATATTATAAAATCAATTGAGTGAAACAACTCAATTATGCAATCCAATTCCTTTACACAAGAATTTTGACCTAGAAAGTCAATTTCGATGAATTCCACACAAATTTCTCAAATTGACGGTTCCGACGTGAAATTAGATACATTTTAAAGCATAACGTAAAATCAATTTGCTCAAAATAGCTTAATCAGATGAATCTAAAAAATTCAGGCATAACTCGGTCAAGAATCTGATTTTCACAAATCAACCAAATACACTACAATTAACCACTCTAAATCAATCATACAACATATATATACATAATTACACAATCAATTTAGCTTATCATAAGCTAATTCATACTCAATTAACAAGGGTTATGGTTTTCAAAAATTTATACCAAACAAAACTAACAAATCAAGATGGGTAAAGGCCGGAGAAGATGCCATGGTTGGACGGTGGCACAGCTTGCGATGCTACTCGTCACTACCCCTGTTGTTGTTCGTTGTTGCTGCTACGACTACTGCTTGCTATGGTGGGTGATAGCATCGGTGGTGGCGTGTGGCGGCAATTGTGGCTGGCGAGGCGGCAGTTGGCTGGTGTAGAGGAGCAGGGAGGAGTTGAGGCTAGGTTTGGGTGCTACGAACAGGGAACAAGTTGGGGAGAGAGGTAAAATAAAAGTGGGAGAAGAAGAGAGAAGGAGAAAGGGATGGGGTCAGGGAACTAGTCGGGATTTCTGTTATTATAATTCAAGTCGGCGGCACATGTATATATATTGTAAAGACACATATATAAATACATACTAAACATCTAAAAATATTGTTGGAAAATTTTATCTAAAATTTACTTAACGAAAAATTATTTTAAAAGGATCTGAAGGCTTAAAATTGATATAATAGCTATATAAGGATTTTCAGAAGAATTTACCAACAAATGTAAAAATCTATATTATTTACGAAAATACATTATAAGACCTCAAAATAATATTTAAAAGCATACAAGAAAATATTTAAATCAAATTGTAATAAACCGAGACTAATTTCAATAATTTCTGAAATAGGTCTTCTGCAACCAAAAAGGGTAAAACGGAATGAAATAAATTTTGAAAACAAATCCATAAATAAGCTCTTAAAATATTTTTAATTTAAAAATTTCTAAAGATCTTAACAACTTAAAAAATGAATAAATTTTAAGTCAGAAATATTTTCTACGGATAAAATCAATAAAATAAATTTAACTATTTTAAACAAAAATTTCATAATTTAAATAATATATTTTGTTATCGAAATACAACTCCAAAATAAAGTCATAATCACACAACGAAGTTATACTCGAAAATAAATCTAAATTATTAAAAATCAAAATATGAGAAAGAACAGAAATACATATTTTAACTGAAAATCAAAATCATATGAATACAATAAAATAATGATCGTGAACAAATTTATTTAGAATGATCTGCAACGACAATGATTAATTAAATTCAATTATAAAGTCGAAATCGTCGATTAATCCATAAAAACAATCAAAATTAAAATAATTAAATATTTACATCAAATTACGCTAATAAAATAATTAAAATTAATAAAATTAGATTTAAAAAATGCAGGGTATTACAGATAAGGTTTCCTGTTGACGATAACCAGGTCTATAAGTGCTTGGATTTGAAATCCTGAGTCTAGCTACTAAATAAATATAGAAATTTTTACACTTCGCTTTTGTCAGTCATTTTTATTTATTTATTTATTTATTTTCATACCTATTATATAGAAATAGATAATTTACTATATAGAAAACATTATTTTCCTTATATTACCCTCTCTTTCCTGACTCCCTCTCACTCACTCGCATCTGTCTCAGTCTCTCACATCTCTCTCAATCTGTCTCATTCTCTTATGTATTTCTTGCTCTCACTATCACTCTCTTGTTCTCTTCTTCTAGTGGCGCAAGTTATGTAATTTTGTAAGGTTGTTTGTGAGGAGAGGGAGATCTACGACATTTTTTTCCCATTGGCAAGCTAACAAACAATGGAGAAGTGGATGAGGGAGAGAGAGGAATGACATGATGATGGAGATCTAGCATTGTGGGAGGAGATCAACAATTTTAGCCATTAGAGGCGGTAAGGGACTGGAAATTTTTTATCATTAAAGGGCTAACAGGTTTGGTCATGTATGCTGATTGTTGGTTATGGTTTGCGGCAAATGTTGTCGTTAGAGGGAGATCCAGATCTAGGATAGGGAGGGCTCGGTGAGGTAAGGGATCAGCAATATTTATCGTTGGGGGGCATTAGGCTTTGGCCATTTGTGTCGATGGGTAGGTATGAGGTGTTGCCATTGGGAGATTTGGGCTGGGAGGGAAAGAAACCAGTGGATCCATAATATTTGTCATCTGGGCACTGGGCTTCGACTATTGATGCATTGTCATATGCACAAAAAATTTGATAAATAAATCCTAATTCTCAAATATGTAGCAGATGACAAGAAGGAGTCGAACCAACAAGGAATGGTATATAATCAATAATTCTGTAATCAATGTTAAAACCTTTGTTATTTAATAATATTATTTTCTATCACTAAGTTCTATACTATGGATCAATAATAAAACATGTTACTCACTAATTAATGAATAAGGATAGGAAGGTATTTATTATGGTATTAGGATATCAAATAATCATGGAGAAAATAATGATTCTAAATGATCTAAAATTGACCTATAGAAACTCATAATAATTCATCTCTTCGCTTTCTCTTAATTCTAATAAATTGAATAAGCTCTCAATTTATCACCTAACCAATTAATAACCTAGGTTAAGAACACTAGATTCAATTAATTGTAGCATTATAAATGGAAAGCAGTCAACTACGACCATAATCACATAAGTTTGGAACATGCAATCGTACAAATTAATAGACAGGATTAACAATTAACCTTTTGCTACTTTGGAAATGTTAATTAACAATTATATATTAATTCCGTTATCCTAGCATTGATTAAGATCTAAACTAAATAGGTGATCAATCTAATTAGTTTAAATTCTTAACCTATGATGCGAGATCATTCAATTATATCTATTAACTCAATTAATTTTCATTTAGAATCATAAATTCAAATTATGTTGTCATATGTGAAACCCTAATTCCATCATCAAATCCTCCTACCCTATACTATCTATGCTACTATCTTCATAATTGCAATAACATACAATTAAGTGTAATAATCTATAATTAACATCAATGATTACGAATAAATTAACAATGAAACACTAAAAGTAAGAGAAATAATAATGCATTAAATGGAATTTATTTGCATTCAATCAAAAATCAAAACATACAATTAAGAGAGAAACGGAGAAGAACTTATCGACTTGAATTGTAGAGTGTTGATTGTTCAATTGAATACAATGGGTAGAAAGAGAATTGGAATTGCGAATTACATGTGGCATCTAGAGAATATAGAGAAAAAGAGAGAATCCCACTCTTGAACTCCCTAGAACCGACCCTTGAATGTTCAAAACTTCATAAATATATCAAGGAAAAGTTTGTGCGAACGATTATAAAATTTAAGAAAAACACGGTCCGTGTTGGGAAACGCGGGACCTCCATGTTTTTTCTTGAATTCTATGCCAAATGCTTAATTTTAAAAATTGAGATTTTTTGTTCTAACAGAAAACACGAGCCGCATTTATGAAGCACAGGGGTACCGTGTTTCTTGTTACTTTGTTATCTCTTTATGAAATTTCAATACAAGCTTTCCTTTGATGTATATTTTTCATCTATGGTCTTTTCTTCCATTGATTCCATATCTCTTGATGTGTTATTTGCTTCACTTCCTCTTTCTGTTGATTTCTCCTTTAAATTTCTTCATTTTCAAATTTTCTTGTAAAATCTATCCAAAAGAGAAAAACTCAAGAAAAGATTAAATCTTATAAAAATAATGAGGAATAAATGACATTTTTACTTAATAAAATAATATATAAATCTCATATATCAGCTATGCATACTGGTGGCTAGGTAAGGTGTGTTGTAGGTTTTGCCGTTGGGAGGGCACTAGGCTTCGGCCATACATGCCCATGGTTGGGTAGGGTGTAATACCCCAAAAATTTACTTAGCCTAATCCCGCATCATTAATACCCCAATTTGATTCTAATCTTAATAAATCTTATTTTAGCCTTAACCTAATTTCTTAATCCTGAAGCTTTAACTGAATCTGAAACCTTAACTCCGATAAATCGTATTTCATAAACCAAAATAAAAACCCACTAAAATTATTGCTAATCCTGACTACTTATAACTAATCTAAAAACACCCCTAAACTAATCCCCCAACCCTTTTATCTTTTTTCCTTTCATTTTCCTTTTCTTTTCTTTCTTCTCCCTTCTTCAATCAATCCAAGCTGCAACAATTGAAATTGTTGCACCTTGTACATGCAACTTGCCTTACCTTCCCCGCTTGCACCATCACCATCATCATCGTTGCACGTCTCCCCTCCCCTACTTTTCTTCCTTCCCTGATTCACTCCATACACACACATGACTATATATATGTATACACTACACACTCTTCTTCCCTTCTCTTTGTTTTCCCTCTATTCTGCCCATTTTGTATCCAAAATCTTACCCGAGCACCCCTTTTCTTTCTCATTTATTCCTTCTTCTTTTCTTCTCCTTCTTCCCCCTTCATTTCCCTATTTTTGGCTTACGCACCACCATCTCCACCACCGTGCACCACCTCGACCACCACTCACTGCCCATTAGCCAGTGGACCGACCACCAAGGTCACCCCAACCTTTCCTAGCAAATTTTCCGACCACCGCCCCTTTTATGTTCTTCTTCTCCTTGCCCGTAGAATTTTTTTTAAAGCACACAAACTTAAGCACAGCTATGCAACACTAACATTTCCTATCACACGCTAGTGCAACTCAATACCACCTTGCCATGCATGATTCTTTCTCTCAACCAAGGCCACACTGCCTATAGCACAATCATGCAGCTTTCCATTTTCGGTCATACACCCCCAAACCTTATCTAAACACCACTAAATTATTACCATAGCTCCACTACACATCCACACATCCCAATCTTCCATTTGACTATGATCATTTCCATTGTTACCCTCTTTACCTTAATTTCTCCTTCATTTAAACTCTTCGAGCTTAACCATGAACTTTGTTTTTTTTTCATAGGTGGTATTCCGGCAGTTTTGGAGGAGGAGGTCTAGGATTTGCGTGCTTAGAGTCCTGTGTCCTAGTGGGTAAATATATTATTTGATGTTTAGGGTTTTGTGTTATTTGCTTATATGGTTATGTGTGTTTTTCATGATCTTGTTGATATATGATGTAATATGTGTTAAGTATGATATTTGTGATGATATGAATATTATGTTGGAAGAAAGTGAGAATGGGCAAGATGTACCATTATGATATGGTTGTGATAATGTCATATTTATGGAAATACACACATGGTATAAAATATGGGCTAAATAAGCTTTGATAAGTGGACATAGTATTTTTATGAAGTATGATGATAGTTGGTGGATTTGAAAAATAATGTGTGTGGAAGGTCCAAGATTTTATAAAATAAAGGTTATTATTTATGCTTAAGGGTAATTTGGTCATTAAGGGATAATAAGGCAAATTTGGTATTTTATGTATTATATGGATTAAAATATGATAGTGATATCATGAAGAATGCTTGGAAGTATTATTGTTGTTTTGGGAGTCCTTAAATAAATTAATGGTTAATTTAGGCATAATATCTTATAATGATAATATCATTATTAAAATCTCGAGGTTATTTGAATTTTGAATATGTTATTAATGATTGACCTTATGAGGTTATCTATTGGAATTAGAATTCATGTCAATTTCATGGGAGGTTATGACTAATTTGTGGAATTAGGGTTTTTGGAGATTTCTGTGAGTAAGACCTTGGAATAAGATTATTAGGTATGTGTATAACATGGGAACTAGACCGTGCATTTTGTGTATAATAATAATGATGAGATTTAGAGATGATATAATATAATGTGTGGAGGAATAATTAGTATGAGAGAATGAATGCTAAAGGGGTGTGTAATTACTGTTTAAAAGGATGTGAGAACTTTAACTAGTGTTACGTATGTATTTGCTTTAATGTGTTTGATGCTTGAGAATCAATCTTGAATAAAATACTAATCACTTTAATTAAAAGAGCATGTAAGTAAGGTCAAGGTGATATATATATATATATATATATATATATATATATATATATATATATGTATATATATATATGTATGTATGTATGTATGTAATCCCGTTCTACTAGGGAGAATAGTGGTTCAGGAGTATTTTTTCCTGAGAAAGTGATATTTTTAATCTTAGTTCCACTAGAAAGAATAATGGCTCGGGAGCGTTTTGCCCTAAGAAGGTGTTTTAGTCCATTCCATAGGATTAATAATAGTAGGGCCCCTACTCATTGTGAAATGAAAATGTGTCAGTATAATATATGCAAAAGATACTAATGATTTAAAGTGGAAGAGTACGTGAGTCATGACCAAGGTGTTGTTTTTATGTATATGTCCCATTCCACCATGGAAAATAGTGACTCGGGAGCGTGTTTCCTTGAGAAGGTGATGTTTTCAAATCCGCTCCACCGATGATAATATTGGATCAGGTGTGTTTTCCTTGATAAGGTGCTTCAAACTGTTCCATCAGTTTAAGAATAGTAGAATTCCTGCACTCAACATATATAAAAGAATGAAAATGGATTATACTTAATAAAGAAATATAGATCATTTTCTATCCTATGAGATGTTTCATTTATTTGTTTACACATTTATTATCTGTTGTGGAAGCATGTGCTATTTATATCACTGGTTCGATAGTATTGTTCCCTTACTTAGTACGTAGTGTATTGATCACTCGTTTTATGGGTGTTGCTCATTCCCACGAGAAAAAGACCCTAATTCTTATGTGCAGATCTCAAAAGATCAGCTAAATGATTGTGATGCCTATGATGCCTTATGTGGGGATAAATGATTTCATCTGTATTAGGGGTTGGGTGAAGAGTAATTGTTATCTGGTAGATGTATTTAACCATATACCTTTTTGGACTCTTGATCCATGGTATGCCTTCTTTTGTAGTTTATATTGACAACTCGAAGTTAAGCTCCAAACTCATTATTATATTATAAATGTTTCTTTTATTTCTAATTTCTTTATGTTACTTTAAATGTTTTAGCCTTATAATTGATGTAAAAACAGTTGCATAAGCCAAACTTATGTCAAATACGGTTATAACCCCCAATATTTTACTTATTTACCTCCATTGTAAAATGAATTTTTTTAGTAGTAAAATAACCGAGGTGTTACATAGGGTGTGTAGTAGGTTTTACCATTTGGGAGGGAATGGGATCGGTAATATTTGTTGTTGGGGGCCAAAGGGTTTGACAGGTGAGGCTGTTGAGGAGGGGATGATTTGACCATGCATACCCATAGCTGGGTAGAATTATTGTATTAATTATATTTGTTAATTATGATTAAATTGAATGGTTAAATTTTTTAATTTTTTTTAGATTTGCTTATTTTTGTTAATTATACTTATTTGTTATATATATTTAAATTTGTTTAAATCAGAGGGAATAATTTTTTAAAATTGCGTTATTATATTGATTATATATGATTTGATGTTTATTAGATTTTTTATATTTTTATTAAATATGTTGAATATTTTTATGTTTTTATTAGATTTGTAATTTTGGGAATTAACATAAAAAATGACTATCTTAGTTAGGAAAAAATCATCAAATAATGGCATTGGGTGGGGGGGTTATTAGTGAATGTAATTATATTGATTAGACATTATATTAAATTTGTTTATTTTTTAAAAATCTATTTATAATAGATTAAATATGTTTATATTTTTCTTAGATTTATTTAGTTTGCTAATTTTTATGGAATATCTTTGGATAAATTTGGTTAGATTATCGAAAAAATATACCGAGGGATGGGTATAGGATTACCAGTGAGAATGGTTTTGTAAGATACCATAATTAAGTGTATTTATTTGTTATATTATACTAAAATACCACTAGTAAGTAATAAAATTATTGTTGTTGTATTTAATTAATAAAATAGAGGATTAGTTTAAGATATTTTATTTTAGTTATAAGATTGGGTATATATATCTCTTTGGCTATAATAATATGGATTGATATTATAATATCTAACAATTACATTATTGTCACCTATGTGTTTACGTTTCATTTATGTGATGACTTATTATCTACAATTCATATACATGATTTTAATTGACTTAGTTTTATTATTAAAATTAAAATGAATTGTAGACAAGAGAGAGTAATAGATAGAACTAATGGTTGTCCCGATACTGCTTCTTCACGATGTAGTAGAAATGCTACGAAACAACCTACTTTGATGTCTCATTTGAAAAGTCTAGAAAAAATTATTGTCTGAGGACTACAATGAGGCAAAAATACAGGTCAACAAGAACCAAAAGAAGTTTCAGAATAACAAGAATATGAAGAAGCACCCAAACAACCAAGGTCTAGTCATCAAGGTCCTACCAATCTAACATTTACAGACTATATAGGTCATCCATCATTTATGGTCGATGTTGGCATTTCAAGGTATGGATGTTTGGTATGGAGGTTTGGGGTTCAGAGGTTTAAGATTTGGAGGTCTAGGGTAGGGAGGTTTACCATTATCTATAGAATATGTATATTTTTTTACATCACCAACATAGACTGACATAGGAGTATCATTATCTTCAGTTTACCTAGCTATTGTGAGAGGTTCTAGATCATCATTGGATTTGCTAGCATCATTAACCCATATTAATAATCAACCATCCTCATCGACATATGTATGTCATGATAATGATGATGGTGATGGTGATGATGATGATGATAAAGATGACGATGATAGGGATGCTAGTGATGCTAATAAAGATGAACGAGGAATATAACTAAAGGATGAATGTACTTACTTGGGCCATGTCCTGGATGTCCAATGATCCTTGATTTAATCCCAAGCTTTAGTGGTCATGCGACTTTAAATTTATGGTAAGGAAAGATAGGTTTAGCATATTGATTATTTCTTATTTCTTATTTTATGTGTAAACATGTAATCCCACGAAATTTTAAAAACCTAAATTTAATAAATAGCTTTTATTTAGGATAAATTAGCTTTTAAAATTATTTAATTTAATTATTTTATGGATTTTTGAGTATATAAATTTAGATAGGAATATTTGATAAATTAAAATAAATATTTTTGCTATTTTATCATACTCTTTTTATTTAAATAATTTTCTAAACTAATATGTTGCTAAAATTATCCTTTTTAAGCCCATATATTTAATTATATTAAATTAAATTATTAAATAAATTTATTTCTCAAAAATATTACATCCTATTATTTTATAAATTAAATTATTTTAAAGTCTCCCATTTTTCCTTTTCCTTTTTCCCCCTTTCCCTTTCTTTCTCCTTTTTCTCCTTTCATCCTTTTCCTTTTCTTTTCTCCCTTCAGGCCACCCACACTAGGCCTACCTCCCCCCTCCTCTATGCCACTGGGTCGCTGGCCTATCTTCCCCTCTCCCTTCCTCTTCCCCCGCACCTGGGCCACATGCCTGTTTTGCCGCCCACGCACACCAGCCTATCCAGCCTCCCTCTTTTATTTCTTTCCTTTCCCCTGGACCGGATCGGCCCATTTCTTTTTCCCCCTATGCCCGACCTGCTCCCCTTCCTTTCTTCCTCCTTCTTCTACCTCGACCCAACGCCCCCGACCTATCTTTGTCCACCAAGTCTGCCACCTATGGCACGTCGGCCACCGCCCTACTGTCACCACCTGCTACCACTACAACCCTCCCTCTCCCTCTCCCTCTCTCTCTCTCCCGTCCTTTTTTTCACCATTTTGGACCCAACCGGCCATGCACTCCCCCTCACGCATGGCCTCCCTTTCCCCTTCTTCCTTTCCCTCTCCCTGCCACCCTACACACTACCACTGATCGGCCACCTATCCCCACCTCTTCTCCCTCTTCTTTTTCTTCTCCTCGAAATCCCTTTCCTACCCCATTATTTTTTTAGCCTTCCCCTTCCCCGATTCCTTTCTCTCCTTTTCTTCTCCTTCCATTTTCATCTCTATTTTTGCACCACTGCGGCCCTCCGCCACTTTTTCCGCATCACTAGCCCCCTAAACCACCCACTATCATACTATACCTCAGCCCTGCACCACCACAAAACTACCCAAACCACCCCGCAGCTCCTTCTTCCTCCCCCATCCTTTTTCTCCCCTTTTTCTCACTTCTCGGCAACACCCCTACAACCCCTCCATTCGCCGTCATCCGGCCGCCTCTACCGCCACCCAAACCACCAATCCACTCCCTGCAACCTCCTCTACCACCCCCACACCTCCTTTTTCCGAAACCAACCCCCGCACCCCTTTATTTTCCTCCTCTCTTTTCCTTCCTTCTCAGCCCCGTCCACTTCTGCAACCCACTTTGCAGCCTCGCCGTCGTCGCCTCCGCCGCCAACAACCCATCCCCAACTGCCACCTACACCTCCTCTTCACTCCTCCACCCTTCCCTTACCGTAAATCCTCCCCCATCTACCTTCTCTCCTAGCCTAAAGACCCCAACCCGAAAATAGCCCATCATTCCTTTTCTTTCACGTACCCCGCTTCGAGCCTTCCTCTTTTTATTTTGCATGCAGCTCTTGTTGCATGAGCAGTATGAGCTGCTACATACCTTGGTTATTTTAGTTCATAAATTTTAAGTTATAATATTATTTAAGTTAAGTATTTCATTAATTAAGTTTATAAAGTCTTATTCTTTTGGTTTTAATATTTCTAATGTGATAAATATTGATATTATTCTTAGGGATTTGTTTTGCTAATCAAAGCTTGAATCTTTAACCGAAATACTGATAAGGTTCGATTTTGAGGGAATTAAGGTAATTGTTAAACCCCACTTAAACGCATGGATAAATGTATGTTAGCACATTAGGGTTTTTATTACATTATTATGCTTGTTACATGTTTGTTAATATAATATATGTATTTGCTTGTATTGATTAATAAAAAGGAAAGTATGCTAGTTTATGTACTATGTGTCAAAATATTGCTTAAGGAAAGAGTTTGACTATTAATGAAAGTTTTAAGTACTTATCCATGCTATATTATGTTATTGTGACCATTTATGCATGAATAATATTATTGTGAGCCCTAGGGGCATTTTAGTAATATGTCTTGTGTAAGAATGTGGCCTAATATATGTGGGTGCTAATAAGTATTATATTAAAAATATAATAGTTGGTAGAGTTGGATATTTGTGAATGGAGTATTAATATTATTGTTCCATGTTGTGATGTTAATTTAATAAAAGTGGTGTAATAAGGGGTAAGATGGTAATTTTGAAAGAAAAGGGTAAAATGATAATTTTATAAGTAAAAGGATAAAATTGTAATTTGTAAGAAAAAGGGGTATTATGATAATTTTGGAGGTAAAGGGCAATATAGTAATTATATAAGTAAATGGCAAAATGGTAATTCTATAAGTAAAAGGGCATTATAGTAATATTGAAAGTAAGGGGTACAATGGTAATTTTGGAGGTAAAGGGTAAAATGGCAATTTTGTATCAAAAGGGTAAAATGGTAATTTTATAAGTAAAAGGGTACAATAGTAATTTTATAAATAAAAAGACATTATGGTAACTTTGGAAGTAAAGGGTAAAATGGTAACTTTATAAATAAAAGGACATTATGGTAACTTTGGAAGTAAGGGGTAAAATGGTAACTTTATAAATAAAAGGACATTATGGTAAATTTGGAAGTAAGGGGTAGAAGGCTAATTTTCTAAATAAATAGTATGGTAAATTTGGAAGTAAGTGGTAATTTGGTAATTATGATAACGACGAAGGATAATTTGGCAATTAAATTATGATTATAGAGAGAGCAATTTGGTAATATAACCAACTAAAGGATAAATTGGTAGTTATAATAATTGATAAAGGGCAATTTGGTAATTTAACCAACTAAAGGGTAATTTGGTAATTATGATAATAGAAAAGGGCAATTTGATAATTTAACCAACTAAAGGGTAATTTGATAATTTTGATAATAGAGAAGGGTAATTTGGTAATTATGATAATAGAGAAGGGCAAATGGATGATTTAACCAACTAAAGGGCAAATTAATAATTATGATAATATAAAAGGGTAATTTGGTAATTTATCCAACTAAAGGGAAATTTAGTAATTATAACAAAGGAGAAGGGTAATTCGGTAATCTAACCAATTAAATAGGAATTATGATAAGTATAACAATTATGAAGGGTGATTGATGACCTAATAAGTGTGGGAGATGACTTGGTAACCCAAATCGAGTAGGGATGTGGCTAAGAACAACAATGTGTGTATTATGTGCCATGTGTTATGCCATATTGTGTACTTTATGCTTAATGACTAATCATTTGTAGCGCAACTTCGAGTGATGTATGCTTATGTGACTTCCTTATGGCATGTGGATGATGGTTATATATGTTGTGCGTACGATGTTATACGATGTGACCCTCTAGGACATGCATGCTAGGATGTTTAATAATGTGACCTAGGGTGAAAGGATAAAAAAGAACAAAGGGGAGGTGAGTTGACTAAGGGGACACGATATTCACCTTAATATCTCAAAGAATTTATTATTTGTTATCAAAAGGTTAAGATAGATCAAATTTAATCCAATTTAGTTGATCTAAAATCCAAATATGACAAATTTATTAAAATTTCCTATACTTTCACTAATGGTGAAGAAAGATTAAATTTGTTGCTAGGTGCTTAACGGTATTATACGGACCATGAGGCCTTAGGGTATGAAAACAAAAAGGTAATAAAATGTTAAACACTAAATAATTTATTTGTAAAATCCTCCAAGGCTATCAAGTTCATGTTTCTCCTACATCAAGTGATTGTAATTTATATGAGAAAAGTGGGCATTCCTCTACAACATGTAGGCATGCCAAAAATACAAAAACCACCAATACTCATAAAAAGAAAATTTTATGCAATATATGTGGTAGAGCCAGTCATGTTGCTACATCATGTAGTTTTATAAAAAAAATAAACCAAAGCTTTCCAAAATTTAAGCAAGTGTGGTTACCTAAAGGGACCATCCCATAAGAATTGAATACTAATTCCATAAGAACCTATTGAAACGGTACCTAAAGTAAGGCATTTGTTTTTGTAGGTATGATTCAAAGTAAAAAAGAAAAAAGAAAAAGGGAAGGAACAAATGGTTCCTAGATACTGGATGATCAAGGCACATGATGGGTAATCAAACCATGTTATCAAAGCTAACTACGTATCATGGCGAAAGTGTGACATTTAGAGATAGCTCATAGTGAAATATCATCGATGTTGGTAGCATAAATATTGGTAATTCTAAATCCTCCATAAATGGTATGTATTTGGTTGATGGCCCTGAGCATAACTTGATTAAAATTAGTCAACTATGTGATAAAGGGTTTCTAGTTCATTTCTCAAATTCACATTACATGATTTCAAACAAAATAGATAAATCCATCCTCTTTGTATGCCCATGAATTAACAACATGTACATGCTTGATGTTGAATAAATTAAATTGCATAATGCATGTCTAAGCTCAATTGATAATTATACATGGTTGTGGAATAAATGAATTACACATGGTAGCATGGATTTGTTAAATAAATTTGCTAGAACATGCATAGTGTGTTGTCTTCCAAAGTTGAATTTTTGTAAAAGAATAATTATGTGATTCATGCCAATAAGAAAAATAACATAGGGTTTCCTTTAAACCCAAGAATGTTGTGATCACATATAACTACTTGAATTATTGCATATGGATCTATTTCAGCCTAATAGAACCATAGATATGCATTGATAATCATGGATGAATACTTTTATTACACATGTGTATTATTTATTTATACTAAATATGATGATTTTAACACCTATCTTATGCTTTCTAAGAAAATTCATGTAGAAAAGGGAATAATGATCCACGCTATAAGGAGTATTCATGACAAGGAGTTTGAGAATGAAACCTTCATGGATTTCTATGATCAAAATGACATTACTGACAACTTCTTGGCACCAAGGATAGTACAACAAAATGATGTGGTGGAAAGGAATAATAAAACCATGGAGGAGGTTGCAAGAACCTTGTTGGGTGACTCCAAGCTTCCAAAATAATTTTAGGTCAAAGTCTTTATCACCACAAACTATATAATGAATAGAGTTCTCATTTGTGCCATCTTAAAAAAGTCTCCCTGTGAGCTCTACAAAGTTAAGAAACCAAATGTGGGTTACTTTCAAACATTTTGTTGAAAATGTTATGTCATTAACAATTAAAAAAGTAATTTTGGTAAGTTTCATGCTAAAGCAAATGAAGGTATATTATTTAGCTAGTCTTTACATAGTAAAGCTTACTGCATCGTCAACAAATGATCAGTGTTGGTTGAAGAATTTGTGCATGTTACTTTTGATTAATCTTTCTCAAGTGTGTAGAGTAACCAAGATGAAGACGTTGGTTCTTTCATCCAAGTTGAAAGCTTATTGGAAAATGATGATAATAAAAACCAAGAAGAATAAAATGATGAAGATCCTCAAATTGATCGACAAGAAGATGAAGTGAGAACGGATCTCCCTAAAGTATGTAGATATACCTATAGATATCCTCAAGAGGTCATCATTGATGATCCAACAAGGATAGTTGTAACAAGGTACTCACTAAGTAACATTTGTATTCATTTAGCATTTCAATCTCAAATGAAAACTAAGTCTCATTTGGAAGTCATAAATGAAGAAAAATGGATCACGAAAGTGCAAGATAAGCTTAACTAATTTGAGAAAAATCAAGTTCGGGACTTAGTGTTGTTGCCTCCAGATGGACCCATTATTAGGATTAAATGATTCTTTAAAAACAAGCTATATGAGGGCAGTGTTACTTATGGTTAGAAATAAACCCCAATTGATTGAAAAAGGATACAACTAAAAGGAAGGTATTGACTTTGAGGAAATCTTTGCTCCCATAGCTATACTCGGGGCTATAAATATGCTTTTTGAATTGACATCATCCATGCGCTTTATATTATATAAAATGGATGTTAAAAGTGCTTTACTTAATGGTTTTGTTGAAGAATAGGTGTATATTAAGCAACCACCATATTTTTAAAATGACTAAAAACCTAACCATGTTTATAAACTCAACAAGGCACTCCATAGTTTAAAATAAGGCCCTAGAGCTTGGTATGAAAGGTTGAGTAAATTTCTCTTGGAAGAAGGATTTACAAAAGGAAAAATTGAAAAAATCTCACTTCCTGAATAAAACCAAAAAGGAATTATTGCTTGTACAAATATACATTGATGACATAATATTTGGTGCTACTAATGAATCCATAAAAAAGAACTTATCTACTTTGATGTGTAGTAAGTTAGAAATAAGCATAATGGGTAAGCTAACCTAATTCCTCAGACTTCAAATCAAGCAATGAAAGAAAGGAATTTTTGTGAACCAAGAGAAGTATATAAAGGAACTACTCAAGAAGTTCAGATTTAACAAGAGTAAGGCTTGTAGAACTATTATGGCTACTACCCCAAAGCTTGACATGGATAAAGAATATAAACAAGTTGATCAAAAATGATATCAAGGTATGATTAGATTACATCTTTACCTTACTAAATCTAGACTCAATATTATGTTTAGTGTCTGCTTATGTGCTAGGTTTCAATTTAATCCTAAAGAATCTCATATGACTGAGGTTAAGATAATTCGTAGGTATCTAATTAGCATACATAACTAAGGACTATTTTACCCTAGTGATACACTTCCAAACCTTATAGGTTATTCTGGTGCTGACTTTAAGGGATATAAAGTTTATAGGAAAATCACTTCAGGTACGTGTTAATTTTTAGGAGCAGCCCTAGTTAGTTGGCATAGTAAGAAATAGTCTAGTGTTGAACTATCCTCTACTAAAACAGTATATATAGAAACTAGTGCTTGTTGTGTGCAATTAATTTGGATGAAATAAAAACTAAGTGATTATGAACTCAAACTTGAAAAAATTCCAATTAGATGTAACGACACTAGTGCTATATGCAACACTAAGAACCCCATTCAACACTCTAAGTATAAACATATTGAAATAACACATCACTTCATAGGAGATCATATTGAAAAAGGGGATGTTGTATGGGATTGTACATACATTGCATTAATGGGGAAACATCTTCACTAAACCATTAAATGAAGAAAGTTTCACAATCATTAGAAGAGAACTAGGAATTACATGTCTATGATCTAAATTACCACTCTCAAACTTAAGAAGATGTTAAAAAATGTGAAGATAAATCATGAAAATTAATCTATATCATAAATTGTTGGCCAAATATTGCATGGATTTAATTATATAAAAAATTAACCTTGATTAATGTGCTAAAATTAAGAGAAATATGTATTCATGATCCTTAATCTAAAATGATTTGAAGAGTTGAAATATATTACCCGACTGGCCAAATAAATCAACTAGTCTTCAAATCAACATATGGTTTCAAAGAACCAGTCAATTGGTTTTGCTAAAACTAGGGGATAAATTGTGAATGTTTGATTTTTTTTACTTGGATTATACATGTCAACTAAATGAACAAAACTAGATGATCAGTTATATGAACAACCAACTAAAATTTTCAAACCAGCTAAGTCATTCCGAGAATAGTTAACTAAAGCATCAAACTAGTTGAATGGTCTATCGGACATATAAATAGGCCCTCGCCTTTTCAGCCCAATCCTCAACCTTAGTTTTTCCAAACCTTTTAAATTCTCTTATTGCACTCTACTATCTTGCATTAAAATGGCTCAACTTCTCACCAAATCACACAAAATAGGGCTTGTTAAGATCAATTAACGAACTAATAGGTTATCGACAACAATCAACATCAATTTCATCATTAATTATTCAAGACTAGGGTAAGATCACATAAACCCTAACTCTCACATTCAACCTATCCTATTCAATTTTCACCCTATATAAGGGTTAATTAGGGTTTCATTCATACTCCCATAGATAATCAATAGTTATATGTGCATTATTCTATCATTTTTAATAATCCTTTGTGAATATTTCTCACTAACTCTTTTTTTCCTCTACACTCTTCTCTGATTTTGAATCTTGGTCTTTTATTCTTCCTCATATTGTCATGATTAAGCAACTATCTACTGCCTTGAGTACCCTTTGAGGGGGAATTGCTCCAATTCCTGCCAAATGGGCCCGTACCCAACCAAATTGTCTATCTCAAATGACCATTCAAATTGAGGATCCCTCTGCCTCACTATTCCTCTCCATCCAAGGCACCATCTTGCTCTTCTTCTTCTCCATCTTTGAAAGAGAATAAATTCCCATCTCCACCTTCCTCGAGGTTCACTACTCCTTCTTCGCCTATAGGGTCATCCATTTGCTCTTCCACTTAATTAGTGAGGACCATACAATCATCCCCTCACTCTACTTACTTCTTTCATGGATGAAAATTAGTGATTGGTTAAATCCTTATATGGGAAGAAATTACTCTCAAGGAAGTGCATTGACACTATAGCATGCACTGAGTAGTTTAAAGTTATTTTTATCTAGTCTCTTTTTGGTCTCCCTCTCTTCACTATTTGTTTTCTAGACTACTATGAATTGGTTAGCCTCTTCTATGAATACCTTATGGTTCATGTTCTAGGATCCTTCATCACCACTCATGTGTTAGGAGTCCCTATAAAGAGAGATGAGACCAAATTGTCTAGGATACTAGGGTCCAAGGATCGAGCATGATATGGCCATTAGCATGACATGTATCGAGTGGAAGAAAACTTGAATTCCTAACTCTATTCTCTCCGACATGCATTGTTGACACCTTATATATAGTGCACAACTAGCTATTATTGTCTACCGCCCTTCAAGAGGGTGTGTCATTATTTGGTATACTCTATTCTTTTCCCACAAGCAGGCTCAAGAGCAAACATCACTCTAAAGGATTGGTATGGGGTCGATCATATCATATCCTCTACCCCTATATGCTTTAGTGTCAACTTCTTCCACCACATGTCCTATATGGTTGGCCATAGTCAAGCTACTATTGGTTATGGTTAACTAATCATGAGGATTCTCCAAGATTTTAGAGTTAAGTTTATGGATTTTGTAGCCACCCCACTTTATTTGCAAAATGGGCTTGCTAGTTTGGATACTATCACTTTTAAAAGGATGGGGTATCAGATGAATGTTGATGGATAAACCCTTGAGCTTATACCTATTGCTCATGCCTCACTTTTATGAATAGTTAAATGTCTGCTTCTTCTAAACCATAAGCTCCACCGATTGATGGAGATGACCTATTACAACCCTTTAGTGATCCTTTAGCTCTAACTAACATTCCATTCATATCCACTACAATAACCTCCCCATCCACTACAACACCCTCCACCTCCAAAGCATGCCCCCCGCCTACAACTCCGGGATATGTGACACTCGCCAATGTGCATGACAAACTTCTTAGAGTAGTCAGCATGCTAACAGACATGGAGAGACATCAAGGATTCTTAGATACTGAGATTCATGTCGTACGCTTATAATTTTAGGCTGGCTTTATGCTGCATCATTAGGATGACGTAGGGATACACCTAGGTGTTGAGGTTACCCATTGGGAATCTAGACCCACTCCATGGGGAATCTAGACCCACACCATACTATCACTACTCTAACTACATCATCCTACCCACCCACCATTGATCTAAGTTGATATATGGTCTATATGTATCTATTTTTGTTTTATCTTAAGTGTAATTCATTACTTTGGCTTGTACTCTTCTGTATTCTTATGGTTTATTAAATCTTTCTTCAATTTATACTTTGACCATCAAATATAATAAGAATTTCTTGTTCTACTTCTCATGTATCACCTCTCTTTAAGTATCCTAATTTTTGTTTACTTATCTCTTCTCTTAAGCAATCAAATGCATGCTCTTTACTTGTGCATCGCTTTAGAGGGAGTGTTTCTCATGATTGTCTAATGCGTGCCTTTCTATTTTAGACTTATATGCACATGCTTAGTGGGAGTTCCCCTAAATACTTTATAATTATTTTCTTATTTTCTCATGAGTTTTGCTTAACCAACCCTTCCCTCTCGTATTTTTTAGATGACAAAAGGAGAGAGGATCAGGTATTTGGATTAAAAGTGTCAAAATTAGTAAATGAAAAAGGATATGGTAAAATTCTCAATTACTTTATATAAATTACTCTTCAACATTTACACTTTCACACCTTTTGTTTGTCATGGTCAAAAGGGGGATATTGTTGACCTTATAGGTTAAACAATGTCAGTGTCTTTATTTTAATGATAACTATAAGTTTTAACTAGTTATTTTAAACATATTATAATATTGTGTTAGTTTGTGCAGGTGTTGGAGAAGTTAAGTGTGGAATAGTAAATTATGTGAGAAACAAGGGAGTCCCATGTTTATTAAAATGGAATGTGTTTCTCACCTAAAACTCTGATGTGTTTTGGGAAAAAGTTGAGTGTAAGGATATAAACATAGGGGTTTCATATTTCCTAAACACATATCATGCTTTCTTTTATTTCTGGCACACATTGTTTTACCCCGTGGGATTTTATCTTCTATAAAAGGAGACATGATGAAACCCTAGCCATCAAAGTTATAGGACCCAAATTCTTCTTCTTCTCCATAGAATTCTCCATTAAAAGAGAATTGTAGATTTATATAATAGATTGATTGATTTGTCTAATCATCCTATAATTACATAGGAGCACAAATAAAGATCTCATTTTTTCTTTAATTATTCTATTTTATGATTGAATACTTAATTTTTCATAATCTTGTTAATTCCAATTTAGTTTGGATCCTTTCAATCCATGCTATTCCTCAACAATTTGGTGTCAAATTTGCATTGTTGAAGAGATTTGGTTATTGGTATAGGTATAAGATTTGATACTAAGAAGTTTAATCGATTCATCAATTTTGGATTATGGAAATTGAAGATGTGGATGTTTCTAGTTTAGAACGTATTGAAAACAGCTTTAACCTATCATTTGAAGAATCCATAATCGATGATGGATGAGAGATTAGAAGAAGTAGATTTGAAGGCCCTCTCCACCATAAACAACGAGGTATTGTAAGAAGTGGCAAAGGAATCAACAACGGTTGCCTTGTGGTTAAAGCTTGAGTTATTGTACATGAAAAACTTAGTAGCAAATCAGCTACTGTTGAAGAGTCAACTTCATGACCTGAAAGTTGGTGAGGGTCAGTATTTAAGAAGTCACTTGGATGAATTTGAATCTATAGTTATGGGTTTGCATAATATAGATGTTAAATTAGATGATGAATATTTGGCTATTATGTTGTTATGTTCTTTGCCTCTAAGCTTTAAGCATTTCCGTGAGATTATTTTGTATGGATGCGACATACTAGGAAGTTTTATCCTAATAGAAAGCCTGGTGCTACATCTAGTGATTCATCTAGTACAAAGGATGATGCTATAGTTTCCTATGATGATAGAGATGAAGATGTGTTACTGGCCACTAATTGACAACACAAGATCAATGATAGATGGATCTTAGATTTTGGATTTTGGTTGCTTTTACCATATATGTCCCAACTAGATTTGGTTTGAGGTGATTCAGGGTGGAGTTGTCTTGATGGGATATGATGTTACTTGCAAAGTTGTTGGAATTGAGACAATGAAGGTGATGATGCATGACAGTGTGGTCAGGATACTGTTCAACACGAGATATGTCCTAGAGATAACCAAGAACCTCATCTCTTTGATTTACTTATATTATAATGGGTACCCGTGTCTTATTGACGATGGTACCTTGAGAGTTACAAAAGGTGCTTTGGTGGTAATGAAGGGGAAGCGAGTTGGGACACTTATGAGTTAGTAGGTTCCAATGTTTAGGGGACAACAGCTGTGACATCACCGAGGTTGTTAGACTCAGATATCACAAGACTTTGGCACATAAAACTAGGACACATGAGTGCCAAGGGTCTGACCGAGCTTTCTAAGAGAGGGTTACTAGATTGGTAGAGTATAGATACTATAGACTTCTGTGAGTACTATGTGTTTGATAATAAGAAGAGGGTTAGCTTTTTGAAAGCTAAATATAGTACAAGAGGGCCTCTTGAGTATATCCAATTAGATTTATAGGGTCCAACGAGAGTGGTTTCCAAAGGTAGTTCGCGGTACTTGGTCACATTCATTGATGACTTCGCTAGAAAGGTATGAGTTTATTTCTTAAAAAATAAAAATGACATGTTTGTTTTTTTAAATGCTGGAAGACCTTGCTAGAGTAGATTGGGAAGTAGGTTAAGTATCTTAGGATAGATAATGGTCTTGATTTTTTTTAGTAGAGTTTCACTAATTTTTTTCTAAGACCATGGGATAGTGAGACATCGCACTTGTGTTAGAAAACCACAGTAGAATGGGGTTGCTAAGTGAATGAACAAAACCTTATTGGAGAGGGCTCATTGTATGTTATCACAGAGAGGGATAGGTGGAGAGTTTTAGGCTAAGGCAGTTCACCTGGCCATATACTTCGTGAATCGATCACTAAATCGGTCCATTAATTTGAAGACACTTGAGGATTTGTGATATGGTAAGCTAGCTGATTACTTTAATTTGCATGTCTTTGGTTGCCCTGCTTATTTCTTATATTAATGATGGTAAACTTGAGCCTAAAGCTAAGAAGTGCATTTTTCTTAGCTTTATATCTAGAGTGAAAGGATATAGGTTATGGGATCTAGTTGCATCCTGACTAACAGAGATATTACCTTTAATGACTCTATGTTCCTCTAGAAGATTAAGTCTTATAATGGTATCATTAAGAAGGTGGAGTAGGATAATGCTTTGGGTCAAGTGGAAGTTGAGGTTGAGTTGGAAGGTAGAGACCCTTTTAATAGACCCACTATTCCTGAAGTGGGTAGATCTAAGTAACAAGTGGAGAAAAAGGGTATTGCTCCAAAAAGATCATACAAGATTGTTAACCTCTAATTAGGTATGGTTATGAAAAATTGGCTGACTATGTTTTATCTAGTGTAGTGACTATTGTTGATGCTCATGAGACAACATCATTGTTAGAGGTTATCGCGAGTCCTGATTCTGTTAAGTAGTGTACTATTATGGAGGAGGAGATGGAATCCTTATTAAAGAATTAGACATGGAAACTTGTGAAGGCACCAAAAAAGAAACATGGTTTTTTTACAAGTGGATGGACAAGTTCAAACAAGGAGCTCATGAAATCCCCTGAAATTTTAAAAGCCTATAATTTAATAAATAACTTTTATTAGGGATAAATTCACTTTTAAATCTATTTAATCTTATTATTTTATGGATTTTTAAGTATATAAAATTGGATATAAATATTTAGTAAATTAAAATAAATATTTTATTATTTTATCATACCCTTTTTTATTTTAATAATTTTCCAAACTAATAATTTGACTAAAATTATCCTTTTTAAACCCATATATTTAGTTATATTAAATTAAATTATTAAATAAATTTATTATCCAAAAATATTGCATTTTATTATTTTATATATTAAATTATTTTATTCTTTCCCATTTTTCCTTTCCTTTTTTTCTTTTTTTTTCCTTTTCCTTCTGCTTTTTCTCCTTTCTTTCTCCTTTCTTTTTTTTTCTTCCCTTGGGCCGCCAGTACCCCAGCCTGCCTTCCCCACTTACGCCTGGGTCGCAGGCCCGCTTCTTCTCCTCCCTCTCCATCTCCCACGTGCGCGAGCCTAACCTGCCTCCCTTCTTTCTTTTCTTTCCTTTCTCCCCCAACCGATCCGGCCCACTCCCCTATTCCCCTTCGTTGGCCTGCACGTGCACACCACCCCCCTTCTTCTTTCTTTCTTCTTCTTTCTTTTCCCCGACGCCATACCCGACCACCTCCGCCATCTCTAGCCACCCTACCTGCAACCCTCTACCCCTACTAATATCCCTATCTCTCTCTCTCTCGCCATTTTTCCTACCCCATCTCAGCCCCACCACCTCTCCCCCTCCTTGCCCATGCCCCTATTTTCCCCTCCTTCTCCCTACCATTCCCATGCCCCTACCACCCGGTCGCCGCCCTATTGAGCCCCTATCCCCTCCTTTCTCTTCCCCTTCTTTTTCTTCTTCCCTCCCTGTCTCATTTTTCCATTTTCGAGCCTCCCATGCCCTTCCCTGACCTTCTTTCCCTTCCTTTCTTCTCCTCCCATTTCCCTCCCTATTTTGCTCCACCACTCCCATTCAGCCGCTTCCACCGCCGCACTAGCCACCTGCACCACCCACTGCCACCCTCTACCTCACCCCTGAATTATCACAGCACCCCTCAAGCCACCCTACAACCTCCTTCTTCCTCCCCTCTTCTTTTTCTCTCCTTTTTCTCCCTTCTCAGCATCTACCTTGCATTGCCGCTTTCCGCCACCGTTCTGCCACCTTTGCCGCCACCTGAGCCACCAAACCAATCCCTGCAACCTCTTCTACCACCCCATACCCCCTTTGGCTGAAACAACCACCTGCAGCCCTTCATTTTCTCCCTCTCTTTTCCTTCCTTCTCAGCCCCATCCACCTCGGCAACCACCTTCACACCCTCACTGCCACTGCTGCTGCCATCCTTGGCCACCGTCAACCCATCCCCATACACCACCTACACCCCTCTCCACCTCTGCACCCTTCCTTTGCCTTAAATCCTCCTCCACATGCCTCTTCCCTAGCCCCAAAACCCTAACCCAAAAATAGCCCATTTTCCCTTCTTTTCACTTATCTTTGAGCCTTTCTCCTTTTGTTTTGCATGCAGCTTATGCGGCATGAGCGGGATGAGCTGCATGCCTTGGTCATTTTATTTAATAAATTTTAAGGTATAATAATATTTTAAATTAAGTATTTGATTAATTAAGTATTATAAAGTCTTATGCCTTTGGTTTTCTTATTTCTAATGTGATAAATATTTATATTATTTTTAGGTATTGGTTTTGCTAATCAAAGCTTGAACATTCAATCGAAATACCAGTAAGGTTCGTTTTTGTAGAAATTAAGGTAATCGTTAAACCCCACTTAAACGCATAGATAAACGTATGTTAGCACATTATGCTTTTTAATATGTTATTATGCGTGATACATGTGGTTTAATATAATATATGTAGTTTATTGTGCGATTGATAAAAAGGAAGCATGTTAGATTATATGCTATGTATGGAAATATTACTTAAGGTAAGAGTTTGGTTATTAATGAAAATGTTAAGTATTTATCCATGTTGTATTATGCTATTGTGATCTTTAATGCATGGTTAATATTATTATGAGCCCTAGGGATATTTTAGTAGTATGTCTTGTATAAGAATGTGGCCTAATATGTATGGATGTTAATGAGTATTATATTAAATATAATAGATGTGGAGTTGGATAATGAGAAATGGGGTATTAATACTAATATTTCATGTAGTGGTAATAATTTAATATAAGTGGTGTAATAAGGGGCAAAATGGTAATTTTGTAGTAAGGGCAAAATGGTAATTTGTAAGTAAAAAGGGTAAATGGGTAATTTTGGAAGTAAAGGGTAAGATGGTAATTTTGGAGGTAAAGGGGTAAAATGGTAATTTTAGAATTAAAAGGTAAAATGGTAATTTTTTTATTAAAGGGTAAAATGGTAATTTTGTAATGAAAGGGTAAAATGGTAATTTTGTGATTAAAGGGTAAAATGGTAATTTTGTAATTAAAGGGAAAAATGGTAATTTTGTATGTAAAAGTGCAAAATGGTAATTTTGTATGCAAAAGGTAAAATGATGACTTATAAGTGAAAAGGGTAATTTGTTAATTTTGATAATTGAGAAGGGTAGTTTGGTAATTTTAAGGTAATTTGGTAATTTAACAAACTAAAGGGTAATTTGGTAATTATGAAAAGGGTAATTTGGTAATTTAACCAACTAAAGGGTAATTTGGTAATTATAATAATGGAGAAGGGCAATTCGGTAATTTAACTAATTAAAGGGTAAATTGGTAATTATGATAACGTAGAAGGGTAATTTGGTAATTTATCCAGCTAAAAGGGCAATTCAGCAATTATAACAAAGGAGAAGGGCAATTCGGTAATGTAACCAACCAAATGGAAAGTATGATAAATGTAACAATTATGAGGGGTGGTTGGTGACCTAATAAGTGTGGGAGATAGCTTGGTAACCTAAACCGAGTAAGGATGTGGCTAAGAACAACTATGTGTGGGTTTCGTGCCTTGTTTGCCATGTGTTATGCCATATTGGGGACTTTATGCTTAATGATTAATCAATTATAGCGCAACTTGGAGTGAATGTATGCTTATGTGACTTTCTTATGGCATATGGATGATGATTATATTTGTTGTGCGTACGATGTTATGTGATGTGACCCTCTAGGACATGCATGCTAGGATATTTAATGTGGTAATGTGGGATGGAAGGATGAAAAAGGAAAAAATGGGAAAGTAAGATAACCAAGGGGAAGTAAGTTGGCTAATGTAGGTAGGAATGACCTAAATAATCCATGATCCATGAGGGCAAAATAAAAGAAGATTATGATCAAAATGAATGAGTGATGCAACCCTTGTATGGGAGATTTCTAGGGTTTGCATGGGATGATCCTTACGTAAGAAAGGTGTTAGGGTTTGAGCGGCTAACTAGGGTTTTACTGGCACATGTATAATTAGTGAGTAGAGTGATGGGCTTTGGGTCGACTCTAAATGAGATGAGGTGTTGGACGATAAAGAAAGGTTGGGCCACATAAGTCCGATTAGGGTTTCAAAGGAAAACCTTAGAGAGTGGTAGTGAGAGAATTTGAATGTCATAAGGTGATGGGTCTCAACCCACACCCTTAGGAGTTGGGTCTTTGTTATGGGTAAATGTAAGGAGGAATGGGTGTTGGGGTGTGATAAGAGGCGCAAAGGTCTCAAGACATGGGACAGACCCTCTTGGAAGAATAGAAGTAGAGGTTGGTGACATGCATGTTAAGGTTGAAATACTTTCGAATAAGATACAAATAGGGCACTAATCACTTAAAGAGGAAGATTGTTGAGCCAAACTCAGACCAGTCCACCGGCGAATAATAGTGGCTAGGAGCGAGGGTGCCCTAGAGACCGATCCACCGGGGAATAATAGTAGGCAAGAGCGTTTTATCCTGCATGATTTTCGGTCCACCGACTATAATAGTGGGGGATTCCATGCTCAACAAACCAAACGTAATGACGATAAGACATAGGGAAGACACTAAGTACTTACAGTGGATTACCTTGTGAGTCGGGGTCAGACCGGTCCACCAATGAATAATAGTGGCCAGGAGCGTTTTGCCCTGGAGACTAGTTCACCGGCTATAATAGTGGGGTTCCCGCACTCACATGGATATTCATAATCCGAGATGACTGATTAATGATGGAATAATGGCTTTAAGGCCCTAAAAGTATCAAATTTTCATTATAACCTATCAATATTTGATTGACTTGTTAAGTATGCGAATGTACGAAAGTAAGATTTATGTATGCACCATTAATATCTGATTGACTTGTCAAGTATGTGAATACATGGATCTGATTATTATGTTTACACTTGTCGTTATGTATGGGTATAGTGGTATATCATGTGTTACATTGCGGGCCTACTTTTAAGTGTGTTTTAAAGGATTACTCAGCACTGTAGTACTGAAGGGTTCCATTCATGGGGCCCCTGCCTATTCAATGGGCAGCGTCCTTGGCAGGTAGCTTTTAGGTGTTATTCAAGTGGGCTCCTGGAAAAGAGCGTAAGGAACTATCCGAAAAGTCCTAGGGTTGTCCTCTTTCTTTTTGAAATTCTTGTTTCAAAGTATTCGTTGTTTTGTAACCATCACTAGTGGATTTTATTCTCATAAATTGTTTACTACGCTACTCTGATTTAAATATGTTTGAGTTTCTCGTAAATTGTATTTTTCTCTTTTAGCCTTAGCACTTGGTACTAGAACGGTAGGAGTAAACCGGTCTGGTACTAAGTGTGGCGGTAATATCCCTAGTAATTACAATTTTTTTATTCTGCTTCCACTAATTATTTTAATAAAATAAAATTTTTCAGTAGTGAATTTTGGAGGTGTTACACTCCAGGGGTCAAGAGACCATGGTACCCATGGTACAAGGCTTGTTTAGTTGCACGTGGATTCGGTTAGATTCTTGGTATGAACTATAATGAGGTATTATTCTTATGGTTAGACATACTTCTATTCATATCTTGCTTATGCTTGTGTATGATTTTGAGTTGGAGTAGTTGGATGTTAAAACTGTATTTTTTCATGGTGAGCTCGACGACAACTAGATGGGTTTGTGTTGAGGGGATGTGTGATCATGTGTGCTTGTTGAAGAGGTCACATTAATACCCTATTTTTAGAAAACTTAATTATAAATTAAGAATTATGTGTGATTAGTAGTAATTATAATTTTAGGAGGTTTAGTATTAAAAGTGCTATTATTATGTATTATTACGACGGTTTAGATATAAATTTAAGTAGGTTAAAATTTTGATAGAAATTAGACTATTACTTTTAATCTTAGTTTATACTCACAAATCTTAGCCTAATTATTTTATTAGTAATCGTTAATCCGTAACCCAAAATAATTTTCTAAAATTTATCCCAGATTACTTTTACCCTTTCCCTTCCTTTTTAATCTATCTCAGATCAGATTATTTTTTCTGATTTATTTTTCTACCCAATACCCTAACCTATCCAAACTAAACCTAAAATAAAATTCTAAAATATATATTTTCTACTTTATCTTACCTGCCAACCCTTCTACCTCTACCGTCTACTTTCCCTGTTTCCCCCTTACCTCACTCAACCCATCACATCATCACCCACCCCTTCTGTATATACATATACACACACGCATAACTCACCACAGCCTTCACCATCTGCACAAGCATCTCTAACACTCTAGCCCATCCTCACCACCCATGGCTACCAACCCTCCCCAACCATTTTCTTGCACCACCCATTCCCAACTCCTCTACACACAACACTACCCCTTCTGCACCCAATAGCCTCATCACAAGCTCTTCCCATCACCCCAACTCCCTCTACCCTCTCTACCCCATTTGGCTCTACCGATCCCACTTTCACCTCCTCTACACTTCCCGGCCGACCACACCACCGCCAAACCAACCGGCCACAACCATCACACAACTCCACCACCAAACCACTACCTTCTTCCTCTTCTCCCTTCTCCTCTGCCCGTGCATGCATCCACCACTACCACCCTCCCCCTCGACTACTATAGCTTCCAACCACCAGCACACCACCATCCTAGCAACCATAACCACGATCCACCACCATCTCCTCCCCATCGCAGCCCTTTCCCTTTTCCTACACCCTCCACCAAAACCAACACCCTAGCAACCAAACACGCCACTGCCACACTTTCTGATACCTTTCCCCGCAACCTTCCAGCACCAGCTACTACCTATTGCCATCAACCACTAGCCAACATCAACCGGCCACCATCTCCACCACCCCTACCTCAACCAGCCCATAGCCCTGTGCAACCCATCGAGCCTAACCAACCCTCTTTCTTTACATGCATGGCTCACGCTGCTATGTAGGGTGAGTTGGGTGTGGTTTTAATAATTTTTGGTACCTATTTTAAATGTAAGGGCATTTTGATAATTTCATAAAAATAAATATTTTATTATTTTAATTATTATTTTACCTGATATATATTAATTCGGTATTTATAGTATTATTTTTAGTTGCAAAAGTTTAATTAGTAAAATCTTATAATTTTAGTAGGATACTGCTATTTTTATGTTTTTGCTAGAATTTAAGTAACCATTATAATCTACTAAAATGATAAGTATTATATGATAGTACATTAGGGTTTCCGTGCATGAAACATGTTAAGCATAATTCGTTACGTTATAATTATGTGTTATTTGTTGTTATCATAAAAATTGGTAAACTGAGCATGTTAGCTTATGTAAAATATTTTGGGTATGAAAGTATGATTAAAATGATTCTAATAACTAAAAAATATTTTGTATGATATGTGTATATAAAATAATAGGGTGAGCATACTTAGATATAATTATGGAATAATAATTACGGATGTGTGCCCTAGGGACAATTTAGTCATTTTTAGTGTATTATGACATTTATCCTGAAAATCATGTCTAATATGTATTATCTGTTATTGATTATGCGATCATGTGTTTTTTACGTTTTAAAAGTGTATGATAAGGTTATGTATACAGATACATGTGTAAGGGAAAAATGATTTTTTGACATAGCTGATAGTTTAAATTACATAATAAATAATTAAATTATTTATTTTTGCTTTTTTTATGATAAATTAATAGATAAAATGGATTTAGTATTTAAATGGACGATAATCTAATAATTATTGGCCTTAGGGGCATTTTGGTCATTTTTGGCTTAGTACGCCCAAATGTGAATAATTGGATATAGGATGGCCTTAGGGGCATTTTGGTCATTTTTGGCTTAGTACGCCCAAATGTGAATAATTGGATATAGGATGGCCTTAGTTTTTTTTAATAGGCTGAGCTTAGTGTTGATTTTGACCTTATTTTGGACTATTGACCTTAGGGTTGACTTGGATAATTGAAAATAAAGGAAAATTGGATAAGCATAGAAATAGGAATAATTGTGTAATATGTGATATCTATGATCACCTTATAAAATACTAATACGTAAAGTGGAAGACCTCGAGTTTGGGAATGGTTTCTATATAGGGGTAGCTACCCTGGAGATAAGGTAGGAGCCATTGGTTTATTTGATTTTCTAGTGTGCCAGTTGTGCCCTAGTAAGACCTTAGTCTACTCTATAGGTGACTAATAGACCTTATAGAGGGTATGAATACTTAAAGATTAAGTGTCTGAGGTAAGGAGGGTATTATGTACCTCGTGCATCAATATGACTAGAGTGTTATTATGCCTCTAGGTTGGATGGTTGGAGGGTACAGTGATGCCATATGCATTGGTATGACCGGTGTACGTTTATATCTCCGGGTTATTATTGTATCCCCCTCAAGTAAATAAAAAATGGGAATAATATGATTTGATTGGAATGATTATTATCAGATTATTAGATTGATCAGTAGTAGCCTTGTGCCTACTTGTGATTGGTAATGTGCCTCTGTGCCTTACCTATGATGTTATGAATTCTATTGGGATTGATGCTGAGATATGAGTCATGCTATGAAGGTTATGATTGTTATGCTGGATTTTAGGTTCTAATTATTACTTTAGAGAGCACCTCTAGACATTTGGTTGATAAGTTTTATTATGGTTTAATGAATACGCATGAACAGTATGTGGTGTGGTGATTTTTATTTACCTATTATAGTTATTGTATTATGATCATCTCATGTACAATTCAATTTTGATACTATGTGTTAGCATGATGCCTTTATGGTTATTGGGTTGCGGTTGTTACTAATCATACTTTAGAGAGCATCTCTGGTATGTTTGTTTGGTAAGCTTTCAGTTGCTTCAGATAAATGAATATGAGTAGTATGTGATCTTGATAGAATTTAATTATCTAAATGATTACTATATATCAATCCTCATATGAATACCTAAATGTCTTGTACCATGGTTCTGGTATGCCTTGTATGTGTTCCGTGGTAGTTCTTTATATTACTTTGGTATAAAGGGTTATTCAATACTATAGTACTGACGGGTTCCATTTCATAGCCCCAACAGGCAGTGATAACCCTGTAGGAGTACTTTGAGGATTCATCTTTAAGGCTTCTAGCAAGATGAGAGTTAGGACTATTCGGTGCCCACCCCGACATCTTTTGATCTAGATATTTCGTGAACTCTTAAGTCCCTTACTATTTTCCTTTTATTATATTGTAACCCTTTACCTGATCTTTTTGTATTTATTGGGATAATGTAATTTATAATGAAATTACTATCTTGCCTTCATTATAAATGTTATTTAAATAAAGTAATGTTTAACCTTAGCACTTGGTATAAGGATGGTAGAGGATGCCAGAATTATACTAAGTGTGGCGGTAACACCCATTATGTTCTAATTAACGCTTATGCAAAACAAAAATTTTAAGTACTAAAAAAATGGGGGTGTTTCAATCACTATATGGTGTGAAGAAGTCTCGTAGATAGTTGTATAAATAATTTGATTAGTTTATGCTTGAGCATGGTTTCTCCAAAAGTGAGTATGCTAGATGTGTATAATTGAAGGAGATGGAGGGTGGCCCTTTTGTGTATCTTTTGCTATATGATGATGACATGATTGTGGTAGAAAAATATATGTCTAATGTTGATAAGGTGAAGGCAATGCTGAAGACTGAGTTTGAGATGAAGGATCTTGGAGCTACGAAAAGGATCCTTAGCGTGGATATCATTACAAACCGTAAGCAGAAGCTTTTATACTTATCACAAGATTCCTATGTGAATAAGGTGCCAGAGAGGTTTCATATGATGGATGTTAAGACTATGAGCACTCCATTGGCTACTCACTTTAGATTGTCTACTTTGGATTTTCCCAAATCCAAAGAGAAATAGGAGTTTATGGCGACTATTCTATATTGGAATGTTATTCGTTGTATCATGTACGCTATGGTGTGTACCTGGCCTGGTATTACTCAAGTTGTTAGTGTTGTGAGTCAATATATAGCAAATTTTGGAAAGGCTAACTAGCAAGCAATGAAGTGTGTCCTTAGGTACTTGAAGGAAATGTCATTAGCTTGTATTGAGTATGGGAGATCACCTGATTCGCTAGTTGGGTTCATGGGCTCTAATTATGATGGAGGCCTTGATAAAAGGAGATCCACTAGTGGATATGTTTTTTTTTTTTATCTTGATTCAACTATTAATTGGAGGTCTTCTTTGTAGGAGGTAATGGCCTTGTCCATTACTGAGACAAAATATATGGCTATGATAGAGACTTTTTAAAAAGTCTTTTGGGTTGGTAGTTTAGTACAAGAGTTAGGGTTTATTCATGGTGCTCTAGTCATTCTTGGTGATAGCCAAAGTATTATATATTTAGCAAAGAATTAGAATTCTTTTCATCATGGAATGAAGCACATTGACATCAAGTATCACTTTATCCAGGGTATTGTTGTTGCAGACACATTTGTGTTAGAGAAAGTGGGTACTTTGGATAATTATGCTGATATGCTAATGAAGCCACAGATCATGAATAAGTTTGAGTGTTTCTCGGACTTGATTGATGTTCATAATCTATGAGGCCCTTTATTGGGTTAGGGTTTTTTGTAGAGGTATTTGCATGTCATGCATCACAAATACTACGTCAAGGTGGAGAATTATGAGTTTTGACTAGGTATTTGAAGTATAACATAACATTGTGTTGGTTCGTGTATGCGTTGGAAAATTTAAGAGTGGAATAGTGAATTGTGTGAGAAACACGGGGGTCCCATGTTTATTAACATAGATCATATTTCTCACTAAAAACTTTGATGGGTTCTGGGAAAAAGTCGAGAGTAAGAAAATAAAAATGGGGGTCCCGTGCTTCCTAAACACCGATCATATTTTTTCTTTATTTCCAAAATATGTTGTTTTGCCTCATAAAATTTTATCTTCTATAAAAGGAGATATGATGAAACCCTAATCATCGAAGTCATGCAACCCAACTTCTTCTTCTTCTTCTCCATAGAATTCTTCGTTAAAAGAGAATTATAGATTTATGTAATTAATTGATTGATTTGTTTAATCATCTTCTAATTACACAAGATCAAGGATAAAAATCTCTACTTTTCTTTAATTGTTATGTTTTGTAATTGAATCCTCAATTGTTCATAGTCTTGTTAATTTCAATTTAGTTTGGACCTTTCAAACCACGCTATTCCGCAAGAATAACAAATAGGTTTAAATAACTAATGAGTTTGCTTATGTGTACATGAACTTTAATTAACAAACAAAGATACTAAATCATACTTACCAAAACCATCTCCCAAGTACAAACCTAAAAGAGTAATCAAGTTTCAAAGCAAAAGAAAATATCATATGAAGATAACCAAGATTTAAGATATAAGGATCAAATTTCTAAAGTCTTACCTTTTTTTTTTTTTTTTGTAAAGAGTTAAGTTGAACAATATAACATTTTGATCATAAATATTTAATTTTTTAAAAAAAAACCCTATGCTTGAAATTTACTTCATATGAATTCATAATTAATCTTGATTTCTATATCTTTCTAAAGTGCTTTGAAACGTGTTTGGTTCCATTCGAAACTAGTCGACTGGTCTCAAGATCTATTGAGTGGTTTAGCTTAAACTAAGAATATTAAATGAGTTAAACTTAGACAGATCAACTAGTACAACAAATTGATCGACTGGTTTAGACAAATAAATCAAATGGTTTGGAAACCAATCGAATGGTTTGAAACTTGATTAACTTGTTTGACCAACTAGTCATGGGGTCGCTCTAGCAAGAAACCATTTGTCTCTATTTAAACTCATCAACTTGTTTTGCCAAATCAATTGGCTGGTTTAGCTAATTAGTCCACATTTTTCACTCCAAAACCCATTTATCTCTATTTAAAATCATTGGCTAGTTTCACCAAACCCATCAACTAGTTTGAGTAAATTGATTAACTGGTTTACATAATACATGAACTTATTTACTAAACCATGGTACTGTTTGTATATGTACATAGGACCAATTGAGTACAACACTAAATTGATCAAGTGGTTTCAATAAATTGATCAACTCGTTTGTGTAATAGTAACTTTCTCATCTCAGGTTTGAACATGTTCGGTCGAATGCTTTGGAACACCAATCAACTAGCCGTAAAGCGATCAACTAGTTTATCTAAACTAATCGACTGGTGAGTATTAAATATTCATTTTCTTCCTATTAGATGGTACATCTTTTTAGGTTTTTCATTTTTAACAACTACTCGATGAGGGTGATCTATATAAAGAAGATCCTTTAGCATTTATTAAACAACTTTTCAAGTATATTTTATTGTGTAATTAATCATCTACTATCACAACCATTCATTTGCTAATTAAAACTCTTTCAAATTTTAGATTATGAGTTTTTTTTTTATCACAAAGTGTTTATTGCTCACTTCTCTTGTCTAGATTTGCTCTATATTTGTAATATATTTTATTATATCTAGCTAGATTACATCTTATCTAAAGTTCTATACTTTCATATTTTAATTTTTGGTGAGAATCTACTGGAATCACAACCATCTTACAAACATCATTATAAAGGGGTTAGTAAGCGTTTTCTTATCATTCTTGAGAAAATCTCATTCATAGTCTAGAGAAGATAAATAATTCAAGTTGTAAATCATCTTTTATGGAGTCATTGAGATTGTAAGATTTATAAACCGAAAGAAGAGTGTTCATCAATAAAAATATGTTACTATTTAAAATCCAAAAGAGAGAACATTTTGGTAGATGATATAGAAAGCAATTTGCTCTTAAACCACTCTACATTATGTATAAAATTTTTATTTTCTATTTCCATTCTATTAAATCCCATTTACCCCCTCTAGGGTTCTTCAATTACAAGGAACACTATTAGTAAGGTTGATCAGGAGTTCCAATATTTGATTAATTAGTCCAATATTTGGCTTGACGCTATATGAAAACTTAAATACATGAACCATTTTACAAAATTCAAACAAATTGAATATTCAATATGATAAATAATAAATAATATCTAATTTGTATAATTATGTATATTTCATATAACATTATAAACATTAACCCTTTAATAGCCATATAAAATATTACTCCCTCTATTTTTAATAGATGTTAACACATATTTTGATGACAAATTTTGACCAATAATTTCTCTCAAATTATAATACATTAAAAAATAATTATTATATTTTTGTTAAAATTTGTTTTATACCATTTTTTATAATTTTTATATATATAAAAGATATTAACAGTCAAATTTTGTTATCAAAATAACAGGTAACATCTACCAAAAAACAAAGAGAGTATATTATGTATTATATAAAAATAGTTATATAATTATATACTATTTTTTATTACTATTACAATCTACCTTAATTTTTATGGTTAATATACATTATTTATTTATTTATTTTCTTATGTTTGGATCTCGATAATATATTTTAATACTTTTTTTTGATAAAATAAAATACTCATACTCATATGAATATATATAGGGATATCATTTGACTTCTAACATGTATTTTTTAGATTTCATTGTATAAGTTTTTAAGTTTGATAAATTAGAATGTTCATATGGAAATTGAATATTTGTTTGATCTTATCTATATTTGATCAATATATGGGAATATCCATAAATTTAAATATTTAGTTTAGTTGGAAAAAATTGATTATTTGATTTGATGGATACAAATATCTATATAATATCAATTAATTATCAGTCAAACGATGTTCTAATAATGCATTCCACACATCTTTATTACCATCACCTAAATAATCAAAATGTTACATGGAAGTGAGGATGTAAGCACAAGAAGGTATTCTATTTTTATCTCAATAAATAATTTTAAGTCAATGAGTTAAGTTTCTTTTTTATAATTCTTTCTCAATCAAATTAGCTCTTAATTCAATTGCTAGAGACCAATTTAATTGATCTATCAAAATTTTCAACATCATATTTGGTTATTGTCATCTTGGATCTGAAAATCGAGAATAAGATTTAACTCCTAAAAATTTATATCACTTTTAAGATTTAACAATCAACACAAGTTGAATATTGAATAACAAAAAATGATAATAAAAAAAGTAAATTAGAAACACAATGTTTATATGACTTAATCAATGGACTTATATCAACAAATATAAAATATAGAAAAAGATAAATTGATAGAGTAATAATGATTTAAATCTTTGGTAATTTTAAGAGTGTTTAACATCATAACTTAACACATCATCTCAAAGAAAAATGGCATACCTTAATTCAATCAAACTAGGACATATTATAAAAAGAAAATCAAAGATGTAAGGTACAAATTGACAAATTTCCTACCCTACCATAGGTGTGTCAAACTATGTTGTTAGTCAAGACCAGCAAAGCATGGAAACGGCTGACATGTGACGTTTTTAGTTTCGAGGACATTCCTAAAATTTTTTAATGTCAGAATTAGTACTAAAAATATATAATTATTTAAATAATAATAATAATTTTAATTAATTAATTAATATAAATAGTAATTTTAGAATTTTTTATTTTAATTTTAGTAGATTTGATTTATTTTTAAAAAATATATATAATATGTATATGCATATATATGATTTTTTATTATTTTATTATTTTCATTTTTAAATTTTTTTAAAAAATAATAATTTTATATTTCTTTCTATTCTTATTTTTCCGTGTTAAGACTAGGTGAGAGCACTATGGAAATGGAGTCGGTTTTGTTTGAACCAACTGAACCGGCGGTTGGGTACCGTTTTAACGAAACTTCTCAGGAGTCGGGACGGATATTTTGATTTTTGAAAATACGCCTTACACACTTTCTTGACTCGAATCTGTCCACCGGTGAGTACTATTAACTACACGAGAAAAATGGAATGCTGCTCCTGGCTTGTTGAATTCTGCTGGAATGATTCATGCGTGCACAATTGATAATTAGAATTCTATTTGCTGTAATTTTAGTTGAAAACTGCTTGAGATTTTGATTTGCAGTAGCTACTCAGCTGACGCCCATGCGGATAATCTATTCGATAAATTGCCTCACTTGAAATTTCTCTTCCTATCTCTATGTCGAAATTTTCTGGGGCAGTACATTTTATTATCATTGTTATTATTGTTAATATCGTTTTCAATTTACTTTTTGTTAGAAATTTGTCCTTCTTTGTGTTGAGGGGGCCTATATCTTCCCGTGCTAATACATCTCCCTTAGTTGCGGTTTCATTTGCAGGTTTTCAAGCTCTCATTTTATGCGTGGTGTTACATTTGATGCTCCAGATAGAAAGTTGATATAGCGGGATGCCGTGTGCACTTGAAATTTACCACTCCAACTTATACTATTAGTCTCTTAGCTTCGACCATACTTTCCAGCAGAGATATTTAGGTAGATAAAACCTATATTTAAAGCGTTCATGGGTTCTACCTAAAATCGCTTTTGTATGCCGAAACCTCTGTTTTTCCTTTTCCATTTTTAGGTCTTCTTGTTTTTCTTGTTCTAGCCAGATTAGAGGAAGATGTCCCTCATTGCTACTACTATCTCGCTGCAGCCTAAAATGCCTCCTGCTTGTTCATTTAAGGCTGTATCATGCATTAGCTCACTCTTACTTATTCCTCCTCAACTTCTATCATCTTCTTCTCCAACGTCTGCCTCTTTGGTGCCTTCCAATGATAACCTGCGCTCCAAAACTTGTGATTCTGTTCTTCATTCTTGGCAACTTTCTGCTGTATCAGGCAACTCAGAACCCGTGCCTGAGCGTGAACCTAATCCTGATTCCAAGTCTAAGCCTAAGAAGAGAATAACCCATCCCAAGAAAACTACTGTGCCTCAGAAGGAAGCTCAAAATCCTCAAAAGGTTTTCCCAGGTATAATTCCAAGGAAGCCGAGGCGGGGCCGCAAGAGTGAAGCTGCTGCAGTTGAGGATTTTGTACGTGATTCGCTTGGAAGGACGTTTGCTTCAATACGCGAACAAAACCCTGAAATTCGTATAGATGATGAAGAGATTCTCAGAAAAAGAGCCAATGACGGTCCTACCTCAGATATTAGTGACGATGAGGATGATGGTGTCGGTGAAAGAGATCAGGAGATGGTAGTGGAAGAGGATAATTCAAATTGGCCTCTAGATGCTGATGTTGGATGGGGCATTAGGGCATCAGAATATTTTGAGAATCATCCTATCAAAAATGTTGTGGCCGAGGATGGTACAGAGATTGATTGGGAAGGGGAGCTGGATGACTACTGGGTGCAGGAAATCAATTGCTTGGAATGGGAGACATTTGCTTTCCATCCTAGTCCCATGATTGTTCTTGTCTTCGAAAGATACAACAGGTATGTTTACTGTTTTAATTTTTACCCAATCAGTACGTCCGATATCTTGCATTTATCTGCAATGCTGGCTAGGTGTTGGAAAGCCTTTTTGGTCCCTAATGACAGCTTTTCAACTGTATGCATTTGCTGTGAATTGAAATTAAGCAAACACAACCGACTAGGACTGGAATTAATTTCAATATTATTATAGCTGAATCAAATAGAAATAAGCAATTACGAAGTTTTCCTACTTTCGAGAGGTAGGAAGGCTCTCCCAATTTTTTTCTCTCTGATTTTTCGATGCTCCTTTCCAGCCCCACCCCCCTTTATTTATCCTATAGCTTTAAGGAAGATATTCCCCATAACCACCTCCTTAAATCTCTCCTGAATATCTTTTAGAGAGATATTTGACATATCCATTCCTTAAATCTCTCTTAACCTGTATTTTTCACTAAAAACTAATAAATAAACTTTTACTAATAATAAAGCTACTTTCGAAGACTTAATAAAAAGACTGAAGACTTAATAAAAAGACTTTACTACCCTTAATGACTTTTCTGCTCAGCTGTTCGAGACTTCCTCCTATTATATGTAAATATTACCGGTGGCTTAGGATGATTCATAACAGCATTCTGGTAAATTTACTTTCCTAGTAATAAATACAAATAGCCAACCACAATAGCCGACAAAAACAACGGACAACAACTTTCCCAGACCAGGGTTTATTATTTCACATATGTATGAAATTAGAATATTGTAACGAAAGCAGAAACCTTGCACAATACTTCACAATAAATAAGAGCTAGTAAAGGTATGTTTCCCAACTGGGCTATAATAATCAAAAGTAGACGTTCTGGTCATAAACAAGCGGGCTAGTATAGCTATGGTTTCATTGATCATAGAAAGGCTTCCTATCTCTTATTTATTTTGAAGTATTGATCATAGAAGGGCTAGTTGATTGATTAACTTTCAAGTTCAACACACTTATTGCCTGAACTCTAAGCTCCGTATGACTTGTTAGTTCTAGTTGCCTTGCCTTAGAAGATGGGTCCCCAGTAGTCCGATATATAGGGATTTCAGTGGAAAGCAATCACTAGATGAATTCAACTCTCACTGCATTGTTGAAGTTTATTCACAACAAAAACAGAAGCGCACTTGAAGTATAATGATTGCCTAAGACAGTAAGACTATGGTGTTTAGGTGATGCTTGCATTCAGTTAATCCTGATGTACTCAGCCAGAGCACCTAAAGTTTCAAACTTGAATCATTTCATCTTTTAAATTTCTGTTCATTTCAATTATAATGATCGTCTGAAATTTACGGGAACAAATTACTCTTAATTTGTTAATTCTTAAAATCAAGTTGCTTTTTGCACCTGTCAAATATGCCAGGACAACATATATAGTGTTTATATTCAGTATTTTGTCTCTTTTAGATTAATAATGTTATGAATTTAGGCACAGATCATTCAGCTTTTACAATGTTATCTACAGGGCAACTGATAACTGGAAGCTTCTGAAGGAGATCGAGAAAGCACTTAAAGTTTACTGGAATGCGAAAAATCGACTTCCTCCTCGGGTATGCATAGTACTGTCAAACATTTCTGAATAGGGATGTATTCCTAGAAACATGCATTAGAGGTTTATGAATATATCAATCAAACATTAAACATTGCTGATGTGTTTATCATCATTAGTCTTGGCTATAGCATCAATTTTCTCTTGCATGCTTGATCAGAAATTTATGACTTTACACACTTGATTTTGGATCTGGACTATAATTACATCTGAAACTTATATGGAAAATTTTATAATAGCTGATTAGGCATTGGTAGATCTCTTTTTACAGTTCATGTTGGCCCAAATGCTGTCATCTTAACCACATGAAAATTATTCATGAAACTGGTACAAGGGAAACTATGTAGTTTGAATGAGCACTAATAAAACTGTATAGAGTTGAGGTGATACCAGCCATAAGTCCCAAGTCAAAGTAGAATAAGGTTTTTATCTGTTAAGATTTCTCATCAATATTATATTCTCTTTTTTATCTAACATTTATTTCCAGACTGCTTATTCTCCTTCTCCTCCCCCTTCCTTTTTTGTAAATTGCTTACTGACCTAATAACCGTACAATTTCTTGACAAAGGCTGTTAAATTAGATATCAATATAGAGAGGGATTTGGCATATGCTCTTAAGGTTCGTGAGTGCCCTCAAGTATTATTTTTACGAGGACATAAGATCTTGTACCGGGAGAAAGGTAAGATTATTAATTTCCTTTTTGCTTTCCCTTGTTTACAAACAACAAACCTCACAAAACTTTAAGATTGACTGTCAATGACTTGTGATGCAGAGTTCCGCAATGCAGATGAATTGATGCGCATGATTGCTTATTTTTACTACAATGCAAAGAAGCCATCATGGATTGATGATGCAGCTCTAACTCATTAGTAAAATAAAGGGTTCTTGTCTATGGATTTATCAAGTTTGATATTTGCTAATTATCTCCCCCCCCCCCCAAATTGTTTGGTTTCACCTTGCCCATGTCCAGCATTCTTTTTCATCCTAATTAAGCTGTCATATGCACCATCCATGCAGGTATGGGGGACTAAGTTTGTTTTGTGGACCAGGAACTTAGCATACTGAACAAGTCACCCAGGTAATATATATATTTTTTTTCATCTTTGCCTGATTTGGACTTTTCATGATGCACTTTTCAATTTTTAGTGTTTTCATTTATCATTCTTGCCTTTACCTCTAATATTTCTGGTTGGGAGAGGGGCGAGAGTTGGTTTGCTAGATGCTGTTGGAATACAACTAATTTTAGATTGAATAATCATGTAAAGGGAACTTTAGAACAAAACCTCACCATAACAAAACTGTATCATTTTCTATATTAAGAGGAAACTCCTTGACCTTCGGGTCTTAAACACTAAACCTTAGGATTCTAGAATCTATTAAGCTTCTTCACTAGCAGAAGCGAGGGCTATAAATTCAAGGTGGAATCAATAATATGAATATTAGTCTTAATCTTGATTCTTGGATGCCCAACAAAGAGTGGCCCAACCAAGCACAAGTCTGTAGGAAGTAATGTAAAAGCATGATCTACTAGTTTATTTACCCAATTAGCGTCTAAATAGTCTTCTAAAACAAGGAGATAACCAAGATCCTTAGGTCATAGTATTACATATGTTACACGAGAATGCCATATAATCAAACAATCAACACCTATAAGCATATTCAGCAATATTATAATTTGAGTTCAAACTTGCCATCACAAAGTAAGCATTTTCTATCTCAAATACAAATCTATCAAATAAACTACAAGACTTCAATTTCTTTCTAACCTTTGGAGCATAAAATACATATGTCAAGGTTTAGCAGTTTCCAATAGTTTGGTACAGCATTTCCTTTGCCTTTGATACAACCTTTCCTTTGCTTCGGGAAAACATTCAATTTGCCTCAAACTTGTGCTGTGGAGTCTTCCCATGTACAAAACAGCACCATTCCTCACTGTTTCAAGACTGTTTTTGGCCATATCAGTTTTGGTCATTGTGTTGACTCTTACCATTCACCAAGCATATCTCATTAAATTTAATTCAATTCACCAAGCATCATAATCATTCAAAATCAAGGCTACAAGTTCTCCATATTGATAATTTTGGCCATTTTGATAACTCTTTACCATTTTTCTTTTTGCTTCTGGCGTCTTGCAATTCTAGCATCTAATGTTATGCTTTGCGATTTTATTTTTTGATACCAGCTTGGACGGATTATTCTGTTTTTTGTTCTATCCCTCCGAAGAATTTGAATCATTGTCATCTTCCATTAAATTGGATTATGATATGAGAATTAGGTCAAATACTTAAATCTCCTCATTTTTCATATACTCTTTAATTCGGAGATGGTTACACAACTCTTCAACAGATATGACTTTTGTTTTTATATTTTCAGAGTCCATTGATATCCCTTCAAGAAGGATGAAGTTCAATGATGGTGGAAAATATAACGATTGTTTCATCCATTTTCATGTCATGTTGCTTAAAGTTTTTTTTAGAGTTCTTTCGGTTCCAACACTGTTCCATCAAAGAAAATATCGGCCAATCTATAATTATTTAAATACAAATAATAAACTTCTTACTTAATACATCTCCTCACAAAATTGTGTATTTTGATGATGTTTAATTGCTAAACAAGTTTCATTAAAACAAATCCATTGTTCAGTATGAATAATAAAATTTTAATATTACACGGACAATATCTTGATTTTGGCTATATTGCATACAATTATTTGTATTTTGGAATGTGATATATCCAGTTTTGGTTCATATTGAATATTTATTATCAAGCCTCAGTCAGAAATATATTACTCCTTATGTTTCAAAAACAAAGGTTATTTTTAGCAATTTACATTTTTTTTTGAGGAACTAATAAAAATAACCTTAATATTACATTATATCGTATTGGAAAATAACATAGAGATTAATATATAGATAATAAAAAGGAAAAAAGTAATGGTAAAAGTGAAAACTAGGTATTAATTTTTCCAAATTGACCTGTTTTGGGGGGAAAACATTTGTCATTTTGGAAAAAAACCTTAGTGCGTGATGACTTCTCTTTTGGAATGGAGGGAGTGTTTTGAAAATTCACAAAATTCAATGATGTATTAGAGGATTTACAAATAAGAAGAGAGCTAAGGACGTGGATGAAGTAGTGAGGATTTGTTCTAGTTTAACTTAAGATCTTGGGTTTGAGTCTTTGCTAGAGTTCCAGAAGGGGAGTTTTATTGCTTTTGTAGCCCTTTCTAGCTCGAATCTGGATTAGTAGAAGCATAGACTTTTGGATATCTGATAGTCTACATCCAAGACCAAAAAAAGAAAAAAAAAATGCAGCTCAGGGAAATAATTGAGCATACATTGTCTCAACATTTTCTATTCCCACTAGAATTGAGCATGTCCAGTACACTGGGAGATTATGATAAAGAATTGAAAAGCTTCCTTCTTTTCCTTCATAATGAAAGCTAGGGTTCACAAAAAGAGGAGAGGTCACAGAGAGAAGTGGCACTTAGTCCCCCTCGAGAATGGAGAGAGTTGCATTGAAAAGCTTTCTTTGTGTGTGATAGAATTGAAAAGCTTCCCTCTTTTCCTTCATAATGAAAGCTTCCTTCTATTCCTTCATAAAGAAAGCCTTTGGCTTCCCAACTCTCTCCATTCTCATCAATGACACCCTCTTCCTCTGTAGCTCCCATTTTGCAGCCACCCATCTGATGGGCACTGCCATATATGACCCACTGCTTTTCTCGAGATCTCGCTCCTTCTGGAGTAGTAATCACTGTGTGAAAAGGGCGCACCTAAGGTGTAAGGCATGGTTTTTTTATTTTTTTTTATTTTTAATTTTTTTTTTATCCTAGGCGAGGCAATATTGGCAAGATGCACTAGACACACTTAAGGTGTGGAAGGTGCAAAGACGCACACCTTACTGAAAAATAGCTATATTTAGGTTTTAATTTTATTCAAAAATTTATGCAATCATTATGGTAATTAATTCTCATGTTGGAAAGGAAAGAGCGGAAGAGAAAAGGTTTTTGAATGGATAACAAGAGGAAGATATTTATGACAAAGTAATTATAAGCAGGTCCTTCATTGATTACTGCTGCACTGACTACTACTATGATAATTCCTTTATTTAGGTCCATGCACTAGCAGACTAGCTAATAATGGCAGATTCATGATTTAGTAAATTCATGCATGAACTATTAGATACATTAACATTTTAGGTTCATGTTCCTCTTTATTAGATTCATGTTCATATTTATTACATTCATTTATTAGATTTATAATTTACATTATAAATTCTTGGTTCATCCAAGCCCTCTTCTATATAAAGGTGCTTGAAGAACACATTGTAGACAGATCAGAAAAAATCAATAAAATTTGTTTTCCAAAAAGGTCTTTCTGATTGTCAATTTAATGCAGCGAAGTAAACTTTGATTGGTTATTTTTAGACTTTATTTTTATAAATATTGTAACTAAACATCATGTTGTGAAAGAAAGGGAGAGGGAAAAAGGCCATGGGAAGACCAATAGACATAATTTTGAGTGGGAAAGGAAAATGAATTATTTATTAGAAGGAAATAAAAAATTACATATTTTTGGAAAGATCACATATTAGGCTAAGACAATTTTGGTGCTTCACTTCAGCTAGGCGCAGGCACACCTAGGCTCAAGGAACCCAATTACCTAGGTGCACCTTAGGCCTTTTCAAACACGGGTAGTAACAGTATTCAAAAATTCATCAATCTCTTCCTTCTTTACCTTGAAATATTTCATTTGTTGCCCAACACTTCTGTAGATGCCCACTTCTACGGTGCCAGCAGCTATAAAATCGTTATATTTTCTCTATCAAAATCATTCAAATCATACTCTATCTTGTCCTCTTCCTTAAATCTAAGAGTACTTTGATCTCTCACCAAAGCAAAAATGTTGGCAGTTCAGTCATACTTTACTTTACCATTCTTTTCTTCTTGTGAAGTCCTGAAATCCATGGTATGAATGGAGCAAATGCACCAGGCCCCATTGATGGGACTTCTATGATAGCATGAACTTTAGACTCCTCTGAGATTACCTTATGAAGTTATGATAACTCCCTCAAAAGACTTTCCTGTAATACTAGTCTAAGCTTTAGGGAAGTAACCTCAGGCCATTAGGCAAAGGAAGTAAATGTAGATTAGAGCCAACATCCAGGTTCTTCCACCACTAGCAGTTAGTAGAAGTGGTGTGGAGAGCGCCACGTGCTGTGACTGAAACTTTGGCGTTAATCTGGAGCTTCCTAGTTACGTTGTCACTCAGTGATGTTGCTGTAAGTTCCAGGTATCTCTGTTGTCTCATCCCGTTCTTGTTTTCTTTTAATATAGACCTCTTTGCTTTGCATCTTACTACGGCTTCTATAGCCAAGGTGGTATATGCACTCGAAATGCAACATAATAGCGTAGCTGGTATTCACACTCGAAATGCTACATGATGGCCAATGTTCGATCTCTCTAAAGGCATGGTCCTTTCAAAGAATTAAAATCAAAGAACCTCTACTAACTGCATAAGCCCGCCATGTTGTATCAGTTCCTTTTTTGTCTGCAACCCTACAACCGTAACCGCATGAACCACAGTAATGATCCTCAGTAGTATTCATTGCAGCATTTTCTACCTTCATCCCAACAGTTTCCCTTTCTCCGAATAACTTGATTCTGAAACCCTTCCATACATACAGTATCCCTCTAAAGGCAATTTTCTGTGGCACCAAATCTTTTACATACAGTATCCAAGGCAGATTGATGGTCAGCTCTGCTAAAAAGCGGAAGCCTACAGTCAAAAGACCATGGCAGATTTGAAGGATGCTGAACAGTAAAGGGCAGACCCCTCACGGTGGATCCTGCCTATGTCGTCATTCTTCCATCAAGGCTCATAAGCATCCCACCAGATTTATATAATTGCGCCATGGGTGGACCCTCTAGAGAGGAATACTCTCTACAAACAAAGTATTTTTCTCTCTCAAGTATGAGTACCTTCTGACCAGTATTCGCAAGAACACCGGCTGCCTCTCCTCCAGAGACTGAACCTATGATCACTACGTCACGTTTTATCTTGTAGGTATTCTGGTCATTTTCTGTGTTAACTTGCGGGCCCTTCTCGACAAGGCATTTAATAAGGGTTGTATCATTCAAGTGCATGCATTCAACTACCCTTTTCGTCGTAGCCTTTCTTCATATCTTCTTAACAGCTCTCTGGAGTCTACATTGTATCCAATGGCTTGCCATGATGTGTTTTGTTTTGTGAGTTGTCATCAGCGTGTGAAATATGAGACACAGAGGTTTGAATTTAGACGGAACGTTTATCTGGCCAACAGAGGATTGGTATAAAGTTAACCGGACTATAAATCCTCAACAAATATTATCAACGAGCAGAAATAATTTTGACTGAATTGAACAACGGCTACAGGAGGTAAATATTGAATTACTCGGTAGCAAATCATTGTTCGCTATTAAAATCTATTGAATCCGCCCTATGATGATGCTCTATCAACTAAACTAAATGTTGTATATATGTATTGGTGAGGTATTTGAATTTATGAACCCTATGGAGCTCCTGGTTGGCTACCTATCAGTGGAGCCGACTAAGACATGCCATGTCAGGAGAAACAATTATTTGGATAAAAAACAATTAAAGAGAAGATAATATCTTAATCTATAGGCAAAGAAAGACTAAAAAATTGTTTTAGTTTCATTGCAAGACTTGCACGTTGCTGCAACTTCATGGCCAATAATTTTGGACGAGACAACACAAACAACCACATCCCCGGAAGCTTGGAAACGTGGACAAAATAAAAAATAAAAAATATTCACAAATAGTATTCTCTCCATACGTGAAAATAAATCACTTTAGCATCAAATATTTTTATAAAAAAGAATGTCACTAAAAGTTGAAGTATAGTTTCATAGTTGTAACATCACCATTTTCACAAGAAAAAGCTTTTGTTTTAAAACTCTATTTTATGGAAGCTAAATATGAAAATGTGGACATTACCATAGCTCTTAGTATAAGTCTCATATTAAGTACCATTTTAATATTAAGGGTAAGGCTAAAACTTTTACTAACATTAGAACAAAACATAAATTAAAAGTAGAAACAAAGATAGGATAGGTGTTTAAGGAGATCAACTCCCGCAAAGTATGACACTCACAAGTTGAATATAAAAGAGGGCACAAGTAATATAAAAGTCCAAAAGTACACGGTTTGTAAAGGATCCACATGGATGTAGAATAGATATCCCTCACTCCTCTTCCAAAGTCATCACTCCATAATTGATACATCATGTCTTCATCATCATCAAGTACTTGCAATAGGTCATCAACAAAGTGTAGTGTGAGTACATGTAAATAAGGATTTTCCTATGAAGCCAACATACAATGCATAGTGTGTGGTATAAATGTAGTAAAATATGTGACATATTTTATAACATGCTATCATGGGTAATAGATACCAGCTCTTAACACTAAGGTCCATACCTTATTCGCAATTAATCACTTCCATTAACTCACTTATTGCTAATCAACTTTGGTCTACAACAATCAAAGCATACATCATGCAATACTCAATATGCACTTGATCACTTAATTAAATACACAAACAAAGGTGGGCCAATTCTCCCAAATATAGTAGTCAACATATCTAAAAAAATATAGGAGGCTATATAGAATATATTGACCCAAATTGTGTTTCTAACATAACTCAAAAACCTTAGTCATCTAATCATTAAGTATTAGTACCCTTTAAGAAGTTTATAGATTGAAATAGAGTAGATAAATGGCCTTAACTAGTGTGCAAAGGCAAATTAGGCAATTATCACAAACGAAGGATACAACATATAAACTACGATCACTATTTGATCCAAATATTGCTCAACACAACTCAAACCCTTATCTTCCATTTGATTATGAATATTTTAATCAAGCTCAAACCTACATAACCATGCAACAAAGCCCACTTGAATCTCATATCAGTCCATCATTTATTTCATTTTTATGCATCAATTTTAAGAGTAGAAATAATGCCAAAAAGGAAAGTTAAAATATCCATGATATGCTCATAAACAAAACACAATACATTATCTTATCTTACTATATATAAAAATAGAATACATGCTTTAATATGTCCCACTCAAAATTGTTAATTAAAAAAAAGTCCAAGAAGAAAGGAAAACATTGTATCACCAAAAAAAAAAAGAGACAAAAAATACCTAACAAATGTGTTATCAATAAAGAGACCCTATATTTTATATAAAAGGAGAGTTATGTAGCATTTAATATCCCACCTAAAATAATCACAAATTAATTTTTTTAATGGTAATTATTGTAGTAATCATAACTAATATATTATAAATGATCTATAATATCTCTTCTATGCATCACACAGGTGAAAGCGTGGTTATTATAAATAGGAACTAGTCGACTAGTTTGACACTATCAAACTAAGCATATTGATATCAATCAAGAAACCAGATGGTTGGTTTACCATTTAATGTGTCTAAGTCAAGACCAAAACTCTCGAGAAAGAAAATAATTGAGTCAACTAGTTACAATATTAGGCAATTGATTTTTGGCCAATCACACCTAAACCAAATAATGTACACTTAAATGATTTTAAGCATGGTTTTAGTTCAAGATTCAATATATAAATTTATCACCAACATATCAAAACTCTTCAAAAATTAAACAATTACAGTTTATATCAATCTCATGCTTGAAATCACAATTTTCTAACATATTCATGCCTCAATTCCACCAATCCAACTGATGGATCCAAAATATCTAATGTGCATCTAAGTACCTTTTTTATGCCATGCCACACATAGCTCATACAAAATATCACATATTTCCCCATGGAACATCCAATTTCTCCAAACACAAAACCTAGGGTAGGTTTATGCTCATAAGCTCAAAATTACCAATGACATCACATTGCCAATAACATGTAAGGATCAGGCTTATACAATTAGAGTGTAAAGATAATACATAAAACTTAAATTCTATGCCTAAAAAGTCTAGCCAAATTTATCAAAAGCCAAGCTCCAAAGCACAATCAGAGAAAAACTCTTAGGCTTGCACTTATTCTTCCATGACCACACCTTAATTACCTTGATCAAAGAAACACGTAATAAATTAATGATAATACATTTAAACACAAGAAAAAAAGTAGAAAAGAGAAGAAAACGAGAAAGCATGCCAAACCCCTTTACTTGTAATTGCACATATTAGCTTAAATGAAGGTGAAACCAAGGATTTTCACTTCACTTTATAAACCGTAATCCTCCACTATATGTAAAGAATTAAACAAAGATTATAGAAGTCAATATGAACAAGAAAAATGGAAGAGCAAAAGAGGATCAAATTTAAGCACAAGGGAAGGGAGAGAATGAGGCTTTTTAGCTCTTAAGAAATATTGACTAAATGAAAAAGTGAAAGAGTTAAGAAAAGTAGATGAGCTAATGAATTAGATTCATTTTCTTAGGTTGGTAAATCATAAGGAAAAGAGAGAGGGTAGATGTTAACTTATCTTACACTTGAATGTGGATGGTGAAATGATGGAAGTATAATGAGGTGAGGGAGGTGGAGTGTGTTGTACAAGTTAATAGGACAATGAGAAGAGGTGACGAAACAATTAGTAGTTAATTGTTGTTGTTGTCTAATGAGATTCAAAAGAGAGAGGGAGTGGAAAGAGAAGAAAGTTGACATGAGCACGAGTTAATGTGAGTTTGAATAAAAAAAGCACTTTTAGAGAAAACATTTCTGATTAGTTGGATTACTGTCATATCATACAGCCCCTAAAGAGTGTGCTTGATCTAAGAATCCCAAAATCAGAAATTTTTTATATCAATAAATCAAATTTCAGAAATTAAAACATATGTGAAGTGAACTATCTAGTATAACCAATTGATTGGTCTCGTTGGATATGGGAAAACAAAGCCTAATGAAGTCAACTCGTGTTCTAGCTTGAACAAAATATTGTTAAATTTATTTCATATTTATTTTACCTCAAAATATTTATAAATAAATAAGGTTTATAGATATGAGGTATTGCATCACTATCCTTATAAGATAGACTTCATCTCCAAAGTAAAAAAAAATTAGCGAATAATAGGTTTTGTGATTAGCTACAACTAATCACTAAGAAAACAACACATAATGAACATAAACGAAGGCGGTCCTACTCCCTTAAAACAATCCTAATATAAAAATACTCACTATTTGCGAAGAATGACTTTATATGTTGGAATTTGTCTCCTAAGTAGCCTCCTCAGCATTGTGTCGACTTCATAAGATCTTCACAAGAGGTATAGATGATGTTCAGACTCGTCATAACTTGGTGTTGAGAATCTTCAACGGTCACTCCTCATAGGTTAATGATTCATCAAGCTCAACCATGACTGGATGAATCACATAAGATGGATTTGCAGCATACTTCATTAGCTACAAAATATGGAAGACGTTATGGACATATGCCAACTCCATTGGCAATGTTAGGTAGTAGCCAACCTTGTTGACTCTATCAAGTATCTCATATGATCTAATATATCTCGGGCTAATCTTATCTTGTGTACCAAGTCTCGCCACACCTTTGATGGGAAGACATTAGGAAAGACTGTCGCTCACCTCAAAATATTATAAATTTATATAACTCACCTGCTTGTCCTGAGTGGCCCTCATCTAGTCCTACATCAACCTAACATGCTGAGTCGTCTCCTCAATAGTCTCTTAGGCTCAGGTGCTATAATATCACTAGTGTCGTTACAATGTAATAGACCGGCACTTTTGTGCATTTAGTGCCTTGAAGGGTGTCATTCAAATGTTAGAGTGATAATTATTGTTGTAGAAAAACTCAAGCAAGTGTAATATGTTCTCCTAATTGCCCTAGACATCCAAGATACAAGACTGCAACATATTTTCTAAGGTTTGAATTGTCCCTTTAGCTTGCCTATTTATAGCTTGGAATAAGACAACATTTATCCTTAATCTCATACTTATAGCCTCTTACAACTTTCCCTATAAGTGTAAAATAAACATCAAATCACAATCAGAGACTATGCCAGCATATGTATCATGTTTACTTACTACATATCTCATGTATGACTCAACTAATTGATTCGTACTTTAGGTCAACTTTATCATAATAAAGAATGTCAACCTAGCTAATTGGTTAATGGCGACCCAAGTCATATCACCAGCTCTACAAGTCTTTGGTAAACTACAAACAAAATTCATCAATATTGAATCCCACTTCCATTTGTTAGCCCCTAAAGGCTACACTAATCTTGTATGTTTAGGGTGCTTAATCTTGATCTTTTTTTATAGGTCTAACGTCAAGTCACAGAATCTACAATCTCCAACTTTGTGCAAATCTACTAGTTGATAAATGTCAAGTTTTTGTACAACTTATGCCCTTTAGGGTTGGTGAAATAATGCATATAGTGACCCTCCTCGATGATCCAATATTTCAACTCAATACTACTCTATAACATCCACCATCTACCTCAATATTTAATGCCACCATAGTTGCGTATCTAAAAATCTTGTATCCTTCGTTGAATTTGCTCAAGCTGAACATCCCTAGTTCTCCTACTCAAATTTCATTGAATATAGTAGGCAATCGTCAAAGCAAACATCTGGGTCTTTATATCATGTTGCAAAATCAACTAAATACCCATATCTTCCAAATCCTCAAGCAATCTGCCCGTGACCACTAAAGAACTCAAGGAATGTGGTGTTTTTGTACTCAAAGCATTTCCCACTACATTGGCCTTATTCTAATGGTATGTCAATTCGAGATCGTAGTCATTCACCAACACTAGCCATCTCCTCTATCTCATTTTCAGCTTTTACAGAGTGAGGATGTACTTTAGGTTCTTATGATTGATGGAGTACTTACACTGAATCTCACGTAAGTAGTATCTCTAGAGTAATGTTTGAAAGAGTGCACCTTAGGTAGTAAGGTACGAGATTTTTTATTTTATTTTGTCTTAGGCACTATGGCATTAGCAAGATGTATCTAAATCAAAATAAGGTATTGAGGTGCATAAGGCTCTAATGTGCATACCTTAGTACAAACTAACTAATTTTATATTTTAATTTCATTAAAAAAAAATTGCAACCAATTAGGAAATAAAAGGAAATGAAGACCAATAAATGTAATTTTGAATGTGAAAGGAAATAAATGTATTTAGTGTAGAGAAAAAAAAACTCTAATTAGTTATTTGTGGGCTTTAGTTTCATAAATATAATAACTAAATCTGATATTGGGAAGGAAAAGGGAGAGGAAAAAAGGTATACGAAGACTAATAGATGTGATTTTCAAGAAAAAAGAGCATACATTTTAGGAAGATTAAAAGCATAAGCAGTATTAGATTGGTATTATTGATGCATCACTTCACCTAAATGCGCGCGTAGGCTCTAGGATCCCTATCACTTAAGTGTACTTTGGGCCTTTTCAAACACTACTCTTGAGTCCAAGTTTTCAATGTGGATACCCCTATTGCCAATTTCAAATAGTGTGTCTGATAGTTTTTCTCTTGCTACTTCTATAATACCTCATCTATAAAATGTATTTTTATATGACTTCAAAATAAAAATGAATTTTAAAATAAATTATGAAAATATGTTTCACAATAGAGAATCAGTCTACTAGTATGGCAAATCAATTAACTATAGCGTTGTTTTACTGGTTCTGATGAACCAATTAACTAGTACACAAAAATCAATCGATTAGTTCTAGTGGAACTCACAATCATTATCCTTGCTTTAATTTCATACTGCTTCAAATATTTCACCTAACTTTGGGGATATGATATATGTTGATTATAAATAATTCTTAAGGGATTTTAAATTGTCATTGTAAACTAATTTTTGGATTTAGTTACAACCTAACAAGATTTCCCCATTTCTACTCTTTTGCACTTTCCGCATGATTTCCTTTTCTTTGTCTCTCCATCATGTGGTTAAGTTGCAAATTACCCCTCTAGCCCGAATCCCACCTTTTGATGTATATCTTTTAGTTGATATATGACCCTCTTAGCCCCTTAGACATATCCTATATCCTAACCCACCATTTTCACTTTTCTCCTTACACTTAAGTGTGTTTAACCCTTGTGTTCCCCCTAATTTTTTGATCCCAACCCAAACCACTCTCCTCATTTGTGATTAGTTGAACCACATCAACCTACATTGAAGCTCCATTTTTCCTTCGTTCTAAGAAAACTCTAAGTGCTCTTTCCCCATTCTCCTGAGCTTATCCTCTTCCTTCTTTTTCTTTTCTCTATTTTATTTTTTTAAGCTCTAAATGCTTTACTAATTGTATTTCCTATTATTCTTAATAGGTGAACACAAATATTAGGTGTTGGATTTATATAGGGAGTAGTCTTCTTTGCTTGAAGACTTGTTTGATAGATAAATTTGGCTAAACCTTATAGATGTGAAATGATGTATTTTTTTTTTTAACTTTCTAGTATGATTTTCATGATTATCTTATGCTAAAAGTATATATTAAGTGGTAGAAAGCATAAAATTAGCATTAGGAGTATGATAGGCGTGGTTATTTTGAATGAGAAATCATAGTCGAATGTGGCATGATTAATGTGCAATTTGGTGGTTTGGGTGTTAATTCATAATGTATTAATGTTATGTGGAAATTTTGGAAATTTTCATGAGTTGTGGGTATGCTTAGTTTATGTTTGAAAGTATGTAAAGTTTTGAGTTATGTTTTGCCCAATAGAACACATGAACTTGCTTGGGACAAAACTAGCATTTGGTTCACCGGTCGATTGGTTTTAGCCTACTAATGAATTGGTTTGTTGAAAATTGGTAGGTGGCTTTAGTATGGCATAAGTGAGTTAACTAGACTTATGACTAGTTTGATGATGGCACCAATTAGCTGGATTTCCTGTACCAGTGGAATGGTTTGCCTACTTTGCATTATTTTCTCTCAACCTATTTTTTATACTAGTCCACTATTTTGTGGGACTAGTAAACTAGTTTGTTAGGAATTTTTTTGGTGTATTTTATTAAGGTTGACTTTAAGGGTTGATTTCCTTACTTAGCCTTTGACCTTATTGAATCATGAGTAAAATGGGAAATATTGGTTTAAGTCTGAAAATATGGTATAAAACTAAGTGTCAGTCTTGAATAATACATTCTTGATTAAGTGGGTGATAACAGAATTCCATGTTTTCCTTTGTAGATCATCTAGTAGTTTTAGTCTTCCTCATTATTGAGTTATGCTACATATCTATATTAGGTTACTTGATGATTTTAGTCCACCTTTATCTTGAATTTGTGATGGTTATCTATATTAGGTTAGCTGGTAGTTTTTATCCTCCTTTATCTTAAGTTAAGATAGCTATTTATATTGAGTTAGTTAGTGTTTAAGTCCAGCTGTATTTGAGTTATGTTAGCTATCTTTATTAGGTCAGCTAGTGATAGATAGTTAAACTATGTAATTGTACAAGCTGTGTTAATTTTCTATATTAGATTATCTTGTGATAGACAATCCATCGAATTGAGTATGAAATATAGTTATAGTAACTAGTATGTGATGAGCATGAGATTTTGTGATGATTAAGTATTAGCGATTTCTCTTTTTAATATTGGTATGAGTTTTAGTGAAATCATATTTGTATGTATGCATAATTTACTAATTTATGTAATGCCCTTTGCACTACATGCTACCTCTATAGGAGAGGCCTTGTTTACTCAGTACATCAATGTATTGATACTATATTTGTAGGTGATTTGTTGTAAGCACCTGATGAGGATGAGGATGATGTTGATCTGTATGATGATATACCTAAGCAAGAGTGATGTTATTTGGGTTGAGACTTAAAGTTATCTAATGGCACCTTCAGATCATTTTGTATTCTAGATATTTTAGAATTTTGTGTTTTGTCTTCCCCTTTGTTGTATATTTTTAGGGTTTGATATTCACAACATTATCAATATATTATTATTTTTATTTCATAGTTTGTTTATAATATATTTTTGCCTCGCCCTTAGTATGAGAATGTACAGATATCAAACTCATGTTGAGAACAGTGGTAATACCTACATTTTAGTTTTTGATTATGCAAATCAATAGTTTTAAATGAAAATTATTAGCTTGAAAATTTAGGGTGTTATAGCTTCAACTTACAAGAAGCATATGCAACTAGCTTAGTCAAGATCAATGCTAATGTAAGTTGACATTTCAACTTTTAAAATGCCTACTCAAAATTGTTGTCCCACTAAAACTTCAATGCCTTTTTCAAGAGACTGTGAATGGGTGTGCAACGCTCTAGAAGTTCCAAACACGTCGTTTTTAATATCATGTCAACCTTAAGAAGTTGTGGATCTTGATAACACTCATTAGGGCTCTCTAATTTGATACAGCTTAAACCTTCCTTGTATGAACTAATACTCTAGTAACTGACACCATATGAACTAAGAGTGTCATGTCTCTTAACAAAAAATTACATTTAGATAATTTGGCATCGAATCTATGCTCTTTAAGGAATGTTAATATCATTTGTAGATGTAGCTCATACTCCTCTTTAATATGTAATTATACCAAATTATCATTAGATCCAAGAACACAAATATTACATTGGTGAGCCCAAATGACTTCATCGTAAACTCTTAATGTCCATACATAATGTGAAAAGTTACCTTTGGAATGTTGGACTCTACAGTACAAAGCTAATGGTATCCTTACATCAAGTTGATCTTCATGATGGATCCAACCCTTTGAAGTTGATCAAATAAGCTGTCAATCCTTAGCAAGGATAATGGTTCTTCACTACCAACTAATATCACTTTCTATATTCTATGCACAAATGAATACTGCAATCATTCTTCTTGATGAATAAAACTAGTGCTTACTAAGGAGGTACGCTAAGACATATGTAGTCATGTGGTAGTAGATCCTCTAATTAAGCCTTAAATACCCTTATCTCTATGAGAATCATTCAATAGGGTACCCTAAACATAGGTTTTACTTCTAAAACCAAATCAATAGTGAAGTCTTCCTCATAAGCTAGTGATATGCCAGATATCTCATTGGAAATAAGTAAAAGAAGTCACACACCATCAATATACCCTCCAATACTATATCATTAGCATTCAAGTCTCAGATGTTACTCGAGTATATTGAATATCCTCTCCAAACTAACAAATCGATAATAAGGGAAGACATAACCTTCATAGTGGGCTTGCATCTCTAGTAATAAACCTTAGTATTTAAGGTCCTATAAGAACATCGTGTTCTCGAGCATAATTCTACATTAACTTATATCTCCTCATCATGTCCATACATAATATGACTTTGAAATCCTATTAACTTCATAAAATAATCTATCCCGCCTATGACTAAGACCGCATCATTAAATAGTCTTGTATAGGTAATATAATCTCTAAATGGCAACACAACAAATGCATTAATACTAATAGTAGGTGGCAAACCAACTTTTCTATATAAAAAAGAAAAAGAAAAGAAGAAGAAGAAGAAGAAGAAGAAGAAGAACAGATGATACAAACGAATATGATGCAATAGTGTCAAGCAAAACATAAACTAGTAGGGAAGAATTAGTGAACATAATAGTGATGATATATATCTGGTGCTTAGTCTTTGCTTGACTTATTACATTCAAGTGCCCACTTGATGTACCTCCTTTAAAACCTTTGGATTAATGAGCCTAGCTACTACCTCCCTATGGAGTAGATCAAGGGACCGACACTCTCCTTTTACTTTCTTAGCTCTAAGAAATGTTGGAAGAAGGTGGTGTTCTTTATTGTGATTGTTGTTGCTAGTAAGGAACTAGAGCCCTTGGATAATACAACTTTGCTTTGGACTTCTGCTACACTAAAAAAATAGATGCTTCAACTTACCATAGACTCAACACTAAACCAACTTGCTTGAACAATCTCTACTAGGATGAATCACCTTACATCATTTGTAGTAAAAATGTCTAACATGTCATGACTTTGAGCCCTAAACTATCTCTAACCCTAACCCCTCTAAAAATGGAGCTTGATACCACTACATGATTACATTCTTAGGCCATTATGTTGGGTCTTAAGCTTCTTTTTACCTAGGTTAGAACTTTTCTCCTACGTCAACAATGCAACCCACTTATGAAGGAAAGCCAAGTCCTTGAATTTGTCAACACCCATCATCTATAAAATGTTGAAAGATCATCCCCTCTCAAAGAAGCATGTGTGGAGCTCCACCTTGAAGTTCCCTTGGGACATAAATCCCTAGGCATGATGACTCGTCCACTAGTTGTCTGCCATGACATATAGATAGCTGATCTAGGGATGATAATGAGACAGATTTAGAATGGGGATCCTATCTTTATATCTGAACTTGATAAGTAAAATCATTCGTAAACCCACCTAATCCTTAGTTTTTCCTTCTTGGAGATTCCTCAACCTAATCCCCATAAGGATCAAATTCTCATACTTGATCTATTCTCCATTTCTAATTCAATCACTGACTTTGAAACTCAACCATATACCTAAAATCTGTCCCAATCCCTGATACCTAATCCTATTTTTTTATAACATACTTTCAATTTAGATTCCGTATAAAAAAAATTATATATAATACAATAAAATAAATATTATATAAAAAATTATTTTTGGTAGGTTTGATGATGGAGACTCCAAACTTTTCTCCTCTCCGCCCTTAAAAAAAATCACCGAACCTTAACTGATTCCTAAAATTTCTTCCCAAACCTAATCATGGAATCTCTAATTAGGCCCCAAATTCACGGGATGGATTGTTATCCTTACGCAGGTCACCTATGGGCAATACACCAACTCAAAGATGCAATCAAAGTCTCGGATCTAACTATTGAGATAAATCGAATATTCTTGACATACGTTGGAGGGTGATGACCACCCACCTTGTGAAGCTAATCCTCATTGCATACGGCTTCATGTGGTGAATACACAAACTTAGGTTGTCACTATATGAAACTATTCTTATATAAAAAGTAAATATGTTACATAATGAGTGATATGCATACATTTTAAGGATATAATTCATAGAAAGTGAAAATATCTACTATACGTCTATTTAAAGTAAAACTTACTTATCTATAGAAAGAAAGAGTACATATATTATTGTAGAACAATGCTAGTAGAGTTTAATTAAACATGATTCAACTTAATAACATATATTTTATTTAGTTCATTGAAAATTTTGTATACAACATATTTTAATTATTATATTTCCTTTCTCAACCCTCCCTCCCCAACCCTGCTCTGCCTTTCTTATCCTTATACGCAATAAATTCATCTGTTAAGTTTTATTTTTCCTAAAATTTTCACATAATCTTGGTCTTGGTAGTAGCCATTTATTCTGCAGGCTACAAATAACTCAATATACAAGTTCTTTGTCTACCTATGTAGCCATGACCTATAGATATATGAAAATTTGACTATTAGGCATGAAATAAACTAATGTGAATAATACTCAATTCTTTTGAGCATCATAATTTGTGGAATTAATAATGATATTGTAAATTTCTCACACCACCAAAAAAAATTAATAAACTTTTCATATAAGTCAAACACTTTCAACCCAATTCATAGGTAATTTTTTCCCCTATGCAACAATAATGAATAGTTATGAGATGTACAACTTAATGCTGAAATTTCCTCATCTTTGATTGTTAAATCCTCAAAATGTGATACTCAACACTATATAGCAATGGAAAGTAATAGAAATGCAATCAAGGAATTCTAAGATTAATAATAGAAAACAATGATTGAGTAAATAATATAATTGAATAAAGGTTTGATAGAGAATTGGGGATGAATCTGGTATTTTATTTCATGATGGTTTTTCTAACATTTTTTTTAATGATATTTATAGGTACTTACCTCTATAACTACTACTAATATAATGGAATTACTAGAATTAAAATATGTTATTACTGGCTTGACAACTTCAACAACTCTAGTGATGTGTGTGATTTTCTATTTTAAGTTGTTTTTTACTTTTTTTAACTCGTTCAAATTTTTTCACGCTTCTAAAAATATCCTAAGATTAGATATGAATCCCATATATTTTTAATTTTGTCTGCTTGTGATACCCTATCATGGGTGATTAGTCTCGTAATCCTTTCTCTGACCTTAAATGTTGTGTGGACCCTTATTCCTACCTCTCAAACCCTCAACCTTTCTACCCTCCCAACCCCAAATTTTTTATTATTTTTTAGAATTATTTGATTATTTATTCCATATTTAACCATTTATTTAAAAATTTGCTTAACCTATTTTTTTTAAATTACTATTGACTTACTCGGATTTGAAGGCTTTGAAATTTTGATCTCCTCACACTCCATGATTAGATTCCACATGGTCATTAATTTGTCAACCAAAAATCTAACCATAGTTAACTTCATCACCATCTACCAACTCTCTCACACTCTCTCACCCATATTAATCACTCACAATACTCCTCTTAGTTGCAAGCAACCCCTTCTATCTAACATCTCCCCATCTCTATTTCCTGCCTTGATTGATAGCCATAAAAAAGGTGATTGCCCGTAGTTCTTAGCGAATTCTCTACTTTCCAACTTTACTTTCTATTTTCTTCTCTCATTGTGTTATCTTATTCTTGAGTATTATGTTCCTATTTTTTTCTTTTAACCGACCCCCTCTTCCTTTTTTCTTCATTATTATTTTATCTTCTTACTTCTAATATTTTGAGTTTAGCTCTTTAAGGATTGCTGTTAAGTAAAAAAGAGTTAAGATTATAGATTGGTGAAGGTTTTTCCAAGTTTGGCCCCAAGCCCATTTTTAAAATCCTATGGTCTTTCTCACCTCTTTTAAAATTTTCTTCCTCATTTAACCCTTGTCATTCTTTTTCTTTAATTTCTATTTTTATTAATTTATTTCATCTAAGGGTGGAAGGAGCTTAGGAGTATTTTGTTCATAAAAATCATAGTAGCATGGGTAAGGAATATATATATATATATATATATATATATATATATATATATATAGAGAGAGAGAGAGAGAGAGAGAGAGAGAGAGAGATTAGTGATCATTTTTGTTTATGTGTTGATTTATATGATTTTCATACTTTATATTAGAAAGCATATGTAGGTTTTATTTTTATATATATGCATGCATGTATTTCTAGTTAAAATGCATGATTTTATGAGAAGTTGTAATATTTTGTGTCTTGGTAGGCTTTGCCATAAAACCCTGACCTTGATAGTATATTATGTTATATTTTTAAGTCTTGGGTTAAGTAGATGAAAATTTTGTGCAAGTATGGTGATTGGCGTAATATGTTGAAATCTCAAAAATTGGTGGTTTTAACCTATGGGGATGTCTCAACCATGTGATCTTTATGGTTTTGTGGATTGTTTTAATCTATGCAAATTATATTTTTAGGGCGACAATAATGTAAATATGGTTGTGTGTAAAATTAGTAAGATTTGGTGACTTGTAGAATTGGGTGAATTTCGGGGGGGTGTCTTGACACTGAAGGTAAAATGGTCTTTTCATAATCTTTAAAAAAAATATTACATTGTGTTCTTTGAGTTTTTAACAATAAATTTGATATAAACTATGTTAAGTTTTAGAAAGGATGACTTAAGTTGTAAAAATAATAAAATTGGATATGTTTAGGTAAACTAAGGGTATTTTGGTCTCTTTAAGCTAAATCTAGAATTTTTTATGTTGTGTAAATATTATATGGAATAAAATATGAAAATGAGGATTAGTGAATTATCTTGATAATTTAAGAATATGCATAAGGTATGATTTTATATAAAAAATATGATTTAACTTGTGAATAATTACCAAAAGGGTAGCATTGGTATTTTATATGTGAAAATTTGGAATTAAGCTATAATCTTTAGATACGATGTTTTTAATAATATTCTATATTAGTGTGTTAAAATTTAGTGAGATGGAAAACCTTATTGTTAAAGTTGTAGTGTACTTGTGAAATTAGGATTTTTAAGGGTATTATAGTATTTTATCTTGTGAAATATTTCTTTATGTATTTGATAATTTTTCTTATATATTATCTTTACTCCATGTAGCATGTTTAATGTGTTGTTAGTGATACACTCTAATTATTGGATGTTATCAAGTATTGGAATAAATTCATGATAATCGAGGTCGTGAGAAGTAGTTTATAACATAATAAGCCAATGATAAAAAAAATGAAAATAAAAAGTGGAAGTAAAATGTCCTGAGTAATTCAAGTAATGAATTTGTTATGTGTTAAGTATTAGTTAAGGTACTAATAATCCATTAATATTTAAAGTGGAAGAACACATGAGTCAAGACTAGATACTTTGAAATTATTGAAATTAATTATCTGGTCCTAATAGAACTAGAAGACCTCCGCCTATTATATCTGATCAATCCATTAGCTTATAGGAGGTATACATACTTAAAAATTAGAGGTTCACTGGTGGTTCAAACATATTTTATCCCTGATGTAAGAGTAGTAGTGAGGTTAACTACATTTTTCCATCTACAGGGAATGGGAAGAATATTGTTACTACTAGTTCCTTAACCTCAATGTTTCATTGATTACCTAACTATGAGTATTTAATAAGACTACATTTTAAGCAGTTCCTAATCATGAGTAGTGTGCATGTGGAATTTCTTTCGGGTGAACTTTTGTGTTGCATGTATTACCCTAGCAATATATATTTGTTATATTACTCAATACGCATGTATTAATCATTATATTCATGGATATTGATCATTTCCAGAAGTAGATGACCCTATTATTAATGTACAAGTTGTTGATGACAATCTTGGAGACTTTGTTTACGTTGATGCTCTGTTTGTGGAAGAGTAACTATTTGTGGGGCAATGGTCTTAGAATATAGGTTTTCTAGTATTTAGAGTTTTTGCCTGGATATCTTATAGACTCTTATTTCCATGGATTTCTCTCTTGTTTTATTTCAATCAACAATATATTTGGAGTTTATATTCAAACCTTTATGTCAATTTTATAAAATTCTTTTTGTTCTATCTTTATCTTATCTAAATTGTTGTAACATTTTACCTTGTACTTAGTACAATAATAGTATAATAAACTAGACTCATATTAGGTATGTGGGTAATGCCCATTTATCTTGTGTTAAGTTTTTGTAAAAATTATTTTTAAAAAAATCAGTAGTAAATTTTGTGGTGAAATTCCATTCTTTCTAAATAGTAATATTGTTAATTTTTTTTTTACGTGACTAAACAATTTTAGTTGTTTTTAAACCACTGAAAATCAAACTAATTCCAAAACCAAATATTTTTACATATTTGTTTTATAAAATTATTCTATATCCATCTAATGCAAGTTGAATACTCCATTATTCATTTTGTACATTAACAAAAAAAAAATACTTCCGTGGATTTTCTATTTTGTTAGCCATACCTTCGAGTCTTGTTTTGGATTTTCTTCAATCCTTTCACTCTTTAGTACCTTAATTTTTCCTTAATTATATCATTAATTTCTACTAGTGTTTTATTATTGTTTTTTAGGTGATTTTTCAGAGGTTTTGGATGAGGCGGGATAAGATATATATTGAGAGATCGGTGTCTTTTTCTGTAAGGATACTAGTCGTAGTTAGGGTTTTATGCTAAATATTTAATATGATTTCATGTATTACTATGTTTTTGTATTATGTTGTTAATTTTATATTAATTAATATTATGATGCTGTAATATGATGTTCTATGGTGAAAAGTGAGTAACTTGAGAGGCATGTGATATTGTTATGATATCTTCTATGTTGAAAACCCTAAGAGACTGAGCTTGATATATGGTATTGTATTGTAGATTTAAATAGTATGATGAGTAAGAAATGAGTAATTGAGATGTATGGTGAAAATAGAGGATTTGTAAATGATGACACCGAATATATAAGATTTTTGTAAAATATGACATTTGGATATCATTAAGGGTATTTTGGTCAATATGGGTTTAATATGAAAATTTTGATATTTTATGGTGTTTTTTTATTTAAATTATTTTAAGAATATCATGTAAAATTTTTGGAGTATATAAAATTATAGGTTCCCTAGGATGATAAAATGGCGTAATTTGGGGGAATAGCAACCTTAAAATGGAAAAATTATTATCCTATATGCAAAACATTATAGTTGGATCATGATTTGTTTATATGTAGTTAATAACAGTATTTTATGAATATATAGTAATTTTATAATCATATGAGTCTTATGTAACAAGTAATGACGTACTTGTGAAATTAAAGTTTTGTAAGCCTCATAAGTAGTAATTTTTGATATAGGGTTATTATTATATGTATAATATAGTAGAGTTAGGCCTTTATTTTTGGGTAGGTTGATGATGATGATGATGATGATGATGATGATGATGATAATAATAATAATAATAATAATAATAATAATAATAATAATAATAATAATAATAATAATAATAATAATAATAATTGAGGAAGAAATAATAAATTTGGTAGATAAAATAGCAATAGGGAAGAAGTTACACTTAAAATATGAAATTAGGGTTTCTTAGGAGGTTAATGAACCTCAATCCTTGAGAACGACCTTGATACCTATGTGGCTATGTTATAATTGCTTCAATTATTTTTTTTATCTATAAAACCAACCACAAAGAAGACATTAATAATTTAAATTCAAAGATCACATAAGTCAGACCAGGTATTTTTATGGATTCGTTCCACCAGACGATAATAGTAGTTGAGGTGAGTTTTTTCCTTAGAGTTGCATCATTTTATTCCACTAGATTAAGAATAGTGGGGGAATAAAGTCAAAATAAATGAAAATATAACTTGAGATAATTTAAATAATTGATAAGACATTAATTACTCAAAGTGAAAGATTAAATGAGCTAGGACCAAGGTATTATCTCCGTTGCACTGGACGATAAAAGTGGTTCAACTGTGTTCTTTTTTAAGAAGTGTTTTAGACTGTTCTACTAGTTTAAGAATAGTGATTAAGAACATGTTTTCCTAAATTATATTAGATTCATTCCACCAGATAATAATAACGACTTGGGTGTATTTTACCTCACGTGATTTATAGAGAAGTTGATGTTTATGTTGTGTATAGCAGCTAGCAAGTCAACTGTGGTATAATTGTTTGAATAGGAGCTTCACTTCAGCATCCAAAGGATGATGGGTGATGTGGATTTTTAGAACTTGTCCACGTTGTATGAGTGGGCTTGTGCCACCACTACGATAATATAAGAGTAGGCTTCCATTAAGGGGAAGAGGAAGCTGGAGACACAAGGTTCTAGAGATAGGATTCGGTCTTGGGGAGGTAGACCTTTAAAGTTCCAAGTGTAGGGTTAAATCCAGTAATAGGTTGATGTTACCTTATAGGGATAGATTGTACTATACTAGGCTCTAATCGGATGTGGCCTTAGAGATAGACATGGTAGACTTCCTAGTTGATATGGTAGAGTTGGAACTATAAGACTTTGACATTATTATAGGGATGACATATTGGAGAGATATCGAGTGGTGATAGACTACGCATAGAAGCGAGTAGTGTTTCAGGAACCTCAGGGTGTTAGGGTCTCTTCTAGGAGATACAAGCCTAGGCCTAAAACAAAGTTTGTATCTAGTCATATGTCGTATTCTTTGGTGTAGAGGAGTTAATCCATGTATTTGTGCAGAGTTCTACAGCTGAACAAGGATGTATCAATATTGGGGGATATTCCAGTCACTCTGGAGTTTCCTAATGTATTCCTTAAGAAATTACTAGGTATGTTGCTAGTACGTATGTGAGATAGACTTCACCATTAAGTTAGTAATGGAGGTGGATCTAATTTTGAAGGCACCATATCGGCTGGCACTAGTAGAATAGCAAGATTTAAAGGCTCGATTGGAGGATTTATTGGCTCGTGGGTATATTCGTTGGAGTGTGTCTCCATGGAAAGCACTAATTTTATGGGCGAAGAAGCGAGATGAGAGACTTCGTCAATGTATATATTATCAAGGTCTGAACCAATTGAGGGTAAAGAGCTATTATGCGCTTTTGAAGATCAATAACTTGTTCGATTAGCTTTAGGGTGCCTCAATCTTCTCAAATGTCAACTTAAGGTTGGGCTATCATCAGCTGTGCATCGTCGAGGTAGCCATCATGAATGCGGCCTTTAGGAAATGGTATGAGAACTATGAGCTCAAGGTGATGCTTTTTGGGCTCACCAATGCACCTACCACATTTATACAGTTGATGATAAAAAAGTGGTTGTTCCTCAATCAGTTTGTGGTTTCATTCATCGATGATATTTTGGTGTACTCTTGGAGTGGATAGGAGCATAAGTTGCATCTTCATATGATTTTTTTTTACTCCTTAGAGAGAATAAGTTGTGTGTCAAACTCTTTAAGTGTGAGTTTTGGCTTCAAGAGGTTGAATTTTTGAGTCACGAGGTGTCATTAGGAGGAGTAATTATGGAGCCAACAAAATTTTTGTTAGTGATTGAGTGGAAGGCACATACTAGCATCTCCTAGATTTGTAGTTTTTTGGGTTTGTTTGGGTACTACTTTGATAAGGAATTCTTAAAGATATCCCATCATTTGACGAACCTTCTAAAGAAGAGGACCAAATTTCAGTGGTATGATACATATGAGGGAGCATTTTAAGAGTTGAAACAGCGTTTGACTACAACACTGGTTTTGTATCTAGCATCGAGATGAGATGGGTTTGAGGTCTATATTGATGTGTTGAAGCATGGACGGGGTTATATATTGATGTAGTAGCATAGTAAGGCAGTGCCTTACGCTTCTTGTCAATTAAAGCAATATGAGCATAACTACCCAACACATAACTTGGAGTTGGCAGTAGTAGTTTTTACAATGAAGATATGGAGGCATTATGTGTATGGGACTCAATACAGATTATTCACCAACCATAAGAGACTCAAATATAAATTCACTCAGAAGGAGTTAAATATGAGACAAAGGAGATGGATAGAGTTGGTGAAAGATAACAATATCGAGTTTATCTTCCAAGAGGGTAAAGCCAAAGTTATTGTAGATGTATTGAGTAGGAAGATGTCATGCTCCTTGAATGTTTTTGTGGTGCCTAATTAGTTGATAGAGGATCTTTGTGAGATATGGGTTGAGTTGATCTAGCATGGTGATTTTGGAGATCTGGATGAGTGCTTTGACAATTAAACTGATAGTTTTGTATGAGATCCAAGCGGGATAGCCTAGGGATGTTAAGCTCGAGAAGATTTGACATAAGATATAGGATTTGAGCTAAGAGTTTTTGTATTCATGAGGATGGTAACATTCACTACAAGGGTCGTTGGTGTGTACCTCAGAGTTGTGTTGACCTGAAGTGCCAACTTTTAGAGAAGGGCTTCTATACTCCATATTCCATCTACCCAATAGAGGATAAGTTGTATAAAGACCTTAAAAAGATCCACCATAGACCTTGCATGAAGCAAGAGATAGTGGAGTTTGTGTCAAGGTGTCTCATATATAAGAAGGTCAAGATTGAGTACCTAATGTATGTAGGGTTAATCCAGGGTCTCCATTTCAATGGACTTTGTGAGTAGGATACCAAGGACTCGCAACAGGTGTGATACAGTCTGGGTTATCATAAACAAGTTGACTAAGTTAATAGTATTTGTACTAATGAAGTCAACTTGGAGTATGTATCAATTGGTCAATGCATATATGAGATTTATGGTGGATAGGGATGGTAAACCTACTGACATATTCTCATATCGGGATTTAAGATTTCTTTTTCCTTTTTAGGGGAATTTCTAGGAGATTATGGGTACAAGATTAAAAATGAGTACAGCTTTCTACCTAGCTACTGATAGGCAGATTAAGAAAATTATTCAGACAATTGAAGATATACCAAGGGCTTGTGTTCTATACTTCTAGGGTAGTTGGTAGGATCGTCTAAATTTGGTTGAGTTCTCATTCTACAATAAGTATCACATTAACATAAGGATAGAACCCTTTGAGGCAATATATGGATGCAAGTGTTGGATAGCCTTGTGTCAGAGCGACTTAAGTGAGATCGTTACACTTTGACTAGAGATAATTGAGCCATTATGAAGAGGAGGCGACTTAGTAGGCTTAGTTGATCTAAGATAGGATGATAGAAAATTAGAGTCTCCAGAAGAGCTAAGCATATTAGAGGATCCATAGTGATGGATTTGAGCTAGGAGAAAAAGCTCTATTAAGGGTGTCACCCATTAAGGGGGGATTTTGGTAGAAAGGGTAAGCTAGGCACGAGATATATTGGCCCTTATAAGATTCTTAATAGGGTTGGAGAGGCTACATACCGCCTAGCACTTCCACCAAAGTTATCCTGAGTTCTTAATATTTTCTATATCTCTTAGTTAAGATAGTATATCGTAGATCCACCCCACTTGATCAAACCCAATGAGATCAAGATTGCCAATTCTTTGTCCTATGAAGAGATACCTTTTTTTATTCTTGACACCAAGGTGCATTGAACCCATATGAGCTCATTTCCACTCATAAAGATACTTTGGAGCCATTATGGAGAAGAGGAGGCGGCCTAGGAGGTAGACAAGGGTGTGTGCAATTCACATACCATGATTTTTAGTACACGTGTGCTAGGTTTTGAGGTTTCCTCTCTTTTAAAGGGGGTAGTTTTAGCTAGTATTATGTCAACTCTAGTATTGTTAACAGCCAAGATCACCTTCCCTTACATTCTCTTTCGCTTCTTCCCCAACATTAACTTCTTGAATTCGAGGATGAAGTCTCTTTTAAGGGGGTAGTGATGTCATACCTTAAATTTTAGCTAAGCCTAATCACAAGTAATTAATATCTTAACCTATTTCTAATCTCAGCAAATTAATATTTCCACCTTACCCTAACTCCCTTATTCTAATTCTTAACCCGAATGTCTATTTTAGTTTTTTTTTTAACTAAACCTAACCCCGAATGGTTGATTATTAAATTATCTTAATATCCTAACCTAAATTATATTAACCCAATTCAAACCAAACCTAATTACTTTCCCCTTTAACATTTTTCTTCCCCACCTAATAAATCTCCTTATCGTTTTCTTCTTCACTTATTCCTTCGCAAAACGTTATCCTCGGAAAATGCCTCTACCGTTCTATGTTGCCATCACCTACATCCTACTCCGTCAACACACCAGCTCCCACCTATTACGCTTATAGATTGGCCTTAACATTTCTACTCAATCATGCCTAACTCCTATCTCCCTCCATGTGTACATGTATATATGTATATATGTAGCACATTAAATTCCCTCAACCAACCTCCTTCCTCCCTCTCTTTTCTATAAAAATTAGCACCATTGAATGAAGCCTTCTTTCCTTCCATTCCTTTTTCTCGTTGTCGCTAAACAAACAACCAAAAATATCATCGGTAGCCCTTACCATTCCTTCCCCATTTGCACCAGCCAAGACCACTGTTCTGACCCATTTAACATCAGCAAAAACCATCGAAAACACACCTCAACCATCGACCATAACCGCCAAATCCCTCCTTGTTTCATTTGACCAAATTCACTGAAACCCACTGTTTTCTTTCTCTCTTGTGCACCGGTAACCACTACCATTCCTTCACCCCATCCACCGGCCACTTCCACCATATCCTTACTCCCTCCATCAGCAAACCTGCCAAATCACACCCCCTCCATTCATCCAAAACCAATGCAACCCACTCCTACCCTTCGGCCACTGCCACCGAAAGACACCAGCCCCTAGGAACACTTCCACCATTACATCTCCCCCACATTCGGCCTCCTTTGCCATTCTTCTGCCACTAGCAATGGCAGTTGGTGTCATTACCACCACTTTGGCTTCAGCAATTGTTTCCTCCCTCTTTTGTTGCGTAAATTTTATTGACCACACCTTCGAGCTTTGTTTTGATTTTTTTCCAATCCTTTCATTATTTATTACCACAAATTTTTCTTAATTATATCATTAAGTTCTAATGTTGTTGTATTATTTTTTATTAGGTAATTTTCCAAAAGTTATAGAGGAGATAGGATAGGATACATGCTTAAACATCAATGCCTTTTTCTATAATGATACTAGTCGTAGTTAAGGTTTTGTGCTGAATGTTTAATATGATTTCATGTATTAGTATGTTGTTAATTTCATATTAATCAGTATTATGATGTAGTAATATGATCTTATATGATGGAGAATAAGTAGAGAGTCATGTGATATCTTCTATGTTGAAAACCTTAAGGGATTGAGCATGATATATGGTATTATATTGTGGTTGAAATAGTATGTTGAGTAAGAAATGAGTAATTAAGACATATGGTGAAAATGGAGGATTTAGAAATAATGAATACTGAATATATAAGATTTTCATGAAATAAGAATATTTGATTATCCCAAAGGGTATTTTGGTTGATATGGTTTTAATATAAGAATTTTGGTATTTTAATGTGTTATTTGATTTAAAATATTCTAATAGTATCATGTTAAATGTTTAGAGTAAATAAAAATGGCATAGGTTTCATAGGATGAGAAAATGGCATAATTTAGGGAATAACAACCTTAAAATAATGATGTTATTATTGCATATGCGAAGCATTAGAATTGTACCACAATTTTTTGATATGTTATTAATAAAAGAATTTTAGGAATGTATACTTAATTTTATAATCACAAGAGTATTATGGGAAAAGTTATAATGTACTTGTGAAATTAAAATTTTGTAAGCCTCATAAATAGTAACTCTTGAGATAGGGTTATTATTGCATGTGTAATATATTAGATTTAGGATATTATTTTTAGGTATGTTGATAATAATAATATTTTAGGATGAAATAATATATCTAGTGGATGAAATAGCAATAGGGAAGAAGTTATGTCTACAATGTGAAATGAGAGTTTCTTAAGAAGTATATAAACCTAATTCCTTGAGAACGGCCTTGATATCTATGTGGTTGTACTTTACTTGTTTCAATTATGTTATATACCTATCAAACCAATAACAAATAATAAATTAATAACGTAAAGTGAAATATTATATTAGTAAAGCTGAGGTATTTTAAGGGTCCATTTCACCGAATGATAATAGTAGCTCGTACATATTTTTCTCTAAGAGGTGTATCTATCTGTTCCACCGAATTAAGAACAGTGGGGTCATAAACTCAAAGTTAATGATAATATGAATTGAGATAATTTAACTTATGGATAAGACATTAATTACTTAAAGTGAAAGATTATAAGAGTCATGATCGAGATGTTGTATTTATTCCATGGACTATGATAGTGCCTCAGATGTATTCTTCCATAAGAGGTGTTTTACACCTTTCCACCAGTTTAAGAATAGTGGTCAGGAGCATGTTACCCTGGTTTATATTGGGTTTGTTCTACTAGACGATTAGAGTGGTTCAAGTGTGTTTTTACCTAAGAGGTTTTGCAAACCATTCTACCCATTCAAAAATAGTTATCATGAGCCTGTTTCTTTGGTTTATGTTGGGTCCATTCCACCAGATGATAATAGTGGATCGTGTGTATTGCTCCTAAGAGGTGTTTTAGTACAATCCATTAAATTGAAAATAGTGTGATCCCTAAACTCAATGTAAATAAAAGAATAAAATATATTATATCTATTAATGAGATATGGACTTTAACACCTTAAAATTTTGTAACGATTATTCAAAATTAACCCTTGAACCTTGGCCTACTTATTTTACCTATAACCTTTATGTCGTAACCCAAATGACTTTCCCAAACATTTTTCCCTAAATATCTTACTTTTTTCCTCCCTATTAAACTCATCCTAAATCAAATTATTTTTTCTACCTCATATCCTAACCTAACCAAATTAAACCTAAAATTAAAATAAAATATACCTATTCTATCCTACCATTTTACCACCCCTCTTCTCCTCCTCCTCCTCCTCCTTCTCCTCCTCCTTCTTAGGATCTCCCTAGGTAGCGATAATTGTTACCGTTGCTACTCCCCCCACTTCAGCGCCTTCTACCATAGCTTACCACTACTCCCTTCCTACACCACCCACCTAGTAGCCATCATTCCAACCAGCCAACCCTCCCTAGCAATTTCAAGCACCATAACAGCCCCCTCACCACCCTTCTTCCACAACACCCACTAGCTACCACCAAGCCTTCCTCTATTTCTTCTTCTTCTCCTTTGTGACCTTTTCTACCATTTCCACCCTCCTACCTTCCGACCAGCACCAACCACCACTTGTCTCCACCACCCAAGCCAACCACCTCACCAACCTTTTCCCCATTCATGCGCATGGCTTAAACTGTGCATTGAGCGTGAGTTATGTTTCGTTTTAAAAAATGTTTGGTAACATTATTTATATTTAAGGGTATTTTGATAATTATGGAAAAATAAATATTTAATTATTATAATAATAATTATTTTTTATTAAATATTAATTTGGTATTTTTATATTATTTTTAGGTACGAAAGTTAATTAGTGGAATCTCATAGTATTTACTATTTTTATATTTTTGTTAGAATTCTAGTAACCGTTATACTCTACTAAAATATTAGACGTCCCATGATAGCACATTAGGGTCTTTGTGTTGAGATACGTTAAGCATGATTTGTTAAATTATAATGATATGTTATCTGTTATATCCTAAAAATCTATAAAAAGAGCATGTTATCATACATAAATTATTTCAAGGATAACAGTATGGTGAAAATGACCTTTCATGATTATGTGTGACATGTACATGAAAAATAATAGGATAAGTATGCTTAAGTTTATGTATAGAATAATAATCATGGATGTGTATCCTAAGGAAAAATTTAGTCATTTTATGCATATTATAATTTTTACCATGACAAGCACGCTTAATTTGTATCATATGTTGCTAAGCACGAGATTATATGACCTTAGATGCATTAGATACATATTCTAGGATTTTAAGTGTAAAACCTTCAATAAGGACAAATTGTTCATTTGGCTTATATAATAATTTATCTGAGTGATAAATCGATTTAATTGTTATGTTTCAATCTTTTCATGGCAACTGAATAAATAAAATGGATTTAGTAATTGAAGAGGATATTAATGTGGTAATTTTGACATCAAGGATATTTTGGTTATTTTTAGTCTAATGTGCTCCAAAGTGAATAATTTGGTCTAGGATGACCTTAGTATATTTTTATAATTGACCTTGGTAATGATCTTGATTATGATTGTCTTAGAATAATTAGAAGAGACTAAAATGGTTAAAGTATGGAAATTAGATCTATGTGATTGTATGAGATGTTGTGGTCACCTTAATAAAATACTAGTACTTAAATTGAAAGACCTCGAGATCGAGAATGGTAGCTCTTTAAGAGTCATTACCCTAAAGATGTGGTTTAGTCCATGGTTGATTCTGGATTTATATTAGTGTGTCTTAGTACCCCAATCAGGCCCTATATCTTACTCTGTTATTTTCTATGGATTGATAGAGGTATGCATACTTATGGTTTAGGTATCCTTGTCGGTAGGGTATTGTGTTACCTTCGTATACTAATGTGACCAAAGTACCTTTATGTCCTTAAGTTGATAGTCAGTAGAATATTATACTGTCTTTGTGTGTTAGTATGACTAGAGTACCTTAGTATCTCTAGGTTGATTAGTCTCTCCTTGAGTAAATAAAAATAGAAATAATTGTTGGATTATTGGATTGGTCAGTAATAGCCTTTGTGCCTACCTATTATTCGATAGTAGTCTTTGTGTTTACCTATGGTTCAATAGTTATCTTCTTGCCAAATTGTGTATCAATAATAGGCTTTGTATCAACCTTTGGTTGCCTACCTGTGGTTCAATAGTAACCTTTGAGTATACCTGTGGTTTGGTGTTAGCCTTTGTGCCTACTTGTGGTTCGTTGTTAGCCTTTATATCTACCTATAGTTTAGTAGTAGCCTTTGAGCCTACTAGCATTCAATAGTAGTATGCGTGCCTACTATGTTTTGGTATCTACCTTCGTGCCTACCTGTGATGTAATGAGTTGTTATTGATCTATACTTGTAATCCTACTTGCGTTATGAGATTTATTAGGATTGATAATGAGATATGTGGCATGTAGTTATTGTCTTGGCCTTAATGATTGATTTTAATCATACTACAAAGAGTATCTCTTGGATGCTCCACTGATAAGCTTTAGTTGATTTGAGATGAACGAGTATGAATAGTATGTGGTATAGGAATGGTCCTTGTATTTTCATTGATGCATGTACAATTTTTATGTTTTATAACATGTATTATTGTAATGCCTTGCATGTATTCTATGCTGGTTTTTTTATTTTAGTTTAGTATAAAGGGTTATTTAATACCATCATATTAAAAGGTTCCTTTTGTAGGGATCTACTCATTAAATAGGCAATGGTCTTTGTAGGTGAGCTTTTGAGTTCAATTGAAAGTTGGTAGTTCGTTTTAAGAGTTTGGAGCTATTTGATGTCTTCTAGTATATTAATTTCAGTTGTATTTGTATGTTTGTGCCTTTCTATATTCTCTCTCTCAATTTTGTAAGTCTCTGATGTTGTTTTTATATAACACAATACTTATATTTTGTCTCCTCTATTCTATTTCTTATAATCATATATTAAATATAAATGGAGTAATTATTTTAGCCTCGACAGTTGGTATGAGAATGGTAAATGTAACTAGACTTGTACCAAGTGTGGCAATAACACCCTTCGTTTTTATGTTTTAGCATAATTTTGTAAACAAATTTTTTTGGTTCTTAAAAACCGGATCGTTACCAGACCAATAATTATCTTGCATTTTTTTTATGTATCTCGCATGTATGCTTATTTTTAGTTGTGAATAGGGATGGTAATTTTTTCCATGGTTTGGGGCCTAATCAAAAATTCTTCGTTCAAGTTTGGGTTTAGGAAGAAAATTCAGGGATCGGGTTCAGGTTCAGGAATTCTTAACAAGAATTTTTTAGGAGATGAGGCGAGGTCAAGTTTGGGGTCCCCATCTCCGAACCCGCCTCAAATAATTCTTTTATATAATTATATATATATATAATTTGTTATAGAATATAAATTAAAAGTATAATATAAAAAAAAGGCGAAGATCGAGGATGGGATCAAGGATAGAGTATAAAGTCGAGTTTTGGGGATCGGGTCGGGTTTCAAGGTCAAGGAATAAAAAGGAGATGAAAAATAGATCGAGGATTGAGTCGGGTATGGGGATTTGATCCCTACGGGGATTGGGTCAGGAAACTCCCTATAAAAAAAATTTGGGATCAAGTTAAGTTCAGGAATTATTTTTCTTACCAGGTTCGGAGGCGGGGATGGAGTCCCCGTCCCCGACCCACCCCTTTACCATCCATAGTTGTGAATACATGTGATTGTCTATATACCTTACTTGATTGTATTATTACCTTACTTCGTAAATGGTGTATTGATCATCCTTTTTAAGGGTGTTACTCATTTCTACGAGCAAATGACCTAGATGTCTATGTGCAGGTTGATGAGGACACGGTGGATGATTTTGCAGCCTATGATGCTTTATATAGGGTGGAGTGACTTTTGTATTGAATTTTTAGACATAGAGTCATGTTATTCGGGTAATAGTTTTACTTAGATAATAGTTTGGACTCTTAGATCTATAGTATCCCTTTTAATAGTATTTTAGATATTGTAATTGCACTTAATTTCCGGTCTATATTTGTATTTATGAAGCTTATCTCGTTTTCTATTTATCATGGTTTATATTCTAATTATTTTTCCTTGTTATTAAAGTAAGGTCGGTTTGGAAAGCAACACTTACTACAATTACAACGGTAACACCCAGCTATTTTGGATATTATGCTTTCTGTTGTAAATGAAATTTTTCGGTAGTAATGTTGGGGTGTGATACTTGTTTTCTTTTTCTTTTTTCAACAATAGAAGACCCCTTTCTTGACCATCTCATTCATATTACACCATGCATTCAAACCCCAACTTTCTTTCTCTCTTCTTCTTTTTTTCCTACTGTTGTGTTGTATATGTTGCACCCCTTTGTGGCTCTTTTATGTAGCATATCTACCTTATCTTTTCATCACCAACAAACCCCCTACACTTCCCTCCACCCACTTCTTTAGTGTTTTTTGGTGGTTTGGGGGTTGTTTTCTCTCTACGTTCTCAATCTAAAAGGCTAGTTGTAGTTGATCATCATGCCCACTTCCAAAACCTCTTGTGGCTTCGTTTCTCCTACGTTTTCTCTTATTTTTGCTACATTAGATTCTTTACTATTCATACTTTAAAAACTTAGGTAAGTAATAATTAATCCAAATATTCATCATTATATATTTAGCATATTTTAAATCATTTAATACATTAAAATATCAAATATTTTATATTTAACCCATATTAAACAAAATACTCTTAAGGATGCCATAACGTAAATCTTTTCTTCAAAAACCCTATAATTCTGATATCCTAAATTTATTAGATCACCATACATCATAAACATACTCATTTTTCACTAAACATATATTATCAAACCCATAGTATAATACCATATATCACACTAATCATTTAGGGTTTACAGGATAAAACTAATCATAATAATATTATGTAAGCAAATACTTTCTTATCTTACTCACTTTCCATCACATGATACTATATTATCACATCATAACATTAATAACATGAAATTATCAATATAATCATAATAACATGATAATACACACACAATCATACATAACATTCACGAGAAATATCTAACTACTACTTGTGTCCTTACAAAAAAAATCTCCGATGAGAACTCAAGAAAATCCTAAAAATAAATAATAAAACATAATTATAACTTAATAATAAAACCAAGGAAAGGATAAGGAAGATTAGGGTAAAAAATGGAGCAAAAGAAAATCAAACTAAGACGTGCTACTATCAAATGAGTTGCGACAAAACTTGGTGCAACAAATGGGAGTGTAACAACAAGACTTGTCAAAACCAAGGAGGTGCAACTATAAGACCTACAATAGCCAAGGAGGAGCAATGGAAATCTTTGCTAAAACAAGGATAAGGTAGGTGAGGGGTGGATTGTTGCATGAGATTTTATTAGTTGATTTGTGGAATGAAAATGGCAGACAATGGCAAATAGCAATAGAAGGATACATAGAGATGAAAGGTAAAGAGAGGAGGATTCAAGGAAGGATTTGGGTGGGGCAATAAATGAAGTAATGAAAGATATTGGAGGGTATATGTACCCATTGATGTTCAAATGTGAGGAACGGGCAGAGACGTAGAGGCAAGGATGAGGCACGATTGGGTTAAAGGTTTTAGGGTAAAATCTTCAACAAAAAACATCCCTTGAGATGTAGAAGGTGGCGGTGGTGGTGGTGATGAATGTAGGATAGGTAGGTTTATAAGTGGAAGATAAGTAGAAGGAACTTGGTCAAGAAAGGAGAGAATCACTCTAGGAAAGGACGAGGATAAAGAAGAAAGCTAGAGGAGAAGAAAGGAAAAGGGAGGAAGAAAATAACTTTAGGTTAGAATTAGAATTAGGATGAAATATTATATTATAGAATTTGGATAAGATTAAAGTAGATATAATTTAGGGTTACGTTTAGGTTAAAATATTAATGGTCCAAAATAAATATTATGATTAGGTAAAGATATTATTTTTTTGGGGATTAAGATTAGATAAAATGTAGAGCATTATAGTTGCCTCCTTCTTTTGTCTTTTTGTATGATATTCATTCCTCAATACTTAACTATCATTACCCAACCTTTTCCTCCTTTCCCTGGTGGAATAGCACCCTACTTGTTGCATTTTTCTAGCCATAATTATCTACTGCTATAGCTACATATTTTTCTAGCTCTAACAACATCCTCATTTTCATTTCTTTGTGTGTATTGAGTGATTTTATTGTTTGGTGGTGGTGATTGCCTTCCACTTAGCTCCAGAATATTAGATCTAAAATACAATTAAGATTTTTGAGGATGAGGGTCGATGATCATTAGAAGAATCTTTATGCATGTTGGGATTGTTAACGATGAGTAAGAGAAATTCAATTAGGCCTTTTGAATTAATTTCAGTGTAGAGGGGAGTTTATTGCTTAACAAAAAGAAGATGATTAACATTGTAATGTCCATTTTTGTGTAGATGTGCAATAAAGTCCAGTTGAATAGGAGATTGAGGAGTCAGGGAAGAAGTTGTAGAATATAGCCATGCATATTTCCATCTCAGCCAGGACAAGAATGCTAAGGAATTGAAGATGGCCTAATCTTGACTCATTGAGCTAAGGATACTCCAACTGTCCCCTTCCTCCTTTCACTTTTGCATCACTTACCTTCATTTTCAAGCCTTATCTTAGATGTATGTTGGACTTAGGTCTCTTTTGAAATATTAGTATCCTGATTTGTTGGCCTTTCACTATTGTCTACATTATTCCCTTGTTTACCTTAGCTACCACCTTTATTACTCTCCTTCTAGCCTTTGTTTCTATTGGCCTCACCTTTATTAATCTTCTCCAACTTTCTTTTTTTTAACTTTCTCTTTCTTTAATCCTTACCCCCATTATTTCTCTAACCTTGTATACAACCTCTAGTTCCATTACTCCCCTTAACACTTCATTCTCTGAACTTTAAGGATGAAATCTCTATAAAAAGGGTAGTAATATAACAACTCATTTTTTATAACTCCGATTACTATATAATTAGAATCATTATTCCAATATGGATTTCCAAGCCACTCATACTAAATTTGAGCCTTCACTAGCTGTTTTATTCATTTCCAAAAAAAATATTTTTATGTGATCTCTCTGATCTTAGCAATTTCACTTTTTCACATTCATTATGAACATACAAATCATTCACAATATTATTCCCTAGCACATTATTTCATTTTTATGTTTTCCACATCATATATGTACCTCTCGTTAATTATTTGCTTGCTCGCAAATTTTTTTTATTCATTTGTTAAAATTCATCATTTATGTGATTTTTGTTCTAAGTTATTTCTTGCTTATTTTGACTTGTTAAAATAAATTAAACTTATAAAAACATTATAATCTTATATGTGTATCCCATTCATTTTAAAGGTTTTCTGCACCTTCTAAATTATTAAATAAAAAAATACCCATACTACCTTTCACACTTTCTTTGATGAGTTAGTTGTCTAGCGACTTGTTTTGTTCACTAGTTGGAGTTGTTTGCTGCAAGCGCATTATAAAACCCCAAAATTTTATCTAATATTAATCTCAATTAATTAATAGTTTAACCTAATCTAAATTCTAATTTTGGGTCATTTATATTTTGTTAACCTAACCCTAACCCCAGAAGATTGATAGATTAATTTTTAACCAAATTCTCTGATTTTTAAATTTAAACCTAATTCTAATCCTAACCCTAACCTCGACTCCAAAATTTATTTTTTCTCTTTTTTCTTTTCCTTCCCTTTTTTCCTTTTATTTTCCTTATTTCTTTTTTTTTATTTCTTCATTCCTTCGTTCTTTCCTAAATATCAACCCAACCGTCCCTTTTCTTTCCCCTTTGGATCAAGCATGACCCTTATCATCCATCCAAACCCATCGCTTTTCCTTTCACTTCCTAGCCATACACTACACCATAGCCTATTCCCCTTACACCACAACCTATATTAGCCCCTACACCAATAGTCGGCACTCGCCTGTCTAAGCCATGCCAAACCTAAGCCCTTTTACTATTTGACACACCCCCATCTTCAACCCACATCCTCACCTCACTTTATCCAATAAATGCCCCTTCTTCCTTTCCTTCTTTTTCTCCCTACCCAATGCATTATCACCCAACACCAAGTTGTTCACCAACACTTCCCAAGCCCTTGTTCCCTTCCATTCTTTCTTTCTTCTTCTTCTTTTACTTCTACCATTGCACAACCCCTATTGTACCTTGACCCCATCCATGACCATTTCCTTTGCATTGCACCCTCGATCCCAGCCACATCCGTTTTCTAGGTGTCCCATCAACCACCAAGCACCACCATCCTTCCCTAAAAATTAATGTCCTTCTCCCCATCAACCACCCTCGTTATCTCCCAACCACCACCAACCCAAACCACACCTTTTTTTCCTTCCCTAAGAAGTCCATTGGATTCATGAGGAGCATAGCTCGTGCACCCCTAGCACAATCATTCCCTATTTTGCATACCCCCTCCTTCATATGTGCACATATTTCCTAAGACATGTGACCCATGGTCTTCTTCTCACATAGTGTTGTACCCTCCACCTTAGCACCACTATGTACCACTCCTTACACAAGGTCTCCTACTCTTTTGGTTATCTCTATTTTCCTCCATTTCCCTTGCCTTAGTTTTCATTGTCTATTTTTTGCTAAGTTATAATCTTATTATATATTTTACTTTTAGGTAACCTTTTGGCAGAATTGGAGGGGGTCTTTGGTCACAAGTGCTTAGAGATCGCAAACACCTTCGGTAATGATACATCTCGTAACTAGGGCTTTCATGTGTAATGTGTATGTTTCTATGAAATATCATGTTTGATATTATTATATGGATAGTGTCATATTGATAATATTAGTGTATAATATTTTTTTTGGTATTATAAAAAGATGAGTAATACATGAAGTAATACATTATGAGTACCATTTAGCTAAGCTTGTGTTATAAGTAAAGAAAGTCAGCATGAATCATTTACCTAATTTGGGCTTTGTTTTTTACTCATATGTATATTTATACTTGTAGTTAAGTATTTTCATGAGGATATGGGTTTGAGGTAAAAATCATTCATATTATAACTCATAAGGTATTTTTAAAAATATGGGTATTTTGGCTATCTTAAGGGTAATTTGGTTAATATGAGATAAATATGAAACCTTTAGTATTTTATTATGCTAATTAGTCCAAAATATGTTAAATATGTTGCGTGGGATATTTGGAGTAATTATGAATGATATAATCCAATAAAATGATAAAATGGTTTAAATTAGGAATGGTAACCCAAGAGGTAAGTTCATTATCGCATATGTAAAATATTAGAAATAGACCTTGATTTTTGAATATTTTTTTGCCATTAGCATTTTAATAGTTTTTATGAAATTTTGTGGTCATATGAGTCTCATAGGAAAATTTATGCTTAATTTATAAAATTAGAATTTTATAAGAATACGTGAATGGTAATTCTAGAGGTGGTTGTTATCGTATGTGTAAGATGTTGGAGTTAGAATTTGATATTTGGATATGTTATCAATAATAATATTTATTTAAGGGTGTTAAACTTGGTTATAAAATGAGCACTAGGAAGAAGTTATGCTTAAGTTATAAAATTAGGGTTTCTTAAGGAAAATATGGCATTTTTTCTTGGGAAATGTATCAATATTCATGTGGTTGTGTTATATGTGTTTCAAATAATTATGCTAAAATGGATGTTGTTAATTGTATAAATTTATGTTTTTCTACATGATGATCTTGAGATACATCACAATGAACAAGGCACTAAGCACTTAAAGTGAAAGATCAAGTGAGTCAGGGCCAAGGTGTTATTTATTTATTCCATCAAACTATTATAGTGGCTTAGGAGTATTTTTTCTAATATATGATTAAATATATTCCACCGAATTATGAAGAGTGGGGTTACTGGTCTCAACGTAAACAAAAACATAATCTTGAGATAAATAATAATGAATAAAATATTAACCACTAAAAGTGAAAGATTATGTGATTTAAGACCAAGGTGTTTTGTCTATTCCACCAGTCCACCAAACGATAAAAGTGGCTCTAGAGCATTTTCCATGAGAAGTGCTTCAAACTATTATGCCAATTTAAGAATAGTGGTTAAAGGCATGTTACCCTAGCATATGTTAGGTTTGTTCTACCGGATAATGATAGTGGCTTAAGAGTGGTTTACCCTAAGAGATGCTTTAGTTCACTTCACCACATTAAAAATAGTAGGTTCCTTAAACTCAACATAAATGAAAATAAGGATTATGATTGTATCTAATAATGGTCTTTCGAAATCAATATTTTCTCACAGCATATTACTATGCACCCTTATTATTTCATATGGCCTTGTGTATTCTATGTAGTTTGGTTATGACTATATTGTCACCTTAATCTGTACACAATGTATTAACTGTCTTTTTCATGGACATTGCTCCTTCCCATGAGCACAGGGGCTTAGTTGAGTTTGTGTTGATCATTGAATACCCCTTGGATGACTTTGTTGTGTATAATTTTCTATTTGGGGGTGAGTGAACTATGTTATCTTTGGAAATTAGGACATAGATTCATGCTATCTAGATCTTAGCTTGACCCAAATACCTTTAGGGACTCTTTATACTATATCTCTTTTATGTATTTTAAATATTGTATTTCAATTTAACCTCCAAACTCTTATATATGCTTCATATTCTCTATTTTATCATGTTTCCAATGTTTAACCATTTTTCCTTGTATTAAATGTAAGGATGCCATTGTAAGTAAGATTTATATTAAGTACGATAGTAACATCCATTATTTTTTATATCAAGATTTATATTAAGTACGACAGTAACATCCATTATTTTTTATATGCTTTTGTTAAAATTAAAAAAAATAGTAGTAAATTTTAGGATGTTACACGCATCTCTCCCAAAGGTTGGTGGCAATTTGCTACAACTCCGAAGCTTGGCAGTCTCCTCTGAAGATTTATCTCTCCCTCTCTATTCTTCTCTTTTCATATCATTGTAACTAGGTAATGTTTTGATCATTATGTATAATTATATTTATTTGTTTTAATTTATTATAGTTATGGAAAGTGAAAATCATGATGTTAATAGTCTTCTAAAGCCTAAACTACAATAAGTGGATAAGAAAAGGAGCTTAAGCTCAAAGAAACTAAGATCTAGGATGAAAAAGAGACTGCACTTTGAAGTTGTTACAAGGCGACTTCTCTCATCACTAGTTCACATTATTGAATAACAAATCTAAAAAGACATATTGATAATTGTTCAACATGTCAATAACCTACAAAAGTATAAGCTAATGTCTATACGAGGATGCATTCTCTTGGGTTGAACACAAAGGTAACAAAGAAATTTGTGCATACTTGAATAATAAGTTTAGAAGCATTTGTAGAAATACTACAAAATCAAATGTATTGAGATTACATTCAAACTTGAAAATTGAGCTTAAGAACTATCATCATAATGTCCCTGATCATATCTATCTAACTTTTGATATCTGAAATTCTTATCAAATCAAGGGTTATATGTATTTGACTTCTCATTATATAAATGTTAATTAAAATTTGAATAATGGAGTATTAAAGTTTCATCATATAGAACATAACAAATCTCACATAATTTTGTGTTATGTTTGCTTCAAGATTAGGGTATTGATCATAGGATTTTTTTTCTATCATATTAGATGCTTCCAATAATGATTGCATGCAAGATTTTTTGAGAAATAAACTAGAAGATCAAATATTTCTATTTCATGATGGCATTTACTTGTATATTCAATGTGATGCTCATGTTTTGAATCTCATTGTTAAGGATATACTTAAGATGATAAAGGATAGCGTTGTCAAGATTGGAGATAGTGTAAGATACATCAAGTGGTTAGAATTAAGGAAAACTACATTTTGAAATTATGTGAAATTATCCTCGATATCCTACACTAAAGCACTATAGCTTGATTTTCCCACAAGGTAGAACTCAATTCATTTGATGATTGACAGAACTATTATTTATCATAATGGATTTAAGGATATTGTAGTTTTTGACCCCTTATAAAGGCATTTCCTAAGACCTTAAGAATGAGACATGCTTAAAAAAGTTTGTGATGCCTTGGAACCATTTTATAATATTACATAGTGGTTTTCTAGTAGTGAGTATGCCACAATAAATTTGTATTTCAAGAATGTATGGAAGATTGACGTGCTTTTACATGAGTTGATATAGGGTGTCGATGAAGTGTTCAGGAAAATAGTTGTAAAAATGAAAATTAAATTTGATAAGTATTGGGGTAGATTAGATGAGAATGAATATGGTACATTTTTTTATTTTTTTATTTTTGTAATTCTTGATCCTCGTTATAAGTTTGATTTTCTAAACTATTTCTATAAGAAATTATTTGAGGATCGAATTAGAGCTTCTTTGAAGGTTAGTGATGAGCGATTTAAATTAAGGATACTCCTAGTGGAGGATCCTTCAATCAATAAGGAGCTACTTGCAATAACTCTAGTGGAACATCACCAATATCAGAAATGTCATTAGTTCTAGTCACAAGCGCAAATTTGAATTCTCTACTCTTAACTTCCCTTAACCTATTATGCCTTTCCTTTGATTTTGGCTTGTTATTTTTTTCATTTTTATTATATTTATAATCACTTAACTAATATATATTATTTTTTATAATTTTGGCTTTGTTAATATATATATATATATCCATTTGTTATTCTAATTTTATGTTATGATGAAAATGAAGTTGCATACACTTATAATGAACAGATATAGTTGAATAAGTATCTAGATGATCCTTTAATGGACCGAAAAATAAAACTAAACAATATTAACTTTTGGAGATAAAACAAGCCTCAATATGGAGAGCGTTCACATCTAATTAGGGATGTCTTAAGTATGACCCCTCACAACTATGGCTTCATCATCAACGTTTAGCATTAGATGTAAGGTTTTAAATAAATGGAGATGCACATACTTGCTTCAAAATATAGAGGTGTTGATAACTACTCATAGTTGGTTGTATGGTTTTGAAGGTAGTGCTTTTAAGGCATATATTAACTTCTTTATTTCTACATTAATATAATTTTTTATGTGTTTTTATCATTTCTCTAGCAACCAAGGAAGATAAATTTGTTGGTTGTAATGTAGGGTGGAGTGGAATTAACCCCGCTAGAAGATGCCCTTCATAAATTTCATAGGTGGTATTTTACTTCTTTATATGATTGATAGTTAATATGTAGCTTTTATCTAAATGGATTGTATTTAATTACTTACTCTTTCACTATAGGGGGATTATATTGATATTTTTTAAGATGGTGCATGAGTTTTTAGTGGTACAGGTTTCATATGTTATTTTTAGTATTGATACTAACTTTAATCGATGAAAGTTTAATTCTTTATATGTTTTTTTTTGTGAGAAGGTTGTTAGTGTTGGAGGTTTTATAAAAATAAGCCTCTAATTTTTGTTATGTGACTTCTTTGATCTTTCATTAGTTATGTTTTTAGTTGTTGTATTCTTATTATCTCAACTAGATCTTTCCTTAACAAATAGGGGGCGATTTAAGTTTAATTTGGAGTATTTGCAACATTAGGGTGACCTCATCTTTTATTTTTGATATGGTTATTATAGTAACCCCAAATTAAGGTGTGTGACTTATTGGTCTAATGTTTGTGTAATAGTAGATACGGTGTTGGTTAAAATGGGTCTTTCTCTTGGTATTATAACCCTCCATAGGACATCTTTTGGGTTGGGAAGGTTATAATGATACTTGATTATAAATTTCTTTTTTTTTAGTTAGTTTGTTTGTTACTTACTCTAAGGTTAGAGCTTCACTATTGTTGAAACCAAAGATAGGTATTAAACTTCTTCCATTGAAGAGAGCTATAAGGCATTTATTGTAGGATGTAAATAGTTGGTAATATGCTTTCACACTTAAAAGCTAAAAACAATCATATTAGAAGAAGTACGATTCATTTTAATAGCAACCATAGGGTGCCCACATTTTCCTTATTTCTTGTATATTTATTATAATAAACTAGTAGTCATGATGAAACCATATGCTTCTTATTGTTCACTTTTAGTTCATATTAATAATAAGTTGGAGGTGTGTTACCAATGCTCTAGATTTCCTATTTACACTTCTTGTTCGGACTTCCCTTGCATTTATTTGTTAGTAATTGTTTGCATATCTAATACAACTTTGAATATCATATAGTACTTTGAACTTTGTATCATGTAATGAATGTATGATGAAATGTTGAATTTAAATGTTAGGTCCTCTTAAATCATGAATATATTGACATGATTCTCTTTCTCTTCTTTTTCTTCTTCTAGTACCACTATTTATTCGAGATCTTGCTTATTCATTATAATTTAAATTCATAATGTTGATAAAAATTTTCTAAAGATTCAAATATGAGGATTGGATCTCCAACATTAATATTATCATTTTATTTTATAGAATGTGAGTTGGTACATCACATCATATGGCATGGCCATTCAAGTTATTCTAGCATGTTTGAAGTATTCTATGAATCCAAGTATTGAAAGCATTTAGGATTGATACTCTGTAGTCTTTCACTTATATGGTTGTTTCAATAATGTATTTTGTGCTACCTTTTCTCTTAGGGATGAGTGAGATGTTATGGATGTACGAAGGTAATACAATATATTATGAATGTTACATCTGATTATATGACCACCTTCTATCATGGATATTCATTATGTCGATAATCCTATCTAATTAAGCTTCTTCTGATGTAAAATATCTATATACCACTATATAGTGCTTCTAAAATTGATTTGAATGGTTATGCACATAAGCTATTGATTTTATAAGTTTGTTGACATGCCGTTAAGTTTTAATTATTATGGTTCAGAATGTGGAGTTGAGGTTGCAAGAAGGCATCAAACAAAGTGAAGCAAAAGTTTAAATTTATATCTATAAATGTTTGCATTGACTTATATTGTTTCAAAGTTTGAAAAGTAAACAAAGTTAAAAATATCATATATGAATAAGAATAACTAGTTGTCAATTTGGCTTAGTTCGGATCTGACTTGGTTTAAGTTAGAGGTGGGTTTGTTGGGATTGGTTATTATCAGTTTGAGTCACTTCAGTTCGAATCAATTTTGATACAGATCATTATTAGATTAGCTAACTTTAGGTTAGGTTCAGGTTCACTCAAGTTGTTATGGGTTTTAAAGTTGAGATTAGGTTTAATTTTTTGTATCAAAATAAGCTTTTCGATTGGGTTATTACGGTCAGGTCAGCAAAGTTGGGTTAACTTTGTCAGGCATAATAACATCATGCATTGAAACCCCAACTTTCTTGCTCTCTTCTTCTTCTTCTTCTTTCCTACTATTGTGATGTGTTTATTGCAGCCCTTTGTGGCCCTTTTATATAACATCTCTCTCTTGGTTTTTCATCGCCAAAAATCCTCCTACGTTACCCCCTTAATACCTTGGGGTTTATGGTGGAGAAGTGGTGATTTAGGGGGGGTTTTCCCCTTCATTCTCGACCCACAAGGCCAGTCATGGTTGATCATCATGCTCAATTCTATCATCTCTAGAAGCTTCATCTCTCTTTCACTTTATCTCATTTTTGTTACATCGTATTCCTTGCAATTCATACTCTACATAACTACCATATTTTTACTAAAAATGGTTAGCTTTCCCCTCTTTGTTTTATCCCAACTTTCCTTTTTGGCTACATCCTAATGCTGCTTCTTTTTTGCTACTACTATTCAATGTTGTTTCTCTTTCTATTTTGTGGTTTTTCCTACCTCCTTCTTCCTTGTTTTTGTTTGATACTTATCCCCCAACATTACCCCTTCATTACCAAACCTTTTCACCCTTCTTTTCCTTACAATTTTGCACCCTTCTTGATGCATTTTTCTAGATACAATGTTCTACTATTATAATTGTGTGTTTAGCTTACTTTGGCAGCCTCCTCATATTCCTCTCTTACACACATTGAGTGGTTATGGTTGGGGTTGGGATGGGTGGTGGTGATGACCGATTTTTGTTACAATTGATCTACCATTTCCCTTCCTTCCCTCCTTTAGTTTTGTTCTTAAATGCTCCCCCTTTTCCTTGCAAAATTATATTAGTCCTAACCCTATAGTTTATTCTTCTTTAAAAATGAATAAAACAATGAGGAATGAGTGATGATTATGAGTTTTAATTTGCATAGAGATCGGTGTACCTCATGGAAGGGTGTATGTCTCTAGTTTAGGATTTAGTTGTGGTTATGTGTTAATTTATGAATTTCTATATTATCATATTTTATGCTAGAAATCATGTTTAGGCTTTATGTTTATTCATTTTCATATATTAAATGGCAAATCCATGATCTTTATTAGTTTTACAACTTCATATTAAATTTTTATATTTTATGCCATTCTAGGCTTTGCTATAAAGTCACAAGGATGATAATATATTGTTTGATATTAATGTCATTAGAAGAGTAAAATTAATTATGTTCAAATATGGCCATTGGTGTAGTGTGTTAAGGCTGCAAGATTTGGGGTTTTAGTTAGTCGTGGGGCCATTGTGAGCTGATTTAATTAAAGTTAATTTTATTTTTGAGTTTTTAATAACATAAGGGTGTTTATGTATAAATTTGGAGAAGTTTGGGGGCTTGCATAATTTTTTGGATTATATAAGAGTTTGGGCCTTAGGGATAAAATTGTCTCTTTGTGTGTTTTGTAGAAAATGAGTATGTAATTGTATTCCTTAAGGTCCTTATAATAATTTTGATATATAATATGTTAGGATTTGGATAACTATCACCTAAGTTATGAAAATAATAAATTTGGAGGTGTTTAAGTGAACTAAGGGCATGTTGGTCCTTTTGGGTTAAATCTTGAATTTTGGTGTTGTATAAGTATGATATGGGATAAAATGTGATAAGTGTGATGATGTGAAGTATTTTGAATGCAAAATGATTTAAATAGAGAATAGTAACCAAAAGGGTAGCATCAATATTTTATGTGAGAAATTTTTGATTTAGATTACAATTTTTTGGTGTAGTGTTTTTAATAACATTTTGGGTTAGCCTATCAAATTTGGTGACTTGGATAGTCTTATAGATAAATTTATAGTGTACTAGTGAATTAGGTTTTATGAGGGCATTAGGGTATTTTTTTTCCCTTGAGAATTGTTCCTTTTCGTAATTAGTTAAAGTTCTTATGTCTTATTTTTACTTTACGTGATCATAACATGTTCAAGATGTTATAATCATGGTGCGTCATAAGTGTTTCAAATATTATCAATTATTTGAATATATTTAGTAACATCTGGTACCTAACATAACCAAGATAAGAAATAGTATTTATGGTACAACATTGATATTTAAGGTAGAAGAACCTGTAAGTCAAGACAAAGTTGTACCAATATGTTCTACTGGACAAAAATAGTAGCTAGAAATGTTTTAACATAAAGTGTGTACCAGTACACTCCATCGAACAAGAATAGTGATCAAAAGCATTCTGCCTTGAAAGTTATACTAGTACATTCCATCAGACGAGAATAATGGGATATTTATACTCAATATGACTAAACAATTGAAATGTATGATTTTTTTCAAAAGCAAATCCTTACACAATCTTTTTTTTTTTGGATAATATAATATGATGAATGGCATGCATATAAAGTTTGTATCTAATTGTATGTCCTTATGTGTTATCCATACCTTTTTCTATAGATGTGTATTATTACCTTACTCGGTATTTAGCATATTGGCCATACTTTTTATAAGTGTTACTTATTCCCATAAGTAGATACTGCTTTGTTTGTAGGTATATGTTATGTGGTGAGCGTTTAATGAGTTGGTTCAAGCATATGATTATCTAAATTTGTCTCTCTTTTTTTAAGATTTTTAGTCCTCTATTTTTGATCATATATGTTTTCTCTCTATTTTGTAATCTTGTATCCTTTAAGATCAAGTGCTTACCTTATATCTAGTTATAAGTTACATTTTAGCTTTACAGCCAATATAGTTAGAGTATAGAGAGTACCTCTTTTATATTAGATCCAGCATGGCACCTAATATTTTGTTATAAATGTTTCTACAAAAAAAAATAGTTGTAAATTTTATGGTGCTACAACCAGTATGTAAGCCTTGAACAATGTGTTTTGGATACACCATACCAAACCTTTACAAATCACTTTACAAGCTAAAAAACTTCTATTTGTTACTATAATAGCATGAGGTTTGATAGTTTGGATAAAACATCCCAATTTCTTTCATGTGACCTCATCAATAAAGTTATGGGTACTCTTGCTATTTATGGGAATGTGGAGAGGTTTATTGTGTAAATAACCGGTGATCTTCATAGGTTAGAATGTTAAAGACCCTTATAAAGTGTGTACAAAAATAGTGGAAGAATCCCCTTCCCTACTTCCTCGATATCAATTTCTTCTTCTGGATCAATATCCATTACAAAGAGTTGTTTCCTTTTGGCACTATGTCTCAGAAAAAATTTGTCACTGCACCAAAAACAAAGACCCTTAGCTCGTTTTTCTTCCATTTCAACTTCAGGAACTAGTTTGGGTTTGGGTTGCTGAGTATTGCATTTTGATTGGAAATATATGGTGGTATAAGGGTGAGTAAAGGGTTTTGTGAGTTTTAAAACATGCTATGGTTGAGGTAATAAAGCAAGTTTAGAGTAGGTCGTGTGAGATTCTTGTACAGAAATGTGATAAGCTTCCTCCATCTTTACTAGATTATGAGTTTGTAATATTATGAGAGTGTGAAACATTCATATAGGTGTTTGAATCACAATTTTAAATCCACTAAGATGACAACTCAATACATGCTCATGACTTAAACTTACACAGGGAATTAATGCATCAAACTCATTATTATATTTTCTGATGAATGAAATTTGTTTCAACTGTTTCATTTCTCACATAAAATCATAAAAGAATGAAGGACCAAGCCTAATGCTCAGTTCCTTGACATATTCTTCCCACTAAGGCATATCCCTAGTAATTTTGGACTTCATGAAATATTGATGCAAAACTAATGCCCTCTCTTCAAGGAAAATTGTTACTATTTTGACTTTTGAATCTGGACTTGTAACATTTACATCAAAGAACTAGTTACACTTATATACCATCCTTCAAAATCATCTCCAGAAAACTTTGGAAAAGCGGCCTTCGAAAGGTGAGTATGCTAGAAATTCATAGCACCCTAATATATAGGTGGAGGCTCTTGTTGTTAAGGATGTGTTGAAGAGGCATGATTATAAGCTTCTTACTAAACATGCACTCTTTGTAATCCCATGAAAAGGTCTTTTAGAAGTTATTATTGAGTTTACATTGAATCAAAATTCTCTATATTTTATTGCATGAATCCCTTAAGAGATTCGTCCATACGTTCGATGGCTTCTTGAGAACAATTTCTACCATGATTGAATGGTCGAAGCTTTGATACTAACTTGTGGTACTCAAAACCACATGGTAAAGGAAAGTAATAGAAACATAGTCAAGGGATTCTAAGATTAAGTATAGAAAACAATGAATTAGTAAATTATATAATTGAATAAAGACTTGATAGTGAATTTGGGGAGAATCTAATATTTAATTATAAGATGGTTGCTGTTACATTTCTTATGACATTTATTGCCACCGACCTCTGTAATATCACTAATACGATGCAATTACAATTTGTTAGACAAGCTTAACAACTTCAGCAACTCCACAATCCGCACTATGCATGCCAACTTACAGTTTCATTAGTCCAACTAATCTCTCAGCTATACTAAATGCTTCTACACATAACAACAGATTACAATACCCGCTGATCTTTGATTTTTGTTTCAAAGTAATTGTATATTTAATAACCTAAAAAAAGAAAACCAATAGTCAAATGATGAGGAAATCTGGTATCGAGATAGAGGAGAAACCGGAGTGTTGAGTAAGGAATATGTGAATGTAGAAAAGGGTAAAATGAGAATTATAATGACAATTTATTTTATTCATGAATTCATTTGTTTTCTTAAACAAAACTCCTGTTAAATATGGGAAAATTAATTTTCCCGCCATACTAATGTGGATGACGGTATACACATCTGTTACAAAAAAAAAATTCATTATTGCACTACAATATTTTGTTCTTTACTATGTATTGACAATTATTTGCAACTTGAAGAATTGGTGTGTGATATATATCTAGTCTTGGACTATATTTGAATGTTTATAGTGAATCCTCTAAGTCACAAAAGTCTATTATTTAGAAAATTTAGAAAGTCAAATATTGTATCAGAGTATTTACAAATAAGAAGAGAACTGGCACACCTATAACAATTTCCTCTAACTTAACCAAAGATCTTTAGTTGGGTCTCTACTCTTTACTAAAATACAGGAAGGAGAGTTTTATTACCAGGAGTGGTTAGAGCATATAGACTTCATAGTATAAGATTATGTAATGTGTTTATTTTTCTTAATCATAGCAAATGTTGTACAATGTAATTTATATAATGTTTAGGAGAGTTCTAGATACCTAAAACTAAAGTAACTAATCTAAACAAATAGATAATGACTGATATATAAATATGCCTAGAATACAGGAAATTAATAGCTAGAAACTAGGAAACAATATTAGCAAATAATATGGAGATTATTCTTTGACATTTCCCCGCAAGATGAACTGGCGAGGGCGAAGTCCAATCTTGGAAATGAGACGAGCAAACTGAGGCTTGTGAAGTGGCTTTGTAAGAGAGTCAGCCAGTTGATCATTGTTGTTGATGTGTTAGACACGAATGGTACCCAACTACACCTGTTCTTTGACGAAATGAAAGGCAAGAGCAAGATGTTTTATATGTGAGTGGAAAACTGGATTGGCTGAGTAGTGAGTAGCACCGAAGTCATCGTAGTAGAGGACCGGAGCCTTAGTGATAGTGATGCCAAGTTCAGTGATGAGAGAGTGTAACCATAGAACCTCGGAAGTAGTGTCAACAATGGCACAAAATTCTGCTTTAGTGGAGGAGCGAGATAGAGAACGTTGTTTCTTAGAGGACCAAGAGATAGGGTTATGACCAAGATAAATAATGTAGCCAGAAGTGGATACATAATCATCATGATCACTAGCCTAATCCGCATCGCAGAAGGCATGTAAACACAAGGGAGATGTGTTAGAGAGATGAAGACCATGGTGTAGAGTGGCATTAATATATCATAGGAGACATTTTAAGGCAACCCAGTGATCAGTAGTGGGGTGCCGGAAAAACAGAGCAAGTTTATTGATAGTGTATGCTATATCTGGATGAGTGAGAATTAGATATTGAAGACTACCCAGAATGGCATGATAGTCAGTGATATCTTGAGACGGTTGGGTGAGTTGTTTGGTAAGAAAGGGGACATGGGTGTAGTTACAGGGCGGCTGGCTTGCATGTTGTATTTGTGGAGAAGATCAAAGATGTATTTGGTTTGATTCAAGTGGAGACCAGTGGTTGTGGGAGTAACTTCAATGCCAAGAAAGTAGGATAAGGGGCCAAGGTCTTTAAGAGAGAACATGTTGGAGAATGCTGAGATGAATTTAGAAATGTGAGAGGGGGAGGAATCGGTGACGAGGATATCATCAACATAAACAAGAACATATAGTTTGATGTTTTGATGGTGATATATGAATAGTGATGGGTCAGAAAGAGAGCCACGAAAACCATAGGTGATGAGATAGTGACGAAGCTCGGTGTACCAGGCGCGGGGTGCTTGTTTGAGGCCATAGATAGCTTTGTGAAGCTTGCAGACATGGTTAGGTTTTTCAGGACCAATGAAGCTTCCATGCAAACTGTATCACTCAGAATGCCTTGGAGGAAGGCATTATTTATATCAAGTTGGCGTAGAGGCTAGTTTTGGGTGACAGCTAAGGTGAATATAAGGCGAATAGTTGTTGGTTTAATGACTGAGCTAAAGGTTTGAGAATAGTTGATGCCTGGTTTTTGATGAAATCCTTTAGCAACGAGGCAAGATTTGTACTGCTTAAGACTTCCATCAGGGTTGTATTTGATATGATATACCCATTTGCAGCCAATTACACCATTTGCATGGGAACGAGGGATAAGGGTCTAGGTGGAGTTGCGAGTTAGGGCATGGTATTCATCAAGCATGGAATTGTGCCATCGTGGGTCAATGAGAGCTTGTTTTGTGGTGGTAGGGGTGATGTGAAGGGAAGGGATGGTGGCAGTGTGGGCGTGCTTGGATGTGGAGATGAGAGAGGGGTATTTGGGGTTGGGTTTGGTAATATTGTGAGATAATCTTGTGGCCATGCAGTGTGGGGGTGAGGGGGGTAGGGAAGAAGCGTGTGATGACAAGGTGGAAGCAAGGGGGTGAGGGTAGGAGCAATGGGAGAGTGAGGGACGAGTGAAGGGGTGGGAGTGGATTCGAGGGGTGAAGTGGTGTGTTGTGGAGTAGGAGGTGTGGCAGGGGCTAATTGAGGGACAAGAGAGGATGTGGTGGAGGGTAGAAGAGGGGGAATAGTGAGGTGACACCAAGAGTCTGTGGACGGGGAGGGTAAGGACGGCGAGGGCACTAGTTTAGGATAAGGAAATACATGGTCAATGAAGCAAACATGGTGAGAAGCATAGAGTTTGTGAGCAAGAGGGTCAAAGCACAAGTAGGCACTTTGTGTAGTGGAGTAACCTACAAAGATACAAGGATTAGAGTGAGGCTCAAGTTTGTGCTTCGTGTAGGGGTGAAGCCATGGGTAACATAAACAACCAAAGGGGTGAAGTTTGCGATAGTTAGGCGTTTGGCCAAAGAGATGGTGGTAAGGAGTATCATTTTGAAGTGTTGGAGTTGGTAGCCTATTTATAAGATAGGCTACAGTGGTGAAGGCATAAGGCCAAAATGTAACGGGGAGTTGAGTATGGTGAAGAAGTGAGAGCCTGGTTTCGACAACATGGTGATGACGACGTTCGGCAAACCCATTGTGTTTGAGAGTGTGGGGGGGAGAAGTGAGATGAGTCATGCCATTGTCTAGGAGGGTGGGGTGAAGCTTTTTGTATTCACCACCGTTATCCAAGAAGAATTGCCGAATTTGTTTTTGAAAATATGTTTCAATAATAGCTTTAAAGTGATGAAAGGTGGGTGTGGTTTTAGATTTCTTTTTGAGTGGGTATAACCAGAATTAATGAGATAAGTGATCAAGAAATATGACATAATATCGATAAGAATCAAAAGAGGTGATAGGGGCAGTCCAAACATCAGAGAAAATGATATCAAGAGGGCACGAGAGGTGGGTGTAGACTGATAAAAGGAAAGCTTGTGACTTTTATTAATCAAATAGAAATTACAATGTGGGAAATCAGAAATGCCTAGATGTAAGGTACGATTAATAAGTTTTAAAGTAGCATGAGAGGGGTGGCCTAAACGATGGTGCCACAAGCTTGAGGTGGTGCGAGAGACATAATGCACCGTAGGAGACAGGGGATGCCACTCATACGTCCCTTTATGCAGTTGACCCTGAAGGAGAATAGTGCTCGTCGAGAGAGTCGTGAAACAAAAAGAAGTGGGTGAGAATGTAGCAGATGCATTATTATCTCGACAAAATTGGGAGATAGATGAGAGTTTACAAGAAATAGAGGGAACAAATAAAACATTATTGAAAATAAGAGAGTGAAAGGTGAATGAACCAGAGTGCGTTATGGGTAATGTCGAGCCATCACCAATGACAAGATCATCCGGACCTTCGTAAGGTGAGTGAAGAGAGTGTATTGAGATCATCAGTGATGTGGTGCGAGGCACCACTGTCAATCAGCTAAGATGAAGATGTGGGAGCCGAGATAGTTGTAGTGTTCGCTTTAGGTTGGCGGTGGTGAGAGGTGGTTGGGGGTGGCGGAAATTGAACCTGGGGATAGAGGCGTGCAAGGTCCTTGCACTGAGAGATGACATGGCCAACTTCTCGGCAGAACTGACACTTTCCCTTAAAAGGTTTCGGGTTCCTGGGTGGGTGAGGGTAACAACCATCAGTAGAGGATGAATGGTTGGAACCACGGGTTGAGTTGGTGTGGCGGGTTGAGTTGTGGGAGGTGGGTAGCGATATTGAGTAGCATGGGCCGAAGGCGAAAAAGTAGTGGGTTGAGGGTTAGGCTTAATGGTTAACTCATGTTGGATTAATTTTTCATGAAGAGCCTCAAAAGAGATGGGTGTGTTGCGGGCTTGAACCGCATCAATAATTGGCTTATAAGCTTCATCAAGACCGGCCAGTACCTTGGAGATGATGTCCTCAGCATCAACAGGTTTGCCGAGTTGGGCGAGTTCATCAATACAGGCTTTAATGGCGTGCATAAATTCAGTGACAGACATGGCACCCTTGGTGATGTGAGAAAGACGATATTTAAGTTGAAGAATGTGGCTGCAGGAAGGATTGGCATAGGTTTGTGCGAGGATAATCCATGCCTCATGAGAAGTGGCAGCAGTGTAGATTAGGGGAGTGATGGAGGGATGCAGAGTGGGAGCAAGGGCACCCAAGATTAACTGATCTTGACGAAACCAGATTTTGTAGGCTGGGTTGGGGCGTGGTGTAGGGTGTGGGTCAGAGTCAATGGCTTTGGCAAAAACAAGTTGGGGTGCAAGAGGGTGAGAACCATCAACAAAATGGAAGAGACCATACTCATGAAGCAGTCTGGTTATTTGAAATTTCCAGAAGAAGTAGGTGGTGGGAGCCAGTTGAGTGCATGCTGCAAAATGAATGAAAATCAGAGGTTAAGAAAGGTCATCGGCATTGGAAATTTGACAACCAGAGGTTGCCATTGGGTGGTGTTGAAGGGTCATAGGGTTAGGCAGCAGCTGGATGGAGAAAGGTGAGGAGGATCGGGAAGAATCTGATACCATATAAGATTATGTAATGTGTTCATTTTTCTTAATCATAACAAATGTTGTACAATGTAATTTATATAATGTTTAGGAGAATTCTAGATACCTAAAACTAAGGTAACTAATCTAAACAAATAGATAATGACTGATATATATATATATATATATATATATATATATATATATATATATATATATATATATATATATATATATATATGCCTAGAATACAAGAAATTAATTAGCAAATAGTATGGAGATTATTCTTTGACACATAGATGGTCGACATCCAAATTAAATTATGCAGCTTTGGGAATTTCAGTAATGTAGAAAAGATTGTCTCGACATTTTCTATCCTAACTAGAATTTAGTGTGTCCGATACGGCCGATAGACAATGATAAAGAATTCAAAAGCTAGTTCTTAATGAAAGGAAGGAGGGAGAGGCGAAGTATCACTTCTCTCTGTGACCTCTCCTTTTCTTAAGTACTTCACAATTCTTTTAGAGATGCAAAATGCAGTTGCTTCAATTGTGATCATTGGATTAACCCCAACAGCAGTCGGCAAAACACTGCCATCACATACAAACAAACCTTTGGCTTCCCAACTTTCTCCATTCTCATCAACGGCACCCTCTTCCTCGGAAGCTCCCATTTTGCAGCTACTCATCTGATGCGCAGAGCCATATAGGGCCCACTGCTCTCCTCGAGACCTAGGTCCTCCTGGAGAAGTAACAGTATCCAAAAACTCATCAATATCTTCCTGCATTACTCCAACGCATTTCATTCGCTGCCCATCACTTCTGTAGGTGCCCACTTCTACAGCGCCAGCAGCGATAAGAATCCTCAGGCACTGCCTGAGGCCGATCTTTATATTTTCTCTGTCAAAATCATTCAAATAATACTTTATCCTTCCCTCTTCCTTAACTTCACCAATACTTTGATCTCTCACCAAAGAAAAAATGTTGGCAGTTCGGTCATACTTTACCATTCTTTCCTTCATGTCAAGTCCTGAAACCCATGGTATGAGCGAAGCAAACATACCAGGTCCAAGTGATGGGGCTTCTATGATGGCGTGAACCTTGGACTCCTCTGAGATCACCTTATTAAGCGAAGTAATGATACCTCCCTCAAAAGACTTTCCTGTAATACTTGTTTTAGCTTCAGGAAAGTAACCCCAGGTTATCAGGCAAGGATGTAAATGAAGATTAGCCCCAATATTCAGGTTCTCCAACCCACTAGCAATTAGGAGAGGTGGTGTGGATAGAGACCCACATGCTGAGACCGAAACTTTGGCTTCAATCTGCAGCTTTTTAGTTACATTGTCACTCAGTGCTGTTGCTATAACTCCCACGCATCTCTTTTGTCTCCTCCCATTCTTCTTTTCTTCTAATATAAACCTCTCTGCTTTACATCCAGTTAAAATCACAGCACCTTGATTGACAGCATCAACCAGCCAAGTGGTATCAGTTCCTCTTTTGTCTCCAACCCTACAACCATAACCACAAGAACCACAGTAATGATCCTCTGGAGTATTCCTTGCAACTTTTTCCGCCTTCATCCCAATATTTTCACTTCCTCTCCAAATAACTTGATTCTGAAACCCTTCCATTGTACAGTTCGCTGTGACTCCAATCCTTTCACATACAGCATCCATGGCAGATTGATAGTCAACTCCGCCAAAAAGTGGAAGCCTATAGTCAAGAGACCACTCTCTAAGAACAGAATCTGGTGTTCTGATGGATGCTGACCAGTTAATGGCAGACCCACCCCCCACTGTGGATCCTGCCAATATAATCATCCTTCCATCAACACTCGTAAGCATCCCACCAGATTCATATAACTGAGCCATGGATGGACCCTCTAGAGAGGAATAGTCTCCACAAGAAAAGTAGTTTCCTTTCTCCAGAACGAGTACCTTCTGACCTGAACTCGCAAGAACAGCGGCTGCCACTCCTCCTCCACAGCCTGAACCTATGATCACTACATCACATTTTATCTTGTAAGTATTCTGGTGTTCATCTGTGGTCACTTGCATGCCCTTCTCAACAAGGGAATGAATAAGGGTTGTGTCATTCAAATTCATACATTCAACTATTCCCTTTTGTAATGGCCTTTCTTCTCTGGATCGTCTTAATGGCTCTCTGGAATCAACGTTGTATCCAATGGCTTGCCATGATGGGTTTTTTAAGTTCTCATCAACCTGTGAAGAGTGAGACAGAGATATGAGTTCGGACGTAGCTTCATCTGGCCAAAAGATGATTCACAGAAAGCTCATCAGACTACATATATTATCAATGAGCAGAAAGACCTTTTGACTGAATTGAATAAGAGTTGCTGTAATCTGCCAGTGCTAATGATGGGAATTCAAGTATGTTATTGTTTGCTCTAGAAGGTAAATATTGAATTACTCCCTCGATAACAGATCATAATTCATCATTAAACTCTGTATGTGGGTAGTTCAAAGCTTTACCAACTCTAAATCCTGCATATAACTATACGTGTGCATCTGTATTAGCCGGGTATCTAAATCGGGAAACCCTATTGAGGTCCTAGACTCCTAAGTCATGGCTGGCTGGTTGGTCTACCCCGGGTCAGGCCCGACTAAGTCATGCCCTGCCTGGAGATTTTTTTTTTTTTTGGAGACTGAGAAACAATTAATGGAGAAAAATATATATAAAAAAAAGGAACAATTTCTTAACCTACAGGCAATGGAAGGCTACAATTTATTTATTTATTTATATATATATATATATATATATATATGTTTAGCGTCATTACAAGACTTGCACGTTGTTGTAACTCCATAGTCAATAAGTCAAGGCGTGAACAGACAATCCTCAAAAGCTTGGAAAAGGAGACAAAAACCGTCCAGAATAAACTACGAAAAAAAGTAAAGGCAGTGAAATTAAGATGAAAGTTAAAAGAAAAAAGAAATGAATAATAAATACAACATAGAAAATATATGCTTTCTTTTTGTTACCTTAGTGAAGAAAAGAAAGAGACAGGCTACTTTGGTTAGCAGAAATGCAATTCTCAGGGGTATCCAACGATTCTCCTTGGACCATCTCCGAAGGATTGCTTCCCTCTTCTCCACGCTCATCTCAGAGAAATTGTGAATGAATGGCCACCTCCAGTCCAGACATAGGAACCCACATAAGAACAATGTCCCTAATCTCGTGGAGAGTAGTGTAAGCACTAAACTTACTAAAACCTTGGCTTCTTTTAGTCCCCTCTTGGATATAACTTCTGCCACCTGATAAGCGTGAGATTTTTAATATGCAGCAAAGGAAATTCTTTTCGCTTTTCTACCTTAATTTCAGGGGAAGCAGAAAAGGTCACAAAACCCAAAACCAGAACTTCCATTCAGCTAAAACATGAAAATTTATCTGTATCCAAGACTCAATTCATGATTACTGTTTTCAATTTCTTTAAACATATTTATCATATCAAGCTGTAGATAAAAAAAATTGAACTAATAATAATGAAATGGTCGCGTTTAGTTATTTACCTCATCAGGAATCGGCGGCAGAGACCCAGAGATTTCGTAGAAGGACCTAATGGCTTCAGCACGATCAGACGACTGAAATTCATTGGTCATTGAAGTTGACGGTAAAGAAGGGATCAAGGTCTCACAGATGGCAGCCAATGATTGCATTTGGAAGCGTGAAAATCCATGGCTGTATTTCTCTGTCCTCACTCCTCTGAACAATGGATGGCTCTTCCTCTCGTCCATGGTAGTTGTGCTGGTGCTGATGCTGCTGCTGTTTTGCGTTTTCCACTCCCTCCTCGGACTTGATGGTGGGGAAGCTCCGAGCAGCTTGGGTATATTATAGTGGGTGAACCGAAGACGACAGGAGACCAACCCCGTTCCTCTTTCTTATTTTGATAAACTGATTTTGTAACAGGGTTAGAAAACTCGGTCACGCACCGTCCACAAACATGATATCTGTACTGGACAAGCAACGTGGAAAAAAGATAAAAGAAAAAAGAAAAAGTGATTTTTAAATATAAAAAATATATATATGGTGAAATAGAAAATGAAAAATAAAAATGGAATGGACACCGCCGAATTAGTAAGGCTTTCGTGCGTGCACCATTTGTATTTTGTACAAGGTATTACTAGTTTAATATCCCGTGTGAAGCGTTTGTATTTTATGTAAGTAATAAACACGCAATGTGGTTAATATATAATAAGATAAATTTCATAAACATACTTTTATATTTTATTTAATATTCTACGGGTGTTCTCTGTTTTTAATAACAATTTTTTGATACTTTCATATTTTTGTTTAGTTTTACTTGATAACCTAAACGGGTATTTGATGTTTACCAATCATTACCCAAATAAAACTAATTTGAACAAAAAAAACTTTAAAAATTATTAAGATACTTATAAAATATTGAGTCGAATACTAGGGTATTTAAGTTATATTTATCCTTTTCTTCTAAAAAAAAAAAGAAAAAGAGTATACCTTTATTCTATCTTAAATCATATTTAATCATGACTCTATAAGTAATTATTTATTATATCATGGACATCTATTATAAGATAAATGTTACTCAAATATTTTGACATTTAACATGATATTAACTAAATATTATATATGTAATGTACAGCTTGTTTGACTTTTCTACAATCATACCAACTCCGTTGCTCTTTCCATAACCTGCGATGCACGGGGCCGAAAGGTCCGGAGGATATTTCTATCGGAAATTTTTTTGCTTGAAAATTTATAATAAAATTATTTAATTAATTTTTTATTTAAAAAATTCTTAATGATTAAAATTAATTAATATAAATAATAATTTTAAATTTTTTTTATTTATTTCTCTTAATTTTAGTAGATTTGATATATTTTAATTAATATTAATATATATATATATAATTTGTTTACGTTTATTGTCGTTTTCATTTCTTATATTTTTTAAAAATGACGTTTTCATATTTTTTTCGATCCTCGTTTTCCCTATCTTCATCCTCGTTCCGATGCAATACCGTCCATAACTTCTTTTAATTTTTAGCCCTTCTCCGTCCCCCCCCCCCCAAATGATTTTTACAATAATTGTTTCCTTTAGAATATCTCACTATTTTAAGAGAAAAAAAAAAGAATAAAAATTCCTAAAAATAATAATAAATAATTTAGTATTAGAATAAAAATATTAAAAAAAATATAATTGGTTATATTTTTTTATATTTTATTGTATATTATTATAATAATATTATCAAACTTTACACATGTGGATATACATTCAATCAAAAATACTAAGTACAAATAGTTTAAAATTAAATTAAATATTTTTATATATGTTTAACTTATACAACAATCCACAATTCGTATCGTTTATAGATAAATCTAACTTTAGATATAAAAAAATAAAAATAAAAAAACTAATATAAGAATAGAGGATCTGTAATTACTTTAATTTTATTTTATAATATAAGTCATCTTTTAAGTTTTAATTAAAAAATATTATTATATTATTAATTATCTTTTCATACTTTATTAATGTATCTTATCACAACAAAATTGTTCAAAGTTTAGTTAATTTGTATATCATTTAATTTTAAAATTTAATATTTGTTGATATATGTATGACAAAAGTTATAGATCCGTGGAATATTAAAGTATATTATTGGTGTGGTTGTACTTTGCACATTAGGCTATGTGAGCGGAACCACCGAAGTCATACCCACTGCCCCACCTCCACCGTCTTCAGCCGCCACCTTCAGAACGTCTGCCGACTCTGGTCAGCTTCAGGATTCATCCACCGGTTTCCGGCCGTTCTCACGCGGACCGAAAATACTCCATAAGAAAATTACTGTGAAATATAGGTGCGGCGTCAAGGACGTTGTTATTTATGATGGGTTGGTGTTGTGTACAATGCATCGCCTCTGTAATGTCGTCTACGTTACAGCGTTACTTATCCTAGCAGTGATGTGTCTCTTTCGATGAAGTGCAGACGGTAGCAGGAAAAATATTAATGGTTGGTGCCTTGGTGGAGGTAAGGTTAGTGCCCTAAAAAAAAGAAAAATCCATAATGCCAAATCTGAATATCATGGGCAGCCTAATCTCAATAGGCCAGAATATTTCCAATTGGTGGCCTTAGATCGCCTCGGCCGGATCGGTTTCCTCGAATTTTCTACCACAAATCTTCGTGTGGTTGCTTTCATACTAAATAATTCCGCTTCTCAAAAACTTCCGCCCAATTTCAATTGTTCATAGTTAGGTCCCATCCCCCAAACTGTTGGCCGGCCTCAGAATCATTTCTAAAGCCGAAAAGGGGATCCGACAAGAATGCCCAATTTCGCCATATTTATTTATCCTTTGTTCAAAAGTCCTATCTCACATATTTAATCTTTATGCTAAAGATAATTTATATCATGGCTTACAAATTAATAGGAGCATCACACGTATCTTTGTTGACAATCATCTTGTCTTTGGTCTAGCAATTCCTTATTCTACTTTTTTTTTTAGTAAAATTCTCCCTGTTGTGTATGAAATGTAAACCGAGGGGTTTACGGGGTAGGGGAATTTAGAGAGAGGAAGAAGAGAGAATTGGGAGCAAAATTAGTGTGTGTAAAGTGAATAATACGTGCCATCAATCGCTAATGTGGCCCCTAGTTATAGGTGTGGAGTAATGGTCCGTTTGTTTTGGGGTGGAAGGAGGTTAGTGGAGGTAAATGAATTGATTCATCTCGTTTGGGTATCAAGTTAATAATTTTACCTAGGTGAATCGAGTTTAATGTTTTACCTCCATTCACCTCGATTAACCTCGTTTTTATTAACCTCCGATTTTGGGAGTAACGGAGGTGAAGGTGAAAGAATAAGTAAATTTTTGACTTGATAGGACTAAAATACCCCTCAATATGACTTATTTATTTAATACAAGGGTATAAATATCATTTATTTTATTATTATAATATTCATTCACCTCAATTTAAATGAAAATTTTAAAACATTCACCCCGGTTAGGTTAATATCATCCAAACAGAATTTTAAAATATTCACCCTGATTCACCTCCATTCCCTTCACCTAGGTTAATTTTTAATGTTTACTCCTACCTCGATTCACCCCAATCCAAACGGAGCCTTAAAGGGTCGAGAAAAAGGAGAACTACCACTTTCCAATCGCCTAAAATATCCTCGCCGAGGTTGCTAGGCAGAAGGATGTGTGTTGTCCTTGTCCCCAATATTCTTGGGTTGGTTTAGACCATTTGTAATATCCTTTATGTTTTAAATTTAATTTTATTACATTTAATTATTTTATTAGTTTAATTTAATAAAAATAATTAATTATTTTAATTTTGATTTATTTTATGAATTTATCGATAATTTTAAATTCATATTAGAATTTAATTAATCATTGTTGTTATGGATCGTTTTAAATAAATTCGTTCACTATTATAATTTTATTATATTCATATGATTTCAATTTTCATTTAAAAATATATGTTTTCATTCTTTTTTATATTTAAATTTTTAATATTTTAGATTTATTTTCGATTATAACTTTGTCGTACGATTATAACTTTATTTTGGACTTATATTACGTTAATAAAATAAATTATTTAAATTATAAAATCTCCTTTTAAAATAGTAAAATTATTTTAATGATTTTTATCCGTAGAAAATATTTTTGTCTTTGAATTTATTTATTTATTTCGATGTTATTAAGATCTTTGGAAAGTTTTAAATTAAAAAGATTTTCGTAACTTATTTATGATTTTCTTTTCGAAATTAATTGTCTTCCATTTTTTTCTTTTTTGTTTGCAGATGACTATTTTCGGAACTTATTTAAATTAATTCCTGTCTCTTAGAATTTGCTTTAAATATTTTCCTATATGTTTTAAAATATTTTTTAAGGTCTTATTATTTATTTTTTGTAAATAATACAAAATATTACGTTTGTTGGTATTTCTTCCAAAGCTTTTCCACAATCCTTTAAAAAGCTTTTATACTAATTTTATACATTAGAATCTTTACAAAATGAATTTTGTTAAATGAGTTTAAATAAAATTATCTGTAAATAATTTATTTTATATTATCTTATGTATATGTATATTAGCATTAAAAAAAATAGATTGACTGGTCCCCCCCCCCGCCTTTTTCCTTTTCTTTCTTCTCTCTCCTTCTTTCCTTTCTTTCTCTCCCCCGTTTATGTTTTTTCTGCAACCCTCCCCAACCTACCTCTTCCTAGCTCCTTAGTTGACCACCACACCACCTGTCGCATGACCACCACCACTGACAACGCACCATGGCGGCAACCACAATAAGGATCATCGATGGTGAGCAACAGCAACAACAACGATGAGTAGTGAACTACACAGTAGAGCATAGTTGCGCTAATGAACCAGCCATTGTCTGGCTGTCGCGAGGCCAGCTAGTCACCAGTGAGTGGTCTTCAACTTCTGACAGAGTTTTCCTAGTCTTCACCCATCCCAATTTGCTAACTTTATGTGGTACAAATCTTTAAAAACCCTAACTTCTATATTTAATTAATTTTGTATAGATTGGGTTTAATAATTGTGTAATTATTTATATATATGTTGTATGAGTGATTTGGAATGGTTGTGTATAAAATTTTGACCTGGTTATGTTTGAAATTTTTAGATTTGTCTAATTAACCTATTTATGATAAATTGATTATACAATATGCTGTAAAATATATCTAATTTCATATTGGAATTGTCAATTTGAGAAATTTATGCGGAATTAATCGGAATTGGATTTCTAAGTCAAAATCTATGTATAAAAAATTGAATTGCATAATCGAGTTGTTTCATTCAATGGATTTTACAATATACTTTGAAATTTATTTAATTTTATATTAGAAGTGTCAATTTAGGATAATTGTGTGAAATCGATTGACATTAAATTTTTAGGTCAAAACTCTTGTGGACCTAAATTGGATAATGTAATTGAGTTATTTTATTTAATTGATTATAAAATTTACATTAGAATACGTCTAATTGCAAGTTTGAATCGTTTATTTAGGTATTTTAATGAGAATTGACAGAATTGGCATCCCGAACTCGAAAACCCTAGTTGTGTTAAATTAGATATTTCTTTTATTATTTTTGATCCGTTGATTATATAATATTTTATAAAATATATCTAATTGTATTTTTTGACACTCAATTTATATACATTAATAAAATTCAATCAAATTGCATTTTTGGGCTTAAAACCCTAGATTTCAAATGAAATTATGAATTTGGTCATTTATATAGTTGTTTTTCTAAAATTGAATTTATAGAAATAGTTGAAATGACCCTAATTGCATTCTAACATCTTCAATGGGGATTAATTAACTTGAATTGTCCGAGTTTATGTCTTGGGCTTTACAACCCTAATTTTGGAAAATGATTATCTTAAATTGGCTACTTGTAAGATTATTTTGTTGAAATTGATTATTTAGATTTATCTAAAATATTTTAATTGTGTTTTAAAACTATCAATTTGAGGTAATCAAAGTTAATTAGTTAGTTTACAATTTGGGATTAGAAACCCTAATTTTCGGAGATAGTTATATGGAAATGAGTTGCTTACGTTTCTTTCACTAGAAAATTGCTAGTTTTGAATTAAAAGCATTTGAATTGTATTTTTATTTTATTGGGTTGGATTAGTTCTTTGAAAATGGTTGGTTTGTCTCTGTAGTCGTAAAAACCTAATTAGTAAGTTATTTTTTATAAAATTAACTTATACTCTATTATCCTTTTCCCTAATTTTTAAAATCAATTTGAAATGCACTAAGTGATATGTGTTGAACCTAATTTGATTAATATTTAATTTTAAATATTAACAGAACTATGCTAACGATTCTTATGTCTTGGACGCGTTTATCAAAAAAGAACATCTATGTATCTCTTCATTGATTAAATTGTAATACTTGAATTGTTGATCAGTAAGATAGGTTTCTAACCTAGTCTTACGATTTCTATCAGCGATCTAGTAAAACATTATCATGGATCACCAAGATCTTGATATATCTCTCTCTCTTTCTCAATTTGCTTAGCTGGCTTCTGATTTAAGGTAAGTCATTACTTACCTTTGCTTATGGAGAAATTTGGAACTTATGTCTTTTTGAAGTGAAAGGTGATGAATATGTTGTATGATTATTTAAGTATATCAAGCGCAGGCTATGTTTTTGGGTGGTAATTCTATGTATGTATGAGTTTATAAATTCAATGCGAACACATATTAGTATGACTCTTGAATATTGCATGTGTTTGAGTATGTGAAAGGTTGATCATGATTATGTAATTAACATGTTTGGCTAATTATGAAATTGTAATACGCCAAAAATTTTAAAAACATATAATTTAATAAATAGCCTTTATTTGGGATAAATTAACTTTTAAATTTATTTAATTTAATTGTTTTTATGGATTTTTGAGTAAATAAAAATGGATATGAATATGTAATAAATTAAAATAAATATTTTGTTATTTTATCATACTCGTTTTATTTAAATAATTTTTCAAACCAATATTTTACTAAAATTAACCATTTTAAAAAATATATATATATATATATATAATTATAATAAATTAATTTATTAAATTAGTTTATCTATAAAAAATATTAAACTCCATTATTCCAAAAAAAATATTTTATTTCTCCCATTTTTCCTTGTTCTTTCTCTTTTTTCTTCCATTTCTTCTTTTCCTCTTTTTTTCCTTTTTTCTTGCCCTTATCCCCCCTTGCAATGGGCCATCGGTCCTTTTCTTTCCCTTTCCTCTTCCCTTCTCCTTTCTCCCCGTCTAGTCATCCTGCCTTTCCTTCCTTTCTTTCTTTCTTTCTTTCTTTCTTCTTCTTCTTCCTCTTCCTCTTCCTCTTCCTCTTCCTTTCTTCATTTCTTTCTTTCTTTCCTTCCTTCCTTCCTCCTCCTCCTCCTCCTCCTCCTCCTTCTGCTTCTTCTTCTTCTTCTTCTTCCCCGACCATAGAGATCGCCATGCCTACCCACCCTGCACCACCTACCTCCTTCTATAGCCTGCTCACTCTCCCCCCGATCCTTTTCTTCCCCTTTTCGAACCAAATTATCCCCTGTAAACCCTCTCCGCGTGCCCTATTTTTCTCTTCTTCTTCTCCTCTCCCTGCCACCCTATGCCCGTCGACCTGCACAACTCCCCCTGCCACCACCTAATCGGCCATACCTGCATCGCCTCCCTCTCATTTTCTCCTTCTTTTATGCTTCAAATCCTTCCTACTTGAGCCATACTTCCCCCTACCGATCCCCTTCTTCTCCCTTTCTCCTCTCCTTTCCTTCCCTTGTTTTTCCTCCACCACCCTTGACTACTGCTTCCATAGCCCAACTAACCACCTGTACCACCTCCTACTACCATAATGCACCACCAAGCCACCCCCACGAGCCCCCTGCAACCACCCTTCTTTCTTTTCTTTTTCTTTTTTCCCTTCTCGGCCTCCTCCCTACACCACCACCATCCATTGTTGTTCTGCTACTTCTGCCACCCCTAAAGCCACCAATCTAATCCCTATAACCTCCCCTACCATCCCTTACCTCCCTTAGCTAAAACCTAGCTATGCATCCCCTCCTTTTCCTTCTTCTTTCCCCTGCCTTCTTCTCCTCCACCCAACCCTTGACCCACTTTTTCCAGCCTACAGCCGCCGCGCTTGGCCTCCAATCATCTACTCCCGACCACCACCTACACCCCCACTACACCCTTACATCTAGCCTCTACCCTAACTCCCCTGCACCTGCCCTTCTCCTAACCCCCAAAACCCCAAGCCAAACCAATACCCCTCCCTTCTCCTATTCCCTCCTTCAACCCCTTCCTCCTTCATTTGTGCATGCAGCTCACACTCCATTTCTAGCCTAAACTTAATTAATTTTAAGGTATAAAAATAGTTAGTGTTATAATAAATTAATTAAGATTTGATATAAAAACTATTTCTTTGAGTTTTCTACTTCTATTATAATAATTTTTTATGTTGTTTATAGGGATTGATTTTTACTAATTTAAGCTTGAATCTTTAACCGGGGTATTGGTAAGGTTTGATTTTTGCAGGAAATAAGGTAACCATTAAATCCTACTTAAACGTATGAATATACGTATGCTAGCATATTAAGGTTTTTAATATGTTTATAAGCATAATATATGTTGTTAAGTATAATGTTTTTAGTTGCATGTGTTGATCGATAAAAAGGAGAACATGTTAATTTATGTGTCATGTGTAGAAATAATGTTTAAGGAAGTAGCTTGGTCGTTAATAATAATGTTAAGTGTATATATATGATATGTTATGCTAATGTGGCCGTTTGTTGCATAAATATTGTTATTATGGGCCCTAGGGGCATTTTAGTAATATTTATTGTATAAGAGTGTGGCCTAAATAAGTACAGGTGCTAATAAGTATTATGATAAATAATAATAGTTGGTGGAGTTGGATGGTGGGTATGGAGCATGGATATTAATATTTTATGAAGTGAGTGTATTTTGGTAAAAGTGGTATAATAAGGGCAAAATAGTAGATTATAAGAGTAAAGAGGGTAAAATAATGAATGGGTAAGTAAGAAGGGCTGTTTAGTAATTTTACATGGAAAGGGGATAACTTGGTAATTTCTGGATGTAAGAAAGTATTTTGGTGAATTAAATATAATAGAAAGGGTATTATGGTAATTTTGTAAAGTAAAGGGGTAAAATGATAATTTAATGTAAAATGGTAATTTGGTATAGATGAAGGGTATTTTAGTAATTATGTAAAGTAAAAGGGTAAATTGGTAATTTGGTATAAAGGAAGGGTATTTTAGTAATTATGTAAAGTAAAAGGGTAAAATGGTAAATTATTATAAAGGAAGGGTATTTCGGTAATTATGTAAAATAAAAGGGTAAATAGCAATTTGGTATAAAGGAAGGGGATTTTGGTAGTTACGTAAAGTAAAGGAGTAAAATAGTAATTTAGTATAAAGGAAAGAGAATTTTGGTAATTTGTAAGAAGAGAGGCAAAATGGTAATTATAATAATGAAGAAGGACAATTTAGTAATTTATCCAATTAAAAAGGAAAATTTGGTAACTATAATAATGAAGAGTTATAATAATGAAGAAGGGCGATTTGGTAATTTACCTAATTAAAAGGGGCGATTTGGTAATTTTAATAATGAAGAGGGATAATTTGGTAATTTAACCAACTAAGAGGGTAATTTGGTAATTTTAATAAATAAGAAGGGTAATTTGGTAATATGATCAACCGAAGGGGCAACTTGGTACATTTAACAAGTATGATGGGCAATTTGGCAATCTAACTAACCAAATGGGTAATCTGACAAGCGTAACAAGTATAAAGGGTGATTTGGTAACCTAATAAGCCTAAGGGGCAGTTTGGTAATTTAGATAAGTATAAAGGATAATACGGTAATTTAACCCACTAGAAGGGTAAATTGGTAACTTAACAAGTGTGAGGGGTAAAGTTGATGGTTAAAAAAGTACAAAGGATAATTTGGTAGTTTAATAAATACAAGGAGTAATCTGGTAATTATGCTGACATAAGGGGTAATATGGTAAATAAGCAAATGAAACGGGGTGACTGGGTAATCTCACAAACAAGGTGTATTTCAGTAAATTTATAAGGATGATGGAGGTAAAGTGGCAACATACATATAACATGCTGATGGGTTAAATGAGTCTCCTTGATAAGACATAAGTAATATTGAATAATAAGATAAGAGTAATTGATCAGTCAATGGGCGTCACAAGAGAGTATCATAAGAACATGGTATAACCTAGGGTTGGATGGATAATTAGGGGTATGATATGGTGTTATATCATAATTATGTAAGGGTTTTTGAGATGGTAAGTGTGCATGGAAATGTGTGTTAAATATGTTTGAAGTATGTGTTAGGGTTTTGTGTATGCCATGATCCTTGATATGGAATGCTTGATTCTATGGCTAGTATATCTTTGTGTCTTTTGATTTGTAACCTTTCCCTCTTCCCTCAAATTGAATAAACAGACCCGTTGAATAAGACATGAATAAAGTACTAATTACGTACAGTGAAAGATTATTGAGTCAGGCCTAGACTAATTCACCGACAATAATAGTGGCCAGGTGCAAGATCTCTTGGAGACCGATCTACCGGCAAATAATAATGGTCAGGTGCGTGCTGCCCTATATGTTTTTGATCCACCAAATATAATAGTGAGGGATCCCGAGCTTAATAAACCAAATATTGGATATTAATAAATTATGAGAAGACACTAATCATTTATAATAGAGCACCATGTGAGTTGGAGCTAGACCGGTCCAACTGCAAAAAATAGTGGCCAGGTGTAGGGAGTGTAACACCCCCAAATTTACTACTGAAAAATTTCGTTTAAAATCAAAAGGTTTAGCGGAAGCAAAGGATAAAACCGTAAACCCGGGGGTATTACCGCCACACTTAGTACCAGACCGGTTCACTCCTACTGTTCCAGTACTAAGTGCTAAGGCTATATCCGATCAACCTTTAGTACAAAGTATCAAAAACGCAAGACAACATTTAAAATAAATCCTTAACAAGAGGTAAGTCAAACAGAAGTTAGAATACGATTTAGGATTACAACCCTAGAATATGTTTCTCAAAACAGGAATGTAATACAAAATACAGCTAAACACAAACAAATCCCGAAGGATCAATATCCGGATTGCCTACTCACTCAAGTCAGGCCTTCCACCCCAATTTAGTAACTGATCAAAACCTGCATCAAAGGTCTGCTCCCCACCATCGGTGGATCATCACAGGTAGGGCTGTTCATGTTATCCGATATCTGCTTATCCGATCCGATATCCGAAGCGATCCGATTCGAAAAAATAAATATCCGATCCGATTTTTTTTTTCAAATCAAATATCCGATCCGATCAACGAAAAGTCAAACAAATCAAATATCCGATCCGACAAATACAAATAATATCCGATCCGAAGAAAAAATATTTATATATTTTTTATAATTTTTTATTTTATATATAATTATATATAAATAAATTTAGATGTGTCTGTGTATAATTTTTACTTACTTTATTTATTATTTGAGGCAAAATTTAATTTAATTAAAATTATATTTTTAATATAATCCCTTTTTAGATATTTATAAAAATAAAAATAAAAATACTCTGCATACCGATATACTCCATCCACTCCTTTCTTATTTTAGTTTTAACATTGGATATTTGTTGAGTAAGTCGGATATTTGCTTAGCGAATCGGATATTTGCTCAGCATTCGCTCAACAAATCGGATAATATAAAATATATTTGTCATTTGGTAAATTTTTTTTATATTTGAAATTGTATTCGAATAATATCGGATATATTTGATATCCGATGATATCCGATCCGAAAATTCAAATATCCGATCTTCCGGATATCCGAAGTTTCAAATCAAATATCAAATATCATTTTTAGATATCCGAAATTTCAAATATCCGACAATCAAATATCCGAAATATCGGATATTTGAACCGTGAACAGCCCTAATCACAGGACCCATTCAACCAGTGTAGTATCAGTACGGGTCCAATACTGATTAAGTCTCAGTACCCTATCTTATGAGAGAGACGTAAACGATAACATCAAATACATATTAAATTATGATACAATACGTTGATACAATATCATACATACTCACAAACCACAACAGGAATCTTGCCATACACCTATAGTAACATATGAAACATATATAACATCTCATTTAAACATATAAGCGTAGTATAACCGAAATATAAAGTGACTCATACGCCTCAAGTAGGAATAATCCATATTATTGGAAACTCAACGCGTGACATACTCACGAAATCAGCATGTAGTAATACAAATAATAAAAGCTGACCATAGTCCAATTAGACTTATTCGCTTTGAGTCTTTATTAAAAGTAGTCATTTCACACCACAGTCTTTATTAATCCACCTGAGTGCGGGTACCCCACTATTATAGCCGGTGGACCGGAATATATAAACTCAAGGCAGAACGCTCCTGACCACTATTATTTGCCGGTGGACCGGTCTCCAGGGCAGAACGCTCCTGGCCACTATTATTTGCCGGTGGACCGGTCTGGCCCTGACTCGCATGGTGTTTCACTGTAAGTGCTTGTGACTCATTCTTTATTCTCATCAATAATATATTCATTCCACACATATTCTTTAATAGTCCATGTGAGTGCGGGAACCCCACTATTATAGCCGGTGGACCGGAAAGTATACACTTAGGGCAGAACGCTCCTGACCACTATTATTTGCCGGCGGACTGGTCTCCAGGGCAGAACGCTCCTGGCCACTATTATTTGCCGGTGGACCGGTCTGGCCCCGACTCACACGGTGTTCCACTGTAAGTATTTAGTATCTTTCCCATGTCTTATAAATTTTACATTTGGGTTGCTGAGCACGGAAACCCCCACTATTATAGCCGGTGGACCGGAAATCATACAGGGCAAAACGCTCCTAACCACTATTGTTCGCCGGTGGCACGGTCTCCAGGGCACCCCGGCTCCTGGCCACTATTATTCGCCGGTGGACCGGTCTGGGCACGGCTCAGCATCTTCCTCTTTAAGTGATTAGTATCTTAACATATCTTATTTGAAAGTGTTTTACCCTTGACATGCATGGCTAACTATATCCACATTTATCCTCCCAGGAGTGCTCGTCCCATATCTTGGAACTCGTGCACCCCTTATCACACCTCGATATCCATTTCCCTCTATAATAACACATGATAAAACCAACTCCTAAGGGTGTGGGTTAAGACCCAACACCTCGTGGCATCAGACTCCACCCGCTATCTCCCTCTAGGGTTTTCCCTTGCAAACCCTAATTGGACCTATGTGGCCCAACTTTCTCTCACATACACTAACATTACTCCATTTATCACCCCATACCTCATCTCATTTAGATCAAATCCCAAATCATATCTCTTTACCCATCGATTCCACCTGTGACCCTAAAACCCTAGTTGGCTACTTCAACCCTATTACCTTTCTTCTCCCACAAGTAACCTCTCCTTTTTACCTAATACTTCTTCTCTCCCATAACACCCATAATCGTTCCTCATAACATAAACTCTCACTCTCAACCCGCACCTCACTCACCGTTAATCATTTTTACTTTTGCCTTTTTCAGATTACTAATTCTTCCCAAACCCTAATCGGGTCCCTTATATTCCCTTTTAGCAACTCACTTCCCGTTTGTTTCTTTTTGCCCTTTTATCTCCATGTCATAATAATAATAATAATAACCACCCTAGCATGCATGTCCTAGAGGGTTACATCATATCACAACACATCATAATCACCACATATGGATATCACATTCATGTCGTAAGAAAACGCATACCACATACCTTAACTCGAAGCCGCGCTACGCATAAAACACATTAAGGACAACCATGCGATACACAACCGGATATGGTATATATACAAAACATCTAAGGCATGCAAGTCACATAACACATAGGGAACTTAGCCACATCCTTACGAAATACCCATAAGTAGAGGTAAGTAGAGAACTTACCTGGATCCGAAGCTAGCTAAGCGAGATAACAGGAAGAGAGAGATCACTAACTCGTGGATCCACGAGAAAGCTTTCCAAACAAAATCAGTAAAAATCGGAGCAAGGAGGGCTGGGGAAGCTTCGCCGGAGGTTGATCGGTGCTCGCCGACCATCACTCGAGCTCGCCATGGCCGGATGGCATCGTGGCCTGCGTGGCTCGTCGCTGCTGCGGTGCTGCTGCTCCTGCGCGGCTGTCGCTGGTTGCTGCTACTGCTGCGGTTGCTGGTTGCTGCAGCCTTCGGTGGTCGGGCTAGCTATGTCGCTAGGGGCGGTCGTGGCCGACGGAGGAGAAGCAGGGAGGAGGAGTTGGGGAGATGGAGACGGGTGAGGGAGGTCGGCTAGGGTTAGGGTTAGGGTTAGGGTTGCGGGACATGGGGTCGGGGAAAGGGAAGAGGGAAAGAAAAAGAAGGGAGGGGCGCCGATCAAGGCAAGGTGCGGTTTTTTTTTTTACAAAAACACATAAAATAAAATACTAAAAATATAAAAATATTATTGGAAGATTTTATATAAAATTTATTTAACGAAAATTTATTTCGAACGGATCCGAAGGCTTAAAATTAATAAAAAGCTATATAAAGAATTTCGGAAACATTTTCGGAAGAATTTACCAATGAACGAAAAAAAACTTATATTATTTACGGAAATACATTATAAGACCCTGAAAAATTATTTAAAACATATACTAAAATATTTAAGTCAAATTCGGATAAACCAAAACTAATTTAAATAATTTCCGAAATCAGTTTTCCGTAAACCAAAAAGCATAAAACGAAAGAGAATTAATTCTAGAAAGAATTTCATAAATAAACTCCGAAAATCTTTTTTTTAATTTAAAAATTCCCAAATATTAAAGATTTCCGAAAACGAATAAATTTAAAGTCGGAAATATTTTCTACGGATAAAATCATTAAAATAAATTTAACTATTTAAACAGAAATTCTATAATTTAAATAATATATTTAGTTAATGAAATATAACTCCAAAAATAAGGTCGTAATCAAATGACGAAGTTATAGTCGAAAATGAATCTAAAATATTAAAAATCAAAATACGAGAAAGAATGGGAATACATATTTTTAACCGAAAATCGAAATTAAAAGAATATAATAAAATTATGGTCGTGAACGAATTTGTCTAAAATGGTTCACAATGACAACGATTACTTAAATTAAAATATGAATTCAAAATCGTCGACAAATCTATAAAACAAATAAAAATTAAAATAATTATTTTTTTTACATCAGATTACGCTAATAAAATCATTAAGCTTAATAAAATTAGGTTTCAAAAATACGGGGTATTACAGGGAGCCTTATAGACTGATCCACCAACGAATAATAGTGGTCAGTTACGTTATGTCTTGTATGTTTCCAATCCACGGCTATAATAGTGGGGTTCCCGCACTCACATGGATATAATTCAAAGACGATGATTGAATAATGATTAACTAATGGCTCAAGACCAAAAGTACTTATTTCACGTTATGACCTATTGATGTGACACGAGTTTGGCTTCGGTGCTTGTCCCTACTTGGGTATGTGATGGATTAGCTAAGTGTACGAATTTCGTGTTATACATTTCTTACTGTATGAGGTGTGGCCTCATGTATTAGTCCACATGTTATCATTCCATATAGGTTTTGTATTATGTATTACATGTGAGCCACTTTTTAGCTTGGTTTAAAGGGGTTACTTAGTACCATAGTACTGAAGGATTCCATTCGTGGGCCCCTGCCTATTTAATGGGTAGTGTCCATTATATATCCATTGCAGGTGCTAAGTAAGTGGGCATCGGGTAATATCGTAAGGATCTTCCGAAAATAATTCAGGGTTTTCCCTTTTACCTTTTATTCTCTATTAAAATGATCTCTATTATTGTATCCACTAGTAGTGGATTTTATTCTTGTAAAGTGTTTATCGCGCTACTCTAATTTAAATAAAGTCTGATTTTAAGGAAATTATATTTTGATCTTTTAGCCTTAGCACTTGGTACTAGAATGGTAGGAGAAAACCGGTATGGTACTAAGTGTGGCAGTAATATCTCTGAAATTCATAGTTTTGATTTTTGCTTCTGCTAAATTGTAAATAAGAGAAACTTTTTCAGTAGTGAATTTGGAATTGTTACAGAAATATTTGGTGATTTTAGAGTATATTCTAATGTGTCTAAATTATAATTGGTTTAGAAATCATATCATTGGTTGAGTATAGATTGAAATTAGATGATGCCTTATGCTAAAATTTTATGCCAAGGAATTATTCAGTTTTAATACCACCTGAATTAATTCGGCTTTAATGCTACTGGAATTAATCGGCTTTAATGTCACTTGAATTGGTTTGGCTTTAATATCACTCGGAGTGGATCAAATTATGCCACTTGATATTGATCGGCTTTAATGCCACTTAGAATGGATATTATAATGGAAATTCATTGTATTGAAGGAAGTGATTTAAGTATCGTTATGTGGGTCTGATTTATGTTTAATTAAATTTTTAAATAAAATATTAATCATTTAAAGTGAAAGATCTTGAGTCTGGACTTGTGCCACTCAGGGTAGCTATCCAATTTAGGTTTGGTATTCACTTGGTACCATCGTTCGAATACTAAATTAGTTGTTACGATTTCTTTAAATATCCATCCTCAAGCTAATACAATCAAATATTTATGATCATGATAATGAAATGAAATAATTAATTATTCTCATTCATTTATGGACTTTATATTTCATTATTTTATGCATGTCTCTTGGTTGTCATCCTTACAATAGTGCTACTATATGACTCATGTTCATACCTGGTTATCACATGATCTATTATTTAAACTACTTGTTGCCCTTATATGCAGAATGCTATCTTCCAAGGATGTTATGTTACTCAACATGAGTTTATGATTCCTTGTATGCTTGTACCCTATGTATTGTCATGTCTAGCCATGCATTCATAAGCATGAATCTATGAACACATGTTTTACCATATGTATTACATGTATAATTGAGCATGAGTTATTGATTGAGTTTAATGGTGTGTATATCATGTATAATTAAGCATGAGTATTGTAAGCTAATATACCATGTCATATGTGTATCATGTTTCCTCCCATAAGTTAGATAGTCGTGATTTACTTAGTACTAGACCTATACTGATACTACCTTGGTTGAATGGGTCATGCAATGATTCACTGATGGTAGGGAGCAAACCTCTTGTGTAGGCTTGAGATCGATGTCATTGATGGATTAAAGACTTGGCTTTGAGATAGTAGGCAATCCGGAGTTTTATACTTCAGAGACTTGTCTTTATTTACTTTTATAAGTGTTGTATTAAAATTTTAATAGTGTTGCAATCAAATTTTGATCTCCCATTACTTTACCAACCTTTTAAAATCTAGGGTTATTTCACAGATTTGATTGGTGATAATTTTGTTTAGTAAAATTGTTCACTTGTCATCTACCATTGGATATCTCATTATAGGAGTTTATCCTCATGATATAGATGTTGTTTGAATTTTAGTTGGACGGATTTTAACCTTTCATCTACCATGAGATAGATGGTAGACATTTATCTTGTGTTAGGTGTGGTAGTAACATTCCCCATTTTTTATTTTAGATTTTGTATTATTCCTTTAAATGAAAATTTTTAAGAGTAAATTTTGGGGGTATTACACCATTTGTGGAATGGGTTGGGAGATTTGGGCTATAGCAAACTCCATAGAGAGCCTATGAGGTCCTTTTGGGCTTAGGGCACTTGGGTTGGCCCCAATAGCCTATATAGTGGGTTAGCCCTATAAGCTTATGTAATACCTTAAAATTTTATAAACTTTATTTTTGAATATTTAGCCTTTTTAATTGAGGTTTAACCCTAAGCTTAACCTAATTATCTTTTATCCCTACCTTTTGCTTCTGCTTTTACTTTTTCCCTCACCTTCTCCCTATGTGACTTTACCTATTCCCTTTAATCAGTTATGTTTTTTAATTTGGCTATGCTAACAAAATCAATCCTAAACTAAAACACCACCCTAACCCAACACTCAACCCCTAACTGGCATGAACTTCCCACAGTATCACCTCCCATTGTGTCCACAACCCTCACACAACTTCACCACTTCTAGCATAAGTTTCTTATGCAACCACCACCCAAAAATGTTACCCACTCATACAGTACAACTCTAGCAACATACATGCCATCGTAGCTCCCTTTGTTTAGCATGATCTATTCATGTTGAGCCCTCCCTTGTAACGTGACTTTCTCATGTTAAGCTCCCCTAGGTTTGTCTCCTTCATTTGGTTTTGGTTAATAGTTAGTATCGTTTTAATTTAGATTCAAATATATTTTGTTTGGCCTTGTTTAAGGTGAAGAAGAAAGTTAGTGGAGGCTATAGTTGATGGTGTTTGCTTGTATTGCATTATTTGTAATTGGAGAGAAGGTAAACACATGCTCTACAAAAATTTGAAAATCACATGGTATCATGAGAAAATTGCTTAAGTAGGGAATAGTAATATTAGAGGTAGTAATATTATGGCATACAGAAGACACTGGATTAAGACCATGATTCTTTGATATGTTTTTAATATTAAGATTTATACATTATTTAATATTAGAGGTGCATCTAATTTGGTGATGATATGAATCTTATGGGACAATTTATACATAATTTATGAAATTAGGATATCGTAAGTATTATGGTTGGTATTACATGTGTAAGATGCGGGAGTTAGACCTTAATTCTTGAATATGATGATAATAATAATATTTTATGTTAATACATGTATCTTTATTATATAATGTGAACTCATGTATCCTATGTAATCCTTATTGACTATATTGTTACATTACTCAATACGTAGTATATTGATCATCATTTTTACGAGTGCTTCTAATGCCTATGAGCAGACAATCTGGATGTCTTTGTGCAGGTCAATGAGCACCCATTGGATGATCTTGTTACTTACGATGCCCTATGTTTGGAGGGCTGATATTATGTTTTAGGGTTGAGTTTAGAGTTATGTTATCAGGTGGTTAGCTTTACCTGGATGCCTTTTTGGACTAATTCTAGGATATTCCTTTTGATGTATTTGATATTATATTTGGGGTTAATCTCCAAAATCGTATTTACATTTATAAAGTTACTTCTATCTTCTATTTATTATGTTTATGTTTAAGTGTTTTGTCTTGTGATTGATGTAAGGATGATATAATAAGATAAACTTATGTCAATCACAGTAGTAACACTCAACTATTTTGGTATTATTCTTCTGCTAAAAATGAAATTTTTATGTGTTATAATCCAAGTTTAACTAATTTTTAAATTTTGAGTCCAGCATAGCCCATTTTAAAATTGATATGAGTTTTGGATTATTATTTGGTTAAAAATGGATCTATAGATCTTGTCTACGTTTGACCCACTACACACCCCTATTTGATATTTTCATGAAACCTAATTTGATAGCGCGAACCATATGGTTTTCTATTGAAACACTCTTTTATGGAAATAAGAAGAGTTGTGTAATTCAATTAGAAGTGAGATTCCATTATCTTTCTCAAGACAATTTTTTCATAACCGATTACTATCAGAAACTCAAAACACTCACTGACAATCTTACCGATGTTGATCATCCCATCTCTGATGAAAATTTATTTCTTTAAAAAAATTAGTCTCAATGAAACTTTTCTACCATATCATCTATTATTCCCCCACAATAACCTTTCCCTTCCTTTTATCACTTATTAATATCTTCTTCTACTTGAAGAATATTGTCGAAACCATTTGTTTGACCTTTTAACCAACACATCATTCTTTACTTCTTTCTTCTCGCTACACAACATCACCCACCATCCAACCAGTAGCCTTATTAGTCTCTTAACATTCATAACACAATGTATGAAATGAACACAACAATTGGTGGGGAGGTCATAATGGTTGAGGCAAAAATTGCTTTGGCTCTTGATCATAACAACCCCCACTTGGAATAGCTATCTCTAGTGGATCGTGGTAACAAAATTGGCCTCATAGATCTAAAGCCCAAGTCTCTTTATCCCTCATCCACAATTGTTACCTATTAGAGCACACCCTCCAAGCCCCACCCATGGTCAAGATATGCTTGCAGGCGTGCCTCCCTATTCTCCTTTTATGACACCTTCTTCCCTCCCCTAGTTCATTAACCAGCCACATACATGGGATTCATCCACACTTGTTCATGCTCTTGATCAAATGAGTCATCAACCTCCCTTTGACAATGATTATTATATGGATTTCAATTCTTCCAAGCACATGACATCATTGTAATACCCTATTTTCAAAAACCCTAACTATAAATCGGTAATTATGTGTAGTAGTCATAATAATTATTGTAGGGTGTTTTGTATTAAATATTTTATTGATATATGTATTATTATTATGATATATTAGATATAAATTTTAATTAGGTTAAAAATTTTTAGAGAGTGGGTTATTAAATTTAAACTCTAAGTTAGACCTTAATTGATATCTGTTATGTCGGGTAATCCTAGTTTCGGTAACCGGATATTTTACCTTGGTTTTTCACCTATATAATCACCCTAACATATGCTAGATTTATGGGTCACATCCCCTATCTCCTTATTGACACATTTTACTCCACACCTTATCTTGCACCATACCTCCCTCTCTTCCATGTTTCCCTCCCCTTGTTTTGCTCCACATTTCCCCTAATGCCACCGTCCATATAATCCCTCCATCCTATTTGTTTTTACATCATGTATATACCCTCCAATTAGCCTTCATTATCTCCTCCTTTCATTGATTCGCCATTATCATCATTGCATCTTTACCATTTTCGCTAGCAACGCACTCCACCACCAACCACATTTCCTTAGATTTGGGAACTCCCATCAGTCTCTATTCCCTACCTTTGGAAACTCCTACCAAAACCACCCTCAACCCAGGACTAAACTCACCAATCCCTCACCACTACCTTCGGCTAAGTACATCAATCCCCTCCCCTTAGCTTCGGCTACTTCCACCGGACCTCCCCTCCTTGTTACACCCTCCACCACCGAAGCCCTTACCTACGTTGCACACAAATCCACCGATCATCCTCTTTTCATTCAGATAAAATTGCCAATCCTCCTACCCTTTATGTACCTTTCTCCACCAAAGCTAACCCATGTACCAGCCTTCCCCACGAGTTTGGAGCCCCATCAGGGATTTCCTTTTTGATTTGGGTTCAGGGAGAGATTTTGGGGATTGGGTTAGGGTTCAAGGATTCTTATTGAGGATTTGTTTAGGGATAGGGCGGGGATGGGTTTGGGATCCCCATCCCCAAACCCTCCCAAATTATATATATATATATATATAGAATATAAATGAAATTATATCGTAAAAAATAAAATTAGGTATTGGGGATGGGGTTGGGTTTCGGGTATTGGGTTAGGTTTTAAGGTCAGGGAATGAATCGGGGATGGGGAACAATTTGGGAATCTGGTTGGGTATGGGAATTTGATTCTTGTGGGGATCGAGGCAGGTTTGTGGATGATTTTACTTATCGAGTTCGAGGATGGGGATGGGGTCCCCGTACCTGACCCATCCGGTTGCCATCTTTAGCCATAGCAATGGCCTAAAGCAGTGTTGCTCCTTCCTTTCATCTTAGCAACATCCACTGTTTGGCTCCTCCATTGTTTCATGAATTTCTTGATTTCCTTGTTGCATTGTTTTGTCTAGTTAATTATCCTTGAGTTATTTTAGTAATTTTAGGTTATTATTGTGTTATATTAAATGCCAATACATATGTTATCAGGTGTTAATTTCTTAGGTAATCCTTGATGATATTGGAGGAGACAATTTTGTACTTTTTATATAAACTTCGATTTAGGTTACTCCAATCACTCATAAGATAGTAAAATTTATGCGTGAGCATATTAGGGTTGTTTATATTTAATATAACATGTATGATAAAATAATATGTTAAATAAATGATGTATACAATTATTTTAAGTTAAGTATATGGATGGGTAATATGTTATATAATTTATGTACTCATGTTTAGGGTTTTGTTAGAGTTTTCATTCTTCTCGAGTTATGATTTAAATGCCATGATAAATATCTCATGATTTGAATTCCATGGTAGCTAGGTAATTATATATAGTATGCTACATACAAGCATGATTAGGGTTAGAATACGATAATGGTTATTTGCACATTCTAGAGTTAGAGATATTTTTCTATATGTACCATGATATTAATTACCCTAATAAATGCCATTTTATGCTTTAAATATGTGTGTACATGCTACATGAAAAATGTGATATGTAAGGAACGCATAATTAGGGTTTGTAGGTGCGACTTACTAAATGTATAAAAAGTGGAAAATACAATCAATCGCTAAATTGCAAAGATTACCTATATGATAAAATAATGTGAATTATTATCTTTTAACCTTTTTATAACAAATTACTCATAATAATAATATTTGGTATGAAAATGAATGAAATGATGAAACTAGGGTTTTAAAGGCAATTTCGTAAATTTTAACCTGATGTATCTGTTGTAAATTATTGGATATTAGGATGACCTTAGAATTTGATAGGTTGATCTTAGTGTTGAATTAGCTTGGCATATACTGATGACCTTAAGTTTTACCTTAATAATTAGAAATAAAAGGGAAAATGGTTGAATATGGAAATGAAAATTGTTGTGCAGTATATGATATTGTAATCACCTCATAAAATATTAATACTTAAATTGAAAGACCTCGAATTGGGAATGGTTTCTTTCTAAGATTAGCTATCCTATAGAAGAGGTGTTATCCCTTGTTTATTTTGGTTCACTAGCGTATCATTGTGCCCTAGTAAGGTCCTATTCTACTTTACCTATAGACTCTATAAGGGGGTATCGATTCTTAAGGATTAGGTAATCGAGGTTGAAGGATATTGTGTTACCTTTTTCTACCAGTATGATCAAACGTACCTCTGTGTCCTTAGGTTTGAGAGCAAGGGTATTGTGTCTCCTTCGGGTACCAATATGATTGATTGTATCTCAATATCCTTGAGCTGATTATATCTCGGTGGAATAATTAAAAATAGAAGTAATTATTGTGTAAGAAAATAAAAAGAATTTGATTTGGATTTGTTGGTTTAGTAGTGCCTTGGTGCCTTACCTTGGTTTTTATAATTAATTTGGATTTGTTTGGTAGTTGCCTAAGTGCCTTACCTTAGTATTTGGAGTTAGAAGTATTGATTCGGTAGTTGCCTCAGTTCCCTACCTTGGTATTTGGAATTGATTTGGATGTGTTGATTCGGTACTTGCCTCAGTACCCTACCTTGGTATTTGGAATTGATTTGGATGGGTTGATTCGGTAGTTACCTTAGTACCCTACCTTGGTATTTGGAATTGATTTGGATGGGTTGATTCGGTAGTTACCTTAGTACCCTACCTTGGTATTTGGAATTGATTTGGATGGGTTGACTTGGTAGTTACCTTAGTGCCCTACCTTGGTAGTTGAAATTGAGTTGGATGTGTTGACTTGGTAGTTACCTCCGTGCCTTACCTCGATATTAGAATTTATTGGACTAATAAGATATATCTATTGTACCTTGAGATAATGTTAAGTGAACTAACATGTTTTACTGTTGAGCTTGAAACTTGATGTTGTATATATTATCCCATAATTATTACATGTGGTTATGGTACATGCTTGTATTCCAATATGATTTTTGGATTTTTGTGTAACTATATGCAATTTGGGAATGTTACCTCTTGTAAAGTATAGTGATTTACTTAATACGAGGAAGTTGTACTAATGCTAATTTTGTAGATGATTATATGAAGGGTATGAAGTAGCTCTAGACGTATTACAGTGATAAAGAAGAGAGTCATTGGGAAGAGATCCCATTTTTGGAGTAGGATTTTGGGAAGAGAGTCTAGGCGTCGTACCTTCTGGTACCCGTTATGATTTAATCATTTTTTCTTTAGACTCTTATGTCCCTTGGTATTTTTAATTTCCATTGTTGTATGGAGTATATTATTCATAACTTTTATATATTTAAGGTATTTTATTTCTATTATTTTACTTTAGTTGTGGTTTATTTTAGCCTTATCACTTGGCATAAGAAAGGTGAGAGAACCAAACTTATACTACGTATGGTGGTAACACCCAGTAGTTTGGTAATTAACTATTTCACAAAATAAAGTTTTTAAGTAGTAAAAATGGGGGTGTTATAGTCACCCATAGGGAATTTGTTATATGTGTTTCCTCCTTGCAATAATTCATCTAAACATATTATTATTAGTAATGGATCCTTATTACCTATCTAACATGTTGGCCATACTATCATTCATGTCGATCTATCTCCCTTACATCCAAATAATGTCCCCGTCACTCCTAAACTCATCAAAAATCCCATATTTGTTCGTAAGTTCATTACTAACTATAATTACTCGATTAAATTTGACCCCGGTGGTTTTTCTATGAAGGAGATTTGTCATCACACCATGATTATGAGGTGCAATAACGTTGTTGACCTCTATTTATTGCACTCATTCTCAACAATTGCTTCTTCACACACTCTTAGTTCCATCACTATACCATCCTCCTTAATCTAAATCTTTGTCTCGATCATCCTAACAATTATGTATTCACTAGTCTTCTTAAGTCCCCTATTATTAAATATAATATGAAAGCTTGTGGTCAAATTTGTATTGCATGTCAACATAGAAAGCATGCCAAATTACCTTTTTATTCTTCCTTGTCTGGAACCCAAGCACCTTTTGAACTTATTCAATATGACCTATGAACATATCCTACATTTAATATCTCTGGTTTTAAATATTATTTTGTGTTATTAGATGATCATTCCAACTATGTATGGGTTTACCTCTTCGCTTTAAGTCAAATGTCTCTGCCCATACACAATGCTCTTATGCATGCATCTCAACTCATTTCCAATTTCCACTTAAAAATATTCAATGTGATAATGATAAGGAATTTGATAACAATATACTACAAAATTTGTCTAATCTTCATGGCATTCGCTATTGCTTCTCTTTTCCACACACATGTCAACAAAATGGTAAGGATAAATGTACACTACACACTCTTAATAATATTAGTCTTACCCTTCTCTTCCACGCTCACATGCCTCCTAAGTATTGGGTTGGGACCTTACATATAACCACTCACCTTCTCAACATTCTCCCCACTAAGGCACTATCATTTTCGACCCTTCATGAGGCCTTTTATCATCAATATCCCTCATATACACATCCCCATTATTCAATCAACTCCACTACCCCAACCTCTTAGCCACAACTCCACATAAGCTTGCACCTCACTCCACCCCTTGTGTATTTCTCATCTACCCTACTATAGTTGCCTTACTTTCACTATAAATAAAGTCATTATCCGTCATCAAATCATTTTTTATGAAGATAGGTTTCCCTTCATCAACGTTTCCCCTATGCTAAACCCTCTTATGACTTCCTCAAATATTCCATGGAGTTCCTCCCTTCCTCTCACATTCCAACTCCAATATTATACCCTACCCTCCTTGCACTACTCCTTCCTCACTACTAACCCAACCAACGCCCCTCCTTCTCTGCCATCCACCCACCACATCATTACATAAGGTAAGGTTAGCATTGTTAAAACCCAAAGTCCCATTCAACCTTACCTTACACACTCTCTCTACTTCCGACACCTATCTCCAAGCACTTTAAGATGCCCATTGGTACAATGTTATGTTAGATGAATATACTGCCTTGATGAAAAATAAGACCCGGGGCCTAGTTCCATGTCCATCTGATGCTAATATTTACAAGAAAGTGGATTTTTTTTCCACAAATTCAATTTTGGTGGTTTCTTATCACGATATAAGGCTCTATGAGTGGTATACGGTTTTAATCAACAACCAGGATTGGACTTTGATAAAACATTTAGTCTGGTTGTCAAACCTCCTATAGTTTACCTTGTCCTTAGCTTGTCCCTATCATGAAACTAGTTAATTCATCAATTAGATGTAACACCCTAACACAATGCCTGCGAGTAGTTACTTGGAGCACTTTTAAAATTGATGACTTATCCTACAAATCAATACGAGTCTTTTCAAACATGCTTTTGATCAACTCACACACATCCTTGTAAGCTTCTTAGGAGGTCACACATCCTTAAATTAATCCAAGTTAAACACATTTAACCATGAAGTTCTTTAAGATTAAGTTTTCCAAAAAGAAGGTATATATATATTGTTAATATAAGTAGTCTTATCAATCATTTTAAGCCTCCACTATTAGTCACTAATTTGGGGGGTATTACATGCCCTCCCACTCAAGAACACAACATTCTTGTTGCACCTTGACTGCCAATTTTCTCATTATAGTCTATCTTATTATTAATAACTAACCTCACAAATCAACACAAATTTTTGTGAGCATATTTATTATCAACTCACACCCATCTTGAAAAACTTTCCATAATGTCACTTATCTTTAAATTGCTCAAATTCAAGTACACTTAACTACAAAATTCTTTAAGGATAAATTTCCTAAAAGAAATATATACCTTATTATTACGGGTAGCCTTATAAATATTTTAAGCTTCCATTATCCAATGTTAATTTGGGGGTATTACATACACCCTTCTCAAAAACACAATGTCTTTGCTGCACCTCGATCACTAACAATATCATTACAGTCTGTCCTAAGAATCGTCCCGCTAAGCAACTAACTGACTCATCCAAGTTTAGCTCGTAGTTGTAGTTTTGCTTTGATATCATTTGTAATACCTAACACATGGGCCGCATGTAGTTACTTGGATCACTTTTAGGATTGATGAATGACCCTATAAATCAACACGAGTATTTTTTATCATGCTTTTTATCAACTCATAATAATCCTAGGAAACTTTTCTTGATGTTAAGCATGCTTACCTAAGAAGTTTTTTAAGGATAAGTTTTTCAAAAATAAGGTATACTTTTTTAGTACAAGTAGTCTTATCAATCTTTTTAAGCCTCCACTATCAACCACTAGTTTGGGGTTATTACATTAGATGTCAATAATGCCTTCCTTCATGCCATTATTATGGAGATGGTATATTTTTAGCAACCAAATGGCATTGAAGACCCTACACACCCCAAAATTATGTTTGTCTTCTAAATAAAGTTAGTTATATCCTTAAACAAGCTTCTTGAGCTTGGTATCAGCGGTTTTCTCAGTATTTAACTCAATTGTGTTTCACTTGCTGCAAATCAGACTCATCTTTATTTATCTATCACAAAGGTCATGATTTTGCTTATATCCTTCCCTATGTAGATGGCATTGTGCTCACTACTTCCTTTAGCACATTACACAATAATTCAATTGCTACTCTAAGTTGAGAGTTTGCTATCAATGATATGGGGGAGCTTCTTTATTTTTTAGGCATCTCTATGATAAAATCTAGCACCTCTCTTTTCCTTTCCCTACAATAATATGTTGTTGACATCCTTGCTTGTGTTGGCATGTCATCTTGCAACCTTTGTAGTACTCTAGTTGATACACACTCTAAGTTAGCTGACTCTTCTAGTCTTATTATGTCTAATCCATCCATCTATCATAGCCTTGTGAGTGCCCTTCAACACTTGTCCTTTATTAGGTTTGATATTGGTTATGCTATGTAGCAAGTCTTTCTTCATATGCATGATCATATGCTACATTAAGGATACTATTCACCATGGTCTTCACCTCTATCATTATGTAACTCACCAACTCTTTGCTTATCCCAATGCTGACTAGGTTGGATGTCTAGATTCTCTCAAATCTGTAATCCCTCGGAATTTTTAAAAGCTTATATTTTAATAAATAAATTTTATCTGGAATAAATTAGTCATTAAATTCATTAAATTTAATTATTTTATGGATTTTTTGAGTAAATAAATTTAGGTATAAATATTTAATAAGTTAAAATAAATATTTTGTTATTTTATTTTACTCTTATTATTTAAATAAATTTTCAAACCCTTATTTCACTAAAATTACCCTTTTGAACCCTTATATTTCAATTGTCTTAACTTAAATTATTTAATCAATTTATTATCCAAAATTATTCTATTTTATTATTTTATCAATTAAATTATTTAATCCCATTTTCCTTTTTTTTCCTTTTTCCTTCTCCTTTTCTTCTTTTTCCTCTTTCCTTTCTTTTCTTTCTTTGGGCCGCCGCCGGCCTACTTCTCCTTCCCGCCCCTGCGCGCTGGGCTGCAGGCCCTGTCCCCCCTGCCTTCTCTTGCGTCAAGCCGGCCGCCCCTCCTCCTTTCTTTTCTTTCTTCCTCGACTGGCCCGCTCTTTTTTTTTCTTTCCTTCGGGCGGTCCACCTGTCTCGCACGCCCAGCCCCGACCTTTATTTCTTCTTCCCTTCTTCTTCTTCCTCTTTCCCCGACGATAATCCCGGCCATCCTCCACCATTTTCGCCGCCCAACCTGCAGCTCCCTCTCCCCCATTGACCTCCCCTGTCTCCCTCCCTCTCCTTCTCGTTGTTTTCTGGCCATACCGGTCCCACCATCCCTGTCTCCCTCTCCCTCTCCCTACGGTCACCCTCCCCTCCCTCTCCCTGCAACTCCCATCCCCTACCGCCTACCACCACCCTCAAGCCTACCTATCCTCCTCCTCTCTCTCCTTCTTCTTTTTCTTCTTCCTTTCCTGTCTCATTCGGCCATTTTTTCTCGAAGCCTCACATGCCCCTAAGCCTCTCCTTTTCTCCCTTTTCTCCTCCTCCCCTCTCTCCCCCTCTTTTTTGTTTCACCACCAATATTTGTTGTTGCCGCCGCCTTAAACGCCACCTGCACCACCTCCTGCCACCCTCTACCTCACCCTCGAGCCATCACGGTCTCCATCGAGCCACCCCACAACCCATTCTTCCTCCTCTCTTCTTTTTCTCTCCCCTCTCATCCCTTCTCGACAACCACCCTGTGCAGCCCCGATCTGCCGCCATTCTACCGCCTATGCCACCACCTGAGCCACCACAATAATCCCTACAACCCCCTCTACCACCCCCAATGCTCCTTTGGCCAAAAACACCACCCACAGACCCTCGTTTCCCTCCCCATTTTCCTTCCTCGCCAGCCTTCATCTCAACCTCCCCCTTGGCCGCCACCTTCGTAGCCTTGCTGTCGCCGCCTCCGCCGCCCTTAGCCACCTTCAACCCATCCCCGACCACCACCTACACCCCCTCTGCACTTCTGCACCATTCCCTTGCCCCAAATCCTCCCCCACCATGTCCTTTTCTTAGCCCCAAACCACCAACCCGAAAATACCCATTTTCCCTATTTCCACCACCTTTGAGCCCCCTCCTTTTCATTTCTTTGCATGCAGCTCATGCTGCATTAGCAACATGAGTTTCTGCATTTCTTAATCTATTTGTTTAATAATTTTAAGGTATAATCATATTTTAATTTAATTATTTAATTAATTAAGTGTTATAAAGTTTTGTACTTTGATTTTATTATTTCTAATGTAATAAGTCTTGAATTATTTTTAGGTATTAGTTTTGATAAATCAAGCTTGAACCTTTAACCGGAATATCGGTAAGGTTCGTTTTTAAGGGAATCGAGGTAATCATTAAATTCTGCTTAAATGCATGGATTAACGTATGTTAGCACATTAGGCATTTTAATGTGTGTTATGCTTGATATATGTTGTTTAGTATATTATATGTGGTTATTGTGTTGATTGATAAAAGGAAGCATGATAGGTTATATGAAATGTATAGAAATAATATTTAAGGTAATAATTTGGTTGTTAAGGAAAATGCTAAGTATGATCCATACTATTTTATGCTATTGTGATATTTAATACATGTTTAATATTTTGTGAGCCTTAGGGGATTTTATTAATGTACATTGTACAAGAATATGGCCTAATATATATATGGGTGTTAATGAGTATTGTATTAACTATAAAAGTTGTGGATGATGCATTAATATTAATATTTTATGTAGTAATAATGATAATTTAATATAAGTGGTGTGCTAAGGGGTATAATGGTAAATTTTAGTAAAAAGGGGTATTATGGTAATTTTGGGAGGTAAGGAAAAAATAGTAAATTTGCTAATACAAGGATAAAATGGTAATTTTGGAAGTAAGGGATAAATTGGTCATTTTGGGAGTAAGGAGGGTAAAATAGTAATTTTGTAATAAAAGGGGCAATTTGATAAAATGTAATAAAAGGGCAATTTGGTAATTTGTAATAAAAGGGCAATTTGGTAATTTGTAATAAAAGGGCAATTTGGTAATTTTGTAATAAAAGGGTAAAATTGTAATTTTATGATAAAAGGGTAAAGTAGTAATTTTGTGATTAACGGGCATAATGATAATTTGGAAATTAAAAGAGGTAAGATAGTAATTTCATAATTAAGGATAAATAAAAATTTTATAAGTAAAATGGCGATGTAGTAATTTTTGGAAGTTAAGGGGGTAAAATGGTAAATTTGAAGGTAAAGGGGGTAAAACGGTAATTTTGTAAATCAAAGGGGTAAAAGTGGAAATTGGAAAGGAGTAAATTGGTAATTATAATAATTGAGAAGGGTAAAAATAATAATTTAAATAACTAAAGGGTAATTTAATAATTTAATAATGGAGAAGGGTAAAATGGTAAATATGATAAATGTGAGGGGTAATTTGGTAATTTAACTGATTAGAGGGTATTTTGGTAATTTTAATAATGGAGTAGGGTAGTTTGGTAATCATGACAATTAAGAAGGGAAATTTGGTGATTTAAATGACCAAGGGGTAGTTTGGTAAATTTGATGATGGAGAAGGGTAGTTTGGTAATTATGGTCGTATAAAAGGGTAATTTGGTAATTTAACCAACCAAGGGTAATTTGGTAACTTTGATAATGGAGAGGAGTAGTTGGTCATTGATAATAGAGGACGGTAATTAGGTAATTAACTAAATAAAGGGTTAATTTGGTAATTAGGATAAGGAGGAAGGATAATTTGGTAATTTGACCAACTCAAGGATAATTTACTAATTATAATAAAGGAAAAAGGGTAAAGTGGTAATCTAACCGGCTAAATGAAAAGTATATATGTGTAATAATTATTAAGGGGGATTAGGGACCTAATAAGTATGAGTGATAACTTGGTAACTTAAATCAAATAAGGGGTAACTTGGTAACTTTGTAACAAGGAGGGTAACATGGTAATTTGTCAAGTAAGGAAGGGACGACTTAATAATTTTAAAAGTGAGGGGTAAATGAGTAGTTTGTATCTAATATGTCATTGTGATTGTGGAATTTGTGATATGACTCAAATAATGTTGATTAACGAGGTAGGAGTATTTGATGATTAGTAAGTATCACAAGAACGAATTCTAATTCGAAATTAGATGAATTAGGATGGCCTTAATGATTCCTCTGTGTTCCCTTGGACAACCATTTGAATAAGAAATTTCTGATGATATCTGAACGATTAAAAGTGGATAATTATCTGATTGTTGTGCTTTTGTGATCACCATTAATTAAGACACTAATACTTAAAGTGAAAGACCTTGAGATTGGGAATGGTGGCTCTTTAGGGGTCGCTACCCTAAAGACGTGGTTTAGCCCACGATTATTTGGTATTTGCTGGAGTGCCTTTGTGCCCCATCCAAGCCCTATATCTACTCTATCTAGCTCTATGGACCTAGTTAGGGAGTATGCATACTTAAGTATTAGGCGTCCTTGTCGGTAGGGTACTGAGTTAGCTTTATGCACCAGTACGATCAGGGTACCTTTGCGACCCTGGGTTACTAGTTGAAGGGTACTGAGTTGCTTTTACGCACCAGTGCGACCAGTGTACCTTTGTGTCCCGGGTTCTTGATCTCCCTATCGAGGCAAATAAATTGAATTGTTGTGCTGAATAAAAAGAGAAAATACTAATCGTTAAAGTGAAAGATTAATGAGCCGGGACTAGTTGATTTATATGATGAGTACCGATCCACCGGAAATAATAGTGGCCAGGATGTTTTGCTCTAGATGATGTTCATGAGCATTGATCCACCAGATATAATGGTAGCCCAGGATGTTTTTACCCTGGATGATATATATATATATATATATATGTATTCCGATCCACCGACCAGAATAGTGGGGGTCCCGAGCTCAATAAATTTGATTTGGATGTGAATAAGTTATGGAAAAATACTAATCATTGAGATGATTGATTAATGATGGACCAATGGCCTTAAGGCTCGAAATATATCGATTACTCATTATGACATATTGATATTGGTTGACTTGTTAAGTAAGCGAATATATGAAGGTGAATGTTACGTACACGCTATTAATATCTGATTGAATTATTGGATGTGCGAATAAATGGATTTGAATATCATGTTTATACCTATGGTTATATATGAATGTAGTAGTATTTCACGTGTTACATTGTGTGCCTGTTTTTAAGCGCGTTTTTAAAGGGTTACTCAGTAACGTAGTACTGAAGGGTTTCCTTTGTGGGGCCCCTGCCTATCCAATGGGCAGTACCCCTTGCAGGTTGTATTCAGGTGCTATTCAAGTGGGCTATCGGGAATAAGCGTAAGGTACTGTCCGGAAATTTTAGGGTTTTAATTTGTCTCTTTTAAATCCAATGTATTTGTTATTTTGTAACCACCATTGTTGGATTTTACTCTCGAAACTATTTACTATGCTACTCTGATTTTTTTTAAATGCTTAAGTTTCTCATAAAATTGTATTTTACTCTTTTAGCCTTAGCACTTGGTATTGGAACGGTATGAGTGAACCGGTCTGGTACTAAGTGTAGCGGTAATACTCCCAAAGTTCACAGTTTATTAAATTTCTCCTGCTAATTTTCTTTTAATTAAACAAAATTTTTCAGTAGTAAATTTTGGGGGTGTTACAAAATCAACCTCTGGTTATTGCATTTTTTTAGCAATAATTTCATCCCTTGGTCCTCCAAATACCAACATACTATATCATGTTCTAATGTTGGGGATGAGTACCGTGGGGGTGCCAATGAAATTATTGAAATGTATTGGCTTCATTCACTTCTTCATTAGTTGCATTATCCTTTGCACATAGCCATAATAGTCTATTATGATAATATTAGTGTACCAAACACATAGAAATAGACATCCACCTTTTCCGTGATCGAGTGGCATTAGAGGAGGTACATATGTTACATGTCCCTTCATCCTACTAGTATGCTATCATTTCCATGAAATTTTTATTGACATTCTTATTCCAAGAACTATGTTTGTGTCTTAGTATTTAGCCACCTCCCGCTTCAATTATAGGGGCATAATAGCCGATCCTGATATTTAGGAACAAGTGAGATATTTATGAAGTAAGATTTACTCAATGTTACTCAATTATTCTGTGTAATAAACCCTATCTCATATACACCTAAACATCAATAATATACACTACTATCCATTGTTTTGAAAATTAACTTAAACAAATATAACACACATTTTAGGACTCACAATTGACCTTAAATCTCATGACATAAGTAAGGAGGGATGAGCTTGTTGCCAATTTTTTCATCTCTAAATGAATATGTAAGTACCATGACTTTCATTTTTCATCTCTTTTGGCATTATTCTATCTGCTAAATATAATATACGGATGACAATTTTTCTTGTAGGTTTAAGGACCTATTAGGAAATTTCCCTTCAAATTTGAGGGATGTTTTTTTTTGAGTTTTGGCTTTGATTTAGGTTTCAGGTTTGGGAAAAAGGACAAGTTGTGGGGATAAGAACAAGGGATTTTGATCGGGGTAGGGGTGAGGATTTTGTTTCTATAGAGATTGGGATATAAAATCCTCATTAACAAAAAAAAAATTGAGGATCAAGGTGGGTATGAGAATTTATATGTATTTCGGGTTTGATTCCCATTATTGATATAATGTGGTGAATCACTAGCATATGGAAGATGAAAATAATTGATGAGACATAAGAAGGAGTGCTCACTTTCATCTTTGATCGTGACTTACACTAGGAAAAGGGGTTGCTTGATATTACATTGAGCCTAATAGGAGAGGAAAGATATACATTCAAACTCACACTAATGTGCAAATATGATATCTAGACACTAAATTTAGATCCCAATCCAGACTCATCGAATCTACCACATAAAGTAGTATAATTAAATGTATCTTTTAAAAAATAGAATAATTATCTAAGTATTAATATATTTTGTGTTTTATATAACTTAATATGTACTTTTTATTAGAAGATAATAAATTATATAGAACATACTTTAACTTTTCTAATTATTATAGAATAGATTAGCTAGTTTATAAATATAAACTTTCCTTATCTATCTATCTATCTATATATCTATCTATATATATATATATATATATATAGGGTGAAGGTCCCATACACACTATTTTTAAAATACATTTGTAGGAACCAATCATAACCATTAGATTAGTATTTGATCAATGATCAAGATTTAGCAAATAACTAACTTGAATTTATTTTAATCTTGACCATTTAATTTTCTAGATCCAATAGTAATTAAAAGTTCCTACATTTGTATTTTAAGTAATGGTTTGTACAAGAACCTAAATCTATATATATATATAAGTAAATATACATACATAAAATTAGATTGAAACGAATTAGAAGTACGAAGGATATCACACAAATGAAAGAAAAAATGCAATATAAATACTACTCCCTCTGTTTTTTTATATAAGTCGTTTTATGTATTTTCACGAGAATTAAGAAACTATCTCTCATTAATTACGTTGTCAGTCTGCTACTCAGTTCTTCGGTACGTGTCTTCTCTCCAGTTCTTCAGTACGTGTCTTCTCTCCAGTTTTCATTAGTTATGTAAGTGGAAAGGTTACGAGGCTAGTGTATATTAATTGTCTCAGCTGCTTCGAATCTAGTGAACGACATCTATTGATGAACAAAAAAAGAGTGGTAGAATGACATCTATAAAAGAACTGAGGGAGTATGATTTTGATATCTAGATTGATATCCACCATTGAGATATCACATAATTATTAGGATTTGATCTCCACTAAAAATATAACTATTTAAAAAAATATAACACGAGTGAATAATAATAATAATAATAATAATAATAATAATAATAATAATAATAATAATAATAATAATAATAAAAGTTATTGAATACCATTTTAGATCTATTATAAATAAGTTGAGAAAGTAGGGTTAGATTTATAAGCCTAATATCTCATTCAACTCCCAATTTAGAGAATTAACCTTTTCACTATAACCACACTCCTTTGGAGTTGTGTGTTTGGGATGAGCAATCTCAAAATTTTAGTTAGCCTATTATTTTCATATTTTTAAACTTAAACAAAAATGTATAGGAGTTACGTGGAGATACATATTTTAAGTTAGTGTTTGTGGAGTGATGGATCCATTCATATGACGTCTCTTCCTAAATAAATGAATTGCCTGGTAGAATGTTGGTCTATCATTAATTATCACCCACCGAGACCCTAGATAAGGCCTTTTCAACACAATGTTGTGGGAAAGTAGTGCTACCCATAGTTTTAAAAATTAGATCGGACTAGACGGTTCAATTGATAAACTAGTGAGGTCACCGGTTGTATTACATATATTGATTATTATAATTTTGAAATCAATAAAATTTATTGAATCAATAAAAAAAATGATAGGCTGAATTAGTCAAAAAATCGATTAGAAGTTGGTCAAATTTATGTGTAGTTTAATTTATATATATATATATTTTACTTAATATATACTATTGATTTGACCAATCAAAACTACTAAATCAGTTTAATATTAATCCGATTTTTAAAACTATAGTAATATCAGATTAAAAAAGAAAGAAAAAACACTTTCGTTGAAAAAGTAGTACTATCAAATTAAAGGAGGAAGGAAATGAACAAAAAAAAATTCAGTTGAAAAATATTAAAAATTCGCCGACTGTGGGGATCGAACCCACGACCACGTGGTTAAAAGCCACGCGCTCTACCACTGAGCTAAGTCGGCCGCACGTCAATAAATGTTATAAAAAAATTATAACGCAATAAAACCGCCACAATTTTGCTCGTACCGGCCATACGGCGTGCTCAGGAACGAATAACGAGCTGTGCAGAGGTTTTCAATTTTGTGTGGCACTTCATTGCTTCCTTCCTCTGCGCCGCAGACGATTTCCACCTTCGCCCCCGCTTTCTCTTCGGCTGCGGCCTCTGCAACGGTGCTGCTGGTGCTGCTAGCTTCTTTTGGGGTGCTTAATGTTTCTTGCATCATATCAATCGAGTGACCTTCTAAATGGGTCAGTTTGACGTTGTACTTCATTATTTTCCATTGATTTTTAGATTCTAATGTAAGTTACTGTAATACTTGTCCATGCCTATGATGCCCTACATAGCCAGGCTGCACGTTGGTTGATCGAAATTGATGCCGTCTTCCTTGCTAAATTAACACTTAACAATTGAATTTCGAAAATAAATACCACTGCTATTTGGCATGTTACTGCTAATTTGTACACGGGTTAGTGAAAGCTAAAGCCTTTTGTTGTCTGACACAAGGCCATGATTTCATGGATCTCAATCTCTACCTGGGTCATGATTTTTATCACCATGTTCCCATGGTTAACGTTTAGCTCTCGGATTTGTGACACACTATTTCACATATATATAACAGGTTATTTGCACCCCCATGATTTGGTTCATTCTCGTTGCTATCTCGCTTTCATTTTGTTCCATAAGTAGTTACTGGTGTCTAATTAAAAGCACTTGTTATTTGTGAACCGAACCAGTCAACATCAATGAACTATTAATGTGAATTAACATGAACCTGATAGCTGAGGCCAAACTTATTATTATATTTTTTGGTTGGGTTGCATGCAGTTATTTCATCCCTTAAGCTGTTTTTCTTGATATGAACGCAGCTGAAGATTCTATGGAAGAGTTGAGACGTATGCAAATTTCTTCATTCGATGATGAGGATGATGAGGAAATTAGCGCTGATGAAATTGATGTCGATGATGAAGAAGATGATGAAAATGAACCTGTAACCTTAGGTTTTCTTGAAAAGCCTAAGACTCAGTGGTCTCTTCTCCGGCAGCTGTTCCCTAGCAAGGCCGGTGGTACTCCTGTATGTCAAACGAGTTTATAATTTTGAACGAGTGTATGCTTATCTTATCATAGATCATTACCAATTTCAGGCATTCGCTCCTTTTCGCTTGTAGGCATGGTTGGATCCAATTAACCTACCATCGGGAAGAACCTGTTTCTGTGACATATGTGAAAAACCATTGCAGTTCTTGCTTCAGGTGTGGAGCCCCTCCTGTTCCACTAATTTATTCTTATTTTATTATTATGCTCACGTTGCTGTTTCCCATAAATACATTTTTGTAGAAGGGGATAATATTATTCTTTTTTGACCAAGATAGGCTCAAAATATCATCAGTTATTATTGATGTTTTTCCAATACTCTTTTATGTTTGCTGTGTATGTGTTTTCCTCTTCATAGGCTTCCTTTTTGAGTTTTATATTTAAGAACGGTTGGGTGAGGAGGGGGCGGAGGTGAATGAGGATGAAATCTCTACTGTTTTGAGGGAGGGAGACATAGTTTTGAGGGAGCAAGATGGTTTCTTTGGGAAGAGTTGACTTCACCATAATAATTAACTGGAACATGATAAGCCATTGGTTAAATACACTAACGTGCGTAGAAAGGCTGTGAAGGATGGTTTCCGTGGGGCTGCAAATACTGGATGATTTTACCCATTGAGTGTTAGGCAGTGAGGCTGTTGAGAAGACCGTTAGTACTTTGTCATTTTATTCCTCGGTTTGTTAGAAGATTCGGTTAGGCACAGATGAGTCATAGGAGAGAGTTAGTAGTATAATTTAGCATGATTTTGTAATAAATAGAGAGGAGAATGACGGGTATGGGGGAGGTGTTTTTTTGGTTAAGTGCGGGAGGCTCCTAGGACCTCGAATCCCTAGTTTATCCCCATTCAATACACTTTCCACTTTTTTTTTTTTTTCCTCTCCCAATTGTTTGATTTCTTGCGACTATATTTGTCTTGTTATTCCTAACATTGAGGTATATAGTGCTCTGCGGTCCAAACTAGAGATGATGCCAAAGAGGAATGAGGGGTTAAAGAAAAGGCTAGGGGAGATTCAAGAGGAATGGACAAGTGAGAAGGGTCAAGTGAGGACGGTGTTGGAGGGAAGGATAAGGATAATTGAACATACCTTAGGCAAGGTGAGAGGGATGCTGGGACTCCTTAGTCGTGAGAAGCCTGGGGCAGTTGCGGGGGTTGAGACATAGAATTCCACAGAAATAAATGTCTTGGCCCCTGGAAATGGGGAAATCAAGTCCAGAGGGAATGGAGGAGGAACTAAGCCAAGGAACTCGAAGTAGTTAGAGTTCCTTGTGTTTGATGATGGCGATCCGGATGGGTGGATTTTCCGAGCTGAGTGGTTCTTCAACCTCAATCGCACCCCCGAGGCTAAGAAATCAGAAATGACAGCAATGGTAATGGAAGGAAGGGCATTAGCATGGTTCCAATACATTGAGGGCAGTTGGGGCTTCTCTTCTTGGGTGAGCTTAAGAAACCTCCTCTTGGCTAGGTTTCGAGCTCACCATGAAGGATCTCTGTGCGAGTGATTCCTGGCGGTCAAGCAAGAAGGATAGTGGAGGAATATTGAGAGTTGTTCAACTCCTAGCATCACCATTGCAAGGAAGGCTTGAAAGCACGTTTTTCAATGGGCTGAAGCTAATAGTCTGGGCTAAAGTGAGGATGTTGAGGCCCAAGGACCTCACTGAAGTGATGAAGGCGGCCTAATTAGTTAGGGAAAAGAATCGGCTTTTCTAGTCGGTCTAAGCAGATTTTTCAGTTGCAAAATCGGGTAATTATAATCCCTCCATGCTAAACTCCCACACAACTTTTTCTCTTCCTTCATTTTACTCGGCCTTTTTGAGTAGGATAAAACCGCCTGCGGTGGTGGCGGCATCAAAAGGCAACCTCATCCCCTCTGATGGCTCGAATGGTACGCGCTGTTGTCCAGGGTAGAGGAGGCTGTTAGATGCTGATCTGTTGAGAAGAAGAGAGAAGGGGCTCTGTTTTACGTGCGATAATAAATTCTCAGCCGGGCACAATTTCAAAATTCGGTTACTCCAAGTCTTATTGGTGGAGGAGTCTGAAATTATGGAGGAAACAAAGATGGTTGAGGAAGCTCAAGCGACGGTCCAAACTGAGACATCGGGGATAGCAAAAGTAGACATCGAGGGTAGCAAAAGTAGATCATGTTGAAGGTATAATAGAGCTTTCCAAGAGTTCAGTCATGGGGTTTACAACACCCTAGACCATGAAGCTCCAAGGGGAAATCTGACATCACCCGATGACAATTCTCATTGATTGTAGGGCTACCCACAACTTCATCACCTTGGATGGTAGTAAGTCAGTTGAATCTTCCTTTATCTCCCACCACGGCTTATGGTATTATGATGGGTACAGGGGGTTATGTTTAGACGCAGGGCATTTGCAAAGGAGTTCGGGTGGTGTTGCAAGAAATGGAAGTGGTTGAGGACTTCTTGCCCTTGGAATTAGGTAGCTTAGACTTGATTTTGGGCATGCAATGGTTTTCTAAGCTTGGGATGATGCAAATTAATTGGAAGACACTAGTCATGAAATTTCCTTGGGGAAACACTATGGTCACTCTCCATGGGGATCTCGGCCTCAACAAGATGTAAATATCACTTAGAGCTATGATGAAGGTTGTGGAATGGGAGGGTCAGGAAATGTTGGTGGAGTGCACAACTTTGGGATTGGTGGATAAAGGAGACACGGTGCGGAGAGAAATTTCAGGGTGCTCAGGGCGGTCCAAGTGCAATATGAGGATGTAATGGCTGAACTCATGGGGTTGCCACCGCGGTGAGCTAGGGACCACTTGATTGAACTCAAATTAGGGGCTCCACCCATTAGTGTTAGACCCTACTGGTATCCCCAGATCCAACAAAATGAGATTGAAAAATTGGTGACTGAGATGTTGGCGGCTGGGATTGTTCAAGCAAGTCGCAATCCATTATCCGTCTGGAAGGTGACGTTTCTGTGTGGATTACCGTGCCCTCAACCGTGTGACTGTAGCTGACAAGTTTCCAGTTCCAGTCATTGATGAGCTCCTAGATGAGCTACATGGAGCAGTGGTTTTCTCTAAGTTGGACTTGAAATCTGCGTATCACCGGATTCGGGTCCGAATTGAAGATGTGCCCAAGATAGCATTTCACACACATGTGGGCCATTACGAGTTCCTTGTAATTCCCTTTGGATTGACAAATGCGCCGGCTACTTTTCAGGTATTGATGAGCGAGGCGTTCAAACCCTTCTTGAGGAAATTTGTAGTAGTGTTCTTTGATGATATTTTGATTTTCAGCTAAGGTATGGAGGAGCATGTGCAGCATTTGCTGATGGTAATGAAGGTGCTGCAAAGACATTCACTCTTTGTAAATGATAAGAAGTGCTTGTTTGGGTAGAAGGCACTCGAATACCTAGGTTACATTAGCTAAGAGGGTGGCCGTGGACCCTTTTAAAATTAGTGCTATAATGGGCTGGCCGGTTCCCAACACTTTGAAGGAGTTACGGGGATTCTTGGGGCTTACAAGATATTATCAAAAGTATGTGAAAGGGTATGGATAGATTATAGCAACCCTAACGGCTCAGCTTAAGAAGGATTGCTTCTGATGGAATCCAAAAGCTCAAGTTACCTTTGAGGCACTAAAGTGCGCCATGACCAACGTATCAGTGTTGGCCTTGCCTGACTTCTAGCAGCCTTTTGTGATCAAGACAGATGCATCAAATAGGTATAGGCATTGTGCTAATGCAAGGACAAGAACCTATTGCGTACTTCAGTTAGACCCTAGGGTAGGAGGCATGACTAAACTCAATCTATGAAAGTGAGTTTTTGGCCATGCAACGATGGAGACCGTATTTGATGAGGCATAAATTTTTGGTTCTCACTGATCAGAAAAGTCTGAAATTCATGTTACATTAGCAGGTGGTAGGGGAGGAACACCAGAAGTGGGTTTCAAAGCTCTAGAGCTATAACTCTGATATAGAGTATTGCCCCGAGTGTGAAAACAAAACAGTTGATGCTTTGTCAAGAAAAGAATTATCCACTATTTTCACAGTTTGGTACCAGTAGTGAGGCGATTTGCAAGCTGAGATTGATGCGTTGTCGTATGTACAACAAATTTAATAAATAAATCCTAATTTCCAAATACCTAGTATATGGCAAGAAGGAGTCGAACCCATAAGGAATGGTATATAATCAATAATTCTGTAATCGATGTTAAAACCCCGTTTATGCAATAACATATATCTCTATCATCAATATCTAAATTATGGATAAATAATAAAACACTATACTCATTAATTAATGAATAAGGCTAGGAAGGTATTGATTATAGAATTAGGATGTCAAATAATCATAGAGAAAAGAATGATTCTAAATGATTTAACGTTGACCTTTAGAAACTCATAATAATTCATCTCTTTGCTTTGTCTCAATTCTAATAAATTGAATAAGCTCTCAATTTATCACCTGATGCGAACCGACCGGTTCGATCCAGAAAACCCAACCCGCGGTACATTTCCTAAACCGAAACCAGTTGAGTCAAAGGGCGGAAGCAGGGATTTCGGTTCAATCAAAGAGGCAGGATCAGTCTTTCCCTATCAATCGGAAATTGATTCCCTCTACGCTTTGTTTCCTTGTTTGTAGGACCACTAAGTGATCAGTTACTTTTGTTGTAAGTGTTTAAAAGAAAGAGAAAAGCAAAGAACGAGGGGGAGAATTTCTTTTTGCAGAAAACACTTGTTATTTTTTTCTTCGTAGCTTTGACTGGGACCATCAATTGGTATCAAAGCTCGACACTATCACTTTCACACATCTTTGATTCGGACCACATCAACGTGGTATCAGGATGGGATCGAACAAGGACAGGATCGAGTCACTAGAAACTGGTCTTGGAACCGTACAAGATGAACTTGCTCAGATGAAGGTTGTCATGGCTGAGAAGTTTCAACTCCTGGAGACGTCATTAAACCGACTCACCGAGTCAACTTCACGCACTCACGAGGGGTCCAATTCCGATCGAGGCAAACGGCATGAAGGGAGTCCAACTCATCACTCTGCCAATCGAATAGAATTCACCAACCCGATCTTTCACTCCAAAACAGTCAAGCTTGAGTTTCCACATTTTGCCGGCGGCGATCCAACCTCGTGGCTAAGCAAAGTCAAGCAGTTCTTCGAGTACCAGGATACACCTACAACTCTCCGTGTGCAGTATGCCTCGTATCACCTGGATGATGAGGCTAACGAGCATACAATAAAACCGTGGTTACGGTCGCAATTGCGGTTGCGGTCGCGATGTCGCAGTATCGGGGTGTCGCGAATGATATTTTCTATATCGCGGTTGTCGCGACGTGAATTTTTAATTATTTTACACAACAAATATCGGCAAATATCGGTAAATATCGGCCAATATCGGTCAATATCGGTAAAATATCGGCCGATATCCGAAATTTTGCCGATATCGCGGCGATAAATGTGTGATTTTCTGTATCGGCCGCAATTTCGGAATTTCGCGTCGCGGCTGACCCGAAAACCGCAAAATTGCGGCCGATACGCAATTGCAGTGCCGATATTTGATTGTATGCTAACGAGTGGTGGCAGGCCATGAAGAAGACCTATGATGACGACAATGCGGTGATCACATGGGAAGGATTCGAAGAAGAATTATGGGCACGATTTGGACCTACGGAGTGTGAAGATTTTGATGAAGCCCTATCCAAAATCAAACAAACAGGCAGTTTGCGAGACTATCAACGGGAATTCGAAAGGCTGTAGAACAAAGTGACTGGATGGACCCAAAAAGCACTTGTTGGGACATATGTCGGAGGGCTCCAGCCATCTATCGCTGACGGTATCAGAATGTTTCGCCCTAAATCACTCAAGGAAGCCATCATGTTGGCCAGGATGCGAGATGAGCAAGTCCAACGTCAAAGGCGAACCCAAACAAACAACCCAATTGCCGCGCGTACTAGCCAGACCCGAGGCACCAGTATTACCCCGAAAAAGCTGAGTTGGGACGAAATAAAAAAGAAGCGGAGCTTAGGGCTGTGTTTCAGTTGTGATGAACGCTATGCCCCTGGACACAGGTGTCGGCAGCCGCAGTTACTGTTGATAGAAGGGGGATAAGATGGGTCCTCCGAACCAGAGGAGGAGGAAACTGAAGACCCCAAAATCTCTCTGTACGCGTTGGTTGGGTGGGACATTCCTCGGACAATGCGAGTTGAGGCTACAATTGGGAAGCGTCGACTAGTGGCCCTCATTGATAGTGGATCAACTCATAATTTCATTAGTGAGAAAGCCGCGAAAACATTAAATCTCATTGTCTCTCCCACAACACCGTTCACTGTTCGCGTTGCCAACGGATCGCCGCTACAATGCCAAGGACACTATAAAGCAGTCCCACTTTCGTTGCACGGAATCAGCTTCTCTGTTACACTTTATGCACTACCATTGCGGGGGCTGGATGTTGTCCTTGGAATTCAATGGTTAGAAGAACTGGGAACCACCGTGTGTGATTGGCGAGCGCAGACTATGGCTTTCAATTGGGCCGGTCAGAACTGTGTACTGCAAGGCATGGAAGCGGCAGCTATCAAGGCCACTAATCCGAGTGCCATCTCAAAAGAAGCCAGACAGGGGCATCCCTTGTTCGCTCTGTGCATCAACGAAGAACCGACCACTTTGTCGCTCGTACCAACAGATATGAGAACTATGATTGACGAGTTTGCAGAGCTCTTCAGCGAACCACAGCAGCTGCCTCCAAACCGAGAGGTTGAGCACCATATCGTCCTGCAGGAAGGGACCAATCCAATTAATGTGCGGCTGTATCGATACGCCCATTTTCAAAAAGAAGAGATCGAACGCCAAGTGCAGAGTATGCTGGAATCTGGGTTTATTCAGCCTAGTTCAAGTCCATTTTCGTCTCCTGTGCTGCTTGTAAAGAAGAAAGATGGATCATGGCGGTTTTGTACAGATTACAGGGCACTAAATGTAGTAACTATCAAGGATCGTTTTCCAATACCTACTGTGGAAGATATGCTTGATGAGTTATACGGAGCCTCTTTCTTCACGAAACTCGATCTCACCGCTGGGTACCATCAAGTACGTGTTCACTCAAATGATGTTCCTAAGACTGCTTTTCGCACCCACAACGGACATTACGAGTATTTGGTGATGCCCTTCGGCCTATGCAATGCCCCATCAACATTCCAAGCATTGATGAACACCATCTTTTGGCCTTATCTCCGTAAGTTTGTGCTTGTTTTCTTCGATGACATATTAGTATATAGCTCGTCATGGCAGGAACACCTACACCAGGTATACAAGGTTTTCAGCATTCTCCGACAGCATCGCTTACATGTTAAGTTCAAAAAAATGTGCATTCGGGCAACAAGAACTAGAGTATCTTGGGCACATCATATTGAGGGACGGAGTAAAGGCTGACCGCACAAAAATTCAAGCAATGTTGGATTGGCCAAGACCAACGTCAGTCACGGAAATCCGTGGGTTTCTGGGTTTGACAGGCTACTATCGGAAGTTCATGTGTGATTATGGGGTGATAGCTAGACCACTCACGAATCTGCTCAAGAAAGGGAAGTTTCTGTGGGATGAAGCAGCAGAAGCAGCATTTCTGAAACTCAAAGAAGCTATGACGACAACCCCCACTCTTGCCTTGCCCAATTTCGCAGAACCGTTCGTGATTCAAACCGATGCATCTGGAGAAGGCATCGGGGCTGTTCTGACTCAGAACGGAAAGCCCATAGCTTTCATGAGTAGAGGACTGAGCCCTGCGAAGAAAACTTGGTCAACATACGCGAGAGAGATGCTTGCTATTATTGTTGCAATCCGCACATGGAGGCCATACCTACTCGGTCGACGTTTCACGATACAGACGGATCAACGAAGTCTTCGATACTTGCTGGAGCAGCGGGTACTAACACCTGAACAACAAAAATGGGTGGGTAAATTAGTCGGCTACGACTATGAAATAGTATACAAACCTGGAGCTTCTAATTCCGCGATGGATGCTCTGTCCCGAGTTCCAGAGAGACCATGTCTTCACAGACTGTTCATTCAACAAGCCCAGATATGGGATGAGCTACGATCATTGGCTGTCACAAATCCATATCTACAGCAGTTGGGGACAAGGGCCATTCAAAGCCCAGGAAAACCGTATTCTTGGAGAGAAGGACTGATTTGCTACAATAACCGTGTTGTCGTCCCTCCTGCATCCCCATTCATCAAACAGTTGCTGCAAGAATACCATGACACGCCAAGCGGAGGACATTCAGGTGTGTTGCGAACATTCAAACGCTTATCTCAGCAATTTTATTGGCCATCTATGCATCGCACGGTCCGAGAATATATAGCAGCCTGTGATGTTTGCCAACGTGCAAAGTATGAATCTCTTTCACCAGCCGGACTCCTTCAACCCTCGCCTATCCCTTGTCAAGTCTGGGAGGATATCTCTATGGATTTCGTAGACGGCTTGCCAAAATCAGAGGGTCATACATCTATTATGGTGGTTGTGGACAGGTTAAGCAAATATGCCCATCTTGTTCCATTGAGTCATCCGTATACGGCTAGAGCGGTTGCTTCCAAGTTTGTAGCATTTGTGGTTAAACTTCACGGAATGCCGCGATCGATTGTAAGTGATAGAGACAAGGTGTTCATTAGCAATTTTTGGCAGGAGTTTTGGCGATTATCAGGAACGAAACTACGGATGTCTTCAGCTTACCATCCTCAGTCGGATGGACAAACAGAGGTGGTTAATTGATGCATTGAGCAGTATTTACGATGCTTTGTTCATCACCGCCCAAAGCAATGGAGTGCTCTTCTTCCGTGGGCAGAATACTGGTACAATACCACGTTCCATGCATCGACAGGTATGACGCCATTCCAAGCTTTGTATGGCCGCACGCCACCAAATGTCCCGACGTACTTGATGGGCTCAACCACGGTCGACGAGCTGGATGTGCAATTGGCAGCTCGCAACGAATTACTTGGGGAACTAAAACAACACTTGGCAAGAGCGAACAATCGCATGAAGCAACTTGCTGATTCCAAGAGGCAAGACATTAACTTCAACATAGGCGATTGGGTATATCTTCGTCTCCAACCCTATCGACAACAATCTGTCTTCCGCCGAACGTCCCAGAAGTTATCGCACCGTTTCTTTGGTCCATTTGAAATCGAAGACCGCATTGGGCAACTTGCTTACAAGCTGAAATTACCAGCAGGGTCCCGAATCCATCCTGTTTTTCATGTCTCGCTGTTGAGAAAAAGAATCGGCGAGGACCCACCAACTGAAGGGACGCTTCCGCTGCTACGAGAGGATGCGAGTCTTCACTTAGAACCAGACGAGTTGCTTGAAACTCGACGGGAAAAACGCGGTTCTAAGTATGTGTCAACGGTCTTAGTAAAGTGGAAGGGTCTCCCGCCTGACGAAGCCACGTGGGAAGATGCAAAGCAGATACGTATGAGTTTTCCCCACCTGAACCTTGAGGACAAGGTTCAATTCGACGAAGGAAGTATTGATGCGAACCGACCGGTTCGATCCAGAAAACCCAACCCGTGGTACATTTCCTAAACCGAAACCAGTTGAGTCAAAGGGCGGAAGCAGGGATTTCGGTTCAATCAAAGAGGCAGAATCAGTCTTTCCCTATCAATCGGAAACTGATTCCCTCTACGCTTTGTTTCCTTGTTTGTAGGACCACTAAGTGATCAGTTACTTTTGTTGTAAGTGTTTAAAAGAAAGAGAAAAGCAAAGAACGAGGGGGAGAATTTCTTTTTGCAGAAAACACTTGTTATTTTTTTCTTCGTAGCTTTGACTGGGACCATCATCACCTAACCAATTAATAACCTAGGTTAAGAACACTAGATTCAATTAATGGCAGCATTACGAATGGAAAGCAGTCAACTACGACCATAATCACACAAGCTCGGATCATACAATTGTACGAATTAATGGACAAGATCAATAATTAATCTTTTGCTACTTTGGAAATGTTAATTAACAATTATGTATTAATTCCGTTAACCTAGTGTAGATTAAGATCTAAACTAGATAGGTGATCAGTCTAATCAGTTTAAATTCTTAATCTATGATGCGAGATCATTTAATTCCGTCCATTAATTCAATTAAATTTCATTTAGAATCATGAATTCAAATTATGTTGTCATATCCGAAACCCTAATTCCGTCATCAAATCCTCTTACCTTATACTATCTACATAATTGCAATAACACACAATTAAATGCAATAATCTATAATTAACATCAATGATTATAAATACATTAACAATGAAACACTAAACATAAGAGAAATAATAATGCAATAAAGAGAATTATTTGCATTCAATCAAAAATCAAAACTTGCAATTAAAAGAGGAATGGAGAAGAACTTATCGACTTGAATTGCAGAGTATTGATTGTTCAATTGAATACAATGGAGAGAAAGAGAATTGGAATTACAAGTTACATGTGGTATCTAGAGAATATAGAAAGAAAGAGAGAATCCCCTTCTCGAACTCCCCAGAACCACCCTTTGAATGTTCAAACTTTAGAAATATATCGAGGAAAAGTTGCGCGAACGGTTACAGAATTTAAGAAAAACACGGTCCGTGTTATAAAACACAGGACCTCCGTGTTTTTTCTTGAATTCTCTGCCAAATGCTGAATTTTAAAACCTGAAATTTTGTGTGCTGATAGAAAAACATGGGCCGTGTTTATGAAACACGGGGGAGCCGTGTTTCTTGTTCCTTCATTATTTCTTCATGAAACTTCAACACAATCTTCCCTTTGATATATATTCTTCATTTCTAGTCTTTTCTTCCATTGATTCCATATCTCTTGATGTGTTCTTTGCTTCATTTTCTCTTTCCATCGATTTCTCCTTTGAATTTCTTCATTTTTATCTTTTCCTGCACAATCTATCCAAAAGAGAAAAACTTGAGAAAATATTAAATGTTATAAAAGTAATGAGGAATAAATGACATTTTTACTTAGTAAAATAATATATAAATCTCATATATCAGAGATTGAGGCAAATTCGACCTTTAGATCGATCAAAGAGGCCCTCCGGGCACTACCTGACGCATTTCCTGACTACGCGTTTCCCAACTACACCTAGTATGCCTAGCCACCTCCCCATTCATCCCTCGACTGTTGGAAGAATATCATGGAAGGGCCATGAGGGGCTTTTGAGGTTGTTAAGGACATTCCACCGATTGTCCCGAGATGTTTTTTGGCCGGAAATGAGTAGGTAGGTGCACCGCATTGTGGCAGCCCGTAATTTTGTTAGAAAAATAAATCATTGGCACTATCTCCTGTACACCTGGTCTGCCCCTGCCCTTGCCGGAGCATTCATTGAGGAATTGCCTTGGTTGGGGGTACATGTGTGTTCGTGGTGGTGGATTGATTATCCAAGTATACATATTTTGTTCTGCTGAAGTACCCTTTCACAGCCTAGATGGTAGCAGTTGTTTTTGTCAAAGAGGTTGTACAACTGCATGGATTTCCTAGAGCTATCACTTCTGATCGAGACAAGGTCTTCCTTAGCCATTTTTGGTGAGTTGTTCAAGCTACAAGGCACCTCTCTAAAGTATAGCTCAGCCTATCATCCGTAGACGGATGGACAGATTGAGGTAGTCAATTGTAGCCTGGAAACATACCCGAGGTGCTTTAGCTATGACAAACCTCAGCAGTGGGTTAAATAGCCTCCTTGGGCTGAATTTTGGTACAATTCCTCTTACTATTCAGCCATTTACACTGCACCATTCCAAGCTCTTTACAACAAGCCTCCACCTCCTTTGGTTAGGTATGTGGAGGGGCACACACCACAGGCTGCTATCGATTAGGAGTGGAGGGATCGGGATCTAATGTCGGCGGAATTAAAATACCATTTGAAGCGCTCCTAGAGAATCATGAAGGCTTCAGTGGATAAGAAGAGGCACCATTTGAGTTTGAATTAGGATACTGGGCCTATGTCAAGCTTAAACCTTACCGCCACAAATCCTTGGCCAAACGCCTTAACGAAAAGCTATCACCAAGATACTTTTGGCCATACCACGTGGGTGCAAGGGGGGGGGGGGAATGTAGCCTATCGGTTGTAGTTATCGAACGATTCTCGAATTCACTCGGTCTTTCACATTTCCATGCTGAAGTTGGTGGTGGGAGATCACATTTGAATTCAACCTTTTCCAATAGCTCTGTCCGAAGACTTGGAGTGGAGGGTTCTACCAAGTGAAGTACTGGCTGTCCGTTACAACTCAAAGGGTGTGTTAGGGGTATTGATCCATTAGTAGGGTCTTTGGATTTTGAGGCAACTTGGGAGGAGTTGAGGACAAGGTGAAACTCTTAGGGGAAGGTATTGATAAGCCATTGGTTAAATACACCTATGTGCATAGAAAGGCTACTAAGGATGGTTTCCCTGGGGCTACAAATACAGGATGATTTTACCCGGTGAGTGTCAGGCAGTGAGGGCTGTTGAGAAGACTGCTAGTACTTTGTCATTTTATTCCTCGGTTTGTTAGAAGATTCGGTTAGGCACAAATGAGTCAGAGGAGAAAGTTTGATGTAATTGAGTGAAGAGAAGAGGAAATTGAGAAGGATATCGGGAAAATCACTTTGGATTAATAATATTCATCTAATCGTACCAAAATAACAAGTCTAAGACCCTTTTATATAGACTAAGGGCCAACAAGATAAACGATGACTAAGAAGTAAATAATACTAATTACTAGATAAGATAAGACCGAAATAAGATAATTACTAAGGTAAATAGTAAAAGTAGATAGTAAAAGATAAGATAGGAATCTAATTTTTATTCCTACACTTATACTTATTCCTATAGAAATTATCTACATCAAAGTCAGTAGTATAATCTAGCATGATTTTGTAACAAATAGAGAGGGTAATAGCGGTTATGGGGGAGGTATTTTTTTGGCTAAGAGTGGTAGGCTCTTTGGACCTCAAATCCCTGGTTTATCCCCATTCAATACAATATCCACTTCCCCCCCCCTTCCCCTCTCCCAATTGTTTGATTCCTTGCAACTGTATTTGTCCTGTTATTCCTAGCTACACCCAAGGCGGTTCTGGTTAAACAGGACCAAGTGAGAAAACGCTTTGACTGTCCATTCTTCTTTGCAGAAGTCCTTGTCCTGCGTGCAGTTTCCACTTGATATTGTTACACGCAGCGAGGGAAAGTTTTTATTTTAATTTTTAACTGAGATGGCTAAATCTTAATATCTCTTTGGTTTTTTTGACTGAGTTTCCAGGTGTATGCTCCGATTTCAGACAAGGAATCCACATTTCATAGGACATTATATGTCTTCATCTGTACGTCAATGAAATGTCTTTTAAGGGATCAACATGAGCAATGGAAACGTGGACCTGGGAAACCATCTCGCAGGTACTGCTTGGTCACACATAGTTCCGAAGTTCTGTTTGCGAGGCTTGCTTATCAATTCCTTTGTTTTTGATAGAAATTCTGCAGTTTTGCTTTTCTGCATTCTATTTTAGTGTTTTGATTATGAAATGTTCTACAAGTGTGAAGGTTTATCGCTGCCAACTCCCCTGCAGCAATCCTTTCTACTCAAGTGATCCCCCAAACTATGATGGGACCGATACACCTTTAAAGAATGGAGGTATCATGCTTTCTGGTTCCTTTGTTTAATGCTTATGCTCTTTTTTTGTTTGTTTGATTCTGATTTTTATTTCTTTTTTCTTTTTCTGGTGGGGTGCATCATGGTGGTATAGAAAGAAGAAAAAATATTGTTATTTTAGAGAAAAGTCTATTAATCTGGAAGAAGGTGGAGATATGAATATGTTGTCGAAGATTTACAAGCAAGTGAATTTTTGAGTGCACTGAATAGAAGGTGGTAGCGAACAAAGCAATAGGCTTGCAGTTCATGTTTCATGGCTGAATATGGTCCTTATTTATTTATATATTTATAACACTGTTCCTCTTTTTCTTTTTGGTTAAGTGATTTTGTAACCCAAAGGAAATGCTTGCAGATGGTACAACTTGATTTAAGTTGGAGCATTAAAAGGGGATTTTAATGAATAAGAATCTGGAAAAGAGGGAAAATTTATTTTGAATCACTAAAAATTCATTCTTAGGCAGTTCTCTCAATGCTCTCCTGCTTTTCCTTACCTACAGTATGGTACAAAGTCAATGGATTATAGAGTTTAGGAGCTGGCATTCTTTGCTTCTGTCTGTCTCTTCTCATGATATTTAGATGCGATCAGGTTAGTTTTGGTTAGATCATATCAAGCTAGGTCATATCTTATCATTTAAGAAGGAATAAGATAATAATAATGATTATTATAATAATAGATATAGCGATACTAATAATGATAATATCTAACATTGATGATGATAATAATAATAAATGATAACAACAAAAATAATAGTAATAACATTAATAATAATAATGATTGATTACGACAATAATAATAGTAATGATAAATATAATCATAAATTGATAAAAGAAGTGGTGATAATAAAATTAATGATTAATATTGATAATGATCGACAAGTATAATAGTAGAAGTAAAAATAATGATTAATAATTATAAAGTATAATAATGATAATAATTACTATTAGTATTACTATTTATTAATTATTATTCAGATACATTATTCCAATTATTATTATTATTATAATCATTTTACTACTACTATTATTGTTGTCATTACCGCGATTAATATCAAAATTTGTATTATCATTATCATTGTTAAGTATTATCATCATTAAATTTTATAAATATAATCAATAATTTTATCTAAATAACAAAAATACTTATTACAATAACCAAGGAATGCTTATATAAATATAATTACGTGGTATGGTTCTGAATGTTAAATGTGGAATTAACTATATATGTGAGTGCTTAGAACTAGGGCTCTTGCTCTTTTGTATGGTAGAATAGGAGAAGGATAAGGGAGAATAAGGAGACGAGAGAGATGGGGAGGGAAGAGGGTGACGAGAGAGGAGAGAGCCTAAGAATTAGCTTTATGCCAATAGAGGAACATAGCTTAGGGAGCAAGTCAAGTAGGTTTTTCTAGTAGATCCGATTGTATAAAACCGAGTCTTAACCATCAGGCTAAGATTGGACCCGATTCTAATGAGCATGGCGGTGAGCTCGGCTAACAACCAAGGTTTGTGACATTACTCCTCTCTTGGAAAACGAGTTTATCTTCAACCTTGTAACAAGGAAAGGAGCAACCAAAATATGCAATGGACTCTATAAACTGTTCCATTTGACTAAGAAATCTTAATGATGAGCAAGTGAACATGACTAGAGTTGATGTAACTATAATGGAGGTCTGACGTCATGATTATAGCACAAGCATTTGGGATAATGGGCCAAGCTACGATCATAAAGTAGATAGCCTAGAAGTTGGGCTTGCTATGGGCCAAGGAGGCTAAGCTAGTGGACTAGTCTGGTGGAGAGTGTCCTTTGTTGGGTCGACCATTGGAGGAATCCAGAGTGTTTTTGAAGCACGTCAAACAAATGTTGTACACTGCCAACTTTCGTTTGCATAGCCTAGATTGACAACTATATTGGTTTGACCCTCAATAGGATTTGAGGCTTCTTTCCTCAAAATCAATGATTCGAGGATGGATGGAGGGATGGTTAGTTGCGGCAAATGACCCTAAGGCTCTACTAAAGCTTTCAAGAGTTGTCTAAGTGTAGCAATTGCCGGTCTTTGAAGCTATAAGGATGGTGATAGGAAACTGTAGAAGTTTGTCAAGGCATTTTGGGTTGCAATTGAGGCTTGGCATAGAGCGCAGTTGTGACTACTATTGTTCTAAGCAATACAAGAGGTATAGTGTTTTGTGGTGGTGCTTTGAAGCCAATTAGTATGGTCCCAAATTTTGGATTCCAGGTTATGGGGGGAAATCAAGGAATTAATTTTATATCTAGATGCTTAGAATTAGAGTTCTTACGCTTCTCTATAGTAAAATAGGGGAACAACAAGAGAGAAGAAGGAGAAGAGAAGGTGGAAGGAGAGAGCTCAAGAATTATTTTTATGCTAATTCTTTTAACTTATTTATTGGAAGGCTAAGCCTCTTATTTATAGGGAAACATAGCTTGAACAACAAGTCAAGGTTTTTTTAACAGGTCTAGGTTTAATAGGCCTTCTATAATTAAGGCATATTCAACCCTAATTAACTAAAGCCCGCTTAGAATTATCCACAACCTACTACTTTGTAATAAAACCAAGTCTAGCCCATTAGGCTATGACAAGCCCAACCCAAAACCATGTTCTGTAACATTATGACGTAGGGAGTTCATTGTCCTTAATCACAGTATGGAATTAAGAATTGAAATTGAAAAAGTGAAGAAGTTCGAAAAGCGTTTGGGATTGTTCATTTTGTCTATGAACATTACTTGTTTATAGTTTGTGGAAAGTTTGATTATTCGTTCGAGGCAGTTGTAGTTGTAGGTTAAATGGAGCACACTTTCTCCAAATCAAGCCATGTGGGAGTTTTTTGCTTATTTTTGTTACCTGTAACCATGTTATGAGCTTGAGGACAAACTTTTCTAGGAGGGGACTAATGCTAGTGATGTATTTGTAGACTAGGCTACAAACAAGCTGGCATCGGCCACAACTCTTAGTCGTCGCCCATGAGAAACTATTTCCTATTTATCCCTTGCAGCTTATTTAGTTAATAAATAGGTGCTTGAGGTGTCTCTAGGAGAGTTATTATCTTTTGGTGTGGTGGTTATGTTTTTGGAGCTTGGCATCTCCGAAGGATCTTTATCCCATAGGAATTAATCATTTAGATTCACTTTTGAGGATACATATCCTTTGAGATTTTTATCCTAAGGAGTGTAATAATTATCATTTAAAAGTTAGGAGAAATGTATCATAGGATTCTTATCTCTAGATGGTATTGCAAGCCACATGTAGAGGGTCGTGGATTAATAAATAAAACTGAAGGCAGAGAATTAACTAATCCAGCTAATTCACTAACCACATGATTATCTCTTTATCTCTTTCCTTATTAGCCGAAAATCCTTTCCCACTCTTCCTTTACCATTGCCAGCCTCTTTCTAATAGGTATCAAAGGTAGATTAAGCAGAAAAAAGATTGAATTTACTAGCAGTAGTGAGATTATAAAGATATTCTGGTTTTTGAGAGCCTGATATCTCCCAATTTCAGGTATTTTAGAGCGTGGACTCACCCAAAACTTTCCATGATTCCCCTCCTTATCCCTCAACCCTCTATTTATAATATTAATTAGAAGATCCTAGACTAAGAAAATTCCTAGCAGACTCTTAACAAATTGACTCATAACTAACTACAGTAATATGACTTAATATGGTAAAATTATTTATCCTAATAGCCTAACATTACTCCCCTCCCCAACTCACCTTGTCCTCAAGCTGAGGAAAATGATACTCTGAAAAAAAAAGAAAAAGAAACACATAGTCCTAAAAGAGGCACAAAAGCTAAAAGAAATAGAAAAGAAGAAATAAAGCAGGAACCCTTTTTTTTTTTTTTAAATAATAGAAGCTAAGCACTGGGTACTTTTCCACTTCCTGCATTTCTTGAATAATTAATCCCCCCTTTCTCACTTCTACTTTTTCTTTTTGTTGTGTTCCCATACTGCAAGCTATCAAAATCAACGGTTTCTCCTTGCCTTACCAATAGCAATATATCCAGTAGAAGTCAAACGGTGCTCCATATCTCAATTGAAAACCCATATTACCTTCTCTCTCTTGTATAGTGGAACCCCTCTGTGTAATTTTTTGGAGTCATTATCCCACATAAAACCAGCTGAAATCTTTACTAAGAAATTGTTGCACGGCTTCAGGTCCCTTCTCAATTAGTAAAAGCGCCCCTTTTTTTTTGCCAAATTGATGGTTGCCTGAGTCTTTGACAACTCCTGTCGAGCTTACTAGGATGATCTGAATTACTATCGATCTTGTTTTTGAAAGGTTGCTCGATTTGGATTTGGGATGTTGTTTGTTGCAGGGTTCGTCCTCCATGAACCACCTATTTATGTTTGATCCCACCTCAGTGCCATTACTTACAAATCTAACTAGTAGATGGACAATCGAAGCTCTTTTGGAACTTGCAAGGCCCTCTATCTTGTTTGCTTCTGGATCAGAGTTGTTTGAAGCTTGTTGATGGAATTGGAAATATTGAGACCTATTTGATGATGTTGCTAGGGCCTTCATTTGGAGTTCTTGCTGCCAAATTTTTCCCAATTTGGTGATCTCGGCTTACGCCCATAGCTGGCCAACCAAGTTGACTTCTCTTCAGTCATTGTCAAGTTTGTAATTAAAGTAAAATTGGGCATGGTGCTGGTAAGTGCAATTCCCAATTGCACCTTATCTTCCGACAACACTGATGATTTATCATCCTCTAGTGTCGATGAGTTTTCTCTAGGTGCGTCTTTGGATTTATGTCCTTTGATTCCCAGCTTGCCAACCTAGATGTCTTGCATCGATCGCATTAGATGAGGAATCAGAGCTTTGATAGGAATTGCGAATACTCCACCTCTGCCTAACCTCTTCCTCCCTTGGTTCTCTACAGCTATGAGTCTATGATATGCTTTCTTTTGTTATCTTCTGGAGTTCCTAGGAACTGTCTTGGGTCAAGGACAAATGATTAAAGCTTTTTTGGGCTTGCAAACTTCACCGACATGCAGTCTACAATCATAACCACCGTAGACATTGTTGATGAGAAGTCGGGTTTTTCGTGACTTTCTTTTCGTTTAAGTGGCTCTTCATCATTTTTCTTCTTGTTGTCTTTCCCTTTCGATGGTAGTTCAATGCCTCTTCCTACCAAAACTCGATCCAGTTGCATGTTCATATGTTCCATCATATTAAGTATATGATTTGCATTTGCAATATGTTTATCCATAGATGCATTTTCCATGGTCAATTAAGATCAAATAGCTCTTAGATACCAATTGATAGGTACCAGAGGTAGATTAAGCAAAAAATAGATTGAGTTTACTAGAAGTAGTGAAATTACAAAGATACTTAGGTTTTTGAGAGCTTGATCTCTCCCAATTCCAATTCTAGCTATTTGAGAGCTCTGACTCTCCCAAAACTTTCCACCATTTTCTTTCCTTATCCCTCAGCCCTCTATTTATAAGATCAATAAGAAGATTCTAGACTAAGAAAATCCCTAATAGACTCTTGACAAATTGACTTATAACTGACTACAACAATATGACTTAACTACAGTAAAACTACTTATCCTAATAACCTAACAAGATACTGCTCAACTTAGCATAGAACCATGCTCTCTCCTTTAATATTCCAAGGATTTTCTTCTATTGTAATGAATCTCCCATGGCATTGGGTTTGATCGCAATTTTTTATGGTCTTTGATCTTGTTATGTGGAAATAGAAAAAATGGAAAAGTTAAAGAGAGTGTGAGGTTGAGTAGGTTGGGTGCTTTTGGAGGATGCTGGTCAACAACCTTCCTAAGGAAGGGAATAGGCTGATGGTGTTGAGGGAAGAAGGGAAGCAGGTTTTTATCAACAGTCCAAGAAAGAAATACTTAGGTTGGTGAGAATTAATTTAACTATGTAATTCTTTAGCTAAAGTCTTATGCAATAATCTAGGGCCTTATGTATAGGCTTACCCACTAACTATAGATAGGAATCCTAAACTACATGTCTCTGGACTTCCGAAAGTTAATCACCCTCTTAATGATATTAAATCTCCATATATATATAGAACATATCTAATAAGAACTATTTATGGTGAGAATATAACTGAAAACTACCTTAGTTTCTTGAGCTACTTGCTATAGTTTTCTTTACCTATTGAAAGGAGTTTCCACCACTTATTGAAAACAGTTTATCAACAAGAAACATAAATGTCTAATATTTGCAAAAATATTGATGCCTTTTTTTAGCATTCAAATACTATAGTGAATACTATAGTTTCGTAAGAGGCTTACAGTAGTTTGCTCTACCCACTTGAAGTTGTTTCCACTATTTATTGTATATATTTTCCTAACTTAAAATATAAATACCTAATATTTATAAAAATACCTTTATTTTTCTTTCTAACGATAAAATACTATAGTAGTTGCTTGAGAAACTTAGAGTATTTTCCACAACCTACCATAGGTAGCTTTTAAATCTGAAACATAAATACGTAATATTTACAAAAATGGTGCTGTCTTTTTTTTTTTCCAAGCATTTAAATATTATAGTTTCCATCACCTACTGTGGATAGTTTTTTTAATGAGACTGTTTTCAGTTTTCACTGAGAGGGCTAGTTTTTATTGGATATTCGTATTTATATATATTTCCCAAAGGGCCTAAGATCAAACAAAATTGCTAAGCGTTGAAGATAATATATAACCACTCTACTATGAAAATCTAAATTATAAATCAATATTTGTCTCATGGATATGTAATCATTTATATATACAGTATTTCCTATTTATCTTTGCAATTGTTCCTTTTCTTAAGGTATAATTGTATGTTACATACTAAGAGGTTCAGGCCCTGTGGCTGGTATCATAAGCACCATGTCAAATATGGATACCATCCCACATTAATAGTATATTAGAGATGTATGGAATGGAAAACGAGCGATACTTATTACATATCATCAACATTAGCACACATCAAGCAGTAAGGAAACACCCATATTTTCATAGCTGATTCATTTGCAAGATGCTTGAGAAAGGTATAAACCATGTCATTTTCCGCCACCCAAACACACAAACGCCCTTGTTTGCCTAACATAGGGTCTTAACATCACTTCCTTTCATCTTAGACAGTGCACCCTTGACAATTCAGCAATGGTTCTCTACTGTTAGACAAGCACCAAACATCTCATATTCAAAGATATTTGTTGCAGCATATCCATCTTTATTTCACCTATGAGCCCATGATTGTCTTGTCACACAATCCCAAGCAATTCATTTCAATGGTTTGGCCATGTATATAAACCCCTATCGATGAGCTCATGCGTCACATACGATCCTGCACTTCATCTCGGTGACTTTGGTCGTTTCCTAACATGTTTCACCAATAAGGTACTTGTAGTCCCATTGGCGTACACTTTAGAACTTGGAAAATGCTTAGAAATGCTTGTTGACTGATGCAATAACTACTTGCTCTAATGACACTGGGTCAAGTTTTCAAAAGTTTAAGCCTTAGCATCCTTGATGTAGCCTACATCTTACATGCAATCTAACTTAGCACTATACTGAATATGTACAATATCCCACGATAATTGTGATAAGAGATGTATGTAATGAATACTAACATAACATCAACATTAATACACATTAGGCAACAAGGGGGTGTATAGATTTACATAGCTCATTCACAGGATGCTTCATATAGGTAAAAATTAAGACATGTAGCTATAAATCTAGGATGATTAGCTAGAAGATAGGAATTGCAATAGGAAGCTTGATACACACAAGTCCTTTATTATAAATGTGAAAGATATAGAAGAGTGACTACATCCTACAGTCATAACCGTCTTCTTGCTGCTACCCTTGCTACCCTCTTATCATAAACTTTGAACCTAGATTAATTATATACTTTATGCATTCATACATAATTAAGTGGAAGGTAGATAACATCTGGAAATTTTATGAAGGCCCAAAGATTTTGTGGTTCTTTTGGTAGCGAAATTGGTAACACATTAGGAACACAGTATACACATGAAGGGGATCGTTAATATGGTTTTTGGTGTAATTGATCGTAGCAGGAGCATAACATTATTCTCCCCCTTTCCCCCCAAACATAGGATACAATGAAAACCAATATACCTTTTCAAAGGGATATATGTTTGGGTGGGGGTATTTGCAATGCATTTTTTTAGTGTGAGGGGAAGGAAAAGAAAGGTTAAGATGAACATAATTAATGGTGGAATTGTTTTCCTGTTTCCTGTTGCGTTCCTCCCTTTTTGTCTTCTTTCCATTATCGCCTGTATTTTTCCTTGCTCCTGGGAACCCTTTCAGCGTTCTATTTTTTGAGCAGTATGAATGACCCCACCCCTTCTCTTTCTCTTGCCTTCTCTGACAAAACTGATATATATTTCTCTCTTTTGTTTATGTTTAGCACCACTTTGTACTTGGTGTGGGGCGTGGAAGGGAGATAAAGTTTGTGGTGGCTGCAGAAATGCTCGCTACTGTTCTGAGAAACATCAGGTGATTAACTTAAGTGATTCATCTGGTGTCTTCTTGGATATTTTATTGTCTGTTGTTGTTTATTTAATCCCTTTGTTCACTGAACAGGCTACACACTGGTCCTCAAGTCATAAACTTGAATGTCGGCAGGTGAATGTGTCTTCACCGTTATTGAGCACAAGCCTTCGCAATGGGACCTTTTCTGAAGATATTCAGCAAGGTATAAGAAAGTAAAATATGCTTCAATATATGTTTGGCCTGACTGATATGAGTTATCTGACTTCTGAGATACTGGTCCCTGATTTTCTGATATACTGTGTCTCACGAGCTACTAAATGGCTGTTGTTATTAATGTCTTCAATAATATTTGATTTGGGGAATTATTAGATGACATTCAGAGCCCTACCCCCATGGGCCACCAAATCGTTTAGGAGGTGAAGGGATAGGGGAGTTGGTTAACAGTAAACCACCCTATCAAGAAATAATAATTATGAAATTTGGGGTTTACTTGAAACTTCTCTTGTTTGACTTAAATCCGCACTAGTTATTTATTCATTCTCAAAACAGGCTAATGGTTCACTTCATTGCCCAAACTATATACTGTAAGTAAACTGTGTAAGAAAAGTTGATGTTGATTTGAGCCTACTTTGTTGTTGCATTTCTTTCCTGTACAGGTGAAATGTAATTAGTGTTTAATTAGATCTATGTAAGGTGAGTTGTATATAGAGGAGAACACTTGAGACCTACAGGAGTAGATTATTGGTGTTCTGCTTGTGAGTATTTACACTACATGATGTTCCCAGTGTCCGATCATAACCTGTTAAAATAGGTATCAGAGCTTTGCTTAGAAACAAAGGTGTGGACAAAAAACATATTTGTTCCGTTTTGCTCATGAGTGAGCTGAATAAACAAGGATATCATATTGCCAAACCAATCATCAAATCGATTGTGCTTTGAAATATTCCTTCAAACAGTCATTTATGAATCAAATGTTTCATGGTATGAAAATAAAAGAGAAAAAGTTCCATCTTTAAAGATGAGAAACTTAAGATGAAACTTTTTGCCGAAAAAGGAATGCATGGAACTTTATTTTTTCAATTAAAACAACTCCGAGACTGTCAATTAAAGCAGCTCTGAGACAGTAACGCATGCTATGTAAGTAATAATACCTACTATTACAGTACATGGACAAATGCTTGCCTGAGAAAGCTTTTTGAATGTGAGATCGATGAGGATTCAAGCATAGATTCTGAAAGGTTGAAGGGAAAAATTTTTCTTGGTAGAAGTTGTTATGGCCTGTCAAAAAGTCTTCCAATCAGCCTTTCAGCTGACAACTATCCAAGAAAATTTTCTTACTTGCCAATCAAATTATAGGCTAATACATCTTTTTTTTCTTTTTTTACCCTACAAATGAAATATGCAGCTTTTCCTTCTGTTTTTCCAGTTTATTACAGGAATGGGTGCCTTTTCTGTGCTATCCACTTTAGCTTATGTTAATGTTTGTCATTATACTCTACTGTTAAGGAGTCATCTTTTTATTGAATTCCTCTCTGACTGAGATGGTTACAATACTTGTCTCTGAATTGGAAGCTACACTTGTCAGCTCATAGAACCTATAACAAAGAGATAATTTCAGCTACATTAGTACACGTACATTGCTTGCCTAGCAACCTCGTGATAATGATAGGTGGTTGTAGTGTCATGCTGTTGTTCCAAACACTTTCACTCATGCGTGTGTAGCTTTCTGCAACTCCCTTTTTTTCACCTACCCGTTCTGCCCCTCTTTTGTTTATTCTCAAAAATGTCACCCATAGTCAGTGGCGGAGCCAGGGCTTTTCAATGGTGTCCCGGGACACCATTGAAGTCTTGTATAATAACATAAAATATACCAAAATGACACATGAGAACAATAGCTTAGTGGCAGTCTACCTACTAAAACTCAAGATAATTCAAGGTTCGAATCACGGGTGGCTCATCTCATTTTTCATTTTGTTTCGTCAGTGTCACTACTCACCATCACGTCAATTTCAGATATGATTGTAGTACATTGGTTGCCCTTTTCCAGCATAATATCTTGATACTTTTTTCTTTAATTTAGTCATTTCTTTTTTTCCCATCTTTTTCCCATCTATTTTATTATTAGTTTAAACTACTTATTTAGTATTTTAGTTATCTTTTAAAACTTTCAGTTTATATTCTTCATTTTCTTAAAATAATCAAAATTATTTTGGCAAGTTTTTAAAAAGGTTTATAATTAAATTTTCTTGTCATTGCAAGTTAAAATAGATTGTTAGTGTTTAAAAATATCAATGAAAATTAATTTATTTTAATATTTATTTTATTTAATATATAATTTATCAAACAAGTGACACCATGGACCTAAAGTTGTCCCTCTGCTCCTGCCCATAGTTGCTGCACTTCAGGTGCTTTCTAGGGATTAAGCCACAGTTTGGGATTAATCACATTCCTCTGCCTGAGAAGCTTTACTTATAGGAGCATTGGGGAAGTCAACATGACCGTGTCCGGTGTGGCTTGATTGTCATATAGTGACACCTTCTTGTGGCGACTGTTCATCATGAACTGGTGACAGTGCCCTCTATTCATTGATCTGGAGGTTGGCTTTTTGCTCCGGCTGATATCTTTGTTTTAAGCAAGGATAACTTAGAACTTTCACAACTGTAGAATTCTGAAAATAGAATGGATAATGTAAAAAAAGTAAAAATTAGATCATGCTGAAAACCTTGCATTATCCTAGGCTATCATCCTTCTTAATCTCACTGGCTAAATTGATCCTTGTAGTCACAGTGCCCCCTCCAATGATTAATACCCCTCTTTGCTTTCTCATCCACACGGACCACACCTACTATTTGGACCAAGCTCCACTTGTGCCACTCTCAATCAGTCATATGCCAATACACGATAGCTTCCCAGTTCACTTGATACCTCAATTAAAAGAAGTTAATCTGTTTTGTTGGGAACAAAAATAAAGAAAAGAAACCATGTTTCTATATTCTATGCAATGTTAAGTAATTCCCTTTCACGTCCATTCTTATTATTTTCGTTTACTCCTAATGGTCTGCTTCTCATGCCCTGCTCCAACGGGATCTTGAGTCCCTAATTCGCAATTCAAGGCATGAAAACGTGTAGACAACCAGCGCCCTTTCCTTTTTCTTTATATGTATAACCTGATGAATTCTTTAAACATAAACGTGTTTGAATTGAAATGAAGTTACCAAATAAGAAGTTAAATAAAATTTTATCCATAAAATTGCATAGCGAACATGAATTGCAGAGTCTAGTTTTTTATTGTAACCCTCCTTAGGGGGAAAGTAGCTTAAAATATTAGATTAGCCGCATAAACATCTGCATTGCTCTCTTGTCTAGCAAAAGTGAGGAGTATAGTAGAACCTAGTCCATGATTGATTTAATTAAATGTCTGGGAAGGACCTGAAGAAGACAAACACGATACAATCATATAAGGGAAAAAGGAAAAAAAAAATACTTGTTCAGGATCAATGGATTGTGAAATTGGCATGATCCCAGATCTGAGATTCCTCATTACCTACCATGGCTTTGGCCACAATCTGATCAGGAGTGTTTTGCGTGGCATCATATGAAGTCAAGATCAGAGATTAGATTAATTGAAGGGAATTAATTGATTATAAATGTCTGAGTTAAGGTTAGGGTTTGTGAAAACTAGAGAGAAGAGAGAGTGGATAGCAAAAAGGGAGGCCGGAAAATTAAAACATAAGTTAGCTCTCCAACATGACCATTACTGAGGCTCTAGCCTTATTTGCAGGTTATTACAAGATAGGGTTTAGCAGGCCTTTTGTTAATCAATCTATAAATCTCTAATATACTAAGGCCCTCCGAGATTCAATAAAAACTAATGCCTGCTGCTTATTAATAAAGTCGTGTATTTTAATAAGACTGAAAATGGGCCACTTGGCCCTCATAGACCTGGTGGTAGGTCCGGCCCACAATCTAGATCCATGACATTACTTATTGATGAAAGTCCTAGGTGAGGAATATTTATTTATTATTTTTTTCTGTCCAGACTGATATGCATCTCCAAGAGAACATGCAAATCTGGTTTAACTTCTCGTCTGTTTTCCATTCCCTATTTTCAGTAGTTGTACTGGTGGATACTGAAATTTGGTAGGATAAACATTGGAAATATTTGATTGACTCCATTTTTTGGTGTGTTTATGCATATAGGAATTGGCATTGTGTACAACAAGATATATTGTCAAGAATGTGTACTATTGTTCATATAAAAATTGGTTCATTATGTTCCATTATAACATTACTTGTTTTCATTTTGTTTTTCTTGCAATAAAACAAGTTAAAAGTTAATATTCATAGACTAAAATTTCGGAGTTTGAATATTACAGTTAAATTGTTTTTTACCCATTTCTGATATTTTGATTGGTGATTCAAAAATTTTCTGGTTTATGGATAAGAATATGGGATTAGGCAGCTGACATTGTTTGCTCTTCTGGCTTCGATGTTGCTCATATGGATGAATTTGTTTCTAATTAGGTTTTCTGCTTGTTATCAGCTGTGAGAAAAGCACTTTGGCCAGAGTATGAGATCATACAAGAAGATGAATGTGAGTCTGATTCAGCTTCTTTAGCTGAAGAACAGGATAAGTCATTAGTTTCCAGGAATCAGACTGTTGTTGCAGTTAAGTCCGTAGACAATCTTGAGGTAGATGCTAATGATCCATAACTTGTTTGATTGGTCCTAACCATATATACTTATAAAATATTCCTGCTGTTCAGGGGGACGATGATAAAAAATGTTGGGCTAGATTCCAAGAGCGTTTGTCGAAGGCTCCAGAACAAGTCTTAAGGTAACATGCAGCCTACTGGACCTGCTTAACCTTTATTTCAAATCCCTTCTATTGGTCTTGGTTCACATATTGTACAGTTGTAGAGTTATTTCTTAACTTTATTTTGGTTGCATGACGTTAAATCAGAGGGGATTTAGCATTTTAGAAAATAATTTAATATTGAATTTAGTCTAAGAAACTTTTATTGCACCCTGATGGTGGCCACTGACCCTGTGGACCTGTTAGTTGATTAATCATTCTGTTGGCAGTGTATTTTGGTCATACTCCTGCATTTATGGTCAGGTCCTGCCTCATTGATGGCTGGTGCATTGTTTAGAAAGGCCCATTGCCTGAAAGCACTGAGCTTATTTAAAATGTCCTATGCATGTGGGAAGGTCAAATATTTGTCTACCAAACTATGTGCTTCTGCATTTTTGCTTGATTTGAGATTTTATATGGTAATTGAAATAACATTCTCTCTGTAGTTTGAAATGGTAGCATGGACCAAGGAGCAAGGAATAAATACTGGTTGCAGTAGTCATTGCTGCAGCGGTCGCTGTATTAGCATCACGTACCATTAATAATGTCACGATGTGATCTTCTATTGGTAAATATGATTGTGTATCAATGGCACTCCTTTTTGGCTTCGACAGATCCAAGATGCACTCCTTTTGCTAGTCATTGGATTGGAAGCCACAATAAACGGTGTATAGTCCAAAGTTTAAGTCATACTTCGTGCCCAACATTAATACAATGATCAGCTGAATCCATGGTTGTACTAGATAATGACCAACACAGTGGTAATCAGCCACAAGCTTTAAGCCAAAGCTGTAAATTAGTCAATCTTTTGGTTTTAGAATTAGTTAAGAATTACTAGTGGATATAATTTATCTAGCCAGCCTTATTATTCTGGAATTGATTTGGAAATAAACCTACTGAAGCGTATTGAATATTCCAAGACCATCAAGTTAGATAGTTATGATTGCATCATTTTTCATGGCCACAAAAGGAACAAATCTACTGATGGAGTAACAAATTGCACTTACCCTGTCTTGAGGTTCATCTGAAGCTTTTGTGACTCATTTATCAAAAGTGCATCGAGAAGTTCAACAGAAACACTTGTGAAACATTAATGTTTGTCTTTTGATTTTGGATTTTGGTAAATTCTTAATTGAAAAATACAGATGCAGCATATTATTGGTGTCTTGCGTTTGAAAGTCCAATATATATATTAAAATTTTGAACTATCAAAATGATGGACTTGTTGCATCCTGGTTCTTGTGATCAAGAATGGGCGTAGGCAGTATGTTTGAATGATGCATTCAAATTCTGCAAAATGTCTGGCCTCCTTTTTTCTTCTATCGTTATTGTCACTTGTTTCCTCCTTTCTACTGGAACTTTGCCTTAGTTTTGGGTAAGGATCGGTTCTTTCTATACTTATAGTGGAGCTTAATGTATGGGTTTTCCCGCGAACAATTCTTACAGGTACTGTAGGAGTGTTGAAGCAAAACCTCTGTGGCCGTCATCTAGTGGCCAGCCATCCAAGGCTGATCTTCCGAAGTGCAGCTATTGTGATGCTGCCCGAGTTTATGAGGTTCAGGTTTGTTTTATATCGATCGAGTTTGAAGTTTACGGTAACATTATCAGCCGTCCTTGCCATGATTAATTTTTCTCCTGTCGATGTTAAAACTATGTTGGATCGTTTTGCAGATTTTACCTCAGTTACTTTACTACTTTGGTGTGAAGAACGATGAGGATTCCCTTGATTGGGCATCAATAGTGGTGTACACATGTTTAGACTCTTGTGATGCAGGTCCGGTGTATAAGGAGGAATTTGCCTGGGTTCAGCTTTCTTCTCAATCGGCTTAATGCCTTGCTAAATCCAGAGACTGGCATTTCGCTTAATACATTCGTCGAGCACATCTTTTCCTCTTTCGGTGACAACGAAGTAATTGTATTATTCAGAAATTTGCTGGGTCATCTCTTTATTAAGATATCCAGGGCATGCTTCTTGATCCACGTTGTCCCATCCCCTGAGTTCGTGTTTTTTGACCTTCTGTTCTTTTCCTCAGCTTAGCAGAAATGAGACGGCAGGAAGCTATTTTATTTTTTGTTGTAAAAAACTGCGTGTTATGTTACGGACAGACTTGCGGAATATTCGTCTTCGTCATTCTTCCTTTTTAAGTCTGTGGATGACCTTAAGGCAGAGCCGCGGAGCTGCCTTAGAAATTTTGGAATCTTAGGCAAATATGTCAAATAAAGTAATTTTAAATGTAATAAAAAATAAATTTTTATTAAAAAAAGATTTTATAAACTTAATTTTCCTAGCTTTTTGGGATGCAAATTTATATATCAGATGTTTAAAATTAAAATTTGATAATGTTAATTTTTTTTAATTGATATAATGACTAATTTATATAATCTTTTTTGAGATATAGTTGATTATAATTTTTTTTATTAATTTTAACTTTAAAATTTATTTTTTGTTGATGTAACTGTAATTGGAATAGTTAATAATATTTTATATATAATTAAGACATTTGAAAATGAGTTTAATTTGTGTACAAAATCAATAATGTCTATGGTTTTTTTTTGTATAATTTTGAAAAACTTCTTTAAAAACTTTTAAGTTTAAAAAATAAGTCCAATTTGTCAAGATTTGAACTTGTATCATTTTTAATATATATATATATATTAGATTAATACAACATGTTTTCAATCGAGCCTACTTTTAAAATAAGAAATAAGTTGATCAACCGCATAATAAAAATAATTAATTTTGGATGATTTTTTAGGAGGATGTACAATTGGTATTATTTTCATCAAATTATTTCTTCCTATGAAATATTCTTTTTTCACAAAATACAAGTTTTATATTCATCTTAGAAGATATTTATTTAGCTAAAATTAGTGTCGTTGTGACTCCATTTTCTCTATAATTTTTTTTAAATGAAATAAGACATTTTGAATGTTTTATAGCAACATCAATTTGCATGCCTTTGGCTTTAAAGGTCTTACTAATTGCATTAATAACAAATAATAAATCGTACTAAATTAAATGCTGACTATAAATTTAAAATTTTCAATTTCATATATAGCTAAACAATAAACTTCACTTTTAGTCTTAGGATCATTATTAGTTTTTACTAACTCAAATAGAGCATTTCTTATTTGTGAAACTTAAAATCTGATTGCTTTAATACTTTCAAAGTGACTTTTCCAACGGGTTTGTGATGGTGGTGTCACGGTTAAAGAAGACATATTTTTTTCATAATTTCCATCTTTTAGTAGAGAAAGAAAATATTAAACAAATATGCTACAACACTCCAAAAAAATATAACAAATTTAGAACACCTAATCATGTCAAAAAACAATAAACTAATACTAACCACAAGGAGTATAAAATGCTCAAGGATTTATATCTAATAACCATTTTTACAAACCTTAATGTTTTCCTTTTATATTAAAGCCATTATTTTACCATTGTCCTTTCACATCACTAATATCAAGACTAATATTGTTTAATGCATTCTTAAGTTCATTAAAAAGTCATTGACCTGAAGTATCATTAATATTCAAAATTTCTATAAAATATTCTTCTATTTTTATTGGAAGAGATGAAATATCTACACATATTAATACAAGGGACATTTACTATTGATGGCTTACATTAAGAGTACAATCAAGTATAATAGAAAAGTACTTTAATGCTTTAACTTTTCTCACAATTGTGCACTTTATTTTATTTACCAACAAATCAATTATTTCATTTTGTCTATTATAACCAAGATAATGATCATGAATTTCTCATTTTGAATATGTATAAAATATACTTGCATTATAGGATCAAATTCAACAATCAGTTTAGCAAGACTTAAAAAAATTCCATTGCTATTTCAATGATTTTTTTTTTCATTTGTTCCTCTAAATGCCAAGTTATTTCTTACAATTGTTTTCACTCCACCAATAATTATCAATAATACATTTTTCTAGTATTATTTTTCTTTATTTATATGATCTTATAGCCTATTATTAATTGTTTTTTTTTTCATTTTGTAGTCTTACAATTGCATCGATCTAAGAAGTTATATAAATGATATGTTCATTGCCTGTTTTATGTTCCTTGAGCTTAGTACCAAGATCTTTTCAATATTTGCAATGGTCATATGCTAGTTGAAAATTTAAAATTTGACTTTGAAAACAAATTACAATAAAAGAAAAATACCTTATCTAATTTCTTGGAGTAAACTAACCATGTTCAATCATGTATTTCTCCATTTCTTAATTTTCTAATGTAATGTATTATGGAAATTTTCTCAAGTTTTCATCTTTTGGAAAGTCTTGATTGCCATATATAATAGGTCCATTCTCAACTATCAAATCTATCAAATTATTACTAATATTTTCCCAATTTCCAGAATCATATATATCAACATCTACATGTGAATCCATTCTATTTATACATTTATTTTTCTCCTCACATCCTTTAACTTTTTCATTATATTCCAAAGTATTAATAATATTATCATCACGAATAGGTGGTTCACTTGAAAGATTTTCATGTTTATTTTTTAAGTATTTTGATTGCTAGTGCTAATAAATCTATCAAGCGCACCTTTTTGCTATTAAATACATTCTCTAGTTTTTCTCCTTTTCTTACGTTTTTCATATCCATATTCATATTTCCTAGTTGACATTAATAAATATGGAAATAGGTTAGAAAAAGCAACACAAATAATAAATTTTACAATTAGCTAATAAAATATAAATTAGAGATTAACACCTAATCTTAGTCTTGGAATAACTGCAATTTGCAACTTGTATAGATTGTTAAATTGTTGTTATGATGCCTACACAAAAACAAAGTAGGAAAAGAAATGATTAGTAATACAAATGAAAACAAATACTAAGCAGAAAATACTAGGAATCTACCTCCTAGACTACAATTTATAAAAATAAAAATACTAAACTATAGTTAAACAAATGAAAATTATTGAAATACACATATCAATTAATATAGAGCTGACCACTATTTTGATTTTGAAACAAGTTGAATGAGGGCAGATGTTTGTTAGTTCAAAACAAAATACTAAGCTACTATCATTAATTCCACAAAATACTCATCTAACAAAGGAGGTGGGAGTTGGGAGACTCAACCCGACCGACAGTAGAAAACAAGTGACAGAGCCAGAGGTAATAGGAATTTAGGAGACAAAGGAAGAAAATTGAATACAATAAAGATTGAAGAGTGAACTCGCCTGATGCCCAAGCTCCTTCAAGCAAGCAACAATGAGAAAAAAACAATGATAAATTTTTCCAACTTCTCTAGTTCTCTTTCCGGCAACATGAATGAGCAAGCTTGGCAATAGTGATTATGTGAATAACAAATTAGCAATCTAATTAAAATTACAAAATTTGTAAATCAATAAGTTCAAATCAAAATTCAAAGGTTTCTGTTCTTGACAAGGCCAACCTTGATAACAGTTATGAAGGGTGAGTGAAGCACATATTTGTGTTAAATAAAAGCCATTTTTTTACCAATGACTTGATGCTAAAATTAACAAGAGAAAGAATAAGATTGTACTTGTTGATTTTCTTTCAGGAGTTGGTTCGAATGCCAACCGATAGGAAAGAGAATGATGTGGTCCATCATTTTTGATTTTCCAATCTAAGATTCGAGCTGAATCAGTTGATTCGTTCATCAATCATGATATTGTTGTCCAATATTATTCGACTCAAAGCTTGTCTATAATCCACATATATTGTCATCCGGAATTTTCCTTCTTTTGTATTTTATAATAGAATATATATAGACCCCTATATTTTTGGACTCTAGTTGATCTAGTCTAAAGTCTGAGTTCGTTTAGTATAGGGATAATAAAAATATAATTTTTTTCCTACTTTACAATTTGTATATCAAATATTAAAAAATAATAAAAATATTTTTAATAAAATACTTATTATAATTCTAATTAATATTTAAAATGAATATTTATTTCAGAAAAATTATTTTATTTTAAGTAGAATAAATAAGACATGAAACAAATAGAGGTTAATTCTTTATCTTTATTACCCCGTACCAAAGTAACATTATTTCTTACCATTATATATTTATAACCAACCAGCGGATTCTCGTTCGAGGATGCACCACATTTCCAGAGCACGAGGCCAATGTGTTGCCGTAGCTTTCGGATCTGCCTTATCCATGCATTGCCTTGAAACGAGCCAACAGGCGCTGTTGGTGGAAATTGCATCCGGTACTGTACTGATGGACAGAGCGCAGTACCATGCTGATAGTTACTGTTTGCTGCGTGTTTTGAATCTTTTGATTGGTACAATGCTGATGTCACGCGGGGACTTATGGTGGTATAGTGTGTCTCTGTGTGTGTGTTGCGTTTTTCATAGTGTATTTAAATTAGAAGAATTTTAACAAAAATTTATTCAAAATAAATATTTTAAATAGGATATTCTACGACTACACAAATACGTTAAACATAAAGTAGAAATTATTTGGATGCTTCGATCATCCAACTCTTGATTAGTGAATTTGGATAGAGGATGTTGCCATATATTATATAAATGGTGAAAATATATTTGAGAATTTAGCCTTTTATTTTGTATTTGTATTACCTTTATCTTCGTAACCCATGCTCTTTCACAAACGCAAATTGCTTTTTGTGCCTAGACATGGCTTATTTTTATCACTTTTCGAGAGCTAGGTGATTTTCTTGAAAAAAAAAATACAAATAAAAAAAATTCTTTTTTGATAATATATATATATAATTTTATTGATCAAATGTAAGAATAGATAATTGTATATTTTGTTCACTATATATGAGAAAATTCATCTTGCAACAAAAAGCAGCATGCCTAAATTGCTTCTTTCAACATAGGCGAACATGTTGTATTTGATCAAAACTGCAATTCTTAGGAGTTCTATTCTTTATTTACAGCAGGATCATAAAGTAAGCTAACACCAAGTACGACGTTAAGTGGAGCGATAGTTCACATTGTTTGGTTCAATATTAAACCAAACCCCAGATGATTGCTTCAAGAGATATAACTACTTGTTTAAGGCCCACCATATTTAATGCAACCTAAGGTCCCAATATGTTTAGTATTTGGAGTCATGTGTTATGTACAGAGCCTGCCGATATAACAATAGTTGGCATGGGCTTAGGGGGGCCAAGAAGAATAGAGATTCTAAATATATATATATATATATATAACATGAATGAGAATCAACTTATTCCATGGAAACCAAAAACTAACTTGTCATTATATCAAGAATGAATGACCTAATTTATTTAGAATTACTTAGCAAAAGTAATTATCTATAATAATTATTTATTTTAGAAATATTTTATAAGATCTAAGCTAATTATTTGTTTTCAAATCAAACCGAAAGCCCACTCCTCTTGCTAGCCACCATTACACTTCGCCCACCACCATGCCCGCGAGCCACACCTCATCATTGACACACTATCGCGGCCCACCCACCACTAAAACCCACTCGTCACCGCAACCACAACCGTCATTGTCAGCACAATCAAACAACAAGAGTAGAAGGGGGAAAGCATGCAAACAAACTAAAGCATGAATAAATCAAACAAAAAACAAATAAATAATACGTAAAATGAACCAATCAAACTAAAATCAAATATATCAGAGTAAAAACTCCATATCAAAACTAAATGTGAAACTTTCCAACAAAACTTTCCACGACATCAATATTTTTTGGTGAAAATCATAAATTAGAATTGAATAAAAACAAAACAAAAATCAAGCAAATCAACACTTGAACATCCTTAAATTAATTACTAGTGAAATCAAAGTAAACTAAAGCTGAAATATTGAGGCAAATAGATGGCAAGCTAATGACGGGGAAGAGGTCAGAGGGTGGAGATCAAAAGGAAGATGAGGGGTGGAAACTTGGTAGACGAATAGCAACAACAATTGGTGGTGATGGTCCTAGTGGAGCTATTTGATGACATGAAAGAGGGAGGAAGGAGTCGTGCGCATATGGAATATGGGTTATTAGTTCCTTTATTTTTGTCCCAAAAGGCATCATGATTACCTTAAGTGATGTTGTTAGCCCTTCCTTGGACTAATACAATAAAGGTAAATCACCACATGTACCTAAAAAATACAAGAAATACATGTTTACGACAAGGGGTGCTCATTAGGGGCCAACCCCCAACCAGCGACTTTAGTCACTAATAGGAATTGAACTCCCACATTGCAGTTGCCGCCCAAATTACTGCAATTATCTCATACCAAGAGGTTCATGTATCTTTTCACACATAAGATATGCATCGAAGATGGTGTGATTCGAACCTAGGCTCTCATGGAAAAGATCTAAAACCTTTTCTATTGAACCAAGGAAGAAACCAATTCCTTTATTTTCATAAATTAATAGTATGTAATCTAGGCCTATATAGGGACATATCTAATGAGAATTATATAGGGACATATATAATAATGATTATCTAGTTTTCATAATCTCAGTTCTCATCAAATTAGCTAATTCTCATTAGATGCATGTCTCATATAGGGGCACATTTGATAAGAATAATCTTTTATGGTGAAAACTAAGACCCATTTTAGTTTTCTAGGCTACTTATAAAGTTTTTTTTCCTCTATTGATAGTAGTTTTTACTGCCTATTATGAGTAGTTTCTTAAATTGAAACATAAATATATAATATTTATAAACATAACACCATATTTTTTAGTATTAAAATAATATAGTTTTTTCATGCACCGAAGGTATTTCTACTACCTATTGTAGTTAGCTTTCTAACTTAAAATATAAATACCTAATATTTACAAAAATGGTACCATTGTTCTTTCTAACATTCAAATATTATAGTTTTCTTAGAGACTAATAGTAGTTTCATCCACCAACTAAAAATAGTTTCCACCACCAATATTTGTGTGTAATTTCTAAACCTAAAACATGAATACATAATGCTTTTTTTTAACACTCAAATACTATAGTTTTTTGATTTACTTGCCATAGTGTCCTCCACCTATTAAGAGTAATTGTCTCCCCTATTATGGATAGTTTTTAGAGGTGGAAAACAGATCATACAGGTGGGATCAATTTGGGTCAGGTAGTTAGCAATTAGGCCAAGTTCAGGTTTCTTTTAGGTTTGGGTCTAATTTGAGTTAACGTGATTCAGGTTGGATATGTATTGGATTTGGTCATTTTGAGTCAAGAAAGTATCAGGTCGAGGTCAGGTCTAACCCATCGAATTTCTTTAGGTTCAAGTTAGATTTAGGTCTACATACTTCGAGTCGGGTCGGTTCAGGTCGGGTGGATTTTGGTTTATAAACTTTAGGTTGTATCAAATTTTGGCTAAGTTAATTCAATTTAGAATTTATGGTGGCAATAATTGTTATCAATTTAATATAATTAATAAATTAAAATTTTGATTTATTATTATTATTATGATTATCATAGTAATTTTTATCATAATATATGTAATGCTATATAACAAAATGTTATCATAAAATATGTACAAATAATAATAAATTATTATCATTATTAGTATTATTATTATAATTATTATGATTATAAATAAAATTATGAATATTATTATATAGCAATGGTTTTATAATAACTATAATTATTATTATTATTATTGTTGTTGTTGTTGTTGTTATGATCATCTTTATAAATATAATAATCATTATAATTAGTATAAATAAAAATATAAATTTTACTATTGTTATTATAATAATATAGATATTATAATTATTATATTTATACTTATAATTTTTATGTCTATAATAATTAATACTTATAAATAATAATAATAATAATAATAATAATAATAATAATAATAATAATAATAATAATAATAATAATAATAATAATAATAATGATGATGATGATGATGATGATGATGATGATGATGAGGGTTTACAGACATGTCTATTTATTTAATTATACAAGTAATTCTTTGCATATAAAAAAAATTCTTTCAAATAAGTAGTTATCAAATAATTTATGTTGGTAATGGAATTTAACAATGAATAAAGCCCTTACCATTTCAAATTGTATTTGTTAAACAATTACTTTATGGTGTGTAAGTAAGTTATAAAAATTATCATTTAATAAGCTTGTTCTACCGTAACCCTACCACCCTTACCTATTATAGATAACCTACTAAACATCATAATAGCGGTCACATATCCAAAGAAAAATAAAATATAAGAGCCAGTACCACCATACTTGGATTGGGGAGGAAGATGTAATATGTAAGAACTATAATACCACACAATATTATTAGGCATTTAACCAATACTTTAAAGCCTATTTGCTTATATCATACTCTCCCTTTTAATTATTTTAATATGGAAATTATTGTATAAGAGCATATGATGTTTTGAGTATTTTAAAAGCTTATATTTTAATAAATAAATTTTATTTTGGATAAATTAGCCTTTAAATCTTTAAATCTAATTATTTTGTGTATTTTGAGTATATAAATTTTGATATAAATATTTAATAAATTAAAATAAATATTTTATTATTTTATCATGCCCTTTTTATTAAATAATTTTCCAAACCATTATTTTACTAAATTATTCTTTTAAACCCTTATATTTTAATTATATTAAATTAAATTATTAAATAAATTTATTACCCAAAAATATTTTACCTTATTATTTATAAATTAAATTATTTTAATTAAAACAAATTTTCCTTTTCCCTTTTTCCTTTTTCCCTTTCTTTCTTTTTCTTTTTCCTTCCTTGGGCCGCCGGTTGGCCGGCCTGCCCTTTTTTCCCCCTCCTGCGATTGGGCCTGGCCCACTTCTCTTCCCCCTCCCTCCTTTTCTTTTTCCTTTCCCGGCCCGGCTCCCCCTCCTTCTCCCGTGTGAGCCGGTTAGCTCCCTTCTCTTCTTTTCTTTCTTCCTCGACCGGGCCGGACCGTTTCTTTCTTTCTTCGACCGCCCATTGTTCGCGCCCAGCTCCCCCGACCGTTTCTTCTTCTTCTTCTTTATTTCTTCTTCCTCCATCACCGGCGAGAATCCTGGCCATCCTCCACCATTTTTGCTGCCCAACCTGCAACTCCCTCTCCCCCGTTGACCTCCCCTGTTTCCCTCCCTCTTCTTCTCGCCGTTTTCTGGCCATACCAGTCCCACCATCCCTGTCTCCCTCTCCCTCTCCCTGTCGTCACCTTCCCCTCCCTCTCCCTGCAACTCCCATCCCCTACCACCTACCACCACCTTCAAGCCTACCTATCCTCCTCCTCTCTCTCCTTCTTCTATTTCTTCTTCCTTTCCTGTCCCATTCAGCCATTTTTTTTTCTCAAAGCCTCACATGCCCCCGACCCTCCTTTTCTCCCTTTCTTCTCCTCCCTTCTCTCCCCTATTTTTGTCTTGCCTCCGCCGCTTCCGCTGCCTCAACCACCACCTGCACCACCTCCTTCCACCCTCTGCCTCTCCCCCGACCGATCACAGCCCCATCAAGCCACCCCGCAGCCCCCATCCTTCCTCCTCTCCTCTTTTTCTCTTCTCTCCCTCCCTTCTCGGCAGCCAACCTGCAACGCCATGTTCCACCGCCGTCTTGCCGCTTCTGCCACCACGTAAGCCACCACATTACTCCCTGCAACCCCCTCTGCCATCCCCAATCCTCCTTTGGTCTAAACCGTCACCCGAAAGCCTCCATTTTTCCTCCCCATTTTCCTTCCTTGCGAGCCTCCATCTCGACCCCTTCTCGGCAACCCCTCTTCGTGGCCTCTCTGCCGCCGCCACCGCCGCCACCTTTAGCCGCCTCCAACGCATCCCCGACCACCACTTACATATGTGGATAAGGTAAAGGGCTGACATATGTGGATATGGATGTCTGTGGAAAGCCAACTGTAGCACTAGTGGATACAGGAGCCACCGACAACTTCATGTCTTTGGGACTTGCCCAAAAGCACAAGTTAAGAATTGAAGGGAATATGTCCAGCATCAAGTCAATGAAGTCTAACCCACAACCAATTCATGGGATCATCCGGGATGTGCCCATCAAGATTGGAGGTGCTTGGAATAAGAAGATGGACTTCACAGTGATAGATCTAGATGACTATCCTGCAATATTGGGTCAAGACTTCTTCAACACCGCCAAAGCATGTATAATGCTTAGGGACCGGACTTTGTGTATATTTGATGGGGAAGACTTGTGCATGGTGGAGCTTCTTCGAGATTCATATATAAAGGGAAGCAAAATGCTTGCTAAAGGTTAACAAGGTCCGAACTGTTGAGGGTGACATAAAAGGAGTGCACCAAACTAGGTCACGCTCGAAATCTTGGAAACAACAAACCCTGCCCCAAAGAGGTTATTGGAGGAAAAGGCAAGGAATGCCAAAACCACTAGATGAATACTCGCAACGAGGGGACCTTGAACCATGTGCAAAAGAGTTTGGGTTTCTCATGGTGAGTGGGAAAAGATGAGGAGGAAGTCTTAGAGTCATAAGTTGTATAAAGGTCCCAAGATATGGGACAAGACTTTTCGAGAGAACTGGGAACAAAGGAGCGAGCACGGGAATTCTAGTGGGTCATGCATGTCTAGTCTGGGTTGTATTTGGAATAAGATATAAGTAAAATAATAAACACTTAAAGTGAAAGATTATCAAGACGAACCTAGTGAGGATAATTTTCGGTCCACCGGCTATAATAGTGGTCAAGTGCGTTTTGCCCTATGGAGTGTTTCTGGTCCACCGACTTTAATAGTGGGAGTCCTGAGCTCGATGAGCTAAACCTTATTCAGAATTAAATCAAGGAAAGATACTAACTACTTATAGTGGAACACTACGTGAGTCAGGGCTAGTGAGGATAATTTATAGTCCACCGGCTATAATAATGGTCAGGTGCATTCTTCCTTGTGGAATGATATCCGATCCACCGGCTATAATAGTTGTCAGGTGCATTTTTCCCTGTGGAGTGTTTTTAGTCTATCAACTATAGTAGTGGGGTCCCCGTACTCATGTAGAATTAATATGGAAAATGTGTAAGACAGAAATAATGGTCTATGTCTGGATTGATTATATGAACCTAAACTATGCATTGTATGTCTTATCTATTGTCCTTGCATGGCCTTATCCATATAGTTACCTTACTTAGTCCATAGTGTATTGATCACCCGTTTCATGGGTGCTGCTCATTCCCATAAGCAGATGTCCCTTCTAAGTTGGTGCAAGTAGGATATGTCGTGTTTGATGCCTATGACGCACTCAATGGGTCGGGCGGGGCAGAGTGATGACCCATTGGACTTTGCATGAGGCCAAGAGTGAGTGTCGACTGGACTCTCCTTCTTCCGGTTTTATTCTACATTTATGTTGTATTATTCTTTCCCCTTAGGGGCTTGACACTGTAACTATTTTCAATTTTGTAATGACTCTTTAATTCACACACTCTGATTTTCTCTTTATTTATGAATCTTTTATATTTCTACATTTCTATGTCTTAAATGGGTTTAATTTCTTGTGAAATTATTTTATAGCCTTGTGGTTGGTGCGAGACTCGCCGGGGGCTAGGCTTGTGTTGATCACGGTGGTAGCACCCCCTCATCTATAGCTTTAATTAAACAAAAATTTTCAACTGTGATTTTTGGGGGTGTTACATAGACTAACTAAAACGCTTGATGAGGTAGTAGAGCAAGATCATATCCAATCAACTTGCGATCCATATGGAGTAGATTGGTGAGAATATTCTTATTGCTCAAGAATCACCCAAGAAATACAAAAGTAAAGGTATAAGACCTAGAATAATAACGAAGATGGATCTCTAGAAGGAGTATGACTCTCTTGATTAGGTCTCTATCAAAGACATCTTGCAAAGATTAAGATTCCCCTCACATTTCATCCACTTGATTATCTAATGCACTACTACAGTTAAATTTTCTATTTATATTCATGGTTGATTATGTATAACTTTTTTATGGGAAATGGGGTTAGGGTAAGGCGAACCTCTCTCCTTTATTTATTAGTATTATCCATGGAGTACTTGAACAAATTGATGAAGTAATTATTGTAGCCTAGTGAATTTTAGGGGCATTTGGTTGTAAAATCCTCAATATAGTCAATATATCTTTTGAAAATGATCTTCTACTACTTTGCAGGGTCATATAAGATCACGTTAGCTCTTAATGGGGAAAATAGTTTTTTTTTTGTAGCTACTACATGCCTGGTTACTATTCTATAGAAAATTAATATCTACTTTGGGGGTATGAGAAAAGAAGAAAAGAATTAGATCCTTAACCTTCTACAATTTAAGGAAGGCTAATTTCCATTTAAGTAAAAGGGAGTTCCATTAAATATCTCCTCTCTTATTGTTAGCCAATATCAACCACATGTTGATAATGTGGCTCAAGAACTTAAATCATGAACCTTAAAGTACCTTAGTTATGCTGAGAAATTGCAAGTATATCAGTAAGTTATTATTGGGATTAAAAATTTTTGGATGTAGGTTTTCTTGCTTCCCAAAGCTTCCACCCATCAATTAGAAGCCTTGTGAGGACATTTCTTATAGTTAAATCTTAAAGAAGATAGAAGTAAGGTACCAATAACTTGGACAAGGTTGTGCCAACTTATATAAAAAAAAAGGCATTTTGAGTTTGAGGTGTCGAGAAGCTTGGAATTTAGCTTGTTTGAGCAAGTATATATGGAGAACACAAGCATATAAGAAAAAATTATGGGTTAATTGGGTGCATAGAAGAAACTTAAGGTATGGGATATTACACCCAAGCAAAATTTCTTATGGATTCTCAAACAAATCCTGTCAACTATGGCTATTTGCAAATGGGTCTTTTAGAAATGTGAAAGTTGTGGCAGATTTAGTGTCAAAGCAATATACTTGAGGTATGTTGAGGTATGGGATATTACACCCAAGCCAAATTTCTTATGGATTCTCAAACAAATCCTGACAACTATGGCTATGGGAAAATGGGGTTTTTAAGAAATGTGAAAGTTGTGGTAGATTTAATATCAAAGCAATATAATGTGTAATTTAAAGGAAATCAAATCTAGTACCATCTACCATGTACCATGACATAGGGGAATGCCTCAATATTAAATTAATAGTTGGTTTACCTAACATAAGGCTATAACTATAAAAATGAAACACCAACACCAAAAAGTTACAATCAGCTGGTTGTGATAGTTACGAGAAAGCAAGTGAGGATTTAAGTCATTTATTTAATCTTTTTTTGTAGTAGTAGTTATGCATGTATGGAGGAAGATATTAAATTGGCTAATGCTACATCGTTATTTTACTAGTTGGGATACTTGCATTTAGTGGATGATCTAGACCACAAGGAGAAATTTAGGAGCATGTAAAGTTTGAAGAGCAATTTTCAGCTATCCTATACAAGTTTTGGATCAATTAAAATCTTGTCCTTTTTTAACATACACAAAGGTTAATTGATGTTATGGTGGTGAAGAAGATACTTTAAGAAGTCTTTATGTGGTATAATAACTCAACATGGTAAAAACTGAACAAGTATTTGAAGTTGCTAGATCACTAGGGTGTATAGGCAGAATAATGTAGATTAACAAATTTGGTGTCTTTTCTAGGGTGATCAGGTTTGCATGCCTAATGCTTGTAATTGCATAGAATTTGTGAATTCTTATGATGTACAAGTTTTCTCAATAATGGTAATGAGAAATTTGAATACCCAAAAGATACATCAAGTTTGGGAGTAGTTGTTCTCTATGGGTAGTTATCCTAGAGATGAGGTAGGAACCCTCAATTTTGTAGCTGCTTGAGCGTTGATATGCACCAATAAAATCTCTATATCTACTATATTAGAATTCTATGAGAATTTTAAAGGATATTAATATTAAAATATGGGATGTTGAGGTAGATTTTTTAATGTTGGTTAATTGGTATGCTCAAGATATCAACCATAGCTCAGTGTTGAAACGCTATTATGTATCATTTCTTTTGTATCCCTATCAAAATAAATTATTAATGGCTTGTGTGTGTAGTCTTGATAGCCACCTTTAAGTACTAACTCTTTTATGAGAAGTGGTCGTGTGTGGTTTAGTTGTATTATTTTGTACTACAGTTGGTTGGGTTGGTTACCACTATGCTACCATTTTGTTAAGTGAAATGGATAGTGTAGTCATATAGAAAGATTAATATAATTGTGGAAAAATTAAGTCATTTGTGGCTCTCTCTTAGTGTGTGGTTGGTGTTAATAAGCACGACTCTCGGTATCGTATGTGTCGTTTGTATTTACTACCATATCTACTTAATGCATGTTGCTTATAGTATGGCCTGGCATGTTTTACCTTCTATGTGTACCATGAGACATTTACATGCTTAAAGTAGATTTTTTTTTTACACAATGCTTGGTCATACTAATGTTATGCTTTATGTTTCGATAATTGTGATGATACTATCTTTATCTACGTTAGTAGCTAACACTTTGCATGAATAGTTGGAGTGGCCCAAGATCTTTGGAGTGGCCCAAGATCTTGTATGATGTTAGGGTTTGGAAGTGAAAGTTAAGACTATTAAGTGTATAGTCATTAGGTGCCTTTTGATCTAGATATTTTATGCACTTTTATGTCCCCTTCCTATTTGTTTTATTTATATATATTTTGTGTCCAATATTTTTCTTTATATTGAAACATTCAAAATTATTGTAAAATAATTATCATAAATTACATCGTCCTTATATTTAATATTTTTATTTTGTTTTGAAATGATTGGTTTCAATAGCCTTGCATCTAGTATAAGACTAGTGGTAGACATCTACCTTATGTTAGATATGAAAGGGTGTGCATTTTCGGATATTCGATCCGACCAGATATTGTCAAGGTAAACATTGATTCTATATCTCATTATTAAATATAACATAATACATTCTTTTATTTATGATGAGTTTAGGTGTCCTATTATTCTTAATTAGGTGGAACGGATTTAAATAACCTCCCACGGCAAAACGCGCTTAGCCACTATTCTTAAATCGGTGGAATGAACTCTACACCTCCCAAAGAAAAATGCTTCTAGAAACCATTATTAAACCGATAGAATATTTTATAGCACCTCCCAGGATAGAATACTCCCGGCCACTATTATCGTCCCGTGAAACGGACTCTTTCACATCGATCCTAATTCACGTAATCTTTCACTTTAAGTGATTAGTATCTTATTCATTAGTTACTTATCTCAAAGTTATATTCTTATTCACATTGATTTTAGGGTCCCTAATATTCTTAATCTGGTAGAACAAACGGATGCACCTCCCAAGGCAAAATGCACCTGACCACTATTATCATCTTGTGAAATGGACACATTAAACACCTCGGCCTGAGTCACTTGACCTTTCACTTTAAATGATTAATATATTATCCACAATTTGTTATAATATCATGAAGGACTCACAGAGATATGAAAAATACATAATTGAAACACATAAATCACAACCATATAGTTATTAAGACAGTTATGAAGGAATAGGTCCATCCTCTCCCTAAAAACCCCAATTTCACATTATAGGCATACCTTCTTCCATATTTATCATTTATACACCAATTTTTTCATAAATTCCTCAATTATTATTATTACAAATAAATTATAAAATTAAGGTCTAACTCTAACATTTTCACATGTGACAACAACCATATCTCAAGAGTTACTATTCACAACCCTTACGAAACTCTACTTTCACAAGTTAGCTAGGTATAAATTTTCTCATAAGATTCATATAATAATCAATTTAAATATAAATTTATAAAATTACAATATTAGAAAAATATCCAAAAATCATAGTCTAACTTTAACGTTTTATACATGCAATATTAGCATCGCCTCCAAAATTTCTATTCCTAATTTAAGCCATTTTTTCATTTTATTTGGATTTAGGTCATTCGTCATTACTTTAAAATTTTCACATGATATTATTAGAATATTTTAAATCATATAAAACATTAAAACACCAATATTTCCATATTAAACTTATCTTGACCAAAATGCCCTTATTTTATGAAAACCTTATATGTCCGGTATCATTATTTTCAAATTCTCAATTTATTACATCACCACACATATTAAATATAAACATTTACCACTTAAAATAGTTTATCAAACCCACATTAAAAAACCATATATTATAACATTTAACTTAGGGCTCACGAGATAAATTGTCGTAACAATATCATATAAGCGTATGTTTCCTCAATCTTACTCTCTTTCCATCATATAATATACATTATCATATCATAACATTAACACTATGAATTTAACAACATAATATCAACAACAATATAATACACATAATCATACAAAACATTTAGCATAAAACGTCTAACTACGACTTGTATCCTTATCGAAAAGGATATCGGTCACTAAGCACGTATAATCTATCACGCCTCTTCCAAGACCTCCAAAAAATCACCTAAGAAACAATAATAAAATACAATTATAACTTCTAGATATAAAAAGTAAAGGATAAGGTAAAGGTGAGTGAAATAATAGAGCAAAAACTTAATTGCAAGGCTCGAAGATGTCTCGATAAAACTTTGCACAACAATGGGAGGGAGAACTACAACAAGTATTGAAGCCAAGGGGGTGGCAGCGACACTATTTTTCATTTCTAAGGGGTGTGCAATGACAAGGAGGGCTAAAGGTGGTGGGTGAGGAACAGTGAAGAAGGTCGAAGGTAAGGAGGTGGTTTTGCTGGTGGATGGCGAAGAAAATGGGGAGGCTTTGATGGTGGATGTTGATGCTAGCGGGATGTGGTTGGGTGATGATGGGTGGTGCTAATGGGGTGGATTGGTGGTAATGATCAAAGCAAAGGGAGGATGAATGGAAAGGAAAACCGATGCAAGGGAGGGAGGTGTGGTGGAGAGTGGCATTGTGGGTTTTGGTGTGACATTTGTGGTGACGATAAAGAGGAGGAAGGGAAGAATAGATAGTCTATGCTTGCTACTACTCTTATATAGAAAATGTAGAGAGGAAAGGAGGTGGTTGAGGAATTAAATGTGTCTATGTATATGAGTTACATACATACATACATACTCGCTTGTGTGTACTGGCAGAGAAGGAGAAAGGAGGTGAGGCATTTGGGTAAAATTTTCGATCAAAACCCATCAACACAAAAGGTAGGAGTTGATGGGTGATGATGAGGGTAGGATAGGTTGGAAGCATGGTAGAGGGAATTTGGTCAAGAGAAGTGGTTCACACAAGAAGAAGGAGAAGGGAAAAAGAAGTTGAGTAGGAGGGGAAAGAAAAGGAGAAAAGGAAAAAGGGAAAGAGAGCAAAAAATAGGTTTGGGGGTTAGAATAAAAGAAATTAGATTAGTATATTAGGATAAATTAATTATAACCATCCGAGGATAGATTTAGGTTAAAAAAATATTAATGACTCAAAATAAAGATTAGGATTAGGTTAAGATTTAAAACTAGAAAATTAGAGTAAAATAAAAATATCATTTTTTTAAGTTTAAAATTAGGTTAAGATTAATTAATTAGGATTGCAAATTAATAAAATTTGGGATATTATAGTGTCTGTCGTCGTCTGTTTGGTAGGTCTGAGCTTGGCTGGGCATATTAGCGCAAAAAGAAAGTTGAATTTTGTTTTAAAATAATAAACTTCTTTTTACTTAGTAAACATTATTTTGAGACTTCCACTATATTTGAATGTTTTAAAACATTCTTATGATCGTGTTGGGAATGGCGGGCATTATTCTCAGTTTCTTTCCATTCGTTTTCCTTTATTTAAAAGTTCTCCCCATTTTCTTCTTGGCAAAGAATTCGTTTCCATGCGGTTTTATTCACTAAATCAAGGCATTGATATGTGACTTCATACCTTTTTTCTCTAGTGCACGTGATTGACGGTTGTTGTGTGAACTTTAGGGGTAATATGGTGTGAGAATTACACCCCAACCGGTTGAGATTTTGCTTAAAAGCAGCATTTTTCATCCACAACACAACAAACTCCGTATTCGATTTTATATCATCTAATATTCAATTTCTGTTGCACTTATTTGGTAACGTATATCTGATTTTTATTTTTTTTTCACAGCTCCATCAGTCAATTCATCACCAGCCCAGACCTAAGGAAGACCTCATGAGCTCCTCCATCCTGGCCAAAATATATCTAATTTTTGTGTTCAATTTCCTTTTTATTTTTTGATCTTCTTCTTTTTGTCCAATTCAATGAGTTTTTGTTCCATTTCTTCCTTTTTATTCTCTCATTTTCTTTTTTTTTAGGTGGTGGTAGATGGATTCAAAACATATCTATTTGTGTTGTTTAACTTCCCTTTTCGATTTTCTAATTTTTCATTGGTATATGGATTCAATTTTGTTGAGTTTTTTGCATTAAATTTTGAGTTTCAGTATGATTTTGAAGAATGCCCGATTTTGATATGAGTAGAGTCTATTAGCTTAAGAAAAGATATTATTAGGGCACTTATCTACGTAAAATTCTATAGGACTCTATTTAGAGTATTAGAAAATTATGTTGGGCTATATCTAACTATGCTACTAACTAAAGATAATTTGATAGGCAATTCGTTAGATAAATTGTTAAACCAATTATTCTTTGGAGAAATAAAGAACAATGAAATATGGGAAATGGTTAAGTTGATTCAAATGAGCTCTTATTGGCTATGATTTGAGAAGAACTCGTACTAAGCTTTCAAAGTAAAGATTACATTTTGCTAGTGGTATAGTGGTGTTGGTTGGTGATCAGCAAGGAAGGAGAAAGAGCATTAGTTGCCTTGCCTTCTTTGTGATAAAAAAATGTTCTCTAGTTGGGGGTATTTTGATAATGATTTGAAGAAAATAAGTGAAGAGATAGGTCCAAATTAATAGAGGGTATTTTAGATAATTTAACTTTCTATGGAAAGGGAGAGATGATTTAAGGGGGTAAGGGATAGGGTAAAAAATGGGTATTACACAAAATTTGACATTGTTAGTCTTTCAAACTAGGTAAAATTATCTAGTAAGTAGGTCATAAACTTAATTTTGTGTGGTGAATTTTGTAAAGTTTAGGATTATTTTGTATAAGTTCGTGTATTTATCCTGTTGTAAAAAAAATAAAAATAAACATAAAAAATCATTGCAACTACTTCATATTCCATATGAAACGTCCCTTTACGCAGATACTTTTGCTAAGGAATCATGGACCACTGTTCTTATTTCTGCAACTTAATTTGGAGCGTGTGAAGAATCCAAGAATCGAACTATAAAATACAGGTTGGTAGTGGTGGGGGAATCTCATGAGTTCCTAGAGATCCAATTGAGATGGGGGGGGGGGGGTGAGGACCAACGAGGATGATGAACTGGTGCATTGCGGTAATAATGAAGAGAAAAGGCAGACAGAAAGTAGGCCCATATATCATGTCCTGTCCATATGGTGGGTTTTCTTCGTTTCATATTGCTTATTGCCATAACGATAATTAGGGTTAAGTTGTTCCCGTCCAAACAACAAATCATAATGCGTGATTTTGATGCCAACACAAACAATGTGGCTAATAATCAATTCCGTGCGTACAACACTAATTTCCTAGCAGTTGGAATGAATCCCTATTTGAGATCGATGACCTTATCTTTGGTACGAAGGGCAAATTTTCTAATAGCACAAGTTTCAATAACATGATTTTATATCATCCTAGCGCTCTAAGTTAAAATAACCAAAGATTTATATAGTATATTGGGTAAGTAGCATATTGGGCTATCGCAGGTATAAGTTCATTAATTTTTTGTTTATGTCAAGTTTCAAATAAGCATAAGATTAGAATAATTCCAATGTAAGTGTTATTTTCAAGGAAGAGATTAATTGTATTTTAGTTTGATTAAAGATTGGCATAGGTTAAAAGGAAGCCATATTTTCTTTTATTGAATTACCTTATGATTTGTTAAGCAAGTCACCTACCCACAAATAATTGTCACTTCCTTAGTGATTAACAAATTATATTAAACATCAATAAAATTATAAATAAATAAAAAAAGATTTTAAGTGTTTGGAACTACTTTCTTATGTGAGGATATAATATAAATAAAAAAACACAACTCCATTATTAAGGGACATTGTTATAAATATTACTTCATTGGTGGTATATTAGTGAATCAAATAATATCAATTCAGTGAGATATAAACCAAACATAAACCATTAGTACTTGTCGAAGAACTATTTTTATAAACTTACTTCTTTAAAATTTTCGCTCTCTTTGCCTAATTTTTATTGATTTCATGAATTAAAAAGTTAAAAGTGTTATTATTATTATTATTTACTATATTATACTTGATTTTTTAATTAATATTGCTATCCCTATTATCATTAATTTACATTATTATTATTATTATTATATCATAACAGACTCTAATGATTAAGTTTTCTTTCTCATACTGATTGAGCCTTATACCATCTCGCCTAGTTAATTAATTTTATATACTAATTTTATTGGATCTAAAACATTACATACTTCGGTCAAATCAAATTGGATGTTTTTCAATCACCTTTTGATCAACTCTACGTGCAACACAACACTAGAAGCCATTTCTTTTCTTTCTTATTAAATTGCTTTGATTGATAAAAGACCTTAAGAACAAAACAAAAACACAAGCCCAAATATAGGACAAATATTGCAGCAGCAGGAAATTTCTAATCTTCACCTAAAGTCGTGCACGTAAAGAGATCAATCTCAGAACGCAAGAAAATTTTATGCCGGCATATCTAATCAAATCTATCTCCATCTTAGGAATTTAGAAAAGGGCCTCTTTTAACGATAACTCATTACCGGAACTCGGTAATACGCCAAGTTCTTCACACTTGAATTAACAAAATGATGACCGGGAAAACAAGCAACAAAATTCAACTTCATACACAGCTGTGGAAAGCTTTACAAGGAATGAACAGCCTCTAGGCTTTCTGTACCAAAATTGTACTATATGAATAAATGAATTGTGGTCCAGCAAGGGTACATGCCAAGGAACAACTCTGTACTCAAAACAATGATATTATAAGTATTCGACTTGTCTATAGTAACTATTCACGATGGAGATTGATGAAGGATAATCCCCGGTTAATTTTTCCAGCTCAGGGCATGGTTCTGGGTGCACGTTCCTGGAGAAACCCCAAACATATGAACAAATCCAAGAGGAAGGATCATGACCATTGGTGAGGGTGATGTTGGACAAGAAAAATGATGAGAAAGGGGACTCATACATCCCGGTAAAGTTTCCGGCAATCGTAACGTTCGTGCCGATCATATTCTTAAAGCTGATACCTTCAATAACCGGGATGGCATTTGGATCGAATTTATCATCCGCGTGAGTACCAGACTGACCTGTTGCCTTCATTGCCGTGTAAACATATTCCATCTCGACATCCGATAGGATTATGTCTTTTATATAACCACCTCTACCTCTGGAGGTCTTGAGTGCAATACCGATACGAGAATCTTGCAAGTGAATGTGTTCCACAAGCACATTTGATATGCCGCCGGACATCTCACTGCCAAAACCCAAGCCTGCTCCAGAGGAAGACTTGAGTCTCAATCTTCTCATATGAACATCAACTGTAGGTCTTCCATAGGCAATCCCGTACTCATCCCAACCACTCTTCAGAACTATGGCATCATAACTTGTGGTAATGTTGCTGTCTCCAATGCAGACATGCTCTGATGAATCTGGTTTTTGCAAGGGCAAATAGTTTCAGACCCACTAAAAATAATGCACTTTGTGCATCATAGCATTTACTACATGTCCATGTCTTCTTTGTGTGGCATAAAATCATTGAGATCAGTTGATAGCATAGGGAAAATGATAGTTGAAATGCTATAGCTATGTACAGGCAGCGTAAACACACTGAAAATGCAAACATCTTTTAGATGGAAACAAAGCTATGTTTGACTATCCTGAAGATATGACATGAGGTATATCATCTAAAGCGGCCAATATTAATAAGAACTACTGGTCTATATATTCATCATCTTCCATGTTAAAGATTATGCATAATACCCAGTTTCAATCATGAATATGTGCTTAAATGACAGCAAAATACAATAATAAAACATAGAGGACTAGGGAGAGTTGTTTTTGGCAACCTGTATAAGGTGTTTGGTAAAAAAACAAAAAAGTTTGAAAGTAGGGTGTCAAGAGGAAGCTGAAAACAAGGCTACTCAGGTGATGAAAGTCGACAAACCTGGCACAATGCCACAAGTGTAGGACTCTAGAGGTGCATTCACTGTTATGTTTTCGATTAGCACACCGCTGCAATACATCCACAAATTCATATTCAATTAGCTGATTTACATAAGCTTCATTCGGAAGTGGTTTTAAATAAGCTGGAAAGTAATTTATTTGAACTAAAGTGAACCTACCTACAATAGACAGGATGAATATTCCAAGACGGGGCATTCAAAAACGTCAGGTTTGATATCACAATGTCACGAGAGTCGATGAATTCAACAATTTGAGGTCTACTGAATTTCAAGGAATGAGATTTGTACTGCTCCCACCATAGAGAGCCCTGTCCGTCAATGGTTCCATTACTACCTGGAGCAATTAGGATATGAGAAGCATGTCATGTGTAAACCAGACAAATGGGAAAACGATGGATGTGTAAAAAACTAGACATCCATACCAGTTATGATAACATCTTCCACACTACTTCCAGTTATTAGGCTGCTATATCTCTTGCCTGGCATATCGATACCTCGACCATACGATGGAAGGGGGTCAACTATGCCCCAGTGGCTGAAGTCCTGCAGAGCAATATTTTCCAGTTAGCAACATTGGGATTGTTAAAATGCTATGACATAAACACCACATAGTGAAAGTATTAACATCAGCAATCGAGACATGATGCAAACTAAAAAGAGGGAACCATTCTTGGGTGTGTAGTCATGCACAAATTCGTGCTACTACTTAGTGTTTCTCATTTCAAGTGACTGCTACTTATCCTGAAGTTGCTATTGAAATTGGGAGGGGGAAGTGGCCAACAAATTATTAGGATCGCATAATCTATGTTTGGTGGAGTTTTTTTATAAGCTTCTGGCACTTTAGTCAATCCACCTCTCATTTGAGTATCCGGGGAGGAGTTTCATGTCAGTGATGAGGATTCACTCCATAATTTTGTTCAAATGGAACGTAAAAGGTAAGCAAAACTATAATAGTAAACCTATTTCTAGTCACAACAAGGGTGTTGCAAGGCAGCCAAACAGGGTATCACTAAGTTACTGAGTGATTTATTTTTAGGCCAGCAAAACCCACATATAAATAATCTAAATCACTTGGCATGTTTCACAAAAAAGGTAGGTCCGATGCTTAAAGCTGCACTTTTGGAAAATGAATTCCTACAATAGTAGCCTGAACAATTATGCATGTTGAGGGCCTACACGGCAATATTCAAAAAGTATCAATACTTTGCTGCCATACCAAAAACAGCCGGTTGAAGATTTTCATATTCATAAGTACCATCATCCATGGCAGCACCATCAAGCATCAAAATCCTCAGCAAATCACAAAAATAAAAATGGGCATGGCAGTTTAGAGATACCTATATATAAAAAAAAAAAAAGTAGCTTGCCTATTGGGAACTGCATTAGTAAACAGATCCCCTGTCGAACCCTGAATTAGAGGAATCCCTATTTGGGCTTCGCTTTAAAGACCAAAGTGCTACAATATAAGCAACAAACTTAAATGGCCACAGTAAGGAATAAAAGAAACAACTCTCGCACAAAGTATGAATTCACATCTCTTATTACATGAATGTCTTGAATGACATACTGGGAATATAGCACGAACAGGGCATAAAACCCGCCCCTAATGGCACACACTTCATGTCTCATGGCTGCACAATGTTGCACCCACCACATTGTTTAGGGGGTTTGTTTCCTAATTGATAAAAAGTAAGGATCAACATGGAAGCAATTATCTTCACAAGTAGCTTTGATGAATATTACTTTTGACACACAAGGGAAAAAAATAAAAATAAAAATTAGCATACTTTGTGATAGAACAAGAGAATAGGATATGACACGGAAAACATAAAAACCATGAGAGAACAAAAATGGCATCGAGTGGACACAATCATGGTCATTTAGCATCTAGCAAGTTTATGGCTGCACCAAAAGTGCACCTATCATATCTTTTATCAGGATGAGCTAGGAAGTAATCGTCTTGTTAAATAGCTTTAACTTCATCGTTGTGCTAGACAAAGACAAAAAAGAAAATATAATGACAGAATGGGGAAATAAAGTGACTAAGAAAAGCATCAACTCTTTCAGAGGCAAACCTAACCACTGTATCACAGTATGTAGAAACCACCATCACTCTCTATCAGAGGCTCAAGGTGACAAACTCCACACTGACAAAAAGATATCTCAGAGATGGAGTCAAGATGTAACAGAAATAGCACCTGGGATCCAAGAATGATAGCATCTCGTTCCAGAAAGAGTGTCAGGTGAGAAGTGAGACTGAAGCTCCCAGTAAGCCATCTACCAGAAGGTATGTAGAGCTGTCCTCCGCCTTTATCTGAGAAAGATTTGAGATAAAAAATTGCATTCTGAAACGCAACTGTATTTAATGTCTTGCCATCACCAACAGCCCCAAACTCCGAAATAGATACACTGTGTGGCCGGGATTTTAGGGGTTGTCTGTACTCGCATATTTTACTTTCAATCACCCAACTAGAACTGCTGCCATCACAAAGCGCAAACAACAACAACAATGCCACCTGGGGGACATCCAAGAAATAATAAGCAACGATGAAGGGGCAACTATAACACTTGGCAAGGTAATTTATTGTGATTAAATTAGATATACAACAAAATGTAGTTTCTTTGAATACATGCAGGCACAATAACTAAAGCTGATTGTTTAAATATTCAAGATTCTACATGAACCTGGCCATCATAATACGTAAAACCTGCCATGCAATAACAACCAACTGGGGCAAGCCTCACAAATTACCAGAGGAGAGCCAACAACATGCTACACAAACCGGTGAGCATGGATGCAAGACAAAATTAGTTCTACAGAACAAACATGCCTATTTAGCCCTAGGGCCCGGCCACTTTGAGTTGAAGCAGCAGCACATTTGATTTGAGCAATGAAAAATGCTAACAAGTTTTCCTCTAATCTTGGATCTAACAGGGATGTGGCAATTTAAAATTCTTTGGCTCAACCGAAATGTGTGCACCAATCTAGTTTACACAAAGGCAAGAAAAGAAGGGACTGAAAATATAATACCAGAGAAAGAGAAGCCAGTTAATAAAGATGATTAGACACGGTATTCAGAATAAGAGCAGATCAAAGTAAAACCACAAATTAAAATAAAGTATCAACCCAGCAAGGTTCTACTTGACAGCACTCTGGGGTTTTAGTGGAGGAACAAAACCCAAAACCATTTGGTCGTGATAAAGGCAACACGATTGGAATCAGAATAGTGGAGGAAAAGACGCATCAAGACTACAATTTTAACCCAAAAAAAAGGAGAGCCTCACCAGATGCGAATCTGCACTTATCATCTTCATCTCCTATCTCAAATTCCCTTCCGTTGTTCATTTGTTTCTTTCCTCCCAATGAACTCAACTATTTCACTTTAGAATAATGTACTCGGCAACCAAACAGGTTGGAGCAGACACAAAAAGTAGAGCTATAATTCAAGTAGCTACACACACACTCATTATGAATCGACAACATGCATAAAAATGCATGATGCCGACATAAAAATTGAGTAGATTAATTCATGAAAGGAAAGAAAAGTAAAGGTAAAATGAATAAACTTATGGGAGAGAGAATGAATCCATAATTCCCGGCCATTTTATTTATCTATTTATTTATTCATTCATTCAGGCAATTCAAGTCTCAAAAGATCATAAATTTTGAACAATCAAACAAATATAAATGAATAAATCAAACATACTTACTATCCACTTCATGGCTTTCTTCTTTTCTCCGCTTCAAAGCCGCCAACCCAGTAAAATGCAAACTGAAGGAGGCAAACAAACAGTCAAGCAGATGGGAGACGAAGAAGCGGACAGAGAGAGAGTTAGAGAAGAAGAGAAGAAAATAGAGAAACGGGTGTACAATAGAGATGAATATATATGAAATACGACCCCAATTCATAATTGAGTAGAAAAATACTCCAAGAATGAACAAAACAAAGATGGTAAGGAAAGGCAAGAGACAGCTATTGATAATCATTATTATTAACACGACAAAGAATGTTAAATGGGAGGGTAAAAACAGCAAAATTGGAAAGAAACATCACAACTTATTAAAAAAATAAAATAATAGTTTGATCTCAAATTAATGACAGTAACATAATTATTGGGATTTTACTAAGCAAAGGTCGAGTATGCCCCTCAACGGGAAAAAGATGAACGCCTACTGAAAAGGGGTGAATTTGCCATTTGAACAAACCTACCCCCTCCACCCTTCTTCATCAACAGATCAGATCTAGAACAATCCCAGATCGGAGAGACAAAAAATAAAAAATAAATAATACCCACCACCCCTTCTAACTGTCGGCGCTGGACAGTGGACAGTGGTGCTGGCTGCTACTTCCGCTGCTCCTCTGGGCACTGTGCTGATTTTGTGTTTGCCACTTGTCACCAAAACAATCAGTGCTTGGTTCTAGCAGCTTGGTTGCAGCACTTACTTTTGCTTTGAGAAGGAGGGATAGATAGATAGAGGGGGATTAATTAGTGAAGAAACATAGGATGGATAAAAAAAAAATATTGATACTGAACAGCGAGGGTATAAACCCATAAAAAGAAAGTCAATTGATTGATGAAAGTAAAGGAATGGGACAGGTCAGGAGAGAGGATTATAAAAATTGAGAGATTTTCTGTAGTTTTTTTTTCTTTCTTCTTGTTGGGTCATAAAAACATTTGTTGTTTAGCAAACTAATGCGATGATAGGTATGAATCTGAGGGGAATGAATAATGGTCATGACATGTGTGCATGTGCAGGAGGTGGATGTATGTCCAAGACTGTTGAGTTGGTGATAGTGATTGATATCCAAGTTGGAGAAGAAGTAGAGCCCAATCCCATGTCACTTATATTAACTTGGCAGCTAATCAAATGAATAGCTTAGTGTATATAGTAGTAGTGGTGACTGGTGGTATAGTACTTGGTTTTTCCATATATTTTGCAATTCCATTATAGAACTTCTTTCCCACTGCTTTGGTCGGCCGTCTCTCTGTACTGCAGATTTCTTCCAATTTGTTGCCCCCGTGAAAAAGAGTGGATTTAGTTGTGATTCCGCAGCTTATCTTTAAATGGTCTATCTAAACGTCACCGTTCCTTCTCTCGTCTATCTAGCCTAGTTTTTTTTTATAGAAAAAATGGATGGAAAAGTCGTAAACGACCATGCCGTATAAACTAATCGCCGGAAACCCCTTTATTGATGGAATCTAAAAAATATGAATATATTCATCCTAGCTGTAATGTAAACTTGTGAGCTTGTAGTGACCGTTCAATCAGGAACGTCTAACAGGCATGCATCTAAGGCAACTACCCTAAATTTTAGGAGAGCTTAGTTTTTATTTTTATAATTTTTTTGTAAAAAAACCTTGATAATTATACCCTTACTTTTATACCTAACTTGGAATACTAGAATATTGTCTTATAAATAATTGAACGTGATATAAAAATTTAGGGACTTATAAACCGATAATGTGATACGCAACGGATTGATATTTTTTACTTAAATTTGAAATACTAAACCTATTAATAATAATATAATGTGTAATATAATGCCGAATAAGTATATCCAATCTTCTATTTGAATCTTCTACCATTTTTTTATATAATTTAGTGTCATATTTATGTCGACAGGGAACCATACCTTATGAAAAAATAATTATGACATGGTCAGCTTATAATATATACTATTATATATGTAATATCCTGAATTTAATCTAATATTAATTATGAAATTATTTTAGCCTAACTTTAATCCCGGATAATTACTATTTTAATCTTAACAAAATTCTCTAATCTAAATTCTTAAACTAATTCCAATCCTAATCTTAAACTTCTCTTATTTTCCCTTTTCTTTCCCCTTTTTTTCTTTTTCCTTTTCTCTCCTCCCCCTTCCTAGCCTTCTTCTCCCAATTCTTCCCCTTCTTGGTGAGTAATTATCTCTTTACCCGATCAAGTTCCTTCCGTCATGCTTATGACCTAAACCTACATATTCTACATTTATTATTACCACCACAGTCAATCTAAACTCATGGGATATGTTTCATTAAAATTTTGCCCCAAACCTCTTCCCCGATCATGCCATGTCTGCCTCTAGTCTCTCTGTCAATTCTCAACCTCTCATGATAAGCTCTCTATATATACCCTCTAATATCTCTCATTACCTCATTTATCGCTTTACCTAACTCCTCCCCTGACTCCCCCCTCTCTTTTCCCTTCATCTATGTGCATTGTTCCACCTTCGTCCTTCTTATCTCACAAAGCTTTGCTTAACATATACAACTCCATTGTAATACCCCAATTTTCTAAATTTTATTTATTTTTATAATTGTGAAATTTATTTTTGACCAAATATTATTACATCTTTTTAACTCTCGTTAAGTTTTTAAAATATTTCATTGTAATCGTTCAACCTTTATTACGGTTTCGAGTTCCTTATGACTTATGTGTCACTTTTGGCTATCAAAATTCTTCCAGTTTTTTTTTTAATTTTATCATATTTGAATTCTTTAGTTTTTTTTCCCGAGGTTCCTAGTCCTTTTTAAAATTTTAAATGAAGACTTTTGAGAAAATATACTATTCATTGCATTTCCTTAACCCTTACTCGTGTTTTGACTTCTAAAACAAGCATTTTAGCCCAAACAAATTTATAAAACTTCATGGATACTTATATTTAGAATATTTAAGATAAATTTGAATTAAAAATGGATTTTAAATATTTTAATAATTTCTAGAAAATTTTCACCAATTTTAGGCATACTTAGCTACGGGAACTCAACTATCTCTAAACAAAACATATCCTAAATATCTAAAACTAATTCCTACCTTCCTTAAATATATAAAATAAAGGTTTAAAATTATTTTTATGACCATGGGTACTTTTTTCCAGGCTTGATTTTTATATTATTATAAGCATAAAGTTCCTTTAAATTGTTAAATATCTAAACTCTAACCAAAACTTCTTCCAAACTCTTTTCTTCTTCATAATTTTGTGCCTTTAGCTCCCAATAATGGAATCATTCAACATCAAGCCATTCTTCCATTTTTTGCCATGTGTTTTATTTTTACTTCTTTATTCTTGATTTTTAGCTCTTTATTGTTTTTCCTAAAGTATTAAGTGCTAAAAATTAAATAAATTAAAGGAAAATAGTAATAAGATTTTAATTAATTTTATAAATAGTTCTAAGGAATTTTAATCCTTTCTAGCCTTGATTGTTATTTTTATTTGTTTTGTTTTGTATTTTTGAAGTGTTTTGATGGTTTTTGTTGATTTTTGGTGCAAGGTTTTCAAGTGGTTGGAAAGTGTTGATATTGGAATGAATTTTGCTAAATATTAGAGCAAATTAATTGGTAAAATAAATTATACTAATATTAGATATTTTTTTTATGTGTTAGAATGATTAAATGTGTTGTTGCTATTAATGGCATTTTTGCCATAATTTGGACAATTTGGCCTCTAGGAATATTTATGTGTTTTGGTTATTGTTATTAACTTTTTTATTATTCCAATGGATGATTTAAGTTTTTTAGATGCAATTTCATATATTTAAAGTATTGATTTTGTTTAGGATAATTAAAGTTGTGATTAAATTAAGTTTTAAGCATGAATAAAGGGTAGTTTGGTCATTTCATATCTAGGATACTAGTTTGGTTGTTCTTGATATTATCATATGTTGATAATGCGTTTAATGAATAGTGTGTAAATGTTTAGGAGTTAGATCCTTATATAATCAAAGTTATGTCATTTTTGGTGTTTTAAGGGTTGAGGGGTATTTTGGTCTTTTTACTTGTAAATCTGTTTTTTAATTAAGTTTTTTGTGTTCTAGAATGATAATTATTTATTAAATTTGCTCAATATTTTATTTCATAATTTTATGAGTTAGTTTACTATTTTATTCATAATTATTAAATTAATGGCATTTTAGTCATTTTGTGTCTAAATGACTTAATTAGATATTTTAGAGTTAATTGTTGACCTTGAAAATTGATGTGACTATTGAAATAGTAAATTAATAGGAATAATAATTTGACATGAATAGTAAATTTCAATGATAGTGAAATTTCTCAATTTTTAAATTTAAGCTTCTTAGCATATTTATATGGAATATTCATAATATAAATAATAACTTTTTTGAAATTAATGCATGGGCTTATTTTAGGGTAGTGATAATTAATATATCTGAAATTTATTAATAATTCAAGTATAAGACTGAGTTTGGGATTTAAGCGAGTAGCCTCGGGATGGCCTCCGAGGTAAGTTTTAGAGTGAATGCACTCCTTGTTTATATATATGCTTGTGCTACAACGTTAGTGTATAGCAATGCCTCTTTCTACTCCATAGGTAACCTACGGGTTCTATAATAGGTATAGATATTTGAGGATAAAGTATTCCTCAGTAGTTTTGGGATACTTTCTTAGGCGTAGTATTTTGGATTGATATCTTAGTCGTTAGTGCTTCGACTTTAGTGTTGTTCTCTCTTAGATAAAATATAACTTGGTGAATTGTATGATAACCTAGTATGGATTAGAATAATTAGTGAACCTTACATATGTGTGAATTCAATCATTTTTAGTGTTTAGATTCATGTTCCAAGTGTTTAAGTGATTTTAGAGTGTTGGGATAAATAGTGATGAACATAAATAAATAGCGTTGAATAATAGAGAATAATGATGAATATTAATGAATAGTGATAGATAGTAGATTTTCATTAAGTATTTCATATTATATGTATTAACATATTTTCTTATATTCTTTCGCTTTAGCGAGTTATGTATGTCTTACATAATTGCATGTCATCCGCTTTTAGTAAATTTAGTATACTCAGTACGCTCGTTATATTGATTCTATTCGTGTTGCTTTTTTTTCCAGACATTTTAGTGGAGGCTGAAGTCAATGAGTATTACGTTGATTTTGCAAAGTTTACATGAAGGGTTGGGTTGGAATAGTGGTATCCAGTACACCTTGTCAGTATTATTTTTGTTATCTAGATATAGATATTCTTCTCACTTATTTTGATACCTCTCTCTTTATATATCTTATTTATTTATTTGTGGATTTCTACACCTTTTTGGATCTCTATGGGATTTATGTATATTTGTCTCCTCCATGTTTTCCTCTTTGTGTTATAATTTTTTTGTTGGTTTTGTGTTTGAGTGTTTTAGCCTTACATTACTGTTTTGTATAAGAAATATGATGGAACTAGATTTGTATGAAATATGGCAATAACACCCGTATATTTGAGCTAGCTTCTGCATTAAAAAAATCATTTCTAAAAAAATTGGGGTGTTACACCCACACTGCTCCATCCTTACTAATGTTAACAACCCACTTAACTTACCCTTGGCAACATCAACTTATCATGCAAACCCCTCCTCATCTACAACACAACCTCACGCAACAACCCACCTCTCACCCCCATTAGCCTAGATGCATCAACCCTCAATGCCACCACTAGCCAAGCTACACTACTTCCCCACGCTAATACCCCCTAGCAACATCACACTTTGATGCGGCACCACCCCGAGCAACACCACCGCATCATGCCACTCCACCACCACCACCAGCATCACCAACTCACGCCACTCCACCTCCCCTAGTGTCACCACCTCACACACCACCCGAGCTCTATGAGTCCCTCATGTTGTCTTCCTTTGGTTGCACCAAGTTCTGCCACAACTAATTTGGTCTTTGTAGGACTTGGTTCACTTCCATTTTTCTTTATTTTCCACTATCTTATGCATTATTTTTCCTTGGTTGTATGTAGAATTTATAATTCTGTTTTATTCTTGATACTTAGGTAATTTTTTTGTAGTCTCATCAGGATTATATGTACTTGAAGATTGGTGTCTTTTAGTAAGGATACATGTTGTAGTTAGGGATTTTAAAATTTTATGCGTAAATTGTGTGTATTATCATGTTGTTATGATTATTTTGATAATTCCATAGTGTTAATGAATGATGCATAATAATTTTTATGGCATGATGGAAAAGTGAGTAGTATATGCAAGCATGTGGATATATATATCGTTTAGTTAAGCTTATTATGTAAGTCAGTAAGTTGCCTTAGACCACTATGTAAATTTCAATACTAAGGATGGGTTGTATATATTTGTACTTATATATATTTCATGAGTTTATTTGTTGGAGGTTGATAACTAATCATGTCGTAACTCATAGGGTTTGTGTGAAATATGGGTATCTTGGCTCTCTTAAGGGTAATTTAGTTAATATGGGTTAAATATCAATTTTTTGGTATTTTATTATGTTAACTAGTTTAAAATATAATAAGTATAGCATGTTTTATTTTGGGAGTAATTATGAATGACCTAAGTCAATTAAATGAGAAAAAGCTTAAATTGGGAATAATAACCCTAGAGGTGAGTCGTTATTACATGTGTAAGACATTGGAGTTAAACCTTAATTTTTAGACATGTTATTAATATTTGCATTTTAGGAATGTGTATTAAATTTAGTGCTTTATGATTCTTATGAAAATAGTTATACCAAACCTGTGAGATTAGGGTTTCGTAGGTGTCATGAATAATAACTCCAGAAATAAAGTTGTTTTCGTATGTGTCAGACATTAGAGTTAGATCTTGATTTTAGGATATGTTGATAATAATAATAATAATAATAATAATAATAATAATAATAATAATAATAATTTAGGAAGGTGTGCTAAAATAGGTAGATAAATGAGCATTATGGAAGAAGTTGTGATTATAATGTGATATTAGGGTTTATTAAGGAAAATATGATCTTTTTCTTTGGAGAATGTTCTAATCTTCATTTGGTTGTATTGTATGTGTTTTGGATAATTATGTGAATATGGATTATGTGTCTTACATATCTATATGTGTGTCTGCATGATGACCTTGAGATAAATGACAGTAAATAAGATATTAATCACTTAAAGTAAAAAATCACGTGACTGACGACTAAGGTATTGAGTCCATTCTACTTGATTAATAATAGTATTCAAGTGTTTTTTGTCCTACGAGGTGTTGTGTCCGTTCCGCCTGTTAAATAATAGTAGTATATCACTCTTTTTTTCCGAGAGGTATTTTAGTATATTCCATTAGATTAAGAATAATAAGGTTCTGAACTCAACGTACATCATAAATGGATTGTGACTATACCTAATAGTGGAAATCGAGACTTAGTTGGTATCTTGCATCGTATCATGTTTAAGCTTTTTGTCTAGTGAGTCATTTATTTGATATTATGTATTATGCACCATCTCTATAATTGTATTGTTACCTTACTCAATTGGTAGCATACTGATTATCCTTTTCATGGGTGTTACTTATTTCCACTAGCAGACTACCCAGATATTTTTGTGCAAGCCAAAGAGGATTCTTTGGATGATTTTGCTAATTATAGTGCTTTACTTGTGGAGTGATTCTTATATATCGGAGCTGGACGTAGAATTATATTATCTGGTTATTGCTTTTGGTCTAAATACCTTTTGATATTCTTAGTTTTCAATATATCCCATTTGATGTATTTTGATATTATACTCTGATTTAACCTCAACCTCATATATAAGTGCAAGAAGTTCTCTTATTCTATATTTATTATGTTTTAAGTTTTATCCTTTTTACCTTATATCATACGCAAAGGTGGTATAGTAAATCAAACTTAAGGCAATAACTTTTAACTATGTAGTTATTACAATTCTGTTAAAAATAAAATTTTCTAGTATTAAATTTTGAAATGTTATATAATATTTTGATAATTATACATGTATTTTATTTATTTATTTATTTTAGAAGATTTTTTTTTTGGTCTAACACAAAGCCTCTAAAATGAGTTACATGATTCCGCCGTTTACGAATAAAATCATGTAAAAAATTTGAAGACGCGACTGATAAGACAATGAAATTTTTAGTACATGTAGTAGGTAGTGTTAACTTAATACTAATAGCCAAAAAAACTTCCCTTAGCTACCAACTTTTATGTTCCCATTTAAATGATTGCATCGTACCAGAGTTGCTCTAAGTCTCTAACTAATCACACTTAGAGCATCAGCATCTCGTGTGGCGTCGCACTCACATATATAGAAATGGACCGATCTTCCTTTCCTAAAAAACAGGAAAAATAAAAGAAATTAGCGACATAAAATCAATAATTATACCCGTACTATGGGCAACACAAAAAACAAATCGAATATTTAAAGTGAATAATTTTTAAAATATGCACTTTATTATATATGAAGCAAAAGAAAAAATTTACTTCAAAGGTCTCGTGTTTAGATAATAAGAACTTCTCTAAACATTCAATTGGGCGACCCGATCAGAATCACCAACTCTGTTTTAGTAAAAGGTTGGGAGTTAATGGAAAACAGTAAATATTTATTCTTTCTGTATACATTTATCTCAATAATTTGGCAGCATTGTAACGGTAGTTCATTGATGGGAAACGTTGGAAGTATAATCAATGATGCAGGTGGGGATTCAGAAATGAAGACGAAAAGAATGTAAAAACGCAACCTTTAATAAATTAGAAAATGGACATCAAACACTATATATATATATGCGCTTTTGGTTTGCGTTTAAATATTTGGTTAATTAATATATTTTCAATATTAACATTATCTTTTATATTCAAGTGTGTTGGTATATATCAAAGTACAACAATGCTCTCGTATATAAATGGTCACCCACATATAAAACAGTATTTTTTTTCTTCAAGCTCGGACCAAAACATTTTGAGCTGAGTATCGATATTTTCGTTCATGTTTTCGGTCTTCAAAATATTTTCAAGATGCCAAATAGTCCCATATCCGTGTTTCCGTGCTTCACTGAATATAAGTAGTGTGATAGAAGTTGAGAAAATTAACCAATTATTAATGATTTTTTTTTTCAAAAAAAAAATGTCTCGCCAATTTTAGAGCAATGAACTCTTTTGAGAAATTCTAATAATCATCTTTGAAAGAGAAATCTTCTCTAAAAAATTTCTATTCATATAGAACGTAAAATTTGTTTAATCCATGAAAGGAGACATAGACTCCATTCTCTTTGCCTATTTTTTAATGATATAATTTAAAGGAAAAAATATTAACATATTATTGTTATTATTTCTAGTAACTCACCCTTGCAATATACGGGATATTACATTTTAATTTTTTTCAAAGCATGTTAACATAAGAAACTATATCATCAAGTTAATACCTATAGATTGCATATAAAAGATAGGTGAAACATGATGATATTGGCATGATGTTGACAATTTTTTTAAAAAAAAATATTAAAATATCTCTCACTAGGATTACTAGAATATATATATATATATATATAATATTGTTAATAAAAAAATTTTCTCTATAAATTGATACCTGTATATCGATATACTTTAATTTAAAAAATAATATATTTATATATCATACATTTAAGTATCTTTTATCACTATAAAATAAATATTTTACTACCGGTGAATTAATTTTTCATTAGTGAGTTACTCTTTTACCATTATTCTACTTAAAAATGATCTTTCACCACTAATATACTAATATTTCACTACTATCGTACTGATTTTATACCAACAAATTGATTGTTCACCACTATTATTATTCTATTTAAAAATTAATCTTTCAACGTTAATATATTAATCTTTCACTACTAGTGAATTGATTTTTCACTTGCAAATTGATCTTTCATTATGATTCTACTTAAAAATGATCTTTTACTACTAATATACTAACATTTTACCACTAATATACTATTTTGCACCACTAATATACCACTTTTCCATGCGAATTCATCATTCACCATTAATGTATTGAATTTTCACCCAAACAACATATCTATATATATTTCATCATATATTTAAGTATCTTTTACTATTATTAAATTAATATTTCATCATCACTGAACTAATTTTTCACCAGCGAGTTGATATTTCACTATTATTCTACTTAAAATGTATCTTTCGGTACTAATATACTAACATTCCACCATTAATATTCTGATTTTTCACAACTAATATATTAATTTTCCACCAAAGAATTGATCTTTCACCATTAATGTATTGATTTTACATATATATATATATATATATTTCATCATCCATTTAAGTATCTTTTACCATCACCGAACTAATTTTTCCCTAGCAAGTCAATCTTTCACCATTATTATTCTTAAATTTTTTTTACTATTAATATACTAATATTTTACCACTAACATACTAATTTTTCATCGGCAAATTGATCTATCATAATTAATGTACTTATCTTTCACCACTAATGTACTGAACTTTCACTACAACTACATATATATATTATCATAAATTTAAGCACCACTATTAAACAAATATTTCATCATCACTAAATTGATTTTTCACCGACAAGTTGATATTTTACTAGTATTCTACTTAAAAATGATTTTTCACCACAAATATACTAACCTTTCACCACTAATATAGTAATTTTTCACTACTAATGTATTGATTTTTTTACAACTAATATATTTATTTTTTACAATAATATATTGATCTTTCACTACTAATGTATTGATTTTTTTACAACTAATATATTTATTTTTTACAATAATATATTAATCTTTCACCACTAATGTGTTAATTTTTTACTAGCGAGTTGATATTTTTCTATTCGTCTACTTAAAATTGATCTTTCACTATTAATATACATATCATTTACAACTAATGTATTAATATTTCACCAACGAGTTGATATTTCTCTATATTTCTACTTAAAACTAATATTACATCACTAATATATTGACCAACGAGATATTTTAACCATTATTCTACTTAAAACTAATCTTTTACCACTAATATACCGAATTTTTACCCTTTTTTATCAAAAAAAATATTAATATGGATATCTATTTATAAAAAAAACATTGTGGTATATTTTTTAAATAAACCAAAGTTTAAATAAATTGATTACAAACTAAGTAAGTAAATAAAAAAGGGTATTATAGCACCTGTTGCACAGTGTTTGATCATGCATTAGGTTGTACGGTATAAATTTCGCCATCAAATAGTTTCAAGTATTTTATCCTATTTGCTGGCCCTTATGTGAATATTGGTTATTAGATTCATTATTATAAAAGAACAAATGTATTTATTATAAAGCTTGTTACTTGACAATTTTTGGAATTTTCCTCAACTTTAATTTTTTACACTAGGTTGCTGAGGGCTTGTATGTTGTTTTTTGCAGGGGTCGTTTAGTAATAATTGATGTGCTTAAATGGACATTGAATCCCAATCGTTAATTATAACAATCTAAACAATCATTGGATTTCATATGAACGAGCATATTCGATATATAAAGGACTCCGGAAAACTAACAATTTAACAATTTTACTAACTCTAAAGAGTGCAGCGCATGTGTTGCATCCCATTCAATCTTAAAAAAGCTAAGAACAAATGTAGTGTAATGCTAACAATAGTATAAAAATAATGGTAATGAGAGTATCGTGTCTTCAATGCTATGTTTAATTTACAAACAAATTATAATATAATATATAGATACAATGCTAACGTTAATGACAATATGGCATATACAGTGTTTAAATTTCAGTAATACTAAAATAGTTACAATAATAATATTAGTATTTTACTATCCAATTTTAAATACTAGTTTAATTTTCAATTATACGAATAACAATATAATACCATATATAATATCAAAATAACATTAATATATTACTCATAACATTAATACTAACAATATACATAAAATAAATAATATTAATAGCTATAGCATAGCATTGAAAATAATATAGTACTAACAATAATAAAATTATAGTTTCAAACACCGTATTTTATTTTCCTTTAGAATATAGTACTAACTGATCTTTTAATAATTATATAAATACCAAATTTACTTTTTAGTTATAATATAGTGATCTAATACTAAAAGACATGCAATAATATAAGCAATTCCAAATTAATTTCCACCTTAATTTTAATAATATTATAATTTGAAGTCAATAGATATACAATATGCTAGATTATTATTACTATGCAATGATTATTGCCCCCTAAGACATATAATTTCACAAATTGTAAGGTGAGTATGAAACAAGCTTCAATTCTCCATTGTCAAAGTAGTGAGACATCACATATATTCCCTTAACCTCCAATTTACATGGTAGCTTATTCTTCCTAGACACAATGAACTAATAGAAGACACGGATTCATTAAAAATGGTCATGGATCTTAAAATTCCTATTAGGGTGAATATATTCTTCACTAAAAACACCTTTAGACGAAGAAAAGGGATTGTGTGAAACAAAGGCTTGAACATTTACTATATGCATATGTAAATGATGGAGTTATTACTTAAAATAGTATTATATGAAAAATATTACAAAAGGCTATGTATCAAAGTCATTGTAATATCCCAAAATTTCATAACGTTTATTTTCTGGTGTTTAGCCTTTTATTCAAAAACCTAACGTTTGAACCTTCTCCTAATTATTTTATTTTAATAGTTGGTTCATAAACTAGATAAATTCTTAAATAATTTTCCTAATTATTTTACCTTTATCCTTCTTATTAAACCTATCCTAAACCGATTTAATTTTCTCAATTTATTTTCCTAATTGGTACCCTAACTCAACCAAACTAAACATAAGATAATATATATATATATATAACACTATCCTACTCCTATCCTATCCTACCTCTGCCAACCCCCTCTTTCTCATGTTACCCTATTGATCCTTCTTTCCTGCCCAAAAGCACTCTCCATGTCTCCCTCCTTCTCTCACTCAACTTACCTATAACCCCCGTCGAACCCAGTCCACCACCACCTCTCGACCATCTGCATATACCTCTGGGCAAACCTACATCGCAACCTTACTCCTCTCCAATCCTTCATTTGGATTTCCATCAAGACAACCTGGACCTTTACCTCCCTTCCTTCTACCTTCCTCTTCTTCATTCTTCTTCCTTTCCTCATGCAGTTTCCTCAGCAACAACCACCCTTGCCATCATCGTCCAACAACCCACTAAAACCACCACGATAATGTTTATTAAAAGAGTAGAATAATTAGATAATAAAAATGAGAATTAATAAAATATTAATGGACTTTGAAAATCTATGTTTACTAATTAGGCAGAATAATAAGATAATAAAACTTTAAAATAATAAGATATATTGGCCTTAAATAATTTATTATTAAAATTGAAAACAATAAGAATGTAAAATTATTAGATAATAAATTATTTGTAACCTTAGAAAAAAATTATTAATAGAGTGGAATAATAAGATAATAAAAATCTAAATTAATAAAATATTATTGGACTTTAAAATTTTATGATTAAATAATTAAGTGGAATAATAAGATAATAAAACTTTAAAATAATAAGATATTGTTGCCTTTAAATAATTAATTATTAAAATTTTAAAAAATAAGAATATAAGATTATTGGATAATAAATTATTTTAATCTTAGATAGAATATTATTTAAAGAGTCGAATAATAAGATAATCAAAATAATAATTAGTAAAATATTATTGGAATTTAAAAATTTATGATTAAATAATTAGATATTACCCTAATTTATTAGATATATTTTTCTTTTGTAGGTGATATGATATCTCTATTACTTGACACATGCTTTCCAACCTACGTTTTGATGTCTTCTGACACAAATAATAGGTTATATGTGAGATGGATACATGATGAGTTAGTCCACATGTTATAGAGAGATTTGTATGCAGGACCATATAATTTTAGGTCATATTATATTTTGTATACATTGCCACAAATTCAGCCATGGTTATGGGCAAAGGCTAGATATATAGATGACTTTATCTATAGTAATTTTATACACCCTAGGTTTATTAAAGGTGAATATTTTATGAAAGATTATAAACACATTGCAAGGTATTTGATAGTGATTGATGACAAGTGGATGTCTTGGCACGGGATACCGCGAATTATATATCTTGATTACCCAGATCATGGTTACGAGTTTGCTAAAGATGTGAGAGAACAAATGCTTCTATGAGAAGTATAAACTCAGTAGGTGATCAATTGCATTCGAGGTGGAACTAGAGTTTTATTTTTATAAAGCATTTTGGGTTGTAGTATCTCTATTTCAATATGTATCTTTCTACTTTTATGTATTAGGGTTCATAATATAGCTAGTATGTTAGTCCATGTTTTGTCTTATTAAGTTATTGTCGGTCTTAAATAATTTTATAAAACTTTTATAATACGATAATGCCTTAGTCACTAATTTAATGAAAAGAACATTATTGAAAACTTTATAATATTTTTATAAAACTAATGCTTGTAAAACTTAGGGGAAAATATATAAGATTATTATAATTTGGTTTATATATTAAAAATTGTTCCATCTTGTAATTATTATTATTTTCATAGATGTACATTGCCAATTGATAAGATCTAGAATAGATTGCATAATCAAAAATTCAATGCGGTCTGGGATGGTCTTTAAATGTTTATAGGTTTGGTAAAAGATAAATTAAGATTGGATGGATTGGCATGTTGTCCTTGTTGGAGATGTGTTAATTTTGAATGGGATGCAATAGATAGGATTGAAGCCCACATTTTGCACTTTGGGTTTTTAAAAGATTATGATACATTAGAATTTAATTGTGAACTTGAAAGAGAATGTGTGGAGGAAGAAATCATAGATGAGATGGCATATGTATTGAGTGATTTATTAGGTGTTGATCCACATATTGAGGATAGTGAAAGAGTCGAGACTATTAGTGATGACTTGAATGCTAATGAGGTAATAAGTGATGACTCTAGGGATAATAAATATCCATAACTCGAGGAGTTATTTCAAAAGATAAAGATAGAGTTATATCTAGGATGTAAAAAAAATTTCTTCCTTAAATTTTTTGATGAAGTTGATGCATCATAAGGTGTTCAATTAATTGAGTAAAAAATATTTTGACAGACTTTTAAAATTATTGAAATAATCACTTTCAAAAGGTAATACACTTCCAGGATCACATTATGACACTACGAAGAGGATGGGCGAGTTAAGATTGGGCTATGAGATGATCCACACATATAAGTATAACTATGTCGTGTATGGGAAAGAGAACGCTGATAGAACTACTTATCCAATATTTGGTACTTCTTGATGGGAAAATGAGGCAAAAAGGGAAAGAAAGTACCACACGAGGTGTTGTGGTATTTTCCCTTAACATCAATATTAAAAAGATTGTATGCTTGCAGACACACCGCTTAAGACATGAGATGACACTTGAATGGGCGCTCTAGAGGACCAGGGATCTTACGACATGCTATTGATGGTTAGCCATGGAAATATTTTGATGCAAATCATCAGGTTTTTATAGTTGAGGCTCGCAGTGTTAGACTGGGGTTGACATCATATAGGTTCAATCCTTTTGTTATGAGTGGAAATTAAAGTATGTGGCAATAATTTTGATGACATACAACTTAACTCCATAGAATTGCATGAAAAATTCATTATTTATGTTTTCTTTGTTGATTCCTAGACTGTTGTAGCCTAAGATGGATATTGATGTGTTTCTCATACCTCTTATCAATGAGCTAAATGGTTTGTGTGTGGTAGGGGTTGATACTTATAGATGTGGTTGATAAAAAAAAGTGTTTAGAATGTGTGTTGCGCTTCTATGGACTTAATGACTTCCCTTCTCACTCAATTATCTCTAGGTGATCAGGACAAGGGTATAAATCATGCCTCAATTGTAATGAAGACACTCCTTATACAAGGCTGAGTTATAGGACAAGATACATTGGACATCAATGATTCCTTCCGATGAACCATCTATGGTGGAAAAATAAACAATTTGATGGTAAAGTTGAGAAGAAAAATCCCACCAAAGATTGTCGATAGATGATTGTTTAATATAGTTAAGTTATGTTAGAGATTACCCACTAGGTAAGCATGAAGACACATAGCGTTTGAAGAGAAAGAGAGGTGTTGATGAGTTGAATTAGAGGAAGAATAGTATTTTTTTTAGTTCCCATATTGATCATCAATTACCCTTAAATACAAACTAGATGTGATGCATGTTGAAAAAAAAATTCTAAAAAATTGTTTGGCACAATCCTTGGTAATAATAAAAAATCAAAAGATAATGAAAATGAGAGATGTAATTCGATGGATATAAACACCAGACCCGAGCTACATCTGTACTATGAGTGTAATGAGTTGATGAAACCGACTAGTTCTTACGAAAACAAATTACTAATATCATTATTCAATTGAGTAAAATCATCATCATGATTTGTGGAAGGACACTTTGGTTGTCCGATTTGGATAAAGTTAAAAGGAAGTAGTTATCATCCTATGCAAGTTAGAACGCATATCCTCCTCTACTTTTTTTAGTTTTATGGTTCATCTTATAATGTACTTACTTGAAGAAGCATGACGGGCCTATTCATGGAAGATGGATATATCTCATTGAAACAAAATTGAAAGAATGGAAGGAGTACATTAGAAATTGAGCTCGTCTAGAAGCTTTTATTATCGAAGATGTTGTAGATGAAGTTGTGACCTTTTGTTTTATGTACTCTGAAAGGGTTATGACATGATTCAACATAACTTATAGAAATGAGAGTGCTGCTTCAAAAATGGAAAATTTTGGTGTTTTAGTCTCAAATTTATGGCATTGGTAAGTCATAGATTATTGGTATATCAGACAACGAGCTAAATCAGATAATTTGGTACATTATCAATAATTGTCTAGAGATACGGAATTTTTAAGAGTAGATATACATCAATAATCACTAATAATAATTCTAATAATTATATGTGTGTAGGAAATGAATTATTTTTTTCTTTAATGATGTAGTGAGAACATGAACAAGATATGTAGACGTAGTGGTAATGTGGATAATATCCAAAAGAAAAAGCGTTCTCGCTGGTTCTATTCTAAAGTAATTATTAGTGAAATGAAATTAATAATTATTTTCATTAACTATATATAATAGAGGCGTAAAACTTACGTCAATCATAATCACCTAAATACACTAATGAGTTATTATTTCTCACCAATGGTCCATCGAGAGTGGTTACAACTTATACTGGCTATATTATAAATGGTGTTAGATTCCTAACTCATTAAAGAGCGAAAAAAAATAAAAGAACACAAAATAATGGTGTGTCTATCCTCGTAGTCAGTGATGAATATTATTATGGACAGATACAACAGATCATCGAGCTGTCTTATTTTCATGATTGTTCTATTTTGTTGTTCAAGTGCAAATGGTTCAACACTAATGCAAGGAATAAAATAAGAATACAAAAGATCAATATTACAAGTGTTTTTACAAGATATAAGTGGTACAAGGAGGATCGTTATATATTAAGATCTCAAGTAAAGAAACTTTTGGTATGTTGATAATCTACTAAATGTTCCTCATTAGCAAGTGGTTTGGGAAGTCAATCGTTGTCATATTTGGGATCTCAACGATGATGATGATGAGCAAATTGATGTTGTCGATGGGGTTGACTCATCTATTATTGATTTGGAATTCGAAGCAGATAACCTTGATGACTTAACTTTTTGATGTCATAATATCATAAGTGATGAAGTCCAAACTGATAATGATCCTAATAATGAGCTTGTACCTAGTATACTTCATACTCAAATAGTGAATATGCACATAGTGATGACTAATTTATCTTATTGAAAATTTTTATGTTTTGTATATTAAGATCCATTTTATGAATATTATCTTTAGCATATTAGAATTTAGCCTTGTGTGACTTTTATCAAATTTCTTTTATTATTGTTCATTGATTTGTTGTTAAAGATTAGTAGGTATGGTTGATGTCATGATGAGGAATGAACCCCCTTGACGTCCTTCTAGTATTCCATCTCAATGTGAGTCAAATAATAATATATATTTTTTGCTATATATTAGAAAATAAAGTAATGTATATTCTATTTTACTTATTTGGTTAACTAATGTGATACATATTGCAGCTCTAGCAGATCCAAAACACTCTGAGTCAAAATCCATCAATATGCATGAATAGTTTGGAAAAAATGGTTATATCAAATTCTGCTTCCAGTGATCATCTCAGTTTGATAGGGCTTGGAGACCCATTAGTCATAATTGTACATTATTTTTTAGGCATGTAGGGAATGGGATTGGGAACATGGTTCCTATGTACTATGACAATTGAGATCATGTTCCAAATGAGGACAAAGATAAGATTATCCCTCGGATTGAGGTAATAGTTAATCACAAGCATATTTTAATTTATAATATTTTTGGTTTTTAGTTGACTCGTTGTAATTTTTTTTTGTAGAAATATTTTGACTTGAATGAGTGGAAGGAGACAACACACTCATTAGGAGTATGGGCGATTGCTTGTAGATCGCTCCATGACACCTATCATAGTGGAAAAAGTCATCTCGTGTGTAAAATCCAGGTTTTTAGGACTTAAAATTTTCATTTTAAATGGTTAATTGCATAAGATAAAACAATACAAATAATGGGTGTTACCACCACACTTGGTACAAGTTCAGTTTCCTCTACCATTTTCATACCAAGTAATAAGGATTAAAGCATTACTTCTCTTACAATTAATAACATGATGAAATAGAATAGATGAGACAACATATAATTATTATACTAAATAAAAGCAACATCAGTGATTACAAAAGCAAAAAGAGGGAGAAAGACAGGAGGACATAAGCATATAATACAATAGAAATCAAATATACCAAAAGACACCGGATAATCCTATACTTTCAATATAAACCACCAGCTTTCGATTCAACTCATAAGCTAACCTAAAAATACCACTGTCTATTGAATAGGCAGAGGCTAATGAAAGGAATCCTTTAGTACAATGGTATTGAGAAACTATTTATACTAAACTAAAATGAAAACCCGGCATGGAACATATATAAGAAATTACAATAATACATGGTATGAGACATTGAAATGTGCATGCCTCAACTGAAATATGATAATCATTTATATAACCACATACCATCAAGGCCATATAATATTCATATTCGTTTATCTGGAAAAAACTGAAACTTACTAATGGAACATCCAAGAGATGTTGTTTGAGATATAATTAGAAAAAACATCAACCCAAAACTAAGACAATAACAACATATCACATACCTCATTATCAATGCCAATAAAACTCATAACATAGGTAGGCTCACAAGCACAAACAAACAATAACTCATAGCACAACAAGTAGGTAAGAAGGTTGCTACCGAAACACAGGTAAGCACAAAGGCTACTACCAGTGTAACACCCCCAAAATTCACTACTGAAAAATTTCATTTTATTAAAAGAAATATTGGAAACAAAATATAAAACGGTGAATTTCGGGGATATTACCGCCACACTTATTACCAGACCGGTTCACTCATACCGTTCCAATACCAAGTGCTAAGGCTAAAGAACAAAATATCAATTGCTAGAAATTCAAACCATTTTTAAATCAGAGTAGCGCAAGTAAAAATTTTATAAGAATAGATTCTACCAATGGTGGTTACAAGAACAAGGAATACATTTAAACCAGAAAGTATAGGCAAAAGGGAGAACCCTAAAAGTCCGGATAATCCTTACGCTCTTTCCCGTTGCTCACTTAAATAGTACCTGAAAAGACCTGTAAGGAACACTGCCCATTGAATAGGCAGGGGCTCCACGAATGGAACCCTTCAGTACTACGGTACTGATTAACCTTTTAAAACACACTTAAAAGCAGGCCTACAATGGAACATATGATTTAATACTATATCCATACATAACAACAGGTGTAAACATAATATTCAAATCTGTATATTCACATACTTGACAAGTCAATCGGATATTAATGGTGCGTAGGTAATATTCACTTTCGCGCATTCGCATACTTAACAAGTTAACCAAATGTTAATAGGCCATCATGAACAATCGATACTTTAGGGCCTTAAGGCCATTAGTCCATCATTAATCAATTGTCTCGGATTATAAATATCCATGTGAGTGCAGGAACTCAACTATTATAGCTAGTGGAATGGTCATGCAGAGCAAAACGCTCCTGACTACTATTATTCACCGGTGGACCAATCATGTAGGGCAAAACGCTCCTGGCCACTATTATTCGCCGGTGGACCGGTCTGGCCCTGACTCACAAGGTGTTCTACTATAAGTAATTAGTGTATTTCCCATGTCTTATCATTTTTACGTTTGGTTTGTTGAGCACAGAATACCCCACTATTATAGCCGATGGAACGGTCATACAGGGCAAATGCACCTGGCCACTATTATTCACCGGTAGATCAGTCATGCAGGGCACCCCGGCCTTTGCCACTATTATTCGTCGGTGGACTGGTCTGGGTCCGGCTCAATATCTTCCTCTTTAAGTGATTAGTGTCTTAATCGAAAGTATTTCACCCTTGGCATGCATGGCTAACTATATCCACACTTATCCTCCCAGGAGGGCTCGTCCCATATCTTGAGACTTCTGCACCTCCTAACTCGACCCGACATCCTTTCCTTAATCCACTTTCTCGCACCGGAATCCCAACTCCTAAGTGTGTGGGTCAAGGCCCACCACCTTCTACCCTAAGGTCAACTCACCACCTTACCCTAGGGCTTTCTCTAGAAACCCTAATTTGGGCCTATGTGGCCCATCCTCACACCACCCAAACTATTTAACACCTCACACATTACGACCCTTAGATTCAACTCTCACTTCATACCCCACTCATCCTCATTTATTTTTATTATTTTCTTTTTCCACCTTCTCACATTAGGGTTTCTCCTAAACCCTAGTTCCTCCCATGCAACCCCAGTTTCTCCCACTCTTTCATTTTACTTATGTCCCCTCTCTTTTTCACCACTCAAGAATCATGGATTATTTAGGTCATTCTTTCCTATGTTAGCCAATTTACTTCCCCTTGGTTATCTTATTCTCCTATTTTTCTTTTTCATGCCTTTCACCCCATATCCTGTTATTAAACATCCTAGCATACATGTCCTAGAGGGTCACATCATATAACATCGTACACACAACATATATAATCATCATTCACATGCCATAAGGAAGTTACATGAGCTTACATTCACTCAAAGTTGCGCTATAATGATTAATCATTAAGCATAAAGTACACAATATGGTATAATACATGGCACACATGGCACGTAACCCACACATAGTTGATCTTAGCCACATCCCTGCTCGGTTTAGGTTACCGAGTCATCTCCCACATACTTATTAGGCTACTAATCACCCTTTGTAATTGTTACACTTAATGTATTTCCCATTTGGTTGGTTAGATTACCAATTTGCCCATTTCCTTTATTATAATTAACAAATTGTCCTTTAATTGGTCAAATTACCCTTTATTTATTTAAATTACCAAATTGTCCTTCTCTATTATCATAATTACCAAGTTACTCCTTTCCGAATTCCACTTTACCCCCTTTTATTTACAAAATTACCATTTTGCCCTTTTACTTTTAAATTCACCATTTACCCCCTTAACTTCCAAAATATATCATAACACTCTTTATTCAAAAATTTACCATTTTGCCCCTTTAATTACGAAATTACCATTTTACCATTTCCCATTATCATAATTACCATATTACCCTTTTCAATTATTATAATTACCATTTTGCCCTTATCCACTTTTATAATTATTAATTTACCCTTCTCCATATTTATAATTATTATTTTACCCTTTTTCATAATTATAATTACCAAATTATCCCTCTCCATATTTATAATTATTAATTTACCCTTCTCCATAATTATAATCACCAATTTACCCTTTTACTTACAAATTACCGTTTTACCCCTGTACTACCAAAATTACCATAATATCCTCTTATTTATAAAACTACCATTTTACCCCCTTACATCCAAATTTACCATATTACCCTTTTGCTTGCAAATTACCATAATACCCTTTTACATCCAAAAATACTATTTTACCCCTTACTTCCAAAATTACCATTCTTACCCTTCTCTTCCAAAATTACCATTCTTACCCCCCTTTACTCCCAAAATTACCATAATACCCCTTTACTCATAAAATTACCATTTTGCCATATACTTATAATATTAAAATATTACCCTTTTGCCTTCACAATTACCACTTTACCTCCTTTATTACACCACTTTTATTAAATTAACATTACCACATGGAATAATAATATTAACACTCCATTAATAATATCCAACTCCACCAACCATTATATTTTAATATAATACTTATTAGCACCCATACATATTAGGCCATATTCTTGCACAAGAAATTTTACTAACATGCCCCTAGGACTCACAATAATATTATTTATGCATAAGTAGTCACAATAACATAAAATAACATAGATAAGTACTTAATACTTTCATTAATAGCCAAACTCTTTCCTTAAGCAACATTTCCACACATGGCATACTTTCCCTTCTTTTTTCTTTATCAATCAATACAAGCAAATATATATATTATATTAAACCACAAATATCAAGCATAATAACACATTAAAAATCCTAATGTGCTAACATACATTTATCCATGCGTTTAAGTGGGGTTTAAAGATTATCTTAAATCCCGCAAAATTGAATCATACCGGTATTTCGGTTAAAGATTCAAGCTTTGATTAGAAAAACCAATACCTAAAAAAATATCAATACTTATCATATTAGAAACAAGAAAATCAAGGCATAAGACTTTATAAATTTTACTTAATGAAATAATTAATTTAAATATTATCATACCTTAAAATTATTAATAAAAATGGCCTATAAATGCAGCAACTCATCCTACTTATGTAGCATGAGCTGCATGCAAAAATAAAAGAGGAAGGCTTGAAGAGGGGGTGAAAGGAAGGGATAATGGTTATTTTTCAGGTTGGGGTCTTTAGGCTAGAAAAGAGGGCAGGTGGGGGAGGATTGGAGGCAAGGGAAGGGTGCAGGAGTGAAGAGGGGGTGTAGGTGGAGGTTGGGGATGGGTTGTTGGTGGCCAAGAGCGGCGGAGGCAGCGGCGGCAAGGCGGCGAAGATGGCTGTCAGGCTGGGCGTGGCTGAGAAGGAAGGAAAAGAGAGGGGGAAAATGGAGGCCTGCATGGGCTGGTTTTCAGGAAAAGAAGCTGTGGGGGTGGTAGAAGAGGTTGCAGGGAGTTGAATGGTGGTTTGGGTGGCGGTAGAGGCGGCCGGACGGCGGCGAACAGTGGGGTTGCAGGTGGGCTGCCGAAAAGGGGGAAAATGGGGAGGAAGAGAAAAGGGGGAGAAAGGAGGAACTGCATGGGCTCGAGGGTGGCTTGGGTGGTCTTGTGGTGGTGTAGGGTTGAGGTGGAGGGTGGCAGGGAGCGGTGTAGGGGGTTGGTGAGGCAGCTGGAGCGGCGGAGGGTGGCGACGATGCAAAATAGAGGGAAAATGGAAGGAGAAGAAAGGAGAGAAGAGGGAGGTCGGGCAAGGTTTTGAGCTCAAGAATTGGACCATAAAAAGGGCTGAAGAGGAGAAGAAAAAGAAGAGGGAGGGTAGGGGGGATAGGTGGCTGGTCGGTGGCAGTGTTTAGGGTGGCAGGGAGGTGGTAGGGAGAGGAAGGGGAAGAAGGGAAAGGGTGTCCATGCGGGATGGGGAGCATGGCTGACCTGTTCCCAAAATGATGAAAAAAAGGACAGGAGAGAGAGAGAGGCAGGTGGTGGCAGTGGTTGCAGAAGGCGGTGGCCGGTGTGCCTGAGGTGGCAATGCTGGCCGACGAAGACAGGTCGGGGTTGCTGGGTCGAGGCATAGAAGAAGAAGAAAGAAAGAAAGGAGGGAGAGGGAGGTGCAGGCCGGCGTAGGAAGGAGGGCGAGCGAGCAGGCCCGGCCTGAAAAAAAAAAAGGAAGGGAGGGGGTCTGGGTTGTGCACTGGAGAAGGAGAGGAGGGGAAGGAGTGGGCCGGAGGCCTAGGCGTAGGGGAGAGGGAATCAGGCTTAGCCTGGCAGGTAGCCTGAAGGAAAAAAAAAGGAAAAGAAAAGAAAGAAGAAAAAGGAGAAAAAAGGAGAAGGAAAAGAAAAAGGAAAATGGAAAAATAGGGGAAAATAATTTAATTAAATTTATAAAATAATAAAATATAATATTTTGATAAATTATTTAATTTAATAATTTAATTCAATATAATTTAATATATTGGTTCAAAAATGATACTTTTAGTAAAATATTAGTTTGGGAAATTATTTAATTAAAAATAATATGATAAAATAACAAAATATTTATTTTTAATTTATTAAATACTCCTATCCAAATTTATATACTCAAAAATTCATAAAATAATTAAACTAAATAATTTTAAAAGCTAATTTATTTCAAATAAAAGCCATTTATTAAAGTATTGATTTTCTAAAATTTTGGGGGATTACAACCAGACCGCATGTAGGTATAAAAGTTGCTACCAAAGCACTAGTAGGTGCAAAGGCTGCTATTGATCAATCCAATAATCTATCAATCATTTCCATTTTTATTTACTTGATGGGAGATCAAGCAACCTAAAGATACTAAGGTACTCTAGTCATACCAGCGCAGTAAGGCGGCACAATATCCTACCGACTATCAACCCAATGATGCAAAGGTAACCTGGTCGCACTGGTACAAGAAGGTAACATAGTACCCTACCAATAAGGACACTTAATCTTTAAGTGTGCAACTCCCATATTAGTCTGCAGAACAAAATAGAGTAAGATATAGTGCATAGTTGGGGCACTATGGCACACTAACAAAAATCCATAATCAATTATGGGCTAAACCAAGTCTTTGGGGTAGCAACCCCTAAAGATCTACCATTCCTGATCTCGAGGTCTTTCACTTTAGGTATTAGTATTTTATCAAGGTGACCATAAAATCGCATATAAATCACATAGATCCAATTTATATATTTAACCGTTTTACTCACTTTCAATTATATTGACATAGCCATAATCAATATCATTACCAAGCTCAATCATAAAAATATACTAAGTCCATCCTAGGGTTAATTATTCACGTTTAGGCGCATTAGGCTAAAAATGGCTAAAATGCCCCTCAGGTCAAAATTACCACACTAATATCCTCCTTAAATTACTAGATCTATTATGTATATAGGTTTGTCATGAAAAAGAAAAAACATAATATTAAAATTATTTATCACGCAAATTAAATTATCAGATAAGTAAAATGATTGTTTTGCCTCTATTCAATATTTTACATATAAAACTCTATCATATGTATCTAATACATCCCAAAATACATAATCTTATGCTTTACAACATATAATACACATTATACATGCCTATCAGGATAAATATCATAGCACATCCAAAATGACCAAATTGCCCCTTAGGCACACATCTATAATTATTATTCCATAAATATATCTAAGCATACTCATCCTATCATTTTCCGCATACATGTTATAAATTATCATAAAAATCATTTTGTCATACTTTTGTACCCAAAATAGTTTGCATGTGATAATATGATCTTTTTACCAATTTTTAGAATATAATAGATAGCACATAATTACAATATAATGAATCATGCTTAACATATTTCAAACACAAACCCTAATGTGCTATCATGAAAAATATACCATTTTAGTAAGGTATAAAAGTTACCCCATAGCATCATCCTTAACACATTTATACATAAAAATATTAATGTTCTATCATGCGATGTTTAATATTTCATTAATATTTTAGGAGAGTATAAAAGTTACTTAAATTTCAATAAAAATACAAAATAGTTGTATCCTACTAAATACTACAAGATCCCGCTAATCAACTTTCATACCTAAAAATAATACCAAAATTACCAAATCAATATTTAACAAATAAAATAATAGTTATAATAATAAAATATTTATTTTATAAAATTACCAAAATACCCTTACATTTAAAAATATGTAACAAAAATTTTAAGGAGACAAATTCTCATGCTGCGCATAGCACGATTGAATTAGGAGGTTGTAAGGCTGGAAGTGGTGCAGGTGATGGTTGTGGGTGGAGATGGTGGTGGTGGTTGGTGTTGGTTCAGATAGTGAAAGGTGGTAGTGGTGGTGTTAGAATCAATTGGAGGTTGGTAGTATTGCTGCTAGGGAGGTGGTGCAGGAAGTTGTTTGGTGTTGTGGCGTAAGGTGCCAAAGGAAGGGATAGAACAATGGTAGGAAAAAAGGGAGAACGAAAGAAGGAGATGAAGAAGAAGAGGAGGGGGTCGGTTATGGCGATAGGAGAATGGTGGTTGTTCATGTAGAGGGGCGATGTGCGTAGGAGGTGGGCTGGTGCATGCAGGAGGATGAGGGAAGGAGGAAGGCGGTGGCACCGACATAGAGGGTCTAAGGTGGGTGGTTAGTTGTGGTAGGAGGCATATAGGGGGATGGGGTGCAATGGCAAAAACTATCATTGCCTAAAGGGATGTTGTAGGAGATGGTGCCAATTGGATGGGTAGGGATCGAAAACAATTTCCACAGGGAAGAGAAGAAAATTTGGGAAAAGGGGAGAAAGATGAAAATAGAAGAAGAAAGGGATGGTTGGCTAAGGTGATTGCTGGGGTGATGTTGGGTTCACATAGGAGGAAAGGAGCCAATGCAAGGAGGTGGATGGTGGTCGACAGTGATCTAGAGGAGGAAGCATGACGGGATTGGGTTGGTGCTGGTTGAAGGTGGTCGGTGATGGTTTTGAGAAACCAATGAAGTAGATAAGGGAAGGGATGGCTTGAATCGAGGAAAAGATAAGGGGAATGAGGTATTGTATAGGTTGTTTGGTTGAGGTAATGCAAAGGGTTGTTGGTGGTTGGTGAGAAGAGGAGAAGGTGGTAGGTTGGTGGTGTTGGTTTCTAAAAAACCAAATGAAGCCGAGAGATGAGAGAGCATGGAAGGGTTGTGGTAAAAGAAAAGAGAGAGGGAAGCACTCGATGGTGGAGGTGCATGCGCAAGCCAGGTTTGATTGTGATGGTGGTTGGAGGGAAAACCAATTAGGGTCGAGGAAGGATAGGACATCTCAAACAAGGAAAAGAGAGAAGAGAGAGAGAGGTGCATGGGAGTATGTATACATATATATACATGCATATAGGTCAGATTTTCAAATAATAAAAGAGAGGGAAGGAGGTTATGTTTGTGTGTGTGTGTTATCTAATTCTTTATAGATGGGAAAAGGGGTAAAGTGATAGCGAAGGTTCGACAAACTGGTCAGGCAAAGGGTATGGGTGATGCGTGAGGTAAGGTGAATATAGGGAGAGTGGTCAGGTCAAAAGAAAAAGAATGGGACATACAAGGGGTAAAAATGGCAGGGTATAGTAAAGATATACATACATACACACATACATGCATACATATATGGATATATCATTTGAGCTTTAGGTTTAGTTTAGATAGATTAGGGTCTCGGTAGAAAAAAATAATTGGGAATAAATAATTAAGTTTAGGATAGGTTTAATAAGAAGGAAAAAGGTAAAATAATCGGAAAATATATTTAATAATTTATTTGGGTTACGGATCAAAGATTATTAATAAAATAATTAGGCTAAGATTTAAATGTTAGTTTTAAAATAAATGGCTAAACATTATAAAAAAAAAAGTTACAAAATTTTAGGGTATTACATCAAGAATTGGTCTAAAAAAATCCTAGGAAGAAATTAAATGACTTGGACGATGAGAATTGAAAGAAGCTTCTGAAGTTTTGGGATACTCCTGAATAAAAGGTATTTGTATAACATTATATATAGATAAACTTAATATATATTAATATTAATTAAGTATTGATATTTCTTGATTTGTGGGTAAAGTTAAAAAGAAATGCAAAAAGCAAAAGCAAGTAACAATATTATATACCTACTTTATAATTTCATTCATTATTTATAATGTTATTCATAAAGTTATTTTTTTTATAACTATAAACTGACCCTAACGCCAAAAAAATTCTGGTTGAGGTAGAGATTTTCAAAGAGATGTACTATTAGGACATAAAATGGGTGAGCGATATTATAAGAAGAAATATGTAAGTTTATAATTCTCTAAAGGAATTATTTTAATTATATTTTTTTATAAGCTATTTAATCTTAATTTTAACTTTTCTTATAGCATAAAATGATGGAGACATTACAAAAGAATGATGGAAGATGCTTGAGTTCAATCACTTAGGAGTGAATGTGAGTCTAACGAGCTAATATATTGTAACACCCCGAGTTAACACCTCGAGTCGACACGACCACGCGGGGGCTACCTTGGAGTGCTTTCGGATTGATCGGCTGACCCCACAGATCAACACGAGTCCTTTCAGCATGCTTTGTCCTCACTCACGTGCTTCCTGAGAGAATTTCAGAAAATTTCTGAAACTTCCCAGAAGATCACCCATCCTAAAATTGCTCCACGGCCAGCACACTTAACTGTGAAGTTCTTAGGATGGAATCACCAAAAGGATGGTATACCATGTTGATATAAGTAGCTAATTCAATCCTTATAACACTCCGCTCAATTTTGGGTATTACATTCACCCCCACTCAAAGAACGCAAAGTCCTCGTTGCGCCTCAACCACTAGCTGTCTCAAATATAGTTTATCCCAAGAATTGTCCCGCTAGGTGACTGACTGACTCATCCGAGTTTAGCTCACGGTCGCGGTTTTGCTCTGATACCATTTGTAACACCCCGAGTCGACACGACCACGCGGGGGCTACCTTGGAGTGCTTTCGGATTGATCGGCTGACCCCACAGATCAACACGAGTCCTTTCAGCACGCTTTGTCCTCACTCACGTGCTTCCTGAGAGAATTTCAGAAAATTTCTGAAACTTCCCAGAAGGTCACCCATCCTAAAATTGCTCCACGGCCAGCACACTTAACTGTGAAGTTCTTATGATGGAATCACCAAAAGGATGGTATACCATGTTGATATAAGTAGCTAATTCAATCCTTATAACACTCCGCTCAATTTGGGGTATTACATATATATTGATGAGATTGTCATTGTGAGTGATGTTCTTACATAACACTATGTCCATGAGAGATCTATTGGTAGATCATTGAATGACTCTTTGTCGGCATCATCTTCAACTCCACTAGCATCAACATCAACACCTTCTACTAGTACCACCACAAACGCTTCTGCACTTGAGGAAACACTTGGCAAGCTAACCAAAATTGTTCAAAAGCACAGCAAAGTGCTAAGGCATCAAAAAGAGACTATCAAGTTGCAGACTATTATAATTCTTGACTTTAGACATAGACTTATGGAGTCGAGGCAAAAAGTAAGGGAAGAGGAGGATGAAGATGACAAGGATGAGGATGGTCTAGTTGTTTACAGTAGGTACCAAAATTTTAATAAAAATTTCCAATTATGAATAGTAATTATATTTCAATTTTTTGTTGATATTATCAATTAGATATTAAAATAAAAATGAAAATGAAATTATGCATTATTAATGGTTTTAATTAATATAAAAACTCTAAATTTAAAATATAACATATTTACAATTTATAGGATTGTAATAAAAATTTAGAAATAAATAAATAAATTTAACTTTCAGTGATGATAAAGGTCGTTGCATTCGACATGAATTGGTCGCAATAGGCTGATTTTTTTTTAAAATTAAGCATTTAACGACTACGTGATTGCTATAGTAGAGCTATTGAGCATCGTAATAGAGTATTTTTTTTAAATATCATTATTCAGTGACAATGTACCCGTTGCAGGAGATCTAAAATGCCATCTCAATAAATAATTTTAATTTTTTGATGTTTTTTTATTGTCATCATAATAGTATTACAATAACGATATTGTCATTGTAAAGGTATTTTTCAATGACAACTTCCATCGTCGCAATCTTGAATATTTTACTACGAAGCATTTACAACGACACTTAAACAACAATGGATCATTGCAATAAACTTTCTATGAAAACTTTTTAAGACTTTAGTGATGACTTTTGTGCATTTATAGTAGTGACTTTATAAGGTCCAGTATTTTCAGTGAAAATGCTTATAAAATCACTCATATTCGTAATATTTCTGAATAAATATTTTACAAAACAACCCATAAGTCAAGTTTGTTATCTAACTACCACTTTAAAATGTTAAAACTAACTACTAATCTAAAAAGAAAAGGATTAAGACGCAGTTTGAAAAGTTGCTCTTGTTGATTGAAACATGTATCTACTTTTTTGTTTGTGATTTAAAGGAGATTGTGTGAACCTAACACAATTACTAACAGTAGTATAAATTTTAAAAATTGATGTTTTTGGTTTTTGCTACTTGTTAATTATCTTCATTTAAATTAAATTTTACTAGCATTGCTATAAATTTTGAAAGTTATGGTTTAAAAAAATTATATTTTGATACTAAAAGACTTCCTCGCTCTAAGGATCTCAAAGTATAGGTCATAAGCTTAACCCTTTCAAGTGGTATTTTAGTTTATGATTTTAGGTAGGTCCCTTAGAAGAGCTTTTTTAGTAAAGTTGGCAATACATAAATAAATATTATCCGATTCGAAACACATAATCAGAATAATTCAATTCAAAATACAATTTGAGATTAAAAGTTTAAATTCAATCGCAATCCTAAATAATCCGAACTAATATAAAATTAATTAAAATTTAATTAATCTGATAACGACTCATATTTGAAATGAATAAAACCAAAATAACATAATTTAAAAAAATGACATAACCAAATAGATATCTAATAATGACCTGACTCGAACTTATCCAACCTGAACTTACCAAATTCAAAATGACCCGATTCGAATTTGACTCACACTCGTACATAGTTTCCAACTTGATCTAAACTAAAGTTAAACTTGATATACAATGGTAATATTTCATACTATATAAATTGCAACGTAAACATCAATAAACTATTATATTAATAAATTTTTATGTAACAATAATAATATACAACTCATACAACAACAAACGAAATAAAACTAGGAAGATTATATTCTCATCACTTTATTTTAATATCATACTAGCATCAATTAGATTAAATCATACAAATTTATATTATAATTATAATTATATTTATTATGAACATAAGAATTATAATTGTAAATATAATTACCATTATATATATTACTATAATAACAATAGTAAAATTCATATTTGTATTTCTACTAATAATAATGACTATTATATTTCTACAGATGATAATAAAAAAATTATTATTAATTATTAATTATAGTGATAATAATTATTATTATAATTAACATAATAGTTTTAGTTATTATAACAATTGTTATACTTATATCTATGATAATATCTATAATTATATTTATAGTAATAACTATAATAATTCTAATAATGATAGCAATTTGTTATATTATTACATGTATTGTGATAAAAAATACTTTGATAAGCATAACAATAAATTTAATTTATTCATTATATTCAAATAATAATAATCAATGTTAATATAAATTTTAAGTTGAATTAATTTAGCTCAAATTCGATACAATTTCGAGCTTGAGATATGAATTCACCTAACTCACATTCGATCCAACCCGAACATTGTAGACAGGAAACAAACTCAACTCTGAAGTTACCCATTGAGTTAGACCCAAACATAACCTGATATTAAATTGACTTGCAGTGAGACAACTCAATACAAATTTAATTTTAATCATTGTTACTCGAATTGGATCCAAACTACACTTGACCCAAACCTAAACCCAAATCCGACTCAATTATCTAGCCAGTCCAATTTTAACTCAACCCAAACTCATCCCAAATAATATGTTTGCCACCTCTACTTCATATATGTAGAACCATCAAAGACCTAATCCATATAAATACTATCATTACCATCCATGATCACTAATGAGTGTGTGCTTTTTGACAATAGCAAATAAAGCTCTAAAATTTACCCTTTTAAAAGCATTAAGGTTGTATTTGGTAAATTAATATATTATCTAAATTTGATCTAAAGTAATATTTATTGATATTTTTGGGTATATATTTTAATATTAATATATTTTTACAAATCTACTTTATAGGAAATTATAATAAAAAATTGGGGTATTTTAAAAAATTTATAAAAGTAATGTGTTACATAAGAAATATTATAAAGATCATATGTAAATAATATATTTACCACACATACTCTACGTCATATAATATTTTTCCTTTTTTTTCTTATCATTTTTTTTTAATAATTTGTTAAGATCATTAGAAATGTTTCTTCTGGTTAATCATTAACGTACTTTCAATACTTATTTAAATCCTTAGTTTAATATCTATTATGTATTTGAATTCAGACTTTTATATTTCAATTCAATGATAATTTCAACAAGTAATTTGGACATATGCATTTATAATTGTAATCAATATCAAAATTCAATAAATCATTTTAAAAAAACATGTGTCGTATGACTCAAAATTCAAATTACTATTGGCAATAATGTTTGATTATTTAATTCTTAGAGTTAGAATTATTTTCATTATCAAAAGATGATCAGATATAATATATATAAGAATAATGAGGAAATTTTTAGAATTCATCATGTATTCATATCAGTAACTATTTCTTTTTTATTTTTATCTCTTCCACTTTTGATTCTTCAATGTAAATGATGGTTAGGTCTACCACAAACATTTTAAATGTTTATTCAGCTTCATATTAATTATTTATTATTTATTTAGATTTATCAATTTATATTTTTATTCTAAGTTAATAGTAATACACAAGTAAGTTGAATGCATAGTTTATAAGTAATTAATGTATCGATAATGTAATTGTACAATTTGATAAAATTATTTTAAAATTATCACACACACACACACACACACATTATTTTAATTCACACATGCATCGTATGGACTCATAAACTAGTAATTATGATAAAAACTTCTTATTTTGATAAAGATTCATTTGTTTTTTAACTATTTTATGAAGGATGTTATGAGTAGAGTTGACAATCAGGTGAGTTATGTCACTATTAGGTCGGATCATATGATAATCGGATCATTTTGGTTTTGGATAATCTCGAATCATTTTGTCAAGATGGGTTTGATTTGGAACAACATGATGTATGATAATTTTTGTTCAATCTAAGCTTTCGGATCGAGTCCTTTGAGATTGGATAAACTGAGATTTGGGTAAATTTGAGTTATTCTAATTTTGATTAGTATTTAGATTGGGTTCATGTGAATTAAAAAATATTATATTTTCAAATCGATTTTGGATCAAATTCATATAATTTCATATTTAAGTTATTTTTGTGCCATTTTTTTCCCCAAGATGTTATTAATGATTAAGTATTTTGATATCGTTTGTTTTAATTTATCTTATTCTTATATATTGATTGTGTCACAGCCTTAGAACTTTTTGTTATTTTTTCATCTTTGGAGATGTGCCAAACATTTCAAATTAAAAAGTTGTTTGAATTGGATCTCTTTTCTTTTTATGTTAAAATACAGTTTATAATTCATCTCAATTATAAGTTAGGTCATATTGAGTTCAAGTATTATTTTAATTTTATAGTTTATCCATATCTCTTACTATTGTTACATAATATTAATTTATGATGACCATTGATAATTAATAATGAATAAAGGCTTGTAAGGTTGTACTTATTATATTATTTTTATAATACATTGATCAAATCATATCAATATAATTTTGATAAATATAATAATAATAATAATTAATAAATATCAATTATGGTAATAATAATAACAACAACACATTAATTTTTTTATGAGATCATACCAAGCCAAATCAGATAAAAATTAGATAAAGTAATGACCATTAACAAAGGGCCAACTAATAATGACTTCTTATTATTTAACATGATGTAATCAAAATCATTAATTTTCAATTTTTATCATGAATAATTAACTTCACCGTTAAAAAAATCATATTTTTCTATGATATTGTAGGTAGTATATTGTAAGGTATAGATACTAACATATAGTGTTTAAGGCTATAAAAGTTTATTGATGTGTGCTTATAATAGAATTGATAAATCTTTTCTCTTATTTGATTAGATTTTACTATTGATGCAAGCTCCCTTTTTTTATCTATATAATTTTACATTATTGATTCAAATATTTTAAATATTAGAATTAGTATCATGATCAATAATACTAGCTACATTTTGAATGACTGAATAAACTATGATTATGTAATATTAGTCTTAAGCTAGAGCAAAAATTGGTTCATATCATACTTATTATTTGGAATTTGGATGTTAGCTTATAGGCTTAAAGACTTAGTTGAAAATTTTGATTGACTTGATCAATCAAAATGTATTGGATATCATTTCTAACATATAAGGCATGCTCTATAGTCACTAGAATTAATATTGTAATAATTAATTTTCAACCCAAACATCATGTTGTGGTATTAACTAGTTTGGCTTATTGATAATTCAAGCTTATCTTTTAGGTTAATGTATTTAGTTAGCTTCAACTATTTAGTTGGGCTAAGTATTTTATTGTAGCCCATGAGCTAAAATGCTCATTATCAATTGTTATTGGATAAGATTGAAGCTATGCATTTTGTATTTGGTTTAGCTTAGGTTTAGGATGAATCATATGCATAGCTTTGTTCTTCTCATTCCATTTAGAATTGGCAAAGTTGTGTACTTAATTTAGTGAATGAATAATTGGCGTCATTGCTTTTTCTTCTCTCTTCTCTTTGTCTCCTTGTAAACGATGATGTGTGAGTGAAATAATGCCAACAATGCTTGAAAAAATATCTATCTTTGATCTTATTCCATAGCTTGAGTTGAGAAAGTTTTATGTTGGAGTTGAAATAATTCCAACAATGATCGAAAAAAAATATCTATCTTTCATCTTAGTCCATAACTTGAGTTGAGAAAGGTTTATGGTGGAGCTGAAATAATTCCAACAATGCTTGAAAAAAATATCTATCTGCGATAGTAGTCCATAACTTGAGTTGAGAAAGGTTTATGTATCTTCCCGTTATCCTCAATTATTCAATGTTCTTTTCAACTTACTTTGGTAGTGAGTTGAATTTTATAAATATTTTCCATATTCATGAGTTTTTCTTTATGGATCCTCATGATTACAAGCATATTGACAATATTTATATCACATACTTTCCATTACAAGTACATTATGATATTTGATAAAAATGGGTTATGTTGTTGGCTTTAAAAATTAGTGCTCCCATTCATACTACCTTTACATTCCCAAGTTGAATAGATAATAGGAAGATTTCACTTCAGTTAGTAATCTCTTATCTTTCATCCATGTTTGATGAGAAGATATATGGAAGTGTACCTAGTGAGAACCACTAGTTATAATAAGAATTGAGAAACACAAGTTTCATAAAACAATTATGGTAGTTTCATAAAAGTATTACACTAGTTTCATAAACTAAACTAAGTAGTTTCCTAAGAAACTTTAAGCAGTTTAATAATTGGAGATAAGTAGTTTCATTAGGAATTTAGAGTATCTTCGTAAGCTATAACAACTAGTTTCATAAGGTGAATTGAGTAGTGTCACTAGAAACTTATTGTACTTCCATTAGAAACTAAGTAATTTTATAAGGTGAAATGAGTCATTTCATTAGTGGAACTGATAGTTTTATAAGCTAAAATGTATAGTTTTATGAGAAAATTGGTCTAGTTTCATAATCTAAAATGAGTAGTTTTATTAGAAACTTATAGTAGTCTTATATATCAAAATGAGTAGTTTTATTATAAACTTAGAGTAATTTTTATTGATAGAAATGACTAGTTTCATTATAAACGTAGATTAGTTTCTTAGATAAAAACTAGTAGTTTCCTTAGATTCATAGAATAGTTTGTAGTTTCATAAACCTAGTGGAGTAGTACCGTTAGAAATCAAAATAGTTTCATTTGTAGTATAGAAAGACCAACTTAGTTGCATAAATTAAAATCAATAGTTTTATTAGAAACCTAAAGTTGTTTCATATATTTTATATGTTATTGTATCTTATTGCATATATCCATCTTTTATCTTGCTCTATCCTAAATTAATTTTTCTAGTAAAAAGTTTCAAGGATGATCTATAAGGAAGAAGTAAAGAAAAAAAAATAAAAGAAGAGCAATATGTATGAACAAACATACATACATACATCATACAAAATTATATAAACTTCATCACTTCATTTACAAGTAAAATTAATTTTTACTTTCTTAATGAAGCATCAAAACCGTGACATCCTTTTACAATAAATTTACTTTTTAGTTTTGTATTAAATCAATTAGAAAAGGAAATTTGGTCTAAAATATTAATTGAACTTGGTAATGAAATAAAACTTTAATAAATTTACTTTTTACTCTATTGACCATAACTATAAAATTAGACCATACTAAAATTTTATGTTTTGGTTAATAACTAAAAAAAGTATAACTTGATTTGAACTTTTAATATGACATGACTATGAAATGAAATTTCAATAAATTCAAGTTTTAGCCCATTAACCATAACTATAAAATTGGGTCATAATGAAAGTTTACTGTTTGGTTAATTACTAAAAAAATATTTGTAATGATTTGGATATGAAATGAAATTTCATTACTTTCAACTTATTAAGCATAATTATTATTTTTAAAGAATTTTTACTAGTTGAAATAAAATTATTATCATAAATTAACCTTTTATGTTACTTTGCTTTACTTTGGAGGGAAATATTCATTTCATTTTATTATTTTGGTCCCTCCCTAGATAGATTCAAACATCTCAAACCTAACCTAAACCTAGTAACCTTCCCTAGTTCCCGGTCAATTTTATATCTATTCTACCAGACAAACCACAACTCTCTCTTCTACATTTTTCAAAGTTTCATTTTTTTTATGCTTGTGGCCTATACCATCTCCTTAAATGATAGAATTTCAAACTCTGAACCTCATCTCTCTCTCTCTTGTGGTGGCTTGCACTACGTGACATCATTAACCAACTCATTGGCTTGCCTCACCACCCCAATCTGTTGGTGCACCACATTGCAATCATGTTCGACCACCGTTCTAGTTGTCACTCAACCTAAATCTAGCTATGTTCCACATGGATCCCTCCACATCGATCGAATGGTCTACATGTCATCACCACTTTCTCCTAAGCATCATGCTTCCCATCATGCTCCACTCAACCCTCTCTCCTGCTTACACTACGCAACACCATTGCACATCATAGCTTGACTTGCAACTGCACCTCATGACCCCAATCCACTAGCTCAACACACTACATAGCTCCACCATCCTCGTTGTCTCTTAGACCAAGTTCGGCAGCGATCCAAACGATGCACCTCTAGCTAATTTCAATTGTTAGTAGTGCTTGTTATTGGCTCCATATGGTCATAGTCCCCAACTCCCAACACATACTTGTTTCATCTAATTCAAGGTATATCCTATTTGGTACACCTTTTCTTCTTGATTTTTTTAAGTTAGAGCTACTATTTAGAATTTCTGTAATCATTGATGACTACTGTATTTTTGCTAAGATGGATCCTAGCATTTGTTGCTATCAGAGACTTATTTTGTTTAAAATTTCATCAACCATGAGTATAGAGTTTGCATAAATCAACAATCAACTCGGCAAAAAAAAAAGAAAAAAAGAAAAAAAACTACTTTTGTTACCGTGGTGCACATTCATTTGAAAGATATTATGTTTCATATAAGAAATTTCGATCTAGATCTACTTGACATCGTATTAAGTTATTAACCATATAGTGGTTCTATGTTTGAATATGAGGCCTTTTGAAACATCAACATCATTTTTTTTATCAATAGCTTTGGTTGGTTGATATTCATCGCAATAGAGCACATCAAAATTTCTTTTTGTTGGTATATTTCAGTGTTTGTATTAATGGATATTGTATACATGTAAGAAATGGTGTACACCTTATGAAAGTATATTGTTTCTAGATTTTGATGTAAGTACTGGTTTGGATTAGTTGTACATCTATAATATTTCATGTTTTATGAAGGTTTGGAAATTTTGAGTTATTTTAGGTATGGGTTAATGTTAATTTTTGGGTAGGTATTATGTTAGATCATTTCATATTTAGTTTTTTGGGTTATATCAAAGTTTGGATAAACAACAGATTGGGTCAGGTTATTTCATATTTGTAGTTTTTTAGATTATACCAGGTTTTAGGTAAGCAACAGGTCTGCTCCAATTGGGTCTATTTCATAATTAAGATTTATCAGGTTATATCAAATATGTATCAAATCAAGTTAGATAAGTTTCAAGCTATGAATTATTCAGGTAATATCGAATTGAATTTCAAGTAGATCATATTGGTATTCATCAATTTTTTTGGATCAAGTTAACGTTTATCAGCTCTAGTTATAAAAACACAACATGGAGTAAATTAATCATTAATTGATGTTATATTTGCATGATCCATTTACATGAATGTGGATATACAATTTACATGTAATAATTTGATAATTGGAAAAAATTATGGGGAAATGCATATTTTTTTAATCGGTGACTTGATGAACTTTTTACATTCTAATTATTTTAAAAAAAAAGATTGACTAAATTTAAATTATCAATCATATATTTTCTTGTGGTGTCATTTGATCTTTAGGCATTAGCAGTAGGTGTGAACAATGTTGGGTTTGATTTAGTTCCATCATCAAACCAACTATATTTTTATGGTTTGAAAAAAATATAAAACAAAACCAAATTATTTTTCAATTGATCTAAACCAAATCATATTATTAATTTATGATTTTGTCCAGTTTGGATTAGGGTGTATACGTCTTAAATACCAAAAATTAATTTCTCAACTTAAAATTACTTTTAAAATATTACAAAATTCAGAACTAATAAATAACCAATGTTAAATGATAATTGAGAAATATCATTTTATAGTAATATCGAATGTATTATGCACTTAAGTAGATATGATATATAGATATCATATGTATGCTAGCCATATTTGCAATTGAAAAAAAAATGAACATAAATAAAATTCAAGAAGAACACAAATTATGCAAGAGTTTTTAAGTAATTCTTAAACTACTATAAATGTGTAAGCAATAAAAAAAAAGTGAACATAAGTACCTTGGGAGATACAAAATCAAAATCTCGTTATGGTAAATGATTAATTATTAATATATATAATTTTAACATAACTATTAATAAATATTACACCGAAGAATTACCTACTTAATAGTATATTACACTTACATGATTTATGGTTTATAAACCATAATTTTAAACTTTGATTATAATTTAATTTTACTTGTCGTTCGGTCTGGTTTATAGTTTAAATCATATTATGTTCACATCTACTCCCTCCAAATAGATAATGATTTTATTCTATCATTAAGTTTTTGTATAAAAAATAAAGTCATTTTAGAAAAATCAAAGCCTAATTTCTATTTTTAACCTCACTTTTTTTACTTATATATGCATTAAATACTTTGTTACTTTTCAATGAATGGTGTAACTTTAATTTTAAGACAATTTTATTACTACCTTAAAAAGTGTGTAAATTGTTAGAATAACTTCCTTTTTGTTGATGATGTAGTAATTATTAAGAATAGTTTCCATAAGTTTTAGGGAAAATGCACAATATAATTCTACATATATGTCTAATATATAATATGACATTAACTTTAAAGAATGCAAAAAATTACTTTAAGTTTTAACTCTTACGCGTAGATGATTTTTCATCTATTTTTATAAGATACATATCAATTAGAGAATAAAACTTTTGAGGTTTTATCAAATTAAGGAAGATACATTTTTGAATTTAGAATAAAAGAACATATGTTTGAGTTTTGTTCCAATTAAGGATGTTTGCCATTAAAATACTATTAATTTTTTCTAAATATGGTATTTTAAATATATATGTACAATTATACATATTAATACCTACTTGATATACTAGCTAGCCACAAATCAATCTAATATACTATTAGTTTACTATTTATTCAATACTTTGATAAAAAGTATTTTTTTTCTCTCTTTCAATTCTATTTATTATTATTTTCAAATGGAAAATAAAATAAAATTAAAATTAAAAAAGTAAGAATTAAAATTAGAACAAAAGAAAAGGTGGAAAGAAAGAGTGTGATCTCTCCTCTTGCCTAGGTTTAGAGGGAGGCACGATGTCATGGCATTCAAGAAATGGAGAGGCGGGAGCTAAATGTGCCAATTAATTGTCTCTATAGAATTATGTCATTGGAAAATTCAAAACATGGCTCCCCTTCAACATTAGCAGTCTAAGATTGGCCAGTGGCTTCAACACCAGTGCAGACAAAGGGTGATTGGACTTATAGTGTGGTTGTGTTGATTGTTGATCGGAGTCTTGAGGATTCCCTGATTGATGTTATAGTGGAAACATATAAGGCATTAGGGATTCAAGAACAAAATCTTCTTTTGACTCCGTCCATTTAAGACCATACAGTGACCATCGACCATGAACACTAACAATATCAAGAGACGACAGTGAAGGTGTCCACGAAGCCTACTTATGTTTCAAATTGATTAGGACCTTTAAACACTAGATCACAAGACTCTTGGAAGAGTTGACTTATAGGAAATCATAACCCTAATCATGGTGTGAAATTTTCTTATGTTTCCCCTTCGGTTAGCAAGGATTATTTCATGGTGCATTTAGATAAAGAGGAAGTGGTAAAGGAGTTTGAGTCATGGGAAAATTCATTGGTTGGTTTCATTTTTGGGGGCATACCATCTTACAACCAAATGTGTGGCTTCATTCAAGCTCATTGGGAAGTAGCACCTTTGCCCCTAGTTATTCAACATTTTGGTTTGAAAATAAGGAGCATGGTTTGGCCATTTTAGAGCATCATTGGACTTATATCAATAAGCCATTTGTTCTTAAATTGTGGCATAGGTGTATGAATATTGATGTTTCAGCAATGCATATTATCCCTCTTTAGATCAAGTTTCCAAACTTACCACTTGAATATTGGTCTGTGAACTCTTTGAGTTAGACTTCTAATGCGGTGGGAAATCCACCCTACACTGATGCAATCGCTTTTGCCAAGCATAGGGCATTGTTTCCTTGGGTTTTGGTGGAAGTTATTATTAACTAACCAGTTATTGATGCGGTGGAAATTCTTGACCCATATGGACATGAAGCTTTACAAGTGGTTAGTTTTGATTGGAAGCCTCTCTATTGCCTTTTTCTAATCGTTTTAGACATGCTGATGGGGATTGTAAGAAGAACAAACATTTGATAGTAAGGAAGGAGAATAGGGAGTGGGTTATGGTATATAACAAAAGGAAAAGGAAAACATTGGTGTCATTCACTGTTGATGATGCGATGTAAGGGATTTCCTTGGAAGATGTTAAATCATTTTTGTGTTTGGTTGAGGATCTTACACCGAATATAACTCGATTCCATTAGGGGTAGAGGGTGAGGCTACTGCTTCTATTCTTACCACAGCTGCACACTTTAGTAATGCGGAGATTTTAGCTTCTATGTCTACTGCTGGGGGAAGCCTATAAGCTAGTAAAGAGATTGGTATTCATGTTATCGTTAAACCCCTTCATCTAGTACAAGGGAAACAAGGGAAGGATTGAATTATGACTCAAATTTAGGTGGCTAAATGCTTAAATAACACAAATATGAAGGCAATGGACCTTGGTGAGCATAGAAGAATATAAGTGTTAGATTTATCTCCAAGCACAAGGAAGTTGGTAATTTTTGTAAGTGCAATGGTGTAGCTTTGTTGGGTTTTCTAGAGACTATAATAAAGGAGATAAAATAAGCAAGTAGTGTTTCATGCATTTTTTTAGTGGTTGGCAACTGCTTTCAAATTATGAGCACCATCACAATGGTAGAGTGTGAGTTGTATGGGACTCTGACATTTGGAAGGTGAATCATCTAGCTTCATGTGATCAAGTAGTATTGTGTTTAGCTTCCAATTTTTAGTTAGATTTCTCTTTCAATGTGATTTTTGTCTATGCATAGAATAATGGGGTTGAAAGGAGATGGTTGTGGGGATTGGATGAGGTTTCACAATTGTATTGTGGTCCCTTGGATGATCCTAGGTGACTTTAATGTGGTTTTGAAGAGTAATGAATGCTTTTAAGGGGATGTGCCACATTCAATTGATATTATTGAATTGTGAATTGTTATCATGACATAGGTGTTGTTGACCTACAAGATCAAGGGTGTTGTTACACTTGGTCTAGCCGAAGAGGGGTTCAGAGGAAGTGCTAAGCAAACTTGATAGTGTTATGGTTAATTTTAAATGGCTTGAAAAGTTCCCAAATGTGGTGGCCGAATTCCAAGAGCCACTTTTCTCTTATCATTGTTCGTGTGTGGTTGATTTGCATACCCATGCCGCCTTAGGTAAGAAGCCTTTCAAATTCTTTCATTTATGGCTTGAGGATGATAGTTTCCTACATCTTTTCAAAAAGCACTAGAGTTACCATTTGAGGGATAACCTTATAACACCACCATTTTTACTCCCAAAAAATTTTGTTTAAAAATGATATAATTCGGACGTAAATACAATACATGGGGAGTGTTACCGCCACACCTACCGTAAGATAGATGTCTACCATCTATCTCCTGATAGGTGCAAGGAAAAAAACCTATTTAACAAAACCTAACATAGAAACTAAATCAAAATCCTTGCTGATAAAGTCAGTAGAAAATACTTTATAACAATAGTTGATAAAACAACAAAAAACCTATTTAACAAACCTAGATTCCAAAATCTTAACCAAACAATAATAAAAATATAAATGGTCGTTTATAACACAAAATTAAATTTTCAATACAACAACTAAAATTTCAAAATATTTAAAAATAATTATAAGAGTCCTTGAGGGACAAAACTCCTATAGCCCTAACTCTCAACCCAAACCAATAATCACATTCGAACTCAAGTCAAAGTACCTACACATAGACATCTAGACAAACATAGTATTAGTACAATGACGTACTGAGTAAACAACCCAACTTATAGCATTAACATACATGCATGGATTCATATACTTTCCATAACTGCTAAAACATGAAATATATGTTCTCATATAAGATCATGGAAAATATATATAAGAGCAACATATGCTGACAACAAGAGTAGTAGGAGAAAATTATCTAATATCCATGCATATTCCATAGAAAAATTTACAATCTTAATTAAGCACGAATCCACAAAAGAACATAATGTTGCATTAGAATTATGCCATCACCAGAAGATTGCATACCACCACTCACTCTATTTAATTCCATTTACATCATTCATTGATTTCCATACAATCATTCCACTTTAATTCATATAACCACTTATTGATCAATTCTATCAAATGATATTACATCACACATTCTGAATCATAATATTACCCATTTCTTTATATATGCTATCATAATTCACTTGTTCTACTTATTCCACTCATTTCATTTATTCATTTCCAACATATAGTATTTCTCACATCCAGACCACAATATTATCCATATCTATATCCAAAATATAATATTATTCACTTCTAGGACATGATGGCCAAGGAATCCACAACAACACATCACCTATACCTCTACGGATATGGAAAACACTATGACTTATGGCTTTGAAGTTATGGCCTACACAACCACTTAGGACACCCTAACCTTTTAAGTATCAATACCCCTTATAGAGCTCGTAGGTCACCTATAGAGTAGAGAAAGGGGCCTCACTATCTCACTATTGGCGTAACATGAATGAAATCACATGGAAGGCATCCACCGCATGACCCTACCTCGAAGGCCATCCCTAGGCTACTCAAGGTGGACTATATACAACCACCAGCTATAACTACTAATGTTACCTATAGCACAATTCCTATAGGTGGACTGAAACCACCAACTATAACCAGAAATGTGACCCATAGCACAATTCCCATAATTCATTCATTTCACTTATCACTTGAGTTATTCATACTTTAGGTCCATGATCACACATTCCAACATATATAACACAATCATCAATGTTATTAACAACCATCACATATGATCAACAATTGAGTTATTCAACCACTTACATTTGCATTAGAGACCATGGTATCAAAATAATAGATCATGGTACATTTATACAACTTACATATCATAACAACTTTATAAAATACAATTACGAATAATCGCGATTCATATGTTAAGAGCTACATGATACCATAACACAAGATATCCATATGGCTTAATCACACAAACTGCACGGCTTATTAACAAACTCTATTATGTTTTTAGCATAACCAAAATATAGGATAAAACACATTAACAAATAAGATTCTATCAACTAGGAGTTTAGGATGTTTACCTAACTTCCAAGCTATGCTAGCACGAGAAGGAGGAAAATACACTATCTTCAGGATCAACTAACAAGCCTTCTTAGATCACCTTTAAAAATCATAGGGCTAAATTAGTGAAAACTAAACCAAACATAGAATAATAGAAAACAAGTAAACTTTATCAAAAACCACTTATACAAGTAAGGTTTACCACTCAAAAAATCAAACCAAACAAGTTTAGAAAATTGATCCAAACAATAAGTTAAAAACTCAATTTAATTAGTTTCAAATCAAAACTAATTAATTAATATATGAAAGAATCAAACAAAACAAAATTCCATAAATCTATTCTAAAAATTTAGGGTTTTAAAGCCCAAAATACAAATATGGACAATTCAAATCAATTAATCCAAGTTGATGGTTTTATAATGCAATTAAGGCAATTCGAACAATTCTATAAAATCAATTTCAGAAGAAACAACCATACAAACGATCAATTTCATATATTTTATTTCAAAATTAATATTTTAGACCTAAAAATATAATTTGGTCAAAGTTTATTAATTCATTTAAATTAAATGTTTATAAATGCAATTAGGCCTATTTTATAACATATTGTATACTCAAATGATTAAAAAAATAAAGAAAATACCTAATTTATCATAATTAGGATTTTTTAGCCCGAACTACAAATCCGGTTAAATCTTATTCAAATATTTAAATTGACATTTTAAAATTGAAATTAGATATATTCTAAAAACATATTATATAATCAATTTAATAAAATAACTCAAGAGTTTTGACCTAAATATCAAATTTCGATTGATTTCACTCAATTTTCCCAAACTAACAATTCTAACATGAAATTGAATACATTTAAAAGTATATTGCATAATCAATTTATCCAAAATAGCTTAATTGGATGAATTCGATAAATCCAGACATAACCGAGTCAAAAATCCAATTTTGACAATAAAATTGTATACATTGCAATTAACCACTCCAAATCATACATACAACATATATATACATAATTTAATAACCTATTTAGCTTATCATGAACTAATTCACAGAAATTTAATCAAAATAAGAGTTAGGGTTTGGGATAATTATACCAAACGAATTGTTGCAAAATTGGAGGGGATAAGGGTTGCTGGAGCTTCACCGGTGGTTAAGGACCACTCACTGACAGTCAGGCAATGCTGAAGGTAGCGGGAGAGTGGCGCCGTTGCTGTTAGTGCTATGTGCTTCCGTCGATGACAATGAAAACCAAAGGGTGTGGAGGTTGTGGTGGTGTGGCTTAGCTCGACAATGGTGTGGTTGAGTGGCAGTTGTGGTGTGGTGGTGATGTCGGGCGACGAAGGAGAAAGGGGAGTAGGGATTCAGGATTCCAACGTAGGGGAAGAGGAAAGAAAGAGAGAATAGAAGTAGAAAGAACAAGGTGATAGGGGTGCAAATGTTTTTTTTTTAACTATCTAAAAATAATTTAACACATTTTGAAATGTTTTTCATAAACCAAAATGGGAAAAATGAAAGAAAATAAACTTCAAAAATAAAATCATTAATAAATTATAGAAACCCTTTTAATTCAAATGTTCTGAAGATCTTATCAACCTTGGAAAATTAATAAACTTAAAGACAGAAATATCTTCTATGGAGAAAAAATTCATAAAATGATTTTACCATTTTAAAGGGATTTTTTAATTTAATTTAAAAATTATTTAGTTTCATTAATGAAATATATCCCTAAAATAAAGTCGTAATCACACGACAATGCTATACTTAAAAATGAATTTAAAATATTATAATCAGATATACGATAGAAAAGAAAAAATATTTTAAATGGAAATCAAATTACATGAATTTAATAAAATCATAGTTGTGAATGAATTTATCTAGAATATTCCACAACGACAAATGATTTAAATAAATTTCAACATAAATTCAAAACCATCAATAAAACCATAAAGTGAATTAAACCTTAACAAAAATTTGTGAGAAACGCAACTTAAATTAAATAATCCAATTAAAATAAAACTAAATGTCAAAACTCATTCTTAAACACTGATATTTATAAAAAAAATTAGGTTTTTAAGAAATAGTGCGTTTCAAACCTTATGCTTCATATGTCTAAATAATTGTATGCTCTCAAACTGACTTGAAGAAGTTTAATTGAGATAAACATGGGTTTGTTTCTCATAAGTTTGTTGTAGTATGTGAGCAATTTGTTGGCTTATAAAGGGGTGCTTTTGGGACTAAATTGAATGTTGATATAAAATTTCAGGAGAAACTGTTACAACAACAATTCAATGGGTTATTGTAGCGTGAAGAAATGTTCTAGAAATATAAATTATGCATCCATTAGTTGCACTGTGGGGATAGCAGTCATAAATTAGTTGCATTGTGGGGATAGTAGTCATAAATTCTTAGGGTAAAGGAACGAAAACATCAGAAGGTGATGTACTCCATATTGGATGAAAATGGAATAGAATCAAAGGGGTTACAGGTGATATAGGCAACGATTGTTTTTTTTATTATCAGTAGTTGCCTACCAAGACGACTATGAACATAGGACAACTGAACAATGATGCAATACATATTGGTGGGCGACTTACATTGGATCAGCAGCTGGTTTTGTATGCTCCAGTTACAATAATAGAGGTAAAACAAATTGCATTCAGAATTGAGGATACTAAAGCCTCAAGAGTAGATGGTCACACTACAGGATTCTTAAAAAAATGTTGGAGCATTATTAAGGATGAAGTGCTCCTTAGTGTGAGGGAATTCTTTGAGATAGGCTTATGCTAGGCAGAGTGAATATTACGTCCCTAACACTCATCCCCAAGTGTTTGAATGCTCAGATGGTAATGGAGTATTGCTCCTTTACATGTTGTAATATTCTCTACAAGGTTGTCTCTAAAGTTGTGACTCATATAATGCAACATTCGATGCATACCATTATAGATATATGGCATTCAACATTTATTGATGGAAGGAGAATCGGAGAGAAAATCCTTCTTGCTCATGAATTAGCTAGAAAGTATTCTACCTAGGGTGTATCTCTGAGATGTATGATTAAAGTGGATATTTGGAAGGCCTATGATAAGGTTAGTTAGAGATTCCTTGAGGATCTATTGTTGAGTTATGATTTTCTTATTTATTTTATCAAACTTATTATGGCTTGCATGCCCACAATGTCCTATTCTATTGTGTGCAATGGTTCTTTAACTCTGCCTTTTAAGGGTCGAAGGGTTCTCTGTTAGGGAGTTCCACTGTCCTTATATCTATTTGTTTTGGTGATGGAATACATTAGAAAATGTTTGAGGCTCTTATAGGACAATCCTATTTTAAAGGCCATTTGAGGTGCAAACCATTGAAGATTGTTAATTTATGCTTTGTTATGATCTCCTCCTTCTTCTTCTTCTTCTTTTCTGGGGATTTGAAGAGTGTTCAACATGTCATAGGCATTCTCCATCATTTTTGTGAGATTTCCGGTCTAGGTGTAAATCCTAACAAATGTACCGTTTACTTAGGTGAAGTTGAGGAGAAGGCTCATTTAGACATTAAAAATTTCCTAGGATACATTGAGGGTACATTTCATAATACTTATTTGGGATGCCCTTGACTTCAGCTAGGATCTCTACTACTCAAATTCAACCTTAGCTAGAGAAGGTCACTTCACATTTGCGCCACTAGAGTACTTTGTATCTTTCATTTGCGAGACGTATCTAGCTCATCAAGTGAATTATGTTCATCATTCATACCTTCTTTACCCAACTTATTTAACTACCTAAGAAAGTTATGCACAAGTTCATTAGTCTTTATAGAGATTCCCTATGGTTGGGGAAGTTATCGGAAAGGCACCAAGCATTAGTGGCATGGGATCATTCTTTCACCCCAAAGGATGAAGGAGGTTTAGGATTTCTTTTAGTGGAGGTGTGGAACTCTTGTGCATTGGGAAACTTGATATGAATCTCCAAAATTTATATTTAATTAATTCTGCTAATTGTTATAAATCATTTTGTGCTTATAATTGTTTTCTTTTTGTGTGCTTGATTAGGGAAATTAATGCAACACGTGGAGAATGGACTTAAATTTGATGTCGCTGCTGAGGCTCTTGTTGCAGAAATTTATTTTAAGTTAGGAAATCCCATGTGATGCATTCGTTGGTAAAATTGGCTAATGGGGATTAAGTTGGTTGTATGACCCGCCACCCGACCCATAATTAAATGGGTTAGCTGGACTGTGGGTTAATCATCCCTTAGTAACCATAATTAGCTGAATTATTTTTAGCTGATGGGAATTAATTATATTATTCTTTCTTTGTATTTTTGGGGCATGTAAGCTTGTAATTCTTGGGCTGTTTTGCTTGATCCAGCCGTCGACCCCTTTGTTTTATTTCAGCTGATTGTTGGGCTAAGTGTGTATGGCCTGCGATGTGTATTTGTACGATCCTTGCTGTATTTGTACGCCATATAAATATGGCCTCATACGGTGCTCACTGCCACTTTTTGGTCGGATGAAAAGTTAATCTAGAATTTTCTTCCGCTCGTTCTCTCTCTCTCTCGAGTCTCTCTCTCGCTCTCTCTTGCGATCTTCTCGCTCGCATTCTTCTGCTTCTTCTCTTCGATCTGTTCTTGACCGTTCTTACTTCTCAAATTCAGTAGCCGTTTTAATACTGCGCTCTGAGTTCTTGGATCTTCCTTTGGAAAATTCCTTAGGTTGATCTCGGCGAATCGAACCCCGCGCTCGATTATACTTCGATCCGATTTTTTTTTAGAAACCCTAACGGGTTTCCATCAAAACTCCTTTGGAATATATGTACGCATTGATTTATGGACGTGTAGACCCTCCTCCTACACTTTGTGGGTGTATCAAAGGGTGTGAGTTGTTAGAAATTAGTTACAAGCGCATATTATTGCATCGAGGGTAGCGGGTCATCATAAATACAATATTAGAGCTGCATATGAGGAGTTGAGAGTAAAATAGTGTAAGAAAGCTAGGGCATAATTGGTTTGCCAACCACTTGTTCTTCCACGACATCAAATTCCTTTGTGGTTGGTTGAATAAGGTAGGCTACCTATGCTTGAAAGATTGGTGGCATCATGGGGTATGAGTATTGATGAAGGTTGAATTTTCTATGACGCTCCGGTAGAGACAGCTGAGCATATATTTATGTTGTGTCTATTTGCCCTTAGCTTATGGAAGTGTATCTAAGCAACAGTAGGAAAAGAGATAGCCTTTTGGGATAGATAGAAGAGATATATGCATTGATTTCACGAGCTAGGCAACCAAAGTCCAATAAATAGGTGCTCTATGTTCTCTTTGCTGCTTTTGTTGCTACTATCTGCCATGAACGTAATTTGAAAATTATTGTCCGTTATTATCGAAATAGTTGCTAGACATATGTCAAACCCGTGTTTTAAAGGCAAATATAACAGGTGGAATTATGTATTAGATGGTATTTTCTGATAGTTATTTGTTGTAATGCTCTTTTCATAAGTAATGAAAATATATCTTACTTAATAGGGAAAAAAGTAAGAATTAAACTTTTCATTTAAATTTTGTGTTTTTAGTATATGAAATTTAACATTTTGATATTTCACTTTTTAGTTCTTCAAATTTTAGACTAATAATTTTATATTCATATTTTTATTTTAATAAATTTTAAATTTCATTATTTCATAATTTTATAGTTTTTATTAATATTTTCACCTTTTTAATGTTTACACTTTTTATATATTTAATTCTATATTTTAAAATTTTATTTATTTAGTTTTCTAAAACTAAAAATATAATGTAAAGAGAATATATTTTTTTATTTGAATGTTAAAAAAGTTCTAAAATAATAATAATATATTGAATTGATTTGTGGTTAATTATTATATTAAGTAGGTTTTAATAGATGAAATTACACATTTAGGTAAATAACATACCATATTTATATGAAAATAATATTAACTTAATTAATAAACTTCATGATTGGAACAAAAATCAAAATTTTGTTCTTTTGTTGTAAATTTAGAAAGGTTTATTTCTTAATTCGAACAATTCTTCCAGAATTGATATTTATCTCTCTATTTTAATAGTTGACCCATAATTTGACTATAAGTATTTGAGAATGGGCATATAAAATGACCACAATATTTTTACATCAGTAATTTAAAATTCGTTTCGAAAATCAACTTAGTTGGATGCTCAATATCCTATATGGTAGGTTTAAACCATGATTAAACTGCTTTTATACAAGTTATATTACAAAAAAAAAAAGACTCAGGCATTATTTATGTTTTCTTTATCATAGGTAAATAAACATAATCGGGCCAAAAAGATAAAAGCCCATCCTCAAACCCTAAGTCCCTTCATACCGTATCAAATTCTCAATTTACCTTCTTTTTGTTCATTTTTTGGATAAAAGGTAACAGTATTATAATTATAGGAGGAATTTACGTAATGAGCCCAGATATCCCGGGATATACATAAAAAATCACAGGCTATACGAACACCACAACCCCCCCTGCCCACCAAGACAAGACATGAAGACGTGTGAGCAACACACCAGGCCATTGGACCCAACTAAAAACAAACAAACAAACATAGGTCAAGTATTGAAGTTTATTGGGCCAATAAGATTTTATTGTACATGACTTCGGAATTACCGAATTTGAATGGCCAAGAATAGCTTCAACGTCAAGAATTTGGCCTTCAAAACTAGTTTCATTCCTGGACATCCAAACGTGATAAACAGTTGCATCAATGCCAAGCATCGGAGCACTAGTGTGGATTTTGTTTCTGCCTTTACTTTTTCCTGACCGACAGACCTGATTGACAGATTGAGCTTCCCAGTGTTGTCAACCCCTCCGTTTACTCTCAGCCAGGTCTTCATCTGACTCCAGACTTTGGTTTTGGAATCTTGCATTGAAAGAGAGGATGGTTATGGTCTTCATTTGCCTCTCCACAGACAAGGCAAGTTGGCTCTAAGTCCAGTCAAGGAAGTCTGTCTCTGGTATTGAGTCGACCTTTGACTGCAAGCCAGAAAACAAAAGCCGCCCTCTTAATGTGAGGAGCCATGACCAGGGATGTCGTGTCTTACTTCTTTTTCTATAAGCCGTCCGTATCTTCTTTCATTTTCTCCCTCTCCATTGCACAGATTGTACTCCCACTCCCGTATTCATGCACGACCCTCTCCTACTATACTCCTTCTCATTGCCACAGCCATGACCGGTGAATAAAAAATTAAAATAATTTCTATACGTTTTCATAGCAATTCGAACTCACAACTAAATGTCATATAATGTCATGCCCAAATCACTCAACTAAGAATCAATTCTTACTCTTTTAATTATATATATATATATATATGATATTAATTTTTAATACCCTTAAATTATATTGTAATTATTTTATTTTAATCATATTCAATGTACTTATTTATTTGACTCTAGTTATGTTAGTAGCAAGTACAGGAATCTAACTAGCTAATCTTTTTTATTTTTTATTTTATTTATAATATATTTTGAAATTGTATGATTAATTTACAAACTAATGTTTTTTGGGTGATATTTTTAAAATAATAATTACTCAAGACTATTAATTTTGAAATATATAACTCAAAACAAAAGTTTGGTTGAATAAGAGGGATAGTATATTATTTTTAATGATAATATATTTTAAATTATAAAAAAGTTAAAAATAAATTATTATTATTATTATTATTATTATTATTATATAGGAATACTATAGAATTAAATATCCGGTTCCGTCACTGGATTCAACTCCAGTTGAGAGGCAAAGTTGAAACCGAAGAACAAGCAAAGTTGAAATCAATGATCGGACGGTTTATTAGATTTGGAGCGGGAAGGAGACCAGAGATGAAATAAGGCAAACAAGGAAAAAAGAGACCGGAGATGAATGAGATCCATGTAGTAGGAGGAGGAGGAAAGAAGGGCAATATCTTTCTTCAAAACGACACAATGACAGACGAAGAAAATTGTGAAGAAGGAAGGAAAGATTCGGCACTTATTCCGATCAAGGAATAACGTTTTTCAATTTACAATAATAAAAAATTTTGGATATTGCCTCAATTAACAAATTTGTCTATTAAAATAATATTATTTTTGTATAAATATAGTATTTAACACATTATAAATGTATATATAAAATTATAACTATTAATACTTATTTAATTTAATAATTAACTATAAATTAATTTCTTTAAGGTACACATGGGGAGGGGAGAGTCCTAGTAACTAGGGAGAGAAAACCCGGTGTTTGGAATAGGTATTGATTCTAGAACTTGCAACATGAAACACCAGTGTTTGCCTGTCGATCCATAAAAAAAGATAAATTAATTTAATATAAAATTATTATATTATTCATTTAATAGTTTAACAAAATAATAATTTTATATATATTAAAATATGTTTCTATTTTTAAAATTTTAAACTAAATATAAAATATATTAAAACTAAGAATTAAGGATAAAAAAAATTGAACCTAAACATTAAATATAACTAAATTATGTTTGTAGTCGGATATTTTTATTAATATACTATTTTTTACATTTATAAATTGAATATTTTGATATTGAGACTTGAAAGTTTCAAAATTATAAACTTTGAATTCCATATTTTTGCATTTAAAATTTTATTTCTATAATTTTAGAATTAAAATTTACTAAAAACATGCTTAAGTAACATTCTTTTTAAATTTTAAATTTTTTAAATTATTTTTTAATATTTTTAGTTTGTAAGTTTTAAAATTTTCAACTATTTAATTATTTTAAATTTTAATTTCAAATTTTGTTTATTTATTTATTTAAAAATTTTGAATTTATTTATTTTTAATATATATTTTTTATTTTTTTGTTTTATAAATTTAAAATTTTTTAATGTTAAATTTTATAAATTTAAATTTGTTAATTTTTTTAGATTTCAATTTGTTAATTTCAAAAATCAAAATAAAGAGAATAAAAAATATTATTTTTATTAAAATATTAAATAAGTAATAAAATAATTATATATTAAATTAAGGGTGTTGTTATATACACACCCAAATTCTTGAGTTTACACATCTCAAAATCCCATTTTTTATTTTATCAATTTACCCATTTCATTTGTGCACAATTGTTTTCAACTCTCTCTATCTTCTTCTTCTCAATTAATCATACAACATTTTAATTATTTTAAACACTGAATACAATAAGTATGAAAGAAGATAATAAATTTAACTATTATTTTAGCCAAGATGAATTCGACGAAATAATGTTAAGTTTTTTTAAAAAAAAAAATTGGGCATGACGGGTAAGTTACTAGCCATGCCGCAGAGCTGACGGGTGATTTACTCGTCATAAAGCAAATCTAACGGGCAAGTCGTCCGTCATAAGTTGATACTAACGGGTAGTTCACCCGTCAGGTCCCATTTTTTATGAGCAATTTACCCAACAACGAGTAAGATCTGTTAGGGCATTTGTTTGTCAATTTTAAACTTTAGCGGACAAATTATCCAAAAACCATTCTTCCGTAATTTTTTTGTTATTTATTCTTATATCTATGCATTCCTTCTAATTTCATATTTTGAATATTAGTTATAGAATCAAGATCCAATTAATACTAACTCAAGTGGATTATTTGCTATGAAGGATATTTTTATCGATTGTAAGTCTTTAATTCTATGGGTTAAAGAAATCAGAAGGTCATATAATATGATTTTAAGTATCAAGAGATCAAAAAAAGACAGGGTTTGGATATGTTTTAAGAGAGGTGATAGTTAGTGTAACACCCCCAAATTTACCACTGAAAAATTTCGTTTAAGTCGAAAGGTTTAACAGAAGCGGAAGATTTAAAACCGTAAACTTGGGGGTATTACCGCCACACTTAGTACCGGACCGGTTCACTCATACCGTCCCGATACTAAGTGCTAAGGCTAAATCAAGCCATCGTTAATAAGAACCATCCAAAAACATAAGTTCATAGCCATCATAAATCATTCAAGAAATAAGAGTCGACCACAGACAGTGTATCATTTAAGATTACAACTTAGGAGTTCTACTCCAAAATACGAACATAATACAAATGCGGTAAACTCAAGGTAGACAGAAACTAGGATAGTAAGAGAGTCCGGCGAACTCGTTCTCGGCCCCAACCAGGACAGGCTCAATACTCGGCCCCATCCGATGCCTCGTAGGTATCGTAGGCATCGAAGACATGATCTCCCACCTGCACAAGGTCAGATGGGTCTTCTGCTCGTGGGAATGAGCAGCACCCATGAAACGGGTGATCAGTACGCTACGTACTAAGTAAGGTAACATACGAGCTAAGGCCAATATAACGTACAACATAACATGCAAGGTACAACATATAGGGGACATGAAATAACACGGAGGGTGCAAGTCAGCAATGGCCTACTCGAACCTTCTCTCATAACTTTATAATTAACCATTTCGCATTACAAACTTCATTAGCCCATGTGAGTACGGTAACCCCACTATTATAGCCGGTGGATCGGTCACTTATAGGGCAGAACGCTCCTAACCACTATTATATGTCGGTGGATCGGTCTCCAGGGCACAACGCTCCTGGCCACTATTATGCCGGTGGATCGGTCTGGTCCCGACTCTCATGGTGTTCCACTGTAAGTATATAGTATCTTCCCCATGATTTAATTACAACATACTGTTTGTTTTGTTGAGCTCGGGATCCCCCACTATTATAGCCGGTGGATCGGTCACGTATAGGGCAGAACGCACCTAACCACTATTATATGCCGGTGGATCGGTCTCCAGGGCACCCCGGCACCTGGCCACTATTATGCCGGTGGATCGGTCTGGGCCCGGCTCAACAATCTTACTCTTTAAGTAGTTAATGTCTTATTCATGTATTATTAAATAAGGTTCCACCCTTGACATGCATGTCTACTACTCTCTGCTTCTTCCCTTCGAGGAGGCCCGTCCCATATCTTGAGACTGTTCTCCCCTTCTCATGCCCGATGTCCATCCCCTCTTACTCTTATACATAAGGAAACGTAGTAAGGGCACACTCTCCCGAGAATGTGGACTAATCCTAACACAACGATATCGGTCCCGCATGTCTTCACCCCTCTAGGGCTCCTCCTTGGAAAACCCTAATGTGGGCCTATGTGGCCCAACTCTTTCTTACTCATCCTAACTTTACTTTGTTCCTTGTCTTGCATCCCGTCTCTACTAAGAAATTCCCAAATATATATCCCTTTATTCCCCAACTCCGCATGTGACCGCCAAACCCTAGTTGGCCACACCAAACCCTAGCACTTTACTTCCTCCTCAAGTAACCTCCCTCTTTCACCCCAAAATCTCTTCTCTCGTTTAGAAACCCCCGCTCATCTTTTATATAAGTGAGTCCTCACTCTCAACTCTATACTCCATCCCTCCTTGATCACATTTACCCTTGTACCCTTAAATTCGCTCATTCCTCCCAAAAACCCTAATTTGGTCCTTTAGACACCCTTACATCGACCCACGTGAAATTTTGCACCCCAAATCTCCAATGGACCCGTAACTTTAACATTATCTTATTTGCTTCTTAAATTAACTTTCCTTACGTAAGATTCATTCCCATGCATAATTTAAATACTCCATGCAGACTCCCCAACACACACTTACTCGCAAAACCCTAATCAGGTCTCTTATGTACCAACTCACGTACTATTTTTACACCGAGTATCCAATCACTCTCAGACTCTCCAAAACTCTTACTTACAACCCAAATCAACTCTTCCCACGTAAGGATCACGCCCATACAAGGTCTAGTTCCCTCATGCAACTTCCCAACAACCACTTTCCCGTTGTTATTCTATTATCATTTCTTGCTACTCAAAACCCTAGTATGCATGTCCTAGAGGGTCATAACAAGTCACATCGTCAACATCCACATCAAACATGGAACATGTCATACACGTATAATATAAGGCACACACGACATACCTCATGATCCATGCTGCGCTACACAAAATAGGTTACTCATAACACATGCATAATACACATCAACATGGCATACTCATCATTCATCAGCATGGCATACTCATCATTCATCAACACATAATATTACACATAGCATAAGGCCATAGCTTCGTCCTTACCTAGTTAGGCACCGGGCTTGGAGCACGCTCCTCTAGCTCCTTAGGGTTCGGATCGGGGTCACCTATGAAAAGGGGAAAAACTAAGTATTAGTTCCCTTCAAAGTACCGTCATCCCTTAGTCTAGTTTAGGATTAGGGTTTATATCGCTAAAGTGGGTATTATACAAAAATCAAGGTTTTTATCTTAAAGTTAGTGTATTAGCCATTACTAGTCAAAATGTTTTTTTTTATACTAATTGTTACCCTCATATTTGTTAAACTCATTAGTCCTAATCTTGTAGTAATAGGGTTGATGCTAACTAAAGGAAAATAGTGATAGTAGTAATAATAGTAAGAGCTAATAATAGTACCCTAGTGATGAGGTTTAGGGTTAAAGTATTTGGGGCAACATTAAGTGGTATGGTAATAAGGCTCAAGTATCTTTCTTAGTTAACAACCACATGATATTTACTAACTTTGAGTTAAGTCACATGGATAAGACAAAAGTAGTTTTATTGTTAACCTAAAGGATAAGGTGTTAAGTAGAGTAATAGTAATAACAATAATAGTAGTAATACTAATGATGATGGTAATATTAGTAATAATGACAATAACAACAACCCAGTATGGTTAAGTATTAATAATGACTTTAGTAAGGTAATAGAGATAATAATAATAATAATAATAATAATAATAATAATAATAATAATAATAATAATAATAATAATAATAATAATAATAATAGGGTTGTTAATGATAATAAACCTAAAGTTGAGTTTAATAGAAGTTAGGGTTCCAAGGTATGTTAGTATGGTAAAAATGGTAACTTTAATATCAGAAGTCACAATATTAGAAATGATAATAATAATAATAAGAGTAATAATAATAATAATAATAACAATAATAATAATAAAAGAATAATAATAATAATAATAAGCATAATGGTATCAATATTAGCTAACTTAGTAATACTTATATGGAAATAAAGTTTAAGGCTTGGGATGAGTGGAAGACCACCTGAGGACGGTGGTGGTCCGGCGGCGGCGCGAGGCGGCGATGGAGGAGGAGAAGAGAGAAAAGGTGGGAAAAGTGGTTAGATGGGAGGAGGAAAAAGGAAGCTAAGTGTGGCGGTAATACCCCCAAGTTTACAGTTTTTAATTCTTTCGCTTCCGCTAAACCTTGATTTAAACGAAATTTTTCAGTGGTAAATTTGGGGGTGTTACAAGTTTGTAACACCCCGAGTCGAGACGACCACACGGGGGCTACCTTGGAGCGCTTTCGGATTGATCGGCTGTCCCCACAGATCAACACGAGTCCTTTTAGCACGCTTTGTCCTCACTCACGTGCTTCCCGAGAAACTTTCAGAAAATTTCTGAAACTTCCCAGAAGGTCACCCATCCTAAAATTGCTCCATGGCCAGCACGCTTAACTATGGAGTTCTTAAGATGGAATCACCAAAAGGATGGTATACCATGTTGATATAAGTAGTCAAATCAATCCTTATAACACTCCGCTCAATATGGGGTATTACAGTTATAGAAGACAACCTTTAGTGAATCTTAAATATATTCGATCTATTAGGACCAAAAAGTGTGGTTGTGAATTCAGAATTTGTGGAAGGGAAGATGCTTGTGGTGGTTGGAGATTAGTGGTAGAATGTTAAATACATAATCATTTATCAGGTAAGTATTTAAAAGGAGCATTCATTTACTTGTCGATTATCTCCAGAAGAACGCAGGGTGGTGCATAAGTTAACCCAAATAAATGTCAAACCAAGAGAGATTATTGACAAGTTGAAATGTGGTGATGGAGATAATACTGCAACACTTAGGATACTCAATAACTCTATACATAAGGTCAAGGAACATAGCTTGATGGGACGTACAGTCATGCAACAATTATTGCACTTCATGGAAACTAATGACTACCTATAACACCCCAAAATTTACTACTGAAAATTTTCGTTTAATTAAAAGGTTTTAGCGAAAGTAAAAAGATAAAACCGTAAACTCGGAGGCATTACTGCCACATTTAGTACCAGATCAACTCACTCCTACTGTCCCGGTACTAAGTTCTAAGGCTAAATAAGAATAACATCAAATACAAGTCACTAATAAAACACAAGTCATATAGAATCAGAGTGCAGAAATCAAAAGGTACATCCCAAAAGTATAGTTTTAAAGTACCTAAAGTTAGAGGACACCATACAACAAGATAAAATAAAATATAATAATACAGGGAAAACAAAATGGAGGATGGACTCCGGCCACGTCACTCTCGACCCCCAAGCTAGGTCTAGGCTCAACTCTCAGTCCCGCTCGATGCCTCGTAAGCGTCGAAGGCATCGAAGATAGAATCACCAACCTGCACTAGATCAGAGGGGCCTTCTGCTCGTGGGAATGAGCAGCACTCATAAAACGGGTGGTCAGTACGCTACGTATTGAGTAAGGTAACCGTATAACTAAGGCCAACACATAAGCACGTAGAATCATACCAAAAAATACTCAACTTACACTTTCAAACCCACACATATATTACATAAGGTCATGAAAAAATTCTACCACGTATAAATGATCAAGGCCACACATAAAGTATATACTTATTCTAGATTAATTATTTAATTAATCTTTTTATTGGAAGTTGATGCACACCATACCTTTTATCAAATCCATATAAGTACAGGAAAACCCCACTATTTTAGCCGGTGGGCCGGTCACTTGCAGGACAAAGTCCACACCGCTATTATTCGTCGGTGGATCAGTCACTTGCGGGACAATAGTCCACACCACTATTCCTTACCGGTGGATCGGCTGGTTCCTGCTCACATGGTGTTTCACTGTAAGTAATTAGTATCTTTTAAGTGTATTTAGCAAACTCTGGTTTGTGTTTATTGAGCTCAAGTCACCCCACTATTATTGTCGGTGGGCCGGTCACTTGCGAGACAAAGTCCACACCACTATTATTTGCCGGTGGATCGGTCACTTATAGGGCAGAATGCACCTAACCACTATTACTAACCGGTGGGTCTGCTAGACCCAAATCAATAATCTTCCACTTTACATGATTAGTATTTTACCGTATCTTATTCCACAAATTCCGCCCTAGACATGCATGGCTAACTCCAACTATACTTATTTTCCTAAGAGGGCCCGTTCCATATCTTGAGACATCTGCGCCTCCTAACTCGCCCTGACATCCTTCCCTTAACCCGTTTACTTATACTAGGAACCCGACCCCTAAGTGTGTGGGTCAAATCCCACCACCTTATACCTCAAAGTCCACTCATAGTCCTCCCTGGGGTTTTCTCTAGAAAAACCCTAATTTGAGCCTATGTGGCCCATCCTCCTCTACCCCACACGATCCAGACTATTTTATCACCCCTACACATCACGACCCTTCGGTTCCACCCTCACTTCATGCCCCACTCATTCCCACTCATTTTTATTATTTTCTTTTTCTTCTTCCCCTACTCAGATTAGGGTTTCCCTTAAACTCTAGTCTAGTCTCCTACGCACCCTTATACTGTCCCACGTACTATTTTTTGCTCGAAGCCCCCAGACACCCAATCGATACTTCTATTACCTTCCTCACGCCCCGAGGCAACTTTCCATACTTAAAGTTTGCCCCCATAAGGACTCTAACCACCCCATGCAGACCCTAGTTCCTCCTATACCTCCATTAGTCAACTTACTTCCCCTTGGTTATCTTTCTTTTCTATTTTTCTTTTTCATGTCCCCAAACCACATCACCACATCAAATACCCTAGCATGCATGTCCTAAGGCCACATCATATCACAAATTGTAGCATATCCATATTAATACATAACATAAGAGATCACATGGACGTACCTCGGTTCCAAGCCGCGCTACATAAAACAGGTAAGATAACAGGATATAGAACACAACATATAATCATACGAGACATCCAAGGCAAGTAAGACACGTAAAACACAAGCGGCCTTAGCTACACCCTTACCTAAATCGTCGCCGGGCTTGGAGCACGCTCCTATGCTTCCTGAGGGTTTTGACTCGATTTACCTATAAGAGGAAAATACTTAATCTCCCTCTACCGGAATTACCATAATTTCCTATCTTACCCCTATCATAGCCTAATACTAAGGCTAATATTAATAGTAGTAGTTTATAATTAAAAGGTAGGGTTATTATTATTCTCAAGATAGTTAATCGAACCACCACTAATCAAAGTAAGTCTTAGTAATATTCATAATATTAAGGTAAGGGTTCCAATATTAGTAATAATAATAATATTATTAATACTAATAATAATAAGAATACTAATAACAATAATAGTAATAATGATAATAATGATGATAATAATAATCGAAATCATAGTATTAGTAGTAGTAGTTGTTGTTGTTGTTGTAGTAATAATAATAATAATAGTAATAATAATAACAACAACAATAATAATGATAATAATAATACTAATACTAATACTAATACTAATAATAATAATAATAATAATAATAATAATAATAGTGACAATACTAATCATAATAATAATAATAATAATAGTGACAATACTAATCATAATAAGAATACTAAAAATAATAATAACACTAAGAGTAAGAACAATAATAATAATAATAATAATAATAAAAATAATAATAATAATAGCAACCATAACCATGATGATAATAATAATAATGATAATGATAATAATAATAATAAGAATACTAAAAATAATAAGAATACTAAAAATAATAATAATAATAATAATAATAATAATAATAATAATAGAAATAATAACGATGATACTCATAGTTAGAGCAATAAACGTAGTAATAATAATACTAATAATAATAATAGTAGTAGCAGTAGTAATAGTAATGATAATAGTAGTAGTAGTAGTAGTAGTAGTAGTAGTAATAATAATAATAATAATAGTAGTAGTAGTAGTAGTAGTAATAATAATAAATATAACAATAGCGATACTAGTAGTAGTAGTAATAATAATAATAATAATAATAGTAATAATAATAATGATAATGATAACAACAACAACAACAATAATAATAATAATAATAATAATAACCATGATGATAATAATAATAATCATAATGATAATAATGATGATGATAATGGTAGTAGTAATAATAGTAATGTAATAATAATAATAAGGGTAATAATAGTGACAATAATAATGATAATAATAATAATAGTAATAGTAATAAATATAATAGTAGTAATAATAATAATAACACAACAAGTTTTTAGTCTTAATTAATACCATTAATTAGACATTCTCCGGAATAACGTTAGGACATAATAGTAATAATAGTAGTAGTAGTAGTAATAATATTAATAGTAATAATAATAATAATAATAATAATAATAATAATAATGATAATAATAATAATAATCATAATAACACTAATAATAATAGTTAATAATATTAAAAATCATTAACACATTTAATATACAGGGTTTAGGGGCTAAGGAGTTGGGAGATAACCTAGGCTGGGTGGTGGAGCCGGCGGCGGCGGCGATGGAGGAAGGAAGAAGTGGAGAGATGGATGTGGAGGCTAGGGGAGAGGGAAGTAGGGGAAGATGGAGATGTGGGGTGGTAGGGCAGGATTCCGTGGTTGTTTTGGAAGGTAGAGGCGGCGCTGCAGGTGGAGGAACCAAAGGCAACCGGCGGCACGAAGGGCAGCACGGGGTCGAAGGGGGCTGTTCGGGAAGGTAATTTCACATGGCCGGGGTGGCTCGTGCAACGCAGGGCAAGGAAGGCTGGTGGCTTGGTTGTATAGAGGGCGGTGCAGGGAGCGTTTTGGTGGCCAGAGTAGGCGGCGAAGACGGCCGATGGCGGAGGAATAGCTGGCTAAACAGGTGGTGGCGCGCATTTTGGTTTTCTGGGCTGCCAAAATCAAAACCCGATTATGGCAACCTTCAGGGCTATTTATAGGCTGATTGGAAGGGGAAAACGAAAAACAGGAGTGGGAGAGTAGAGGGGAAGGGTTATGGCTCTCTGTCCGACGAGAATGGTCGGCCCAGGTTTGCTTGTGCAGACCATGATTTGTTGGGGAGAGAGGGATGGCGTGCAGGAGAGGGGAGGGATGGTCCTGTCGAAATGGCGGGGAATTCAACGGGGAGGAGAGGGGAGGAATGGCCGGTGTGGTTGTTGCAGGCTTTTCCGGCGTTGATTTCGGGCTGCAGCGTCCGGAGGTAGAAGACAAAGTGGGAGGGGGTTGGACCGGCGGTCCAAGGGGAAAAGAAGAAAGAAGGAAAAAGAAGAGGTCGAACCGGCCGGGAGAGGGGAAGGAGTGTCATGGGGAGCTTGGCCGTGCAGGGGGAGGGAGAAGTTGGGCCAACGGGCCGGCCCAGGTTGGGGGAAAAGAGAAAAATGGAAGAGAAGGAAAGGAAGAAAAGGAAAAAGAGGGGGAAGAAGGAAAAAAGGAAAAAGGAAAAAGACAGGAAATGGTGGATTAGCTTAATCAAATGTATTTTGGGTAATTTGGGACATTTAATAAAATATAAATATTAAAAATAATAATTAAATTCTCTTTTTAGTTTAATTTAGGAATTTTTGAAAGAATTTTCTTAAATTCCATTTTAATTAGCAAAACACTCTAATTTTCTCCAATTAAATTATTTATAAAGTTTATATTAATTATAAACTATTTTATCCTTCTTACTTTAAATAAAATAATTTATTTAATTAATTTCCATAATAAAATCCTTAATTAGCTTAAAACACCAAAATTCCTCCTATTTAAAACACTTATAAATTTCTTCTTAATTTGCCCTAATTAATTTTCTTTTATTTTACTAAAATTAAATTATTTAATTAATTTTCAAAATAAAAATATTATTTAATAATAAATAATAAAATTAGAATTTTCGGGGCATTTCACTACCGTTCATGGCTCCTTCCGTTGCCTGGCTCTAATGTGGTTAGTGATATTGTATTTGAGCATCCAAATTCTTTTACTTTGTTGCTTGTGTTTTCATATGTAATTTATTTGGATTGCACATAAAAAACCAATAAGTAGAAGATTTCTTTCTTGGAGGTCGTTGGTTATGTGTCTAGTAGTAAGGATTTTACCATTACATTGGTATTTATGACGAAGGAAAAAGAAGATAACTATGAATGAGTACTTGATAAGGTGAAGAGATTGACGGTCCCCTTGAAACAAATGTGGTGATCATTGATAGGTATTGGGACTGACATAGACAATGCCAAAAGTCTTTCCTAATGCAACAACTTTCTTGTGTATATGACACATTAGTAAGAATTTTCTCTTTCATGCTATAAAAAAGCTAGGGAAGTATAGAAATGGGAGAATATTTCTTAGAAGGTTGGAGGAAGATTGTACAAGAGACTAAAATTGAGACATATGAGAAAAAACATCTACTTACGGGTGACAAATGGGGTAGATTTCCACACCTTTTACAATATGTATACGAGACTTAGTTGAATCCAGATAAGGAAAGGTTTGTTTTAATGTGGGTTGACAAAATTCTTCACTTTGGCACTCATACAATCGACAGGTATAATTTTTTTATTATAAATATTCAATGTTGTTTAACTTATTACTATAATCAACAATTAATTATATTTTGAAATTCTAATCATAGGGTGGAAAAGTGAACATGTTAAGTTGAAGACATATGTATCATCATCACATTTGAGTTTTGACATATTATGCCTAAAGATCGACACGCTGATAAGACTCTAAATTAATGGGAAAAAATATATGGAGCAATCATAGGCTGTCATTCCACATTACTCTACCGATGGCATATTGTTGAAGGAGCTCACGTCTTTTATATATCGTAGAGCATTGGAATTGATCCAAGAGGAGAATAAAAAGTTCAATACAGTTGGTCCTGTATCTTTGGGATGTTGGTATTACTTGAGGTTGACACACGGTATATCGTATGCACACAAAACATTCCATTATAAACAAGATCATCAACTCATTCCCGTATCTGTAGTGCATCAATTCTGGAGGACTTTCACTTTTTTCAGAACACAAGAAGAAATGTTAATTTTTTATGATTCAACCATTGATCTATATGTACATAAATGTTCTTCTAACATTATATCTAAGGTTCAAAAGATGCTTGACCATTCGCGATCGCATCTAAGATACTATTATAATCTTATCGATGAGATTCTTGAACCTGCACAAACAATTATAGTAGAACCGAATGTTTAACAAAGAAAAGGGTGCCCTAGTAATAGCACATAGAGGGAATCATTAGATTGGGAGCACAAAGAGCATGTTTATTCAAAATCACCTATAGGACAAGGTTGATCGGGTCGAGGATGTGGTTGCGCATCTCTTGGCAAAGGTCGCTCTTCCCTTGGTCAATTAGATCAAGGAAGTAGTAGTGGGCAGCATAGTACTAGGAGGACTTGTCGACTCATTATTGATTTCCCATGGTGCTATGAAATTGAGGCAACTATGCTCTCGTGGGTGGAATCGTGGTGTGATGTTTTGAGCAATGTAAACTGTGGGTTTAGAGTAGTTGCACTATAGCTCCTAGGTAGGGAATCATAATGTTTAAATGTTAGAGCCACAATGTACAGGGAATTGGTAACTCATCAAGCATTATATGAGCATGCCTTTTTAGATCCAATTGCTGAAAACATGCAACGCTTGATACATTAGAGGGGATCAACTCTGCTGAAGAAATGATGACATTAGCCTAACTTTGGATTCCTCTTTACAACAGCGTATAATGTCATATTCGTATCATTGAGTGTTCATGAATCAATTACATGTTTACCACACAAAGCTCCACCTAAAGACTCACAACCTAATCATATTATTACTATATTAAGTGTCAACAATTTGTCGCACTATGTATCGGTATGTATTTTACTCACACAAGTTTTGTATACACATTCATTATACTATATATGTCTAAATCTCATGTTATGATTATTTATATGGAATGTAGGTAACCTTGATGGAAAACACAATATTACCACTTGTATCTAATCAATGGTATATACATGCTGCTTCAAGCGTATCTGGATGGGATGAGCTAGATTGTGACATTCAGCTATATCATAATGCAATGGGTATGGGTGACAAATAAGGAGGAGACTTACGTTGATGATTTGTGCGGAATGTAACAAGTTTAGTGAAGATCTTTATGTACTTTGGTTTATAGCATTATCTTAAGTATTTTATTGCAAAACTTTATGCATTGGTGTATGGTGCATAATATAACGAGAACTACTCCGATTATAAAGTCATAGCAGTCATAATACAAATTCATATCAATTTACAAGAAAAAATCTACTAACTGTCATCAATAGGGGTTGGTTGCACTTCTCCTCCTCACTAGAGGAGAGTCTAAGCCTGTCCATGACAAGGTATACCTCCTTCAGCCTATCAAAACCTTATTCCTTATCAATTCTACCCATCTTCTCTTCTTTAAACCTGTAGTAGAACCCATCCATCAATTCATTATTTATCCCCACTTTTCAACTGATTTATGGAGCATCACTTAGCCCTTCGTCCACTGGTATAGGACATACTACTAAATGGGTCTGACGGTGATATCAATGAAGGTATTCAACTAACACATCATGCTTATATATAAAGCAATGAAAATGGGAATTGAAGTCCGGTTGGTGGTGTGATCGAGTGTTCCAAAATGATGCACAACTAGAGTAATCTTTCCTATCCTTCTTAGTCATTGAACTATGATAGAATCCATGTGTTGGAACAATAGGATGAATCAGGATGAGTTAGGAGTAACCAAATTGGCGGGTAACTTGAGCTGGTATGTAAGGCTCCACAATATCTATAAAGCATAAACCGCCCTGGTACATTAACTTATGATGTTTTATTATTAGATCTTGGTCGAATGGTAAAAATTCAACTTACAAACTCATGTAAAATAATATTAATATCGGTTATTACAAATAATTACAATTAAAAAATGTTCATATTAAGTATGCCACCCACCTATCGGGTCCTTAGAGAATCTATTTGCCTTCAGTATTGAATTACACCATCCATGATCTCAGGGGGAATGCGTCTGATGACACTAATCCCACCTCATCACCGCTGCATCGTAGGATGGATTATAAGTACGAGAATAACTCCATTAAAAACACAGGAAACACTTATAAATCTAGGCATGTGCACAACTATAACATATATATAGCACAATTAAACCAATTTTTTAACTAATAATTAGAAATAAATAATTATCTCTGATAGTGTTATGCAACCGCCTGTTTACTTGCACCTGACCCTAGATTCTATCCCAATTTTCCTATATAAATATGCTAAAGTCCCAGCTCTAAGAGCCCGATTGTAATACCCCATTTTTAGAAACCCTAATTATAAATCGATAATTATGTGTAATTATTTATAATAAATACTGTAGGGTGTTTATACTAAAAAAGTATTAATATTTGTATTATTGTGACATATTAGATATAAATTTAATTAGATTAAAATTTAATAGATTTTAGGTTATTAAATTTAACCTTGGTTCGTGATCTATACTCGTTTCGTCAAATAAGTCTAGTCCGGTAACCTTAAATTCTACCAAATAATTTTATCTGAATATTTTACCCTAGTTCCTTACCTAAATAATTTACCTCTACCCTATGCTAGATTTTCTTACCTCACCCTACTCCCTCTACTCCTGAACACCATCCTTCACGCCACCCATCAACCACACGCCTCCCTCGACCATGCTTGATTTCCTCCCCATGTTTTGCTCCACCTTCTCCCTCACACCATAGTCCATTTAATCCCTCCTCCCTCTCATTTTTGTGTCATATGTTATCCCCCCAAGCAACCAACACTTCTTTTCTTTCCCCGAGCTCTCTCAATTAAAAAGAAGCTACGTTGTTCGCCATTATTTTCCACCATTTTTACTCCACTAGCAACTTCCTTCACACACCAACTCCTTTTTGCACCCTCCACCACCCTAGTTGTAGAAAAATATTCCAAACATCCTCTCCAACCTACAGAAAACCCCCTAAAACCATCCCCTTGTTGCATGAAAAATCACCATTACACCTCCACCCTCTCCAACCATTTGTGTCGATCCCTTCCCCTGGGCTTCAGCCATTTTTTTCGATCCTCCCTACCTTGCTGCACATTTCTTCCCTATATCCCCTTCCTTAGCTTTAGCAATTTTGGTCACTCCTACCCCCTAGTTTTGGCTTAATCCACCATTACTCCTTCCCTCTTCTAGGTAACTTCCACTGATTCCTCATCCTTTGTTGCGTGAGTTTGTTTGGCTTTCTTGCTGCTTTTCTTCAAATGCTTAGTAATACTTGAGTTATTTTAGTTAATTTTGAGTTATTATTATGTTGTATTAAATTCTAATACATGTGTTATTGGGTGTTAAATTCTTAGGTAATTCTTGAAGACCTTTGAGAAGACTTTTTGTGTAGGATTGGATTTAGGTAAATTTAATCACTCATAGGACGGAAGACAATTATGTGCAAGCATGCTAGGAACTTTTAGGCCTAGAATCACGCAGGGTTTTATGCTTTTCAAGTATTTTATCATGCTTGATAAAATGATAATATATTAAAAGGATGATATGCATGACTAATGATAATTAAGTTATATGCATGGTAATATGTCAAATATTTTATGTCCACATGTTTAAGATTTTATTAGGGAATCCATTATTATCATGTTATGATTCAAATCCCATGGTATATGCCCCATGAATGTTCATGCATGTTAGTAGGGTTAGGATAGTTCACATGGACACGTATGCGCATGATTAGGATTAGCTTATAATAATTTATATTTCGCATGGACTAAGGTTAGAGATATGCTCCTAATAATATGCCTATTTAAATGATGTCTCATGATTTAAATGTACATGCGTATGCTGCATAAAAGATGTGGTACGTGGTAGTCGCATGATTAAGGTTTTGGTGGGCATAACCCACTAAATGCATGAAAAGTGAAAAATATTGCAAAAATTACCTACGTGATAAAATAATGTGAAATATTACCTTGTTGCCTACTCATGAAAAATCCCACATAATGATAAGGTTTGATACGAAACATGAGCAAATGTGGAAAGTAGGGTTTTTAAAGGGTATTTCGGTGATTTTGACCTAATGTATCATTTACAAATAAGTGAATATTAGGATGGCCTTAACCTTTTGATAGGTTGATCTTAGCTTTTACTTGCTTTGACATAGGCCTATGACCTTAGGGTTATCTAAATAATTGGAAATAAAATGGGAAAATGGTCAAGTATAGAAAATAAATATTTCTATGTTGTTTGTGACTTATGTAATCACTTCATAAGATATTAATACTTAAGGGGTGTCAACACTAAGGGTTTGAATACCTAGCAATGCAATGAGTTGGTCGATACCTTGGCATATGACCAAGCGTAGCAAAAATTTATATTTATTCATAATGTTACTTGTTAACTGCTGTATGGGGTGTTATCATGGCCGAGCTCCATGATGGAGAATTCAATTGCTCACTTGACTTTCTTACATGTGTGTAAATATGCGACCACAACTCTAAAGAGATAATCATTGAAATGAGTCTCAAAAGTGTATTAAATTTTCTTGGTATTAATTATATGTTTGATCTTGATATGGTTACTTTATTAATGCGATACATGACTTAAGTTTTAAAGGATTTCATAATCTAGTCCATTGCTCAAAAGTAAATGGTTATATAACATTGTGACAAAAAATTCATGAATAATTAAATGGAATGGACCTTCAAGTTTACTTAAGTAGCTTGCATCCGTGGTAAGTCATTTCATATGTGCATAGGCTGATGCACATGATTCCTAAATTTTTTGGTAAGTTTGATGAACCATGAACTTCCTACACTTAGTGTGAAACATGATGTTTCTATGAATCCCATGTCTATCATTGAGCATGATGCATCTACTACTATATGCATATATATGCATCACAATCTCCCATGATTAGGTAACTTGGCTTCCTTAGTATGCAAAACATTAATATGCCCATTTACTCAGTCACCTACTCAATCCCACGAGCAGAAAACTTTAAGCAAGTAGTTAGGGGTGGCCAGTAGAATACCAATTTATGTGTTGGGCTTGGGCAAGTGAGCGTGGATATTCTGATGGATTCCTTTTATTGGTCCTTGAGGTACGTAAACTTTTCTTATTTTGTTATACCCTTGTAAATGCATTTTTAAATGTACTTCCATTTTTCTTTTGGATATGATATTGTAACACCCCAACAATTTGAAACATTTTCTTTTGGGTGTTTAACATTTTATTCAAAACTAACCCTTAACCCTTATCCTAATTGTTTTATTATTAACCCTTGACTACCCAGATAAACTCTAAAATAATTATGCTAATTATTTTTATCATTTTCCTTTTTATTAAACCTATTCTAAACAACTTCATTTTCACCTGTTTATTTTTCCTAATAGGTACTCTAAACAAACCAAACTAAACCTACAAAAATATAATCCTAAACTACTAATTCTACCCCTAGCCTACGCTTCCTTTCCATCTCCCTCTATCACTCTCTGTCGTGGCATTTTTCCCTCCACAAAACATAACCCTTGCCTCCCTCCATTTCTCACTTACAACCTCACGTCACCTCTCTGTTCGAACCATTCTCCATGATCAAATACATAATACCCCTCCGTCTTCATTGTTTTCATTTGGTTTTCCCAGCAAAACCCCTGACTCCCTTCTTCTTCTTCTTCTTCTTCCTCCTCCTCATCTTCCTGTAATATCCCATGTTTAGAGATGTCAATTATAAATTAATAATTGTATGATTAGTAATAATTATTATTTTAGGAGGTTTAATATTAAAAGTATTATTGTTATTCGTATTATTATGACAGTTTAGATATAAATTTAATCAGGTTAAAAAGTTGATAGAAATCAACTATTTATTTTAATCCTAGTTTATACCCATAAATTTTATCCTAATTATGTTACTAATAACCGCAACTCGTAACCCGAAATAAATCACTAAAATTTATTTTCGGTTATTTTACCTTTTCCGTTTTATTTAAACCTATCTTAGATCAGATTATTGTTTCCCAAATTATTTTTCTATCTGAAACCCTAATCTACCCAAACTAAATAAAAAATAAAAAATAAAAAATATATTTTTCTACTCTCTCTCTCTCTCTCTTTCACACACACACACACACACACAACCCTCTACCATTTGCAGTCCCTTCCCCCTAAACACTCTCCCTATATCCCTCATTTTCTCACTTTACTGAAGCCAGCTTCTGCATTTTATACATATACACGCTACACACTACAGTATATACATAGACGTATGCCACACCTAAACAGCCCCCCTATTGCTGCAGCGCACAACCCTCAAATCCTGCAGCTCACTATCTCCCTCCCCCCCTACATTTTTCCCTCAACCACAACCGACCAAACAACCCCTCGCTTCAGCCCTCTACACCGTTTCCTTCCTCCTCTACACTCCCCTTTCTTTGCCTTATTTGGTTTCGTCATCCAGCCCCCTCCCCATCACAGCCACACCACATGCACACATACAACCCTTTCCTTCCTCTATTTCATTTGAATTTCCCAACCCCTTCCCCCTCTTTGTTTAGTTTGACCTTCCCAGCCCCCACCAATCAGCCCACACCACTACAACCCCTTCCTCCTCTTATTTCTCCTTCTCCTACTGCCCACCTACTTGTCCAACAGCACTTCCACCTTCGTCCTTCACCATCACCACTCCCCAGCCTCATCGTCCTACACAGCTAACCCACTCCAATAGAAGCACTATGCACACACCACCACCAGCCTCCCGACCTCTACCCGTGCACCTAATCTTCCAGCGCCCTCACAGCCACAACTTCCCTTCTTCTTGCCTCGGGCTCTTGTCCAGCACAAAACCCAACACTCAAATAGCCCTCTACATGCTTCCATCCTATAGCACAAACCAACCGACCATAGCCTCCAGCGCATCACCTCCTCCCCTCTACTTTTCTTCATCCAACACCACCCTGCCACTTCCATCACCATCCATCAAACCCGACCCACCATTCTCCTCCTCCCTGCATCTTACCATCTCCTACGCAACCCGTCGCCCAGCTCCCCAACCTTCGACCACCAACCACACCACCATCACAGCAGACCAGCACCACCTGACCAGTCCCTGCACCCTTCCCCCATCGCAGCACCCAACAGCCTCCACCCCGTCACCACCAGCTCTGCCGACCACCGCCCACTTCCACCCTCTCCTTCCCCCTGCCTCACCCAACCAATCCCTCGCCCTGCCAATCCCTGCCCCTTTCTTTCGTGCATGCAGCGTGAGTTGTGCTGTATTTTAAAAAAAATTCGGTACTTATATTAAATGTAAGGGTATTTTGATAATTTAATAAAAATAAATATTTTATATTATAATTATTATTTTATTTGATAAATATTAATTCGGTAATTTTGGTATTATTTTTAGGTGCAAAAGTTAATTAGCATAACCTAATAATTTTTAGTGGATACCGCTAATTTTTACATTTTTGCTGGAATTTAGGTAACTATTATACTCTACTAAAATGATAAATATTGCATGATAACACATTAGGATTTTTGGTGTATGAAATATGTTAAGCATGATTTATTTCGATATAATTATATGTTAATTATTATTATTATAAAAACTGATAAAACGAGTATGTTATCTGATGTAAAATATTTAGGGTACAAAAGTACAATTAAAATGATTCTAATGACAGAAAAATATTTTGTATAAAATAATAGGTTAAGCGTGCTTAGATTAAATTGTGGAATAATTATTATGGATGTGTGCCCTAGGGGCAATTTAGTTATTTTTCTGTATTATGATATTTATCATGAAAATCATGTCTAATATGTATTATCAGTTGTTGATTATGTGATCACGTGTTTTGTACATTTCAAAAGTATATGATAGGGTTATGTATGCAAAAATATGTGTGAGGGCAAAATGGTCTTTTGACATAGCTGGTAATTTAAATTGTATAATAAATAATTAAATTATTTTATTTTAGCCTTTTCATGACAAATTAATAAATAAAATGGATTCAGTATTTATATGGATGATAATCTAATAATTATTGGCCTTAGGGACATTTTGGTCATTTTCGGCCTAATGCACCCATATGTGAATAATTGGACATAGGATGGCCTTAAAATTTTGGTAGGTTGACCTTAGTGTTGACCTTGATTTTGTTTTGGATCGTTGACCTTATGGTTGACTTAGATAATTGGAAATAAAGGAAAAATGAATAAGTATGAAAATGATAATAAATGTGTAATATGTGTTATATGTGATCACCTAATAAAAATACTAATATGTAAAGTGGAAGACCTCGAGTCTAGGAATGGTTTCTCTCTAGGGGTAGCTACCCTAGAGACGAGGTAAGAGTCATCGATTTGTTTGGTTTTCTGGTGTGTCGGTTGTGCCCCAGTAAGGCTCTAGTTTACTCTATAAGTAACCTACGGGCCCTATAGGGGGTATCGATACTTAAAGATTAGGTGTCTGAGGTGAGAAAGGTACTATGTGCCTTGTGCATCAGTATGATCAGAGTGTTTTTATGCCTCTGGGTTGGATGGTTGGAGGGTACCGTGATGCTTGTGAGCTGGTATGATTGGTGTACTTTTATGTCACCGAATTATTATTGTATCCCCCTTGAGTAAATACAAATGGAAATGATATGATTTTATTGTAATGATTATTATAAGATATTGGATTGGTTTGGTAGTAGCCTTTATACCTACCTGTGGTTTTGGGTAGTAGCCTTTGTGTCTACCTGTGGTTTCGGTAGTAGTTGTTATGCCTATCTATGGTTTTCGGTATCAGTCGTTGTGCCTATTTATGGTTTCGGTAGCAGCCGGTATGCCTACCTGTGGTTTCGGTAGTAGCCTTTATGCCTATCTGCGTTGGTATTATGTCTGTAAGCATACCTGTTGTGTTATACATTTTATTATACTGTACCTATGAGTATACCTATGATGTATGGATTTTATCATACTGTACTTGTAAGTATACCCGTGGTGTTATGCATTTTATTATAATGTATATGTAAGTATACCTGTGAGGTTATGGATTTTATTATATTGTACTTGTAAGTATACCTGAGACATTATGTATTTGGTTATTATACGAAACCTATAAGTATACCTGTGATGTTTGGATTTTATCATACTGTACCTGTAAGTATACTTTTGACGTTCTGTATTTGGTTATTATACTGTACCTGTAAGTATACCTATGATGTTATGCATTTTATCATATTGTACTTATAAATATACCTACAATGTTAGGGATTTGAGTATATTATACCTGTGAACATACTTGTGATGTACGCAATTGGTTGGGATTGATGCTGAGACATGAAATATGTTGTAAATGTTATAATTGTGGTGCATAGTGGGTTTTGACTATTGCGTCAGAGAGTATCTAGGGACGCTTAGTTGATAAGTGTTATTACGTTCTAAATGAGCACGCATGAACAATATGTAGTTTGGTGACTATTGCTTATTTGTTATGATTATTGTGTTTGGATCATCTCATGTATGTCTTATTGTTTATACCATGTATTGTCGTGATGCCTTATCGATATTGTGTCAGGGTTTTCTTCTATTCATACTTTAGATAGTAACTCCGGGTTGTTCATTTGGTAAGTTCTCTTGTTTCAGATGAATGCATATGAGTAGTCTGTAACCTAGATGGAATTTGATTATCTAAATAACTTCTGTATCTCAATCATCATATGTGTATATATATATATATATCTTATATAATATTAACTGTATGTCTTGCATGTGTTCCATGTTGTTTTATCATATCAGTTTGGTATACAGGGTTGCTCAGTACCGTAGTACTAAAGGGTATATGTTCGTGGGCCCCTGCCTATTTAATGGGCAATGGACTTTGTAGGTTACTTTTCAAGTCCAGTTGAAAGTTGTCAATCGGTTTTGAGAGCGTAGGAATATATCGTGTCTCTTCTGTTATCTGGTCTCCACTTTTATTTGGATTTTCATGTCCTCCTGAAATTTCTCTCTTGAATTTTGGTAGACTGTTGATGTTGCTTTTAACTAGCACTGTACTTATCTATTATCCTCTGTATTACCTTTGTAATTATGTTATTTAAATAAAGTAATGTTTTAGTCTTAGCACTTAGTATAATGATGGCAGATGATGCCAAACTTATACTGAGTGTGGCAGTAACACCCACTATATTGTAATTAACGCTGCCACAAAACAAAAAAATTAGTAGTAAAAATGGGGGTGTTACACCTCTTCCTTTACCCTGCTCAAAAACCCCTATATTTCTTTCCTTTTCATTCTTTTCCCTCCTAGCCTTGTTCTAAATTTGTATACGCTGCATGGTTTTGCACCAATGCACACACAACCTTGCGAGACTCGCATAGTCCGTGCCTTCATCACACACCCTCCTCCTAGCCTATGCGCCTTCTTGTCCCAATTGTTCCATAGTCGTGCACTAATCCATGTGTCCCTCTTCTACACAATCGTGCCTTCATCCTAGCCTTCCCCACCCTCGACCACCACCATCCAAAAACTGCCAATAGCCTCACCCAACGTTGTAGCCTCACGCTACATGAACCATGTAGTGTTGCTTGTCGTTTGCAACATCCTCCTCCACTTGTCCAAACCAACATCACTAACCTCCATTGTCCTTGCCATCCTTCCTCTTTCCTTGTTGCATCACCACCATCCCCTGCCATCCGTAGCAACCCTCACCCTGTGTTTTTATTGTTTAGCTTTTGCAAATTATTCTTTAAACATTAATTTTAAGTCCTAAAATGGTGATATTACATATACAATTTTGGTTGTGTAAACCCTAACACTTACTTTCTTTTATGTTATCTATTTTGTGCACTTCATTTCTTGAGTTTGATTGGTTGATACTTAGCCTTGTATTTAACATGGGACAAATAGTAAGACTTTTATCCGATGTTAAGTGTGGCAATTACATCCTATTTTTCTTAGAAGTGTCTTCACATTTCTGCTTCTACAATCATCTTAAAAATAAAATTTTTTGGTAGTAAAAAATGGGAGTTTCCTCATAAGTTTTATTGCATCTTTTATGAGTTTTGAAACCCTAGTTGCATTTTTGAAATGCTTCATTTAGAACTCCTTATCATTTTACTTTTTATGTTACATAATACTTTTGAACCACTTTTGGATTCTCGAATCTTTCGAGACTCTTTTTTAGTGTGGTTATTTGAGATCCTCATATTTTTTTAAGTATTCAAAAAAAAATGCCAAACTGAGTTATTAGAAATATATATATATATTATTCTTCATTTTGGTGGACTTTCATTATATGTTTTAAGCTTGTTAAGCCCTTTCTGATTATCTAAATTTCATGAAACTAAGAGAATCATCTTATTTTAGTATTATTGGGCCAAATATGATCAAATAATATTTTTTTTATTATTCATATTATTTTATGAGTATTTTAGATGTTACTAGATGCATAACATGTCATCAAATCTAATTTTTCTTCTTTCGTTCACACCTAACCCATATGGGAAATAATCTTAGCCTTTCATATTTGTTATGTGGGTGAATGTGAGCCACATACTCCCTACCTTAAGTGGTGCCACCTTGGCTCTTGCAGTGACCAACTTGATTTTAGCTTTCTTATTATGCTTTACTATATTACCCTTTACTCACTAGATTATGTAAACTAATAATATCCTCTACCTACACTTATGGCCTTATCATGTCATAACTTCATCTTCAAGCTTGGGAAGTCTCTCTTTTCTCCCCATAACCAACACACCACCTCCTCCTTAGCTACCACCTTATGCCATCACCAAACACCGCCAGTCTCCCTTATTCTTCCTTTTATTCTCTTCTTTTCCCCTCTTTGGTTCATCACCTTTTCTTCTCATTCCTCTCTGTTTTTTATTTCCTAGCATGGTTTATTCACCATTTTTGAAATCTTGAAACCTTTTCCAAACTTTGAGAATGAGTTATTTAATCCTTCATCTTCAATCATTCATCCTTTGCTATGTTTTTATAAGTTTATTTTCCCTAAAATTCTCTATGGCCTTTATATTTTATACTTTGTTATTTTATTATTGTTAAATCTTGGAGATTAAAGATAAACCTCCCAAACCCTAAGTAAATATATTTGATTTGTTTTGTATGTTTTTTTTTTCTTCAAGTTTAAGCATGTTTGGGTATTTTTCATGGTTGTTCGGCCTTTTGATCATAATTTGTGATTTAGAGGTTTATCTAAATTTAAGTATACCATTATAACTGATAAATGAGAAAATGTGCATGTATTCTATCTTCTATATCATAGATTTGCATGTATTTCTATTATTATTTATGTTAGAATTAGTATTTTAGTCTCAGATACTGCTTTGTTTTAGAAATTTTATGTAGGTGCTAGATTGGGATGAAGAATAGATCAAAAGTGATGAAAATAGGAGTCCAAAGCAAGTTTAGAATGATGGCTAATGTGCAATACGTCTAGGACGAGACTTAAGACACAAAAATAGAGGATTTGGAGTAAAGAGAGAAGAAAATCATGAAATTTACCACCACCACAGGTAGGTTGTGGTTCATGCCACAATTTTTGCTCAACGCATGGCTGAATTCCCAACTTTACCTGAACCAAACCCAACTTGTATCCTGTGACATGGTTTTGTCGTGTGTCTTTTCTCATTTTTAAAAGTGGTTACCTTCGTAACTTTTCTATTATGTAGCAGTTTTCTGATCACCTTTAGGAGGGTTCTTTCTCTTTTTTCAACCCTCTTTATTGTAAAATACACTCTCTTTAATTTTAATACAATTCCTAGTTTAAATCACGAATCTCTCTCGCAATTAATCGCTTTGGATGCCGCAAATCTTGAAGATTCTTGAAGAATTTAGTTATATCTTTTCTTCTCTACTTTTAAAGTATACTATTCATGCTATTCACTTCTTTATGCTTATCATTACCATGATTATGCTTAAGTATATTTTTTTATAGGATTGGACCTAGCCTAAATTGTTAATTAATGATAAATTAGTTTGATTTATGTTTCTATTACTTGAAATTAACCGTTATTTCTCTATTTATGGTTGGGTTTCTTGATCACCAACTTGACTATACATAAGTATTTAATAAAAAAATTGAAATGTGAAGATTAATAACCAAAAAATCTAACAATTGAACGGGAGAATCGAACCACAAAAGTAGGCTAGATTCTCTCTAGGATTTTATTGATCTAACATAAAATGTAATATACTTAATTTGATTTAATACCATGAAAATAGGTTATTAATTTATATTAGGTACAACTATTAAACCTTGAGAAAGGCTATTAGTTAATTTAGACTATTAAAACCTTGAGAGAGGCTATTAGTTAATTTGAACTATTTTACCATATCAGGTTTAAGGATTTGTTTAGTAATTAAATTTATTATTCATAAATTATCTATTTATGAAGACAATCAAATTCTAGGCTTTTAATTATATTTTTACTACTGTTAGCATTACTATTTGATTTTATTTTGTTAGTCATTTTTTACTTTCTAATTTTGATTTGTCTAGATAGGCATAATTTTTAAAAATTCAGTAATTAACAATAAGTCCATGTGGAGACAACCTTGACGTGGTATAATGATAGTTGTGCACTTGTGGTTTGGCTTATCAATAACTCATGATGATTTGTTATATATAATGTTAGCGAATAATCATTTTTTAAGGTGTACTAATTATGGTTGAAGACTGTGATTTTCTAGGTGTTCTTGATGGGTTTCAGCCTCTCGGACTTATGTGCTATGATCTTAGGAGTTTTGATCTAATTGAATGTTACCATATTATGGGTTGAAATTTCTAGACAAACTTTGGTATATAACTTATCTTTATTCAAGCATGTTTAGGGTGTAATATTTAAGCATGAAGATTTAGCAAGTTTAGGTGTTCTTATTAATATTCATGATTTTATTCATGTTCTTGATTAATTGTGTTTAAATTTCTATAAGTTGGGTTTAATTATTGATTTGGATTTTTTAATGATTTTTGAGTATTTAAGTGGAATAGTGCTTTAACGAGAATAGTAGGTTAGTGTTAATAGTATTTTAATAGTAACAGTATGTTAACATAAATAGTATATTTTGAGAATAGTGATTTGATTATTTTTTTTAGTAAATAGTAATTTTCAGCAATAACTTTTTGATAATTTTATGGATTTAAACTTCTTGGCATAGAACGACATTTTTCATCGTCTGTAATAATGTTTTGTGTGGATAGTATTTTTCATGAAAAGTTTTTATTTGATCTGGCTTGGTATTATAAGTTAATTTTTATCATCGGTTTGGTATTTTATGGCCTAAAATTGATTCTTTCTGCCTTAAAATATTTTTGGAATTTTGAATTTAAGCAGTTTTATGTGGTTATGTATGTATTGATTGTTCTAGCTTATATGCCTTTGGTTTTGAAGTTTGGGCTTGAATGACTCTGGCTGAGTTGTTTTTTCTTAAAGCTTGGTTTGGTTTGGCTTTGGCTTTATGCCTTTGGTTGTATTGATTTATCTTGGACTTCATACCTTGGTTTGATTTTTGATCCTTGGGATTGTTTTAATTGGTTGGTATTTGATGAGCTATGAATCATCTTATGTGGTTGTGACTTCTTCGTTGTCGAGAAAGCTTGGGAGTAAGTGTTGTTCTGTGTTGACCTTTGTATTTATTTGGTGAATAATGTAGATTTTTAATAAAACACTAATTATTAAAGTGGAATATCTCTAGTAGAGAATGGGGTACTCTTTAGGGTTAGATGCCCTAGATATGAGCTGGGAACCCTCGATTGGTTTGGTTGGGATTTGTCGGATGCTTCAACATCTCGACTTAGGCCTTAATATACTTTTTTTAGTTCTTTGAACCTCTTAGAGGGTTTTAGTATTTAAGGAATAGGTTTTTGAGGATAGAATGGTATTGTGATGTCTAGTGAGCGCCAATATGACTAGGGTATTGAAACACCCTCAGATTACATGGTGGAAATGGTATTGTGTTGCATTATGTGCATTAGTATGACCATGGTGTATCATGTGCGTCATCAGGTTTTATTTGCATCCTATTGAGTAATACAAAAGAAATGATTCTATGTTATGGTTTCGGTCATTGCATTATATTCACTACCTTTGTTGTTGAGTTGTGGGTCGACAAATGCATTAAGTGTACTATTCTTATTATTGTGATTGATTTTGTAGCTTCATTATGTGCACTAACCTTTTGGTTGAGTTGTTGGTTGGTAGTTGCATTATGTGTGCTACTACTGTATGTTATTGTTGTGGTACAAGGCATTATGTTCAGTACCCTTGTATATTGAGATGGTTGTTAGTATTACATGTTGATACATGTATTACCAGAAATTTATGCATGACTCGATGTTATGGCTTGTGAATTGTTATCTATGCATTATTTTACATCTTTGTATGCCATAAGATTTTTGAGCAGACTAGGGTTAAAGTATATTAAGTTGCCTTAAAAAAAAAGAGTATCATGATAACATGTTTTAGGGAGTATTAGCTATTACGGTGGTTGTGTGCATATTGGTATTATGTTATATTTTATGACATTATTATTGCATATAAGTATATTTTGGTGAGTATGCTATTTGCTTAATGTTAGGTGTGCATATTTAGTAATTTTATACTGAAGAAATTATTTTTTAGTGGTTGTAGTGCAAGTGATCTGGATATTGTTGAAGCTTAAATTAGATTAAAAGAGTAGGATTTTTTGGTGTTTTGTTCTACGTTAGGACTTTATATTTTTTTATTCTAATAAGTGTGAGTTTGCTCTGTAATATTGAATTGAGATTTTGTAATAAAGATTTTTACCGTGTGGCGTTACTTCTCTTTCATTATTTTTTTCCATGCTTAGCCTTATATCTACCATTGATTAGGTGAACGCGTATACATTTCTTTATGATAGATGTGGTAGAAACATCCATAGTTTTTAACTTTTGTTGCCGCATTATACTTTTAAAATGAAAAATTTAAGTACAGAAATGCAGGGGTGTTAAACATATTATGCACGGAAATTTATTCGTTAATCACAAGGAATACAACAAACTTATTAACACTTAACAAAAATGGCCAAAAGTGACAAAAATGCCCTTTGGCCTAAAACACACAGGCCAATTCTACTATTTTTCATAGTATCCATACATAAATATATATACATGAAAACACACAAAATATCATGGTTAGATAAAATTTAAAACATCATGTAAACTATAACCTATGCATGGTCTAAACTTCTACACGTCACAACATACTCACTTTTCATATTTAACACTACAACATGCTCAAAAATCATTTATTGCATAAAAAATCACTCATTGCATATCCTCATGCTTTCACAAAAAAAAAATAGCATGTTAATATACTTTATAAGACTCAAGAGGAATTGACACATAGCAAACAAAAGAGTTTTGCATCTAGAGATAAGACTATCTTACCAAGCCAGCAAACCTTTTAACAAGAAAGATCAACCCTCAAGCTTGAGCATTTCCACTTAAAGTGTCTTGAACACCTTCAATAAAACAAAATATACACTTTAGAAAACCACCCTTAAAGCATGTAAAAAAACCAAAAAAAAAAATCAGACAAGAGATTAAGAGGAGAAAGCGAGGACCCTTAGTTGAAAATGAGACTTTAAATCAAGGGAAAGTGAACACTTTTAACTTCACTATCCTATATATATATATATATATATATATATATATATATATATATATATATATATATATATATATATATATCAATCCACTTGTGTATAGGAAACATAGAGGTAAGTTAAAACTTAATAATTAGAAGTGGATAAGTGAAGTAAATTAAAGGAGAGGAAGGAGATGGGTTTCAACTAGTGCAAGGAAGCAAGAGAGAGGAGAGAGCTTAAGTTCACATTTATAAAATTAGGAAACAACTAATGAAGTTAAGTGTGGAGTAAATGTGTATGTGTTATATAAAATGAATTAAAATGAGAGTGGAGTTGGTTGCTCCAATTACTAGGAGAGAAGGAAGGATATCCTCCACCCCCAAATTCTTGAGTAGATGACCTAGCTAGAATGGGAAATGAGAAGTGTTCTTATATAGTTCATAAGAAGAGAAAGAGGTTGGAAACAAGCTAACAAACCTGGGGGGGATGGCCAATCACGTAGTCCAGGCTTCCTTTGGGTCAAATATGATTAGCAAATCTTTCTCTTAAGTTTTTGAAAGTAAAAATTTAATTACAGAAGTATTTATTAGGAAAATAGTACATATGCTAAAAAATCATAAAAGATTATGCAAATGTTAAAACCAATATTTTAAGTTTAATTTTTTTTTATAATTTTATAATGGGTAAAAATATTTTTAATATAATAAATATGGTAACATTTGAGTTTTTATGGAAATTTAGAAAGAAATACCAAAAATATTATAAAATTAGCGAAAAAAAATTAGCTTAGTATTTTAACCTCATTCATAACTCAAGTTTTGTTTTTTTTTTCATAAAAAATTTTCCATAAGCATTGGTGTGTTTTTAAGCTAAAATGTCCAAAATACACATTTTAAGTATAAAGTTCAAAAAAAAGTAAAAATAATTAGAAATCAACAAAAACCTTCAATTTTGTATTTTAAGAAACTTGGGACCCAAAAATATAGTTAGAAAATATTTTATAAAGTTTGAATTGACCAGAAAACATTACACATATAAATAGTAAACAAAAGTACAGATCGGTAAATTAAATGTTGAAACCACATTATATTATCTTTTAAACCATAATATAACATTAATAAACGTTCGAAAGTGAAATATGCTCAATGATTAAAGGTTTAATTGGTTGAAAGTGGCTTAAATAAATTTATGAAACTAAAACCATTTATAAAACTCTAAATAAATATTGGGACTTAAAGCTTTTATTCCAAAAATTAATACTGAAGTTTTTGATAATTAAAAATAGAATGTTTTGAGAAAATTTCAAGTGAAAATTTACATAAAATATTAGGCTTCTCATTTCCTTGAATTCAAATTAGTCACAACAATAATGATTAAGTATAATTTCAAATGATATTGAAACCATCGATAAGTATATAGATTGTAACGTTCATATAGCAATTAAATATAAATTATTCTAAAATGAGTATAAAAGATAATATTTTTATAATTCAAAACTGTTGTCTGAACAAAATTAATACTTTTATAAAAATGGTTGTTTTATTTAGAAACTGATAAAGCAATATCGTATTTTATGTTTGAAATAATATTTTTAGAAGCTCGGAATTTTGTAAAAGAGTTTTGAGGCCTTGACTAACTAAAGCATCATCATAATTTAAGTATGGATGGCTAAACTTTTTTATTAAATATTTTTGTAATTTTTTAAAGATTAATTTAAATCGATGTAGATTAAAATTGATGGTTTATAAAAATTAATTTTTTAAAAAGTGGAGTATTATAATTTAACTTTTATTGCTACATAATTTAACGTTCATTGTTAACTAGTTTCAAATTTTATAAAAAGCTGAAAGGAATTTTACGTCGAGCAATCAATTCAAAGTGTTTAAGACAGAAATTGTACACGAAACTTCCATGGCATAAATCATTGATTTTGTTTGATTTATGTCAAAATCCAAAATCGGACCATACTCCCCTAGTCCCCTCAAAAAACGAAAAGAAAAAAGGGACCATACGGCATCATGTTGACGCACGGTTCACCCCGGCGCCTGGCTAGAGACGAATTTGGAGTTTGGACGCCTAAGCATGTGCATGTCTACTTGATTTTTCGTTACTTTTGTTCCATTGCGGGCGGAGTGGACGGGGAAGGAGGACGGCCCGACAAATGAAGAAAAAAGGACGAAACGAAGTCGGGTACATTGCATCTGTTTCGTTTACATCCCTGTTTCAAAACGGTTGGCCTCTTAAGAAAGCTACCGTTGTTTCGCAGATCATAAATGCCAAGGGAGGTGGTGGTGACATTTCTCTTAAGCATCGTCAGCACGTGCGACTCGCTTCTTTTTTCATTTTTTTTTCCTTCCTTTTCCTTTCATCACTCTGTCAACGCTCAGTCCGGCCACCACAACAGACTAAGCCTCTCCTAAATCTCGCTAACTTCTCTCTCTACCTCTTTCTCTCATGCAACTGTGCTTTTTCGAACGGGAACCTCCCAAAAATGTGATGACTCTTTTCAGCTACCAGTAAACGGTAATCCCTGATTCTAGGTAATGCTCCTGGTTTCTGTTGTTTAATTATTGCTAATTTTAATTTTTAATATGAAATCCTGTTTCGATTTTTATTTGTTGCCCTGTGCTGCTGCTTTTTCATTCGCCGCTTCCAAATTTTTTTTCCTCTTTTTATTTTTTGATTTTTTGCTGAACGTTGTATCTGAAATCAGATGTAATATTTTGTGGGTTTAATCAAAGCGAGGTATAATTTTACTCGGGATAGTTTCTAAATCAGATATTTTAGACTTGTTCTGGGCAATCTGGGCTTGTTTTCCGATTAGACTCGGATGAAGTGTAGTGGTAGGTTTAGATTGAATTTGCTTTGTTTTCAAGTTATGCGTTGGATTTCTGATGAAAGAAGTGGTGTATGGGCATAGTTCAGTGCTTGATCCGTGTGGGTTACGGACTAGTTGCCCTTGAAGCCAAACATCCAATCCTTGGTTGTAAATCATGAAGCTGTTTGTCCGTGAAACGGTTTTGAACCCAAATTGGTCTTTTTATTAGTATTGGTTGAGCGTCAAGTAGAACTTAGGCGATTTTTTTTGTTTGGCGAACATCTTCGTACTAGCATCGCATTGACATGTTTTGAACCATGTCTGGAGAGAACTGCTTCACTATTGTTCTTCAAATTGTCTGATTATATCTTATTTGGGATTATCTCGGGCTACTTAAAATCATCAAAGTACCAGACGGCTCGGAGGGAGGCAATGTTTTGCATCCTGAAACTTTTGGGGCATGTCGTTTTGGTTACCATACCAGCTCTTCCTGTTGTTTACTTTGCTGATTGCGTATTGATATGTGCAATAGGCTCGAAGTTCCAACAGTTTTCTCATCCTTTGGCAGGTTCTTGATAGAATGCTAACATAGGAGAATTGTTGATTTGATGAGAGCCACTTTGGATTCTACAATATTCTGTTGAATGTTCTTCAGTCTTTCATTTGCACGTGAATATCATCTCCTTGGTGAGTTTTTTTTTGCCTAGGCTACGTTCAGGAAAATAGTTTGTTATAATGAAGTGATGTATAACGACGTCTTTGAACATAACAGTTTGTTAAGGAAAATCTTAAAAATTTTCAGAAAGTAATAGGTTGCCGAAGGAAAATGAAGCAATAATCTAGAATACATTAAATTGCCAAACATGAAATTTACTGCCAAAGTTAGCTCCACTTCAGAGAATATGAACTTTGATGTGACTGCTAATGAATTCATAACAAGAATCCCCTTCCCCCAATTGGCCCACAAAGCAGCTGGTGTGGTAGATTCCTGAGGCAGTGCTGAAAGGTGGACTAATTCCTATAATGAAATACAGTTCAGCTGCTTTGTGAATCAAAGATAGATAGAATGTTTCCTAGCAATGCTATCACTGTTGGTTGCATTGTTCTGGCCTTGGTACCAAACTAGTTTGGGATGATAACATCATGCCAAGGGATCTAGTTCTACAAACTGGAAAACATCCAAACTAAGAAGTCATCCATCAAACTCTTGTTGAAACTGCTATAGATACCTGTCATTGTTGGCTGTTTCGGTTGCCTTTCAGGAGAAGAGAATAGCATCCTAAAGCAGTGTTCAATTATTGGGATAGTCTGCTAAAATACTTATTTCTTAATCTGCAACCTGAATAATGCATTTGAATACAGATGTTGGATGAAACCCTGTTGCAAAAATAGCCATCTATTATCATCATTTGAGGCTTGTGAATCACAAATCATCCAAAATGTGAGAGCAACGTTCCGGTTAATTGGTATACGCTTATGTCCAAGACTGGGTTTTTAGTTTTTGCATAAATGATGAATGTACCCTAGTCAAATTCATGGTTTTTGTTGGATGATCCTTCTCATCTTGTTGCCTAGTTTTCCCTGTTGAAATTGATTTCATCTCATAGGAGTACTTAATTTTTCTGAACGTAGATTTGTTTCAGCTTGGAACATTGATCAAATGCGAGTCAGATGTGTCCAGTGTTGCTATTTGTAACTTCTTGTTTCTGTTTTCAGGTTAAATCAGGACACCTTTGGATGATGGAGGCCTGTGATTGTATTGACACACAATGGCCTGCTGATGAGCTCTTGGTCAAATACCAGTATATATCAGATTTCTTTATTGCCCTTGCATATTTCTCTATTCCACTAGAGCTCATATATTTTGTGCAGAAATCAGCATTCTTTCCATATAGATGGGTGCTGATGCAATTTGGTGCCTTCATTGTTCTCTGTGGGGCAACCCATCTTATAAACTTATGGACTTTCTCTATGCACTCTAAGACTGTTGCAATTGTGATGACCATTGCAAAAATTTCTACTGCTGCTGTATCTTGTGTGACAGCTTTGATGCTCGTCCATATTATTCCTGATCTGCTTAGTGTTAAAACAAGGGAGCTGTTTCTGAAGAATAAGGCTGACGAACTTGATAGGGAGATGGGTCTGATGCTTACTCAAGAGGAAACTGGCAGACATGTCAGAATGTTAACCCATGAGATCCGAAGTACTCTTGATAGACACACTATATTGAGAACTACTCTTGTTGAGCTTGGTCGGACCCTAGATCTAGAGGAATGCGCCTTATGGATGCCATCACAGACTGGCACGACTCTACGGCTTTCTCACACTTTGAACCACTCAATGCCTGTTGGATGCACTGTGCCGATGAACCTGCCTGAAATTGCTGATATCTTCAACAGCACTGGAGTTGTAAGAATACCATATGCATGTCCATTAGTGAGGACCAATACGTCTACTGGACGATACCTCCCACCTGAGGCTGTTGCTGTCCGGGTTCCCCTATTGTCCTTGTCTAACTTTCAAATCAATGACTGGTCTGATGTCTCAGGAAAGAGCTATGCTGTAATGGTTCTCATTCTTCCATCTGATGATTTAAGAAAATTTCGCCCACACGAACTGGAACTCATAGAAGTTGTAGCTGATCAGGTTGCTTCCCGGCTCTCTCTCTCTCTCCATATGTGCACATAGTTCTAAATTTGTGTTCTAATAGTTGAAACTAAATATTCTTAATGTGGAACTCGTAAACTTATATGTGCTAATTGGCTGACTTTGCATGCTGAATAGTGGGAACTGTAACTTTTTAATATCTTCTGTCATAGCCTTATCCCCCCCTTTCCCATGGTAGAGGTATTTGTACGGTCGTGAATCACCGACCATTTTCACATATTATACTTATTAGGTAATATAATGTATCATGAATTGAATATACGATGCCATAGAAAGAAAACTTACACTTAATTTCATGTTGCGCTGGGGGGGGGAATTCATGATGGTATGCTTCCTGTTTTAGAAACATCACGATTTTTTTTTAAAGCTTTGATTTTTTTGATCCTTCCTACTTTGAAAAACTTAGTGGTCTTGCACAAGTTTCCAATGGTTCACCACTGTTGGGAATGAATGAGGAGATGCAAGTTTATTTTAGTCGTGATGCGCCATTATTATGTTCTTCTGGTTTGACTGCTTGTCTGTTTTTCAAAGCATAGATATTTCACTGCTGTCATTGCCCTATTTTTCATGATAAAATTGAAATGTTTTATAGTCAGATCATGTAAATTGTATTCTGTTGTATAGCATTTCTTTCTGCCTTTTCCTCACTTCTTGGACTTGGGGTTTATCTGGTTTGCTTGAGCACCTAATTCATTATTTATTTATTTATTTATATATATTACTATCATTATATTCTGGATATATAATTCTAAGAACTGAATATCAACGTTCAGTTTTATTGCTAAGGATTCATGTGGCAGAGATCAAAAGAAAGACTTGATTTGCTTAAATTTGTTCTGATGTCGAACTAGTTCACGGGGAAAGCTAAATAGATATCACTATAGCTACCAACTTCCAGTCGCTAAATCCTTTATGTACATGTTGAGAAAATAGAAGCCATAGAGCTTGTTAGAATTGTTTCTAGTGCCAACAAAGATGCTAACACCATGACTATATTATGGGTCAGGGGCCCTTAGTCTTGCTTGTTTAGGCATATCTAGATTAGATCTTATTTTCTCATTCTTAGGCTATATTATTCCTATGATATGTTAGATTATTATATTATTTCTCTGTTAAGAAGTTTAGGTATGTCAACATATTGGTTTGAGGCAATAATTTGCCTGTGAGCCCTTGAGTCATTTGGTAATAAATTATTATTCGGTAAAAATATAGGAGGGAGATCAGATTCTTATTTATATTGGATGCTTCAGCTATCATACTAAGATAATACTCTACTAACTCTATGGGAACTCTAGGCCTGTGATGTTTTTAGAATCCTGATTGGAGGATCTTGCCACTACAGGTTCCTGCAGGACCTGAGTCTTTTAAATTTCGTAAATTGAATTAGGGTTGATTGAGGGTGATTAGGTATGTGTGCGTGTGTGTATCAACAGAGAAATGAGCAAGAGGGAGGGAGGGTCTGCTATTGGGGAGAGAGGAGCCAGGGAATTGTTATTTTACTAGTTTAACTTGTCCATTAATCGAGGCTAGACACCTTATTTATATTGACAAACTGGTGGGCTATGACTCTTATTAATTATGGTAAATATTCCCCCATGCCTAAGGGAGGGTCTGCTATTGGGGAGAGAGGAGCCAGGGAATTGTTATTTTACTAGTTTAACTTGTCCATTAATCGAGGCTAGACACCTTATTTATATTGACAAACTGGTGGGCTATGACTCCTATTAATTATGGTAAATATTCCCCCATGCCTAAATGGAATATTACCCAAACTAAATGTTTACTCAAATAGCTAAAAATAATATCCAATATCTTCTAATATTGCATCACTACAAACTTTTTAACGGCTAACATTATATATACTTGCTGAATAAGAAATCAGAAACTATGAAAATCAAAACTTGCTAATAATGGCTTGATCGCCTCAACTTATTTTCATGACAAATTAGATAAGATCAGTAGTAATAAAAAAAATAAAAATTGAGGGTAATAATTATAATAATGATCATGATAACAATAGTAATAACCCTGATATAGAAAATATTAAATATGACAATAATAATAATATATAAATTATAAGCCGAGGAGAACATGCCTTAAATCTATATCTAAATCTAATTTCTAATAGATAGTGTGGGGTCCTTAGCTTGAGGCAATTGGACCATAACAAATTTATTATATAAATGGCCCCTCTGTATTGGATGGGAATGAAGCTAGGAATTAACAATTAGCCACCTCTATCTAGCATCGAATTCTCTCTCTCACGCCCCACCCAAAAAGAAAAACCCTTGTTCTGTACAACCTCCTACCATCCTATGATAAGATTTGGGACACATAACGGTGTGGGAAAAAGTAAAAGATTGCTTGGGTGCTTTTAGTTTTGATTTTTTTTTTTTCCATTTCTAGATTTCTATAGAAAAAAAAAAAGAAAAAAAAACAGCTCTCCATGGAAAATGAGAAAAAACATGTTCATTTATTCATGTTATGAAACTCACTTTTAGCTTCTAAATTTTGAAAATATGTTCATCTTGTAGATTGGAAAATAATAATAATATAGTTATTACTAACACCATTGATAATAATAATATTATCATTTATTTTCATAATAATAATATTTTCATTATTAATAATAAAAATGATAATACTAATAATAATAACAATAAAATTAATAATTTGAATACTAATAATAATCATAATAAAAATAAAAATAATATTAAAATTAATAATAATAATAATAATAATAATAATAATAATATGACTAATAATAATAATAATATGAATATTAATAATATTAATGTTAATATTTAGAATCATTACAATAATAATAAAATTAATGAAAATAAGTATAACAAGATTATTTATAACAATAATAATGATATTATTGTTATTATTAATGTTCATAATTAATATTATTATTGATATTATTAATATGAATAATAATGTTATATTATTTTTGTTATTAATGTTGGTAATAATAGTAAATATTGTTAATAATATTCTTCTTCTTTTTAATAATGTAAATAATGCTCCTTTATTTTTTATAATTATATTGTTATTATACATTTGTTAATAATAATATTAATGAAAAAAGTAATACTGCTATTATTATTATAAATATAAAAAAAAACTAACATTATTAATAATAATATAATTAATATTAATGAAATTATTATTACTACTAATAATATTAACATTCAAAATAATAATATTATTAACTTTAGTACTAATATTATTATTAATTAATACTAATAATAGCATTGTTATTAATGTTAATATTAATAATAATCCTATGATTAATTTTGTGAATATCAATATCAATTAATAATAATGTTATCGTTATCATTATTTTTATTAATATTAGTATTGATAAATATTAATAAAATTAATAAAGTATTAATATTATTATTATGGTGAAAAATAATAAGCATATTATTAATAATAATGATAATTGTATTAATATTATTATAAACATTGATATATTATTATTATTATTGTTAAGTTTTCAAATGGAAAACATGTAGAAAAGAAGCACATGAAAAACGTAGAAAATTTGGTCTAGATTGGTTTCAAGTTTTCTTCACAAGTTTCTTAATTAGGAAAATAAAAAACAGAAGTTTTGAGCATGCATTCTAAATTTCTAGAAATCTAGGCATCCTTATTATTTCAAAACTAAACTTACACTAGGATTTCCATCAATTTAGTGCATCAAAACTAAATCTGATATAATTCTAGTTTCACTTACTAGATGGGCTTGCTAGATAGAAGCTCAATCTGAGATATTGTTTATCTTTTAGAATGTAGATGCATTAGATACCCTTTAATAGGATGTGATATTGTTTGTTTACAGATGATTATTGAAATTAGAAATTCCATTATTTATATCCTTATTTTCTTTTTCTCAAATTAGTCATGCTTAGTATTGATTTTTTTATAACACAAGTGACTTAGAGCGTGAGTCCATGTAACTTAGGTTTAAAATGCCTGTGGTTTGAAAGTTCTTAATGGTCAATCCACCTTCTTACCTAAAAGACCGAGTAGTGTAGTTCCACCTGAGATTAGGAAAAATGCTTCGTAAGTAAAGATAGTCTTCGGTTTAATATAGTGAAATTAATGGATTAGTTTTTTAATATACTCTCATTTAATATAGTTAGATTATGAGTTAAAGCAATTATACTAATGATACAATTGGAAAAGCATGTATATATTTAATTTTCCAATGACGTTAAATTATATTTTTTACTGTGTGAAAATGGAATCTAGAATCGTCTTTTTGGGATGGAAGGAGTATTCTTTGTCATAAATCAGGTCATACTGTCTGTCTTCATGATAATTTCCTGACGAGTAGTACATAATCTCATCTAGAGTCCTAAACCTAGTGTTTTCTCCTAATTTGAAGTTATAAGAAGCACTCAGTTCTATTATCAAGAGGACATAATTGAAGCTTGGAATTCGCTTCATGTTAGGTGCATCCATGATGATTGTTATTGCATGAGAATCTGTTTAGCTGATGAAGAAAGTTTTTGGTGTTCCCGTTCTCAATATTCTTGCTTGCCTCAAGAAGATGAAAATTAAAGTATGCCAGATATGTGCGAGAATACAAGATGCACGTAAACTATTGGATGAGTTTTTTGGAGATGAGATGGAAAGAGTCAACTATTCACCTAGGCATTGAGCTCCTTGTCAATAATGATGCTAATGATACCAATGAAGTTACTGGACTTGATGTTCCATCTGATTAAGTTCAGAAGGTTGGTTTAGATATACTTACAGAATATGGTAACTGTGGCATATTATATGAAGTTGCATGCCTTCAAGTGTTTGCAATGAAGAGCTTCTTAAACCCGAATGTATGTAAGATCAAAGATATGTGGTGTCAGAGGTTGTGAATGAGGAGAAATCTGATGTTCCCATTGACAAGACCTCTTTTAACCTTGATCATTTGGTTGAAGATTACCTGGTCATCAAGTCCAAGTTGTCTTTGGGCTGGACCCTTCTACACTCCACGTGTTTTCTTTGGCTTGCATTGACAATATTGAGGTTAAGTTTTCTGGGGAGAATGATGCTATACTGCTGGCTTATAGGACACAAACCCAACTTTTAAGACGTGTTTTCCATCTTTTAGGATTTAGATGCTTTAAATACTATTTGGTAGGATTTGATGTCATAATAATAATTTGTATTATGGTTTATCAATAGTATCACTTACTATTTAGGTTTAGATATTATCAGTTTAGGATTTAGTCTCATCATATTAAGATTTGGTGATCGTCTCTAGCCTTTGGCCTGTATACAAGGGCCTTAGGATTATGCCATTTCTTCATGCTTTGTTGCACAAAATTGATATTGCTTGGTTGATATGAGTTTAGTGTGTCCCTTTGAGATGAGTGTATCTTCTCTACCACTTATATTTCTGTTCTCTCTCGTCAACACAACATCACATATCCAGCAGTTTAATTCCAATGCAATTATTAAGTGGTAGAAAGTGAGTAATACTAATAATATGAACTATGGAGGCAGAATGTAGAGAAGAAGATTCAGCAGTCTGTCTTGATTGCAACTTATTTTGTCATAAACAAACTGTGTAAGAACTGAGGGGCTCACTATCCTTATCATGGATGATTTTTGGTGATCATGTTAAACCTTCAACAAAGATATGAAGGTGAAGGAAATTTGAATTCCATTGAGATTTGTTGAAAGGAATTGAATTATATGGTTGATTTTCTTTGACATTCCTGTGAAACTAAGTACTGAAATTAATTTTCTTTGTTTTTGTTTCTAAGTTATGGGGTTAGGAACTGAGGCCAATGTTTAGTGGACTCCTAAAAGTTCCCTCCATATTGATTATGATCATGTTACTCGGAGTATTGTTGTATTAACATGGGGCCTAGGTAAATCCTTACCTATTAATTCTCTTGTCTCTTGGTGTAGTTATAGTCGGCATACAATTTAAACGCTCTTATTGTGAATTATAGTATTGATAAATAATAATATCGTTGTAGGTCGGAGATTGAGAGAGCTCACCTAAATGTAGCTAGCACACATAATAAAATAAAAAAATTTAAATCACACAAAAACAAATAAAAAGAAAAGCATAATTATGGGGACTTAAAGTAAAAAATAATAAAAAATAAATAAAACCAAATAAAAAAATAAATATGGGTGAAAGTGAATATAACGAATGTGCTAAAGAATCGATTTTCACCGCTATAATAAGTTGAGATAAAACAAATAATTCCTATGTTACCTATTAGTCATTAGAAAGAGATCGACCAAGTTGCAACCATAAGCAGATCTATACTCTTTATATTACTTATCCAATTTAATTTAATACGACAAAGTGTCAATATTAAATCCTATTGAATTCTAGCAGTGTAGTCGTAACAAATAGTTATTATATTTAACTAGATCCAACACATTAATAATAAATAAAAGGATGTTAATCTAAGTATCCAAACTAGTACATCAATCATGTCTAGTTGTATTTCCTACCTTTGACCCACATGTATTTAATTGTTCCACTACTTTAGTTAGAATCACAAAACTATTAGGTGGATTATTATTTAACTTAGCTTCGATTTATACACATGAATTCTAGTATGTTCATATAGCCACCTAGTAAGCATATGATCCTATATACTGTCCCTATAGGAAGCCAGAATGAGACATGTACTATATAAATCATACTTGACAGAATCACATATATAACTGATAGCGATTAAAGTAGAGTCAAAGGACATGACAATTAGGATACCATAGAAATTATTATTAAAATCTCAAACTATAGTCTAGGGTTTCAATCTTATCTCTAACAACAAGAATTTAGCCACTCATCATGTATAAATTAGTTACACACAGCATATAATAAAGTAGGAAAATAAAAAACCAAAAACCAAAGTGAAAACCAACGGATTAAGGTGGTAGGATGACTCCTGGTCGATGCCCAATCGACCATTTTATCTTCTTCCTCGCGGGAATAACCCTTCTCCTCCACTTGATTGTTAGCTTGAATTGGATGCTCCTTTATGTAAATTGAGGCTCATGATTAACAAATCAATGGTTTGTGAAGTTGGAATTATTGAATTCGTAGATCAATTGAAGAGATTGAACCACAAATTGGAAAAATTATGGAGATGATTGAACTCGAATGAATGAAGAACCCTAAATTGATAATCCTATGATGGAGGCTAAATTGATGGAAGAGAATTATGAATTAGGGTTAGATGATGGTTGAGTTGAGTGACTTAAAAGCAAACTGAATGACTTCCATGATTTGATGGATTTTATGAAGAACAATGGAGACGGAGGTTGAAGATGAAGATGAAACCCTAATTATGATTCTCAAGATTAGAGGCTCTAAATTCGCTCCTCTTTTGCAGGAATTGAGTTAGAGATGTATATATAGGTGTAAAGAGACCAAAAAGTCGTGTATTAGGTCTATGGGATGATAAGATAGAGTGATAGATGTTGGGAAAGATTTGAAAATTTTCTGCGTTGAGGTCGAGACTGCCATGGCTGTTCCAGTGGCTGCGGACAACCTTCGGTCTATGGGCAGTCGTCCGCTCATCCCTGGATAACTTTCAGCATTTTCCGATTGATAGCTTCAACTTCTAGTGCTACTTTGACCATGATCTAGTCTGATTTAGTAAAAATTTGTAGCTCTTGATCTTAGCTTTACAGTGAAACTTAAATCAACTCAATTGGAGCTTGGATGAAAAAGTTATGCTTGAAATATCAAATGCTGTTTATGTTATTTTATGTGAAAGTTTCGGTTGATCTTTTTACTTGAAAAACTCTTCAAAACACCTTGTTTTGGCTTCTTTTCTTCATAATTGATCCCAAATAAATACCTGTGATTAAAGAGTTGTTAATTAGGCCTTTTTAAAGGAAAATTAACGCAAAGTACGAGAGTTAATACTATAAAAATAAGACATAAAATACACTTATCATCTCTACTAGTATACTAAACTCAGGACTGATTTTTAAAGCTTGAGCTAAAATACCTAGAGCTATCATCGTGTATCCTGGCGCTTTTGCTGGTGTTGGTATCTATGTATGATTGTTGTAGCATACTTGTTCTCTTCTTAGTCTATTCTTCTTCCTCCATATCTGCGGTTTTCCTACCCTTCTCTCTGTTAAGCTTTTGCTGCCTTTCAAAGTATTCTTCCTACTACTAATGTTAGTTTGGGGATTATTGGTTGATTATTTTATGCTCTTACAACAGGGTAGAAATTTATACGTATTTTTAGTATTGAAAACAAGATAATTGGATACTTAGGTATGGTTTGGAAAAATTGTTGTTAGCTGTTGTAGTTAGCTAATTGCCTTTTTTAACAAAGTAAAATTATGAAACTTAGTATAAATTTTAGAAGGCTGTGTTTTGAGCCGAAACTATGTCTCAAAAACCCATTAGTTTATCATAGCTTTTCCATTAGGTCACCATCCTTAGTACTCCTTGAAGTTTATGTTATCATGAGTGTGAAACTAGTTGCTCTCATTTTGTTAGCTTCATCATGTTATGCTTATGTATATGTTGCCTGATATAATATGATTTGCCTTTGGTGAGCCTGAGGTGTTTAGATGATTTTGTATCACTACGGACAACTTATATGTTTCTATCTTCAGATTGGGCCCTCCTAGTGTTCTTTTCTAGATTATATGGATATCAGAAAATCTGTTGTTTTATTCGGGGTGGCTCATAGCATTATTTTTCTCACAGGTGGCTGTTGCTCTTTCTCATGCTGCCATTTTGGAAGAGTCTACGAGAGCCCGTGGTCAGCTCATTGACCAGAATGTTGCTTTGGATCATGCTCGACAGGAAGCTGAGATGGCGATCTGCGCTCGTAATGATTTCTTAGCAGTCATGAACCACGAGATGAGGATACCAATGCATGCTATTCTTGCCTTGTCATCTCTGCTTCTCGAAACTGATCTTACACCTGAACAAAGGGTGATGATAGAGACAGTACTGAAAAGTAGCAACATTTTGGCAACCCTGATTAATGATGTGCTGGATCTTTCAAGACTTGAGGATGGTAGCCTAGAGTTAGATAGTGCAGCATTCAATCTCCATGCAGTTTTCATAGAGGTAAGAATTCTCATAGGAGATGACAAATATATTACACAACTGATTTGGCATTGTTCTGGAGCTGACTTCACCTTTCTTTCTTTCTTTTTTTTTTTTGAAAATATAAAATAAAATTCTTTGTTTGCATTTGTTAGTATATAATGTCAGTCTTATCGGTTTTTCTATTATATAAGAATTATATAATGTCAGTCTTATGGTTTCAGATCAATTTTCTTGCATATAAATTGGATGTTAACAATGGATGATCTGTTAAAACCTAGCAGGAGAAGCGTGTCAAGAATAAGAACCTCTGGTGGTACTAGCTCTTTTCTGGCATAATATAATGTCCCCTTGGATAATAATTTGTGATGCCTACTGCCTTTATAAACCACTATGAGTCTGAAAGAGTATTCCCAGTCCAACTATCCTCGTGTTCCAATCTAAAATTCTGGAATAGCTGACGAACCATATATCACCTGCATCATCATTTTTTTTTTGTTTGGGGGGGGGGGGGGTTGTCTCCATGCCTCCATGTGCATGTGTGTTCCATTTGATTGTTTGTCAGAGCACTAACAGTATTCAATCAAAGAGCATTAACAGTATTTAATCAAGGATATTTGGCAGTGCAGGTTATAAACTTGATAAAGCCTATCGCATCGGTGAAGAAGTTATCTTTGAAATTAGCTGTGTCTCCAGAATTGCCTGTGTGTGTTGTTGGTGATGAGAAACGCCTGATGCAGACGATTCTAAGTGTCGTGGGCAATGCTGTGAAATTCACAAAAGAGGGTTATGTTTCAGTGATAGCATCTATTGTGAGACCAGAATCATTGAGAGATTGGCAATCTGCTGAATTCCTGTCTTCAGGCAAAGGCCAGTTTTACTTGAGGGTGCAGGTTGATGAGCTTTTCTTTTGAATTTGGCTTGAATGTATTGCAAATTTTATCTACTAATTTTGTTTGTCCGTGTTGTAGTTGTCATAAAAAGGAATCATTGCATGTCTATGTTTGTATGATGGACCCGCCCAAAAAACCAAAACACAGTAAATGAATAATTAAAATCATAAAAGAAACAATGCACAACCTGGTTTGATGTTTGTTGGTTAGCAATTTTCTCAGTCTTCTCCTCATGCAGGTTAAGGATTCTGGGTGTGGAGTTAACACGCAAGATATTCCGTTGCTTTTTAACAAATTTTCCCAGCCTCAAAGTGCTCAGAATCGCAGTAATTCAAGTGTTGGTCTTGGACTTGCCATTTGTAAAAGGTATGATGGCCTGTTGAAGTAGGAGATTATTTTCCTTTTTTGTGTGTGCAAGTGCCCTAATTTGGTCTTTTACCTTTATTGGTTATTCCAAACTCGGGAAAAATGATGGCCGTCAAGAATGGTAGTTTTTCTCCTGAGGACCTTATCGGCAAATTTCTTTTGTTCATTTGTTTATTTATTTGCCTCTGGTTAAATTTATGCTGTCAGGTTTGTGAATCTCATGGGAGGCAACATGTGGCTTGAGAGCGAGGGCCCAGACAAGGGTTGCCTGGTTACAGTCATTGTGAAGCTTGGAGTTTGCAACGAATTAAGTGACCCATTGGGCCAACAGATTGCCCAGAAAGGGAACGGGAAGCAAGCAAGTACAGATTTTGTTGGGGATAGAGAATTGTTCAAGGACCACAATGGAATAAGCTATACCTATCAGCGATACGAACAGAGCTTTTGAAGCTTGATTATCCTTCATACAGCGTTCTTGTACTTGAAATTATTAAATTCAATTTCTTGTGGCAGATGAGGCGTTATGTAGTAATGATACGAGCAGTGTCCATAATCTATGAAACCAGGTCTTATCTTTTGAATATACGATCAGAGAGCCTGGAGGTTATGTGCATTTGTTAGTTTATAATGCATTCTGTCTAAAGCGCAGTCGTTGTCCATGTTCATTAACTAGGCAAGCGTTCGTGCTTCCGTTCTTGAGTAAAAAGTAATAAAATAATTTAGTGCTATTATTCCCCAAGGATATGTGATCAATGTCAGATATTTGTTGGTAGAGATTCTCCTCTGATTGAGCCAGTCTCTGATCTCCACCATGTCCATGTATTAGCTGCAGATCTCTCAAGATGTACTGTCTCAACATCAGATGGGTTATTTTAGAGGATATGTATTTGGGCTTTCTCTCGTTTCTCCCTTGTAATTGAAGCCACTGCCATGGAAGATATCTGGCTAGGGTGAGTTTCTGTCCCGCACTGGTTTGGTCTCTGCTATCAAAAGTTCTAATTCACTCTTTTAAGCCCACGTACTAATTAATCATCATCATTTGAGCTTAACATGCATTAGAAGCCCAACTCTATCCGTTCATGACCCTCAGTTAGGTGGCCCGACCCATAAGGTCATAAATCGTTAATTTATTTATTTTAGATTTACTTAAATATAAGTCAAAACAATCCTTAATTACTTATTGACTTTTATCAATTTAATTATTTTTAATTCACAATTAATCTATTTATTACTAAAAATAAAATAACTATCCATTGTCATTTTTTTTACTATTATGACTTATATTTAAAATATAGCTTTAAAATATATTTTTTTATTGTAAATTAATCATATTTTGGACAATATTAATAATGATATAATTGTAGTAAATAAAAGCACAAAAAAACCTTTTACTTCTTTCTTTATTGTTTTCTTAAAATACATTAAAGTGTTCGAAAAATAAAATTATATCAAGTTTATTTTAAGTCAAAAGTATTTTTTATATAAAAATAGTATTAAATGTGGATTGTGACCTGATAAATATTATTCATCTTATAAAAATTAATTCTATTTGAACATGTTATTTAGAAGTAAAAATTTGACAAAGTAATATCTTATATGTGCTTGTTAATAAACATTCACTAAGGTAGCATTAAAATTAGTATATATGTAGTAGTTCTAATTTTATTATCATTTTAATTGTAAAAGATAATTAAAATATTCAACTAAAAATAGATAAATCAAATATATATTAATTTTCAAAGTTTATAGACTGATCCAACCCAACCTAATATTTGTCTAGACTCGCTTGAAGCCTTACTACAATATAACTGGACTGACCATGATCGAATCCGCCTTTGACCAACTTAGATGCACCTCGAATTTCACCATCATCAATTGTTATTGAAAGAAATATTTGTGACCAACTGTGTATATTAATGTTTATAAGTTAAAAAATTAAGACTATTTGACCTCATTCATTTCTATGTTTAGAAAGGAAACTTCAGATGGCGCAATATTGATTAATAACTTTGGCACCGTAGTGTACTTTCATAAATATAGTATGTCATTATAATGATATAACAATATAATATAGATGTAGATATATAGTTTTTTGTTTTGTTTTTGTTTATCTTAGTTTATAACTACTCTAAATATGAAAAATTAGTACTACTCAATCTCATAATAAAATATTTATGGTTACGGCATCCCTACAATCTAATTTAATGATCATACGAGTTATATGTATCAAAATTTAGATAATGCTAACAAATGGTACGCATTTCAAGAAATGTAACGGTGTTGAAATATCCTAAGCACACATTTTGTATGCTCAAGAGCTAGTTACTTTTAGAAGAACTCAATACTATCCTAAGTTTTGTTTTTTTTTTTATAATCATTTTTAGAAGTATATGTATGTAATAGAAGCCTCAATGATGACCCCTAGCTATATAACTGTAACTGTAGCATAAACTATAGTCATAGGTGATTGGCATGAGTGTTTAGTACATAGCATTTTAAGTTACCTATTCTATTTGAAAATATTATTCTAGTATGAATGTCTTAGATTAGCTTTTTATGGTCATTTAAGGTATACCAAATGCTAAAACCTATCACTGTATGTTAATGGTTGCAAACACTTTCATACAAATTGTTGTTACAATCTACCAAACTGCTGATACAATCACAATCTATTATTAACTACTCTCTCTACCATTGCAGTTCTCTCCCTTCTTCGTTTCTCTCTAAAGACGTTCACCCCTCTAATTTATTTATATGTTTAACATTGAATTTAAGAAAGAAAATTATTAGCAACAATTGTTAGACAAATGAAAAAATGATGACATGTCTGCTGCAGAAAATTTAAGTTTACATTCAATAGTTTTTAGGCTAGTGCTTTTTCATGATAACAAATAAAAATAAAATGGATGAAATGTGTAGGTCACTTTTTGGTGTAAATAGAGTGACCCACATGTTTAGGGCAAAGCCCATTCAGGTAAGATATCCGATTTAGCTTTGGTGTGTATATTTTGGTGAGCTGCATGCTTGGGCTCCAATTTAATCAGGTGAGTTGCCCATTTCTTCTAGGCTATGTTTGATTTGAGAAAATTAAGAAGGAAAAAAAATGAGAAGGAAAGAAAATAAGATAAATTTTTTTTTTCTTATTTGGTTGTTGGAAAATTTTTATGGAAAACATTTTAGTAGGAGCAACATAAACATAAATATTAGTTAATAAGCGGTGCTACTCACATACATTTGCTTATCATTATTTGTTAGTACTTTCATATCAGCAAATCTCATAGTTGAAGTAGAGAGATAATAAAATGAATTAAAAAATTGACTTTAATCGCAAAATATACTGACGGAAGTCACAATGTAGTCAAATGTGGAGTTTAGAGATATGAAGGTCGAGAAAGTGAGGTCTGGTAGGATGCAATATTTTTCCTGAACTTTCTTTTATTTTCCTTAGTTTATGTTAGGAAAACTATCTAATACAACTTTCACACCCTTTTTCCTTCTTATTTTCTTTCTTTTTAACTTTCTCAGTATTTAAACACCTAAAAATCAAATTCCATCTCATTTTCTTTTCTTTCCATAGTATTTTCCATGAATCAAATAAAGTCCTAATGTTTTGGTGAAAGAAAAGGATCCACTAAATCATTAAATGCAACTAGGACTTGTCAACATCAAATTCTAAATTTATTATTTTTCCTAAAGTTATTCATTATCAATCTTCTGGTAGGATTAATTAGATGCTTTAGGTGCTATTTAGAAGGATTTGATGTTATCATGATAATTTGCATTGTGGTTTGTCGATATCACTGCTTGCTATTTATGCTTACATGTTAGCATTTTAAGATTTAAGATTGTTGTTTAGGACTTGGTTTTATTTTATTAAGATTTAGTGTTATCATTCGTAGCCTTTTGGCATATATAAAGGGCATAGGCTTATGTTACTTTCAAGTTTGTTCATGCTTTGATGAAAATAAAAATTTATTTTAGTTTAGTGTTTATGTTTAATTTGAGCATATCTCTTCTACATTCCTAATTCCCTTTCTCTTTCATCAACCCTCCATCACATATCTTTGACTTTCATTTCTAATGTAATTTTTAAGTGGTAAAAGATAAGTAATACAATTTAAAACACCCTAGAAGGGTAAATAGGGTTTTGTGAAATGAAATTGACTAAATAAAATTTAACACACGATGTAGAGTAGTTTAAGAGTAAATTACTTTTTACGACCACTACTAAAAGGTTCTCCCTTTTAGATTTTTTGAAATAGTGATGTGTTTTATTGGTGATCACTCTTGTCTTGGTTTATGAGACTTACAATCTCGATAACCTTATGAGAGATGTTTTACAACTTCATCCATTTATCTTCTCTAGACTCACTATATGACTCTCTCAAGAATGATAGGAAAATACTGACTAGCCCCTTTAAGATATTTTTAAGAGGAGGTTGTGATTACAAACGATTCTCGATAAATACAAGATATAAAAGGATTGATCTTTGGATGAGATGTAATCTAGCTAGATTTAATGTAGGATATTACAATTTGATAACAATTCTAGCTAAGAGAAGTGAGCAAAGAACACTTTTTAGTAAAAAACTCAGAAATATGAAAGTTTGGAAATTTGAGTGAGCAACAGAATGATTTTAGTGTAAGAGATGAATTGCACAATCAATGATATGAAAAGCTAGTTGTAATGAATGTAGAGGGACCTTATTTACAAGGGTTACCCTCGTGTGTAGTAGTTAGATACAAATTTACAAAAAGTTACCTCACCTAACGGGCAGAAAATCTACATTTATTGGTGATTAGTCGATCGAACCAATCGATCGGTTGTATGACCAATCGATCATTTTGTTCCAACTTGTCAAATGTTTATGTATTTACCAAAATAAAAAGTTACCGTTGTGCGAACCAGTCGATCAGTTTGACATTATATATGGTTAGTCTTAAAATACATATGAACAATGACTTGGTATGGTGAGACCAGATGACATGTTCATTGTACCAGTTGATTTGTTTGTCAAACCAGTCGATCGGTTTGTCAACCAGTCGATTGGTGTGACAAAACCAGTCAAAGTGTTTAAACATAGAGGAGTTGGGTTTTTGTAAAAATGAAACCCACGGATCGGTTTTCCAAATTAGTTAATTTGTTTGCCTAAACTAGTCAACATATTTAAATAGAGATGAATTGGTTTTCTATAAGATTAAAACCTATACACTGATTGGTCAAACCAGTCAATTGGTTTGCCTAAATCAGTTGATGTATTTAAGTAGAGACGAACTAAGTTTCTGCAAGATTGAAACCCATCAACTAGTTGGTCAAACCAGTAGATCATTTTTATAACCAATCGATCGTTTTGCTTAAACCATTCAATATGTTTAAACAAAGATGAACTGGATTTCTACAAGATTGAAAACCATGGACTGGTTGGTCGAACCAGTCGATCAACTTTATTCACTAGTCAATTTGTATGAGTTTTAATACAACTAGTGGCTTTGTTTAAACTGAACCAGTCGATCAGTCTGAGGACTGGTCGATTGGTTCTGATTGGAACCAATTAATTTGCTTTGTAAATACTTTTAAAAGATTTATAAAATGAAACTAAGTCAAATATTTTTCAACAAACAGTTTTAAAATGTTTCTTGTTTGAAATATGAACTTTGCTCAATTTAATTCTATATAATATATCTAAGACTCATAAAATACTTGTCTTCAAGTCTTGGTTCCTTTTGTATATGTTGTTTTCTTGAATATGCATACTTATGCTATAATACCCCAAAATTTACAACTAAAAAATTGCATTTAATGAAAAGGTTTAGCCGAAGCGAAATCACAAAAACGTAAATTATGGGGATATTACCGCCACACTTAGTACCAGACCGCTTCACTTCTACCGTCCCAGTACCAAGTGCTAAGGTTGATTGGGATAGACATCAAACACGAGTCAATAATTAAAACAAGCATTCATAAAAGAAATGAGTCGTTAACCGTGTAGGAAATCAGAGTGCAGTAATCAAAAGATACAGTCCAAAAGTACAGTTTTAAAGTTCCAAATGTCAGAAACATCATACACCAGAAATAAACTAAATATAATGATACAGGAAAGATAAGGCGGACAGTAGACTCTGGCCATGTCACTCTCAACCCCCAAGCTAGGTTCAGGCTCAACTCTCAGCTCCGCCCGATGTCTCGTAAGCGCAGTAGGCATCGAAGATAGAATCACCAACCTGCACTAAGTCAGAAGGGCCTTCTGCTCATGGGAATGAGCGTCACCCATGAAACGGATGGTCACTACGCTACGTACTGAGCAAGGTAACTGTATAACTAAGGCCAACACATAAGAGCACATAACATAATCACAGCCACATGATAACACACAGTTTCTCGGGTAAATAAAGGCCCACACTGGTTATTTATTCTCTGGATAGTACTCGTTTCACACCATAATTCTTATCAATCCATGTGAGTATGGGAACCCCACTATTATAGCCGGTGGATCGGTCACTTACAGGGTAAAACACACCTGACCACTATTATACGTCGGTGGATCGGTCTTCAGGGCAAACGCTCCTGGCCACTATTTATGCCGGTGGATCGGTTTGGCCCCAACTCATGGTGTTCCACTGTAAGTACTTAGTATCTTTTACGTGTATTAGCAAATTAGGGTTTTGTTTATTGAGCTCGGGATCCCCCACTATTATAATCGGTGGATCAGTCACTTATAGGATAGAACGCACCTAACCACTATTATATGCCCGTGGATCGGTCTCCAGGGTACCCCGGCACTTGGCCACTATTATGCTAGTGGATCGGTCTAGGCCTGACTCAATAATCTTCCACTTTACATAATTAGTATTTTATCATATCTTATTCAACAGATTCCGCCCTAGACATGCATGGCTAACTCCAGCTATACTTATCCTCCTAAGAGGGTCTGCCCCATATCTTGAGACCTCTGTGCCTCCTAACTCGCCCCGACATCCTTTCCGTAACCCACTTACTTACACCGAGAACTCAACTCCTAAGTGTGGGGGTCGAGGCCCACACTTTGTACCCTCAAGCCCACTCACCGCCTTACCCTTGGGTTTTCTCCAGAAACCCTAATTTGGGCCTATGTGGCCCATCTTTTCTACCTCACACAACCCAAACTATTATAACACCCCCACACGTCACGACCCTTAGATTCAACCCTCACTTCATGTCCCACTCATTCTCATTTATTTTTATTATTTTCTTTTTCATCTTCCACCTACTCAAATTAGGGTTTCCTTCCAAACCCTAGCCCGGTCTCCTACGCACTCTTATACTGTCCCACATACTATTTTTCACCCGAAGCCCACAGTCACCCAAACGACACTTCTATTACCTTCCTCACGCCCCGAGGCAACTTTCCATACATAAAGTTTGCTCCCATGCTGACTCTAACCATCCCATGCAAAACCCTCGATATTTATCATGCCAAACCGTAAAATTTCCATGCAAATCCTCGTTCCTCCTATGCTTTCATTTTATTTAAATCCCTCTCCCCTTTTTTTTTATTCACCACTCATGGATCATGGTTATTTAGGTCATTCTTACCTACGTTAGCCAACTTACTTCCCCTTGGTTCTCTTAATTTCCCATTTTTCTTTTTCATGCCTCCATCCCACATCACCACACTCAATACCCTAGCATGCATGTCCTAAGGGCCACATCACATCACGTCACAACTTGTAGCATATCCATATTAGCACATATGAGAAGAGAGCACATGAACATACCTCTATTCCAAGCCGCGCTACACATAAAACAGTTAAGATAATAGCATATAGAACACGACATATAATTATATAAGACACCCAAAGCATGTAAGACACGTAGCACACATTCGGCCTTAGCTACACCCTTACCTAAATGTCACCGGGCTTGGAGCACGCTCCTATGCCTCCTGAGGGTTTTGACTTGATTCACCTATAAGAGGAAAATACTATGGGTTAATCTCCCTCTAACAGAATTACCATAATTTCTTATCTTACCCCTATCATGGCCTAATACTAAGGCTAATAATGATAATAGTAGTTTATAATTAAAAGTAGGGTTATTATTCTTAAAATAATTAATTGTGCCACTACTAACCAAAGTATGTCTTAGTGATACTCATAATATTAAAGTAAGGGTTTCAATATTATTAATAATAACATTATTATTAGTTTTATAACGATACTAATATTGACCCCAAATTCTAGTAATAATAATAGTAATAATAGTGATGAAAATAATATAAAAAGTAATAGCCATGATGATACTTATATTAATAACGCTAGTGGTAGTAGTAGTAGTAATAATAGTAACAATAATGCTGGAAATGATAATAATAATAGTGGTAATGATAGTATTCATAATAACAATATCAATAATAATAATAATAATGATGATAGTAATAATGGTAATAATAATAATAGTAATAATAATAATAATAGTAATAGTAATAATAATAAGAATAATAATAATAAATATAACAATAATAATCATGATAATAACAATGATAATAATAATAGTAGTAGTAGTAGTAGTAGTAGTAGTAATGATAATAATAATGATAGGAACAACAACAACAACAATAACAATAACAATAATAATAATACTAGTGATGAAAATAATATAAAAGTAATGGCCAACATTTGTATTAGTATTATTAGTAACAAAGTAATGATAATAATAATGATGATAATAGTAGTAGTAATAATAATAACAATAATAATAATAAGGATAGTAATAGTAGTAATAATAACAAAGTTGTAGTCTTTTACATAGTAATACCATTAATTAGAAATCTCTTTGGAATAAGAGTTAGAACATAATAATAATACTAATAGTGTAACACCCCCAAATTTACTACTAAAAAATTTCGTTTAAAATCAAAAGGTTTAGCGGAAGCAAAGGATAAAACCGTAAACTCGGGGGTATTACCGCCACACTTAGTACCAGACCGGTTCACTCCTACCGTTTCAGTACTAAGTGCTAAGGCTAAATCCGATCAACATTTAGTACGAAGTATCAAAAAAAAAACGTAAGACGACATTTAACATAAATCCTTAATAAGAGGTAAGTCAAACAGAAGTTAGAATACGATTTGGGATTACACCCTCAGAATATGTTTCTCGAAACAAGAACGTAATACAAAATATAGCTAAACAAAAATAAATCCCGAAGGATCAATATCCGGATTGCCTACTCACTCAAGTCAAGGCTTCCACCCCAACATAGTATCCGATCTTAAACCTGCACAAGAGGTCTGCTCCCCACCATCGGTGGATCATCACAGGACTCATTCAACCAGTGTAGTATCAGTACGGGTCCAATACTGAGTAAGTCTCACTACCCTACCTTATAGGAGAGATATCATCAAGTGTGTATTAAATTATAGTACAATATGTTAATACAATATCCTACATACTCACAACCCACAGCATGAATCTTGCCATACACTCATAGTAACAGATAAAACATATGCAACATCCCATTTAACATATAAGCGTGGTATAACCGAAATATAAGGTGGCTCATACGCCTCAGGTAGGAATAATCCATATTATTAAAACTAAATACGTGGCATACTCACGCAAGTAGCATGTAGTAATGCATGTAATAAAAGCCGGCCATGGTCTAATTAGACTTATTCTTTATTCTCATTAATAATATGTTCATTCCACACATTTTCTTCAATAGTCCATGTGAGTGCGGAAGCCCCACTATTATAGTCGGTGGACCGGAAGATATACGCACAAGGCATAACGCCTCTGATCCACTATTATAGCCGGTGGACCGGAAAATAAACGCATAGGGCAAAACGCCTCTGATCCACTATTATAGCCGGTGGACCGGATCACGGCCCCGACTCACATGGTGTTTCGCTTTAAGTACTTAGTATCTTTCCCATGGATTAACTTATTCATTTGGTTTGTTGAGCACGAGATCCCCCACTATTATAGCCGGTAGACCGGAAGATAAACGTACAGGGCAAAACGCCTCTGATCCACTATTATAGCCGGTGGACCGAAAAATAAACGCACAGGGCAAAACGCCTCTGATCCACTATTATAGCCGGTGGACCGGATCACAGGCTCGGCACAACATCTTTCGCTTTACGTAATTAATGTCTTATCCGTGTCTTATTGAATCACAATCTGCCCTTGACATACATGTCCAAGAGGGCCATATCATATCGCAATGTAGTATCACAACAATTACATGGCATACACATCATCATAACACACATATAAGATTTACCTCACTCCAAGCTGCGCTATACATAAGACAAGTTAGGGCATGCATCCAATACAATATGTAACATTAATACAAAGCACCCAGTCATACAATCACGTAACACACAAAGGCCTTAGTTACATCCTTACTAAACACTCATAAGTAGAGGTAAGTAGAGACTTACCTGGATCCAAAGCTAGCTAAGCGAGATAAGAGGGAGAGAGATCACTAGCTCGTGGACCCACGAGAAAGCTTTCCTAGATCCGATAGAAATCAAAGACTAAATTAGAAACTATTCTATCAATCAATAATTCACATATTCTAATTAAATAACAGAAACAGCACAAATGATATTTCTTAGAAAACGTGCCCAAAACTTAGAACTTAAAAGCATAGCTTTATTAAGATTTAAGGTTAAAACTAAATCAAAACGGATTAATACAAATGTCACTTGGGACATTTCAACTTAATTTGGAAAGCCCGAGAAAGAATGATCGATCATAAGTTAATTTATCGAAAATAACTTATTTATTAGGTTTTACAACTAAATAGGTAACCCAACCATTTACATAGAACCAAATCCAAACCGATTAGGTTAAAACAGAAATTAAATGATTTAAAACCCAAAGATAGAATTCGATTAGATAAAATACACATAGCAAAATCAATTTTATAAAATCATCCCCGAAAATTAGGGTTTTAAAGTCCATGACACAAACTCAAGTAATTCAATTTAATTAATTCAAATTAAAGGTATTAGAAAACAATTAATACCATTTCAACTATTTCTATACATTCAATTTTAGAAAAACAACAATACAAGTAATCGATTTCATAATTTCACTTGAAATTTAGGGTTTTAGGCCCGAAAATACAATTCATTAACATTCTATAAATTTAATCAAATTGAATGTTTGGAAATGCAATTAAACACATTTTATAACATATCAAATAATCAATTTCTCAAAACCAATAAAAGAAATACGCAATTTAGCACAATTAGGGTTTTTGAGCCCGAAATGCAAATCCGATCAATCCTTGCCAAAACATATCAATTGGCGGTTCGAAAATGTAATTAAACATATTATAATGTAATTTATATAGTCAATTGAATAAAATAACCCGATTACCCAAACCAATTTAAACCCGCGGGAGTTTTGACCTAAAAATCCAATTTTGATCAATTACGCACAATTTTCCCAAATCAACACTTCCAATAAAAACTTAGATACATTTTAAACAATATTATAAAATCAATTGAACGAAACGGCTCAATTATACGACCCAATTTCATTACACCCAAAATTTGACCTAGGAATCAAATTCCGATAAAACCTACATAAATTTCTCAAATTGACGGTTCCAAAATGAAATTGGATACATTTTAAAATATATTGTATAATCAACTTATTAAAAATAGCTAAAACGGGCGAATCCGAAAAATTTGGGCATAACCCGACCAAAAATCCAATTTTTCCAAAATTCCAACACAACCATACAATTAACCTATCCAAATCATTATTACAGCACATATATACATAATCAAACAATCAATTTAGCTTTTTATAAGCTAATTCATACCCAATTAATCAAAATAAGGGTTAGGGTTTTTCGAAAATTATACCAGATGAAACCAACACAAATCGGGACAAGAAAATGCCAGAGAAGCTTCGTCGGGGGTCGGGGGTGGCTCGACGGTGGTCGCCCGAGCTCGCCGGTGACCGGGCGATGGCGGCGTAGCCTGGGTTGCCGCTCGTCGCTGCTGTTGCTGCTCCCGCGGCTGCTATGGTCGAGATGGCTGATGTTGCGGCTATAGCTTGCTGCAGCGTTGTCGCTCGCGTCGCCCGTCGCAACTGGTTGGTCGGCGGCGGCTGGCGAGGGAGCAGGGAGGAGGAGAGAGGCGAGGGAGGTTAGCTAGGGTTAGGGTTGCGAGAACAGTGGGCCGACGGGATAAGGGAAAGATAAGAGAAGGGAGAGAAGAGGGAAAAGAAAAAGGGGAAGGGGGCACCGGTCGGGTCCCGACAATTTTTTTTTTACAAATACAATTATAAAATGAAATACTAATTATCTAAAATTGTTATTGGAATATTTTATCTAAAATTTATTAGATAAAAATTTATTTCGAACTGATCCGAAGACTTATAATTAATAAAATAATTATATTAAGAATTTCAAAAATATTTTCGGAAGAATTTACCAACGAACGTAAAAATTTATATTATTTACATAAATAAATTATAAGACTTCGAAATAATATTTAAAAACATATAAGAAAATATTTAAGTCAAATTTTAATAAACCGAGACTAATTTTAATAATTTCCAAAATCGATTTTTCGCAAACTAAAAAGCGTAGAACGCAAGAAAGTTGATTCCAGAAAGAATTTCTTAAATAAACTCCGAAAATCTTTTTTATTTATTTAAAACTTTCCAAATATTAAAGATTTCCGAAAACGAATAAATTTAAAGTCGGAAATATTTTGTACGGATAAAATCATTAAAATAAATTTAACTATTCAAACAGAAATTCTATAATTTAAATAATATATTTAGTTAACAAAATATAACTCCAAAAATAAGGTCGTAATCACACGACGAAGTTAAAATCGAAAACAATATAAAATATAAAAAATAAAAATACGAGAAGGAATGGGAATATATATTTTTAACCGAAAATCAAATTCATAAGAATATAATAAAATCATTGTCGTGAACGAATTTGTCTAGAATAGTTCGCAACGACAATGATTAATCACATTCAATTATGAATTCGAAATCGTCGATAAATCCGTAAAACGAATTGGAATTAAAATAATTAATTGTTTACACCAAATTACGCTAATAAAATCATTAAATTTAATCAGGATTTTTAAAAATACGGGGTATTACAAATAGTAATAGTAATAGTAATAGTAATAGTAATAATAATAATAATGATAATAATAATGTTAATACTGATAATAATAGTTAACAATAATACTATTAATATTAAAATCATTAACACTTCTATAAAAAGGGTTTAAGGGTTAAGAAATTGGAATACCACCTAGGCTTGGTGGTGGAGCGGAGGCGGTGGAGGAAGAAGGGTGGTGGAGAGATAGATGTGGAGGCTAGGGGAGAGGGAAATAGGAGAAAATGGAGGTGTGGGGAGGTAGAGTAAGGTCCCCTGGTTGTTTTGGGGGTAGAGGTGGCGCTACAGGTGGTAGAACCGGTGGCACGAGGGGTAGCACAAGGTCGAAATGGGCTATTCGGGAGGCTGACTTTGCACGGCCGGAGTGGCTCGTGCAGGGCAAGGCAAGGAAGAAGGGTGGCTCAATTGCGTAGAGGGCGATGCAGGGAAAGTTTTGGTGGTCGGAGTGGGCGGTGGCGACGACCGACGACGGAGAAACAAGGGTCTGATCAGGCAGTGGCGCGCGGGTCAAGTTTCTGGGCTGCCAAAATCAAAACCCAATTATGGCGGCCTTCAGGGGTATATATAGCTCAATTGGAAGGGAAAACGACAAAGGGGAGTGGAAGAGTAGGGGGAAAGGTTTATGGGGCTCCGGCCAACGAGGGTAGGCTGGCTCAGGTCTACCTTCGTAGGCCATTTCTTATTGGGGAAAATGGGATGACACGAACAGGAGAGGGAATGGCCGACTGAGGTGAAGTGACAGGGAAGATGACGGGGAAGAGAGGAGGAGAATGGCGGGTCAAACGGCATGATCGGAGGCAGAAAATCCGGCACCGATTGAGGGAGTTGCATGCGCTAAAGGAAAAAGAAGATGTAGGGGAGGGCTAGATCGGCGGTCTAGGAGAAAAGAAGAAAGAAAGGGGGAAAGGCCGAACCGGCCTGGAGAGGAGGAGGAAAAAAATGACAGGGCTTGGGCCGTGCAGGAGAAGGGGAAAGGAGAAAAAGGAAGGAAGAAGGAAGAGAAGAAAAAAAGAAAGAAAAAGGAAGAAAAGAGGGAAAAAGAAAAGAAAAAGGAAAAAGGTGGGTTTGGGGTTAATTAAATTATCTAGTAAAATATTAATATTAAAATAATAATTAAATTATCTTTTTAGGTTAATTTAGGGATTTTGAAAGATTTTTCTTAAATTCCATTTTAATTAGCAAAATACTCAAAATTTTCCTATTTAAATCATTGATTAATTTCTCCTAGATTTACCTTAATTAATTCCCTCTTATTTTAATAGAAATGGTTTATTTAATTAATTTTCCTAATAATTTCATATTTGGCCATAATTCCCTAAATTAGGGTTTTGGGGTATTTCATATGCAAATACATTAGATACTAAAATCTATTTGTTATCATCGAAACAAGTATAATGTCATTACTTAACCTCTGAGATTAACAATACACACACACACACACACACATACACATAAAGAGAAGGTAGAGGAGAAGATGTTGAGGGTTCCTTGATAGGAAGACTAAGAAATTCATCCAAAGAGCGTCAGCTAGGGGTGAGGCATTAGCCACGGGTATCGGCTAAGTGACGTTAGCCAAAGGGCTGTCAGTTGAGGGCCGCTAGCTAAAGGGCATCAATCAATGGTCAAATAATGTGATTAGTTAGCAAAGAATACCTAATAGCTGATTCCAAGGAAGAAGACGTGAGTAAAGAATGAATGTCAAAGAGTGGTTAAGAAATCCTTTGATATAAGAGATTTGATATTTATCAGTATAATAATCTATAAGTTAATATGTGTTAACTTATAGTCAATCATTAAGTTATAAGTTATACATTTTCCTAACTATAACTAGTATTGGGAAGAAAGATTGATAAGTCAGACAATCAATGATGGTTGGGTGTTCTAGCCAATGGTGATTGATGGTATAAAAGACCATCTCATGACCCTTTGTAAATGATATGAATGGATTATGTCAATTATGTAGAACTTTAACATAAATATTTAATTTCATTATATGATATCTTTGTATATTTTAGTTCACTTGTTCTTGATCATATTTTATGAATATTTGGAGAAAATGAGATAAAAGGAGTTAAAATACAACATTTGGAATAAAACGAAAGAAAAAAATGAGTGTTCAAAGTGTGCAAAAGTGGAAAGGCATGCAAATCCAACAATGTAAAGCTTTTACATATCTTGGTTTTGATTTATATAAACTCTCAGATTTATAGTATTAATAAAATTATTATTAATTATGAAAATGATAATAATTACCTTATCATTTCCCCCCTTGTTTTGCAAACGATACAATCATTTCTTCTCTTATTTTTGACACAAATATTTCTGAAGCCCAGAAAAGGCAGAGTATTTTGGGCTCAATCTTACATGACATAGATGGACGGCCCATATCACAGCGTTACTTGGCTATACCCAACGCAGCCGGTCCACTTCCGTGATACCTCCAAACCCTAGCGCTTAAACCTGTGGTATATATTGTTCTTCGTGTCCGCAACTCATTTACTTTAGCGGCCACTGCTACCAACAGAGAGAAACAGGAGTAGAGCAGGGTTGAAAAATGGTGTCTCTCAAGCTCCAGAAGCGGCTCGCCGCTAGCGTCCTGAAGTGTGGAAAGGGAAAGGTCTGGCTAGATCCAAATGAAGGCAATGAAATCTCGATGGCCAACTCTCGTATGCCTTCTTACTCTATGCGTTTTCGTTTTTATGAGTTTTCTTTTTGACTCCTTTTTTATGCTTTCTAACTTTCTCATGTTATTGGCATTTGATCGATGGAACTAAGTAGCAGTGTTAGATCACTGATTATTGAATTTCGTATCAATAGATGTGAACTTGATTAATATTATCTGTTGAGCGTTAAACTTGGAATTTCTTGCTCTTGAGAGCAGAAACTGTTCCAATTCCCGGTGGAACATCATGATGGGACATTATTTGTTGATTGATTTTTGGTGCGATGATGTTAATAGTCTTGCGGGCATAACTTCGTTGCACTATTTATCTCCTTTGTTGTCTTGTAGCTCAAGCGCGAGACAGAAATGCAATTTTTTTCCTAGTGCAGCATGTAGTTTATAGCCCGCGGTTTGTAATTGATAGTCTTGTGGGCTTGAGTCTGTTTTTTTAGTTTTGGGTAAGTAGCATTTTCACTTAGATTTTTCTTGCTGTAGGTCAATTTTTTCATGCTAGCGTAGTTGTCTCAACACTGGCAGTAATATATTCTGCAGGTTTTGATTGCTGAGTGACTTGTTTTGTTTGGATGATATATTTTAGGTCAAAACATAAGGAAGCTGGTGAAGGACGGGTTTATCATCAGAAAGCCTACTGTGATTCACTCCCGTTCCCGTGCCTGTCGTAGGTTGGAGGCCAAGAGAAAGGGACGTCACTCTGGATACGGTATTCTTTTATGGCAAATTAATTATTTCATTGAACGTAGTGGAACTATACTTAAGATGGTAATTTTAGAATGCTGATGTAGCTAGTTACATGAGAACATAATGTATGGCTTCCAGATGTTGAAGCACGTCTTGCTTTAATGCTTGGCAATTGGTTCTTAACTGGTAACAATTGCAGGTAAGAGAAAGGGTACCAGGGAAGCAAGGTTGCCTACCAAGGTGTTGTGGATGAGGAGGATGAGGGTGCTTAGGCGCTTGCTCCGCAAGTACAGAGAGGCCAAGAAGATTGACAAGCATATGTACCATGACATGTACATGAAGGTGAAGGGTAATGTGTTCAAGAACAAGAGAGTATTGATGGAGAGCATTCACAAATCTAAGGCTGAGAAGGCTAGAGAGAAGACTTTGTCTGATCAATTTGAGGCCAAGCGTGCAAAGAACAAAGCCAGTAGGGAAAGGAAGCATGCTAGAAGAGAGGAGCGTTTCGCAAAGGTATTGATCATTATCCTTCAATAGGACTAGAAAGTTGCCTGTTTATCATTCCTTCGTTTGTGAAGTGGATGAACAAGTTCTAACCTCAGTTTTCACTTGTACAGGGACCTGGTGAAGCTACGGCCGCACCACAAGCAGCTGCTGCACCTGCTCAACCTGCACAGTAAGTAAAATAATGTGATGTAGTATGTACTGTTCTCTCCACGCTGTCATTGAGTCGCTTGAATTGTGATGGCCTGACCTGTTTATCTCATAATGCAGAGCGACCAAGAAATCTAAGAAGTGAGTTTAACTGCAGAAGCTGAGACCAAGGAAGGCTGGTTTAGTCAGTCTCTTTCAGTGGAAGTGGTAGTGTAGTATTTTTTTTTCTTTTTTCTTTTTCCTCTTAAGTACTTTGCTTTTTTTCTTTTGTGGATTTTGTTTACGAGTATTTTATATGAATATGGGATTTGAATACTTAAGACACTTGACCTAAATTGTAGCATTTCCTTTTGCTGGTTAGTTTTGCACTTCTTCAATTTGCTCATTTTCGGTTTCTTCATTTGCGACGAACTGGATTTGTGTTGAAATCTGCGTCCATGTAGAATCAATCGTTGGTTGAGTAGGTGGAATGGCTTAGAAGTTCGTTCTACTGTCGACAAGTATTACATGCAGAATCTTTGATAGAATTATGTATAATTTTACATGGAATAGGGTTGAATAGTTGGTAAAATCGGACTGAAATGGATAGAATTGCTAGCGGTTTCAGGCTTCCAGCATTGCATTAATTCAGAATCAGCCCCACCACTCCTTATTTCCGTCTACTTCAATATCAATTAGGGCTTTAATAAGTCAAATCCTTTGGTGGTTGAGCTTAGTTTGTTTAATAAATGAGCTAAGCTATTGTGATTTGTTATTATTTAAGTATTGATCTTTGGGTTTGATTTATTTATAAATTAATTGAGTTGATAAATCAAGTTATTTTATTAAAAAATTGTTTGTTGATTTGATTCGTGTATGTAATTTTTTTTATTGAACATTAGATTTTAGTAAGATGTATTATATTTTTATTTTTGGTAAGTAATGTAAATTTTATTACTATCTAATGGGCTTGAAGTTAGAGGCTAATGTTCCACGAATCTATAAGAGATACTGGCATATATTTGTAGCAAGTCCTTTCCGGAGAGAGCATACTTTGGACCAAGTCATTGGAGCTTTTTTGTCATCGAAGTAGAGCTGGACAATAGAAAGGTTCAACAAAGTATTCAATGGTAGTTATTATTTTCTTGGGCAACAAAAAAATTTGAGACCATAAGCTAATTTTAACTAGTTGAAGTTATCTGCGTATGTTAGTAGCTTGAAAGGCCAAAATTTCAGTTTGACGGTCATTTTATCAATAAGGTCAATGCATTTGTGCCTAGTTAACCTGGTGTGAAAAGTGGAATTTCTAGGTAGATAACAGGTCGTGAGCTTGAATTTGCTTCCTATGAAACCCTCCACTAAAAAGTTGGCTCTTGAGCTTGTTTAACTGAAGACCAGACAGATTCGAGAAAGTAAGTGTTCCATTGAAGTCTTGATCCCATAAGAGAAAAGGAGGAGGTTGCCTGTAAAGGAGAGGTTGATAATCCCAGCTCTCATGTACTTGGGATGGGCTTTATAGCTACTATTTTGCCACAATCCTTCGAGGAGTTGAGTTGGATATTCCATAACTAGGACAAAGAAATGAGGATATTGGGTCTCTTTGTCTGAGACCTCTTTTAGCATCCTGGGAGAGAAAAGGGGGGGGGGGGGTCTCCATTAAACAAAATAGAGTAACTAATTGAAGCCATAACGGCATTATCATTTTTCAAAATGAAGGGGGAATTTCATCCCATGCAGGACCTGTTTCATAGAACTCTACTAAATAGAGTCATAAGCTTTATGTAAATCTAATTTAAGCATATGCAGGAAGAAAATGTGTTTCTAGATGTAGTACCTAATCAGTTTATGAGCAATTAAAATGTTGTCACCAATGCATTTATCCTTTGATGAAGGCATCTTGGGACTTGGGAGGGAGCAATCAAGGAGGGAAGAATATGTTGAAGTCGGTTAGTAAGAATGGATATAATATTATACAACATATTATAACATGTAATAGGTCTGAATTGATCCACTTTCACGACTACTACTACTCTAAGAATTTGGGATAATACATTCACATTTAGACTTCTAGGGAGGATACATGAGCAAAAAAAAAAGAAAAAAGAAAAAAGAGCACTATTCTTTATAGGTGATCCCCAAATATATGCCAATATCTCTTATAGAAGAAAGCATTTGAGCCATCAATGCTTGAGCCTTTCCATCCCTTGTCTCAAACAAGGCTTGTTTGACTTCATCTTTAGGTATCGAGAGGAATAGAGATTTTTGCTGTGTAATTGAAAAGGCTTAGCTAGGTGCAAATACTTGAGGGTCTAGTGATCCAATAAGGCCAGAAGAGGAACCCATGAGGTTCTTAAAGAATCTTAAGAACATATCTTGGATATCTTGAGAGGTGTGTCATATTCTTTTCTCATATTCAACTAATTTATATATAACACTATATAGTTTGAAATTTATTATAAAAAAATGAATGATCATTATACATATGTAATGTGATACTGATAAATCAAAATAGCAAATATTATTTGAGTTTTAAATGATTATTAATAGAGCCTATACATGAGCCATAAACAAGGCTGCTTGCAAACAAATAAGCTGAATTTATTCCATTGTGAGCTAGAATCTTTTATGTTTAAAAATAAGGATTAAACAAGTTTGTTTAACTAAGTGGAGCCTTTATTGAAACAAATTGAATTAGCTTGAGAGTTGATTTGACTTGTCAACCTCCCTAATATCAATTAGCCAATTACAGCTTTATCTTTGTATTCTTTAAAGTAAGAGATATTTTCTAATCCCAACTTCATTCTAGCCACCTTTGATATTTTTTGTTTTCATGTTATTGACTTCCTATTGTCTTGTATTAGTTGGTATTGGGCTACTAGCTGATATGCCCACACTTTGTAGTTTAGGAATGAATTTTCCGTTAATAGGATCATATATTATTATTATTATTATTATTATTATTATTATTATTATTATTATTATTATTATTGTTTAGTGGAATCTTGTGATTTTATGATCTGAGTCTGAGGACCCAATCATGTGTAGAAATTTAGTTATGATAATATTATTTATGATTTTAAGCTGGTTTGTTGCTGTTAAATTCCAAAAGAGTGGTTGAGGGTCGTATTCAAAAGATTGTGACCTAACTAGTAAAAGCAATTCATTCATCCTTTACAATTGATGTGAGGTTGGTTAGTACAAAATTAGTTGCATACTGCATATGAGAATAAAAGAGCTTGACAGCCACAGGCACAACTACCATCAAGTTTTGTTGCACTTCGGCTTGTACGCATATCAAGTTGGATATCAATATTTTGTATGATCACCTTATAGTATACTTCCCAACCAAGCAGTTTGCAACCCTTTCTGTTTCAAACTTTCCTTTTACATCTTAAATGAAGATCATGGTACCTTCATCCTTGATGCTTAACTTGTGGTTTTAGGGTCACATTTGTGGCTATGGGAGAATATGAATGCGATAGCCGAAGTTGACGTATTTGATTCTTTAATTCCTCTAAGATCCGGTGGTTGCTTTTTTAAGATTAAGATTAGACTATATTTTTGTATGGATAAAATTAAAATTTGATAATACAAGGAACACTTTATCCACTCTTAAACAAAAACAATGCCAGATACATATGGATATTAGGATAATTATGCTTTTGAAGAAAAAAATTAGCTACAGTGTATATTATTTGGAGAAAAATTAGGAAGGTAAAAGTGTGGAGGAGAGGGGGTTATAGGGAGTGAGAGAGAGACAGTGTATGATTTATTTATTTATTTTTAAGTTTCTTAATTTAAAGAGTTAGATTTTGGGGGAGAAATTAACTTTTATCTAATTAGAAAAAGAAATAAGTTAGAGATTTGGAGGAAAACGTAGAAATATTCTTTTTACTACAATAATTTTCTTTGTTTATTATCGTTCTATAAAGTTTCTTATATCTATATATGTTCACCTATCTTTTTGTTTATAAGAAAATGAGGACTATGTTTGTTGTAGTATTTAGAAGGTGTTTGGACACCAAAAGTTGTGCTTACTAAATACATCTATAACCTTGTTTGGAGTTAAATCAAACCTTTAAGTGCCTAAAACACGCCTAATGGCTAAAGGAACCAATCTATCCTCACACACATTTGTTTCATGGTAGATGTGCTGAATCACATATTCAGGTCTTACATTGATAATATGTTTACACTCTTATGTCACCCTGGTTTCAAAACTAGGAGGCTCCTCTTCATACAATAATAGTTCAATTGCAGAGTTATAGTTCGATTCTACAACTTGTGAGAAGCCCAAATCTATCGCTACTTGTAGACCGATCAAAGTGCTCACATCTCAGCTTTTAAAACTAATGCTTTGCTAATGTTATTGGTGAAACCATGCAGCCACTCACAAGGCGCACCATGAAACACCTTACCTACGCTAGAATTACCTCTGGTGCATATGCAACTATCCATATCGAGTTTCACCATGCTTGGGAGAATTGGCCAACATAAAAAGTGAACTCCATAAAGCAAGCTATCCTTGTGAATATAAAAATTCTCCAAAGTATCTGCCATTTCCCTTATCTTGGTGATGATGACAAAATTAATGTGATAGGGATGACATTAATTTTGGAACACTTGTTGGAAACTTTGCTTCCAGATCCACCAAGAAGCAATTGCAAAGAGAATGTTCCAATGCACCAGGAAGTGAGAAGTTCTATCATCTCCAACATTTGTTTCCATCTAATCCTCAAACTTGTAAAAGGAGAATATGACCATCCTACTTGAATCTAGTAGATCTTTCCATACTTCCTTGGCCCATACATAAATCCTAAACAGATGCTCGACATCTTCTATCTGCATCAAACACAACAAGCATCCACTATCACTCACTAACTCTCTTTTGGCCAGTTGCTCATTTGTGGCAAGTCGATTTAGGCAAAATCTTCATAGAAAAGACAAAATATGTTGTGTCACATTTTGAAACCAAATTACTTGCGATGCAAACCAACCCTCATCTTCCTATGATCCCATCAACAATTTATAATTTGAGTTAGTTGAATAACTCCCAAAGGTATGATCATCCCAAATCAGGCAGTCCTCCTCACCCTCCCAAACAATCAGCAAGCATGTTTGAGATTTTGTTTAACACTTGGTGAGGGGGGTAACAAATGCCTAACATGCTCCCATAGCCATATGCCCATCTTACTATGATAATTAGCTACACTACAATCTAAGACATATGGGTTACCTAATGGTAAACCATCCCAATCAAAGGCTTGTTACCCACTCTTACATTGTGCTAGAATAGGATGGACTTACCATCGCTAGTGCTCCATTAAGAGTGTTTCCTTAACGACTCCAAACCCCAAAAGAAATATTTATACACCATCGATGAGATACATTTGTAAGGTTCATACAAAGGGATGCCTTGAGAGAAATAGTTTACCTAAATTACATGGACCCATTGCAACTTATTATTCTCCACGAATTTTGATACAAGATTCCCTAAAGGTGCCTTATTGGTCAACCACATCTTGAGCAAATCCAGTCCTCCTTTAGAGGCTGACTGACATAGTTGCTCCCATGACACTAAAAAAATTATGTTTCAAGTCCATACCTGCCCAAAGAAAGCATCGTATGATTTTATCAATTTCATCACAGATACTCGTCTAGACGTTACTTAATAGTGTTGTGTATGATGGGATGGATGTCAAGACTGCTTTAGACAAAGTTACCTAACTAGAGAAGGAGATCATCTTACTTTTATAGGTAGCCAATTTCCATGCCATTTTCTCAACAAGCAGGTAGAATTGATCATTGAAAGCATGCTCATAGGAGATAATTGCATCTAGGTACTTACCCAAATTTGGTGCAACAATTATCCTACTGATTGGTCCAAGTCTATCATGCAAGACAAGGTCAGTATTGGGGGGATAATATAACAACAAATTTTCATAGTTAATGACATGTCCCAAATCAACACCAAACTTTTGTAATAAACTCATGATAAGGTTCATTTGGTCTAGTAAAGCCTTATTGAAGAAAACTAAGTTGTTTGCAAAGAGTGCATGGGAGATTCTCAACCCTTTTCTACTTGCTTTTACTACCCTTGTCTACTTGCAAATGGTTTAAGACAATCTTTCCATGTAAAGAGCAAAATAGAAGGACTTAGGAGGCAACCTTGATGAATCCCCTGGGATGGGAAGAATGAGTCTAAGAAAAATTCCCTTTTAGTTAACTTGTAGGGGTATAGAAGTTATAATGAGCATAATTAGCAATATACACATCTGAGATAGGCCCATCTAGTCTAAAGTGTCCCAAATGAAGTGCCAACTAAGTTGTTTGTAAGCTTTTGAGAGATCAATTTTAAGGGTCACATCTAGAAAAAAATTTAGCATGTGTCGTGTTTATGAGGCTGTCAAGCAATGATTTTGTAACACCCCCAAATTTACTACTGAAAAATTTCGTTTAAATCAAAAGGTTTAGAGGAAGCGAAAGATAAAACCGTAAACTTGGGGGCGTTACCGCCACACTTAGTACCATACTGGTACACTTCTATCGTTCCAATACTAAGTGCTAAGGCAAACAACATCAAGTGCGAAACATTAAAACATGAGTCGACATTTGACATAAATCATTAACGAAACACAAGTCAAACAGTAATTAGAATACGGTTTAGGATTACAACTTAAGAGTACGATTTCCAAAACATGAAGCGTAGTACGAAATACAGCTAAATAAGGAAATACGAAATCCGATGATAGCAATGGAGTCCGGCCAACTCGCTCTCGGTCCCCAAGTCAGGTTAGACTCAACACTCTGCCCCACCCGATGCCTCGTAGGTATCGTAGGCATCGAAGACATGGTCTCCTACCTGCACAAGATCATAGGGGTCTTCTGCTTGTGGGAATGAGCAGTACCCAAGAAACGAGTGATCAGTACGCTACGTACTGAGTAAGGTAAAAGACGAGCTAAGGCCAACACATAGAACATATGATACAAGGTTAAGCACATAAGCAACATACGATAGCACACATGATAAGGCCTGATTACTTTCCCGGTGACTTATTCTTTATTCTCATTAATAATATGTCCATTCCACACATATTCTTTAATAGTCCATGTGAGTGCGAGAACCCCACTATTATAGCCGATGGACCGGAAGTAAACACACAGGGTAGAATGCCTCTGACCACTATTATTGCCGGTGGACCGGAAGGTAAACACACAGGGCAGAACGCACCTGACCACTATTATTTACCGGTGGACCGGACTGGCCCCAACTCACATGGTGTTTTGCTGTAAGTATTTAGTATTTTTCCCATGGATTAACTTATTTACTTTGGTTTGTCGAGCACGAAATCCCCCACTATTATAGCTAGTGGACCGGAAGGTAAACACACAGGGCAAAATGCACTTGACCACTATTATTTGCCGGTGGACCGGACTGGGCTCGGCTCAACAATTTTTCACTTTACATGATTAGTGTCTTATCTGTGTCTTATTAAATAACATTCCACCCTTGACATGCATGTCATCAATGTTCTACCGCTTTTCTTTCAAGAGGGCCCGTCCCATATTTTGAGACTCTTGCACCCCTTATCACACCCCGACATTCTCTCCCCTATGCTCACACCTAATGAAAGACCAACCCCTGAGAGTGTAGGTTAAGCCCAACGCCCGATGACATCGATCTTGCCCATTCTCGATCTCTAGGGTTTTCCCCCTTGGAAACCCTAGTTGGACCTATGTGGCCTAACTTCTTCTCACTTACCTTACCATCAATTGTTCCTCACCCCATGTCTCACCCTTATTAGGTCAAACCCCAAGGCATGTCACTTTATTCCTCGATATCGCATGTGATCGGCATAACCCTAGTTGGCCACATCAAACCCTAGCACCTTACTTCTTCCACAAGTAATCTCTCTCTTTTCATCCCAAAGTCTCTTCTTTCACATAGAAACCCATACTCATCTTTTATATAAGTGAATTCTCACTCTCAACCCATGCTCCACCCTTCCTTAATCATTCTTACTTTTGTACTCCCCAAATTTTCACTTTCTCCCCAAAAACCCTAATCGGGTCCCTTATACACCCTTGCACCAACCTACGTACTATTTTTCATCCCAAGTCTCCAATCGCTCCACAACTCTCCCATTCTCTTATTTGCACCCTAATTCAACTTTTCTCACGTAAGATTCACCCCCATGCAAGATTTAGCCATCTTATGCAAGCACCCCAAGTCACCATGCAGATTTTAAGACTCCTATGCATGGTTCCCAACTCTCGTTTATTTTGGGCATTCTCCCACTTGAATCTTCTCTCATGGATCATGAGCTACTCAGGTCAACCTCATATCCCCCTTAGTGAACTCACTTCCCATTCCTTTCTTGTTATCCTTTTATTCCCAATTCATATTACCAATTACCCTAACATGCATGTCCTAGAGGGCCGTATCATAACACATCCAAAACATCATACGTATACATGTCATGCTCATGTCATAGAAAGCACATACAACATACCTCAATCTCCAAGCTGTGCTACACATAAGACAAGTTATCCACAAATCATATAATACATGGCATAGCATGGCATTCACAACATTCAACACATCCATGTCACACATAGCACAAGGCCATAGCTTCGTCCTTACCTAAGGCGACGCCGGGCTTAGAGCACGCTCCTCTAACTCCTTAGGGCTTTGGTTAGGATTACCTATAAAAAGGGAAAAATACTAAGTATTAGTTTCCCTCGAAAGTACCATCATTCCTTATTCTAGTTTAAGGTTAGTGTTCTTATTACTAAAGAGGGTATTATACAAAAACTAGGGTTTTTATCTTAAATTTAGTATACTAAATATTACTAGTCAAAAAGTATTTATTTTTGATACTTATTGTTACCCTTATATTATTAGACCCGTTAGCTCTACTCTTATGGTAATAGTGTTCATGCTAACTATAGGAAAATAGTGATAATAGTAATAATAGTAATAGCTGATAATGATACCCTAGTAATGATGTTAGTGTTAAAGGCGTTAGGGATAATATTAAATGGTAAGGTACTAAGGTTTAAGTATTCTTCTTATTTAACAACAAAATGATAACACACCAACTTTGAGTTAAATAACATTGATAATAATAAAAGTAGTGGTAATAATAACAATAATGATAAAGGTGTTAAGTATAATAATAATAAAATAATAATAATAACAATAATAGTAATAATAATCAAATAAGGTTAGGTCAAGTAGTAGTAGTAGTAGTAGTAGTAGTAGTAATAATAATAATAATAATAATAATAATAATAATAATAATAATAATAATAGTAATAATGTTAAGTATAATAGAAGATAACAATCGAAAAGTAATATAAGAGTCCCAATATTTACACTAACAGTGGTAATGGTCAAGTTAGTACTGGTAAGAAAATAATAATATTAAGGATAGAGATAATAATAGTAATAATATTAATAATAACAAAAGTAATAATAATAATGATAATAATAAGTATAATACCATTAATAGTAGTTAAAACTAATAACAATTACATAAAAGAGATATTAGGGTTTGGGTAAGTAGGAAACCACTTAGGGTCAGTGGCGGTCCGGCGCGGCGCGTGGCGGCGACGGCGGCAGCGGCGGAGGAGGAAGAGAAAGGAAAGGATCAAGGTGGAGGTTGGATGGGAGGAGGAAAAGAGAAGTTTGAGGTGGGGGAGGAAGCAGCAGGTGAATAGGAGGGGAATGAGGGTGGTGGCGGCAGCCAAAGGTGGTGGAGGGTGGTGGAAGATGGTGGAGGTAGGTGGAGAAGAAGGTAAGGGACTATGAGGGTATGGGAAGGTAAGGGAGAGTCTTCTGGTTGTATTGGTGGGTGGTAGGAGGGCTGGTTGCGGCGAGGGTGGCGGCAGGAGGTGGCGCGAGGGGCGGCGAAGGGCTGAAGGTGGTGGTTCGGGATGGAAACTTTGCACGGCTAGGGCGGTACGTGTAGGGCAAGGCGGAGGGTGGTGGTGGCTTGGTTTTGTCGAGGGAGGTGCAGGGAAGGTTCCGGTAGGCAGCGGTGGCGGCGGCGGTCACCGGTGGCGGCGGAAAGCTTAACTTTTTGAGGCGGCGGAGAGGTAGGATTTCGGGGCAAAATCGAAAAGGGGAGCTGGCTATGGCTGCCAATGGGGGGAGGAAAACGACGAAGGAGGGAGAGGAAACGCGGGGCAGGTGCGGCAGGTCGCCGTCCGGTGGTGGCAGCTGGCGCATGTCCTACAGGTTTGCAGGGTGTGTTTGGCTTGGTGCGGGAAAAAGGAAAGAGGACATGATGCGTGAGGGGTAGGACGGACATGCTGGGTCAAAATGGGGAAAGAAAGGGACGAAAATGGTAGGGAAGGAAAGCCGGATGGCAGGTGGCTGTTGGTGGTGGCAGACTGCGAGTTGCAGGCTTGGCGCGAGGAGGAAGACGACGGCGTGGGGGTGGACCGGCAATCCAGGAAAGAGGAAAAGAGGGAGAGCCGACCGGTTTGGCAACGGTTATAAAGTTCATAAACCAAATGCGGCGTTTCATTGGTTAGAGGGACAAAACGTGGCGTCGCGTCGCTGGATGGGCAACGGTCATAAGGTTCATTTAATGCGACACGGTGCTTCGGCGGATTGAAGGATAAAACGCTGCGTCGCACCTAGGTGACGGCCAGCGAACGGCGCTGGGCCGTAGGGAAGGAGAAAAAGAAGGGGGAGGAGGTTGGGCCGCGCGTAGGGAGAGGGGAGGAGAAGGGTCTGGGCTGACGGGCTGGCCCAACCGGGGGGGGGGGAGATGAGAAGAAAAAAAAATAAGTAAAGGAGGAAGAAAGAAAAAAGAAAAGAAAGGAGAAAAGGAAAAAGGAAAATGGAAAAATGATAAAATGGTTGGGTTGGGGGTATTTGGTCTTTATTGTTTATATATTTAATTTAAATATTTAATTTTAATAATAATTATTTTAAGTATAATAATTAAATTTATTTTTAAATTAATTAGGCTATTTTGGATAAATTGTCCTTAACTTCCATTTTAATTAGTAAAATGTCCAAAATTTTCTAATATTTATTATTTTCTCCTTATTTTCCTCAATTAATTTCCTCTGTATTTAATAAAGTAATTTATTTTCTTACTTTTCCCTAATAAATTATTATTTTGCCATAATTCCTAAATTAGAATTTTTGGGGTATTACAGATCTAAACTTGTTCACAAACACTTTTGAAATAATCTTTATTGAAACATTCATATGACTAATTGGTCTATAATCAACAACTTTCCTTGGCCTTCTTTGAGTGTAATTTGATCTCGGTTTGGTTATTGCCACTAGGTAGCTAGTCCATATTCAATTATGTACAAACCTAATTACATATGCTACTGCATACTATATCTCAATTTTGTTGGTAGAAAATAAATGAAAGACCATCCAAACCTAGTGCTTTGAGCTACCCTATTTGCATGACAACTGCTTAAATTTCAACATATGTAAAAAAAGGTCACAATCAAGGATAGGTTGTCTAGGGCTTGGGTAGGGAAACAAGTATAGGGGAAATTTATATTTTGTGACTCGATTGCCCTTCTAAATAGCTTGTTATAGTAACCCTTCACCATCTGCAAAAATTGTGTATCATCACACACCAAGGCGCCTTTCTCATTAATTAGACCATGGCGTTCACCCCCACTTTTTCTTTCCAAAGTGGATAAATGAAATAAATAGGTGTTCTACTCCCCTTGAACACACACTTGTCTCTTATATCATTGCAACTAGTATAAGTCCTCCCGAGTAAGGATTTTTTATATTCCTATCTGAGTCGTGTACTGACTCCTATTTGAATTATTTGGGATTTAGAAGTAAAAGAAATCATTTTATATACTAATAGTGGCCAAATTGGTGTATTACCAAACCATGCTCCTATTGCTGCAGCTATACATATTGGTATTTTGAGAATACATCTTAACGACCAATGGTTAATGATGGCTCTGATGGATGGTTTTGCTAGAATAGGTAATAATGGGATCACTATTTTAGTCAATAATTCTAAGAAGGGTACTCCACCTTTTTCCATATATTCCATACATCACATTAGATAGATATCTTATTTCTCAAATAACTATTATAAACTCTCTCTAAAGCCACTTGGATTCCCTTCAATCTATTATTCAAAATTTTCTTTCTATAGATAATGCTCCCAAACACATCATGATACCATTATTATGCGTCCCTGACTATTTGTTCCACCTTTCGAATAAGATTATCATCATCCTCATATCTCTATGCTTCCTTTCAAAAATTCTTAAAGTTTGGTAGGGATATCCAAGCTACTTTGAATTTGAACCTCCTTCCATGACCATTTTGATCATCATTATTTTGATAAATAAGAACTTAAAGATGATCGGATGACGTCCTTAAGAGATTGATGACCCAAGCAGAAGGAAATTGGTCTGTCCAATTTGAATTAGCATAGGCTCTGTCCAACCACTACAAAATTCTTCTTTCTATTTCCCAAGAGTTGTTCAAGTAGATCTTAGATCATAGAACCCTATATCCATGAGCTTACACTTATCTAGACATGTTGCAAGTCTCCAAATATGCGCAACCTATGTATCAAAGCTTATTTGTCGATTATGCTATCCACTTGATTAAAGTCTCCAACCATTAGCCACAAGAACCTATATATGAGAGCAATAAGCTCCGTACCTACCCATAGTTTATCTCTAACCCTCATATTGAGACTGCCAAACATGGATAAAAATAACCACTCTTGATTCCCATAAAGAGTTGACAAGGATATAGATAACTTTCATATCATGGATAGATATTTGACTATCCCCAAAAACTCATTCTAAATAACCTAAATACCGCTAGAAAACATCGTGGCTACTTATGATGCACACACAGGATACCTTGCTGTTATGAGATTGGTTTTTATGTACATTGTTTAATTCCAATTCCTCTTTCATGTATACACCCATTTTTGAGGAAAATTAATATAGATGCATCGGTTAATCCACCAGAAGGATAGAATGCAAAAGATAATTCACTACATAGTTTGTTTGTTGAGGTAATAACTAAATCATATCTAGAGCGAAGTCACTTTGATAAGGATTTTTTTTTTAACATTCTTCATCTAGAGCATACTGATATGGAAGGAACATAAGCGCGATAGTGTAAAGGTCATCCAAAGAGAAGCTCCAAGAAAAGAGATCCATCAAGTTGGGAGTTTTTTGAAAAATTCTATTCATCGAGGGGGCGTGGGTGTGATTGTGGCCGTGGTTGTGGTTAAGAAGGAGACAAGGTATCCATTGCATCTAATGTTATGTTTAATATGCCTCATTTTCCATATGCAACTATAGCACCCCAAAATTTGCAACTGAAAATTTTCATTTAAGTGGACATGTAAAATAAACATAATTGGATGTTACCGCCATACTCGACATAAATCTAGTTCACCATGCCATTTTACATTGAATACAAGGCAAAAAGTTAAACATTTAAACATAATAAAACAGAGAAAGGGACAGGTTTTATAAACTTAAACAATTATTTAGAGGATTACTCCAAGTATAGAAAAAGATAAAGTACATAAAAGAGATATGTTGGGAGCTAAGAGTCCCAAGAGGTATTTGGACCAAAAGTGCAAACCGGATAACCCAACTCAATGACCCAAGTCCCAAAGATCAAAACATTAATCTTCCCCAATAAGTGCATCATATGTAGCATAGTCATCCAAGGGGTCTTTAAAGACCTGCACCAACTAAACCGCGTCATTTGTTCAAGAAAATGAACAATACCCATTAAAAAGAATGATTGGTACACTACGTATTGAGTAATGTAACAATACAACCACATAAAGGTCATAAGGTACAACAATAAGGGATAACATACATATAGATTAACATAGGGTGGTACTAAATTATTAACTCCAGGTCTTACAATAATAATGGCATAATAAATATCCATAATATTATTCATAGTGGGGTTAGGGATCCCACTATTCTTAACTGGTGGAATGGTATCATTAATATACAACCCTAGGATATAAAACTTCTGACTACCATTCTCAACCAATGAAGTGATATCAATAATATACAACCCTAGAGCATAAAGATCCTAGCCACTATTCTCATATCGTGGAATAGAAAGGTACAACCGTTCCTGACTCACATGGTATTTCATTTTAAGTGCTTAATATCTTATCAATGATTATAATCATTCCAATGATTTATTTAAATTTGAGTTTAGAGACTTCACTATTTTCAACTGGTAGAACACTTTCAATAATATATAACCCCAGAGCATAAAGTTCTTGGTTGTTATTCTCGTCCGGTGGAACATATAGGTACAACCCAAGATAAAAATGTTCTTGACCACTATTATCATCCGATGGAATAAACATGTACAACCTTTCCTGACTCATATAATTTTGTACTATAAATGATTAATATCTTATTCATGGTTTTTTTTATTTCAATCTCATCATGCAAACTCACACATAGACATGAAATACACACGACTTAATATATTTTTCCAAGGACAAGCCATATTCATCCCTAGGAAAACCCTAATTTCATGAGTCAAGTATAGCTTCTCCATTGCTACTCATTTTATCACCCAATTTAATACACATCCTTAAATTATTATTATTGACAATGTACCCAAAAATCAAGGTTTAAGTCCAACGTCTTACATATGCAATAATAGCGTATCGTTAGTGTTCCTGTTCACCTTTCCCAATAAAATCTTAATTTTACAAATTAATCATAACTTTTTCTATGAGACCAGTATAGCCACCAAATTTAATAATCATTCCTAAAATGCTAATATCAACAACATATCTAGAAATCAAGGTTAAATTCATCATTTCACATATGTGATAATAAACCACTCCTAGGATTACTATTCCCACTTAAAGCCATTTTTCTCATTTATTGAGCTTAAACCATTCATATTCACCCCAAATACTTCACATAATATACTTAAACTATTTTGTACCCATTATCATATTAAAATATCAAACATTCCATTTTAACTCATATTGGCCAAAATGCCCCTAAGATAACTAAAATACCCATGTTCCCACAAAAATCTTATGAGTCCCAATATGGATGCTTTTCACCCTCCAATATATAATATAATCATAAAATACATAACAATATATATATATATATATATATATATATATATATATATATATATATATATATATATATATTTCACATATCTCGATTCATGCCAACCTACAACATGCACAAAATACATGCTTTCACACCTTTTTCACTTTTTCATCACATGATACAACATGTAAGTCATTATCATAATAAATATTATCCATACAATAATTACAAACATGATATCATATACAAATACACATTTTTCTCATCAAAACCTTAACTATGACATGTATCATTACCAAAGCGACTCCATCTCTAAGCACGCAACACCTATAATTTCTCCTCTAATACCACTGGACTATCACCAAGAAGTAAAAATACACAATATTAGGCTTAAGGGAAATGAAATAGGGAAAAATAAGGCTAAGGAGAAGGAGGAATTAGAGATAACCAAAAAGTGGAAGGGTTGAGCAAGGGTGGTGCATGTTGGTGGTGTGGTGGCGGACACAATGGTGTTTAGGGTCGTGGTGATAGTGGTGATGATGTTGGTTGGTGGATAAGGTGGTGGTTGGTGGCTAAGGTTGGTAGTGGTGCTTGGTTGCCAGTCGTATATAAGTGGAGCGGCCGGTTGTGTTGGTGGCAGGCGACATAGGCAAAATAAAAGAAAAGAAAGAAAAGGAAGGGGAGGGTCCCCCAAAATTTACTACTAAAAATTTTTATTTTTAAAATTATAAGTGGAAGCAAATATGATAATTTTTGGGGATACTACCAACACAAATCCAAGATACAATCATAAAACAACGTAGTGCAATGGTTAAATTACAAGAAATACAATCCACTGATAGTGGTTACAAATAAAATCATTAAACGGAAAGTATAAGAGTGTTAAGGAAAACCCAAAAATCTTCCCCGGATAGTCCTACGCTCCTAACCTGAGAGCAAATCCTAGATAGCGTTTGTAAGCTAACCTGCAAATGCCACTATCTATTAAAGTAGGGGCCCACAAAAGGAACCCTTCAGTACCATGGTACTGAGTAATCCTTTATACATGAATAATATGTAGGGCCCACATGCAACACATTATTTACCACACATCATCCACATGAACATGGGATCATACATCTAACTGAAATACAATAAACATTCGAATGGCTACATGGATGAAGATCATATATCACAAAGACTCATTCATTTAGAAATAACAGAATTTACCAAGGGGGCATCCAAGTGATGCTCTTTGTAGTATAATGAAATAGCCAAGATTGTACTCAACCATGCACATCACCACTCAACTCAAAGGCAGGCCCGTAGGCCCATCAACACAACACCATTCACCAACCAATCCAGGTAGGTACCAAAGCCGCTATCATATCACATCAGTATTTCATAATAGTTCATTCGTTATTAGCTGGACTTAAGCCATTAATTAAATATTAATTATCTCTCGAATTATATCCACGTAGGCTTGGGGACCCCACTATTATAACTGGTGGACTAGTACATATGATATAATCTAGGATAGAATGCTCTTGACCACTATTATAACCAGTGGATCGGTACATATGATATAATCCAGGGTTGAATGTTCCTAACTACTATTATAACCGATGGATCGGTACATATGATATAATCCAGGGCATAATGCTTTTGACCACTATTATAATTGGTGGACTGGTATATATACTACACATTGTCCTGACCTAGTGGTATTTCATTGTAAGTGATTAGTGTCTTTCCATTTAATTATCATACCAATTTCATTCTATTTACTCAAGGAGGAGATCATGAACCTGGAGACACAAATGCACACAGGTCATCCTAGTGCATAAGAGTAGTACACTATCCTACTGATTATCAACCTAGGGACACAAAGGTACCCTGGGCCCATTGATGCACGAAGACACACAATACCCTGCCAATAAGGATACATAATCTATAAGTATGCATACCCTCTAATTAGGTCCATAGAGATAAATGGAGTAAGATGTAGGGCTTGGCTAGAGCACTAAGGCACACTAGTAAAATCCAAAATAGTGGGCATACCACGTCTTTAGGATAGTAACCCCTAAAAAGCCACCATTCCAATATTGAGGTCTTTCATTTTAAGTATTAGTATCTTAATTAAGGTGACCATGATAAACACATTAATCACATACTTAACCATTATTATTTGTTTCCATTATTACGAAGTAATCAGAATCAAGATTATTGTTAAAGTCATCATACGTAGTCCACCAAGGCCATCCTAGGTTCTAATACTTACACTTAGGCACCTTAGGTTAAAATGACCAAAATGCCCCTAAGGATAAGGCTACCTCTTTACCATCCACTTCCACCACATAATTCATTTTTATTTATCGACATGCCATAAAAGAGTAACACACCATAATTGTATTATTGATTTTTTAGTTAAGTTACCCAACATACCAAACAATCATTTTACACATAAAACCCTAACATGCACTTCTAGAACAATCAACACATATTCTCATGCTTAATGAACAATTAATGCACTTCCTGCATATCAAAACAAACTTAATTTACCAAGTTAACCCTAACCCATGCATATTCATTATGATACTCCCCAAATTACGAAAAAATCACTAGGCCTTATAATGTTCATGATCATGCATGAATAGACGATACTAAGGCCATAACCCCTATTATCATATTTAACATTAATTTATTCCTTTCATTCATGTTTATTATACCAACCACCATTTTACATGCAAATTTACTAAAATACTCCTAGACCATGTTTTATTAAATATCATGCTTAAATAAATGATATTAAAATAATAGAACCCTATTGCCATATCTAGCATCAATTTATATTTACCATGCATGTTTATTAAACTAATCACCATTTTACATACAAATTTATTAAAATACCCCTAGACCATATTTTATTGGATACTATGCTCAAATAAGTGATACTAAGATAGTATACCCCTATTATCGTATCTAACATCAATTTATATTTACTATGAACGTGCATTAGACTAATCCCCATCTTACCTAAAAAATTACCAAAATGCCCCTTCTTATATGCAATATTTCCAAAATGTCCCTAGGTCATTTAATATTAATAATCATACCCCACATGCATCACTAACACCATAAACCCCTATTATCACACTTAACACCAATTACCACTTATCATGCATGTTTATTAAGTTAACTCCCATTACACTTGCCAAATTATTAAAGTGCCCCTAGGTCATAAAATGTTAATATTCATTTCCAATATGCAATGGTAACACCACAAAACCCTTATTAGCATACTTAGCACCAATTGTTATTGCAGCATCCCCAAAATTCACTACTAATTTTTTTTTTCTATTTTATTAAAAGATTCTACTAAAGTAAGTAAAACAAAACTTGTAAATTTTGGGGATATTACCGCCGTGATCGGTACAAGCCCGGCCCCCGGCTAGTGTCGTACTAACCACAAGGCTAAAGAAAAAATTTCATCCATCATTAGTCAAACTTAAATCAAGACTTCATAAAAGCATTGAAAATTGCATAATGAAAAATCGGAGTATGTGTAGAGAGTTTACAATCCAAGAGTACATAATTAAAATTTCTTAGAAGGGATAAAAGCTACAATACGATAAAACTAAGTCTAAATAAATAGGTACAAAATAAGGAACATAAAAGGGAAATCTGGCCACATTACTCTCGATCCCTAGACCAAGTCCAAGCTCAACTCTCAACCTCGCCCAATGCCTCATAAGCATCGAAGATGACATCTCCTACCTACACAAATTTAGAAGGGCTTTCTGCTTGTGAGAATGAGCAGCATCCATGAAACGGGTGGTCAGTACGCTACATACTGAGCAAGGTAACCATGCATCTAAGGCCACCATACAGAGGAATATAATACAAGCATGATCACGTAAACAACATATAATAAATACAGAGAATAAAGGCCAAGCATGATCCCGTAAACAACAAACTAAGTCTTTAATCTCTGATCAATACTCATTTTACACCATGCGTATTATCAATCCATGTGAATACGAGAACCCCACTATTATAGTTGGTGGACTGAAAACATATAGGGTATACGCTCCTGACCACTATTATTTCCAGTTGATCGGCCTCTAGGGCAAAGTGCTCCTAGCCACTATTATTTGTCGGTGGACTGGTCTTGACCTAAGTCTCATGGTATTTCACTATAAATACTTAGTGTCTTTCCTATGCCTTATCACACTTATGTTTGGTTTTTTGAGCACCCCCACTATTATAGCCGATGGACTAGAAACATACAAGGAAAAATGCTCTTGACCACTATTATTGCCGGTAGATCGATCTCTAGGACACCTCGACACCTGACCACTATTATTTGCCGGTGGATCGGTCTAGGCCCAGCTCAACAATCTTCCTCTTTAAATGGTTAGTATCTTATTCGTGTCTTATTCAATAAGTTTTCATCCTAGACATACATGTCACCAACTGTATACTCTTATTCCCCTGAGAGGGCCTGTCCCATATTTTGAGACTTCTGCACCTCCAATCAAGCCCCAAAATCCTTTCCTTCTTGCACTTACTCACATTGGAGGCCCAACTCCTAAGTGTGTGGGTCAAGGCCCACTACCTTACACCATCCAAGTCCACGCACTACCTTACCCTAGAATTTTAGCCTAAAACCCTAGTTTGGGCCTATGTGGCCTAACCTTCTCTACCTTGCGCAATTGAGGCTGCTTTGCCACCCTACACATCACCTCACTTAGATTTAGCACCAATCATTTCACTTTACTCCCCCAAATACACGTGCGACCACGAAACCCTAGTTGACCACACCAAACCTTAGCGCCCTTCTTTCTTACATGTCACCCTTCCATTTCTCACCTGCCATCCTTGCTTTTCCCATGACACCCATACTTACCCTATACATGACATTCTTCCACCCTCATCCCGTACTCCACTCACCCTCAATTATTTTTACTTTCACTACCACCTCAAATTAGGGTTTTCCTCCCAGACCCTAGCCAGGTCTTCTATGCACTCTTATACTAACCCACGTAATATTTTTCACCTAAGGTCTCCAATCATCCCAACAATTACTCCCTTACTTTACTTACAACCCAAGATAACTTTTCATACGTAAATATCATCCCCATGCAGACTCCATCCACTCCATGCAAACCCTGGAAGTTTCCATGTAGACTCTAGAATTCCCATGCAAATCTTAGAAACTCCCATGCAAAGTTCAGCCACTCTTTGCCCCTCATGGATCATGAAATAATTAGGCCAATCCTATATCCTTTGGTCAAATCACTTCCCCTTGGTCAAGTCACTTCCCATTTTTCCTCTTTCATTCTTTCATCCCATATCATTATCTTAAGTATCCTAGCAGGCATGTCCTAAAGGGCCACATCATATAATATCATAAGTACAACATATACATATTATACACATGCCATAAGAAAGCCACATAAGTATACCTCAACTCCAACCTGTGCTACACATAAAATAGTTATAATAATAATCATATGACACACAAAATAACATGGTACATAGCATACAAGGCACATAACACACACATAGGGGGTCTTAGCTACATCCTTACCTAACACGACACTGGTTTTGGAGTACGCTCCTATGCCTCCTTAGGGTTTTGATTGGGTTCACTTATAACAGGGAAAAACTAAGGATTAATTTTCCTCCTACCAAAATTACTATTATTTTCTAATTTATTCTAATATTAAGGTTACTATTATTAAAAGAAACTTTACAAGTAAAAATATGTTTTTATTCTCAAGTTAGCTTACTAGGTTATTACTAGTCAAAATAGGTTCATGTTAAGTATTTATAGCCATATTTATATTATTAAAGATAATAGCTTTAATACTACTACTAATAGTAATAATAATGGTTGTAGCAAAAAAAAAAAAATAATAATAATAGTAATATTAATAGTAATAGTAATAGTAATAGTTCTAATCTTAAGAATAATACTTAAAAGATGTTCTAATAATCATAATAATATAAACCCTAGTGATTATAAGGTTAAGGCTAATAATGGTGTTAGGAATAAAAATAATAATATAGTAATAGTAAAAATAACAAAAATAATGATATTGTTAAGGATAATACTAATAATAATAATTGAAATAATGATATTTATATGGGTACGGGTTCGACTATTTACAAAAGTAATAATAGTAATAATATACTAAGGCTAGCACTAATAATAATGATAAGAATAATAATAAAATTAATAATGATATTAATAAAAATAAGGATAATTATAATAATAGTTAAACTAGGGTTTCAACCCCTTTAATAATAATGTGATAAATATCCCGAGGCTACACTTAGTAATAATGAAAATAATAGTCATGATATAATAATAATAATAATAATAATAATAATAATAATAATAATAATAATAATAATGAGGATAATAACATAAATACAAATAAAAGAGATAATGATATCATAACTAGGGTTTTAAGGGTTAGGGTACCGCCTAGGGTTGGTGGTGACCGACGGCAACGCACGACAGTGGGAAAAAGAGAAGAAGGGTGGAAAGTTGGGTGTTTAGGGTAGGAGATGGGGAATGAGAGGGGGATTGGAGGTGGTGGAGGATGCCTAGGTTGAGAGGACCGGAATGGTGGTGGTGGCATAGCCAAAGGCGGCGGCGCAGGTGGTGGTGGTGGTGTGGTGGCCAAGAGTGGTGGAGAGGGAGGAAGGGAGGAGAAGAGGGAGGAAGGGGAAAGGAAGGTAGGGGAGGTTCTGCTGGTGATTTTGGAGAGTAGGGGGAGTGGTGGTTGTGGAGGGAGTGGCAACAGAAGGTGGCGCAAAGGTTGGCGGTGGGTGAATTGAGGTGGGTCGAATGGCCAACTTTGCACAACTAAGGCGGCTTGTGGAGGATGAATTGAGGTTGGGTGATTTTGGTGAATTGAGGGGTGTAGCTCGGTGGAGGGTGGTGTAGGAAGTAATTTGGGTGGTGGTTTGGGCGGTGATGTAATGTGTGGATGAACAGGCAGTAGCACAAAAAAGGGAGTAGATTTTTGGGTTTAGAAAAAAAGGTTGAATGGGGGTGGTTGAAGGGTATTTACAGGCCATGGATGAGGGAAAACAATAGAGGGGGGAGAGAGAAGGTGGGTGACATGTGTGCAGGTTGCTGGATGATGACGTATGGCTGGTGTAAGCTTGTAAATTTGCAAGACTTGTTAGCTCAAGAAGGGGGAAAGGAAGGGGGAGAGAGAAACACATGAGGAGAGAAAGAGGGTGTGATTGGGTGGAGAAGAGAGAGGGAACAATGGGGAAAAGGGTAGGGGTGGTAGGCTGGTGTGCAACGGTGCAAAGGCTGCGTGCTTGTACCGGGAATTGGAGAATTCGAGTGTCGGTGAGAGGGAAGGTCAGGGGAGAAGAAAGGAAGAAGAAGGGCGGGTAGTCAGTCGGTCCAAGGAGAAAAGAAAGAAAAAGAAAGAAGATGGACCTAGCCGGTTAGCTGGCGAGGGAGAAAAGGAAAAGGTAGCATGCCTGGGCCTTGCGTGAGAAAGGAGGGGTTTAGACCGCGAGGGTGGGATAGCCCAAATCGGGGAAGGAAGGGAATAAAGACAAGAAGAAGGGAGAGGAAGGAAAGAAAAGAAAAGAAAAGAAAAGAGAGGGGAAAAAGAAAAAAGGAAAAAAGGAAAAAAAAAAAGAAAAATAGGTGGGTTGGGGTATTTAAAATATTTTGGTATTTTAGAATATTTAAAAAAATGATATTTTAATAAAATAATAATTAGATCCCCTTTTTAGGTTAATTTAGGAATTTTGAAAGATTTTTCCTAAATTCTATTTTAATTAGCAAAACACCCTAATTTTTTCCAATTAAATTATTTATTAATTTCCTCTTCATTTTGCCTCAATTAATTCCTCTTAGTTTAATAAAATAATTTATTTAATTGATTTTCCTTTTTAATTCTTATTTTGCCATAATTTCTTAAATTAGGATTTTAGGTTATTTCAGTTACTTATCATGCATATTTATTTAGGCACCCTCTATTTTACATGCAACATTACTAAAATGCTCCTAGCAAATAAAATATCATTATTCATGATGAAGCATGTATTTTAAATGTCACAAACTCCTATCATCATTTTCAACACCACACAACGCTTAACATGTATTTTTATTAAGATAATCAGTACCATATGTTATAATTACCAATTTCCCCTTAGGCCATAAAATATGGATATTTCTACTAACACCTGCATTTAAAATCCACCAAACTTCCATATCCATTCTTATCAATATATATATCACATAAGTCACCCCATTTAGCTTTAGACATCATTTTATGTCAAAATGACCAAATGACTCCTAGGGCTCATATTAGTATTATTTCCATTACAAGTGTCCAAAATCACTTATCATAGCATGCATATACACATAACATCCATTATCAACATCAACCCTTTTCTTAATCACCCTCTTCCACATATCACACCATATACAAGATAGCATGATTTTCTTCCTATTTTTCAATATAACATTCACAATCATGAGATGGTTTTTAACACTTCATATTCACATAAATCACATACCCAAACCCTAATATGCTAACATATAGTAATCCATATATTTTAGTGAGGTATAATGATTACCTTATTTCTAGTAAAACCCAAACTTAATTGGTATCTCATTTTAAAATGCTTAAGCTCCGTTTATTAAAATTCCTTACCTAAAATAATGTCACAAGTAACATATCATTATTAGATAAATAAAAGGAGGATTTTTATTAAAAATACTTATTAAATATATAATATTACCAAACCATGTTATACCTCAATATCAGCTAAAACATTCAAAACTTATGCTGCATAACTCACATTGCCCATGTAGCGTGAGCATGCATGAACATAAAGGTGTGGGGGAAGGGAAAATGGAAGAAGGAGGCTCAGGTAAGAGGGTTGAGGGAGGTGGTGGTGGTTGTTGGGTGCATGGGTGAGGCAGGGTGTGGGTGGTGATTGGAGGTCGAAGTATGGTAGCTCAAGGGCGGTAGAGACGACAGTGGTGGCTGTAGGAAGAAGGTGTAGAGAAGGGAGGGAGAAGACGAAGAAGGGAAAAGAATGGGAAGAGAAGAGGGAGTTGCAGAGGGAGTTCAGGTAAGGTGAGGCAGGGGGTGCGTCAGGGTAGTGTTAGGTGGCTGAGGGGAGGCTTCGTTGGTGGTGGAGGAGGAGAGGAATGGTGGTGAAGGGTGGTGGTGTAAGGGAAAGTCGAGGGGAGAATGGGAGAAGAGGATGGAGAGTAAGTTTTAGGGTGTTGTGTGGTGGTTGCTTGGGGGTGGTGTAGGGGGGAGGTAGGGTGTAGGAGTGGTTAGTTAGGCGATAGAGATGGTGGAGATGGGTAGTGAATGAAAAATAGGGGAGAAAAAAGGGAGGGAAAGGAAAAGAGAGAATCGGACAAGAGAGGGGAGAGCTCAAGGGAGAGAAGTGAGGCAGAGGAGAAGAAGAGAAGGAGAAGAAAAAGAAAAGGAGGAGAGGGGGAGAGAGAGATGTGTGGTGTAGGGGGAATGTTGTAGGCTAGCATGGCAGGGGGACAAGGAAGAGGGAGAAGAGGGAAATGCATATAGGGAGGAGGGGATTTGGGTTGCTAGGGCCACAAAAAGAAAGAAAGGACTGTAGGGAGTAGATGATAGGGTAGGTAGGTGCAGGTGGCCAGTTGGCAGTGCAGGCAGGGGTGCAAAGGAGAGATGTGAGAGGGGGGGGGGAGGTTAGGGAGGTGTTTGGCTTGGGGTGGTGTAGGGAAGAAGAAGGAATAAGGGAAGGGCCGAACGGGCATAGAAGGATAGGGAGAGGGCAAGTAGGCCGGCTTATGCCGAAGAAGAAAAAAAAAAGAGAAAAGGGAGATGTGGGCTGGCCAAAAGGAGAAAGGATGGAAAGAAAAGAAATAAAAAAAGAGGTAGGCCTTGGGTTGGATCGGGCGTAAAAGAAAAGAAGGAGAAATGAGGGAGGTTTCGGCTCGATAGAAGGAGGAAAGAAAAGAGGAAAATGGGCTGGGCTAGCCCAAAGGAAAAGGGAGAAAAGAAAGAAAGAAAAGGAAAAAGAAGGAAAAGGAAGAAAAAAAAGAAAAAAGAAAAGAGAAAAAAAAGAAAATTATTTTTAAACTTAGGATTAGAAATTAGGCTAAATTTGGCTAATGGAGAAAATATTAAATTAATTTATCCAAAATTTAAAGTATTAATTTAGGAAAATAATTTTGGTAAAATTATGGGTTTGGAGATTTATTAAAAAAAGAGTAAGATAAAATAATAACAATATTTATATTACTTTATTAAATAATTTTATCTATTTTTATAAATCAAAGGTCCATAAAATAATTAAACTAATAATTTAAGATAGAATTATTATAGATAAAGGGTTAAATATTAAATTCTAGTTTTTTTTTTTAAAAAATTTGAGGTGTTACAGAGGGTTACCTGGGTGGTTGTGTGGGCATGAAAGGGAGGTGGTGTTGGGTCGAGTGGGGCAAGGTAAAGGAAGGGTGAGGAAGAAAGGGAAGAGGGGCTTGGCATGAGGTGAGGGTGACCATAGAGGTAGAGAAATGAGAAGAGGGAAGAAGAAAAATAGGGGAGGCTCAACACTCTACCGTATCTAAGGAGAGAGGCAATGCCAACTAACTACTATCATAGATAAGGAGGGACTGTCAGGGGAAGGTGGCATTGGTGGTGATAAGGAGTGATGAAAAGAAAAACAAAGTAGGAAGTAAAAGGGGGAAAGGCTCAATGATGGATTGATGGGAGGGAGGGGAAAAGAAAAAGAAGGATGAAACGGGGAGGGGTGTGCATGCGCGCACGCACACACACACACACACACACACACACACACACACAAGTATGGCTTAAAGGAAAATTTGATTGGGGGGAAGGGAGGTGAAAGAAAGAAGGTGATAGGGAAGGTTGGTTAGGCATACAAAGGGAAGGTTGGGGAGTGGCAAAGGTGTAGGGGCTAGGTTGAAAGGGTAAGTGCAGGGAGTGGTAGGGTGATGGGGTAGGTGATACATGGATAGGAAATGAAGGAAGGAAGAAAGGTGAGGAGGAAGGAGTGTATAAGCCCTTATTTAGTCGAAAGGGGAAAAGGGAAAGGGAGAGGGTAAGGGTGAGGGAAAGGAAAGGAAGCATTAGGTGGGCCATAGGCCATGAAAGAAGAAAAAATCAAGAAAAAGAAAGAAAAAGGAAAAGAAAGGAGAGTAAATTAAACTGAAAAAAGAAAAGGAAAACATTTGGCACTTAGGGTTAGGACTTGGATTAGGTCTAAAATTCAGGAAATTAATTAAAAATTTAATTTATCAAATATTGGGGGTTAGGGCTAGGCTCACAAAATATAATGACAAAAAATTTAGAATTTATCTTAGGTTAAAATATGAATAAATTGAGATTAAAATTAGATCAAATTTTGAGGTATTACAACAAGTGACTCAAATTCCTATACCATAATAGTCATTGAGTGTTGTCATAATGTGAAATGAGATATGAATTGTGGGTTTAGAGAATTCATCCATTTATTGTTAAGAGATGAGGAAAAATGGATGCATATTCGTAATGATTTATATCATGAGATCTAAGATTGATGTAAGATGTATGAACAAGTTTTTGTATGGAAAACTATGGATGCTATGCCTCTATATGGTGCACAATGGTACGGGCTTGCTATTAGACAACATTAGATTGAACAACCTGATTTTAATCTTGTCATTTCCACATGATATAATATATTCTTTGTGGTTCTATCTAGTGAGGTTAACACTTCATTCCTCATGCTAGTGGCACATCTAGGGGAATAAGGCCATGATAAGATTATTTTTATTGCATGCATTCAATCACATCTTCACTATATATCGATATTCCTTTGTCTATAACTTTATTAATATTTTTAACTTCATTAATTTTTTTATCTTCCTTTATTGGATAATATTTTTATTTTGGAGGCACATCTCTTAGATGGTTTCCATTTGCCTTAGTTGTGTGAGGCATGGCTAAAACTTCATGATAGAAGTGTTTATGGATGGGATATACCTTATTGATGAAGACTTGAAGAGTTTGAGTGTCTTGTCTTAGATTCTCAAACTTACCCAATGCCCATAGACTAAATATTTATATAATAGTTTATTTATATTTTCTTGCACTCATTGATATGGTAATGTTGAAAGATTGAGATTTTTTCCCCTATCATTTGCCAACTTTCACATAAATATGTTAATTATTTGATGAGGTATGAACCATATCCACTTAGTATTATGGGGGCATGAGTATGGTCCTTTTATTGATGGTTAGATGTTTTTTCCTTATTTTTTTTCCAGCAAGAGTCCACAAGAGAGTTAGCTTTATGGAGTCTGATTTCTTAATAAATCCCTGTATAATGATAAAAAAACCATAGGTATATTTAATATTTTAAATTAATCTAATATAATACCAAATTAATATTAGCATATATTGTATATTGTTTATACTAATGGGTGATAGAATAGCCTAACTAAACCCCACTCGATGATGCACCATCATGACCATGATTTATGAATGAACATCTAAGAACATTGGTAGAAATTAATAAACATAATTTTATTTAGGAACTTGTAAAGGTAGATTACCTATCTAAAACATTTTATTGAATATTTTGTAGCTCTTTCAATGCGGTGACTATCTATTAGCGGCTCCTCATGATTGCCGACATTCCTCTATACCTAATTGATAATAAATTAATGTGTCTTGAATATGTATCACTCTATATAGTTATTGTTTTCTCTTCATGGAGTTTTCATAATATGTGTTCCTAATATATTTTTTGGAAAAATTTGTTCCATTTGATGTTTACAAATTGAAACATCATCATTAAATTCAACCCTATATTTTTTAGGATCCCCTACCCTCTATACTTGATCAATTTTGATAGGGTACTTAGGTATGTTTTGTAAATATCCAGCATACCACTTGATCAGGCATGTATGGTTCCTCTATAGCCATACAATGTAAGAATCCATGAAACAATGCCAACTGACATTTTTGGTAAACATTCATACCATATCGATATTATATCACCTACATATGACATAAATTAATGTTTATTTTATTATTTTAAACTATCAAATAATATATATCGGGAATTTTAAAATAATAATATACCTAATTCATCGACATAGTATCAAGCTTATCTCCATTGGGCCATAAAATTTGAAGGCTCTTATGTAAAGGACGATTACGATTCCATAGCACAACTTGTATATCCATACTCTCATAATCATAATCGGTCCCAAATTATGGAAAATGCTAATATATCCATACTCATAAAATATTGAATTTGTCATAATATAAATTTATTTAGATGTTAAACACATACTGTAATATTTGTAAAGATGATAAAATTACCTCCAACAATATGTTGCACCTAGCATTTTTTTTTCTTCATAATTTGATGCCATACCAATTTGATGATACATGTAAGTAAAGGTAGCAACTCCCCATGAATAGTTGCCAAAATTTTCTAGGTCAGTGAGAAATTGTTGATAGTAGGACTAACACTATGTTGAGATTTGTTAATAAATAAGGTTGGTTCGATAAGTCTCAATATGTAAGCCTTATCACAGTCTTCTAGTGTCATTTTATCCAAGGCATCTAAAATCATTTTAAACTTGAGTCTATTAGTACATAATTCCAAATCTTTATTCTTAGTCATACGAAACTTCTTAGAAACAATATGCCCTATATCCTTATGACTCATATAAGCTTGTTATGCATCTCTGTTGACTTTTAGCCCTTATATTTGATACAAACCATGTAGGGTAATGTTTATATCTCCCCAAGGCATATGGAAGCTATCTGTATCAAACTATCATCTCTCCACAAATGATAAAATTAGTGGAGTGTTATGATGCGAAAAAAAATAATAGATGGAAGATGTAGTAGGTTAGCGAATTCAACGCATTGTTCAAGATCTTTAGAAATAACATGAGTAATAGACCATTATACATCAAAAAGTGTGTGAACCTTTAAAACACAAGAAATATACAAAACAAAAGAAGTAAGAACCGTTACTTAGTCTTTACATAATAATGATGAACATTTTAATATAAAAAGAAAATTTACTCTATCTCTATTCCATGTCATATCATCCTTGCAATATGATCGTAAAAACTAGGAATCAGTGAGGGATCTATTAGCCCTCTAGGACATGAACCAAATAATAATAAATCATTCTCCCCAGGGATAGATTGAAAAGATGCACTAACATCTATAACATCATTCAGCACATTGTCATCAACAACATGAGGGTTGGATGGTTGTACATTATCGACACTAAAGGAGGCTGTATATTATCCTAGTGAAAATAATGTTTGTAATATAAATAAACTTGAGTAAAGGGTGAACCATATCCTATATTATCGTTAAATGATGGTAATTGATTCGATGAATGTGACTCATTTGTCGAAGCTAGCACAAATTTAGGATTTTTTTCATTTTGTCAAGGATGACTCATTCTATCTTAATTCTTTTTTGACCTAGGCTTTGAATGGATATGTTATTGACCATTGCAATAAATAAAATTCAAGTATAAAGATTTGAAGTTATACCTTTAAAATGAATGACTTGATGTAAATCATTTGAAACAAATATCCAAAATAAATAATTTACTATATTATTAAATTATTTTTTAAATAAAATATTTGATTTAGAATAAATATTAAAACAATTTTAAGTGTTGTCTAATTAAAGAAAATTAAAGTAAGTTGTGAGTTTTGTGTGTGATAGTGATGTGCATAAGATGCTTGATGCTTTTGTGCAAACGTTGGTGTGTGCTAGCACCAGATTTGTGCTCAAGGCACAACCGACGCACAACCTAAAAGTAATAAATCTGTGCGTAACCAAAATGGTACATCCAATGCACAACCATGGCTATCACACATGACACAACAGAAATAACAGAGTATAGAGCAACTCGATGGTGCAAATGAATCATCCATGGGTAGGCCCAGTGTGCGAGCTACTAGCCATGCTTAAGTAGCATGCACAAGTCACCAAGAGCCACAAACACATTTTAATCTGGATAGGTAAATTATATATTTAATAACACTCATAAATTTCTAAATCTATATTAATTAACAATCAAATTAGATATATAACAACTAATTAACAATAGAAATGAATAAAACTTATATTATTTGCATCTTGATTTTAGCATGCAACTGAAGAAGAAGGTTTGAGGAAGAAGACGCTTAGGGGATGGAAGATCAAAGAATAACCTTAGAGGAAGGATAAAGGGTTTGTGGGGTATTTATTTGATATGGAGAAGAGAATAGAAGTTGGGGTTTAGTAGATAAAAAATGAATGTTGCGGTTGCACCTCTTATTCTTCTTTTGTATATGACATTGGGTAACTAATATAAAAATACCCATGTACTCCATTTTCTCAATAACTACTCACTCTCTCCATGTACCCACTAAATGATCCATATTCTCTTCATGTTCTCCACCTTCCCACTACTTGTGAGTGGTTGGAGTGGGGTGAATGGTAGTAGTGGGATTACTTTGAAAATTACCTATAAATACCCATAGTATGTTGGACTTACAACACATCATCAAACTCCATTCTCACAAGCTGTATTCATCTCTTTCCTATTAATTCCTAGATAATTAAATTATGTAATTATTCATTCCTTAAACCTTTAGTGCACGAGTGTAAGAAAAAATTATTTAAACCCTTAAGGAGTGAATGGTCTTAAATGATTGCATCATATTCGGGCCTAATTTGCTTTTGAGATAGTGATTATTTCATGACATAATAATTTCATTTTTCAATCTTTATTGTTTAATATACTTACACCTAGAATATGAAAACAAATTTAGTAGAGAATGATGTAGTAGTTAATCAACCACATCCTTCCTGATCCATCCAAATTCGAGCCACTCGATGGAACCAACTACAAGTGATGGTCTCAAACCTTGCTAATTCTCTTCCAACAAATGGAGGTAGACTATGTGTTATCCAATAATACTCCTATAGCTAACAATTTAGAAAGTCACACATTTGCAACAACTAGTTTTGACATAGCGCTGACCATTTAGGCAGATAAAGCCAATAAGGTAGACAAAGAAGCTAAGCTAAAATACTGGAGGGAGAACAGTTGTGTAAGAGGGCATTTTCTCACCTACATTCATAACATGTTATTCGATATCTTTGTTTAGGAAAATTCACTAAAAAAGATATGGGAGATGATGTAGAAGAAGTATGTTGGTGATGAAGTATTTAAGAAAAAATACATAATAGGAAATTGGTTGAAATTATGAATGGAGGATGACAAATTGATAATGGAGCAAATTCATGGGTATGAGAATCTAGTGAATACTATACTTGGTGAATGAATGAATATGTGTAAAATATTGTAGGCCAGTGTACTACTTGAGAAATTTCTTTTATCATGGTCTGATTTTAGAAACCATATCAAACTTAAGAAGAAGACCCTCAATATCCAAGAGCTGATCAGCCACATGCAAATCAAGGAAACAAACTGCTTGAAAGATAAGTTAGACTCTCTTCCTTTAATACTAATAGTGCTAACCTCATTAAATCTAGAGGTCATGCTGATATGTTCAAAGGCAAAGTGAAGAAAGTGCAAAAAGGAGGTCAACAAGGAGGTTAGATGATTACCAAGAAAAATAAAATTCAAAATTCAAAATATTTTCTATTTTATCAATGGAAAATGAGGAAAATAAGATGCACAAGTGATTCCAGCAGAAAAGGAAAACAAGTTAAAAGTATCATATCAATCCTCAAGCCAAAATTGTTAAAGATGAAGAGGTGATTGAAGTTTTCATTACTAAATTAAATTTGGTGGATAACAAGATAGATTGGGTCCTGGACATTAGAGTGTCTAGGTATTTTTTTGTGCTAACAAAGAACTCTTCTACAACTTTGAAGGTGTTGGGAAATGTGAATGCATGTTCATGGGAAGCTTTACAACAATAGTTGTATTCAGTAAAGGAAAGGTCCTCCTTATACTTACCTCTAGAAAAACTTCGGCATTAAATGATGTGCTATATGTACCTTCTATGCATAGGAATCTTATGTCTGGTGGTTTACTTAACAAAGCTGGCATAAAAATTGTGATTGAGTTTGACAAAGTTGTGATCACTAGGAATGGGGTGTTTGTGGGAAGGGGTTACTTAGCTAATGGTATATTTATATTGAACTCCATTTTTGAGTTTGTTAATGTAGGTGTTCTAGTGTTTATGCTTACATGGTTGAATCCATTGACTTATAACATAGTAGGCTTGGTCATGTAAACATGGCCTCAATAAAGAGACTAATAAAATTAAACCATATTAACACCAGAGTTGATGAAAATATTTGTAAGTGTTCAATCTGTGTGAACTCCAAGTATATGAAGAAATTATTTAAATTAATCTCAAATATAAGCATTGATTTGTTTGAACTTATTCACTCAGACCTAGAAAATTTTAAAACCACAACTGGTAGAGGTGTTAAAGATATTATGTTACCTTCATTGATGAGTTTTCAAGATGCACTAAGGTTTACCTCCTTAAGATAAATGATGAGAAAACCAACATGTTCTTAAAATACAAGGCTGAGGTTGAAAATCAACTAGATCAAAAAATTAAGAGGCCTAAATTTGACAGGAGTGGAAAATTTAACATTGATTTTATTAGGGAATTTTGTGAGAAAAATGAAATTATTTATGAGATTAGTGATCCTTATACATCCCAATAGAATGCCATTGCAGAAAGAAAAAATAGGACTCTAAAAGATATGATGAATGTGATGCTTCTTAGCTTCCGTATATCCAACTGTATGTGGGGGGAATCTATTCTTTCTGTTTGTTATATTCTTAATTAGATTACCCACAAAAATCTAGATAAAACCCCTTATGAGTTATGGAAAGGGTATTCCCTTAACCTGAAATTAATAAAAATGTAAGGCTATTTAGCTAAGGTGGGCCTACTAGACTTTAAAAAATAAAATATTAGGCTTAAAACATTTGATTTTGTGTTCATTGGCTATGCTTCTAATAGTTTTGCATATATGTTCAAGTGTTTGATTTATCATACAATATGTGAATCCAGAGATAATAACTTCTTTGAGACTATTTTTCCTTTGAAAAGGTGTGACAATGTGCATAATATTGGTTCTTTTGTTGTTGGTGGTGTATTCTCTCTTTGCCTACTCCTGCTTCTATTGTAAATGCAAATATTGTTGAACCTAGAAGAAGTAAAAGGCAACGTGTATAGAGTAGTTTTGGACCAGGCTTTATTACTACCTTCTTGATATAAAGTCCTAACATTTATAATATTAGTGATACTATTGTATAATTTTTCTTAATAAAGGAAGATCCTAAAACGTCTGAAGAGGCAGTTAATTCTAGTGATGCCAATCTCTAGAGATAAGGTATTAGAAGTGAGCTTGATTCTATAACTTCAAACCATACTTGGGACCTAGTTGACTTTCCTAGGGGTTGTAAGCCAATCTAGAGTAAGCGGGTATTTAGAAAGAAGTTGAAAACATATGGTTTGTAGATAAACATAAGGCCAGACTAGTAGTTGTGGGATACATTTCGAAGAAGGACTTCAAATGGTCTTATGGTACATCAAATGGATGTAAAGAAAACTTTTCTTAATGGTGAATTAGATGAATAAATCTATGTACAACAACCTATTAGTGGAGTAGTGCTTGGTTAATAGGATAATGTTTGTAAGCTGAGAAAATGCCTTTATGATCTTAAACAATTCCCAAAATAATGGTATAAAGAGTTAACCAAAACTTAGTGAATAATGGATATATGGTGCATACTTGATATACATGTGTTTTCTCTAAGATATTTGGATCTAACCGTGTGATTATATGTCTCTACATTGATGATATGATTATCTTTGGTACAAGCATGGAGGTGGTTAGTGAGACTAAGATTTTTTTATCTATCTAGTTTGAGATGAAGGACTTAGGCGAGGCTAATGTGATACTTTATATTAAATTAAGAATTACTGAAAATTGTTTCTCTCTAATTTAATCTCAATACATTAAGAAAATCCTAAAAAAACGTTTGGTTATTATGATGTGGCACCTATGAAAACTCACTACGATCTTAGTATACACCTTAAGAAGAACAAGGGTCCTAGTGTTGCTCATGATAGATATGGTCAGATTATAGGAAGTGTGATATTCCTCATGAACTATACTAGACTTGACATAGCCTATAATGTGAGCTGCTTGAGTCATTACACTCACAAACCCAATAATGATCATGGGAATACTCTTCATCATTTACTTAGTTACCTTAAAGGTACAACTAATTGGTGTTTGCATTTTCAATAATTCCCCTTTATGTCATAAGGTTAGTGTGATGCAAAATGGGTGACTAATAATGATGAAGTTATCTCTACTAGTAGCTATGTGTTCACATTAGGTGGAGGTGCTACACCATGGAATTCCTCAAAATAGACATATATAACATGTTCTACTATAGAATGTAAATCTATTACTCTTGAGTCGTTAGGTCAAGAAGTTGAACTACTGATGGAACTATTAGTAGAAGTACCATTGTAGGGGAAACCTACTGTTCCAATTGTTATTCACTATGATTCCCAAGATGCTATTGAAATTGCTAAAATTAGCATGTACAATGGGAAGAGGATACATATTTATATCATATATAAGGCAGTCAAGATTTTGTTAAAATAAAGAGTGATATCCTTTGATTACATGCATTTGGAGAAGAATTTGGAAGATCCTCTCATGAAAGGCTTTTCAAGGAAAGTGGTTCTTTAATCTTCAAGAGGGATTGGCCATAAACTAAGGATAGAGGAAATTATGGTGGATGCCCAATCTGGTTAAATTCAATAGGGTCAAACCCAATATGATATAACAAACTTAATAAGGTCAAATGAAGTCATATGATTACTCTTTAAGCACTGCAATCTCATCCTTGTAGCATGAATTATAGAGTTGTGCATGCTCTTTTGAATCAATTACCAGCTTTAGTGATGCTATTGAGATGCATTTGATGGATTCACATGTGTGGTAGTGCTAAGTTTAAGTTTTATGCTCATTTTGTATCCATAACTAGAATTAGAGGTTCTTTAAGACAAACTTAATGGATTCTATTGATTATTTTGAGGGTAATCTTGAAGCTATTAATGATCCCATAACTATATGTCGTGGTGCTTTAGAGATGCACTTGATAGACTCACCTAGTTGGGTGTGAAGGCGAACCACCTTCTATAACATTTGGGTTATCTCTCTAGAGCACTCAAGAGTACCCAATGTATGCGCATGACTATTTAAAGGGCAATATTTTTTTTATCACGGATATATTTTAGAATTTAAAAGTATTATACGTGTTATGATGAATCAATTCAAATCTAAGTCGTTTAAGAGAAATTCACTACTTAGACTATGTTTTAACCTCATTTCACTATGGATAAATTCCATTTAAAGATATTGATATGCACATATGAAGCTTTTCCTTTGTATAGGTTATTCTTTTCTTCTTTACTATAAGTTTTCTCATAGTTAGTGGGGGATTATTAGGTAACTATAAAAAAATTTCCATGTTCTTCATTTTCTCAATAACCACACACTCTCTCTATGTACCTACTAAATGATCCATATTTTCTACATGTTCTCCACCTTTCCACTACTTGTGAGTGGTAGGAGTGGGATGAGTGGTAGGAGTGGGATTTCTTCAAAAATTGTCTATAAATACTCGTATTAGCTTGGACTTACAACACATCATCAAACTCCATTCTCACAAGCTACATTCCTCTCTTTCCGACAACTTCCTAGATAATTAAATTATATAATTCTACATTCCTGAGGGAAGTTGTGTAAACCCTTGGAGAGTGAATAGTTTTGAACAATTGCATCATAGTTAGGATTACTTCTCTTTCAGTGCAATGATAATCTCATAACACAATAATTTTATTTTTCAATCTTTGTTCTTTACTTCACTTACCACCAATATATGGGAAGATTGCGACATGATTTGCTCCTATTTGATTTTGATGCCACTCTCAACTAAAATTTTGATCCAAAATTAAGAGCCATGTCATGTATGTGCACTACTAAAGCTGGTGACTTATTTAATCAAGTGTAACCATGAATTATACTCTAGTACCATGTACGACGTGTGGGACCATGAATGCCCTATGATCATAAATGGTCCCATGATTTGGAGACAATCAAATCAATCGACCTTAATTTAATTAAATAACTATGCATCAATTAAGTGAGATACCAATAGTTAAAAAATTTAATCAATCATCATTAAATAATATTTTTCTTGTAATACCCCCATAATTTTGGGATGATGATGATGATGATAATTCAATGGGCAAGGCAATTTATATATTTAGTTGTTTGAGAAAGAGATAATACTAAGATTATATTAGAAATAATAAATAGAATAATAAAGGTTAAAATTTTGGTCACTATTTATATGTAGTAAATAAATTATAGGCTTTTTAATAGAGTTTTAATAATTAACATCATTAAGCTAATTATATAGTCAATGGGATTTGGGATCTTTTAGTGAATTGGTTTATAATAAATTTAATTTATATCTATTTACTTATATCTAGTTAATTAGTAAGTTTAAGAAGGTAAGTGTTAGACAAACTATTTTTCCTTTATTATAACTAGTTAGATATTTCCTTAGTATAGATGCATGTTCTAAAGGAGAATAGGCGAGTGGAGGAGATCAAAAGGAAAATGATAGCCTCACCCAATCTAATTTATAAATATTATAGGTAATTCATAACCCATTCTTTAACTACTTTGTAAGATTAATAAATCAAATATAATACGATATGATATGTTTCAAGGGCGACATGTGTGTTCTATCAGATTAATTAATATACTTGGAAATTGAGGTAGCTATTTCTCGATGCTGCTAGTCAGGATAACCTACATCTATAATTTATTTACCTGCTACCTCCCTTTTAAAATAGATAATTTCATAGTCTATTATAGGCTGGGATTATAGAATTGTTTGAATTTATCTGATAGAATTACATGTTGATTCATCGATAATAATAACCAAAATAGATATGTGGAAGCATACCTAAATCCATAGCAATGATTGATTGAATTAGTTTTGAATATCTAGTGAGTTTAAATGAGTGGTACTATGGTCTTCCAAATCACACATGTGTTCACTTATCTCTAACGATTGATGGGAATCAATTAGAATGAAGTATATGTGACTTGAGGACCACAACTATATATATAGATAACTAATCTATTATCTATTAGGTCATACTAGTTTGGTCCATCAACAACCTAGGACTCTAATGATCTCTATACATGCGAGTTCACATTTAATTAGACATATTCAGTCCAAGTACTTTAAACTTAAGTTGATCACTATAACACCCCAAAATTTACTATTTTTTTTAAAGTAGAAGAATTTAAAATTTAAAAATCCGTGAATTCTGGGGATGTTACTGCCACATTTAATACCAGACCGGTCGACCGTTCTAGTACCAAGTGCTAAAGCTAAGAGAAATTTTTATTAAACTTTAATTAATACTTAAATCAAGAGTTCATAGAAAGAACTATAAAGATCATACATTAAAAATCAGAGTATGCGTAAAAGTTTATAATCAATAATAAGATAGAAATCAGAGTGCGAAATCAAATTCTTTGGAGGGAATATTCTTACAATCGATAAAAGGTCTAATTGAAATACTCAATACTAGGTAATAAATTAAGAAGAATAAATGCAATACAAAATAAATAACATAATAAATAAAATGACATGAAGACTAATTACGACCACGACACTCTCGGACCTTGAGCCAAAACATGCTCAACACTCAGCCTTGCCGGATGTCTAGCCCACCCGCACAAAGTCAGAAGGGCCTATTACTTGTGGGAATGAACATCAACCATGGAAAAAGTGATTAGTACGCTACGTACTGAGCACTAAGGCCAACACATAAAATCACATACACCATGCATAAGAATAAAAGAACATTAAGACCATTATGATGATATCGAACAATAATTCAGGTAGATATATAAAGGCTTTATAGTCCGAATTAATTATTTAATTAATCTCTTATTCGAACTTATTTCACACCATGCTTTTATCAAATCCATACAAGTATGGGAACCTAATTATTATAGTTGGTAGACTGGAAACACATAGGGCATAAAGCTCCTGACCACTATTATAGTTGGTGGACTGGAAACACACAAGGCATAAAGCTCCTGACCACTATTATTCGACGGTGGACCGGTCTGGCCCCTTCTCGCATGGTGTTCCACTGTAAGTACTTAGTGTCTTTCCCATATCTTGGCATAAATATGTTCGGTTTTGTTGAGCACGGAATCTCCCACTATTATAGTCGGTGGACCGAAAACACACAAGTACAAAGCCTGACCACTATTATAGCCGGTGGACTGAAAACACATAGGATATCATGCCCTAACCACTATTATTCGCCGATGGACCGGTCTGGGCCCGGCTCAACAATCTTCCACTTTAAGTGATTAATATCTTAAGTATATTATTCAGAATTTTTTTTAACCCTAGACATGCATGAATTTCTCCCTTTACACATATCCTCCAAGTCCACTTATTTCCTTACTCTAGGGTTTTCCCTAGAAACCCTAATTTAGGCCTAAGTGGCCCATCCTACTCCACGTCACACAACCCAAATCATTTTAATGCTCCATACACCACAACTCATAAATTCCATCATCATAATTACACTTTAATCACCAAATACACATGATACCATAAAAACCCTAAGCAACCACACCAAACCCTAATTGTCTACACAAACCCTAGCTCGGTCTCCTACGTACCCCTATATTGCTCCACATACTATTTTCACCCAAAGTGTTCAAACACCCAAACAACACTTACATTACCTTTCTCACATCCCAAATCAACTTTCCACACGTAAACTTCATGCCCATGCAAACGTTACACACCCCATGCAACCATTCAAAATTTTCATGCAAACCCTAATCTCCCACGTGAAACTCTAGATTCAACCATGCAAAACCTAGATCCATCCATATAAAACCCTAAATTCTTTCATGCAAAACCTAAGATTCCGTCATACAAAACCCTAAATTCAATCCACACAAAACCTAAGGTTTCTCCATATAAAACCCTAAATTCAATCCATACAAGACATAGATTAGATCTTCCTATGTTACACCCAGTAGTGGAGCCAGGGCTTCTGCATGGTGTCCCGGGACACCACGGAGCCCTGGCTGGAATATAGAATTTTTGCTTGATTTTTAGGTATAATATATATAGAATGTTTATAGGACACCATACAAATAATTAAAATGGATGAGCGGCAAGGCGGGTGTGGTTCCTGTGTATAGTTTCCCAGACGTCACAGGTTCAAGTCTCGTGGTCCGTTTGTTTTGAATTTTTTTCGAGACATCAAAACGACGTCGTTTTGATATTTTCCCGCCCCCAAACCCTTACCCTCTCCAGCGCACCATTAACTTGTTGCGCAGCGCACCAGACTACCAGTGGTAGTAGCTTCAAGCCTTCGACTTCGACGTTCGACCCTCTCAAGCTCCTTCTCTCGAGTCTCGCATGCCGACAACAAACACTACCGGAGGACGGGAGGAGCTCACCGTTTCTGCTCGCCGTTTCTGGCCGCCGAACTCCAAATGCCGCCATAACCATTTCTTCTTCTTCCAAGTTCCAGCGGCTGTCTCTGACCTCTGTGACTGACTGACTGTGAGTGTGGCCTGGTCTCCAAAAGTCCGACCCCTCTTTTCTCTGTTTCTCACATTTCTTCTCTAGATCTAGTATAAATTGTATAATACATTATGTATCTTGCAGTTGCTTCTGTTCTGCTGCTTCTGCTGACTTGCCTGCCTAACGCAAGGCTGCCTTGCCTTGCCTTCTTCAAAGTTCAAACTGATCCTGATCCAGGCAGCCAGGAGCCAGCCACTGACAGCCAGTCCACAGGCCACAGCCCACCACAGTCGACAACTACAAGGTAAGATTTTGTTTTGTTAAATTATTTATGTAATTAGGTAAAATTTAAATTAATTTTTAGTTTGTTAAATTATTTATAAATTTATGAAATTAGAATGTAGTATTACTATTAATTGATTATATTTATTGTATTAATTGATTATATTTTTTAGTTTATAGAAATTCTAATTTATCTTGTTAATGTAGAAAATAGAAATTGGCTTATTAATTAGGTAGAAATCAAAATTAGTTTGTAGAAATCAAATTTTTTAGTTTATAGAAATTCTAATTTATCTTGTTAATGTAGAAAATAGAAATTGGCTTATTAATTAGGTAGAAATCAAAATTAGTTTGTAGAAATCAAATTTTTTAGTTTATAGAAATTCTAATTGTTTAATTTATTAGTTAGTTTTTGAATTAGTTCGTTATAAAATTATATTATCAATTAAGTTTTAGTAAATTCCTTAGTTAATTCATTAAATTGTTTGATAAGTGATTCTAGTAAATAAATTGATTAGTGATTCTAAATATTTGATATTGTTATTATTAAATATGGATATTTCCTTTATCATTTTTATAATATTTTTATTGTTTGATAAGTCGTTTGAGTTTTAATTAAAAGATACAAAATCAAGCTAATTATTTTAGTCACTAAATTGTATGAAATAAATTACCCCAATCATCTATAATTTTTTTAAGATCAAGGTATAACATTAAATGAGAAATCGGTAAGTGAATATATTCTTATGATAATTGCAAATACATTTGTATTTGATGTCATTTGCTGGAAAACTTATAGCTTATATGAAAAATTTTTAAAAAAAAAATTGAAAAAAAAATATGTATTCATTTTATGGGTTCATACATGACACTACGGGACACCATGGAATTAAAAGTCTAGCTTCGCCACTGGTTACACCATAGATTAGATTCTCCCATGTTACACCATAGATTAAATTCTCCCATACAAAATCATAGATTAGATTCTCCCATATAAAACCATAGATTAGATTCTCCCATATAAAACCATAAATTATATTCTCCCACACAAAACCATAAATTAGATTCTCCCATATAAAGCCATAGATTAGATTCTCCCTCACGAAACCATAAATTCTCCATTTTACTCTTCCACTCATGGTTCATTAAAATACTTAGGTCAACTCACATCCCTCGGTCAACTTCTTTCCCCATTCTCCTTTTTCATCCTTTCCCCCACACAAACCATATTAACATCCTCACATGCATGTCTTATAGGGTCACAACAAATATTATCACATACCACAATATTTCATCATATATACATGATACACATGCTATGTAAATACACAAAACATACTTTAACTCTACATCATACCACATACAAAATAATTAATAATGATAAACATAGAATAGATAGCATACAAAGCACATAATGCATATAAACACACAAAAGGCCTTAGTAACACCCTTACCTAAAATGACACCGGTCTTGGATCACGCTCCTACAATTCCTTAGGGCTTTGACTAGTCTTACCTATATTTGGAAAAAACTAAAATTATATTCCCTCTTACCAAAAATACTATTATTTACTAACTTATTCTAAGACTAGGCTTTTGATAAAATACTAAAATAATAATAGCAAAAATACCAAAAATAATATCAATGTTAATATTAGCAAGAATAATAATAATAGTAACAATAATAATAAAAAGGACATTATTCAAAAACAAAGTGAAATAAGGTCTTTGGCTCCTTTACCAAAATAATACTAATAATAACATTAGTAAAATAATAACAAAATCTAGTAATAATAATAATGAAATAGTAATAATAATAATAATAATGGTAAAAACATAATAATATTACAAAAATAATAATAATCATAATGGTAATAATAATAATGATAATAATCGAAGATAAAATGAAGTAGGGTTTTGACCCTACATTGAACAATAATAAACTTAATAAATAATAATAATAATAATAATAATACTAATAATAATAATAATAATAACAACAACAACAACAACAACAACAACAACACTAATAAGAATAATAAATACTAATGATAAAAAAAAATAATATTAATAATAATAAGACTTGATATTTATAATACCACTACTATAATTCAAAATAGGCACAATAGGGTTTCAGCCCTATAATAATACTAACATTGAAAATAATAATAATAATAATAATAATAATAATAATAATAATAATAATCATAATCACATAATAATAATAGTAATAATAGCAACACTATTAGTAAAATAATTGTAATAATAATAATAATAATAATAATAATAATAATAATAATAATAATAATAATAATAATAATAATAATTTTAAAATAGTAATAATAATAAAATCAAAATAAAAATATAATAGGGCTTCGGCCCTCAATAGAAATAATAATAATAAAATTAATAATAATAACAAATAATATTAATAATTGTAAAATTAATAATAATAATAATAATAGTCTATATATTCAAATAAATGAAATAAATTAAATTAAAGCTTGTATAAATAGTGAAAAATGGTTGAAGGGGTTTAGGGTTTAACCTTAGGTTGGTGGCGGCGGTCGTAAAAAGAGAAGAAAAAGGGCAAAGTTGAAGGCTGGGAAACAGATAGGGAGAATGGAGGTGGGAGTAGAGGTGATTATGGCCGCCTAGAAGGAGAGGAACAAAATGGAGGTGGCGGCGCACGGCGGCGGCTGAATGGGGAAGAAGAAGAGAAAGAGAGGAGGAGAGGGAGGAAGAGGAAAAGAAAGGTAGGGGAAGATAGAGGGTGGTTTGCAGAATAGAATGGGAGGTGAAAGAAGCGGCGGCAACGGCGGAAGAGGTGGCTAATGGTGGTTCGAAGGGCAGTAGAGGTAGAAGAGAGGGCTGGTTGGGAAGTAACTTTGCACAGCCGGGGTGGCTTGTGCAGGAAGAATTGAGGGGGATGGGTGGATTGGTTAGCTAGAGGGCGGTGCAGGGAAGGCTTAGGTGGACAGAGTTGGTGGCGTGGTTGGCCGACGGTGGCGGAGCTGGAGTCTGAAATGGAGGTGGCACATGAAGGAGGTTTTTTTTGAGTAGGGGATCAAAACTCGATGCATGGTAGATTATGGGGGTATTTATAGAGAAAAGAAGGCAAGTTAGGGTTCTATGGGTTGGCTACGGGGAAAGCAAGTGGGGTTAGGGTTCACCGGCAGCAACAAATCCGGTGAAGATCAAGAAAACGTGGCAAGGTGTGGCTGGCTAGAAGAAGGGGAAACGTGCGAGAAGAGGGAGCGTTGGTTGGGTCAAAAGGGCTATCGAGTCAGGGGGAAGAGAGAGGAAGGAGAACGGCCGGTCAAAATGGCCGTAATCGGTGGCGAAAAACCAGGGATGGACGGTGGTGTAGGTTGGCATCGACGGGAGGAAGAGGAAGAAGAAAGAAGGAAAAAGGGGTGCGTGGACCGGGCGGTTTAGGAGAAAAAGAAAGAAAAGAAAGATGGACCGACCGGTGGAAGTAATAAAAAGAAGACAAAACGCAGCATTTAAGGGGAAGAAAAGGATAAAATGTGGCACGACGTTAAAAGAAGAAAGGAGGCGGTCGCGCGGGTTGGGCTGGCCGAAGGGAAGGAAAAGAGGAAAGGGGGATTGGGCCGCAAGCTGGCCCAGGTTTGGGAGGGGAAAAAAAAAAGAAAAGAAAAGAAGAAGAAAGAAAAAGAAAGAAAAAGGAAGAAAGAAAAGGAAAAAGAAAAGGGAAAAAAGGAAAAATAATGGATTTGGTTTATTAAATTAGTTAGGATATTCTGGATATTTAAAAATAATAATATTTAAATAAAATAATATATAAATCCCTTTTTAGGCTAAATTTAGGGTTTTTTTAAAAAGATTTTTCATAAATTCCATTTTAGTTAACAAAACACCCTAATTTTCTTCAACTAAATTATTTATAAAATTAATATTAATTTGGAACTATTTTCTCCTTCTTATTTTAAATAAAATAGTGTATTTAATTAGTTTTTATAATAAAAACTTATTTAACTATAATTTTTAAAATTATAATTTTCGGGGCATTTCAATCACTTTAAACAAAATAACTTATACAACAACCTACAATTCTTATTGTTCACATAAACCCAACTTTAGATAGAAACCTAATAAGCTCTCATTTAGGCTATATGTATGACCTTATAACCATAAATTACGAAATAACCAAATGAGCTCAATATTGTTGCCATTATGAAAATATGTCTATGACCAATCTTGCCCGTTAATCACACCAACATAGGATCAAAGCAGCTTTCATCACATTTCTTTATAACTAAACCTTCATTGGTCACATATGCAGATATAAATAACTGACATGGATCATAATATGGTTGTGTATCATGGAAATGTTATGTAATGTAATCTTAACTTGCCTATTTCTAGATAGTCCACCTTATTCCTTAGTGATATAAAAATTTATTATAATTAAAGTGTGATTAAACTAAAAAACTTATTGTGCATAGAAAATAATTGGCAAAAAAACGTAATAACCAAAGTGTTTATATCAAGAGAATGCTAAAATTACAAACTCCCACTAAATCTGAACATCCCTGTCATACTAAGCACCCGTAAGAGCAATATTCTCATGAAAACAAATGGGTGACACTTCCTTAGTGAGTGGATCAACAATGATAGAGTTTGTATAAATGTGTTTGATAGACACTTATACACTCTAAACTCTTTATTTAACAACTAGAAACATTTTATCAATATACATTAACTTAATTGACTTCTTATTATTATTTGAATACCACATTGCTAATTTATTATCACATAAAAAGAAACTAAGTGGTATTCCAATATCATCCATTATATGCTTCCATGAGACAAAATTCAATGGTTATTTTCTATAACTAGATGCCAATATGCTGCAAATTTTTCTACTATATTATCAATACATAAATATATCTTTATGTGGATCTCATACTATGATGATATCCAGCTAAATTAAATCATAATACTATATGATCTATAGCTAATCTAATTTTCTATATGTGAGCATGTAATCTTATGTCTTATGTTTTCTATAAATATTTTATAACCCCTTTGGCTACGCCTAATGATCCACACCATGGTTGCTTAAATATCTAACTAGCATTCCAATAATGAATGCTATGTCTGAATGTAACACCCCCAAAATTCACTACTGAAAAATTTCGTTTTATTTGAAAGAGTTAGCGGAAGAAAATTATAAAATCGTGAATCTTGGGGATATTACCGCCACACTTAGTACCAGACCGGTTCACTCATACCGTTCCAGTACTAAGTGCTAAGGCTAAAGGAAAATGAAATACAATTTGCAAGAAATTCAACATACTTAAATCAGAGTAGCGTATCAAATCATTTACAAGAATAACATCTACCAATGATGGTGACTTTAACAACATTAGCATTAAAACCAAGAATTTAAAAGAGAAAGAGAAAAGCCTTAACGGTACCGGATAATTCCTTACTTTCTTTCCTGTAGCCCACTTGAGTAGCACCTGAAAAAACCTGCAAGGGCACTGCCCATTGAATAGGTAGGGACCCCACGAAGGAAAACCCTTCAGTACTATGGTACTGAGTAACCCTTTAATACCACGCTTAAAAACAGGCCCGCAATGCAACACATAATGCAAGCTATATACATATGAAATCAGAGGTGCATACATAACAATCACACATATAACAAATTATAATTCACGATTGATACTTTTGGGCCTTAAGCCATGTCATAGTGTAAAATTGATACATTCGAGCTTTAAGCCATTATTCCATCATCATTCAATCAATCTCATATTTTATATCCATGTGAGTACGAGAACCCCACTATTATAGCCGGTGGATCGGTTACTTATAGGGCAGAACGCTCCTAACCATTATTATATGCCGGTGGATCGGTCTCCAGGAAAAAACGCTCCCAGCCACTACTATTCGCCGGTGGATCGGTCTGGCCCCGACTCACATGGTGTCCCACTATAAGTGATTAGTATCTTTCCATAACTTTATTCACATACATAAATGGTTTTATTGAGCTCGGGACCCCCACTATTTTAGCCGGTGGACCGGAATATATATAAAATCATCATCCAGGGCACAACACTCCTAGGCCACTATTATATCCGGTGGACTGGTACTCATAATCACTTGCCAATGCAACACGCTCTTGGGCCACTATTATAACCGGTGGATCGGTACTCAATATCATAAGTCATCTAGGCCCTGCTCTTTAATATTCCACTTTCATTATTAGTGTTTTTCCTTTTCTTTAATCCGCACAATAAGTCTATTTATTTGCCTTGGACGGGAGATCAAGAACCCGGGACACAAAGGTATACCGGTCATTCCGGTGCATATAAGCTACTCAGTACCCTTCAACCACGAACCCAAGGATGCAAAGGTACCCTGGTCATACTGGTGCATAAAGCTACTCAGTACCCTACCAACAAGGACACCTAATCCATAAGTATGCATACCCCCTAAATAGGTCCGTAGAGCTAGATATAGTAAGATATAGGGCCTGGCTGGGGTACAAAGGCACACCAGAAAATACCAGAATAATCGTGGACTAAACCACGTCTTTAGGGTAGCGACCCCTAAAGAGTCACCATTCCCGATCTCGAGGTCTTTCACTTTAAGTATTAGTGTCTTAATTAAAGGTGATCACAAATGCACAATAATCAGATACTTATTTACTTTCAATCGTTTTGATATCATTAGTCATTTCTTATTCAGATGGTTATCCAAGATATCACAGAGGAATCATAAGGACATCATAATCTCACCTAATTCCGAATTAGAATTCGTTCTCGTGATACTTACTAATTATTAAATGCTCTTACCTTGCTAATCAGCATTATTTGAATCATATTATGAAATTCCACAATCAGAACAACATGTTAGGTACAAATTACTTATTTACCCCTTACTTATATGATTGCCAAGTCACCCCTTCCTAATTAACGAATTACCCTATTACCCTTCAGGTTACATAATTACTAAATTACCCCTTACTCGGTTTAGGTTACCAAGTCATCCCTACGCTTTTTAGATCACCATTCACCCCTCATAATTGCTATACTTAACATATCTCCCATTTGGTTGGTTAGATTACCATTTTTCCCTTTTCTTTTATTACAATTGACAACTTGCCCTTTAATTGGATAAATTACTAAATTACCCATCTTCGATATCATGATTACCAATTTCCCCCTTTAGTAGGTTAAATATTTACTAACTCACCCTTTAGTCGATTAAATTACCAAATTGCCCTTCTCCATTATTATAATTACCGAATTACCCTTATCCATTACCAAAATTACCAAATTGCCCCTTTAGTTGGATAAATTACCAAATTACCCTTCTTCTTTATCATAAATACCATTTTACCCCTCTCACTTATTATAATTGCCATTTTACCTTTTTCAATTATTATAAATGCTAAATTACCCTTCTTCATAATTATAATTACCAATTTACCCTTCTCCGTATTTATAATTATTAATTTTACCCTTCTCCATATTTATGATTATTAATTTACCATTCTCCGTAATTATGATTATTAATTTACCCTTCTCCATATTTATAATTATTAATTTACTCTTCTCCATTTCTATAAATACTATATTGCCCTTCTATAATCATAATTTAATTACCAAATTACCCTTCGTTGTTTTTATAATTACCAAGTTACCCCTTACTCCCAAAATTACCATAATACCCTTTTATTTACAAAATTACTCTTCTACCCTTTACTTCCAATTTACCATAATATCTTTTTATTTATAAAAATTACCATTTTACCCCCTTACATCCAATTTTTCCATATTACCCCTTTTGCTTGCAAATTACCGTAACACCCTCCTTCATCCAAAATTACTATTTTACCCCTTACTTCCAAAATTACCATTCTTACCCCTTACTTATAAATTTACTATTTTGCCCTTTGAATCCAAATTACCACTTTAACCTTTTCTCCAAAAATTACCATAATACTCTTTACTTATAATATTATCATTTTACCATTTGATCATAAAATTACCGTATCGCCCTTTTTGCCTCAACAATTACCATAATACCCCTTCCTCTTACAACATATAATTTTATCCTTTTTCTTATAAAATTATCCTTTCACCTCTTTCTTTTGAAATTACCAAAATACCCTTTTTGCTTACAAAATTACCAAAATACCCTTTTCACTTATAAAATTACCACTCAACCCCTTTATTCACCATTTTTATGAATTTACCATCACTACATAAAAGAATGATATTAGTACTTCATTCTTATCATCTAAATCCACCAACTTGCCACTACATAATACTCATTAGCAACTACATATATTAGATCATATACTTACATAGGCATATTACTAAAATACCCTTAGGCTCATAATAACATTATTCATGCATTAATGACATAACACATCATAGATAAGCATCTAACATTTCCATCAAATATCCAACTCATTCCTTAAGTATCATCTCTACACATGGCATAAAAGCTATCATAATTTTCTTTTCTTTTATTTTTATCAATCAATATAAGCAACCATGTATATCATACTAGGCAACACAAAACATGCATAAAATCAGACTAAAATCCCTAATGTGCTAGCATACGTTTTTCCATGCATTTAAGTGAGGATTAACGATTACCTTAAATCTGCAAAAATCGAATCTTACCGGTATCCCATTTAAAGATTCAAAGCTTAATTAGCAACTCAAGACCTAGAAATAATATCAATAAATATTATATTAGAAGTAGGAAATTAAAAAGGATAAAACTTTATAACAATTTATTTAATAATAATACACTTTAAATTAACTATTAATATACCTTAAAATTTAGAAAATTAAATTTCCAAATCATGTGGAGCTCACGCTGCATGAACAGCGTGAGCCACATGCAAAATGAGGGGAGAAAAGGGCTCGAAGAGGGTGAGATAGAAGGGAGGGGAGATGGCTCGGTTTGGGGTCTTTAGGCTAGAAAAGGAGGTAGATGGGGGAGGATTGGAGGGAAGGTAAGGGTGCAGAAGTGAAGAGGGGGTGTAGGTGGAGGCTAAGGATGGGTTGTTGGCGGCCAAAGGTGGCGGAGACGAGGCGGCGAAGTTGGCTGCCGAGGTGGGTTGAGGTGGAGGGGCGAAGAAGGAAGGGAAAGAGGAGGGAAAAATGGAGGGGTGCAAGGGCTATTTTCAACCAAATAAGGCATGGTGGTGGTAGAGGGGGTTGCAGGGTGTCGAATGGTGGGTTTGGTGGCGGCAGAGGTGGTCGGACGGCGGCGAACGGGGTGGTTGTAGGAGGCTTGGCGATAAGGGAGAAAAATGGGGAAAAAGAAGAGGGGGAGAAGGGAGGAGCTGCAGGGCCTCGAGGGTGGCTTGGGGGGTCTCGTGGTGGCACAGGGCAGTAGCAGGTAGTGGCAGAAGGCGCCGCAGGGGCTGGGTGCGGTGGTGTAAGCGGCGGTTGGCAGCGGCAATAAAAAACCGAGGAAAAATGGGGGGAGAAGGAAGGAGAGAAGAGGGAGCTCGGGGAAGGAGATGAGGGCTCAAAATTATGGGGAATGAAGGGCTAGGGAGATGAAGAAAAAGAAGAGGGAGAAGAGAGGGGGCAGGTGGTTGGCCGGCGAGAGGACGCAGGTGGCAGGGCTGTCGGTTGGCAGGGGAAAGGTAGGGAAGAAGAAGGAAAGGGAGAGGGCACGCGAGCTGTGGTCAAGGAGCTGGTTTGGCTCGAAATAGGAAAGAAAATGATAGGGGAGAGAGAAGGAGTAGCAGGGAGGTAGGTGGTGGCCGGGCATGGCAGTTGCAGGCGGCGGCATGCTCGACCATGGCAGAGAAGATGTTGGTCGGACGTGGAATAAGAAAGAAAGGGAGGGGAGGTGCGAGCGGTTGGACCGGCGTAGGAAAGAAGGGGAGCCGGCCGGTCCAGGGGATAAAAAAGAAAGGAGGGCAGCTGGGATGTGCTATAGGGGCGTGCGAGGAGGAGAAGAAACGGGCCTTTGGCCCAGGCGCGTAGGGGATACAGGTCAGGCCCGGCGGCCCAAGGGAGGGGGAAAAGGGAAAAAGAAGAGAAGAAAAGGAAAAGGGGGAAAAGGGTAAAAGGGAAATGGAAAAATAGGGAAAATAAAGTAAATTAATTTATAAAATCATAAAATGTAATATTCTTGATAAATTATTTAATTTAATAATTTAATTCATTATAATCTAATATATTAGTTTAAAAAGGATAAAGTTAGTAAAATATTAGTTTGAAAAATTATTTAAATAAAAAGAGCATGATAAAATAAAAAAATATCTATTTTAATTTACTAAATATTCCCGTCCAAATTTATATACTCAAAGATCCATAAAATAATTAAATTAAATAATTTTAAAAGCTAATTTATTTTCAATAAAAGTTATTTATTAAATTATTGGTTTTCTAAGATTTTGGGGGAGTACACTGAACGTGCACAAACTTGAGCTCACATAAGATTCCTAATAGCTAATGTGCATAAAATATTTTATAGATCTTTAAATTCAATGTCACTTTTTAGGACACTTAATAAGACTAAATATATATCCCTTAGCAATAAGGGTGTCACATGATATAAAATCCTGCTTGTCAAACCTTTAATAACATTATTAATATAGCGATTTCATGTTAATTCCAAAATACATTGAGATTGTCTCGTTGTATTTGAATCCCTAATATAAAATATACCTATATCATTGGTCATAAGAAATATGAAAAAAACATGTGATATTCAGAAAAATACACTTACTCCCATAGAACTTGAGATACACATAACTACCGACAACATTTATCTCAAAACTAAATGAGATAATTACCTAATGTAATTTGTGATACAAATGATGGGAAACTTGCTTGATCCTATTGATGGATTTATTCATTTTACACCATAAGTATAGTTTCATCAACGTCACCATCAAGAAATATTATCTTTACATCCATCTAATGTGGCTCATGGTCAATATATGCAACAAGAGTCATGATCATACTAAAAGAGTTTTTTTAAGAAACTAAAGAGAAAGTCTCTTTGAGATAATGTCTTCCTTTTGAGTAAAGTCTTCTACTAGAAGACAACCTTTATGTCATATCACATTACCCTTTAAATCCCATTTGACATTAACCAATAGGACTCAAACCTTTTGGTAATGTGATAAGATCTCATACTTTAGTTTATTGCAACGACTTATACTCCTCATTCATGATATAAATACACTTTTTAGAATAACTAAATATGACCTGATAGAAGGTGATTGGATTATCTTCTCAATATTTCATTATTTCCTCATGTTCTTAGAGAACTAATAATCCAAATTAGCAGTTCTCCTTTATCGAGTTGATATATTTAGTTATTGATGTAATTGAGCTTGTTCTTCTACATGATGGATTTTTCAACATTGTCTTATTAAGGTTCTTAATTTTCTTCTTGATTGATGACACTTATAGAAACATGTACATCATCACAGAACATAGTGGAAATAAAAAGTGATTCCTCCTCAAAGATAATGATCCTAACAATATCTCTTCCCCTAAAGCTCAACAAACTCAAGATATTTTGTAGTTTCCATCTTGAATTTCACACTTATGTGTGAAATTATAATATTTTAAAGCCCCTAATTTCTCCAAAAAACTAATAAAGTAGCCATTCACATCTTTAGAGCCTAATGTCCATCCGTACAGCCTGTAAGGCCTTGCCTAATTAGGAAATAACTAAATTTAAAAGTTTATTTAAATTTCACAAGGTGTTTTGTTAATTAATTTATTTTATACTATATTACAAATATACAATACTATCTTTCCATTAACGTATAAAGATTAATCATCCTCACCATATTTTTATGGGTCACATATCATCTCTTAGCTACACCATTTATGATAGGAATTTGACATGGTGTATTGCATATGACCCTAATTCTAAATGTAAAGTTTCATTATATGAAGAAATAATATTAAGCATCTATAGGTTATTGAATAAATATAGTGAACCATCATTAATAATATATGCATTTAATGAAAGACAATGCTAATTATGTCCATATGAATAATGATATTTATATACATCCAGTATGGAAACTAAATTCCTTCTAAAGGATAATATAAGTGAAGTATCTTTCACTAAATAATAACCTAAAATGCTTACTACTTCAACTTCTATCGATGATCCATTACCCGCATTAATGTATCTTTTACCATCATTTGGATTTCAGTAGCTCAAGCAACCTCACATAGAAACACTTATATGCATATTAACACCTAAACCTAATCACCATGTATTTATAGGTACTAATGTGGAATTTATCTCATAATAAACCAAAGTAATAGTGTTATATTTTTTACCCACCAAGTGTAGTATTTTGTATAGCCATTTTTTATTTTTCTAAACCGTGTGAAAAGGAAAAAACTATCATTTTCCATACATTGTTTCAATTGCTTTAGGCCCTTATGAGTAGCTTTATGTTCTTATTTTCCTTTCTTGTCCTTATCCTTAGGGGTGGTAATCAAATTGGCACTTTATGTCCTCAATTGCTTCAATATTTTTTCCTCTTACTCTCAATATGAAATAAGCTCACTAAGAGTTAACTTCTCTTATTGTTATTTATTGACTTTTGAATTGCGTGAGAAGCTAAATTACTACAAAATGCATGAGCAAGTCATACGACAACTCAAGCTTTTAAGCCTTAGGTTTTGAAGTGATGTGTGACATCATAATGGTGTACTCTCTCATTTTCCATTTACACGTTAACATAATTGAAATCAAGCTTTGCAAAGACATGATTATTTCATAATTAAATTTCCCAGTAAGGACCTCTTTAATATTAGTATCATCATCTGACACTTTACCCCTAAATATTTCTGGCATGCTGTGCTTAATGGTCATAAGCCTTATGAAATTTGGGAAATCTCACCTCTCAAAGTTTTATATATCATTAGTTGAACTTTAACTACATGAAGAGTATATTGTCCAATCCCGAGCATAAGGTCCAGACCCATACAACTAAGAATAATTGAAATGTTATCTTTTAATCCTTGAAGTTATCTTTATGAATGAAAATTAAACTTAAGTTGGTAGATATTATAATAACACTATAATTGGTACACAAACCATATAGAAAACAAAATAAGTAAAAAAAAGCTATCATGATTAGATTAAGATACATAAATATGAATCACTAAATTTAAAAAATGGCACTCACATCACAAGATAGTTGTATAACACTAATATAAAGTATTTGGACATTAATATTAACTATGAGTGATAATCTTGTTGTAATGATCAAATAATGATTATACGACCTACCAAATAATAATCCCATTTTTTGGGTTCACTTATTTTTCTTATGACAATCAAATAATAATCACATACTTACATAGTAGGTGCATATGAAATTTTGCTAGATATTTACTTTCCTTGGACCGAATAAATATCCAGATAAATAAACATACATGCTAACATCTAATATTTTCAATAAATTAGTCTTCAAAAGAGATGTCACTTTGGAGACATGATATGTCAACTAATTTATCTTACAAATACTAGAAAATAATTTATTTAAATAAATTGATTCCTTAATATGGTCTAAAAATTTTACACCTTAAGACCAACTTTGATTAGCCTTAATATCCATAATAATAATAATAAGATATTAAATATAACTTGATATACTGATAAAAAACTAACACCACTGTAATAATTAACATAAAATATAACCATCAATCAATCTATGTAATGACTAACACCATAATCTCAAATATCAAATGCCATTAGGCACATTATAATATTTAATGATACCTTTAATTAAACTATTATATTTTAATGGCCTAATAATGCCCTTATGCAAACCATTGCATTTTAATATTTGAAATTTGATATTAATATACCATTAATTACCAACTATTACTAATGAATTGATTTTCTAATCTACCCTTTTTCCCTTATTTCTTTTATTAAAAAAATTAAAATAAAGTAAAAAGAATTATAACTCTGTTCATTAGACAAAATAAAAGTAGAAACATAACTACTAGTTGATTTCAAAAACCACCATACCCAACCCTGACTTTCCTTGAGCCATCGTTATACTGCCCCAATGCCACCACCAATAGATGCTAACACAACGATAACAAGCATAATAGTATACCGAAGCCACCCAACTCCAATGGCTTTCCTACTACAGCTCACTGATAAACAATGAAACCAAATTAGTGATAACTGGGGCTTGAATTAGATGTGGTGGGACTATATCTAACCAAACAAAATTACATATAAATAAGACCAACAGAGAAAATAAATTAGATTTTTAATTTCAATTAGTGGGTGGTACACAAGCAATCCATTCACTTTCAAGCCAATCAAATGGCTATGGTGCTGCTAAATCAACAACATTAATTGAATGACCAACCTTGCATGATCAATAATAGATCATCGTTACAGAATAACTCAAACACAATAGTTAAAAAAGTGGTATATTTAATGGTTTATAGCCTTCGCCTAATCAATCACTATATATAATATATATGATGTTTCTAAAAAATGCCATATAATTATTTAAATTTGGCTCAAAAAATCATTGGCGCCTTATTTTATACAGTGATTATACGCAAAACTCGTCGTGTATACTTGTAACTTCACCCAACTAGCAAGGTAGAGAATACGCTGTGGTTGGAACTTATAACCGTCGTGTATACATAAAATACACAACGATTCTAAGTCTCAACCATTGTATATTCTTTATTGCAACAATACACATTGATTGAGATTAAGAACCATTGTGTATTGTTGCAAGAGAGAATACATGGTGGTTGTGAGTCAAAATCGACATGTATTCCTTATTTTCTTTTAAGAATAATTTGATCATTGCCCTACCACATTTTTTCTTGCAAAAGATCCTACATATATTTCCATGATTCTTTTACCAGTATCATAGGTATTTGCCTCATCTAAATCAACAAGTAATCAGAATAAATGATTATATACTTTCATTATATACTTTACATTCAAAGTCTTATACAAAATTCTTTTTCATTCATATTTACACTCTATGTAAAAATAAAAATAAAAATTAAAGCTACACATGATTCTACACATAATCATCATAAAGACTTGTAATAAAATCTAACCATTCTTTCCCAACTTCATTAGTCTTGTTATTTTGATAATTGAGAAGTTCATGATGTTGATAGACCAACAAAAGATGGAAACTACCATGTTAGTATTAATGTATATATATAAACATAGTTAATGTGAATTAAATAAAGTATATACATACTTCTCCTTTTCCTGTCCAATGTTTGCAAATGATTTTCTTCATAAATATTATGATATAGTATCCACAACTTGCATGATCTTGTTACCATGGATACTAAAAAATGAAATAGTAATTGCATTATCTTATTATTTTCTCATACTAAATACTTAATATTAAATGACTACAAACCTTAATTTTTTTCCAAGATATACGGGGTAATTATGCCCTTCCTTTATTTTGTGGTCCAAAACAAGTCTTGAAGGACCTAATTGATGTAGTAGTCATATAGTAATATGTGTGTGTGTGCGTGCGCGTGAGTGCGTGCATGTGAGATTCTAATTAATATCATTATATATACAAATATACACCTTTCCACAAGTGAATTTGGATACTAACTAGGATTTCTATCAATTGAATCCATCCAATAAGCGGTCCATGAAGACAGCTGCAATATTACTAGTACCCAATGCATATCAAAGGAAAATGAAGAAATTAAGAGGGAGTGTGGAGCCATATTCATTGAGTTAATTGATAAGTGTGACTTTTGTATCTTACTCCTAAGGTTTATAAGAGTTTTTACCTCAAATTTTAGTTGAAATTCTTCCTTTTTGTTCTTGTTACTGCCTTTGTGTTGTGAAAATTTGTAGGATCTAAAGCAACAAAAAATCATGAATGATAGAAAAAATAATAAGCTTAAATGGAGAATAAATGAGAAAAAAGGAGCAAAAGTTAAAGCGGAAAGGGATTTAGAGCTAAAATGTAAATTCTGGAATAAAATAAAAGTAAGAGTGCATATTCAAAGTATATGGGCATGAAAGAAGTGGAATTTAGGCAAGGAAAAAATCTGAATTTGGATAATCTTTCAACAAAAAAGTTGTATATCTTTTTAATATCTTTCCAACGCATCTAAAATCAGCTTAATTGAAGTTTTGATGAAAACTTTATGGTCAAAATACCTATCATTATAAAAGTTGACACGAGAAGCACATGTTTATCAATACCCTAGGGATTCAATAGGCGATAGTATTTAAACTCTCATTATAATTTCTCATTTAAGTATCCTTCACTCCCTATCTTCTCTCTCCTTTATCCTCTTCCCCAATTCCTCAAGAATTCTCTTGTAAATTAGAGATCTAGGTGCAAAAGGTTAAAACACTTGTAAGAGTCATTGGATTTCAAGGGTATTTTCTTTTCTCTCTTACCTATCTATGGACTCTCTTCTTATTTTTAATGTTCTTACTATGATTTTTATTGGCTAGATTTTTGTGCTAAGGTGAAGGGGAGCTTCCCCCAATCCGAATGTGTTAAATATTTGCATCTTCTTTATTATTCAATTCATGATCCTTACATTATGTTGTTGATTGATTAATGGAATGACGAACTCCGGCTGGGTTCCGATTTCTAGTGTGGGAAATACAAGTGCAATCGAGAGATAATTTGGTATTGGACCCAACGTCACAACTAGGTATTAAATTGTAGGCCAAGAGACAATCAATTTGACCTCTGTAACAATAAAGGAGGAAACTTTGTGGACTTTAAGGCATTACACTCTATTAGACCCTAAGCTAGTGATTGTTAGGGCCATAGAGATGTAATAGGGTGTTTGTGGCTTGAGAAAGCATAAAAATTCCTATACTTGTTGGCATGATTGATTATGATTGTTGAATCAGTTTGTGATGTGGTGTTCAATTACATAGAGGATAAGGGGCGATGAACTAGAACCTTAGCTTTTCTATTTACATGAGTCACTTGAGTGCTATTTTCCTTTATTTTTTTTAGCTTAGTTAGTTATTTTAGGTTACAACTTACTTCTTATAATTTTGTAGTCTAGACATAGCTAAGTTCCATAACTGTTTTAGTGGTTATTCACCAATCCTTCTGGGATCAACCTTGATTATTACTCTGACCCTGTGAGCTTGCGGGTAGGAATGTGTCACTAACCATATATAGAGTACGTTTAATATTATCATTTCCATTGAAAATTGTATTCGAGTATAGAAATATTTATACATCAGATAATAAATTATCTTTCAAGAACCAATGACCATAAAAGACTAACTTATTAGTATCAACACCACATTCATATTAATAATTAAAATAAAATCAAATGTGAAAGGATTTAAATTACTTAGTATATGTAATTAAATGTTGACATTATAACATTTCATCTTGTAACAAATGTATGATGTCTTTTGCTCCAATTTAGATATTTACATCTTCTGATTTCATGTGCACATCAACTGGAAGAGGAATCCTAATAGAATTTCCATCCAATGATAGCGCCATGTCCAAATACAACCTAAATTGAGATGATAGGTCATGATGCTTAATTATTGTGTTAATTTATAAGGATTTTTAGGCTTCCGCATACTCGATATCTTTTTTTCCCTTTTACTAATATTTTTTTACAATAATATGACCACCCTAAGTAAGAAAAAGTGGATGACATAATTATTAGATCATATATTATCACTTAACTAACATGAATGTAATCTAAAATTAAAAAAGTTTTTATTACTTCATCCTTGATAATTACAAGGTTACTTAGCCATCTAAAAAATTACCCAACTAGTAAGCAAAGTGTAGGCATATCATCTACTTCATGATTATATGCCGCATCAAGCGGCACTGACTCCATTAAATATGCCTCAAGGATATTATGAATTTGGATTTGAACTTTATCAACCCCTAATGGTAGAGTATGAAAGGTTGATTTGGAATCAATAAATGCAGTAGCATTTGCTACAATAGGCCCATCCTTTATGAATTATAAGTCACAAGGATGTTGACCCTATAATTAATAGTCAAAGTATTCAAGTTATGGAAAAAAATTAAATATATGCAATTTTATAGATTATAGTGTAGTATATTACCTCATTAAGTTCCCGAAAGGGTCTAGGGACACCAGATGTGGAGGGTTGAACCGGAAATTATGAATATGAGGACATATTATCCAACCTTCTAAGGATTGCCTCTTGCGATTCCCTTAATTCCACAATTTCTTTCCCCATCTGTTTATATTTGTCCTTTGAAGGGTGGGAACTAGGGTGATGTCCAAATACTCTAGATAGGTTGAACCATAATTATATGTCCTATATCAGCTACTATGCTCTTGAGTGCCCAAATCGTGTGTCAAAAAGTCATTTGGACCTTCTTTACCAAAAGTACTGGTCAACTAGTCCATTCTCAAACCAACTATTTAAAGTAAAAAAGAAAAAATAGTTAGAGATAAGTAACCATATCAAACTAAGTATAGATAAATGTTGTTGGCCTTACAATTTTCTCAACCATCTGTTGATTTGGTTCATTAGTAGGCTTTCCATTCTTTACCCTAGTGTATATCCAAACATTAGCTAACTCTAGGGGTACATATGGGGTTTGGGTCAACTCTGCTTCCTCCATTAGTCTGTTCTCCTATTGCATCAAGTAAAAATATTTAGTAACATTATTATATCATAAAATAATGGAATCAAGCAAAAATTCTCAGTAATAATATTAGATCATAAAAATACTTATTTTCATACCAAGGATTCTCTAGTTGCATTGTTGCCTCTATGCCCTATCACGTGAGCATAGATATTTTTCTCTACAATGGTTCTATTTTTAGTGCTTTTTGCTTATCACACACAAAACAGATAGATTATGTTAGTTTGAATTATAACTTGAGTACACTCTAGTTATATTAAAAAGTAAGTAATAATATATTCATATGTACTTCATATTCCTCTAAAGTCCTCCATAAAGATAATTCCCTCCATTGGTCAAAGTTTATCACATCCCTATAGATATCTTGGGATGTGGACATGATAGTACGATTAGCTACATACATATGGTTTTTGTCCATCCACGACTTCCAATCCATCTAGGACTTTGCAGCTCGACTTATAACAAGTTTTTCATGTTGTTGTCCAAATTTAAATCCTTGCTACAATCATAAAAAATCAAATATTTAGTATGCATATAAATAAATAATCATATGGTAACAACAAAAGAAAAGTCATATCTATTAAATACTATAGTGTTATCCCACACCCTATCCTTCAACTCTCTTGAAACATCCCTCCAAGTCTGATATGTGATGGAGATGTGTACACAAGCCCAATAGTTAAAATAATCAATGAATAAATCCCTATTCTCACCTAGTGGATTTCATCAAAATTAACATTAAGCATAATTCCCCTTTCCCTATTTTTGTAATTTGTGTCAATCTAATTCTCCCCTTTCTTTATGTTTTTCTTACCTCTTGCTCATGTGTATCTTCAAGTGGATCCATATCTAGAACAATGAGCAAAATTTTTATATTAGGAAGCAATTAATATGTGATGTGATATAATTAATGTATAAAAAAAGCCTTTATTCACAAAATAAAACAAAACAATTAAACCTTTCATCTAAAACACTTTAATCTACAACGTATCTACATAAGGGAAATATATTCCTAAATGATGTTTTGAATGTTCAATGACTAACTTAATAAAGTCTTGAACACTATCCATATATAATCTAGACAACCTACTTGCATATATCTACTTACAATCCATAATGAGAAATAAGTATAGTTCAGCTCCTAAATTACAAAAAAAAAAACGATGAATATGACAATATTAGCCAAGTTAAGCAAAAAAACCAGTAACATACCTGGAATACTTATATACCACCACAAAATTTGCATTAGTAACATCTCCAAAAGTCCTATAGAGTATTTTATATGAAGCCTTATACTCTATTTTTAAAAATAAATAGTTTTATAATATACATTCACAAAACATATCAACATAAAAACTAACAACATAGAGCATATAGATATACACCACAACATCATAAATAGTTCTTGAAAAAAGAATACTAAAGTAGAGGTTCAAATAATAAATAACACAAGAAAAATTTAGAAATAAAGAGAAACTTATAAGCAAAGCTTAAACTTCAAAGAAAAGGAAAAACAAAAAATATTGAACATACTATGAGTAGAGAGAGAGAAAGGCGACAGTGGTGAACTATAGAGGAACAAAAATGAGTAAAAACTTTAGTGAAGAGAATAGAGGAAGCCAATAGTGGTTACAGAGAGCTTTGTCACTTCAAATGACACTATTTGGATATCGAGAAGTAAAGTAAAAAAGTGAAGGAGGTTTTAAATTAAAAAAATAAGGAAGTGAAAAAAATGGGAGAAAAGGATATACGCAGCGGTTTTAACTTATAATTATCATATATATTCTAATAGTGAATATGGGAATATATGATGGTTATAAAGTAAAACTGCCATATATTCCATTAACGAGAGAGGTAAATATTTGAAATACCCCAAAATCTAATTTTAAGAATTATACCTAATTAAGGATTTATTATGAGAATAAATTAAATAAATTATTTTTATTAAAATAAAAGGAAATTAATTAGAAAAATTCAAGAAGAAAATAATAAATATTTTTATTAGAAAAATTTTGGTATTTATTTAATTAAGGATTTTATTTTAAAAATTAATTAAATAAATTATTTTATTTATATAAGAGGGAATAAATAGAGCCAAATTAATAGAAATGTTCTAAATAATTTAATTGGAGAAAATTAGAGTGAATTGCTAATTAAAATAGAATTTATGAAAAACCTTTCAAAAATCCTAAATTAGCCTAAAGAGGGATTTAAATATTATTTTATTTAAGTATTATTATTTTTAAATATCCCAAATATTCTAATTAATTTAATTAATCCAACCAACTATTTTTCCTTTTTCCCTTTTTCCTTTTCTTTCTTCCTTTTCTTTTCTTTTTCTTATGTTCTTTTTCTTTCTTCTTCTTTTCGTTTTCTTTTCCTTCCTGATTTGGGCTTGTCCGTGGCCCAATCCTTCTTTTTTTTCTTCTTCGGTGACTTAGGCCTGCCTTCTCGCGACCCATTTCCTCTCTTCTTCGGCGACTTAGGCCTGCCCATTACGCTTCATTTTGCCTGTATTTTTAGCCCTGTTGTCGGCCGATTTTCTTTTCTTTTCTTTCTTTTCCCCCAGCCGGCCAGTCAGCGCATGCACCCCCTTCTTCTTCCTTCCTCCTTTCTCTCTCGTCAACCTACAACGCCACCCCAACTCCCTAGTTTTTTGCTGCCGATAACGCCGTTGACCCGCCATTTCTCTTCTCCCTCTTCCCTACTTATTTGCCGGCCATTTTAACCCCGCCACATCTCCCCTTTTCTTGTGCACGATTCCCTTCTTCCTGCGTAACACGCTATCATGTTTTTTTGAATTTGGCCGACAACCGTTGCCATCAGTGAGCCTAACCAACCTGCCCGATCATCTCGTTCTTCCCTTTGACCTTAGCTACCCTTTTACTCTATAAATACCCCCAGATTGAGCCTTGTATCTAACTTTTGGTTTCTTAGCCAGAAAAAGTCCCTTGTGCACCGCCGCCACTTCAGACGCCTTTTTCGCTGCCATCGGCCAATGCCGCCGCCCTGTCTGCCCACTTAAATAATCCTTGCACTGCCCCCTAACTAACTACACCTCTCTTGCCCCTTGATTTGTCCTACACAAGCTACCCCGGCTGTGTAAAGTAGCCCCTCGACCAACCCATTCTTCCTCATCTGCCACCCTTCGCACCGTCGCCCACCACCACTTCCGCCACTTCCACTGCCCATTTCACCTTCCAAAAACCCCTGCAGACCCTCCTTTATCTCCCCTACCTTTCTTTTCCTCTTCCTCCCTCTCCTCCTCTCTTTCTCTTCTTCTTCCCCATTCGGCCACCACCGCCGCCGCCATGCGCCACCACCTTTAGCCGCACCACCATCTTCATTTTGTTCCTCTCCTTCTAGACAACCATAATCACCCCTACCCCCGCTCTCATTCTCACTATTTTGTTCCCAGCCTTCAAATTTTCCCCTTTTCTTCTCTTTTTTCGGCCACTGCGGCGCCGCCTGTCACTAGAGGTGGCAAACGGGTCGGGCGGGTAGGGTTCGGGTCGGGTCATAGCGGGTCGGGTCATTAACGGGTCGGGTCATAGCGGGTCATTTGACTATTGCGGGTCGGGTGCGGGGCGGGTCGGGTCGGGTCACTAACGGGTCGGGTCATTTCGGGTCAATCAATTTGGCGGGTCGGGTGCGGGTCGGGTCGGCTCATTAACGGGTCGGGTCATTTCGGGTCAATTTGTCGGGTCGGGTGCGGGTCGGGTCGGGTAATTAACGGGTCGGGTCATTTCGGGTCAATTTGTCGGGTCGGGTCGGTTGCGGGTCGGGTCATTTCGGTTGCGGGTCATTTCGGGTCAATTGTCGGGTCGGGTCGGTTTCGGGTTGGGTCATTTCGGTTCCGGCCTCCAGGTCATTTCGGGTTAATTTGTCGAGTCGGATTAGGTCCGACTATTCGAGTTAAGAAAACTCGGATTCGGATAATTTTGGGTTAACTTGATTGGTGGTAGGGTGACTAGGGTCGGGTTGGTTTCGGGTCATTTTCTAGTTCACGTGAGTAGGTGGCTTCGGCCGGTTCAGGTCATTTCATATTTTCATGTAATAATATAATATGACAGGTTAGTTATGTTCGAGTTGTTTCGAGTTAAATTGATGGGTGGGGTCATTTGACTCATTTCATACAATTTGACGGGTTGAATTCAATTAGTTACGGGTTAACTTAATGGGTCGAGTTTTGACGGGTTTACTCATATTCGAGCCTAAGTAATTATCATTTCATAAATCATAAATATTAGAGACAGACAATCATAAGATTAATATTGCAGATAAAAGAATTAAAAATATTAAATGCGCTTTATTTTCACAAATAAATAGTAAAGATATTTATAAATTTTAATAATAAAAAATGTTGCGCTTTGAATCAAACAAAGATATTTATGATTGATTATAATTTATTTGATAACTTAAAATATTTAATTACTTAAAAAAGATAATTTTATAAAATAAAGATGATCAAAACAATATTATACAATGTATAATTAATTATCATTTATTACATTGTATATATTAGATACAATAATAAGATTACTAGTAAAGATAAATGAAATAAGAATATTATATGTGTTTTATTTTTACAAAGGTAAATAATACAAATATTTATAAGTTTTAATAGTATTATATTCGATTGCTTAAAATATTTATAAATTTTAAAAGTAAAAATATTAGATATCTATAATATATTATATTTACTTAATTAGTTAAAATATTTGATTACTTAAAAAAAGATAATTTTATAAAATAAAGATGAGCATAACAAGAATAAACAATGTATAATTATCATTTACTACATTGTAAATATTAGATACAATCATAAGATTATTAGTAAAGATAAATGAAAAAAGAGTATTATATGTGTTTTATTTTTACAAAGGTAAATAATAAAGATATTTATAAGTTTTAATAGTATTATATTTGATTGCTTTAAACATTTATAAATTTTACATGTAAAAGTATTCGATGTTTATCATATATTATATTTAATTGATTACTTAAAAAAAGATAATTTTATAAAATAAAGGTGAGTATAACAAGAATATATAATGTATAATTATCATTTATAACATTGTAAATATTAGATACAATACAATTATAAGATTACTAGTAAAGATAAATGAAATAAGAATATTATATGTGTTTTATTTTTACAAAGGTAAATAATAAAGATATTCATAAGTTTAATAGTATTATATTTGATTTCTTTAAACATTTATAAATTTTAAAAGTAAAAATATTAGATGTTTATATTATATTATATTTAATTAATTAGTTAAAATATTTGATTACTTAAAAAAAGATAATTTTATAAAATAAATGTGAGTATAACAAGAATAAACAATGTATAATTATCATTTATTACATTGTATATATTAGATACAATAAAATCATAAGATTATTAGTAAAGACTAAAGATAAATGAAATAAGAGTATTATATGTGTTTTATTTATACAAAGGTAAATAATAAAGATATTTATAAGTTTTAATAGTATTATATTTGATTGCTTTAAACATTTATAAATTTTACATGTAAAAATATTAGATGTTTATTGTATATTATATTTAATTGATTACTTAAAAAAGATAATTTTATAAAATAAAGGTGAGCATAACAAAAATAAACAATGTATAATTATCATTTATTACATTGTATATACTAGATACAATACAATCATAAGATCACTAGTAAAGATAGATAAAATAAGAATATTATATGTGTTTTATTTTTACAAAGGTAAATAATTAAGATATTTATAAGTTTTGATAGTATTATACTTGATTGCTTTAAACATTTATAAATTTTACATGTAAAAATATTAGATGTTTATTGTATATTATATTTAATTGATTACTTAAAATATTTGATTACTTAAAAAAAGATAATTTTATAAAATAAAGGTGAGCATAACAAGAATATACAATGTATAATTATCATTTATTACATTATATATAGTAGATACAATACAATCATAAGATCACTAGTAAAGATAAATGATCTAAGAGTATTATATGTGTTTTATTTTTACAAAGGTAAATAATAAAGATATTTATAATTTTTGATAGTATTATATTTGATTGCTTTAAACATTTATAAATTTTACATGTAAAAATATTAGATGTTTATTGTATATTATATTTAATTGATTACATAAAATATTTGATTACTTAAAAAAGGATAATTTTATAAAATAAAGGTGAGCATAACAAGAATATACAATGTATAATTATCATTTATTACATTGTATATACTAGATACAATACAAATATACAATCATAAGATCACTAGTAAAGATAGATAAAATAAGAATATTATATGTGTTTTATTTTTACAAAGGTAAATAATAAAGATATTTATAAGTTTTGATAGTATTATACTTGATTGCTTTAAACATTTATAAATTTTAAAAGTAAAAATATTAGATGTTTATCGTATATTATATTTAATTGATTACTTAAAAAAAGATAATTCTATAAAATAAAGGTGAGCATAACAAGAATATAAAATGTATAATTATCATTTATTACATTATATATAGTAGATACAATACAATCATAAGATCACTAGTAAAGATAAATGAAATAAGAGTATTATATGTGTTTTATTTTTACAAAGGTAAATAATAAAGATATGTATAAGTTTTAATTATATTATATTTGATTTCTTTAAACATTTATAAACTTTAAAAGTAAAAATATTAGATGTTTATCGTATATTATATTTAATTGATTACTTAAAATATTTGATTACTTAAAAAAAGATAATTTTATAAAATAAAGGTGAGCATAACAAGAATATACAATGTATAATTATCATTTATTACATTATATATAGTAGATACAATACAATCATAAGATCACTAGTAAAGATAAATGAAATAAGAGTATTATATATGTTTTATTTTTACAAAGGTAAATAATAAAGATATGTATAAGTTTTAATTATATTATATTTGATTTCTTTAAACATTTATAACCTTTAAAAGTAAAAATATTAGATGTTTATCATATATTATATTTAATTGATTACTTAAAATATTTGATTACTTAAAAAAAGATAATTTTATAAAATAAAGGTGAGCATAACAAGAATATACAATGTATAATTATCATTTATTACATTGTATATACTAGATACAATACAATCATAAGATCACTAGTAAAGATAAATGAAATAAGAATATTATATGTGTTTTATTTTTACAAAGGTAAATAATAAAGATATTTATAAGTTTTGATAGTATTATACTTGATTGCTTTAAACATTTATAAATTTTACATGTAAAAATATTAGATGTTTATTGTATATTATATTTAATTGATTACTTAAAAAAAGATAATTTTATAAAATAAAGGTGAGCATAACAAGAATATACAATGTATAATTATCATTTATTACATTATATATAGTAGATACAATACAATCATAAGATCACTAGTAAAGATAAATGAAATAAGAGTATTATATATGTTTTATTTTTACAAAGGTAAATAATAAAGATATGTATAAGTTTTAATTATATTATATTTGATTTCTTTAAACATTTATAAACTTTAAAAGTAAAAATATTAGATGTTTATCATATATTATATTTCATTGATTACTTAAAATATTTGATTACTTAAAAAAAGATAATTTTATAAAATAAAGGTGAGCATAACAAGAATATACAATGTATAATTATCATTTATTACATTGTATATACTAGATACAATACAATCATAAGATCACTAGTAAAGATAAATGAAATAAGAATATTATATGTGTTTTATTTTTACAAAGGTAAATAATAAAGATATTTATAAGTTTTGATAGTATTATACTTGATTGCTTTAAACATTTATAAATTTTACATGTAAAAATATTAGATGTTTATTGTATATTATATTTAATTGATTACTTAAAAAAAGATAATTTTATAAAATAAAGGTGAGCATAACAAGAATATACAATGTATAATTATCATTTATTACATTATATATAGTAGATACAATACAATCATAAGATCACTAGTAAAGATAAATGAAATAAGAGTATTATATGTGTTTTATTTTTACAAAGGTAAATAATAAAGATATGTATAAGTTTTAATTATATTATATTTGATTTCTGTAAACATTTATAAACTTTAAAAGTAAAAATATTAGATGTTTATCGTATATTATATTTAATTGATTACTTAAAGTATTTGATTACTTAAAAAAAGATAATTTTATAAAATACAGGTGAGTATAACAAGAATATACAATGTATAATTATCATTTATTACATTGTATATACTAGATACAATACAATCATAAGATCACTAGTAAAGATAAATGAAATAAGAATATTATATGTGTTTTATTTTTACAAAGGTAAATAATTAAGATATTTATAAGTTTTGATAGTATTATATTTGATTGCATTAAGCATTTATAAATTTTACATGTAAAAATATTAGATGTTTATTGTATATTATATTTAATTGATTACTTGCAAAAGTATTATTTTTTTATCCAATAATTTTTATATCATTTATTCTATCTTTTTTTTCATATTCATTTCTCTATATAATTTATCTTATTAATTTCTCTAGTTGTATTTATTTTATTAACATTATTATATTTATATTTTTATTATTTTTATTAATTATTATTATTATAGTAAAAAAAATATAATAAGTTATTTTAAACATAATTTAAATTAAATAATAATTTTATATATTTTCATTAATTATTAATTATTATATATATATTCATATAAATTAAAAATTAAATAATATAAAATATTAATATTAATATTATAATTAAAAAAATAATTAGATATTATAAATTTAAAATTGATGAACGTAGAATACTAAATTATATTTAAAGTAAATTAATAATATTAAAAGAAAAAATATAACTAAAACTTTAAATTTAGGGTTGTAACGTGAGATACTCTTGATACGAGGTATAGTTATTATTTGTTGGATTTTGTAGGTGATAAGTGATAAATTGATAACTAATAAATGATACTATTATACTCTTCTATTAAGAGTTTCTTCAAATAGATGGATTAGTAGATGTAATGAACACGTTTTGAAAATCATTTTATAGGATTATAACTGGATGTTTGTCTTTTTTATTTTGGTTTTTTTTATTAATAATATATCTTATTAGGATATCATTAGTAAATAAGAATGGCTAGGGTAAAATTATGAAAAATAAGTACAATTTATAAAATACTATATTTTTTAAAAGCTTTAAATGAATAATAAAATATATGTAATTTATTATTATTATTATTATTATTATTATTATTATTATTATTATTATTATTATTATAATAATATATTTTGATGTCTGATCGGGTTAATATTGAGTCAGATCGGGTGATTGTCGGGTCGGGTCAACGTTGGGTCGGGTCAAAGCGGGTCGGGTCAATAACGGGTCGGGTCACTATCGGGTCGGGTCAATTACGGGTCGGGTCAATGACGGGTCGGGTCGCTATCGGGTCGGGTCAATAACGGGTCGTGGGTTGGGATCGGGTCGGGTCGGGTTCGGGTCGGGTTGATTATTATCGGGTCAGTGCCGGGTCGGGTCATTGTCGGGTCGGGTCTGGGTCGGGTCGGGTTGCTAAATTTTGCGGGTCGTAACGGGTCGGGTTTCGCTCGGGTCGGGTCGGGTTGGGCGGGTCGGGTCAACTTTTGCCGGCTCTACCTGTCACCACCAGTCTAAGGTTGAACCCTAAACCCTCTTAACCCTTTTCCTTATTTAAATAAGCTTATTTTATTTTTTAACCTATTATTCGAATATTATTATTATTATTTCTTATTAGGGTCATGACCCTATTTAACTTATTTAGATTATTAGTTTTAGTATTAATATTAATAATAATAATAATATTATTATTATTGTTGTTGTTGTTGTTGTTATTTATTTAGAGGGCTGAAGCCCTACTTTATTTATGTAATTCGAATACTACTACTTTATTATTATTATTATTATTATCATCATCATCATCATCATCATCATCATCATCATTATTATTATTATTAGTATTTTGTAATTTCAATTATTATTTCTTTACTATTATTATTACCATTTTTATTAATAATGTCCTAATGATATTATTAGTATTATTTTGGCGAGGGGTCGAGGCCCTTATCCCACCATTTATTTCGAATCATATCATTATTATTATTCTTAGTATTTTTAGCATGATTATTTTTAATATTATTATTATTCTTATTAATATTATCATTGTTATCATTTTTAGTATCTTTGTTATTATTATTATTATTAGGGTAAAGTCTTCAACCTTATATTATCAATTTTTATAATATTACTATTATTTCCTATATCTTTAACAAAGTTAGTAATTAATTAATGTCATTTTTATTAATATGTTATTATTTTATCAAAAACCTAGTCTTAGAGTAAGTTAGTAATTAATCGTATTTTTGGTAGGAGGGAATCTAATTTTAGCTTTTCCCTCATATAGGTGAGACCAGTCAAAGCCCTAAAGAGGCGTAGGAGCGTGCTCCAAGACCGGTGTCATTTTAGGTAAGGGTGTTACTAAGGCCTTATGTGTGTTGATGTGTATTATATGCTTTGTATGTTATGCATCCTATGTTTATAATTGTAATTATTTCATGTGTGGTTTGGCATGGAGTTGAAGTATGTTTATGTGTTATTATATGTCATGTGTATTATATATATGTGATGAAATGTTGTGGTATGTGATGATTGGTTTGTGACCCTTTAGACATGCATGTGAGGATGTATAAAAGTGGTATTGTGAGGGAAAAGGTTGAAAATGGAAAATGGAAAATAAGTTGACCAAAGGGGAGTAAGTTAACCAAAAAAGAAATGAGTTGACCAAGGGATGTGAGTTGACTTAAAAATGTTAATGATCTATATCAATGGAAGAAGAATAGGGGGTGAAAGTAAAATGAAGGAATAGGAGAGTCTATGGTTTTGCATGGGAGAATCTAGGGTTTCGTATGGGAGAATCTATGGTTTTGCATGGGAGAATTTAATTTATGGTGCTGCATGGGAGAATCTAAACTAGGGTTTGGTATTGATGGACTTAGGGTTTTGCATGGCAGATTCTATGGTGTTGCACGGAAGAATCTAATCTAGGGTTTTGTATGGATTTAATCTAGGGTTTGGTGTGAATGAATCTAGGGTTTTGCATAGATGGATCTAGGGTTTGCAGGGTTGGATCTAGGGTTTCACATGGGAGTTTTAGGGTTTGCATGTAAAGTTTGAAAGGTTTCATGGGATGTGTAAAGTTTGCATGGGAGTGAAATTTACGTATGAAACTTTGATTTGGGATGTGAGGAAGGCAATGTAAGTGTTGTTTGGGTATTTGAACACTTTGGATGGAAAATAGTACGTGGAACAATATAAGGGTATGTAGGAGATGGAGCTAGGGTTTGGTGTGGACAATTAGAGTTTGGTGTGGTTACTAGAGTTTTTTGTAGTAGCACGTGTACTTGGTGATCAAAGTGTGATGATGAGGGTGGAATCTATGGGTTGTGATGTATGAAGTATTAAAAATGATTTGGGTTGTGTGAGATGGAGTAGGATGTTCCACTTAGGCCTAAATTAGGGTTTCTAGGGAAAAACCCTAGAGTAAGGAAATAAGTAGACTTAGAGGTGTGTAGTAATGGGCCTTGACCCATATACATTGGGAATGGACTTCTAGTGTGAGTTAGAGTATAGAGGAAATGTTGTTTGGGTAAGTTAGGAGGTGTAGGGTTCTCATGATATGGTATGGGTCTTTTGGAAGATAAGTGTAGAGAGAGTGAGTCATGCATGTCTATGGTAAAGTTTCTAAATAAGACACTGTAATACATTAATCATTTAAAGTTGAAGATTGTTGAGCCGGGCCCAAATCGATCCACCGACAAATAATAGTGGTTAGGGCATGATGTCCTATATGTGACTGGTCCACCGGTGAATAATAGTGGTTAGGCTTTGTACCTATGCGTTTTTGGTCCACTGGCTATAATAGTGGGGGATTCCATGCTCAACAAAACCAAACATATTTGTGATACGAATAATAGTGGTTAGAAGCTTTATGCCCTGTGTGTTTCCGGTCCACCGGTAATAATAGTGGTCAAGAGCTTTATGCCCTGTGTGTTTCCGATCCATCGGCAATAATAGTGATCAGGAGCTATGTACCTTGTATGTTTCTGGTCCACCAGCAATAATAGTGGTCAGGAGCTATGTGCCCTGTATGTATCCGGTCCACCGGCTATAATAGTGGGGTTCCCATACTCGCATGGATTTGATAAAAAGCATGGTGTGAATATATTTTTGATTAGAGATTAATTAAGTAATTAATCCGGATTATAAATGGGCCTTTATTTATCTACCTGAATGATTGTACGATAATATGTTATCATGATGGACTATATGCTCTTTTATTTCTTCTGCATTATTTATGTGATTTTATGTGTTGGCCTTAGTGCATCAGTTACCTTACTCAGTACGTAGCGTACTGATCACCCCTTTATGGGTGCTGCTCATTTCCACGAGTAGAATGCCTTTTTGACTTTGTGTAGGTGGGTGAGACATCAGACGGAGTTGAGTGTTGAGCATATATTTGGCTCCAAGATCGAGAATAGTATGGCCGGATTCACTCTTCTTGTTATCTTATATACTTCTATTATTCTTTTTGTATCGGATTTTTCCCTTTTATGAGTGACTAATTTGTATTGAGTATTCTAGATGAAACTTTTATCTTATGAAAGTTTTATTTCTCCTTTTTGGAATTTTGACCATGTACTCTTATTTATGATTCTCTTGTGTGTACTCTAATCTTTGATGTTATGAACGCTTGGTTTAAGTTTAACGATCTTACCCTTATCACTTGGTACTGGAACGGTCAGAGAGAACCGGTCAGGTACTAAGTATGGCGGTAACATCCCCATAATTCACGAGTTTTAATTTAAGTATTTCTATTTAAAAAAATAGTAAATTTTGGGACGTTACAATATTGGTTAAGGGAATACACAACGGTTCTATCTTATAACTACCGCACATTCCTTTCTGCACTATTATGGTATACACGAGGGTTATAAGTTAAAATCATTGTATATACCCTTAACCATTAATTTCTTCTCTCGTTAAGGGTATACACAATGGTTATAAGTAAAAACTGTCGTGTATATTTCCCAATTAAAATGCCAAAATGATCCCTCCGTGTTGTTTCTTACTTGACAGTAGATTAGACGATGACTTAGTTTGAACTGCCTTATATTAGTCAATGTTTAATCCAATTCTTGTACTAGTGGATCAAACCTACTAATAAATAGTAGAATAAAGTGAATCCATGTATCCATTTGAATCAGATTGATTAAAAATCAAAACCAAATAATAAATAAGATTTGATTAAATAATAATACTAAATAAGTAATATAAAACTAAATCATGATGAATAAGCATACAAGCTCTAATACCAATTGATGGAATTTATCTGATAGGATCGTGTGTTGATTCATCAAGAATAATAACCATAATAGATATGCAGAATCATACATAAATCTATGGCAAGGATTGCAATACCCCAAAAATTCTAAAAACCTTGAAATTAATAATTAATCTTCATTCGGGATAATTTAATTTCTTTTTTAATTATTAATTTAGCTATTTTGTAGGTTTTTATGAAGATAATAATAAATAAATAAGTAAAAATAGATAGAAATATTTAATAATTTAAAATAAATATTTTATTATTTGGTTATACTCTTTTTATTTAAATAATTTTTCAAAACCATATTTTATTAAAATTATCCTCTTAAATGGATAACGTAAATTTTTAGAATAAATTATTTTATTAAAATAATTTATCCATCTAAATAATTAAATACCTTACTTCTAAAAATTATTTTATCTTTATTTTTTCCTTTCTCCTTTTTTCCTTATTCCTTTCTTTTTCTTTCTTTTTCCTTTTTCTTCTTTTCTTTCTCTTTTGGGCCACTCATCCCTCTCCTCCTCACCTTCCCCGCTGGGCCACTAGCCCTTTCCCCACTTCCTTGCCTACCCAGCCCTCTTCGCTTCTTTTTCTTTTCTTCCTTCTTTCCCCTAGTTGGGCCACTCTAACTAGCCCCTTCCTTCTTCATTCTCCTTCGTGCATGCAGGCCAACCCACCTTTTCTTTTCTCCTCGCTGGATCAACCTGCTCCCCTTCTTCTTCCTCCTCCTCTTCTCCTTCCTTCGCCCTACACGTTGAGCTTGCGCCTGCCATTGTCCTCCCTCCTCTACACTTGCACAACCCTATTTTGCCCTCTCCCTCTCTCCCTTATCCCTTTCCTTTCCATTTTGAGCCAACCCACCCCTGCACAGCCCCTCTCGCGTGCCCTTTCTCCTTCCCTTTCTCGTCCTTTGCCCCTACAAATTTAAAACCTGTAAACCCTACGCCAGCCTACCACTGCCGTCCGGTAACCACCTGCCCCTCTCATTCCTTTGTCCCCATCCTCCCTTGTCTCCTTCTCCTCCCTATGATTATAAATACCCTGACCATCACCCTCCCTCCTTTTCTTTTTACCATGTCCAGAAAGGCAGAAACCCTAAAGCTTACCTCCACCGCACCATCAGATGCAACCCTAGCTACCGTCGTGTGTTGCTGCCATCCAAACCTCCACCTAGACTCTTCTCTGCATTATTCTCCACCAAACAAGGCCACCTTCATCCCATAAATCTCCATACATAGCCCCCCACTCGTGCAACAGCTCGAGCTGCCCTTTGCACCCTGTAGTCGTCCTATGCCACCTCCACCACCGCAACCACAGCCCCACTACCTCCCTATCAACACAAAAAACCTCTCCCTACATCCACATACCCTTCCTTTTGATAGATGAGATTTATCAATTATTTTCATGTTTAAAAATATCATTTATCTCTCATTAATTCTATTAGATTTAATCTTTTCGTCGAGTTTTCCTCCTTTGAATAGATTTTACAGGAAAGGAAAAAAATTGAAGAAATTCAAGGAGAAATCATTGAAAAGAAGAAATCAAGTAGAGAACACATCAAGAAATGTTGAATCAAGGAGAGCGAAGTTGGAAAGGGAATAAAAACATCCAGAGAAGCTAAGCTGAAACTTTCAAAGGAATTGAGTGGAAAGATAAAAAACACGGGGGTCCCGTGCTTCATAAACACGGGCCGTGTTATTTATCTCGAGCATCAATCTTTAAATCCTTGTCAGCAGAGCAGTTGGAAGAAAACACGGGGGTCCCGTGTTTCCAAAACACGGGGGTCCCGTGTTTCCAAAACACGGACCGTGTTTCCATTTAAAAATGTGTAACTGTCCACGCGACTTGTCTCTGATAAATTTCTATCTAAGAATAGGGTTCGGGATAGAAGGGAGAGATCAAAAAACAATTGGAATGTATTTTTCTTCCTTTATTCCTCTAGAATATACATGTAATGCAGAATTCCAACTTTTTGATCTTCTTGAATTCTATTGATGATTTGACATTCTGCACTTCAATTGATAAGTCCCCTCTATTCCTTTGTAAATTTCAGTATCTTCATTTTTGTTAAATCTAAGTAGATTTTCTGTAATTTTATTTGTGTTCACTATATTATCATCTAATTGTTTCAATAATAGAATTCGTGAATATGTTGTTGTTATTAATTTTCAAGATTTATATGTAATTGTATGAATTGTAAATATGCAGACATTTGAGTAATTTGAACAGAGTAGGATGATTTGAGGATGGATTTATATCCTAATTACCATTTCATACTTTAAATGTTTGATTCTAGATGAGGTTTAATTGAATTAATGGATCGAATTGAATGATTCCATATCATAGATTAAGATTATTGAACTAATTAGATTGATCACCTATTTGGTTTAGAACTTGATCTTTGCTAAGACAATGAAATTAACCCGTATTTGTTAATTAATTTGTCTATAGTAGCAAGAAGATTAATTATTAATCTTATCCATTAATTCGTGCAATTGCATAATCCGAGCTTTTGTGATTATGATTGTAGTTGGCTGCTTCCCATTCATAATGCTACCATTAATTGAATCTAGTGTTCGTAACCTAGGTTATTAAATGGTTATAAAATAAATTGAGAACATATTCAATTTATTAAGGTTGAGAGGAAGTACGAGAATTTGTTATTATGAGTTTCCTAAGTCAACATTAAATTGTTTAGAATCATTCTTCTTATTTGAATGTTTGGCATTTTAATTCCATCATCAATTCATTCCTCCCCTATTTGTCAATTAGTGATTAAGATTTAGTACAATTAAATTTAGTATAAGAATCAATGAAATTGTATAAACAGGGTTATAAAATCAATAGCAAAATTAGTGATTAAAATGTCATTCCTTTTGGGTTCAACTCCTTCTTGCCATATACTACATATTTGAGATTTAGGATTTATTTAAATTTGTTGTATTCACGACAGTGCATCAACTTTCCCCTTTCTCCTCCTCCACCTTCAGCCACCGCAGTTACCACCGTAACACACCACCTCCACCACTACAACCGTCTTGGTCTAAGGAACCAACCACCTCACAACCATGACCTCCCTTTCCCTCTTCCAACCCCAAAGCCAAGCCTATTCAAATCACCACCCCTCCCACCGTCACGCATTGCCGCCGCAACCCCCTTTGCTACCACCTCCACCTCTAGTTGTGCCCTGAACCTTGCTTCTATTTAAGTACAAATTATTTTATATTATTAATTTTTTTTAGTCTTATCATCATCATCATCATCATTATCATTATTATTCTCATTACCACCACCAGTATTATTATTATTATTATTATTATTATTATTATTATTATTATTATTATTATTATTATTATTATTTCTGCCTTTATCGCTAGTATTACTAATATTGCTATTATCATCATTACTACTATTAGTCTTATTATGGTTATTATTATTACTATTATTATTATTATTATCATTAATAATACTAATCCTATTATCATCAAGACTTTTATTATTGTTACTACTAGTGTTAGTCTTTCACTAGTAATTAGTTAGGAGATAATAAAGGAAATAAGAGGGAAGCTAACATGAGCATTCCACTCTTATAGGTAAACCAACCCTTTTCCCTTAAGGAGGCGTAAGAGTTATGCTCCAAGCCCAGTTTTGATCTAGATAAGGATGTGAATAAGGCCAAACTTTGTGCTATGTGTTTATGTGTGCTTGGTTATATGCTTGTGTCCCATGTGGTTATGATCTATATGCTTGTAGCGCAGCTTGCTAAGCGTGGAGCTAAGGTAAGTTGTACATGTACTATGACATGTTTAATATGGTGACATGACTTGTGTTTTGTGTTATGTCTTATGTATATTTTCCCTATATGACATGCATACTAGGATTCCTAAGTAGGATGGTGAAGTTGAGGGGAGATAAAAAGAAGTAAAGAAAATAGAGTGGCAAGTGGGAAGTTAGAAAGACCTAAGTACCTTATAACTTATTGGTGGATAAATATAAGGACTACATGAATTAAATGAGTGGAGGTAATAAATCCTGCATGGGAAGTGAAGGGCCTTATATAGGGTGGTAAATCTTTGCATGGAGTGGTAAACCTTTGTATGTGGGTAACTCTTACGTGGAAAAAGATGACTTAAGGGTTAAGAAAGGTAAGTGAAGAGTATCTTAGGTGATTTGAGTTCATAAGTGAAAAATGGTATGTGGGTTGGTACAAGCGTGTATGGGGGCCTTAATTAGGGTTGTGGGAAAAATCCTAAGTAGGGGAAGTGTGTGGACGGGAGAGTTAATGGTAAGGGGTTGGAATGTGGGTTGAGATTGGAAGGGTGTCACATGGAGGGGAGGGAAATGAGTTAAGTGGAAAGAGGAGTGGTGTGTGTGGATGATGAGGGAGTGTCATACATGAAAGGAATGATACTAGGGTTGAGGGTGGCCAATAAGGGTTTTCATGATCACATGTGAAGGATGAGAGGTAATATTGAGATGTTAGGTATGGCTTAAGTAGAGTGATGGTAGTGGAAGCAAAGGGAGCCTGGGCTGCATATATTAAGGAGAGGTTGGGCCACATAGGCCACATTAGGGTTTTTGAGGAAAACCTTAGGGGGCACTAGTGAAGTAAGTGGAGTTACGAGAAAGTGGGCCTTGACCCATGTACGCCGGAGTTTGGGTTTTCATGGTGAGTAGGGGAAGGTGAGGAAGGAGTATTGGAGTTCTAGGGTGCGTAGAGGTCCCAAGACATAAGACTTGTGTTTTCAGGAGAGTTGGGGGTGAATGGGTGAGAATGGGAAGTCTAGTGGGTTATACATGCCTAGTTGGGGATGCATGTGGAATAAGGCATGAGCAAGACACTAATTCCTTAAAGAGAAGGATTATCGAGTCGAACCTAGGTTAGAAATTATCTTGGTCCATCGGTTATAATAGTATTCAGGTGTGTTTTGCCCTAGAGTGTATCCCAGTCCACTGGCTATAATAGTGGTCAGGTGCGTTTTGCCCTAGATTATCATTTTCGGTCTACCGGCTATAATAATGGGGGTTCTAAGCTTGATACATTAAATCTTGCATAAGATAAATCATAAAAAAGACATTAGCTACTTACAATGGAACACCACATGAGTTAGGGCTAGGTTGGGATAATTTTTTCGGTCCACCGGCTATAATAGTAGGATCCCCGTACTCACGTGGATATACATACATACATACATATATATATATATATATATATATATATATATATATATATATATATATATATATAATGTGTATATATATATATGTATGTATGTATGTATGTATGTACATGCATATAATTCGGGAGATGTGTAAGACAAAAATAACGGCCTATGTCTTGATAATGATGTTGGACTTGAATGTTGTACTATATGCACCTTTTGCGTATTTGCACTTGTATGGCCTTAACTACATGGTTACCTTACTCAGTATGTAGCGTACTGATCACCCCTTTCATGGGTGCTGCTAATTCCCATGAGCAGTAGCCTCTTTTGAGTTGGTGTAGGTAGGAGATGTTGTATATGATGATTTTGACGCCTTTGATGTATTAGGCGGGATCGAGTGATGGCTTGTTGGACCTATCCTCAGGTCTGAAGGAGTGTTATTCGGATTCATCTTATCTTATTTTTCTCACTGTTACACTAATCTCTTTATTTTCCCCATAGGGGCCTCGTTGGTGTACTCATTTTCTATCTTGTATTAACCTTGACCTTGCGCACTCTGTTTTAATCATGAATTTTAGAAGCTTGCATTTCATTGTCATTTCGAAAATAATGTCTTTCAAATTCTCTAGCCTTGTGGTTGGTATGAGATTGGTCGGGGGGTCGGCCTTGTACTAATCACAGTGGTAGTACGCCCTTATTTTAGTGTATGGTTTATGTACAAACAAAATTTTTAACTATGAAATTTGGGGTGATATAAGGATTGATTGAATTAACATCGAATATATTGTAGGAGGTATTGTGGTCTTCTAAATCACGCAAATGCTCACTTGTCTCTAATGATTGATAGGAATCGATTAGAATGAAGTATATGTGACCCAAGGATATATATATATATATATATATATATATATATATATAATTGATTTGTTCTGTATCGAATCATCCTAGTTTATTCCATCAATAACTTAGGACTCCAATTGTCTCTACACATATGAATCCATATCTAATTGGAAATATTAAGTTAATATACTTTAAACTTAATTTGATCACTTTTATATTGGCTTATCTTATACAGCAACCTATAATTCATATCGTTCACATATAAGATCACATTAGATAAAAATCCAACAAGAATAGCCTAAACAGGATGTGAGGTTTATAGATTCCACCACCTATTTATGTGGTTAATACTTGTATTAGAAAATTTCACATGAATGAACCTAAAAGTTAATCTAGATAGTAATCAGATGGATTATTCCCTAGGGGTAAGAAAGGAGAAACCTACTTAGAAGATGACTGGTAGAGGCGTACAACAAAAAGCTGAGTGTGTGGGACCTTAGACAAAGATCAAGTGTATAGCTTAGCACGTTCTTTATGTAAATATCTTATACTTTTTTTTAACCTGGTAGTATATATATTATCATCATGATAATAAGGCAAGTATTTAGCATACTTAATAGTTTTGTATCTGAATAGCACAAATAGCCCTGGACAATCGTTTAGTTAAACTAGGTGACATATTACATAACTTAAGCCATAGGCCAAGTAAATTGGACCCACTAATTTACCATTCACCATGATTTGGGCTTAGTCTCACACTACTAGTAGTAAATTGGTTTATAAACACACACACACACACACACACACATATATTAGGTTAGCCTTTAATAACTAACTTGATATTTAAGATTAACCTTTGGGTTAAGTAAGTTGGTAGAGCTTTAAATGGTCACACATTAGTTACACATTTAGTGTTAACTTAGTTCAAGAATTATTTGAGTATTTTGGGACCAAAAGGGATTTTAACTTATAATGTCTCGATGATGAGTTGTGCTCAATGGATATTTTTGATAAATATTAATTTATATAAAATGGAGGAGTTTATTTAATTTTGATCTGATTCAATAGCCATATTTTATTTGGTATTACTTTATAGGATTATTGTCTAGCAATCTCATATCATTTCATATTGGCTTGAGGTCCATATTAGTTGCTTACCCTTCTAATGACCTAGATATAAAATTATAGACCCTATTTTTTTGTATGTAGAATTAACTTGTATGAATTTACATGTTCTAATATTATACATGGGATAGATCCTTGGTGGTGCATGGTATTGGTTGTTAACCCTATGAAATTATGAGGCATTGTTGTAACTTGGAGATAAAGAAGGCACCAATATGTTAAGAATGGACATGGGCACCATTATGTTAAGGATAGACATGAAATTTGGTATTATGTTATAGCTAATTGTGTCATGTTCTATGTTTAAATTGTTTATGACCTAGGGTCATAATATTGGTTGCCATGTTGTCATGATATTTGGTAATTTAGGGGAGATCCTCCTGAGAACAATTATATTATTAGTAATCTAGGATATTTTATACTAAGACTAGTGGTATTGGTGAGAAGAGGGAGACCCTCCTAAGAAAAGTGGTATTGGTGATCCATGAGAGACCCTTTTAAGAATAATGGTATTGGAGATCTTGGAAAATTAATCCCAAGAACATTTGATTAATGGATAAGTTTTTCTTGGATCGACGCCCATGAATTTCGATTGGCATCCTCACTCTAGTAACTTATTATGCCATGCTACACATAAACACCAAATAAAAAGATGTGAAAGATACTAAAATGGAGTGTTTATCCTAATCATATAATTGGTTTAATTCTCTATTAAGTTTTATGTTGGTTGTTTTAAGTTTCTTTCTTTAAGTTCTTTATTATAATTCATAAAATTGATAGATGTGATTTGCTCAACATTGGTCCTATGCTAACCTTACGTTTTGGGTAAATGGGATCTTGTGACGATCCATGATTACTTCATGGTGAACAAATGATCTGGTGTAGGTAGTGTATATCCATACTTAGGATTTATTGCATGCATTGTTTTGGGGAAAGTGAAAGGCTTTTGGCATTATGGAGATTTTATTTTAGTTTCCTATTCTATTTTGATATTTTGGAGTATTAATATATAATAAGATGAAACTAATTTTATTATTGGTTTACACACTTTGAACATTAATGAATTTATTTCTAATGCATTATTAATAATGAAAAAAGTGTTTGTTTTAAATAGTCTTACATCTAGTGTAAGTAGGGCAATGAAGATTACTTGCACTAGATAAGACAGTAATGCCTTTGATGCTATTTCAAAATTTGAGTATTTCTATATTTTGTATGCTTTTGGTTTTAAAAATAGAGGGTGTTGCAACCATTTGTTACATCAATCCCTGAATAAATAGTAAAATGTCATAAACCTCTTAAGCATAAACAAAAGTTATGATTAAACTAATGTAACTCAAATTACACTATTATAAGGTAATGATACCTTTATTAGAACACATCTATCTTCCATACAAAATATAAAATTAGCATCTCTGGATTAATTGAGCATAAGCGAAGAAAAACTCCATTTAGATAAGTAACATGTGACTTTAAACTTTCAATAGTTAATTTTTATCGAGTTTATTAGCCAATCAGTGGCCGAATTTACCTTGATCATACAATTGTTTATAGTTAAATGAGATAAGAGAAAACACACAGTTTACTTTGGGCATAGTTGGTTCTCATGCATGTCTCTATTTTTTTCATGAACATCTTCTAGTTTTGTGAGTACTTTAAAGACATCAGTGTTACAAAATTATCATAAAAGTGACCCCATTCTCAATAATCTAGGTGATCTCCTAATTATTATATTTTTAGATACTTGATTTGAGCATATCAAATTATAGGAATCACTAAAATTTTAAGCTGACCTTATCCTCTTATCCACAATATTTTATCATATGAATATGTAGATGGAAGCAAGTTCCTTCATGCAATACTAAGTGATCCATAGTTTGGTTGTCTCATGCATTAAACATATATATTAGAATCTCTAGCCAACTAGCTTAGGTTTCTACCATTTAGGTTTCAAATATTTGTATGATTTAAGCTCATTCCCCTAGATGATTTTTTCACTTTCTCTCTAGTTAATGTCTATATAATTAGATTCGCAATATTATCTTTTGAATTTATATAAGTCAATCGAGATGATTCCAGTAGGCTTTAATCAACCTCCTAATGGTAAATTTGTGTAAACTTACAATTATACATTTTACTTTGTGCCCTACCAATTATAGATTGGTTATCACAATGGATAAGTATGGGTGACACATGCTTTTCCCAACATAGGATGTTTTCTAGGATGTGTCTAAGCAACTTATCTTCTTCCTTAGGTTTATTTAAGAAATCAATTCATAATCCACCATTGGCCTCATGATACATGTGTGTTCTTATGATTGTCAAAATATTGTACCACTTCCAAAAGTGAATGCATATCCACCAGCAAACTTAGTGTCCTTAGAATTTAATATCCAATTCACATCAATGTAGCTTTTTACCACTGTTAAAATTCTCTTATAATGCAATCCAAATCTCTTATTGTGCTTTAGATATCCTAGAACTTGAATTTCCCCCTTCTAATGTTCCTTGCTAAGGTTATTAGTGTAAGAACTCATCCTATTAACTGCATTAGAAATATTAGGTTGTGTGCAGTTTATGAGATACATAATATTGTTTATTATATGTGAAAATTACAACTATAATATACTAGCACCAATATTTTCTGTCAAATGAATATTCACCTCCAATGATGTCTTAACCAAGTTAATAATGTATTCCTTGAACCCATCAAGTATCTTCTCAATATAATGAGACTGAGAATATATTATTCCATCAAGTGTTATAAAAATCTTAATTCCTAATATAACATCTACATGACTCATATCTTTCATATTAAAACTTATGTTGAGCATCCGTTTGGTAGTATAAATGATATCATTATTACTACTCAGTACGAGCATATCAACTATGTAAAAATAAACTATAACACAACCTTTATGAGTATCTTTGACATAAATACATTTTTCATATTCTTATTTTAAATTTATTTAACAACATTACACATTCAAACTTCCTAAGCTTGTGTTTGGATATAATCCATGTGAGGGTTTAATAAGTTGATTTTTTTTATAACTTGGCCTTAACTGATAAACCCCTAAGATAGTTCCATATATATCTCTTCTTTTACTTCACCATTCAAATATGTTGTTTTTACATTCATTTGATGTACTTCCAAATCCTTTACATCTACTACTACATATAATATACATATAGATGTAATTTTTAAAACTTGTGAAAAGGTGTAAAAAAAATCAAAATCTTTTATTTTCTTGTAACTCTTAACTACCAATATTTCCTTTTACTTTCCAATCTAACCATTTGTCTTCATTATTTCCTTAAATATCCACACATCATATGGGTTTAAACCTATGAGGTAAGTGTGTCATTTGCTAAGTGTGATTTTGTATATTGGATTCAATTTCACTATTTATTATTTCCTTCCAATAAGGAGACTAAGCAAACTTATTATTTTATTAAACTTTTTATAGCTCATTTTTTAACAAATATGTTACATAATTAAGTGTAAATGATTTGGAAATTCTACCTCTTCAGCTTCATCTAGGTTCATTTTGATTGATTTATTATTATTATTATTCCCATTACACATAGAATCTTTTAACTTTTTTAACAAAAATAATTAACCATGTATTTTATAGGGGAAAAATATAACATCCCTTGATTCTATAATGGTGTTGACATCAATATTAGGAACCTTTTGTATATGGAAAAGAAAATAATATGCACTACACCTATTTACATAACTAATGAACATACAATCAATGGTTTATTATCCTAACTTCACACTTTAAGGTTTAGAAACTACACTTAAGTATTTATAGTTAGGCTTATAACCTTTTCATAGTTGATACGTAATATCATTAATTTTTCTTATGAGGCATTTTATTGAGAATATAATTCATAGATAAGAGCCCCCCAACAAGTTTTATGGCAATTGAGAACAATCAATGTGATATTAATCATGTCCTTAAATGTTCTATTACTATATTGTACAATTTTATTAGATTGAGGTGCATAAGGAGTATTATTTTAGTGAATAATATCACATTTTGAATAAAATTGTTTAGAAAGGCATCTTGATTCACCTTCCCTATTTCTTTTTATTGCCTTAATCTTTCTGCTAAGTTGATTCTCAAATTCTTTCTTAAAGTATTCAAACACTTCAATTTCATCTTCCTTGATTTGTAACTAACAAATACATGTGGTAATAGCATGCATAATCATCTATACAATTATGAAATATTTTTTTTACCACCTCCATTTTGCACAAACTTTAAATCACACACATCTTTGTGAATTAAATCTAAATGTTTTGTGTCCCTTTTAATTGAAAGAAAGGGTTTTTCCTACTATTTTGGTGTCAACACATACTTCACATTTATGATTAGGATTAAATTATTATTTATTAGATGCTTTGGATATAATAGTCATTACATTTATCATAAAGAGCCCATCATTATGATTCACAGTGAGTGCAAATTGGTATGATACAATAGAACTTTTCTTTCCTAATAGAGATCCTGAAACTAAGTTCTGTCAAATATCTAGTAATGAAGCATATCCTTTAAGGTAAGCTTTTTTTTTTTCATTTGTCAACTTGAGTATTACCTTTCCATGACCGATCACCTTAGAAGATGAAGCATTTCCTATAAATAGTTTTTATTGATAATCTTCAGTAGATTGATACACATAAAATATCTACTTATTACCACATATATTATAAGTGGCTCTAGTGTCTACTCATCATTCCTTGGTATTGCTAATAATATTGCAATGTGACACTATAAAATATCTACTTATTACCACATATGTTATAAGTGGCTCTAGTTTCTACTCACCATTCCTTGGTATTGCTAATAATATTGCAATGTGGCACTACTATTAACAACATTGAGATCTTTAAACAACTTGTCTATCTAGCATTTTCTTTAACATTAATCTTTTCGAACTTCTTTAAATTGTGATAATCCTTTGCATAGTATCCTTGTTTTCCACATTCATACCACTTTGTTATGAACTAATTTGAGATATTTGATCTCACATTTAAACCAAATCCATTGTGCTTCCTTATCTTGCATTTTTTTTGATATGTTTCCTACCATATTGTCTCTAGATACCATAGGATTTCAGCATGTAGACTTGTAACTATCTTCCTTAATTCTTAGATGAACAACATGATCTTGAAAGTTTTATTTCCTTAGGTTTATGCTTAAGGTAGTTATCAACATCTCTCCAAGATTGTGGTAATTTTCAATTATTTCACCCACATGAAATGATTCACTAAGAGATACACCCTTGACATGATTGTCCCAAATATTAACTTGAAGTTATTCTACTTGGGATATAACCCACTCGTTATCCACCATTTTATAGTCAAGAAAACAACCAATAATGAAGTTCTTTATCCTAGGATCCAAATAATCCTAAAGATTCTTTGTCATCTTAGCACCTAAGTATAACTTATATAATGTGTCATCTAATTCATTTAGAATACAACTCGTACATAATAAACTTGTACGATTTGTTGCATCACCCGCAACCAATTTGATTACATCAGCCTCATTTTCATCAATTGTAGGAGAGCTCTCATTAATACACTCATTCAAGTTTAAGGTAGTTAAAAGAACAAAATTTTATATTACTAGTGCTGAAAATATGACCTATTAAAATTTGGTAGCTTTTCACTAGCACCCTCATTATTTGTAGGATTTGCAACAATATTCATAGATAAATTCGTGTCTATTACAAAAAAAAAAAAAGTTTGATGAATAAGAGAATGGGTGTAGAAACAAGCAAAGAATAATTATTTAGGAAACAAATACCAACTTTTTATACCATAATAAAAAAATGAAACCTAAATAATTGTTTTAGGATTGTTGGAAGTAGACTATAATATAATATAGAATTATAATACAATATCTAAATTAAATAAGCAAATAACTATTATTAAAAAATAATAATAGTTATAATTAAATGATAATATAACATACCTTTAGTTGAAATAATAACAAAAGATCAAGACATAATACCAATAAAATTATCTAAACCATCAAATTTACAATGCGTCCTTAAGATGATTCTACTCATTCACATAATATTTAAAGTTATGAACAATTTCTCTTGAGATAAAAAAAGATTTTCATTCCTCTTATAATCAATATTTTAATTTAGTGAAAAAAACTTCAACGAATTCAACGTTTTGTTCATACTTGGTTAAAAATAATTTAGAATGAAGACAGATGTAGTCCGAAAGGCTTGGAAATTCCTAGTTTTCAAGATTAAAATTTTCAATTAAAACCAGAGGCTATTCATATTAGTAATTGCGTCCCTTTATAAAAGTCGCGACTATGTAATACAATTTTTTTTCCCGATACATTGGATGGCATGAAAGCCGAGAGACACAACACAAGTAACGATTCACTGTCCTGCAACAGACTCCACTTGACAAATCAAAAAATAGTTGTGCCTTCATTTTTTTTTCGGGGGGGGGGGGCATCGATGAACTGGACACTGAACTCCAAAGAATGTCCAAGCTAGAAAAGCCCGTCCGTAACCTTATTGGTTTCTCAGTAATGGTATTGGACAGTACATGAATATAACTCCTCCATCAAACTCTGGCAAGCTCCAAGAAAGGAGGAACTCACAGGTGAAACCTCATGCCTTCAGAGGTCAAGAGCTTCATTGTAGTGGTAGAATTTCTATAGATTATGATGCTCAGACAGCCGTAGTCTATAGCTCCCACCAAGGCGTACCAAACACCCCATATCTCTACGTTCAAGATAGATCCATAACCCACGTTGGTCGCAAAGCCAAACAACCAACTACTTATATAATCTCTCCCTACTTCTCTAGCGGAAAACAACCCCAAATTAAGCACAACACTTCATCCACATTTATCTTTACAACCCCCCTGAGAGGAGACCACCTGAGGTAGCAAGTTCATCGATCCAATTATGGGTGTTTAAGTTGTTAAGCCTCCTCCATGCTCTTACCTAGTCTTACATTAAGTTCCTCGCCCACTTAGCTGCCAGGTATGGGACTAGTTGCACTGCATACCCATGAATAATCGTCTATTTCTCCATTACCAAAGCAACCAACAGACCACTACAAAAGTTTGTGCCCGGCTAGGATCTCCATCGCTCATGTTTCTATTTTATCTCAGGTTTCCCACAGCCAATAAAAAAAGAGGCCGCAGAAAAAGGAATCGCTACTGTGAAGGATTTAAGAGACGGTTTCAAATGTCACGGCTTGTTGGGCAGTCCCGTAGGGATTGCGACAGATCCTCCTCCGCCCCACCGCAAAGGGAGAAACGTGCGTCATTTGTGAAGCCTCTAAGCCTCCTTTGTGAATTCGTATGTATCTTGTCATGTGCCATCAGCCAAATGAAGGATCTTAATCTTTCCCGGACATACAATTTCGAAACTAAAGACCAACAAAAGGACTTTGGCAAGTTATCTTCATTAACTCATAAGCCAAGCTACATAAAATGTACATCAGCTGATCCCCCCCCCCCCCAATGTCATTAATCTAGACCTGAATCTGAGCTACACCAGGAATGTCGATAGCAATCTCCATTATGCAATGTAACGGGAGATAATAACCAACTCCAAGTTCCTTCCAACTCCCTCAACAAAATAATCCCATACACTACGACCTCGTTCATCTTTAGGAACTTCTCAAATAGCTGATTTGATAAGCGGACCAATGCCCACCCACCAGTCATTCCAAAAGTTCGCATGGTAACTAGACTGTAACACCCGTTTGATGACCTTGCGCATTTTGTCAATCATGAAGAGGATATCACTCCATGTATGTGAACATGTCGAATACTTCTTTGCTTCCCAAATTACCCGGTTCTTAAGGTAATTCTCCCGTAGAATAGTGGCCCAAAGTCTAGTTGAACCCAGCATCAAGTCCCGTGCTAGCTTCATCAGCAGATCATGATTCGTAACATCAATTTTTTTAAGGCTCAAACCACCCTTATTCTTCTACACACAAGGGGCTAGTAGACAAAGTGAACTTTCCTATTGCCATTTGAAGCGCCCCCCCCCCCGGGAGGAAACTCCTATTCATTTTCTCAAAGTCCTTCACCACACCTTTATGCACTCTACCAATTTGCATAGCATATAGGTGGATCGAGGACAACACAAAGAAGATAAGAATTGCCCTTGGGAGCCAAGAGAGGAGCCTTCTCCTTACATTATCAATACATGGGCATAAAAGCTTTTCCTTGTACAGCCATCGTTGAAGTGTGTCCCCAAATATTTCTCCAATGAGCATGAGCTGATGTCCGAGACTCGGGGGAAAAAGAGAGTAAAGGATTTACCAACATTCACCTTCTCATCAGATGCCACCACAAAAGTCCTCAAGTGCTCTAACTGATGAGAAAAAAGGAGAACGAGTCAACAATACCAACAACAAAATAGAAATAATAATAAATCAATGACACACCATTCATATATAAAAAACCCTTCTAATGCAAAAGGGAAACAACTACGAGACACTAAGGTACATTTAAAAATTTTACTATGAGAAATCTGAGATATAAAGTCTAGTATTCAAGTACTAATTAAATACTAAACTCATAAATCCAAAATAGTATAACTAGACAATAATAGCAACAACTAAGAAGAAGAGTTCACAATCCTAAAATAGAGCTATTATAAACACATCCAAATGTCAACTTAAAGGCCACAAAGTACACCAATCCATTTTAAATTAATCAACAACAAAATATTAACAGCAACCTCACTAATTTTTAGCTAAAACCGAGCATAATAGACCACTCAATTAAACCCAAAACTGAAATTGACCCAAAAAAAATTGTTCATTGTAACCTTGAGTGCTATAAATTATATATCCACTATTCAAAATTAACATTGGCATTGTGAGATGCTTGTGTTAAATAATCATCAAGATCTAATAGTGAATGACGCTAAATTTTTGAATTGATCACACATGTGTTGAAAAAAATAATGATAGACTTTTTTGTGTTTATTTCACTCTCTCATGTACGGCCGGGATACAAATCTTAATTTTTCTTGCATTTACTCACCTTCCTACATCTCCTTTTTAGCTAATGTTTAGCCTTCCCAAATTTTAGCTGTTAATAAAAAATGAAAAAAATTAAAATTGGTTAAAAAAAAGTTCAGAGTTCAAATGCCCCAACATTAACATCATTCTTATTTACATAATAGAAGCTTTGCGAAACAAGAGTTAATACTCTACAAAAAGTAAATGCGATAGTCTAGGCAACACGAAGATGTACAGGGAGATGCCCCACTATAGTAAATGCCCCGAGTCATAGTGAAGGCTTTCGTTGCCTCTCCATTCCATAAAACTTGAATATCCAATGTTAAGACACAAAGCATAATCACACAAATGATAAAGGGTGGTAAAATAACCAAAATTAGGGCTTCTTTAATGAAATTCCAAGAAAGCTAGTCATATACCTTTTCTAAATCAACCTTCATCACCATATTACCCTCGTTCTGTGCATAGAGTGAATAACTTCTTAGGCTATGAAGATATTATCAATAGTCTGGTGGCCCATAATGAAGCTATTCTATTGTGGGCTTGTAACACCCCCATATTTACTACTGAAAAATTTCGTTTACTTTAAAGGAGTTTAACGGAAGCAAGCAGATAAAACTGTAAATTCGGGGGTATTACTGCCACACTTAGTACCAGATCGATTCACTCCTACCGACCCGATACTAAGTGCTAAGGCTAAAAGAATAGAACCAAAACAAATTATTAGTAAAGCATAAGTTTTAAGGAATCAGAGTGCGGAAGTCAAGAGTTACATTCCGAAGTACAATTTAAAAATTCCAAATGTCAGAGGACTTAAAATAACGGAATAACAAAGCACGATAATGCAAAGAAACAAGATAGGGGAAGCTCTCCAGCCACGTCACTCTTGGCCCCCAAGCTAGATCCAGACTCAACTCTCAGCCCTGAAAATGCCACAGACATCGTCCCCTACCTGCAAAACTCAGACGGGACTTCTGCTCGTGGGAATGAGCAGCACCCATGAAACGGGTGATCAGTACGCTACGTACTGAGTAAGGGAACAGACGCACTAAGGCCCACATATACAGAAATACATGAACAAGCAGACATAGCATGTGAATAATAAACAATAACACAGATGGACAATGCTGGTTATGAATCAGATAACTTTCTCATAAGATCTCAGATAATTATAACGATTCACATCATAGTCTTTATCGATCCATGTGAGTGCAGGAGCCCCACTATTATAGCCGGTGGAATGATCACGAGGGTCATGCCCTGCCACTATTATAGCCGGTGGAACGGTCGCGAGGGTAATATACCCTACCACTATTATTTGTCGGTGGACCGGTCTGGCCCCGACTCACAAGGTATTCCATTGTAAATATTAGTATCTTTTCATGTCTTATCACTTTTACGTTTGGTTTGTTGAGCACAAAATCCCCCACTATTATAGCCGGTGGAATGGTCGCGAGGGCACATGCCCTGCCACTATTATAGCCGGTGGAACAGTCGCGAGGGTAAGATACCCTGCCACTATTATAGCCGGTGGACCGGTCTGGGTTCGGCTCAACAACTTTCTCTATAAGTAATTAGTGTTTTAACGTGTATTATTCGAAAGAATATCACCCATGTCATGCATGGCTAGAGGGCCTCAACACATCACATCAAAGCCGATGACATAGTCGTACTATCACGTACTAATGAGGGAACATGCACACGACTCGATTCCAAGCCATGCCACACATGAAATAGTTAAAATAATGGCATTTAAGACCACGACACATAAATTATATAGAACATCCACGGCACGTAGGACACATGTCACACATTCAGCCTTAGCTATATCCCTACTCGGTTTAGGTTACCGAGCTATCTCCTGCGCTTATATTAGGCCACTAAACACCCTTTGTAATTATCATACTTAACACATTTCTCACATCGGAAACCCAAATCATGACCCTCAGACTCAACTCTCCCTCATACCTCACTCCTCCTCATTTATTCTTATTATTTCATTTTTCTTTTTCCACCTTCTCAAATTAGGGTTTTCTTCCCAAACCCTAGGTACCCTTATATGACCCTACGTACTATTTTTCACCTCGAGCCTCCAGACTCCCAAACAGACCTTCCATTACTTTCCCCACGTCCCAAAGTAACTTTTCATACGTAAGGTTCGCCCCCATGCGGACCTTAACCTCCCCATGCAAACCCTATCATCTCCACCCTGCCAACTCTATCATTCCCATGCAAACCCTAGTTCTCCCATGCAACCTTATTGTCCCCCACACTTCTATTTATTTAATTCCCCTTTTTCTCATCATTTCACAGATTACAGATTACCTGGGTCGTCCATACCTACGTTAACCAATGTACTTCCCCTTGGTTATCTTAATTGCTTGTTTTTCTCTTTCAAGTCCCCACTCCACAACACCTCATCAAATAACCTAGCATGCAAGTTTTAGGGGTCACATCACATCACATCATCTTTGTACCATACCATATTAGTACATACAGACAAGAGCACGAGAACATATCTCGATTCTACGCTGCGCTACATAAATACACAAATAACATACAGATTATAGCATACAACTGCACAAGGCATACAAGACAGGTAAAACATGCAATACACACAGGTGGCCTTAGTTACGTCCTTACCCAAATCGGCGCCTGGCTTGGAGCACACTCCTACACCTCCTGGGGTTTGACCCAGTTCACTTATAAGGAAGAAATACTAAGGGTCAATCTCCCTCTACCCGAATTATCATAATCTCCTATCTTACCCCTATCCTGGTCTAGTACTATAATTAACATTAATAATAGTAGTTTATAATTAAAAAGGTGGGGTTATTATTAATCTCAAGGTAGTTAAGCAAATGACCACTAACCAAGACACGCCTTAGTAAAATCCATAGTTATTAAGGTAAAGAGTTTATTATCACTAATAACGATATTATTATTAAAACCAATAGTAATAGTAAAAAAAATACTAACAATAATAATAACAATAATAATGATGATAATAATAATAATAATGATAGCAACAACCATGATTTGATAATAATCATAATAATAGTAAAAATAGTAAAAATAATAATAATAATAATAATAATACTAACAACAATAATATTGGTGATGATAATAATGATGATAATAGTGCAATTAGCAATAATAATACTAAAATAATAATAATAAGGATAACACCGCGATATTAAGGGTTAGAACAATAACATAATAATAATAATAACAATAATAATAATAATAATAATAATAATAATAATAATAATAATAATAGTAGTAGTAGTAGTAGTAGTAGTAGTAGTAGTAGTAGTAGTAGTAGTAGTAGTAGTAGTAGTAGTAGTAGTAGTAGTAGTAGTAGTAGTAGTAATAAGAATAATAATAATTATAATAACGATGATAGTGAAAATAATGGTGATAGCAATAACGATAGTAATAGTAATAATAACAATAAGGATAATGACAATAGTAATGATAATAACACAACAACAACACAACCATAATAATAATAATAATAATAATAATGATAATAATAATAATAATAATAATAATAATTATAATAGGAATAATAATAACAATAACAGTGATAACGATAATACTAGTAATAATGCAGATAATGATAATAAGAGTACTAAAAGTAATAGTATTAAGTAATAATGATAATAAGGATATTAATGATGGTAATAGTAGTTAAAGTAATAAGTGTGGTAAATATAACGATAGTAATGATAATAGTAGTAGTAATAATAATAATAATGTTAATGACAGTAATAATAATATTAAGAACGGTAATAATAATGTTGATAACATTAGTCATAATAATAATACTAAGGGTAAGAACGATAATAATAACAATAATGGCAACTACAACCACCATAACCATATTATTAATAATAATGATAATGATAATAACATTAATAGTGACAATACTAGTATTAGTAAAACTACTAAAATAATAATAATAATAATAATAATAATAATAATAATAATAATAGAGATACTAAAGATGTTAGTCATAGTTGAAGTAACAAATATGATAATAATAATAATAATAATAATAATAATAATAATAATAATAACAACAACAACAACAACCATAATAATAACAATAATAATAATAATAACATTAGGGATAGTCATAATAACTTACTCAAGGTTTTAGTATTAATTAATACCATTAATTAGAAGTTCTTAGGGGTAATGTTAGGACCTAAGAATAATAATAGGGGTAGTAATAATAGGGATTAGGGTAGTAGTATTAATAATAATATTGATTACCATATCATTAATAATATTGGTTAATAGTATTAAAATTTATCACACTTTTATTATTCAGGGTCTAGGGTTCAACTGTCCAAGAAATTTGGGGCAACCTGGCGGCGGCGGCGGTGGAGGGAGGAAGAATGGGAGAGTTGGATGTGGAGGCTAGGGAAGAGGGAAGTAGGGGAAAATGGAGGTGCAAGGTGGTAGGGGAGGAACCCCTGGTTGTTTTGGGGGGTAGTGGCGGTGCTGCAGATGGCGGTGGAGGCGGCGCTGGCGGCACGAAGGTGGCTCGAGGGGGGTCGAAGGGCTTGTTCGGGAAGGTAATTTCGCACGTGCGGGGCAAGGCAGGGAGGTCTAGGGGGTTGGTTGTGTAGAGGGCGGTGCGGGGAGGATGTTGGTGGCGCGGGCAGGCGGCAACGGTGGCCGAAGGCGGAGGAAAGGGCGGTTGAAGGTGGGGCGGCGTGCGTTGGGATTTCTTTCGGTTCCAGATTTTCGAACCCGATTCAGGCGATGGTTAGGGCTATTTATAGGAAAATTGGGACAGGAAACGACAAGGATTCGAGGGAGGTTAGGGGGTTAGGTTCTTGCGTGTCCGGTGAGGCTGGCAGGCGCAGGGGTCTGCTGTTGCAGACCGAGATTTGTCGGGGAGAGAGAGAGAGAGGTTTCGTGCGGGGAAAGACTGAATCGATTAGTCAAATCTACAGGGGAGATAACGAGGAGGAGACGGAATGACGGGTGTTGTGGCGTGGCGTTGAAGGCTATATTTACCGGCAAAATTTTCGGTTACAGGCGGCAAGAGGTAGACGACGACGCAGGGGGGAGAAGAAGAAGAGGCTGGATCGATGGTCCAGCGAAAAAGAAAAGAAGGAAAGAAAAAGGGGTGGCCGAACCAAGCTGGAGAAAATGAGAAGGAGGGGTGCGGGAGAGGGAGCTGGGCTGCGAGGGGTGCTGGGCCTAGCAGGCTGGCCCAGTCGGGGAAAAAGAAGAGAAAGAAAGGAAAGAAAAGGAAAGATTAATTAGCATGATTTGGAGTAATTTTGGATTTTTAATAAAATAATTATATTCAAGTAATAATTAAATTCTCTTTTTTTTAGGTTAATTTAGGGATTTTTGAAGAAATTTTCTTGAATTCCATTTTAATTAGTAAAACACTCTAAAAATTTTTTCCAATTAAATTATTTAAAATTTTATATTAATTTGAAACCGTTTTATCATTCTTAATTTAAACAAGTTAATTTATTTAATTAATTTCCAAATAAAATCCTTAATTAGCTTAAAATACCAATATTCCTTTTTTTAAAAACACTTATAAATTTCCTCTTGGTTTACCCTAATTAACTTCCTCTTATTTTAATAAAAATAAATAATTTTGATTAACTTTCAACATAAAAACCTTATTTAATAATAGATAATAGAAATTAGGATTTTTGGGGCATTTCAGGGCTAATCAATCTCCTCATCAATAGATTGATAAGAAAATATTTAGTGATTGTCTTCTAGGTAACATTACACAAACCTAGTAGTCAAAATTCCTTAATTATGGAAGGATGCTCCACTTCAGAAATTAAAGATAGGGAAGTTTCATTAAGATGAAGAGGAAAGGAACCAAGGTTGAAAGCTTGTCTTACTAGATTCACCAACACATGGCCCTTAATACCCTCAACATTTTTGAAAGAAAAGATGATAATAAATATCAAACTTAAGACTTTTGAAAGGTCCCATTGAGAACAAAATGGTCTTGATTTCATTGACATGGATCGGCTTGACAAGGAAATACATCTCATTCTCGATCAAGGAGAGAAAGTTACAACTGAGGAACATTATTTATTGTGTTCTTAGCTCTAAAATGTTCTTTGTAATAACCAACTACCACCTCTTGCAAATTCGTTAGAATCATAAGTCCAGTCACCAGTATTACGTCACAGGCAAACAACTCTCCCATGATGCTTCCTATTAGCTACATGTAAATAAAAATACTTAGTATTTCTATCGTGCAACATTGTGATATCAATTTTAGCCTTCTGAAACCACAACGTGTATTTTTTCACAAGAATATCATTATAAACATCCAACAAGATTTATTTTTGTCTACAGAGGCTAACCGTTGGAACAATAAAAATCTTATGTTGGACCGCGGAGAAGTGAGCAAGAAGACATCTCTTTCGGTGAATAATATCCATCGAAACATTCCTCTTCCACTCAATTAGACCCTTGTTGAAAATGTCAAGGGATGTTAACATGTCTATCCCTTGACTTCAAAGAGAGTTCATTGTCTTAGCAAAATAAAGATGTAAAATCCATGTTGCTCTAAAATGAAAAGAGTTCTCTCATCTACTCTATTTGCTACTTGAACTGAGTGCAACCAAATGGGGTGTTGATATAAATAGGTGTGGTAAATGTTCCACAAAAACCTTGTGGTATAAAAGTTTCCAATCCTTGTTTTCCAATACGATAACTAATAGTTCAACCACCAACTTTACCATGTCATGTAAAACATGGTTCAAAAAAGGCTAAATCAACCAAAGCATAATTGTTCAAATGGTTGTAAAAAAGAAAAAAGAAAAAAAAAAGAACCAATTAGGATGACTATAACCTCCCTTGCACTCTCAAATTTTTCATATTTCATTAAAATCTCCCCCAACTAGACAATGAGCCAAGGGAGATTCTAAAATGAAATTTACAATCCCAAACAAATTTGACCAAACCTCATCCCTTACACTTGGTATGGGATAGGTATGGATACCTATACAGAAAAATCGATCTCTAGTGGCTGGCTTATCAACATGTGAATAAGTTGAGTTAAAGAAAGAAATCACCTTGATCTCCAGTAGCTCATCATACTAGAGAAACCCATAAACCTTGATTGTTTGCAGAATAGCATGGATTGAAAAGGATCCAAAGCAAATCGGTATTAAGAAGATTATGAACAATTAAGGATTAAATCATAAACTAGAACAATTAAGGAAACAGTAGAGATCTTTATTTGTACTCTTTTGTAATCACAGGATGATTAAACTAATCAATCAATCAATTACACAAATCTACAATTCTCTTTTAATGGATAATTCTATGGAGAAGAAGAAGAAGAAGAAGTTGGGTCACATGAATTGGACGGCTAGCATTTTATATTTTTCCTTTTATAGAAGATAAAATCCTATAGGGTAAAATGTGTTTTGTAAATAAAGAAAAAGCACGGGACCCAATGTTTATTTCCTTACTCTTACCTTTTTCCTAAAACACATCAAAGATTTCACTGAAAAACACGATATGTGTTTATTAACATGGAACCCTCGTGCTTCTCATATAATTTATATTCTACACTTAAAATTCTTTAAAACTTGCACGAATCAATATAATGTTATGCTATGCTCAAATACTTAGTCAAAATTCACATGAGCAAAGCCTCAAGCTTCAACTTTTATATTACCACCAAAACATAGTTTACAAATAACATCATCTTCTATACTACCACTATTCTTAATCTCAGTAAGGACAACATGAGAATCTCTATAAACTTCTACAATATCTAGAAAATGAAGGTGAAAAGATGGGTTATTAACCCCCCCTCACGTTCTAGAGCAAGAGCTTCATCAGATGTCAAGGATTCATTAGATTGTGTAGGTTTAATAAGGGGGGATTTTGGCAATCCCTACTAGGATCATTATCCTATACATTCTTCTTCCCATTCTTAGGATGCTAAAAAAATTTCACTGTTGAGGAGTCCCCTCTGAGACAGTCTGCGAAGTCAACCTCTTCTTCTCCTTTTTAGCCTCCTAGGCTTCTAACTGTCTATCCTCCATACCTTGTGTTCCATGATTATTATCTTTTAGGGATAATGGAGTATGTGTGATCTTGTTCTTATTTGTGCCTAAATAGGTTTTTGAGTTGCAGTCCAAATTCTCTCAACCCAAAGAAATATTTTGATAGGCACCAACCTCTTGAGATGATGTAACACTCTCTAAAATTCACTACTGAAAAATTTTATTTTATTTAAAGAGAATAGAGGAAGCAAAAGGTAAAAACTGTGCATCTCGGGGATATTACCGCCACACTTAATACCAGACTGGTTTCCTCCTATTGTTCTAGTACCAAGTGCTAAGACTAAAAGAATAAAATACACTTTGCTAGAACTTCAACTATATTTAAATCAGAGTAGCGCAAATAATTTCATTACAAGGATAAAATCTACTATTAGCAGTTACAATAAGGTAGATCATTTTAACAAAAGAATAAAAGGTAAAAGAGAAAACCCTAAATCATTTCCAAACAATCCTTATACTCTTGTCTAATGCCCACTTAAATAACACCTGCAATAGTCCTGTAAGAGAAACTGCCCATTGAATAAGCAAAGGTCCACAAATGGAACCCTTTAGTACTACGGTACTGAGTAACCCCTTCAAACCAAACTGAAAGGCAAGCCTATATGCAACTCATGATACATAACCCATATAGAATGATGACGTACTAACTAATACACAAGGCAATACCTCATACAATAAGAAACGCATAACACATAATCCATGTACTTAGCAAATCCATCACATACCCAAGCAGGGATAAGTACTGAAGCCAAACTCAGGTCATATCAATAAGTTATAATGTGAAATCAATACTTTTGGTCTTAAGCCATTAATTAATCATTATTCAATCATCGTCTTTGAATTATACCCATGTGAGTGTGGGAACCCCACTATTATAACTGATAGATTGAAAACATATAGGACAGCACGCGCCTAACTACTATTATTTGCCGGTGGATTGGTTTCCAGGGTTCCCTGCACCTAGCCACTATTATTCATCAGTAGGTTGGTTTGGGTCTGACTCACAGGATGTTCCCCTGTAAGTGATTAGTAACTTCCCATACTTTATTAACGTCTAATATTTGATTTATTGAGCTCGGGATCCCCCCCCCCCACTATTATAGCCAGTGGATAGAAAACATACAGGGTAGAATGCACCTAACCACTATTATTCGTCAGTGGATTGGTCTCTAGGGCATCTTGCATTTGGCCACTATTATGCTGGTGGATCGGTCTGGGGCCTATTCAATAATCTTTCACTTTACATAATTAATACTTTATTTATGTCTTCTTCAATAGGTCCATTTATTTAATTTGAGGGAATGAAAAGGTCACGAATCCATAGACATAAAGATATACTGGCCATAGAATCAAGTATTCCATATCAAAGATCATGACATATACAAACCCCAACATGTACTTCAAACATATCTAACACACATTTTCATGTATACTTATAAGCCAAGTATCTCTTGCATAATTATGAGATAAACACTATATTGTGCCCTTAATTATCTATCCAACCCTAGGTTATGCCCTACTCTTATAAGACTCACCGACTTACCGAATACCCTTATCTTGTTATTCACTATTACTTATGTTTGGTTATGAAACTCATTTAATCCATTAACATATGATATACAAGTTACTGATTTACCCTTACCATCTTTATAAAATTACCGAAATACCCCTTGATTGTAAAATTACCATGTCATCCCTTTTTATTTGCCAAATTACCATATTACCCTCCATGTTGCATAATTACCAAAATACCCCTTACATGTGTTAGATTATCAAATTATCCTCCATACTTATTAAATTCATCAAATCGCCCTTTTGATTGGCTGAATTACCAAATTGTCCTTCTTCATTATTATAATTACCATTTTACCCATTTTACTTACAAAATTACCAATTTACTCTTTCTTTATGCCAATTTACCAAAATACCCTTTCTCCTTTATTAAATTACCATATTACCCCTTTACTTTACAAAATTACCATAATACCCTTACCTTTATGCCAAATTACCAAAATGCCCTTCTCCTTTATTTAAACTGCCATTTTACCCCTTTACTTTATAAAATTACCAAAATACCCTTTCCATAATGCCAAATGACCAAAATACCCTTCTCCTTTATTAATTACGAAGTTACCCCTTTACTTTACAAAATTACCATAATATTCTTTCCTTTATACAAAATTACCCAAAATACCATTTTCCCTTATTAATTACCAAGTTACCCATTTACGTTACAAAATTACTATAGTACCCTTCCCTTTATACCAAATTACCATTTTACCCTTTTACTTTACATAATTACTAAAATATCCTTCCTTTATACCAAATTACCATTTACCCTTTTACTTTACATAATTACCAAAAATACCCTTCCTTTATACCAAATTACCATTTTACCCTTTTACTTTACATAATTATCAAAATACTCTTCCTTTATGCCGAATTACTAAAATAACATTCTCCTTTATTAACTCACTATTTTACCCATTTACTTTACAAAATTACCAAAATGCCCTTCCTTTTTATTAATTTACTAACATAACTTCTTACTCCCAAAAATTACCAAGTTATCCCCTTTTCAATGTAAAATTACTAAAATACCCTCCTTAATTATTCATTTACCATTTTATCCCCTTTACTCTTGTAAATTACTATTTTACCCTTATTATGCCAATGTTAACAAAATACCCTCACCATATAAATATTAATATACATGGTCCATATGCATCATCTAACACCACCAACTATTATTATTTATCATAATACTCATTAGTACCTACCACCCACTTACTTAGGCCACAACTTTAACACAAATAAATTTACCAAAATAACCCTAGGGCTCATATTGACATTATTTATGCAACAAATGGCCACATTAGCATATCATATTATACATATGCATTTAATATCATCATTAATAATAAGACTCCTTCCCTTAAGCATTATTTCTACATATGGCATATAAATTATTATGCTTTTCTTTTTGCCAACCAACATATGCCACTAAACACCTTATATTTAACAACATATATCATCCATATAAACATATTAAAAATCCTAATGTGCAAGCATATGTTTATCCATACGTTTTAGTAGGGTATAATGGCTACCTTATTTTTTGCAAAAAAAAATAAATTAAATCTTACTGCTACCCCAGTTTAAGGTTTGAGCTTTGATTAGCAAAATCAATACCTAAAAATAATATCAATACTTATCATATTAGAAATAGAAAAATCAAAAGAATAAGCCTTTATCAAAACTTAATTAAATACTTACTATTGTTAACCATTATTATACCTCAAAAATTAAACCAACCATGGCTTAAATGAATGTAGAACTCACGCTGCATGAGCATCGTGAGCTACATGAAAAATTGAAGGGGAGAAGGGGTCAAAAGGGGAGGGAGTGGAGAGAGGAAGGGAGGTGTTGGATCAGTTAGGGTTTTGGGGGTTAGGTGGAGAGCTTGTGGAGGGGAGTTAGGGTAGTGGCCAAGTGCAGGGAGGTAGTAGGGGTGTAGGTGGTGGTTAGGGGACAGTGATCGGCAGCTCAAGGTGGCAAAGGCGGCGACTATAGGGTTGCAAAAATGGTTGCAAGGGTGGCGGGGGAGATAAATGAAGGGAAAAGAAGAAGGAAAAGGAGGGGCTACAGGGCTGGGTTTAAGCCAAGGGAGGCAAGGCGGTGGTAGGGGATGTTCCAAGGAGTGGATTGGTGGCCATGGTGGTGGCGGAAGAGGCAAAAAGGTCGTGGACGGTGGTGGTGCAGGTTAGAGGCCGAAAAGGGTGAAAGGAAAAGAAGAAGAAGGAGGGTGGCTGCAGGGGCGTGTGGGGGTGATGGGGTGGTGCAAGGAGGTTTTTGAGGGTATCAATAAGGTGGTGTAGGTGGTTGTTTGGGTGGCAGTAGCAGCGGTTGGTGGTGGCAAAGTAAAACAAGGGAGGAGGAGAAGAGGAAAAGAAGGGAGAAGATGGGGGATCTGCAGGGAAAAGGGAGGCTCGAAAAATGGATAGAGAAGGGAAGATAAGGAGTGGAAAAGGAAGAGTGGGAGAGGTAGGTATGGCCGGTTAGGTGGGGGTACAGGAGGGCGGAACATAGGGTGGTAGGAAGAAGAAGAAGGAGGAGGGAAAATAGGGCATGCGGGGAAGGGTTGCAGGGGCATGTTTGGTCCAAAAAGGATGGGGGAGAGAGTGAGAGCAGGTTGTAGGCTACAGGCTACAAAGGGCATGTGGTAGAGGTAGTGGTTGCAGGCTGTGTAGGAGGCACAACATGAGGTGGTCAAAGAAGAAGGGAGAAGGGAGGAAGAAGAAGAAGAAGAAAAGAAGATGCAAGATGGCCGGGTGGGCAAGGAGAAAGAAGAGGATGGGTTGACCTATGAGCGAGGAGGAGGGGAAAAGGAAAGACTGGGTTGGACCAGCCGGGGGAAGGAAGGAAAGAAAAGAAAGAAGGGGGATGGGTTGGGATACCATGTGGGAGAAGGGAGAAGGAAGGGAGGGAGTGGGTTGGATAGCGGCCTAGCACAGGGAGGAGGGGAGTCGTGGCTGGGCAACTCAAAGGGGAAGAAAAAGGGAAAAAAAAAGAAAATGGAGAAAGAAAAAGGAAAACAGGAAAAAAGGAAAAAGAAAAATGGGGAGAAAATAAAACAAAATAATTTTTGGGATAAAGGAATTTAATATTTCTTATAGGTAAATTAATTTAATAATTTAATTTATTATAATTTAATATATTTGTTTAAAAAGTTAATTTTAGTAAAATATTAGTTTGAAAAATTATTTAAATAAAATGAATATGATAAAATAACAAAATACTTAGTTTAATTTACTAAATATTCATATCCATTTTATGTATTCAAAAATCCAAAAAATAATTAAATTAAATAAATTTAAAAGTTAATGTATCCCAAATAAGGATTATTTATAAAATTCTAGGTTTTAAATTTTTGGGGTATTAGAGTTGAGGTTATGACCTGCATTCCATGTTGACGTGCTTGGAATTTTGTGTATCATTAGCCTTGTGATTGAGGTTGGTAGCTTTCATAGGGTTAGTAGGCACATTTAAATTTGCTTCAATTGCAATATTCTCTTCATCCATATTTTCCATGTTGTCACCGGTTGCCAAGTCATTCTACACTTGGTGTATGTATCTATATACTCCGGCTTCTACGTCAATAAATAACAAACAATTTTTAAATAGTATGAAAAATACGACAAACACAATCCCCTTAATAGTTGCTCTAATTCCTATATTAACTAGCATAGTTTCCTTATAAATGCATACAATTACCATTATAGAAGACACATTTACTATAGAAATATACATATTAATTAAATTAATTAAGATGATCACTATAAAAATATACTTGAGAACCATAATACCATACATAACTCTTATAGAAATAAAAATCACATAGTAATAGATATAATCGCCATATAAATCAACATAATCACCATAATATATCACATAACTGTCTTGAAAAATTATGCAATTTTAGCACAGAGATGGTAAAACAAAGAGACACTTTTTAGGTAAAACTTTATTCATATATATATATATATATATATATATATATATATATATATATATATATATATATATATATATATATATATATATATTGTAACACCCCTAAATTTTAAACCATAAAATTTCATTTTGAAGACAATGATGAAGCATTTGTAAATGCAAAATCGAGGAATATTACTATCATATCAACCATAAGAGAGGTGTAATTATCACTTATTCCATGCCTTATGCAAAGAAAAATGGAATAATCGTGAAAGAATGCATACTTAACTAACAATACTGAATAGTTTTGTAACACATCAAAATTTACTACTAAAAATTTTTATTTTACAGAGGAAGTTTATAACCAAAATACTAGGCGTTACCATCAAAACTGAAGTAATTCTAGCTTACCATACCATTCTCACATTAATCATAAGGCTAAAACCATTACAAGTAAAACAAAGCAATAAAAAATAAGGTGAGCTTCATAATATAAATATAAGTTGGAGATTGTCTCAGAGTACAATATCCAAGATAAAGACAAAAAGGATACCATGGATCAAATAGTCTAAAAAAATATCCAGGTAAAATAACATCTGAATATCATGATTCTTCGCCCAAACATCCAATACAAATAAATGTCGCTCTTCCCCATCCAATGCATTAATGGTTGTGAAATCATCAAATGGGTCCTCAAATACCTGCACAAAATCATTAGGGTTTTCTGCTTGTGGGAATGAGCATCACTCATACAAAAGATGATCAGTACGCTATGTATTGAGTAAGGTAACAATACATTTAAGTAAGAGATATAGATAATTGCATGCATTCCAAAACAGGAAGTCAAACACCCATGCGAATACATAAAATAATACAAGATAGTTATTGATCCAGATCTCATTATTTCAAATAACATAAACCATTATTTTATTTACATTGAGTTTAGAGACCCCACTATTCTCTACTGGTGGAACAGTTACCAATATATATACAACGATGGGACAGAACGCTTCCAGCCACTATTTTTTATCTGATGAAACGGACATATATAACCGGTCTTGACTCACGTAGTATTCCACTTTACATGTTTAGTGTCTTATCAATAGTTATAATCGTTCTCGGAATTTATTTTAAATTGAGTTTAGGGACCCCACTATTTTCGACTGGTGGAACAGTTATTCCATCCTAAGATAAAACACTCTTCACCGTTATTCTTACTAGTGGAACGGTGATAATATACAACCCAAGGACAAATACATCTGGCCATTATTCTTGAGACAAATAATATAAATAATTAACTGGAGTTAAATTTAGGTTAGAAAAAATTTTAATAACCCAAAAAAAATTTGGATTAGGCTAAGCTTTAAGATTAGAGAGTTAGGGTAAAATAGTAATAATAAATTTTCTAAGTTTAGAATTATGTTACGATATTAATTACTTAGAAATAAGGTTAGCTAAAATTTGGGGGTATTACAGGTTTAAATTAATCCTGACAATATTGGATTAGATTTAGAAGAAGAAAAATCAAATTAGATGATTCTTATGATTTATAAGTATCTAAATTAATTAAAAAATTATATGAATAATTATGGAATAGTATTAGATCATATTTAACTTAAGAATACTAAAATAAGATGATCCTCAAAGTTTTGTGAAAGTTAGATAATCAAAAAGGCTAGTTATGAGCTAAAAATACACAATTAAAGTACATCAAAATGATAAAAAGGCAACATTGCCTACAACTTAGTTTTGACATTTTAAAAAATTTTAGGAGACTCTAAAAATTATGACGTTTTTAAATATTGATACGAAAGAAAAGTTCCAAAAGAGTTTAGATGCCAAAAATGATTCAAATTTTTTAAAATATACAAAATCTTAAGAAATAATAAAGGGTCTTGAACAAAATGTTTAACAAAAAAAAAGGATTTTAAAAATATATAAATATAAAATAAATTATCAAATTAAGAAAAATTTGCATCGACCAATGCAAATCCTAAAATGTAGTACAAATTTTGATAAAGGAATAACGGTGGAATTCCGGCGAGGGTGAGAGTAGAAAACCTCAAATTCAACGGAGAGCGATCAAAAGAGGAGGCTAAGTCCTGGCTACCGACTGTTGACTCTCACTAAACCATGGAGATGGGAGAGAGGACGTATATATGTTCAAAATTAAAGTTAGCGCCATCGAAACCTTTTCAGATTGGAGACTCTTTTTACAACCGACGCTTGATCAATCAAATCCTTCTCGTGATCTTGCGAGCATCTGTGAAGTTTCGGGTGCCTTTTAGTATTTTTTTTTATTTTTTCCGCCCACCGTCAAGATCCAGCCCATACCGATTAAATCCGACTAATACCAATCCCATAATTAAGGTAAACCAAACTCAAAATAAGTATAACTACAACCCGAAATATGGAATGAGTTGATATGATCCGATTAAAATAGTGCACAGCTTATATCATACCCCTGGTGTATGTTGTTAGCTGCTTGCCGTATTATTATTTTTATATATAATTATATAAATATTTAGATTCAGAAAAAAAAAATAAAGAAGAAAATAATTTTAGTATACTGATGGAAGCATAGAGGCACTAATTTTTTTTTTTTACATTAGTATATTTGTGATTGTCCTTTATTTTATAATTTTGAAATAAGTTATTATTAATATAGATTATGAAAAAATTAAATAAAAAAATTAAATTTTTTTTATAAATAAACACTCATAATTATTATATGTAATAAGCATAATCATTATATGCAATAAACATAATTGTAATACATCATAAACCTATATATTATATATTATGACTCTAATCGTTATACATGACGATTATTGATGTTCTATATTACGAACCTACATTGAGTATGTTCATAATACGAATTATAAAATTATAAAATAAAATGACTTTATATTTATTATGATCTTATGTGTTATTTGTTGTGAATACAATTATTATATATCCTGAACTTATACGTTCTATATTATAAACATATAAGTTCTAATTGTCAACCTAGGTGTTCTAAGATATGAACGTAAACCTATATATAAAATAAACATAATCATTACATGTGTCATGAATACAGTCAGTACATAGTCATTATGTGTTATGAGCATAGTCATTAAACATAATGGCTCATGTATTAGAAGTTAATGAGCATATACATAATAAGAATTACATAATTATAAAAAGAGAGAGAAAGAGAGAGATTCCATTTATATAAATAAGAAACATAAAAGTATCCATTATTTATCAAATTTGTTAAATATATTCATCATAACAAGGTATAAAAGTTATAAGAATTAATCCGTATCTAGATATAATAATTACAAATTTATAAAAAATTACATTGAGTCTATATTTAATAATAATAAATTATAAACGTATTTTTATTTCTATAAATAAAAATTATAAAATATAAAATAACTTAATGTGCCTAAATACATTTTTTAAAATTATAAAAATTAATTTTATATACCTAAATAAAACTTAAAAAATAACGCTGAATATATTTCGGAAGGTGTTTCTAGAATCTCAGTTTATATATTTATATAATTAGGATCCGACCTCGATTTCCAGTTGTGGTAGTACAAACTACAAACGCGATCATGTCGTACATGTACGTTAACGTTATTATGTATTCAATGACCTTTTCGGGCTAATTGACTGAAGTACAGAGTATTTGGATTGGTTGGGGGGAAGGAATGATTCTCCAGCCCATCTTCCACGCGGAGAATCCAAAGCCGTGGTCGTCCGTCGCAGTTTTGCGCTTCAGCTTCCTAGGCGGTCTTTCCCTGATAAATTGACCGAAAACCGTGGGCCATTTTAACCGGATGGCGGCGTCCGCAATGCGAACTTACTTTTATCATGACTTGGCAACTTGCACGCTTTCTCCTTGCAAGTTGTGAAGCATTTATTTTCTTGAGTACACCCCATGCAACTTTTTTCGTGTTCGGAATTCCTACCCAACTACCTTCTCCTAAGCTTCCTAAGCAATCGCAGTGTTTATTATTCCTTCCTTATCCAAAAAATTTATTTATCCCGTTAATTTTTATATATATTCTTAAAAAAATAATAAAATAATTTTAAAATTATATATATATATATATAATTTTAAAAAATAAAAAGTAGATTTTTCCATTTTTAAATTAACTTTTTTATATATAAAAAGGTAATGATAGATTGAGGTTCATTTTAATACAGAGGAATTAATTATTTTATTTTAAAAATTTATTTGTTTGAAAAGTTAAAAACAAACAAAACTTCCTTACTAACATTATCTTTTTAAATAGTAAAAATGATCATTTCTTTAACTCTACGCAGATATCTATTAGGCATTAAAATAAAAAATAAATTTATATATTTATTTTTTTCATAGATAACTATATAATGACTTAAGGCTTTGCTCTCTTTAGCTTATTTTAACCAATCTAATATGTCGTGAATAATATTTTTTTTATCAAACTATTATTTTTATTTCACTATTATTACTATAATAATTAATATATATATTTTTCTATTAGTACTACTACTATTGTTATCATAATCACCATTATTATATGGATTAATAATAATTTCATATTTCTTTTTTTAACATCAAAATCTAATAGCTCTAATATGATTTGATAAAAAAAAATGTTGAGAAGAAGATGTTCTAAGTAGAAATGTTCAGATATTGGTAACAAAAAAAAAATGCAACTCAATGCATAAATAAGCCACGTAGATTTCTTTCTCGTGACAAATTCTATCATGCATCGCAATAGACTTTATAATGTACACTTCAAATAAATAAATAAAAATTAGATTTAGTTATGTGGAAAAAATAGCTCTTATCCCACTTTTTTTTCCGCATGTTTGGGTTGATATTTTTTTATTGTTAATATTTATTTAAGATTCAGTTAATTTATTTTTTAGTTTAATATTTATTTAAACTTTGATAAATATTTTTCTTTATTTGGATGGATGTTTATTCTAGTTCGAATTAATGTTTTATTATTAAATTTATTATAATAATAATATTTATAATAATAATAATAATAATAATAATAATAATTTAAATTATAATTATATAATCAAAAAATATAATTATATTTATAAGTATTATAATTTAACACTAAAATAATTAATTTATCATTACACTTATTATATTTTATTATTAGTTCATATATAAAAAAGTATAATACTCGTATTGTCCAAACGGTGTCGTTTGGGCCCAAGGCGAAGTAGCCGTTTAACATTTGTTTGAAACTATTCATCGTTTGTCGTTACATTTTTTTTTTACTGTAGTCTGTAGGCAAAATGTAATTCATTAAAATTACTATTAATTTGTGGCAAAAATATTTTTCTCAACATCGACTAAAACCCGATATGGAAACGGTACTACAAACACATACTTAGGTGATTGTATTGTAACTCCTTGTAGGAGAGAGAGAGAGAGAGAGAGAGACTGGAGCCGATGATTCACAAAATGATAATGGACATTCACAAACGATTTAGTAATTATTAAATAATAACATATTTCAACATGAGTTACATGACAAAATTAAACCCTCTCTGGAATCTAAAACCTAAATTTTGTCGCATGGAAAATTAAAGCATAGCAGAACAACTGAGATTTACGAAGCACAGATATCATGAGCTTGCGGCATTTTATTTTATTTTTTTAACTCCCGCAAAAAAGTACCAACACGAGAAAAAAAAAAAAAAAAACTTTAATTGATCGACCGAGAGGGAACATCTTCGAAGCTCCAGAGCTCCAGAGCAGCAGCATCACCACCACAATCCTGAGAATTATTATGATTCAAGGTCGGAGATTGACCGTCAAGATACGGAATCTGATAAAACTTCATGCAACTTTCGTAAGCCATTAATTCCTTGCTCAATTTATCGACTTCGCTCTCAGCATCTTCTTCTAATACGATTACTTCCTCCGCCTTCCTCCGACCATCAACATTACCCTCCTTCACCTCTTCCTTCACTTTCCCAACCCCGGAATAATCAATATTGTTAGCCAGATCCATGACAGCAGGCGAATCAAACGCGCTTTCCGGTCCGTACCCGGACGATTTCTCGACATGTGAAACGATCCCATTTGATGAAAACGGACCAATCTGGTTCAAATCGGTCGGGAACCCAAAGCTCAGATTTTCTTGGGCGTAGCCGCCGTTGAAGATCGCCGGCTGCTGGTAAGATAGAGGATCAGGGTGGTTGGGGTTAGGATAGTGCTGCTGCTGGTGGTGTCTCGGTGGCTTGCTGCTGCTGTGAACGAAACCGGCATCTTCATTCGGGAAATTAACTTTGGCCTTCTTGCCTCGAATCTTCCGGGCTTCCCTGTCGTAAGCTCGAGCAGCTTCTTCAGGAGTAGTGTAAGTGCCGAGCCAAACCCGAACCCCTTTTCTAGGATCACGAATCTCGGCAGCCCATTTCCCCCACGGGCGCTGCCTGATTCCCCTGTATTGGGTCTTCCTCTGCCTTTTCGGACGCTCCTCTTGCTGCTCATCGCCTGTTCGATCGCGCGACAAAAGAATGCACTCCATTAGAAAACAGAAACTTCAAAATGAAAGATCATAAGATACTTATTCATACTAGCAATAGTAAAACATACTTGAAGAAGGAACCGATCGTTTCGGGGGTCGTAACTCCTCGTCTTCCTTGGCGGCGAATCGGTTGGACTTGGCGAAGAAAGCTTCGGGCCATAAGTCTGCACCCGAAAGACGTCGGCCCCCGTTGCCGGGGATGATGTCTGCTAGGATTGCACCTCCGCACATTTTTCCTTCCAACAACAATCAGGAAAATGGCGAACGAAAGGGCTTTCGACCTTTATTGGTTGGGAATTTGTTGAAATTAGGTCACGAGAGGCAGCAGTACAGTATGAGCAGTACAAGCAGGAAATTTAAAGAGAGGAAGTAGTAGTACAGTACGAGCAGTATGAGCAGGAAACTTAAAGAGAGGAAATTCGCGGAGTGTTTGATGGTCGAATGCTGTTTTGAAGTATGTCAGGAAATGGTGGTAGGTGCGTGTATTTATAAGCAAATGGGGCAGTCTTTTTTCTTTGATAATGGGACAGTCTTCTTTCTATGATAATGGACAGCCTCGTGCCAGTGGACACTCGGGAGAGGCTTCTCAGCGTTAACCTGGCCCTAATCCTTTTGTTTTTTTACCGACAAAATTTGGTATTTCGTGCCTGGCAAGTTTCACTGGCGGGACAAGGGTACGTCGTTAATAATTATCTGGACCCGCTGGAAGTTCGAGATGTTAAAATTTGATTCGGAATTTAAATTAACTGTCTTAGAAAAATTAGGTTACGACTGGAACGGTATATTATATGATTATTTTTTTTATTATAATATATTATATTTTATTCTGTGAATATTACATTATATTTTGATAATATTGTATTGTATTCAAATATATAAAATTCTATTTTATTGCATTCGAACATATTATACTGTATTTTATAGTGGATTATATTGTTTTATATAGTATATTATAATGTATTGTAATATTTTCATAAATAAATGTATCTAATTATAAATATTAGTATGATTGAATATTTTAGATATATCTAGTAATTCAATATAATTTTTTAGATATCAAATCCAGTTTAATAAAATACAAAGAAGATATTCGATCGGGGTGGCTGGGGATATCGAATTTTGCACGTCTATAATAATTACTAACGATTTTCTACAAAAATTAAATCATTGCATTTTCTTTTTATGTAGTAGGAGTAATTTCAATTTTATTAATGATTTTCTGCTATAAGTGATTATATGAATGTCTCTTTCTATATTATAATAAAATATCTATATTTTTTTCTTTTCTATTTCATCATAGATTATATGTATATAAGATAAAGAATCTGACGCTATATTACCAAATATATTCTTTATTCCCTCTCGCCTCATCAATGTATTTTATAATTATTTTATTCAAGTTAGATATTATTTATTATAAAATTTAAAACTTTATTTTTAATATACGTGTTAAAAAATTATAGATTGTGAAATTGATTTAGTAGTTTATCCTCTCGAGCGTTTTATAGATATTTCATAATTATATATTGGTGGAAATTTTAAATTAAAAGAAAATGCAAAAAATGAGTAAAGGGATAAAAAGATAAATCTAATAAAATTTATTGTTATTCACAAGTTATATAGCCGATACCGGATGATAGCCAATTTAGTTAACTTATACATTATCCTCACTTTATTGTTTAAAAAGAGAAATAAAACTAAAATTTTAAGATAAATATTATTCCATTCTTGAACATAGGGTCGTTTGATACAGAAAAATAAACTTTCTTAGTAATTTATACTTTCATGGAATTAAATTATTGGAAAATAATTTCTTAGAAGTATTATAATTTTTCATTTTATATGCATATCTACTTTTATGAAAATAATTGTATTTTATGTTCGATTACTATTACACTTTTAAAAAAGTAGCATACAAATTATAATAATGTTCCTTAATAATAAATATAATTATTTTTTAGGAGAAGCTATTTTAAATTTCACCTACGTCAAATTATTTAAAGTTAAACAATCTATTTGGTATTTAAGTCACTTTTAGTAGTATCTAATTTATATGTACATACAGCTAATATCATCTGTACATTTGTGCATAATTAGATGTACATATTAGTATAGTTATATATACATAATATTTTGTTATTAGAACCAAATACTTTAGGACCATGTTAATTTTTAGCCTATTAATTTCTCTTAAGTGTACTTCAAGCAAAATTTTCATATTTATTATTCATAAAAGTGAGGATAAAAATAAATAAATACTCAAAAAGTAGAACTTAGTGTGTCCGAGTAAGTTACTTCTTAGAAAAGTACATAGAAAATGAGATAAAAAAAATAGTATTTACCTTTACCTTTTAATTTTCCTTGATCAAATAACCCAACCTTTTTTTTTATTTTCTTAGAAGTACTACTTTCTTTCCCTAGTATAAATTTAAAATTATATATCACATATTTTATATTAAAAATAAATTAATTTTTTGTGTTAAAAAATAGAAAAGAAAATTTCTGAACAAATTTTCGTAACTATTGACAAATTATGTAGTTGGTACACTTTAGATTAGTATATCAACATGACGACCGTTGAATGGAGTCAGTGCAGAAAAATTGACAAATGGCCTAATTTTTTATTATTGTTTTTTGTTTACCATTGAATCTGATATAAGTAGGTCCATGTATAGGTATGAAATCATAAATAAATAAAAAAGTTTGGGCTACGTTTTAGCCCATCAAATACCAATTTTATTTTAAATAGAAAATTGATATACTAAGATTTAAACCGATGTAAATGTGTCTCAAAATTGTGTAATCAACTTCGGAAATTTAAAGAAACGCTTCGAGAAATGTCGGTGGCCGAATATTTGTCTGCTTTTAGGAGGCGCTGTACTTTTAAATCGTAGGTTTTTAACTAAAACCTTTTTTTATTAGATTAATTTTATTAAATTTATATATTAAATTTTAATAAAGCCGTAATAGATAACAGCCAATATCAATAACTTTTCAAATAAAAGTTTTGGACTTGAAAGAGCCGTGGTTGGTTCGTGCATATGTAAGTCAAAAGTGGACAACCTTGTGTTAGTGGACAAGCCTAACAGAGTCAGCACCTTACCCATTTTTATTTTATTTTCTTACCGAAATATCATTGGCTAGCAATTTTAATTGGCGGAGCAAGGATCGTCGTTAATAATTCAATATTGGTGGTGAAAGATGATAATATTTATGGTAAAATATGATAAATTAATTTTGTAAGATCAATCACAATTAATATTAATAAAATATAAAAATAAATATAGTAAAATATGGAGATAATAATGATAAAACATTAAGACAACAATATAAACACATAACAAAGGATAAAATATAAAATCAACAATTGTGAAACATTGGTGAACTATAGAGACAAATGCAACAACCCAAAATTTCACGCACATTCATTTTTGGATGTTTAACATTTTATTCGAAACTTAATAATAAAACTTGGTTTAATTATTTATTTTTAATCCTTAAAATGGGACCCAATTTCTTAATAGTCTGTTTGGTTTGGAATGAATCAGTGTGAAATAATTAATTAACTGATTTACCTTCATTCATCCCCGTTTAGATACAAAAATAAAAAGATCACCTAGGTTAATAAGGGTTAAACTTTTCTTCTTCATTCACCTCAATTCCCCTAATATATGTGGTAGAAGGGACTTTGGGTATAAGCGTCATTTGTTTTATTTTTAACCTTCATTCATTTCAATCCAAACAAAATTAAAATAATATTTATCTCAATTCATCCAAGTTAGATAATTTTCATCAAAACAACAATTTAAAACATTCACCCCAATTCCCCTTTATTTCCTCTACCCAAGTCAAAATTTAATATTTACCTTAATTTTGATTAACGTCAATCCAAATAAACCATCAATAACTTCCCCTAATTATTTATCCATCTTTTCCCTTTTCTTTAACCTTCACCCATAACCAATTATATTTTTTCCAGTTGAATTTTCTAACTGGATACTCTAACCTAACCAAAATAATCTTAACTAACACTCCGCCTCCTTCCTCACGCAAACCCCTACCTCACCTATACTCTCTGTCATCTTCCCTACACACCAGTTGCTTGTAGAATATTTAAGAAAAGAATGTATTTATGTATTTCTCTTATATGTTCTCCAATGCAATCTGATGAATAAGAAAACATGAGGATACATTCTCTCTCTCTCTCTCTCTCTATATATATATATATATATATATATATATAGTAAAGAATAATGGTATCAAACCCTAGATAAATAAATAACTAATCTAGATGCTCAGTCTCCCCTTCCTCATCTCCTATTTTACCTCTTGGAGTTGTGGTGTGAAAGCGAAGTATGTTATGCTTGGGAAGAGAGTTGCAGCATGACATTAGGCTTTGGCTTTAGACTAAATGAGTTGAGTCATTAGGTTTCTCTACCAACCCCATAAGTTGGAGTAGGGAAGGCCATGCCTAGTTTAAGAAGAAGGTAATCACAGTGTTGTCCTACAAGTGGTTTAGTGAGAACATCAGCAACTGCCTGTGAGTTGGAATATGAGATATATCAATTAAGCCAGCTAGCACTTGATCATATACGAAGTGACAATCCAATTCAATGTACTTTGTGTGCTCATGAAAAATGGGGTTCTGAGCGATGTGTATGGTTGTTGATCGTTACACTTAATGGGAATATGTGTGATATAGTTAATGAGAAATTCATGCAAGAGTCTTGTAAGCCATGCAAGCTTAGAAGTTACTTAGTGAAGTGATCGATATTTAGCCTCCGCTGCCGATAAGGAGATGGTGGTTTGTTTCTTGGATTTCCATGAGATCGGAGAGCCACTTAAATTGATAAAATAGCCACTCACTAAGTGGCATGTGAATGGACAAGAGGCCCAATCTGAGTTATAAAATACATGTAGGGAAGTGTATATTATATTGTTGAGTAGAATTCATTGATGTGGCTTTCTTTTCAAGTAGGCAAACACGTGTAAAGTTGTTTCATAATTTGGTAATTGTGGATGACTATTGAATTGACTAAGGTGCTGAACATCGAACGAAATATCTGGATTGGTATTGGTGTGGTATTTAAGCTTCCCGATCAAGCTTTGAAACTAAGTTGGATTAATTGAAGGGGACTTCATGTCTAAGAGCAGCTTCTAAATAGTGTTAAGAGGATCAATTGCAGGTCTAATGTTTTGTGCAAATTACGTATGTAGTAAGTCGATCAAGAACTTCCATTGACTATGATAAGACCATGTTCATGAGGGAGGAACTCCATGCTAAGGAAACAAAACTCAAATGCCCCAAGCCTTGGATTTTAAATTGGCAATCTAGAAATTGTTTGACCTGATTTATTTCCTCCAAATTTTAACCTGGGGACTAATAGATGATCCACACACACGACCACAATGGTGAAGTGTCGATCAATTTTTTTTAACAAAGAGAGAGTAATCGTTCTTAGATTGTGAGTATCCACGAGAAATCAAGGAGGAGGAGAGCTTCTTATACCATTGTGTAGAGGCTTGCTTTAATCCATAGATGGATTTCTTAAGCTTACATACTAGAGAAGAAGGTGCATGAAGTCCCGGGGGTATATATATATATTTATATATCCTCATGGATATCACCATGGGGGAAATTATTTTTCACATCAAGTATATGAACACGCCAAACTCTCTTGACTACCACTGTCAATATACTTCTAATTGTGGTCATGTGTACCACTAGCTAGGGAAAACATCTCCTTGAAATCCCGACCTTCCTTTTGTGCAAACCCCTTCACTACAATTCTAGCTTTGTACCTCTCCACAGACCCATCTACAACCAATCAATTTATTTCCTTTGGGTAAATTCACTACCTCCCAAGTATCATTGGTATGTAAGGCTTCAAACTTGGCATTCATGGTCTTTAGCTAGTTTAGATTGTTGGCAGCAACATCATAAGAAGTCAGCTCAAGTATGTGTTGTGAGGAGGAGGATTGAAGAGAAAAGGACAGTTGGAGGTGAGTGAAGCTATTGTTGAGCATGTGAGAGAAAAGGTGAGATGAGATTGTGTCAAGGGAGGAACAATTGCAAACATAAATTTTGAGACATAGGGGGTACATTAGTAGCTTTGTAAGACTTGCATAGAGGTTTTAAGGACGAAGCAGGAGGATGATGTTGTGGTGAGTGCGGTGCTGGAGAAAGAGAATTAGATGGAGAAGGTGAGGTAAGAAGTTCATCAAAGGTTAATTTGGTGTCATATATAAAGAGAAATAAAGAATGGGGAGTGGAATATAATCAGAGTTCAAATTAGTATTGAAGTGCATGTGAGTGGGATTGCTAAAAGGCAAAACTTCCTCATAAAAAAACTATATTTTGGTTCTCAAAGATGTGTTTCCCTTTCAGGTTCAGAATTTGATATCCTTTTTTTCCATATAGATATCCTAAAAGGACACATAGGATTAATCGAGGCATAAATTTATCTGTGTTAATTATTTTTAGCTACATAGCACAAACATCCAAAATGTTTCATGTGATCATAGGTTGGTGATGTGCCAAAAAGAAGTTGATGTGGGTTACGATTAATAAGGATATTGCTAGGTATTCCTTTTATAGGATATGTGTCCATCAAAGGCTTTCTCCTCAATATTTGTGTGGCATATTAGACTAAAACATAAAAGCTCTTGCCATCTCCAAGAGGTGCTTATGTTTTCTCTCCACAACACCATTTTGTTGAGACATATGGGGTACGCTAGTTTGGTAAATGATTCCATGAAAAGAAAAGAAAAAATAGTATTCCCTCATCGCTAGAACCTAACTTATATGCATTGTTCGATCGTATACATTTAATAGTCTTATTAAATTATATTTTAATGAGGGCAATGAGATATTTTAGAACAGTAAAAGCACTCGCTTTATAACTTGTTTGAAGCTACTTATTAAAAGCAGTTATCTAAGGTAATTACTTATTTTAGAATTTGTTAAGTTAAAAATTTTCTAAAATAAGTAGTTATCTTGGATATATACTTTTAATAAGTAGTTCCTAACAAGCAATTAGTGTTGAGTAAGTAATTCCAAGTTGCTCGGGAAAAATCATCAACAATGTTTAGAAAATATTTAATCCATTGTGGGACGCCACTTTGTGTGGACCCTAAACATAAGCATGAATTAAATCAAATGGAGAAATAGATTTAGAAGTACTAGAAGGGGAAAGAAAATAATGTTGCATAGCCGTAAAACCTATTTCCTACGGTAAAATTTTTTTTCATTATCTAAATCAGTAAAATAGAACATTTCTCTAAGCTTATACAATAGGATATGTCCTAAATGAAGGTGTCATACTCGAACGTTGGAAATAACATTATTTGGAATAAGACTACTTTGACTGTTGGATGTGTCTAGGCCAGAACTCTCGGTGGCCAATGCATGTTGAATCGAAGGAATGGTATTTGAATATAAAATTTTGGTCTTCTTTGGATAAAGAATGTAGAGGTCCTTGACAAGTATACCAAGGTAAAAGAGTCTCTTTGTTGAAGGGTCCTGGAAAAAGAACATATGAATAGTGAAGTAAGTGAAGATGTTAAGTTGTTTTTTGAGCTTGCTAATTGAAATAATATTTTATTGGAAATCTAGAACATAAAGAATGGTTTTGATGAGTAAGTGATGGTTAATTCTCACAGGTCCAGTACATTTGACATGGATGATATGTCTATTAGGTAGAGTGATAGATGCAAGTTTAGGTATATTGATAAGATTGAGACAAAATATTTTGGTCACCACTCATATGGTTTATAGCTCTAGTATCAAGGATCCACATCTACATTCGAGCTATAAATACACAAGATGATGACTTTAATGCAACAAAACTTTGGGGAAAAGATTTATTACTTGTGAGGGAAGCCAATCCATTGGTAATGGGTGGCTAGGTGTTTGGCTAATTTGATTGGGTCATTGTCTCTTCTTCTTATATTCTATGCTAGGTGAGGAAGGAAATGAGTTTTTTTGATTTGCTCACCTAGTTTTTTTGCCTGAATATTTTCACCCTCAGCTCTCTTTGATTGGTGGTTGCTGCGAACTTCTTTGACTTAATGAACTTAAAATTAGAATAGAAGCCAACCAATATATATCATTTCTCCCCATTGTGACCTTTTCTTTGCAATAATTACACACTAATTTCTTTCTATCTCCTCTTGAAATTTGCCGAAATTCCCTTTTAGTGTTAAAGGATAATGCACCTGCCATTGACAAGGAGAGGATCTCTTGCTACCTGTCCTCATTGATGACAATGGAGTAGGTTGTCCCTACGCTAGGAAGAGGGTTCATCATTAATATGGTTCCTCTGTCAAATGAAAAAAGATTCATTTAGACCCATTAGAAATTGTATTAACTTCTAATCCTCACTATGTTTTGCAAAGCTTTTTGCAACACCATATATGCAAGTTGGAAGTTTGGTGAGAACGGACAATTCATCCCACAACTTCTTGATTTTTATGAAGAAAAAAACCCTATTGTCTTCTCCTTGAGTAGTAGAAGATATCTCCTACCGAAGCTGGTATAGCTGGACTCTATTAGAAGTTCTAAATCTCTCTTCCAATTCAGCCCAAATTACATAAGCCGTGGTGGTAAAAATTATGCTCTCGGCTATGTCTTTGCTCATTGAATTTAGAATTTAGCTAGTGACCATAAAGTTACATATCACCCATTGACTATGAGAAGAAGAAGTAGCCTCTGGCTCTTTTAATCTTCCAATGACAAGATATAGCTTATTTTTTCCCCTAAGATTATTATCATGTCTCTCTTTTATGCATGATACCCTATACCATCAAATTTTTTTGAGATGAGGATGGATCCGGGATTGTCTGATGCATGGAGATACAATGGATTTGACGGATTTGAAAAAGAATTATTGCCAATTTGCGGCCTTTATATTTATATTATTATTATTATTATTATTATTATTATTATTAATATTATTATAATGCTCGTGACACTAATGGATCCTTTGTTTTTTAGGATTAATAAAGTTACTCTTTTAGCCATTTGCCTCAAACTTCTAAATATAAAGTCAAAGTCATACGAGGACTTCCTAGTCACTATAATGTTATTTTTATTATCCATTTTTTATGTCATTGTTGTTTTTATTATCCATAGTTACAAGCTCATTATTCAACAATACCCTCCCTTCACTATTAATCATGTGTTTACGTCTTCAAATTATAAATGTAACTAATTATCTACTAAGTATTTAGTTTTATCTTCTTGCATAAATTCTTATCTGAGTGTTGTATTAGTTATTATTAAACCAATAAAACTTAATAATACATTTATACAATGTGTTATCATAGAATGATAATTGAGGTTTTAAGTATTTTGAAATGTTTGAATTGATTTTTCACTTAGATAAAGTATTAGAATATGGGGTTGTACCATAATTTATTTTTATTTTCGTATGTATAATTAATGATTATCTTAGTGCATACAAATGAAATTGATTAGACGAGGACACACATGAAATTGATTATTCATGTATAAAGTCAAAATTTTTAATGTTGACCACTCTAAATGCATGGTTAGCATGTTGGGAGATAAAAGTACGAGAAAGAATTATTAAAGACCAATGCTAATACAATTCAAGTTTCCAAGTAAATGCTTAAAAATTTCCTTTTGGTGAGGAATAATAAGTGATTCAATTATTTGGATGAATGCCACATTGCTTAAGCACATTATGCTATCTTATATTTTCCTAATAACAACTATTTCATCAATCATGTAGAGATAAAAAATGCATTGTAAAATATATTATCAATTTATACAAAGTATGAAGTTGATGTTAGAATAACAGTGAATTGCATCTTGCTACTAGTAAAAGGATGCAAGTTGCTATAGCTAGCATGCCACGATTATTTTTTTCAAGTTAAAGCCTTTTGAATCCTACCACATTGAATTTTATGTTTCTTTGTTTGTTATGGCTCTTTCTTCTAGTTTCTCTCTATCAATCAATATGTTTCATCTTCATCTTCATCTTCATCTTCTTAATTGTCTTTTTTCTCATTCTCATTTATTCTCTTTTACTCTTTGTGACCTTTAGATTTATTATCTTTTATTCTTTGTCTTATGTAGCAATTTTTGTTCGACTAAGATATATCAAATAGATTGAGAATTTTGCAAATGATTTTGTGATGTTATTATTAATTTTGGAGTTTGAATTATACGTAGTGATGGAGAACATTGCTAGAGGTAATAATGGTAAGATGATAATATGATGGAGAAAAATCATATATATTTCTAAACGTACATTAGACTTGAAATACATCCTCCTGAGTATAGATTGTTGAATCACATGCACATATTCTAGTATTCAATGCACATGTTGTGTTGATTAATATACATTATAAAGTACCCAATACATTTTTACTTTGTAAATAACACTTGTTGAACTATGCTAGAATACACATTTTTTTAGAGTACAAGGCACATCTTATAAAATGTTAGTACACATCTTCCTTCACTAAATAAAAGGAATTAAACAAAGCTAGAATATAGGTCGTTCAAACATATACACATATTATGACATTCAATACACATATTTTGGTGATTAATACACATTTTCAAGTCTTGACTATATTTCTGCTGCATAATAACTTGTGTTGAACTATGCTAGAAAACATAATGTTTTAGTAGAATCCACATCTTATAAAATACAAATTAACATCATATGTTTACTAATAATAGGAAATAAATAGAGATAGATTATACATTGTTGAACACATACAATTTTTTAGCATTAAAAGCAAATCATTTCCATAATCAATATGCATCTTGAAGAGTTAAATATATTTTTGTTATATTAATAAGGTGTAATGAATTATGCTAGAAAATAAATTTTGTAAGCTTGGAAGACACAACTTCTAGAAACCAATATATTCATGTTATATGAATGCACATTTTTTTTATAGGAGCCAATACACTTGTGCCATATGAATAATAGAATTTTCCTTATATACATGAGAGTAGGTTATGACGTGCTTCATATATTTCTAGAAGTGCATATTTGATATCTTTATTATTGGTGTTAGTGTATTGTATGAGAAACCATCATGTTTTTAGCTATATATATATATATATATATATATATATATATACGAACTTATGTATATTTTTTTTATACATTTAGTGTAACATCCCCAAAATTCACTACTAAAAAATTTCATTTAATTAAAAGAAAATTAGTGGAAGTAAATTAATAAACCGTGAACTTTGGGGATATTACTGCCACACTTAGTACCAGACCGGTTCACTCCTACCGTTCCAGTACCAAGTGCTAAGGCTAAAAGAGTAAAACACAATTTACGAGAAATTCAAACATATTTAAATCAGAGTAGCGCATGTAAACATTGTATAAGAATATAATCCACTAATGGTGGTTCAAGACAAAAAATACATAGAAACTGTGAATTTAAAGGAGATGGAGTAAAACCCTAATAGTTCCTTACGCTCTTTCCTGATGGACCACTTAAGTAACACCGAATACGACCTGCAAAGGGTACTGCCCATTGAATAGGCAGAGGCCCCATGAATGGAACCCTTCTGTACTATGGTACTAAGTAACCCTTTAAAAACACATTTAAAAACAGGTCCGCAATGTAACACATGATGTACTACTATATCCATACATAATGACAAGTATAAACATAACATTCAGATCCATACATTTGCATATTCAACGAGTCCATCGGATATTAATGGTGTATACGTAACATTCACTTTCGTTCATTCGCATACTTGACAAGTCAACCAAATATTAATAGGCCATAATGAATAATCGATACTTTTAGGGCCTTAAGGCCATTAGTCCATCATTAATCAATCATCTCGGATTATAAATATCCATGTGAGTGCGGGAACCCCACTATTATAGCCGGTGGACCGGAAATACATACAAGACAGAACGCTCCTGACCACTATTATTCACCGGTGGACCGGTCTCCAGGGAAGAACGCTCCTAGCCACTATTATTTGCCGGTGGACAGGTTTGGCCCCAACTCACAAGGTGTTCCACTGTAAGTGATTAGTGTCTTCCCTGTGTCTTATCGTTTTTACGTTTGGTTTGTTGAGCACGGAATCCCCCACTATTATAGCCGGTGGACCGGAAATACATATAGGGTAGAACGCTCCTGACCACTATTATTCGGTAGTGGACTGGTCTCCAGGGTACCCTTGCTCCTGGCCACTATTATTCGCCGGTGGACCGGTTTGGGTCCGGCTCAACATCTTCCTTTTTAAGTGATTAGTGTCTTATCATATCTTATTCGAAAGTATTTCACCCTTGACATGCATGGCTAACTATATCCACACTTATCCTCCCAGGAGGGCCCGTCTCATATCTCGAGACTTCTGCACCCCCTAACTCGCTCTGACATCCTTCCTTAATCCACTTTCTCACACCGGGAGTCCGACTCCTAAGTGTGTGGGTCAAGCTCACTCACCGCCTTACTCTAGGGTTTTCTTCAAAAACCTTAATCTAGGCCTATGTGGCCCATCCTTCTCTGCCTTACACATCCCGACTATTTCAGCACCCTACACGTCACGACCCTTAGATCCAACCCTCACTTTCTTCCCCACTCATTCTCGTTTATTTATATTATTGTCTTTTTCTTTTTCCACCTTCTCACATTAGGTTTTCCTCCTAAACCCTATCCTGGTCTCCTATGCACCCTTATGATGTCCCACGTACTATTTTTTGCCCGAAGCCCCCAGACACTCAAATGACACTTCTATTACCTTCCTCATGCCTCGAGGCAACTTTCCATACATAATTTTTCCCCCATGCGGACTCTAACCATCCCATGAAAACCCTAGTTCCTCCCATACCTATATTAGCCAACTTACTTCCCCTTGGTTATCTTTCTCTCCCATTTCTCTTTTTCATGCCTCCATCCCACATTACCACATTAATTATGCTAGCATGCATGTCCTAAAGGGCCACATCACATCACATCATAACTTACAGCATATCCGCATTATCACATATCAAAAAAAGGACACATGAACACATCTCGGTTTCAAGCCACGCCACACATAAAACAGTTAAGATAATAGCATATAAAACACGACATATAATTATATAGGACATCCAATGCATGTAGGACACATAGCACACATTCGGCCTTAGCTATACCCTTACTCGGTTTAGGTTACCAAGCTATCTCCTACCCTTATTAGGCCACTAATCACACTTTGTAATTGTTACACTTAATATATTTTCCATTTGATTAGTTAGCTTACCAATTTGCCCATTTCCTTTATTATAATTAACAAATTACCCTTTGGTTGGTCAAATTACCAAATTACCCCTGTCCATTATCCTAATTACCAAATTACCCCTTTATTTGGTTAAATTACTAAATTACCCTTCACATTTATCATATTTACCATTTTACCCTTTCCATTATTAAATTATTATTTTACCCTTCTCTTTTATTAAATTATTATTTTAACTTTCACAATTATTATAATTACTAAGTTACTCCTTTCCAATTTCCACTTTTACCCCTTTTATTTACAAAATTACCATTTTACCCCTTTACTTTCAAATTTACCATTTTACCACTTAACTTTCAAAAATTACCATAACACCCCTTTCACTTATAAAATTACCATTTTATCCTTAAGTACGAAATTACCATTTTACCTCTTTTAATTTCCAAATTACCATTTAACCTTTAATCATGAAATTACTGTTTTGCCATTTAATTACAAATTTACCATTCGCCCTTTAATTACTATTTTACCCTTTATTCACAATATTACCATTTTGCCCCCTTTAATTACGAAATTACCATTTTACCCCCTTACTTCCAAAATTACCAATTTGCCCCTTTTCATTTACAATTTACCACATTACCCTTTCTACTTCCAAAATTACCATTTTATCCATTAATTCCAAAATTACCCTTTTACGCTTTAATTATAAAATTAACACTTTGCCTTTACCTCCAAAATTACCATAATACCCTTTTTAATTAAAAGTTACCATTTTGCCCTTTAGTACACCACTTACATTAAATTGTTATTACTACATAAAATATTAATATTAACACCTCATCCACAACTCTTATAATTAATATAATACTTGCTAGCACCCATATATATTAGGTCATATTCTTGTACAAGATACATTACTAAAATACCCCTAAGAATCACAAAAATATTAATCATGCATTAAGACCACATTAGCATAACACAACATGGATAATACTTAACATCTTCATTAATAACCAACTCCCACCTTAAACAATATCCCCATACATATCATATAACCTATCATGCTTCCTTTTATCAACCAACATAAGAAACCACATATAATATATTAAACAACATTTATCAAACATAATACACATTAAAAATGTCTAATGTGCTAGCATACGTTATCCATGCGTTTAAGTGGGATTTAACGGTTACCTCGATTCCTGCAAAAATGAACCTTACCAGTAATCCGGTTTAAGGTTCAAGCTTTGATTATCAAAACTAATACCTAAAAATAATATCAAGGTTTATTATGTTATAAATCATAAAAATCAAAGTATAAAACTTTATAATGCTTACTTAATCAAATAATTGAATTAAAATATTATTATACCTTAAAATTGTTATCCAACTAAATCAAGAAATGCAGCAACTCATGCTGCATGAGCAACATAAGCTGTATGCAAATAAATGGGGAGGAGGGGCTCGAGGGTGGGTAATAGGAGGAAAAATGGACATTTTTGGGTTAGGGTTTTTAGGCTAAGAAAAAAAGGCATGTGGGGGAAGGTTTGGGGCAAGGGAATGGTGAAAAAGTGGAGAGGGGGTTTAGGTGGTGGTCGGGGATGGGTTGACGGCGGCTATGGGCAACGGCGGCAAAGAGGCCGCGAAAGGAGGCTGCCGAGGGGGAGGTCAAGATGGGGGTTGGTGAGGAAGGAAAAGGGGAAGGGAAAATAAAGGCCTTTGGGTGGTGGTTTCGGCCAAATGAGGGTTGGGTGGTAGAGGGGGTTGCAGGGATTAATATGGTGGCTCAGACGGCGGCAGGAGCGGCGAAACGGTGGCAGAGAAGGGCAGTGCAGGGTGGCTGCCGAGAAGGGAGAAGAAGAAGAGAAAAAGAAGAGGGGAGGAGGAAGGAGACTGCGGGGTGGCTCGATGGGTGATGTGATCGGTCGGGGATGAAGTAGAGGGTGGCAGGGGTGGTGTAGGTGGCTTTTGAGGTGGCGGAAGCGGCAGAGCTAGGAAACGAAGCCAAAAATAGGGTGAGAGAGGGGAGGAGAAGAAAGGGAGAAAAGGAGGTCGGGGTAGGCGTGTGAGGCTTGAGAAAATGGCCGAATAGGATAGGAAGGGAAGAAGAAAAAGAAGAAGGAGAGAGAGGAGGGGATAGGGAGCTCGGGGTGCGTTAGGGTGGTAGGGGAATGGGAGTTGCAGGGAGAGGGAGAAGGGAATAGAAATGGCAGGGAGTGGGGAAGGGAGACAGGGATGGTGGGACCAGGATGGGGCAGAGAAAATGACGAGAGGGAGAGAGAGATAGGGGAAGTAATGGGGAGAGGGAGTTGTAGGTGGAGTGGCAGTGATGGCGGTTTGGTCGAGATTCTCGCCGGGGATAGAGGAAGAAGAAAGAAAGAAGAAGAAGAAGAAAGGGGAGGGGGACTGGGTGCGACGGGCGGCCGAAGGAAAAAGAAACGGGTCGGCCCGGTTGAGGAAGGAAGGAAGGGAGGCAGGCCGGCTTGCACGAGAGAAGGAAGAAAGGAGCCAGGCCGGGGAAAGGAAAAAGGAAAGGAGGGAGGAGGGGAGAGAAAGCGAGCTAGCGGCCCAAGGCGCAAGAGGGGAAGGCCGAAGCAGGCCGACCAGCTGGCAGCCCAAGGAAGGAAAAGAAAAAGAAAGAAAAGAGAAAAAGAAGAAAAAGGAGGAGGAAAAAGGAAAAAAAGGAAAAGGAAAAGGAAAATGGGATTAAATAAAATAATCTAATTTATAAAATAATACAGTATAATATATTTTGGGTAATAAATTGATTTACTAATTTAATTTAGTATAATTAAAATATAAAGGTTAAAAAGGATAATTTTAGTAAAATAAGGGTTTGAAAATTTATTTAAATAATAAGAGTGTAATAAAATAAAAAAATTATTTATTTTAATTTACTAAATATTTATACCCAATTTTATTTACTCAAAAATCCATAAAATAATTAAATTAAATAGGTTTAAAGGCTAACTTATCCCAAATAAAATTTATTTATTAAATTATAGGCTTTTAAAATTTTGGGGGATTACATTTAGTGTGGATATTATTGTTGTAATTGTTCCTATATTATTCCACTAAAATTTATTTTTAACATAAGATAGTGCAGATGACTTCCTAAGATTTATGGTTGAACATGTCACATATCCCTTGCAGAGATGTTGCTCATGTATCGATTGTGACAACTAGTAAGAAGAAATGTGTCAATGGAATATGAGATCTTCTAATTATATGCAGATTTGACAAGAGTTACACTGATTGGATATGGTATAGAGAGACCAACGGTATCCAAACTAGTGCTAAAAGTAAAGATTTTGAATATGATGATTTTGCTAACGTGGAATACTTGACACATAATTAAGAAAAATATTTCATAAGTTTTCCTAAAAGTTTAAAAAGTTAGCCAGTGATGTGGAAAGTCCTTGTATGGTGACTAAATTTACAAGATTGTTGGCCATGTTATGACTATACAACCTCAAGGAAGCTAATGGATGAAGAGATAAAAGCTTCACTTCACTTCTCTTCTCGAATTGTTAAAAGAGATGCCTCTCTCCCAAGACATATAAAGTAAAGAAGATTATTTACTTTATTGGCTTAAATTATGAAAAAAATCATGCTTGTACTGATAAGTGTATTTTGTATTGTAATTAATATCCATCATTGGATACCTATCCTAAATGTCAAATGCCACAATTTAAGGAGGTTAAGCTTCCTCATAAGATGTTGTGGTACATTCCATTCATACCAACATTCTAGTGTATGTTTAGTAATGGAGAAAATGTAAAGAATCTTATGGAGAAAAATAGAGGAATTCTAATGGCAAGCTTAGACATCTAACCAATTATCTTCAATGGAAGATAATTGGTACCAAATTTCCTTCATTTGGTTGTAAAGTTAGAAACTTACATCTTGCACTATGATTTGATTGAATGAACCCTTTCAATGGAAACACAAACTATAGTTTGTGGTCAGTTATCCTGATGACATATAATATCCCTCCATCATTATGCGTGAAGAGGAAATAGATGATGTTATATTTGGTTGTATCAAGTCTAAATCAGATTGGTAATGATATTAATGTGGATATAGCCCCCTTTGTTTAGGATTTGAAGTATATTTGGGATCATGGAGTTGAAGTGTTTTATGCACATGTCCAATAGTTAAGACTTATTTAACTTGAGAGCCATAGTATTTTACATAATAAATGATTTTATGGCATATGGTAATCTTTATAGTTATTGTGTGGATGGATGCTATGCATTTCCTATTTATAAAGATAACAGAGACTATGTTTAGGTACCAAAGAATAGAGAGATTTCCTATGTCGGACATCATAAGTTATTACCTACAAAGCTTCATTATCATAAGCAAAGAAACACTTTTAACGAAAAAGTTAAAGAACCATGATATTCAAATTTGCTCACGAAAATCCACATATTAGAAAATTAAGGGTATTAAATGTACCTTTAAAAAAAAAGAAAAAAGAATTTAGTTCCAAAATGTGGGTGGAAGAAGTGGTTAATATAATTGACATTCCATATCTGAAACACTTATATGTGTGATACTATCTTGATGTGATGGGCATTAAGAAGAATATATCCGATAATATAATTAGTACAATTTTAAATGTACTAATCATATCTTACATGTGAATCTAGATAGTGGATCACCTAACTAGTTTTGCCCTCAATCAATTGACTAGCGTATATGGGTAAAACATTTAAACTCATGTAAAGCAACAAAAGTAGATTCTGATCAATTTTAACTATATCTAACATGCATTCTTATTATCAACAACAATTGGTAACATATTTATACATGCTCCAAAACGAACGCATCATATATGTCGTTCCAAATCAATGAATTATCATGTCATTTCACTCAAAACTTATAAAATTCCTACAACGTGCTTTTATGCTCTTAAACAAAAATCAATGCACCAATTATTCATAACATGCACTATAATATAGCATAACTGCTGTAAAACTCATAAAACTTTATCTGAAGACATGCTCACAATCAAATCATGGCATTCATGCTTCTAAATAATGTTTAAGTACAACATACTAGTTCTCGGGTATATAATCCATCTTTCAATTCACATATAAGTAAACACAACCAAAGCATAGCATAAGTGCTCTTGAGTAAGACTTATCATACCTCAATCGAGGCAAAAGCACAACCAAGAAGATAAAGGGTCACACTAGGCTTCAAGTTTTCAAAACTTGAGAATCTATAGTACCTTTCTAAAAAAGCAAGATAACAAATTAAAACCTGAACCAAGGTTACAAAATCAAAGGAAAAAGTAAGGGGGAAGTTAGTTGAAAAAATCTCAACCTCCACCCAAATTTAAGATTGCTGAGATAAGTAAAATAGCCTAGGAATTCAATATTTTCCTAAATCTAACTTACTCTTGTTTAAGGAAAGCAAGGGGATGCTAGAAAAGGGATTAGGAAAGTAAAAGAAGATAGAAGAAAGTATGGAAATGAAAGGGAAATGTAGCGGTGGAGTTTAATGGTAGTGAATAGCAAGGAAGGGTAGAAAAACAATACTCAACCCTTAGAAAAATACTTCAAAATGTTTATCTAAAGCAATAGAGACATGGCAGAAAAAGAAAAAATATGCTTGATGTGAGTTTACTTTATTTCTTATCGCAATTATTCTATGCAATTATTCTATTTTTGTATGCACGTCTTGTAATCCCATACAAAAGGTTATTTGGTAGATAAAAATAAATTTTGATGGATATCATTTTGCACACTCACACATTATTTGAACTCGATTATAAATGTATGATATATAATCTAGGTTGTTTACACGTCATATGCAGAAGTATGCCATTCTTGGTAAATGAAAAGGCAGTTTTCCAAGGTTTTCACCCCATTTTTGTTTCCGCTGAAAAATGCCGTGTATTTTTAGTTCAAGAATTATTTTGAGTTTTCTCAATTGACGATGACATGATGTTCGACTAGTAACGAAATTCTTCAAAGAGATTAAAGACGATCGCGTGAGAAATGTAGCCAGCGGATCAAGGTAGATGCCAATTCAGCGGAGAGCACGAGAATAGAGTGCGAGTGAATTATGTCCGCTAGCAAAAATTATTTAATAGAAGTCCCGGCGGACGCACGAACATGAGTACCGCAAGGGTCCACGCCATATTTCTTTTTCACAGAGGACTAGCAAATCGGCCTTGCTTATCTTTTGTGCCCAGAAAAGGAACAGGAACGAGGTTATCCAGATAGGAAAAGAAAAGGCAAAATATTAGTCAAACAAAGGGACAAGGTCATAATCGATCTCCCGTTAAAAAAGATGAGGGTCATCCCATATAAGGGCTTCTAAGACAAAACTTAAATTCCATGACATATGTCGTTCTTCTGTCTCCGCATTGCGTATAAATATATATAGAAAATCCAAACGACCAAAAACAAACACACCCCGCCCGCACCCACCCACCAACACACTTTTTTGGACCACACGAAAATTCCACACACCGACTTCATCAGCGTTAACACGGAGACGAGATGAAACGAGAAAGATGATACGTAAGTTACAAAGCCACAAGTCTCAGGGCTCAGCAAAATCCGGCCGACTCGTGACTGATCTCACCCATACATTTGATTGTAATTGATGTGCAGTCGGAAGTTAAAATTGTGATTAGCACCTAATTAAGCTTGCATGAAGTTCAAGATGCCAGACACGGTTAAAGCAGATGAAAGGAAAACGGTGATACAGACAACTCGCTAGGTCCAAATTACCTCCCAGGTCTTCAGGGCCTAACAAAATCCGGCTGATTCGTGACTGATCTCACCCATGCCCACTTATGATCCTTTGTATTCACAACATTCTTCGCCTGAGCAACCTCAGCGACCGGAATATATGCATAATTACCATTCACACGCCCAGCAACAAATCCTGTAAACCCTGCCATTGCCCCATGTATGGCTGAGTGAGCTAGTAGTGTACAATACAGGTTATCAGTTGCATTTGCAGGGACCGCACGTATCATATATGTAGGATCTATGTACTTCACCGTCACCAGTTCCCTAGGATGATCCTTCTTCCACCATTTAATAAGCTCTGACTTCAACCATAACCCAACGTCCACAAATTTCAGGTTTCCAGATTCGTCTCGCTGTTGCTGCTCTTCCTTGTTCCTTGGTATCATTTCCTGTCCGGCTCCCTCGGCAATCACTACCACTGCATGCCCGCTCTCCCTCAGTGTCTGCTCGATGAACTCAAATAGTCCCCCTTTTCCTTCCAGGAAGAAATCATCCTCTGGGATTAAACAGCAATCAACATCCCGGCTGCTCAAGGTTGCCTGAAGAGCAATGTGACCAGTGCTTCGGCCCATTAGCTTCACTAATCCAATGCCATTGACGCCACTCTCAGCCTCTACATGAGCCGCACTGATTGCTTGCTGAGCCACTTCAACCGCTGTTTGGAAACCAAATGACTGATCGATGATCCCCACGTCATTATCAACTGTCTTGGGTATTCCTGCAACTGCAACTTTCAGCTTTCTACGACAAATCTCTTCATATATCTCAACAGCCCCACGCATGGTGCCATCTCCACCAACAATGTAAACCTGCCCAGTTATCACAAGGAACAAGAATTACCATTTATGTTAAGGTCAGGAAATTTAAGATTTCATCAAGACCCCAAGGAAATAACCAAAGTGAGAAGAAATTCTTTGAAGTCTTACTAAAGTTTTTTCTTTTCTTTTTTGTTTTCCCTTCTGGTTCTGGGGTGGTCAGGGGAGGAATACGATGTGAATCATATTGAAAATAACTTTAATACAATAATTTTTGTGGCATGCAATACACATTATAATCTAACCAAATTGTAAGTAAATCATGTAACTGAGGATTCTTTGTTTTGGTAGAAAATACGGATAATCCAAGTCCTATCAGAGTCTGCCTCAGGACAAGGTCATTCACAGTAAGTACCAACTGAAGAAAGACAACAAAACATAGACATAAGAGTAGATAACGATGGATAATCTAGATGTTGTATGCTTGTATATGATGACCATATGCAGCTTCTGAGTTGACAGCTACAATTTTCTGATTAGAACACAAAAGGAACAAATATGTCGAGCCATGCAAGTATGTGGGTCATGGGTCATGCGTGGAGGTAAACAAAAACAGATACAATCATACTACCAAATGACTGGACTTTCTTATCCTTCCATCCCTACCGAGGAGTATGCAGAGAAAAAAACTCCTATTCCTTCATGTGTGGATTGGAGGTAAACAAAAACCAGTAAATAGATACCGTCAAATGACTGGACTTTCTTATCCTCTAATGCCCCGTTTACAAAATACTGAAACCTTCCGATTCGCTGCCAGATAATGTTTGGACCTCTTATCTAGTTGTCACTGCCTCTCTTCTCTCTTTTCTGCTGACATCTCTTCAGTGCGTTCAGTTGTTTGGTCCTTCAAATGGCACCACCAGTCTCCTTCCATTACAACTACCCCTACTTCTGCCTAAATCTGGTACGACACTCACACCTCTATAAGTTAGATTTCAGATCCGTAACTTCTAGAAAAAAAAAATAATCTTTTCTTTTGAGTTTATTTATTTATTTGGGGGGAGGGTCATACCAACAGTTCATATTTATAGATTATGTAAGTTGAGTTTAAGATCTTTTATATTGACAGACAAAATCGTGTTCAAAATTTGAGGCTAGAGTAGGTCATGCGTGTTGTTCAAATTCAGAAGCTTAATCAAACAATTTCTTCTCTCACCAAATGCCAATAGTGGCCTCCCTTAATTGATCATGACTCTTAAACAAAGTCTGCTAGTTTTATGTTCTTATATTTCTTGTGTTTTCAGTTTGGATACAATCATAACTATTAAATATCAATCCAACTCTTGTGATTCTACTATCCTATGATCCAAAAAATCTTACAAAACTACACAGGGTCAGCAGAATTTTACAAATTACAATCCCAAGTAATATATTAAGTACCTACATAGTGCCTATAATTTTTATCTATTTTGTCTTATAATTTGTTTTCACTGTTATTCCCATTATATTTCTAATTTAACCCTCTAATCCTCAACTCTATTATATTTCAACATATATTCAACTCGAGCAGATGGAAAGGAATCACGGGTAAGATAACAGTATGACAATGTAGCCGATTGTTGAAGCAAAGTATCAAGAAACCAAACTATATATAAATAGTAAAATAAATATATTAAATTTTATGATCATTAGCATTTTGATGTAAGCAAGCTTGAGTATCCATGGTTCATGTACCAACTTAATGTGTGCGCGTATAAACCAGACCTTGTTTTTTGGTATTGACCCACTTAAACATTGAAAACCAATATCATATTTTTTTGGCCTTGATTCTATTAAAAAATGAACGATATTTGTCCATTGTCCTCACGTGATTAGGGATGTGATATTGTCCTTTTAACAGCCTGCCTTCTTCATTCTTTTGGTGTTTTTACTAAAAGGCTAACGTATAATTAAAACAATATCGAATATGTTTCCAATACCTACAATTATGGATTTGACTCCATTATGAATTATTGATGATATTAATTAATTTTTCATCATATCCCTATAATTTTTACTTTTCATTTAGCTTATTGTTTCTTACATCGTTAACTTAATGTAGCTCATAATATGTAAAACTAATTTGACAACTTATGTTGTGTGTAGTTGTTACAACTTGATTAGTGACAACATAAAAGTTTAAGAATTGTGTTTAGTGCACTTTTAACTTCAAATATGATACTTTATAGTACAAAAGTATGCAAGGTTCATATATTTGTTGTTTTTGTAGGATCTTAGATAGTATGGAAGGTTCATATATTTGTTGTTTCGTACGATTCGATTCTGCAATCCAATTATGAGCACCTCCGATTAATCTTAGGTAGAATCTTGAACCAACAACCTCGGTTACAATGCTAAGTAGATTAATGTTCTTTGATGTCTTAACAGCCTAGTTTTGATGATGATACTATATATGTTTTTCAAAATTTTCCAATTCTTATTGTGACTTCAATTTGCCTATTCTTACGCAACACATTTTATAAATTGAGTAGTTGAGCCATCCTGTGGAGTGAGTCCACTCAAAGTTGAAGCCAATCTATTTGACAAGTTTTACTTTTATTTTTATTATATTTCTTTTTTCCCTATTAGAGGTAAGGTACCAATTTCTTATATAAGTTATTAGGTGCGCCATCTCTCAACCAAAATGTGAGGCTCGCGCATTGATGGGTCTTACATTAGGAGAGACTCGTCGGGTAATTTATATGGGGTCAACCTCCATTATTGAGCTAGTTTTAAGGAGTTAGGGTATAGCCCCAAAAGAGTGCATCTTGAGGCCTGAATCTTCTGATATCAAAGCCTTCATATGAGCACGTGTATAAAGACTCTCAGACTAGTACAACTACAACACTACTCGAGCGGTCAACAAAGGGGTGGGAATTATGCATTCCACATCGGTTAATGAAGGGGTCAATCATCTATGGTTGAACTAGCTTTTGAGTAGAATTAAAAGTCTTCCCGAGCGAGTACGTTGGTGCCCCAATGACTACATCTTGGGTCCATACCATAAATGGGGTTACTATTACCAAATTCCAAGTATTTGTTCTTCTTTACCAAATTTTGCTACCAACTGCTCATGAATATTTACACCATAACGGTCAACAAATATCTATCCCCTATTTCTCCTCTATGCATAGATTTTTAGGTTACTATTATGTATTGAACGCTAGTGTAGCAAATTCCCATCTCAGAAACTTTTCGGTGTCAGAATCGGTGCCGAAAATGTTCGACCATTTTTTTTAATTTTATTAATGATTAACATTAACTTAAGTAGATAGTGGTTTTATATTTTTTTTTTATTTCTCTCTTAATTTTAGTAGATTGGGTTTATTTTTTTTAAACTGTATATAATGTGTGTGTGTTATAATTTTTTTTTTCCCGTTTCCTTCCGTCCTCGTTCCCGTTTCCAAATTTTTTAAGAAATGATATTTTTGTGTTTCTCTCTGTCCCCGTTTCCACATCCCCCTCCCCATGCAACATAAACACTTGAACAACTATGTTTTCTCCGAATGATAACTTTTGTACTTCCTTGTGGGATATGTGAATTTTATTCTGAATATTTAGCATTTTAAAAGATCATTATTATTCACTTAATGAATTGAATATCATTTCAGCTATTCTAGCCATGCTACTAGTTAAGTCTCTCAATATTGTCGGTTTGAGATTTTTCATCTTTAGTTATATTAACTTGGAAAATGATAGAAATTTCATGGGCCAAGTTAGCTTATTGATCTGGAAATTTATGTAGTCATTTCTTTAGAAAAATATTGTTACGAGTTTATTAATCTCTATTGTAGGACAATTTAATGAGGATGGTTTCTCATAAATTTATTTTTTACTTAACTAGCTCAAGCATGTAAGCTTTATTATTGTCATTACTAAATCAATAATATCCAAAAATCTACCAACAAAATAATTATTCTCATATAGTTAGTAAACTATTATAACTTAACATTGATTATTCACATGAGTAAGTATAGCATAATATAATGGACATAAATAATTATTTTACATGTATCTATGGAAAAATGAAATAAATAAAATGTTTTATTGCATAATATAATCAATGAAAATATATTAAGTATAACTTAGTAAATTATATACCCCATACCAAACATACAGAATAGGTACATTGTTGTCTTACATTTTTGAGGGAAAGGGTAAATCTTCCTTGTCTATCCATCCTTACTATCTCACCCTTTGGGTTGGGAAAGTTGTTATTGGTTATTGGTTGTTACTTGTCTAACATTTATTAAGAAAGTAAACCTATCAAAATATATACAAAATTTGTATATTTGTGACGTAGAACCAAAAAGCTTTCCCAAACCAAACCCTAGTCTTCCCCTATCCATACGCCTCATACCAAACCCCCTTAGGATAATATGCTTTTGATATTATCATTCTTAGTTTAAATTGATAGAAAAATTAGACAATATAAGGCAAAAGATCATATAATATCTCATTTCATCAAAAACTTGGATCATAGAATATATGGTCAATCTTCTGTACAAGTTCATGATATATGACCAACTCTATACATTTGTAACTACTGCAATAATGCCAGATCAATTGAAACTCTTAACATGACTGAATTTACAAATAGACCTTTTGAGTTCTTCAGGTAGAATTCACTACTTCGCTCTCTATGAATTATATAACCAATGGAAGAAAGCTAAAATAATCATTGCATCGTGCAATTCTCTTAGAGTTCCAAAATTCTCTGACTGGGTGATTGGCTGACTGCTGTTTATATTGGAGATAACAGCTGAAGGAGCTCAGGCAATAATGCAAAAATAAATAAATAAAATAAAGCTTCAAATCACCCCATGATTCCAGAATAACAGCAATCAGTAGAGGGCTTCACAGAGTTTATCAGGATTCAGGAAGCTGATTGTCGTTTGTTAGGGTTATGTTGTAGTGGTTGTATTTTATTGTAATTGATCTGTTATGTGCAGTAGTTAGTTAAAAATTGTGAATAGCACTTAATTAAGCTTTCATAAAGTTAAAGATGCCACATACAGGCGATTGGAATTACTCTCTCTAATCAAATAATTTATGAAGAAGAAAAAAATGAACCCCCCCCCCTTTTCCTCATGGCATTTCATTTGACTTTGGTTCAAGTATCTTCTGATTTCTGTCGAAAATCACAATCTGTACTTCAGATCTGATTCAATGGAGCTTCAAGACAGTGGACAAACTTAATTGAACAATCTGTTCACTAGATATCCTGATGGTGAGAATCACACTTACTCGAAGAAGTCAGTGAAAGTTTTGCTTTCAGCCAAAAACACGCTTGGATTATTCATCCAGAGAACTTACCCTAAACCAGCTAATAACTTTCCAACATGTGCACAGTTGGAGAAGTCCAATAACGTGGTGTTTTTCTTAGTTAAGTCACTCTCTTAGCAAGAATATAGCTCATAGTATCATTTTCTGTTCATCAGCACAACAGATCTGAAAGATGCTTGGAATACATGGCCTTTTTAATGGTGCCAAAAGATTGTAAACTACAGAGTAAACAACACTGATGCACACAAACTCTGTTTGACCCGACGTTCGCATCCCAGAAATGTTTCTCCATCTCCATTCCCATTTCAACATCTCATAAATATACTCTATATTTAAAAAATTACCATTTCCCTAATTCTCCCTATCCCTGTTTTCTGTCCCCGTGCAACAATGAAGCAATGCTCAATACCAAAGGCAATTTGTTTATTGCTGCTTATTTTACCAAGATTGAGAATATGTTGGAAGTTCACTAATTTGATGAATTTGGCAGTCTATTGATATGGCTCAGCCACTGCATTTTACATATTGATGCAAATTCAGCAGTTAATTTAATTCTTGCTGGAACTCAATGAAGCATACAACACTGTAAATTAATTAAGCAACTGAACAAATTCAAAAGAAAAAATGGCTCAGCATGATTCAATCAGCCTACAAATTATATGTTTGCGAAAGCATTTTGATTCCAAAATGCATATTTCCGAAAAATATACTAATTTTAGTAGATTTACATTTCAAATATAGTAAAACAACAAACTTGAGCAACAAACAACAAGAGTAAAAACTTTTCCAAACAAAGGCTAAAAATAAGAACTAAACATTTGGATACCAAATTTTTCCAAATCATCAAGGTCTATACATTTTGCTAAAGCACCTGCCAATCAGCACTTCAGCAGAATGTTCACAATAAGCTCAGCACGCTGCATTGCTCGGAACTGATTCAATAACACAGAATGAAGATCTCAAAGGTACACTACAGGTACCATTATTGACATCATAAGTCAATTTTTATCCCAAAAACTTAAAAAAGACTTGAACACAGATTTCTCCACACTACCCCAAGCAATAAAATCGCGGTCGCGGTCGCGATTGCGGTTGCGGTCGCGGTCGCGATTGCGGTTGCGGTCGCGGTATTGCGGTATCAGAGTGTCGCGAACGATATTTTATATGTTGCGGTCGTCGCGGTGTGATTTTTTATTTTTTTTTCACAATAAATATTAGCAAATACTAGTAAATATCGGCAAATATCGGTAAATATCGGTAAAATATCGGCAAATATCGGTCGATAACCGATATATCGCCGATAAATACGTGAAATTCTAAATCCATTGCGTATCGGCAATTTCGCGTATCGGCTAACCCAAAATCCGATAAATATCGGCCGATATAGCGTATCGGGACCGATATTTAATTGTATGCACTACCCTGCTAACAAAACTTGTGGGATCTTCTCCAATGCATTCATCCAATCAACCTAGACCAATGAATTCGTTTTTGTTCTTTTTTTTAGGGAAAAATACGACATCCATCTCCCTACATGACCTTGGAACAGGATCTTAACAGTTAATCCTAGAAAATGCATCATCTTAGGCCAAGGTCCTGAGAAGCAAAAAAGGTATAGGCTTTGGGGAAAGCTTCTGAACTTCCATCCACATCTTTTCACTAAAAATTTTTAGAAATTTATATAAAAATTATTAATATTATTTTCTAAATATGGTAAAAATGTCAAACCACAACAGCCGACCGACACAGCTTTCCCAAACCATGCCATAGGAAAATTCACACCGCCAAATGATAAGAATCCCAATGGTAATAACGATCAACCTCCGCTAGTAAACTGAGATCGTCAGTCCAAAGCTTTTATTTCAGGAAAAGACGAAACTGTTTGCCATTTACCACCATTTCACAAGGGAAAAACTTATGAAAGGCGAAGGATTAATATAGGTCTCCTACCTTCCTATTCACATCCAATTATCTAATACTCTAACTAAACCCCTGACTTCACACTAAGAAATCATAAGCTTCCTGCCAATTTATTCCATCTTAATAAGATTCTTTTTCCCGTTTGGATCATCTGTACAATCCCGTAGAAAAATAAGAGCAGCTACCAAACACATAGAGTAAGATCGACAAGATATTATATCATGAAAAAGCTAACCTGATTGAAGCCGTGAAATTGAATAGCATCCACGATCTTTTTCAGATCAAAGCCACCCCTAGATGTCTCAAGGGCAGTACCGCCTTTTTTATGCCAGTTGTGAACCAGCTTGGGGTCGAGCAGAATAGAATCCTCAGAATAAAATCCCCTGTACCCAGACCTAATCCCAAATATCTTCCGGACTCCATAGAGCTCTGAGAGTCCAACCACCAGCTCCCTGATCACCGTGTTGAGTCCAGGGCAGAGACCGCCGCAGGTGACGATGGCTGCCTTGACGTCTTCTGGGTCGAAGTAAATCTGCTCCCGAGGGCCAGCGCACTGGTAGGCCAGAGATTCGTACCGGTGGGTGCCGGAGAAGTCGTACACGATCTGGCGGAGAATGATGTCCGAAGGGGTGATGTAAAAGCCGTCAGATGGATGGTAGTAACGGTTTTTTTCAAGGGTGTTGGTGAAGGTCTTGAGTTCATTACCAGAGAGATAGTCTGTCAAATGAGGAACTCTTCGCAGTTTGATCTGACTAAATGAGGAACTGTCCAGCACGATGTCCTCGGACCCTATTTCCCCCTTTTTTTTCGCTGCCGCCATTTTGTACTACTTCTCTGATCTGATCGCTTCTGTGGCGCTAGTATTGGTGGTTTCGGTCCTTTCGGAGGCCTAAAATAGCAACCACGCTCTGAGAGTGATGATGGACAAAATCAAAAACAATGAGCTCAACCAGAAGTCTCGGAAGGACACAGCTTCCGGTTTTGTATTCTGTTCATAAATGGGACGCGTCACCGCCAAGGCGTTGAAGAGTCTCGATTAGGAAATAGGGAGGAATGGGACAGGTCATGAACACTCTCGGAGAGTTTTTTCAACGAAAAAATAGCGTGGAGTCCCGTTGGCCGTATCTAATTAGGCGTATAAAAGTTTACGGTCATTAGTTGATATTTTAGGACTTTATATGTTATATAATATTATACCGTTATCGAATCTAACTTTGTACGTAAATAATAAAAATGTATCTAATTTTCTCCCTCCGTAAATAATAAAAATGTATTTGATCTTCTCCTTCCTCCTTCTCTCGTCCATCTTCTTCCTTTTTCGTTCTAACTTGGACGTCTGACCGGTGGTATCTTGCCCTTTACGCATTGTTCACAACAACGGACGTCCTCCTCCGGTTCTACTTCCCTAGACAAGAAGAACAGACACAATTTGAGCGTTAGGTAATTTGGTGTTTTAGATAGGGCAATTTTTATTGCAGATTGATATCTTCAGTTGAGAAAGCTTGTGCGCTTGGTAAGCCATAGATTTGAAGTGTGTACATCTGTTTGTTTTTTATGGTGTTTTAACTATTCAACAATACTCGCTCCGTTGGTGAATTCGATTGGTTCATAACGAATGCTGAAGTCTGATTTTGATAATTTGATGAATGAATATGTTTCGAGAAGTGGATTGAAATATGGATTCTGCTGACTTAGAATTGTTTTATATTGAGTATCCTCTAAAATGGTTAAGTTGACTAAGATTATTTGTTGTCTTGTTCCCTGATTTCTTAATTTCCTGCGGTTGTCAAATTATTTCGTGGCTATAGGTTTGATGTTTCTGACTGGCATGTAAATTGGTTTATTGAATTGGATCAATTAATTGTCCCTGATATTGTTATGTTATCTGTTGTGTCCAAACTTAGACATGAGCATATTGATTCGGAGGAGATGCAGATACACTTTCTCTGCTTATCCTTTTTACTGCTTATTGACCTCCCCTATTTTTTATGCATTGATGTCAATGGCTGTTGGGGTACATTTTACTATACGTGGGATATGTTGTCTGATATATTTAGATGTTAATCACATGTTGCAACTCTCATGACTACTCTTGTGATGAAATAATAATGTGTGTGGAGAATATGGATCGTAGTAGGTTTTATGAAATTGGTTGACAGAAAAATGACAACTTTATTTATCCCTAACTTGGTTGTAAAGTTTATAGACTATTAAAATCAGTTTTTAATAATTAATATATTTTGAAATTACTATTGAAAATTATAACCAAAGAACAGTGTTCATTTAGGAATAACTTATTAAAAATACAATTGCGGAAATCAACTTTTTTTTAAATAAAAACCAAAGACGATGTTAATTTAAGGTTTTATATTTTGAGGTAACACCTTGTACTGTAGTTATATTGATTGATGGACATAGGCTTTAGGGATTGTAGGGAAGTCTGATTTTGTTCAGTTTCTTTAGATTTCTGCTGGAATCCACTGTGTTGGACTAAATTAGATTATTAAGGGTTACTTTAATTAATTTTCCGTTGTTATGATAATATTTGAAATGCTGACAATGTATTGTAGTTAATTGTTGTAGGTAAGTTATAATGTTTATTTTAAGTCCCTTTGATAAATTATTTTGTGGTGTTGTGAAGTGATGATATGGTTTTTTATTAGAATTTCTATACATTTTAAATTAGATATATAGTGTGGTTAGTTGTGATTTAGTACATTTTGCTAAGCTCTAGACACTAGTAATTGTATTTGGTTTGTGAAATGAAGATAATATGGAACCAAGTGATCGTAAGAAGCGTAGGATTGTACGTCGTCCTGCAAGTGATCATATCGACGTCAGGTCCATTGATAAGAAAGTACATATTAGTATGTTTAATAACCCACTCTATCATTTGTTTGTTATAATGAAGTTATTAAATCATATGATAAATGATTCAAAATCAAAATATTTGTGGACAGTTCTATTACTTTGAAAACATTTTTATTGACTATTATTTTTAAGTAGTAATGTCGCTGTTAGGAAATTTGTGTTTGAAATCAGCTAGTATGAATATTACATAGTTGGAAATGTCATGCTGGAAAATTGATCTTGTAATTATTTATTTACCATAATGAAATAATAAGATGAAGAATGTAGGAAAGCAATATGTAGAGGCAATAGTATTAGTATGCATGGTATAAACGTGAAAAGCTATTCAATACCGTCATAATTTATGATTTACCTGCAAATAGCATAACCTAATTTAGTCATTCATAAAACCCATTACTAAAACCATTTGTTTTTTTAGCAAATATGTAAATTAAAATTATTATTGTAATTGAATTATCCAAACTTCAATTATTATTTCTAACTTGAGATTAAATGATTTCATTTATTAACCCTAGATTAGAATGAAGCTATATTATCTTGTCAATCATGCTTCTACAAAGTAATAGTTAATAAGGACATAAATTTCTGTCACTGATTGAGGTTGTAGGTCTGCAACTGGAATGATTTATTTTACAAACTTTAAACTTCAATCATGATTTGTAAGTTGAGGTCCATATGACTACTAATGATACATGCATAAAGGTACAACATGAAAGAAAAAACAAACAGGAAATAAAAAATTGGTTAAGTTACCAACAAATGACTCTTAAATACCAAATACATTGTACAACCTTAAATAGTTTGACTTAGTTGGAGTTTACAATAATTGTCCCCTGATAAAAGGGAAAATTAGTTTGAGGTCCAATTAAGAGAAATGAATATGATAAAAGTCAATATGGCCTACAGTATTTGTTTCCAAGTAGAAAATATTATGTACATATAATTATACTAATATGTACACCTAATTATGCATTAATGTACACATGATATTATTAAAAAGTACATGTAAATTGGATACTATTAAAGGTGGCCTGAAAACCGAATAAACTGTACACCCTTAAATAGTTTGACTAAGTTGGAGTTTATACTAAATTTTCCTCTCATAAATCCTTGGTAAATTTAGTTTGAGGTCAATTTAAGAGAAATGAATAGGTTCAAAGTCAATATTCTCGTACAGTATTTGGTTGCGAGTACAAATTATTATGTACATATAACTATGCTAATATGTACACCTAATTATGCACAAATATACACATCATATTATCTATATGTACATGTAAATTGGTAATCCAACTGAAGGCGACCTTCAAACCGAATAGATTGTACAACCTTAAATGGTACGACTTTGTTGGAGTTTATAATAATTTTTCCCCTGAGAGATGGGAAAATTAGTTTTAGGTCAATTTAAGAGAAATGAATAGGATACAAATCAATATCCACAAACAATATTTGGTTCCCAGTAGAAAACATTATGTACATATAATTATACTAATATGTACACCTAATTATGCACTAATGTACACATGATATTATTAAAAAATACATGTAAATTAGATACTATTAAAGGTGGCCTGAAAACCGAATAGACTGTACACCCTTAAATAGTTTGACTAAGTTGGAGTTTATACTAAATTTTTCCCTCATAAATCCTTGGTAAATTTAGTTTGAGGTTAATTTAAGAGAAATGAATAGATTCAAAGTCAATATTCTCATACGGTATTTGGTTGCGAGTACAAATTATTATGTACATATAACTATACTAATATGTACACCTAATTATGCACAAATGTACACATCATATTATCTATATGTACATGTAAATTGGTAATCCAACTGAAGGTGACCTTCAAACTGAATAGATTGTACAACCTTAAATGGTACGACTTTATTGGAGTTTATAATAATTTTTTCCTGATAGATGGGAAAATTAGTTTTAGGTCAATTTAAGAGAAATAAATAGGATACAAATCAATATCCACAAACAGTATTTGGTTCTAAGTAGAAAATATTATGTACATATAATTATACTAATATGTACACCTAATTATGCACTAATGTACACAAGATATTATTAAAAAGTACATGTAAATTGGATACTATTAAAGGTGGCCTGAAAACCGAATAGACCGTACACCCTTAAATAGTTTGACTAAGTTGGAGTTTATACTAAGTTTTTCCCTCATAAATCCTTGGGAAATTTAGTTTGAGGTCAATTTAAGAGAAATGAATAGGTTCAAAGTCAATATTCTCGTATAGTATTTGGTTGCGAGTACAAATTATTATGTACATATAACTATACTAATATGTACACCTAATTATGTACATATGTACACATCATATTATCTATATGTACATGTAAATTGGTAATTCAACTGAAGGCGACCTTCAAACCAAATAGATTGTACAACCTTAAATGGTACGACTTTGTTGGAGTTTATAATAATTTTTCCCCTAAGAGATGGGAAAATTAGTTTTAGGTCAATTTAAGAGAAATGAATAGGATACAAATCAATATCCACAAACAGTATTTGGTTCCAAGTAGAAAATATTATGTACATATAATTATACTAATATGTACACCTAATTATGCACTAATGTACACAAGATATTATTAAAAAGTACATGTAAATTGGATACTATTAAAGGTGGCCTGAAAACCGAATAGACCATACACCCTTAAATAGTTTGACTAAGTTGGAGTTTATACTAAATTTTTCCCTCATAAATCCTTGGGAAATTTAGTTTGAGGTCAATTTAAGAGAAATGAATAGGTTCAAAGTCAATATTCTCTTATAGTATTTGGTTGCGAGTACAAATTATTATATACATATAACTATACTAATATGTACACCTAATTATGTACAAATGTACACATCATATTATCTATATGTACATGTAAATTGGTAATCCAACTGAAGGCGACCTTCAAACCGAATAGATTGTACAACCTTAAATGGTACGACTTTGTTGGAGTTTATAATAATTTTCCCCCTAAGAGATGGGAAAATTAGTTTTAGGTCAATTTAAGAGAAATGAATAGGATACAAATCAATATCCACAAACAATATTTGGTTCCCAGTAGAAAACATTATGTACATATAATTATACTAATATGTACACCTAATTATGCAGTAATGTACACATGATATTATTAAAAAGTACATGTAAGTTTGATACTATTAAAGGTGGCCTAAAAACCGAATAGATTGTACACCCTTGAATAGTTTGAATAAGTTGGAGTTTATACTAAATTTTCCCCTCATAAATGGGAAATTTAGTTTGAGGTCAATTTAAGAAAAATTATTAGGTTAAGTCAATATTATCGTATAGTATTTGGGTGCAAGTATAAATATATATGTACATATAACTATAGTAATATGTACACCTAATTATGCACAAATGTACAGATCATGTTATCTATATGTACATGTAAATTGGTAATCCAACTGAAGGTGACCTGAAAACAAATTACATTGTTGAACATTAAATAGTTTTACTTTGTTGGAGTTTAAAATAATTTTCCCATGATAAATTATGTGTCCGTAATTAAAGAAGAATTTGTAAACACCAAAACAAAATGAGTAAAATTATTATACAATATATGTGTCCGTACAGTATTTGACAGTTGGTGATCATGTATTTCATGTAAAAAATTAAACAATTAATATAGGTGTAACAACAATTGCATGACAATTCAAATGTTTTGTACAAACCGAATAGGGAGAAAAGGAAAGAGAAGTGTTTACTTGTAAGTAGTTGTTTGTATTATGCATTTCTTTTGTATAAATGTATTTCTCATTTGTGGTTGCAGGCCCCCTTTAGCACTCGTTGCTCTCCTAGGCATTTTTTAAAGGTTTTTAGCAAACATGTGTTAACCAATGAAGCAAAGGTTAATGCATCGAATGAAATTGGTTTTGGGAACCTCCTAAAATTATGTGCACCAATTTTACAAATACAACTTTGTAAATGGATTTGTGTACATTTTGACTTGCTTATAGTCGTGTAGAGGTTGGTGTTGGAAAAAATTTGATCAAATTTGAGGAATCCGATGTCCATGAAATCCTTGGTATCCCATGGGGTGATACAACTGTAAAGGTTGAAGGTCCATGGGTTGATATTGAAGACATGGTTGCAGAATATGGTCTGGAAAATGTGAAAGGAATGATGACGTCTTGGAATCACATATTGGGATTTATTAAGGAAGACCAATCTGACAGGGTATTTGTTCGTGCGCTCATTATGTATGCTATGGGTGTGTTATTAGATCCAACTTCTAGATGGGAGATCCGTTTACTGTTCATGCATTCGTTACGAGATTGTTCCAAAATCAATAACCTCAATTGGTGCCAATATGTACATAAATCAACTGTGAATGGCATTAAAAAATGGCGGTAGGCTCGAGGGAGATAAGGGAATAGGAGAATCTATGTTGCTGGTTGCATGTATGTCCTCATGGTATGGGAATTTTTGCCTCTATTTATTTATTTACTTATACTGGGAAAACGATGGCAAAGTGTATCCACATACATGCAATTATTGTTATTTTTTGATGTAGATATGGTACATGGAAAAGACTTATATTGAGGGGTTCACTGTGTCTACCAAATTTTCTCTATCATCTACATGAACTGAAGATCTTGTATGTGAGAGATTAATGCTGGAGCTCAAAAATTTTGGCCTTGTCGAGGTCTGCCTAATTATAAAATTTAATTTTTTAAATTTGTAGTTATGAGAACACTAATTTTTGAGGGTTTTGTTATTTTGTTTAAAAATTTTACATTTATTATCCAGGTGAAACCAAGCATTGTTCGTAATCCAACATATTCTCCTGATCACAGCCATTTCCATAAAGACCATAGTGACGCATACCCAAGGGAAATCCCACATGAAGACGTGCCTAGTTCTTCATCTGTAATATTAACCTTTGGATGCTAATTTCATCTTAATTGTTCCCCTTTTATGTATCTGTTTATACTAATTGGTATCTATAATTGTATGATATTTTTTGGTTTACCAATTTTGCAGGACCCGTACGCGAAGATTTATTCAAATATTCGATCATTGAAAGAATGCATCCAATCTCATGATGTAGCCGTTTGTAATTATATACAACAGATAGAGGAACAATTAACGCTGTTGAAATCTCAGCAGAAACCTCAATCCAGTAAGCATCATCCCAACATGGCATTTGATACAGCGGAATCACCGTCTGGCTTTACTTTAAATCCACCTTAGCAACCAACTGAATCTCCGTTTGTTGAGTCACATAGAGCATCCCCTACGGACTGTTCTTATGCCGGTGAAAAATCAATTCCACCTGATCACAATCAAGCCACATCTCAGAATTGATTAGTTGGGCATGATTGCAGTGCATCCCGTGATGAGGATGGTGATCCTGTACATGATCTGGAACATGTACATGTTGCTGGTGAAGAAGTTGTTTCAAAGGATGTTCGAAGATCAATCGTGAATGTTGGTAAGCATCGAGTGACTAGATCCGCTGCCATGAAATCACCTTTCATTTGCTCTGTCCAGGCTAAGACGATGATTCCAAACCCTTTGTTGAATAAGTATGTTTAGAGGCTTAATGATGCATCAATTCAGTCAGAGTGAGAACATAATCTTATAGGCTTAGTTTTATAAACTTTTGTGATATATCTTATATTCATGACGTTATCATCTATAAAAATAGTTGTGTGAAGTTGATCAGTTTTCATGTTGCTATTGTTCGGTGAAATTGTGTGCACAATGGCGAATTTTCATCTGACAAAGGTTGAGTTATTGTCATTGATGCCTAAACATTGGGTTAACAACATAGTAATGTTATGCCTCATATTCTTGGATATCTATGTACATTATGCTGTGTTATTACTCAATGCTCATCTATTCTGTAATAAGTATACTTTTACATCATAATTATACATATGTCTCTGTCTGTGTAGGTTATTCAGATATTCTGTGCAGTTTTCAATCAAAGAGTTGATTCAATGGGAAATAAATCTCGAAAGATATACATTAGCCCTACACAGTCTGTAAGTAATTGCTTACCCTGTAACATGATGATGGAATAATTTCAGTTGTGATGATATAAACCTCTCATGAACAAGCAGGGAGAAATCATAAGTCAACATTTGTCACCTGACTCGAGAAAGCAAATAAGGACTGTTTGTTAGCCCATATTGAGAGATTTTCCACTAACTGATTTATTCATAGTTGAAATGGTATATTCTTAATCACTGATTCTAAATGTTACTATCATCTACATTCCTATGTTACTATTTTTAGGTATGTGAAGCTAATATTTATACACCACCTTGTAGCTTTTTTTCCCCATCAATCAAAGAAACCATTGGTTTATCATTGTTTTAAACATTCGAGATGGCAAATGTGACATCCTTGACTGCCGAAGTGGGACCCGTAATTTCCTAGGACAGACTCAGCTTTTGAAGAACTTGGTTAGTCATACTACCGTATTACATGACCTTCATGGTTTTGGTTTTATAGCATAATACTACTTATTACTAATCCTAAGACTATGCAAACCACACCATGAATTAAGACAAAATGGGCAAACCCCACCGATGCACATGATTTCCATGTATACACTTATGGAAAGGAATATATGTTATATGATAATCATTAATAAATTCAATGCAATCATGTTTGCATGTCACATATACATTTGTGGTGGGTCACAACAACCTTATTTTCCCTAATAGTTATTACATTTGTTTTTTTTGCCAATTCTTACGTCGTTTCTTACGTTGCACATAAGACTATTGCGATGGGGTATGTTTTTGAGAAAGCAAAACACAACAGAGGAGATGTAGTATCACATTTGGCAAGACATCATGGTGAAGTACCAAAGTATGCAAAAACGTAATACTTTGTTTAGTACGGTCATTTTATATGTGCTTACCTACTATGACCATCTGTATAGTTGGAAACTACTAATATTGTGCATGATAAATATCATGTATTTATAGGGACGATTGTGGACTATGGATAATAGCGTATATGGATTTATGGGATGGGAGGATGACATCTCAACTTGATATAGTAAGTTACTTTTATGTATTATAATTTCCTATTAGTAGGTTTCAATCATTTGGGGTGTTTTATGATTTTATTGGTATCCTCGTCCATATTGAGATATTATATATAATCGTTAAGTTTGACTTCTGCAGCATTATGGTATCCACTATAGATTGTACTATATGGGCTCCTTATTATCTACAGAAGTAAACACGGTCCGTGATAAAATATTTGCACCATGTGTAACTCCTTAAATGGTAAGATTCTGACTATGTTTGAATGATGGACCTTTGAATAAGAGATTTCATGAATATGTGTCAACATCTTACTTCCTTTTTTATTCGAGATCATGGATATTGGTCAATTCCTACGTTCATAAATGCAACTCCTTTATTGGTTATAATAAATGCCAGTTGATATGTTCACATAACTATGTATTCTTACGTCCAATTTTTTGCCGGCACAATTGAATTAATTTTGGGAATCATATCCTATGTATTTACGTTCGAAAGATTTTCCGTAACTGTAATTTTATAAAAGGAGCAAATAATTTTAAAGGCAATTTCATACTTGGTCAAAAATATCACACTTTATTTTCATTTTAATTTAGGGATGGTAAAGGCTGTACTGGGACGAGGATGCTATACAATATCCCCAAACCTGTGAAAAATTTTGAAGCTCTCTTATTACATCCTGCTCAACATTTCTTCGGCCATATCCACAAACCCCAAATCGAGGGTTATTTTTTCCAACTGGCCAACATCACTATAGGGGATGATGGTATCCATATTCCCAAACACATGGAAGCTTTCAAAATAAAGCTGAAAGGAAGATTAAACACCAAAACATAACTCTTGTGTCGAGCAAGGGTGCGGTAGCAATAATTTGCTCACCGTTTTCAGAATATTCAATTTCATCTGAATTTTTTCATTCCACGTCCTGGAATCATATGCCATTCATATATACATTAACTTTCAAACTACATACACAAAAGTAACCATACACAACATATGAACATTGCCAAAAACGTCAAGTTGCTACATAACCATACTGTTATACAGATGGAACTAATAATGGAACACCGGAGGAAGCATCAACAACAAGCTTCCTCAAATCCATGAGATTTCGGTCTCTAACAATGTCGTTTTCAAAAACAGTAGTCTCCTAGGAAATAACAGACTTTATTTCAATTCGGAGTGGACCTCAAAGCCTCCAAAGACAATTACACTGTAAAATAAATGTAAATGGAATTGAAATCCAAAATTTTAATAACTTGACAGATGGAAAGAAAGTAACAGCATCGAATAATTAAAATACGACAGGTACAACGAGACAGTTATCATCATAGATGTTGCAAGGATAAGAATAAGGCATCGTTGGACCGAGACTTAAACTGGTATGGAGAGACTAAAAAATGTTTCCTAATTTGGTGCCATCGCCTAATAATGCTAATGATGCCTTTGTTAAAAATGCACCCCATTTCCATACCTTGATTCCGATAAAAATAAAGGAACAAGGACTAAAATGAAAAGTTGATGAAAACACTTACCTAGAAAACGCGAACACATTGTTGTACAACACATACATATGCAATTTGAAACCATAAAATACATGAAAGAAAAGAAGGACCTTAAAACTATTTTACCTTCTCCAACAACCTCTAAATACCTTCATGAAAATTGTTCCCCTTTCAAGTTAAAAGTCATTTACATTTTCCATCAACTTCTCATCCATCTCTATTACTTTTATCAAAAAGACCTGAAGTGAAAAACAAGAACTTCATTTTTCAACAAAGAAGGATCGTAATGAAGCACTCCTATTTCTGGTATATGTCTGATGATCACAGCCATTTATTTTTCCATATTGACAATGCTGAAATAGTGTGTTATATGCACATCATCAGAGTGTTGTTTTTTTTTTCGTTTTTATGTAAACCATGAAAAATAACAAAAAACCGTCTAATTACCCCACATTACTTTCAACTTAAGTATTCAGTGCATCAACGGAGATTTTTTTAACTGACCCACAAGTTTACACAATTTCTGCCATCAAATGATCTTCTCTGCATTTGTTTACAATATTATTATTGCAACATTAAATGAATCATAAATTATATATAATATTCCCATATGCAGGTACAAAAAAAGGGTGCTAATTGTTTTTAAAATGTCAATCATGACTAGAATAAGGTATGCCCGATCCCATAAAACATATATCAAACTCAATCTTCTAAATAACCAACCAAATCAATAATTATAACTTAATCATTTGTACAGGTTGGTTTTCTACCCTGCATGCATTATTCCACAATTGTAAAGCCATTAATTATTTACAGAAAGCAAAGCAGTCTTCTGTATTCTATCCACAATGAAAGCTTAAGGTATCATTATTATAATGAAGGTAGTACATGGATGTAGAACGGGAATCCTTGTTGTAGTTGTGTGCTTGAAAAAATAAATTACCATCACAGTAAGGTTCTTTTCATTATATGAGAGCCATATATATGGCATACTATGCCAAGGAAAAAAGACATTCTTCATATATATATATGTTTACCTAATGATTTAGTACTAAAGCAATTCATAAGTGATCAATCCACCTGTACCTCAATTATTAATACTAGTCCTCGTTCATAATGCTGGCGAAAACCAACGAAATGGTAATAACCATTCATACACTTATAATATATTTTGTTATGTAAATATGTGGGATTATAAGATCATCTACGTAACAACAAGAGGAAAGGGGGCACAGGATAGGGAATTACTGTCACCATAGCCAGGGGTATTAGTCATTAAACTTCGTATGGGATATGTCATCAGATTTATCATCATCATTACTACTGAAATTTTAGTCTTGTATTTTAAGTAACCTCTCAGGTTATTATATTTTATTTTTGAAATTTTAAGGTAGAAGACAAACTATACCTAAACATGAAATGATATTTTGATCAATATACACCTTAGTGGAAAACAAAAAAATTACAGCAAGTCTCAAACAGTGGTATACGAAATAGTATGGACGTAACCATAACATTTGTAACACCAAACAATATATTTGCTACCAAATGTAAAAAATTTAACAATAAATGCTCGAGATTTGAAGTCGTACCAAAAGAAGTGCCTCATTGACACTACTAGCTGACAAATATCGATAGGTGATCCTTATTCTCTTCTGCCTTCATTTAATTAAGAAGCCTAGTAACACAAAAAACATATGTCCAATATTATGGGTTCCCCTTCACCTGATAGAAAAGAAGAACATATAATGATGTCAGTAGGTTTGTTATTTACATATAACTATACTTAATGTACTCAACATTATTGTCAACTAATATTACCGTATGTTGTTCACAGTTCACATTCTCTAACAGATCAAAACTGGGAACCACCGCATTACATATAAGTCAACCTATGCATCAGGGAGTACATCCCTGTTGCAAATTACTTGACTCCTACATGTTCGATGGTTATGTTTAGCTTCTCCACATCGACTGTAGTGCACAATAGACATATCCTGAAACTGAGATTCAATCCTTTTGGTTTTTGGCCTACCAGGAGTTTTCTTCACAATGGGGGGCAGAATACACAAGTTGCTGCCTTCATAATCATCACCGTCCCTAATTATTAGCATACCGGTTTTTGGCTCTAAGGAAGGAAGTTCATGAGTCTCTACAGGGGTTTATGGAGTTTTAGTATATTAATTCTTGTGCTTCCTTCTTATAGAAAGAATCGGTATAGTCATACAAACTATATTTCAGGTGATCAAGCACATAACAAACCTGTGAGCATGAGATTTCGGTGTCTTTCCACTCTCCACAACTAGAAGTCCTCTTATTCAAGTCCACAATCAGCTGTGTAGCCATAATTTCAACCTTGAACATTAAATGGGAATACCTAATAGACCTCATAACACATGAGCGCTTCATGTAGTTACAGTACAATATTTTCTCAATAGAAGGACCTATAGGGGTCTACCATCTACATATTTCATTCTTCACATTGAGCATCATCCTTGCAAGTTTATCAAAATAGGCTAATAGCAGTGAAGGTATGCTAAATACTCTCTCATTCCTCATCCATGAATTGAAAGACTCAGCAATGTTGGAGTTCATCCAAGTCCATCGTGGTTTGGGAAATTTACTTTGGGCCCAATGTTCGGGCTTAGTATTCTTCACCCATTTTGCTAGCCTCGTATTAAATGCTTGAATATTTGCTATACACATGTTTAAATCAACATCTGTATTGGCATATGCAATGGCATCAAATAAATCTGATGCATTTTCTTTCATTACTCTCCTTGTAATCCCTAGCTTCATCAGTTCACTGTTAAAGTTCTCCTTCAAATGCTTCAAACAAAAACAATGGTTTTCTTCACCAAAGATTTCAGCAACACTACTTATTATCCCTGGATGCCTATCCGATAGGACAACTACTTCTAAATACTAAATAATCAACTTCAGCTGTTTCAAAAACCAATGCCAATTATCATAGTTTTCACAACAATGCCGATAGCTAAAGGGAGTATTCTGTTATCTGCATCAACAGTACAAGCAGACACCATTGTCCCACCAAATGGACCACTAAGATGCCTGGCATCCACAAAAATACATGGTCTACAACCGAACAAGAATCCTTGGATACACGAAGCAAAAGATATAAATATCTGTGAAAATTTGCAATCTTCAACGACAACAAAGGCAACAGATCCAGGATTTCTCTTCTTCACATGATCACATATCCAATCCAACATCTTATAGTGATCTTTTGGATCAACATGGTTAAAAGATTTAGCACATTCAACTGCAGACCAAGCTTGAGAGTAATTAATCTGAATGCCAGTATCCTTCTCAATATCCTTGCAGACTTCGTTAGGTCTATAGTTAGATGTACTCCTAATCTTACCAAGAATAAGGCCCTCGACTAATTTAGAAGAAAAAGGTGGCTTATGTAATGCACAAATGTCACCGACCTTGTGTTGGTGAGAGTTATTAAATTCCCTGATTTTAACCATTGATGTATTCCGAATAGCATATGCCTTAATGATGAAAGGGCAACCATCTAGTGAACATTTCACAATCAAACGGGTTTTTGTATTCTTAACCCATTTATAACGGAACCCACATGCTATAGAATATTTGTAAAGGCAGCTTCGTAATGCATTTACACTTTCAAATATTTGACCTTCACCACTTATAACATTGGACATCATACTAGCAACCCAAGTACGAGTAACACAAGCAGCACTTCGAACCCCCATCTCAACACCCCTTGAGTTATCAACATGCTCATTTTCATAACTATTGTCATTTACTTTCAATCCATTAGACCCCATATCAGATTTCGAGCATTTTGGGTTATCTTTGATTATGTGGGATGACCTTCAAATGAAATCCAAATAATCATCATTATAAATTACATTAAACTAAAGAACACGGTTCACAAAATATTAATAATATAAAATAGGCATTGTAAAGAACTTACATCAAGTTATCATCTGTCATTACTTCTACATTTCCCACTATGATATAGGCAAAGCCATATTCTTCATTGAATTCGAAAATCTCCACAAGGGAAGCATCATCAACCAGTGGCATAAGGATTGACCTATCAAATTTTAAGCTATACCAAACATTTTTCAGTTCGGAAGATATATTAAACCTCTTGTAACAAACAGAAATAACCTCTTCAACACTCATACCATCATCTATTATCACTCCACTTTTACTACCACCATCATAATCAACGGATTTTTTACCCTTAACAATGAACGACCCTCCATAGTGCAAATACATATACATACACCTACATCCACACAACTCCATAAGCCTATTCATTATTAGCCAACGTATAAGTTACAAAGGTTTACAAAGCAATAGCAAACATAATTATCCAATCACAATCATGTGTATCTATATCAATACTACTATTTTAATCAAACTATCCTTATTAACTTCCCTCTCTAATACACCAACATTTTATATAAAAGAAATCATCAGAAAAGACAAAAAATTTTACATTATGAGCACAACTACTAACTAAATTTTCAAAAAAATATCCAACGCAACAACCACCATTCAAGGAGGTTTCAGCTCCATACTCGCACAACCATAATTCTATACCTTCTCCCCACAATCAATAATGAAAACAGAATGGGTGACAATAATCAAACCCCAAACCATCACAACCATACTTCAAATCCATAGAAACAATAATTTGTTGTAAACACATATCTTTAAATTATAATGTTAGATACAAATTAGCATCAACAAGAACACAACAAAATCAAATTTCACCAAATCTCAAAAAATCTATAAATAATTAAGCCATTGTAGACAGAAACTGAAGTGGTTGGATAATCATTTACCAGACAAACAACATCCACATTGAACATGTATTATGTCAAATTGCGAGGTCGAAGGGTTAAATCTGGTTTACTTCCAACACAAAGACAAAGACGAAAGGGATGGATTCAGGACAAACAAGATAAGGGATGAAGAAGGAGAAGAACGATTGAGGACTACACTGATGTTCATTGTAAATGGGACAACATTGGAGGGTTTTTCACCCAAGATAAGGGATGAAGAAGACTCCCAACAAATTTACCCTAACAAAGAATCACTGAAAAACCAAATATTTATACATGGTTAATTCCCAGCCACACACGCAAGTGGTTTGGAGTATAATACACTACAATATTTGGACGTATACGTGCCTGGTTCGGGAGAAAAATAAATTCGACTCAATACTAAAAGAGATAGACCCACATAAATTAATTTTATGAGGATGGGCCGTAGTCTTTTTTTCCATTCAGATTTATTAGAAGAAATATTTTCAAATTTTACTATCAGCAAATGAAAATAATAACAATAAACCTAACAAATACCGTTTTGACATGCACTTGTACATATACGTATCATTCATTGTACACTTATACACTTTGGATGTACATTTAGGGATAATTATATGTACCGTGTGTTGTTCCATTTCGTAGTTAAAACTAGTGAAAGAATTCGGTCATATTATGGACAAAATTTAATACAATTCCCTACTTAGTGAAATCAAAAAAATTTAGTTTAACTCTATTACAACATGCCTGTGGGAGAAACTCCAAATGTCCGTCTTACATTTACAACATAGAACAATTACGACTCAAATCATGGATATTCCTAAACCGTATACATATATATATATATATATATATATATATATATATATATATCATTTTTTAGTATAAAAGATCGAAAAAAATGCAACATATCTAAATTCATACAAGTTGTTTGACATATACAATACATTCTAGGTTCCCTTATCGATATGTTCAATTGAAATAGATTTTCTTGTTTTAGTATAGTCCATTTTTTTTTCAATAACTTATAACTAACATCATGTAAATCTTAATAACATTTACTTCACACAATTTGATCTAAGTTTCAATAGGCTAAACCTATAAAAGCCACCTAGTTCAGGTTAGATCTTATAAATAGATATTTTGTATTCATTCCAAGTATTGTTGCATAGCAGGACACACAAGGCTGGTGAATGCGATGAAAAAAAGGTATGTTTCTTCTTACACTGGGTAAAATAAAGTTATTTTCTCTACTACCGAATGATACATTCATGCATGTTCATTTAATATTGTTGTTCATTTAGTTGATGATTTTGTTCTAGTATTTTCCTATTCATGCACCCTACTTACGGAGGAAACAAAAACATAAAAAAATTTTGCGAGCTATGAGCTAGATAATACAACCATATACTGATATGTGCAGGGGCTATTCAACCAAAAATCTATGCATCTAATGTAACCCCAACCATAGTACCCCAAAACAAACTTCATACATCATGTAAATACTGCAACACCAACACTCCTCTTACCAATAAAGCCTAGGATACAACAAAACGCTATAAGCATAAGGTAAGGACAAAAAATTAAATACGCTACCCTCCAAGGACGAAACTATCTCAATACTGCAATTACTCCTAGCCGTCCACAAACTAACAAAAAAGCTAGTAGCAACCCATAATTGCTTGGGAACCAGCAAACCAAAGTGTAAAAATAAGAACCCCGTCAAACATACTTCATGCTCCATCATCCTATTAAATCCATGTAATAACCTACCCTGCTCTTAGGTGCCCTTCATTTGGCAATGCATCTTCTTGTACAAATAACTAAGGATTGCTGTTGTTTCATCCTATTCTTAATCAGGTTAACATTAAATTTAACTTCCACCAAGCCACAATATTGAATCCTAGCAGCAGCAATTGGCAATTCCTTATAGTCAACAATCCACCATAGAAAAAGATTAATACAAATTTTATTTTATTCTAATATTTTATTGCCAAAAGGAAAACACCAATCCACCTTATAATCTTCTATAAGATAAGATTACCATTAATGCAAAAACAATTGACATTTATTGACCACTTTTGAAGAAAGAAAGAGGCCCCAAACAGATCAAAATGAGGACAATGACGATCAAATTACTAGGTTCAGTTATCATTTCAAAATTTACCTTTCCATTGATATTCTCCAATTTTTTTCGGTTTAAACTGAACCAAATAAACTCCAAACTTTATAATAAAATTTGGCCTTCAAAAGTACATTTGTTGCTTACTTCAGATCAATAGATAATTAACCGCACCTACTCAAAGCGAGTTAGTACACTCGCAAATCAAGTAGGTCGTCATAAACCAAAACTTACAGTTACAGATACACATGATATTTCGCAACCTTAGCAATTAATGACAAAATATGCGAAAGCAATCAACCGCATGACTTATGGTTACGTATTCTTTGTCCATGAAAATAGGCTTGATAATTCTTCCTCAAACTACATTACATAAGAACACATAAAATCAACTTCCTAACTTGATTCTAATTTCAACCAGAGTGAAAATTAGGAAATTAGTAAAAAGTTTAGCACCTAGATACTCTACCGTACAACCCCCAAACTGCAATGAAAAGTCTGAATTAGATTCAGACATAAGATTGATTTCAATAACAACTCAAAACTTAAAGTAGACAAGAGAAGCGAAGTAGAGTACCATTTTTAGAGCAAGAAAGGTTGAGCAACAAAAAACGACGGGCGGGAACAAGCCTACAAACAGAGTCGTCAGCAAGCTTCAGTTCACGACGCAAGCATCGACAAGTTCGATGCTAAGAACATAAACACAAATGAGGTAAAACGCTGTCAAATGGTAGAAAAAAGATGCCCAATGGAGGAGATAGAGCCACCGACACAGATGAGTTGTAGTAGTTCTTTTACGTCTACTTTCGAACCAGTCAGACCAGAGACAAGAAGCTTAAAAAATTCTTCCACACCATATTACGAACCAAAAAATTGAGAGTAGCTTGGAAAATACTAACCTATGGTTTTCTAAGTATAAAATGATGGTTTGGAACAAATAACAAAAGGACTCAATACTAGACGTGGTGGACTGAAAATAATTACTTTAAGTTGGGTGGACCACAGGTTTTTTTTTCCCTTTTTTCAATAGGGGGTGTTTTAGTTAGTTCACATTCATTAAGGGTTTTTTTCCTTCTTTCTCTTTCATACGAACAAAACAAAACAATCAACCTCTTTTCCATCTTCTCCATCTTTTAGCAGTTAATTTCATCAATTTATTTTATATCTAAATTATTTTAATTGAACATTATCTCAGTAAAAATAAACTAGAAGAAACCATAATAAATTATTATTTTTTCTTGAATTTAGAGGCTAAAAGTGAAGTAAAAATAAACTAGAAGAAACCTTAATAAATTATTTTTTTTCTTGAATTTAGTGGCTACAAATGAATTGCTAGAACTAAGAAGGCAACAACGGGTGATTGACCCATTGCTAGGGCTCGGCCACAGGCAATCCACCCAAAGCTATGGCCGAGGCATGGGCGAGGCTAGGTCGAATGGGCGATTCACCCATAGCCAAAGTCAAGCTACGGGTGATCCACCCGTTGCCTGGGATTGGCAATGGGCGATTCACCCGGAGCCCATGTCGACCCATAGACAATCCACCAGGTCCGTTTATTTAAATTTATTCGTTTATATATTTAATAATTTAATATTTATTTTTGTTATTTAAGATCAAAGATCCAATTAATACTGATTGGACGGGTTTATTCTCTACAGATTGTATTTTCAGTGATCATGAGTCCCTAATTAAGCATGTTAATGACGCCAAAATGCCACACAATATGATTTTCATTATAGACCGATCAAAACTGAGTAAAGCTTGGCTTCATTGTAAGAGAGGTGGTAAATATAGAAGACAACTTTTAGTTACTTTTGAAAGCGTATGATCTTTTGAGTAAAAAAAATGTGATTGTAAAGTTAAAATATGCGGAAGGAAAATTTCTTATGGTGGTTTGAAATTGAAGGTTGAATGTAACATGCACAATCATAGTTTGAAAAAGTTTAGATAAGGGATTTCTTTGGACAGCGGTTATTGTCGGAAGAATAAAGGTTGGTAGAATAACTAATCAACAGCTTGAAAAAGTGGATTGCCAATTTCCGCATTCATCCTCAACAATCAAAGAATGAAATCTAAATGGCAATTCACTGAATTCCTTAAATTACCATCCCATTTTCCATGTATGGGTAAAATTGACAAATTTAATTGTAAATCACTCATAGAAAAAATGGAAATTTGGAAGTTAATTTTCCTCCCATGCACTCTATTATTTTTATATCCTAAGATTTAGGATTATCTACAAACCATTTTCTAAGTACAAATGTAGAAACAATAATAGGTCATAGGATTGATGAAATAAACGGTTGAGATTTGATTTTATACATATATGTATATCAGAGGGGCGGTGGCAAGATAGTAATATGTCATGAATGAGTTCTTTTAATCAGCTCTTGTGCCGAGCGTTGCAATGCATTGATCATAGGAGCCTAGCATTTTCTGTGTTGTTTTATTAATTTTTTGTACGATAATAGTTAAAGAAGTGAAACGGTAGGCCACTAATTAGAGGCCATATTTTTATGCCTTAGTGCTTATTTGTTTAGGGGGTAATAGAGGTAGAAAAATTATCCCTATATTTTATATATCTTATATAATCTAGTTAAAATTAAATAATATTCTAATAAATATCCATTTTAGATCTTAATTTGATCTAAAATGGGTATTTTATTATAAATATATTTATTATTATTATTAAATACTTAATATAAAAGATAAAAAATAAGAGGAAATTTTTTCCACCCCTATTACTCATATATCAAACAAGCCATTAGACGCGATTTTGAGCCCTTGCAATGACAATTTGGCTCTATATTATCCTTATGTTATCTCTTAGAATATTTTCATTTTGGCTTTTTTTCCATCCAATTTTTTTGTCATAATATTTTTAATTTATTTTCTATTATTAACATTAAGGGTTTATTTATTTACCCAATTATAAGATTTGTAGATTAAAGTGTTGTTAAGTTCTATGTTTTTGCTTTTAGTATATATTTAAATTTATCTATGTCTAGTGTTTATACCTTAGGGTTTAGAGTTTTACCCTTATTATTATTATTATTATTATTATTATTATTATTATTATTATTATTATTATTATTATTATTATTTATGTTCAAGCTCACTTGAGTTCATAGTTTATTATTCCTTTAATTTAAGGTTTTTGGATTTATTCAAATTTAAGATTTTAGTATATGGGTTTATTTTTAACTTGTGGCTAAGTTTACTTATCTAGGTCTAAAGGTTTCTTCCATTTACTTTATAGTTTATTTATTTATTTATCTGATTTATAAGATTTAGTGTTTTTTTATTATTTTCTAGTTAAGATGAAACTATCCTTGGTATAAGGATTTATTTCATACATTTTAGGACTTTTAGATTTATTTGAGTCATTGAGCTTAGGGTCAACCTTTGGTGTTTAATAATTTAAGAGATAAGGTTTCAAGTTTATGCTATAAGATTTATTTTTAACTTGTAGCTAAGTTATAATATTGCTCCAAATGATTTGAATATATCTGTTTTGATCTTTCTCATATTAGCATATAACTATTCCTCCTTAAAGACATCCAAAACAGTCCTAAGATGCTTCAATTGTTCAGCCATAGATTTACTATAAATGAGTATGTTTTCAAAGTATGCAACCGCAAACTTCCCAATAAAATTCCTGAGGACATGATTCATGAGCCTCATAAAAGTACTTGGAGTATTAGTTAATCCAAAAGGCATTACTAACCACTCATACAACCTAAAGTTTTTCTTAAAGGCAATTTTCCACTCATATCCTAGTTTCATTCTAATTTGATGATAAATACATTTTAAATTAATTTTGGAAAACACTGTAACCCCATGTAATTGGTCCAATATCTCATCAAGCCTAGGTATAGGATACCTATACTTAATGGTTATTTTATTAACAACCCTACTATCTATACACATCCTCTAACTTCCGTCCTTCTTAGGAACTAAGAGAACAGGTACAACACAAGGACTCATGGACTCTCTAATGTATCCCTTCATTAATAATTTAGTAACCAACCTTCTTAGGTTCTTCACTTCATTTGGATTAGCCCTATATGTAGGCTTATTGGGTATAACAACCCCTAGAATGAAATCAATTTGTTGTTCTATACCTCTTAAAGGGGGTAATCCATAGGGATTTTATTCTAGAATTAAATCCAAGTACTCGTTCAGCAAATCCCGAACATTACTAGGTAAAAAATCTAGTAAATCAGCTTGACATTCATATCATTCCTTAAACACCATTAGATATATAGTTTTATGTTCACCCAAAGCATGTTGAACCTCACTTTTATTAGCATTAAATCCTGCAGATATCTTAGATTCCTTAGAATTTTCTCCAAAATTTGAATTCTGCTTGTTTAACTCCTCATAATTATATTTCATCTTTACTTGATCATCATAAATTTCCTTTAGGGGTGAGGGGTGCTAATTTAATCTTCCTATCATCCTTCTACAAAGTATACCTATTTTTGTACCCATTATGAGTACCTTTCCTATCATACTGCTAAGGTCTTCCTAATAATACATGGGTAGCATACATTGGCACTATGTCAAACAATACAAAATCCTCATATTTTCCCAATTTTAATTTACCAATTCATTTAAACACTGAAGTCTATAAGGTTTGGGGTGTTTAGTAGTTCATAATCCTAACTTAGACACCAAAAGTGTGATGGCAACATTAATGAAACTTCCATTATTGATTTCCATATTAAAATATTTTTTATTGTTCAAAAACCTGGTATGAAAGATATTATCTCTTTACATAGCATTAGGATCAGGCATCTTATTACTAGTCAATGCCCTATGTACCACAAAGATATCACGATTAACAAGCAGCTCAATTTCTTCATCAGAATCATTAAAGTTATTTCCCAAATCAGTACTCTCTAACTCCTCACTTTCATATTCAGAATTAATATCATCAGATTCCCCGATTAAAATATTCCTCCTATTAGGCCACTCAGAAGATATTTGTCTAAGACCACCACACTTAAAAATTTTGATATCTCTAGCCCTTTTTGGTACATTAGTACTACTAGATGCAAGGTTCTTACCCTTATCATTTATATTCCCAAATTTAGAATCACTGTTTTGACCTTTAAATTCATATTTCCCATTATTCCTTCAATTATCCAAATTGTTACCACTAAAATTCTTCCTAGAGTCATTTTAAAATCCAAAACTAGGTGGTTTAAATCGCTCAGTCCTTTTAAGTTGCCCTTCTATCTTAATAGCAATATTTACTATCTCCTCTAATGTCCCATATGGATACAATTTTACTTTATTAGCAATCTCACAGTTCAACCCACTTAAGAATCTAGCCATAGTTGTATCTTCATCCTCAATAATACCAGCCATACTTAAATCCATTTCTAATACCTTAAAGTATTCATCAACAGTCCTAGTACCTTGATTCAGAGTCTGTAATTTCCTCTACAACTCCCTATAATAGTAATTAGGTATAAATCTCTTCCTCATCGGTGACTTAAACTCATCCCAAGTCAGTATGGGTGGTTCCCCACTTCTACACCTAGACGACACTAGGTTATAATACTAATATAAAGCATAATCTATAAACTCCACAACATCCACCTTTATTTTCTTATCATCCGAGTAATTATGACATTCAAAGATTCAAAATAATAGTTTGGATCACTTCTTCCATTGAAACTGGGTATATTAAACTTAATACTACCTAAGTTCCTATCAATTTGATCCATTTCTCAGTTGTTCCTATTATACTGCCTAAGACTTGGTCCTCAAACTCTTCTAAGTCATTAGGGGGAGGAACTCTATTTCTAGGTTCAATAGGGACTCTACCAAGCACACCAGTAGGTTCTCGAGTCATAGCTGCTTGCAAATTATTTAGTTTATTATTTTTTTCTTCTAATCTTTGTTCCAAATTAGTAGATAAAGTAGCAAATTGTGCAATTAATTGTTCCTGGAAGGACCTAATTGTTTCTAACACATCATTAGTAGGTAAAGGGACTGACTAGTTCATAGACTAACCGTTATGAGACATTTTAGCAATTATTAGATATCCTCTAAATTATTCTAATAGTGACCACACAACAAATGCACATTGGACAACACTTATCCAACCGATCACGTCAATATCATATAAGAGGCTGAATCACACACAACAATAGATGATGAGATAATAAAGATTCAGCAAACACAAAATATAGAAAAGAGAAAAGAAGGAAAAATTTTACAAATGGGTGAAGGGAAAGGGATACAGACAAGTTGAAAATGACTTCGATGGATATGAATGAATATACAATTATCTAAATTATTATACAATCTTCAAAAAATGAAGAAACAACAAGCCTCACAGTTATCAAAGAAGGTAATCAAAGTCAGATATTGCAAGAGATAAAATGGGAATGAATTATCGCACCAATGAATGTTGGTGATCGAAACTCCAAAGCAAAAGAATATGACTTGCCCCTCTTCTTGGAAAAGGAACCTCTCTAGCTTTGATAGTTCAAGTCTCCGGTGTAATGCTAAATTTGCACAAAAGTCAGAGATTCTTAGTGTAGAACCAAACTAAGTGCACAAGAAGATTGTTTTTTTATACTAAATCGTCAAAAAAAAGGGAGAACAATCAAGGAATAAGGAATGAATCTACTTGGTGGTACACTCGAGGGTTGAAAAGCCTTCGACCTCCACCAGATCTGTTTGCCTTCCATGGATTGGACGTCAACAACGTCTAGGAGGAAGAATGATGCTAGCAATGGCGGATTTCATGCCTGTTATCAATGAATCATAGTAGATCTGACAAAAAGTAAGCAGATTTGGAAGGAAACTTTTAGATTTGAAGAAGTTCCAACAGATTGTGAAGAACATGAACACGAGTGAGCAAATATGGAGCAAAATTGATAGATCTATGCAAATTATTTCAAATATACTTTAGATTTTAATAGATTGAGCGAGTTCACTTCGGATCGAGCCTCAACAAACAACTCACTTCGCTGAAGACCAAGAATCGAACCAAGGTTAAGGAGCTTTTATAGTGACCTCCCAAACCTGGAATGTACTGAGAGAAAGAAGGGAGCATTCATATGATCGAAGCAAAAAAATCTGGAATGTACAAAATTGCTAAAACAATCAGCTTAAGGAGCTTTTATAGTGACCTCCCAAACCTTACCCTAAGGGTAATAACCGAGGTGGACTTCTTAGCCTATCGACCCATTTATACAACTTAACCTACTAAACAATAAAAATCCGGTTATAACTCCAAATAAGGATATGGGTCCGGCTTACTAAAATATAACTAGCCCAATTATAATTGATAAAAGATAAATATCATAGATGTTACAAGTTATCCTAACTTCCAATTAGTTATAATTATATTACTAATTGCAGTAGTTAAGGGATTGCATAGACAACAATCCTGCTAACCCAATGTGGGTCGAGTGACTGTCTATGTGGGCCACCACGTAACTAGCATCTAGTCCAACGACTGGATCATATGAAAATACAACATTTTTATTTAATAGTATCAGCTACATTATTTTCTAGCAACCGCAACATTAGCTACCATATTTTTCTAATCAAACACAGAAAAGGAAAAATAGTTAAGTGTAGTTAACATCACAATTAATTGGAAAACTATTCAAATAATAATTACAATTATTAGGATACACATTATCCTAATAATTTTAAATATTAGGTTATAATACCACTTCATTTTACTCAAATAAGCATAATCTGTATTTCATTTTACTCACTTCTACGTCTAGACGACACTTGGTTATAATACCCACTAAGTGTAGGTTAACATATCTCAATGCTTTGAAGTCGTTCTTTTCCGCTGCCTCATGTTGTTATATACACTTGTTATTCTACCACCCGGCGATTATTGAAGTCAACGTTTTCTCCTGATTTAGAGAGAGATAGATCTAGAACTCGTTATATGAAAGAAAACTTGTATTCTTGAGAGATCTTGTGGTGATGATTGTTGATTTCTTCCTACAATCACTTGTTCTCCACATAATCAAGATCAACGTTTCCCCAATTGAGTTCCTAATTGTTTTCTCTATTAAATCTTAGAATTTCTAATTCTATCAAATTATGTCGTGTGTTCACGCTTGTCCATCTCTAACTCGTGGTGAAGAACGAAAGAGTTGTCTGTCAACACTACCTCCAATGTTGATCGACACAAACATGCTGAGGGATCCCCCGGTTGATGGGTGCTATGGGAGACGACAACCCCTCTGATGGTCACCAAAAACCCGATGTGAAAAATAAGTTGGGAAAGTAGGATAAACTTGCAAGCCGCAGGCATTTATCAACCATAAATGGCTGCATGAAGTGCTCACTTCCTCATCATCCCTGCCCTCATTTTCTGGATGTGGCAGGCAACGTGCGACCAAGTCATGAGCCTTAACATGACGAAACTATTACCGGGTCCTGAAAAAAGAATGTTAATGAGTTGGTAGATCAAAAAGTCAAAGGGCAAGCAACAGGCAGCCAACTTCATTTGTATATATTGCTATCCAATAGCCCCGGCAGGCGACAGTTTCAACCAATTCAACTCACGAGATAAAAAGCTAATTGAAGGGACAATGCCATCTCTTCCACATTTATCCAGGCTCGCCGTCCTTCTTGCTTTCGCATCGATCCGGATGGCTTCTGCTGAATATTATTATGAGCTGACGGCATCAACGGAGCCGGCATATCAAGAGCCGGAGACAACAGCTTTCGACGTCCCAGGACCAAATGCTGGGATTAAAATTCAAGGCATTATCTTTTGTAGGAAGGGCGGCAAACTTTTTCCTCTAGCAGGTAGTTTTTCCTCGACTCAATATTTTTGGTTTACTTTTTCCTAATTCAATAGGTAAAATTTTGTATGAATCCGACTCATGTTAAATCTTACTTATACAGTCAGAACCTATATATAGTCGTAACTAGCTAGCGTATGATAAATTACATTCACAAAAATCTAGGAACTACAAATAGAACTCATACGTAATGTCATATTTATATGGAGGTTAGTGTCGGATTCAAGCAGAAGAATTATCATATCTTGACTCAATACATTTCAAAATGTAAGACCAGGATAGGAAATGACGTTGATTGAAGTAATTATTTCGTTAAATGCAGGTGCAATGGCCAGAATCACATGTGCTACCATGGAGTACGAAGGTTTTTATTACGAGTCAGCACCATTCTCTGTAGTCAGTCGAAGAACAGATTCCAATGGTTACTTCCTCATAAATTTATCCCTGTACGATGAAATGATTTTCGATCTAGAAAGTTGCAAGGTCTTCCTAGAAACACCTCCACCTGGAATTTGCAATATTCCAACTAACGTAAACAATGGAATTACTGGAGCCCCCTTGCCTCCTACTTTTCGTTTTCTCAAAAATAAGTATAGGATTTACTCTGTTCCACCATTGGTGTATACTACCCAATCCTATTAGCTATATTTAGTAGAAAGACCTCGTTCTGAAATTGAGGGTTCCAGTTTCTCATTCACCAATTCAATCAAACCCGAAGGCCGTCATTTTTGTACTTCAAATTTCTTGTAATTATAAGTAATATAAGTTCTCTTTAAGTGGTCACGAGTGTTTTGGTGACTATAATTGATAAAAATGTTCACAAGTGATTCGGTGGCCGACATTTTATGGCAATGGCTTGTTTTATGACACAATATGATAGCCTCGAGTAGCATTGTAACACACGTTGTGATATCCATAAATAGTGATAGCTATGAGTGAATCATGTCTTTGTGACCATGAATAGTCCTACAACACACATCTAAATAATAATAAGTATTTTTGTAGTGCACATTTAAATAACTATGATTAGTCTCGTGTCATACATCTCGATTGTCATGAGCGGTCTTATGGCCAACATTTCAATTAGTCACACTCATTCTCGTGGCTCACATTTCAATTAGCCACGATCATTCTCACACTATTATCTTGATTAGCTACAATTGTTTATGTGGCTAATATAATAATAATAATAATAATAATAATAATAATAATAATAATAACACCCCATCCCAACACTAATTGTGGTTAATTATAGTATGCTTCCTAAGAAACGTGTCATAAGGTCACTCATTCTTGAATTACTTCAAGTCAAATACACTTAATTGTAGAGTTCATCAACAATAAACTTTTGTAAATGAATGCTCACTTATTTTATATAAATAGCTGTGTCATATCTTTTAACCCATCTCAATTATACATCACTCATTTTAGGTATTGCATACTTTTCCAATTGTGAGATATATATAAGATTATCATATTGTAACACACTAAAATTTACTACCGATTATTATTTTTTGTTTTAAAGCGAAAGCATTAACATAATTAAGTGGGTGTTACCATTACACTTAGCACAAGTCCAACTCATACCTTTCTCGTATTAAATGCAAGGTTAAAACACTTGTGATAATTAAATCAAAACTTACAAAAATAGATAGAAATAACATAAGACTTTAATAAATTAAATGTAAGAATAGAGTATAGAGTACATGCTCTAGATAATATAATACATAAAAAAATAGAGAAGAGGAACAAAAGGGGCAAAGAGTCCAAAAGAGATATTTGGAATCTAGGGCACATAATACATACAGTCCCAAATGGCTATAACTCTATGCTCTAACTCTAAGTAAAAAAATCCAAACCACTCTGCCTGATGGACCTCCTTATAGTTGGCACGATCGTCATCAAATACTTGCGACACAAAATCTACATAAATGTAGTATTAGTACACATGCCTTAGTTAGTAACACGACTATTCTAACGATATATCATTATGCATAAGAGTCATTTGAAGAAAGTTGTAGAACATGTGATAACGAGATAATAACATGTTTCATATAGACGTTAATTGTAAAGAAGGCGACTTAACCATCAAGCATGGAATAATATAATATGAACACATAACTAAATGAGATTCATTGATAATTATATTTCATTATCGTGATCACAACTAATAGATTATATTAACTTGAGGATGGAGACTTAGAGATACCATAACAACTAATCTACTACATGAACGATATTACACTTAACTAACCCATCCAAAAAATATAACCTGACCACAAAATAACAGGACATCTAATACTTAAGTATGGATACCCCATATAGAGTTAAAATATACTGAGACACCTATAGAGTAGAAGAGGGCCTCTTAGACCTCACATAAGGTACTTGACATCACAAAAGAGAAAAAAACCAAAATTTTACCAAGTGAATACCACACTTATACTCGACTAGCTACCCCGAGCACTACTAGTCTCGACTAAAGATCTTATGCTTTAAGTGATTAATATTTTATTAGAGATTGAGGTCAAACAAGAATAAATACCCATTGAATAGCACTTAATCACCCCCAATGACACAATCCCATTTATTAATTAAGTCCCAATGTTTACACCAATTTAATAAACTGAGCAATAAAGATCAAGCCATATTATTCAGGCATTAAAGCCCAAGTTTCATGTCATGAAAGACCAATTTTTAGTTTAAATCTCAATGCTTATTAATTTTATTTATTCAAGATGAGGGTTAATGCTCAACACCTAAATCAATGATTAACAACATATATGGTAAACAATAGTTCATGGTTAACCAAGTCAATAGTTGACCACATGTCAACTAAGGTCAAGGATCACACTAGAGTTCACATATGATGCCAATGTCATTAAAGCAATAGAAATGTACAAAAAATGACTAAAAGCCCATAAGATCAATTAACTTATTATAGAATTAAGAGAGATATATTTCATGCTAAAATGGTTTACACTTAACTAATTATTTTTCTAGTTCAGTTACCTACACTAAATTTGTTAGCAAAATAAATCCAAACTTAGAACCACCACCTATGCTTCTTGACCACCTTAAAAAATAACAAAAGCTAGATTAGTATAAAAATATAGTTATGGAAAAAAGAAAGGAAAGAAGTGAAATGGAAAATATTACTCTAGATCAAGGTATTGGAGGATTAATAGGAAGGGAAATAAGGGAAGAAAGACATAAAAACATTGTTGCAACACATGCAACAACAATAGTAAAAATTTGAAGGTTGCTCAACAAGGCAATGAGGATAAGGAAAAATAAGAGGGAAGGGACATTATTTCCTAGGAAAAATGAGTGCCTAGATGAAGTAAAAGATGTAAGGAGAAACACCAAAAAAGAATTAAAGAGAAAGGAATCAAGGTCGAGGCTCAGTAGCTGCTAGAAGTCACAAAAAAACCATCTTTGTCGTAGTTGACAACTAGTCAAGAGTCAAAAGTTGAGGGAAAAATAAGGGTGAAGGAGCTTGATTTTAGGGAAGGAAATGGTAGGGAGATGTAGTATGAAATATAATATTTACAAAAAATAAAAACAAAAATCAAATGAAGAGGATAAACATAGAGAGAGAATGAGTGGTTGGAAGTTGAGAAAAAAATTAGCCTGGGCATAAGGGTATAGGCTTGATTTCATGGGTTTTGTTTATAAATGAAACATGCAAAAATTGGGGGACTATTTGACCAAAATCAAAACCCTCTCCCCTGCCCAGGCATGACTTGAATCTTTGCTTGGTAAACTATAGGAAAGAGTAAAGAGAGATGGTTGAGTAAGGAAGTTGGTGGATTTTGATGAGATTGGATTATGTAGGTATTTTGGCTTAGTGAATACAAATAAGAATTGGAAATCTAATTACCAAACATTCGAGGATTACATGCCAGCAAGAAGAGTTGTAGGATAGGTATTTTACAATTTTAGGATAATGAAATAGGTAGAAGGGGTAGAGAATACAGATTTATTAGGAAACATAGTAAATGAATCCTAAAAGTTATAAAAATTTATGAATAGGTGTGGAATAATTTTAGAAATCTAAATATATAAAATATCGGGTATCATATTTAATTTGAAGCGCGATGGATGGAAAATGAGCAAACATGAAAAAAATGAATAACCCGCCGAAACTCATTTGTTTGAAATTGCATAAAAGAATAATGAAGGGTTTACAATGCTACATATTGATACATAATAATTTTAGAAAACCAAACATATAAAAATGTATAAACTCAGAATTAGTTCGGGACACAAACACATTAAAATGGGTAAGACTAACTAAAACAGTTTAATTACGTAAATGAAAATTTTCATGACTTAACAATTTAGATAGAATGAATAACAATAAATGAAAGCAAGGTATATATTGGCTTAGAATTATTTTTTATAATGCATACTAATTGGTGCACTGGAATTAAAAATGCAAAAAATGAAATGATCCGAAGAATCATGAAAAATGCATTCTTCCACAACAAATAAAATGAACGACATAAATTTAATTTTAATATGAATGAGATGAAATTAAATAATAAATTTTTTGAAATGAATCATGAGTTTAATTATCTAGGATAGTTAGGGTTTAGGATGATGTGGTGTACACTAGGGTTGTTCATGTTATTTGATATATGATGATCCAATCCGATATCTGAATCGATCTGATCTAAAATATCAAATAACCGATCCGATATTGTTTTTTTCAAATCAAATATCCAATCTAATAAATAAAATATTAAATAAATCGGATATCTAATCCGACAAATACAAAGAATATTCGATCTGATAAATTATATACACATACACTCCAAAAACTATTTATTTTTCATAAAATTTTATTTTGTATAATCAGTATGTGTGTATATGTGTATATAATTTGAAATGAGTGTATATTGTAAGTAACTTTTGTACTTTTTAATTATTATTTTGATTAAATATTTAATTATTATCCAAAATTTAAAATTAATAATTGAACATAATGTAATTTAATACTCAAATCAAATTATTATATCATATTTATTCAAATTGGATCAATTTTTTATTTTTCAATTGAATACTTTTTATCCTTTATTTCTCAATTGTGGCTCGCTTGTAAGTTTTAGATATCCGATGGATTATTTGTTATTAGATCCGATACTTCGGATATCCGAAGCGTTCGATATCTGAATTTTTTTTCTCAAATATCCAATCTTTCAAATATTTGAAACTTTTTACCGGATATTAGATCTATGAACACCCTTAGTGTGCACAAATAGTCATGCATTTGTTTACTTTATCCATAGTTAAAATAATATTATTTTCCTTATAACTATAACATATTGACATATTTGTATAAATAAATTTGTATTAATGTATGTTTATGTATGGGTCTCTCTCTATATATATATAGACACACACACACACACACACACACATTTATACATATATTACTTAATATTCTGTAATTTATATGCACATTTAATTTAGGACACCAATTTATAATTAGTTAATTTTTTATTCAAATTAGTACGAAATGAAGATTAAAAATATAGAAGTAATGTGCCATACATTTTTTTAAATGACTTGGTTAATTTAGAATATTATCATTAAATTTATTTTCTTTGAACTATAGCTAAATGAGTATAGATTTTATATAATACTCCATAATTTTAAACCTTATTTTGTAGTCATTATTTTTCTAATGAATTTAGAGGATATGTTACCTCATATTTTAACAATAGAAGTTTTTTTTGAAATATTATTTACATAAAAAATTATTTGGGTTTATTAATTATTTTGGTTTGTATGATAATAGCACAACTTCATGTAATATGATTTTTTTTAAGATATTGTAAAATAGTTGGAGCATGAGAGTCTCTTTGGCTCCATAATTCTAATATTTCCTCTTCATACTATATTATCCATTTAAGGTATAAAATATTATTTGGCTTATAACACATATTTATGCAATATTATTTTTGGATGATAATAATATATTATTCACTTCAATTATTTTCACGCTAAAATAGAGATGATAATAGTAGTATTTGATATGATTTGATTGGTAAATAAAATTGTCAGTACATGAACTTTGACCCATGAGATCTAATCTACTACCTAATACTCCATATATAAAGAAATATATAATATTATACTTTGACTATTAATATCTTTTAATATATATTCATAAAAAATATTATAAAAATAGTACATTGAAAGTATTTTTCAATAGGAATATAACAATTATATTTTTAGATTTTATAATGTATTATAATTTGAGAATAATTAATGATCAAATTTTATTTTCCAAATGTGTGATGTTATATATAATTTTATGAATGAAGTATTATATTTTTAGTAGCTTTTGGCAACAGTAGCTATCCTACTAAAACCTTGCCTCTCCTTACACACCCATTTTACTAAACAAACACTCATATACCCCCCCAAATTTTTATCCTTTCCAATTTATCCTTCTCATTTCTCCACCATTCATATCTCTCTATTCTCTCTTCTCCCTCATCTTAACTCTTTACACAATCACTCAATTGTTCTAAAATATTCCATCAACTCAAGAAATAAGATTTTAATCAATATCCCAATACATTCTATATCTAAAGCTATGCAAGATTATATCCTTTCTCTTGTTAATTTTTTGTGATTTTCAAAGTAGCTACGAATATGAGATTTTATTATTGCAATTCTCTCATTTTAGTTGTTATTTGATTGAAATTAGTATTTGTATACATAGATGAAACTTAGATTAGTAAATTTGTGCTAATTTTGGGTTAAAATCTAATCTTCAAATGATATCAATGGAGATCAGGTGTGAAATAGTGGCATCGGTGGGTGGTTCAACAAGTAGTTATAACTACTAATAGGTTGTTCACCTGTCAGACCTCCCCCCAAACGAGTAATTCACTCGTCGAAACAATATCCATGCAGATAACATACCCATTATAGACCTCCTCTAGTGGGGAGTTCACCCGTCACACTTTGCCTCAAATGGGTGGCACACCCACTAAAAATATTGATCCCCCAAAACCCTCTAACCCTTAATCCTAACCTTAAACCTTAAACCCTAAATCCATAGACCCTAAACCCTAATCCCCAAACCCCAAACCAATATCCTTTAACCCTAAACCCAAACCCTAAGCCATAAGCCCTAAACCTTAAACCCCAAACCCTTAACCCTAAATCTCAAATCCTAAACCCTAAACCCTACACCTTAAAACCTAAACCTTTAACCCCATACCCCACAACCTAAACCCTACACCTAAAAACCTAACCTAAACCATAAACCATTGATGAGTTAATGCATAGTATTTATTAATGATATTCTTGTTATAACTGGCAGATGGTTGGTAGAGGAGGCAGAGGAAAGGATTTGAGGAATGTTACTCTTGCTACCACTAGGGTGGCAAAGAGGACAATCACTACCCATGCTAGAGCATGAGCTATGATAGAGCATTACAAAGATCCCCATACTATAGACACACAACACATGTCATTTGAGGAGGAGTATGATGATCCCAATGAAAGAGATTTCGTTATAACTAGCACACTTGTCCACGCAGTAGGATTTGTTTCCTCATTGGCATCAAATGACAGTTGGTGGTTGATTGGACCTACTTATGGGGGTCTACTCATTCTGGATCTTCTCACCAATTTTAAGGGTCATGTGGCATACATCATATGGAATGATGTTGAGGTGATTTATATTATTATACAGATTGGTTTCTATATTTTAACCTTCTAATTCATTATTCTAATATTCCTTTTATTATAGGAACCACATCTTATGCTGAAGGTTCAGTTAGAGATGAAAAACTTGAGGAGACTACTAGTCAATGATGCTAGCATGGGTATTGCCTATGACTAAATCGAGACCATGGGCATAAAGTATTTATGCTCGAAATACTACCACCACCACAGTGCTCTGCTCATCTCCATTTTTGTTGAGAGGTGGAACCCAGACACCATTAGCTTCCGCCTTCCATTCGGTGAGATGACTATTAATCTATATGACTTGATTTAAATTATGGATCTTAATTGTCATGGGTACGTGTGCATTAGCGAGCATATTCCTATTGACGGTGATGTGGTAGAGCTTCTGGCTAACATGTGGGGTGAACCCGAGTTATTGGCAAGTAAACTTTTGTGAAGGGAAGCACGATCACATTCGATGATTTTCTTATAAGCTTACGGTTGATCATGTTAAGGATGACAAGTCTTACGTCTAGATATATATGTGGTACCTGCTATTGTACATGCTTTTTGTATGCAAGCCCACTAACTATGCTCTATTATCAATGCTCAGATTAGTAGCTGATTTGAGTAAGTTAGGCTATCAAACCCTTAGAGTTGAGACTTTAGCGTATTTATATAGGCAACTTGGGATAACATCTAGCAGTAGGTGCAAACAAATAGGTGGTTGCATGACACTATTAGAGATAATTATTTATTTCTAATTATTAGTTAAAAAATTTGTTTAATTGTGTTATATACATGTTATAGTTGTGCAAAGGCATGAATTTACAAGTATTTCTCGTGTTTTTGGTGGAGTTATTCTTGAACGTATAATCTATCCTACATTTCCACAACTATGAGGTGAGATACGTCTCGTAATGCTTCACCCCTGAGAATATGGATGGCATAGTTTAGAACAATAGGCAATTGGATTATCTAAGGGTCCGATAGGTGGGTGACATACTTTATATGAATAGTTTTCAATTGTGTTTATTTGTAATAATTGATATTAATATTATTTTACATGTGTTTGTAGGTTGAATTTTTACCGTTTGACCAAAATCCGAGTATGAAACATCCTGGATCAATGTACCAAGGTGGCATGCACTTAATGGATGTTTTAAAGCCTTATATACCAGATTGAGTTACCCTATAGTTTGGCTACCCCCAACTCATCCCGATTGCTCATATCATTTTAGTACATGGATTCTATATTAAGAAGTATAAGGCATATTACTTTAGTTGTGCAACATTTTGGAATGCTTGGCCACGCCCCTAACTGGACTTTAACTCCCATTTTCATTACTCAACATATAAGCACGATGCCTCAAATGAATACCTTTCTTCCTCCAACCCATCGAGTAGTCCATCCTATACCATGAGACAAAGGGTTGAGTGATGCCCCACACATCAGGACAAAAGTGGAGATAAATAATAAATTGATGGGTGGTTCTGCTACTGATTCAAAGAAGAGGATATGGGCAGAATTGATAAGGATGAAGGTTTTGATAGGTTGAAGGAGGTGTACCTTGCCATGGGAGGGCTCAAACTCTCCTCTAGTGAGAAGTAAGAGGGTGACCAACCCCATGTTGATGATAGTGAGTAGATTTAGTCTTGTAAATTGATATTAATTTGTATTAAGGCTATCATGACTTTGTTATCAAAGCAGTTCTCATTATATTATGCACCCATACATCAATGCATAAAGTTCTACAACAAAATGCTTAAGATAATATGATAAACCAAAGTACATAAAGTTATTCACTAAACTCATTACATTCTACATAAATTATCAACCTAAGTCTCCCCCTTGGTTGGCACCCATACCCATTGCATTTTGATATAGCCAAATGTGGTTACAATATGGCTCGTCCCATCCAGATATGCTTGAAGCATCATGTCTATGCCATTGATTATATACAAGTGGTAATATTGTGTTTTCCATCAAGGTTACCTATGAGCATACAAATTATCATAACATGAGGGTCAGATATATATTGTATAATGAAAAGTGTATACAAAACTAGTGTGAGTAAAAGACATACCGATACATAGTGCGATAAATTGTTGACACTTAAGATGTTAAAGATCTGATTAGGTTGTGAGCCATTAGGTGGAGATCTAAACATGTGATTGACACATGAACACTCAAGTAAACAAATATGTCATTGTAAATTATTGCAAAGAGGAATCTAAAGTCAGGATGATGCCACTATTTCTCTATTAGAGCTGATCCCAACTAATATATTAAGTGTTTCATGTTTTTAGTAATTGGATTTACAAAGACATGCTCATATAACGCTTGATGAGTCATCAATTCCTTATATATTAAGGCTCTAACATTTAACTATTATGATTTCCTACCTAGGAGTTGTGATGAAAATGTCCTGAACCCACATTTTCCATTACCCAAAACATCACACCATGATTCCACCTATGGGAGCATAACTGCCTTAATATCATAGGACCATAGGCAATCAGCAATGAGCCATCTATTCCTCCTAATACTATGCCTCCCACTACTACTTATTCCTCGATCTGATTGACCAGGGGAAGAGAAACCTCTGTTAGGAGATGCACGACCATGTCCCAAACCCTATGAACCTTTCCTCATAAGTGATTCTGAATAAGCACACTTTGTGTGTTCCCCTTTTAATAGTTCCCTTTGTGTGTTATTACTAGGGCACCCTTTGCTTTGTTGAACATTTATTTCGACCATACTTATGTGTGCAGGTTTGAGAGTCTCATCAATAAGATTAGAATAGTATCATAGATGTGACGGCAAATGGTCAATTATCATTTGAACCTTAGACATAATGTTAGAATCAAATGGACGTACGGAGAGATCAATGGTTGAATCATCAAAAGTAAATATTTCTTCTTGTGGTCTGACAAAAGTGAAAGTCTTCTAGAATTTATACACTATCGATACAGGTATAGGTTGATAATCTCATTTGTAATGAACTATCTCATGTGCACATATTATACTATGTGTCAAACTCAAGTAACACCCACATCCCATGGATTCAGGACCAAATGTATTGCACCTCTTATTCTCTTCTTCAATCAAGTCCAACGCTCTATGACATACAACAAACGTGAGATCCTTGAACAATATTCCATCTGTAGAGTAATGTGGAATAATAACCCATGATTGCTCTAGATTTTTTTTCACCTCATTAATTTGGAGTCTTATTAGTATGTCAATCTTCGGGTATAATGTGTCAAAACTCATAAGTGATGATGATATATATTTCTTCACCTTTTCATGTTCACCTTCCACACTACGATTAAAATTTCAAAATATATGTAATGGTTAATTGTTATTTAGTAATAAGTTAAATGACATTGAATATGTAATACCCCGAGTCGATACGACCACACGGGAGCTACCTTGGAGCACTCTCAGAATGATCGGCTGGCCCTACAGATCAACACGAGTTATTTCAGTGTACTGTGTCATCACTCACGTGCTTCCAGAGATATTTAAAAAAATTCTGAAACTTCCCAAGAGGGTTACCCATCCTAAAAATGGCTCCACGATTAGCACACTTAACTATGAAGTTCTTAGGATAGAATCACTAAAAGGATAGTATACCATGTTTATATAAGTAGCTAGATTATTCCTTATAACACTCCACTCAATTTGGGGTATTACATTCACCCCCACTTAAAGAACGCAACGTCCTCATTGATACCAGGAGGAGGCTAAGGACATAACAGACACTACCACTATAAGCGTTGTGGACGAGACCACCCAGGGAGAACTTGTGAGGGACAGCTAGTCCAATGCTTCAATTGTAGCAAGCATGGTCATAGGAATTTTGAGTGTTTCCAAGCACCTCGTGATAGAGTCCAGAGAATGCAGGTGTAGCTATCAGGACCAGTCACCCACTAGCAGCGAACCGCACAAAAATCCCATCGCTAGAACAACAGGCCCCACAACCAATAGACAGCACATAGAGTAGAGACAGTAAGGGTAGGGCTTCGAGCTATCGACCACCATCGCAAGGTAGTAGTATGGGTTAGGGATTTAGCACTAGGAATACCTAGAGAGATCCATTGTTTGGGGTAATATGACTTATTAGTCGAGAAGAGGCAGATGCATAGGCCAGGGGTCTAGAAAACCCACCTCCTGGTATTTTAACCATTCTTGCTTTAACTGCATGAACTGATTGACCTTATGTGTTATATGATGTATTGTTTTGATATGACTATGATAGGATAGTTCTATAAGGATAGAGACACTCGTGTGCTATGTGGGCCTTATGTGCTTGATCTGTGTCATGTGGTGTGGACTTCGGGGACAAAGTCCTTTTTTAAGGGGGTAGTAGTGTAATACCCCAAATTTTAGTTAACCTAATACCTTATAAATTAGATATTAATCCAATTCTAATCCTATGAGAAATCTTATTTTAGCTTTAACCTAATTTTGTAATTCCAAAACTTTAATAGAATCCAAAACCTTAACTCGGATAAATTATAATTCGTAAACCAAAATCAAAACCTACTAAAATTTCCACCAATCCTAATTACTTATTGTTAATCTAAAAATACCCTTAAGCTAATCCCCTAAATATTCTTCTCTATTTCTTTTTCTTTCTCCTTTTCTTTTCTTCCTTTATTCCCTCCTCTCCCGTAAGTCTAAGCCGCAAGGTTTGAATTTTGCTGCAACTTGCACCATAAACTTGCCCTCAACTTGCACCATCTCCTATCTTGTCCTCTGCAGACTTCCATCATCCATCAACCTTCCTTTTTTACCTTTTTCTTCTTATCCTTCTGCACCCTTATCCCTGCCCGACTGTACCCTGTGCACCAAACCATCCTCCTTTGCCATTCTTCTTCTTGTCTCTCTTATCCTTACGCAACCTACACTCTAACCATTTCCATCACCTTCATTTTTCATCACCACACTTAACCATCATCTCCACTGTCACCATTTTTGGCCTTACGCCCCCGTCGCACGTCTCCTTCCCCTATGTTTCTTTTTCATGATTCCTACCATGCACACACACATGACCATGTATAGTGTGTGTGTGTATATATATATACATACATATATATACACACACACTATACTCTCCTTCAATTCTCTTTGTTTGGCCTCCAATCTATCCTTTATGTGTTAAAAATCAATTGCCTGAGCTCCTCGACCTTCTTCCTTTCCTCCTTCTCCCTTTTCTTCTCCTTCCTTTCCCTAATTTTGGCTTTCGCACCACCATTCCCACCACCGTGCACCACCTCAGCCACCACTCGCTGTCCTTTGGCCGATGGACTAACCATCAAGGTTGCCTCGACCTTCTCCCTTGCTGGCATAGGCCATCGCTGCTGACCACCACCTCTTTTCCTTTCTTCTTCCTCTCGTGTGTAGCAGCATTGTAGAGTGCATGGCTGGTGCATCGCCTGCTGCACGATCGTGCAACACTTAAATCCCCTGCTGCATAGCCGTGCAACCCCTACACCGTTTGACCATGCAAAAGTTTTCCTCTCAGTTAGATTTTGCACAGCCGTGCAACTTTTTCACCGTCTAGCCGTGCATTTTTTTTCTCTTGATCTGTTGCGCACTGGTGTTGCATAACCGTGCAAATTTTGTACCGCCTACCAATGCAACTTCTTTTTTGGCCATGCACCCCTATTTTCACCCCAAACATTATCCAAACACCACTAAAATTTAACCATATCTCCACCACATATTCTTCTACACTTCCATATAATGCAAGCTTCCATTTGACTCCGGTTAATTCTCTAACCTCTTTCCCATTTAATTTTAGTTAATTTTGGATTATTTTTGGTGTTATGTTATATATTAATATGTGTGTTGGTTGTGTTAATGTAAGGAGTTGAAGAATTGAGTAGAGACTAATTAGGTGAATCTTGATTATTCCTTTTTGCTTGGATAAGAGGTAAATTTTATCCTTCTACTAAGATGTGAGATCATGTGGTAACACATAAAGTTTGGTTGAGCTTAGGGTATTATTAATGCCTCATTTTTAGAGAAATATATGTATGTATTTTACTTCAGAATTTTTAGAACAAAATTGCAAGTGTTATGATTAGGCATAAATGTAAATGACATAATTCTAAATATTTAGCATATTTCGACGTATAAATTGATTGATAATGTATGCATGTGTGTTTTGTTGAATAAATTATATATGCATGCCTAGGATTTGTTAGGGTTGAAACCCTGCAACCTTATAATGTAATTCACCATGATAAGTACACTACGATTATCTTGGCATAGTAAATAGGGTTGAATTAAGTATTGTAAAGCATGCACACATAATTAGGGTTAGTATATAATAAATGTTAATCGCATGTTCTAGAGTTGAAGTATTTCCTTTCCTACATTGTGATGTTAATTACCTTGTTTAATGACATAATATACTATAAATTTATACACATGTGTTACATGGAATATATGTCACCCTGGAAATGTATGATTTAAGCTATAGACGTAATTTACTAAAGGCATGAAAAGTGGATAATGTAGTCAGTCACAAAGATGTAAAGATTATTCATATGTTACCATATCATGAATAATTATCTGTTAGCATTTTCATGACAAATGGCTCGTAATAATGTTGCTTGATACGAATTTGGATAAAATGGTAAAATTAGGAGTTGTGGGCAGTTTGGTCATTTTGACTTAATACACCTTTTGCAAATAATTGAATAAGACCTTAGTTTGTACCTTAAATAATTAGAAATAAAGGGGAATGGCTAAGTGTATAAAAATAAAATTTCTATGCAATGTGTGATATCTATGGTCACCCTATAAAATACTAATATATAAAGTGAAAGACCTTGAGTTTGCGAATGGTTTTTCTCTAGGGGTAGCTATCCTAGAGACGAGGTAGGATTCCTTGATTTATTTGGTATTCTGGTGTGCTGGTTGTGCCCTAGTAAGGCCCTATTCTACTTTATAGGTGACCTACGGGCCATATAGAGGGTATCGATACTTAAGGATAAGGTGGCCTAGGTGTGGAGGGTACTGTGTTTCCTTGTGCACCAGTATGACCAGAGTGTTGTTATGCCTCTGGGTTGGATGGTTGGAGGGTATCGTGTTGCCTTATGCGCCGATATGACTGGTGCACTTTTATGTCTCCGAGTTATTATTGTATCCTCCTCGAGTAATTAAAATTGGTAATAATCTTTGTGTGAAGATTTCAATGGATTGTTCTAGATTTAATGTTTCTAATAGTTGCCGTTGTGTGCTTCATATTGTGATATGGGTTTAGTAGTTGCCTTTGCGCCCTACTTAGGTATCTAAAAATTATATGGATGGTTATATCGGTAGTTTCCTTAGTGCCCTACCTTGGTATTTGGATTTCTCTTAACTATATCAGTTGTTTCCATTTTATGATTATATGCTTCCCTGATATACTTATGTTATATTCTTTATGTGCCTTACGTGGCCTTACACGTTGGTGTTAGTGTAATGGTTTTCTCAGTACCATAGTATTGACGGGTTCTGTTTCTTGGTCTCCTGCCTATTAAATGGGCATTGATGACCTTGCAGGAGTACTTTGAGGGTTCAGCATAAGGATGGCTTCCAGTAGAGGGTTGAGAGTTAGGATTATCTAGTGTTTGTTCCGATATCTTTTGATCCAGATATTTCATAGACTCTTCTATCCCTTGTTATTTCCCCTTTGTTACATTGTAACTGTTTTGCCTGATCTTTTTGTGTTTATCAGGATAAATTAAATTTGTAATCTCTATTTCATTCTGAAGTTATAAATGTTGTTTAAGTAAAGTAATTTTTTAGCCTTAGCACTTAGTATAAGGATGGTAGAGGATGCCAAGCTTATACTGAGTATGGTGGTAACATCCAATATTTTTGTAATTAATGCTTCCACAAAACGAAGTAGTAAAATTCGGGGTGTTACAGAATATTTATAAAAAAATTATTATACCTATTGGTTGTATAAGTCTCAAAGTAAAGAATTTTATCAACCCACACTGAAACAAACCTCTCCTTATATGGATTCAACTAGGTCACTAAGGAATACTACGGTACTTTTGGGATTCATTGAAGGTTATTTTCTATAAGCACTGCCTCTTTCACAACGTATCCAAACTCTACCTTTTTTCGACCTCTAAATACCTAAAACCATATTATGTGGCCTTTTAGATTCTTTAACCCACCTAATTAATGACTCGAGTTCATTAACAATTTCATCTATAACAAATAATTCACTCTAATCAGTATTAACTGGATCTTAATTTTGTAATAACTATTCAAAATATTAAATTTTAAGGAATAAATAAATATTCAAATGAATAAAAAAATTACGGATTGAGGGTTTTCAGGTAATTCATCCTCTAGAGTTTAAAATCGATGGACAATGCTCTAAAAGATGTTACCCTCTATCGGGTAAATCACTCATCAATATTGGGGAATGGTGGGTGAGTTGCCTGATAAACTCAAATTATGATGGATAATTGGCCTGTCAAATGTTCCTTTCGATGGGTGAATTGCTCGTCAGCTCTACTTTATGATGGATGATTCGCCTGTGAGCTAAGAGTTTTGATGGGTTATTTACCTATCACGCCCAAAACTTCTGAAAAAACAATTTGCCTTACCATTATTTCGTTGAGTTCTTCTTCGCGAATAAGATCATTATATTCTTCCATAATTACTATATTCAAGGTTGGAAAAAATATTGAGTGATTAATTTATGAGAAGAGAAACAAAAGAGGGCTGAGAAGAGGTAGTGAACAAATGAAATTGTCAAATTTGTCAAACTAAATAAGCTCATTTTGAGGAGTGTAAACTAAAAAAAAGGGGTGTACATATAACAACACCCTTACTAAAATCTATATCTAGTTATCTATCTATTAATATTGATAAAAGAGGTCCAGTCCAAATTGTACACTATAATCTCTTCAACCTTGGATATCTATTTTATTTTATTATATAATTCTAACTCTATTTGATCACCCATGTCCTTGATTTTTGGTTTGTATTTTATCACCTTCTCTGATACACTAAATAATACTAAATTGATATCTATGATAGGCATGAATTATGTAAATCATATGGACTCTAACATGAAGATTTAATGTGATTATATCATGATTTTTTTCATAATTTAGTCCACTTGTTCTTGTTTACTTCTCTTGATCATATTTTGTAGATATTTCAAGAATATGGGATCAAAAGGATGTAAAACGCAATAGTTGGAACAAAACAAAAGCAAACGTGAGTGCTCAACGTATGAAAAGGAACAAATACTTAAAAATCCAAATATGATGTGATATGAATTGGGAAAGTGTTGAACATGAAAGTTGTAGATATTTTTGTAAGCTTTCCAACTCATAAAAAATCAGCTCGATCCAAAGTCAAACAAAGAAGTTATGGCTAGAATACAAAACATGCGCAAAGCTAAAGAATAGAAACGACACTGCTGTGTTGGTTTACACGGCCGTATTGATGGAAAGTTACATCTATATAAACATATTTTTCGTTCATTTTGGAAGAGGAACATATGGAATAAAAAGACGGCGACTTTGAGATCACTAAAGAGAGATCTAGGGTTACTTGTTTGGTACCACCCAATCCAATCCCACCTTCAATTCATCCACAATCTTCCATCTCTTGATCTCAATTTCTTGTTCCCGGTCGGACGGATAGAATAGTGAATTTCTCATCTTGAATAAAGAGGTTGTTGTATTTTTCTTTTGGATTTTATTTATTGTTTTCAATTGATGCAATTCTCTATGTTTAAGATGTTGAGCTTAATGAAAGCTATGATTGGCTAATTGATCTATGCCGAGGTGAAGGGAAATTCCCTGATCTAGATGTGTTGAGAATCTGAACCTTGCCCAATCTAATTTCTTGCCATATGTGTTGTGCTAATGATTTAATTGGAATAATAGAGAAAATTGATTACTTTTCTATTATTATTTAGAGAAACCCGGCGAGATTCGAGAGATGAGTCGGAGTGGGCTCCATTAGCATGACTAGAAAGCAAAACACAAAGTCGAGAGATGTTGGTTGGCTTCTACAACTGAAAAAAAGGGAATATGATACATAATAATGCATTGCCTATTTTTGCATTCATACTAGAGATAGATGAGTCTTAATAGACAATAGGGTGTAGTGGCTCGAGAGAGCACTACAATACATACTTTGGTTGGCATTCATGGCAAAGTGTTTTGATTTGGGATTTGGGGTTAATATTCAATCACATTGGGGTTGAGGGGATTGACTGGAACCTTAGTATTTTCTTTAACTGAATTTCACTTTTTCTTATATTATAGTTGGATTTAGTTTGTGCATTTTCTTTTTATTTAGAGTTAGACATCACCTGCCTTTATCGTTAGTCTAGACATAGGAGATCTTTTCATTATCTCATTGCTCACTTCCTAGTCTCTGTAGGATCGACCTTGTATGCTACTTCAACATTGTGCACTTATGATCAGAAGTCATCAAGTTTTTGGTGCCGTTGTTGGGGACTAGGCAACAAGAGACCTCGGGATCTGAGAGATTTTCTTTACTTTAGACATTTGTGTTTTAATTTAATTTATTTTATATTTGATCCTTCTAAAGTTTGTTTGAGTGGTTTTTTGACTTTGCATATGATCTCTAGTGCATGACCCGCTCTTGTGGGGGTGAGCTAGAGCCATGATATTTGATCCAGAGATTGAGAGGACTTTCCATAGGTTTCACATATCGGATAGACGTGCTGAAGGCATAGAAAACACTGGAAACCAACAAGCTCCTAATCCACAAGACATGTGTCCTCCACAAGTGTTGAATCTAAATTTACAACATAATCCGGCTTTTCCATAGGCACCACTTTAGGTACAAGTATAAGCTCCAGTGGGTAGATCTCTTAAAGACTATGCCACCCCAAATCTAGATGGTATAGGTTCCAACATTAGATGGCCAGTCGTGCAAGCACACAAATTTGAAATTAAATTGGCCATTATTCAGATAATTCAAACAGCAGTTCAATTTGGAGGATTGCCAAACGATGACTTGAATACTCATATTGCTAATTTCCTTGAGATTTTTGTTACTTTTAGGTATAATGGGGTTTCTAATGATGCCATAAGGCTTAGGCTTTTCCCCTTATCTCTTAGGGATAAAACTAAGAGTTGGTTACATTCTTTGCCGATGGGATCAATTACTATGTGGGATGATATGGTTCGACACTTTCTTGCAAAATTTTTTCCACCATCAAAAATTGCTAAGATGAGAAATGATATTACTACTTTTGTGTAGTATGATCAAGACTCGTTATATGAAGCGTAGGAATGATTCAAAGAATTGCTGAGAAAATGTCCTCACCATGGTCTACCTATTTGGCTACAAGCTCAGACTTTCTATAACGATTTGTTTTCTACTAATCGTTCCATGCTTGATGTAGTTGCAGGTGGGAAAATTATGAATAAGACCCCAAAAGATGCCTATGATTTTATTGAGGAGTTAGTAGCAAATAGTCATAAGTGGAATGCTGAGAGATTACCTAGTAGGAGTGCGGGCATCCATTCTATCGATGTTGTCACTACTCTTTTGGCTCAGTTAGATGCTTTGATTAAACAAGTAGCTAACTTGAGTGCTTCTACTGTGTAGGTCCCGATTATGAGATGTAACTTATGTGGTGGACCTCACACTAGCACTGAGTGCCAGGTGGATAACCCTTTTATACAATCTTCTGAGCAGGCTAATTTTGTGTCAAATTTTGGTAGGACCAACAACAATCCGTATTTAAACACCTATAATCCTGGTTGCAGGAATCACCCAAATTTTTCTTGGAGAAATCAAAACCTAATTCAGGCTCCAAGTCAAGTAAGACCACCTCCAGGATACCAAACCACGACCCCTAAACCAAAACCAAGTTTGGAAGAATTTCTTACTAAGTTCATAAACTAAAGTGAGTCTAGATTCTAAAATCAAGAAACTCAAATGCAAAATCAGGAGTCTTCTTTGAAGAACTTGGAGGTGCAAGTAGGACAGTTGGCAAATATGATCTCTAAAAGAGACCACGGAACCTTTCCTAGCAATACAAAAAGGAATCCATGAGAGGATGTAAAGGAAATCACTTTGAGGAGTGGTAAAGAGTTATTTGATATACCATCTCCGAGCTTAGAAGAAAAGGCTAAGAAAAATGCAGTTGATGAGCAGCCCATAGAAATTTCTAATTCTCAAAAGGAGGTAAGAGATGACCCCATACCTGGTGAGGGTTCGCATCATGAGGTAAAACTTTATCAACCTCACATCTCATTTCCCTAAAGGTTGAAACAAAAAAAGTTGGATGCACAATTTTCTAAGTTTCTTAACATTTTTAAGAAATTACATATAAATATTCCATCTGCTGATGCTTTAACCCAAATGCCTAGTTATGCTAAATTTTTAAAGGAAATTTTAGCTAACAAAAAGAAACTAGAGGATTGCGAGATGGTTAAACATAATGAAGAGTGTTCTGCTGTGCTCCAAAACAAACTACCGCCTAAGCTAAAAGATCCAGAGAGTTTTACTATTCCTTACAATATTGGTAGTTTATATTTTGATAAGGTTTTTTGTGATCTTGGTGCAAGCATTAACCTCATGCCCTTTTCCATTTTCAAGAAGCTTGGATTAGGTGAACCAATGGGCACAACCATATCTCTCCAACTGGCGGATTGATCAATCAAGTATCCGCGTGGAATTATTGAAGATGTGCTGGTAAAAGTTGATAAGTTCATCTTTCCCGTAGACTGTTTTGGAGATGGAAGAGGACCATGAGGTATCTCTAATTCTAGGGAGACCATTTTTGGCGACAGGTAGAACTCTTATTGATGTTCATGAGGGTAAACTAATTTTGAGGATTAATGATGAACAAATTGTTTTTAATGTATTTGATGGCATAAAACACCCTCACGAAGAAGATACTTGCTTATGCATTGATTCTATTGATGAGTGAATTAGTGAGTATTTTCAGGCGAATAGATTAGATGACTCATTAGAAGCATATCTCACGAATGGACTTGGTGAGCATGAGGAAGATGAGAGTCTTACAAAAGCAATCTACTATTTGGAGGCATCTCCTTCGTATTCTAGATTTTTAAGGCTGCCACTTAGAGGCTTGAAGTGTGATGAGATAAAAAAATTAAAACCCTTCGTCGAAGAGCCTCCTTAGCTTGAGCTCAAACCTCTCCCCTCTCATTTGAAATATGTGTTTTTAGATGGTTCTACTTCTCTTCCAGTGATTATTTCATCTTCTTTGAATAGGTTGATGGAAGAGAAGCTAGTGAGGGTATTGAAGGAGCAAAAAAGAGTTTTTGGGTGGACCATTGTAGACTTAAAAGGAATCGGTCCATCTATATGCATGCATAAAATTCTGATGGAGGAGGGTTGTAAGCTAGTGGTGCAACCTCAACGATGACTTAACCCCACGATGCAAAAAGTAGGAAAAAAAGAGGTGATAAAATTACTCAATGTAGGCGTAATTTATCCCATATCTGACAGTGCGTGGGTTAGTCCAGTGCAGGTGGTATCTAAAAAAGGGGGTATTACTGTTGTGGCTAATGATAAGAACGAATTGATCCCTATACGTATTGTAACAGGCTGGAGTGTTTGTATGGATTATAGACGAGTAAATGATGCCACTAGAAAAGACCATTACCCTATTTCCTTCATTGATCAGATGATAGAGAGAGTGGCAGGCCACGAATTTCCTTTATTGATTTTGTATTCGAGTTAATTTGACAGGTCAGGTTTATGTTAAATTAATGAATCGGGTCTTTTTAGATTTTGGTACGTTTGGTTGGATTGTGTTTGGGCCGAGCTAATTCAGGATCGAATCACTTTGGATGTGAGTTAAATCGGACGTTGGCCACTAATATTAATCTAACTCATTAACCTTATAAGTAGGCATGACGTTTGACTTCATATAAGCATGCGATTAATAATATGTTATTAAGTGCTATTTATTTATTATTATGACTTTTTAACTTTGTGTTTTTACGCGAAAAATTTAGTAAAATTAGAATATCTTTGGTGATTAAGTATGTCCACAATAAAATTAAGAAAAATAAGTAAAATTTAAAAAATAATATATTTTTAAAAGTTTTAAACAAATAATAAGATATGTATAATTTTTTATTATTATAATTGGTTAATATTAAAATTTATTTTGTCAAGTTGGGTTGATAGTGAGTTGGTTGATGTTAGGTTAAGTTGATATCGAATTATGGGTTAGGTTTAGGTTAGTTTATGATAAGATTAGGTTGATATATTTTGTAGATTATATTGGGTCGGTTTTGTACAAATAGGGTTGGATGAGATGAATCGGATCAATTTTTAACTCTAGTAATCAGCAGCGATTGATGTTAATTATCGGGCCTCGACTCCCATTGTTTTTGTTTTTTCAAAAAGTATGGATTGTTGTTTTGCAGAGTTGAACTGCTCTTCGGCCACTTTTGAGAAATTTGGTTTTTAATGTTTTAATAATAGGTTAGTGTTATCGATTCTTCTAAATCGTAGTTATTTTAGCGTGGTGAGTTCAGTGTCTATCCGCACTATTTTGACGGCATAGAAAACTTTAAAAATGAAATTAGTCAAATTAAGATTGGCTAGCGGTACTACGTTACAACAGCATGTTGGGTAGCACAATAGTACCTAATGGTTTGACTACACAATCAACTCGGAGAACTTGCATAATAATTATCTATTTTAAGTTTGATATAATAATAAGATATTTAGATGGTTGTTGAGAAGTCAGTCGTTTAGCTTTGAAACCGACCATAAGAGATACAGCTTGTCTTAGTATAACTGTATAAGCCTAGTCCTTTTTTTTCATCATATGAATTGGAGTTTGGGTGATTACCTTAGAAGATGATAAATTAAGATTTGACAAATACTTTGACTTTTAGATCAATAGGTATATTTAGTATATTTAATTAGTACTTTTTTATTATTATAATGGATTAACTTTTGGACTAAGAAAGTTAATTGCATATAATTTTGATAACTCACAAGTTGGTAGTTCATTTATTTATTCATTGGGTCCTAAAACTATTCAAGTATCTTGAAATATCAAAGGTACTTGGTCCATAACATAAAGACGATGGATTGAGATAGATGGAAATTTTGGGACCATACTAATTGGTATAAATATATTAATATATATGATTAGTGTACCATTGTACCTATTTAACATTGATAATTATTTGTTATTAATTTATATGATCATTGTCTAATAATAAACTTATATTTATCGAATTACTTTTAGATAACACTACATTCAAATTCTACAAAAATATACATCTTAATTACATACTTGTTTTGATCTATTTGAAAATATGAGTTTTACAAGTATAGGCATATATAAAGGCGTTTTATAGGGTTCTTTTACAAACTTATTTGAAACATGTGGCGCTTATATTATTTTATGTGTCATGTAGAAATTGTGGTACATATCATCTTATATTATTATTATATATATATATGAGTTTTAGAGACATATTAGGTTTGAATTATGATGTTGGTTGGATTGTGACCTGAGTGATCTACTTTTGAAGGTGGCATTATAGAGACCTTTATTTTTGTAAAATAATGTATATGGAAATGTATTTTTGTATAAAGTGTTATTATGGTAATTCACTGTTTTTTAAAATATGCCAACTATGGAAAGTACCTTATATTGAAAAGGTGAAAAATAGCATTGCATATTCCAAATCTTAACTATTTTCCCTTTTATTATGTGGCCTTACACCCTTCAAATCTACCCCTAACTTTTGCTTCCCAATCAACCTACAGTGAAACAATTGATATTTTTACTAACTTTGGGCCATTATATCTATTCTCCTTTCCTCTTCATCTTTGGTACGTTGGATTCCTTGTAGTGCACACTCCATAAACCACCCATTTTTCCTATTGTTTTTTGGTTCTATTTTGGCCTCCAAACTTTCTTCCTAGCTATGTTGTTGCTGCTAGTCATGAATTTTCAACATTAGTGCAAGGATTATTCCCCCATTTCCTTTGTTCTTCCCTTACCTAATTGTCCTTAAATTATTTCCCAAACACTTATTTAAGTGTAGAAAATTAAGTTTTGGGCAAGGCGGTGTTGGCTCTTGAGTTACCACCCTTCAAAGTCACCATCCTTGTAAGGTTGGGTGAAACTTTCAACTCCCTTTTATTTATTTATTTTTGTGCTGTTCTTAATGAGACTTGTCAAGCTTATTTTTCTTGTTTTGTGAAGGTGATTAAGATGCACTTTAGGAGGTGATTAGCTTGGTTTCTCTTTGTTTAGAAGCTTAGAAAGTTTGGTAATTAAACTAACCTTTAGAAATAAGATTTTATGCTAGGTACACTATATGTTATTTATTTATGTATGATTATCTTTCATTTGGTTATAAACATGAAACAATATCCTAAAAAATATTGTATTACATATGTATGTTTCTATCATATGTGTAGATGCATAAAAATTGGACAAGAGAATTATTTATATGATTTTAACATGTTTTTAAGTTTGTGGAAACTTAGGTGAGTATGTTGTTGATACTTGATGAATATTCTGTTGATTCTTATTGAATATAACTTAACCCAAGTTGTTCAGATCCTGGCCTTTTTATTTTATGTGGGCTTCTGTTGTTTTAATTTTATCTAAGCATGCCATTTTATGTATAATAGGGTATAGAAGCTAAGGTGTGGATTTTAGAGCATTTAGAATTCATTTGGATTTTAGGGTTTTTGGACACATATTTGGCTAGGGTTATTTTGGGGATTCCAAAGTGTATTTGTGTTTCTTTAAGGTTACCGTTATGTTCATTGGATCCTTTGCATGAACTTTGATACATAATATGTTAGTGTTTGAAGTTGTTTAGAGTAAGTTATGCATTTTAGAAGTTTTAAGGTGGTTTTAAGCAAGTAAGGGCATTTTGATCATTATAATTTAAATCATAAAATTTTGGGATCTAAATGAATATTAGGTTTAAAAAAATAATTTTAAATGGATAAATTTGATAATTGGGCGGTGATTGATGAGTGGAATTGGAGACATTAATTAAATTGGTTAATTAAGCTAATAAAGGAACTTTTGGTCTATATTGTGTAATCTTAGTATTTTTAGACTTGGTATGTATATTTAACGTTCATCCTAGAAAAATAATTGGCTAAGTGTAAGCCTTTAAGTATAAAATATACCTCTCTTAATCCTATATAAGTTAGTTGACGTTTGGGGCATGTTAGCCATCTTATGTGAATTTGAAATGTTCTATTCATTTTAGCCTTATATGTTGAATCCTAATATGATCTTTCACCTTTCATTGACTTGCGGTCAACTATTAACTTGTGTTGATTGTTGACTTTTGTTGATCGTGGACTTAGGTGTTAAGCATCAACCTTCGTCTAAAAAAATTGAAATTAATAAGTGTTGAGACCTAGATTAAAAATGGGACTTTTATGGCATGGAACATGGTTTTTAGTGCCTAAATAATCTAGTTTGGGCTTTAATGCCTTAGTTATTAAATTAGGTCTTAATGTCATGTTGTTAGGTCTTTACTCTCTAAATGGTAGTGCATTGATTTATTTATGGATTGAGTGCGTGAATATCATTGGAACTTCATAAATAAATGGGTTTGTGTTGGTGGATTTGATTAAGTGCTATTCCATGGGCCTTGGTTGTCGTTATCCTAATTTTTTAATAAAACATTAATCACTTAAAGCGTAATAAATTGAGTTAGGACTAATAGTAATCGGGGTAGCTACCTAAGCATAGGTTCAGTATCCATATGGTACCATTCTAGTATTTCTTTTTCCTTTTGTGATGTTGAGTACCTTATATGAGTTCTAGGAGGCCTTTTTATACTCTATAGAAGCTATGGGCCCTATAGGAAGTATACATACTAAAGTGATTAGGTGACCTATTATTGGGGTTTTTAGTTACGTGTATGGGCAAGCTAGTTTAGCTATTGTCTTTGTACATTAGGTAAATATGTTGTAGACGAGGGAGTTGTTTGAGTCTCCATTCTCAAATTAGTATAATCTATTGGATGTGACCACAATAATGAATTATAATAATCAATGAAACTTGTTTATCCATAGGTTCATATCACATTATTCTATGCTTGATGGTTTAGTTGCCTTCTTTGTAATTAACATTTGTATGAAGCATGTTCTTATCATGTTATTGAATTCTCAATTGCTTTCTTCACATGGGCCTTATGCATAATGGTCTCTCATTAGGATAGTTGTGTTATTTGGTATGATATATGTAACACCTCGATTTTTACTACTGAAAAATTTTATTTTACCATGAAAGCATATAAGTAAAATATTAGGGGTTACTACCGTAATTAACATAAATCTGGTATGCCCAACCATATTTATATCAATCAAAAGGATAAAATCATTCATAGCAAAATAAGGAAAGTAGAAATGGAAGAAAATTTTATAATACAATATGAGTTTAGAAATTAAATCTAAGTTACAACAAAGAAAATACAAAGTAGGGATACCATGGATCGAGAGTCCAAAAATGTATTCGGGTAAATATATTTATTGGATAACATTACTCTTCACCCAAACACCTAGTACAGATAAACATCACTCATCCCCACATATTGCATCAAAAGAAGCATAATCATCTAGAGGATCTTTCAAGACCTGCTGATGCAGGAGTATCCTCATTATGTGATGACAATAATCTATTCATAAATTTTTCTACGTTAGGAGAATCAAAAACTCTCATTACTTGGACTAAAATATGAGCTAGATTATATGGAGCCATGAAACAAAAATTATAACCCATCAACTAAACACATTTTTTATATTTATTATGGCTTGAATATGGCTAAAAAATATGCCTTGAAAATCCATGCAAGATTCATCCATCATCTAGCAAAAATCAGCACATGGAGCACACATTTTTCAAAAATCACAAGCACGCAACCACTTTACTTTTGCAGTAGATTTTGGAGTTTATTTTTTGTGTTTTCCAAGACCTTAATTAGAATTAATTAAGGGTAGTAAATTTCCTAAAAAATATGCAAAGAAATTGGCCAAATGGGGGTCTTGGGGAAGGTTTATTTTTCCATCTAGTTAATGTATGAGTAATGTACTAGTTTTCCTTTTTCTTGTAATTTATGTTTTCTAAGTCCCAATTATTAGCTTGTAAACCTAATGTAACAGCTATTGCATGGGAAATAGATGATGGGAGGTTCGAAACATCAGCTCCCACGTTGATTGTTTGAGCCCTACCATAGTTAGTATGCATTAGAGTATAGTTTGGTTAAGTTGAACCCTTTTGGTTACCTTAGGGTTGGTTGTAATTTTCTCAACTTCTTACACTCTTATATGGGTGTAAAGAGGAATGAAAGAGGAATACTTTGAGTATTCTTCATAACCTAATTCATGTGTTTTATATTTCAACCAACCTAGTGTATGGTTTGTTGAGTTTTACAAAATCTTACAATCTTTATCATAAGAATTGTTACATTAAGTGGTGATTGTAAACATTAGATTTCAACTGTTACTTGAATATCAAATCTTTGTGCCATCTCAGCCTCTCTTCTATTTTCTCTTTTTTTGGAGCTAAACCCAAGTTCCATCATCAACTCTTAGCAAGACCCAATTTGTCTAGCATTTTATGCATCAAATTGGTATCAAAGGTTAAGGTTGATAAAGTTAGGTCTTTTGTTTTCTCTCATTTTTTAGCACATTGTACCACCATTTTCTAGAATCATTTTCAAACCATTACCACCATTTTCCAACCTCATTTTCAACCCTATTCCATCCCCATTTTTAGCCACCCTACCACCACTCAAAATAAACCTCCCATTTTTTCACAAAAAAAATGACTACAATCACCCTAGCATCAAGCACCACCATTTTTCTTCCTATTTCTTTTGGCCACCTTTTCATCTAACCCTCCCACCTTTCGAACCACCATCCCCCAACTTACCCCATTCAAACCTTGATTACCCTATTACACCCCATTCAAACCAAACACCACAAAAAATCCCCCCATTCGACCCTCACCCCATATTTGCACACTTGTTTTCACTTATTCCTTTCCAAACCACCATGGAGAATCAGCAAGCGCCTAGAGGTTTGAGTCTTGAAGAAACATACAACTTGAGAATATATGGGGCTATAAATTCCTTGAAAGAATACATGAGTAGAGCGCTAGGAATTTTGGAATCACTTGCCCCATATGCTAGCATTTCTCACTTAAGAAGAGTCCCATCATTTCATGTGTAAAGGGAGGAACCAAACCTAGAAGAAGAAGCTAGCACTTTTATCTCTTCATCTAGTGAGTCTACTAGGTTCAAGGGAGGATAAAACATGTTATAAATGAGCCTTCTCATGATATCAAAATAGAGATTCTGGAGTTTGACGGGTCACATAATCTAGAAGACTTTTTGGATTGGGAGTTGAGGTATAATATGATGTTCAAGGAAAAATATTATGATGATGAAAAGTCTTTCAAGGTAGCAGTCCTTAAGCTTAATGCACATGCTTCCTTGTGGTGGGAAAAATTGGTACACAAGAGGGAGAAGAAAGGAAAGTCCAAGGTGAGGAGATGGACAAAAATGAAAAAACTGATGAGGGAGAGGTTTTTACCACCTTCTTACACCCAAGATCTTTACAATAAAATGCCTTATTTGAGATAAAGGTCTATGAGTGTAGAAGACTATATTAGGAAGTTTGAAAAGCTAGTTATGAGGCTTGGTTTGGAGGAGGTGGAGGAGCACACAATGTCACGATTCTTAGGAGCTTTAAGAAGTGACATTGCTAGGAAGGTGGAGCTTTACAAATATTGCACCCTAGATGAATTCTTTCATCTAGCCATTAAGGTGGAGAGGATTAAAAAAGAAAAGAGTGGTTCTAAGTTTGCCATGGTGAAGCTGAACCAAAACCCTCAAAGGGAGGTACCTAAGCCATCTCCTATACCCAAAACATTTGATGTTAAGGGTAAGGGAAGGCTCAAAATAGGTGAGACAAGTAGGAACAAGGGAGTGAGGTTCTTTAAGTATCAAGGGATTGGGCATTATCAAAATGAATTTTGAAACAAAAGGGTGATGACTTTCATTGACCTAGAGGAGGTTCCATTAGAGGGGAAAGAAGAAGAGGAGCACTCGACCATGGAGGAGGAGGCCGAGTTTGAGGAAGCCCCATCAGATTTTGAAGAGGCCTTGATGGTGAGGAGGGTGTTGCATGCAAAATAAGTCTTGGATGAGGATTCCCAAAGGGAAAACATATTTCATACTAAGTTCATAATACTTGGTAAAATATGTTCCCTTATTGTTGATGGGGGAAGTTGTGCGAATGTGGCTTCTTGAACTTTTGTAGAGCAGCTTAATTTACCCACTACTACATATGCTAAGCCATATATGACTTAATGATGGCTCAATGGTTGAGGTCACTAAAAAATTTGTTGTTCCATTTTCCATAGGGAAGACTTATCAAGATAAAGTTGTTTGTGATGTAGTTCCTATGGATGCATGTCATTTATTGTTAGGTAGGCCTTGGCAATATGATAGGTATGTAACATATGATGCTAGGAAGAACACTTATAGCTTGAAGTATGCTAACAAAAATATTATACTCACACCCCTTAGCATTCAGTCCTCACTTGTTAGGGAGGATCCAAATTGTAAAAAGGCTATGTTCATAGATGGGAGTTAGACATGGCCATAGGGAAAGAGAAAACCATGTATTTTTTTTTATGCTTGAAAATAATGAGAATTCTAGTTCACTTGACCCAAGGGTCAAAACCTTGCTAGGTGAGTTTGGGGATGTCTTCCCAAATGAACTACCTACTGAGTTGCCTTCCATAAGAGGCATAGAGCACTAAAATAACCTTATTCTTGGTGTTACTCTCCCTAACAAACCAGCCTATAGGTGTAACCATAAGGACGCTATGAAGTTGCAATGAAAAGTTGAAAAATTGTTGTAAAAGGGTTACATTAGGGAATCATTTAGCCCATGTGTGGTATCGGCCCTTTTGATACCAAAGAAGGATGGCTCAATGAGGATGTGTATTGATAGTAGAGCCATCAATAATATTACTATCAAGTATATTCATCCCATACCTAGGCTTGATGACATGTTGGATTTTTTACATGGGGTGTAAGTGTTTTCTCCAAAATAAACTTGAGGAGTGGTTACTATCAAATCAGGATGAAGGAAGGAGACAAATGGAATACTGCTTTCAAAACCAAGAGAGGCCTATATGAGTGGATGTTCATGCCATTTGGGTTGTCCAACACAACAAAAACCTTCATGAGGCTCATGGACGAAGTCCTAAGACCCTTCATTTCTAAATTTGTAGTTGTGTACTTTGATGACATTCTTGTAGTCTCCTCTAGTAGTGATGATCATGTAAGGCACTTAAAGATTATATTTTTAGCTCTTAGGAGAAGCAATTTGTATAGTAAACTAGAAAAGTATGACTTCTTTGTGCCAAAAGTAACCTTTCTAGGATTTATTGTAACCAAATATGATATTTCTATGGATGAGTCAAAGGTGGAGACAATAAGAATGTGGCCTGCACCCACATCCATTACTAACATTAGATGCTTTCATGGACTTGCCTCTTTCTATAGGCGGTTCATATAATGATTTAGTATACTTATAGCAACTATTATAGAGTGTCTAAAAAAGGGTGAATTCAAATGGACCAAACAAGCATAAGAAGCCTTTGAAGTCATCAAGGGTAAGTTAAGTGAAGCCCAAGTACTACGATTGCCCAATTTTGACAAAGTGTACAAAATTGAGTGTGATGCAAGCGTAGTAGGAATTGGAGTGGTTCTACTAAAAAAAGGAAAGCCAATGACCTTCTTTAGTGAAAATCTCAATGGCTCAAGATTTAATTACAACACCTATGACAAGGAATTTTATGCTATTGCTAGGGCTTTAGATTATTGGTCTCACTACCTTCGACCATCATAATTTGTATTGCATACTGATCATGGGTTCCTAAAATACATAAATGGGCGACATAAGCTGAACCCTAGGCATGTTAGGTGGATATAGTTTTTACAATCCTTCTCATTTGTAGCAAAGCATAAGAGTGGAAAAACTAATGTCGTAGCAGATACCCTCTCTAGAAGACATTGTATGTTGTCATTACTTGAAGCAAGAGTCTTAGGATTTGATTGCTTGAAGGAAATCTACAACAAAGATGAAGACTTTATGGCTACTTTGAATATCAAGGTAGGGCTCGAAGTCCCTACCTGATTAAAGATGGCTTCCTTTTCAAGGGTAACAACTTATGCATTCCCTAGAGTTCTATTAGAGAGTTGCTGATCCGAGAGGTGCATGGAGGAGGACTAGCTAGGCATTTTGGCATTAACAAGACTTGTGATATATTATAAGAGCATTTTTATTGGCCTGGAATTGTAGAGGATGTACAATCAATTGTGGCAAGGTGCTCTACTTGCCAAAAGTCTAATAGCCACTTCCACCAAGGGCTCTATACTCCTTTACCTATCCTATATCATCCTTGGGATGATGTGAGTATGGAATTCATAGTGTCATTGCCTAAAACACAAAGGCAAATCGATGCCATTATGGTGGTGGTAGATCAATTTTTCAAGATGGCATATTTTTTCTCTTGTCACAAGACGAATGATGCCTCTTACATAACAGATCTATACTTCAAGGAGATAGTTAGATTACATGGTTTCCCTAAATCAATTCTCTCTAATCGGGATGCTAAGTTTCTTAGCTACTTATGAAAGACATTATGGAGGTTGGTTGGTACTAAAATTCTTTTTAGCACCACTTATCACCCCCAAGCAGATGATCAAACAGAAGTTACTAATTGTACCATCACTATGCTTTTGAGGATTTTGGTTCACAAATCCTTGAGGGATTGGGACATCAAACTTAGTTACGTAGAGTTCACCCACAACTAGTCCCCTACTTATGCCACTGGTTTCCCCATTTTTGAAGTGGTGTATGGAGTGAATCCCACCACCCCTATTGGTCTCATTCCTCCCCCTATTAAGGCGCAAGTCAGTTTTGAAGCAACCAACAGGGCTAACGAATTCAAGAAATTACATGAGGAAGTGAGGTCCAGAATTGGGAAGGTTTATGAGATGAATAAAAAGAAAGCCAACAAGCATAAAAAAGAGAAAATATTTGAGCTAGGAGATCTAGTTTGGCTTCACCTTACAAAGGAGAGATTCCCTTCTAGAAGGTGGAACAAACTAATGCCACAAAGTGATGGACAATTCAAGGTACTTGAGCAAGTTGGAAATAATGCATACAGACTGGAGCTTCCACCAGAACTAGGGGACGTATCAACCATATTTAACGTGGGAGATTTGCTTCCTTACTTACACAATGAGCCTTATGATGATAAGGGAGGTCCTTCTCAAGAGGGGGAGGATGATGCAGGAGCATCTTCCTCATGTGATGATAATAATCTATTTATAAATTTCTCTAAGGAGAATCAAAAACTCTCATTGGATTAAAATATGAGCTAGATTATATGGAGCCATGCAAGTCATGCAAAAAAAATTATAAGCCATCAACTCACTAAATTTTTTATCTTCATTATGTCTTGAATATGGATAAAAAAATATTACTTGAAAATCCATGCAAGATTCGCCCATCATCTAGCAAAAATCAGCACATGGAGCATACATTTTTCCAAAATCACAAGCATGCAACCACTTCACGTTTGCAGTAGATTTTGGAGTTAATTTTTGATGTTTTACAAGATATTAATTGGAATTAATTAAGGGGAGTTGATTTCCTAAAAATTAGCTAAAGAAACTAGCCAAATGGGTGTCTTGGGGAAGATTTATTTTTCCATCTAGTTAATGCATGAGTAATGTACTAGTTTTTCTTTTTCTTGTAATTTATATTTCCTAGGTCATAATTATTAGCTTGTAAACCTAATGTAACAAATAGTGCATGGGAAAAAGATGATGGGAGGATCAAAACATCAACTCCCACATTGGTTGTTTGAGTCCTACCATAGGTAGCATGCATTAGAGTATAGTTTGGTTAAGTTGAACCCTTATGCTTACCTAAGGGTTGGTTATAATTTTCTCAACTTCTTACACTCATATATGGGTGTAGAGAGGAATGAAAAAGGCAGCCTTTGAGTATTATACAAATCCCAATTTGTGTGTTTTATTTTTCAACTAACCTAGTGCATGATTTGTTGACAATCTTTATCTTAATAGTTGTTACCTTAAGTGGCGATTGTAAGTATTTGATTTCAAGGGCTACTTGAATATCAAATATTTTCCCCATCTCATCCTTTATTATCAAGACCCAATTTTTTTAGCATTTTATGCATCACCTGCACACAAGAATTAGGGTCTCCTACTAGTGGGAATGAGTAACACCCATAAAAATGGTGGTCAGTACACTACCTATCGAGCAAGGAAACAATACTAACGAATCAAGGATACAAATAACACATGAATTCACAACAAGTGATAAGTACACATAAAAAAAATGAAATATCTCATAAGATAAATACTGATCTAAGCTTCTTTATTAAATATAACCATTTTCATTCTTTTATATACGTTGAGTACAAGAACCCTACTATTCTTAAACCGATAGAACAGTCTAAAGCACCTTCTTAGGGAAAAAACACCCAAGCCACTATATCATTTGGTGGAATAGATCTAAAAACATCACCTTCTCAAGACAAAATGCTCTTGAGCCACTATTATCCCCGATGGAATAGATATAAAAATAACACCTTGTTCTTGATTCACGTACTCTTCCACTTTAAATCATTAGTGTCTTATTCATAGATTATACTATTATGTTTTTATTCACAATGAGTAGGGCGCCCACTATTATTAATCATGTGAAATATATTGAAATACCTTCTTGGGGCAAAAACGCACTCGAGCCACTATTATCTCCGATGGAATGGATATTTAAAAACATCATCTTCTCGGGGCAGAATGTTCCTAATCCACTATGACCTTGATCCTAATCACTTTCTCTTTCACTTTAAAAGATTAATATCTTATTCATGATTGATTCACAAACATTGAACACATTGAGGAAGATAAATACATCACACAGGTTAAGGTTCTTAATCTCCTTAAATAATAATTCCACACTCCTAGCATCATTCTCTCATATTGATTATTCAACCACCAGTTGTAATATATCATTCTCAAATATTTTCATTATTATCATATCTGTAATTCATGGTCTAACTCCTATGACATACATATATAGTAATAATCTTATCCCAAAGTACTACTCCTAGAATTACCAAAACCCTAATTTCACGAGTAGTCATAATTCTTCCCATATGACTCATATGATTACCAAATTCAATACACATCCTTATAATGCCACATTAGCAACATATCTAGAATTATAGATTAGCTCTAGGGTGTTGCACATGGAATAATAAGATTATCATTTTAGGTTACTAAGCCCTAATTAGACAATTATCTCATTTTGAAGAACCTAAGAGAAATAATAATCCTTCTAAAACATTTCTCAGGATATCATTATCATTATTAATCCATCTAACACATTACAATACAAAAAATTTATTATTATCCCATAATGACCAAAATGCCCTTAAGGATAACCAATAACCTTTATTCTATAAAATCTTGTATCTATTATTTTTCCAAATTGACCATTTATCAGCAAAACTCATAAATATGTTTATGTCCACTTATCATAGCTTATTTGGCTAATATTTCATATCATAAGATATATTTGTCAAAAATACGTCATTATCATAATAGAATCATATCCATACCTCTTATCCATTCTTACTTTCTTTCAAATACATATTCCATATAGTCACAACATATCATCAACATCATACATTAAATCATATAGTAATAATATTATGGAAATTCACATAACTAGGATATCAGGCTCTAAGCATGTAAATCCTAGACCTCCCCCTCCAATATCATTAGAATATCACCTATGGAAAAAGGCATAAAGCACGGTTAGGTTTAAAGAGTATAACCAAGGGAAAAGTTAAGGTAAATGTAACACCCCAAAATTTACTACTGAAAAATTTCATTTTAATTAAAAATTAGTGGAAGTAAAGACCATAAGTTTTGGGGATGTTACCGCCACACTTAGTACTAGACCGATTTCTTCCTACCATTCCAATACCAAGTGCTAAGGCTAAAAGATCAAAATGCAATTTCCTCAAAATCAGACTTTATTCAAATCAGAGTAGCGCAATAAACTTATTACAAGAATAAAACCCACTATTAGTTGTTACAATAATAGAGATCATTTTAATAAGGGGATAAAAAGGTAAAAGAGAAACCCTAAATCTTTCTCGGATAGTCCCTATGCTCTTACCTAATGCGCACTTGAATAATACATAAAATAGATCTGTAAGAGACACTGCCCATTGAATAGAGAGGGGCCCACAAGAGGAACTCTTTAGTACTATGATACTGAGTAACCCTTTAAACCAAACTGAAAGGCAGGCCCACATGAAACACATAATACACAGACTATATAAAATGATAACATACAGACTAATACATCATTCAACACCACACATAATTAGAAATGCATAACACAAAACCCGTAAACTTAGTAATTCCATCGTATACCCAAGCAAGGAAAAGCATTGAAGCCAAACTTATACCATATTAATAGATTATAACGTGAAATCAATACTTTTGGTCTTAAGCCATTGATCATCATCTCTCAACTTATATATATATATATATATATATATATATATATATATATATATATATATATATATATATATATATCATGTATCCATGTGAATGCGGGAACCTCACTATGATGACTGGTGGACCAAAAATACATTACAGGGTAGAACACACCTGACCACTATTATTCGCCAGTAGATTGGTCTCCAGGGTACCCTGCACCTAGCCACTATTATTCGCTTGTGAACCGGTCTAGCCTCGACTCCCATGGTATTCCACTACAAGTGATTAGCATCTTCCCATACTTTATTAACATCCAATGCTTGGTTTATTGAGATTGGGATCCCCCACTATTATAGTTGGTGGGCCGAAAAATACTTCAGGGCAAAACACACCTAACCACTATTATTTGCTGGTTGATTGGTCTCCAGGGCACCTTACATCTAGCCACTATTATTTGCCGTTGGATCAGTTTGGGTCTAGCTTAATAATATTTTACTTTATATAATTAGTAATTTATCCATGTCTTATTCAACAGGTCCGTTTAATCAATTCGAGGGCAGGAAAATGGTTATGAATCTAGAGACACAAAGGTACACCGGCCATGGAATCAAACATTCTATATCAAGGATCATGGCATACATAAAACCCTAACATGTACTTCGAACATGTCTAACACACATTTTAGTGCATACTTACAAACCAGGCACCTGTTGCATGATTATGATACAAACACCACATCACACCCTTAATTATTCATCCAACTCTAGGTTATGCCATGTTCTTGTGATACTCACTTGTGATACCCACTGACTTATTAAATACCCTTAACTTATTATTCAACATTACTTATGTCTTATTAAGGAGACTCATTTAATCCCTTGACATCTTATATGCAAGTTACCAATTTACCCCCATCATTCTTACCAAAATTACTAAAATACCCCTTATTTGTAAAATTACTAATTCACCCCTTTTTATTTGCCGAATCACCATATTACTCTTTATTTTTGCATAATTACCAAAATACCCTTCTCCTTTATTAAATTACCATTTTACCCTTATTATACCAATTGTACTAAAATACCCTCACCATATGAGTATTAATATACATGATCCATATACATCATCCAACACCACCAACTATTATTATTTATCATTAATACTCATTAGCAACTACCACACACACTTATTTAGACCACACCTCTTGCACAAGAAAAATTACTAAAGTGTCCCTAGGGCTCATATTAACATTATTTATGCAGCAAATGTCCACATTATCATATCATATCATATCATACATGTGTACTTGACATTATTATTAACAATAATACTCCTTCCTTAAACATTATTTCTATAAATGACACATAAATTAACATGCTTTTCTTGTCATCAACCAATATATGCTACTAAATACATTATACATTAACAACATATAACATGCATATAAGCATATTAAACCCCTAATATGCTAGCATATGTATATCTACCCGTTTTAGCAGGGTATAACGGTTACCTTATTTCCAGCAATAATCAAACCTCATCGGTACCCCAGTTAAAGGTTTGAGCTTTGATTAGCAAAATAAATGCCTAAAAATAATGTTAACGCTTAGCATTTTAAAAGTATAAAATCAAAATAATAAACTTTATCAAAAATTAATCAAATACATACTATTATTAACCATATTATACCTCAAGCAAAAATTACCAAAGGGGGCAGCAGACTCACGCTGCTCATACAGCATGAGCTACATGCAAGGGAGTTAAGGGAGAAGAGGGTTGAAGAGGAGGAATGGGAAGAATGGAAGTGTTTGGTTCGGTTGGGGTTTTGAGGGTTAGGTAGAGGACTTGTGGAAGGGAGTTACAGTGGTAGCTAGGTGCAGGGATGGAGTAGGGCTGTAGGTGGTGGTTGGGGTTCGGTGATCGATGGCTTAGGGTGGTAGAGGCAGCGGCTAAAACGTTGGGAAAGTGGATATAATGGTGGCAGAGGAGAAGAAGGAAGGGAAAAGAAGAAGAGAAAGGAGGGGCTGCTGGAGGATTTTTGGCCAAATGGAGGATGTGGGGTGGTAGAGGAGGTGTTAGGGAGTAGATTAGTGGCGGTGGAGGTAGCGAAAGAGGCGGAACAGTGGCACACGATGATGGTGCAGGGTGGAGGCCGAGAAGGGGGAAAGAAAAAGAAGGGAGGATAAAGGTGGTTGTAGGGGCATATGGGGGTGATAGATGGTGCAAGGAGGTTGGTGGGGGTGTTAGGGAGGTGGTGTTGGTGGTCAGCTAGGCTACAGAGGCGGTGGTTGAGGGCGGCGGAGCAAAAATAGGGGAGGAGAAGATAAGGAAAGGAAAAGAAGGGAGAGGGCTCTGCAGGGAGGTGAGGGGGCTCAAAGGGGAATGAGATAAGGAGAAGAAAAGGAAGAGGGAAAGAAGAAGAGGTAGACGCCAGTTGGGGGATGTGGTTGTAGGGGTAGGGTGGTAGGTTGCAGGGAGGTTGAGAAGGAGAGGGGAAGGCATGAGGGGAAGGGCTACAGGGTTGGTGTGGCTGAAAAATGGAAGGAAAAGGATGGTGGAGAGAGCTGGGATGTAGGTTGTAACAGCAGGTGGCAGGGGAGTTGGTGGTGGGTAAGGTGTAGGTTGGCCATGGCGTGCGGTGGTCGAGGGAGAAGGAGAAGGGAAGAAGAACAAGAAGAAAAGGAAAGGAGAGGTAGGCCGGTCAGGTGAGGGAGAAAGGAAGGGAAGTGGGCCGGTGTGCATGCTCGGGGGAGAGGGGAAAGAAGGAGGGCATTGGATTGACCCAACCGAGGGGAGAAAGGAAAGAAAAAAGAAGAAGGGGAAGATGGGTTGGGGTGGTCGCGCGGGAGAGGGAGGAAAAGGGAAGGAAAGGAGTGGGCTGGTGGCCCAACGCAAGGGAGGAAGGCCATAGGTTGATGACCCAAAGAGGAAAGAAAAAGGAAAAAAGGAGGAAAATGAGGAAAAGAAGAAAAAGAAGAGAAAGGAAAGAAGGAAAAAGGAAAAGGAAAAATGGAAAAAACAAAATAAAATAATTTTTGGAATAATGGCATTTAATATTTTTGGTAGATAAATTAATTTAATAATTTAATTTATTATAATTTAAGATATTGGTTTAAAAAGGATAATTTTAGTAAAATATTCTTTTGGAAAATTCTTTAAATGAGATGAGCACGATAAAATAAAAAAATATTTATTTTAATTTATTAAATATTCATATCCATTTTTATATACTCAAAAATCCACAAAAGGACTAAATTAAATCAATTTAAAATTAAATTATCCCAAATAAAGGTTATTTATTAAATTCTAGGTTTTATTTTTTTGGGGTATTACAATAAAGGAGTGTAAAAATAAAAATAACTAAAGTCAAATGGAATCTTGAGTTGTGTGGATGTGTGGAGGAATGTATGGTGGAGCTATTGTGAAAATTTGGTGGTGTTTGGATAAGGTTTGGGGGGTGAAAATAGGGGTACATCACCGTAATGGAGAGCTACACAAGCGTGCTGCAGGTAGTGCACACCCAAGTCGAGAGTTAGAATTATGCACGGCCAGGCTGTGCAAAGTGGTATAGCCTTGCTCGATCACTGGGTATAATAGAATTAATTCGAACAGATGTGCACGGGAGTACGATAGGCCATGCGTAGGCCGTGCGAGGGTGTACAGGCAGGCTGTGTGGGTTGTACACGTGTGTGATAAGAAACTTTAGTGTTTCATGATCACACTTGAGGCTCTGTGTTTTATAAAAAAGAGACAGACGTGAGAAAGAGAGGGAAAATGGTGGTGGTCGCGGCAATGGCTAACGACAGCGAAGGTTAAGGATGGAGTGATCTTGGTGGTCAGTCGACCGGTCGGTGGGTGATGTGTGGTGGCCATGGTGGTGGAAATAGTGGCTTGGTAGGTAAAATAGAGCAGAGAAGAGCGGAAAAAGAAGAAGGAAGATGGAAGAAGGAAAAAGAAGAGAGGGGGCTCATGCGCTTGTTTTGAGTAGGGTTTGGGTAATAAATGACAACAAAAAAAATAAGGGAGAAGGAGAGTGTGTAGTGCTTATATATCTATATCTATATATATGTGTGTGTATGTGTGTATGTGTGTGTGTGTGTGTATGTATGTATGTATGTATGTATGTATGGATATGAGGCATATAAAGGGGTGAAGGAAAACGGTAGAGGGAGATGTGCGAATTGGTGATGCAGGAGGATGGTGCAGGTCGAGCACGAGGGGTGGCAGGGAGGTGATGGTTGTGTGTGAGCATGATGTGTGAGAATAGAAAAGAAATAGAAGGGGAGGTGATGATGTGTAGATCAGCAACTCGAGAAGGAGAAATGGGTGAGGGATGATGGATGATGGTGATGTTGGTAGCTGCATTGGTGTGATGGGAGGTGCAAGTTATAATTTGTAAGTTGCATAATGAGCGGGTTTAACTTTACAGCACAAGGATGATGGGAAAAAGGAGAAGAAAAAGAAAATAAAAGGAAAAGAGAAAAGGTTGGGGATTAGTTTTAGATAATTTCATATTAGTCAAAATAGGTAGGATTAGTGATAAATTTTCGCGGATTTAAGATTGGGCTACAAAATATGGATTATTTGGGTCAAAGATTCGGATTCGGTTAAGATTCGGGATTAAGAAATATGGTTAAGGCTAAAATAAGATTTTCTTGAGATTAGAATCGAATTAGAGTATTAATGATACATAATTAAGCTAAGAAAATCTTTAGAGTATTACAATATATGTACTGATACTACACTATTGCATACGCTGTGTCATGGGTATTTGATGATAATGCTATTGACTTTGAGGATGTCCTTGAGTTTATACCCACCGTAAGGGTAAAAAGTTATAGCTACTCGAGGTCACATATATTTTTCTCCATAGATTCTAAATATTTCTTTTGGATTCTTCGTTCCTTTTATTTCATGTTTCTCTCTATTTCTATAAATTGTATTATATGAATCATGTACTACACATTCTATTCTTTTTTTCAGTATATTAAAGTCTTATGATATTTCTATCTATTTTTATAAGTTTTTATTTAATTGTCGCAAATTTTTTAGCCTTGCATTTAGTATGAGAAGGGTATGGATATGACTTGTGTTAAGTATGGCGGTAACACCCATTAGATTGTGAATGCTTACGCTTAAAAAATAAAATTTTTGAGTAGTAAATTCTAGGGTGTTACAAGTTAGTACTGAAGCTTTGGTTATGAAAATCGTGTTTCATTTTCTAAAATATGGTTTTTAATGATCCTCTATCTAACTCAACATTCTCTTTCTATTTTTAAATTTGAGTCATTGCGATTTCCAAGCTAAGTATATGAGGAAATGTTGAATGGGTAGTATTTGCTAACCTTTATGTGCTTTATGTGACTAACCTATTGTATTAGTAAGTTAGACTTTTCTCTAACCAAATTTTGTAGGCATACCATATGGAATAATTCTTAAATTTCTAGGTATATTCAGAGACACTAAAGGAATAATATTTAAGGTTATACATTTGCTTTAGGAGTTTATTTTTATGAAAGTTAGGGATATATTTTTCTTTAAGCTTTTCTTTCATGACGACTTATTGCTAGATCGGTGGCTCTCCTCAATTATCCATTTGGGGTTTGGACTCTCTCTCTCTCTCTCTCTCTATTTCACTCATGTTATAGAGCACAATATAATCTCCCATTTCTTCTAGCTAATTAGTAAAAAGATTTGAGGTCAAGAGTTCCATCATAAGATTTTACATCAACTTTGGCCTTCCTAGTAATGTTGTCTTTATATCCAATATAAGACTTTCTATCATGATGATTGGGTTTCTTACAATTCTTATTATTATATAGTTCTAATTCATGCTCAAAGGTTTCCTCATCTATGTCATTGAAGTTAGGTGGGTCCGGGTGACCTTGAGACTTAATAGTCCTATGGAGTAAAGGAACATAGCTATAAGTTTATTTATGGGAGCCAAGGAGCTTCGATTTGAGTTAGCTAAGGCACTATGTGTTGCTTAACTAATTGAGGGTCATGCTCATCTATAAGATACTTTTCCATCATCCTTTCCACAATTTAGCTAACTTGAGCACTAATTGTTCTAGTTGGTCCATATAGGAAGAATTAAACAGTTCAATTGGCTCAAGACTTTTAGAAGACATAATTTTCATATTGAAATCTTTACAAACTCTAGCAAGAGCTATAAGGAATCATTGCACATGTACAACAATATTTGTGTGGTGACCCATGATTCCTCTTTTACTATGTAGTCTTCTAGGTAAGAAGATGGAACATGGGTTCACTTAAGTAACCTCAAATCTTTCGGTAGTTTAGGACTTTGGTGTTGTCCCATGATTCCTTTTTTATTATTTAGCATAGTGACCACCTCAGTTTTGGCGGAAGACTCTTTTTTTGGCTCTAAAAGATAAGACATGAAATGAAAGATATACGCATACAAAGAAAATATGAAAATAAGACGGGCCGTAACTTATGTTAAATAATAAAAAAGATAAACCTACACTATACACATCATAAAGATAAGAACAACAATAAAAAGACTAAATCAAATAAACAAGTATTTTATTTTTTTTAAAATAAAAAGAAAAAGAACTTGAGAAAATATGATGAATAAACCAAATAAAAAAAACTTGAGCAAATATGATGAATAAACCAAGTAATGTAAGCAAACGTCGAATCTCACGTACGGACGAAACCTTCCAAATGTTGAAATCCTCCAAGTATGACCGCAAGACCGAGATTGATTTGATTGTCCATCAAAGATTATTCCAATGCTTTTTAATAATTAAAAGACCATAAAAAAAAAACTTGAAACAAAATTAAGAAGCTTTGGGGGAACAAAATAAAACGGTTGTAGGACTGTCCGTAGTAAGCAAATGTTGGTATGAAGAATACTCAACCGATGTGCTGAACTTCAGGAAGGGTTGGCGAACACATCAGCAAGGGGTTGTGGCGGTGACTGCGTGCTGGAGACAATGAACGACGGTTGTGATGCGTGATGCTGGTTCGTTTTGCTCGTAAATTTCAAATGAAACCGACCAATTTTTCCTAATCTAATATGTTTCTCTCCCTTTCACAAACTCATCTTTCTCTCTCACACTTGGGTTTAACTTCAATTGACGTTTTATGTACTCAACTTCTCCAATCCCCTTTTGATTTTGCAATTGATAGAGTATGGGGATTGGATTGGTCTTTGATACCAAATTGATACAAGGTTGAGAGAATTGAGAAGGAGATTGAGAATTTAGAAAAAGAGATCAGGAAGAGAATCGGAGAAATTAGGAGAAAAAATTACTTTGCTAATTTATTCATCCAACGTTCTTAAAAATAATGACAAGCCTAAGACCCTTATATAGCCTAAGAGTCTAAAAAATACACAATAACTAAATATGATGGGACACAACATATTTAGCTACATAAGATAAAGTATATCTAGCTACTAAGATAGGAAGAGACAAAATATAAAAAAAATGGGAATAGTTCATTTTTATTTCCTACAAAAATATTTTTTCTAATAAAAATCTTTGGTATATACACCACATACATGATAATGATGGTGGTAAGCCGATTCTTGATGAATTCACTTTCAGTGTTCCTTCACCATGGGACTATGTTGCTGGCCACGTCAATCTGAAAAGGCAAATGATCCGGGATTAGTCTATGATCTGGCGATAAATGACTACACTGATTTTCTTTGTGCATCCAATTATGCTGAAAAGGATACAAAGGCCATAACAAAAAGGTCAGTGAGTTGCAAAGGCTAGACTAGCAAGCCATGGGACTTGAATTATCCAGCTATATATTGAAATCGGTTCTAACAGTCCAAAGGTACGACAGCTCAACCTCACGGTTACAAGAACTGCGACTCATGTCCGAAAGGAAGCATGCAACGACTATTCTGTGAGCGTACTGAATTTAAAAGGTGTGAACATAGCCGTTGATCCTCGACATTTGCAGCCCAATAAGATAGGTGAAAAGGGAAGCTTTAAAAGTTCATATTTCAGGAAAAAGAGATACAATTGAACTAGTGAAGTGGGAATGTTGACTTGGTCCGATGGTAATCATTCTGTCAGGTCTCAGATCGTCGTGGTCTGGGAGGTATATCATCAATGAGCTCATCCATGCCTTAGTTTTGTTGTTCTAGCTGTTTTGTACATTTCGATGGTTATCCTTGCAGTAAAGCTTTGAGTTCTTCTCTGCCCTTTCCTTCGCATCGCCCTATTGGTCTGACCATTTTCACAGTTTACGGAGACTTTACTAGTTTAAAGACCTGAAATATGGTAATTAGTAAATCTAACGATACCAAAATTGATCCCAACGGCTTGCCCTCAACTGGTCTGTAGATTAGTGATGGAAATTAGACAAATTTTATTTAAAATTCAACGGATTTTATTCATTATATATATAAATAAATATGGATAAATGTATATGAACGAAGGAGAAAAATATCTACCGTATTTGGATAAGAGTTTCTCAAATTTGTATTTGTCGGTCTTTATATCCGTACCTGTATCCGTATATATTTATCTGATATGAAATTATACTTTTATCCTTTGTTTATATAATTTTTAATATATTTTCTAAGGTTACAAATAAAAATATAATTACACCCTAACAATCTAAATATCTAATTCTAATATTAGATAGGTTTTATCTTAAAATCAATAGGCTTTATCCGACTGATACGTAAATAGATATAGATAAAGCTATATAGATATGGATATAGAATAGGAAAAAAAACTATTTACCGAATTTTAATACAGTAATAGATATAGATTTGGATAACAGATAGAAGAATCTGATCCATAGATGATACTGGTATGTTTATATATGAACTAGTCGATTAATTGTCATGAATTAAAGATTGATCTTTAAACTCAGGCACAGTCCGGCATTATCTGATGCATGATTTTGTACGTTGTCTGGCTGATTGTTAAGAGAAGGTCATACACAAATTTAACATTAAACTACAGGCACCAATATGCTGGAAAAAGTTGATAACAATGCTGTTGCCAATATACATCTAAGCACCGGCAGACGGAGTTAACAGCCATACATAGACTAATTGAATCTGAAAACGAGGTGTTAAGACTCCTGAAATAGTCTTATTACAGCCATACATACATACCTTCTTAAATCTCTATTAAGAAGTCAAAATTGTGATGAAAATTTTTTTTGGCCCAAAGTTTGGGCAACAAATTTATTTTCCTAAGCAGCGAAATATTTTGTTGTCCAAAGTATTATTTCTTGTTATTATAGTTTGGGCGGCAGTACTTATCATTTGTTAATTATTAAACTTGCAATAATTATTATTGATACATGTATCCCTGAATTTATTATGTTTCATGTATCTAGGAGTTGGTGATTCATGAATCAAGTAGTTCATGAATTAATAATTAATATAGAGTTCATGAATCAAGTAGTTCATGAATTAGTAATTAATATAGAGTTCATGAATTAGTAATTAATATAGAGTCTCAATCCATGTACCAAAACTACTATAAATACCTTTGTGGTATTGAGATCTTTCAAGGCAGAAAAGTAAGAAGTCATTTTTCAGAAAAATCAAAACTTCCCATATGTAATTTTCGGTAACAAAAAAAATGTGGCAGCAACCGAAGAAAGGCTCGATGGAATAACCAATGCCAAGCAGGAAGAAACGGAAGGCAATGCTGTTGCCAATATACATCTAAGCACCGGCAGACGGAGTTAACAGCCATACATACACTAATTGAATCTGAAAACTAGGTGTTAAGACTCCTGAAATGGTCTTATTACAGCCATACATACATACCTACTTAAATCTCTGTTAAGAAGTCAACATACACCTTCACTAGTTTCTACCTCCGCCACAAAATGATTACAACATTCAGTGCCTTGTGTCCGTCCTTAGTAATTCCTAACCAAGGAAATTTCAATTCTTCTATATATATGTATGTATGTATGCTCATGCCAGCTACTTATTTAATTGACATGTTGACTGCTGAAATCCTCATCAGCAGCATATCATAATCGCATGATTATTTCGGATTGCACCCTCCGACCCTCCCTTCACAATAATCATGTATTAATTAGCGGTTAGCATTTCCTTCACCCAATTGAGTTTCCTAATATTGGTAACTCATTTAGTGTGCTCGTCATGTGTACATGCATTGATTAGCCGAAAGAATTCACTAACTTGTAAATTCATCTCATGCCCAAATGATATGGTTGCTTCTTTCTTACAAGTCATTGATCGACTAATTCTAGTTGCTTTACTTTCTATAAACTCGTAAGCCCAACATAGCTTCCGAACCCAATTCAACTTTCATACCACTCTCTCTTGCTCACTGTCTACGTATACTCTCTTCTCTCCTTCCCTGCAGTAATCTTCCCTCCGTAAGATGATCAAAACAATGGCTGTTTGTTGGGTTGTCTACCTTTTCATCGTTCTCCTCCCTTACTCCGTTGTCAAAGGTAGAAATCTGGCCGGCACGGAAGCGTATATCGTACAAGTCGAGAATCATCTAAGGCCTCCCACATTTAGCTCCGTCGAGGACTGGTACAAGTCTATACTTCAGAACCTGCCTTCCAATCACCCATCCGAACCTCCGCCTAGCTTCCTTTACGTATATCGAACCGCCTTCCATGGCTATGCTGCTAGGCTTACTTCCCTTCAAGCTCAACAGCTCCAAAACCAACCAGGAATCATCAGTATCTATCCTGATCAACTATATCAGCTGCACACAACTAGAACACCCACCTTCCTAGGGATGGATTCCGAGGGCAGCGCCACTACTCCCTTCCCTGAGGGGTTGGTGAAGGATTCCGACGGGGGATCGAACGTGATCGTCGGAGTCCTAGATACAGGCATTTGGCCGGAGAGGGAAAGCTTCGGTGATGATGGGTTGGGCCCCATACCAAAGCATTGGAAAGGTGTGTGTGAAGGAGGTGCCAAATTTTCAAAGGCTTTATGTAACAGGAAACTAGTGGGCGTGAGGTACTTTTCAGCAGGATACGAAGCTATGATTGGTCATCCGTTACCAAAAAATGCCTTAAGCGCTAGAGATGATGCAGGCCACGGAACACACACCGCTTCGACCATTGCTGGGAATCAAGTTCGTAATGTTTCGTTCCTAGGATACGGCCGTGGTGATGCTAGAGGAATGGCGGCGAAGGCCAGAATTGCTGCATATAAAACGTGTTGGAGATCTTTTTGTTCGACGAGTGATATAGTCGCTGGTATAGACAGTGCACTCGAAGACGGGGTCGATATCCTATCCCTATCGCTCGGCGGCGCCCCGGCATCGTATTCGGACGACCCTGTCGCGATATCAGCATTTACTGCTGTCGAGAAAGGGGTATTTGTTTCGATGTCGGCCGGGAATGACGGCCCGATGCCCATGTCCGTGACGAACGTTGCTCCGTGGATCACGACTGCTGGCGCGGGTACTATCGACAGAAAATTCCCTGCGTACTTGGTGCTGGAGAATGGAGATGTGATAAGCGGCGCATCTCTATATCAAGGGAAGTTGCTTCCGCCGAAACGGTTTTTCCCTCTACTGGCTACTCCTGCAAACGTGTCTTTCTCCGCTTCTGTCTGCGAGGATGGCTCCTTGGATCCAAAGACCGTGAGAGGGAAGATTGTTGTTTGCGAACAAGGCGGGTCCCTTTCTGGTGTTAGCAAAGGTTTAGCAGTCAAAAAGGCGGGCGGAGTCGGAGTTGTAGTTGCTAATGACCCGTTAATATATAGTGAAGGACTTATACCCGATGCCCATATTATCCCTGGATTAAACATCCCATTTTCTCAGTACCTGAAGCTATTGGCGTACCTTGGTACCGCCAAAGATGGGGCAAGAGCTACCATGACTTTCAACGGTACCGAACTGGGCTACAAACCAGCCCCAATGGTCTCATTTTTCTCCTCTCGAGGTCCCAACAGTATATCCATGTACGTGCTCAAACCCGATGTGATTGCTCCAGGCTCTTCAATCCTAGCGGGTTGGCCAGATGACCGTCCACCTTCATCAAGTCCACAGGACCCAAGGCGAACACAGTACAACTTCTTATCCGGAACGTCCATGTCCTGTCCACACGTATCAGGTCTCACGGCTCTTCTAAAAGGAGCTCATGCCGACTGGTCGCCAGCTATGATCCGTTCTGCTCTTATGACGACCGCATACGTACAAGACAACGACGGTGGCAAGCCGATACTCGATGAATATGCATGCGGAGCCGCTTCAACGTCGGACTACGGTGCTGGCCACGTCGATCCAGAAAGGGCGAATGACCCGGGATTAGTCTATGATCTAACGGCAGAAGATTACATCGATTTCCTCTGTGCGTCGAATTATACCGAAAAGGATATAAAGACTATAACGAAAAGGCCGGTGAGTTGCAGAGGCGAGGTGAGTAACAAGCCGTGGGACTTGAACTACCCAGCTATTGTAGTCGGTCCTAATAATCCGAAGGTGAAAGAAATGGACGTCATGGCTACGAGGACGTTGACTCGCGTCGGAAAGGACGAGTCCGCTGGCGTCTATTCGGTGACGGTGGTGAATCCGAAAGCTGTGACGGCAACAGTTGATCCTCCACAGCTGCATTTCGAGAAGGTCGGGGAAAGGAAAAGCTTCAGGGTATTGATTTCGGGGAAAAAGGTTGGAAATTCGAGTAGCGATGTGGGGGCGCTAACTTGGTCCGATGGTACTCGTTCTATCCGTTCTCCCATCGTCGTCGTCTGGCACTGATATCATTAATTTTATTGATGAACTGATCTCATCTATGCACGCATTATTTTTAATGTTCCTGTACAGGCACCATAGCTCATGTTTATATGCGTCGGCGTGTTTTTACCGATCGAATAAAATAAAGTGATAGTTATTTGTATAGACACACGTGTTAGTTTAGTTGCTTCAGTGAAGCAATCAAAGTTTATAGTACATTCTGATGGGTTTACCTGGAGCAAGTAATTGAAGCTTTGAACTCTTCTCTTGCGCTTGCCGTACTATTTTACTATTTATCGATTGTTACCTGACTAGTTAGTTAAGGCACTGAGAAAAATAATCATTTCTGTTTTGCTGGCCTTTTATTTTATTAAGTAGTGCAGTTTTATTAATACAAGTTTTCTAAGGGACACACCAAACACCACTCTCTTAGCTGTACACGCCCAAGTTTACCACCCATACTTAGGTGCTCGTAAATGATTTTACAAGAAGCAAAAACTTGAGAAAACTAGAGAGATAAGGTAATCAAAGCAAAATATGCAGTAGTTATGAGAATATCACTAAACCTGTGCAATCAATGATTCCGTTCGTCCGAGGCCTTACTTTGTAAGTTGATCGGTTACATGGTTTGCTTCCCTATATTGAAACACAATACTAATATTTTTCCGTCCCCCGAGTAATTAAATAACAAAATTCATTTGAAAAGTCAACTCCCAAGGTCCCAATCTAGGGTTTCTACCCCAACCAACCGCATCCAAAGAGCGTGATCGTAACACCTCTAAATATATTAATTAAAATTTTATTTTTTGGAAGTGGTAATTATAAAAATAATGGTTATTACCACCACACTTAGTTTAAGACCAGCATTATCTACTATTCTTATATATTTTAGCATTGATACTTAGTATAAGACCATTCTTATAATAAGTGTCAATGCTAAAATATTACTATGCTTAAAATTAACATTTTTAATGTAAGATTGAAATAAGAATTTTATTATAGGTTAACATTATCCTGATGAATACAGAAATATTAGGCAAAAGAGTTACGATATATAAAAAGAAAAAGAAAAAGAAATAGCAAGGGATATAAGAGTCTAAGGAGTATCCAGAACAAAAGATGTTGGGGTGAATATCAAATAGTTCTAACTCTTAACCCTCTACTAGAAGCCATCAAGCTAAATCCTTAAAGTACTCCTATAAGGTCATCACTAGCCATTAAATAGATAGAGGACCAAGAATGGAACTCATTAGTACTACGATACCGAGTGAACCATTACAAAACACTAATTTGCATGACCACATGAGGCACATAGACAATAACATGGCAGTGATACATTAAGGAAATTATGCGTGCGATGCGGAAATAACCAACATCAGCATAATCAAATCAATTCCAAAAATCAAGGATAAGACACTAAGGCAACTATTGAATCATCAAACCTAAAACAATTCCAAATGCCAAAGGTAGGGCTCTAAGATAACTATTAAACAACATACCAAAAACTAGGTAGCCCATAAAGGCAGCTACTAAACAAACAACCTAGAACATTTCCATTACATTCTTACACACGAGTTACTTCCATTTTTAATTACTCGAGGGGAATATGATGATAACCTAGAGACATAAAAGTACACCAGTCATACCGGTGCACAATACATCATGATACCCTCTCAATCATCTAACATAGAGGTATACAAACAATTAGGCCGTACTAATGCACAAGGTAACACAATACCCTCAACACCTAGGATACCTAATATTAAAGTATCTATAACCCCTAAAGGTGTAATACCCCCAAATTTAGAGAAGTGATATGAGGATTGATATAGCTACTTATCAACATGGTATACCATCCTTTAGTGATTTCATCCTAAGAAATCCACAATTAAACATGAAGGCCATGGATCAATTTATAGGATGGGTGACCCTCCTAATAAGTTTTTAAAATTTTTTGAAAATATCTTGGAGACTTGTGTTGATCTGTGCGACTAATCGATCAATCCAAAAATACTCTATGGTGGCTCCCATATGGTCGTATGGACTCAAGGTGCTACAAATGGTATTAGAGTAAAACCATGACCTATAGGTATACTTGGATTTGCTAGTCAGCCATCTAGTAGGACAATTCTTCGGATAAAATATATTGAGATAGTTAGTGGTTGAGGCACAGCGAGGATATCACGTTCTTTGAGTGGGGGTGAATGTAATACCCCCAAATTTAGGGGCTTATTATAAGGATTGATATGACTACTTATATTAATATGGTATACCATCTTTTAGTGATTCCGTCTTAAGAAATCCATGGTTAAGCGTACTAGTCGTGGAATAATTTTTAGGATGATCCTCCTAGAAATTTTAAGATATTTTTTGAAAATATATCGATGAGCAACAAAGCATGCTGAAAGGACTTGTGTTGATCAGTGGGGCCAACTGATAAATCTAAAAGTGCTCCAAGGAAGCCCTCATGTGATCATATCAACTTGAGGTGTTATAATATGGTTTGTAGGTCACCTATAGAGTATGCTAGATTTTATTGGGGCACAATAACACACTAGCGAATCAAACAAAGGGATCCTACCGCATCTCTAGGGTAGTTACCTTTAGAGAATAGCCATTTCCAAACTCTAGACCTTCCACTTTAAGTATTAATATTTTATAAGGTGACCATATGTATCACACCTTGCATAATTACTCTCATTCCACACTTATCCATTTTCCCTTTATTTTTAATTATCCAAGACAACCTTAAGGTCATCTGTTTAGGTCAAGGTCAAAGTCAACACTAAGTTCAACCTATCACAAGTCTAAGGCCAATCTTTTGTCCAATTATTCACAAAAGATTCATTAGGTTGAAAATGGCCTAAATAACCTTATAACTCTAATTTTACTATTATTATCCAAATATCGTACCAAAAGTTTATTTTATGAGTCCTTTGTCATGATATGGCTAAAAGATAATAATTCACAATATTTTATCACTTAGATAATATTTATAATTTAGTGATTGACTATATTTTTTTTTTTGCTTTACATGCATATAGTAAGTTACGTCTATAAACCCAAATCATGCATTTTGTAATGTGTCATTTGTTACATGCAATGCATACGCACATATTTATAGCATTATATGATAATTAATAGGGTAATTACATCATGGTCCATGTAAGGAAGCATTTCTAACCGTAGATCATGCAAATAACAATTATTGTATTCTAACCTTAATCATGTGTGCATGGTTTTATGCTATTTGTCTCAACCTTAGCTACCATACACTAATAATCATGTTACACTTATTATGACATTTATTTCATAGTTTTAACAAGATCAAAACCCTAATAAAACCCTAAACATGCATACATTAATCATTCAACAAAATACACACTCGTATATCTCCTATTAAATAACATGTCGAATAATTTCTAATTATTTAATATTATACTTTCATGTTTACACCTATTCATATCACTTCCATACATGTTGTACAACTTTTGACATATAACATAGATATACATCCTTTTAAACTCATACATAAATCATATCCTAGTGACATAACGACCTTTCTTTGTCACCAAATGATCTCACATCTTAGTAGAAGGGTATTATTACCTTTTATCCAAGAAAAATAAATAAAGTAAGATTAACCCTATTATTCTCTACTCAACCTCTTTGAATTCTTTACATCAACATAGTCAACACATATATTAGCATTTTAATATAAATAACAACAACCTAAATTAACTAAAATCAACTAGGAAAAGAGGGTAAAGAAATAATTGAGGCCAAAGGTGTAGAAATCGTGCTGAAATGGGGAAGCTAACATAACAAAGGGAGGGGAAACATCAAGGAGTCATGTAGTTAGAGGAGGCAATGGCAGAGTTTCATGTTGGTAAGGGGTTAGGCAACAACAAAAGTTCTCGGTGCAAAGGAGTGAGCTTTAGCTTTGGGCATCGTTGCTTGAGGAGGATGTTCAACAGTTTTTGTTGAGGCAAAGGGGGGATTTATGTCCATTCATACGTGGACATATCCATTGATCAAAGCACTACAATAAAGAATGTAATATATACCATTGAACTCTAATACTCTAAAACCACCAATGCCACTATAACAACTCATTTTTAGCTCTTGAAAATTTCTTCAAAATGAGTTTATTGCGGAAGCTAAACTAAAAAAAAATGTAGGGTTTTACTGTCACACTTAGTATAAGTCTGGATCCTCTACCTTTCTTACACTAAGTGTAAATGATAAAATATTTATCTGATTAAATTAGAACCAACAATTGTTAACAAGTAGAGAAAGATTTTATTAAAATATTAACCTGTTTTGATAACAAAAGATTGAAAAAAAGAGAGTTACAATTGATGAGGGAAAGAAATACATAATGAGACATATGAGTCCAAGGGATATCCATGATGAAAAGATATTGGAATGGATACCGGATATTACTAACTCTCAAACCCTACCAAAAGCCATCAAGTTGTACCCTCAAAGTACTCCTACAAGGTAAAGGCTTGTAATTGAATATGCCTATTCATACCATAAATGGTACTGAGTAATTGAATAGGCCTATGTAAGGGGTTATAAAATGAAACCCATTAGTAAAATGGTACTAAGTAAACTAATACACAATACTAAGCATGTAAATATCATATGGAGCACATAGAAGATAACCCAAAGTATCATTGCATAACACGTTAAATAGTACATATCATAGTTAAGTGCCATATTCATACCATAAATCATATCATACCATATGATATATATTCATCACATAAAACTTAACAACATTATGACTATTTCATTAATTCAATTGCACCAAGGGTATCCCATGAAGGGAAACACCAAACCATACTTAAGGTATTTTACAATAACCATCTCTATATCACTTATAACATGATAAGAAATGAACTAAGATAATTACCAACAAATATACCAAATCTAAATAGTGTGTGGAGATAACTATCAAACCAACATACCAAAACTAAGTAGTGTAGGAAGGCAACTACCAAACTAATAAACCCCAACAACCTTTTTAAATCCTTATACAATAATTATTTCTATTTTTAATTATTTGAGGAGATGCAATAATAATCCGGAGACATATAAAGTAAACCGGTCATACTGACACACTAAAGTGACATAATATCCTCACAACTTATAACCTAGAGACATATAAGCACTCCGATCATACTGGTGTAACAAGGAAACACAATATCCTTCCATCTTATGACACTTAATGTAACACCCCCATTTTTACAACTAAAAATTTTTGTTTTGCGAAAGCATTAATTACAAAATCAAGGGTGTTACCGCCACACTCAATATTAGTCTGGTATCCACTACCATTCTTATACTAAGTGCTAAGGCTAAAACATTTCTTTACTCAAATAACATGATGAAAAAATTCAAAATACAGAGAATAATAGATGAGTATGATACTAGTTAAAAGCAACGTCAACAGTCTACCAAAGCTTAGGAGAGAAATTATAGGAGGACATAAAAGCCCAAAATAATTGGAAACCAGATAACATAAGGGACACCGGATATTCCTATACTCTCAGAATCGACTGACAGCTTTCAACTGGATTCGGGAACTGACCTGCAAAGTCCACTGCCCATTGAATAGGCAAGGGCCCATGAAAATGAACCCTTCAGTATTATGGTACTGAGTAACCCTTTATACCAAACTAATATAATGAATTAGCATGGAACACATGCAAGGCATACCATTAACATTGTATAAGACATATACATACACATACGAATATTGAGATATAATAGTTATTCAGATAATCAAACTCCATCTTGGTCACAGACTACTCATATTCACTCTTCTGAAACAGCAAAACTTACCAAATGAATAACTTAGAGATATTATCTGAAATATGATTAGAAGAAAACCCTAATACAATAACCATAAGGTATCATGATAATATATGGTATAAACATTAAGATATACATGAGATGCTCCAATATAATAATCATAACAGATAAGCAATAGTCACTAAACTACCTACTATTCATGCGTGCCTATTTAGAATACAATAACACTTATCAACTAAACATCCCAAGATTCTTTCTAAAACAATAATCAAAACCCACTCTACACCACAATTATAACATTTACAGCGTAATTCATGGCTCAGCATTAACTCCAACCAATTACAGAACATCACATATATACTTACAGGTATAGTATAATAAAATCCATACATCACAGGTATACTTACGGGTACAACATCATAACCAAATACATAATGTCACAAGTATATTTACATATACAGTATAATACCATTCATAACCTTACAGGTATACTTACAGATACAGGATACCAATATACATAACGCCACAGGTATACTTATAGATATAGTATAATAACTAAATACATAACATCATAGGTATACTTACATGTACAGTATAATAACATCCATAACCTCATAGATATACTTACAAACACAGGATAACAATATACATTACGTCACAGGTATACTTATAGGTACATATAATAACCAAATACATAATGTCACAAGTATACTTACAAGTAAGGTATAATTCATAGGTATACTTACAAGTACAGTATAATAACATCCATAACCTCACAGGTATACTTACAGGTGTAGTATAATAAAATGCATAACACCACAGACTTACTTACAGGTGCAGTATAATGAAATCGATCACATCACATGAATGTTCATAGACATCATACCAATACAGGTAGGCACAAAGGCTGCTACCCCAAAACCACAGGTAGGCACAACAGCTACTACCGAAACCATAGGTAGGCACAACGGCTACTACCCAAAACCACAATTAGGCACAAAGGCTGCTATCGAAACCACAGGTAGGTACAACGGCTACTACCAAACCAATCCAACATCCAATAATAATCGTTCCAAACATATCATTTCCATTTTTATTTACTCGAGAGGGATACAATAATAACCTGGAGACATAACAGTACGCCGGTCATACTGGTACACAAGGCAATACGATACCCTCCAACCATCCAACCCAGAGGCATAACAACACTCTGGTCATACTGATGCACAAGGCACACAGTACCCTCCTCACCTCGGACACCTAATCCTTAAGTATTGATACCCTATATAGGGCTCGTATGTCACCTATAGAGTAGACTAGGGCCTTATTGGGCCACAACCGGCATACCAGAAAACCAAACAAACCGAGGACTCCTACCTCGTCTCTAGGGTAGCTACCTCTAGAGATAAACCATTTCCAAACTCAAGGTCTTCCACTTTACATATTAGTATTTTATAAAGTGATAACAGATAGCACACATTACACATTCTTTCTTATTTCCATACTTATTCATTTTTCCTTTATTTCCAATTATCCAAGTCAACCCTACGGTCAACGGTATAAAGAAAAGTCAAAGTCAATACTAATGTCAACCTACCAAAAGTCTAAGGTCATCCTATGTCCAATTATTCACATTTGGGCGTACTAGGTTGAAATGACCAAAATGCCCTTGAGGCCAGTAATTATCAGATTAGCATCCATTTAAATACCAATCTATCTTATTTATTAATTTATCGTGAAAAGGCTAAAACAAAATAATCCAATTGTTTATTATATAATTTAAATCATCAATCATGTCAGAAGACCATTTTGCCCCTACACAGATTTCTACATACGAAATCCTATCATATACTTTTGAAACATACAAAACACATGATCGTATAATCCACAATAGATAATACATATTAAACATAATTTTCAGGATAGATATCATAATGCACAAAAATGACTAAATTTTTCCTAGGGCACACATCCATAATAATTATTAAATAATTATATCTAAGCATGCTCAGCCTATTATTTTACACATAATTATCATACAAATTATTTTCCTGTCATTAGACTCATTTTTTATCATACTTTTGTACCTGAAATATTTTATATTAGATAACATGCTCATTTTATTCGTTTTTATAATACTAATAATTAATAGATAATTATATTGAAATGAATCATCCTTAACATATTCCATACACCAAAAACCCTAATATGTTATCACGCAATATTTATCATTTTAGTAGAGTATAACGGTTACTTGAATTCCAGCAAAAACGTAAAATTAGCGGTATCCACTAAAATTTATTAGGTCCTACTAATTAAACTTTCGTACCTAAAAAGAATACAACAAATACCAAATTAATATCTATCAGATAAAATAATAATTATTTTATAAAAATATTTATTTTTCTAAAATTACTAAAATAACCTTCACTACAACAAACAGGTGCATTAACGACCAATTTAGCGACCAATTTTTTTTTGTCATTATTGAAATATTATTAACGACCACTAGCAAAAGTCATCGTTATTGGTATATCTATTGCGACTAATATAATTTTTGGTCGTTAATCATTAATTTATTGGTCACTAAAAATATTTAAGTTCCATATATACATATATATATATGTTTTATAATTATTATTTTTTTCAAATATCTAAAGCCCAAAAAAATTAAATTTAATATAAAAACACATAAATCCCTCAACTCCTTAAAATTTCTTAAAAAAAAAAACCAAAAACTTTTCACCCGCTCGCCCTACCCCCACCCTTATATCGTTTCAATTTTCGGCTCCACCCCTCCCTAACCCTCGAAGCTTGACGACGACCCCTACCTTGGCTGCCTCCTGCTCTGCGTCTTCAACCCAGGCTGCACCACCACGCAAGCCACTGCCGCCCGAGCACACCACCACACTTGCTCTACCTCGTCGTCGTCGTCGTCGTCCTCCAACATAGTAGCATGGGAGTAGCAGCAGCAACCACCAGCAACGCACGAGGATTGTTGCGGTGCGCCACCGCCTGTCTGCCTCCAGTGCCGCTCGTCACCGGTGAGTGGTCCTTGACCACCAGTGAAGTTTTAGCACCCCTCACTCCCTTCAATTTCACTGTAATTCGTTTGGTATAATTACTCAAACCCAAACTTATGTTTATTTAGTTGTTTAATATTATATATATATATATGTGTGTGTGTGTGTGTGTGTGTGTGTGTGTGTGTGTTGTATGAATGATTTGGAATGGTTAATTGTATTGGTTATGGTTGATTTGTGAAAAGTGGATTTGTGACCCGGCTATATCTGGATTTGTCGTTTTTATCCGATTTAGCTAGTTTAGATAAATTGAATTTACAATATCCTTTAAAATGTATCTAATTTCATGTTAGAACTATCAATTTGAAAATTTTGTGCGAAATTAATCGGAATTGGATTCTTAGGTTAAAATTCTTGCAAAGTTAAATTGGATTGTGTAATTAGAGTTATTTTATTCAATTGGTCTAATTACTGTAGTCTCAATCTTGATTAGCCTCCTTGGGTATTTGTCTTTCCCTTGAGCATTTGGAAATTATGGCAGATTCACAATAGACTTGTTTTTAGGAAAACTCATTCTCCTCCAAGGCATACAATCCAATACATCATAAGGCTAGCTTATTTTGAGCATATTGCATAGATGTAAGTATATAATTTTTTTTATGGTCAACACCATAACACTTGTAGTGTGGGCTGGTAAACTCCATAGGAGAATGTCATTGAAGTAAACATGGACAATAATGCTTTGGGTAACCCATGTCTTTTGGTTGTTTGTGGTGTGGCTGGATATTCTGTTGGGAGATGGATATGTGGGATTTGTTGCGAATGTCGGTTATGACTATATCTTTATTGCTGAACTTTAGGTTGTTTGCTACGGTCTTATGATGGCTTGAGATTGTGGTTTTAATTGATTAATGGTAGAAAAATTCTTTATCATCCTCAATCCTAGCTTATTAAGGCTTGTTGAAACTTGATGAGAGCCTTCACTTCTTGTTGTGTGGTTCATGACCTTAATGAGGGGAATTCAGTTGCAGATAAATTAGCATAGTTGGGCCATGATGTTGGTTTTAGTTTTCAAGTGCTTAACTATCCTCCTTTATTCAATGTTAAAATAAAACTATGCTACCAACTTGTAATATTTGAATTTTCGTCACCACAAAACTTTGTTAGTTTGGAAAGAGTTATAAAAGCTGAAGAAAAGTGGGGATGGGATCGTCATATCTAACATGAGTACTAATGTATGTTGTGTGCAAGGCTGAAAGTATACTTATATATCAAGGAATTAGTATGGTTAGCACCTAACTCAAGACTAATACATAAGGCTTTCTAAACTCTAAATCAAAGGGTGAGAAAACTCTTTAAATGAAAGAAGTTAAAACATAATGGAATAAGAATAAATGTTTATTGTATGAATAAAATCATAAAACAAATGTAAAGAAATAATGGTGGAAAATAAGAACAATTTTTCATGCGAGGACTAACAATGCTCCTCAACATATGACTTTACAAGAGTGTTAACAATGCATTACAGAATGACCTAGAAATGACACATCCAATGTACACAATCAAATCATAATTAGAGGCAACAACGATCATATTTGGGTATACGTATGATGAGGATGATATATGGAGGAATCAATACAAATTAACTAAATTCTTAGGGGTGTATTAGGGATTTTACTACTATAAAGGGAATTCATAAATCTTTTATTGTGATCTATGGATATTTTTTGCTTATGTGTCTTATAATACGTATATATGAAAGAATGATAAATACAATTATTAAGGTCATGAGATAGATATGTCTTCTTCAAATATGAAATGTTTTTAAGTGTATATAGAGGTTATATCTTACTAAGAAAGAGATGGAAAGGAAAGAGAAGGAAATCGGGAATCTGACTGATAAACTGAGTAAGTTAGTGGAGGAAGTGGAGTTCACAAGGCGAGCAAATCAAGAGGTAATTCGAGAGAAGACTGCGATTGAGCAGGCAAAAAAATCCTGCCAAGTGAAGTTGCTTCATTAGAACGGGAATTTTGCAAGCTTAAAGACGAATTATCTTTGCTCACACAGGCTTGTGCAGATCAACAACAAAAGAATCTAGAACTACTCTATGAACTTGATCACCACAAACAGGCATTCAAAAAGGCCATCCACGAGAGGGACGATGCTCTAAAAGCACTTGGCGAGGAGAGAACCAGGGGAACGGGTTTGAAGGTGAAGGTTTCTAACCTGACAAAGAAATTTGAGGAAACTACCAAAGAACTTGAGGACGTGAAGATTGCTGACGCTGACCTTATATAATAAAAAACGGAGCTGGAGAGCAAGTACAAGACACTCGCAGAAGAGAAGGGCTTGGCTGAGAAAAGGTTTTCTAATGCCCAACAACATTTTGGGTTGCATACTGCTATTTACGTGTTGCTAATTATAAATTGAACATGGCTTCTTTAGATTATCTCTTTTACATGCTTGATATTTGTTATGCATGAATTATCACATGATTAGTGTTCCATTGCATGAAATTGTATTTTTTCCCTCTCAGGGTGTATTAGTTTTTCTTACTGCCAATTCTGGATTTATAAAAGATGCACAGGAAGCTACAAATTTTCAGAACTTCATTGTGTGTGTTGAGATGCTTATCATAGCCTTTGGGCATTTTTATGCCTTTCCATACAAGGAATATGCTGGTGCAAATATTAGTGGCTCTTCTAAATTAACAGGAAGTCTTGCGCATGCAGTGAAGTTGAATGACTTCTACCATGACAAAGGTAGTATATGCAGCACCTCTCAGATATCGGCGAGCCTGTTAGTTGATGGAGTTGACCAAACTCCAGGACAATGCAAGTCCTTGTGGGCTTCCTTAGTACAGAAATATGAGGTTTGTTCTTTACCCATCTATGCTGTTTAGACTTTGAGAGGCCTATATCAAAATTACTAGTTATAGAGGAAGCAAATAGATATTCTATAGGTTCAGTTCCGACCTTATTATCATAATATACTGTCATATTTTGACCATATTCTTTTGTCGCAGGAAAGCAAGAGTAGCAACAAGAATTGGCCTTACTATCAAGATATCGTCTTCATATTGAATTTTTTGTGTCAATTTAACAAAGAATCATGCTTTTGGCTCTCTATGTCGGTTAAACGGGTAGCCATGATATTTTTGTAATGTAATGGTATCCTATAACTCTTTTGTAATATATTTATAATTAATCAAATATTTTGTTGTACCAGATATTTGATACAAATTATTTGTATGAATATTTAGTTGAATATTTGTAGATAGGTATTTAGAAAATTATATCCATACGTTAAAAGGGATATATGCATACAGGTACAGGGATTTTAATAGCGAAGGAAAAATTGGTCGTTATTGGTGTGAAATTAGTCGCTAATATTATTTACGGTGGTATATTTTGTTCGTCGCTATTGCTTATAACGACCAACATTATTTGTTGTCGCTACTACTTATAGCGACCAACGTTATACGCCATCGCTATTGCTTATAACGACCAATATTATTCGTTGTCGCTACTACTTATAGCGACCAATGTTATATGTTGTCGCTATTGCTTTAGCGACCAAAAAATTTCGGTTGGTCGTTAAAGCTTTTAGCGAGGGAGCAATAACGACCACTGACAACCAATAATTTATTTAGTTGTTAATGACATTAGCGACCAAAATTTAGCCATTAACGACCAAAATTGTTGGTCATTAAAGTTCTAGTTTTTTGTAGTGCTTACATTTATAATGGTACCAAAAATTTTAACAAAACATAAGCAACTCACACTGTTGTGCAGCGCAAGCCATGCATGCGCAGGGGGCTCAGCTGCAACTAGGCGAGGGTTGGTCGGGCAAGGAAGGGAAGGGAGAGGGTGGCAGAGGTGGTGGTCGGCGGTGGAGGGTGGCTGGTTAGCTGCGATGGTGATGCTATGCTGGAGGCTGGGCGATGAGGCTATTGGGATGGTGGATTGGGGGTGCTGCTCGGGAGGTGGTGAAATATCCCAAAACCCTAATTTAGGGAATCATGGCCAAATAAGAAATTATTAGGAAGATTAATTAAATAAACTATTTTTTATTAAAATAAGAGGGAATTAATTAAGGTAAATCTAGGAGAAATTAATAAATAATTTAAATAGGAAAAATTTAAGTATTTTGCTATTTAAAATGGAATTCTTTCAAAATATCTGAATTAACCTAAAAAGAGACTTTAATTATTATTTTAATATTTATATTTTATTAAATATCCCAAATTACCCAAATTATATTAATTAAGCCAACCACCTTTTTCCTTTTTCTTTTCCCTTCCCTCCTTTTTCTTCCTTTTCTTTCCTTTCCTTCTCTTCCTATTTCTCCTTTTTCCCTAACCTGGGCCGGCCCGCTAGCCCAACTTCTCCCCCTCCCCCTGCGCGGCCCAGCCTGAAATACCCCAAAAACCTTTTTTTTCAAATTTTGGCCAAATAAGGGATTAGTAGGAAATTAATTATGGTAACCCATTTATTAAGTTGTAGAGCGTTAACTAAGATAGATTAATAATAAAATAATAAGGAAATTAATTGGGAGGAAAATTGATTATTTTCTAAGTATTGTGGGAGTTAAGGAAAGTTCCTAAATAAATCCAAATAAGTAGAGAGGGGGAAATTAGTTAATACTTTATAAATATTAATACCTTAATTAACCCTGGATTTATCCTAACATAATTCTTGTAAAATCCAAAACCCCAAAAATAACTCTTCTTTTCTTTTTCTCCTTTTTCTTTCTTTTTTTTTCTTTCTTTCCTCTTTCTACCTTCCCGCCGAGATTCGGGCCAGCCCACCGGCCCATCTCCTTCCCCTTCCCTTCTCCTTCCCGCGGCCCAGCGCCGGCCTGCACCCAGAAGCGTAGCGCAGCGTTTCGCCTCCCACCCGGCGGAAACGCTGCTCCCCAAGCCAAATAATTATGCCGTTACCTGTCGACGCAGACGCTGCGTTTTCCCAGAACCTCACCCAAAACGCAGCGTTTCACTTAAGGAAATAAGAAACCGCGCGGACCGGCCGGTTTCCTCCCCCTTCTTTCTTTCCCCTGGACCGCCGGTCCAGCCCTTTCCTTCTTCTTCCTCCTCGCAACGCCGCCATCCCGCCGCTGCAACTCACCTGCTCGCCGGAAAATGCAGCGGCGAGCGTCCCATCTTTCCTGTCCTTTTCTCCCGTCGTTTCACCCCTGACTGACCCCTCCTCTTGACATGACCCATCGGGCAGTCGTTTCCCCGCACGCAAGCCCGACCTTTCTTCTCCGACAGAGTACGGTCTGCGCCGGCAGACCTGCGCCGGACAACCCACCGGACCTAACCCACCTAACCTCCCACGTGTATTTGTCGTTTTCCCCTTCGCTTAGGCCTATAAATTGAACCCTCCACTGTGAATTTCGGGTTCGAAATTCTGGAACTCAGCCCGATTCTCCAGCCTCGTCGCCAATCTTCAGCCGCCCTATTCGCCACCTCCGATCACTGCTACCACCTGCCCGCGCCACCATCCTCTTCCTTGCACCGCCCACTACGAAACCAAGCCCTCACTGCCTCCGTCCCTGCCCCGCACGAGCCACCCCTTGCGTGCGAAGGTACCTCCCCGAAAAGCGCCGCCGCCGCCTTGCGCCGCCTGTTGCCGCCACCTCCGCCGGAACCAACCCCTGCTCCACCCCCCAAATTGATCAGCAGGTCCTTCCCTGCCTAACCATACCCTCCTCCCCCACACTTCTTTTCCTTTTTCCTCCTCCCACCTAACAACTTCTCTCCACCTCTCTCCCTTCTCCTCCTCCATCACCACCGCCGCCGCCGCCTCGCGCCGCCGCCGGACCACCGCCCCCAGGTGGTCTTCCATTCATCCCGCGCCTTAAACTTTGCCTCCATATAATCTTGCTAAGTTAACCCATATTGATTCGTACTATTATTAATCTTTCATTATTATCTTTTTGTTTATAATAATACTATTACTATTCTTATTTTTGTTATTGTTATTCTTAATGTTTTTACTAGTATTTCTGATTTTATCGTCCTAATAATGCGCCTTCTAAATATTAAAGTCACCATTTTTTTACCATACTTACATTCCTTGGAACCCTAACCTCTAATATACTCAACCTAGTTTACTATTATCATCAACCCTATTATTATTATTATTATTATTATTATTATTATTATTATTATTATTATTATTATTATCATTATTATTATTCTATTATTAACGCTATTACCTTGCTAAGTCATTACTAATATTTAACTCTACTAAGTTATTGTTATTATCATTGCTAGGGTTATAATGGCTACTATTAATGTTGTTATTATTATTAATAATATTACTATTATTATCCCTATTTTACTATGACTAGTAAATCCTAGCACTATAAGAATGGAACAAATGGGCTTGATAAATAAGGGTAACAAATAGGTATTATAAATGAACTTATTTTAACCACTAATGTTTAATATGCTAATGCTAAGGTTAAAACTTTAGTTTCCTATAAAACCCTTTTTGTGATAAGAACCCTAACCCTAAGTTAGATTAAGGGTCGGTAGTGTTTATAAGGAAATTTAATACTTAGTTTTTCCCTTTTCATAGGTGACCCCGATCCGAGCCCTAAGGAGCTAGAGGAGCGTGCTCCAAGCCCGGTGCCTATCTAGGTAAGGACGTAGCTAAGGCCACTTGTGTGCACTGCTTGTTTTAAGTGTCTTATATGTTTTGTACAATTGTGTACTATAATCTGTATATTATGTGTTATTGTGAAGCACAGCATGGATCCGAGGTACGCCCCGTTTCCTTGCCTTCGCGTACTGATATGCTGTGAAATCTTACCGTAAGTGATGTGTAATGAATGTAGTGAATGACGTATGCATGTCAAGGACCTGATATGATTCAATAAGATACGAATAAGACATTAACTGCTTAAAGTGAAAGACTGATGAGCCCGACCCAGTCCGTTCCACCGGTTATTAATAGTGGTCAGAGGCGTTTTGCCCTGTGATTACATTTCCGGACCACCGGCTACAATAGTGGAGGGATTCGGGTTCGACAGTCCCAAATTGATAAGTTAAACCACGGGAAGGATACTAATAAGACACTAATAACGTAAAGTGAGATTGTTGAGCCGAGCCCAGTCCGATCCACCGGTTATTAATAGTGGTCAGAGGCGTTCTGCTCTGTGTTTATTTCCGGACCACCGGCCATAATAGTGGAGGGATCTCGGCTCAATACATCCAAAGTAAATAAGTTTAAATCAGGAAAAATACTGAGCACTTACAGTGGAACACCATGCAAGTGCGGGGCCAGTCCGTTCCACCGGTTATTAATAGTGGTCAGAGGCGTTCTGCCCTGTGTTTATTTCCGGACCACCGGCTATAATAGTGGAGGTCCCCGTGCTCCCATGGGTTATTGACAGATGTGTGATATGGACTTAATTCATTAATAAGAATATAAAATAAGGCATCAGGAAGTGACTGGATCTGTGCATGCATATCATTGTTTTTCTTATCATGTAATGTGTTTGGGTCTTGTGTGTTATGTGATGGCCTAGCTCGTCTGTATTCTTACTCAGTACGTAGCGTACTGACCGCCCGTCTCATGGGCGCTGCTCATTCCCACGAGCAGAGAGCCCTTCTAACCTTGTGCAGGTAGGAGAGCATGTCTTCGATGCCTACGACACCTTCGAGGCATCGGATAGGGCCGAGTGTTGAGCCTATCCAGGGTGGGGCCGAGAGCGAGTTCCGCCGGACTCTTTTGCTATTCTGGTTTCTTCTATCCTGTATTACCGTCTTTTGTACCTTGTTGTATTTCGAAGTGGAACTCCTAAGTTGTAACCTTGAACTTTGCACTGTCTGTAGTCGATCCTTGTTTTCCGAATGGCTTATGATGGTTGGAACTTATGTTTTGGGATGATTTTATTAATGATGGTTTATTCTAGCCTTAGCACTTAGTATCGGGGCGGTATGAGTGAACCGGTCCGGTACTAAGTGTGGCGGTAATACCCCCAAGTTTACGATTTTTAATCTTTCGTCCTTGTTAAGCTATTCGATTTAAACGAAATTTTTCTGTAGTAAATTTGGGGGTGTTACAAGTTGGTATCAGAGCGGTTGATCCTTTCGGACACGCTCCTTTGTTTTCGAAACTTACCGGATTACGATGTTTTCAACCGATTTCTAAGTGTCCTTCTCTCCAATTAAACTTCTCTGTTTTAAAACTCCCGGGTCCGGCTCAGGTGAGGAATCGAGGGGTAGGTTAGTGACTTTACCCGAATGAGTAGGGTAGCCGTGGAATGTTTAGTTACCTCCGGGTCGTAACCCTAGTTATGAAGGGGTAGAGTTCCTAGGACTTTCCCTTAAGGGGGGTAGTAGTACCGTGATTTTTTTTTTTTCACAACCGATCCCACTTCTAATCCTTACCTCCTTTCCTTGTAGTTATCGATGACGAGGAACGGGCCCGCACCCCGCTTGGAGGATGCCGTCGCGGCATTCATGGAGTTCATCCAGCGTAATCACCAACCGGAGGGCGCAGGAGAGGATTGGCTCAGGAGAGTCACCGGACACCATCCACCTACTTACTCCGGAGAGGAGGATCCCGTGGTCCTCGAGGGATGGATCAGGGACATGGACCGCACGTTCGAGGCGGTGGCTTGTCCGGCAGCTCGCCAGCCCGGCATAGCCGCCTACTTCCTGAGGGGCGTGGCTGACACCTGGTGGGTTGAGTATCGAGCCCGGGATGGACCCCCGGGGGATTGGGAGGCACTCAAGACCGCTCTCCGCACCAGGTTCTATCCGGAGAGTCTGAAGAGGGACAAGATGCGGGAGTTCATGCAGCTCACGCAGGGATCCATGACCGTGCGCCAATACTATGCCCGCTTCACCGAGCTACTACGCTTCGCCCCGGGGATCGCAGCTAATGAAGCCACCGTGGTGTTCCAGTTCGAGCAAGGATTGAGTTTCGGTGTCCGAAGAATGATGGGGGCGGTTCCCTTCACCGACCTTGCAACTCTCTACGAACGCGCCTGCCTCGCCGCCACTCTAGTCCAGGAGCAGGCCAGCATCCTCGGGAAGAGGAAACCCGAGGTCCAGGGTTCGGGAAGCAGGATCCAGACAGGATTTGGAGGACAGAGGGGACCCCTGCCGAGGGATCAGAGTGGGAGACAGAGACACTTCGGGGGGCCTGTATGCAGACGATGTAGCCGCCGCCACCCGGGTAGAGATTGCTGGGGGAATGCTTTCAACTGCCACAACTGTGGTAAGAGGGGCCACCGAGCGTTTGAGTGCCATAGACCCCCACGTGCACAGCCTTACCAGCCTCGACAGACCCCACAGGGAGGAGCTCTGGTTCCACAGCAGCAAGCCTATCAGCAACACTTCCAGACTTCGGGACCTCAGTACTACCAGCGTGCCCCAGCCGGTACTTCAGCTAGAGAGGTCAAGGGGAGACCTCAGGGACCCAGGACCTACCCTCAGCAGGGAGGTCAGTCCGGGGGGCGCCTGAACGTGATCAGTCAGGCTGAGGCCGACCGCCAGATCGACGTCATCACGGGTATGTTCACAGCTTGTTCTCTACCGGTGCATGTATTATTTGACTCGGGTGCCACCATGTCTTTCATCTCCTCTGCTTTTGCCGCCAAGGCGGGGTTGTTGCCTGCTGCTAGAGTCAGTTTGTCTGTGATGTTGCCCTCCGGGGATCGAGTGGACTGTAGATGTATGTTCTCTGAGGTGGCCTTAGTCATAGGCGGGGTAGACTTCCTAGTGGACCTAATTGGGATGGATCTGAAGGAATTCGACGTGATTCTGGGGATGGATATGTTAGGGAAGTACAAAGCCGTTATCGACTGTGCTCAGGAGCGCGTGATCCTACGTGGCCCGAAAGGAGTTAGGGTTTCCTACCGACAGACTCAGCCAGAACCCACCACCAGAGTAGTGACAGCAGTGACCCTGTACGCCTTAGTCCAAAAGGGGAACCCCTTATACATGTGCAGTGTTCAGGAGTTGAACAAGGACGTGACCGCCCTGGATGATATTCAGGTAGCCCGAGACTTTCCAGACGTATTTCCGGAGAAGATACCGGGCATGCCCCCAATACGAGAGATCGACTTTAGAATCGAGCTGATACCCGGAGCTGAGCCTATCACGAGAGCACCCTACCGGATGGCGCCGGTGGAATTAAAGGAGCTGAAGGCCCAATTAGAGGAGTTACTTGAGCATGGGTACATCCGCCCGAGTGTGTCCCCCTGGGGAGCACCGGTTTTGTTTGTGAAGAAGAAGGACGGTAGCCTCCGCCTTTGCATCGACTACCGAGGGCTGAATCAGTTGACAGTGAAGAACCGGTATCCACTCCCAAGGATTGACGACCTCTTTGATCAGTTGAAGGGAGCCACGGTATTCTCTAAGATCGACCTGAGGTCAGGGTATCATCAGTTGAGGATCGCGGATGCTGATATTATGAAGACCGCCTTCCGGACTCGTTATGGACACTATGAGTTCACAGTGATGCCCTTCGGACTCACCAATGCACCTGCTGTTTTTATGGATCTGATGACGAGAATTTTCCGACCTTTTCTCGATCGGTTCGTGGTAGTGTTCATAGACGACATCTTGGTGTATTCCCGAGGGAAGGAAGAACACGAACAACACCTCCGCACCATTCTGGGCCTCTTGAGGGAGCATCGTCTATACGCCAAGTTATCTAAGTGCGGGTTTTGGCTCCAGGAGGTGGCCTTCTTGGGGCACATAGTATCAGCAAGGGGAGTGGCAGTGGACCCTGCCAAGGTCGTGGCCATCACAGAATGGAAGCCCCCTATGACCGTGTCTGAAGTTAGAAGTTTTCTGGGATTGGCCGGGTACTACAGGAGGTTTGTACAGAATTTCTCGAGGATTGCCCGACCATTGACCAACCTGTTAAAGAAGACCACTAAGTTCCAGTGGGATGAGGCTTGCGAGGGGGCATTTCAGGAGCTGAAGGAAAGGTTGACCACCGCACCGGTATTGACCCTACCAGAGGGAACTGAAGAGTTTGAAGTGTTCAGTGATGCCTCTAAACACGGGCTTGGATGTGTGTTGATGCAGAAGGGTAAGGTAGTTGCGTATGCATCCCGTCAGCTGAAGCAGCACGAGCAGAACTACCCTACCCATGACCTAGAGCTAGCCGCGGTGGTTTTTGCCTTGAAGATTTGGAGGCACTATCTGTATGGGGGAAAGTGTAGGTTTTTCACAGACCACAAGAGCCTCAAGTACATCTTCACCCAGAAGGAGCTTAACATGAGGCAGAGGAGGTGGCTGGAGCTCGTTAAAGATTATGACATCGAGCTGATATACCACGAGGGTAAGGCCAACGTAGTGGCAGACGCTCTGAGTCGGAAGACCTCGCACTCCGCTCCATGTCGGGTGGTTGCAGATACGGTTCTAGGAGAGCTGTCAGGGCTGGAGGTGGAGCTGATTCCACAAGGAGGCCTAGAGGCCCGTATGAGTGCTTTAACGCTCACCCCTACCATCTTCGAGGAGATCCGGACCAGCCAGGAAGGGGACAGCAAGTTGGACAGGATCAGGAAAAAGGTACAAGAGGGTCATGCCGAAGGGTTCCGCATTCACGAGGATGGCAGTCTCAGGTTTAGGGGTCGATGGTGTGTACCCCGGAAATGTTCAGATCTAAAGCGCCGCATCATGGAGGAAGGGCACCAGACTCCATATTCCGTGCACCCCGGGGGAGATAAGTTGTATAAGGACTTAAAGAAGATCTATTGGTGGCCTCGCATGAAGCGGGAGGTTGCGGAGTTCGTGTCTCGATGCTTGGTATGCCAGAAGGTTAAGATTGAGCACCGAAGGCCGGCAGGGTTGCTCCAGCCCTTAGAGGTACCGAGATGGAAGTGGGATTCCATCTCTATGGATTTTGTCAGTGGGTTGCCGAGGACTAAGAGCGGTTGTGACACCATCTGGGTGATAGTGGACAGATTGACTAAGTCGGCAGTGTTCATCCCTATGAAGTCCACCTGGAACATGGACCAGCTAGCGAGAGCATACATGAGATTTGTAGTCAGCCGTCACGGGGTACCAGCAGACATTGTGTCAGACCGGGATTCGAGGTTTGTCTCCCATTTTTGGGGGAAGATGCAAGAAGTTTTGGGGACACAGCTAAAGATGAGCACAGCCTTCCATCCTGCTACCGATGGGCAGACGGAGCGGACTATACAGACTTTGGAGGACATGCTAAGGGCATGTGTGCTGGACTTCCAGGGTAGTTGGGAGGAACGCCTGCATCTGGTGGAGTTCTCATACAACAACAGCTACCACGCCAGTATTGGGATGGCTCCCTTTGAAGCCTTGTACGGGCGGAAGTGTCGGACACCCCTGTGTTGGAGCGACATCGGCGAGACCGTGGTGTTGGGGCCCGAGATGATAGAGGAGATGACCAGACAGGTGCGACAGATCCAGGACCGGATGAGGACGGCCCAGAGCAGACAAAAGAGCTATGCGGATCGAAAACGTCGAGAGGGTGACTTCGAGCCTGGGGAAAGGATATTATTGAGAGTCTCCCCCACGAAAGGCGTTCAGAGATTTGGTAGGAAAGGGAAGCTGAGTCCGAGGTACATTGGCCCCTTTGAGATCTTGGAACGGATAGGCGAGGTGGCCTATCGAGTAGCTCTCCCTCCAGAGTTAGCCCGGATCCATAATGTTTTCCATGTCTCCCAGCTACGGAGGTATGTTGCCGACCCCTCCCATGTGATCCGGCCAGACGAAGTGGAGTTGGACGATTCCTTGAGTTATGAAGAACGACCAGTGAGGATCCTGGATACTAAGTTGAGGAAGACCCGCACGAGCTCGGTACCCTTGGTCAAGGTCCTGTGGAGTCGACACAAGAATGAAGAAGCTACCTGGGAGACCGAGAAGGATATGCGGGAGGCGTACCCTGAACTTTTCGTCACAGGTTAGACCCTCTACTTGTCTAGCGTGTTCCTAAGGGGGTAGTTTACATAAGTAGCCCAATACGGACTATTGTGGGCTTTGAAGTACCCCGAGCCTAACTTTAGAGAACTGTGGGGGACTTCGGGGACGAAGTCTGTTTTTAAGGGGGTAGTGATGAAATACCCCAAAAACCTTTTTTTTCAAATTTTGGCCAAATAAGGGATTAGTAGGAAATTAATTATGGTAACCCATTTATTAAGTTGTAGAGCGTTAACTAAGATAGATTAATAATAAAATAATAAGGAAATTAATTGGGAGGAAAATTGATTATTTTCTAAGTATTGTGGGAGTTAAGGAAAGTTCCTAAATAAATCCAAATAAGTAGAGAGGGGGAAATTAGTTAATACTTTATAAATATTAATACCTTAATTAACCCTGGATTTATCCTAACATAATTCTTGTAAAATCCAAAACCCCAAAAATAACTCTTCTTTTCTTTTTCTCCTTTTTCTTTCTTTTTTTTTCTTTCTTTCCTCTTTCTACCTTCCCGCCGAGATTCGGGCCAGCCCACCGGCCCATCTCCTTCCCCTTCCCTTCTCCTTCCCGCGGCCCAGCGCCGGCCTGCACCCAGAAGCGTAGCGCAGCGTTTCGCCTCCCACCCGGCGGAAACGCTGCTCCCCAAGCCAAATAATTATGCCGTTACCTGTCGACGCAGACGCTGCGTTTTCCCAGAACCTCACCCAAAACGCAGCGTTTCACTTAAGGAAATAAGAAACCGCGCGGACCGGCCGGTTTCCTCCCCCTTCTTTCTTTCCCCTGGACCGCCGGTCCAGCCCTTTCCTTCTTCTTCCTCCTCGCAACGCCGCCATCCCGCCGCTGCAACTCACCTGCTCGCCGGAAAATGCAGCGGCGAGCGTCCCATCTTTCCTGTCCTTTTCTCCCGTCGTTTCACCCCTGACTGACCCCTCCTCTTGACATGACCCATCGGGCAGTCGTTTCCCCGCACGCAAGCCCGACCTTTCTTCTCCGACAGAGTACGGTCTGCGCCGGCAGACCTGCGCCGGACAACCCACCGGACCTAACCCACCTAACCTCCCACGTGTATTTGTCGTTTTCCCCTTCGCTTAGGCCTATAAATTGAACCCTCCACTGTGAATTTCGGGTTCGAAATTCTGGAACTCAGCCCGATTCTCCAGCCTCGTCGCCAATCTTCAGCCGCCCTATTCGCCACCTCCGATCACTGCTACCACCTGCCCGCGCCACCATCCTCTTCCTTGCACCGCCCACTACGAAACCAAGCCCTCACTGCCTCCGTCCCTGCCCCGCACGAGCCACCCCTTGCGTGCGAAGGTACCTCCCCGAAAAGCGCCGCCGCCGCCTTGCGCCGCCTGTTGCCGCCACCTCCGCCGGAACCAACCCCTGCTCCACCCCCCAAATTGATCAGCAGGTCCTTCCCTGCCTAACCATACCCTCCTCCCCCACACTTCTTTTCCTTTTTCCTCCTCCCACCTAACAACTTCTCTCCACCTCTCTCCCTTCTCCTCCTCCATCACCACCGCCGCCGCCGCCTCGCGCCGCCGCCGGACCACCGCCCCCAGGTGGTCTTCCATTCATCCCGCGCCTTAAACTTTGCCTCCATATAATCTTGCTAAGTTAACCCATATTGATTCGTACTATTATTAATCTTTCATTATTATCTTTTTGTTTATAATAATACTATTACTATTCTTATTTTTGTTATTGTTATTCTTAATGTTTTTACTAGTATTTCTGATTTTATCGTCCTAATAATGCGCCTTCTAAATATTAAAGTCACCATTTTTTTACCATACTTACATTCCTTGGAACCCTAACCTCTAATATACTCAACCTAGTTTACTATTATCATCAACCCTATTATTATTATTATTATTATTATTATTATTATTATTATTATTATTATTATTATCATTATTATTATTCTATTATTAACGCTATTACCTTGCTAAGTCATTACTAATATTTAACTCTACTAAGTTATTGTTATTATCATTGCTAGGGTTATAATGGCTACTATTAATGTTGTTATTATTATTAATAATATTACTATTATTATCCCTATTTTACTATGACTAGTAAATCCTAGCACTATAAGAATGGAACAAATGGGCTTGATAAATAAGGGTAACAAATAGGTATTATAAATGAACTTATTTTAACCACTAATGTTTAATATGCTAATGCTAAGGTTAAAACTTTAGTTTCCTATAAAACCCTTTTTGTGATAAGAACCCTAACCCTAAGTTAGATTAAGGGTCGGTAGTGTTTATAAGGAAATTTAATACTTAGTTTTTCCCTTTTCATAGGTGACCCCGATCCGAGCCCTAAGGAGCTAGAGGAGCGTGCTCCAAGCCCGGTGCCTATCTAGGTAAGGACGTAGCTAAGGCCACTTGTGTGCACTGCTTGTTTTAAGTGTCTTATATGTTTTGTACAATTGTGTACTATAATCTGTATATTATGTGTTATTGTGAAGCACAGCATGGATCCGAGGTACGCCCCGTTTCCTTGCCTTCGCGTACTGATATGCTGTGAAATCTTACCGTAAGTGATGTGTAATGAATGTAGTGAATGACGTATGCATGTCAAGGACCTGATATGATTCAATAAGATACGAATAAGACATTAACTGCTTAAAGTGAAAGACTGATGAGCCCGACCCAGTCCGTTCCACCGGTTATTAATAGTGGTCAGAGGCGTTTTGCCCTGTGATTACATTTCCGGACCACCGGCTACAATAGTGGAGGGATTCGGGTTCGACAGTCCCAAATTGATAAGTTAAACCACGGGAAGGATACTAATAAGACACTAATAACGTAAAGTGAGATTGTTGAGCCGAGCCCAGTCCGATCCACCGGTTATTAATAGTGGTCAGAGGCGTTCTGCTCTGTGTTTATTTCCGGACCACCGGCCATAATAGTGGAGGGATCTCGGCTCAATACATCCAAAGTAAATAAGTTTAAATCAGGAAAAATACTGAGCACTTACAGTGGAACACCATGCAAGTGCGGGGCCAGTCCGTTCCACCGGTTATTAATAGTGGTCAGAGGCGTTCTGCCCTGTGTTTATTTCCGGACCACCGGCTATAATAGTGGAGGTCCCCGTGCTCCCATGGGTTATTGACAGATGTGTGATATGGACTTAATTCATTAATAAGAATATAAAATAAGGCATCAGGAAGTGACTGGATCTGTGCATGCATATCATTGTTTTTCTTATCATGTAATGTGTTTGGGTCTTGTGTGTTATGTGATGGCCTAGCTCGTCTGTATTCTTACTCAGTACGTAGCGTACTGACCGCCCGTCTCATGGGCGCTGCTCATTCCCACGAGCAGAGAGCCCTTCTAACCTTGTGCAGGTAGGAGAGCATGTCTTCGATGCCTACGACACCTTCGAGGCATCGGATAGGGCCGAGTGTTGAGCCTATCCAGGGTGGGGCCGAGAGCGAGTTCCGCCGGACTCTTTTGCTATTCTGGTTTCTTCTATCCTGTATTACCGTCTTTTGTACCTTGTTGTATTTCGAAGTGGAACTCCTAAGTTGTAACCTTGAACTTTGCACTGTCTGTAGTCGATCCTTGTTTTCCGAATGGCTTATGATGGTTGGAACTTATGTTTTGGGATGATTTTATTAATGATGGTTTATTCTAGCCTTAGCACTTAGTATCGGGGCGGTATGAGTGAACCGGTCCGGTACTAAGTGTGGCGGTAATACCCCCAAGTTTACGATTTTTAATCTTTCGTCCTTGTTAAGCTATTCGATTTAAACGAAATTTTTCTGTAGTAAATTTGGGGGTGTTACACAGCCTCCCCCACATCATTTTTCCCTCTCCCGGCTGGTTGGGCCTCCCCCTTTCCTTCTTTTTTTTTCCCTGGACCACTGGTCCAGCCTGCCCCGCATCATCTTCTACGTCCCGTGCTTGCAACTCCCCTAATTGGTGCCAGATTTTTTTGCCTCCGATCATGCCGTTTGACCCGCTTTTCTCCTCCTCTCTTCCTCGTCATCTTCCCTATCACTTCATCTCGGTCGGCCATTCCCTCCCTTGCTTGTGCCATCCTTCTTTCCCGTCAAAATATGGCCTACGGAAGTAGACCTGAACCGGCCTACCCTCGCCGGCCAGAGCACCATACCCCTTGCCCCCTACTCTCCCACTCTCCTTTGTCGTTTTACCATCCAATTGGCCTATAAATAGCCCTGAAGGCTGCCATAATTAGGTTTTGATTTTGGCAGCCTAGAAAATCGACCCGTGCACCATCGCCTGTTCAGCCCCTCTTTTCTTTGCTGTCGGCCATCGTCACCACCCACTCCGGCCACCAAAACGTTCCCTGCACCACCCTCTACACAACCGAGCCACCATCCTTCCTTGCCTTGCCCTGCATGAGCCACCCCGGCCATGCAAAATCACCTTTCCAAACAACCCCATTCAACCCTATGCCGCCCCTCGTGCCACTGGTTGCCACCGGTCCCGCCGCCCCCCAAAACAACTAAGGAACCTTTCCCTACCTCCCCACACACCTATTTCTCCTACTTCCCTCTCCCCTAGCCTCCACATCCATCTCTCCACCACCCTTCTTCCTCCACCGCCGCCGCCGCTGGCTCCACCACCCAGCCTAGGTGGTCTCCCAACTCCTTAACCCTTAAACTCTATATATAAAAGTGTTAATGATTTTAATATTAATAGTAATATTATTAAATATTATTATTAGTGTTATTATTATTATTCTTACTACTACTACTACTACTACTACTACTACTACTACTACTACTACTACTACTACTATTATGTCCTAACTTTTATTCCGGAGAATTTCTAATTAATGGTATTGATTAAGACTACAACCTTGTTGTTGTTGTTGTTGTTGTTATTATTATCCTTATTATTATTATTATTACATTATTATTATTACTACTATTACTATTATTATTATTATTATTATTATTATTATTATTATTATTATTACTACTATTGTTATTATTGTTACTACTACTACTATTACTATTGTTGTTGTTGTTGTTGTTGTTGTTATTGTTATTATCATCATCATCATCATCATCATCATCATCATCATCTGTTATGTGCTCCAAGCCCGGCGACGTTTTAGGTAAGGGTGTAGCTAAGGCCGCCTGTGTGTTACGTGTTTTACTTGCCTTGGATATCTTATATGATTATATGTTGTGTTCTATATTATCTTAACTGTTTATGTGTAGCGTGGCTTCGAACAGAGGTATGTTCATGTGCTCTCTCCTGTTATATATTAATATGGATATGTTGCAAGTTGTGATGTGATATAATGTGGCCCTTAGTACATGCATGCTAGGGTATTAGATGTGGTGATGTGGGTTGGGGGCATGAAAAAGAAAAATGGGAAAGAAAGATAACCAAGGGGAAGTAAGCTAGCTATGGAGGTATAGGAGGAACTAGGGTTTGCATGGGATGGTTAGAGTCCGCATGGAGGTAAACTTTACATATGGAAAGTTGCCTCGGGACGTGAGGAAGGTAATAGAAGTGTCGTTTGGGTGTTTGGGGGCTTCGGGCAAAAAGTAGTACATGGGCCAGTATAAGGGTGCGTAGGAGACTAGGCTAGAGTTTAAGAGGAAACTCTAATTTGAGTAGGAGGAAGAAGAAAAAGAAAATAATAAAAATAAGTGAGAATAAGGGGGGCATGAAGTGAGGGTGGAACCTAAGGGTCATGATGTGAAGGGGTGATAAAATAGTCTAGGTTGTGCAAAGTAGAAAAGGATGGGCCACATAGGCCCAAGTTAGGGTTTCTGGAGAAAACCCTAGGGGAAGGCGGTGAGTGGACTTTGGGGTATAAGGTGGTGGGCCTTGACCCAAATACTTAGGATTCGGGTTCTCGGTATAAGTAAGTGGATTAAGGGAAGGATGTCGGGGCGAGTTAGGAGGCGCAGAGGTCTTAAGATATGGGATGGACTCTCATAGGAAGATAAGTATAGCTGGAGTTAGCCATGCATGTCTAGGGCGGAATCTGTTGAATAAGATACGGTAAAATACTAATCATGTAAAGTGGAAGATTATTGAGCCGGGTTCATCTGATCCACCGGTTAGGAATAGTGGTTAGGGTTTTTACCCTATAAGTGACTGATCCACTGACAAATAATAGTGGTGTGGACATCGTCCCGCAAGTGACCGGCCCACCGGCAATAATAGTGGGGGATCCCGAACTCAATAAACCAAACCCTAATTTTTTAATACGCATAAAAGATACTAAGAACTTACAGTGGAACACCATGAGAGTCGGGGCCAGACCGATCCACCGGCATAATAGTGGCTAGGAGCGTTTGCCCTGGAAACCGATCCACCGGTGTATAATAGTGGTCAGGTGCATTTTGCCCTGTAAGTGACCGATCCACCGGCTATAATAATAGGGTTCTTGTACTCGCATGGATTGATAAGAATTATGGTGTGAAACGAGTATTATCCAGAGAATAAATAAATAGTGTGGGCCTTTATTTACTTGAGAAACTGTGTGTTTTTATTTACTTGAGAAACTGTGTGCTATCATGTGATTGTGATTATGTTATGTGCTCTTATGTGTTAGTCTTAGTTATACGGTTACCTTCCTTAGTATGTAGCGTACTGACCACCTGTTTTATGGGTGCTGCTCATTTCCATGAGCAGAATGCCCTTCTGACTTAGTGCAGGTTGGTGATTCTATCTTCGATGCCTACGACGCTTACGAGGCATCAGACGGGGCTGAGAGTTGAGCCTGGACCTAGCTTGGGGGTCGAGAGTGACGTGGCCAGAGTCTACCGTCCGCCTTATCTTTCCTATGTCTTTATATTTAGTTTATTTCTAGTGTATGATGTTTCAGACATTTGAAACTTTAAAACTGTACTTTTGGATTATAACTTTTGATTACCGCACTCTGGTTTCCTGCATGGTCAACGACTTATTTCTTTTATGAATGCTCGTTTTAACTATTGACTCATGTCTAATGTCTATCCCAATTAGCCTTAGCACTTGATACTGGAACTGTAGAAGTGAACCGGTCTGGTACTGAGTGTGGCGGTAATATCCTCATGATTTACGTTTTGTGATTTCGCTTCAGCTAAACTTTTTCATTAAAACGAAAAAATTTCAGTCATAAATTTTGGGGTATTACAGGTAGGCTGCAGGAGAAGGAGAAAAAATGCAGGGCTGGCTGGATTGGGGAGTGCAGGGCTACGACGTGGTGGAGGTGATGGGAAAGCTTGGCTACTGTAGGAAGGAGGTTGGGGTGGTGCTGCGGGATGATGGATTGCGATGAGGGAAGGGCGATGGAAGTGGCAGGGAGGGGGGAGAAGGGGCTGGGGTGTGCATGCATGGTTGTTAGATCGGAAGGCTACTGGGTTTGGTGGCTGGAGTGGTGTGCTGGTTGTGGATGCTAGGATGAAGGGGGAAGGTGGTAAGGAGGTTGGGTGATGTTTGGGCGATGGGGATGCAGTGTAGGGTGGCTACATGGGGCTGCGAAGGTTGGGCGGTGTACTGCATGGGAAACAAATGGGGCAGGGGGAATCAGACGAAACAGAGGAAGGGAAGGGCTGGGGAGTGTGGCTGTGTGCTGAGGGTGATACAATGGGGGGGTTGCTGAGTAAGTGTGCGAGAGTATGTGTGCAGTGATTATATAGTGTAGGGACTTTGTTTGGTTGGGGCTCGAGGAAGGATGCCGAGGAAGCTGGGATGAATAGTGGGTTGGGGTTGTTTGTAAGTGTGTGGAGATGTGTCGTGTGTGGCGTGTATAAGTGTGTATAAATGTAGGAGGTAGAGTAAAGGAAAAAATTGAGGGAAACAGGAGAGTATTTACGGGGATGAGATAGCAAATGGTAGAGGGAGGGAGAGAGAGAAGAAAATATATTTTAAATTTAATTCAGGTTAATTAAGATATCGGGTAGAAACATAATTCAAAGAAAAAATAATCTGATCTGAGATAGATTTAAATAAAATGCAAAAGATAAAAATAATCGGGAATAAATTTTTGGGATTTATTTCTGGTTACGAGTTGCAGGTATTAATAAAATAATTAGGATAAGATTTACGGATGAAAACTAAGATTAAAATAAATAGTCAATCTCTATCAACTTTTTAACTTGATAATTTTTATATCTAAAACCACCATATTAATACGAATAATAATAACACTTTTAATATTAAACCTTATAAAATAATAATTATAACTAATCATATGATTATTAATTTATAATTAACATTTCTAAAAATGGGGTATTATACTTAATCCTTAAGTATCGATACCCCTTATAGGGTCTATAGGTTACCTATGGAGTAAAAGAGCAACCATTTTCAAATGTCGAGTTTTTCTACTTTAAATATTAATATCTTAATAAGGTGATCATAAAATATTACATAATGCACAAAGAGCCTAATTCCAATTATTTAAGTTGACCATATTGCACAATAATTCCAATTCCTATTATTCATACTTTTAAAAATAGTAAGTCTTAAATGACCAAAATCTCCTTAAATGTTAATCACTCAATAATTTCTCATTTTAATACCCATTGTTATTATAATTAACCAAAATTCATGATATAGCTAAATAACATTCAAATAGGTACATTATTATAAAATTTTAATTCTGGAAAATTTAAGAAGTGAAAAAATTACCATTTTCCCTTAAAACATAATTAACCCCATTTAGCACATAAAATCTTTATCATGCATAATTAATTTACCACAACAATCCTATTCTAGCATGATATATATATATTAAAATAAATAAATTTAACATGATCATGGATAAAAATACATAGCCACATGCTTAGAAAAATTAATAGCATTACATGGTGGATGCATATTTTTTATGAGATTATAAAGAAGGTATACGTTACACTTATGCATAACATAGGAAACCTCAAATATGCTATCACATATTTTTAAATATTTAGTAGGAGAATATGGGTTACCTCTTTTCAAGAACAAATAACAAAATTAAATGAAGAACAACTAAAAGAAATTTAATGCCTTTTAAAAATGGAGACACAAGAGGAGGAGACAAACTAAAAATTTAACCTTCTTTACTTATTTAAAAATAAATAAAGGCTAGATAGAAAGAAATATAGAAGTGAAAATAAGAGAATAAGGATAAAGAGAGGAGGATGAGTCTCAATTTTAGGCTCAACAAAGCTTAAGAACGTTCTTACCAAAATAACCAAAACAAAGAGAGCGGTGGGAGCAAACAAGAGGAGAAAATGAGAGAAAGGATAAATGATAACAAAACAAGATAAATGGGTTATAAATAGGATATGTAGGAACCAAAATCTCTAGCCACAAGAGGAGGAAAATTAGCTTGTTCAACACTTGAATGATAAAGGACAAGGTGTTTGAGTGTGTAAGGTGATGAAGTTTATTTAGGTTGAATAGAGTTATCAAAGCCAAGAAATCAACCAAGGGATGGGGGAGCTGATGGTGTGTAGGTAAAATGTCATATTTAAGCATGGAGAATACAAATGAATGAGGTTGGGTGCAAGAAAAGCTTAAAGGACACAACTAGTATAGGTAGAAAATGTAAGAAATTGACTTTAGCTCAAATTTTGGTTGAATGAATAAGACAATGGTCAACATGATACAAAATCTGATCATGGAAGTATAGGGAAGTAATTTCATGAATGAATAGTAATGTTAGGATTTATGGATTACTTTTAGTGGTGGAAAGATCAATAAAGAGGATAAAATTAAGAAAAATTAAAAACAAGCTCCTAAAATAAAAAAAATTATGAAAAAATTAAAATAATATTATAAACTCATATGTAAAATTTAATGAATTTAAAACAAGATTTGATATATAAAATATTAATCTGACTATGAATTAACAAGCTTACAAGGTAATTACAAAAATAAATAACAAAACTATTCCTAAAATAACTAAAATTTTCATATACTCCTATGTATTTATTTCCAACCTAATTATAAATTTTCATAATTTTTAACACATAATTGATATGATTTTCAACTAGCATGCCTTAATTATATATATATTTTGCGTATATACTTCAAAAGGAATAACAAAAAAGTAATGATAAACAAAAATTTTTAGAATTACACTTAAACCTATTTAGGATCCAAATAAATTTTCTAAGAATATTCTTTAAGGTGTAACTCAAAAGTTTATAAATATTTATAAGTAAAGTGCGTCTGGCCATAATATTGCACTCACTACCACGGAAAGGGGTTTTAATAACGGTTATTTTATAGTTTTAATAACGGTTTTCAACCGTTATTGAATCGCCCGTTATTAAATCTTTAATAACGGTTCATAACCATCATGAAAAATACACAAAAACCCGCGAATATGTGCGTAAACTTCAGATTTAATAACGGTTTTTACTTAAAAACTGTTATTAAAACCGAAGGTTTAATAACGGTTCTTAAACAAAACCGTTATTAAAACCTAAGTTTTAATAACAGTTCTATGAGAAACCGTTATTAAAGCATAGGTTTTAATAACGGTTTTCATAGAACCATTATTAAAACTTAGGTCTCGGCCCCCATTAAATAATTATAATATTAAATAAATAATTATACTAATAATAATAATATTAATAATAATAGTAAACATGTAATAATTACCAAATCTGCAATCACACCATAATTTCAATCAATCTATAATTGGTATATATGCATGTCTCAATACACCAACTATACTTAGGAATAAAAATTAGTGGGCATACCACAACTTGGTAGCTCTACACCTCAAAGTAAAGAGTTCACAGATCTAGGCTGGAAGACCGAAAGATGTAGACGAAATACAAACCTAAAAATTCATGTAGAATATATAGATCGCTACCTAATACCGAATGAATGAGTGCACGTGCTTGGCCGATTGGTCTCTAACTTCATCAATTTCATCAACATTATATTGCTCGTCTTCTTCACTTGAACCCTTAAAAACTTCAATTTCATCATCATCATCATCATCATCATCATCTAAGTTCCTTTGTCTCGAAGATCTTCAATTTTGGAGGTACCTAAAGCTCTTATCTCATCCATAATTACAATAGAGGATAAAGAGATAAACAATAACTGAAAATATGTATTACCCTACATACAAAATAATACAAAGGTAGGCAACATGTATTACCACTTTAATCAAGAGGTTATATAACACCATCATACCCTAGAATGTGAAAAAGGTATTCAGGATAATGTAAATTAAAGGTTCAATTTGTATGTAACAAAAAAAACCTCAATTTAGAGGCCAAAATAGCCTTTTTTGGGCTCCGATATTGCCCATCTAAAAAAAAATACCCAAAATAGCCTCCTAGATCACCTAAATCCGAGGTCCCATGAAAAAGTTATGACCCTCCAAAGTTTACAGTTGAATCTAGCTCTAAATAGCCTCAATAATGTCTTCTCTTTTGTTTATTATGGTTGTATCTCTAAATAATGTTGAATCTATATTCTCCATACAAACAAATACAACAATAATATGTAAAGCTCTCGGCCAACACATGAATTTGTTAATATATAACAATAACGCAACACATTCAACAACAAACAGCAAAATTTTCAGCCAACACATTCAACAACACATTTTCGAACGAAACCCTGGCGACATGCATTTTTATAAGTAGATAAAAAGTTACGAGAGGAAGAACAAACACATACATAAAGTGAGCTAGCTAAAAACACAAGGGCTTCAAACACGACGGAGGATGAAGGTGCAAGTGCCAGCTAGCTTCGGAACAATGGCAGAGGCGTGGTGGAGAGTTGGTGGTGCGAGGATTTCCTTTACTTGAGAGGAGTCTGGTGGTGCGAGTTGGTGGTGCACGGTGTGGCGGTGCGAGGGTTTGCAAGGAGAAGGAAGGAAGGAGAGAAAGAGAACGAAAGTGCAGAGAGTCTGAAAACTTTGGCACGAAACAGAACCAAGCGAAATAAAAGTTTCATTTTGGGGTTTTAATAACGGTTCCTGAGAGAACCGTTATTAAAACATCTTTTAATAACGGTTCCTGAGAGAATCGTTATTAAAACATCTTGTAATAACGGTTCTTCCAAGAACCGTCATTAAAAGCTTCTGACTTTTGACAACGGTTCTAATATGAACCGTTATTAAATCATCTTTTAATAACGGTTTATATAAAACCGTTATTAAAACATCCGTCCAAATTTTACCGTTGCCCTTTTAATAACGGTTTTTAACTAGAACCGTTATCAAAACTTCCCGCCGATTAATTTTCACGCAGATTAATTTTCACGCATTTGACAATGGTTTTCGAACTACCGTTATTAATGTCCCGTTATTATTTCCCGTGTTTGTAGTAGTGACTTATTATTGAATCACCCAAAAAGTCTTAAAGACATAAATTATATATTCTACAATTATTTATTTAATTTATGAAAAATAATTAGAAGTAGCTAAAATGGAATATTACCGCCACACTTTCCTAGACACTAAGCATTACAAAAAGAGGTGACGTGCATACTGATCCTCTTCATAACACAAGATACAATTGACATCAATGATACTTGATACTCCTCTATTCTCATAAATACACTCTTCGATATCTTTCCTGGAATGACAAGCCACATGAAAATCTCTATTCTGTACGGGACAATCTTCAGCCAAAAAGGGTCGCCCGGTTTGGGAACTGGGGCATAATAAAGGCTTGCGAGAACTTCCACACCAGATTTTACCAAAAAAAAAACACCCTATTTTGTCAAAACTCCAACATACAGTATCTTCCATATTTGGGTTCAAACAGACGTGGCCTAAGAGATCAAATAACTCCAATACCAAATTTTATTCCCAGCCGAATAATTGCCTCCTCCATAAAAAGCTCCACTGCCATTTAAATTGAATCTAGTCCCCCATTTCTCACACAAACATCTTTTTTCAAGGAAAGAATATGAAGGCGTGGGTACACTTGATTTAAAGGCTTATCACCGACCCATATATCTTACAAGAAAAAAAATAAAAATATTTCCATTCCCAAGCCACTTTCTGATCCCCCTCCCCCTCCACAGATATTCATCAAAATATTGTCCCTTATTATAGCATTACATATATCTCTCCAAATTCTCCCTTGATTTGAAGTGCTCGACAAGTGAAGGTTAAAATAAGTGTGTTGCTGGTATTTCTGTGTTACAGCATATTACCAAAGCCTGTGACTAGATTCGAGCACACGATACATCCACTTCATAAGCAATGCACCGCTTTTGTGTTGTAGTTTGCATATGCCTTAACCACCCATTTTAATAGGGCATGTGACCATATCCTAACTAAGAGGGTGTATTCTACTGCAATCTTGGTCATTTCCATTCCACAAAAAATCGCCTCATAATCTTCTCTATCCTCTCCGCACCACCGACAAGCATTTTGAAAAGTGCCATATAATATGCGGGGAGGATTGAGAGGACCAACTTGATCAATTTGAGTCAGCCACATGTTGACAACATTCTTCCCTTCCAAGAAGCCAATCCCTCCTTATCTTTCTCTATAACCGGTTCCTACGAATACAACCTTGAAGAAACCCCTCCGATTGGATCGGAACACCCAAGTTCTTGAATGAAAATGTGCGAACCTTGCATCAGATTCTACGAGTGGCCTCACGTAGCCATATACCATTCGTACGAAAAACAAGCATGCCACTTTTGCCAAAGTTAACTCTCAACCCTTCCCTTTTTTTGACTATTGCAGATGGTCTTAGTGTCATGGATGGGTACCAACTAGAGGGTGTGTACACTATCTTATTCTTTATAATTTTTATAAAAAAAAATATATTTCTTTTTTTTTACCCATCACAACTTACTATAAAATAATTTTAAATAAATCAACAATTATTGCATACTAAAAAAATATCAAGATACATTATATCGGATTATATTTAAATCAGATATTAAAGATACCTAAACGTGCAAACTTAACCAACATGCGGATTCGCTTCTCCAAATCAGGAAAAATCAGAAAAGGAGATTGGGGCTCGAATCCTGGGGCTTGCACTGCCTAAACAAGCACATATTTCCCACCGCGCTACAATTAAAACTTTACATTATTGTTGAACAGAAAAACATATGAATATCATTATGTGAGGGGCCTTATGATCCTACGTAGGGCCATTGATGGGCCTGTCGTTGGTTGGTTGAATGAATCACTATACAAAATTTTTTCCATCCTGAATTTTGATAATATATATATATATAAATATATATGTAGCATGCATGCATTAATTTTATGCTATCTTTGGAAGGGGGCCACAGCTAGATATTCCTTCATTTTTCCCCTCAAATAGAACTTTGGCATTGTCACAAGCAGCTTCAGCCTTCGTTAGTCCATTGAGAACGATGGGTTTCAGGTTGACATCTGCTACTCTTATGCCTTCACAGGGTTTTGATTTGCTGCAAGCTAAGTACACGACCGCATTTGAAGCAGAAGTACCTCTTATATTCCTGAACTCGACGTTGCTGATCTTGACGCTAGAAGGCACTGCGCTCTGCAAATAAACAACACACAATTAAGATTTAAAAAAGTAAATTATTTAGTATATAGTGATATTTAATTTCAGAATATATTTTTGGTTTCAATATATATATATATATATATATATATATAAGTAACTTTACAGAGACGTATGTTCTTTATTTCTTGAAAGATCAAAAGAAAAAAAAAAAATCATGCAGCTTTCTCAAACTGCCAAACCTGCTGTCGATATATTGCTATAAACTACTCACGAGTAAAGGCAAGTAAATATGCATATATTTGGGGGGAGGGAGGGGGTGAAGGTGGGCTATACCATCTTTTTCTTGGAACCATAATGTTGATCAATGACAATAGGGTTTTTCACTACGTCCATCACCAAGTCTTCAAATATAATATCTGATGCTTGCGTCGCTACTTCTCCTGACCATGTTTTGATCCGTGCCCCATTCTTTGTCTGTCTGAGTGTACAATTCTTCACATGTACTCCACTAACACCCAACTCCGTGTCCTCTTTGCCAAGGCTTCCAACACTAAAGGCAGATGAAGAACAACCGATCCAAAATTTAACGCGGGGGGGAGGAGAAATTGACTCGACTCCTTAGCTAGAAGTTAGAATTAGAATTACCGAATATTACCTAATGCCGTGACCCGGACCACACTTTATCCCACTGACAGATATATTGACAGATCCCTGACCGATCGAAACACAGTCGTCGCCGGTCCCAATAACGCTATCGGTTATACTGACCATGTCGGCCAGACTCGTGTGTATCCCGTCGGTGTTGGGGCTTGACTCGGGCGCCGTGAGGTTGACGTTACGGATCGTGACGTTATGACAGACGGTGACAAAGATGTGGAAAAACATACTATTTACCGACGTAATCCCTTCAATAATGGAGTTATTGGCCCTGTGAAATTTAATAGACTGCACGCATGCACATAAAAGATAACCACATTAGACAAAAACGTGTTAGCTAGCTAGCTGGCTAGCTGGTATAGTGTTTACGTAGATTCATTAAATGTCCGAACTTACTGTTGGAAGTTTTGCACAGTTCTTGTTCTTTTTGCAATCGTTACTGGCCCAATTAGCCTGGCCTTGTCCGTCGAAAGTCCCGGTTCCCGTGAGCTTCACCCCATCAACATTCTCAAATAAGACCCACTCATCAGATGGGTATAGGCTTAGATCTGTATTTGCAACCAATGTCCCACGAAGTTCGACTTCGGGGCTCGAGTTGGGGCACGGTCCAACAAACAAGACTTGGCTCACTACAAATTTCCCTGGTGGTATCAAAACTTTTGAGGGACCATTATGCTTGCATGCTGCATTCCATGCTCGAATGAATGCCTGCATATAATTTAAATATTAAAATAATTAGTTGCTTCGATCAAAGTATGCATAACATAAATAACGATCCAGGACTGTGTATGAATCATGTAATCGACGAGCAGAACTTCCCAAGGAGATTTAAATGCATGTATGGATCCCAATCATCACGTTACGTCGCGTCATACCACCCTGGCTTTTTGATAATCAAGGTAAACGATTTTCTCTTTTTTATTAGTATGGAATAATGAACATTTCTTTGTAAATTAGACAGTATATACCAGTAATGGCGGTAAAGCTCGTTGAACATCAACCCCAGAACAGAAGGGGAGGGGGGAAGAAAAAAGGTTTATCTCACCAAAGCATTGAGGTCTTCTTCGTCTTCGCTTATTTCTGGTTGGCCACCTCCTTTTGCACCAAATTTTGTTACGTCAAAAACGGCTGGGCCTGGCCCCCCAGCTTGTGCAAGGCCACGATGGTTTCTGCCTTCAACCTTGTACTGCAAGAACAAGGCGGCTAGGCCTAAGAAAACAATAAATGTTAGCTCATTGCCTCTGTAAATCACCATGGTGACCTCGCATCAATTTTAAGACACAACCTAATTGTCTTATTCAAGCGAGGAAGAAATTGCAGGGACTATTGTGATAGCCAAGGAGGCCTATTTATGCTATCGAAATCACCACTAAATTTAACATTTGCCAATGAATTGCCCACCAAGAATTTAGTAGACGTAGGTGATATATTTAGATATGCCGTACGCTATCCTGGTTTTTAGTCTAACCATTCTCTCTCTCTCTTTTCGTTCGTATATGCGGTTGTTAGAAACATCCTTAATTAATTTGTTGTATATCTAACCCACATGCATATTATCTATTTTTGATATGCCGATACTCTCCTTTTCTTCTCCTCGTAATTTTCATAGTGTGCATGGCAACAATACATGTTAACGTAGCACCGAGAATTTATTTTAGGCGACACAAATACAAATAAATATGTTAGAACTAAACAATATTTTTGCCGTAAAATATCTAAATTAAGTAATCCTTCGCTAATTCAAAGCTAGTAATTGTGAATTTAGTATACCAGATCTTCTAGCTGGCTAGGCTCCACCGCTGACGAGATTAAACCAAGTAGTTGTAAAATAGGCAAATACTGATGAAAATGAACTTTTTTTTTTCATGATTAAAAACAACCAGAGCAATAGCACCTATGGGAAACAAATCCGCTTCAGAGGTAAGATTACCCTTAATGTTGGCCACACACACAAGACAAAAAAGAGAGCCACCCATGCATGGAAGCTAAAAACCCTGTACCCCATCACCACACAATTGATTGAACTTAGTGTACTATGTCATCAACTCTGTAAGGAAATTCATCCTATCCATCTTTAATTCAGAACATGACCCATGTCTTTATCAACAACAATAACCAATTCACATGTAGATCAGAATTTTCAAAAATCTTTTTCTTTATAAATTCCTAGGTTATACCGATGGTGGTGAACAAAGATGCTACCCAAATGTTGCTGCCTCATCCTTTCTTCCTTGCACTCAATCAAGCCAATGTTGGATCAAGTGTAGTTCATGGCATTACTCAGGTATACCCCATACCACAATTTCCCAATGACATTACAACGCAGAAAGAGGTGGTTAATCAACTCCTTCTCAATTCCACAAAAAGAGCATCTAAATTTCTCATTATCAATAAGTTGTAATCTCTTGTCTTTTGTGTTCATCATTTGTTGAATGACAAACCACAAGCTTAAGTGGGGCTATACCGAATCAAATTTTGCTAAACTTTCTTCCTTTGTTTCCCACATCAATTCCTGCTAGATAGGAAGCTTCACAAATATATATATATATATATATATATATATATATATATATATATAGGGTGAAGGTCTCATACAAACCCTTCCTAAGATACATACATAAGAACCAATCTTAACCATTAGATTAGTATTTGATCAATGGTCAAGATTTAGGAAATACCTAACCTAACTTTATTTTAATTTCAGCCCTTAAATCTTCTAGATCTAACGATGATCAACAGTTCCTACATTTGTATTTTAAATAATAGTTTGTACCAGAACCTAAATCTATATATATATAATTGAATACTCTCCATTTTATCATGGTTCCAAAACACAATATCCTCCATATCCCTGCAAAGCAACAACTGATTAATCTCTTATAGCATTTGTGTAACAAGCTCTTTCTCCCATCTAAATAGTCTTCATCCCCACAAAATGCTACATTGCCAAGCCGCTCAGTCCCACAACCCCATGTTTGCAACATGCTCATCTTGCTTGCAAGATCTAGAGAATAACCTAGGGAAAGCTTGTTTCAAGGGACCCTGACCAATCTATAGTTATCATGTCGGAGCAAGACATTTGCACTATTCCTATTACAATCTAGAGGCTAGTCCTCATTAAGTCGTCACACTGTCCAAGGTCAACTGTAACACCCCTATTTTTAGCACTTCAAAATTTTTATTTTGCGAAAGCTTTAATTACAAAATTAATTGGTGTTACTATCACATTCAGTATAAGTCTGGCATTCTCTACCATTCTTATACTTAGTGCTAAGACTAAAATATTACTTTACTAAAATAACATGATTACAAAAAGTCAGAATACAGAGAATAATAGATAAGTATGGTGCTAGTTAAAAGAAACATTAGTAGTCTACCAAAACTCATGAGAGAAATTACAAAAAGATATGAAAGCCCAATAACAATCGAAGACTAAATAGCAAAAGAGACATCAAATATTCCTATACTCTCAAAACTAACTAACAACTTTCAACTTAACTCAAAAGCTGACTTGCAAAGTACACTACCCATTAATAAGCAGGGCCCATGAAAATGAACCATTCAATACTACAATATTGAGTAACCCTTTATACCAAATTAATATGATAAACTGGCATGGAACACATGCAAGACATATAACTAACATTGTATAAGACATATACATATACATAGGAGGATCAAGATGCAATAATCATTCAGATAATAAAATTCCATCAAGGTCGCGTACTGCTCATATTCATTCATCTGAAACAACTAAATTTACCAAATGAACATTATAGAGATACTATCTGAAGTATGATTAAAAGAAAACCCTCACATAATAACCATAAGGCATCACGACAATATATCATATAATCTTAAGACATGCATGAGATGATCAAGATACAATAATTATATCAGATAAATCATAATCACTGAAGCCATATACTACTCCCACTAGTTCATCGATGACACAGTAAAACTTACCAAATTAACATGCCAGAGATGATCTCTGAAATATGATTATATCAACCACAACACAAGAACCATAAGTTATCCTAACAATACATGTTATAAATATTAAGACATATATGATATGATCAAAACACAATAATCATAATAGATAAGCAATAGTCACCAAACTACATAATGTTCATGCATGTTCATTTATAACATAATAATACTTATCAACTAAGCATCCAAAGATGCTTTTTGAAGAAATAGTTAAAACCTAATTCTACAAAACATTTATAACCTTCACAACATAATTCATGTCTCAACATCAATCCCAACCAAATACATAACATCAAATGTATGTTCATAGGTATAATATAATAAGATCCATAACATCACAGGTATACTTATAGGTATAATATATTAAAATCCATAATATCATAGGTATAATTACAGGTACAATATAATAAAATTCATAACATCCCAGGTATACTTACATGTACAATACAATAAGACCTATAGCATCACAGGGATACTTATAGGTACAATATAATAAGATCCATAACATCATTGGTATACTCACAGATGTAATACCAATATAGGAAGGCACGAAGGCTGCTACAAAAACCCTAAGTAGTCACAAAGGCTACTACCAAACCATAGGTAGGTATGAAGGTTGCTACCAAAACAACATGTAGGCACAAAGATTGCTACCGAAACCATAGGTAGGCATGAAGGCTAATACCAAACCACATGTAGGCATAAAGGCTGCTATTGAAACCACAGGTAGGTATGAAAGCTACTACCAAAACCAAGCAAATGTCCAATAATAATCATTCCAATCGAATCATATTATTTTTATTTCTATTTACTTGAGGGGAATTCAATAATAACCTAAAGATATAAAAGTACACCGATTATACCGGCGCACAAGGCATCACGGTACCCTCCCAACCACCCAACCTAGAGGCATAATAGCACTCTGGTCATATTGATGCACAAGGCACACATTACCTTCCACACCTTAGACACATAATCCTTAAGTATCGATACCCCATAATTTATACATACTTATCATACAAAATTTTTTCAATCATTAGAATCATCTCAATCATACTTTTGTACCTAGAATATTTTACATCGGATAACATACTCTATAGCACCCCCAAATTTTACTACTGCAAAATTTCATTTAATGATAAGTGTTAAACAAAAGCGAGATGACAAAACTATAAATTCTGAGGGTATTATCGCCACACGCAGTACTAGACCGATTCACTCTTACCGTCCCAGTACTAAGTGCTAAGGCTAAATAGAATTAACTTCAAACACAAGTCAATTATTAAAACAAGATTTCATAAAGGAAATGATAGTGTTTACCATATAGAAATTAGAGTGCAGTTAAAGAGAGTTACAACCCCAATAGTAATTAAATAAGTTTTTCGAATACATTAAACACAATATAATAGAATATGAATAGAGTAAAACGACACATAGTAAAAGTAAGATAGAGTCCGGCCAGTCACTCTCGATCCCCAAGCCAAGATTAGGTTCAACTCTCAGCCCCACCCAATGCCTCGTAGGTGTCGTAGACATCAAAGATGTTGTCCCCTATTTGCACAAACTCAGACGAGTCTTTAACTCGTGGGAATGAACAACACCCATGAAACGGGTTATCAGTATGCTACGTACTGAGTAAGGTAACCATGCGCTAAGGCCAAACATATAGAAACATACAACATAGCATGCATGGCATGATTATATAGGTAGCTCACAGTAATACAGAGGATGAAGGCCAGCTATGGTCAAGGTAGGCTTATTCTTTAGATCTTTGGTAAATATAGTTGATTTACATCATAGTCTTTATCAATCCATGTGAGTGCGGGAACCCTAATATTATAGCTGGTGGACTGGTCATGCAGGGTAAAATGCTCTTGGCCACTATTATTCGCCAGTGGACTGGTTTGGCCCCAACTCACATGGTGTTTTACTGTAATTACTTCGTATCTTTTCCATGTCTTATCATCATTATGTTTGGTTTGTTGAGCACGGAAACCCCCACTATTATAGCCAGTGGAACGATCATGTAGGGAAAAATGCACCTGACCACTATTATTCGCTAGTGGACCGGTCATGCAGGGCACCCCGGCTCCTAGCCACTATTATTCGCTGGTGGACCAGTCTGGGCCTGGCTCATCAATATTTCTCTTTAAATGGATAGTATCTTATTTGTGTCTTATTCGATAAGCACTTCACCCTTAACATGCATGTTATCAACCTTCTATTTCTATCCTCTCAAGAGGGCCCATCCCATATCTTGAGGCTTCTACGCCCCTTATCATGCTTCGACATCCTTTCCACCCTTACACTTACACATAATAAAAACCAACTCCTAAGGGTGTAAGTTAAGGGCCAACACCTCATGACATCAAACTCCACCTACTATCACCCTCTAGGGTTTTCCCTTGAAAACCATAATTAGACCTATGTGGCCCAACTTCCTCTCACTTACACTACCATTACTTCATTTATCGCCCCACACCTTATCTTATTTAGATCCAATCCCAAATCATATCGCTTTACCCCCTTGATTCGACATGTGACCAAAAAATCCTAGTTGGCCACTTCAACCCTAGTATCTTTCTTCTCCCACAAGTAACCTCTCTCTTTTTCATCCAAAGTCTCTTCTCTCCCATGGAACCCATACTCACCCCTTATAAAATAAATCCCCACTTTTAACCTGTACTCCACTCTCCCTTAATTATTTTTACTTCCACATATTTTTTCCTAGATTAGTGCTTCCTCTCAAAACCTTAATCGAGTCCCTTATACACCCTTACACCAACCTACATATTATTTTTCATCCCAAGTCTCCAATCACTCCACAACTCTCCCTTAGCTTATTTTCACCCTAAAAAAAATACTTTTCTCACGTAAAGATCACTCCCATGTAAGTTTTATCAACCCCATGCAAACTATCGAAGTCCCCATGCGAATCCTAGAATTCCTATGCATAGTTCCCATCTCTTTTTCATTTTGGTCATCTCCTCCTCTTTATTTTCCTCTCATGGGTCATGAGGTATTTTGGTCAACCTCATATCTCCCTTAGTAAACTCGCTTCCTACTTTCTTTCTTTTTATCCTTTCATTCCCATATCACATTATCAATCATCCTAGCATGCATGTCTTAGAGGGTCATATCATATCGCATCATAATCACTATATATACGTATCGTACTCATGCCATAAGGAACACATAAACATATCTTAACTCCAAGCTGCGCTACGCATAAGACAAGTCAATGACAATCATACACTACACGACATAACATGATGCATAACATATACGGCATACAAGTCACACAACACACATGAGCCTTAGCTATATCCTTGCCTAAAACGACGCTAGACTTAGAGCACGCTCCTACGCCTCCTTAGGGTTTTGGCTTGATTTACCTATAAGAGGGAAAAACTAAGGATTAGTTTCTATAACACCCCCATTTTTACTACTAAAAATTTTCTTTTTGTGGACGCATTAATTACAAAATAATGGGTATTACCGCCACACTCGGTATAAATCTGGCATCCGCTACCATTCTTATACTAAGTGCTAAGGTTAAAATATTTCTTTACTCAAATAACATGATGACAAAAGTTAGAATACAGAGAATAATATGAGTACAGTACACTAGTTAAAAGCAGCATCAACAATCTATCAAAACTCAAGAGAGAAATTATAGGACATAAAAGTCCAAAACAATTGGAAACCAGATAACAGAAGGGACACCGGATATTGCTACACTCTCAGAATCGACTGATAGGTTTCAACTGGACCTAGGAACTGACCTGCAAAGTCCACTGCCCATTAAATAGGTAGGAGTCCACGAAAATGAACCCTTCAGTACTACGGTACTAAGTAACCCTTTATACCAAACTAATATGATAAACAACATGGAACACATGCAAGGCATACCATTAACATTGTATAAGACATATACATACACATACGAGGATTGAGATATAACGTTTATTTAGATAATCAAATTTCATCTTGGTCACAGACTACTCATATTCACTCTTCTGAAACAATTGCACTTATTAAATGGACAACCTAGAGATACTATATGAAGTATGATTAGAAGAAAACCCTAATACAATAACCATAAGGCATAATGACAATATGTGGTATAAACATTAAGATATACATGAACTGGTCCAACATAATAATCATAATAGGTAAGCAAATAGTCACTATCTACATACTATTCATGCATGCTTATTGAGATTATAATAACACTTATCAAATAAGTGCCCCTAGATGCTTTTCTAAGGCCATAATCAAACCTACTCTACACCACAATTATAATCTTTACAACATAATTCATGTCTCAGGATTAACTCCAACCAATTACATAACATCACAGGTATGTTCACAGATAAAATATACTCAGATCTCCAAAATTGTAGGTATACTTACAAGTATAGTGTAATAAAATACATAATGTGTAATACCCCGTTCTTTCAAATCCTAATTATTATATATGATTGGCCTATTATCGCATCATATATATACATGCATATCTATTCTATTATCAAGCCTCATTCCGTTCGTGTAAATTTTTAGACATTTCATCGATTATTTCTTTTGTGTGCGTAAAACACATTTATTGTAATTCTTCCGATTTTTGTGTTTTCACTCTTTTTGACCCCTTCAAAATTTGTGAAGCGATCTAAAAATATTTTTGAGTTCATTCATCTATTCTATTCATTAATGTTTCTCCCTATCCTTCTGAATCGCTAAATTACGAAAAAATTCATTTACGCGATTAGACAATGTTAGCCGTTTTTGTTATTTTTAATCCATTGGTCATCAAATAAGTTCCGAGACCAAATATTTTTATATAGTTGATTTTATAAAAATATTCTGCATCAATACATGATAATTTGAACCCCTATTATTCATTTTGTGAATTTGCAGAAAAACGCGTTTCCGCAACTTACCCCTTTTTGTCGTTTTTGATTGTTTTCCATCCATCAAGGATCAAACCTACTCCGATACTTAATATTTTTATATATTTGATTTTCTAAGATTATTCTGAACATTTTTCATAAATTTTTATAATTTTTAGAATTCAAGTGATATTTTTCTCAATGAGTGACCATTATTAAACTTTCTTGCAATTTAATTAATCAAAATAAATTGTAACCAATCCTCTAACTAATATTCCAATCCTAACTAGTCTCCTAACCAAACCAAATCAGATTTGTAACTTGGTTACATTTCTCCCAACCAAAAAGTGCAACTAGTACCATAATTATGATGATATGACATTTCTCTTACACACTCAACCGTAGCCTATCATCTCTCTTACATCCCTAATCCTAGCACTCAAGTGAGGCCAAGGTCAAACCAAAAAATCAGATCCTACTCTATCTTTGCCAAATCGTGCGTTCCTACCTCAAAACGCACATAAAATCATAGATTGTAGCAGAGTGCAAAGTTGATTACTTTCCAACTTTGAGCAACTCGTTCTCTCTCTCTAGTTATCCTTTTCCTTTGGTTTTTGTTTCTTTTGAAATTCTTCATTGCATAATATGAATCCATATAATTTAAATCCCCGAATTCGAAATCCCTCATGCCTATTCATAGCCAAACTTTTGCTTCCCGAGCAGCTTTACAAAATCAGCAAAGCTGATTTTTTTGGTGACTTCGAGCATCTTTTATGCATCCACCTTGATTTCCTATACCCGATATTCTTGTTTGGTATTTTTCCTTGCATGTTATGCCTCATCTAAAGACCCTTCTTACCAAGGAAATTGTTCCCCTACCCTCTCTTTTTTCCTCTCCTATCTGCCTTGCCGAGCAACATTGAAGTTTTTACTGCAGTGGTTAAGTGGGTTGCAGCAAAGATTTTGTGCCTTTCATGCCTTCTTTTCTCCTTTTTTCCTCCCCTTTAACCCTCCAAAACCTTAATACATCATTCCTTTGTGGTTATTGGTTGTTTTGTGGTGGTTTTCAAGCCTCCCTATTCAAGAGTAATATTTTATATTTCACTTCTTCCATTCAAATTCCTTTCTTTCCCATTTTTGTTATATACTGAACTTGGTTTATCTAACTCATTTACCTTATGTTCTTGAAGGTGACAAAGTGGGTTTAGATAAGGAATTGCTAGATTCCTTATTTTAGCTTTGCTAAGGAGATTAGGAGTTTTGGTAACAAAACTAACATTTAGAAATAGGATTTTGTGCTAGGTGTATTATATGTTCTCTTATGTGTGGATAGCTTTATTTTAATTATAAGCATGAAATAATATCTTAAAAAATATTGTATGACATGTGTATGTTTCTACCTTATGTGCTTAAGCATGAATATCTAATGAGAAGATGGTTTGTGTGATTCATTTTATATGTTTATACTTGCTGGAAAAGTGATGAATATTTAGTGAAGAAGTGATGAATTTTCAGTAGAGTCGTGATGAATTTACAGCATAGTCGTGATGAATATGCCTAGATCCGAGTAGTTTAGCTCTCGCCCTTGCTATTTTATGTGTGCTTTGGTTGTTTTAAATTTATCTAAGTATTCCCCTATATGTATACTAGTGTATAGAAGCTAGGTTATGAGTTTTGGATCATTTAGAGTTGAAATGAAATTTTTATAAGGCTTGCACATATTCAACCATGGGTACATTGGGCAATAAAGATTGTTTTTGAAAGTTTAAAGTGCACCATTGTCTTCATTGGGTCTTTTAAATAAAATTTGGTATATGATATGTTAGGATTTGATGTTGTTTAGAGTAAGGTATGAATTTTAGAAGCTTAAGGAAATTTTTGGTAATTAAAGACATTTTGGCCATTACATGTAAAATTCTAGAAATTTTGAGACCTAATTGAATATTATGCTAATACAAGAATTTACAATTTATAATTCTAATACTTGGGTGACATTGATGAGTAGACTTAGAGACCTTAATTAAAATAATTCATTAAGTAAGAAAAAGAAAAAGAGAAAGAGACATTGTGGGTGTATTGAGGAATCTTAATATTTTATCTTATTGTCCTATTGATATTTCATCCTAAGAAAATAATTGGTTAAGTGTAATATCTTTTAGCATGAAATACACCTCTCTTGAACTTAAGTTAAATTAGTTGACCTTATTGACATTTTAGTCATTTATTATGTCTTTAGACTAGTTATTTAATTTAGTATTATAAGTGAACCCTCGTTTGACTTAAATATTGGCTATTGATCTTTGCCTCGAATAATTGGAATTAATGTACATTTAGAACTAATTATATTGGGCCTTTCATGGCATGGAACTTAGGCTTTAATGCCTTAACGATCTTTCTTAGGCTTTTATGCCTTAATGATATCCCTTGGGCTTTAATGCCTCATATATTCAATTAGACTTTAATGGCATGATTATGGGCCTTTGTGCTCTAAATGGATTGAACCTTGATTCATCTATGGATTAAGTGCATAGGTAATATTGGAAATTTCTAAACTAATTGGTTTATGTTCAAAGAAGTGATTAATTGATGTTTTGTGGCCTTGTTCTTGTTCAACCTAAATCTTTGATAAAATATTAATCACTTTAAGTGAAAGACCTTGAGACGGGACTTGTACCACTTGGGGTAGCTATCCGAGTTAGGTTTGGTATTCACTTGGTACCATTCTGGTGTTTTTTATTCTGTGATCCCGGGTGCCTTACGAGGTCCGGAGAGGCCCTTTTCTACTCTATAGGTGTCTTGATATATTTCAGCCCTATAGGAGGTATGCATACTTAAATGACTAGGTGTCCTATTATTTGGTGGTCTAGTTACGTTTCTGGGAGGGCCAGCTAGGGCTAGTACCGTTCAAGTACAAGATTAGTTGTTATACTTTCTTTGAGTCTCCGTCCTCAAGTTAATATAATAAATTGGTTGTGATCACGATGATAAAATATAATAACCAATGGATTCCATCTACCCATATGTCCATATTACATTATTTTATGCTTGAAGGTTGAGTTTTGTGTTCTCAATTAACATATATATGTAAGCATGATATTACCTTGTTATTATATGCTCTATTACTTTCTTCACATGGACCTCGCACTCAATGCTATCTTTTTAGTATGGTTGTGTTGTTCAGTACATGATGCGTACTGATACTACACATTTGTAGACGTTGTATCGCAGATATATGATGATGATCCTACGGACTTTGAGGAGGTTCCTCGGGCGGAGTGATGCGGGTTTATACCCCTGGGGTTAGGGCGTAGAGTTATTTCTATCCGAGGTCGCACATGTTATGTGCCTTAGATTTTGGATATCTCTTTTTGACTCTTCATCTCTTTTAACCCCCTTATCTCTTTTGGATATTGTATTAATTGGAGCATGTACTCCAAACTATGTTATTATGTCCAAATTATTCAAGTCTTTTGCTATTTATATCTATTTCCGTAAGTTTTGATTTATTTGATGTAAAGTTTTTGCCTTGCGCGTAATATGAGAAAGGTATGGACTAAACTCGTGCTATGTGTGGCGGTAATACCTGTTAAGTTATGTTAATGCTTCCGCTTATAAAAAAAATATAGTTAATTTTGGGATGTTACATAATGTCACATATATACTTACAGATACAAAATAACAATATACATAACATTACAGGTATACTTATAGATACAATATAATAACCAAATACATAACGTCACATGTACACTTACATGTACAGTATAATAACATCCATAACCTCACAGGTATACTTACAGATACAGGATAACAATATACCTAACGTCACAAGTATAATAACTAAATACATATCATCATAGGTATACTTACAAATACGGTATAATTCACAAGTATACTTATAAGTACAGTATAATAACATTCATAACCTCACAGGTATACTTACAGGTATAGTATAATAAAATGCATAACACCACAGGATTACTTACAGGTGCAGTATAATAAAAACCATCACATCACATATATGTTCACAAGAATAATACCAACATAGGTAGGCACAAAGGCTGCTACCCCAAAACCACAAGTAGGCACAACGACTGCTACCGAAACCATAGGTAGGCATAACTGTTGGATTTTATCCAACATATTGGGCTTATATGTGAACTATAAGAATTGTGGGTCGTTGTATATATTAAACCCATATATAAGTGATCATATTTATGTATATGTTATTGGGCTTAATGTATCTAATTAGATGTGGATCCATATGTGTAGAGACCGTGGGAGTCCTAGATTGTTGATGGACCGAACTAGGATGGCCCAATAGATAACAGGTCAGTTATCTATATATATGGTCATGGTCCCTAGGTCACATGTACTTCACTCCAATTGATTCCCATCAGTCATTGGCAACTAGGGAGCACGTGCGTGATCTAGAAGATCATAGTACCAACCGTTCGGGTTTGATACCAGATTCAACGGTACTTGATAATTCTATCATTATGGATTCAGGTACGCTTCTGTAATATATTTTATATTAATCTTGATAGATTAGCATTGGATCCTGTTAGATCTATATATATGGATTGTATTAATCTATCAATAACGGCTGCTATCGAAACCACAAGTAGGCACAATGGCTGCTACCGAATCCACAAGTAGGCACAACGGCTACTACCAAACCAATCCAATATCCAATAATAATTGTTCTAATCATATCATTTCCATTTTTTATTTACTTGAGAGGGATACAATAATAACCCGGAGACAGAGCAGTACACCGGTCATACCGACGCACAAGGCAACATGATACCCTCCAACCATCCAACCTAGAGTTATAACAACACTCTGGTCATACTGATGCACAAGGCACACATTACCCTCCTCACCTCGGACACCAAATCCTTAAGTATCGATACCCCCTATAGGGCCCGTAGGTCATCTGTAGAGTAGATTAGGGCCTTACTAGAGCACAATCAGCACACTAGGAACCCAAACAAATCGAGGACTCCTACCTCGTCTCTAGGGTAGCTACCCCTAGAGAGAAACCATTCCCAAACTCGAGGTCTTCTACTTTACGTATTAGTATTTTTATAAAGTGATAACATATAACACACATTACACATTTATTCTCATTTCCATACTTATTTATTTTTCCTTTATTTCTAATTATCCAAGTCAACCCTATGATCAACGGTATAAAACAAAGTCTAAGTTAATACTAAAGTCAACCTACCAAAAGTCCAAAGCCATCCTATATCCTATTATTCATATTTGGGCGCACTAGGCTGAAAATAACCAAAATGCTCCTAAGGTTAATAATTATCAGATTATCAACCATTTAAATACTAAATCCATTTTAGTTATTAATCTGTCATGAAAAGACTAAACCAAAATAATCTAATTATTTATTATACAATTTAAATCATCAGTCATGTCAACAGACCATTTTGCCCTTACACAGATTTCTATATATGAAACCTTATCATATACTTTTGAAACGTACAAAACACATGATTACAAAATCAACAATAGATAATACATGTTAGACATGATTTTCAGGATAAATATCATAATATACAAAAATGACTAAATTGCCCCTCGGGCACACATTCCTAATAATTATTCCACAATTATATCTAAACATGCTAAACTAATAATTATATACATAATTATCATACCAAATATTTTTTTCGTCATTGGAATCGTTTTTAAATCATTTTTAAATGGGACAAGAGGAATCGGACGAAGCAGAGGAAGGGAAGGGCTGGGGAGTTGCCGGGTGTTGTTGGTTGATCGAACAAGATAGGGGAAAGGGCTGGCTGTGAGATGGTCGGTGGTGTTTGGGCTGGGTTTCGTGACGGGGAAGGGTGCAGAGGCTGGTAGGATGGTGACGGGATGGGTGCCTACATGGGGGGTTGTTTGGTTGGGAAAAGTGGGTGAAGAGAAGAGAGGGGAGGAGGATGGGAAGGGTTCGGAAATGGACGGCGTGGCTGGAGTAGAGTGTGCGTCATGTATGTACACAGAGTGTAGAGGCTTGTTTGGTTGGGGACTCAGGGAAGCTGTCGTGCGTAGTAGGGGGCTGTGAGGAATAGTGGGATGGGGGTTTGTTTGGAGTGTGGTGTGCGGGAGAGTAGCGTGTGTATGTGTGTATAAATGTGGGAGATGGAGTAAAGTAAGAAAGCGAGGGAGACAGGAGAGGATTTACGGAGATGGGATAGCAAATAGTAGAGAGATAGAGAGTGAGAAAATAAATATATTTTATATATAAATATATATATTTTTTAAATTTAGTCCGAATAAATTAAAATATCGGATAGAAAAACAATTTGATTTGAGATAGATTTAGATATAATGAAAAAGATAAAAATAATCGGGAATAAATTTTAAGAATTTATTTTGAGTTACGGGTCGTGGTTATTAATAAAATAATTCGGATAAGATTTACAGATGAAAACTAAGATTAAAATAAATAGTCGGTTTCTATCAACTTTTTTAACCTGATTATTTTTATATCTAAAACCGCCATATTAATACGAATGATAATAACACTTTTAATATTAAACCTTATAAAATAATAATTATAACTAATCATATGATTATTAATTTATAATTAACATTCCTAAAAATGGGGTATTATAGTTTTCCTCCTACCAAAAATACTATTATTTCTTATTTTAGTCTAAGATTAGGGTTAATATTATTAAAGGGAGCTTTACAAGTGAAAACTAGGTTTTTTATCCTCAAGTTAGCCTACTAGATATTACTAGTCAAAATATATTTATGTTAATATTTATAGCTATATTTATATTATTTAACCTAATAGCTTTATTTCTTCTAATAATAGTACTAATACTTGTTATAGAAAAATAGTGATGATGATGATGATGATAATAATAATAATAATAATAATAATAATTATTATTATAATAATAATAATAATAATAATAATAATTATTATAATAATAATAATAATAATAATAATAATAATAATAATAATAATAATAATAATAATAATAATAATAATAATAATAATAATATTCCTAGAAATAGAAGCCCTATTATTTTTAAGGCCAAGGCTAATAATAGTGTTAGGGTTAAACTAATAATATAATAATAGTAATACCAAGAAAGTACTAATATTGCTAAAGATAATAATGATAATAGTTATATTTGGAATAATAATAATATAAGGGTTTAAATGTTTTTGTCACAATAATAGTAACAAAATTATAACAATAATAATAGTAATAACTAATAATAATACCATAGTAACAATTTTAGTAACAAAGGCATTGGGAATAATATTAGCAATATTTGAATAATAATAATATTAAGGTTGAGTATTCTTCTTCTATAGTAACAAAATGTTAACATGTCAATTCAAGTTTCCATAACATTAATAATAACAAAAATAATATTAATAACAACAACAACAACAATAATAGTAGTAGTAGTAGTAATAATAATAATAATAATAATAATAATAATAATAATAATAATAATAATAATAATAATAATAATAATAATAATAATAATAATGCTAATCATCATAATAGTAACAATAACACTAATAGTAGTAACCGAAATTGTAATAATAATATAAGGGTCCAAATATTTATATTAATAATAAAAAGTGATAATGGACAAAGTTAGTATTAACAATATTAGCAAGAAAACAATGATGATGATGATGATAATAATAATAATAATAATGATGATAATAATAATAATAATAACAACAATCATAATAATATTAAAATTGTAGATCTCCATTAATAGTAGCATTAGTTAGAAATATTTCCAAAGTTAGGTTAAGTAGTAGTAGTAGTAATAATAATAATAATAATAATGACATTAATAATAATAATAATAATAATAATTATTATTATTATTATTATTATTATCATCATCATCATCATCATCATCATCATCATCATCATCATTATTATTATTATTATTATTATTATTATTATTAAGGGTAATACTATTAATATTACTAAAATTTATTAACACTTATAGAAAAAGAGTTTAAGGGTTGGGGAAGCTAGAATACCTCCTAGGGTTGGTGGTGGAACCGGCGGCAGTGACGGTGGAAGAGGAAGAGAGGTGGAGAGATGGGGTTATAGGCTAGAGGAGAGGGAATGAGAGGGTTTTTGAGGTGGTGGAAGATGTCTTAGGTGGAGAGGGGTGGAATGGAGGTGGTGGTGTAGCCGGAAGTGGCCGCACATGGCGGCCGGTGCGGTAGTTGAAGGTGGTGGAAGGTGGAGAAGAGAGAAGGAGAGGGAGGCAGGGAAAAAGGGAGGTATGTTGAAGTACCCTAGTTGTTTTAGAGGATGGGGAATGTGCTAGTTATGATGGAATTGGCGGCGGACAACGGCGCGAGAGGCAGCAAAAGGTTGAAGTAAGCTGATCGAGATAGCAGTTTTGCACGGCCGGGGCAGCTCGTTTAGGGCAAGATAAAAGAGGAGGGTAGCTCAGTTCTATAAAGGGTGGTGTGGGGAAGGTTTTTGCGGGTAGTTTTGGTGGCAGAGATCATCGACGGTGGCAGAATATGGGGCTGTTTGGGCGGTGGAACACAATTGGGATTTTTGGGCTATGAAAATAAAGGTCTGATTGTGGCTGCCTATGGGGGTATTTATAGGCTAGATTTGGGTGGGAAATGACAAGGGGAAGAAGACAAGAGGGTGTAGATACCAGGCATGCCGCTGGTATGGCATTCGAGGAGTTGCTGCCATGGTAGGGCGACAAGGTCAAGGGAAAAGGAAAAGGGAAAGGGGCAGAGTGCTCAGGAGAGGGGAAAAGGGTCATTTAGGGTCAAATTTGTGAAAGAATGTGACGGGAGAGGGAGGGAAGGATGGCATGGCGATGTAGGGGGATACCGGCAGGTGTAGGGTTGTAGGGTTGGGGTGCAGGCCACCTGGGAAGAAGAAGAAGAGGGAAAGGAGTGGACCGGCGGTTTAGGGGAAAGAAAAGAAAAGGAAAAGGGTGGCTCGATCGAGTGGTTTGGGCGATGGGTGAGGGGGTAGTCGCGCGGGCCTGGGCCACTCAGAAGGAGAAAAGGAAGGGGAAATGAACTCGATCGGCGAGCTGGCCCAGTTGGGAGATGGGGAAAGAAAGAAGAAAGGAGAAGGAGAGAAAGAAAGAAAAAGGAAAAGAGAGAAGAAAAAGGAAAGAGGGAAAAAGGAGAAAATGGGTTGGGATATTTAGTCTTTATTATTATTATTGTTATTATTATTGAATATTTGAAATTAATAATAACTATTATAATAATGATAATTAAATTCCTTTTTAGATTAATTTGGCTATTTTGGACAAATTTTCCTCAACTTCCATGTTTATTAGTAAAATGTCCAAAGTTTCGTGAATGATTTATTCATTATTTTCTCCTTATTTTACCTTAATTAATTCCCCTTTATTTTAATAAGATAATTTATTTACTTAATTTTTCTAATAAATCCTTATTTAGTTATAATTTCTAGAATTAGAATTTTGGGGTATTTTATACCCGCTTTACCAATTTTCATGATGATAATAATAATAATAATAATAATAATAATAATAATAATTAACACATAATTATATCGTAACAAATCATGCTTAACATATTTTCATACACTAAAACCCTAATGTGCTATCACGCAATATTTATCATTTTAGTAGAGTATAATAGTTACCATATAACAACATACTTAACATAGATTGTACATAAAAATGTTGATGTGCTAACATGCAATGTCCAATATTTTAGTAAGGTATAACAATTCCCTAAGTTCTAGCAAAAACGCAAAAGTAGCAGTATACAATTAAAATTATAACTTCTCGCTAATCAAACTTTTGTACCTAAAAATAATACCAAAATTATTAAATTAATATTTATCTAATAAAATAATAATTGTAATATAAAAATATATATCTTTCTAAAATTACTAAAATACCCTTACATTTAATATAGGTACCAATAATCTTTTTAACAAAAATATTCCTCACGATGCACATGCAGTGTGAGCTCACACGAGGGAAACAAAGGGTTTGCACATTGCTGGATGGCTATGAGGGTGAGGCAGGGAGGTGGCGGCCAATGGGGTGGAGACAGGTGGTGTTTGGCAATGGAGGACAGTAGTTGTGGGTGGTGGCTGGCTACGGGAAGGATGGCGGTGGTGCTGTTGTTGGTTAGTTTGGTTGAGGAGGAGAGCATCAAGGGAGAGCGGTGGAGGTGCTGGGTATTGGGCTGGAGGCTGTGGGCCGGCAAGGAAGGAGCGTGTTGGAGCTGTAGTGGCTGTTGGTGGTTGTAGGAGAATGCACAACAGGGCTAGGGTTGGGTTAGTGTGGTGGTGCTGGTGATTGGGATGATGGTGAAGGTTGGAAGATGGTTTGGTGGTGGTGGTTGCTGGTTATTGGTTACAGGTCGACGGTGCTAGAAGTGGAAGAAGAAGAAGGGAGGTGTAGGATGGAGACCATTGGTGCTGCTGGAAGGCTGCACTGGAGGGTGATGGGGAGCTGCTAGAAGGTGTATGGTTGGGCAACGTAAGGAGTAGAGGAGAAGGGCTGCGGGGCTGGAGTTACTGGAAGGTGCATGGCTAGGCTACAGAGTGGCAAGAGCTAGAAGCCACAAGGGTGGAGGTGATGTGGTGGCTCGAAGGGGTAGGGTGTTGGGTGAAGAAAATGTAGAGGGGAGGAGGATGAGAAGGGTAGATGTTCGAGGGCTGCAAGGGCGTGTATGTGTAAGTATAATAATCTAGAGAGGGAGGTTAGTTGAAAAAAAAAAGGAGAACAGGGTAGAGAACAGAATAGGGGGTTATGTCGAAAAAGCACATAGAGGGAAGGGGGTTGCACAAGCAGAGTGGGAGGTTGTTGATGGTGATGGGTTATGTGTAGTATAAAGGTAGGCTATTAAAGACACTCTTAATGAGTACCATCAAAATAGCTTTAGATAGTGTTATAGTCTTCCAACTCCTTAGTCATTTATTTTCCTTATCCACAATTAGTTTCCACGTCTGCTTTTGTCTCGGGTTTACCCCAAAAGGAAGGCATAGATAAGTGATGGGTAATTTGCTCACCTAACAACCCAATATCTCGACTATAACACCCTGAAATTTTGTGATTTTAATTTTGAACTTTTTACCTTTTTATCTAGGAACCTAATTATTAAATATTAACTTAATTATTTTTGTTAACCCTTAACCCACAAGCTCCGATAAATTCTTTAAATAAATTTATTATAATTATTTTTTCTTTTTATTTTTATTTAAATCTACCCTAAACCGATAATTTTACCTAGTTTATTGTTTATCATTAGATACCTTAAATCTAGGTAAATTAATTTTATCCAATACCCAATTCTAAATCAAATCCTAAATTTTTTTTTTCTTTGTTTCCTCCTTTTCCCTTTTTTCTTTCTTTTTCTTTTTTTCCTCGCTCTGCCGAACCCATTTTTCTCTCCTTTCGGCCTATGCCTCAAGCCCATCCCACTTATCTTTTTTTCTTTTTCTTTCTTTCTTTCTCTCCTCGGCTTGCCTAGCCCAACCCATTTTCTTTTCTTTCTCTTCTTATCCTTCTCCCTCAACTAGACCATGCATGCCCTTCACATGCCCCTAGGCACTCACAAAACACACCCTAGTGTCCTCAACTACACCGAACCAGCAACCTAGCACTCCCTCTTTGCCATGCACACCAATCCTCCCATTTCCTCTTCAAGCCCAAACAGCCCCCTATACTCGTTCTCATGTGCCCATTCATTTCCCTTCTTGCCAATCTACATGCACCAACCCTCCTTCATCCTACACCTCTACAACACCACTCATTTTCCCTCTACAACCTCGACAATCTCCAATTCAATAAAACCAAAACTCATGCAACTGCTTATACATACAAGCATACCCATTTCACTTATTTTGCTTGAAAGCAAAATCAACCTCCATTTGCTCATTCTTTCTAATTATTCACCTTCCTTTCCATGGTTTTTTTCAACCACACCACCATTGCCTCCCTGTCATGCCCATTTTCTCCTTCCCAGCCTACTCCATTAGCTCCTTTAACACCCCAAAACCACCTACCTCACTCTCCATCCACTTCTCCTTTGCATCTCCATCCATGTAGCCCATAGACCCCCAACTACTAGTATAATACCCTGTATCTTTAAATTTTAATTTTATTAAGCTTAATTATTTTGTTAGCATAATTTGATGTAAATAATTGATTATTTTAATTTCAATTTATTTTATAGATTTATCAACGATTTCCACTTCATATTTGAATTTCATTAATCATTGTCATTGTGGATCATCTTAGATAAATTCGTTTGCGACTATGATTTTATTATATTAATATGATTCGATATTTAGTTAAAAATATGCATTTTCATTCTTTCTTGTATTTTGATTTTTAATAATTTAGATTCGTTTTCGATTATAAATTCGGTGTATGATCATGACTTTGTTTTGGAGTTAAATGTTGTTAACAAAATATATTATTTCAATTATAAATTTCCTTTAAAATAGTAAAATTATTTTTATGATTTTATTAGAAGAAAATATTTTTGACGTTGAATTTATTCATTTTCGAGGTCATAAAGGTCTTCGTAAAGTTTTAAATTAAAAGATTTTTGGAGCTAATTTATGGATTTCTTTCCAAAGTTAATTTTCTTCCATTTTATCTTTTTTGGTTTGCAGAAGACTAGTTTTAAAAATTATTTAAATTATTCTTGGTTTATTAGAATTTGATTTAAATATTTTCTTATAGGTTGTTAAATATTTTTTGAGGCCTTATAATGTATTTTCGTAAATAATATAGATTTTTGCATTCGTTAGTAATTTCTTCCAAAAAAATTTCCAAAATTCTTTATATAGCTCTTATAGTAAATTTATACCTTAGGATCCTTACGAAATGATTTTCGTTAAATAAGTTTTAGATACAATCTTTCAATAATATTTTTAGATATATAGTATTTTATTGTATATTTTTATTTGTATACCAAAAAAAATCCCGACTACCCCCTCTTCCTTTTTCCTTTTCTCTCTTCTTCTCTCCCTCTTTTCTTCTCTCCTTCTCCTTATCAGGTCCCCTCTACAAACTACACCAAACCCCGTCCCTCACCTCCCTCTCCTTACTTCTCTTTTGTCGATAAACAGCCGGCTAGCCAACCACATACCACGATAGGTCATTCTATATTGTAACTCCCTCTGCATGACGCCACCACTCCACCGCATAAGCAACAATAGTTGGTAGTGTAGAAGTACTGAACAACAACTACACCGCTGCTATCCGGTTATTGTAATTGTCACTCGACCACAGATGAGTGGTCCTTGTTGTAATACCCAATTTTTAGAAATGTTAATTATAAATTAATAATCATATAATTAGTTATAATTATTATTTTATGATGTTAAATATTAAAAGTGTTATTATTATTTGTATTATTATGACGGTTTTAGATAAAAAAATAATCAGGTTAAAAAGTTGATAGAAATTGATAATTTATTTTCAATCCAAATTTATACCCAATTATTTTTATCTTTTTTTAATTTAAATCTACCTCGGATAGGATTATTTTTCTTTGAATTATTTTTTTATCCGATATTTTAATTTATTCAAAATAAATTTACTCAACCAATATATATATTCTTCTCTCTCTCTCTCCCTCTGCCACTTAATGTCTCTTCCTCGTAAATAATATCCCTATCATCCTCACTTTCTTACTTTACTCAACCATCCCTTCGTCTCGGCATTTATACACACATATATACACCACACATGATGCACACTTACACACTCCAACACATTTCCCCCAACCCTCTATTCCTCCCAACAACCTTCCCTCTTTGCATACACTCGCATGACACCCATACATAAACACACATCCACGCTACTCTCTCATACACTCCACCCAAACTGCCCCCAACCCCGTTCCTTTTCGGCTCAATACTCCCCGAGCCAAGCCTAACACTTGTAATGCATACATACACACACATGCAGCTCGATTGTGCCAGCCTTCCACTTCCCCTCCCACTCCTCTCTCTCTCTCTCTTGCTCAGCATTTCCAACCATATAGCCCCATGTAGCCACCCTACACCTTAGCCCCATCGCCCAAACAACATCCGACCTCCCTGCCACCTCCCTCCTTCATCCCAGCAGCCACAATCAGCACACCACTCCAGCCACCAAACACAATAGCCCCCGACCTTCCCTCCATCCAACCCGTCGCCTAGCTCTTACACCCTTCCCCGTTGCAGAACCCAGCCCAGCCACTCCTCCACCACTTCGTAGCCTCTAACCACTAACCGGGCCCCTACACCCCTGCACCTCTACTAGCCCTGCATCCTCTCCCCCTGGTCGCAGCCCTGCCTTCTCGAAGCCTCTAGAAACCGCCGGCCAACCATTAGCTCCGCCGACCACCACCTCTGGCCCTGCAACTGAGCCTTCTATGCATGCATGGCTGACATTGCTGTGCAGCGTGAGTTGCGTATGTTATGTTAATAATTTTGGTGCCATATTAGTTGCAAGGGTATTTTGGTAATTTTATAAAAATAAATATTTTTATACTATGGTTATTATTTTATCTGATAGATATTAATTTGGTATTTGTGGTATTATTTTTTAGGTACAAAAGTTTAATTAGCATAACCTAATAAATTTTAGTGGATACTGCTAATTTTATGTTTTTGCTGAAATTCAGATAACTGTTATACTCTACTAAAATGATAAATATTTTTTGATAGCACATTAAGGTTTTTGGTGTATGGAGTATGTTAATCATGATTTATCTTGATATAATTATGTGTTAATTATAATTATTACGAAAATGGATAAAACAAGCATGTTATCTGATATAAAATATTTGGGCTACAAAAGTATGGTTTAAGAATGATTTTAATGACGGGAAAATATTTGGTATAATAATTATGTATATAATTTGTAGTTAAGCATGCTTAGATATTATTGTGGATTAATTATTAGGAATGTGTGCCCTAGGGGCAATTTAGTCATTTTTGTGTATTATCATATTTATCTTGAAAATCATGTCTAACATGTATTATCTGTTGTTCATTATGTGATCATGTGTTTTGTACGTTTCAAAAGTATATGATAGGGTTTCGTATGCAGAAACTTGTGTAAGGGAAAAATGGTCTTTTGGCATGACTGGTGATTTAAATTGTATAATAAATAATTAGTTTATTTTGTTTTAGCCTTTTCACAATAAATTAATAAATAAAATGAATTTAGTATTTAAATGAGTGATAATCTGATAAGAATTGGCCTTAGGGGCATTTTGGTCATTTTTGGCCTAGTGTGCCCAATTATGAATAATTGGACATAGGATGGCCTTAGACTTTTGGTAGGTTGACCTTAAGATTGACTTTGACCTTGTATGGGCTTTTGATCGTAGGGTTGACTTGGATAATTAGAAGTAAAGGAAAAATAAATAGGTATGAAAATGAGAATAAATGTATAATGTGTGTTATCTGTGATCACCTAATAAAAATATTAATACGTAAAGAGGAAGACCTCGAGTTTGTGAATGGTTTCTCTCTAGGGGTAGCTACCCTAGAGATGAGGTAGAAGTCCTCGATTTGTTTGATTTTCTGGTGTGCTAGTTGTGCCCTAGTCTACTCTATAGGTGATCTATGGATCCTATAGGGGATATCGATACTTAAGAATTAGGTGTTCGAGGTGAGGAGGGTATTGTGAGCCTTGTGCACCAGTATGACCAGAGTGTTGTTATGCCGCTAGGTTGGATGGTTGGATGGTTGGAGGGTACTGTGATGCCTTGTGCGCCGGTATGACCATTGTACTATTATGTCTCCGGTTTATTATTGTATCCCCCTCGAGTAAATAAAAATGGAAATGATATGATCAGTTTGGAATGATTATTATTGGATATTTGATTGGTTTTAGTAGCCGCCTTTGCCTACCTATGGTTCTGGTAGTAGCCTTCGTGCCTACTTGTTGTTTAGGTAGTAGCCCTCGAACCTACCTGTGTTAGTATTATGTCTGTAAGTATATCTGTGACATTATGTATATTATTATACTATACCTATAAGTATACCAGTGATGTTATGTATTTTAATTTATTGTACCTGTAAGTGTACCTATGAGATTACAGATTTTATTATCATGTAGCTATAAGTATACATGTGATGTTATGTATTTTATCATAATCTACCTCTAAGTATACATTTGATGTTGTGGATTTTGTTATAGCTTACCTGTAAATATACCTATGATGTTATAAACTTGGTTTGGAGATATACTAAGACATAATTCATGCTGTAGATGTTATAATTGTTATGCCGGAGTTTGGGTTCTAATTATTACTTCTGAGAGCGTCTATGGCATATTAGTCTAGTAAGCTTTTGGTTGTTTTAGACAAATAAAAATGAGTAGTATATGGCTTTAATAGAATTCGACCGTCTAGATGATTAATGTATATCAATCCTCGTATGAATACGTAAATGTCTTTTACCTATTAGTTGTATGCTTTGCATGTATTCCGTGCTAGTTTTTCATATTAGCTTGATATAAAGGGTTATTCATTACTGTAGTACTAAAGGGTTCCATTTCATAGTCCCCGGCCTATTCAACAGGCAGTCTTTACCTTGCAAGATCACTTTGAGGGTATGGTCTAACGACTTTAAATAGAGGGTTAAGAGTTAGGACTATCCGGTGTTCGCCCAAACTTCTTTTGATTCGGATATTTTGTGGACTCTTAATTCCCCTGCTATTTCCCTTTGTTATATTGCAACTCTTTACCTAATCTTTTTTTTTTATTCATCAGAACAATATAATTTGTAATGAAATTCTATCCTACCTTCGTTTTTTTATTATTTAAGTAAAGTAATATTTTAGCCTTAGCACTTAGTATAAGAACGGTAGAGGATGCTAGACTTATACTGAGTGTGGCGGTAACACCCATTGATTTCATAATCAACGCTTCCGCAAAAAAATATTTAGTAGTAAAAATGAGGGTGTTACACTTGTCCTCTGACAAAGTTCCACTCGCCTCTAATTACTCTGATTCTATAATCCCCCAAAATTTTAAAAAACCTATAAAATAATAAATATCTTTTATTTGAGATAAATTAGCTTTTAAAATTATTTAATTTAATTATTTTATGGATTTTTGAATATATAAAATTGGATTTGAATATTTGATAAATTAAAATAAATATTTTTTTATTTTATCATACTCTTTTTATTTAAATAATTTTTCAAACCAATATTTTACTAAAAGTATCATTTTTAAACCCATATATTTAATTATACTAAATTAAATTAGTAAATAAATTTATTTCCCAAAAATATCATATTCTATTATTTATAAATCAAATTATTTTAATTTCCCCTATTTTCCCTTTTCCTTTCCCCCTTTTCTTTTCTTTCTCCTTTTTCTCATTTTCCTCCTTTATTTCTTTTTCCTTTTTCCTCCTTTCGGGCGCTAGGCCGGCCCATCTTTCTCCCCCCACCTATGCACCTGGGTTGCATGCCTGTTCTTTCTCCTGTGCGGCATCAGGCCTAGCCTAGCCTTGCCCTTCTTTTTTTTTCCTTCCCCGCGCACCTCAGTCCAACCCCAGCCCCCTTCTTTCTTTTCTTTTCTCATCCCCGACTAGGCTGACCCACTTGCCCTTTTTTCCCTTGCCTAGCATGCTCCCTCCCTCTCCCTTTCTTTCTTTCTTCTTCTTCTACACCCAACCAACCTGCCCTTGACGCTATGCTTGCCACCCTGAGCACCATGCCCGACCACCACCTGCCACCACCTGTAACTCTCCCTCTCACTCCCTCGTCCTTTCCTTCCTATTTTTGGACCAACTAACCCTTGCACCATCCAGCTACATACCTTTATCCTTCTTCTTCTTCTCTTCCCTCTCCCTACCACCCGACCGTCCCCTGCCACCCTACAGCTTGCCCTGGTCAGCCACCTACTCCCCTCTACTCCGTCTTCTTCTTCTTTCTCCCTCCCTACCTTATTCTACCCAATAACTTCGAGACTTCCTTCCCCTCCCTGACTTCTTTATCTCCTTTTTGTCTCATTCCATTTCCATCCCTGTTTTGTAGAGTCGCCTCCCTCCTCCGCCTCCCTCTGCTGCTTCCACCACTGCAGCAACCCCCTACACCACCCATTTCCACCCTCTACCTCAGCCCTGCACCACCACACCACCCCTCAACCCCCTGAAGTCCCATCTTCCTCCCCTCTTCTTTTTCTCTCATTTTTCTCCCTTCTAGGCAACCTCCCTACAACCCCTCAGTCTGCCGCCGTCCCTCCACCTTTGCCACCACCTGGGTAGGGATGTAAATGAGGCGGGTATATCCATACCTGTATCAGTACCCGATAAGAAAATCTGTACCCATATTCAAATCTGTATCCGCTAACATATCCATATCCGTATTCGTTGGATATCCATTACCCGACGGATTATCCGTTTACCCGTTAATGGATATTATCCAGCAGATAAATCTATTACTCGATAGATAAACCCATTAAGATTTTAGCCAAATGATAATTTTAACCTTAATTTATACAGATTTATTTTAAAATTAAGGGTAAAAAGGTAATTATATATAAGATAAATGGGTATAGATATGGATACGGGTATGGTTACAGGTAAGGGTATGGATATTCCATACCTGAACCCAGCGGGTATTTTTTTTTATCATCCATATACGTCTGATAAAATCCGTTGGATTTCGAGTAAAATCCACCATGTTTACATCCCTACACCTAACCACCAAACCACTCCCTGCAACCTCCTCTACCACTCCCACACTTCCTTTGGCCAAAACCAACCCTTGCATCCCCTCATTTTTCCCCTCCCTTTTCCTTCTTTCTCAGCCACGCCCACCTCAGCATCCCCCTTTGTAGCCTTCCTGCCACTGCCTTCGCCATCCTTAGCTGCCAACAACCCATCTCCGACCACCACCTACACTCCCTCTTCACCCCTACACCCTTCCCTTGCCCTTAATCCTTCCCCACCTACCTTCTTTCCTAGCCCCAAAAACCTAACCTGAAGACACCTCTCCCTCCTCCCTTTCATGCCATTTCAAGCCCTTACCTCCCTTATTTTGCATGCAGCTCATGCTGAATGAGTAGCATGAGTTGCTGTTTGCCTTGGTATATTTTGGTTAATAAGTTTTAAGGTATAATAATATTTTAAGTTAAGTATTTTATTATCTAAGTTTTATAAAGTCTTATTCTTTTAGTTTTCTTATTTCTAATGTGATAAATATTGATATTATTTTTAGGGATTGGTTTTGCTAATCAAAGCTTGAATCTTTAACTAGAATACTAGTAAGGTTTGATTTTTACGGGAATTAAGGTAATCATTAAACTACTCTTAAATGCATGGATAAACATATGTTAGTATATTAGGGTTTTTGATATGTTAATATGCTTGATATATGTTTTTTAATATAATATATGTAGTTTCTTGTATTGATTGATAAAAAGGAAAGCATGCTAGTTTATATGCCATGTATGGAAGAAATGCTTAAGGGAGGAGTTTTGTTATTGAAGAAAGTGTCAAGTACTTATCCATGTTATATTATGTTATTGTGACCATTGATGTAAATAATATTAGTGTGAGCCCTATGGGCATTTTAGTAATATGTCATGTGCTACAGTGTGGCCTAATATGTGTGGATGTTAATGAGTATTATGTTAAAGTATAATAGTTGGTGGAGTTGGATATTGAGAATGGAGTATTAATATTAATATTCATGCAATGATGATAACTTAATAAAAGTGGTGTAATAAAAGGGCAAAATGGTAAATTTGTAAGTAAAGGGTAAAATGGTAATTTTAGAAGTTGAGGGAATTATGGCAATTTTGGGAGTAAGAGGCAAAATGGTAATTTTGTAAGTAAAAGGGTAAAATGGTAAAATTTATAAGTAAAATGGTGATATGGTAATTATGATGATGGAGAAGGGTAAAATGGTAATTATAATAATTGAGAAGGGTAAAATGGTAATTTTGATAATGGAGAAGGGTAAAATGGTAATTATAATAATGGAGAAGGGTAATATGGTAATTATGATAATGGAGAAGGGTAATATGGTAATTATGATAATGAAGAAGGATAATTCGGTAATTATAACAATGGATAAGGGCAAATTGGTAATTATGAGATTAAAGAAGGGTAACTTGGTAATTTAACCAACTAAAGGGAAAATTGGTAATTATGATAATGGAGAAGGGCAAATTGATAATTTAACCAACTAGGCAATTTGGTAATTTAACCAACTAAAGAGCAATTTGATAATTATAACAAAGGAGAAGGGCAATGTGGTAATCTAACCAATCAAATGGGAAATATGATAAGTGTAACAATTATGAAAGGTGATTGGTAACCTATACCGAGTAAGGATGTGGCTAAGAACAATTATGTGTGTGTTAAGTGCCTTGTGTGCCATGTGTTATGCCATGTTGTGTACTTTATACTTAATGGCTAATTACTTGTAGTGCAGATTGGAGTTGAGGTATACTTATGTGAATTCCTTATAGCATGTGGATGATGATTATATATGTTGTATGTACGATGTTATATGATGTGACCCTCTAGGAAATGCATGTTAGGATGTCTAATGATATGATATAGGGTGAAAGGATAAAAAGGAACAAATGGGAAGTGAGTTGACTAAGGAGACATGAGATTGACCTTATTATCTTATGATCCATGAGGGAAAAAATAAAAGGAGGTTATGATCAAAATGAACGAGTGATGTGACTCTTGCATGGGAAATTTCTAGGGTTTGCATCGGGTGGATGGAGTTTGCATGGGGATGATCCTTATGTAAGAAAGGTGCTAGGGTTTGAGTGGCCAACTAGGGTTTCACGGTCATATGTATAACTGGTGAGTAGAGCGATAGGGTTTGGGTTAAATCTAAATAAGATGAGGTGTTGGGCGATTGAAGAAAGGTTGGGCTACATAGGTCCAATTAGGGTTTTAAAGGAAAACCCTAGAGAGTGGTAGTGAGAGAATTTGAATGCCAATAGGGTGATGGGCCTTAACCCACACCTTTAGGAGTTGGATTTTCGTTATGAGTAAATGGAAGGAGGAATGGATATCGGGGTGTGCTAAGAGGCACAGAAGTCTCAAGATATAGGACATGCCCTCTCAAGAGGATAGAAGTAGACATGCATGTCAAGGGTGAAATAATTTTGAATAAGATACGAATAATACACTAATCAATTAAAAAGGAAGATTGTTTAGCCGGACTCAAACCGGTCCACCGGTGAATAATAGTGGCCAGGAGCTGAGGTGCCCTGGAGACCGGTCCACCGATGAATAATAGTAGCCAAGAGCTTTTTTCCCTGCATGATTTTCACTCCACCAGCTATAATAGTGGGGGATTCCGTACTCAACAAACCAAACATAATAATGGTAAGACATAGAAAAGACACAAAGTAATTACAGTGAAACACCATGTGAGTCGGGGCTAGACCGGTCCACCGGTGAATAATAGTGGTTAAGAACGTTCTGCATTGTATGTATTCCGATCCACCGGCTATAATAGTGGGGTTCCCATACTCACATGGATATTAATAATCAGAGATAATTGACTAATGATGGACTAATAGCTTAAGGCCCAAAAGTATTGATTTTACATTATGGCCTATTGATATCAGATTGACTTGTTAAGTATGTGAATGTATGGATGTGAATATTATGTATGCACCTGTCATTATGTATGTATATATTGTTGTATCATGTGTTACGTTGCGGGCCTACTTTTAAGTGTGTTTTAAGGGATTACTCAATACTATAGTACTTAATGGTTTCATTCGTGGGGCCCCTGCCTATTCAATGGGCAATGTCCCTTACAGATCCATTTTTAGGTGTTACTCAAGTGGGCAACAGGAAAGAGTGTAAGAAAATTATCCATACTTTTAGGGTTTCCCTTTTTCTCTCTTACTTCCTGATTTAAATGTATTATTTGATCTTGTAACCACCATTGGTAGATATTATTCTTGTAAATGGTTTATTGTGCTACTTTGATTTTTAATATGGTTTGAATTTCTAGCAATTGGTATTTTATTCTTTTAGCCTTAGCACTTGATACTGGAACGGTATGAGTGAACCGGTTTGGTACTAAGTGTTGCGGTAATATCCCCAGAATTCAAAAGTTTTGTTATTTTCGTTCCGCTAAATCTTTTAATAAAACGAAATTTTTCAGTAGTGAATGTTGGGGTGTTACAGATTCGCTACATTACATTCGATATAAATTACCCTAAATCCTAACTTTTGTTTTGATTAATTTGGCATGAATTAACTTATGATGAGATAAATTAGTTGATTAATTATGTATATATATATTGAATGATTGATTTAGAGTGGTTAATTGTAGTGTATTTGGTTGATTTGTGAAAATCAGAATTTTGATCTGATTATATTCAGATTTTGCATATTCGCCGAATTAAGCAATTTTTGATAAATTAATTATACAATATGCGGTGAAATGTATCTAATTTCATATCACAATCATCAATTTGAGAAATTTATACGGAATTAATCAGAATTTAATTTTCAAGTTAAAATTTGTGTTTGATCAAATTGGATTGCATAGTGGAGTTGTTTCACTCAATTAATTTTACAATATCCTTTTAAATGTATTTATTTTTATAATGGAATTGTTAATTTTTGAAAATTATATGAAATTGATTGGAATTAGATTTTTAGGTCAAAACTCTTGCGGATCTAAATTGATTGTGAAATTGAGTTATTTATTCAATTGATTATATAATTTATATTAGAATATATTTAATTTCAATTTCAAATCGTCAATTTAAATATTTTTGCAAGAGTTGACCAAATTTGTATTCCGAGCTCAAAAACCTTAATTATGTTAAATTGGGTATTTCTTTTATTGGTTTTGATCAATTGATTGTATAATATATTATAAAATATGTCTAATTGCATTTCTAAGCATTCAATTTAAATAAGTTAATCAAATTTAATAAAATTGTATTTTTGGGTCGAAAACCCAAAATTTTAAATGAAATTATGAAATTGGTGATTATTATAGTTGTCTTTTCTAAAATTGAATTTACAATAATAGTTGAAATGACCCTAATTGGATTGTAACACCTTCAATTGGAATTAATTGATCTGAATTATTGGAATTTGTGTTTTGGCCTTTATAACCCTAATTTTTGGAAATAACTGTTTTAAATTGACTTCTTGTAAGATTATTTTGTTAAAATTAATTATCTAGTATTAGTTATAATTAGTTTAATTTTAGTCCTAAGTTATCAATTTGAGGAAATTGAAGTTAATTAGTTGGGTTGTAGTTTAGGCTTAAAACCCTAATTTTCGGAGATGGTTTTATAAAAATATTTCGCTTATGCTTCTTGCAGCTAGTAGATTACTAGTTTTGATTTAAAAGAATTTTGATTGTATTTTTATGTTATCAAGTTGAATTGGTTCCCTAAAAAGGGTTGGTTTGCGTCTTTAGTTGTAAAACCTAATGAGCAAGTTATTTTTTCCCCAGCTTTCCAAATTAATTTGAAATGCCACAAGTGATATGTATTTAACCCGATTTGGTTAATATTTAATTTTAAATATTAATAGAGCTACACTTGCGAGCCGTAGGTTTTGGACACGTCTTTCAAGAAAGATCGTTCGTGTCCGCTTATGTTGATTTACATATAATATTTAAATTATTGATTGATTAGGTAGTTTCTAACCTAGTTTTTTTATTTCTATCAGTGATTTAGGTAAAATTTCTCGTGGATTGTCAAGCTCTCGATATCTCTCTCTCTCTCTCTCTTTCTCAATTTGGTTAGTTAGCTTCGGATTTAGGTAAGTCATTACTTACCTTTACTTATGGAAGGATCTGGATGTATATCTTCTTGAAGTAGAAGGAGATGAGTATGCTTATTGATTATTTAATTATACCAAGCGTATAATGTTATCTTGTGTGGTAATTGTATGCATGTATGAGTTTATAGCCTCTATGTAAACACATGTGAGTATGACTCTTGAATAGTGTATGTGTGTGAGTATGTGAAGGGTTGAGTATGATTATGTGGTTAATATGTCCACCTAATTATGAAATATTAGGTGATTTTGGAGTATGTTATAATGTTTCTAACTTGCAATCGGTTTAGTAAACTATATATGTGGTTGAGTATGGATTGAAATTGCATGATACCTTATGCTGTATCTTATGCCATGGAGTTATTCGGCCCTACTGCTACCTAAAATTATTCGTCCATAGTGCCATATGAAATAGTTCGACTTTAATACCCTTGGAATCAATCGGCTTTAATGCCACTTGAATTGGTTCAGCTTTAATGCCGCTTGAAATTGATATAATAATGGAAATTCATTGTGTTGATGGAAGTGAGCTAAGTGATGTTATGTGGGCCTGATTTATGATCGGTTAAATCATTAAATAGAATATTAATCACTTAAAGTGAAAGATCTCGAATCAAGACTTGTACTACTTGGGGTAACTATCCGAGTTAGGTTTGGTATTCACTTGGTACTATTATGGTATTTTTCTATTCTTTGATCCCGAGTGCCCTATGAGGTCTAGAGAGGCCGTCTTCTACTATATAGGTGTCTTGATATATTTCAGCCCTACAGGGGTATACATACTTAAGTGATTAGGTGTCCTATTTATTAGTGGTCTTGTTACGTTTCTGGGTGAGCCAACTAGGGCTAGTACCATTTGTGTGTTAGATTAGTTATTACAATCTATTTGAGTCTCGATTCTTAAGATAATATAATTAAATATTTATGATCACAATAATAAAATATAAAATGAATTATTCTCATTTACTTATGGACTTTATATTTCTTTTCCCTATACATGTCTCTTAGTTGTCTCCTTTACAATAGTGTTGCAATATGATGCATGTCCGTATTCAATTATCACATGATCTTTTATTCAAATTGTATGTGGGCCTTATGTACAAAATGCTATCTTCTAGGGTAGTGTGTGTTACTTAGCATGAGATCATGATTTCTTGTATGCTTGTATCTTATGTGTTGCCATGCCTAGTCAGGTAGTTATGAGCATGAATGTGTGAGCCCATGTTTTATTATATGTATCACATGCATAATCGAGCATGAGTTATTATATGAGTAGAATGGTGTATGTATCACATTTATAATTGAGCATGAATTATTGTATGAGTGGAATGGTGCATTTATCATACGTATAATTGAGCATTAGTATTGTAAGCTAGAGATTACCATATCTTATGTGTATCATGTTTCCTTCCATGAGTTAGATAGTCGTGATTTCCTTTGTATTGGACCCATAGTGATACTACTTTGGTTGAATGGGTCTTGTGACGATTGACTGATATGGGTAGCAGGCCTCTTGTGCAGGCTTGAGATTAAATGTTATTACTGGGTTGAAGGCTTGGCTTTAAGAGAGTAGGTAACCCGGATTCATATCCCTTGGGATTTATCTTTATTTATTCATGTATTTATTTTTGAAAATTTTCAAGTGTTGTATTAAAATTTCAAGGGTGTGGTAATTGAATTTTAATTTCCCATTTGTTTGATAAGCTTTTAAAATCCAAAGTTATTTCATAGGTTTTCATTTATTTATTCAGCGATAATTTTGTTCAGTGAAATTGTTCACTTACCATCTGCTTGTGGATATCTCATTGTGGAAGTTTATTATCATGGCATAGATGATGTTTGAATTTTAATTGGATAGGTTTTAGCCCTACATCTAATATGAGATAGATGGTGGACATTTATCTTATGTTAGGTGTGGCGGTAACATTCCTCAAATTCTTTTTTAGCTTCCGCATTATTCTTTTAAATAAACTTTTTTTAAGGAGTGAATTTTGGGAGTATTTCAACCACCACCACCATCCCAAATCACAACCCTTGCCCACTATAATGACATCCACAACTGTTTCCTTCCTCCTTACAATCGAGCTGCAATCCACACACCACTCTTTGATATAGGTGAAGCCAACTAACCCCTCATCTCCCCTACAACCAAATCTAACCACCCTAATGCCAGGTGCCCTCACCACCATCGACTAGCCACATCACCGCCAGCATTGCCACCATCGTGCACCTCCCCTATGACCTCCACCTAACAAACCAACTCCCCTTCCTTGAAGTCCCCATGTAACATAAAAATTCATGCTACTCTTGTAGTGCGAGGAGCTTATAAAAATTGTAATTATTTTCAAATTAAGGGAATTTTGGTAATTTCTCCTTTAATATATATTTTAATAAAAATTATGATTTTATTGGTTAAATATTAATTTGGTTAATGTGATATTATTTTTAGGTACAATAGTTTGATTAGTGGAGCCTAATACTTTTGGAAGGTTATTGATAGATTTATGTTTTTTTTAATGAAAATTAGGTAATCTTTATACTATACTAAAATGTTCAGATATCATATGATAGTACATTAGGGTTTTGATGTATAATTTATATTAAGCATGTTTATCACGTTGAAAATTATTTGCCTAATAATGCTAATGAATTTGGTAAAATAAAGTATGTTAACTTGTGGAAATTATTGTGTGGGCCAAATATATGTTAAAATGATTTAAATGCTAGAAATAAATTATATATATCATGTATGTCCATTTTGATAGGTTAAGCATTCCTAGGTGTATTTTTATGATAATTATTATCATTATGTGCCCTAAGGGCAACTATAAGGGATATCAATACTTAAAGATTAAGTGTCCTGGGTGTAGAGGGTATCGTGTTGCCTTATGAACGAGTATGACAAAGTGTTGTTATGACTATGGGTTGCATGGTTGGGAAGGTACCATGTTGCGTCATGTGCCGGTATAACTAGTAAACTTTTATATCTCCAAATTATTATTGTATATCACTTGAGTAGCTAAAAATAAAAATAATTATTGTATGAGAATATTAATGGGTTGTTCTAAATTACTATTTTTGTAGCTACTACCTTGGTAACTAGAATTGATTTGGATGACTTAATATTTTCATCTGTGTTAATTTTTAGACATTTTTTCAATCATTTCTCTTGTGCACGTAAAACATATTTGCTATAATTCTCTTGATTCTTATGTTTTCAGTCTTTTTGACCCCTTCAAAATTTTGATCTACAACGACAATGAGTAATTAAATTCTAATATGAAGTCAAAATCATCGATAATTTCATAAAATGAATTGAAATTAAAATAATTAAATGTTTACATAAAATTATGCTAATTAAATAATTAAGCTTAATAAAATTAAAATTTAAAAATATAGGGTATTACAGTTTGTATGTCCCCTGTGGCCTTGCATGTTGGTGTTATGTAATGACTTACTTAGTATCGTAGTACTAATAGGTTTTGTTCACAGTCCCCTACCTATTCAATGGACATTATTTACCTTCAAAAACATTTTTAGGGTTCTCTATATGGCTTCTAGTATAGAGTTTAGAGTTATGACTTTCTGATTCTCCCCCTAACATGTTTTGATTCGGATATTCATTAGATTGTTAAGTCCATTACTATTTCTCCTCTTTTCATATTATAATTTATTTGCTTGATTATTTTGTATTTATCAGGACAATGTAACTTGTAATGAAATCTCTATTTTTTTTTTTCAAATGTTATTTATGTACAGTAACAATTTAGCCTTAAAACTTAGTATAAGAATGGTAGAGGCTGGTAGACTTATACTAAGCGTGGTGGTAACACTCGTTATTTTTTATAATTAACGCTGCCACAAAATAAAAGTTGTAAGTTGTAAATTCTGGGGTGTTACAAAATCTATGGCAAATGAAAAAAGTACAATCCCCCCTATCAACTTATCATGTTACCTTTATGTGTTGCATTATAAGCGATTTTTTTATATGTAATTGTAACACCTTATATTGATATGATCATGCGGAGGCTATCCTAGAATTCCTTTGGATTGAGTTGTGTTCCCACATATCAATACAAATACATTCAGCGCGCTTTATCCTCACTTACACACTTTCTGTGATACTTTTAGAAATTTTCTAAAACTTTCTAAGAGGTTCACTTATCCTAAAAATTGCTCTACAGGAAGCACACTTAATTATAAAATTCTTAGGAATGAATTGCCAAAATCATGGTATGTCATATTGATATAAGTAATTATATACATCTTTATAACACTCTAGTCAATTTGAGGATATTAAAGGATGGGTGCAAATTGATAACCTTCACACTCAAACCTTGACAATAACAACCCCATAGGGTATAGAAAACCACTTTATACAAATACATGTCCTAATATATTGGCTTTGAGTTTGATCATTCATATATAGACACCAAATAATAGTTAATTGGTTAAACGCCTTTTATGCTCCATTTGGTTCATAGAAAGTTTTAAATAAAAGAAAGAAAATGAAGAGAAAAATAACTTTTGTGTTTAGTATACATAAGATAATGAAATAGAAAAATAGTAAGGAATAAATTTGTTAAAGATTAACTGTATGGTTTTCTTTGAGAAAAATTTGAAGAAAAATATTTTGATTTTAATTTACTTTCTCTTTAAATTTCTTAGAACCAAATAGAGCATCTAGATTGGTTAAGCAGTCATATTCAACATTTATTGTCCTATTTTAAATCATTCAACCATTTATGCAAGGATCATTCCATAATGAATAGAGGATGATTATCACTTTTATCCATTATAAGTTGCAACTTCTTAGGTTGATATATCATTTATATCTACCATCTTAGACTAGTGGAAGAGTAATTTATCAATATTTTGCTAGTAGAATCTCTTCTTGGATTTCATAATCATAGACACATCAACTCCTTCAACTTCTTGGTTCTTATCACAATTTTATCAATTTTATTGAGTTATAACTTTAATATTATGGTTTAGAACTCTTATTTTGAAGGTTCAACTCTTTTAACCTATACCATATGCTTTTGGTGTATTTACAAATTTATTGGCATTTACTAGATAAGAGTCACTATAAGGAATTCTATGAGTTGAAAAAATAGTCAACTAATCTAACCTTCATAATTTATTGACCATAATAAACCTATATTGTAGCTAAGCTATATTTAATAAGCATAAACATTATGTTCACTTGAATATTCATGAGGGTGCATTTCTCATGGAAGATGTTATATATGTACTTGTTTGATTTATAATATCAATCTCCTTCTTCATTCCCTGAATGCCAAAAATACTATAATTCCTAGCCTTCTTTATAACTCAAGTTCATATTTATAGAGGAGTATAAATACATATATGGCACACTCATTAATATAAACATCAAACTCATTCTAATAAATCTAATATTAACTATAAGGGATAATATGATATGCACTACCAAACCAATATAATTGCACCTAAGAAAACATATCACTTCTAGACCTTTCTAACAAGAGCATAGCTCAAATACTTAATTAAAAACAATATTTATCCATTCTACTTCCAACTTGAAGTATTGATATATGTTGCATTATTAGCTTAGCCAAATTACCCTTTACATAATATAAATATGCTCATTTTACAAATGTAAGATTTCTAATTGTTAAATATAACATAAGACCATTATATAAATGCATCCTTATATACTATGCTTTAATTGGATTGTTTACATATGTTGTCACACCCTCAGTAGATATGGAGATTTGGGGGCTACCTTGAAGTACTTTTGAATTGATTGGTTGACCTCATAGGTTAATACGAGTCATTTTAGCTTGCTTGGTACTCACTCATGTGCTTTCCAAGATTATTTTTTTTTAAATTTATGAAACTTCACGGAAACATTACCTATCCTAAAAATTGTTCCACGATAGGCATGCTTAATTGTGGAATTATTAGGGCATAATCACCAAAAGGATTGTATAATATGTTAATATAAATAGTCATATCAATTCTTATAACACTGCTCTCAACTTAGAGGTATTATGTTCATCCCCAATCAAAGAACGCAACATCATCATTGTACTTCAACCATTAATTATCTCAATATAGTTTATTCTAAGAATTTTCCTTCTAGGTGGCTGATTAACTCATCCAATTTTAGCTCGCGGTCGTGGTTTTACTCTGATACCATTTGTAACACCCCAAGTAGATATGGCCATGTAGGGGCCATCCTAAAGGGATTTCAAATTGATTAGTTGGCCTCAAAGATCAACACAAGTTCTTTTAGAGTGATTTTTCCTCATTCATGTGCCTTTCGATATATTCTTATAAAATGTCTTAAACTTCCTATGAGGGTCATCCATTATAAAAATAATTATATGGCCAGCACGCTTAATTTTAGTATTTTTAGAATGGAATCACCAAAAGAATTGTATACCATGTTGATTTCAATAGTTATATCAATCCTTATAACAATCATCTCAATTTGAGGGTATTACATGAGTCTCCTTGAGTTTTATCAATGATACATAAGATTTTTCATTTACTAACACTATGAAGGCTTCATAATAAATTTGTCAAGATGATATCTAGTTAATATAAGAACACATCTCAAAGAATACGCAAGATATTCAATGACCACTCATGTGAATTTTAATGACTCTTCCAATCATGTGATATTGTTTCTCATATCACAAATATAATCTTTTATTTTATACTAACTTCTAGTTTGTAACACGTTGTGGATTTTCACATATACCAAATGTAAACTTTGTGTATTTTTCTAAGGCTTACTTCTATCTACTCTTGACGACTCAAATATGATCCTACATGCAAATCAAACACGAACTAGAAGAAATTTGATCGGTTAGACTTGGATCCCATATGATAATTTTATGATCCGAAATGACCTGATTCAACATAGATCCTATTTAAATTACTATTATCCAAATTAGACTACGGCTCAAAAAATATCTGATGTAATTGTATAACGGATGTGATTATATCCCAATCAAAATTAATCCGACTCAAACCTAATGTTTGCTACCCTTATAAACTGAGAATCGATAGAAGTTGATCTATCCTTTCATAAAGTAATCAATTGAAAAAAAATGAACTACCATCTAATTATTACAATTAAGTTCCTCTAGCAAAATAATATGCTGTAAAAAGGATAATAATAAATAAATAAATAAATGAAAAGATTAAACCGAAGACACAGCTGAGCTCAAAAATAATCATCCTCTTCATTCAACACACCAGCTTAAATATATATACACGTATATTATTTTATTTGTGTGAAAATGATTGTTAAATGAATCTACAGAAATCTTTTCAATCTGGTTTATCCATACAACAATATAAAACGAAAATTGTAAAGTTAATTACTGCCATCCGGTCCCTTTGCTCTCAATTGGCCGACCCACACAGATGCAAGGAGCTCCTAACTCAACACGCATCCATTCGTATAACCTTACATATGATGCGTACGTGGTACGTTGTTGATATGTATAAAGTGACTCGACTGTGCTTAATTGCGTTTAACTCTAGCAAGCGAGGCCAGCATGGAGCCCGCCAAAGACGACCTTTGTGTTCGAGCATGCGGCAGCGGGAAGCTGTTTGCCAGGAGCGAGCGGTTTCACGTCTACGTCCATAACTTGAACACCCTCGCATGGGAATAACTTGTTACATTTGAAGGAGACGACGGAGCTCGTGGCTGAAGTACCCTTAATGTTTCTGAAAATAACATCACTGATCTTCGCGTTCGAGCTTTGATTCACCTGCATGCGCGCGCGCGGGTATTGATCATCACTAACTTAACGTATATTTACATTCAAAACTACAAGTTCCATATATACATATGTCGATTTACTATGTTCTTACCGTCACGGTGTTTGTAATCGTACGAACAAGTTCAAATTAGAAGGAAATAATAAAAATTAAAAAAATTAAAAAAAGAGAGTCAAAATAACTAACATGATTTACAGTGCCATGTCATTAGTTCGTATTTATATTTCTTTACGACCCTTATTAGTTAATGGTTTTCATTATTACCAAAAATATTTAATTAGTTAATGTTTAATGTCATATATGTACAATCATTGCATGCCAACATTCTTTGGGCATGCAAGTCAGAGAATAATAATTTGCAAACAATGTGGATCAGATGTTATAATATCTCAAATATGATATACCATCATTTTGGTAATTATATCCTAAGAACTTTAGAGTTAAGTGTATTGGTCATAAAGTAATTTTAGGATGCGTGATCCTCTTAGAAAATTTTAAAAAAATTTTAAATTTTTTTTGAAAAGTGTCTGAGCCGATCAATCCGAAAGCGTTCTAAGGTAACCCTCATGTCATGTCGAATTGAGATGTTGTATACTATAGAAACCAGTTAAGTGAAAGAAGAAGAAGAAGAAGAAGAAGAAGAAGAAGAAGAAGAAGAAGAAGAAGAAGAAGAAATAATGAATGGAATACATACATTGCCTTCCTCGATGATGATGGGGTTTTTCACATTGTCCATCACTAAGTCTTCAAACACAATGCCTGAAACTTTGCTCGGTTCTCGTCCGGGAAGTGACCTTACTCTCGCACCATTCATCGTCCCTCTAAATGTGCAGTTTCTAACTTGGACGCCCTTTACATCCGCTCCTCCAAATTCGTTTCCAAGATTTCCGACGCTGATCGTGTAGTTATATAGCAAATACATATATATGAATTAGATGAGATTAATCAAATATACATATGAGGAACAAATAATTAAATTACTTAATTCAGAATATATAATCTTCTAAAATCTAATCTAATCATCGTTTCCACGGTTCCACCATTCGTATATCATGTTCTACATTTCTGCTTACGTACTCATGGATAAATAGACGAGAATTTTAATATAAATTCGGTTCGCTATACACCCTCTTATATGAACGTGAGGCCGCATACAAGATCTCATCCGGAGACCCCACACATATATGTAAGAGGGGGCTTGCCGTAAGTCAGCCGGATTCATAGGAAAAGACAATGATCGACAAATAGAATGATTGACATAGCATACGCACCTAATGCCCAGTCCAGGACCACAAGTAATGCCGACGGCGGATACGTTGGTTGATCCTCTTCCGAATGTAATGCAATCATTTCCTGCTCCGATGACGCTGTTCACGACATTAACGTCACTAGAATTCAAGACGTCAACACCTTTGGTCAAGATGTGGGTTGCGGGAGAGTGAAGGTTGACATTACGGATAGTGACGCCGCGACTGTCGCTGACATGGATATGGTAGCTCAGGGTATTTACGGATTTAATTCCATCGATTACCGAGTTGGTTACTCGGTAGAGGCTGATGGACTGCATGCAAACAAACGGATAGTTAGGTTACGTTTAATGATGATGATCGTAGGGTACCTTTTTTTTCCCCCTTGCTTACACGTACTTGTTCTAATCAATAACCATAGTTCGAGTTTATGTATACATCGATCCATCCAGCAGCGCGACGTGCATATGCATGCATTGACGAGCGAAAGAGAAATCTTAATTGAGTATATCACGATGAGAGGTAGCTAGTATATATAGCAATACTTACAGGTGGAGGTATAGGACAGTTAGGATTGGTTAGGCATTCATATCGGTTCCATGAGCCTTCACGACCTTGTGCGTCGAATGTCCCGGTTCCAGTGAGTGTAACGCCTGTGACGTCATAGATATGGAACCACTCAGGGGTAGGGAAATAGGTGGGAACACTGGCGGGCACTACATTTCCTTGGACCTCAACAGTTATCGCAGGGCTCTTGCAAGGCCCCCTGAAAAAGACTTGTCCGGTTACGAACTTTCCAGGAGGGATGATGACTTTGGCTGGGCCACTGCTGTTGCAGGCTTCTAGCCATGTTCGAATGAATGCCTGCACGTGTACGTAGGTAGGTATTTATATATATATATATATCTGTGTGTGTGTGTGTACTGTACGCGCATGAGGGACGGGAAGAAAACATATATATATATATATATATATATATATATATATATATATATATATTATATCACATGGCCGACTTGCGGAGCCAAGAGCAGAAGGCAGAAGTTGTAGCCTGCGACTGCATCTGCAAGAATCTAACCAGCCAAACAATACTCCAACCGAGCCACAAACCAAGAAGGTAAGATTTAAGTTGATTTTTAGTTAGTTAAATTGTTTGTCATAAATTTATAAATGTGTGAAATTAGAATGTAGTTAATTTGTTTATATTTATGTTATTAATTGATTGTATTTTTCAGTTTATATAAATTTTAATTTATCTTATTAATATAGAAAATAGAAATCCTAATTAATTCGGTAGAAATCCTTATAAAGGTGTATGCAGACTTGCTGTGTAATATATCAAAATACTGATAAAGACAACATAATAATGAAAGAGTGGTGGCAATTCTGAAATTATATTCAACCTTTTATTCTTCACTTTTGTTTAATACTTACTGAATTTAAATTTAAAAATACCAAATAAATATACGACCAAATAATATAGTATAGAAAAAGATGAGAAAGTTTATAATAAAAAATAGAGTATTGGCAAAAAAAATTAATTGTTAAATAAATATTTGATATAGGTTCAATAAATATTTAATATACCTTTGATAAGATTTTGATATGGGATCAATATATATTTTGTGTAGGTTTAGCATAAAATAATTTGATTTATATAAATTAAATTCAACATTAAAAACTTTTAAATTTATAATATTTAATATATATGTTTATGTCATAAAATAAGTCAGTTTATTGTATAATTCATTTATGTTTATAAGCATATTATAGATTAGGATCATGCCTAAAAATATTTACATTCATTAGCACATAAGATATATGTTTATGTGGTAAAAAAAATTAGATTCATCCCTTAGTTTTTCCCCATCCCTTGGAAAGTTTCCAAAAGAAAAAAAAAAGAAAGAAAAAGAGAGGGGGAAAGTTCATGTGGGTTGTTTGTAGTATGTCCCGTTGAAAAAAAGTGTTTTCCAAGCCGTTGTACCTATCAGGTTTACGTAACTTACAGAAAACAGATTCATATTAGAACTAATAAGTTGGCCAAATATTTCATGTACAGTGATGAACGAATATTTTTATATGTTTTATTTTATTTTATTTTAAGTTTTTTATTATTTACTTGAATAATATATAAGACAAATTAGTATGAAAACTCGACGAATAATGTTGTAAAACTATGTAAAATTTTATATTTAAGCGCAATGTATTGATATTACTTAAGAGTATTATTTTACACGAGGACACCATGAGATTTCTACCCTGGCTCCGCCACTGATCACATGGGTAGTGGACATGGGGAGGACACCAAAAGAGAGCAGCAATTCCTAAAGAAGTGAAATTCTGTCTTTCATACATGTTGCATGTTGCCCAGAAGATAATAAGACGATCTCGGATATAGCGATTAACTTTATTAGGTACCTACCATACTGTTAATGGGGTAATCATCTTCTTCGCTGCCAACTTCCAATTTACCATCCCCTTTAGCACCATACTTTGTGACGTCAAAAACCGCAGGACCGCCAGAAGCAAGGCCACGGCTGGCTCTGCCTTCGACCTCGTACAAGAACAAAGCTAGGCCTAGCACGAGAGCGGCTTTCATCTGAATGCCTTTAGACATTGCCATAGTGACCTTGCAACAACGTATACGGAAAGAAGTTCACGGATGGAAAGAACAAATGAGAAACCAGATGAACGTGATATATGTATTTATATATAAGAGTCTTATATAAAAGCCCCAACCCATTATCTATATATAGTACGTACGTACGTGCGCACGTTCTACTCATGACTTTTAAACTACAAAACCGGCTTATAGCTAAATTTATACATTAATAACTAATTGTGGTCGAGAATAGATGGTTGCTGGGGGGCGGGGGGATATCAAGGGTAGTTTTCCTTTGATACATGCACATATGTTCCCTACTTTGAGGATGACCGTCACCTATAATATTAGCAAATGTATCTCATCCAGGAGTCGAAAAGGGATTTCACGGCTCATGTTGATTCGCTAGATTTTAGTCTTGCAACGGGCGGGACAAATGACGACTCCGAATACATAAATTAAAAGAAGGTCCTACGTTATATTTACATGCAAGTGATCTTACATTATATTCACATTGACATTTGTTGTTGATTTACTAGAAAATAATATATGAGTTTCATGGTTTTTTTTTGTCTGCCTATCTATCTTAGGTTAAATTTATACAGTTGAATCAAATCTCTAAAAAAGACAAGAGTAGAGAAGGGTTTGGCTTTATTATTGCCTAACAAAGTAGGTAATGATATTACCTTATTAAAATTTCAAAGTTTGGGTTAGTTGTGTCATTCATATGAAGTTGTATATCTCATTGTAGCTTACTAGCATTAGAGAGATCTACACATTCGATGTTTGATAATGATAAAATAGAGTTAAAAGTATAAAATAGGAGGGTTAATATATTATCGATGTTCACTTGGCATAGAACGGGAACGGCTAGCTTACTTGATAGGTTCTTAATTGATCAGGAGTGGATTGTTTGTTTTCCCTAACTGAGTTGTTTAGGGTTGAGGAGATCGTTGTCAGATCATAACTCGATCTGCTTAGTGCTTAATTCCACTATGGGTGGACCTAAACCGTTCAAGGCTAGGGATATGTGGTTTACTCACCCGAAGTTCAGGAATTTTGTAGCTGATTACTGGGGGGAAATTGGGGGAGGTGCCCTGCCATGAAAAGCTCAAGATGATCAAAGAATCGCTCAGAATTTGGAATAAGACAGAGTTTGAGAATTTTGAAGAAATGATTTCAATCTTGGAAATAGAGATGTAGAAGCTGGAAGATAGTATTACCAGTAGTCCTGTCTCGGAAGTGGCCCTAGCTAGAAGAGCAGCTTTGCAACAACAACTATGGTTATGGCATAAAAGAAGAGAAAGCTATTAACATCAGCTATCAAGAGTTCGGGGATTCAGGGAAAAGGACAAGAACACAAAGTACTTCCATGTGATTGCAAATGCTCGAAAGAGAAGGGTGGCCATCCACAAAATAAAGCTGAAGGGGAGTTATGTAACAAATTCTTAGTAGAGTAAGGAAGTGCTTACTTCTTATTACAAGGATCTGTTCGGTAACCATGACCTACCAGAGATTAGAATGACAGAAGATGGTTTCAAAACAATTACTTAGGAGCAAAATCAATGGTTAGAGAGCATTTCGAAGAAGGACGATGTTAAAGCGGCCGTGTGGGCTTGTGATCCTATGAAGGCCCCTGGGTATGATGGTTTTCACTTGGGCTTCATCAAGAAGATGTGGAATGTGATCAGGGACGATTTCTCTGAAGTGGTGATGGACTTCTTCATCACGGGTTGAGTGACGTATTCCCTAAATACGACCCTAGTCACTCTCATCCCCAAAGTGCAAGGAGTAGAAGAGGTGACATAATTTAGACCCATTAGCATGGTTAGATGCATCTATAAAGTTATTACAAAGATCATGGCAGAATGGTTGAAGCAGGTTATTTAACCACTGGTTAGTGACACTCAATCGGCTTTTATTGCGGGGAGAAGTATCCTTGATGGGGTTCTAGTTGCAAATGAGGTAGTGCACTGGTTTAATAAGAATAAAAGAATTCAAGGATTGATGATCAAGTTGGACTTCCATAAGGCCTACGACACTTTGAGATGGGATTTCGTTGATTCAGTTTTGGAGCTTATGGGGTTTGGGAAAATTTGGAGAGGTTGGATCAGTGAATGTCTTACAATAGCCAGTATTTCTATCCTTGTAAACAGGACCCCTACTATCCCGTTTCAGATGAGGAGAGGATTGAGGCAAGGGGACCCTCTATCCCCTTTCCTTTTCATCCTAGCTATAGAGGGTTTCAACCAGCTTGTTCGAAGGGGTTTGATTGCAGGTGTGCTACGGGGACTAAAGGTAGGACATGAGCAACTAGAGGTGTCGCATTTACAGTATGCAGATGACATAATGGTGTTCTGTGAAGCGTCAAAGGATAATGTGCTAAATTGGAGGAGGGTTCTTGACTGTTTCTCCATTTTTTCAGGGCTCAGGATCAACTCCTCCAATATAGAAGTGATAGGGTTAGGTACAAATATGAATCAGCCGAAGGAAATGGCTGAGATTCTTCAGTGTCAGGTGGGACATGTGCCTATTACCTACCTTGGCTTGCCATTAGGTGCAAACCCTAGACTAAAAGGAACGTGGAAGCCGGTGTTTGAGAAAGTTCAAAAGCATCTACAAAGTTGGAAGGTAAGGACACTATCTAGAGCAGGAAGACTGGTTCTAATCAAGAGTGTTCTGATTAGCCTTCCCCTATACTACATGAGCATGTTTAGCATTCCAAAAGGGGTAATAAAGGAGATCATTTGCATTCAGAGGAAATTCTTCTAGGCAAGGAATGGGGATAGGAAGAATCTGCCTCTTGTTCGCTGGAGTACTATACAAAAACCACGAAGTACAGACGGGCTAGGTGTTGGCGATCTAGCAGTAAAAAATAATGCTTTACTTTTTAAATGGTGGTGGTGTTTCTTCACCAATGAGGGAGCCTTATGGAAACAATTTATCGAGGTGGTGTATCCAAAGGATCAAAATGGAATCATAGAAGTCTTGGGGATTGACAGAGGTAAGACTACTTGGAGGGACATCGTCAACTGAGGTCGTGATAGCAAGCTTCTTGTGGAGGGCATCAAGATAAGATTAGGGGATGGGGAAAAGATTAGTTTATGGCATGACAATTAGGTGGGCCACGACAACTTGCATGAAAGGTTCCCAAGGCTATTCTCAGTTTTCTGTTAGCAAAATGAAAAAGTGGCAAACATGGGGGTATGGGACTGAGCGTACTGGAACTGGAATATTATTTGGAGAAGAAGACTGTTTATATGGGAAGAGGAATAGAAGCAGAATCTAATGAACTTGATAAATTGGACCTTACCGAGCAAACATAAGAGAGACAACATTTTATGGGATCATGACAACAGTGGGGTGTATATAGTCAAATCCTTTTGTGAAACACATTTCAAAGAAAATGTAGGGGAAGTAGAAACAAGGAAAAACTGTAGAAAAGTCTGGATTGGTATAGCACCACTAAGGATTGAACTATTGACTTGGTTCATGATTCAACAAAAACTAAATAGAAAGGATAAACTTGCAAAGTTACATCTCATCAGAACTAGTGATGTGTTATGCCCTTTCTGTGGATCGGAAGCTGAAACTGTTTCACATCTATTTCTGCACTACAGACTCACAAGGAGACTATGGTATGATATTTGTTGCTGGATGGGATACAATTGGGTAATGCCGGATAACACTTATCAAGCCTTCACAGATTGGCTAGGAGTGAGATGGAAAGGCATAAAAGGTAAAATATGGGTTATGACCTTTTTTGTAGTTGTTGGAACCATTTGGGAGTTTCGAAATAAAGCGGTGTTTGATAATAAAAATATTTGTCTGAACTAGATTTTGATGTTGGCCAAGACTAGGGTGGCTTTATGGATAAAAGATGGTCAGCATCTTTGTGACTATAGGGTCGATGAAATTGTGCATTAGTTGCAATGCCTAGTCTGAGCTATAGGATCTCTCGATGCTAGCTTTTATTTGATATTGGACCCCCTGCATTTCGGCTTCCTTCGGGGTTTTATCTTTTTTGGTTGGGTGTGTGGACTTTTGAGTCCTTGTATCTTAGCTCAAACCTTATAGCTGTGTCTGGTGCTTTTATTTAACCGATAAACCATAAAAAAGATTATCGATGTGAAATGATGACACCATTATAGCTTTATCAAATATTTGAACGAGAATGAGAATAAGATGCCTTCTCCTCTGTCTTCTCTTTTCTTCTTTGATTAACCCTGCTTTGATTTCTTTGATACAACTACTTTGTTTCCATGTACTACTTATAATATATCTATTAAATTAATAGAATTAATCTCTTATTGGCTACATTGGTAGTTGGAAATTAGATCAGAATTTGCTCGAGGTTGAAATCTCAGCTTGCACCAATGCATTTGGTGGGATTGTGGAATATTTCTCACTGCTCGTTGAAATGGTAGAAGTATGCCTCATGAATAGTGTCGTCGTTATGGTCTATTTTATAAGTAATTAAGCACTTATACGCATGAACTCATCTTTAAGTATACACACACACACACACACACACACACATACTCACACGTCTGTGTGTGTGTTTGAAGTAATTTTTACAGGTAATAGCCACCTGTTGGGCATATACATTCAGTTGTGCTTGAAATCTTCAAGCTTATAGTTTAACATTACATTATTGAATCACATTATTGATTTTCAACCAATTATCGTACTCATGTTTCTTGACTTTTCTATGTAAATATAAATTACTAAACATTTAGTTCATTTAGTTTATATATCAATTTAAATCTAGCTCATGCGGGCAATAAAATCATATCCACATCCTGAGTGTCGTCATGTTATCAAAGCATTACAAATGAAGAATTATATATACGTTGTAGTCATTGTGTCATAATTTTTTATTTTTTATTTTATAATATATTTTTATTATTATTTATTGATCATTTAAGTATAAATATTAAATAAACTAATATTTAGATTTAATTATAAGCATATATATGATTCATTATATGCTAAATTATATTAATAATCCAACGTTTGCCTTGGAATAAAAATAAGACATGTTATTTAAAGGTAGATATGAAATTAATAAATAATAACACCTTTTTGTAATCCAATAGTCCCTTAGACCAAGATATATATAGTAAATGAATAATTAAAAATTATGATATGTGCATTTTTTTAATAGATTTTTTTCTCGATAAATCCTCAATTTTAGTATTTTCAAATATCTAATTTATCAACAATAAATTGGTACAAAAATTTCTCCGTCATATATCGGTTGTCTAGCATATTGATTGATCCAAAAACTCCCTAGATAGTGGCCAATACATTGTATGATCACTATTTTGTTGTATGAGCTCATGTGATTTATTATTGTTCACCATCTTTATCTAAGTTTTCCATAATTAAGAGAGCTTCTAGACTATCATGGCACCTGTCACTATTCAACTAAAAAATATAAAACAATTAGAAATGAGGGCATGATGGCATCTCCTGCATCCCTACTTACAAATTCCTATTACCTAAAGTTGATGTAAAGGTAATGGCCATGAATATAAATGAAAAAGGATGGTTTGGAGGTCACATTGTAAACCTACATCACCTAAAGTGATGGAGGATCATAGGTTTATTATGGAGGATAACTAAACTCTTTAGGTGGAAGCCTAATGCTTCATCTAATATTTAAAGATCCCAAGGACCTTACACACTATTCAATCATAATGGAACAAATTTGAGGTTGAATAAAAATAATCCCCAAAGATTATTGATATATTTTACTTTATAAAATTATTAGCATTCTTTTTTTAATCTTGTGCAGAACCTTTAGAAATGTCACCTTATAGGGAATCTGTTGCTCAAAATCCATAGAAAGTTACAAAATTCAAAGCATGAGTTTAAAGTACTAAATAACCAGAATTATGGTTCCATTGTACATAGATTAGAGGAGGCAAGGAATGCCATGTGTGCTGCCCATTTTGTCTTTCTCAATGATGTTGCTAATAGTAAATTATGACCTAACTTATAGGATTATGAAGCAACTTGTAATAACCCTTTTTTTATATAAAAGAACCTTCATTATAAACTAATAATTATATGTAATTAGTTATAATAGTTATTTTAGGATTTTTTGTATTCAACGCATTATGATAATGTGTATTATTATGACGGTTAAGATATAAATTTAATTAGGTTAAATTTTAATAGAATTGGGATTGTTAATTTTGACTCTAGTCAAAACCCTAATACATCTCTATATCATCGAGTAACCCTAATTCTGATAAGCAAATGTTTTTGTTTCAGTTCAACTTTTTCTAAATAGTAACCCTACCTTATACTAGAGTTTGGTCTTATCCCCATCCTCCTCCCTCATCACATTTTCTCCACACCATCTCTCTTACACAATCATTTCAACATGCTCCATCAGCTACACCCTACCCCATAAACTCCCCCTTTCCCTTGGACTATTATGTCCTTTACTATTTCTCCTTTTATTACATTATAACTCTTTTCCTGATCCTTTTGTATTTATCGGAACAATGTTAATCTAGTGAAATCAGTATTCTGTTCTTATATTGAAAATGTTAATTTAAGCATTGTAACGCTTTATCCTTAGTATTTAGTATAAGAATGGCAGAGGATGTCGGACTTCTACTATGTGTCACAGTAATACCCATCATTTTTATAATTAATGCTTCCACAAAATAACATTTTTAAGTAGTAAATTCGGGGGGTTCTACACAAGGGTTCACATTTGGCCAAATAAGTGTATGCTCAATTTATTGACTTTTACAAACATAATGAGCATAATTTTCAAGTAGATTCCTTTGTTCCAAGAACAATTACTTAAAGAGAAGTTAACACTTACCAATGAAATGATGACAATGGAGTAGCCTATTATTGTTAGACATTAAGTTTAATGGTGTTTTTTTTTCCTATTTTACGCATTATTTAATCAACTTTTTATTTTTATTTTATTTCAATTCTAGATTTTCTTATTTTATTTATCAATTTGACTTATCAATATTTTGTGGAGCTTGTAATATTGGGAACACTAAATTAGAGAACTACCTTGAAATTTTAAGAATGAAGTGATTCATTAAGCTTGATGTGCTTTCTTATTAAAAGGATAACTCCAATTGTTTTTTGATACTTAGTTCCATGGAAAAAGATATTCTCGCTATTCCAATAACCATAGTTGTATTAGAGTCTACTTTTAGTATAGGTGGTAGGATATTGAATAAGTGAAGAAATTCTCTTTCATTGAAGAAATGTTGATTCATTAGTAACAACCCATTATTGGTTATTTAGATATGGAGATAAATTCAGTCTACATATCATTTTATCTAATGTGTGGTCATTTCTTTTGTGTATAATAGCTTATATTCTTGGCCTTTGCATAGATCTTGAAAAAGATTATTATATTATGGATAGGCCAAAACCAAACAATGAGGCCAATTGAAGAATTGGAGGTAACTTTTTTAGACTCAAGTATTATACATACATATATATGTATATATATATATATAGACACACACATATACACATTCCCCTTCTTCTTGTTTGATAAGTCTACACAAATACTAAGATTTGTGTTCATGTTCTGCATATGTTTCATTATTGTTTTAGATTTGGAACAAAGTCAAAGCACTATGGTTTACTGGTCATGAGAATATAATTCTTTTTGTAGACCTTAAATAATTCATTTACAACTACAAATTCAAAAGGCATTGCTTGTTCCTTTTGACTTCTCTATTGTTTGAGAATTTGGCTTTTAATCATTAATAATTACTTTCTGATTTGTGGAGGAAGTTTAATAATCTACAAGAATGAAGTCCAAGAAAAGGTATTAGACTTTGTCGATATCTCCCATGAATAGGAAATGAAAACCCTTATATGTAATGAAAAAGTAATTTATTATCTATGCATTATGAAACTATCTACATGTTTAAAATAAACCTTAAATAGGTTTGGTTTTGGCTCCCTAAGTTCTGGATTGGGCTGGTTGTACCCCATGTTACCTTATTTTTATTGTATTTGCTCATTCTTTCTTGGTGTTTGCTCCTATTTTGGATGTTTTTCTCTTTTGGTAATCTTTTGAAGATAATGAAAATGTTGATACATTTTTGAGAAATACTGTTGTTGGACTTTTGAGATTTACTTGTGTTATATACTGGATGATATGTTTACTGGTGATACTTTTCATAATGAAGGAGGAAGGGCTGATTTGATTTATTAGTGGTTGTATGGTTGGCCGTCTTTTTTTTAGTTTTCTTCATTGTTGCAAAATTTAACAACCCCTTTATATGAGGCTATTTTTGTGCTTTCCTTTTGATTGTAGCTGCTATTCGGATCTTCTACTACAACGGTTTGGTGGTTGTGTAGTTGTTGATTAATTTTTTGATATAGGTTGGTTTCCTTACATTTTTGTTTCTTGATTGTATGTATTTTTTATTGAGAAGGTTAGTGAAATACCCCAAAATCCTAATTTAAGAAATTATAGCTAATTAAGGTTTTATAAGGGAAATTAAGTAAACAACTTATTTTTTTAAAATGAGAGGAAGTAATTAGGGCAAAATCAAGAGGAAATTAACAAATAATATAATTAGGAAAAATTAGAATGTTTTGCTAATTAAAATGGAATTTAGGAAAAATCTTTCAAAAATCCCAATTTAACCTAAAAAAAGAATTTAATTATTATTTTATTAAAAAAATATTATTTTTAAGTATCCCAAAATACCAAAATATTTCAAACACACCCAACTCACCTGTTTTTCTTTTCTATCATTTTTCCCTTTTTCTTTTTCCTCTCTTCTCTTTCCTTTTTCTTTCCTTCCTCTCCCTTCTTTTTTTCTTTCTTCCCCTCCCCTTCCCCTACTTGGGCCAGCCCAACCTAAAGCCTGATCTTTATTTTTTTTCCTCCCCATCCCATGTGGCCAAGGCTCGCGCCCCTTTCTCTTTTTCCCAGCCAGCCTGGTTCCCCTTCCCCTTTTTATTTCTTTCATTTCTTCCTGTACCACCAGTCCAGCCTTCTTCTTCTTCCTCCCTGATGTGCACCCACAACTCCCCTGACCTGCGGCTTGATTTCCACCGGCGACCATGCCCGCTGACCAGCCATCCCTCCCCTCTCTTCCCCACGGATTAACTTGTCTTTTCAACCTGACCGACCCTCCCCTCTTCTCACGTGTGCCTACCTTCCTCCCCCGATAGCCATAGCCCTATAATGGCAGGCCTGCGCCGACCTACAACCATTGGTCGGTGTGCCTACCCCGTTACCCCTATTTTCCCCTACCCTCTTGTAGTTCCCCCCTCCAATTAGCCTATATATATACCCTTTAAGCAGCCAAAATCAAATCCTTTTCGTAGCCTAGAAATTCCCAACCTTGGCGCCACCTCCCGATTAGATGTCGTCATCGTCGTCGTTGCCCAGCGCCGCTGCTCGAGCCACCCATAGAACCACTCCCTACATCACCCTCTACCAAACTATGCTATGATCCGCCCTCGATTTCCTTGCACGAGCCACCCTTGCCATGCAAAGTACTCTTCCCGATCAGCCATACCTCTACCCCCCGCTGCCATTCGCACCACCATTCGCCACCAACCCTGTCGCAACCACCACCTCCTACACCTCCCAAAATCCCTTGCAGACCTTCCTCCACCTTCCACTACCCTCCTTTTCCCCTTCCTCCCTCTCCTCCTCCCTTCCTACCTTTCCACCACCCTTGGCCACCACAGCGCTGCTGCCTGCACCGCCGTCTTTGGTAGTGACACCACCCCCATTCCAACCCTCTCAACTTGAGCAACCTCAACCAACCCAACTTCCACCCTCACTCCCCCTCTCCTATTCCCAAAACTCAACTAATTCCCTTTTCTCCATCTTTCCCCGCCAATGCCGCCGCTGGTGCAGCCTGTCACCACCAACCCTAGGTGGTACCTTAAACCCTCTCAACCCTTAAACCCTAATTATGCAAGCCTTATTCATTTTAATTATATATACATTGTTATTAGTATGTATTACCATCATCATCATCATCATCGTCGTCATTATTATTGTTGTTGTTGTTGTTGTTGTTATTATTCATATTTATTATTATTTATCATGTTTATTATCATCCCCGGAATATTATTATTATTAAGGGGTCAAAACCCTGCTTTACTATTATTTGATTATTATTATTATTATTATTATTATTATTATTATTATTGATTCTATATTTGGCATGATATCATTTTGTTGATATAAAAGAAGGATACTCAAACCTTAATATTATTATTATTCATTATTCGAATATTGCTAATAATATTCCTAATGCCCTTATTATTATTTTTGTTACTACAGTATTATTATCAATACTATTATTATTATTATTATTATTATTATTATTATTATTATTATTATTATTATTTTACCATTATTATTGGGGGTAAAAGTATCTGAACTCTTATATTATCATTATTTCAAATATTACTATTATTAATATTATCCTTAGCAATATTAGTATTTTGATAGTATTACTATTATTATATTATTATTTTATCCTTAACCCTATTATTAGCCTTAGCCTTAAAAACATTAGGGTTTCTATCCCTAGGAGTATTAGTATTATTGTTATTATTAATATCACTATTTTTACTATAACTAGTGTTAGTACTATTATTAGAGGAAATAAATCTACTAGATTTAATAATATAAATATGGCTATAAATGTTAACATAAATCTATATTGACTAGTAATAATCTAGTAGGCTCACTTGAGGATAAAATCCCTATTTTTTACTTGTAAAGTTCCCTTTGATAATAGTAACCCTAATCTTAGAACAAAATAGGAAATAATAGTATTTTTGGTAGGAGGGAAACTAATCCTTAGGTTTTTCCTCTTATAGGTGAAACCAGTCAAAATCTTGAGGAGGCGTAGGAGCATGCTCCAAGATTGGTGACATGCTAGGTAAAGGTGTAGCTAAGGTCTTATGTGTACTATGTGTCTTATATGCCTTGGATGCCATGTATGATGATATGTTGTGTATCTTGACCTATTGTTATAACTGTTTTATGTGTATTACATCTGGGAGTTGAGGTGTGCTCATGTGATTCCTTATGGTATGTGTTTACTATGTATATGTTGTGAATTGTGATGTGATGTGATGTGATGTGGGCCTTTAAGACATGCATGCAAGGATATTTAATATGGTAATGTCAAATGGAAAGATGAAAAAGAAAAATGGGAAAGTAAGATGACCAAAGGGGAATAAGTTGGCCAAGGGGGAGTAAGTTGGCCAACGTAGGTGAGATTGACTTAAATATCCCATGATCCATGAGTGGAAGAATAAAAGGGGACTTTAAATAAAATAAAGGAGTGGGTGAACTTTTTAGGGGATAATCTAGGGTTTGCTTGGGAGAATCTAATGTTTGCATGAGAATTTTAGGGTTTTGCATGGAAACTTGGAGGGTTTGCATGGAATGGACAGAGTCCACATGGGGGTGAACTTTATATATGGAAAGTTGCCTTGGGGTGTGAGGAAAGTAATGGAAGAGTTGCTTGGGTGATTGAAGGCTTTGGGTGAAAAATAATACGTGGGATAGTATAAGAGTGCATAGGAGACCGAGCTAGGGTTTGGGAGGAAACCCTAATCTGAGAAGGTGGTAAAAAGGAAAAATAAATGAGGATGAGTGGAGTATGAGATGAAGATGGAGGATTATCATGTGTGGGGTGAGCATGGGCATCATGGGAAAGCGAGAGTGGAAGGTGAGAAATGGAAGGGTGATATGTGGAAAAGGGGATGCTAGGGTTTGATATGACCACCAAGGATTTCGTGGTCACACATATATTTGGGGGAGTAACGTGAGATGATGAGGGTTAAATCTAAGGGTTGTGATGTGTAGGGTGTTAAAATAGTTTGAGTTGTGTGAGGCAGAGAAGGATGGGCCACATAGGCCCCAAATTAGGGTTTCTAGAGAAAACCCTAGGGTAAGACTATGAGTGTACTTGGAGGTGTAAGGTAGTGGGCCTTGACCCACACACTTAGGAGTTAGGACTCCAGTGTGAGCAAGTGGAATAAGGAAATGATGTTAGGGCGAGTTAGGGGGTGCAGAAGTCTCAAGATATGGAACAAGCCCTCTTGGGAGGATAAGCATTGATGGAGTTAGTCATGCATGTCTAGGGTGAAAACTTATTGAATAAAACACAGTAAGACACTAATCATGTAAAGAGGGAGATTGTTGAGCAGGGTCTAGATCGGTCCACCGGCAAATAATAGTGGCCAGGAGTCTGGGTGCCCTGGAGACCGATCCACCGGCGAATAATAGTGGTCAGGCGCATTACACCCTGCATGTTTCCGGTCCACTAGCTATAATAGTGGGGGTTCCATGCTCAACAAACCGAACATAATTATGATAAGACATAGGAAAGACATTAAGTACTTACAGTGAAATACCATGAGAGTCAAGGCCAGATTGATCTACCGGCGAATAATAGTGGCTAGGAGTCAGGGTGCCTTGGAGACCGATCCACTGGCGAATAATAGTGGTAGGCGCTTTATGGCCTATATGTTTCCGGCCCACCAGCTATAATAGTAGGGCTCCCACACTCGCATGGAATGATAATAAGCATGGTGTGAAATTAGCATTGATCAAAGATTTAATGAATCAGTTTATCCGGAATACAGTTTGGCCTTTATTTATCTGAAAGATTTTATGCTATCATGTTATCGTGCTTGTATTATGTGCCCTTATGTGTTAGCCTTAGTCCATGGTTACCTTACTCAGTAAATAGCGTACTAACCACCTGTTTCATAGATGTTGCTCATTCCCACTCTGACTTTATGTACGTCATTAATACTATTTTTGATGCTTTCAATGCTTACGAGGCATTGGGCAGGGCTAAGTGTTGAGCATGGACTTGGCACGGAGATCGAGAGTGTCATGGCCAGACTTCCTTTTTATGTTCTTCTATTTTTTATTGGATTTTCCAGACTTAAATTTTATCGTTGTGTAAGCCTTATTCCTTTTAAGGAACTTTACATATGTATTCAGGATTGTAATTCTTTTTCACACACTTTAATTTTTATCTTATGATTGCTTTAATGCTTTATTGAAGCCTTTCTTTGAGTATGAATTATGATGGATATTAAATTTCCTTTATCCTTGTGGTTAGTATGGGAACGGCCAAGGGCCAGGCTTGTACTGATAACAGCGGTAACATCCCCATAATTCACAAGTTTAATTTAATTGCTTTTGCTAAATCTTAATTAAAATAAAATTTTTTAATAGTAAATTTTGAGGTGTTACAGTTATACTAGGCTTATCATTTCCACACTTCTTTTGGTTTTAAGAAGAAAGTTACTTGGGTTAGGTTGCTGGTTGGAATGGAAACACCCGTAGAGTCCTAATAAATTTTTTTTTTAATTTTGTACAAATTTTTTTTTGTAGCAAGCTAAGTACCTTGACCCTCATTTGTCTTTCTTTGGTACTAGCTTTTATGACATTTGGATCTTTCTCTTTAGGAGCTACTAACTTGTGGTATGTCCTCTTCTTTCCAATTCTAAGCTATTAGACATTTTATTGTAGAGCTACTAATATGTCGTACACCTATAATTTTTGTTCTCCCTAATTAGAGGCAATAATATATTATTATTCCCTCATGCTTGCATGAAACATATAATAAATAGGTAAATATTTTGATCCCATGATTGATATGGTGAGTAGATCAAGGTCAAAGTTGTGGACAAAGGGAGAGAATTCCATGAATTTTGCCAATGAGCATGACATCTATGATTGTGACTCTATGTAACACCCTAAATTTGTATAACCTGAAATTTAAATATTTAACCTTTATCCTACAAATTTTAATATTAAAATTTTGATTTAATTATTTTTGTGAACCTTTAACTTATAAAAATGGATAAATTATTTAATAAATTAATATAATTATTTTTATTATTTTATATTACTCTTTTAAATAAACCCCAAACCCATAATTTTATCAAAAATATTTTTTTAAGTTAATACCCTAATTTTTGGATAAATTAATTTAATATTTTTTCCAATAGCCCAATTTTAATCTAATTTCTAATCCTAACTCTAAATATATTTTCCTTTTATTTTTCTTCTTTTCCTTTTTCTTCCCTTTTCTTTCTTTTCTTTGCTTCTCTTTTCTTCCATTAGGCCAGCCCGAAATGCCCCCTTCTTCTTTTCTTTTCCCCTAGGTTAGCCTAGCTCTCCCCCTCTTCCTTCTTTTCTTCCTTCCCCATGCCAACTTAACTCCTCCTCCCTCTCTCCTTCTTTCCCGCGTGGCCCACTTCCCTCTCCTCCCTTCTTTCCTTGTATAACCCAACCTTCCATCTCCTTTCCTTCCCCCACATGACGCAAACCTTCCCCCTATCCTTCTTTATCATCTACACCCCATGCCAAACAGCCTCGGACATCCCTTCACATGTGTCCCTCCTTCTCCTAAATCCCTACACACTTGTATGCCACCCACCCTCTTCTAGCTAGAAAACCTGCACCACCACCTTCCACCTATCCCTTTCTTTTCCTTTACCCCCTAGTCCCCTTTCCCCATGTGCCCATCCCTGCCTTTTGCATCCCTTACCTACAACCTACCTTGCAGCCCACCACCTCTCATGCACTGCCACCTACCGCACGATGAACCCCCCATCTTCTCTTCTTCTTCTTCTTCTTCTTCTTCTTCTTCTTCTTCTTCTTCTTCTTCTTCTTCTTCTTCTTCTTCTTCTTCTTCTTCTTCTTCTTCTTCTTCTTCTTCTTCTTCTTCTTCTTCTTCTTCTTCTTCTTCTTCTTCCTCGTGCCCTACTCTCTCTCTCCTCTAACCCTCTCTTTTCCTTTCTCCCTTCTCCTAGCCCTTATGTTTCCTCATTCCTTCATCTACAACCACCACCAGCGCTTCCACCACCAAACCAGCCTCCGCCATCAACCACCACCCCTCTCCTTCCTTCCTTTCTCCTCCTTCTCTACCTACCTACCTCTCCTGCGTTCTCTCTATGGGAGTTGCTACTAATCCCCTTACCTCCACCCATTCTCCCTACAAAAACTCCCTCCTCCACTGTAGATGCCGCTAACTCGTTCGCCCTACATCCTCCCTACATGACCAAGCAGCAGATACCCTATCCTCCCCTATATCCCTACCTCTTTTTCCCTTCTCTCCCCTTCAACCCCCGCCTTGGCACCTTTAGACCACCTTTCTTCCCCTCCCTTTCCTCCACCACGACAACTCTTACCAGCTTTCTACCACCAACCACCCACCTTTTGCACCACCACTCGTAGCCACCCAATGCCATTTACACTTGCAATCCCCCTTCTCTTCCTCTTCTTCTCCTTTTCTACCTCTTCCTTCCCTTCTTGGCACCCTCCTCCCAACAGCCTGTGACGCTGCCTCCACCGCCTTCTAGCTACTTGCACCACACCATCCAACAATCAGCCACCTCCTTGCTCACCTCGTTCCCCCAACAACCAAAGCCAACACCACCACCAACCCTTACGTGAGCCCCTTTTCTCCCCCTTCCATTTTAGCCATTTTTACATGGCTCAAGCTGCACATGTAGCGTGAGTTATACAATGTATATTTATATGGTTTGGATAATAATTAAGGTATAAGGGTAGTTTGGTAATTCTATATTCAATAAATATTTTTAATAACAATTATTATTTCATTTATCTAATATTAATATGGTAATTGTGAAATTATTTTTAGGTACAAAATTTTATTAAACAGAGCCTAAACAGTTTTAGCTAGTTATGGGTAAAGTTTGGTTTTTGTTGGAAATCAGGTAACATTTATACCTCACTAAAATATTTGGATATCATATTTTAGCACATTAGGGTTTTTAACATGTGATTTGTATAGATATGATATGTCACAAAGAATTCCATGTTTATTAATGTTATCTTGAAAAATAAAAAATAAATAAAAAGAATACATGTTATTTTGTGTAAGTTGTTATGTGTGGGAAAGGGTGATTGAGAAGAGGGTTTAATGTTTGGTAGTAATGATGTATGTTTTGTTAGGTATATATGGAAACTTGTAGTAAAAATATTACTACTAAAAGCCCTTAGATACATCATGATATTTAATCCTAACAGGGATGCCACTTGTGCTATAAATATTGTTAGGAATGGAGATAGGAGTTTAGTGTATCATAAACACATGATTTAGCATGAATATCGATTTTTAGGGTTTTTGGGTATTTTAGTAATTTTTAATGTATGATAATGATCATTCCAATAAATGCGCAGACTAACTGTTATGTGGGGCTGAGAATGAAAATTGAGGTTTGTGGTGTTAGCAACACATGTTTGGGCATAAATGTTGATATTATATGGCTTAGGGGAATTTTGGTAATTTTAAAGGTATAATGGTGGTTATCCTAATAAATGTGCCTGATAGGTAATAATCGATGCTAAGTATGAGAATAGGAGTTTGTGGTATTAGTGGCACATGTTTGGGCATGAAAGTTTATATTATATGGCCTAGAGGCATTTTGATAATTTTGAAGGTTCAATGGTGGTTATCCTAATAAATGTACATAATAAGTAATAATTGATGCTAAGTATAAGAATAAGAGTTTGTGGTATTAGTGACACATGTTTGGGTATGAAAGTTGGTGTTATATGGCCTAGAGGCATTTTGGTATTTTGCATGTACTATGGTGAGTAGTATAATAAACATGCATGATAAGTATTAATTGGTGTGGGATATGAGAATAGGGGTTTATTAACTTAGTATCATTTATTTCAACATGGTTACCAATATTAAATGGCCTAGGGGCATTTTGATAATTTAGTATGTACATAAACATGCATGGGGCGAGTTAAACCCAAAGGGAGCTATGGCTATAGGTGAGAAGAGTACGGTTTTGTTGCTAAGAGTAGATAAGGGGGTTAATGATGACATGGTTAGGTAGCTTGTACATTTCGAGAAGCCCTTGGAGTATTAAGGGATGAGAGGTTACTAAAAAGGTATAATTAGGGTTTGGTAGGTCAAAGCACAAAACCTTAGGGGTAGGTTATTATCACATGTAAGAAATGGGGGAGTTGGGCTCTAACCCTAAACTATGATGCTAATCATGCTATTTGGGGATTGTGTAATAATTTTGAGGGTCAAGTGGGATAAGTGGTATCAGATAGATCTACCATGGGGAAATTAGGGTTTTAAAGGGGGTCCATTTTGGGAGGTTATTATCATATCACTACTATGAAAACGGAAATAATAATGGGACATTAATAACAGTGGTTAGGAAATCGTTGCCAAATGCGTGAAAATTAATGCACAAGACAGTTTTGACAACAGTTATAGTTCAAAACCGTTATTAAAACCCCAACACTAAAATTTTACATGGTAGTTTTAATAACGGTATATGAAAAACCGTTATTAAAAGCTCCTTTAATAACGGTTTATATAATAACCATTGTCAAAAGGCTAAGAAGTTTTAATAACGGTTCCTTCAACAACCATTATTAAAATCCAACGTTCTGCCTTTTATTTCATTTAGTTCTATTTCGTACAAAAAAATTTAGACTCTACACCTTCCCTCTCTTAGTCGCCTTCTCTTGAAAACCTTGGCACCACCACTCCGGATCCTCTCAACTCAGGGAAGCCACCACTTGTTCTCTTTGCACTGCCAACTCTCCTCTTCCTTGCACCACTCTTTCACTTGTAACACCGCACCTCTGCCATTCTCGGCTTTGCATGTGCTACCATTCTTCTGTACCTTGCCAGCACTTCTTCCTTCTTCCTCCATTGTATTTGTAGGTGGTCGCCACTCTCCTCTTGCTTGCCACCGGTTCTCTTGCTCACTACCGCTCCTTTTACGTATGTTTTTGTTCTTCCGCGCATAGCTTTTTCTCTTCTTATATATATATATATATATATATATATATATATATATATATATATATATATATATATATATATATATATATATATATATATATATATATATATATATATATATATAGATAGATAGATATATATATATATGTTGATGCATGTTGCATTGTTTGTTATTAAAAATTATAGTTTGTTGTTGAAAAATGTGTTGGTAAAAAATGTTATTGTTCGTTGTTAAATTTTTCGGTACTATTATATATTAACATATGTATGTGTTAGCCGAGACCTTATGTAACACCCCAAAATTCACTATTTTTTTAAAACGGAAGTAATTAAAATACTTAATTTAAAACTCGTGAATTCTGTGGATGTTACTGTCATACTTAGTACCAAACCGGTTCTCTCTGACCATTTCAGTTCCAAGTGCTAAGGCTAAAAAGAGATTACTATTAAACTCAAACAAAGATTTCACAAAATGAATTAAAAGATCATAACAAAGAAATCAGAGTATGCGTGAAGAATTTTAATTCATTTCGAAAGAGAAATAAACTTACAACCGATAAAATAATCATTTGAAATACTCAATACAAGGTAATAGATCCAAATGGATAAATCCGATACAAAGGAACTAATAAAAAGGAAATACATAGCATAAAGAGTATATATGGCCACAACTGTTGAACCTTGAGCCAAAACAAGCTCAACCCATAGCCCCGACTGATGTCTCGCCCACCTGTACAAAGTCAGAAAGGGCCTTCTGCTCGTAGGAATGAGCAGCACCCATGAAATGGGTGATAAGTACGCTACGTATTAAGTAAGGTAACCAAGCACTAAGGCCGACACATAACACATCAAATCATGCAGGATAATGATCAACATACATTTACAAACCCACACATGTGATATATAGAAACATATAATGAAATCCATAGCCCATAATCAACAAGCCCACACATAAGGCCCAAAAAGGTCCAGATTAATTATTTAGTCTTTCTTTCATTGTAAGTTAATACACACCATGCCTTTTATCAAATCCATGCAAAAATTGGAACACCCCACTATTATAACCAGTGGGCCGGTCACACATAGAGCATCATGCCCTAACCACTATTATTACTAGTGGATCGGTCACATATAGGGTAAAACCCTAACCACTATTCCTGACCGATGGATCGGTCTAGTTCCTGCTCGCATAGTATTCCATTGTAAGTAATTAATGTCTTTTAAGAGCTTTAACAATTCTAGTTTGTGTTTATTGAGCTCGAGTCACCCCACTATTATTGTCGATGGGCCGGTCACATATAGGACCTCATGTCCTAACCACTATTATAACATTGGATTGGTCGCACATAGGGTAAAACCCTAACTGCTATTCCTGACCGGTGGATCGGTCTGGACCCGGCTCAATAATCTTCCACTTTAAGAGATAAGTGTCTTAAATATTTTATTCACAAACATTTACCATTCACAAACATTTTCCTAGACATGCATGACTAACTCCCTGCAACCCTAGCTCCCATGCAAACCCTAACTCCACGTAAACCACACTTCCATGCAAACCCTAACTCCACGTAAACCACACTTTCATGCAAACCCTAGCTCCAATGCAACCCTAAATCCATGTGAACCACACTTCCATGCAAACCCTAGCTCCCATGCAAACCTTAGCTTCATGTAGACATGCTTCCATACAAACCCTAATCTACATGCAAACCCTATCTTTACGTAGACATGCTTCCATGCAAACCCTAATTCATATTCAAACTCTAGCTTCACGTAGACCACACTTCTATGTAAACCCTAGCCCCCATGCAAACCCTCACTCCATACAATTTTATGCAAACTCCAACAACATACCATTTTATGCAAAACCCTAACACCATACCATTTCATGCAAAACCCTAACACCACATTGTTACACTCCCCATCATTATTTTAAAACCCTAACATGCATGTCTTAAGGCCACGTCATACAATAATAATAACGTAAATATACACATAATTCCCATGCCACGATTTATTCATACCAACATACTTCAACTCCACTTTGTAACACATATGAAATAATTAATAATGATAAACATAGAATACATGGCATATGAAGCACATAATACATATAAACACACAAATGGCCTTAGTAACACCTAGAGGTGGCAATCAGGTCGGGCGGGTCGGGTTTGGGTCGGGTCATTAACGGGTCGGGTCATTTCGGGTCATTTGACTGTTGCGGGTCGGGTGCGGGTCGGGTCAGGTCACTAACAGGTCGGGTCATTTGGGATCATTCAATTTGTCGGGTCGGGTGTGGGTCGGGTCGGGTCGGTTCTAAGTCAGGTCATTTCGGTTGTGGGTCATTTCGGGTCGAGTCAGGTTAGGTCATTTCGGGTCAATTTGTCGGGTCGGGTTGGTTTCGGGTCTGGTTATTTCGGTTCTGGGTCATTTCGGGTTAATTTATCGGGTCGGGTTGGGTCCGGCCGTTCGGGTTAAGAAAAATTAGATTCGGATAATTTTGGGTTAACTTAACTGGTAGGGTCGGGTTGGTTTCGGGTCATTTTCTAGTTCACGTGAGTAGGTAACATTGCCCCATTCAGGTAATTTCATGTAATAAGACAGGTTAGTTATGTCCGAGTTGTTTTGAGTTAAGTTGATGGATGGGGTCATTTCAGACAATTTGACGAGTTGGATTCAATTAGTTACGGGTTAACTTAATGGGTCGGGTCGGGTCAAGTTTTGACGGGTTTACTCATATTCGAGTCTAAGTAATTATCATTTCATAAATCATAAATATTAGAGACAGACAATCATAAGATTAATATTGTAGATAAAAGAATTAAAATTATTAAATGCGCTTTATTTTCACAAATCAATAGTAAAGATATTTATAAATTTTAATAATAAAAAATATTACGCTTTGAATCAAACAAAGATATTTATCATTGATTATAATTTATTTGATAACTTAAAATATTTAATTACTTAAAAAAGATAATTTTATAAAATAAAGATGATCAAAACAAGACTATACAATGTATAATTATCATTTATTACATTGTATATATTAGATACAATAATAAGATTACTAGTAAAGATAAATGAAATAAGAATATTATATATGTTTTATTTTTACAAAGGCAAATAATAAAGATATTTATAAGTTTTAACAATATTATATTTGATTGCTTAAAATATTTATAAATTTTACAAGTAAAAATATTAGATGTTTATCATATATTATATTTAATTGATTACTTAAAAAAAGATAATTATATAAAATAAAGGTGAGCATAACAAGAATATACAATGTATAATTATCATTTATTACATTGTATATATTAGATACAATAATAAGATTACTAGTAAAGATAAATGAACTAAGAATATTATATGTATTTTATTTTTACAAAGGTAAATAATAAAGATATTTATAAGTTTTAATTGTATCATATTTGATTGCTTTAAACATTTATAAATTTTACAAGTAAAAATATTACATGTTTATCATATATTATATTTAATTGATTACTTAAAATATTTGATTACTTAAAAAAAGATAATTTTATCAAATAAAGGTGAGCATAACGAGAATATACAATGTATAATTATCATTTATTACATTGTAAATATTAGATATAATACAATCATAAGATTACTGGTAAAGATAAATGAAATAAGAATATTATATATTTTTTATTTATAAAAAGGTAAATAATTTATAAAATAAAGGTGAGTATAATAATACTATAAAATATATAATTATTATTTATTATATTGTATATCTTCATAAGATTACTAGTAAAGATAAATGAAATAAGAATATTATATGTGTTTTATTTATACAAAGGTAAATAATAAAGATATTTAAAAGTTTTAAGAGTATTATATTTGAATGCTTTAAATATTTATAAATTTTACAAGTAAAAATATTATATGTTTATCATATATTATATTTAATTTATTACTTAAAATATTTGATTACTTAAAAAAAGATAATTTTATAAAATAAAGGTGAGCACAATAAGAATATAAAATGTATAATTATCATTTATTACATTGTAAATGTTAGATACAATACAATCATAAAATCACTAGTAAAGATAAATGAAATAAAAATATTATATGTGTTTTATTTATATAAAGGTAAATAATAAAGATATTTATAAGTTTTAAATGTATTATATTTGATTGCTTTAAACATTTTATAAATTGTACATGTAAAAATATTAGATGTTTATCATATAATATATTTAATTGATTACTTAAAATATTTGATTATTTAAAAAAATATAATTTTATAAAATAAAGGTGAGCATAACAAGAATATACAATTTATAATTATTATTTATTACATTGTATATATTAGAAACAATCATAAGATTACTAGTAAAGATAAATGAAATAAGAATATTATATGTGTTTACTTTTACAAAGGTAAATAATTTATAAAATAAAGGTGAGTATAATAATATTATACAATGTATAATTATCATTTATTATATTGTATATATTAGATACAATCATAAAATTACTAGTAAAGATAAATAAAATAAGAATATTATATGTGTTTTATTTATACAAAGGTAAATAATAAAGATATTTAAAAGTTTTAAGAGTATTATATTTGAATACTTTTAATATTTATAAATTTTACAAGTAAAAATATTATATATTTAATTTATTACTTAAAATATTTTATTACTTAAAAAAAGATAATTTTATAAAATAAAGGTGAGCATAACAAGAATAGACAATGTATAATTATCATTTATTACATTGTAAATATTAGATACAATACAATCATAAGATCACTAGTAAAGATAAATGAAATAAGAGTGTTATATGTGTTTTATTTATACAAAGATAAATAATAAAGATATTTAAAAGTTTTTAACGTATTAATGTATTATATTTGATTGCTTTAAATATTTATAAATTTCAAAAGTAAAAATATTAGATGTTTATCATATATTATATTTATATGATTGCTTAAAATATTTGATTACTTAAAAAAATATAATTTTATAAAATAAAGGTGAGCATAACAAGAATATACAATGCATAATTATCATTTATTGCATTGTAAATATTAGACACAATCATAAGATTACTAGTAAAGATAAATGAAATAAGAATATTATATATATTTTATTTATAAAAAGGTAAGTAATTTATAAAATAATGGTGAGTATAATAATACTATAAAATATATAATTATTATTTATTATATTGTATGTATTAGATACAATCATAAGATTACTTGTAAAGATAAATGAAATAAGAATATTATATGTGTTTTATTTATACAAAGGTAAATAATAAAGATATTTAAAAGTTATAAGAGTATTATAATTGAATGCTTTAAATATTTATAATTTTTACAAGTAAAAATATTATATGTTTATCATATATTATATTTAATTTATTACTTTAAATACTTGATTACTTAAAAAAAGATAATTTTATAAAATAAAGGTGAGCATAACAAGAATATACAATGTATAATTATCATTTATTACATTGTATATCTTGGATACAAATCATACAATCATAAGATTACTAGTAAAGATAAATAAAATAAGAATATTATATGTGTTTTATTTATACAAAGGTAAATAATAAAGATATTTATAAGTTTTAATTGTATTATATTTTATTGCTTTAAACATTTATAAATTTTACAAGTAAAAATATTAGATGTTTATCATATATTATATTTAATTGATTACTTAAAATATTTGATTACTTAAAAAAGATAATTTTATAAAATAAAGGTGAGCATAACAAGAATATACAAAATATAATTATCATTTATTACATTGTATATATTAGAAACAATCATAAGATTACTAGTAAAGATAAATGAAATAAGAATATTATATGTGTTTTATTTTTACAAAGGTAAATAATTTATAAAATAAAGGTGAGTATAATAATACTATACAATATATAATTATCATTTATTATATTGTATATATTAGATACAATCATAAAATTACTAGTAAAGATAAATAAAATAAGAATATTATGTGTTTTATTTATACAAAGGTAAATAATAAAGATATTTAAAAGTTTTAAGAGTATTATATTTGAATGCTTTAAATATTTATAAATTTTACAAGTAAAAATATTATATGTTTATCATATATTATATTTAATTGATTACTTAAAAAAATATAATTTTATAAAATAAAGGTGAACATAACAAGAATATACAATGTATAATTATCATTTATTACATTGTAAATATTAGATACAATACAATCATAAGATCACTAGTAAAGATAAATGAAATAAGAATATTATATATGTTTTATTTATACAAAGGTAAATAAAATAAGATATATATTTATAAGTTTTAATAGTATTATATTTGATTACTTTAAATATTTAGAAATTTTACAAGTAAAAATATTAGATGTTTATCATATATATATATATAACACGGTTAATATTAACAGTGAAAAAATTTACCTATAAAAGTATTAATTTTTTATCTAATAATTTTTATATCATTTATTCTATCTTTTTTTTTCATATTCATTTCTCTACATAATTTATCTTATTAATTTCTCTAGTTGTATTTATTTTATTAATGTTATTATATTTATATTTTTATTGTAATATTTTATTAATTATATTATATTTGTATTTTTATTGTAATATTTTTATTAATTATTATTGTTATAGTAAAAACACTATAATAAGTTATTTTAAAAATAATTTAAATTAAATAATAATTTTATATATTTTCATAAATTATTAATTATTATATATAAATTGATATAAATTAAAAATTAAATAATGTAAACTATAAATAATTAGTAAAAAATAATTGGATATTGTAAATTTAAAATTGATGAACATAGAATACTAAATTATATTAAAAGTAAATTAATAATATTAAAAGAAAAAATATAACTAAAACTTTAAATTTAGGGTTGTAACGTGAGATACTCTTGATACGGGGTATAGTTATTATTTGTTGGATTTTGTGGATGATAACTGATAAAGGATACTATTATGCTCTTCTATTAAGAGTTTCTTTAAATAGGTGGATTAGTGGATGTAATGGAACGCTTTTTGAAAATTATTTTACAGGCTTACAACTAGATGTTTGTCTTTTTTATTTTGATTTTTTATTTATTAATAATATATCTTATTAGGATATCATTAATAAATAAGAATGTATAGGGTAAAATTATGAAAAATAAGTACAATTTATAAAATACTATATTTTTAAAAGCTTTAAATGAATAATAAAATATGTGTAATTTATTATTATTATTATTATTATTATTATTATTATTATTATTATTATTATTATATATTTTGATGTCTGATCGGGTTAATGTTGGGTCAGATCGGGTGATTGTCGGGTTGGGTCAACGTTGGGTCGGGTCGGGTCGAAGCGGGTCGGGTTAATACCAGGTCGGATCAATGACAGGTCGGGTCGCTATCGGGTCGGGTTAATAACGGGTCATGGGTTGGGATCGGGTCTGGTCAGGTTTGGGTTGGGTTTATTTTTATCGGGTCAGTGTCGGGTCGAGTCTGGGTCGGGGCGGGTTACTAAATTTTGCGGGTCTTATCGGGTCGGGTTTCGCTCGGGTGGGGTCGCATTGGGCGGGTCGGGTCAACTTTTGCCAGCTCTAGTAATACCCTTACCTAAAACGACACCGGTCTTGGAGCACACTCCTATGCCTCCTTAGGGCTTTGACTTGTTTTACCTATTATGAGGGAAAAGCTAAAATTATACTCCCTCCTAAAAATATTATTATTCACTAACTTATCCTAATATTTGGTTTTTAATTAAAATAATATTATTATATAATTGATTATACAAAATACTAATAAAATACTAGTGTAGTTTAAATGAATGGTGGTATAAGGGTTTCTACCCTTCACCCAAAATGATATTGGTAAAGATAATAATAATAATGATGATAATATTACTAAAATAAAATATTGTTAATAATACTAACATTAGTAAAATAATAATAATAATAATAATAATAATAATAATAACAATAATAATAATAATAATATAAATCTTAAAATCATAAAGTGGGCTTTCGAGCCTGCCCAAATAATAAATTTACTATTCAATGATAATAATAATAGTGTTAATAATATATATACTCATAAGAATATTAAATTAGTAAAAATAATAACCATAATAATATTAATAATAGAAAATAATGCTAATAATAGTAATAAAATGCAAGGGTGCGAGACCTAATTAAAATTTTAGGTTTCGACCCCCTGAAATAATTACAATATTAAATAAATAATTATACTAATAATATTATTATTAATAATAATAGTAAACATGTAATACTTTTATTAAATAACTACAATTAGAGAATAATAATTTATCTAACTCAAGAATACTCCCAAACCTGTCAACCAAATTTAGCAATTAGGTTACAGTTGATAACCATAATAATAATAATTAAAATCGAAATAACATTAAAAATTAGGATAAAAGCATAATAATTCTCAATAAATCGAAAGGAAGTGTTGAAAAGGTCTAGGATTTCACCTTGAGTTGGCGGGGATGGATGGCACCGGCGGTGGTGCTTGGAGGTGGCCGAAAAAATGATCTAAGAGGGGTGAAAATGAAGAAAAAGAGAGAAGGAGGAAGGAGAAAAAGAAAAGAAGTTTATGATTCGGTGGAGGAGAGTTAGCAGGAGTTTTTGAGTGGTTTAGAGGGTGGTAGAAACGGCAGATGTGGTGGTGGGCGGTGGTTTAAGGTTTTGGGATAAAAATCCTGGCGAGAGGAGTATGAAACTTTGCATGGTTATGGAGCCCCATGCAATGAGAATCAAAGGATGTGGATGGTTTAGTTAGCTAGAGGGCGTTGTAGGGAAGAGTTTGGGAGGAAGAGACGGTGGTGAGGTTGGCTAACGGTGGAGAATGATGCGTCTAAAGTGGCGGTGGCGTACAGACTTGTACTTAGGGTTTCAGGGAAAAGAATCTTGAAACCAGGCTATACGAGGGGTATTTATAGTGGTGGAAGGTAGGCTCGAGTTCTAGAGGTTACTAGGAGGTCGAAGCCAGTGAGAAATGGGACGGTTATAGTGTTGATTGGGCGGCACAAATTTCAAATTTTGCCAGACCTTCGAGAGGAAAATTAGGGGCAAACGTCGGGAAGAAAAGAGAAGTGGGACGATTCAAATTGGAGTGTGCGCCGAGGGGAAGAGAATAGGCTGGAGAAAGGTCGGTCACGACACGTGTGGCCAGCGGCACCATTTTCGGGGGAGGTGGAAGGTTGTAGGTTCAGCGTCGGGGAAGAATAAGGAAGGAGGAAGAAGAAAGGTGGGCTGGACCTACGGTTCGGGGGAAAGAAAAGAAAGAAAAAGGAAGGAAATCGAGCGGTTCGATGCGGGGCTAAGGTGCTTAAATTGAACGACGCGTTGCGATGGTTAAAACAATTAAAACGCAGCACTGGGACGGGCAAGAGAACGGGAATGGCTGCGTGGGCTGGGCCGGCCAAATGAAAAGAGAAGAAATATTAGGCTGCGGGAAGGCAGGCCCAATCGGGGGAAAAGGAAAGGAAAAAGAAAATGGAAGAAAAGGAAGAAAAAGAAAGGAAAAGAAAGGAAAAAGGACAAAAGAAAAAGGGAAATAATTAGGTTGGGTATTTAGATTAATTAAAATATTGGGGACATTTAAAAATAATAATATTTAAATAAATTAATATTTAAATCCCTTTTTAAGCTAAATTAGGATTTTTAAAAGATATTTCATAAATTCCATTTCAATTAGTAAATCACTCTAATTTTCTTCAATTAAATTATTTATAAAATTAATATTAATTTGAAACTATTTTATCCTTCTTACTTTAAATAAAATAAGTTATTTTATTAATTTCTAAAATAAAATCTTTAATTAGCTAAAATACCCAAATTTCTCCTAATTAAAATATTTATAAATTTCTTATTGATTCGCCCTAATAAATTTCCTTTTTATTTTAATAAGGATAACTTACTTAATTAATTTAAATAATAAAAACTTATTTAATAATAAGTAATAAAACTAGAATTTTCGGGGCATGTCACCTTACATATATATATATATATAATATGCATGAGTGCTTAATTATGAAGAGAAATAAAATGCTTAAATTTATTAGTAATGTCACTCGTAAAAACTATATATATACATTTTCATTAATAAGTATAGGACACTAAAAGATATAGGAAATTTCATATAATGAAATGAAAATATATTTTACATATGCACATCATTAAATGAAAATTTCAATTACAGATGCATGTTAATGATTTTTATTTGATGAGAATTAAATAATATAGAAAATAAAGAAGATATAAAAGTGAATAATTAAATATAGAGGAATAATTATGTATAATAATAATAATGATGATGATGATTATGATAATAATAATTTTTAATAATAATATAGGATTTATTAGGGTTTAATTATAGGTAGCTAGGTTTAGGATTAGGGTTTATTAGGTTTAGGGTTAATTTTTATTATAATTTATTAGGGTTAGGGTTTAGCGTTTATTATACTTAATATAAAAGTGAATAATTAAATAGAGAGGAATAATTGTGTATAATAATATTAATAATTTTTAATAATAATAATATAGGATTTATTAGGGTTTAATTATAGTTAGCTAGGTTTAGGATTATGGTTTTATTAGGTTTAGGGTTAGTTTTTATTATAATTTATTAGGGTTAGGGTTTATCGTTTATTATACTAAATATAAAAGTGAATAATTAAATAGAGAGGAATAATTGTGTATAATAAAAAAATAATAATAATATAGGATTTATTAGGGTTTAATTATAGTTAGCTAGGTTTAGGATTAGGGTTTTATAAGGTTCAGGGTTAGTTTTTATTATAATTTATTAGGGTTAGGGTTTAGCATTTATTATACTAAATATAAAAGTGAATAATTAAATCGAGAGGATTAATTATGTATAATAATAATAATAATGGATTTATTAGGGTTTAATTATAGTTAGCTAGGTTTATGATTAGGGTTTTATGAGGTTTAGGGTTAGCTTTTATTATAATTTATTAGTGTTAGGGTTTGGGTTTGGGTTTGGGTTTAGCATTTATTATACTAAATATAATAATTAATATGTTCTCTTATAACACTACCCCAAAAAGGGGTTTTAATAACTATTATTTTATAGTTTTAATAAGGTTTTAAACCGTTATTAAACCGTCCGTTATTAAATCTTTAATAACGCTTATGTCAAAAATATTAAAAAAAAACTGTGAATATGAGCATAAAATGTATATTTAATAATGGTTTTTAAGAAAGAACTGTTGTTAAAAAAAGGTTTTAATAACGGTTATTACAAAATTGTTGTTAAAACATAATCGAATTAGGGTTTCAGTCATTGATTATGCATTTATTAAACCCTAATACGTATTAAATGAGCAGAAATTTGAGATTAAATGCACATTTTAAACAATATTTCTTATGAAAACCATTATTAAAACCTACGTTTTAATAATGGTTTTCAGAAGAACCGTTATTAAAGTCTAAGTTTTGATAATGGTTTTCATAAGAACCGTTATTAAAACTCTATCATCCAATTAGGGTTTTGGTTATTGATTATGCTTTTATTAAACCCTAATACCTATTAACTGAGCATAAATTTGAGATGAAATATATGGTTTTAATAACGGTTCTTAATAAGAACCGTTACTAAAACTAATGTTTATGCCTTTTTGTTCCTGCCCACATACACAGTTGTATGTTCAACTAATTACCAAATCTGCATTGTAAAACAACATCAATTCATAACAAATCTGCAATCACACCATAATTTCAATCAATCTCTAATTGATATGCATGTCTTAATACACTGGACATACTCAGGAATCAAAATTAGTAGGCATACCACAACTTGGTATCTCTACACCTCAAAGTAAAAAGTTCATAAATCTAGCCTAGAAGACCGAAAGACATAGACAAAATACAAACCTAAACATGCATGTAGAATATATAGATCTCTATCTAATACTGAATGAATGAGTGCACGTGCTTGGCTCATTGGTCTCTAACTTCATCAATTTCATCAACATTGTATTGCTGGCCTTGTGCAATTATCGGTGAAAAACTACAATACCCAAGTTTCGATTAATATACAGTTAGCACTTACGTTAAGTACCAAACATATATGTCATGATTCATTAATGGAAAAATATCGAAAAGAAAACATACATGGCTTGGATCTATATTGACCGATCTATTCTGGACTATCAAATCCATTGCTCTACATACATAGTATCCACAATCATTGTTGTTTTTTTGTTGTGGACACTACCAAATGAATTTAGTTAGCTCTCTAACTATTAGATATTAACTTGAATTAAAATAAAATATAAAATAGTTGTCTTCCTACTTACCATTATAGGATCATATTGAAGATTCTTTAGGTCTGGGATACCATTCCCACCTCTCCTTTGATATGTCGTCCGTAGTGCCCTAATAAATAGAGTTGGATACACAATATTGTAAGTATATATACCTCAAATAATGAAAGTAGAATATATGTATAAATATGCTAATGAAGTAAGAAGTGAAAAGTATACTAACATGTCGATAAATTCCTTCCCACCAAGATGAGCGACCTCAAAATGCACGTCATAGGTTAGAAGGGAATCAACCACATAGACTTTATTAAGATCAGGCCGGACGGCGTACAAAATCCAATGTTCATTTGTGAGGTGAGGAATGAGATAGAGCTTGTTGTGTCCCTCATTCAAAATGTGATCCGCTAAATAGTTAATATGCCTACCCTCTCTTATTGTACTACCGTCAGCTATGTAGTATGGGCATACAAACACAATAGAGAACAACATTTCCTCCATCGTAGCGCGACTAGCTACCAACCTATGGACGACAATAACAATGTATATTTGTTAATAACTAATAACTCATATAAGAGGTCATAAAAATGTCAATTGTACAAGTTAAGAGTACTAAAATATCAAAATGAAATAATACTTATGTGACATAGATGGCGACACTCATGGTTGACATCCATTCCTAATTATAAATGTCACTTATGTCAACCATCGATACCATGTAAGTAGTATCGTCCCTCCCAACATACTCAGGACGACAATCAACGAAAATATAATTGTCCCTAAGGTATTTTTAGGCATAAAATACAATAAAGCTATTGCTGGTGGAGGTTGGCTTTTCTCTAAAGAAGGAATCTTTTGTGCAGCAACTGATTTTTCAGATTTAACTCTCTTTCCTTTAGCAACACCTTCTTTTGTGTTGCTCGTTCTGCTAGTACCTCTCTTGATTTTACTAGCAGGAGCAATCTTCTTATTTGATTCCTTAATTGATAATATTAAACAAAATATGTATTGAGCATATAAATATATATATGAAAAAGGTAAGAATAGTGTAACTACTAAACAAGGTCTAATGAAGATGTCGAATGTCAGTACATCTTCAGTAGTGAGACGTATTTGATCTGTAGGCCAAGCCACGAAGCTTCCATGAGCTTCTAGTACTGTGGTTGCCTCATCGCCCTCTTTATAACAAGGCAAGTGCGCACCGCCAATGATTGGAGTGTCAATACTCACCGGCCTTGTATTTAGGGCTAAATTGTACCTGTGGATTGTTTGCGTTTGGGTATTGTGTCTGATGCGGACCCTTCCTTTCGCCAAAAGTGTTGAAAGGTCATTCACTAACAAGTCACATTTATACAAACCCTAAACAAAAATATTACACATTATTAATTATTTATTACACCGAATACATTTAATAACAATTCATTGTTTGTAATTCTTACCTCAGGAAGAGTAGAAAGACGTGCATCAGCTTCACAAATATCTTTAACGCTATTTACATTAGGTATGTGAAGCTAATCATGGTCTACTAAATCGGATGGCATATACCCTTGATATTTAATAAATGACAACTCTTGCTCTATTGTTGCTATCCATTCAAATGCCATGTTCAATTTCTGGGTGAGGATGGCTACTTGCTCATTAGTGCTATGAGAACCACGAGATCGACCACATATGCTTGTTCTCATAAGACCTAATCCAAGACGCCTGTGTCTTCTAGGGTGTTCTACAATTCTTGTAGCCTGGGACACAATGCTATATTGGTCCACCCCCTCCTCACCATCTGAAATTTTAAGTTCGTCCTGTAATGTATATAATATATGTAAATTTAACTTATAGGAATAAACATAATATAATAGTCTTCTAAAAGAAAAATAAGTAGAGTTCTACAAACTTACAATTTTTTTAGCTGCAACATCTACATATTCATTAATATATCCATCTCTTATTGCTCTAGCCTTCTTCTATAATGTACATGGGTCCAAGTCTTGGGCAAGGAGCTACAAATCAAAAAATAATTTTAATCAAGAATATTATTATAAAATTAAACATTTACATGTAAATAGATAAATCACAAAATGCATACCAACTCCTCTTCAAGGCCCGCATAGCCTTTGCGAGCCATATTATGCTGGTATTTATTTTGCTTCACAATCTCTTTATTTTGGGTACTTTTTTCCTATGTGACAAGCCAAAGTATAGTGACATGGTTATTTCAATATTAAGCATAATACTGGGATCGATACAAAAAGTTTAATTGTTATCTAACAAGTACCTTAAAATCCCCTGTAAGACGATATGCAATAAATTGGTTCCAACTTTCTTAATTGATGAAACCGTATCGTTTGGGTGGGTTCGGCCATAGAGAACCATCCCTCTTTCTATACATTTTCCTATGAGCTAAATATGACCTAAATGTTCTTAGACACTCCCCACAATGTCTAAGAAGCCATTTCTTCCTACTCTCTGGGACATTGAACACTCTCTACAAAATAAAACATGTAGATATATACCGATGTTAATGTAATAAAATTAATAACATTTGACGTAAAAAATGATTACATACCATGATTTTCTTCCAAATATGCTCCATATGACCCTTTGGAACCTACTTCCAATTATTATAGGAGATAGGAACATGATTACAGGTCACAAGTGAAATGTAAGTCAAGAACATGTCTACGTAAGGGCTAATGGAAAGATTGTAAGTATTCCATCCCAACTCGACTAATTCTCCTCTATTCCTCATGTTTGTGATGATTCTCATAATCGTAGGTCCTCTTTTCCCTTCTTCATCACTAATGTCCCTATCAATATTTTTTTTGGCCATATCTCTACAAAAAATAAATAAATAAATTATGTTAGAATGTTATGTATTGAGTGAATGTTATGTATTGAGCATAATTTACCATTATATTATCGATACGAATTATGCTTAGAAAGAATTAATCTCAAATATATCATACTATTCTATATATATATATATATATATATATATATATATATATATATATATATATATATGCGAATCATGCTAATACGTTTCCATAAAAGATATTAATACTAATTCTAACCCTAATTAACCATAATAAACGATAAACCCTAATCATAACCCTAACCCTAGCTAATTAACTATAATTTATTATAATAAAACCTAACCCTAAACCTCATAAAACCCTAATCATAAACCTAGCTAACTGTAATTAAACCATAATATATAAATCATATTATTATTATTATTATTATTATTATTATTATCATCATACACAATTATTTCTCTCTATTTAATTATTCACTTTTATATATTCCTTATTTTCTATATCTATTTAATCCTCATCAAATAGCAATCATAACATATGAATCTCTAATTGAAATTTTCATTTAATGATGAGCATATATAAAATATATTTTCATTTCATTATATGACATTTCCTATATCTTATTGCTAGTGTCCTATATTTATTAGTGAAAATGTGTGTGTGTATATATATATATATAGCTTTTATGAGTGAAAATGTATATAATTCTACACTCACATTCATATTATATATATGTGTAAAGGTCTCGGCCAACACATGCATTTGTTAAATACATAACAATAACACAACAAATTCAAGAACGAACAGCAACATTTTCAACCAATACATTCAACAACACATTTTCAAACGACAAACTACAATTTTTCAATAACAAACAAATGCAACCCTGTAGCAACATGCATGCATATATATATATAAGTAGATAAAAAGTTACGAGAGGAAGAACAAACACATACGTAAAGTGAGCTAGCTACAAATATGACGGCGAGCAAGTTGAGAGTGGCAAGGGCCTACAAACAGGACGGAGGATGAAGGTACAAATGTTGGCTAGCTAGGTTCAAAACAATGACAGCACGCACTGATGAGTTCATATTTTGACACATTTTATACCCTTATAATCTTAGTTTTTGATAGTTTATTTAACTAATATAGGGGAATAATTATTGTTTTATGCTTAAGTGGTAAAAATTGCATAAATTTTATTATTTGAGCTAAAATGATATAAATTAAGTAAATTTAGAATAAAATATTATTTATTAATTTTTATTAAATTTTATTTTGCAGGTTTTGTTTTTAAATAAAAGAAAATAAAAAAAAAATTAGACCTTTGGACCAACGGCCCAAAAGCCGAAGGCCCAAAGGCCCGAAACAAAAAGACAAAGAAACGACGATCAACGAAGCCAAACGAGCCGCACGGACTCAATGAAACAAAGGAGAAAAGTCAGCCGCAAGGGCTGACGTGGCGCAGCAACATTAAATTATAAAAAGAAGAGGACAGCAGTGTGCAGCAGAAGGAGAGAGGCGGCCTCTGCCGTTAGGCAGAGAACAGGCCGCACGTCAGGTGAAGAGTGGGCGCGCGACACGAGAGCAAGACGGGCAGAGAGAGACAGAGCGAGACGGCAGAGAGAGCCTCAACAGGCTCGGCAAAAAGGAGCTACAGAGCGGGTGGTCGAGAGCCTTTATAGGCTCGGGAGAGGCACGGTCAACAGCGAGGCAGCCGACGCACGGAGAGCGAGGCAACGGCAGCACAGGTCGTCCACATCAGCGCCTGTCAGTCAGCCGTCAGCCGAAGGAAAAGAAAAATAAAAAGAAATTGTTGCACAGAAATCAAAGCCGAGAGAGAAGAAAAATAAGAGGAAATTTATACCGGTAGAATTTATTTCAGATAAAATTAATTTTTATCTGAATAAATTCTTGATCTTTAATTCAAAATTAATTCCGGTTATTTCTTTCTCTTATTTTTAATTTATATTTTAGATATATATTTCTGTGTAATTAATTCTTTAATTATGGTTGGCTAATTATTTATTGTTAGGGAATAATTTGAAACCCTAGATTATGATTTGAATTATAATTTTATTTTCTTTGTTTCGTGAGATTGTTTCTTGACTCTATATTAATTGCTATCGTTTATATGTGTGATTCTGTCCAGTATAGTTTATTTGGTGCATGCCTTGTTCTGGTACCTCATAAGTGACAGTATGTAGGATAAATTGCTTGCTAGGTGGCCATCTAAATATACTAGAATTTATATGTATAAATTGCAGCTAGGTTAGATAACAATTCACCTAATCGTTTTGTGATTCTAACCGAAGTGGTAAAACGTTTCGATACGTGTGGGTCAAGAAAAGGAAATACAGCTAGACATGCTTTTTGTACTAGTCTGGGTACTTAGATTGACAGCCTTCCACTTACACTTAATGCATTAAATCTAGTTAAATATAGGAGCCGCTTGTTGCTGCTATACTGCTAGTATTTAATAGGGTTAATATTGGCGCTTTGTCGTATTAATTTAATTAAGGGAAGTAATATAAGGTGTATAGACCTGCTTTTGGTGTGCAACTTGGTCGATCTCTTTCTCACGATTAAAAGATGACTTAGAAATAAATATTATATCTTGATCTAATCTAGTGGTGGATTTTTATTTCCCTAACATATTTCTCCTATCTGCTAGTTTCCCATCGTTTTCTATTATTTTCATTATTAGTTTATTTTATTTACTCCTTTTATTATTATTGATAAACCCCCATTAGTATTTTTCTTATTTATTTATTTTAGGTTATTTAGTGTTTTTCTTTTATTAATAGTTTAAGCTAGTTAATTAGAGGTGAGCCCTCTCAATCCCCGGCTAGAACGATACCCTTATTTACCAGTGCTACAATTGACAATAAGAGGGTTTAAATTGCGTGCCGGCTACGGTCGCACCACGCACATGCAAAGCCAACAATGGCATAAGGGTAGTGGAGAGTTGGTGGTGCGAGGGTTTCCTTTACTTGAAAGGAGCTGGAGTGGTAGTGCATGGTATGGTGGTGCGAGGGTTTGCAAGGAGAAGGATAGTAAGAGAATGAAGGTGCAGAGAGTCTGAAATTTTTGGCACGAAACAGAACTAAGCAAAATAAAAGTTTGATTTTGTATTTTTAATAACGGTTCTCTCAGGAACTGTTATTAAAACTTTTAGACTTTTGAAAACAGTTCTTGTATGAACCGTTACTAAAACCTCTTTTAATAACGGTTTTACTTTAACCGTTATTAAAACATCCGTGTAAATTTTAACGTTTCCCTTTTAATAATGGTTTTTAACTATAACCGTTATCAAAACTATCCCGCGCATTAATTTTCACGCGTTTGACAATGGTTTTCGAACTACCATTATTAATGTCCCGTTATTATTTTCCGTTTTTATAGTAGTGTAACAAACTATTATATACATTATTCTCAACTCTACTTTTAATAATATAATATTATTGTACTTAACCTCTATATATATTATCTTATTAATATCTACTTGATTTTATTATGTGTAATATGAACGATTTGATGATAGTTTGATGTTCAGCCGATTTGTTAAATATATAACTAAAGATTATGTCCCTATTTTGAATATATCGAGTATAATAAGAGGAAGTTTGATTCAACTTAACTCATTGAAAAATATAGTGGGAGTAAATGAAAGGATTTGTTTGGTAATTTATCTTTTTTTGATATTTAATGACACATTTATATCAATTGAGCAATAAAAAATAAATCAAATCAAGATTATAAGTTTTATGATGAGTATCTTATGTGGGTATGTTATTAGCTTTACATAATTGATTAAGATATGGTAGAATATATTTATGATTTGTCTAGCTAGATGAAGATCAGTTTACATATTCTGTAATGTAGATCCTTTCGAGAAAAACCTTGATGGTAAGATTTAGTGGTTCTCATTTGTAGGTAGTGAGATGACATACCCTCCACCATATCTATGCATGGCGCCACATGCAGATCTACAGACTCATTTCATATGGTTATACAATGAGCTAGGTCAGTTGTTGTGCCTGTCACCCCTTCCATTTCAGATCGTATCACCTACTATTGACCCTGTCTTAGATAGTGCCATGGTTGTTGGCTACATCTACTTTTTTGCATTATTTTTTCCACCACAATGATGCACCACACCCAAGATTTATTAAGGGCGAGGTGTTTGCCAGAGAGTATGATAGGATATGAAGAGAGCTAATGGTCATTGATGATGAGTGGAGGTTTCATCATAGCTTACCTCCAAGTATCCACCCTGATTACCCTAAAGTATACGTGACTAGACTCTCTAGCAATAATGTGAGGGATTAGATGACATATCATGATGAGTGTACTTTAAGAGTTATAGTTATTAGTTGGGCTCAACGAGGCTACCGGGGGATTTAGTTTTATGGTTATGAGTTTTTCTTATTTAGATATTTGGGCTATAGCAACCTTTTGATGTATATAGTGCTGATATTGCTTCAATCCTATAGTATGTATATCTTTTGTAATTTAAACCATTGTACAATGTTTTACTATGTATGTATGTATATATATATATATATATATATATGTATATATATATGTATGTATGTATGTATGTGTGTGTGTGTGTGTGTATATATATGAACTCTTTCTAAGTATGAGCAGTTTGAGTATTAATATCTTTTTGGAAACGTGTTAGCATGATTTGTGTATATATATATATATATATATACAGAATAACATGATAAATTTGAGATTAATTCTTTCTAAGCATGAGCGATTTGTGAATTATTAAACTTATAATTCAATTAATTTGTAATAATTAGTTTTGCATGGGATACATCTAGATTGAAAAACTATGTATCGGAAATGGTTGTCTGCAAATCGTCTGTCTAGAGAATATAACAAAGGAGTGGAGTTTTTCATCAAGTTTGCAGTTAAACTTTCTTGGGACTTAAGTAGAATAATATGTCCTTATTTGAACTGTGCTTATATTCAACGTGTCAATGGTGATGATTTGAGAGATCATTTGTTTATGTATGGAATTGATACAAGTTACAGTTGTTAGATATGGCATGGTGAAACAGAGTCTAGTGGATCATCATTTGAGAACTATGAGAGAACTTCGTTAGAGGAGATGACTCAAAAGGTTGAGGAAAGTGTTTGAGATTGTCCAAAAATGTTCGAGAAGTTATTGAATGACTCGGAGAAACCTTTGTACTGTGATTGTAAGACATTTACTCGATTATCCCCTACTTTAAGGTTGTACAACTTAAAAGCATGTAACAGATGGAGTGATAGGAGTTTCATGGAATTATTGACACTTGTAAGGATATCCTTCCTAATAACAATGTTCTACTCGATCACACCTACGAAGCGAAGAAGATTCTTTCCTTTGTGGGCATGAGTTATGAGAAAATACATGCATGCCCTAATGCTTGTATTTTATTTTGCAATGACAATGCGTCTTTGGATAGTTGTCCTAATCCTGAATGCAAAGCAACACTATACATGAAGAACAAAGTGTCCGCTAAGGTGTTATGGTAGTTTCCTATAATACCAAGATTAAGGCAGACATTTAATGATGTTGAAGATGCCAAGAACTTGAGATGGCATACTGATGAGAAGATAAATGACGGGCTTCATAGATATCCATCTGACTCTCCACAATAGATGATGATTGATGGCTTGTTTTCTAAATTTGTTAAAGAAGTAAGAAATATGTGCCTTGCGCTTTCTAGTGGGACATGGGTGTTGAGGTATTTAATGCATATAGTGAAGAAAATTTCACTTTGAGAGCAATGTTGATTTTCTAGCGTATGGAAACTTATGAGGTTATAGTGTGAAAGGTCATTATGCATGCCGATATGTGAGGAGAATACTTTTGTTCAGCTAACACATGGCTGGAAGTCTATCTTTCTTAGGCATTGTAGGTTTTTACTGAAGAATCATCATTATCGTAAGCAAAGAAAAGCATTCAATGGCTTTTGAGAATAAGGGCAGACACCAATCCGGTTGACGGGTTGACAAGTGTGGTTGAAGATGAAATATTTGAGTGTCAAGTTTGGAAAGAATAATAAAGATAAGCCTCCATCAATTGGGTGGAAGAAGATGTTAATATTCTTTGACCTTTCTTATTGGGAATCTCTGTACATGAGGAATGCCCTTAATGTGATGCATATCGAGAAAAATATATGTGATTATCTTTTTGGTACATTACTTAATGTTCCATGAAAGACTAAAGATCACATCAGTGCTCAAATGGATATGGAAGAAATGGGTATTATACAAGAATTGGCATCGCGAGACAATGGAAGAAGAACATATTTTCCATCGGCACTTCATACTCTTTCCAGAAAAGAGAAAATTTTATTTTGCAAATTCTTTAATAGTGTCAAGGTTCTGGAAGGGTATTCTTCAAATGTCAGAAGGCTCGTGTCAATGAAACAGTTGAAATTAATTAATATGAAGTCACATGATTGTCATATTTTGATGTAGCACTTGTTGCCGATAGCTATACGTGGAATTTTGCCAATGCGTGTTCGAATTACTATCACAAGACTTTGTTGGTTATTTAACACCGTCTACTCTAAAGTCATACATCCTAATAGTTTGGATTCCTTGCAAAGAGGGATTATGATTACTTTGTGCCAACTTGAAATGTATTTTCCACCCTCATTCTTTGACATTATGGTACATCTAACTATTCATTTAGTTTATGAGATAAAAATGCTAGGACCTGTTCATGGGCACTGGATGTACCCCTTTGAACGGTTTATGAAGTTGATAAAAGGCTATGTGAAGAATTAATATCGGCCAGAAGGATGCATTGTTGAGAGTTACCTTGTGGAAGAGGCAATTGAGTTTTGCATGAAGTACTTGTTAAATGCTGAAGCTCTTGGTATTCCCAAGTCTTGACATGTAAAACAGGGTATTAAGGGTAAACAGTTTGGGCGTGTATACCCTGGCATGTTTTGTAAAGCACATCTATATGTATTACACAATAGTGATGATGTCCAGCCGTATATTGAAGAACATATGCTTTCTTTATGGATTGAAAATCCATCCAAGACTGATAAATGGATAATTAATAAACATAATCTTTCCTTTATTGATTGGACAAGAGATCACATCATTCCACTCATTGGACATTCCCCAACTTCAATTTCTGAAACCCTGCATTGGTTGTCTCGGAAACCTCGTTATGAATTATTTTTATATATCAGTTATGTGATCAATGGTTACACTTTTTATACAAAAGAACAAGATGAGAAGAGTACAATGCAGAATAGTGGGGTAACTTTAGTGACTGAGGTAATGCATATTTCTAGTGCAAAAGACAAGAATCTAATTTATGCATATATGAATTATTATGGTGTGATTGAATGTATATAGGAGTTAGATTACACGGTATTTAAAGTCCTTATATTCGGCTGCAGATGGGTTGATAATAGCTATGCGGTTAGATATGAAGATAGATTTACATTAGTAGGTCTCAATAGGGCAGGACATAAACGAGACCCATTCATCTTGGAATCATAAGCAATACAAGTATTCTTTATCACTGATCCTGCTGATAATAGATGGTATGTGGTACTATCTATGAAGAAAAGAAATGTTAATAAATGGATGATGAAAATGATGCCAATTGGAATAAAGAGTGTATCTTAGTTGTGCAAACAATTCAATTATTGAACGATGATAACAATAAAATTAATGAGGAAATATATGTTAGAGATGATCATCGTGAAGTAATATATGCGTCAGATCATAAAACCAATCCTAAAACAAGGGGAAAAAAAGAAGGAAAAGAAGGCAATGAGGGTAATAATATTGTAACATATGACATGTGTGCTTCTTTTTTTAAATGCATTTTTTGACCTTCCTCATTGGATATTTATTGTATCAAAAAATAATTTAGTGGTACATTATGGTTAATACATAACATTCTAACATAATTTATTTATTATTTTTTTGTAGAGATATGGCTAACAAAATAATTGATAAGGACAATAGTGATGAAGAAGGGAAAAGATGACCTACTATTATGAGAATCATCACGGATATGCGGAACAAAGGAGAACTAGTCGAGTTGGGATAGAATACTATCAATCTTCCTATTGGCCCTCACGCAGACATGTTTTTGACATACACTTCACTTGTCACGCGTAATTGTGTTCCTATCTCTTATAATAATTAAAATCAAGTTCTAAAGGGTCACAAGGAACATATTTAGTAGGAATTCATGGTAAATATGCTATTTTATTTAATCATTTTTGTATTTAAAATGTTATTAATTTTAATACATAACATATGTATACATCTATATATTTTATTTTACAGAGAGTCTTCAATGTCCCCGAGATTAGGAAGAAATGGCTTCTTAGACATTGTGGGGAGCGTCTAAGAACATTTAGGTAATACTTAGCTGGAATAAAAATGTACAGAAAGAGGGATGGCTCTCTACGGCAAAACTCACCCAAACAATATGGTTTCATTGATCATTAAATTTGGAATCAATTTATTGCATATCGTCTTTTGGAGGATTTTAAGATATTTGTTAGATAAAAATTAAACTTTTTGATTAATAATATTATGCTTAATATTTAAATAACCATGTTACTATATTTTGGCTTGTAACATAGGAAAAGAGTGTCAAAAATAAAGAAATTGCTAAGTAGAATAAATACCGGCATAATATGGCTCGCAAAGGCTATGCAAGTCTTGAAGAGGAGTTGGTATGCGGTTTTGATTTACCTGTTTACATGTAAAATTCTAATGTTATAATAATATTCTTAGTGTAAGATTATTTTTTGATTTATAGCTCCTAGCCCAAGACTTGGATCCATATACCTCGTCCATCAATATTGGTACATTATAGAAGAAGGGTAGAGAATTAAAAGATGGATATATTAATGAAGATGTAGATGTTGCTGCCTAAAAAATTGTAAGTTTGTAGATATCATGAACCCTACTTAGTTTTATTTTAGAAAACTATTATATTATGCTTATTCCTATAAGCTAAATTTAAATATATTGTATATATTACAGGATGAACTTGAAATGTCAGATGTTGTGGAGGGGGTGGACCAATATAACTTTGTGTCCCAGGCTACAGGGATTGTAGAACACCCTGGAAGACACAAGGGTCTTGGATTAGGTGTTAAGAGAACGAGCGTGTGTGGTCGATCTCGTGGTTCTTGTAGCACTAATGAGCAAGTGGCCATCCTCACCCAGAAATTAAACATGGCATTTGAACGGATGGCAACAATGGAGTAAGAGTTATCATTTATTAAATCTCAAGGGTATAAGACATCTGATTCAGTCGACCATGATCAGCTTCACATACCCAATGTAAATAGTGTTAGACACAGTTGCGAAGCTAATGCACGTCTTTCTTCTCTTCCCGAGGTAAGCATTGCAAACTATAAATTGTTATTAAATTTATTCGATTTCATAAATAATTAATAATGTGTAATATTTTGTTTTAGAGTTTACATAAATGTGACTTGTTAGCAAATGACCTTTCAACTCTTTTAGCAAAAGGAAGGGTAAGCATCAGTCATAGTACCAAAATGCAAACAATCCTAGGGTATAACTTAACCTTAAATATAAGGCCAGTAAGTATTGACAATCCAATTATTAGCAGTGCACCCTTACCTTGTTATAAAGAAAGCGATGAGGCAGCCACAGTGCTAGAAGCTCATGGAAGCTTCGTGCCTTGGCTTGCGGATCAGATATGTCTCACTACTAAAGAGGTAATGACATTCAACATCATTATTAGACCTTATTTATTACTTACATTGTTTATACATTTTTCATATATATATGCTCAATACATATTTTGTTTATTATTATCCATTAAAAAATCAAAAAAGAAGATTGTTCCCACTAGTAAAATCAAGAGAGGTAATAGTAGAACGAGCAACACAAAAGTGGACGCTACTAAAATAATGAGAGCTAAATCTAAAAAATCAGTTGCCCCACAAAAGATTCCTTCTTCAAAGAAGAGACAACCTCCACCAACACTGGCTTTATTATATTTCTATGCCTAAAACTACCTCAGGGACAATTATATTTTCATTAATTGTCATCCTGAGTATGTTGGGAGGGGCAATGCTACTTATATGGTATCAAAGGTTGATATAAGCAACATTTATAATCAAGAATGGATGTAAACCATGAGTGTTGCCTTCTATATCATGTAAGTATTATTTCATATTTTAGTACTTCTTGTTATATTGGAATTTTTATAACCTCTTATATGAGTTATTAGTTATTAACAAATATGCATTGTTATTGTTGTCCATAGGTTGGTAGTTAGTCATGCTGTGATGGAGGGAATGTTGTTCTCTATTGTGTTTGTATGTCCATACTACATAGCTGACGGTACTATAATAAGAAAGCACATAAACTATTTAGTGGATCACATTTTGATTGAGGGATACAAAAAGATTTATCTCATTCCTCACCTCGCATATGAACATTGGGTTTTGTACGTCGTTCGACCTGATCTTAATTAAGTCTATGTGTTTGATTCCCTTCAAACCTATGATGTGCCTTTTGACGTCGTTCGTCGTGGTGGGAAAGAATTTATCGACATGTTAGTATACTTTTCACTTCTTACTTTATTAGCTTATTTATGCATATATTCTACTTTAATTATTTGAGGTATATATACTTACAATATTGTGTATCCAACTCTATTTATTAGGGCACTATGGACAGTGTATCAGAGGAGAGGTGGGAATGGTGTCCCAAACCTAAAGAGTCTTCAATATGAGCCTGTAATGGTAAGTAGAAAGATAACTATTTTGTATTTTTTTAATTCAAATTAATATCTAAAACTTAGAGAGCTAACTAAATTCATTTGACAGTGTCCACAACAACAGAATGGCGATGATTGTGAATACTATGTATGTAGAGCAATGGATATGATAGTCCAAAAATAGATCAGCTAACATATATCCAAGCCATGTATGCTTTTTTTCCATATTTTTCCATTAATGAATCATGACATATATATTTGGTACTTGACCTAAGTACTAACTGAATATTAATCGAAACTTGGGCATTATAGTTTTTCACCGATGACTATATACAATGCCAGAAATACAATATCGATGAAGTTAGAGACCAATGGACCAAGCACATGCACTCATACATTTGGTATTAGCTAGGGATTTATATTCTACATGCATGTTCAAGTTTGTATTTCATCTACGTTTTTTGGTCATCTAGGTTATGATCTATGAACTTTTGAATTTGGAGTGTAGAGCTACCTAATTATGGTACGCCTACTAATTTTCACTCCTGGGCATGCCCAGTTTATTGAGACATACTAATTAGAGCTTGATTGAAAATATGGAGTATCATTTGGGAGGAAGACATGCATGTATATATGAATTGATGTTGTTTTATATTGCAGGTTTGGTAAATATTTGAACATACAACTATATATGTAGGCTGGAGCAAAACAAAAAAAAATAGTTTTAATAACGGTTCTTACTAAAACTGTTATTATAAATGTTTTAATAATGGTTTTGAGTAAGAACCGTTATTAAAGCAAACATTTTAATAACAGTTCCCCACTAAAACATTATTAATACAATTTTTAATAATAGTTTTGAATAAGAATCGTTATTAAAAGTTTGTATTTAATCTCAAATTTATGATTATTTAATACGCATTAGGGTTTAATAAATGCATAATTAATTATTGAAACCCTAATTGGATCATATTTTACCAATGGTTTTTGTAATAACCGTTATTAAAACTTTATTTTTGACAATAGTTTTAACTTAAAACTGTTATTAAAACATAGTTTTTAACAACGGTTTTGACTTGAAAACCATTATTAAATACCAAGTTTACGCCCGTATTCGTGGTTTTTGTATATTTTTTATGACGGTTATAAATCGTTATTAAAGATATTATAACATGTGATTCAATAATGGTTCAAAACCATTATTAAATGCATAAAGAGCCGTTATTAAAACCCCTTTTCGGGGTAGTGTATGTGCACAATGGAGGAGTTAGGCTACAAAAATTTAGGGGATGAATAAGGATAGTAAAATGTGTCTAGTTGTGGAAAATTAGGTCTAAAAAAGTATAAGAGAAGGGCTTAGGCCAACTAAGGAAAACTAGGGTTTTGAGGGGTAACCTGAGAGGCCAATTGTTATCATATATGAGGAATGGGGGTAATAGGCCATGACTCATGATAAGAGGGGATTATAATGATAAGTTTGGATTTGTTGGGAGAATTAGGAACTCAAAGGAACAATAGGGGGTATAGAGGCATTGGGCTTATAAAACTAGTGTTTCTAAGGGAATAGAGTTGGCCCAGGATGGTAACAGGGTAGGAGTCATACTTAAGTTGTAGACATTTTGTAATCCCCCAAAATTTTAGAAAACCTATAATTTAATAAATAGCTTTTATTTAAAATAAATTAGCTTTAAAAATTATTTAGTTTAATTATTTTATAGATTTTTGAGTATATAAATTTGGATAGGAGTATTTAATAAATTAAAAATAAATATTTTTTTCTTTTATCATATTATTTTATTTAAATAATTTCTCAAACTAATATTTGACTAAAATTATCATTTTTAAACCAATATATTAAATTATATTGAATTAAATTATTAAATTAAATAATTTATCAAATATATTACATTTTATTATTTTATAAATTAAATAAAATATTTTCCCATTTCCCTTTTTCCTTTTTTTCTTTCTCCCTTTTCCTCCTTTTTCTTCTTTCTTTTCTTTTCCTTTTTTTTTCTCCTTCCGACTGCCCGCAAGGCCAGCCTGCCTTCTCCTCCCCCTGCGCCTGGGCCTCTGGGCCACTTCTTCCCCTTCCCCGGCGCAGCACCACAGCCCATCTCCCCCTCCTTTCTTTCCTTCTTTTCTCCTCATCCCTAGGCCATCCCAACTCTTCCTTTTTTTTTCTTCTTTTCCCTACGCCGATCCGGTCTGGTCTCCCTCCCTCTCCCTTCTTTCCTTCTTCTTTAACCTCTACGCCCGACCACCTGTAGGTTTTGACGCCATGCCCGCTGCCACCGCCTGTACCCCTCGCTGCCACCACCTGCCCTCCTTCTCTCCGGTCATTTTCTTCCTATTTTCGTACCTAGCCAGCCCTGCAAACCATCCCACTACCCTGTTTTTTTCCCCTCTTTGTCTCCCCTCCCTGCCACCCTACCACCTTCCCTGCCACCTTACCACCACCCCTGCGACCCTAAACACTGTCACTTGATCAGCCACCTATCCCCCTACCCTTCATCTTCTTTTTCTTCTCCTCTTCAACCCTCCTGTCCCATATTTTTGGAGCCATCTTTCTTCCCCGATCCCCTTCCCTCCATTCTTCTTCCCCTTCCATCTTTTCCCCTTTGTTTTGTACGCCGCCACCCTCCGCCGCTCCAACTTCCACACCCACAGCCTGTAGTGCCTCCTGCCACCTTCTACTACCGCCATGCATTGCCTCAACACCGTCTAAGCCACCTCGCAACTCCCTCTTCCTCCCCTCTTCTTTTTTCTCCTTGTTTTCACCCTTCTCTACAGCCTCCTGCAACCCCTCCTTCTACCGCCATCCACCCACCTCTGCCACCACCCAACCCACCATTCAACTCCCTACAATCCCCTCTACCACCCCCATGCCTTATTTGGTCGAAAACAGCCCCTACACCCCTCCATTTTCCCTTCTCTTTTCCTTCCTTCTCAGCCACGCCTAGCCCGACAGCCAACTTCACCACCTTGCCGCCGCCGTCTCCGCTACCTTTGGCCGCCAACAATACATCCCCAGCTTCCACCTACATCCCCTCTTCACTCTTGAACCCTTCCCTTGCCTCCAATCCTCCCCCACCTGCCCTCTTTTCTAGCCTAAAGACCTCAACCCAAAAACACCCATCCCACCTCTTCTCCAAGCAACCTTCGAGCCTCCCCCTTTTTATTTTTGCATGCAGCTCATGCTGCATAAGCAGCTTGAGTTGCTGCATTTATTGGCCATTTTTATTAATAAATTTAAGGTATGATAATATTTAAATTAATTATTTTATTAAGTAAAATTTATAAATTCTTATGCTTTTATTTTCTTATTTCTAATATAATAATTATTGATATTATTTTTAGGAGTTGATTTTGCTATTTAAAGCCTGAATCTTTAACCGGAATACCGGTAAGATTCGATTTTTATGGGATCTAAGGTAATTGTTAAACCCCGCTTAAACGCATGGATAAACGTATGTTAGCACATTAGGATTTTTAATATGTTATTATGCTTGATATTTGTAGTTTAATATAATATATATATTTGCTTGTATTTATTGATAAAAAAAAGTATGTTAGTTATATGCCATGTGTGGGATGCTTAAGGGAAGAGTTTGATTACTAATGAAAGTGTTAAGCTTTTATCCATGTTATTTTATGTCATTGTGACTACTTATGCATAAACAATATTATTGTGAGTCCTAGGGGAATTTTAGTAATATTCCTTGTGCTAGATTATGGCCTAATATGTGTGGGTGCTAATATGTATTATGTTAAATTATAATAGTTGATGGAGTTGGATATTGTTAATGGAGTATTAATATTATTATTTCATGTGGTAATGTTAATTTAATAAAAAGGGGTGAAATAAAAGGGTAAAGTGGTAATTTTGGAGGCAAAAGGGCATTACGGTAAATTTATGGTTAAAAGGGCAACATGGTAATTTTATAAGTAACTGACAAAATGGTAATTTTATAAGTAAGGGGTATTATGGTAATTTTGGGAGAAAATGGTAATATGGTAATTTTATAAGTAGATGGAAAAATGGTAATTTTGTAAGAAAAGATAGAAATGGTAACGTTGGATGTAAAAGGGTAAAATAGTAATTTGTAAAGCAAAAGGGTATTATGGTTATTTTATAAGTAAAAGGGTATTGTGGTAATTTTGTAAATAAAAGGATATTATGGTAATTTGGAAGTAAAGGGTAGAAGGGTAATTTTGTAAATTAAAAGGATATTTATGGCACACTTGGGAGTAAGGGATAACTTGGTAATAATGATAATGACAAAGGATAAATTGGTAATTCAATTATGATTATAAAAGAGTAATTAGATAATTATGATAATAGAGAAGGGTAATTTGGTAAATTAACTAATTAAAGGGCATTATGGTAATTTTAATAATGGAGAAGGGTAATATAGTAATTATAAAAATGGAGAAGGGTAATTGGTAATTATAATTATGGAAAAGGGTAAATTAATAATTATAATTATAGAGAAGGGTAAATTAATAATTATAATTATGTAAAAAGGGTAAGTTGGTAGTTATAATAATGGAGCAGGGTAAAATGATAATTATAATAATTGAAAAGGGTGAAACGACAATTATAATTGAGAAGGGTAATTTGGTAATTTTGATAATGAATAAGGGAAATTTGGTAATTTAGCCGACTAAAGGGTAAATTGGTAATTATTTAACCAACTAAAAGGGCAAAATAGTAATCATGATAATAAAGGAGGGTAATTTGGTAATTTATCCAACTCAAGGGCAATTTAGTAATTATAACAAAGGAGAAGGGCAATTTGGTAATCTAACCAACCAAAAAGGAAAATATGTTAAGGTTAGCAATTATGATGGGTGAATAGTGATCTAAAAAGCGTAGAAGATAACTTGACAATTTAGTAATTATAACAAAGGAGAAGGGCAATTTGGTAATCTAACCAACCAAAAAGGAAAATATGTTAAGGTTAGCAATTATGAGGGGTGAATGGTGATCTAAAAAGCGTAGAAGATAACTTGGTAACCTAAACCGAGTAAGGGGTAATTTGGTAATTATGCAACCTAAAGGGTAATATGGTAATTTATCAAGTAAGGAAGGGATGACTTAGTAATCGTATAAGTAAGGGATAAATAAGTAATCTGCATATAACATGTCATTGTGATTGTGGAATTTCGTAATATGATTCAAATAATGCTGATTAGTAAGGTAAGAGTATTTGATAATTAGTAAGCATCACGAGAACAAATCCTAATTCGGAATTAGATGAGATTATGATGGCCTTAATGATTTCTCTGTGTTATCTTGGATAACCGTCTGAATAAGAAATGACTAATGATATCAAAACGATTAAAAGTGAATAAGTATCTGATTAGTGTGCTTTTCGTGATCACTTTAATTAAGACACTAATACTTAAAGTGAAAGACCTCGAGATCGGGAATGATGGTCTTCAGGGGTTGCTACCCTAAAGACGTGGTTTAGCCCACGATTATTCTGGTATTTGTTGGTGTGCCTTTGTGCCCCAGCCAGGCCCTATATCTTACTCTATCTAGCTCTACGGACCTAGTTAGGGGGTATGCATACTTATGGATTAGGTGTCCTTGTCGGTAGGGTTCTGAGTAGCTTTATGCACCAGTACGACCAGGGTACCTTTGCGTCCCTGGGTTAGTGGTTGAAGGGTACTGAGTAACTTGTATGCACCGGTACGACCGGTGTACCTTTGTGTCTCGGGTCCTTAATCTCCCATCCGATGCAAATAAATGGAATTATTGTACTGATTAAAGAAAGGGAAAATACTAATCATGAAAGTGAAAGATTATGAGCCGGGCCTAGTTGAATTATGATATTGATTACCGATCCACCGGTTATAATAGTGGCCCAAGAGTGTGTTGCCCTGGCAAGTGATTATGAGTACCAATCCACCAGATATAATAGTGGCCCAGGAGCGTGTTGCCCTGACAAGTGATTATGAGTATCGATCCACTAGACATAACAGTGGCCTAGGAGCGTGTTGCCGTGGATGATGTTGATATGTATTCCGATCCACCGGCAATAATAGTGGGGGTCCCGAGCTCAATAAAACCATTTATGTATGTGAATAAAGTTATGGAAATATACTAATCACTTATAGTGGAACACCATGTAAGTCGGGGCCATATCGGTCCACCGGCGAATAATAGTGGCCAGGAGCGTTTTTCCCTAGAGACCGATCCACCGGCATATAATAGTGGTTAGGTGTGTTCTGCCCTATAAGTGACCGATCCACCGACATATAATAGTGGTTAGGTGTGTTCTGCCCTATAAGTGACCGATCCACCGGCTATAATAGTGGGGTTCCCGCACTCACATGGATATAAAATACGAGAGTTGATTGAATAATGATGGACTAATGACTTAAGGGCCAAATGTATTAATTTTGCACTATGACATGGCTTAAGGCCCGAAAGTATCGATTGTTCATAACGACCTATTGATATCTGATGTGATTGTTAATTATGTGAATGTTATACGTATACCTCTGGTGATATATGTATATAGCTTTGTATCATGTGTGACATTACGGGCCTGCTTTTAAGTGTGATTTTAAAGGGATACTCAGTACCGTAGTACTGAAGGGTTCCCTTCGTGGGGCCCCTGCCTATTTAATGGGCAGTGTGCCTTGCAAGTTTTTTCAGGTGCTATTCAAGTGGGCAACGAGAAAGAGCGTAAGGATTATCCAGCCTTTAGGATTTCATTCTTCCTCTTCTAATGTATGGTTTAAATGTAATTTTATTCTTGTAACCACCATTGGTGGAATCTATTCTTATAAAATGTTTACTTGCACTACTCTGATTTAATAATGGTTTGAATTTCTAGCAATTGATATTTTGTTCTTTAGCCTTAGCACTTGGTACTGGAACGGTATGAGTGAATCAGTCTGGTACTAAGTGTGGCAGTAATATCCCCGAAATTCACCGTTTAATATTTTGCTTCCACAATTTCTTTTAATAAAACAAAATTTTTCAGTAGTAAATTTTAAGGGTGTTACATGTTTTGTGTGTGGCATCTAGAATAGATAAGACACAAATAAAACACTAATCACTTAAGGTGAAAAATCACTAGAGTCGGGGTCAATTGTACCTTATTTATCAGTCTACTAGTGAGAATAGTGTTCAGAAGCTTGCTACTATAGGATTGTTTTGTATTTACCAATCCACCGGTGAGAATAGTGGGGTCCCGCACTTAAGTAATGAAAACTATTAAATAATAATAACTCTAGGAAGACACTAATCACTTAAAGTGGAAGATAACTTAAGTTGGGGCTGACTGTACCTTGTTGATTGGTCTGCCAGTGAAAATAGTGGCTAAGAGCGTATTGTCTTAGGGTTGTACCTTATTTATCGATATACCAGTGAGAATAGTTGTAACACCCCGAGTTGATATGACCACATAGAAGTTACCCTGGAGGGCTTTTAAATTAATTGGTTAGCCTCACAGATCAACACGAGTCCTTTTAGCGCACTTTGTTCTCACTCACATGCTTCCTAAAATTTTTTTAGAAAATTATAAAACTTTCCCGAAGAGACACTCATCATAAAAATTGCTCCACAGCCAATATGCTTAACTATAGAGTTCTTAGGACAGAATCACTAAAATAATGGTATACCATGTTGATATAAGTAGTCATATCAATCTTTATAAGACTACACTCAATTTGGGGTATCACAATAATGAGGTCACAAGCTCAAGTAATAAGACTCTTGGACAATAATAACTAATGGAAAGACACTAATTATTTACAATGGAACACCACATAGGTTGGGACATGTTGTACCTTGTTACCGGTCTACTAGTGAGAAAAGTGGCTATGAATGTTATGTCTTGGGGTTGTACCTTATTATCGGTCGACCAGTGAGAATAGTGGCCGGAAATGTTATACCCTAGGGTTGTACCTTGTTGACTAGTCCACCTGTGGGAATAGTAGGGTCCCGAACCCACGTGGATTTAAAATTCATGAGCTAACTAATTACTGCAATAATATCATGAGTCCAGATAATAATGAATGAATCGATATGATCTAATGATGTGTATGGCTTTCTTGTGTGATGTTATTGAGAAGATGTGGGTTAATTAATTGAGTTGCACCTCCTACTAAGAATGACATGGTTTTCTAATTATACTACAAAGAGCATCACTTGAATGTTCCAACTGTAAGTTTATATTATTTATAAGTGAATTAGTATTGGTAGCATATGACCTTGATGCATGTGGCTATATGAATGATTATTGCATTATAGTTAATATATGCATAATTTAATGTTCATGTGATTAATGTGATGCATCTAATGTGTTGCATGCATGCCTTGTATATTAGTCTGGTATAATGTGTTACTCAGTACCATTGTACTAAAGGGTTCATTTTTTGGACCCCTATTTATATAATAAGCAGCTTCCTTTGCAGTTTATCTCACAAGCTCTATTCAAAGATTATTCATAGGGGTTGAGAGCATAGGGTTATCCAGGATCCTATCTGGTACTTGTACCTGATGTTTCTGTATTTTTCATTATGATTGTTTATATTTTCCTTTCCACTAACTTTATTTTATAACCATAGTTAGTGGGTTTTATTTAAAGGGTAAATTAACCTCCTTAACTATTAGGCTGCTTTAATTTATAATTATATTATTAAAATTTAAATAAAGTAACATTTTAGCCTTAGTTGATGGTATCGAAATGATAGAGGAAACCGGTCTGGTACTAAATATGGTGGTAGTACCCCAAATTTTACTATCTTTGCTTCCGCTTATAACTTTAAAAAGTAAAGAAAAAAACATTTAGTAGTACACTTTGGGGGTATTACACTCTATGAGACTAGTTATTATATTTCACAAGATAATTTTTACTTTCTTATGATATTAATGCCTTAGCTAATATACATTGGGAAGCCTAATGGCCCAAGCTATAACATAAGGCAAACACTTGCCATGAAATTATGGAACTAATTATCTATATCTTTATTGATTCATGTATTATTTCCATAAGTAATTTTTTAAGTTATAATTTTATTGCGTGTTATTTATGAAGGTAAATATTAACAAAGATTCTAAAGTAATTTTTTTAAAAAAAATTCCTTAAAAATTACAGATCAGAGATTTTTAATTTCTTCCTAATTTATAGTTTTTTGGGTTGAAATATATTTCAGTTAGGTATCAGGTCGAATCAAGTATATTTTGGATTTATAATTTCTCGGATAATATATTAAATATTGGTCATATATCGGGTAGGTGAGGTTATTTTGGATTTATAATATCTTGAGTTATATCAGGTATTGATCAGGTATGAGATTGGAAAAAAAAAAGACATATTAGATTAGTTTTTGTCGGTTATTTCGGGTTAGGTAAACTTTTATCGGATCTAATCCTACTCAATGGGAGACACTTTATTAAATTATTCCCAACCACATTATAACACAACCTCTTTACGTTGAGGATAATTTGACAAATTTGGATCATGCAACAGTCGTTCCTTTGCCTTCGTGTGTCCCCCTCGATTGCCATCGTATTCCATATTCATCCATTTTATCCTTTCAACTTTTTGGTCATTTCGTCATCTTCTTCTTCACCTCTAGTCATAGATTTGTATTTCTCTAATTTTTCTTTTTTTTTTGGGTTCGGTGTGTATTGTTAATAGTGAATGATTTATTTTTCTCCAATTCTAGCTTTCTCTAGGGTTTCAAGTTGCTTCACTACTCATGCTATTAAAAATAGAGTTGTTCATTTTTTGGTTCAAATTTCCTTACTTTCGGTAATTGTAGAGGGTAGTCAAATCTTTCGAATTTTTTATTCGTCTCATTTAACTAATTCGAATTCCTTGTTCATCGTCTTCTTCTAATTCATAAACTGAATTCCACGGCATTCAACTTCCTTCTTTTAATTGCAAAGTTTAATAAATTATTCAACTCCTTCTATTTGTAGGCATCAGCCATGCCTAATATTCATTTACATGCAACAAAAATACCAAAGTGAATAGTCATAAAGCAAGAGTCTAAGACAAATTTCATTTTTAAAAATTTTTATTTTCTTTTTTATGAAAGGGAGTTGAGAATTTGAGAGTATAAAATCTCATGACCGGATGGAATGAAGACAAAAGAAAATTTAAGATAATTGAGGAAAACGAAGTTAAACTAAAAACTACCCTCCGTCCCGGAGTAAAGATTCAGCAATAGTAAGAGTTCTTATCTAAGCACTGTCGCTATTTTAGCTTTCCTTGGTTCGGATCTCTACATCAAACTTTTTAATCATATGTTCCGACAACTCCCATCTTCTCTTTCTCCTTCTCCAGCTTTTTAATGGGACAAAATCTAGGCTTAAAGTAGTTTTCCTTTTAAATTTATCAAATAACAGATGTAAAATCATATGTGGCACTAGGGATGGCAATGGGTCTCGGACCCGACCCAGACCCGCTAGACCCGTCTTATTTTTAGCGGGTCTGGGTCTATGATTTTTGGACCCGATGGGTCTGGATCGGGTCTGGGTCCACATATATCTTAAAGGGTCTGGGTCGGGGTCCAGTTCTAGACCCAGACCCGACCCGCTAGACCCGTTTAATATACATGTGTGTGTATGTATACATATATAAATATATACTAATATTATATTTGTCATTATTGTCTTAATCTTATATAAGCTCCTTATTCATTTTTTTTAATTTTATTTTTGTATACTTACTTTATAAATAATATGTATAACATTTTATTCTAAAAGCTAGGGATATAAACGGGGCGGATTTTACCCGAAACCCGACGGATTTTGTCCAACGGATATGGATAAACGAATATGGATATAGATATGGATGATGGAAAAAATATATCCGTTGGGTTCGAGTATAGATACGGGTATGGCATATCCATACCCATACCCGTAACCATACCCATACCCGTAACCATACCCGTATCCATATCCATACCCGTTTACCCGATATATAATTACCTTTTTACCCTTAATTTTAAAATGAATATAGTATAAATTAAAGTTAGAATTATCATTTAACTTAACTCTAATTGGGTTTATCTGTCGAGTGATGGATTTATCTATCGAATAATATCCATTAACGGGTAAATGGATAATCCGTCGAGTAACGGATATCCAACGGATACAGATATGGATATATTAGCAGATATGGATGCGGGTACGGGTACGGATTCGGGTACGGGTACGGATTTTCTTATTGAATATGGATACGGATATGAGTATACCCGCCCCATTTACATCCCTACTAAAAGCATTAAAACACCATTTGAAAAGTTAATATAACTATTTTAATATATTTATTTTTTCACTTAGATGATTTTTTTTAACAAAAAAATACATTTTAAGTTATATAAAACATAAATGTATTTGTATTAACATAGATTATTAATTATTTTAAAAAAAATAATCGGACCCATTTAGGACCCGTTTAGGACCCATTTACCCGCTAGACCCGATGGATCTGGATCTGGGTCTGAACTTTTAAGACCCGACGGGTCTGGGTCGGGTCTGGGTCTAGGTAATATAAACGGGTCCGGGTCTGAGTATGGCTGGACCCGATCCAGACCCGACCCATTGCCATCCCTATGTGGCACGAGAGGTGGAACCGAATAGTCACAAGCAATCGGCATTGCACAGGACGGAGACAAAAAGGGAAAAACGAAAAAAAATAAAAATATTATTTATTAAAAATTTAAAAAATAGTGATGGCAGAAAGTGTAAAAAAAATTATATATATATATATATATATATATAATAGATCAAATCATTAATAATTTTTTTAATGAAAAATTAATTAAGTACTTTTAATATAAATTTTAATACTAAAAATCTTCTGAAAGAAAAAAATCGTTTTAAAAAAAGAAATCGCGCTTTAATACTAAAAATCGTTTTAATAATTTAAGTGCCGTTTTCCGAACGTCCAATCAGAATATCAGAATGTGAGCACAAATGCAGTAAATTTTAATACTAAAAATCTTCTGAAAGAAAAAAATCGTTTTATAAAAAGAAATCGCGCTTTAATACTAAAAATCGTTTTAATAATTTAAGTGCCGTTTTCCGAACGTCCAATCAGAATATCAGAATGTGAGCACAAATGCAGCTTTTAACTTTGATGATCAAAATAAAGCAATGTTGCCTATTCCGTCCGGAACGAAGAATCGCAACACCCCTGCAGCCTATTAATTCGACAGTCTCCATTCTGAATCACCATTACACAAATCACAGAAGCAGAGCAAGCAGCATTTCATTCAAAAAAAAAAAAATCCCAAAAAACAGAAACAAAATGTTTTCAATCATCCTCTTCTCTCTGCCGTTGTTCTTCATCGCAGCTGCTGATGCAGGACACGATTCAAATGCTCAACAGCATAGTGGTCATAATGCGACAGAATCCTCACAGACTTCCAGCAGTGCTTCCAATCACGAACAAGGAACGCAGGGGTCACAAGACTCTGTGAGTTCGGCTACAGAATCGGAGCAATCAGTAAGGGAAAACAGGGACGACGAGTCTCCTAAAAATTCTGCCGCCACCGCCAGTGATGATGGAATTAGAGGAGAGGCGTCACCCGTGGATCGACAAGAGTCACCAGAGATGGAGATTGATCATGACAGCCCAAAAGCGCCCGACGCCGGTGCAAAGGACGGAGACGCCAATCAGCAGAAAGAGCACCCCCACACCAAGGTAGAGGACGACTCCAAGCACTCTGCCCCCACAGCAACGCGCTCTACTGTTACCGGGGAGCGGGAGGTTACCGAGGAAACTACTCAAGAACCAACCCCAAGAAAGACGGAGGAAGGAAGAAACTTCCGTCTTAACATCGATCTCAACAAACCGCCTCCAGAAGTGGACGAAGATTAAAGATTGGTCGGAAGATAGCGTAAGGACCTGGATTCGATCGTACTTTGTTTCATCACCACCAACAACGTACGTTCAGTGCATCGTTCTGTAGCCTTCACTCAATTTATATAAGCTTGTTTTTTTTTTTTTTCGGTGTGCGGAACATGTGAGCGTGCATTATTATTTTATGAAGTTGTTTTTTGTGTGTTTTTTCATGGAGATCTTTAAAATAAGAGATATAGAAAATAATTTTCTTTTGTATTTGTTATGACAATGAACTAATCAATGAAATGCTAGGGAATGGTAAATATTATTTAAAATATATGCAATAATATAGAAATACAAAAGGACATAGAAAAATAAATAAAAATAAATTTGATATAGCCAGCTAAATAGAATTTTAACCACTTATAATGAAAAGTGAATTCTACGTAATAAATTTTAGTTCAAAGAACGAATAGACTTCAAAAAAGTAGAAAGAAAATATATTTTATAAAGTTAGACTTAATGCGGACTCTAATTAGTAATTATATGAAGCAAGATATCTTAGTCGTCGATAAAAAGTAGTAAAAGGGAAAATATTGGAGATAGTGTTGTTCCCTTTTTGGACGTCGGAGGTGTGAAAGTGACCAAAGAAAGACATTTGAGAAAAATGATAGGAAGAATGGTACGATAATTTTTGCAAACAATTACTATAATAGGAACAGTATAAACTAATTGTTGAATGGATAATTACTTATAAGATATCTGACTAAAAAATTGAGTCTGTTAATGATAGTTCGCTTAATAATATACGTAGTATAGATTTTAATCATGCTATTTTCCCCAACTCTATTTTGCTTTTGTTTAAATAAGTAACTTTTGGTACGCATTGCCTTGCTAACTAATAATCATGTAGTCCAATCAGTGGAGGCAATACTGACATATTATAAATTCAACCCCAATAAAAACTAAAATAAGTAATCTTAATTCCCATCGTCATATATCATTCACCTCCATAATTTTCGGACTAATTATTTTTAACTCTTTTTTTTCTTTTTTCGTGATCCTTTACCCTTTTTTTATCATATATTTTCAAGATTAGGCTCAACAAAATAAAGTGTATAGGGTTTAAAATTTTAGAGATTTTGACATCGAATCAAATGATATTATCAACCATGTTATGAAAACACATCACATCCGTGATGTTGAAAATTTTAACTAAGCAAAATATGAGATAAAGAATAATAATATGAATTGTTGAGAAAAGAATACAAGTACATGGAAGAATTCTTATCCCTCACATCTTCACCTCAAAGGATAATCCTTTATCCTTTTAACTTTGAGTTGAAAATGGAAAATGAGAATGAATTAATAAACACACACACACAGAGGGAGGGAGGGATAGAGAGAGAGAGAGATGTATTTTCTAAAAATATCTAATTGATATGGTTTGTCCTTTAATGGTGCATTTGATTCTTTGTTAAGATTTCGTTTGTTTTTAGGAAAATTGTGAAGGAAGGGAAAAAAATTAAATGGAAATGACTTTCTAAGATTTTCATGAGTAGCTGCAACCATTTCTTAACATTATAATTGATACATATTTGAATTTATTGTTTTTTTTCTCTGTTTCCTATTTTTTTCAAGATGGAAAATGGTGACTATGATGAAAAAGTAGTAGCCACGCCTCATTTTATGGCCATGCACGTTTTAAGCCTCATTTTGACCCTTTTGCTTATTAGAATATTTTAAAACTTTGGGGCTAAAAATATTTTCATTTTAAAACTACTCTTTGAAACTTATCGTTCTTCCTAAAACTTGAATCAACCTATCTAATACATGATTCCACCTTTCATATCTCTTCTTCTTGTTGCCACTATATCCACTTCCATAGGTTAAAGGAAAAAAACACACTATAAATAAATAATCAATTGGCTTTACCAAAGTGCCACGAAAGATGCAACCTACATCAATATTCTAACCCCCTGATGCCACTAATCTTTTTTGTGTAGGTAGCTTGCCCTATAAAGCCAGCCACAAAGGAATATGATATCGTGGAAGAACAAGTGGTTTCAAAACTAACCGCGCCCAACCTTTCTTACGCTACTTCACTTTCAACTCCTCATACGCATCTTTAATACTATATTCATGATGAATCCACTTTACCCATAATGAGTCCTTCTTCGTGCAAATATTCTAAAGGAGTTTCCCTAATGCACAGGAGTTCCACATCTTCAATTGTAGAAAACCTAAACTTCATTTGTCCTTTAGGGTGCACGACTAATCCCATGCAACCAATGCTTGGCACCTTTTTGATAACTTCCCTGATCATAGGAAAGCTATATAAAGACTAATAAACTTGTGCATACCTTTCTTAGGTAGGAAAATAACCAGGTTAAAGAAGGTCTAAATGCTACATATAACTAACTTGATGACACTAACATGAAAACAAAAAATAATAACAGTACATTAATAACGGTGGTTAGGAAACATTTGCTAAACGAGTGAAAATTAATGCGCAGGATAATTTTAATAACACTTATAGTTTAAAATAGTTATAGAAACCTCAACACTAAAATTATACATGGTAGTTTTAATAATGGTATATGAAAAACCATTATTAAAAGCTCCTTTAATAGCGGTTCTTGTAAAAACCGTTATTAAAACCCAATCTTCCGCCTCTTATATCATTCGATTCATATTTCGTGCCAAAAATTTTAGACTCTCTCATTCTCTACACCTTCCCTCTCTTACTCTCCTTCTCTTGTAAATCCTTGCACCAACACACACTAGCTCCTCTCAACTCAACGAAACCACCACTTATTCTTTTTCGCACCGCCAACTCTCCTCTTCCTTACACCGCTCTTTTTCTTGTACCACCACACCTCTGCCATTCTTGGATTTGCATGGGTTGTCATTCTTCCGCACCTTACCTGCACTTGGTCCTTCTTCCTCTGTCGTGTTCGTAGGTGGTTGCCGCTCTCCTCTTACTAGCCCTCGGTTCTCTTGCTCACCGCCGCTCCTTTTACGTATGGTTTTGTTCTTCAGTGGGTAACTTTTTCTCTTCTTATATATATATACTGTAGGAGAGAATTCCATGAATTTTGCCAATGAGCATGACATCTATGATTGTCACTCTATGTAACACCCTAAATTTTTATAACCTAAAATTTAAATGTTTAACATTTTATCCAAAAAATCTTAACTTAAAATTATGATTTAACTATTTTTGTGAACCTTTAACGTATAAAATTGGATAAATTATTTAACGAATTAATACAATTACTTTTTTTATTTTATATTACTCTTTTAAATAAACCCTAAGCCCATAATTTTACCAAAATTATTTTCCTAAATTAATAGCATCATTTTTGGATAAATTAATTTAATATTTCTCCCAATAACCTAATTTTAACCTAATTTTTAATCCAAACTTTAAATATATTTTCCTTTTATTTTTCTTCTTTTCCTTTTTCTTCCCTATACTTTCTTTTCCCTCCTCCTCTACCTACCTACCTCTCCTTCTTTCTCCCTATGGCATTTCTTGCTAATCCCCTTACCTTCGCACATTCTCCCCGCAGCAACCCCTTCCTCCATCGCAGCCACCGCCAGCTCCTTCGCCCTACATCCTCCCTGCATGATCGAGCAGCAAATACCTTAGCCTACCTTATAGCCTTGCCTCTTTTTCCTTTCCATCCCTTTCAACCCCCACCCTATAGGCACCCTTAATCCACCTTTCTTCCACTGCCTTTCCTCCAACACGACAACTCCTACCCGTTGTCTACCGCCAACCACCCACCTCCTACACTACAACCTGTAGCCACCCGCACTTGCGATCCCCCTTCTCTTCCTCTTCATGTCACAACCTACATCGCCACCTCCACTACCTTCTAGTTACCTACACTACACCCTCCAACCATCATCCACCTACTCTCTCACCTCATGCACCCAACAACCAAAGCCAACACCCCCACCAACCCTTACTCGAGCACCTTTTTTCCCCTTCCATTTTAGCCATTTTTACATGGCTCCTGCAGCACATGCAACGTGAGTTATGTAGTGTATATTTATATGTTTTAGATAATAATTATGGTATAAGGGTAGTTTGGTAATTATATATTTAATGAATATTTTGAATAAAAATAATAATTTCATTTATCTAATATTAATATGGTAATTGTGATATTATTTTTAGGTATAAAATTTTATTAAACAGAGCTTAAGCATTTTAACCCATTACCGGTAAAGTTTGGTTTTAGTTGGAAATCAGTTAACCTTTATACCCCACTAAAATATTTAGATATCTTATGTTAGCACATTAGGGTTTTCCACACGTAATTTGTGTAGATATGATGTGTTACAAATAATTCCTTGTCTATTAATGTTATATTGGCATATAAAAACATACATGTTATCTTGTGTAAGATGTTATGTGTGGGAAAGGGTAATTGAGAAGAGGGTCTAATGTTGGATAGTAATGATGTATGTTATGTTAGGTATGTATGGAAACTTGTAGTAAAAATATTACTACTTTGAGCCTTAGGGGTAATTCAGTCATTTAGACACATCATGATATTTAACCCTAGCAGAGATGTCAATTGTGTTATAAATATTTTTAGGAATGGAGATAGGAGTTTAGTGTATCATAAATACATGATTTAGCATGAATATCAATTTTTAGGGTTTAGGAGTATTTTGGTAATTTTTAATATATGATGGTGATCGTTCCAATAAATGTGCAGGCTAAGTGTTATGTGGGGCTGAGAATGAAAATAGGGGCTTGTGATGTTAGTAACATATGTTTGGGCATGAAAGTTCATATTATATAGCCTAAGGGAATTATGACAATTTTGAAAGTACAGTGGTGGTTATCCTAATAAATAAGCAAGATAAGTAATAATTGATGCTAAGTATGAGAATAGTAGTTTATGGTATTAGTGACACAGTTTTGGGTATAAAAGTTGATATTACATGACCTAGGGCCATTTTAGTGATTTTGCATGTACTATGGTGAGTAGTATAATAAACATGCATGATAAGTATTAATTAGTGTTGGATATAAGAATAGGGATTTATTGTCTTATTATCATTTATTTCAGCATAGTTAATAATATTACATGGCATAGAAGTATTTCGATAATTTAGCATGTACATAAAATGCATGGGACGAGTCAAATCCAAAGAGAGCTATGACTATGGGTGAGAAGAGTAGGGGTTTGTTGCTAAGAGTGGATATGGGGGTTAATGATGGCATGGTTGGGTAGCTTGTACATTTGGGGAAGCCCTTGGAGTATTAAGGGGTGAGAGGTTACTAAAAAGGTGGAACTAAAGTTTGGTAGGTCAAAACACGAAACCCTAGGGGTAGGTTATTATCTCATGTAAGAAATGGGGGAGTTGAGCTCTAACTCTAAACTATGATGCTAATCATGGTATTTGGGGATTGTGTACTAAGTTTAATAATTAGGTGGTATAAGTGGGATCAGACAAATGTACCGTGGGGAAATTAAGGTTTCAAAAAGGGTCCACTTTGGGAGGTTATTGTTATAAATGCATAATGGAGGAGTTAGGCTACAAAACTTTAAAGCATGAATAAGGATAGTAAAATATGTCTAGTTGTGGAAAATTAGGGCTAAACAAATAGAAGAGAAGAGTTTAGGCCAACTAGGAAAAACTAGGGTTTTGAGGAGTAACCTTAGAGGCCAATTGTTAACATATGTGAGGAATGTGGTTAATAGGCCATCACTCATGATAAGAGGGGATTCTAATGATAGGTTTGGGTTTGTTGGAAGAATTGGGAACCTAAAGGAACAATAGGGGGTATAGAGGCATTGGGCTTATGAAACTAGGGTTTCTAAGGGAACATGGTAGGCCTGAAGTGGTAGTAGGGAAGGAGTCATACTTGAGTTGTACATGTTTGTGTGTGGGATCTGGAACAAATAAGACACGAATAAAACAGTAATCACTTAAGGTAAAAAAATCACTAGAGTCAGGGCTAGTTGTTTCTTATTTATCGGTCCACCAGTGAGAATAGTAGTTAGGAGCATGCTGCTCTAGAGTTATATTATATTTACTAGTCTACCAATGAGAATAGTTGAAATGCCCCGAATTTTTCTAATTTTAAAGATTATATTTAAAGAAAATTTTATTAGAAAATTTCATTTAATAAATTATTTTTACTAAAATAAAAGGAAATTTATTAGGGTAAACTAATAAGAAAATTTTAAAATATTTTAATTAGAGGAAATTTGGGCATTTTAACTAATTGAAGATTTTAATTTGGGGATTTATTTAAATAAATTATTTTTTTTTAATTAAGAAAGAGAAAATAGTTTCAAATTAATATTAATTTTATAAATAATTTAATTGAAGAAATTTAGAGTGATTTGCTAATTGAAATGGAATTTATGAAAAATAATTTTAAAATCCTAATTTAGCCTAAAAAGGAATTTAAAAATTATTTTATTTAAATACTATTATTTTAAAATATCCCAAATATTTTAATTTATTTATTTAAACCGACCTTCCTATTTTTCTCTTCTCCTTTTTCCTTTTTCCTTTTCTTTCTTCCTCTTTCTTTCTTTTTCTTTCTTTTCCTTCTTCTTCTTTTCTTTTTCTTTTTCTTTCCCCGAACTGGCCCAGCCCAACTGCCCATACCCCTTTTCTCTTTTCTTTTCCTTCGACGCAGCCCAGCCCGTGCAATGATCATCCTTCCTCTCCCTCACCACGCCGTGTTTTGACTCCTTTTTCCACTCGAAAGCTACGTTTTGATTATTACCTTTGTACCGTTGCGCTCGATCGCACTGGAACGCCGCTCTTCATTTCCTTTTCCATCAAAACTCTGCATTTCATTTATTTTTCCCCTCACCTCGTGCCGACCGGCCCGGTTTTCCTCTTTTTCCTTTCTTTCTCCCCCCGACCGCCGGCTTACCTTCTCCCTTCTTCCTCCTTTCTCCTCCATCGCTGGACCTGCAACCTCCACCCTCCCCCGAAAATGGCATCGTCGGCCAGACGTGTCATGACTGGCCTTTCTCCCACCCATTCTCTTCCCCTCGACGCACACACCAATTTGAACCGCCCCACTTCCCTTTTCTTCCCCATGTTTGCCCCCATTTCCCTTGAGAAGGTCGAGCACGATTTGAAATCATGTTGACCGATCAACACCATAACCACCCCATTTTCTCACCGGCTTTGACCTCCTGGTAACCTCCAGAACTCGAGCCTAACCTCTACCATTATAAATACCCCTCGTATGGCCTGATTTTGAGACTTTTTCCCCCGAAAACCCTAAGTGCAACCTGTGCGCCACCGCAACTTTAGACGCACCGTTCCCCATTGTTAGCCAACCTTGTTACCTCTTCTTCCTCCCAAACTCTTCCCTGCAACGCCCTCTAATTAATTAAACCATTCGCAACCTTCGATTCTTCTCGCACGGGCCTCCATAACCGTGCAAAGTTTCATATCCCTCTCGCCAAAATTTTCCCCCAAAACCTTTAAACCACCACCCACTACCACATCTACTGCTTCTACCACCCTCTGAACTACTCAAAAACTTCTGCTAATTATCCTCCACCGACCCATAAACTTCTTTTCTTTTTCTCCTTCCCCCTTCACTTTTTTTCTTCATTTTTCCCCTTTTAGATCACTTTTCTAGCCACCTCCGGGCACCACTACCGGTGGCACCCATCCCCGCCAACTCAAGGTGACACCCTAGACCTTTTCAACACTTCCTTTCACTTTATTAAGAATAATTTAGCTTTTATCCTAATTTTTAATGTTAATTTGATTATTATTATTATTATTATTATTATTATTATTATTATTATTATTATTATTATTATTATTATTATTATCAACTGTAACCTAATTGCTAAATTTTGATGATAGGTTTGGGAGTATTCTTGAGTTAGATAAATTATTATTCTCGAATTTTAATTATTTAATGGAATTATTACATGTTTACTATTATTATTAATGTTATTATTAATAATATTATTATTATAATTATTTTACGGGGGTCGAAACCTAAAATTTTAATTAGGTCTCGCACCCTTGCTTTTTATTACTATTATTAGCATTTTAAACATTATTACTAATTATATAATTATTATTATTATTATCTTTATTATCTTTTATATTATAAGTATATATATAGTATTAATATCATTATTACCATTATCGAATAGTATTATTATTAAATGGGGTGGTTTCAAAAGCCACCTTGTAATTTTAAGATTTATATTATTATTAACATTAATATTCTACTAATAAGAGTATTATTAATAATATTTTACTATTATTATTATTATTATTACTACTACTACTACTACTACTACTACTACTACTACTACTACTACTACTACTACTACTACTACTATTTTGGTGAATGGTAGAAATCCTTATATCACCACTCTTTTCAAATGAAAATAGTAATTTATTTGTATTTTTAAGTAATATTTTGTATAGTTAATTATTGTGTAATATTTTTTAATTAAAAACCAAGTCTTAGAATAAGTTAGGGAATAATAAAATTTTAGGAGGGAGCCTAATTCTAGTATACTTTTATATAATGGATGAACCTAGTCAAATCCCTCAAGTTGAATAGGAGCGTGCACCAAGACCGGTGACATTTTAGGTAAGGATGTTACTAAGGTCATTTGTGTGTTTAGATGCATTATGTGCTTCATATTCCTTGTATTCTATGTTTATCATTATTAATTATTTCGTATGCGTTAAATAGTGGAGTTGAAGTATGTTGGTATGAATAAATTGTGGCATGAGAATTATGTGTATATTTGTGTTATTATTATTGTATGATGTGGCCTTAAGACATGCATGTTAGGGTTGTAAAATAATGATGGGGAGTGTAATAATGTCGTGTTAGGGTTTTGCATGAAATGGCATGGTGTTAGGGTTTTGCATGAAAGGGTATAGTGTTAGGGTTTTACATGAAATGGTATGGTGTTAGAGTTTTGCATGAAATGGTATGGGTTAGAGTTTTGCATGAAATGGTATGGTGCTAGGGTTTACATGGAAGCATGTCTACGTGGAGTTAGGGTTTTCATGGGAGCTAGGGTTTGCACGGAAGTGTGGTTTACGTGGAGTTAGGGTTTGCATGGAGTTAGGGTTTGCATGGGAGCTAGGGTTGCATGGAGTTAGTCATGCATGTCTAGGCAAATGTTTGTGAATAAAATATTTAAGACATTAATCTTTTAAAGTGGAAGATTATTGAGACGGGACCAACCGATCCACCGGTCAGGAATAGTGGTTAGGGTTTTACCCAATATGTGACCGATACACCGATTATAATAGTGGTTAGGACATGAGGTCCTATATGTGACTGGCCCACCGGTTATAATAGTGCGGGATCCTGAGCTCAATAAAGAAAAACCAGAGTTGTCAATGCTATTAAAAGATACTAGTTACTAGTAGTGGAATACCATGCGAGCAGGAACCAAGCCGATCCACTGGTCAGGAATAGTGGTTAGGGTTGTACCCTATATGTGACCGATCCACCGGTAATAAAAGTGGTTAGGGCATGATGCTCTATGTGTGACCGGCCCACCAGTTATAATAGTGGGGTGATCCTGTTTTCGCATGGATTTGATAAAAAGCATGGTGTGTATTGAATTACGATGACATAAATATTAAATAATTAATCTGGACCTTTTTGGGCCTTATGCGTGGACTTGTTGATTATAGGCTATGGATTTCACTTTATGCTTTTATGTGTCATATGTGTGGGTTGTAATTGTATGTGATCATTGTCCTATATGATTTAATGTGTTATATGCCGGCCTTAGTACTCGATTACCTTACTCAGTACATAGCGTACTGATCACCCTTTTCATGGGTGTTGCTCATTCCCACGAGCAGAAGTCTGTCTGATCTGTTACAGGTAGGAGACACTTACTTTGATGCAATCGATGTCTACGCGACATCGAAAGGGGCGGAGTAATAGCTGGGATGGATCAATCTCTAGAATGATGTGGCTGTTTCCTTTTTAAATTTATGACTCATTTTATTTTATTATGTTTGAGTTGCAGAAAAAATTTTAATTATGCTGTTTAGTTATCATCTTGAAAAACAATAGCTAGTATTTCGAAATATATAAGACTTACGTGTACTCTGATTCTCGTTTTTATAAATTTGGATTATTAATGGTATTATTAATAGTGTTTTCTTTAGCCTTAGCACTTGGTACTAAAACGGACGGAGAAAATCGGTTTGGTACTAAGTATGGCAGTAAAATCCCCAAAATTCACGGGTTTTAAATTAAGTATTTTAATTGCTTCCGCTTTAAAAAAAATAGTGAATTTTTTGGGTGTTACAATAGTAGGGTCCCACACTTAAGTAATGAAAACTATTAAATGACAATAACTCTAGGAATACACTAATCACTTAAAGAGGAAGATCAGTTGAGTTGGGACTGGTTGTACCTTGTTGATCGTTTCACCAGTAAGAATAGTGGCCAATAACGTGTTGTCCTGGGGTTGTACCTTATTTACTGGTCCACCAGTGAGAATAATTATAACACTCCAAGTCCATATGATCACATAGGGGCTACCCTAGAGGGCTTTGGATTGATTGGTTGGCCCCACAGATCAATACGAGTCATTTCGGTACACTTTGTCCTCACTCATAAGCTTCTTAAGAAATTTTTAGAAAATTCTTAAACTTTCCAGGAGGATCACCCATCCTAAAAATTACTCCACAACCAACATGCTTAACTGTGAAGTTCTTAGGATGGAATCACCAAAAAAATGGAATACCATATTGTTATAAGTCCTATATCAATCCTTATAAGACTCCGCTTAATTTGGGGTATTACAATAATGGTGTCCCAAACTCAAGTAATAAAACTCTTGGATAATAATAACCTAAGGATAGATACTATTTACTTATAGTGGAACACCATATGGGTTGGGTCCTATTTTACCTTATTACCAATCCATTGGTGAGAATAGTGGTCAGGAGTATTCTATCCTCAGGTTGTACTTTATTACCAGTCCATCGGTGAGAATAATGGCCAAGAGTGTTCTACCCTGGGGTTGTACCTTGTTAACCGATCCACGAAAATAATAGTGGGGTCCTAAACCGACGTAGATTTAAAATTCATGAGCTGAATGATTACCACACTAATATCATAAGTCCAAATAATAATGAATGAGCCGATATGATCTACTGATGTGTATGGATTTCTTGTGTGATGTTATTGAGAAGTTGTGGGTTAATTAAGTGAGTTGTGCCTCCTACTGAGAATGACATGATTTTTTAATTATACTACAAAAAGCATCACTTTGATGTTCCAATAGTAAGTTTCTGTTATTTCTAAGTGAATGAGTATTGGTAGCATATGACCTTAATGCATGTGTCTATATGAATGATTATTGCATTAAAGTTAATATATGCGTAATTTAATGTTCATGTGATTGATGTGATACATTTGATGTGTTGGATGCAGGCCTTGCATATTAGCCTGGTATAATGGATTACTCAATACCATTGTACTAAAGGGTTCATTTCTTATACTCCTACTTATTCAATGAGTAACAATTTGTGTAGTTTAGCTCGCAAGCTCTATTCAAAGATTATTCATTAGGGTTGAGAGCGTAGGGTTATCCAAGATCCTATTTGGTACTTCTACCAAACGTTTCTGTATTTTTTCTTATGATATTTTATATTTTTCTTTCCACTGACTTGATTTTGTAACCACAGTTAGTGGCTTTTATTTACAGGGGGAGTTAACCTCCTTCATTATTACGCTACTTTGATTTATATTTATATTCTTGAAATTTAAGTAAAGTAACATTTTAGCCATAGTTGATAGTATCAGAACGATTGAGGAAACTAGTTTGGTACTAAATGTGTTGGTAACACCCCAAATTTTACTATCTTTGCTTCCGCTTTTAACTTTAAAAAATAAAAAAATTTAATAGTAAAATTTGGAGGTATGACACTGTGTGAGACTATTTATTATACTTCAAAAGATAATTTTTACTTTCTTATTATATTAATGCCTTAGGTAATATACATTGGGAAGCCTAATGGCCTAAGCTATAACATAAGGCAAGAACTTACTGTGAAACCATGGAACATCTAATTATCCATATCTTTATTGATTCATGTATTATTTACACGCATCAGCCATGCCTAATATTCATTTACATGAAACAAAAATGCCAAACTGCAGGGATGTTCCCCTCTAGAGGCTTGAGTTCCTGAGAAGATACTGGTCTAGGTCTCCACAATTAAGTTTTAGGGAGCTTTTGTCCACTCCTTCCCCGACATTAGGCATAATCATACCCCATAACATCATATAGGGAGAAAATTTTAGGTCTCCATTCATAGGCCACACTATGGTACAGTTCCTTCCCTCTAGGTAATAAAACAGTAATCTTATCAGGTAAAGGAATGCTAATATCTATTTCAATCAAAACTCTTGGGAAAGAAACTCTCCCTCTCTGTGTTGTGACAGTGTCTGTACATATAGTTTGTCCCAATAGACTACCCTTTTTGCTTAGATTATCATCAAACCACATATGCAAAGGCAAGCTAGGAAATGACACCCACAATGGCATAATTCTCCGATCAATAGCAGACATAGAAACTTCAAGAGACCATTGCCTTAGCAGCATAGGTCTAACTCCAAAACTCCAATAGCGTCTATTAAGAATTGGGTACATATCTTCCTGTGAGGAAAATTTGTACACAAAGAAGCCTTGATCTTGATAAAAGACCTCAAGTAACACAGGAACAAAATTCCACCTTTCCTTAACAAACTGAGTCATTTGAAAATGACTCGGTCAAATCCCAGCCACCATTCCTACCAAAGGATTCTCCCAATTTTTAGCCTCCTTTGAGATCTCATCTCCCTGGATTATAGTTTTGTGAAATCCATCAACAACAAGAGGAGGAATGTATTTTAAGGTTATTCCACACTCAAGTCTCCTATTGTTGATCAAAATATCCCTCCAAGATCGACCATCAGGAATATCAATAGGGGTTACATTATTATGAGTCAAAGTAGTATGTTCCCATACTAGGTCCAGAATGATTGAATGGTTGATTATCAACTAGGGTCCCTAGGTTAGGTTTAATCAACACCAGCAATGAATTCACATATTGAACATCACAAGGTAAGGATTCCCTGATCTTATTATTGTCAACAAAATCATCACCTACACAATCCATCGAAGCCCTCCGATTTTCCTCATCTGAAGTAAGGGCTGCCTTACGCTTGGAAGCTTTCTTCTTCGTGATGGAATTCACCATGGACTGAACTCTAACCCTCCTAAGTCTTCCTCAAAATCTATTGTCATCCAGAATTCCTCTTTAGTTCATTCTGATCCTCATGATTCTAAAATTGTTCAGATTCCTCAAAATAGATAGTTGGTATCAAAGAAGGGTAAGGAGATATCCTTATTGGATGACAAGTTTTCTCATATAGCCATTTCTGTGTTAAGTCCTCTAGGGAAAAGGAGTTCCATTGAGAGACTAAAAGCTGAAGGTGTGGATAGGGAGGAGGTGATGGGAGTATCTCTTCCTTATGACCATTACCATTTGGAATATTAGAGGGTTAAATAAAACCCTAAAACACAGGGTTGTGAGAAACCTTATGTCTCATCATAGAATCGGATTTATAGGCCTTTTAGAAATGAGAGTGAATAAGGATAAAGCTGATTGCATTATTCATAAACTTGGTTTTAATTGGATATGGGAGAATAATTATGATCGGCATCACAATGATTCTGTTTATAGTATCTCTTCCTTATGACCATTTCCATTTGGAATATTAGAGGGTTAAATAAAACCCTCAAACACAGGGTTGTGAGAAACCTTGTGTCTCATCATAGAATTGGATTGCTGGGCCTTTTGGAAACGAGAATGAAGAAGGATAAAGGTGATTGCATTATTCATAAACTTAGTTTTAATTGGAAATGGGATAATAATTATAATCAGCATCATAATGGTATAATTTGGATATTATGGGATGATTTTGTTTATAATATCCAAATTGTTGAAAAATCTGCAGAAGGTATTCAGTGTCTGGCTACCTGTGTGAAGTCTCAGAAGCAATTTGGTATTACTATGGCTTATGCTTTCAATACTGGGGTTCTTAGAAGGGAATTATGGGATTGGATGAGAAAGATAGCTAGTCAATCTTTTCCCTAGATAGCTATTGGTGATTTTAATGTGGTGACCTCTTCCCAGGAAAATATTAGTGGGAGTATTGATTCCTATGATATCTTAGATTTTTCCCATTGTCTGCAAGATTGTGGGCTTGGGGATTTGCCTTCTTTCTATTCCTGGTTTACATGGACAAACAGATAAGAGGTAGGATCTCGGGTATACTGTCATCTAGAAAGAGGTGTTGGAAATAGTGAATGGCTGGATGTGTTCCCTGCTACTATCATCTTGTATCTTATCACCATGCTCTGATTGTCTGTTTGAAGGTTGTTCAGTCAGTGGGATCTAAACCTTTTAAAAAATTAAACTTATGGGATGAGAAGAAGGGTTTCTTTAACCTGGTTAGAAGTGTTTGGCATAATAAGTTGGAGGGATCAAAGGCTTATCAGTGTATGAGTAAACTCATATTATTAAAAAAGGAACTAAAAAATTTCAATGCCATTCAGTGTGGGAATATTACTCATAAGCTTACCTTTGTTTATCAGTTTTGGCAGGACAAAGTTAATGATTTATCTCATCCTCTTGATCAAGATTGTATCAAGAATGAAAGACTGGCCAGAATGAAATAGGAGAAAAGAGCCAGAGATGAAAAGAATTTCCTTTAACAAAAGGCCCATATTCAGTTTGTAAAAATGGAAGATCACAACAATAAATACTTCTATGCTAGCCTACAAGGGAGGAGATCTCATAATAGAATATCTCAACTAATTAAGGACCAAAATTAGGTCCTTTTGGAGGAAGATGATATTAAGGCTGAGATTGTGGGTTTTTACAAAAAGCTACTTGGTTCTATCAATGCTGAGCTTAATCCCAGCTTACAATCAGGGTCCTTCATTATCTTTAGACCAGAGGCAAATTCTACTTGCTCGACCCAATTTTTAAGAGGTTAAGACTACCCTTTTCTTATGGAAAACTTGACAGCTCTTGGGCCTGATGGCTATAATGCTTTCTTCTTTAAACAAGCCTGGCCAATTCTTGGTAATGGTATTACTGATGCTTTCTCTGATTTTTTGTTCTCTAAGAAGCTTCTTAGGCAGGTTAATAGTACTTCCATCACTCTCATTCCTAAGATTAGAGGAGCTTTAAAAGTTAAGGATTTTAGGCCTATTGCCTGCTATAATGTTTTATTGTTGGTGACTCTCAAGCTGCCTTTGTTAAGGGTCGTAATTTAGGAGATAATGTTCTTATGGCTACTGAATTAGTTAAGCACTATCAACATAAGACTATTTCTCCTAGGATGATGGTAAGTGGACATTCAAAAACCTTATGATTCTATGGAATGGACTTTTTTATAACATACTCTCCTAGCTTTTGGTTTTCCCTATCATTTCACAAAGCTGATTATGGCATGTGTGACTTCTGTTAGAATCTCTTTTAACGTGAATGGTACCTTGACCTATCCATTTGATTGCAAGAGAGGTCTCATGCAAGGGGATCCTTTATCTCCCTATCTTTTTGTTATTGCTGTGGAATACCTTCACATGGATTTGCAACAATTGTGGAATGATAGAAAGTTTTTGGGTCATCATGGTTGCAATAAATTTAAGATAATTGGCTTGTGTTTTGCTGATGACCTATTGTTGTTTACTAGGGGTCATATCTACTTGGCTTCTCTTATTACAAAGAAGTTAGATGACTTTGCTCAATGTTCTAGTTTGAAAGCTAACCCCTCTAAGAGCTTAGTTTATCTGGCAGGGGTAACTAATTCTGTTAAGGCTTAGATTTTGGAGATTCTCAAGTGTGATTAAGGTTCCTTCCCATTCCGATACCTAGGGGTTCCTCTTGCTTCTGCTAGGTTAGGTATTTTACATTTTCAGCCTTTGATTGATTCTCTTTCTGCTAGGATTGTCCTTTGGACTAATAAGCATCTCAGTTATGCTAGGATAATCTAGTTAATCAAATATGTTCTATTTGGCATTCAAAAATTTTGGACTCAAGTTTTCATCCTCCCCAAAAAGTTATTGCCTATGTTGATAGCATCTACAGAAACTTCCTATGGTCAGGTCTTCATTTAGGATCCCAGAAGGCCTTGATCTCCTGGAAGCAGGTCTGCCTCCCAATCGAGGAAGGAGGCTTAGGGTTGAAAAATATTTTCAATTGGAACATTGCAGCTATGGGAAAGAGGTTGTGGCATATTGTGTTTAACAAGGAGATTCTTCAAATCAAATGGGTGCATGGTTTCTACATCAAAGGGGCTAATTTGAGTGATCTGCAGTGTCATTCTCAACAGTCTTGGATTTTTAGAAGAATCATGTTTCTCAGAGATGTTCTTCTTTATATTTTCCAGCAGGGTTGTGTTCTTTCTGATGATTTATATAAAACCAGTAGAGTGTATGATATTATTAGGCTACAAGGTGATATTAAACCATGGCACAACTTGGTTTGGAATCATCCTGGTCTTCCTAGACACAAATTCATCTCTTGGTTGTTGTGTAGGAAGGCTTTATTTACTAGAGATAGACTTGGAAAATAGGTGGTCACAAATGAGACTACTTGTGGTATATGAGCAAAGAAGTTGGAAGATCTCAATCATCTTTTTATTCTCTGCCTTTTTGCTAAGGAGCTTTGGAGAATTATGTGTAACTGGCTTGGCATTGTTCCCCCTTTAACTGATTGGGATCAGTTCCAAAATTAGATTATCCAAAGGAGAAAATATAGAAGGGGTGAACAAGGTATTATGCATATGATGATAGCTGCTATTACTTATAAGATTTGGCATGCTAGAAACCTAGCTATCTTTCAAGCCAAAGTCCCCTTGGTTAAGAACGTGGCTCGTGAGATTATTCTTCAGATCTGTATCAAGATATCTTCAGTAGAGAATAAGGTTAAATGTACTAATTTGTTGGATTCTCTAGATATATTTATCTAGATCCCTTTGTAAGTATTTTCTTTATCTTCTTAATGTAGTTTCTCTCCTTTGGTAATTAATGAAATTTTTATTACTTACTAAAAAAAATAAAAATACCAAAGCGATTGGTCATAAAGCATGATTCTAAGATAAATTTTATTTTATTTTTAATTTTATTTTCTCCTTTATGAAAGGGAATTGAGAATTTGAGAGTATATATATATATATATATATATATATATATATATATATATATATAATAGATCAAATCATTAATAATTTTTTTAATAAAAAATTCATTAAATAATTTTAATATAAATTTTAATACTAAAAAATTTCTGAAAGAAAAAAATCGTTTTAAAAAAAGAAATCGCGATTTAATACTATAAATCGTTTTAATAATTGAAGTGCCACGGGGCGAGCAAAAGGTCGCGACTTCCGCCTCTTTACAAACAAATCGCGCTTTATCTTTACACACGCCCACATATGCAGCTTTTAACTTTGATGATCAAAATAAAGCAAAAGGTCGCGACACCCTGCAGCCTATAAATTCGACGGTCTCCATTCTGAACCACCATCACACAAATCACAAAAGCAGAGCAAGCAGCATTTCTTTCAAAATGTTTTCAATCATCCTCTTCTCTCTGCCGTCGTTCTTCATCGCAGCTGCAGATTCAGAACACGATCAGCATTCGGAAGGTTCGGGATACGATTCAAATGCTCAACATCATAGTAGTCATAACGGGACAGAATCCTCACAGACGTCCAGCAGTGCTTCCAACACGAACAAGGAACGCAGGGGTCACAAGACTCTCTGAGTTCGGCTACAGAATCGGAGCAATCAGTACAGGAAAACATGGACGACGAGTCTCCTAAAAATTCTGCCGCCACCGCCAGTGATGATGGAAATAGAGGAGTGGCGTCACCCGTGGATCGACAAGAGTCACCAGAGATGGAGATTGATCATGACAGCCCAAAAGCGCCCGACGCCGGTGCAAAGGACGGAGACGCCAATCAGCCGAAAGAGCGCCCCCACACCAAGGTAGAGGACGACTCCAAGCACTCTGGCCCCACCGCCACGGGCGCTACCGTTGCCGGGGAGCAGGAGGTTACCGAGGAAACTACTCAAGAACCAACTCAAAGAAAGACGGAGGAAGGAAGAAACTTCCGTCTTAACATCGATCTCAACAAACCGCCTCCAGAAGTAGACGAAGATTAAAGATTGGTCGGAAGATACCGTAAGGACCTGGATTCGATCGTACTTTGTTTCACCCTTCTCTACAGCCTCCTGCAACCCCTCCTTCTACCGCCATCCGCCCACCTCTGCCACCACCCAACCCACCATTCAACTCCCTGCAATCCCCTCTACCACCCCCATGCCTTATTTGGTCGAAAACAGCCCCTACACCCCTCCATTTTCCCTTCTCTTTTCCTTCCTTCTCAGCCACGCCTAGCCCGACAGCCAACTTCACCACCTTGCCGCCGCCGTCTCCGCTACCTTTGGCCGCCAACAATACATCCCCAACTTCCACCTACATCCCCTCTTCACTCTTGAACCCTTCCCTTACCTCCAATCCTCCCCCACCTGCCCTCTTTTCTAGCCTAAAGACCTCAACCCAAAAACACCCATCCCACCTCTTCTCCAAGCAACCTTGGAGCCTCCCCCTTTTTATTTTTGCATGCAGCTCATGCTGCATAAGCAGCTTGAGTTGCTGCATTTATTGGCCATTTTTATTAATAAATTTAAGGTATGATAATATTTAAATTAATTATTTTATTAAGTAAAATTTATAAAGTCTTATGCTTTTATTTTCTTATTTCTAATATAATAATTATTGAGATTATTTTTAGGAGTTGATTTTGCTATTTAAAGCCTGAATCTTTAACCGGAATACCGGTAAGATTCGATTTTTACGGGATCTAAGGTAATTGTTAAACCCCGCTTAAACGCATGGATAAACGTATGTTAGCACATTAGGATTTTTAATATGTTATTATGCTTGATATTTGTAGTTTAATATAATATATATGTTTGCTTGTATTTATTGATAAAAAAAAGTATGTTAGTTATATGCCATGTGTGGGATGCTTAAGGGAAGAGTTTGATTACTAATGAAAGTGTTAAGCTTTTATCCATGTTATTTTATGTCATTGTGACTACTTATGCATAAACAATATTATTGTGAGTCCTAGGGGAATTTTAGTAATATTCCTTGTGCTAGATTATGGCCTAATATGTGTGGGTGCTAATATGTATTATGTTAAATTATAATAGTTGGTGGAGTTGGATATTGTTAATGGAGTATTAATATTATTATTTCATGTGGTAATGTTAATTTAATAAAAAGGGGTGAAATAAAGGGGTAAAGTGGTAATTTTGGAGGCAAAAGGGCATTACGGTAAATTTATGGTTAAAAGGGTAACATGGTAATTTTATAAGTAAATGACAAAATGGTAATTTTATAAGTAAGGGGTATTATGATAATTTTGGGAGAAAATGGTAATATGGTAATTTTATAAGTAGATGGCAAAATGGTAATTTTGTAAGAAAAGATAGAAATGGTAACTTTGGATGTAAAAGGGTAAAATAGTAATTTGTAAAGCAAAAGGGTATTATGGTTATTTTATAAGTAAAAGGGTATTGTGGTAATTTTGTAAATAAAAGGATATTATGGTAATTTGGAAGTAAAGGGTAGAAGGGTAATTTTGTAAATTAAAAGGATATTTATGGCACACTTGGGAGTAAGGGATAACTTGGTAATAATGATAATGACAAAGGATAAATTGGTAATTCAATTATGATTATAAAAGAGTAATTAGATAATTATGATAATAGAGAAGGGTAATTTGGTAAATTAACTAATTAAAGGGCATTATGGTAATTTTAATAATGGAGAAGGGTAATATAGTAATTATAAAAATGGAGAAGGGTAATTGGTAATTATAATTATGGAAAAGGGTAAATTAATAATTATAATTATAGAGAAGGGTAAATTAATAATTATAATTATGTAAAAAGGGTAAGTTGGTAGTTATAATAATGGAGCAGGGTAAAATGATAATTATAATAATTGAAAAGGGTGAAACGACAATTATAATTGAGAAGGGTAATTTGGTAATTTTGATAATGAATAAGGGCAATTTGGTAATTTAGCCTACTAAAGGGTAAATTGGTAATTATTTAACCAACTAAAAGGGCAAAATAGTAATCATGATAATAAAGGAGGGTAATTTGGTTATTTATCCAACTCAAGGGCAATTTAGTAATTATAACAAAGGAGAAGGGCAATTTGGTAATCTAACCAACCAAAAAGGAAAATATGTTAAGGTTAGCAATTATGATGGGTGAATGGTGATCTAAAAAGCGTAGAAGATAACTTGACAATTTAGTAATTATAACAAAGGAGAAGGGCAATTTGGTAATCTAACCAACCAAAAAGGAAAATATATTAAGGTTAGCAATTATGAGGGGTGAATGGTGATCTAAAAAGCGTAGAAGATAACTTGGTAACCTAAACCGAGTAAGGGGTAATTTGGTAATTATGCAACCTAAAGGGTAATATGGTAATTTATCAAGTAAGGAAGGGATGACTTAGTAATCGTATAAGTAAGGGGTAAATAAGTAATCTGCATCTAACATGTCATTGTGATTGTGGAATTTCGTAATATGATTCAAATAATGCTGATTAGTAAGGTAAGAGTATTTGATAATTAGTAAGTATCACGAGAACAAATCCTAATTCGGAATTAGATGAGATTATGATGGCCTTAATGATTTCTCTGTGTTATCTTGGATAACCGTCTGAATAAGAAATGACTAATGATATCAAAACGATTAAAAGTGATCACTTTAATTATGACACTAATACTTAAAGTGAAAGACCTCGAGATCGGGAATGATGGTCTTCAGGGGTTGCTACTCTAAAGACGTGGTTTAGCCCACGATTATTCTGGTATTTGTTGGTGTGCCTTTGTGCCCCAACCAGGCCCTATATCTTACTCTATCTAGCTCTACGGACCTAGTTAGGGGGTATGCATACTTATGGATTAGGTGTCCTTGTCGGTAGGGTACTGAGTAGCTTTATGCACCAGTACGACCAGGGTACCTTTGCGTCCCTGGGTTAGTGGTTGAAGGGTACTGAGTAACTTGTATGCACCGGTACGACCGGTGTACCTTTGTGTCTCGGGTCCTTAATCTCCCATCCGATGCAAATAAATGGAATTATTGTACTGATTAAAGAAAGGGAAAATACTAATCATGAAAGTGAAAGATTATGAGCCGGGCCCAGTTGAATTATGATATTGATTACCGATCCACCGGTTATAATAGTAGCCCAAGAGTGTGTTGCCCTGGCAAGTGATTATGAGTACCAATCCACCAGATATAATAGTGGCCCAGGAGCGTGTTGCCCTGACAAGTGATTATGAGTATCGATCCACTAGACATAATAGTGGCCTAGGAGCGTGTTGCCCTGGATGATGTTGATATGTATTCCGATCCACCGGCAATAATAGTGGGGGTCCCGAGCTCAATAAAACCATTTATGTATGTGAATAAAGTTATGGAAATATACTAATCACTTATAGTGGAACACCATGTAAGTCGGGGCCAGATCGGTCCACCGGCGAATAATAGTGGCCAGGAGCGTTTTTCCCTAGAGACCGATCCACCGACATATAATAGTGGTTAGGTGTGTTCTGCCCTATAAGTGACCGATCCACCGGCATATAATAGTGGTTAGGTGTGTTCTGCCCTATAAGTGACCGATCCACCGGCTATTATAGTGGGGTTCCCGCACTCACATGGATATAAAATACGAGAGTTGATTGAATAATGATGGACTAATGACTTAAGGGCCAAATGTATTAATTTTGCACTATGACATGGCTTAAGGCCCGAAAGTATCGATTGTTCATAACGACCTATTGATATCTGATGTGATTGTTAATTATGTGAATGTTATACGTATACCTCTGGTGATATATGTATATAGCTTTGTATCATGTGTGACATTACGGGCCTGCTTTTAAGTGTGATTTTAAAGGGTTACTCAGTACCGTAGTACTGAAGGGTTCCCTTCGTGGGCCCCTGCCTATTTAATGGGCAGTGTGCCTTGCAAGTTTTTTCAGGTGCTATTCAAGTGGGCAACGAGAAAGAGCGTAAGGATTATCCAGCCTTTAGGATTTCATTCTTCCTCTTCTAATGTATGGTTTAAATGTAATTTTATTCTTGTAACCACCATTGGTGGAATCTATTCTTATAAAATGTTTACTTGCACTACTCTGATTTAACAATGGTTTGAATTTCTAGCAATTGATATTTTGTTCTTTAGCCTTAGCACTTGGTACTGGAACGGTATGAGTGAACCAGTCTGGTACTAAGTGGGGCAGTAATATCCCCGAAATTCACCGTTTAATATTTTGCTTCCACAATTTCTTTTAATAAAACAAAATTTTTCAGTAGTAAATTTTGAGGGTGTTACATGTTTTGTGTGTGGCATCTAGAATAGATAAGACACAAATAAAACACTAATCACTTAAGGTGAAAAATCACTAGAGTCGGGGTCAATTGTACCTTATTTATCAGTCTACTAGTGAGAATAGTGTTCAGAAGCTTGCTACTATAAGATTGTATTGTATTTACCAATCCACCGGTGAGAATAGTGGGGTCCCGCACTTAAGTAATGAAAACTATTAAATAATAATAACTCTAGGAAGACACTAATCACTTAAAGTGGAAGATAACTTAAGTTGGGGCTGACTGTACCTTGTTGATTGGTCTGCCAGTGAAAATAGTGGCTAAGAGCGTATTGTCTTAGGGTTGTACCTTATTTACCGATATACCAGTGAGAATAGTTGTAACACCCCGAGTTGATATGACCACATAGAAGTTACCCTGGAGGGCTTTTAAATTAATTGGTTAGCCTCACAGATCAACACGAGTCCTTTTAGCGCACTTTGTTCTCACTCACATGCTTCCTAAAAATTTTTTAGAAAATTATAAAACTTTCCCGAAGAGACACTCATCATAAAAATTGCTCCACAGCCAATATGCTTAACTATAGAGTTTTTAGGACAGAATCACTAAAATAATGGTATACCATGTTGATATAAGTAGCCATATCAATCTTTATAAGACTACACTCAATTTGGGGCATCACAATAATGAGGTCACAAGCTCAAGTAATAAGACTCTTGGACAATAATAACTAATGGAAAGACACTAATTATTTACAATGGAACACCACATAGGTTGGGACATGTTGTACCTTGTTACCGGTCTACTGGTGAGAAAAGTGGCTATGAATGTTATGTCTTGGGGTTGTACCTTATTATCGGTCGACCAGTGAGAATAGTGGCCGAAAATGTTATACCCTAGGGTTGTACCTTGTTGACTAGTCCACCAGTGGGAATAGTAGGGTCCCGAACCCACGTGGATTTAAAATTCATGAGCTAACTAATTACTGCAATAATATCATGAGTCCAGATAATAATGAATGAATCGATATGATCTAATGATGTGTATGGCTTTCTTGTGTGATGTTATTGAGAAGATGTGGGTTAATTAATTGAGTTGCACCTCCTACTAAGAATGACATGGTTTTCTAATTATACTACAAAGAGCATCACTTGAATGTTCCAACTGTAAGTTTATATTATTTATAAGTGAATTAGTATTGGTAGCATATGACCTTGATGCATGTGGCTATATGAATGATTATTGCATTATAGTTAATATATGCATAATTTAATGTTCATGTGATTAATGTGATGCATCTAATGTGTTGCATGCATGCCTTGTATATTAGTCTGGTATAATGTGTTACTCAGTACCATTGTACTAAAGGGTTCATTTTTTGGACCCCTATTTATATAATAAGCAGCTTCCTTTGCAGTTTATCTCACAAGCTCTATTCAAAGATTATTCATAGGGGTTGAGAGCATAGGGTTATCCAGGATCCTATCTGGTACTTGTACCTGATGTTTCTGTATTTTTCATTATGATTGTTTATATTTTCCTTTCCACTAACTTTATTTTATAACCATAGTTAGTGGGTTTTATTTAGAGGGTAAATTAACCTCCTTTAACTATTAGGCTGCTTTAATTTATAATTATATTATTAAAATTTAAATAAAGTAACATTTTAGCCTTAGTTGATGGTATCGAAATGATAGAGGAAACCGATCTGGTACTAAATATGGTGGTAGTACCCCAAATTTTACTATCTTTGCTTCCGCTTATAACTTTAAAAAGTAAAGAAAAAAACATTTAGTAGTACATTTTGGGGGTATTACACTCTATGAGACTAGTTATTATATTTCACAAGATAATTTTTACTTTCTTATGATATTAATGCCTTAGCTAATATACATTGGGAAGCCTAATGGCCCAAGCTATAACATAAGGCAAACACTTGCCATGAAATTATGGAACTAATTATCTATATCTTTATTGATTCATGTATTATTTCCACAAGTAATTTTTTAAGTTATAATTTTATTGCGTGTTATTTATGAAGGTAAATATTAACAAAGATTCTAAAGTAATTTTTTTAAAAAAAAAATTCCTTAAAAATTACAGATCAGAGATTTTTAATTTCTTCCTAATTTATAGTTTTTTTGGTTGAAATATATTTCAGTTAGGTATCAGGTCGAATCAAGTATATTTTGGATTTATAATTTCTCAGATAATATATTAAATATTGGTCATATATTGGGTTAGGTGAGGTTATTTTGGATTTATAATATCTTGAGTTATATCAGGTATTGATCAGGTATGAGATTGAAAAAAAAAAGACATATTAGATTAGTTTTTGCCGGTTATTTCGGGTTAGGTCAACTTTTATCGGATCTAATCCTACTCAATGGGAGACACTTTATTAAATTGTTCCCAACCACATTATAACACAACCTCTTTACGTTGAGGATAATTTGACAAATTTGGATCATGCAACAGTCGTTCCTTTGCCTTCGTGTGTCCCCCTCGATTGCCATCGTATTCCATATTCATCCATTTTATCCTTTCAACTTTTTGGTCATTTCGTCATCTTCTTCTTCACCTCTAGTCATAGATTTGTATTTCTCTAATTTTTCTTTTTTTTTTTTTTGGGTTCGGTGTGTATTGTTAATAGTGAATGATTTATTTTTCTCCAATTCTAGCTTTCTCTAGGGTTTCAAGTTGCTTCACTACTCATGCTATTAAAAATAGAGTTGTTCATTTTTTGGTTCAAATTTCCTTACTTTCGGTAATTGTAGAGGGTAGTCAATTCTTTCGAATTTTTTATTCGTCTCATTTAACTAATTCGAATTCCTTGTTCATCGTGTTCTTCTAATTCATACACTAAATTCCATGGCATTCAACTTCTTTCTTTTAATTGCAAAGGTTAATAAATTATTCAACTCCTTCTATTTGCACGCATCAGCCATGCCTAATATTCATTTACATGCAACAAAAATACCAAAGTGAATAGTCATAAAGCAAGAGTCTGAGACAAATTTCATTTTAAAAATTTTTTATTTTCTTTTTTATGAAAGGGAATTGAGAATTTGAGAGTATAAAATCTCATGACCGAATGGAATGAAGACTAAAGAAAAATTAAGATAATTGAGGAAATCGAAGTTAAACTAAAAACTACCCTCCGTCCCGGAGTAAAGATTCAGCAATTGTACGAGTTCTTGTCTAAGCACTGTCGCTATTTTAGCTTTCCTTGGTTCGGATCTCTATACATCAAACAATCTGAAGCAGTATCCACCTCAGTGTTCCGACAACTCCCATCTTTTTTTTCTCCTTCTCCAACTTTTTAATCGGACAAAGTCTAGGCTTTAAGTAGTTTTCCTTTTAAATTTATCAAATAATTTTTAATTATAATAAAAAAGGATAATTTAAAAATAACAGATGTAAAAATCATATGTGGCACGAGAGGTGGAGCCGAACAGTCACAGCTCACAAGCAATCGGCATTGTACAGGGACGGAGACAAAAAAAAACAAAAAAATAATAAAATATTATTTATTAAAAATTTTAAAAATAGTGACAGCAAAAAGTGTAAAAAAAATTCTATATATAATAGAATCAAATCATTAATAAATTTTTTTAATAAAAATTAAATAAATAATTTTAATATAAATTTTAATACTAAAAAATATCTGAAAGAAAAAAATCATTTTAAAAAAAGAAACATTTCTAGAAAGACCGCATTGAAGTGTCGTTTTTGGTGCCTTGAATGATCACTGATGTAAAACAAGTAGTCCTACTGCATAATTTGTAGTCCTACCGCGTAGTCAGTCCTACTGCATAATTTGTAGTCCTACCGCAAAATTTTGGTGCCTTGATGGTGCCGGAACGATCACTGATGTAAAACAAGTAGTCCTACTGCATAATTTGTAGTCCTAGTCAGTTTTGGTGCCGCGAACGATCACTGATGTAAAACAAGTAGTCCTACTGCATAATTTGTAGTGGTGCCGTGGATGATCACTGATGTAATTATGTAAAACAAGTAGTCCTACTGCATAATTTGTAGTGGTGCCGTGGATGATCACTGATGTAATTATGTAAAACAAGTAGTCCTACTACATAATTTGTAGTCCTACCGCGTAATTTTGGTGCCGTGAATGATCACTGATGTAAAACAAGTAGTCCTACTGCATAATTTTGGTGCCCTTTCTGTCCGGAACGAACAATCGCAACACCCTGTAGCCTATAAATTCGACGGTCTCCGTTCTGGATCACCATTACACAAACCACAGAAGCAGAGCAAGCAGATTTCATTGAAAAAAAAAAATTCCCAAAAAACAGAAACAAAATGTTATCAATCATCCTCTTCTCTCTGCCGTTGTTCTTCATCGCAGCTGCTGATGCAGGACACGATTCAAATGCTCAACAGCATAGTGGTCATAATGCGACAGAATCCTCACAGACTTCCAGCAGTGCTTCCAATCACGAACAAGGAACGCGGGGGTCACAAGACTCTGTGACTTCGGCTACAGAATCGGAGCAGTCGGTCCGGGGAAACAGGGACGACGAGTCTCCTAAAAATTCTGCCGCCACCGCCAGTGATGATGGAAATAGAGGGGTGGCGTCACCCGTGGATCGACAGGAGTCACCAGAGAGGGAGATGGATCATGACAGCCCCAAAGAGCCCGACGCCGGTACAAAAGACGGAGACGCCGATCAGCAGAAAGAGCACCCCTACGCCAAGGTAGAGGACGACTCCAAGCACTCTGGCCCCACCGCGACGGGCGCTACCGTTCCCGGGGAGCAGGAGGTTACCGAGGAAACTACTCAAGAACCAACTCAAAGAAAGACGGAGGAAGGAAGAAACTTCCGTCTTAACATCGATCTCAACAAACCGCCTCCAGAAGTAGACGAAGATTAAAGATTGGTCGGAAGATGGCGTAAGGACCTGGATTCGATCGTACTTTGTTTCATCGTTCAGTGCATCGTTCTGTAGCCTTCACTCAATTTATATATGCTTCGTTTTTTTTTTAACGGTGTGCTAAAGATGTGAGCGTGCATGGTTCCGTACTTCGTTTCTTATTGGAATTTTGTTGGATTTGTGATTTGCTAGATTTCGAAACAGGCTATGCCTGCATTATTATTTTATGAAGTTGTTTTGTGTGTTTTTTCATGAAGATCTTTAAAATAAGAGATATAGAAAATAATTTTCTTTTGTATTTGTTATGACTATGAACTAATCAATGAAGTGATAGGGTATGGTAAATATTATTTAAAATATATGCAATAATATATAAATACAAAAGGACATAGAAAAAATAAATAAAAATAAATTTGACATAGCCATCTAAATAGAATTTTAACCACTTATAATGAAAAGTGAATTCTACGTAATAAATTTTAGTTCAAAGAATGAATAGACTTAAAAAAAAAGTAGAAAGAAAATATATTTTACAAAGTTGGACTTAATGCAGACTCTAATTAAGCAAGGTATCTTAGTCGTCGATAGAAAGTAGCAAAAGGGAAAATATTAGAAAAAAAAAACAAACAAACTTCATAGCTCGTGGAACTAAATATTGGAGATAGTGGTGTTCCCTTTTTGGACGACGGAGGTGTGAAAGTGACCAAAGAAAGACATTTGAGAAAAGGGATAGGAAGAATGGTAGGGTAATTTTTGCAAACAATTACTATAATAGGAACAGTATAAATTAATTGTCGAATGGATAATTACTTATAAGATATCTGACTAAAAAATTGAGGCAATTAATGATAGTTCGTTTAATAATATACGTAGTATAGATTTTAATCATGCTATTTTCCCCGACTCTATTTTGCTTTTGTTTTAATAAGTAAAATATTTAATTAAATGAATGTTTGCTTTTGGTACGCATTTCCTTGCTAACTAATAATCACGTACGTAGTCCAATCAGTGGAGGCAATACTAACATATTATATATTCAACCCCAATAAAAACTAAAATAAGTAGTCTTAATTCCCACCGTCATATATCATTCACCTCCATAATTTTCGTACCAACTATTTTAAACTTTTTTCCCCCTTTTTCGTGATCCTTTACCCTTTTTTTACCATTTATTTTCAACATTAGGCTCAACAAAATAAAGTGTTTAGGGTTTAAAATTTCAGGGATTTTGACATCTAATAATATGATATTATCAACCATGTTATGAAAACACATCACATCCGCATGTTGAAAATTTTAACTAAGCAAAATATGAGATAAAGAATAATAATATGAATTGTTGAGAAAAGAATACAAGTACACGGAAGAATTCTTATCCCTCACATCTTCACCTCAAAGGATAATCCTTTATCCTTTTTAACTTTGAGTTGAAAATGGAAAATGAGAATGAATTAATACACGCACACACACACACATAGAGGGAGGGAGGGAGAGAGAGGGAGAGAGAGAGAGACGTATTTGCTAAAAAAAATCTAATTGATACGGTTTGTCCTTTAATGGTGCATTTGATTCTTTGTTAAGATTTCGTTTGTTTTTAGGAAAATTGTGAAGAAAGGGAAAAAATTAAATGGAAATGACTTTCTAAGATTTTCACAATTAGTTGCAGCTATGAAAAAAAATAGTTTATAATGATTTGAAAATCCTATTCATGTTTTAGGAATGTTTTGTTCTAGTTTTCATTGACTCTTAAAAATTCAAATCTTTTGGGACGTCTAGGCCACCTATAGCTATTTAATCCCTAAAACTTGAATCAACCTATCTAATACATGATTCCACCTGTCATATCTCTTCTTCTTGTTGCCACTATATCCACATCCATAAGTTAAAGGAAAACAAACGTTGTATATATAAATAATCAATTGGCTTTACCAATGTGCCACAAAAGATGCAACATTCATCAATATTCTAACCCCTGATGCTACCAATCTTTTTTGTGTAAGTAGCTTGCCCTGTAAAGCCAACCACAAAGGAATATGATATCGTGGAAGAACAAGTGGTTTCCAAACTAATCGGGCCCAACCTATATTACACTACTTCACTTTCAACTCCTCATACACATCTTTAATACTATATTCATGATGACCCACTTCCCTCGATGTAATGATATGCACTTCACTACCCCAAAAAAGCGTTTTAATAACGGTTATTTTATAGTTTTAATAATGGTTTTAAACCGTTATTAAATCACCCGTTATTAAATCTTTAATAATGGTTCCTAACCGTTATCAAAAATATAAAAACACCTGCAAATATGAGCATAAACTGTATATTTAATAACAATTTTTAAGAAACAACCGTTGTTAAAAAAATGGTTTAATAACGGTTACTACAAAAACTGTTGTTAAAACATCATCAAATTAGGCTTTCAGACATTGATTACGCATTTATTAAACCCTAATACGTATTAAATGAACATGAATTTGAGATTAAATGTACATTATTAATAATGGTTCTTATGAAAACCATTATTAAAATCTAGATTTTAATAACGGTTTTTATAAGAACTGTTATTAAAACTACAGTTTTTTTAAACATTTTTGTAGTTTTGTTCCTGCCCACATACACAGTTGTATGTTCAAATAATTACCAAATCTGCATTATAAAACAACATCAATTCATAACAAATCTGCAATCACACCATAATTTCAATCAATCTCTAGTTTATATGCATGTCTTAATACACCGGACATATATACTCAAGAATCAAAGTTAGTAGGCATACCACAACTTGGTATCACTACACTCCCAAAGTAAAAAGTTCATAAATCTAGCCTAGAAGACTGAAAGACATAGACAAAGTACAAACCTAAACATGCATGTAGAATATATAGATCTCTACCTAATACCAAATGAATAAGTGCACGTGCTTGGCCCATTGGTCTCTAACTTCATCAATTTCATCAACATTGTATTGCTGGCCTTGTGCATAGTCATCAGTGAAAAACTACAATGCCTAAGTTTCAATTAATATATAGTTAGCACTTACGTCAAGTACCAAACATATATGTCATGATTCATTAATGGAAAAATATCGAAAAGAAAACATACATGGATTGGATCTATATTGACCGATCTGTTTTGGACTATCAGATCCATTGCTCTACATACATAGTATCCACAATCATTGTCGCTTTATTGTTGTGGATACTGTCAAATGAACTCAGTTAGCTCTCTAACTATTAGATATTAATTTTAATTAAAATAAAATACAAAATAGTTGTCTTCCTACTTACTATGACAGGCTCATATTAAACATTCTTTGGGTCTGGGACACCATTCTCACCTCTCCTTTGATACGCTGTCTGTAGTGTCCTAATAAATAGAGTTGGATACACAATATTGTAAGTACGTATATATACCTCAAATAATGAAAGCTAGTAAAATATATGTATAAATAAGCTAATGAAGTAAGAAGTGAAAAGTATACTAACATTTCGATAAATTCCTTCCTACCACTAGGGCTGTTCATGTTATCCGATATCTGCTTATTTGATCCGATATCCGAAGCGATCCGATCCGAAAAAGCAAATAACTGATCCGATTTTTTTTTTCAAATCAAATATCCGATCCGGTCAACAAAAAGTCAAACAAACCAAATATCCGATCCGAAGAATAATATTTATACATTTTTTATAATTTTTTATTTTATATATAATTATATATAAATAAATTTATATATGTATGTGTATAATTTTTACTTACTTTATTTATTATTTGAGGAAAAATTTGATTTAATTAAAATTATATTTTTCATATAATCCCTTTTTAGATATTTATAAAAATAAAAATAAAAATACTCTGCATACCGATAGACTCCATCCACTCCTTTCTTATTTTAATTTTAACATTGGATATTTGTTGAGTAAATCGAATATTTGCTAAGCGAATCGGATATTTGCTCAGCATTCGCTCAACAAATCGGATAATATGAAATATATTTGTCATTTGGTAATTTTTTAATATTTGAAATTGTATTCAGATAATATCGGTTATGTTTGATATCCGATGATATCCGATCTGAAAATTCAAATATCCGATCTTCCGGATATCTGAAGTTTCAAATCAAATATCAAATATCATTTTTAGATATCCGAAATTTCAAATATCTGACAATCAAATATCCGAAATATCGGATATTTGAACCGTGAACAGCCCTACCTACCACGATGAGCGACTTCAAAAGGCACGTCATAGGTTCGAAGGGAATCAAACACATAGACTTTATTAAGATCAGGTCGGACAACGTACAAAATTTAATATTCAGTTGCAAGGTGAAGAATGAGATAGAGCTTGTTGTGTCCCTCAATCAAAATACGATCCGCTAAATAGTTTATGTGTCTACCCTCTCTTATTGTACTACTGTCAACTATGTAGTATGGGCACACAAACACAATAGAGGACAACATTCCCTCCATCGCAGCTCGATTAGCTACCAACCTATGGATGACAAAAATAATGCATATTTGTTAATAACTAATAACTCATATAAGAGGTCATAAAAATTCTAATTGTACAAGTTAAGAGTACTAAAATCTCAAAATGAAATAATACTTACGTGACATAGACGGCGACACTCATGGTTGACATCCATTCCTGATTATAAATGTCGCTTATGTCAACCGTCGATACCATGTAAGTAGCATCGTCCCTCCCAATATACTCAGGACAACGATCAATAAAAATATAATTGTCCCTGAGGTAGTTTTGGGCATAAAAGTACAATAAAGCTATTGTTGGTGGAGGTTGGCTTCTCTAATCTGAAGAAGGAATCTTTTGTGGGGCAACTGATTTTTCAGATTTAGCTCTCTTTCCTTTAGCAGCACCCTATTTTGTGTTGCTCATTCTATTAGTACCTCTCTTGATTTTACTAACAGGAGCAGTCTTCCTTTTTGATTCCTTAAATGATAATATTAAACAAAATATGTATTGAGCATATAAATATATATATGAAAAAGGTATGAATAGTGTAACTACTAAACAAGATCTAATAAAGAGGTCGAATGTCAATACCTCTTCAGTAGTGAGACGTATTTGATCCGCAAGCCAAGCCACGAAGCTTCCATGAGCTTCTAGTACTGTGGTTGCCTCATCGCACTCTTTATAACAGGGCAAGTGTAACACCCCCAAAATTCACTCCTGAATTTTTTTTTTGAAAGAATAAAGCGGAAGCTAGAAGAGAAATTAGAGAATGTTACCGCCACATCTAACACAAGATAGATGTTCACCATCCATCTCATGCTAGATGCAAGGCTAAAACCTGTCGAACAAAATTTCAAACATCTATGCCGTAAAGATAAACTCCCACAAGGAGATATCCATAGGCAGATGACAAGTAAATAAATTCGCTAAATAAAATCATTGCTGAATTGATCAGCGAAACCTGTGAAATAATTCCGAATTTTAAAAGCTTATCAGAGTATACGGAATTAAAAGCCAATTACAATGCCCTTGAGATTTTAAATGCAACAATTTAAACGTCCAAAAATAAATACAATCAAACAAGAAAAATCCCGATAGATCAAATTTCAGATTTCCTACTCTCTCAAACCAAGCCTTCCACCCAAATACAATATCCGATCTTAAACCTGCATAAGAGGTCTGTTCCCCACCATCAGTGGATCATCACAGGACCCATTCAACTAAGGGAGTATCAATACGGGTCCAATATTGAGTAAATCCCGCTACCCTACCTTAAGGGAGAGACCTAAACTATAACATCAAGTGCATATTAAATTATGGTACAATACGTTGATACAACATTACGCATACTCAAAACCCACATCACAAGTCCTACCATACACATATAATAACATGTGAAACATATGTAACATCCTATTTAAACATATAAGGGTGGTATGACCGAAGTATAAAGTAGCTCAAGTGCCTCACGTAGGAATAATCCATATTACTGATAATTCATTACATGGCCACACATAGAGCATATAACATAAGAATGAGCATGTAGGCAACATACGATGATACATGTAATAAAGCCTGGTTACTTTTCAGGTAACTTATTATTTATTCTCCTTAATAATATGTTCATTCCACACATACTCTTTAATAGTCCATGTGAGTGTGGGAACCCCACTATTATAGCCGGTGGACCGGAAAACATACACACAGGACAAAACACACCTGACCACTATTATTCGTCGGTGGACCGATCTCTAGGGCAGAACGCTCCTGGCCACTATTATTCACCGGTGGACCGGTCTGGCCCCGACTCACATAGTATTTCACTGTAAGTTATTAGTATCTTCCCCATGTCTTATCGATTTTACGTTTGGTTTGCTGAGCACGGAATCCCCCACTATTATAGCCGGTGGACCGGAAATATATACAGGACAAAACGCTCCTGGCCACTATTATTCGCCGGTGGAACGGTCTCCAGGGCACCCCGGCTCCTGGCCACTATTATTCGCCGGTGGACCGGTCTGGGTCCGGCTCAACATCTTCCTCTTTAAGTGATTAGTGTCTTAACATATCTTATTTGAAAGTATTTTACCCTTGACATGCATGGCTAACTATGTCCACACTTATCCTCCCAGGAGGGCCCATCCCATATCTTGGAACTCTTGCGCCCCTTATCACACCTCGATATCCATTCCCCTCTATACTTACACATAATGAAAACCAACTCCTAAGGGTGTGCGTTAAGGCCCAACACCTCATGACATCAAACTCCACCCGCTATTAGCCTCTAGGGTTTCCCTTGAAACCCTAATTGAACCTATGTGACCCAACTTCCTCTTACTTCACTACCATTAATTCATTTATCGTCAAACACCTCATCTCATTTAGGTTCAATCCCAAATCATATCACTTTACTCATTGATTTCGTAGGTGATCGAAAACCCTAGTTGGCCACTCCAAACCCTAGCACATTTCTTCCCATAAGTAATCTCTCTACTTTTCACCTAACCTGACTTACCTCCCATGGCACCCATACTTGTTCCTCATATATTAAATTTCCACTCTTAACCCTCCACTCATCCTTAATTACTCTTACTTCCACATTTTCCCCCTTATTATCCTTTCACATTCATGTCCCCCACATCTTATTATTAGCATCCTAGCATGCATGTCCTAGAGGGTCAAGTCATATAATATCATAACACAACAGAAAAACCATTATGCACATGTCATAAGGAATTCATATAAGCATACCTCAACTCCAAGCTGCGCTACAGGTAATTGGTCATTAAAATCATATAGTTCAAAACCTGACATAACACATGGCACACAAGGCACATAACACACATAAAATTGATCTTAGCCACATCCTTACGAAACACCCATAAGTGGAGGTAAGTAGAGACTTACCTAACTCCGAAGCTAGCTAAGCTAGATAAGAGGGAGAGAGAAGATCACTAGCTCGAGGATCCACAATAAAGTTTTCCTAGATCGCCGATAAAAATTGGAACTAGGTTAGAAACTATCTTATCAATTAATAATTCACATATTATAATTAAATAAATGCAAACGAACACAAATGATCTTTCTTGGAAAACGTGTCCAAAACTTAGGACTTAAAAGCATAGCTCTATTAAGATTTACAATTAAATATAAATCAAAACGGATTAATACAAATACCACTTGGGACATCTCAAATTAATTTGGAAAGACCGAGAAAGAATAATCGATCATAAGTTAATTTATCGAAAATAACTTATTCATTAGGTTTTACAACTAAATAGGTAAACCAACCATTTACATAGAACCGAATCCAAACAAATTAGATTAAAAAATAATTTAACTGATTTAAAACCTAAAGGCGGAAATTGATTAGGTAAAAGACCCGTAACAAAAATCAATTTTATAAAACAATCCCCGAATATTAGGGTTTTTAATCCCTAAACTACGAATCCACCAAATCACTTCGATTACCTCAAATTGATAGTTTTAAAACACAATTAAACTAATTTTAGATAAATCTAGATAATTAATTTCAACAAAACAATATTCCCAATAGCCAATTTAAGACTATCCATTTTCAAAATTAGGATTGTAAAGCTCACAACACAAACTCTGGTAATTCAAATTATTAATTCAAATTAAAGGTATTAAAAAGCAATTAGGATCATTTCAACTATTTCTACAAATTTAATTTTAGGAAAAATAGTTATATACATGATCAATTTCATAATCTCACTTGAAATCTAGGGTTTTAGGCCCGAATATATAATTCAATTGAATTCTATTAATTTAATCAAATTGAATGTTTAGAAATGCAATTAACACATTTTATAACATATTAAATAATCAATTGATCAAAACCAATAAAAGAAATACCCAATTTAGCACAATTAGGGTTTTTGAGCCCGTACACAAATCCAATCAATTCTTGCTAAAATATATAAATTGACGGTTCAGAAATGTAATTAAATATATTCTAACGTAAATTATATAGTCAATTGAATAAAATGACCCGATTACACAATCCAATTTAGACCCGCAAGAGTTTTGACCTAAAAATCCAATTTCGATTAATTACGCACAATTTTCCCAAATCAACTCTTCCGATATGAAATTAAATACATTTCAAACAATATTGTAAAATTAATTGAGTGAAACAACTCAACTATGCGACCCAATTTTATCACACATGAATTTTGACCTAGAAATTAAATTTCGATAAATTCTGCATAAATTTCTCAAATTGACGGTTCCGACATGAAATTAGATACATTTAAAAACATATTGTATAATCAATTTATCAAAAATAGCTAAATCAGACGAACCTGAAAAATTTGGGCATAACCCGGCCAAAAATCCAATTTTCCAAATTCCCAATAGAAACCATACAATTAACTTATCCAAATAAATCTCACAGCACATATATACATAATCAAACAATAAATTTAGCTTTTCACAAGCTAAATCATACTCAATTAATCAAATCTATATTAGGGTTTTTTAGAAAATTATACCAAACAAAAACCGACAAATCGGGGCAAAGGAAGGCCGGGGAAGCTTGTCGGGGGCCGGGGGTGGCTCGCCGGTGGTAAGCAGGGCTTGCCATGGCCGGACGGCAGCGCACCCAGCGCGGCTCGTCGCTGCCGGGGCCTGCTACTGCTGTTGCCCACTACTGCTCCTGCACGCTGTTGCTGGTGGCTGCTGCGGCGGTGGTCGTCTACCGACAATCGATGAAGGAGGAGGGAGGGGTTGGGGAGGAGGTGGCGGCTGGCTAGGGTTGCGGGACAGGGGCAGGGGTCGACAGGAATTGGGAAACAGAAAAGAAGGGAGAGAAGAGGGAAAAAAAGGAAGGGGGGTGGGCAGGCAGGGCGCGAGATTTTTTTTTTTACAAAAATACATAAAACAAAATACTAAAGTTTAAAAATTATTATTGGAAGATTTTATCTAAATTTTATTAGACGAAAATTATTTCGTAAGGTTCCGAAAGCTTAAAATAAATAAAAGAACTATATACAGAATTTCGGAAACATTCTCAGAAGAATTTGCCAACGAACGTAAAAATTTATATTATTTACGGAAATACATTATAAGACCCCGAAATAATATTTAAAAACATATAATAAAATATTTAAGTCAAATTCTACTAAACCGAGACTAATTTTAATAATTTTCGAAATCGGTTTTCCGCAAACTAAAAAGCGTAGAACGGAATAAACCTAATTTCAAAAAGAAATTCTTTAATAAGCTCCGAAAATACTTTTAATTTAAACTTTCCGAAAATATTAACGATTTCTGGAATCGAATAAATTTAAAGTCAGAAATATTTTTTTATAGGTAAAATCATTAAAATAACTTTAACTATTTAAACAGAAATTCTATAATTTAAATAATATATTTCGTCAATGAATATAACTTCAAAATAACGTCGTAAACACATGACGAAGTTATAATAGAAAACAAATCTAAAATATTAAAAATAAAAATACGAGAAAGAACAGGAATACATATTTTTAACCGAAAATTGAATTCATAAGAATATACTAAAATCATTATTGTGAACGAATTTATCCAGAATGGTTCGCAACGACAACGATTAATTAAATTCATATACGAATTCAAAATCGTCGATAACTCCATAAAACGAATTGAAATTAAAATAATTAATTGTTTACATCAAATTACGCTAATAAAATCATTAAACTCAATAAATCTGGATTTCAAAAATACGGGGTATTACATCACTATCCCCTTAAAAAGGAACTTTGTCCCCGAGGTTCAGGAAAACCTAAGTAGCGAGAACTTGACAATACGATTGAATAAAACATTAACCGCAATAAATAGGTTAAAAGTAAATCCGAAGAAAAGTAAAATGATGTTTACGAAACTAAACCAAGCAAAGTCAAATGAAAACAAGGCATTGGAGGTAAAATAAAAGAAGAAAAATCGATGCTTAGCAGATCGAATATAATGGAACCCAAATAAGGAAGAAGTACAGACTTAAAGTCAAAACAAGTTACAAAAATATTATTCTTTAAAATAAGGTCTTACAAAAGAATAACAGAAAGTATAATGTGAAGTTCAAATAGATTAAAGGAACAAAAATTCTAAAGATTATACGACTCTAATAACACAACCAATACATAATATGCACATAAAACCTTACACAATGAGTTATCTCCATCACATCATACAAGAAAACAAGGCTAACACTTGGCTCAACGACTTATAAAAGGTCCTCTTACACACCTACCACATACACCTAGGTCAAAGGAAATTTTTAACCCAAAACACTTTACTAACAAGCTCTCTAATCTACGCTATAACCATGATAGTCTAAACACTTAAATTTGAAAATGCTACTACTATAGTAACCTGTGATTGAATGCTAATCAACGAAAACTAGATACAAACATATAATGAAAGTCAGTATCATTAAAATCACTAGGGTAAATTAGGCACCCTGCACTCTATTTATGAACATGAACACCTCAATCTAAACCTCAACATTATCATTATCATCATCACAATTCTAGGTTTCTTCCAATTGAAAATGATACATCTATTTAAACATCTCCATCAGGGTTACAAACCTAAATTTCTTACAACTCCAAAAAGTGAGAGTACTCAACCAAAATAGATTACAATTTACGTCACATCATACTATATCTGATAAGGTATACGTTATGGTTATCAATCCACCAAACTTGCAAGACTAGGGTTAACCTAGTGGGGTTACTACCCCCTTAAGGACAAACTAATTACAAAACCATAATAATTATAACACATAAAATTCAAAGTTAACACAAGTCAAGCATGTAAAATAACAAGTAACCATATTCAAAGACATAATTACAACAGCAAATCACAAGGCCACTTATACTACCCAATCACACTATCCTCACAAGCTAATCCAGATTTAAAATTCACTTGAAAAAAGGTAAATGCATTTTTCAGTTAAAACATTTAGGATCGTGAAAATCGAATCTCTAACCAAAACCCGATTCTCAACAACCAAAAGCTTTGAATCGGATGGCTTATACCCTTGAGATTTAATAAATGACAACTCTTGCTCCATTGTTGCCATCCGTTCAAATGCCACGTTCAATTTTTGGGTGAGGATGGCAACTTGCTCATTAGTGCTACGAGAACTACGAGATCAACCACATATGCTCGTTCTCGTAACACCTAATCCAAGGACCATTTGTCTTCTAGGATGTTTTACAATTCCTGTAGCCTGGGACACAATTGTATATTGGTCCACCCCCTCCTCACCATTTGACGTTTCAAGTTCGTCTTGTAATGTATATAATATATGTCAATTTAACTTATAGGAATAAGCATAATATAATAGTTTTCTAAAAGAAAACTAAGTAGGGTTCTAGATATCTACAAACTTATAATTTTTTTGGCTGCAACATCAACATATTCATTAATATATCCATCTCTTGTTGCTCTAGCCTTCTTCCATAATGTACCAATATTGATGGACGAGGTACATGGGTCCAAGTCTTGGGCTAGGAGCTACAAATCAAAAAATATTCTTAATTAAGAATATTATTATTAAATTCGACATTTACATGTAAATAGATAAATTACAAAATGCATACCAACTCCTCTTCAAGGCCCGCATAGCCTTTGCGAGTCATATTATGCCAGTATTTATTTTGCTTTGCAATATCTTTATTTTAGGTTCTTTTTTTTTTCTATGTGACAAGCCAAAACATAGTGACATGGTTATTTCAATATTAAGCATAATACTGGGATCGATATAAAAAGTTTAATTGTTATCTAACAAGTACCTTAAAATCCCCCGTAAGATGATATGTAATGAATTGGTTCCAACTTTCTTGATTGATGGAACCGTATCGTTTGGGTGGGTTCTGCCGTAGAGAACCATCCCTCTTTCTATACATTTTTTCATGAGCTAAATATGACCTAAATGTTCTTAGACGCTCCCCACAATGCCTAAAAAGCCATTTCGTCCTACTCTCTGGGACATTGAACACTCTCTACAAAATAAGACATGTAGATGTATACCGATGTTAATGTAATAAAATTAGTAACATTTTGTAACACCCCAAAAATTCACTACTAAAAAATTGCGTTTAATTAAAATAAAATTAGCGGAAGGAAATTAATAAACCGTGAAATTTGGGAGTATTACAGCCACACTTAGTACCAGACCGGTTCACTCATACCGTTCCAGTACTAAGTGCTAAGGCTAAAAGAGTAAAATACAATTTTACGAGAAACTTAAGTATGTATAAATCAGAGTAGCGCAATAAACAATTTACGAGAGAAGAATTCAACAACGGTGGTTACAAAATAACAAATACATTGAATTTAAAAGAGAAAATTAAAATCCTAAAATTTTTTCGGGCAGTACCTTACGCTCTTTCCCGAGATCCCACTTGAATAGCACCTGAATACAACTTGTAAGGGGTACTGCCCATTGAATAGGCAGGGGCCCCACGAAGGGAACCCTTCAGTACTACGGTACTGAGTAACCCTTTAAAAATGCACTTAAAATACAGACATGCAATGTAACACATGAAATACTACTACATTCATATATAACCATAGGTATAAACATGATATTTAGATCTATTTATTCACACATCCAATAATTCAATCAGATATTAATAGCGGATATGTAACATTCACTTTCATATATTCGCTTACTTAACAAGTCGACCAATATCAATAGGCCATAATGAGTAATTGATATATTTCGAGCCTTGAGGCCATTGGTCCATCATTAATCAATCATCTCAACGATTAGCATTTTTCCATAACTTATTCACATCCAAAATAAATTTTATTGAGCTCGGGACCCCCACTATTCTGGCCAGTGGATCAGAATACAATTACATATATATATATATATATATATATATATATATATATATATATATATATATATATATATATATATATATATATATATATATATCATCCAGGGTAAAAACATCCCGGGCCACCATTATATTTGGTGGATCGATAATCATGAACATCATCCAGGGCAAAACATCCTGGGCCACTATTATTTCCGGTGGATCGGTACTCATCATATAAATCAGCTGGTCCCGGCTCATTAATCTTTCACTTTAACAATTAGTATTTTCCCTTTTTATTAACACAACAATTCTATTTATTTGTCTCGATAGGGAGATCAAGAACCCGGGATACAAAGGTACACCGGTCGCACTGGTGCGTAAAAGCAACTCAGTACCCTTCAACTAGTAACCCAGGGATGCAAAGGTACCCTAGTCGTACTAGTGCATAAAGCTAACTCAGTACCCTACCAACAAGGACACCTAATCCTTAAGTATGCATACCCCCTAACTAGGTCCGTAGAGCTAGATAGAGTAGATATAGGGCCTGGATGGGGCATAAATTAAGGCACACCAGCGAATACCAAATAATCGTGGGCTAAACCACGTCTTTAGGGTAGCGACCCCTAAAGAGCCACCATTCCCGATCTCGAGGTCTTTCACCTTAAGTATTAGTGTCTTAATTAATGGTGATCACAAAAGCACAACAATCAGATAATTAACTAATTTTAATCGTTCAGACATCATCAGAAATTTCTTATTCAAATGGTTGTCTAAGGGAACCCAAAGGAATCATTAAGGCCATCCTAACTCATCTAATTTTGAATTAGAATTCATTCTTGTGATACTTACTAATCATCAAATACTCCTACCTCGTTAATCAATATTATTTGAGTCATATCACAAATTCCACAATCACAATGACATATTAGATACAATTACTCATTTACCCCTTACTTATAAAATTATTAAGTCCTCCCTTCCTTACTTGGCAAATTACCATATTACCCTCTTTGTTACAAGATCACCAAGTTACCCTTACTCGATTTAGGTTACTAAATTATTTCTCATACTTATTAGGTCACTAATCCCCCTTAATAAGTATTATACTTATTATGCTTTCCACTTAGTGGGTTAGATTACCATTTTTCCCTTTTTCCTTTATTATAATTAATAAATTATCCTTGAGTTGGTCAAATTACCAAACTAACCTTCCTCCTTATCCTAATTATCAAATTTATCCTTTATTTAGTTAATTACCAAGTTAACCCTTTATTTAGTTAATTACCAACTTACCGTCCTCTATTATCAATTACCAACTACCCTTATCCATTTTTAAAATTACCAAAATACCCTCTAGTCGGTTAAATTACCAAATTACCCCTCACATTTATCATATTTACCATTTTACCCTTCTCCATTATTAAATTATCAATTTACCCTTTAGTTATTTAAATTATTATTTTACCCTTCTCAATTATTATAATTACCAATTTAATCCTTTCCAATTTCCACTTTTACTCCTTTGATTTACAAAATTACCGTTTTACCCCTTTACCTTCAAATTTACCATTTTACCCCCTTAACTCCCAAAAATTACCACATCGCCCTTTTACTTATAAAATTTCCATTTATCCTTAATTATGAAATTACTATCTTACCTCTTTTAATTTCCAAATTATCCTTCTGCCCGTTAATTGCAAAATCACTATTTTACCCTTTAATTGTAAAATTACAACTTTACCCTTTTATTACAAAATTACCAAATGGTCCTTTTATTACAATTTACCAAATTGCCCTTTTATTACAAATTTACCAAATTTCCCATTTTATTACAAAAAGACCAAATTACCCCTTTTTATTATTACAAAATTACTATTTTACCCTTTATTCACAAAATTACAATTTTACCCCTACTTCCAAAATTACCATTTTCTCCTTTTATTAACAAATTTACCATTTTACCCTTGCCTCCAAAATTACCAAAATACCCTTCTTAAATAAGTATTACCTTTTTGCCCTTAGTACACCACTTATTTTAAATTATGTTCATTACTACATAAAATTTTAACTTTAAGGCCTCATCCACCACTCTTATAGTTAATACAATATTATTAGCACCCCTATATATATATATATTAGACCATTTTCTTGTATAATGTACATTAATAAAATCCCCTAAGGCTCACAAAATATTAAACATGTATTAAATATTACAATAGCATAAAGCAACATGAATAATAATTATCATTTTCCTTAACAACCAATTTATCACCTCAAATAATATTTCCATACATAGCAACAACCTATCATGCTTTCTTTTCATTAATCAACACAATGACCACATATAATATACTAAACAACATATATCAAACATAATACACATTAAAAATGCCTAATGTGCTAAGATGCATTAATCCATGCATTTAAGCGGGATTTAACGATTACCTCAATTTTCGCAAAAACAAACCTTACCGGTATTCCAGTTAAAGGTCCAAGCTTTGATTATAAAAACCAATACCTAAAAATAATATAAAGATTTATTACATTAGAAATAATAAAATCAAGGCATAAAACTTTATAATGCTTAATTAATCAAATAATTAAATTAAAAATATAATTATACCTTAAAATTAGTAAACCAATAGATCAAGAAACCTAGAAACTCATTCTGCTAATGCAGCATGAGCTGCAGGAAAATTAATGGTGAGGAGGGGCTCGAAGGAGGGCAATAGAAAGAAAAATAGACAATTTTGGGTTAGGAATTTTAGGCTAGGAAAACAGGCATGTGGGGGTGGATTTAAGGCAAGGGAAGGATGCAGAGGTGGAGAGGGGGTGTAAGTGGTGGTCAGGGATGTGTTGGAGGCGGCTAAAGGTGGCGGAGGCGGCGGCAGCAAGGCTGTGAAGGTGGCGGCCGAGGAGGGAGGTCGAGGTGGAGGCTGGTGAGGAAGGAAAACAGGGAGGGAAAATGGAGGCTTTCGGGTGATGGTTTGGACCAAAGGATGATTAGGGATGGTAGAGGGGATTACAGGGAGTAATAAGGTGGCTCAGGTGGTGGCAAAAGCGGCGGGGCAACGGCGTATCGGGGCTACACAGGGTGGTTGCCGAGAAGGGATGGAAGGGAGAGAAAAAGAAGAGAGGAGGGAGAATGGGATGCGGGGTGGCTTGATGGAGGCTGTGATGGCTCGAGGGTGAGGTAGAGGGTGGAAGAAGGTGGCACAGGTGGTGGTTGAGGTGGCGGTAGCGGCGGACATGGGTGGCGAAACCAAAAATAGGGGAGAGAGGGGAGGAGAAGAAAGGGAGAAAATGAGGGGCTCAGGTATAGCATAAGGCTTGATAATTGACTAAATGAAGCAGAGGAAGAAGAAGAAAAGAAGGAGGATAGAGGAGGGGATAGGTAGGCTTGAGGGGTGGGGGTAGGGTGGCAGAGGAGTGGCGGTTGCAAGGAGGGGGAGAAGGAATGGTAATGGCAGGAAATGGGGAATGAATAGTGGGTTGGTAAGGGGCAAAGAATGGCGAGAGAGAGAGAGAGAGAGAGAGAGAGAGAGAGATTTAGGGAGGTCAATGGGGGAGAGGGAGTTGCAAGGAGTGGCAATGGCAGGGAGTGGGGAAGAAGAAAGAAGAGAGAAAGAAGAAGGAGAATCGGGGGAGGCTGGCGTGCGAACAGATTGACAGAAGGAAGAAGGAGCCGACCCGGTCGAGGGAGAAAGAAAAGAAAGGAGGAGGGGCGGCCGGCTCGTGCGAAGGAGAGGAGAAAAGGAGCCGGGCCGAGAAAGGAAAAAGGAAAGGAGGGAGGAGGGGAGAAGTGGGTCAGGCCCAACACGCAGGAGGGGGGAAAGAGGAGCAGGTCGGCTAGCGGCCCAAAAAAGAAAGAAGAAAGAAATGAGAAAAAGGAGAAAAAGGAGAAGGAAAAAGGAAAAAAGAAAAGGGGAAGTGGGGCAAATAAATAAAAAAAGTTTAATTGATAAAATAATAAAATAGAATAATTTTGGGTAATAAATTGATTTAATATTTTAATTTTAAGATAATTAAAATATAAGGGTTAAAAAGGATATTTTTTGTAAAATAAGGGTTTAAAATTTTTATTTAAATAATAAGAGTATAATAAAATAACAAAATATTTATTTTAATTTATCAAATATTTATAATGAATTTTATTAGCTCAAAATCCATAAAATAATTAAATTCAAAATATTTAAAAGCTGATTTATCCAAAATAAAATTTATTTATTAAAATATAGGCTTTTAAAAAAAATCGGGGGATTACACATTTGACATACAAAAATGATTACATAAAATAGCATATTTATCGTGATTTCCTGCCAAATATACTCCTTATGACCCTTTGGAATTTGCTTCCAATTATTATAGGAGATAGGAACACGGTTACAGGTCACAAGTGAAATGTAAGTCAAGAACATGTCTGCGTAAGGGCCAATGGGAAGATTGTAAGTATTCCATCCCAACTCGACTAATTCTCCTCTGTTCCTCATGTCTGTGATGATTCTCATAATCGTAGGTCCTCTCTTTCCTTCTTCATCACTGATGTCCCTATCAATGTTTTTGTTGGCCATATCTCTACAAAAAATACATAAATAAATTATGTTAGAATTTTATGTATTGAGCGAATGTTATGTATTGAGCATAATAATGTACCATTATATTATCGATACGAATCATGCTTAGAAAGAATTAATCTCAAATGTATCATGCTATTCTATATATATATATATGAATCATGCTAACACATTTCCAAAAAGATATTAATACTAACCCTAACCCTAATTAACCATAATAAACGATAAACCTTAACCCTAACCCTAGCTAATTAACCATAATTTATTATAATAAAACCTAACCCTAAACCTCATATAACCCTAATCCCTAAACCTAGCTAACTGTAATTAAACCATAATATATAAATCATATTATTATTATTATTATTATTATTATTATTATTATTATTATTATTATTATTATTATTATTATTATTATTATTATTATTATCATACATAATTATTTCTCACTATTTAATTATTCACTTCTATATATTCCTTATTTTCTATATCTATTTAATCCTCATCAAATAGAAATCTTTAACATATGCATCTCTAATTGAAAATTTCATTAAATGATGTGCATATGTAAAATATATTTTCATTTCATTATATGACATTTCCTATATCTTATTTCTAGTGTCCTATACTTATTAACGAAAATGTGCGTGCGTGTGTGTGTGTATGTATATATACATACATACATACATACATACATACATACATATATATATATATATATATATATATATATATATATATATATATATATATATATATATATATATATATATATATATATATATATATTTATGAGTGAAAATGTATATAATTCTACACTCACATTCATATTATATATATGTGTAAAGGTCTCGGCCAACACATGCATTTGTTAATATATAACAATAACGCAACAAATTCAACAACGAACAACAACATTTTCAACCAACACATTCAACAACACATTTTCGAACGACAAACCGCAATCTTTCAATAACAAACAAATGAAATCCTGTAGCAACATGCATGCATTTATATATATATATATAAAGTAGATAAAAAGTTACGAGAGAAAGAACAAACACAGACATAAAGTGAGCTAGCTACAAACACGACGGAAAGCAAGTTGAGAAAGGCAAGGGCTTCAAACACGATGGATGATGAAGGTGCAAGTGCTGGCTAGCTAGCTTCGGAATAATGACAGCACGTACATGCAAAGCCGACAATGGCAGAGGCATGGTGGAGAGTTGGCGGTGCGAGGGTTTCCCTTACTTGAGAGGAGCCGGAGTGGTGGTGCACGATGTGGTGGTGCGAGGGTTTGCAAGGAGAAGGAGAGTAAGAGAATGAAGGTGTAGAGAGTCTGAAAATTTTGGCACAAAACAGAACTGAGCGAAATAAAAGTTTGATTTTATAGTTTTAATAACGGTTCCTGAGAGAACCGTTATTAAAAGATGTTTTAATAATGGTTCTCTCAGGAACCGTTATTAAAACCTTCGGACTTTTGACAATGGTTCTTGTATGAACCGTTATGAAAACCTCTTTTAATAACAGTTTAAGTAAAACCATTATTAAAAAATCCATACAAATTTTAACTTTGCGCTTTTAATAACGATTTTGAACTATAACCATTATCAAAACTGTCCCACCCATTAATTTTCACGCGTTTGACAACGATTTTTGAACCACCGTTATTAATGTCCCGCAATTATTTTTCGTTTTTGTAGTAGTGCTTGCAGCTGGTTTTAAACAAGGTAGGCCCTTTTGAACACTGAAGAAATGTAGGACAAGGGCGTAAATGCCCAGAAATTAGTGCACCATAAATATACATGATGAATCCACTTTACCCATAATGAGTCCTTCTTCGTGCAAATATTCTAAATGAGTTTCCCTAATGGAAAAGAGTTCCACATCCTCAATTGTAGAAAACCTAAACCTCATTAATCCTTTAGAGTGCACCACTAATCCCGTGCAACCATTGCTTGGCACCTTTTTGATAACTTCCCTGATCATAGGAAAGCTATATAAAGACTAATAAACTTGTGCATACCTTTCTTAGGTAGGAAAATAACTAGATTAAAGAAGGTCTGAATGCTAAATATAACTAACTTGATGACACTAATATGAAAACAAAAAATAATAACGGCACATTAATAACAATGGTTGGGAAATTTCTGCCAAACGAGTGAAAATTAATGCGCAGGACAATTTTGATAACGGTTATAGTTTAAAATCATTATAAAAACTCAAACACTAAAATTATACACGGTAGTTTTAATAATAGTATATGAAAAACCATTATTAAAAGCTCCTTTAATAATGGTTTATATAATAACCATTATCAAAATCCTGAGAAGTTTAATAACGGTTCTTGTAAAAACCATTATTAAAACCCAATCTTCCGCCTTTTATATCATTCGGTTCATGTTTCTTGCTAAATATTTTGGACTCTCTCATTCTCTGCACCTTTCCTCTCTTACTCGCCTTCTCTTGCAAACCCTTTCACCACCACACCGTACACCACCACACTGCCTCCTCTCAACTCAGTGAAACCACCATTTGTTCTCTTTCGCACCGCCAACTCTCCTCTTCCTTACACCACTCTTTTCCTTGCACCGCCACACCTCTACCATTCTTAGATTTGCATGTGTTTCCATTCTTTTGTACCTTACCTGCACTTGGTCCTTCTTCCTCTATTGTGTTCGTAGGTGGTTGCCTCTTTCCTCTTGCTTGCCCCCTGTTCTCTTGCTCACCGTCGCTCCTTTTACGTATGGTTTTATTCTTACGCGGGTAACTTTTTCTCTTCTTATATATATCCGCAGGAGAGAATTCCATAAATTTTGCTAATGAACATGACATCTATGATTGTGACTCTATGTAACACCCGAAATTTTTATAACCTAAAATTTTAATGTTTAACCTTTTATCCAAAAAATGTTAAACTTAAAATTATGATTTAATTATTTTTGTGAACCTTTAACATATAAAATTGGATGAGTTATTTAACGAATCAATATAATTATTTTTATTATTTTATATTACCCTTTTAAATAAATCCTAAGCCCATGATTTTACCAAAATTATTTTCTTAAATTAATACCATAATTTTTGGATAAATTAATTTAATATTTCTCCCAAAAACCTAATTTTAACCTAGTTTTTAATCTGAACTTTAAATATATGTTCCTTTTATTTTTCTTCTTTTCCTTTTTCTTCCCTTTTCTTTCTTTTCTTTCCTTCTCCTTTCTTCCCTCGAGCCAACCCTAAATGCCCCCTTCTTTTATTTTCCCTCGGGCCAGCCTAGCTCTCCCCCTCTTCCTTCTTTTCTTCCTTCCCTAGGCCAACCCAACTCCTCCTCCCTTCTTTCCCTGCGTGGTGCAACCTTCACTCTCCCTTCTTTCCCCCGTGTGGCCTGAACCTTCTCCCTTTCCTTCTTTACCATCTACACCCTATGTCAAACATGCATCCCTCTTTCTCCTGTGCACTTGCATGCCACCCACCCTCTTTCAGCCAGACAACTTGCACCACTGCACTCTACCTATCTCTTTCTTTTATTTTTTTGGCCCTGCAACCCCTTGGTCCTCTTTCCCCATGTGCCATTCCCTTCCTTTCATATCCCTTGCCTACAACCTACCTTGCAGCCTACCACCTCCCCTACACTACCACCTACCACACATTGAACCCTCTATCTTTTCTTCTTCTTTTTCTACTTCCCTTCCTCATCTCCCTCGTGCCCTACTCTATCTCACAAAATCGTCTCTTCTTCTTTCTCCCTTCTCCCCGCCCTTATTTTTCCTCATTCCTTCATCTGCAACCACCATTGTCGCTTCCTCCACCAAACCAGCCTCCACCGTCAACCACCACCCCTCTCCTTCTTCCTTCCTTTATCCTCCTCCTCTACCTACCTACCACTCCTTTTTCTCCCTGTGGCAGTTCTTGCTAATCCCCTTACCTCTGCCCATTCTCCCTACAATAACCTCTTCCTTCACTGTAGCCGCTGCCAGCTCCTTTACCCTACATCCTCCCTACATGACCGAGCAGCAAATACCTTAGCCTCCCTTATTGCCTTGCCTCCTTTTCCCTTCTCTCCCTTTCAACCCCAACCCTACATGTACCCTTAGACCACCTTTCTTCCTCTCCCTTTCCTCCACCACGACAACTCCTACCCGTTGTCTGCTGCCAACCACCCACCTCCTACACTACCACCTGTAGCAACCCGCACTTGTGGTCCCCCTACTCTTCCTCTTCTTGTCACAGCCTACATCGCCACCTCAGTTGCCTTCTAGTTACCTACACTACACCCTCCAACCATCAGCCACCTACTCCCTCACCTCATGCACCCAACAACCAAAGCCAACACCCCTACCAACCCTTACACGAGCACCTTTCTCCCCTTCCATTTTAGCCATTTTTACATGGCTCATGCTGCACATGCAGCGTGAGTTATGCAGTGTATATTTATATGTTTTAGATAATAATTATGGTATAAGGATAGTTTGGTAATTGTATATTTAATGAATATTTTTAATAAAAATAATTATTTCATTTATCTAATATTAATATGGTAATCGTGATATTATTTTTAGGTTAAAATTTTATTAAACAAAGCCTAAGCATTTTATCCCATTACCGGTAAAGTTTGGTTTTAGTTGGAAATCAGGTAAGCTTTATACCCCACTAAAATATTTGGATATCTTATGTTAGCACGTTATGGTTTTTCACATGTAATTTGTGTAGATATGATGTGTTACATATAATTCCTTGTTTATTAATGTTATATTGGAATATAAAAATAAATGCATGTTATCTTGTGTAAGATGTTATGTGTGGAAAAGGGTAATTGAGAAGAGGGTCTAATGTTGGATAGTAATGATGTATGTTATGTTAGGTATGTATGGACACTTGTAGTAAAATTATTACTACTATGAGCCTTAGGGGTTTTTTGGTCATTTAGATACATCATGATATTTAACCCTTGCAGGGATGTCAATTGTGTTATAATATTTTTAGGGATGGAGATAGGAGTTTAGTGTATCATAAACACATGATTTAGCATGAATATTAATTTTTAGTGTTTAGGGGTATTTTGGTAATTGTATGATGGTGATAATTCCAATAAATGTGCAAGCTAAGTGTTATATGGGGCTGAGAATGAAAATAGGGGTTTGTCGTGTTAGTAACACATGTTTGGGCATGAAAGTTGATATTATATGGCCTAAGGGCATTTTGACAATTTTGAAAGTACAATGGTGGTTATCCTAATAAATAATCATGATAAGTAATAATTGATGATAAGTATGAGAATAGGAGTTTGTGGTATTAGTGACACGTGTTTGGGTATGAAAGTAGATATTACATGGCCTAGGGCCATTTTAGTGATTTTGCATGTACTATGGTGAGTAGTATAATAAACATGCATGATAAGTATTAATTAGTGTTTGATATAAGCATAGGGGTTTATTGTCTTATTATCATTTATTTCAGCATGGTTACTAATATTACATGGCATAGGAATATTTCGGTAATTTGGCATGTACATAAACATGCATGGGACGAGTCAAACCCAAAGAGAGCTATGACTATGGGTGAGAAGAGTAGGGTTGGTTGCTAAGAGTGGATATGGGGGTTAATGATGGCATGGTTGGGTAGCTTGTACATTTAGGGAAGCCCTTGGAGTATTAAGGAATGAGAGGTTACTAAAAAGGTGGAACTAAGTTTTGGTAGGTGAAAGCACGAAACCTTAGGGGTAGGTTATTATCACATGTAAGAAATGGGGGATTTGGGTTTTAACTCTGAACTATGATGCTAATCATGATATTTAGGGATTGTGTGCTAAGTTTGATGGTTAGGTGGGATATGTGGGATCAAATAAATCTACCATAGGAAAATTAGGGTTTAAAAAAGGGTCCATTTTGGGAGGTTATTGTCATATATGCATAATGGAGGAGTTAGGCTACAAAACGTTAGGGGATGAGTAAGGATAAAAAATATGCCTAGTTGTGGAAAATTAGGGCTAAAAAAAAAGAAGAGAAGGGATTAGGCTAACTAGGGAAAAATAGGGTTTTGAAGAGTAACACTAGAGGCCAATTGTTATCATATATGAGGAATGGGGTTAATAGGCTGTGACTCACGATAAGAGGGGATTCTAATGATAAGTTTGGGTTTGTTGGAAGAATTGGGAACCTAAAGGAAAAATAAGGGGTGTAGAGGCACTAAGCTTATGAAACTAGGGTTTCTAAGGGAACAGGGTAGGCCTGAAGTGGTAGTAGGGCAGGAGTCATAATTAAGTTGTACATGTTTGTGTGTGGCATTTAGAACAAATAAGACACAAATAAAACATTAATTACTTAAGGTAAAAAAATCACTAGAGTTGGGGCTAGTTGTATCTTATTTATCGGTCCATCGGTGAGAATAGTTGTTAGGAGCATGCTACCCTAGGGTTATATTATATTCGCTAGTCTACCAATGAGAATACTAGGGTCCCACACTTAAGTAATGAAAACTATTAAATGAAAATAACTCTAGGAAGACACTAATCATTTAAAGTGGAAGATCACTTGAGTTGGGACCGGTTGTACCTTGTTGATCGGTCCACCGGTGAGAATAGTGGCCAAGAACATGTTGTCCTGGGTTTGTACCTTATTTGCTAGTCCACCGATGAGAATAATTGTAACACTCCAAGTCGATATGACCACATAGGGGCTACTCTAGAGGGCTTTGGATTGATTGGTTGGCCCCACAGATCAATACGAATCCTTTTAGCGCACTTTGTCCTCATTCACAAGCTTCATAAGAAATTTTTAGAAAATTCTAAAAATTTCTAGGAGGATCACCCATCCAAAAAATTACTCCACAACCAACATGTTTAACTGTGGAGTTCTTAGGATGGAATCACCAAAAAGATGGAATACCATATTGATATAAGTCCTATATCAATCCTTACAAGACTCTGCTCAATTTGAGGTATTACAATAATGGTGTCCCAAGCTCAAGTAATAAAACTCTTGGATAATAATAACCTATGGAAAGATACTAATTACTTATAGTGGAACACTACATGGTTCAGGACCTATTTTACCTTATTACCAGTCCACTAGTGAGAATAGTGGTTAGGAGCATTCTGTCCTTAGGTTGTACTTTATTACCAGTCCACCGGTGAGAATTATGGCTAGGAGTGTTCTACCCTAGGGTTGTACCTTGTTGACCTGTCCACGATGATAATAGTGGAGTCCTGAACCCACATGGATTTAAAATTCATGAGCTGAATAATCACTACACTAATATCATGAGTCTAAATAATAATGAATGAGCCGATATGATCTACTGATGTGTATGGCTTTCTTATGTGATGTTATTGAGAAGTTGTGGGTTAATTAAGTGAGTTGCGCCTCCTACTGAGAATGATATGGCTTTTTAATTATACTACAAAAAGCATCACTTTGATGTTCCAATAGTAAATTTTTGTTATTTCTAAGTGAATGAGTATTGGTAGCATATGACCTTGATGCATGTGTCTATATGAATGATTATCGCATTATAGTTAATATATGCATAATTTAATGTTCATGTGATTGATGTGATGCATCTGATGTGTTGGATGTGGGCCTTGCATATTAGCCTGGTATAATGGATTACTCAGTACCATTGTCGTAACACCCCAAAATTTACACATTTTTTTATAAATCTTTAAATTTAAAACCGTAAATTCTAGGGATGCTACCGCCACACTTAGTACCAGAACGATTCACTCCTACCGTTCCAATACCAAGTGCTAGGGCTAAGAAAACTACTTACAACATTATTAAATAATCCAATGTTCATAAATACAGAAATCAGAATACGCATAAGTTCTTACATAATTCAAAATACTAGAGATAATTTGTTAGAGAAGAAAATAGCGATAATAATAAAATTGTTTTTGAAGTTTCACAGAATTAAAAGAAAACAGGAACAATAATATCAAATGGAAAAATGGCCACGCCACTCCAGAAATCAATCCAGCCCAAAAGTCATCACTTGACCCCACCTGATGTCCTATAGACATCAATGGCATCAAAATAGGCATCTCCTATCTGCAACACGTCAAACGGGTCTTCTACTCGTGGGAATGAGCAGCACCCATAAAAGGGGTGATTAGTACGCTACGTACTAAGTAAGGTAACCGTGCACTAAGCCTACCATATAGATTCCACACAAACAATGTATATTAATAAAGGAGCATAAAGTCCAATCATAATAGCACATAGATAAAATGAATGCTCAGGTAAAAATACAAGATTCAATACAGTCCTGATTAATTACTTCATCGGTCCTTTATCGAATTTATTTTCACACCATGCTCTTTATCAAGTCCATACGAGTACGAGAACCCCACTATTTTTTTCCGGTTGATTGGTCTCCATGGCACTTTGGCTCCTGGCCACTATTCTAGCTGGTGGATCGATCACTTAGGGTACATGCCCTACCACTATTATATGCCGGTGGATCGGCCTGGCCCCTTTTCTCACACGGTGTTCTACTGTAAGTAATTAGTGTCTTCCTATATCTTAGCAAAATGTAGGGTTTTGTTTATTGAGCTTGGGATCCCCCAATATTTTAGTCGGTAGATCGGTCACTAGGGTAACATGCCCTACCACTATTATAGGCCGGTGGATCAGTCTCTAGGATACTGTAGTCCCTAGCCACTCTTATCTCGGTGGATCGATCTAGGTTCAACTCAACATCTTCCACTTTATATGATTAATGTTTTAAGTATCTTATTCATAAGCCCTTACCAATACATGAAAGTCTGACTCCTACCATTGTAACACCCCAAAATTCACTACTTTTTTTTGAAAGCGGAAGCAATTATAATAGAAATACTTAAAACCCGTGAATTTTGGAAATGTTACCGCCACACTTAGTACTAGACCAGTTCTCTCCGACCGTTCCAGTACCAAGTGCTAAGGCTAAAGAAAAGATTTACATTAAATTCAAATCAACAGTTCATAAAAGAACTCGAAAGATCATACCTTAAAATCAGAGTACGCATAAACGTTTATAAACGTAATAAAATAGAAATCAGAGTGCGAAATCAAAGAGAATTAATACTCCAATACAAATAAATAATAGCAGGAAATAAAAGTACATAAAGAATGAAATACGATCACAACTCTCTCAAACATAATAAAATAAAACTATAATATGGCCACAACTCTCTTGAATCTCGAGCCAAACATTCTCAACACTCAGCCCCAATTGATATCTCGCCCACCTGCACAAACCAGAAGGGCATACTACTCGTGGGAATGAGTAGCACCCATGAAAAGGGTGATTAGTACGCTACCTACTGAGTAAGTTAACAGAGCACCAAGGCCGATACACAAGCACACAATCGATGCAGATTAATAACAGGCATAATCCAACATAGTAATATAAAGGTATATGAACAATTCAGGTAAACGTACAAAGGCCCATGAATAATTCAGTTTAACTGTTTAATTAATCTCTTAGTAGAATCTGATTCACACCATGCCTTTTATCAATCCATGTAAGTACAGAAACACCCCACTATTATTGCCGGTGGGCCGGTCACTTACGGGACAAAGTCCACACCACTATTATTCGCCGGTGGACCGGTCACTTGCGGGACAAAGTCCACACCACTATTCCTGACCGGTGGATCGTTTTGGTTCCTGCTCACATGGTGTTCCACTGTAAGTAATTAGTATATTTTAAGAGCTTTAACGATTTTGGTTTGCGTCTATTGAGCTCGAGTCACCCCACTATTATTACCGGTGGGCCGGTCACATATAGGACCTCATGTCCTAACCACTATTATAACCGGTGGATCGGTCGCACATAGGACTACGCGTCCTAACCACTATTCCTGACCGGTGGATCGGTTTGGACTCGGCTCAATAATCTTCCACTTCATATGATTAGTGTCTTAAGTATCTTATTCAAAGGCTTTCACCCTAGACATGCATAAGCCATCACACATCACAAATCATAAAATTCCACCATCATAATTACACTTTAATTACCACATGCACATGATAACACAAAAACCCTAATCAGCCACCACAGACCTCAACTAACCACAACAAACCATAGTTAACCACTCCAAACCCTATTTAACCATAACAACCATAATTAGCCACTCCACGCCTTAGTTAATCATAACAAACCACAATTATCCACTCCAACCCTAATTAATCACAACAACCCAGAGTTCATTACTCCAAACTCTAATTCAATCTCTTCTATACACTCATAATGCTCCACGTACTATTTTTCATCCAAAATAGTTCAACACCCGAATAATACTTACATTACCTTCCTTACATCCCAAATTAACTTTCCACACGTAAATTTCATACCCATGCAGACATTAATCTCCCCATGCAACCATTCGAACTTTTCATGTAAACCCTAAATTTCATGCAATCATTAACTCCCATACAAAACCCTAACTCCACCACGCAACCCTAATACCACCACACAAAACCCAATATTCCGTCATACAATACCCTAAATTAAATCCATACCAACCAAATATTCATCCTTACCAAACCCTAGATTCAATTCACATAAACCCGAAGATTCATCCTTACAAAACCCTACATTCAACCATATTAAACCCAAAGATTCATTCACACAAAACCCTAAATTCAATCCATACCAACACAAAGATTCAAATCATATAAAACCCAAAGATTTGTCCACATAATACAATTGGTTAGATTCTCCCCTTTCGTAACCACAAATTAGATTCTCCCATACAAGACCATAAGTTAGATTCTTCCCCATAAAATCATAAATTAGAATCTTCCAAGCAAAACCATAAATTAGATTCTCCCAAACAAATCATAAATTATATTCTCCCAATCAAATCATGAATTAAATTCTTCCATACAAACCATATATTAAATTCTCTCACATAAAATCATACCAAACCATAAATTAAACTTCCCCATATAAAACCATAAATTGGATTTCACCAGACAAATCATAAATTAGATTCTCCCAATTAAAATCATAACCTAGATTCTCCCAAACAAACAATAATTCGATTCTCCCATATAACATCATAAATTACATTCTTTCAAATAAAACCATGCATTAGATTATTCCTTATAAATTCACAAAATTAGGTCAACTCACTTCCCTTAGTCAACTTCTTTCTCCATCCTTAATTTTCATCCTTTCCCCGTACAACCATACCAACATCCTCACATGCATGTCTTACAGTATCACAACACATATCGTTATACATAAATAATACACATGCCATGCAAAACATTCTTCAACTCCACGTTATATCACATATAGAATGATTATAATAATATAGAGGATACATAGCATGAGAAGCACATAATGCCCATAAGCACATAAAATGCCTTAGCACGCCTTACCTGAAACGACACCGGTCTTGGAGCACCTTCCTACGCCTCCTTAGGGCTTTGACCAAATAATAACCTTAACAAAATTCTAACTTTGCTAAAGACATAAAAATAATAGAGATATTATAAACCTTGATAATATAGGGTTAAATATTTTACCCTAATGATAATAATGATACTAATATAATAATATCAAGGATAATAAAACTAATATCAATGAGAATATAAATAATAACAATAATAATAATAATAATAACAACAACAACAATAACATATAAGTTTTAAAATAACTAATGACTTACCATTTATTTAATATTAATAATAAAATTAATAATATTAAAATAATAAAGATAATGATAATATTATTATTAATGGTTATAAGAACAGTAGAAATAATAATACTCATATAAATAAGTGCAAATGTTAATACAAAATTAGGGCCTAAGATTTTCTAGAATAAATAATAAAACGTTAATAATAATTATTCTAATAATTATAATATTAATAATAATAATAAGAAGAAGAATGATAATAATCCTATAATAATTCAATTAATAACTTAAAATTCGAAACTAACAATAAAATTGTTTTATTACCACTCTCCACCCTACAAGTACAATTCAGCATAAAATTTCTCATCAAATAATAATAAAACATATTAAGAATATAAATATTAAGAATAATAATAATGGTAATTATATGCAAATAATTGAAATAAATTAAATCAAGGCTTATAATAATATGAAAAATGGTTGAGAGGGTCTAGGGTTCAACCTTAAGCTGGTGGGGATAAGTGGCACCGGCGGTGGTTCACGGCGGCGGCGGCGGTGGCCGGAAAATAGAAGAAAAGAGGGAAAGATAGATGTTGGTAAAAAGATAGGGAGAATTGAGGTGATATAAGGGGTGTTTATTGTTGCCCAAGAGTAGAGGGACAAAATGATGCTAGTGGTGCAGCCAAAGGTGGCGGAGAACGGCGGAGGACGGTGGTTTAAGATTTCGGGGTCAAAATTCCGGCGAAACGAGCATCCAACTTTGCATGATTATTGAGGCTCGTACAAGAAGAATTGAGAGGTGAAAAAGGTTTAGTTAATTAGAGTAAATTTCGAGGAAGAGAATGAAATGTTTCGGTGGCGCTGAGGTTGGCTGACGGCGGCAGAAGAGGTGTCTGAAGTTGGGGTGGCCGGCAACTCGGGCTTAGGGTATCGAGGAAGAAGAAGCTCTAAAAACTCCTATAACAAGGCTATTTATAGATGTTGGAATGGATAATGGGGAGCTGGAGGTCGACATGGAAGTGTTAAATGCAAGAATTTGGGTGGCCGGTGGCAGAAAACGGTCGGGCCATCGTTTTGTTTGCTCAAAATTTTGAGAGGTTAGGGAGGAGAAACGGGCGAGAGTTTACATCAAATAATTATTCCAATTTATTCTTGGAGTTAAGAGGAAGGCAATGAGATAAGAAATGGCCGGTATTATTCACCGTAAGCGAACATGCCATTGACGGGGTCGAAGCTTGCGTCGCAGCGACGGAGGAGGAAGGAGGAAGAAGGAAGAAGAAAGGGAGGCGGACCGGTCGGCCGGGAAAGAAAAGAAAAAGGGAAGAACCGGGCGGTTCCGGCGTGAGTCGAGGGCGTCATTAAACCGAATGACGCGTTTCGGTGTAAACGGAGCCAAAACGCGGCAGGGCGGAGTCAGACAAAGGAGGCCGCGCGGGCGCGGGCTGTGCCAAGGGAAAGAGGAGAAAGGAGAAGAAGAACTGGGCCGCGGCTGGCCCAATCGACGAAAAGAAGAGGAAAAAGAAAAAGAAGAAAAAGAAAGAAAAAGGAAAGGAGAAAGGAAGAAAGAAAAAGAAAAAGGGAAAAAGGAAAGGAGAAAAATAATTAGATTAGGGCCAATTAAATTAATCTGAATATTTAGGATATTTAAAAATAATAATATTTAAATAAAATAATATTTAAATCCCTTTTTAGGCTAAATTAGGATTTTTAAAAGATTTTCCATAAATTCCATTTTAATTAGCAAAACACCCAAATTTTCTTCCAATTCAATTATTTATAAAATTATTATTAAATTAAAACTATTTTCTCATTCTTATTTTAAATAAAATAATTTATTTAATTAATTCCCAAATTAAAATCTTTAATTAGCTAAAATACCCAAATTCCTCCTAATTAAAATACTTATAAATTTATTCTTGATTTTCCCTAATAAATTTTCTTTTATTTTAATTAAAATAATTTATTTAATTAATATTTATGACAAAACCTCATTTAAATATAATATTTAGAATTAGAAATTTTCGGGGCATTTCATTTACCATGCTTACCCTTCAACTCTAGTTAACCACTCCAACCCTAGTTAACCATCACCACCAAAGTTAATCATGGCATACCCTAATACTCATGCAAACCCTAGCTCCACGTAAACCCTAGCTCCCATGCAACCATTAACTCCCATACAACCCTAACTCCCATGCAAACTCTAACTCCCATGCAACCTTAACTCCACCATGTAAACCCTAACACCACCATGCCAACCCTAATACGGCCATACAAACCCTAATACCACCATGCAACCATTAACTCCCATACAAAACCCTAACTCCACCATGCATAGTCGTATAATATTTAGACTACTCCCACATTAATTCATACCACAGCACCATATCGCACGACCTACATGCATGTCTTATGGGCCACATCAATTCATATTAAAAACACAACTTATACATATCATATGCATGCCATAAAATATCATATGAACATACCTCAACTCCATGTCATACTACATATACAATAGATATAAAAATACACTTAAAACATATTATATTGTATGGCACATGACAATCAAGGCATGTAAAACACATTACACACAAACGAACTTAGATACACCCTTACCTAAAATGTCACTGGTCTTAGAGCACGCTCCTATACCTCTTGAGGGTTTTGACTGGGCTCACTTATTATGAGGGAAAAACTAGAATTAGGTTCCCTCCTAAAAATACTATTATTTACTAACTTACCCTAAGACTAGGTTTTTAATTAAAATAATACTATACTAAATACTACTAAAAATACTAATAATATTGTTAATATAATTTAAGATGAATGGTGATGTAATACCTCGTTTTTAGAAACGTTTATTATAAATTAATAATCATATGACTAGTTATAATTATTATTTTATGAGGTTAAATATTAAAAGTGTTATTATTATTCGTATTATTATGACAGTTTTAGATATAAAAATAATCAAGTTAAATAGTTGATAGAAATCGACTATTTATTTTTAATCCAAATTTATACCCATAAATCTTATCCTAATTATTTTATTAATCACCGTGACTCGTAACCAGAAATAAAATTCTAAAATTTATTTCCGACTATTTTATCTTTTTTTATTTAAACCTATCTGAGATCGTATTATTTTTCTCCAAATTATTTTTCTACCCGATATCCTAATTTAGCTAAATTTAATTTTAAATATATTTATAAAATATATTCTCCTCTCTCTCTCTCTCTCTCTCTCTCTGCCATTTACTGTCCCATCCTTGTAAATATCCTCCCTATCTCCCTCACTTTCTTACTTTACTCCACCATCTGCATTTATACACACTATCACACGCTATACTCTCACTGCACAATACTCTCACACACTCCACCCAAACATCCCCCAACCCACTATACATCCTAGCTCCCCCTGCTGCTTTTGACGCCCTTCCCCAAGCCCCAACCAAACAAATCCCTACGCTATATACATACATACACATGCATGCTACACTTAACACTCCAAACAAACAGCTCCATCTTATTTCTTTCGGCTAACACCCCCCTCGAGCAGCAGTCAACCCATCCCTCCCTTGGTTTTGTTTGGCCTTCAAGCCTTCTTCTTCCTTCTCCCTTGCATCCATTTCCTAGCCCTTCCCCCTCTATTCAATTTGTCTCTCCCTCTATTTTGTTGCCTTCTAGCCTCCCCGCCCATCGTGCAGCCTCGTCCTCAACCAATGCCACCACTGAATCAACAGACCACAACCGCTACACCACCACTTCCCAACCACCTCGCACACATCTAGCCCTTCCCATCTTCCTCCCCTATCTCCTTTGTTTGGTTTTTCTTTCCCACACCTAGCAGCCCCCGTCACTCCCCCCACTTTGTTTTGGTTTTCCTTCCAACCAAACACCACCGTAACACCACCCCGCCTGCACCAGTAACTAGCACCAACAACTCCAGCACCCAACCTCCCTACCACCTCCTCCATTTTTCCTACAGCCACAACCATCAACCACCAACCGAGCCCCTACACCCCTGGGCACAGCCACAACTCCCTGCCTTTCCCGTCCATTGAGTAGTCCACCTCCCTGCAGCACCAACCGCCACCGCCGACTAGCCACCGGTCTCCACCCCATCGGTACCCTTTTCTTTCCTTGCTTCACCTGGCCAACCCTCTTGCCAGCCAACCTCCCTATAGCCCCCTTGTTTTCTCTCACGCAATCTCATGCTGCTTGTGCAGCGTGAGTGAATTATTTTATCCTATGAATTTTTGGTACCAATATTAAATATAAGGGTATTTTGGTGATTTTAGAAAAATAAATATTTTGATACTATGATTATTAATTTATCTGATAGATATTAATTTGGTATTTCTAGTATTATTTTTAGGTACAAAATTTCAATTAGCAGGACCTAATAAATTTTAGTAGATACCACTAATTTTACGTTTTTGATGGAATTTAGGTAACCGTTATACTTTACTAAAATGATAAAAATTACGTGATAGCACATTAGGATTTTTGGTGTATGAAATATGTTAAGCATGATTTATTTCGATATACTTATGTGTTATTTTTTATTATTATGAAAACGGATAAAACGAGCATGTTATCTAATATAAAAATATTTCGGGTACGAAAGTATGATTTAAAAATGATTCTAATGATAGGAAAATATTTTTTTATGATAATTATGTGTAAAATAATAGGTTGAGTATGTTTAGATATAATTGTGAAATAATTATTAGGAATGTGTGCCCTAGGGGCAATTTAATCATTTTTATGTATTATGATATTTATCCTAAAAATTATGTCTAACATATATTATCTATTGTTGATTTTATGATCACGTGTTTTGTACATTCTAAAAGTATATGATAAGGAGTTGTATGTAGAAACCTGTGTAAGGAAAAAATGGTCTTTTGACATAATCAATAATTTAAATTATATAATAAATAGTTAGATGATTTTATTTTAGCCTTGTCATGAAAAATTAATAAATAAAATGGACTTAGTATTTAAATGAATGATAATCTGACAATTATTGGTCTCAGGGGCATTTTGGTCATTTCGGCCTAATGCACCCAAATGTGAATAATTGGATATAGGATGGCCTTAGACTTTTGGTAGGTTGACCTTAGTATTGAATTCGACCTTATTTTAGATAGTTGATCGTAGAGCTAACTTGGATAAGTGGAAATAAAGGAAAAATGAATAAGGATGGAAATGAGAATAAATGTGTAATGCGTGTTATCTATGATCACCTTATAAAAATACTAATACATAAAGTGGAAGACCCCGAGTTTGGGAATGGTTTCTCTCGAGGGGTAGCTACCCTAGAGATGAGTTAGGAGTCCTCGATTTGTTTGGTTTTCTGGCGTGTCGGTTGTGCCCCAATAAGGCCTTAGTTTATTCTATAGGTAAGCTACGAGCCCTATAGGGGGTATCGATACTTAAGGATTAGGTGTCCGAGGTGAGGAGGGTACCATGTACCTTATGTATCAGTATGACCAGAGTGTTGTTATGCCTCTAGGTTGGATGGTTGGAGGGTATCGTGTTGTCTTGTGTGCCGGTATGACCAGTGTACTATTATGTATCTGGGTTATTATTGTATCCCTCTCGGGTAAATAAAAATGAAAATGATATGATTGGAATGATTATTATTGGATATTGGATTGGTTTGGTAGTAGCTGGTGTGCCTACCTATGATTTTGGGTAGTAACAGTTGTGCCTACCTGTGGTTTCGGTAGCAGTCGTTGTGCCTACCTGTGGTTTTGGGTAGGAGCCGTTGTGCCTACCTGTAGTTTATATAGCATCCGCTGTGCCTACCTATGGTTTTGGTAGTAGCCGTTGTGCCTACCTGTGGTTTTGGGGTAGCAGCCTTTGTGCCTACATGTGTTGGTATTATGTATGTGAACATATATGTGATGTGATGGATTTCATTATACCGCACCTATAAGTAAGCCTGTGGTGTTATGTATTTTATTATATGATACCTGTAAGTATATATGTGAGGTTATGGATGTTATTATACTATACTTGTAAGTATACTTATGAATTATACCGTACTTGTAAGTATACCTGTGACGTTATGTATTTGGTTATGATGTTGTACCTGTAAGTATACCTGTGATGTATGGATTTTATTATACTATACCTGTAAGTATATATGTGATGTTCTGTAATTGGTTGGGGTTAATGTTGAGACATGAATTACGCTGTAAATGTTATAATTGTGGTGTAGAGTGAGTTTTGATTATTGTTCCAGAAAGCATCTTGGGATGCTTTGTTGATAAGTGTTATTATATTCTAAATAGGCACGCATGAACAGTAGGTAATTTAGTGACTATTTCTTATCTGTTATGATTTTTATTTTAGATCATCTCATGTATATCTTAATGTTTATACCATGTATTGTCATGATGCCTTATGGTTATTGTATTAGGGTTTTCTTCTAATTATACTTCAGATAATATCTCTAGGTTGTCCATTTGGTAAATTTAGCTGTTTTAGAAGAGTGAATATGAGTAGTCTATGACCAAGATGGAGTTTGATTATCTGAATAACTACTGTATCTCAATCCTCGTATATGTATGTATATGTCTTATACAATGTTAAAGGTATGCCTTGCATGTGTTCCATACTATTTATCATATTAGTTTGGTATAAAGGGTTACTCAGTACCATAGTACTGAAGGGTTCATTTTCGTGAGCCCTTGCCTATTCAATGGACAGTGGACTTTGCAGGTCAGTTTCCGAATCCAGTTGAAAGCTGTCAGTCAGTTTTGAGAACATAGGAATATCCGGTGCCTCTTCTGTGATCTGGTCTCAAATTGTTTTGGACTTTTATGTCCTCCTGTAATTTCTCTCCTGAGTTTTGATAGACTGTTGACGTTACTTTTAACTAGTACTGTACTCATCTATTACTCTCTATATCTTGACTTTTTTCATCATGTTATTTGATTTAAGAAATTTTTTAGCCTTAGCACTTAGTATAAGAACGGTAGATGATGCCAGACTTATACTGAGTATGGCAGTAACACCCAGTATTTTTGTAATTAATGCTTCTACAAAACGAAAAATTTTTAACAGTAAAAATGGGGGTGTTACAGGTGATATAAGGGTTTCTACCCTCCACCAAAATATTGTTAATAATGATGATGATGATGATGATGATGATGATGATGATGATGATGATAATAATAATAATAATAATAATAATAGTAATAGTAATAGTAATAGTAATAATAAGAATAACAATAAAAATAATTCAAACCTAAATCATACAAGGTAGGGTTTTTGAACCTACCTCCAAATAATGAAAGTACTATTTGATAATAATAATAATAATAATATTATTATTATTATTATTATTATTATTATTATTAACATATATTACTTATAATAATATTAAAAATAATAAATATGATAATAATATTAATATTAATAATAGTAATAATAATAATAATAAAATACAAGTATGCGAATCATATTTATAATCTAGGGCTTCGGCCCACCTTGGATAAATAATAGAAATAATAAAATAATAATACTAGTAATAATAATATTAATAATGATAATAAAACTTATAATAATACAAATAAATGCCTATAATTTGAAACTAACCACTTAAATATTTTATTCTTACTCTAGACCCTGCGACGAAAATATGACATTAATATTACATGAAATAATAATAATAATAATAATAATAATAATAATAATAATAATAATAATAATAATCGAATAAATGCTAAAATTTGAAATAAATTAGAATAAACTTAAATAAATAGGAGAGAAGGGCTGAGAGGGTCTAGGGTTTCACCTTGATTCGGAGGAGATGGGTGGCACTATAACACCCCCAAAATTCACTACTGAAAAATTTCATTTTATTTAAAGAAATTGCGGAAGCAAAATATTAAACGGTGAGTTTCGGGGATATTACCGCCACACTTAGTACCAGACTGGTTCACTCATACCGTTCCAGTACCAAGTGCTAAGGCTAAAGAATAAAATATCAATTGCTAGAAATTCAAACCATTATTAAATCAGAGTAGCGCAAGTAAACATTTTATAAGAATAGATTCCACCAATGGTGGTTACAAGAATAAAATTACATTTAAATCATACATTAGAAGAGGAAGAATAAAATCTTAAAGGCCGAATAATCCTTACGCTCTTTCCCGTTGTCCACTTGAATAACACTTGAAAAGACCTGCAAGGGACACTGCCTATTGAATAGGCAAGGGCCCCACGAAGGGAACCCTTCAGTACTATGGTACTAAGTAACCCTTTAAAATCACACTTAAAAGCAGGCCCGCAATGTCACACATGATATAAATCTATATACATATGTAACAAGATGTGTATATATAACATTCACATAATTAACAATCACATCAGATATCAATAGGTCATTATAAACAATCAATACTTTCAGGCCTTAAGCCATGTCATAGTGCAAAATCAATACATTTGGGCCTTAAGCTATTAGTCCATCATTATTCAATCAACTTTCATATTTTATATCCATGTGAGTACGGGAACCCCACTATTATAACTGGTGGATCGGTCACTTATAGGGCAGAACGCACCTAACCACAATTATATGCTGGTGGATCGGTCTCCAGGGCAAAACGCTCCTGGCCACTATTATTCATCGGTGGACCGATCTGGCCCCAACTCACATGGTGTTCCACTATAAGTTATTAGTATTTTTCCATAACTTTATTCACATCCATGACTGATTTTATTGAGCTTGAGACCCTCACTATTATTGCTAGTGGATCGGAATATATATCACCATCATCCAGGGCAACATGCTCCTTGGCCACTATTATATCTGATGGATCGGTACTCAATATCATAAGTAAACTAGGCCCGACTCATTAATCTTTCACTTTCATTATTAGGATCTTTCCTTTCTTTAATCAGCACAACAATTCCATTTATTTGCCTTGGACGGGAGATCAAGAACTCGGGAGATAAAGGTACATCAGTCGTACTGGTGCATACTAACTATTCAACACCCTTCAACCATGAACCCAGGGACGCAAAGGTACCTTGGTCGTACTGGTGCATAAAGCTACTCAGTACCCTACCAACAAGGACACCTAATCCATAAGTATACATACCCCCTAACTAAGTCCGTAGAGCTAGATAGAGTAAGATATAGGGCCTGGCTGAGGCACAAAGGCACACCACCAAATAATAGAATAATCGTGGGCTAAACCACGTCTTTAGGGTAGCGACCCCTAAAGAGCCACCATTCTCGATCTCGAGGTCTTTCACTTTAAGTATTAGTGTCTTAATTAAAGTGATCACGAAAAGCACAATAATCAAATACTTATTCACTTTCAATCGTTCTGATATCATTAGTTGTTTCTTATTCAGACAGTTATCCAAGATAACACAAAGAAATTATTAAGGCCATCATAATCTCATATAATTCCGAATTAGGATTCGTTCTCGTGATACTTACTAATTATCAAATACTCTTACCTTACTAATCAGCATTATTTGAGTCATATTATGAAATTCCACAATCACAATGACATGTTGGGTACAAATTACTAATTTACCCCTTACTTATATAATCGCTAGGTCATCCCTTCCTTACCTAACAAATTACTATATTACCCTTTAGGTTGTATAATTACCAAATTACCCTTTACTCAGTTTAGGTTACTAAGGTATCTCTTATGCTCTTTAGTTCACCATTCACCCCTCATAATTGCTACACTTATCATATTTCCCATTTGATTGGTTAGACAACCGTATTGGCCTTCTCCTTTGTTATAATTACTAAATTGCCCTTGAGTTGGATAAATTACCAAATTACCCTTCTTCATTATCATGATTACCAATTTGCCCCTTTAGTTGGTTAAATAATTACCAAATTGCCCATTTAGTTGGATGAATTACCAAATTGCCATTCTTTATCATAATTACCATTTTACCCTTTCTCAATTATTATAATCAGCATTTTATCCATTTCAATTATTATAATTCCCATTTTACCCTTCTCCATTCTTATAATTATTAATTTACCATTCTCCATAATTATAATTACCCATTTACACCTATTTATTATTATAATTACTATATCTCCCTTCTCTATTATTAAAATTACCATAATTCCCTTTTATTGATTAATTTACCAAATTACCTTTCTCTATTATCATAATTATTCAATTACCCTTTTATGATCATAATTTAATTACCAATTTATCCTTCATTGCTATCTTTATTACCAAGTTACCCTTTACTCCTAAGTTTGCCATAAATATCCTTTTAATTTACAAAATTACCCTTCTACCCCTTACTGCCAAATTACCATAATATCCTTTTATTTACAAAATTACCACAATACCCTTTTGCTTATAAAATTACTACAACACCCCTTTTACTTTGCAAATTACTATTTTACCCTTTTACATCCAAAATTACCATTTTTATCTTTCCTTACAAAATTACCATTTTACCCTCCTTTTCCAAAATTACCACTTTACCCTTTACTCCCAAAATTACCTGAAATACCCCAAAATCCTAATTTCCGAAATTACGGCCAAATAAGGAATTATTAGGAAAATCAATAATATAAATTCATTTATTAAAATTTAGAGAATTAATTAAGGTAAATTAAGAAGAAAATAATAAAGAATTTAATTGGAAGAAATTTTGGATATTTTCCTAATTAGCATGGAGGTTAAGGAAATTTATCTAAAATAGTCAAAACTAAGCAAAAAAGATATTTATTTAATATTTTCTAAATATTAATAACCTAAATAGACCAAAAATATTCTAAATAATTTATACAAAATCCAAAACCCTAAATAAATCCTTTCTTTTCCTTTTTCCCTTTTTCTTTTCCTTCTTTTTCCTTTTTCTTCTTCCTCCGCCGAAGTTGGGCCTCGCCCGGCCCAACCCAGCCTCTCCTTCCTTCTTCTCGCCCATGACCCAGCAAGCCCAGCCGCTCGTGAGACAAAACGCTGCGTTTCGATGCTTAAGTCGCCGAAACGCCGCGTCACAATAAGGAAAAAAATAACCGTTGCCAGACCGACGAGGACGCAGCGTTTTGCCCAAACATTTCCCAAAACGCCGCGTTTCATTAATTGGGGAAATAACCGCCACTGCCCGGCCGGTTCCCCCTTCCTTTTCCTTTCCCCTGGACCGCCGGTCCACCCCTTCCTTTCCCCTTCTTCTTCCCTATGCAGGCGACAGCAGCAACCCATGCCTACACTGCCGGTGCTGCCCCGACACCGGCGAGCCTGCCTCCCTCTCTCTCTCTCGTCATTTTCTTTCCCCATTTTGGCCCCAACCAACATTGTCCTCCCTCCTGAGCAGCCTGCAACCCTTCCTTTTCTTTTTCTCCTACAACCGCCTGGCGCCTGCCGGCCAGCCTGGCGCCTGCACCCACTTGTCTTCTTCCCCTGGCCTTGCCCAACTACCCTACCTATAAATACCCCCCATTGATCACCTGGATTCGGGATTTGGAACCCCGAAACCCTAGATTGCTCCCTCTCGCCGCCGCCCCATCAGACGCGTCGACCGCTGCCGTCCCCCAACGCCACCGGTCTAGCGCTGCCCAGAACCCCACCTTGCACCACCCTCCACCTAACCAAGCCCTCCTCAGCCCTCGATTTGCCTTGCACGAGCCACCCCAGGCCGTGCAAAAGTGTCTCCTCGAACAGCCTGTTCCAGCCCCTCGCCGCCCTTGCGCAGCCTTCCACCGCCAACCCAGCTGCCACCAGCGCCTCCTCCACCCTCCAAAATGTCCAGCAGACGTCCCTCTACCTTCCCATACCTCCATCTTCCCCTGCCTCCCTCTCCTTCTACCTCCCCCATCTTTCACCTCTCTCCACCACCCTCGGCCACCGCGCCAACCACCGCGCGCCGCCACCCTCATTCCACTCCCCTTCATCAGTTGTTTCTTCCCCCACCTCAGAATTTTATTTACCTCCTCCCATCTAACCTCCACCTCCATTTTTCCCCTCTTCTCCTCCTCCACCACCGCCGCCACGCACCGCCGTCGGATCACCACCGACCCTAGGTGGTTCTCCACTCATCCAAACCCTAATACCCCTTTTATACAACTGCTACTATTTTCTACTAATATTAATACTAATATACTTATTATTATTATTATTATTATTATTATTATTATTATTATTAATGTTCTTATTTTCTTACTAATACTAACATCCCTTTTGAACCCTAACTTTTATTATACTTAACTTTAATCTTAATTTTTATAATTATTAGTATTAACATTATTATTAATAATAATATTATTATTACTTCTATTATCCTTACTACGGTTATTATTGTGGTTGCTAAACCTTACTTGGTTATATTATTGTTATTATCATTACTACTAGGAGTATTATTATTATTATTGTTATTATTATTATTATTATTATTATTATTATTATTATTATTATTATTATTATTATTATTATACTTAACACCCTTATCATTTTGTTAACAATAGTACTACTTTGTTCTTATCCATGTTGCTTAACTCAAGCTAGTAAATATCATGTGGTTGTTAACTAGGGAGAATACTTGAACCTTATTACCATACCACTTAACATTAACCCTAACCTCATTACTATGACACTATTATTAGCTATTACTATTATTACTACTATCACTACCTTATTATTGTAACCAAAAGCATTCGAACCCTTGTATTATTCAAGAATATACAACTATTATCATTATCACCCTTAGGAATAGTTTACTTGTAATATTCTGACCTTGTAATATTATCATTTCAAATATAACACCATTAAAATAGACTTGGCCTTAAAACGCTAGGGTTTCTAGCACTAGACATTAGTGTCACTATTTTATTAATACTAACACTATTTTTCTAAAGCTAGCATAAACCCTATTACTACAAGATTAGGACTAATGGGATTAATAAAATAAGTGTAATAATAAGTATCAAAAATAAATATATTTTGACTACTAATATTTAGTATACTAATTCTAAGGTTAAAACCCTAGTTTTTGTATAATACCCTCTTTAGTAATAAAAACCCTAATCCTAAACTAGAATAAGGGTTGATAGTACTTGCAAGGAAAACTAATACTTAGCTTTTTCCCCTTTTATAGGTAACCCTGACCAAAGCCCTAAGGAGTTAGAGGAGTGTGCTCCAAGCCCGGCGTCGCTTTAGGTAAGGACGAAGCTATGTCCTTGTGTTATGTGTGATGTGATGTGTTGATTGTTGTGTATACCATGCTAATGTGTGTATACCATGGATAACTTGTCTCATGTGTAGCGCAGCTTGGAAATTGAGGTATGTCGTGTGTGCCTTCTATGATACGAACGTGACATGTTTATGTATGACATTTATGATGTGTTGATACGGCCCTCTAGGACATGCATGCTAGGGTTTCGGTATGGTAAAATGGGACTGAAAGAATAACAAGAGAGGAATGGGAAGTGAGACCATTAAGGGGGATATGGGGTTGACCAAAGTACCTCATGATCCATGAGAGAAGTTTTAAGTGAGTAGAATGTCCAAAGTAAATGAAAGTTGGGAACCATGCATGGGGGCCTTAAAATCTGCATGGTGAATTGGGGCGTTTGCATGAGGTGACTAACTCTTGCATGGGGGTGTGTCTTACATGAGAAAAGTTGAATTTGGGTGTAAATAAGAGAAAGGGAAAGTTGTGGAGTGATTGGAGACTTGGGGTGAAAAATAGTACGTAGGCTAGTACGAGGGTGCATAAGGGGCCTAACTAGGGGTTCGGTAAGAAAGTGAATACTTGGGGAGTACGAAAGTGCGGATGATTAAGGAGGGGTGGAGTATGGGTTAAGAGTCTGAATTCACTATACAAAAGGTGGGTAAGGGTTTCCATATGAAAGGAGAGACCTTGGGATAAAGAGGAGAGATTACTTGTGGAACAAGTAAGGTACTTGGGGTTTGAGGCGGCCAACTAGGGTTTTACCGAGCACATGCGAGGTCGAGGAATAAAAGGATATGCCTTGGGGTTTGACTTAATAAGGGTGAGATGTGGGGTGAAGAATGAGTAATGGTAAGGTAAGTGTGAAGAGGTTGGGCCACATAGGTCCAACTAGGGTTTCCAAGGGGAAAACCCTAGAGGTTGAGAATAGGCAAGATCGATGTCGTAGGGTGTTGGGTTTAACCTACACTTTTAGGAGTTGGTCTTTCATTATGTGTGAGTTTAAGGGGGGAAATAATGTCGGGGTGTGATTAGGGGTACACGAGTCTCAACATATGGGACGGACCCTCTTGAAAGGAAAGCAGTAGAATGTAGGGGGCATGCATGTTAAGGGTGAAGTGTGATTTAATAAGACATTAATTACGTAAAGCGAAAGATGTTGAGCCGAGCCTAGTCCAGTCCATCGGTAAGAATAGTGGTCAGAGGCGTTCTGCCCTGTGTGTTTCGTTCCGGTCCACCAGCTATAATAGTGGTCAGAGGCATTCTGCCCTGTGCGATTTGTTCCGGTCCACCGGCTATAATAGTGGTCAGAGGCGTTCTGCCCTATGTGTTTACTTCCGGTCCACCGGCTATAATAGTGGGGTCCCCACACTCACATGGACTATTAAAGAATATGTGTGAAATGAGCATATTATTAATGAGAATAAAGAACAAGTCACCAGAAAAGTATTCAGGCCTTATCTTGCGTGTTATCGCATGTTGTCTATATGATTGTGCTATGTATGCTATGTGGTATAATTGTATGCTTGGCCTTAGCACACCTGCAACCTTACTCAGTATTGGACCCATACTGATACTACCTTGATTGACTGGGTCCTGTGATGATCCACCAATGGTGGGGAGCAGACCTCCTATGCAGGTTTGATTGGTTACTAATTTGGGGTGGAAGGCTTGACTTGAGTGAGTAGGCGGTCCGGATATTGGTCCCTTGGGATTTGTTTTATTTAACCATAATTCGTACTACGCTTCTTGTTTCGAAACCGTACTCTTAAGTTGTATTCTTAAACGATATCCTAACTTTTGTTGACTCGTGTTTTCATGAATGATCTATGTTAACTATGAACCTATATTTTGATGATTCTTACTTAACGATTGTTTAGTTTAGCCTTAGCACTTAGTATCGGAACGGTAGGAGTGAACCGGTCTGGTACTAAGTGTGGCGGTAATACCCCCAAGTTTTCAGTTTTAATTCTTTCGCTTCTACTAAACCTTTTGATTTAAACGAAATTTTTCAGTAGTAAATTTGGGGGTGTTACATTACCACTTTACCCTTTACTCCCAAAATTACTATAATACCCCTTTACTTATAAAATTACCATTTTGCCATTTAATCATAAAATTACCATATTGTCTTTTTGCCTCTAAAATTGACACTTTACCCCCTTTATTACACCACTTTTATTAAATTAACATTACCACATGGAATAATAATATTAATACTCCATTAACAATATCCAACTCCACCAACTATTATATTTTAATATAATACTTATTAGCACCCACACATATTAGGCCACATTCTTGCACAATAAATATTACTAAAATGCCCCTAGGGCTCACAATAATAATATTCATGCATAAATGGTCACAATAACATAAAATAACATGAATAGGTACTTAATCACTTTTATTAACAATCAAACTTTTCCCTTAAGCAACATTTCCACACATAGCATATAAACTAGCATACTTTCCCTTTTTATTAATTAATATAATCAAATATATATATATATATATATATATATTATATTAAAGCACTAATACCAAGTATAATAACATATTAAAATCCTAATATGCTAACATACGTTTATCCATGCGTTGAAGTGGGGCTTAACGATTACCTTAATTCTTGCAAAATTGAATCTTACCGGTATTCCGGTTAAAGATTCAAGCTTTAAATAGCAAAATCGACACCTAAAAATAATATCAATAATTATTATATTAGAAATAAGAAAATCAAAGCATAAGACCTTATAAAATTTACTTAATGAAATAATTAACTTAAATATTATTTTACCTTAAAATGTTTAATAAAAATAGTCCAATAATTGCAGCAACTCATCCTGCTTAAACAGCATAAGCTGCATGCAAAAATAAAAGGAGGAAAGGCTTAAAGAGGGGGTGAAAGAAAGGTAAAATGGCTATTTTCGGGTTGGTGGTTTGGGGCTATGAAAGAAGATAGATGGGGGAGTTTTGGAGGCAAGGGAAGGGTGGAGGAGTGAAGAGGGGGTGTAGGTGGTTGTCGGGGTTGGGTTCACAGTGGCCAAGGGCGGCGGCGGTGGCGGTAGCGAGGCCACAAAGGTGGCTGCCGAAGTGGGTCGAGGTGGAGGGGCTGAGAAGGAAGGAAAAGAGGAAGGAAAAATGAAGAGGTGTAGGGGCTGGTTTCGGAAAAATAAGGTATGGGGGTGGTAGAGGAGATTGTAGGGAGGAGATTGGTGGTTTGGGTGGTGGTAGAGGTGGCCGAAAGGCGGCGGAAGGATGGGTTGCAAGTGGGCTGCTCAGGGCGGTAGTAGAAGGGTGCAGGAGGTGGCGCAGGGGCTTGGTGCAGTGGTTGGTGCGGCGGAGGGCGGCGGCGTGCAAAAATAGGGGGGAAAATGGAAGGAGAAGAAAGGAAAGAAGAGGGAGATCGGGGGTAAGGAGCTTGAAAGGATAGGGTAGAAAAAGGCTGTAGGGGAGAAGAAAAAAAAGAGGGAGGGTAGAGGGATAGGTGGCTGATCGGGTGGCAGTGTTTAGGGTCGCACGTGTGGTGGTAGGGTGGCAGGGAGGGGAGACGAAGAGGGGGGGGGGGAAATAGGGTAGTAGGATGGTTTGCAGGGCTGGCTAGGTCCGAAAATAGGAAGAAAATGATGGGAGAGAAGGAGGGAAAGTGGTGGCAGCGAGGGGTGCAGGCGGTGGCAGCGGGCATGGCGTCGAAACTTGTAGGTGGTCGAGCGTAGAGGTCGAAGAAGAAAGAAAGAAGGGAGAGGGAGGGAGACCAGATCGGACCGGCGCAAGGAAAAGAAGAAAAAAAGAAGAGTTGGGCCTGCCCAGGGAGGAGGAGAAAAGAAAGAAAGAAAGGAGGGGGAGATAGGTAGTGGTGCTGCGCCAGGGAAGGGGAAGAAGTGGGCCGGAGGCCCAGGTGCAGGGGGAGGAGAAGGTAGGCTAGCCTGGCGGGCGGCCCGAAGGAGAAAAAAAAAAGGAAAAGAAAAGAAGAAGAAAAGGAGAAAAATGAGAAGCAAAAGAAAAGGAAAAAAAAGGAAAATGGGAAAAATAATTTAATTTAATTTAGAAAATAATAAAATGTAATAGTTTTGATAAAATATTTAATTTAATAATTTAATTCAATATAATTTAATATATTGATTCAAAAAGGATAATTTTAGTAAAATATTAGTTTGAGAAATTATTTAAATAAAAATAACATGATAAAATAACAAAATATTTATTTTTAATTTATTAAATACTCCTATCCAAATTTATATACTAAAAAATCCATAAAATAATTAAATTAAATAATTTTAAAAGCTAATTTATTTCAAATAAAGCTATTTATTAAATTATAAGTTTTCTAAAATTTTGGGGGATTACAGGCACCGGCGGTGGTGCACAACGACAGCAGCGGTGGCCAAAAAATAGGGTTAAAAGGGGAAAAGTTGGGGTTTGAGAAGAATAGATGGAGAATAAGGGTGGTGGTTGAGGTGATAGTGGCAGTCTAAGCTGAGAGGAGTAAAGTGAGGGTGGTGGCGCGACAAGTGGCGGCGGTGCACGACGACAAAGGAGGCGGCCAAAAGGAAGAGAAGAAGAAAGAGAAGGGAGGAGAAGGAGAAAGGAGAAAATAAGGGTATGGTTAGATGGAGGAAGATTAGTAGCAACTTTTAGGTGGTGCAGAAGGCAATAGAAGCGGCAGATGTGGTGGCGGACGGTGGCTCAAGGGGTTGTGGTGCAAAATTTTGGTTTGATAGGTAGGGAAATTCGCAGGGCTGTGGTGGCTCATGTGAGAGAATCGAGGGAGGTGGGTGACTCAGTTAGTTAGAGGGTGGTGCAGGGAAGATTTTGGTAGGCAGAGGTGGCGGCATAGTTGGCTGACGGCGGAGGAAAGGTCATCTGAAGTCGCAGTGGTGCACAAGGTAGGCTCTTAGGGTTTCGGGGAAAAAGTTTTGAAGACAACCAATCAAGGGATATTTATAGAGTTTAGAGGGAATGGTAGGGTTCTGGGGATTGGCAGGAGGACAATGCATGTAGGGTTTGTGGTAGCTGGCAGCGTTAATCGACAGGCATAAATTAAGGTCGTATTCGACCTTTCACGAAGAAAAAGGGAGACTTCGAGGGGGAGAAAGGAAAACGGGTTAAACCATGCTGAATTGCGAGTCAAGGGGAAGAGAAAGAGAGAGGAAATGACCAGTCAAGTCATGCGTGGCCGGCAATGCCATTTTTGGAGCTTTGAAGGTGCAGGTCGACGACGGAGGAGGAAGGAGGAAGAAGGAGATGAACCGGGAAGAATGAAAAGGAAAAGAAGAAGAAGAACCGGACCGGTTGGCAACGGTTATAAGGTTTTTAAATGGAACGCAACATTTCAGCTGCCGAAGGAAAGAAGGAAAATAACGGCGCTGGGCTGCGATAGAGAGGGAAGGAAAAGGGGTGATTGGGTGGTGCTACGCCCAATCGGCGAGAATAAGGAAAAGAAAGAAAAGAAAAAAGAGAGAAAAAAAAGAAAAAGGAAGAAGGAAAAAGAAAAAGGGAAAAGGAAAATTTAAGTAGGTTGGGGTCAAATAAATTAATTAGAATATTTTGGGTATTTAAAATAAAAATATTTAAATAAAATAATATTAAATTTTCTTTTTAGCTAATTTAGGGTTTTTAAAAGATTTTCCTAAATTCCTTTTTAATTAGCAACCGTACCAAATTTTCTCTTATAAAAATATTTATAAATTCCTTCCTAATTGCCGTAAATAAATCCTTCCTATTTCAAACAAAAAAAATTAATTAAATTAATTCCCTAATAAATCCTTATTTAATAATATTTCTTAATATAAATATTTTTGGGGCATTTAAATTGTACTAAAGGGTTCATTTCTTATGCCCCTACTTATTCAATGAGTAGCAACCTGTGCAGTTTAGCTCGCAAGCTCTATTCAAAGATTATTCATTGGGGTTGGGAGCGTAGGGTTATCCGAGATACTCTCTGGTACTTCTACCAAATGTTTCTATATTTTTTCTTATGATATTTTATATTTTTCTTTCCACTAACTTGATTTTGTAACCACAGTTAGTGGGTTTTATTTAGAGGGGGAGTTAACCTCCTTCATTATTACGGTACTTTGATTTATAATTATATTCTTAAAATTTAAGTAAAGTAACATTTTAGTTGTAGCTGATAGTATAATAACGATCGAGGAAACCAGTCTGGTACTAAATGTGACGGTAGCACCCCAAAATTTACTGTCTTTGCTTTCACTTTTAACTTAAAAAAATCAAAAAATTTAATAGTAAAATTTGGAGGTATGACACTTTGTGAGACTATTTATTATACTTCAAAAGATAATTTTTACTTTCTCATGATATTAATGCCTTAGGTAATATACATTGGGAAGCCTAATGGCCTAAGCTATAACATAAGGCAAAAACTTACTACGAAACTATGGAACATCTAATTATCCATATCTTTATTGATTCATGTATTATTTCCACAAGTAATTTTTTTAAGTTTTAATTTTATTGTGTGGTATTTATGAAGGTAAATATTAACAAAGATTCTAAAGTAATTTTTCTTAAAAAAAAATTTCCCTAAAAATTACAGATCAAGGATTTTTTTTTCTTTCTAAATTATAGATTTTTGGGTTGAATCATATTTCAGTTAGGTATCAGGTCGAATCAAGTATATTTTAGATTTATAATTTCTTGGATAATATTGAATATCGGTCATATATCAGGTTGGGTTAGGTTATTTTGGATTTATAATATTTTTGTGTTTTATCAGGTATCAATCAAGTATGAGGTTGGAAATTTTTTTGGACATATTAGATTCGTTTTTGTGGTTATTTAGGATTGGGTCAATTGTTATTGGCTCTAATCCTACTTAATGGGAGACACTTTACTAAATTGTTCCCGGCCACATTATAACATAGCCTCTTTACGTTGAGGATAATTTGACAAATTTGGATCATGCAATGGTTGTTCCTTCGTCTTCGTGTGTCCCCCTCGATTGCCATCGTATTCAATTCATCCATTTTATCCTTTCAACTTTTTAGTCATTTCATCATCATCTTCTTCACCTATGGTTATAGATTTGTATTTCTCTAATTTTCATTTTTTTTAGGTTCAACGTGTATTGTTAGTAGTGAATGATTTATTTTTCTCCAATTCTAGCTTTCTCTAGGATTTCAAGTTGCTTCACTACTCGTACTATTAAAAATAGAGTTGTTCATTTTTTGATTCAAATTTCCTTACTTCCAGTAATTGTAGAGGGTTGTCAATTCTTTCGAATTTTTTATTCGTCTCATTTAACTAATTCGAATTCCTTGATCATCCTTCTAAGTTTTAATTCATACACTGAATTCTAATTCGAATTCCTTGTTCATCCTTCTAATTCATACACTGAATTCCACGGCATTCAACTTCCTTCTTCTAATTGCAAAGGTTAATAAATTATTCGACTCCTTCTAGTTGCACGCATCAGCCATGCCTAATATTCATTTACATGCAACAAAAATACCAAAGTGAATAGTCATAAAGCAAGAGTCTAGGACAATTGTACGAGTTCAACTACCCTCCTTCCCGGAGTAAAGATTCAGCAATTGTACGAGTTCTTATCCAATCACTGTCGCTATCTTAGCTTTCCTTGGTTCGGATCTCTATACATCGAGCAATCCGAAGCAGTATCCGCCTCAGTGTTCCGACAACTTTTTAATCGAACAAAGTCTAGGCTTTAAGTAGTTTTCCTTTTAAATGTATCAAATAATTTCTAATTATAACCAAAAAGGATAATTTAAAAATAACAGATGTAAAAATCATATGTGGCACGAGAGGTGGAGCCGAATAGTCACAAGCAATCGGCATTATACAGGGACGGAGACAAAAAAAGGAGAAACGAGAACAATAAAAATATTATTTATTAAAAAATTTTAAAATAGTGATGGCAGAAAGTGTCAAGGAAAAAAAAAAAATATATATATATAATAGATCAAATCATTAATGAATTTTTTAATAAAAAATTAATTAAATAATTTTAATACTAAAAAATTTCTGAAAGAAAAAAATCGTTTTAAACGTTTCTGGAACAGAGATGGCATTGAAGTGCCGTTTTCCGAACGGGGATAGCACGGTGCGAGCAAAAGGTCGCGGCTCCCGCCTCTTCACAAACAAATCGCGCTTTATCTTCCAACGTCCGATCAGAATGTGAACACACACACTTTTTCATATTAAACAATTTTATATCGATATTAAACAATTCCTATGTATCGCACTTTTTCATATTAAAAAAATACATAGCTATGTATTACTATAATACATAGTTTGAATGGAAGAGATCAGAAGGACAAATATGTGTTTTGAAAAACAATAACCATTAATTAATGATATATAAAATCAACCAGATAGATGGAGGGGAGATCGTAATAAAATAAAATAAAATATTAAATAGAAAAATAAATAAGAAGATTAAATTAACCGATGCATGCATGTATCTAACTATATATATATGTATATGATATAAGTATATTACCAAGGAGGCCAAAAATTGTAACCCAAGGAAGAGTATGAAGGATGTTGGAAGCCATTTCCTTAATTATCTCTCTGTTTTAAGTTTTTTCCCCCCTCTCTCTATCTGTCTTTCACTACCTAATCTTTGTATCTCTCTCAACAAGGCATTTGCTCTCTCACGATGGCTTCCACTATGGGGATGAGGTCTCTTTATATAGGTGAGATAAATGAGCCGATCGGATGGGGTCCAAATAAATAGCAAAAAAGAAATTAATAATGTAACTCATTACCTTTATTTTTATGTATATATTTCCTTTCTTTTGCATGCAATATGGTGGCCATGATGGTGCACATATACAAGAGGCTAATTGAAAGGGAATAGTGTTTCAGGAAGTGGGTGGTGATAGAATTTCCTCGTCATAAAAAATTGAGGCTGTTAACGATAGTTCCGTAGCATAGATTTTCCTCATACTATTTTCCCCAACTGTATTTCGCTTTTGTTTTGACAAGTAAAATATTTAATAATATGAATGTTTGCTTTTGATAGGCTACCATGCTAACTAATAATCGTATAGCGTAATAAGTGGTGGCAATACTAACAGATTGTAAATTAAAGTTGAATAACAACCAAAATAAGTAGTCTTAATTTCCACCATCATCTCTCATGCACCTCCATAATTTAAGTACTAACTATTTTTTAATGTTTTTTTCCCCCTTCCACAATCCTTTACCTTTTTTTTTAATATTCGTTTTCAAGATTAGGCTCAACAAAATAAAGCGTATAGGGTTTGAAATTTCATAGATTTTGAAATTGAATCAAATGATATAATCAACCATGTTGAGAAAACACATCACGTCCATCATGTTGAAAAATTTAACTGAACAAAATATGGGATAAATAATAATATTATGAATTGTTGAGAAAAGAATAAAGTACAAGGGTGAATTCTTATCCTCCACATTTTCACCTCAAAGGACAATCCTTTATATTTTGAACATTGAGTTGAGAAATGGAAAATGAGAATGAATTACTATTTGAAAAAAAAAATCTATTGATATGGTTTGTCCTCTTATAGATGTGTATTTGCAAAAAAAAATCTATTAATATAGTTTGTCCAATCATGGTACATTTGATTTTTGGTGAACATTCCATTCGCTTTTAGGAAAATTATAAAGAAAGGGAAAAATAAAATGGAAATTACTTTCTAAGATTTTGGCAGGGAGTTCTAGCTATGAAAAAAATCATTTATAAAGTTTCAAACTATCACACACATGGGTAGACTAATATTTGCTTATATGATATCTTCTAACCCTTTCCCTCTAGTTAAATGTCGTTCTCTTATCTGAATTGAGATTGGGTTCATAACTGTCCTAGAGACCGGTCCACCGGGGGATCATATCAGAGGTTGGGTTCTCTTTCCATACGTAGTAATTACAGTGATACACCATGTGATTCGGTGCCAGACCGGTCCACCGACGAATAATAGTGTCTAGAAGCGTTCTACCCTAGAGACCGGTCCACCGGCAATAATAGTGGTCAAGAGCGTTCTGTCCTATATGTATTTTAGTCCATCGGCTATAATAGCGGGGTTCCCACACTCGCATGGATTGATAATTAGTATGGTGTGAAATGAATATATGTAATAAAGATCTAAAGAATAAGTTTATCTGAACCATAGCCCGACCTTCATTATCTATATTGTTGTATGTTGTCTATATGATCATGCTTGTTTTATATGTCTTATATGTTTGGCCTTAGATGCATAGTTACCTTACTCAATACGTAGCGTATTAACCACCCATTTCATGGATGCTGCTCATTCCCACAAGCAGAGGGCCCACCCGAGTTTGTGCAGGTAGAAGATGATAATTTCAATGTCTACGACACTTACGAGACATCGGTTGGGGTTGAGAGTTGAGCTTGGACTTGTCTTGGGAATTGAGAGTGATCTGGTTGGATTCTATCTTTTATTTCATTTTACCCTATATCGTTTTATTTTAGTTATGTTCTATCGTACGGTATCTACAAACTTAAAAAAAAAAACTAGATAAACAAAAAAATTTCATATAATATCATTCAAGATAATTAGTAGATACTAAGGAATAAAGAAAAATATAAAGTTTTATGTTATACAAAAAAAATTATACCTCTATTCAAAATGTCTTAACTATAAAAATAATTATATCATATGAATATACAAATAAACATCCAAATTTATGTCAATTATTTTAAATAAAAATAATATAGCACCCCCATGTCACTCATAAAGTTAGGCCTATTATTACTCACCCTAAGGCGTGGAGTATTTATTTAAGAGATTTATATTTTTCTATTTTACTATTCTATGCAAAGTTAGGGTTTAATATAGCTTTTTAAATTATAGCAAAAGTACAAACACTAAAATAATAATCTTTAAAATATTTTTAATACATGGTTACATGAAAACAACTATTTTCTAAAAATATTTTTTTAGGCTACCAAAAGTATTTCAAAAATAGAAAATTTTCTTAAAACTTCTAAAATTAAAAATAAGGTTTCTTTTTAACTTCAAAATAAATAAAATTGGATAAATATAATACAATTTCAATTTCAAATATGAAATATTACATCCTCATAAAAAATTAAAATAATGATAATTAATAGACTAAACAAAAAAATTTAAAATTATAAGATATTACCGATGAGGTTGGAGGAGATGGAGGATGAAGAGAGACAGTGGTGTGGTCGTGGTTTGACAAAGATCACGTGAAAAGAAGAAAGTAAGTGAGGGTGGTTAGGTTAGGGTTTTGGGTTTGGTTTCAAGAAGAAAACAAATGAGAAAGAAGAAAAAGAAGAGAAAAAGAAAAGGTGAGAGAAAAAATTGTCAATATCTTTTTATATAAAATATTGAAAATAATCTAGATAAAAGAAATATCTAAAAATAAGAGAGTTAAAAGATATTTTAATTAGATTAAAATTTAAAGAAAATAATCTCAAAGAATTGCATAGATTTTTGGAGAAAAAATACACAACTTACCCGATTAAATATTATTATTTAAAATAATTTAAAACGCTTCTTAAATAGAAATAAAATTTTAAAAAATTAAAATAAAATCAAATGTCAATTTATAAATTAACACTAATGTTTATAAAATTTAGATTTTTGAGAGTCGGAACGTTAAGAAACACTCTCCATTTGCACCTAGACAATCATGACACCTCGATCGATTTTCGAGCCTTCTCCTTTTGTATTCAATACACCTTTTGTATTCTCCTTTTGGCTGCACTTCTGAGCTGCTCAATATTCAGTAATAACCTGCCATCCGAATCCCCGACCTGTTGCGAGCACTGTAGGAACTATGAATATGGCCCCACCAAGCCGCTTTGAACGTAAAATGTCGATTAGTCGGAAAACTATGCGCCAGCTGCAGACCTGTAAACACCGGTAACGGTAGATGATCGGAAAGCCGCCTAAAAGGTGACATTGGCGTGAGGAAATCTGAATCGCCGCTGAGGATTCGCATACATACTATTTTGTCTCTGAAGAATCCTCTTACCCGAGTCCTAAGAATTCGACGGCATGAAACACGAACTCGATATCCCCAAGACAATCGTACCAAATCGAGTAATAGCCTCTAGTCTCTGTTGATTCGTGAACCATGAGGTAAGGATCGACCTTCCTTGTCTTTATGTTTATCAACCTGGTTGATGTCTCCTATAATCAACCAGATACGATGTGTAGAAACTGCTATCTCTACAAAGCTTGCCCTAGCATCTCCCGAGTGTCAGAGTCTGGGCTAACACAAATGTAGTCGAAAGAGGCCACACTTATTCTCCAGGGAGATGCACCAACACACTAATGATTTGCTTACTATTGCAAGACAACAAATTAAGTTGAACCTGCTCCTCCCACCAAAAAAAATCAAATTCCCCTGGAGAAACAAGTAGCTTCTACTCACATGGATCTAGCAAAGGATCTCCATAAGATAACCTTTTAGGCCTTATGGTCGCTTATTCCACTGCAAGAAAAAACGCTTATAACGATAATGATTACTGCAGTGATAACATGCCGTCACCGCTGATAAACTACAGTAATGATGCATCATAGTTCCAAATATATAGCAAAAAACGTTCCACCAGAATAAATTATTTTATTTTAATTTTTTTACTGTATATTTGTAGTGACAACATATGTGTAATATTTCATTCTCTCAAATCATTATTACTTTACTTGATTGGGAGAGTAACAAATTTCTTAAAAATATCTATACTACTATATTATCAAATCCCATTTTATTCGTATTTATTTTAAATATTTTGTCGATCATTTCTCTTGTAAATGGAAAACACATTTGATTGTAATTCTTTTGATTCCTATATTTTCATTCTCTTTAATTCATTCAAAATTTGTGAATTGGCCCAATGATATTTTTAAGTTCATCCATCCATTCTATTCATTCATGTTTTATCCATTCCTTCTAAATGTTAAATCCCAAAAAAAAAATGCAATTAGACAATTTTAGCATTTTATGCCATTTTTAATACATTGGTCATCAAATAAGTTGCGAGACCAAATATTTATATATATTTGAATTTTTAAAAATATTCTAGACCAATCTATGTCAATTTGAACCCATCATTATTTATTTTGTGCATTTGCAACAAAAAAAAAACTATTTTTACGACTTGCCCATTTTTTTCCTTTTCACTCATTTTCCATCCGTCAAGATTTAAATCAACTTTGATACCTCATAATTTTATACATTTGAGTTTCTAAAATTATTTTGCACCTTTCCATAAATTTTTATGATTTTTGGAATTTAAGTAGTATTTTTCTTAATAAGTACCCATTATTAGATTTTTTTTACAATTTAATTATTTAAAATAAATTATAACCAATCCTATACCTATTCTTTCAATCCTAACAAGTCTCTTAACAAATCCAAATCAAATTTGTAACTTGGTTATCCTTCACCCAACCAAAAAGTGCAACAAATACTATAATCATAAATTTATAACATTTCACTTACACATTCAATCATAACCTAACTTTTCTTTTACACCCTTAATGTAACACACTAAAATTTACTGCAAAAAAATTTATATCTAAGCAAAAGCATTAATATAATATAGCGAGTATTACCACTACACTTAGCATGAGTCTAGTCTATACCTTTTTCGTACTAAGTATAAGGCTAAAACATTACAACAAACAAATCAAAACGTACAAAAATAGATAAATTTGGAAAAATAAAACATAAAGATAGAATACAAAGTATGCTCTAGATAATATAATACATTAAAAGAGAGAATGACAAAAGGGACGAAGAGTCGAAAAGTGATATCCATATTATTGGGCACATAATATGTATGAGATTGGATAGATATAACTCTACGCCCTAAACCTAGGGTATAAACTTACATTACTCTGTCTAAAAAACCTTATTAAAGTTAGCAAGATCATCATCAAATACTTGTGACACGACATCTACAAATGTGTGGTATTAGTATGCATCTTGTACTAAGTAACATAACTATCCTGAAGAGATAGCATTTTTCACAAGGCCCATGCAAAAAAAGCAATAAGACATATAATAACAATATGATAGCATGGTACAGGTGTAGACACCATAGCTCAGTTTTTGTTGAGATGATAGTAGCTCTGTACTGATTGTTATAGTCTAAACTGGACTAAATAGGACTTCTGAGGGCTCTAAGGGCTCATGGATTGTTGTTATTTTTGGAAAATGGCTATAAGCAGCCTAATAATATTGGCTCTTTCCCAAAAAAAAAACAATATGATAGCATGCTTATATATATATATATGTCAATTAAGAAGAAGAAAAATCAACCATCAAATATAAAATAATGTAATACAAATGTATGGATAGATGGAATTCATTGATTATTATATTTTATTATTGTGATCACAACCAATATATTATATTAACTTGAGGATGGAGAATCAAAGAAATTATAACAACTAATCTATTACACAAATGGTACTAGTGCTAGCTAGCCCACTTAGAAATGTAACTATATCAACAAATAATAGGACACCTAATCTGAAAATAAAGACGAATCTATCCAACATCTGTTCATGGAATGTGCTTTTAGTTCGGGATATGGAGTAAGATAAGAATGGCGTTTCATCGTCGTGATGTTATCCGCTCTTGGGATGAAGAGATTAAAGTTTTGGCACGCTCTACGAGACAACCAAAGGAGAAGAAGGCTATATTATGTGCTACCTTTGTCACCTTTGTTGCTTTAATTTGGTATGAACGTAATTTAAGAATCTTTCATAGTGCAGCCCACACTCCTAGCAGCTTGCTACGTGACATTAGTTTTATTATAGCTAGTAGATATTTGCATTTGGATCGTAAGAGCAACTTTCAACAATGGGAGCATTGTATTGATAGACTAGTCATGTAATGAGTTGGTTGTAACCTTAGCCTTTCGGCTATTCTACTTATAAATTTTTTCTTTACTTATCAAAAAAAAAGGACACCTAATCACTTAAGTATGCATATCCCCTATAGGGGTCAAAATATATTGAGATACCTATAGAGTAGAAGGGGGTTTATCTAGACATTGTAAGGCACTTGAGATCACATAATAGAAAACATCAAAATGATATCAAGTGAATACCAAACCTAACTCGGATAGCTCCTAAGAGTGGTACAAGTCTCAACTCAAGATCTTTCACTTTAAGTGATTAATATTTTATCAAAGATTTAGGTCAAATAAGAACAAAGACTACATAGTATCACTTAATTACTTCTATGAACATAAATAGTTATTCTATTAAATTTCAATATTATCCACACACTTGATCCACTAAGGAATCAAGGCTCAACCATTTATAGCACAAATACCCACTGACATGCTCTTAAAGCCCAATTGAATATATGAGGCATTAAATTCCAAGGAAGATTATTAAGGCATTAATGACAAGTTAGATTATTAAGGCATTAAATCCTAAGCCAGATTATTGAAGCATTAATTTCCAAGTTTCATGCCATGGAATACCCAATAAAATTAGATCTTAATGTATAATAACTCTAATTATTCAAGACAAAGATCAATAACCAACATTTAAGTCAACTAAGGATTCACTTATAAGCCTAGATTAAATAACTAGTCTAAAAACACATAAAATGACTAAAATATCCTTAAGTTACACTAATTTACCTTAATACTATGAAAGGTGTATTCCATACTAAAAGGATGATAATTAACCAATTGCTTTCTTAGGATTAAATATAAATGGGACACTAAGATAAACAATAAGATTACTCAATATACCAAAAGTGTCTCTTTCTTCTTTCCTTTTTCTTAATTAACTATTTTAATTAATGTATCTAGGTTTACTCATCAAATATCACCCAAGTTTCAACTTATACATTTTAACATACTTTATTAACATTATATTCACTTAGGCCTCAAATGTTTTAGAATTATAAGTAAAGGCAAAAATTATCCCTATTCACATAAAACTATCTTAAACTTCTCAAAATTCATAACGTACTCTAAACAATATCAAATCCTAACATATCATATACCAAATTTCATTTAACAGACCCAATTAATAAAATTGTACACTTAAAATTTTTTAAAACAATAAGTAATGCCCAATATACCCATGGCTGAATATGTCTAGAGCCTTTAAAAAAATTCATTTTAACTCTAAATGATCCAAAATTCATAACTTTGGTTCTGTACCCTATTATACATACAATGTAATAATTAGATAAATGTAAAAAAAACTCACATACAATAACAAAGAAGAGAGCTAAACAACTCAAATCTAGGCATATTCATCACAACTATGTTGAATATTCAACACGATTCTACTAAAAATTTAGCACAATTATATTGAAAAATACCACACGACTCTATTAAATATTCATCACCTTTCTAGCTGATATAATAACATTTAAAAAAATCACATAATTCATCTTCTCATTAGATTTTCATACTTATACATATAAGATAGAAACATACACATGTTATAAAAGATTTTCATGCTTGATGGTTGAGTTTTCTTCTTATCAATTGACATATATATGTAATAATACTATCATATTTTTATTACATGTTTTATTACTTTCTTTGCATGAACTTCATGCATAATGTTATCTCTTTAGGTTAGTTTTGTTACTTAGTACAAGATGAGTACTGATAATACACATTTGAAGACGTTGTGTTGTAGGTATTTAATGATGTTCATGATGACTTTGAGGAGGTGCCTCGAATGGAGTTATATGAGTTTATACCTTGGGGTTAGGGCATAGAATATATGTATCCAAGGTCACGCATGTTTTGTGACCTAAATTTTGGATATCTCTTTCGGACTCTTCATCCCTTTTATCCCTCTTCTCTCTTTTCTTTGTGCTATATTATCTGTAGCATGTACTCTGTACTATATTATTAAGTTTAATTTATTAAATTCTTTTTCTATTTCTTATTATAAATATTCTATTTACATATTATAGATGTACACGTTATGAATTTATATTATATTAAACCATAGGTTTAATACATCCACTAGTACCATAAGTTGTAATAACTTCTCCTATTATGATTCAAATCCCTCAACTCCACATATCCTCCACATTATTTTATATTATCTAACTCCTTCTCATAATGGATGTAATATGTATTTGTATTATATATAGAAATATTGTGATTTGTAATTTTAAGAGAGAACTCATATGTATAAATAGAATTAGAAGTCACATTATCTCTTCATCTCTATACTAGTATACTATCTCTCCTTGATTTTATCAATATTACAACACGTTATCTTCATGATTATGCTCTATGAAAAAAATATATGCTTATGGTTGACTTTTTTGGGATATTGACAAATAACTATGAAGTTGATGTCAAGTTTGATTGGTATTTGATAAAAGGGAGTATTATATATTCATTAGCCGTCATTCTATATGAATATAATTATTATTTGTCATATAGGGCTGATAGTCCATTTTTATTTCTTGTGTGAGATCTCAATTTTTGCAAGCTTATGAAAGGTCACATATGTGACATATCTTGCAATCAAGTAAATTTTAAGAACATCGATCTCCTACTTAATTTAAATTGATTAAGAGTTTTAAGGGGGATATAGTATGATCCTAAAATTGGTTTAGGATAAGAAAATTTATTTTTATCTCACCTTTACTTTATTACGATGCTAATTGGTATTTTTATCAGTTTTAATTATATATATTGGTAATATGTAACTTAATTTTTTGTATGTATGATTGTCTCTCTTCCAATTATAAGATGGAGGGTAAAGATAGATGATGGTAGAAAGCTAAAAGTCTCTCGTTCAATAAACTCAAATTAGATCTAATATGATCAATTCAATGATCTAAAGTGATGGATTAGCAACCACATCTCCCATCACTATATGTAGATTCCCATCACTTAAAGATGATGTAAATCCTTCTAAAGTGGCAAAGTTCAGAAAATCACGTAAATTTAAACATAATGAATTGGCGGTCTCATCACCATCACCACATACATATAGCAACACTTGAAGTTGATTGGAGAATATAATACAGAAACCCAAAGTATAGATGGGTGATTGCATAAGTATTGGTAGAAGCATAAAGCTCCCAACCAATTATATTATTTACAAATATGTAATTGAGATATAAAAGGAAATGATACAATTGAGGTGAAAACCAAAAGCTTCACCTAATGATTAAATGGGCCTGAATACCTTATGCATGATTCGATCCTAAAGATCGAATGATTAAAAGGTGATTAGTGCCTTATGTGTAATTTGATCAAGTATATCAAATAGTTTAAAGTCTTTTAAGGCCTATGTAATACTAGTAAAGAAGATTAGATGGTATTAAATGTCTTAAGTGCTTTTTCGAACCAAAAGATCAAACTCTTTGGTCATCTATAGACCCCCACACTAATTTTATTTTTGCATTTTCTAGTTATGTAATTTCAATTCACGCAATTTAGTTTCTATAATTTTAATCTTTGAAATATATAAAGCATTTATTCTAATCACAAAGTAGTGATGATGTCTTTGTGCATAATTTGTCGGCTAAGTATTCATGAGACTATGAACCTACTTTACAAGTGGTAGTGGTCAAAATCTACCATAATCAAATCTCCTCCACTACTGCAATGGTTGGAGTATTTATAATAGTCTCCCCATTATTTTATAGTTTCGGTGGGTAGAGACATTTGATGGTTGAAGCTTAAAGTATCTTATATAATAAGTAGTTTGATGGTTGAAGCTTACCATTCAGTTATTAGTGTAATGGTTGAAACATGATATAAGAAAGTTAACAGTAGAGGCTAAAAGCTTCCTATCTCATAGAATTGAAATTTTATTCGATTGAAATGCCATTGTGTATTCTATTTTAAAGATAAAGTATTTTATGAGCTTATAATTGACAAGAATATACAAGTGTATGTAGCATGATAAACTTATTAAATTGTTTCCTGATTTAATAATCTGATAACAAAATTGTGCATGATATTGATATTGTACCTAAGTTTTTGGAGAACTTACTATATTCTATGAGTATTTGATGGTATTATTACCATCAAGATCGATTAGTAGTAAGACCAAGGTAAATGAATAACATATGCATTTGGTATATTTGAAAAACCAAAGGTGTCACTAACCAAAAATTAGTTTACCATAAAAATTATCTTTGTGGCATGAGAAGTGAGATTGAATTAGTGTAGCAATGATAGGAAAGATCATTAAAACTTGTTTGAGAACCCACTTAGAATCCTAAAGATTCTTCTTAATTAGCAATCTTATATGAATGATATATTATTCTTGGCAGATTTATAGTCATGACAATGTAAGTAAACAAAAAAACTCCTATGTCTTTGATAGAATTCAATTTGATGCATGTAGACCATTTAAATTTATCATGGTGATAATGATGCATCAATATAAGGTCACATGTTATATTTTGCAACTAATACTATTGCATTGGGAAAAAAGTGAATAGCCATCCAATTGGGGTAAAAATATAATCAATGCTTCAAGTTGGAAGCAAAATGACCTGGTAGAGTCATTAATTATGCATTTGATTTATAGACCCTTGTTAGTGAGTTATATAAGTGATATGTTAATATGCATGCATTGATTTTTGCTACATCCCAATTGCATATCACATTATCCCTTAAGCTATGTCAATGGGAATGAACCTGATGTTTGTTTAAACAAATATAAAAATTTTGGATGAGCCTTATGTGTGTCTACACTTTCCTATGGATATAGAATTGAGCCATAAAGAAGGCTATAAATATTTTTTTCCTTATCCTTAGAGGGAGAGCGATAAAGTGAATATTTTCTCTATTTTTGCCTTGCTTTGCCTTCACTTTAAGACTTCATTTAGTCTATGTTATGTATTTTACTATGGTTCTAGTCTATTATTCGCACTACTGCTCTCTTGAGTTTTGTTTTACAGGAATTTTCACAAGAACGCACAAATCCAATAAAGAAGTGCATGTTTTTAGAGCAAAGGACCTAGCATGGAAGGCATTGAAGGATGATAAATCAGCTCAACATGTTTATGGAAGAGCATAAAAGTTAAAAGAGTAGAAGATATGCCAAGAAGTCTAAAAGAAATAAGAAGAGAAGGATGCACGACCTATTACACACCCAGTTGCACATTTGTGCAACACCTATCTGTGTATTTTCGAAAAAAAAGAAACTGCATTGCCATGCTATGCAAATCATGCATGGCCATGCTGAATTTTGCTAGAGAAGTTGAAGTTGTAGACTTTTCACAACTAGGTAGTGCGTGAATTGCACGACCATGGAAAGCTTGAATTTCCACCTGTTCGAGAGCAAGATTGATACATGGTCAGGCCATGTAGGCCTCGCATGGTCATGCAACGACGATTACTCCCACATTCGTCATGTGCAACATGCCTTACGTGATGGGGAGTATTTAAGGCATACTTTGGGGACTTCTTGGGCAGTTTGAAAGGAGATTTTAGAGCACTTTTCCCCTCTGATTCCCATGTAAAACCTCATGTAATTTTATTTGCTTTTATTAGTTTGATTTTTTTGGAGATTCAAGTGCATATTTGTGTATAATCAACTCAGAATTGATTTTGTTCTCCTTTGGTTTATGATTAGTTCAACCTAATTTGTCTTCTTTGTATTTTTATAATGTTGTTATGTTTATTATGTAATTTATTTCGTTTATTTTCTTTGTAGATACGAGTAATTAATCCTCTTTGCTAGGATTGAACTAGGTCCGTTTTGGTATTAACATAAAAAATTGAGGTATCATGTCATATGTTTGGTTCATATATACTATTTCATGTGCTAGAATCAATTGTTGTGGATTTGACAAAATTTGACCTCTTTAGATAATATCTATAATTGAAAGGTTGAAATTATTATTGGAAAGTAGCATACAAATGGGAATTTGAGCAATCACAAAAGTAGATGTTTAAATCTCAAGGACTATAAAATTGGTGACACTTAATGAATTTGTTAGTCACGAAAGTAGTCGGCAAATTAGATTAAATACGTTCTTAAACCTTGAAAGAGGCTAACGAATATATTTAGATTGATTGTTCACAGCTATTGAATTAAACTACTACATGTACGTTGTTTCATCGTTGATTATCAATTTAGATACCGACGTTCAATCCTAGGTTTCATATCTATTTTTTTAGAGTTTAAAATTAGAAAGTCTTTGTATTTATTCTCACTACCCACTTGCATATTCTTGCTCCATATTGATCTAGATAGCTAGAATGATGAAGTTGTGTATTCAATTGCGAAGTCCTTGTGGGATACAACCTTGAAGTGCTGTAATAAATTTGTGCACTTACGGATTGAGCCCATCAAGTTTTGGCACCGTTTCCAGGGACTTTGGCTAATTGATATTGTGTTACTTATTATTTAGTGAGACTAGATCCTTTAATTTCTTTAATTTCTTTCTACTTTTACCTTTTATCCTCTTTGTTTGATAGCTCGTTGTCTGCATTTTCAGGCACCTTTTATGCAATGATCTTTTCAACTTGGGACTCCAGTTGAGTTTGACCCTATGATCGAATGGACACTGACTGGACTAAGGAGGTGGATACGTGAGCCAAAAGCAAGTGAGAGTATAAGAATAATGGCCGAAACTGACAGAGAGGAAGAACAACATCGCTCTCTTAAAGAGTTTGTATTTCCAAATGTATATAGGACACAATCAAGTATATGAAAACAAAATTTAGCTGCCAACAACTTTGAGTTGAAGCCTGCATTGCTCAACATGTTATAACAAAATCAATTTAGTGGTAGCCCAATGGAGTATCTAAATTTGCACATTTCCATTTTCCTTGAGTATTGTGACACTTTGAAGATGAATAGAGTGGAAGATGATGAAATCAAGGTGTGGTTATTTCCATTCTCATTATAGAATAAGGTGAGGGCTTGGTTGCAATCACTTCTCCTAGTTCCATCACCACTTCGGGTCAACTTTCACAAGCCTTCCTAAACAAGTACTTTCCCTCGTCCAAAAAAATTTAATTGAAAAACCTCATTACATGTTTCAATCAAAAGGATGGAAGGTCACTCCATGACGCATAGACTCTAGATGTAGCAGCAAGAGGCACTCTCATGAACAAGAGCATTCCTGAGGCCAAGCAATTGATTAAAGACATGGCTTAAAACCATTACCAATGGTTGAGTGAGCACTCTTCTACCAAGAAGAGTGGTAGGTACGACGTTGATGCTTTAGATCACCTTTCTTCGTGTGTTGATGCATTATTTCAAAATCTTGACAAATTAAGTGTTAACGTGTTAACATCCTCTTCTACTATTTAGGAGATTTGTGGTATTGTAAGGCACTCATCTATTGAATGCCAATCTATTACCCCTCCACCCCTGACGTAACCTTAGCAGATCGTGTTAATTTTGTGAACAATTTCAACTAAAAGGGAGACCATTTGCTCCCACCCACAATCCGGATGGCTGAATCATCCAAATCTATCCTATAAGAACCCACTTCTCAATCAAACTTTAGGCCTCTAGGTTTTCAAAATCTTATACCACCATTTCCTAACCCTCCAAAATCAAATCTTGAGTTAATGATGGAGAACTTCATAGCCTCTCAAAACAAACAAATTGAGAACTTGAAGAACTCAGTCAAAGAACTTAAATTCTAAGGTGGAATCCCTAGCCACCCATAATAAGATGCTGAAAAACTAAATTATCCAAGTAGGCCAACAGTCAAGATGTTCTTTTAGGCCCAACAGAATGCTTCGAAGGCAACTAGAGACCAATCTTTAGGGGTCCATCAATACTATAGCACTTAGAAGTGGAAAGGAGTTGGAAGGCCTTACTTTGAGAAAAGAAATTGAAGAGGAAGGTGGAAGGGTTGAGGCAACGAAGGGAAAGAGTAGAGAGGATGTAAACATTAAGAAATAAACAACCTTAGGGAAATATCATGAGGTTGATAAATATGTCCCTCCACCACCATATAAATCTCCCCTACCTTTTCCTTAAAGACAAGCTAAGGCAAGGTTAGAAAAATAGTTTGGGAGGCTTGTTGAGATTTCAAAAAAAAAAATTACAAATTAATATCCTATTTATGGAAGCCATATCCAAGCTATCACCTTACCCTAGTATGAAACTAGGGAGTGATAGCTAATTGACTCATTTAATGTATGAAAACCAAAGAGGTAAGCATAGGGGTTTAATTTCTATTCTTTGTATTAAAAAAAAGTTATTTGGTAGAGCTTATGTAAGAGAGTGATCGAATTGTAGCTATTTTCTTTTCCTTGAAAAAAAAGTTTATATATACATACATACATATATATATATATATATATAGAAGGAAGAGAAGCATTTTTTTGTGATTTAGGGAAGTCAAAAATCAAAAATTTTATGGGTGGAAAAGTTTATAACAAAGTTTTGTTTGTTATTTGGATGTGACTAGTGAGTTTTCACTCTCAAATTGTGACATATACGAGTAATAGCTGCTCTACTAGCTCTTAGACCACGAGCTAAAATCCTAGATTTATCCTATCCTTAGCCTTGAACCCATTACAACCCTTTTAAGACGTCCTGATTTTTGTACTCCATATTGTCTTTGAGTGGTGGAGAAGGAGAGTCTATGCAAGCATATGGTTGATCATTATCAGGTTGGAGAGTTTTGAGTGATACTATTATCCCTTCAAAACATAAGAGTGCATAGCGTTTATATTTCCCTAAAGAGAGGAAGTCTATAACCTTGTTTAACCTCTGTCTCCTAAAGATGGAATTTACATGATCCTAAATCATCTTAGAGTGTCATGATAATACTTATTTGCAAGTCCTTACTAATAGGTAGTAACATTTTAATTTTACTTTCCTACTATTATCGCTCACAATATTGGTCAACCTAGCCATTGTATGCCTTTTTTATGTAGGTTATCCTATCATCTCAGGCCTTAATCTCCTTCTATTTTTCTCCATTGTTCTTTCTGTTTTTTGTGTGTTTGCTTGGGGACAAGCAAAGGATAAGCATGGGGAAGTTGATAAAGTGAATATTTTCTCTATTTTTGCCTTGCTTTGCCTTTACTTTAAGACTTCATTTAGTCTCTATTATGTATTTTACTATGATTCTAGTCTATTATTTGCTCTACTGTTCTCTTGAGTTTTGTTTTTCAGGAATTTCCACAAGAATGCTCAAATCCAAGAAAGAAGTGCATGTTTTCAGATCAAAGAACCCAGTATGGAAGGCATTGAAGGATGATAAATCAACCCAACGTGTTTATGGAAGAGTTTAGAAGCTCAAAGATATGCCAAGAAGTCTAAAAGAAATAAGAAGAGAAGGTTGCACAACCGTTCACACACCCAACTGCACAGCCATGTAGCACCTATCTGTGTATTTTAAAAGAAAAAGAAACCACAAGGCCAGGTTGTGCAAATCATGCACGATCATACAAAATTTCACTAGAGAAGTTGAAGCTTCAGACTTTGCAAGGCCAAGTAGTGTGCGAATTACATAGTCGTGTAATGTTTGAATTTTCACATGTTCGAGAGCAATATTGCCTAATGGCTAGGCCGTGTAGGCCTTGCACAACCGTGCAGCGATGCTTACTCCCACATTCGTCATGTGCAACATGCCTTACGTGATGGGGAGTATTTAAGGCACACTTCGGGGAATTCTTAGGTAGTTTGAGAGGAGATTTTAGAGCACTTTTCCCCTCTGATTCCCATGCAAAACCTCATGTAATTTTATTTGTTTTCATTAGTTCAATTTTTTTTTGGAGATTCAAGTGCATATTCGTGTATAATTAACTCATAATCGAATTTTTTCCTCCGGTTTATGTTTAATTCAACATAATTTCTCTTCTTTGTATTTTTATACTATTGTTATGTTTATTATGCAATTCATTTTTTTTATTTTCCTTAAAAATATGAGTGCGTAATCATTTTTGCTAGGATTGAACTAGATCTGTTTTGGTATTAATATGATGAATTGAGGTATCATGTCATATGTTTGGTTCATACATACTATATCATGCGCTAGGATCAATTGTTGTAACGTGGATTTGATAAAATCCGACCTCCTTAGATAATATCTGCACCTGAAAGGTTAAAATTATTATCGAAAAGTAGCATACGAACGGGAATTTAAGCAATCACGAAAGTAGAAGTTTAAATCTCAAGGATGATAAAATCGGTGACACTTAATGGATTTGATTTAATTTGTTAGTTACAAAAGTAGTTGGTAAATTAGCTTAAATACGTTCTTAGACCTTAAAAGAGGCTAACGAATATATTTAGACTGATTGTTCATAGTTATTGAATTAAACTATGACATGTACGTTATTTCATCATTGATTATCAATTTAGATACTAAAGTTTAATCCTAGGTTTCATATCTATTGTTTTAGAGTCTAAAATTAGAAATTCATCATATTTATTCTTGTTACCCGATTGCATATTCTTGCTTGATATTGATCTAGATAGCTAGAATGATGAAGTTGTGTACTCAATTGCGAAGTCCTTCTAGGATACAACCTTGAAGTGCTATAACAAATCGGTGCGCTTATAAATTGAGCCCATCAGAGAGAAGAGGATATTGAGATTATAAAGCAAGCAAGCACTTATAAGACTTATTCCATGAGATATGGACCCAAAGGAAAATTAAAGTACACTTGATTATACTTATGTTTGCTAGATGTAGTGTAGCTACAATATGTGTTTGTTATGAAAAATATATTATGAAAACAATATGTGTTTGACTAAAGTTTCAATTCACATAGAAGTGATTGTGGTGACTTCAAATAAGTTAATAGCATGTATGATACAAATGTGCTATAAGAATATGATATGGGTCCAACACTACCACGGAAAGGGGTTTTAATAACGGCTATTTTATAGTTTTAATAACGGTTTTCAACCGTTATTGAATTGCCCGTTATTAAATCTTTAATAACGGTTCATAACCGTCATGAAAAATACACAAAAACCCGCGAATATGTGCGTAAACTTCATATTTAATAATGGTTTTTACTTAAAAACCGTTATTAAAACTCCAGTTTTTAATAACGGTTCTGATGAAAACCGTTATTAAAACGTAGGTTTTAATGAGAACCGTTATTAAAACAAGGTTTTAATAACGGTTTTTATAAGAACCGTTATTAAAACTCCACTTTTTTTTTGCAGTTTTGTTCTTACCCACATACACAGTTACCAAATCTGTATGTTAAAACAATTACCAAATCTGCAATGTAAAACAACATCAATTCATACCAAATCTGCAATCACACCATAATTTCAATCAATATATAATTGGTATGCATGTCTCAATACACCAACTATACTTGCAATAAAATTAGTGGGCATACCACAACTTGGTAGCTCTACACCCCAAAGTAAAGAGTTCACAGATCTAGGCTGGTAGACAAAATACAAACCTAAAAATGCATGTAGAATATATAGATCGCAACCGAATGAATGAGTGCACGTGCTTGGCCTCTAACTTCATCAATTTCATCAACATTATATTGATGGCCTTGTGCATAGTCATCGGTGAAAAACTACAACACCCATGTTTCAATTAATATACAGTTAGCCATTAGGTATGTCATGATTCACTAATAGAAAAATATGGAAAAGCAAACATACATGGCTTGGATCTATGTTGACCAATCTATTCTAGACTATAAGATCCATTGCTTGTCTTCTTCACTTGAACCCTTAAAAACTTCAATTTCATCATCATCATCTAAGTTCCTTTGTCTCGAAGATCTTCAATTTTGGAGGTACCTAAAGCTCTTATCTCATCCATAATTACAATAAAGAGATAAACAATAGAGGAAAAACAATTCTGATAAAAGTAAAAACTAAAATAAATGAAAACATGTATTACCCTACATACAAAATAATACAAAGGTAGGCAACATATGTTACCACTATAATCAAGAGGTTATATAACACCATCATACCCTAAATTAAAGGTTCAATTTGTAAAAAAGGCCCTATAAAGGTTGTATCACAAAAAAACCTCAATTTAGAGGCCAAAACGGCCTTTTTTGGGCTCCGATATTGCCCAAACCGGCTTTTCCGGTTTTCCACGTCGTAGATCTCGAAAAAAATACCCAAAATAGCCTCCTAGATCACCTAAATCTGAGGTCGCATGAAAACGTTATGACCCTCCAAAGTTTATAGTTGAATCTAGCTCTAAATAACCTCAATAGTGTCTTCTCTTTTGTTTATTATGGTTGTAGCTCTAAATAATGTTGAATCTATATTCTCCATACAAACAAATACAATAATAATATGTAAAGGTCTCGGCCAAATTCAACACATTTTCAGCTAAATTCAACAACAAACAGCAAAATTTTCAGCCAACACATTTTCGAACGAAACCCTGGCGACATGCATTTATATAAGTAGATAAAAAGTTACGAGAGAAAGAACAAACACATACATAAAGTGAGCTAGCTACAAACACGACGGTGAGAATTTTGAGAGAGGCAAGGGCTTCAAACACGACGGAGGATGAAGGTGCAAGTGCCAGCTAGCTTCAGAACAATGGCAGAGGCGTGGTGGAGAGTTGGCGGTGCGAGGGTTTCCTTTACTTGAGAGGAGCCTGGTGGTGCACGGTGTGGCGGTGCGAGGGTTTGCAAGGAGAAGGAAGGAGAGCAAGAGAACGAAAGTGCAGAGAGTCTGAAAATTTTGGCACGAAACAGAACCGAGCGAAATAAAAGTTTGATTTTGGGGTTTTAATAACGGTTCCTGAGAGAACTGTTATTAAAACATCTTTTAATAACGGTTCCTGGAAGAACCGTCATTAAAAGCTTTTGACTTTTGACAACGGTTCTAATATGAACCGTTATTAAATCCTCTTTTAATAACGGTTTATATAAAACCGTTATTAAAACATCCGTCCAAATATTAACGTTGCCCTTTTAATAACGGTTTTTAACTAGAACCGTTATCAAAACTTCCCGCCGATTAATTTTCACACGTTTGACAACGGTTTTCGAACTACCGTTATTAATGTCCCGTTATTATTTCCCGTGTTTGTAGTAGTGCAAACTACTAAACCTTTGTAAGAAGAGTTATAATCCTTCAAAAGGATAGAAAAATTGCTACAATGAGTTGATATGTCCATATGGATAGAATCGGAGAATAAATTCCATTGGCGAATGAAAATATGAAGGCAATATACTAAGTTGAGGGGAGAAAACTGTAATCTTTTCCTTAGGCATATTTTTGTCTCACTGGGTTTTCCTAGCAAGATTTTTAATGAGACAGCATTTTAGAGATGTACTCTTAAATAAAATGTTGTAAATATCAATAGATGTACATCCAAGGGGGAGTATTGTAAATATTCTATTTTCATATTATGGATGTACACATTATGAAGTTCTATTGTATTAAATCATAGGTTTAATACTTCCATTTGTACCATCAATTGTCATAACTTTTCGCATTATAATTCCAACCCCTCAACTCTACATATCCCCCACACTCTTTTATATTCTTTAACTTCTTCTCATAATAGATATAATAAGTATGTGTATTATATATATGAGATACTATGCATTATAATTTTAAGAGAGAATTCATACATATGAATAGAATCAAAAGTCACATTCTCTCTTTATCTCTATATTATTATATTATCTCTCTTTGAGCTTATCAATATTACAACATTTATATCTTTTTTCCCTTTTTTAATTTATTTTCGTAATGTTTTAGTCTTGAACATAGTACGATGAGGGTATGGATTAGACTTGTGTTAAGTGTAGTAGTAACACCTCCTATATTATGCTAACGTTTTTGCTTTAAAAAAAATAGTAGTAAATTTTAGAGTGTTACAATATGTAATTGCTATTGCCCTTTGTTGTAGTGACTTGTTTGGTTAAAAATTAGGCGATTTAGTTTTCCTTCAAATTGTTTTTTAGTCAATGCTATTTATAGTGATGATATGGACCATGTGTTATGCATACTTGTTTTATTTGTCATAGCTATAGGGTATCTATAGCAATGACAACCGTTATCACTATAAGCCTTTTAAATACCTTTATTAATTTTTTCTCAACCAGTCATTTCTTCTTTTTTGCCGCATGACCTTTGTCGATTCTCTCTCTATTCTTGATTGAATTTTAGGTGTTAGTGTACTTATCAATTTTGTGTTTCCTTTGTTAATTTATTGTATTTATTCAATTCTTGGTGTATTTAGTTGTGGTTGCCCTTTTTTTTGAGTTGGAATTTGAACCACCTTGCTCCACCCTACCACCACCCTTCTACCACCAAGTGTTGTCTTTAAATTATTTCTTTTTTTATTTTCTTGTTAATTTTGTTTTTTTTTTCATTTAGCTCAGTCAATTTGGGATTAATTTTGATATTTGTTCTAGGCTGAAATCTCGTTAGAATTTGCTCAAAGATTTCTAGTATACATATATATAGTTTAATTATATATATGTAATTTTATATTTTAAGCGTGTATATTAGTTAATATGTTAAAACTTATATCATCTTTTTTGTGAGTACTTTATATGTATGAATTGTGAGCGTGTGTGTGTCTATATATATATATATACAGTTAGGATCCAGTGCAAATTATGAGTATAATACATTTGTATGAATAATTTAGGGTGGTTGGATCAACTAAATAAATAATTATGATTCAATCTAAAATTACATGTATATGTATGTATATTACGATGGCATTATCATAATAATGGTGGATGTGCTTCCTTTTATTTGGTTTGTCCCACAAACTTGCATCTATATCGTCCATAAAGAATGAACATATTTTTTCCTAGTTACAATAATTTGTTTTTTTCTATGTTTACATATTTTAAGATTTCTAATTTATAGTTTTTTGATTTATTTAAAGGTTAAGGTTTATTTGATGATTTATCATTTTCAATTAATTACACTAAACCCTACACAAACAGAAAATAAACTAAAATAAATAAAATAAGTATTGAGTCCTGAACATATCTAAACAATTTGAAATAAATTAAATAAATCCTAAAAAAATCTTTAAAATATTTCATAAATGGAATAAATCCTAAATCCTTAACAACTTTTAAAAAGGCATAAAAAATGTAACTACGTATTTATAAAGAAAGCTAAACTTTTAAAGGATGAATCCTAATTACAGATGAAATAAAACTAATCTTGTACTACAAATAACAATATTAGAGTGAGGAATTAGCATGCTATATATATATATGGTTATTGTAAGATTATTATATTTATAATTAATGATATAAATGAAAAATAGGATTAAATTTGATAAATTAGAAATTAGCACAATTTGTTTTATAATTTAGGGCTTTAAACATTAATTTTTATAATTTATTTTGTTTTGAGCCTTATATTAAGAAAATATCTATTAATCTTAACTTTATAGTTTGACACAACTAAATTAGCTTATAGTTGAGTAAATTATCTTTTATGAGCTTTGGAATATATAAGATATAACACAGTAAATTAATGATAATTTTTTATATAGAGTAGATAATGACTGATAAAAGTTATATGTTAAATAATTGTCGATTATATATCTTTTGGAACCGGCTTCGATTGTTTCTAAGGATGACTAAACGTTGTGCTCAGAATGGTGATGGGTACATTCGTTGTCCATGTAAGAAGTGCAATAATAGTGCGTGACAATCATTTGAAGAAGTAAAAATTATATAGTTTGTCCCATATCAAGATAAGGATACGATAATGCCTAAACTTAAGGTAATAGTTATATAATTTAAGTTTGTGTACATGTTTGTTAAATTTTAACAAGCCTTTATATTCTATTTTCTTATACAACAATACTTTGATTTCAAGGAGTGAAGGCATAATGTTTAATGGGATGTTGTGGCTAGAGGTCTCTTGCAATTGTTTTAGGACACCTGCCACCAAAAGAAAAGGAAAACAAATATCAAGATTAGGTGGATTAAGGACAATATTTGAAAATCTCCTGTTTTTGATGAGGAAACATGGAAACAATGTATTGACTTTTGGCCTTCTAATGAGACGAAGGTAGATCTTATACAAGTTGTATTTTCTCAAGTGAATATTAAAATACATTATTAACTTTAATTCATTTGTTATAGGCAGGATCAAAGAAAAATAAGATTAATATATCCAATTTAGTTGATCCAATTTTTATGGTTCAAGATCTATTTCCATGTACCGACATGAGAAGGGATAAATTATCATACTTTAATGATAATCACTTGTTATAATAACGTTAATATAATATTAATAACGTCTTATTTTTTTTTACAAAAATAAAAGGCTAATTCAGAAACCCAACAATTGTTATTAGAGATTGATACTATAAAGTTTGAGTGAATCTCCAAGAGTTCAATAAATTATTATATAAGTATTTTACTTTAATATTAACATTAGTATTTTATTAATGATTAAGGTGTCTAATACTTATTTTCTTTTTGAATGATGAAATGGTTTAGTATCATGAGCTAGCATCTCAAAGTTAAGTGATAAAGATAGGTTTGAGCAATACCATACAACTGACTAATGAGACTACGGTAGTGGGTGAAATTATTGTTTAGCGCTAAGGCTTTAGGAGAAGTGTTGGATGTATAGTGTCATACTCTTCTTCTTATAATGTGTTTATTTCTAGTTATGTTCCATGGATTGAGTTTGAAACCCTTTAATCTAATGTTGCCCAGCCTGACCCCCAAAATTGATGAAATATTAGGATTACTCCAAAGTCATGATGTTAGGATGGATCATATGGATAGATTCATTGATGATATAATTCAATATATCGCTATACAACAACCACCTCATCCCCCTCAACCTCAATATGAATAATATTATGGTCATGATGATACATTTGTAGGATTAGATTAGAAAGTTTTTAAATACATAAAATATTTGGAGATGAAGTGAATTATTTTAATATGTAAATCATTTGGTTTGATATAACTAAATTTAGCATGTGTGTGTGTGTGTGTGAACATTAATAAAAATAATTTTTAAATTAAAACAATTTTTTCAAAAATATATCTTTTCTATAAATGACTATAGTGATGATGATATGTCGTGTCTAAAAAAGACTTCCTAATTTTTACTAAAAATGAATACCTTAAAGGTGTCGATGCTAAAATGATTTACCACAATGACATGTTGTCACTAGAATTTGTTTTTTATTGATTGGTAAATAAATTTAAATTTTATCATCCTAATAAATAATATTGCAATATGAGTATAGGTTCACTACATAAAATATAAAGATTTAAGACATATAATACATATATTCATCCTTTATAGAGATTAGGCTCACCTACAAAAACTTGCAGGTGTATAACATCAGACCTTTAGGTAACTTTTAGCTACATGACATATTGTTGAACATATATACATACTAAGAATTATAATTAAAAAAAATTACCTTGTATTTATAAATAAAAATTATAAAGTTATAAATTTGTTCAGTATTTATCTTACTTATTGAGAATGTTCATAACAAAAAGTTATAAAATTTATAAAATGATCTCATTTCTAGAAATAAGAATTACAAAATGGCATATCTATAAATACAAAATTGTAAATTACAAAAGTGGCCTCATTTTTATGTGTAAGAATTATAAATTATAAAATATAAGACCGTGTACCCATTTTTTTAATAAAATTATAAAAATAACCCCATACATCTCAGTAAAGTTTATAAAAGTGTAAAAAAATGGCTCGATCTGTAGCTTACAATGTCCTCCTAGGTGCATGATACAAGAATTGCAAATAATGTGGCAGCCATATTGCCATCATTACATAGAGTAATATAAAAAACATGTAATCAAAGCCCCACGCATCATCAAGGAGATCAATTGATTATATATTTCAAAATTGACAAAAACAAACACTCAGCACTACATTATTCATTTTTTAAAAATTTTATCCAACCAACCAAGTCTCACATGTGTCTACTGATCTAGGTTTTTGAAGCATACTCCAGCTAACCAGAGGTAGATTTTTTCATATAGTGTTGATAAAACACTACATTATTCACCCAAACTTCTTACCAAATGGATGATGAAGATGGAAGAGGAACTAGGGATTTTGGTAGAATATGGATCAATATCGCCCTACTTAGGATTGAACTCATTACATAGTTTGCTATCCAACAGAGAATAAAGACTAAATACAAACCAACTATGCTTCAACTCATCGATATCAGTGACTCGGATTGTGCCGTATGTGAGGTTTAGTAGGAGACCGTTAATCATTTATTCCTTCATTGCATAGTGACGAGGAGGATATGGATAGGGATGTATGATTGGATAGGGTACACATGAGTTATGCCGAGATCTACAATAGATAATGTTGTAGCTTGGTTTGAATGTCGAAGGAGGGGCCTAAGAGAGCAAATCTGGAATGGTGTACTTTTTGCAATAACTGAAGTAATATGAGAGTATAGAAATAAGGTAGTGTTTGAAAATCAACAAATATGTATTAGATGGATGAAACTATTAGTCAAAATGAGGATTGGATTTCGGATCAAGAATAACCAAGTCGATTTCGTTTACAGAAATGATGATGTGGTTCATAAAGTGAGATAATATTTAAGGGGGAGAGTTTTATTGAGTATATTTTTCATGTTTGCTTGGTCTACAGTTTGTTTTGTATGATGCTATTTCAATTATCAAAAAAATATTGAAGCGCCGGTGGCGATGAAATTGGTAAGAAGGATAGTGACCACCAATGTCCTATACAAAAGCCAACACGGTAGCTGTCGAGGAAGGGGATGTTCAAATACTTATCTGATTCGAAAATGCATAAGAACTTTGCTATAGACAAAAGCTTATGTTTTTTTCCCGCGGGGGTTCTGTAGGACATACTGTGAATAATTCCCTTTTTTTTTGGAAGGCATTGTTCTGTGCAATTTGATTTATTCCCTTTTTAGATATAATTATTATTTCACCAAATAAAAAAATTACACAAAATAAATATTCCCTTACACAGGTAGATGGATCTTCGGCTTCATTGACAATCTAGGTGTGGATGACGTGTTGATAGTGAAGCTTTAGGCCATTTTACGTGAACTCATGAAACAAGCGAAGAGGAGCATCCACTGAGTGGTTGTCAGCAGTGATTCCATTGTTGTTGTTCAACTGCAGAACACGAATATTTCCTTGCCTCCATAGGGTGCGGTAATAATTGAAGCTTGCAAGTTTTGGATCAACTGGTTCATTATTTGCCGGGTGAAACACAAGCGTAGGTAAACTAATCAAGTTGCAGGCGGTCTAGCACATTTCGGGCATGATACATTTGCGGCATGATTAATCTTTCGGCATCCACATATTTGAGACACCTCCAAAGTCAATTTTTGATAGTTTGTTTTTTGATTTGTTGTGTGGTTTTTGCTATCGATGTATTCGCATTTAGGTTGGGGTTGCTTCATGTTGAATTTCTCAAAGCAATCCATTCATTAAATGCCAAAAAAGGGGGAAAAAAAAGAGTTGACATTTTGTGCTTTATAGGTGACGTCTACGTCCTCTAGCCTTTTGATTTATGAAATCACTGGAACACACCTGACCATGAAATTCGGGGTATCTTCACTTCATGCATACTAATAAGATATCTATGCTTGGTTTTGATAATTATTTTGTCCACAAATTAAGTTTCAACAACAAATATTCAAAATCATATATATTGGTAATATTATTTGGTAATCACAATTCATCAAAAAATGATAAATTTTCCAAACCAAACCATAATATTATATGGCCCCAGAGTAGTTAGTCCAAATCCTATTAGTTCATTTTTATAGGTTTTGTCCCAAATTAAATAAGGCCAGTCATAGAACTATCCTAAACTAAACCATCAGATACAATTATAGCACAACTTTAGAGATATTATCGCAAGTGTTGTACAAAGATATATTAATAGAGTGATCAAATCTATATCAAAAAAGTTAGCTAAACTTTATCATATTTTGCCCACTTTAGCTCTTAATCTATCTAATACATAACTTGTAATGCCTCAAATTATGTTGTAGATGGTGGGGGCTAAATATAATAAATATCACTAGTGGGTACCTATATCAACAAGATATATCTTCTTTTTTAGAAATTCTATTTTTGAAGTAGTCTAAGGAGGAATTACCTCTAGAAAAAATTTTCAGACAGCGTGTGAATGGGTACATATAATAGTCAAAATGATTCGTATTGATATGTGCGGTTAATCGTCGATTCCAAAAATGCTTCAGGCAACTCCCCATGCCTAGTGTATGGCCAACGATGGTACAAAATTTTCTTTTTATTTTTTCTTTATCACTTTTTACTGGAAAAGGTTTTTAATTATATATAGCTAATGTATATTTGTTGAATTTATCTTAACTATATGCTAATAGAAGAAAACTTTAATTTTATAGAATGAAATTTTTCTTGAAAATGTAATCCTCGATTCTCATAGTTTGTCTCTTGTTTAATTAGTGAATAAAGTTAATAAATCATTTATTTTCAAATCTTCCACTATTTAACTTAAAATATTCCTCTGATCAAATTAAATACTATAAAAAGTGATCGCTACATATATTGATGTAGGAGCAAATACTTAAGAATTGGCTTTCATAATTATGGAACAAATTATTTTTCATTTGGAAAGTGTCTCCCACAAATTTGAAGACTAACGGATGGTTATATTGCTAGAAATGTAACAAATAAGCAACTAAGTATCTACGTGCATGTGTAAAGCATGCAAGAAATGATGACCACATGCATGGGGGAGCATCTTTGCAGACTTGTCGAGCACTATTAGTAAAATAATTAATTAAGTAGTAGAGTTGGATAATAAAGTTAGCATAAAGTTAGTATAAAGGTAACATAATATCATTTAGCTTGTACTCTTTTGAATTATGCTTTTAGCTAGTGGTATAATGGTTATAAGCAGCCATAGAAGGCACTAGTATGAACAATTGAAGTTGAAGACCAATATTGAAGTTGAATACAATTGAATTCTGTGTGGGTTCAATTCAAGTAAATCGAATATGTGTAAACGATTTAGCTTGAAAGTTTTAATCTCTTTGTTTATGTGAATTAGAGATTAATTCATATCTTTTCTACTCTCCTTAATCCATATTTTTCCTGCCATAATTATCATCCAAATCCCACTCTAATTCAAAGTTAAGTAAATCCTAAATTTAGTTTACACAACTAAAACCCTAAATCCACCATTCGAAACCCTAACCTTTCCATACAAACCAAACGTAACCTTAATCCTTTTATTCGAATCAAACCCTAAACCATGACTTCAACCTTCATCTAAACTATAACACCCCAAAATTTATATATTTTTTTAAATAAGACCTTTAAATTTAAAACCTGTAAATTCTGGGGATGCTACCGCCACACTTAGTACCAAATCAGTTCACTCCTACCGTTCTATTACCAAAAGCTAAGGCTAAGAAAAACATTTCCATCATCACACATTAGTACATAAATTAAAGTTCGTAATTCAATAATCAGAGTACGCATAAGTTTTACATAATTTGAAACACTATAGAGAGTTCTGTAGAGAGGAAAAATAGCGACAATAGTAAAATCATTTCTGAAGTTTCAAACATAATTAAAAGAGAACAGAAATAATAATAATCTCATAATGGAAAACAACCATGCCACTCAAGGACCCGAATCCAGCCCAATCATCACTCGGCCCTACTTGATGTCCCATAGACATCAATGGCATCAAAGAAGGCATCAACTACCTGCAACACGTCAGATGGGCCTTCTGCTCATGGGAATGAGTAGCACCCATGAAAAGGGTGATCAGTATGCTACGTACTGAGTAAGGTAACCGAGCACTAAGGCCAACACATAAGTACATAAAATCATACAGGAAAATATTCAACTTACACTTTCAAACCCACACGTATAATACACAAGGTCATGCAGAATATTATACGGCTTATAAATGATCAAGCCCACACATAAAGGCCCAAATGGTCCAGATTAATTATTTAATTAACCTTTTATCGACAGTTGATTCACACCATGCCTTTTATCAAATCCATGTAAGTACAGGAACACCCCACTATTTTATCCGGTGGGCCAGTCACTTGTGGGACAATAGTCCACACCACTATTTTTCGTTGGTGGATCGGTCACTTGTGGAACAATAGTCCACACTACTATTTCTAACTGGTGAATCGGCTGGTTCTTGCTCACATGGTGTTTCACTGTAAGTAATTAGTACCTTTTAAGTGCCTTAGCAAAATACTATTATTTACTAACTTATTCTAAGACTAGGTTTTTAAATAAAATAATACTATATGAAATACCACTAAAAATACTAACAATAATATTAATGTAATTCAAAATGGATGGTGATATAAGGGTTTCTACCCTCCACCAAAATAATGCTAATAATAATAATAATAATAATAATAATAATAATAATAAGAACAACAACAACAACAACAACAACAACAACAACAACAACAACAACAACTTAAGCCCAAATAATACAAGGTAGGGTTTTCGACCCTTCCTCAAAATAGTGAAGGTACCATTTAATAATAATAATATTATTATTATTATTAATAACACATATTACTTATAATAATATTAAAAATAATAAATATGATAATAATAATAATAGTAGAAATAGTAATAATAATAATAAAATATGAGTATGCGAATCATTAACATAAAATAAGGCTTCGGCCCTCCTTAGATAAATAATCGTAATAATAAAATACTAATACTAATACTAATACTAATAATAATAATAATAAGACTTATAATAATACAATTAATACCTATAATTCGAAACTAACAACTTAAATATTTTATTCCTACTCTCGACCCTGCCAAGAAAATATAGCATTAATATTACATCTAATAATAATAATAATAATAATAATAATAATAATAATAATAATAATAATAATAATAATAATAATAATGATGATGATGATGATAATAATATTAATAATCAAATAAATGATAAAAATTAAAATAAAATAGAATAAACTTAAATAAATAGGGGGAAAGGGCTGAGAGTGTCTAAGGTTTTACCTTGAGTAGGCGAGATGGGTAGCACTGGCGGTGGTGCACGGTGGCAGCAATGGTGGCCGAAAAAGTGGTTGGAAAAGGGAAAAGTTGAGGTTTGAGAAGAAAAGGTGGAGAATGAGGGTGGAGGTTGAGGTGTTGGTGATAGCCTAGACTGAGAGGAGTAAAGTGAGGGTGGTGGCGCAGTGGCGGCTGTGCAAGGTGGTAGAGGTGGCGGCCGAAAGGAAGAGATAAAGAAAGAGAGGGGAGGAGGAGGAGAAAGGAGAAAAAGGTTATTGCTAGGTGGAGGAAGATTAGTAGTAGCTTTTGGGTGGTGTAGGAGACAATAAAAGCGGCGGATGTGGTGGCGGATGGTGGCTCGAGGGGTTGCGGGTGTAAAATTTTGGTTTGATGGACAGGGAACTTCGCACGGTTGTGGTGGCTTATACGAGAAGAATTGAGGGAGATGGGTGGCTCAGTTAGTTAGAGGGTGGTGCAGGAAAGACTTTGGTAGGCAGAGGTGGTGGTGTAGTTGGCTGACGGCAGAGGAAAGGTTGTCTGAAGTCACAGTGGTGCACAGGGTAGGCTCTTAAGGTTTCAGGGGAAAAGTTTCAAAACCATGCAAACAAGGGGTATTTATAGAGTTTAGAGGGAATGGTAGGGTTCTGAGGGTCGACAGGAGGATAATGCAGGTAGGGTTTGGGGTAGTCGGCGGCGTTAATCGGCCGGCACAATTTTAGGTCGTGTTCGACCTTTCGCGAAGGAAAAGGAGGTCTTCAAGTGGGAGAAAAGGAAAATGGGTTATATCATGTTGAACTATGAGTCAAGGGAAAGAGAAAGAGAGGAGAAACGGCCAGTCAAGTCAAGCGTGGTTGGCGGCGCCATTTTCGGAGCTTTGAAGGTGCAGGCCGATGGCAGAGGAGGAAGGAGGAAGAAGGAGGTGAACCGGGCCGCCAAGGGAAAAAGAAAGAAAAGGAAAAGAAGAAGAACAGGGCCGATCGGCAACAGTTATAAGGTTTTAAATGGAACGCAGCGTTACAGGGGAAAAAGCCATGAAACGCAGTGCTTCGACTACCGAAGGAAGGAAAGAAAAGAACGGAGATGGGGTGCGGAAGAGAGGAAGGGAAAAAGGAGGATTGGGCCGTGCTAGGCCCAATCGGCAAGAATAAGGAAAAGAAAGAAAAGAAAAGAAAAAGAAAGAAAAGGAAGAAAAAGGAAGAAGGAAAAAAGAAAAAGGGAAAAAGGAAAAGGAATTTAAAGTAGATTGGGGTCAAATAAATAAATTAGAATATTTTGGGTATTTAAAATAAAAATATTTAAATAAAATAATATTAAATTTCCTTTTTAGGCTAAGTTAGGGTTTTTAAAAGAATTTTCCTAAATTCCTCTTTAATTAGCAAAAAGCCCAAATTTTTCCTTATAAAAAAATATTTGTAAATTCCTTATTAATTTTCCCTAAATAAATCCTTCCCATTTCAAATAAAATAAATAATTAAATTAATTCCCTAATAACTCCTTATTTAATTATATTTCTTAAAATAAATATTTTTGGGGCATTTCATGAACCCCAACCTTTGAAGCTTAACATCATAAATACATCATTACCGAATGCAAATAATAATTACCACAATCCATTCAAACCATCACCATTAGTAAGTCATCACCATCGAACCATATCTATTTTGTTCGAATCATCACCACCATATTTTCCTCCTATTAGAATGTGATCAGCCCTAATCCACCATCACCGAATCTTATCCTATTTATTACCATCACAACTAAAGTATAATCTCATTAATTTGTGAAATCCACCCTCCCCACACATCAATTTTGGTATCAAAGCCATAGGTTGGTGAAATCGCAATCAAGATTCAATCTTTCCTTCAAGATTCTTTAAGATTCATCAAGGAAGTTTCCCATCTTCAATAATCTCCAAGATTTTATCAAGAAAACAAAAAGGGGGTGAGTAATTGAGGGCGTGTTTGGGAGATTTTTATTCGATTGATAAGGAGAAAAGATAGAGAACCAAAGAGAGAACTTGAGGAATATTCTCATGACCTTGATGGACAAAATCATGGAGGTTAAATTGCATGTGGGGAGAATAAAAGCTTCCCAAGCCCACAAGTCCCATGTGCAGCTTCAAGACTAAAGGGAACAAGTAGAGGAAGGGCACGTGAGAAGAGTAGAAAATCGGGTGGAAGAACAAGAGGAGAGCATGGGGAATTATGTAAGGTCGTGTTACACCTCGAGAAAAACTCATGATGGATTGGAAAAAGGAATCCACTTTGATCTTCCCAACTTTGAAGGTAATCTCGACCCACAATCTTTTCTCAAATGGTTGCAAGTCATTGAATCAATTTTTGAGTATAAGAAAATTGATGATGAGAAACAGTGTCGAATAGCGAAATTAAAGTTTAAAAAATTTGCTAGAGTGTGGTACGATAATTTAAAAAGGAGATGGGAGAGAGAAGAAAAATCAAATATTAGGTCATGGAAAAAATTAAAAAAAACATTTGAAGAAGATTTTTGTGCCCCAGGAATACAAGTAAGAAAATTTTATAAAAATGACTACATTGAGGTAAGGGCTACTTAGAATTGAAGAATACATTCAAGAGTTCAAAAGGTTAGCTTTAATAAGTGATGGCGAAGAATGAGAAGAACAAAGGTGTGCATGAGTCATTGGGGGTTTAAATATGAATCTTCAAGTTTGTGAAGTGTTTGAAGACCTAGTCAAGTTAGTGATCAAGTTTGAGAAATGATTGAAGAGGAAAAAGCCACCAAGCAAGTCAACCAATGCTCCATATGGTCTAAATTTTAAGGGTGTGTCGAAGCCACCAATTTCTCAAGCCGAAAGTCAAGACAATGTTAGAAGATACACTCGTAAAGAAAAGGGAAAGGATCAAGTGGTTGATAAGGTGAACAAGAAATGCTTTAAGTATAGAGGTTATGGCCACTTTGCTCGGGATTGTCCAAACCAAAGAGTGTTAAATTTGAAGGAGATAGACAATATGGAAGCTTGTAAAGAGAATGAATACCTTGATGAAGACTTAAAAGAGGAAATTAATATCTTGGAGGATTTTTTGGAAGAAGTCCAAGTGGATTGCTACGTTTTGTAAAGGGTGCTTCAAGTACAACAACAACCTTTACTTACTCGATGGGAGAAGATTTTCAAGGCCAAGTGTAGAATTGGTGATAAAGTGTGTGAAGTCATAATTGATAGTGGCTTATGCACTAATGTTGCTAGTGAGAAGATGGTGGACATGCTCGGTTTGGAGACAAAGAGTCATACAAGACCATATTTACTCTAATGGCTCAACAATAACAATGGTGTAAGGGTAACCAAACAAACTCTAATTTCTTTTAAGATTGGAAATTATTTTGATGATGTTTTATGTGATATTCTACCTATAAATGCTTGTCACATTTTTTTGGGGAGGCCATCACAATTTTATAGAAAGGTTGTGTGTGATGGGGTCCTTAATGAGCATGTGGTATGCAAAGTTCTAAAGAAGTTTAGGCTAAAACCTAATTTAGATTGGGAGGATTTGGTTTTGAGGAATGAAAGGGAAGAAAAAAAAGGAGGATGTCGAGTGTAGGAGGGAAAGAAAGAAGAGTAGTATGGAGATGTTGATTATTTAGGAGTGTGAGATGAATAAAGCCATAAAAGATAAGAAGATATGTTATGCCTTAGTGGTAAAGGAGGTCCAAGGAGGTGAGAATGCTAATATGGATCCAAAATTGCAACAAGTATTAAAAGAGTATGTCAATGTGTTTTTGGAAGAGTTTCCAAGTGGGCTACCTCCTTTGAGAGGTATTGAACATGCTATTGATTTTATGCCAGGAGTTCCATTACTAAATAAGCTAGCTTATAGATGTAATTAGGAGTAGGCTAAGGAGCTATAGAAACAAGTGCAAGAGTTGTTAGACTGATGTTATATTTGGAAGAGTATGAGTCTATGTGGTGTTCTAAATTTTTTGGCGCCTAAGAAGGATGGTACGTGGAGGATGTGTATTGATTTGAGAGCAATCAACAACATCACAATCAAGTACATATTTTCAATGCAAAGATTGGATGACGTGTTAGATGAGTTGCATGGTGCAAAGGTGTTCTCAAAGATTAATCTTAGGAGTAGTTATCATCAAATGAGAATAAGGGAAGGGGATGAGTGGAAGATAGCCTTCAAGACTAAGTATGGGTTGTATGAGTGATTGGTGATGCCATTTGGGCTATATAATGCACCAAGCTCCTTCATGAGGTTGATGACCGAGGTCCTTAGACCATGTCTGAAGGTCTTTGTTGTTGTTTACCTTTATGATATCTTGGTATATAGCAAGAGTGAGTTCAAGCACATATATCACTTGAAGATGATATTTAACAAGCTTAGAGAGGTGACGATCTATGGTAATATGGAGAAGTATGATTTTATGATAGAGAGGGTGATTTTTCTTGGTTATATTGTGAATAGAGATGGTATTCGAGTTGTTCCATCAAAGGTGGAAGCTATACAAATGTGACCTATTCCTACTAATGTCCATGAAGTTCGAAGTTTCCATGGATTGGACTCATTCTATAGGAGGTTCATCAAAGACTTATCTACCATTATAGCACCTATTACACAGTTGATGAATAAAGGAGTTCCATTGGAATGATCAAGCGACAAAGGCTTTTGAAGACTTGAAGACAAAGCTCTCAAATGCACCGGTATTATATTTACCTTATTTTGATAAATTATTTGAAGTAACCTATGATGCGAGTGGTGTAGGAATAAGGGGTGTTCTCTCAAAAGAAAGAAAACCGATTGCTTTCTTTACTAAGAAGTTGAATGGTGCAAGTCTCAACTATTCGACCAATGATAAATAGTTTTATGCTATTGTGCATTGTTTGGAGACATGGAGTCATTACTTGAGACCCAAGCCTTTTGTACTTCATTAAGATCATGAGAGTTTTAAGTATTTACATGATCAAAAAAAGGTGAGTCCAAAACATGCTAAGTGGATAAGCTTCTTGTAGATATTTATGTTCTCTATAAGACATGTGTATGGCAAAGAAAATGTTGCAGTAGATATATTATCGAGGAGGACCATGGTGCTTACCATGATGGATGCAAAGCTTTTGGGTTTCGAGATATTGAAGAGTAAATTTGCCATGGATGATGATTTTGCTATAATATTCAAAGATTACAAGAAACAATGAAGTTCTTAAGCTTATGTTATTCAAGATGGGTTCTTATTCAAAAATAACAAATTGTGTGTCCCAAAGAGTTTAGTTCGAGACTTACTAATCAAAGATGTGCATAAAGGAGGAATCGTAAGACACTTTGGAGTTCAGAAGACTTTGGAGTTGTTGCAAGAACATTTCTACTAACCAAGAATGCAAAAGGGAGTACAAGCCATGGTTGTTAGGTGTGCCACGTGTCAAAGGAGCAAGAGTTTCTTCGAAAAAGGTTATATGTACCTTTACCCGTGCATAATCAACCATGGGAAGGAGTTAGTATGGATTTTATTTTAGGATTGCCTAGGATACAGTGAGGCAAGGATTCTATTATGGTTGTAGTAGATTGATTTTTCAAGATGGCTCATTTTATTCCATGTTACAAGACTGATGATGCTACCCATGTTGCGGATTTGTATTTCAAGGATATTGTGAGATTTCATGGACTTCCGAGAAGTATTGTTTTATATAGAGATGTGAAGTTCCTAAGTTATTTTTGGAAGACCTTATGGCACATGCTAGGAACAACGCTTCTATTTAGCACATCACATCATCCTCCAATGGATGGATAAACCGACGTTACTAATAGAACTTTGAGTACTTTGCTAAGGGGATTGGTGAGCAAGAGTGCTAAGGATTGGGATGTCAAGTTAGCACATGAAAAGTTTGCTTACAATCATAGTCCTTCAACTATAATAAGTTCTAGTATGTTCGAGATAGTATATGGTACTAATCCATATATGTCGATTGATATGGTGTCGTTGAAGAAGGATGAAGTGAAGAGTTATCATGCACAAGAGAGAGTGGAGTTCTTTCAAAAACTTCATCAACAAACCAAGCACAATATTGAGAAGGCAAATGAAGTGTACATGACAAGAGCAAACAAGCATAGGAGCCAACATATTTTTCAACCGGGAGATTTAGTATGGTTACACTTAAGGAATGAGAGATTTCCTAATTTAAGGAAACACAAGCTCATGCTAAGGGCGGATGGTCCTTTCAAAGTACTTCGAAAGTTGGAAAAAGTACGTATGAGTTAGATTTTTCAGATTCATATAGTGGGGTATCAAGGACATTCAATGTTGGAGATATTAGCCCTTATTATGGCAATGCAAATTTGAGGGCAAATTCAAATTAACAAGGGAAGAATGATGCAAGAGCAAACACTCAAGAATTGGTTTTCATAATTATGGAACCAATTATTCTTCATTTGAAAAGTGTCTCCCGCAACTTTGAAACTGATGGTTACGTTGCTAGAATCGTAATAAACTAGCAACTAAGTGTCCATGTGCATGTGTATGGAATGCATAGCATGTAAGGAATGATGACCACATGCATGAGGGAGCTTCTTTGCAGACTTGTTAAGCACTATTAGTAATTTAGCTAATTAATTATTTAAGTAGTATAGTTGGATAATAAAGTTAGCATAAAGATAACATAATATCTTTTAGCTTGGTATCTTTTGAATTATACTTTTAGCTAGTGGTAGAATGGTCATAAGCAACCATAAAAGGCACTAGTTTGAACAATTAAAGTGAAAGATCAATATTGAAGTTGAATACAAGTGAATTTTGTGTGAGTTCAATTCAAGTAAATCGAATCTATGTGAATGATTTAATTTAAAAGTTTTAATCTCTTCGTCTATGCAAATTAGAGATTAATTCATATCTTTTCTACTCTCCTTAATCCATATTTTTCTTGCCATAATTATCATCTAAATCCCCCTCTAATTTGAATTTAAGCAAACCTTTAATTCGATTTACATAACCAAAACCCTAAATCTTCCATTCAAAACCCTTACCTTTCCATACAAAATAAACGTAACCTTAATCCTTTTATTTGAATCAAACCCTAACCCTAACCCTAAACCACCACTTCAACCTTCATCTAAACCCTAACCTTCAAAGCTTAACGTCATCAACACACCATTGTCGAATGTATATAATAATTACCAAAAACCATTCGAACCATCATCTCTAGTAATCCATCACCATCAAACCATATCTATTTTATTCGAATCACAACCACCATCTTTTCCTCCTATTCGAATGTGATCAACCCTAATCCACCATCACTGAGTCTTATCCTATTTATTATCATCACAACCGAAGCATACTCTCATCAATTTGTGAAATCCACCCTCCCACACACATAATATATCCAATGCTATTCTCCACAATTCTAATTATTAAGGTTCTATTTAATTATACTCATACCTAAAACTTAATTTTGAAATGCCAAATATTATTTTATACATTATATCATTTAATTAATCAAATAAGCATAAATTAATTAGCCATTATTTTATGATGTAGTATAAGTCATATATATAATGTATTACTTTATTGTTTCATCTTTCTCCTAATATTTTATCCTTTATATTAATCATACTGTCTTCTTATAATTTTGTTACTTCTTATATTATTTTTCGTACTTACTATTTTAAAATTTACTATTACAACATGTAAAAGTCTACTCGTGTATCGCATAGGGAAATGTTACTAATTCTTTTATTATGCAGTATAAGTTGTATTACATTGATGAATGTATTAGTACAAAATGTGAGACAAATTAATCATAAATAACAATATTAACCCTGTAAAAATTTTGTATAGTGCACGTCATCATAATCTAGTTCACAAGATGCATAGTTTTTCCACTTGCGAGTTAAAAGTCAATAGGATTGAAGGGACCATTTACTTCAACTTGACTTAACTAAATATTCATCCTTCTTCAGCTTGAAATTCCCTCTATATAAGAACATCTTCGATCTATCTTCCAACATCATAAAAAAAACACCCCTCACTATCATTTACATAAAAATAAAATTAGAAAGTGAAAGATACGTACAGAGACACTAGAGAAAGGGACGATGGCATTCAATAGTCACTCTTCCGGTCTAGTTTCATTTGTTCTCTTTTTCGTTTGTTGCGCAGCTGCTAGAAACTTTGGCAGATTGGGTGACAACGAGCGTGTTGTTTTTGATGGCAGTATCGGGACTGATGGCGGAACACAACGTGCTATTGAAATTACTACCCCACGTGACCCAATCGGTGTGAGCCACAGTGCAAATGCTGCTATCGAAGCAGGTGTTGGTGCCACCACTACTAGCAATGTGAATACGCCCATTGCAAATGTACAGAACTTTGGTTTAAATGCTGATGCCGGAGCCAATGATGGCTTTCAAAATGGTGACAGAATCAACACCCCATTGGTCACAAGTCACGGTGCCAATGCTGCTATCGGTAGTGGTGGCGTTGTTGCCACCTCTGCCAGCAGTAATATCAGGCCCGTTGGAGATGAAAACCTCGCAGAATTAGGATGGAATGATGTAGCAGCGATGGAGGGGATAGGCGGAAGTACTGAAGTTGGAGCCCAAGTGGGCCCTGTTAGCGCTGATCTCGGTGCTAATGCTGGGGCTAACGCAGGCTCCAGTGCTGCAATCAACAACCCATAAGCTCATTTGAGGCTAGTTTCGGTGTTAACGCCGGTGGCGTTGAAGTCGGCACGTATGAGAATAAAAGGACCTCATTGTCATAAAATTGTGGTTGCCTTTTCTATACATAGTAATAGCACACTATATGAATAATGGCAAGTGCATGTAGCATTGTCCTCATGGTTTAGATGATTTCCTAGGCACCAATCTATAGTAGTGTGCCTAATGTTGATGAATAAAACTACAGTTAAAGAAGTATTTATCAATATGATATATCCCATGTATTATATGACTTAATAATAATATGGGAGAAGTGGAAATTTGTGTCGATATATAATTTCATGCACTTATATTTCTAGTATGTCTGTCTAGATCTAAACAAATTAGATTACTATTCCTTGGCTCAATAGGGAAACTTCTACATATTATTGCTTATATTGATTCAAAATACATGAGGATATGTTTATTTATGGTCTTTTTGGTTTAAGATAAATCGAGATGAATTAACTGATTTATTTCCATTAATTTCATTTGTATACAAAAATAAAAAAAATTCACCTAGGTTAATGAGGATAAAATTTTCTCCTTTATTTACCCTAATTTTCTTAATTCTTATTAATCTCTAATTTTACAGTACAGGAATATGGGTCAATACCAACAATTTATATTATTGGAGTAAAGAACATGTTCGTTGGTAATAAATATTACCAACGATCATTCGTCGGCATTAAATAGTCTGACAAGTAGGTTGGTAATGAGCTCATTATTGACGATAATTTTATCGTTGGTATTATGGCGTGATACCGATGATTTCTTCATCGGAGTTAGACTTAATACCGACAATTAACTATAACCAGAAAAAAATTAGCACCTTTAATACCGAAAATATGAAATTTAAATTAATTTTGAAAATTTTATTAATGACAATTTATCTCAACACCGACACTTTTTCTTCATTAATATCGACAATTGATCATCAGTATGAAGCTTCAACACTAAAAATAATAAATAATTTTTCTTCCTTATTACCAACGATAATATATATTTAATCGAGCTCTATTACTATTAAAGAAATCATTATTGACAATTCATCATTAATATTTTGCTTATGAAAATATTAAGATAAACAAAAAAACCTAAAAATATTTGATATGTTAATAATATTTATTAAATAATTGATTTTAAAGAAAAATATTGTTATACAAACATAATTTATAAAAATAAAACATTTTGTCATTACATTTGACGTGTTAATGGTAACATAAAGCCTAAAAATCATGTTGATCTTGATCTTGATCTTAATATGATGGCGGAGGTGGATGATCTTAAGACCATGCAGTTATAAAAGCTCTCATTTGTATTAATTCTTCTTCTTGTCGCTCAAATGCTGCTTGTTGGTGGGATATAATCTCACTTATTTCTTTTTAATTTTTCTCTATTTGAGATTTCATTGTTGTTCTTAAACAAAATCAGCATGCATCCAACTCGTGCAAGAAGCAACATGACTTGAGCCCTCCCCTACAAGCCTATGTCCTACAACTTTTCTATGCCCCGGAAGACTACCTAAGACATCCTCAAGTATTGATTCTTCATCAATTTCAGGAGGTATAGGATTATTAGAGCTACAAGAAGTCATTTGGGACAAGGTCTCCTCTCGTCTCCGTAGCATATTATTTTGCACATATAAGTAAAATTCAAACATATTATAAGAAATTTTATTAATATATATATAATTAAATAATTAATTACATATAATGAACTTACAAAATTCTCTTTAGCTTGGGGAGTGACCCATTTGTTATTTTTGAAATGCATTTCTCTATTGGCCTCCATGGTAGGTAAAAATTTATTTATCTCTAGATTAGCCTATACATAAGAGAAAAGTTAATACATTACAGAACATTACATGATAAAAATAAAAAATAAAAAACCTAAAAATACCTTCTTATAGCGATGTTGTGACAACAATTGTGTACCATGACAAGAAGGAGTGGTTTGTTTTACCCTATTAGCAGCATTTTTTTTGCTAAAGCCTTCATAAATAAAATAGTAATTTTGGTCATGTTCTTTATATGTCAATTTATTCAATTTTATACTAAAATTTATTATTTCTATCATAATAAAGATGCAGCTCATGACTAATGTTCAAATCTACTAAGTTGTGTCTCCCATTATCAATGATCTTTGAATTAGTAGTACCAAATAAAGTCTCGATCAAATTAGAAGAAACATTCTTATATATATGCATGACAACTAAATTATGTTTATCATAATCGTAGACCAATATGGCAGCTCATAGAAGATGCTTTTCTTCTTCTAATTCAATTCACCAACATTTCTCTTCCTCTTGCCACAATATTTCCCTGATGGGTGATCTTCTACATGAATTAATTACATCAAGAAATCAGTAAGCAATAACTTTTGAGGAGGACATATTTTCTCAATTTTACCATTAAATAATTTACTTTATTGCATCAGATGATTATTTAGAAGAAATCATCTATGTCCAATGTATCCTATCTTATATCTCAATATAATAGATAGAGTGTCATTATTGCAACTAGGGCACGCAAGATATCATTGTCCAATCCATCCTAAGAGATATGATCAAGCAAAATTTTTATTAATAGTCCATAGCAATGTTGCACACATTTTAAATACTTGATTCTCCAAAACATCTCGTGTTTCTACTCCTGTCACCAACAAATCTTTCAATTCATCAATCAACAATCTAAGAAACACCTCAATATCTATTAAAGGTCCATGATGACTTGGGATTAACAAAGTCAACATAAAAAATAGGTCTTTAATGCGTCAACATGGGGGTAAGTTATAGGTAATTACCGACCACATGATATAATTGCTTCCTATGCCAAATGGATCAAACCCATTAGATGCTAACTCTAAATGAATACTCTGAGGATCAACAGCAAAATCTGAATACTTCAAATCAAAATCTTTCCATACTTGTCCATCAATAGGATTTCATAACACCCCTAACTCCCTAGGACAACAAACAGAGCTATCCTAATTTAAACAATTTTTTTCCATTTTAATAAAGGTTTGAAGCCCATTCTAAAACTCATCAAACTTATGATTCTGTAACCTTAGCCAACACTTATCGATGGCCATCTTATCTGTTAAATTTTTTTCAAATAAATAACTTTCACTTATCTTATCAATAATTAAATTTAGCACATACAAAAATGGCACGTAATGAAAATAAACCATAGACCCTTATTTTAAATGAACATTACCTTTATTTCATTTATTTTGATTTCTCAAGGGTTCAACAATATAAAATCTAAAAAAGAAAAAAAAAAGTATCAAAGATTTAAGTTTTTTCTAAATCATTAATTAATTTATTTTCATCTAATGTCAAGAAAGTTTTTTTTTTGTATTTTCATTTAAAATTATTAGAGATTATTATTTATTAACTATCATCTAAGGTCAAGAACCTTTTTTTATTTTCATATTTTTTTGAAGTATTTATCTCTAAAATTATGTTTTTTATTAATTATTAATTATTCTCTTCATTTATTAATTTTTAATAACTATGTTGAAGCTTAACATTAATTATAATTATTATACAATAAAAATAAAAATTCATTTTTCTAAATATTTATCCCTAATAAATGTTAATTAAATCTACATAAAAATTATATATCGCCAATTTAAAAGTCTACTAACATGTTGCTTCTAAAAACATATATGCATACTAAGATACTAAAGTATATATTAATTATCAGCCATCAACAAAAACATACTAATATTTTTTCTAATATAACATGCAAAATAACAACAATATACAATATATAATCTAATTATACACATAATCTAACTATGATAATCTAATATCCTAATTATACAAAATCTATTAAATCAATTCTATAAAACCAAAACATAATAATCTAATAAACCAATCAAACCCTAGCTACAATAACATAATTTAAAAATTATTTTAACTTAATTAATATACCAAATATTATCATAAATGAAAATAAATAAGTAATAAATATACTAAATTAATGTTGTATGGTTGCTTGGCAGGAGACGGCGATAGCGAAGAGGTGGTGCTCTAGCGGTTGGGCTACAAAAACATATAACAAACCATTATTATCCATTTTAAAACCAAATTATACTTAAGGACAATATATTGGAAGCATACAAACCTTCAAACTTTAAAAAACAAATAGAGAAAAATGATGAGGATTGAAAGAAAATATGGCGAAAGCTGCACGGTTTTCTAGAGAGAAGAAGAAGAAGAAAGTGAAAGAAAATAACGATATGTGAAGAATTAAGGCTCGCATTTGGTTTATATCTGATGCTTAATGCTGACGATTTTTGTAACACCCCCAAATTTACTACTGAAAAATTTCGTTTAATTTCAAAAAGTTTATCGGAAACAAAAGATAACACTTGTAAATTCGGGGGCGTTATCGCCACACTTAATACCAGAACGGTTCACTCCTACCGTCCCGGTACTAAGTGCTAAGGCTAAATCAAATTAACCATCAAATACGAGTCAATAGCAAAACACGGTCATAGGTAAAACCCGAGTAATACAGAATCAGAGTGCGGAAGGTCAATGTACAATTCAAAGATACAGTTTTAAGGATTTCGAAGGTTGAAACATTGTACACCAAAAATAAACAAACTTAAATACACAAGAAAGATGAAGTAACAACAGACTCCGGCCATGCCACTCTCGATCCCCAAGCTAGGTCCGGACTCAGCTCTCGGTCCCGCCTGATGCCTCATAAGCGTCGTAGGCATCAAATATGGAGTCACCTACCTACACTAAATCAGTGGGGCCTTCTGCTCGTGGGAATGAGCAGCACCCATGAAACGGGTGGTCAGTACGCTTCGTATTGAGCAAGGTAACCGAATAACTAAGGCCGAACAAACAAAGTACACAATACATGCATGATCATATAGGCACATAAGACAATACAAATAGTGAGGCCGATTGTGTTCCAATTAGACTTATCCTTTAAATCTCTTAATACCATACGCAATTCCACATACTCTTTATTAATCCATGTAAGTGTGGGTGCCCCACTATTATAGCCGGTGGACCGGAGATATGTACAGGGCAAAACACTCCTGACTACTATTATTTGCCGGTGGTTTGGTCTCCAGGGCAAAACGCTCCTGGCCACTACTATTTGCCGGTGGACCGGTATGGCCCCGACTCACATGGTGTTCCATTGTAAGTATTTAGTATCTTCCCCATGTCTTATCGATTTTATATTTGGTTTGCTGAGCACGGAAACCCCCACTATTATAGCCGGTGGACCAAAAATATATACAGGGCAAAACGCTCCTGGCCACTATTATTCGCCAGTAGATCGGTCTCCAGGGCACCCCGGCTCCTGGCCACTATTATTTGCCGGTGGACCGGTCTGGGCCCGGCTCAACATCTTCCTCTTTAAGTGATTAGTATTTTATTGTATCTTTTTCAACAAATTTTCGCCCTAGACATGCATGGCTAACTTCAGCTATACTCATCCTCCCAAGAGGGCCCGTCTCATATCTTGAGATCGTTGCGCCTCTTAACTCGCCCGACATCCTTCCCTTAATCAGCTTACTCACTCCGGGAACCCGTCTCCTAAGTATGTGGGTCTGAGCCCACCACCTTTTACCCCAAGGTCCACTCACTACCTTCCCTTAGGGTTTTCTCTAGAAACCCTAACTTGGGCCTATGTGGCCCACCCTTTTCCGCCACGTACAACCAGAACCATCCTAGCACCCCTATACCTCACGACCCTTCGGTTCAACACTCACTTCATGTCACCCTCATCCTCACTTATTATTTTTAATTCTCCCCTTTTTCTTCTTGTCACCCTCTAAACTCTAGCCTAGTCTACTACGCACCCTTATTTTGGTCTACGTACTATTTTTCGCTTGAAGCCCCCAAACACCCAAACAACACTTCTCTTACCTTCTACACACCCCGAGGCATCTTTCTGTACATAAAGTTCGCCCCCATGCGGACCTTAACCACCCCATGCAAACCCTAGTTTCTCCTATTCCTTCTCTAGCCAACTTATTTCCCCTTGGTTATTTTTCTTTCCAAATATTCTTTTTTGTGTCCCCAAACTACATCACCCCATCAAATACCCTAGCATGCATGTCCTAAGGCCACATCATAACACAACTTGTAGCACATCCACATTAATACAAAACAAAGGCGATCACATAAACGTACCTTGAATCCAAGCTGCGCTACACATAAAACAGGTAAGATAATTACATTTCAAACACGACACATAATCATACGAGGCATCCAAGGCAAGTAGTTCACTTATCATACAAGCGGCCTTAGTTAGACCCTTACCTAAATCGGCGCCGAGCTTGGAGCACGCTCCTACGCCTCCCGAAAGTTCTCACTCGATTCACCTATAAGAGGAAAATACTATAAGTTAATCTCCCTCTATCAGAAATGCCAAAACCCCTATCTTACCCTTATCATGGCCTAACACTAAGGCTAATATTAATAACTAGTGGTTTATAAATAAAAAGGCAGGGTTGTTATTATTCCTAAGATAATTAATTATTTTTTTTCCACTAATCAAAGTAGGCCTTATCATTTTCACCGCATTATGGTAAGGGTTCCAATAATGTTATTAAAAGTACTAATAACAATAAGAATGCTAATAATAATGATAAGAATAGTAATAGTAATCGTAATGATAACATTAGTGACAATACAAATCATGATAAGGATACTAAAATAATAATATTAAAGAATAATAATAATAATAATAATAATAATAATAACAACAACAACAACAACAACAACAACAATAGTAATAATAATAATGATAATAATAATAACAATAATAATAATAATAATAGTAATAATGATAGTAGTGATGATAATAATAAGAATAATAATAGTAATACTAGCAGTATTAATAATAATAACTTAATAAGGTTTTTGTATTGCTTAATACCATTAATTAGAAGTTCTTAGGGATAATGTTAGGACCTGCTAATAATAATAATAAGGGTAGTAATGATAGTAATTATAGTAGTAGTATTAATAATAATGATGTTAATAATAATTATAATAACATAAATAATAATAGTTAATAGTATTAAAATTATTAACCACTTCTATTATTCAAGATCTAGGGTTTAGGGAGTTGGGCAACCTGGCTGGGGTGGTGGTGGCGGCGGCGGCGGTGGAGGAAGGGAGGAAAAAGGAAAATGGATGTGGAGGCTAGGGAAAGGGAAACTAGAGGAAATGGGAGGTGTAGGGTGGTAGGGCAGGATCCCCTGGTCGTTTTGGGGGGTGGTGGCGGTATGGGCGGCGGTGGCGGCGTGAAGGTGGCGCAGGGGCTGGAAGGGTTGTTTCGGGGTGGCAATTTCGCACGGCCAGGGCGGCACGTGCAGGGCAAGGCAGGGAGGTCTAAGGGGTTGGTTGTGTAGAGGGCGGTGCAGGGAGGGTTGTGGTGGCCAGGGCAGGCGATAGAGGTGGCTGACGGCAGAGGAAAAGGCTGCTGAAGGTGGGGCAGCGCGACGGGGTTTCTCTGGGTTCTAGAATTTCGAACCCAATCCAGGCGGCGATTAGGGCTATTTATAGGCCAATTGGGACGGGAAACGAAAAAAGCTTCAAGGGAGGGTAGGGGGTTAGGGTTAGGGTAGGTTGTCCGGCGAGAATGGCTGGCGCATGGTCTAAATTTTGCAGACCATGATCTGTCGGGAAAAGGAGGAGCTTGCGTGCGAGAGAGGGGCTGAGTCATTTGGTCACATCCACAGGGAAGTTAACGGGGAGAAGAGGGGCGAAATGACCGGTGATATTGGCGTGGCGTTGAAGCTTTTTTTTTCTGGCGAGATTTTCGGCTACAGGTGGCACGAGGTTGAAGATGAATTGCAGGTGGGGCGGACCGGCGGTCCAGGAGAAAGAAAATAAAGGAAAAGGGAGAACGCCGAACCGGCCAGGAGAAAGAAAGGGGTGCGCGGGGGGTGTTAGGCCGCGCAAGGGTACTGGGCCAGCAGGCCGGCCCAAGTCGGGGGAAGAATAGGAATAAAAAAGAATAGAAGGAAAGGAGAGAAAAGGAAAAAGAGGGAAAAAGGAGAAAAAGAAAAAGGAAAAAGAAGGAAAATTAATGGTTGGCTTAATTAGTATAATTTGGGTAATTTGGGATGTTTAATAAAATAATTATATTAAAATAATAATTAAATTCTCTTTTTAGGTTGATTTACGGATTTTTGAAGGAATTTTCTTAAATTCCATTTTAATTAACCAAAACACTCTAATTTCCTCCAATTAAATTATTTATAAAGTTTATATTAATTTGAAATTATTTTATCCTTCTTAATGTAAACAAAGTATTTTATTTAATTAATTTCCTAATAATCCCTTATTTGGCCATGATCTCCTAAATTAGGGTTTTTGGGGTATTTCAATTTTAATCATAGATATTAAGTGATTTATCATCGGTATTAAGGTAGAAATATATAGATGACATTGTTTCCCTCAGCTAAAAAAATTGATCCTCCTAATACCAAAGATAAATCATCAGTATTATAAAATAGAAATTTAAATGTCGACATTACCTTAGGACAGGAAAAAAAAAACTTACCCTTAATACCGAGGATAAATTGTCGGTATTAAGTGTTTATCATCAGTAATAAATATTTCATTATTACCTGTTCCTTGGCAATATGTTTTCCTCCTATCTCAACTGACTAATTTTTCTTATTAGCGACGATATATCGTCTGTATTAAGGACTATATCGTCAGTAATAAGATATTCACTTTAATAACATTTTTTGGGGAAAATTTTCCCTCCATAGAATTTCAATGAAATATGTCCTATTACCGACGATAAGTATCATCGGTATTAAAAAATAAATCATTAGTTTTTTTGACATTTTAATAATTTTTTAGGGGGAAATTTAGCCCTACTAAATCCCGACGATATGTATCATTGGTATTAAGAATTTTCCAGCCTTTTTTTCAGTTAAAAATGTTTTGTTGCCTATTCTAATACCTACGATTTATCATCAGTATTTATTTATAACATCAATTATTAGTCTTCTTCGATATTAATATCATCAGTGTTAGGTCTTTTTTCTTGTAGTGTTATGGGAAAATATGGAGAATGGGAAAATTTTAAAAGAAATTTTACCTAATTGGACAAAAATACCCCTCCTTAATATATGTGTTAAAAAAGAGACTTCAAATATAAGTGTCATTTGTTTTATTTTTAACCTTTATTAATCTCAATCTAAACGAAATTAAAACAATATTCATCCCAATTCACTCAAATTAGGTTAATTTTATCAAAATAATAGTTTAAAACATTTGCCCACAATTCACCTTCTAGATCAATTTTTAATGTTTACCCTCCCAACTCACCATAATCTAAATGAATCGTTTATGGTAAAATCCCTCAAAACAAATATATGGTATCATGTTGTGTGTGGGAGGATTTTTTTACTTCTGATGTTTGCTTTTTGTTTGGAGATGCGGACTTTGAATTTTGGTTTTGTGCTACATGAAAATTCAATATATATGGAACCTTTGTTAAGAATGTGATTCATACATAAATGTTCTGGATTTAATTTTATGAAGGCATAAATATTTTTAATTTAAAAAAAATTAAAACTTTGTTTTTATAAAGATATAAACATTTAAAAAAATTGAAGGCACAAACATTTGTGCTTTGGTCCCATTAAGACATACATGCTTAGACTTTGTTTTCATTAAAACTTAAATAAAAATAATAAAAAATACCTTAATGAGAATAAAATATAAGCATTTATATCTTATGGAAAATTTAAATTATTTATTCCCTTTTAGGACCTAATCTAAAACATTTATGCCTTTAATTATAGGTTTTGAGGTGGAATTTATCTATACATGATAGAGATAGAAAGAAGAAAGTAAATGAAATCACTGCATATTGAAGTTTGTATATGAGTTGATTTTTTAACTTGTTATTCATACTCATATAGACAACAAATGGATTGATTATATTATGAATAACTAAGCCAATGACCTAATAACCTCTAACTAATTACAATTTGAACAATATAGAATGCTTCATGGCTTGAAATACTCAGTAAGGCTGAGCTTGGAATATTGATTCCTATACACTTCAGGTCATTTGAAACCCCAAACATTAACCTAATAATGATGGATATTAATCATTTAAATGATAACTATATATAGAACAAATAAACTTTGCAAAGTCAAATGAAATTAGACGAAAGAAAATCATGAAACTATAACATCTTCATTATATATATATATATATAAATTATTGTTAGATTTGGATTAAAATTCTACTTATAATAATAGTGAATAAACTTATGAGGATACATATACTAATAAGAAGACATCTATCATCATAAGTATCCCAAGCTTACATATATGTACTACAAGATATATAGGGTATTACAACGATAAAAATTGTTGTAAAAATATTGATTTTTCTTCTAATAAGAGTGGAGATAGGGAAAGGGTCTAGTTTGGTCGAACACGAGATAAGAGGAGGAGGAGAGAAGAAAGAAGAGGAAGGGGCATTGGTTTTGTTTTTGTTTTTTTTTTTGTTTTTTACTAATATACATATACATAAGAGGATAAATATTTTTTTTTTGAAAAATATGAATGGATGATTTTATATGAAACTCATTTCACAAAAATCATTTCATAAAAATCCGTAGATATAAAATCAATGTAAAGGATTTCGGAAAAGCTTTCAAAAAAAATACCAACAATCGTGAGAATGCGTATTATTTACAAATATACATAATATAACCTCAAAATAATATTTAAAAATACCAAGAAAAATTATTTAATTCAATATTTAAGAAAAAAGGATTATTTAAATGAACTCTTGAAAAGGTCATCCATAAGCCAAAATAGGAAAAATAGAAGAAAACTAATTTAAAATAGAAAGACATATATAAGTTATGGAAATCTTAAATTTAATTTTTTTTAAAATCTTATTGACCACATAAAAACAAATAAAATGATTTTAATATTTTAAAGTATTTTAAAGGGAATTTTATTATTTAAACAATTTATTTCATTAACAAAATATAACCCAAAAATAAAATCATAATTAAATAATAAAGTTATAATATAGAACTAATTTAAATTATTAAAAATAAATATAGTGGAACATAACCATATTTTTAAACATAAATTGAAATTATATGAATATACGATAACTTATGCTCGTAAATGAATCTATCTAAAATAATTAGCAATGACAACAATTAACTAAATTCTTATATAAATTTGAAAGTGTCAATAAAACCATAAAACAAATTGAAATCATAATAATTAATTTTTTTTATCAAATTACACTAATAAAATTATTAAGCTTAAGAAAATTTAATTTAAAAAATACGAGATTTACATATGAAATCTACTTGCCAATGAGCCTTACAGAGGTTATCAATGTAACACCGACAACAATCATTCTGTATGCAATATCTAGTATATTACAACCTATAGCGTAGATCAAACTTCCAACTACACTTGAGTAAAGTACTCTAGACATTAATTCTTCCTACACCTTTGTAGATAGCTAGAAATGAACGGCAACAAATAAATAGAAGATCTATCTGAGAGATTTCTATTGCAACCATATATATCATACTCACTCTATGTATACCCAATACTATTGATAAATAGGCCAAATCATTTATAACATTGTCTTTATGCTACTTCAAGCCATAAAATGACTTATTGAGCATTCAAACATCTTTCTCATTTTAATGTACAAAAATTTCTTCTAGTTGTTGCATATAGATCCTTTCAACCAAATCACAATGGAAAAAGGTAGGTAGTCTTTACATCTAGTAGCTTTAATTCCAAATCATGCATATATACCAAGGTAAGTAGCACACATATAGAATTATTCTTTGATACTAGAGAATATTTTATTTATATTAAAGTCAATACATTCTCTTTGAGTAAAGCCCTATGTAACTTGTAACACCCCAAAATTTACAATAATTTTTTTTTGGTTTTTAAGTCAAATAATTAACATAACATAAAGGTTGTTAACACTACACTTAGCATAAATCTAGTTCATACATTTCTCGTAATAAGTGAAAGGCTAACATGTTTATGCTAAATAAATTAAAATTTCTGGAAATGGATAAATAGTAGAAGAATTTAATAAATTAAATGTAAGAATAGATTACATAGTACATCCTCTAGATAATACAATACATAAGAGAGAGAGAGAGAGAGAGAGAGAGAGAGAGAGAGAGAGAGAGAGATAATAGGGGGAGAGGAATACCAAAAATTAAGGCCCACCACACGCGTGGCCCCAAATGAATATAACTCTAGACCCCTAACTAAGGGGAATAAACCCACATCTCTTTACTTGAAGAACCTTCTTAAAGTTAGTATGATTATCATCAACTACGTACAACACAACATCTACAAAAGTGTAGTATCAATACACATTTCACACTGAGTTATACAACTATCCTAAAGAGATAGCATTATGCCTGAGACCTATGTAAAGGAAGGAATATAACATCCAATAAAAAGATAATAAATTTCTTACATATAGATGGTAATTGAGAAGAAGGAAAATCAACCATCAAAAATAAAATAATGTAATACCAACGTTTGGATAGATGAGATTCATTGATTATTATAATTAATTATTGTGATCACAACCAATATATTATATTAACTTAAGGAAGAAGACTAAAAGAAATCATAACAATTACTCTAGTACATGAAAGGTAGTAATCCTAGCTAGTTTGCCTAGAAACGTAACTAGACCAACAAATAACAAGATACCTACTCACTTAAATATGCATATCCCCTTTATGGCCAAAATATATAGATACACATATTAAGCAAAAGAGCATCTATCGAGACTTCGTAAGGCACCAGAGATCATATAATAGAAAACATTGGATTGGTACTAAATGAATACCAAACTCAACTCAAATAATTACCAAATGTGATTCAAGTCTCGGCTTAAGATTTTTCATGGTAAATGATTAATGTTTTGTCAAATATTTAGGTCAAAAAATAACAAAGGCTCACAAAATATCACTTAATTACTTACAAAAACATAAAAAAAAATTATTTTATTAAAATTCGGTATCATCCATGCACTTGTTCCATAGAGGAATCAAGGCCCCAACACGGAACACCCCAATTTTCAAAACTTTAATTCCTTTAGGATATTTGTGATTTTAAAATATATTTTTTTCCATTTTTATTTTACATCCTTTAAGGATATGAAATTCTTATTCATGTTTTAGAAATATTTTGTTCTTGTTTTCTTTAACTCTTCTTACGATTTCAAGTCTTGTGGGACTTCTAAGCTACCTATAGCTCTCTAATCCCTTCCACAACATTATAATTGATCCATATTTTAATTCTTTTTTTTCTAAGTCACCTATTTGTTTTCAAAATGGAAAATGGATAATACATTGAAAATGTACTAGTCATGCCTTGTTTTACACTCATTCATGATTTAAGCCTCGTTTTGTCCCTTTTGCTTATGAGAAAATTATAAACCTTTTAGATTTAAAATATTTCCATTTTTTAGAGTTAAAAATTATTTTCAAATATTATACTTTTATTTTTATTATAAGTCGTCATTTTCTGGCATAACTAGTCGTTGGAACTTAGCTTTCTTAACCTTGATTGTATATGATCGTCATGATACCAAATATAATACTTTGAATCCTATCGATATCTAATCCTAACACTTGATCAAGAATATCTAATACTATCGAATACATGATACCACATGTCAATTTGCCTTTGAAATATGGGTGTGACCTACGGCTAGCAACTGTGATGACAATAATGGATAATAAAACACTACCCTCACATTCACGACCTTGAAAAATCCTCATATTATGCTCATATAAGATAGTAGCAACAACAAGAAATAGAGAGAGCACAAATCATTTGTTTCTAGGACATCAGATTCTTAGCCCATGAAATAAATGCATAAATCTCTGTCATTTATCCCAAAATTCTATCTCTTCTTCCTCCTACCGCTCATATACACTTCCATAAGTTAAAGGAAAACTAACACTACATAAAAAAATGATCAATTATCTTTTTAAGTGTGTCGTAAAAGATGAAACCTAAATCAATATTTAGACCCCATGATGCCATCAATCTCTTTTGTATAGGTAGCCTACCTAGTAGATCCAACCTCAAAGGAATATGATGTCGTGCAAACACAAGTGACTATGAAACCAATTGAGCATAACCTTTCTTATACTACTTCACTCTCAAATTCTCATACGCATCTTTAATAGTATATTCATGATAACTTCCTTCCCTTGATGCAATGATATGCACTTGTAACTGGTTTAAACAAGGCACACCCTTTAAAACACCCTTAAACTATAGGAAATGCCCATAAATTAGAGTGCCATAAATATACATCATGAATCTACTTTACCCATAACTATTCCTTCTTGATGTAAATATTCCAAAGCAATTTTCCTAAGTTTAAATTGTGATTTTTTTTTTGAATTTATAGATCTTTAGGGCGAATCATATTTTAGTTAATTATTAGGTCAAACCAGCATATTTTGTATTTATAATTTCTCGGATAATATTGAATGTCAGTCATATATTGAGTCGGGTTAGGTTATTTTCGATTTATAATATTTCAAGTTATATCGAGTATCGATCTGGTATCACATCGGACCGGGTAGGTTTGAGACTTATGATTCTCAATCTCTATCAGGAAAAAAAAATTCTGATGGATTGGATTAAATATCTTTGATTAACACTTTAATAAACTATTCCTAGCCACATTATAGCACAACCTCTTTATGGTGAAAATAATTTGAAAAATATGGAACAAGCCATAGTTTTCCCTTTATCTTCGTATGTAACCCTCAATTATCATCATCTTCCCACCATCCATTTTATCCTTTCGATTTTTCAGACATTTCCTCATTTTCTTCCCGACCTCGGTTTATAGATTTGTATTTCTCTAATTTTCATTTTTCTCAGGTTTAGTGTGTATTATTTTGGTGAATGATTTGTTTTTCTCCAATTCTAGCTTCCTCTAGGGTTTCAAGTTGCTTCACTACTCATGCTATTCAAAATAAAGTTTCTTTTTTGGGTTTAATTTGCTTACTTCTATTAACTACAAAGGTCAGTCAATTCTTTCAAATTTCTTATTCATCTCATTTAACTAATTCAAATTCCTTCTTTTTTGTCTTCTTCTAATTTACACATTGAATTCAATGGTATTCGATTTCTTTCTTTTAATTGCAGAGGTTAAAAAAACTACTCATGTAATATCTCATTTTCTCAAATCCTAATTACTATATGTGATTGGTCTAGTAAGACATCTTAAAAAATAAATATATTATATTATCAAGTCTCATTTCATTCTTGTTAATTTTTAAACATGTTTTCATTCATTTATCTCGTTTGTAAAAAACACATCTATTACAATACTTCTCATTCTTGTGTTTTCACTATTTTCAACCTGTTCAAAATTTATGAATTGGTCCAAAAATATTTTTAAGTTCATTCGTCTATTATATTCATTCATATTTCACCATTTCCTTCCGAATAATTAAATTATGGAAAACTTTGTTTACGCGATTGCACAATTTTAGTAGTTTTTTCCATTTTTAGTGCGTTGGTCATTAAATAAGTTACGAGACCAAATATTTTCATAGATTTGGTTTTCTAAAAATATTCCACATCAATCCATGATAATTTAAACCCTTGTTATTTGTTTTGTTTATTTGCGAAAAAATGTGTTTCCACGACTTATCCATTTTTTATCATTTTCCATCCGTCAAGCTTTAAAGCAACTCTTATACTCAATATTTATATATATTTGAGTTTCTAAGATTATTCCGAACATTGTCATAAATTTTTTATGATTTTTCGAATTTAAGTGATATTTTTCTCAATAAGTGTCCATTATTCAACTTCCTTGCAATTTAATTAATCAAAATAAATTGTAGACAATCTTCTAACTAATATTTGAACCCTAACTAGTCTCCTAACCAAACCATATTAGAGTTGTAACCTTGTAACCTTTCTCCCAACCAAAAATTGCAACTGGTACTGTAATGATAATTTTATGACATTTCTCTTACACTCAACCATAGCCTAGCATCTCTCTTACACCCTAATCCTAGCACTCAAGGGAGGCTAAAGTAAAAAAAAAAAAAAAAAAAAACTCAATCAACACTCCTCCATATTATATCTAAAATACCCCAAAACTATTTATTTTAAGATATATTATTAAATAAGGATTTATTGGGAAATTAATTTAATTTTTTATTTAGAATAAGAGGAATTTATTTAGGGAAAATTAATAGGAACTTATGAATATTTTTATAAAGGAAAAACTAGGATTTTGGTAATTAAAAAGGAATTTAGGAAAAATATTTATAAAAAAACCCTAAATTAGCCTTAAAAGAAAATTTAATATTATTTTAAATAAATGTTTTATTTTAGATACCTAAATTATTCAAATTAATTTATTTAAACCCAAAACCTTAAATTTCCTTTCCCTTTTTTTCCTTTTTCTTTTTCTTTCCTCCTTTTTCTTTCTTTTCTTTCTTTCTTCTTTTTTTTCTCCCGCCGGTTGGGCCTGACGCGGCCCAACCCACCTCTCCTTCTCCTTCCTCCGCGGCCCAGTGTCGTTGCCTCCTTCATGCGGCATCCCAACGCCATGTTTTGACTCGCTTCCGGTTGAGACACTGCGTCTCATTTAATGACCAAATTAACAGGCGCTGACCGGCCCTGTTCTCTCCCTTTTCTTTTCTTTCCCGGCCGACCGATTCACCCCCCCTCCCTCCTTCCTTCTTCCTCCCTTCTCCTCCGTCGACGCAGCCTGCAACTTTTGCCCCTAAAAATGGCGGCACCGGCCACAAGGACTTTGATCGGCCGATTCACCCCTCTTTTTCTCCCTCTTGACTCGCACATTAGCTTGGCATGATCGATTATCCTCAACTCTCGCTCGTTCCCTCTCTTTTGCTTTGCGAAATTTTAACCCTGACTCAAACAATTACCGGCCAATTTCTGCCACCGGCCACCCAAACCCTAGCATCCAATACCATCCTGCTGACCTCCAAAACCCTAATAACCCATCTAAACTCTATAAATAGCCTAGTTGTGGATGTTTTTGAAGCTTCTTCTTTCCCGAAACCCTAAGTGAGAATCGCCCGCCACCGCGACTTCAGCCGCATCTTCCGCCGTCGATAGCCAACCTCAGCGCCACCGCCGCATTCCAAATTCTTCCTTGCAATTCCCTCTAGCTAACTAAACCCTCCACATACTTCGATTCTTCTTGCACGAGCTGCCATAGTCGTGCGAAATCTCCTGCCCATCTCGCAAAAATCTGTACCCCGCAACCTTTAAGCTGCCTTCTGCTACCACTTCCTCCACTTCTATTACCCCCTACACCACCCAAAAACTCCCTCTAATTCTCCTCCACCGAACCATAACTTTATTTTCTCTTTTCCCCTCCTCTTTCTCTCTTTTTCTTCATCTTTTGCCCTCTTAGACTCTTTTTCCGGCCACCGCCGTGCACCACCGCCAGTGCCGCCCATCCCTGCAGACTCAAGGTGAAACCCTAGACCTTATTAGACCTTCCTTTATATTTATTTACATTTATTCTGTTTTTATTCAAATTTTTATGGTTATTTGATTATTATTATTGCTATTATTATTATTAGATGGAATATTAATGCTAAATTTTCTTTGCAGGGTAGAGAGTATGAGTTTGATTTGCATGTCTTGAAATGAACATCCGAATAAGATACTTAAGACAGTAATTATGTAAAGTGGAAGAGTATTGAGCCAGGTCCCACCGATCCACCGGTTAGAAATAGTGGTTAGGACGTGCAGTCCTATGTGTCTCCGATCCACCGACTATAATAGTGGTTAGGGTATGATACCCTATGTGCCTCCAATCCACCGGCTATAATAGTGGCGGACTCCGAGCTCAATAAACCAAACACCTCAATTGCTAAAACTTTTAAAAGACACTAAGTATTTACAGTGGAACACCATATGATCCGGGGCCAACTGATCCACCGGTAAGAAATAGTGGTTAGGGTATGATACCCAATGTGCGACCGATCCACAGGCTAATAATAGTGGGCAGGAGCATTGTGCCTTACTTGTCACTGATCCACCGGCTATAATAGTGGGGCTCCCGTACTCACATGGATTTGATAAAAAGTATGGTGTGAAGTGACTTCTAATCAAAGAATAATTAAGTAATTGAATTGGATTATATTTGGGCCTTTGTACTCTTACTTGGATGGTTGTATGTATTTATGTTGTCATGTTGGTCTTATGCTTTATTATTATTTTGCATTGTTTATGTACTGCTATATGTTGGCCTTAGTGCTCGGTTACCTTACTCAGTACGTAGCGTATTGATCACCCCTTTCATGGGTGCTACTCATTCCCATGAGTAGAAGACTCATCTGACTTACTACAGGTAGGAGATGTTTATTTTGACGCGATTGATGTCTATGGTACATCGAATGGGGCTGAGTGATGATTGGGCCGAATCAGTTTCGGAGTGGCGTGGCCGGTTTTCCATTGTGATTTTATTTCCAGTTTCTTTTAATTATGTTGAACGCTTCATAAACAATTTTATGATTGTAGTTATTTCTCTTCCCTGAAAAACTACCCTCATATTTTGGATTGAATAAAAACTTATGCGTACCTAATTCCCGTATTTATGAATTTGAATTATTATTAATGTTATGAGCTGTTTTCTTAGCCGGAAAGATAGGAGTGAACCGGTTTGGTACTAAGTGTGGCGGTAACATCTCCAGAATTTACGGTTTTAATTTATAAGTAGTGTTTTGTTTTTAAAAAAAATTGTGTAAATTTGGGGGTGTTACAATATCTCACTCTATTTTTTTTGGCCAAATCCTACATTCCAATTTCAAAACCTAAATAAAATGATGAATTTTAGCAAGGTGCAAAGTTCATTACTTTCTGACTTGGAGAAACTCATTCTCTTTTTCTCTGGTTGTTCTATTCCTTTGGTTTTTGTTTCTTTTGAAATATTGCATTGTATACTATGACTCCATATAATTTACATCCCTGAAGCCGAGCTCCTTTGATCTTATTTATAACCAAACTTTTGCTTCCCAACCAACTTCACAAAGTCAACAAAGCTGATTTTTTGTGACTTTTAGTAGCTACCCTCTTACCCTCTTCTTTTTCCTCTCCTATGTGCCTTACCAAGCAATGTTGGAATTTTTGCTGTAGTTGTTTTGTGTGTTGTAGAAAAGATTTTATACATTTCCCTTTAATCTTTCAAAACCTTGATCTATCATTCTTAGCCGATTTTTTTTTGTGGTGGTTTTTAAATCTCAATATTCAAGAGTAATCTTTTTCCATTTCGCTTCTTTAATTTCAATTCCTATCTTCCCATTTTTTTTTCTTATTTATAAATCTTGATTTATCTAACTCTTTTATCTTATATTCTTGAATGTGACCAAGTGGGTTTAGAGAAGGAATTGCTAGGTTCCTCATTTTAGCTTTGCTAAGGAGCTTAGGAGTTTTGGTAACTAAACTAACCTTTAGAAATACGATTTTGTGCTAAGTGTATTATATGTTCTTTTTATGCATGAATATATTTATTTTAATTATAAACATGAAATAATATCTTAAAAAATACTATATGACATATGTATGTTTCCTTCTTATGTGTATAATCATGAAAATCTAATGAGAAGACGGTTTATGTGTTTTTTTACATGTTCTTATGTCTGCTGGAAAGGAGATGAATATTTAGTGAAGTAGTGATGAATGTTCAGTAGAATCGTGGTGAATTTCCATCATAAGTGTGATGAATATGCATAAATCCAAGTATTTTAGCTCTCATCGTTGTTATTTTATGTGAGTCTTGATTATTTTTAATTTATTTAAGTTTTCCATTGTATGTATATAATAGTGTATATGAGCTAGATTATGAGTTTTGGATCATTTAGAATTGAAATAAGTTTTTTTAAGGTCTAGACATATTCGGCCATGGGTACATTAGGCAATACAGATTGCTTTAGAAAGTTTTAAGTACACCATTGTCTTCATTGGGTCTTTTAAATAAAATTTGGTATATGATGTGTAGGGGTTTGATATTGTAAGAGTAAGTAAGTTATGAATTTTAGAAATTTAATGTAATTTTAGGTGTATAAGGATACTTTGGCCATTACATGTAAATTATGAAAATTTTGAGACCTTAGGTGACACTTAGGTGACATTTGATGAGTAGACCAAGAGATCTTAATTAAAATAATTGATTACATAAGAAAAAGAAAAAGAGAAATATACACTTGGGTACATTGAGTAATCTCAGAATTTTATCTTGTATCCTATTTATATTTCATCCTAAGAAAATAATTGGTTAACTATAATTCTTTTAGCATGAACAATTCATCTCTTAATATTAAGGTAAATTAGTTGGAATTAAAGATACTATAGTCGGTTTATATGTTTTTAGACTAGTTATTTGATTTGACCTTGTATGTGAACCCTTGGTTGATTTAAATGTTGGTTATTGAGTCTTATCTTGAATATTTGGGGTTAACGTATATTGATATCAAATTTTATTAAGCCTTTGATGGCGTGAAGCTTAAACTTTAATGCCTCAATAATCTTTTTGGACTTTAATACTTCGATAATCTTTATTGGGCTCTAATGATTTATATATTTAATTGGGCCTTAATAACATGTTAATGGGTCTATGTACTCTAAATTATTTAGGCCTTGATTCCTCTATGAATCAAGCATATAGATAATATCGGAATTTAATAAACTAATTAGTTTTTGTTAAAAGAAGTGATTAAGTGATGTTAAGTGGCCTTGTTTTTGTTCAACCTAACTTTTTGATAAAACATTAATTAGTTACCTAAATCTTTTAAAAATTAATATATAAAACCTAACAAATAATTTTATCGGGTTTTACTAAATTCTGAAGTCCCTACAGCTATATTCGTACTTATAAATAATGAGAAAACGGGTAGCATAGGGTCACAATATATATATATATATATATATATATATATATATATATATATATATATTAAAATTAACCGATATTTTCTTTCGTTCATATTTATATACTATTTAGATCTCCGGCAATTCCAAACAATCACACCTTATCGTTTTCTAACCATCGATCATTAACATCAAAAAACGCTGACCCTCCGATCAAAATTATTATCATTATCATGATAATTAAAAATCAGGTGGCACCGTTTAAATCGGAGCACCAACAATCGCGCCTCCCGCCTTTTACAAACAAATCGCGCTTAATCTTCCACCGTCCGATCAGAAAGGGGAAAAACACAACGTTTCACTTCGACGTTTGAAAAAAAAAACAATGTTGACAATTCTGTCCGGAACGAAGAATCGCGACACCCTGCAGCCTATAAATTCGACAGTCTCCATTCTGAATCACCATCATACAAATCACAAAAGCAGAGCAAGCAGCATTTCTTTCAAAATGTTTTCAATCATCCTTTTCTCTCTGCCGTTGTTCTTCATCGCAGCTGCTGATTCAGGACACGATCAGCATTCGGATGATTCGGGTCCCGATTCAAATGCTCAACAGCATAGTAGTCATAATGGGACAGAATCCTCACAGACTTCCAGCAGTGCTTCCAATCACGAACAAGGAGCGCAGGGGTCACAAGACTCTGTGAGTTCGGCTACAGGAGCGGAGCAATCAGTACGGGAAAACATGGACGACGTGCCTCCTCAAAGTTCTGCTGCCACCGCCAGTGATGATGGAAATAGAGGAGAGGCGTCACCCGTGGATCGACAGGAGTCACCAGAGATGGAGATTGATCATGACAGCCCCAAAGAGCCCGACGCCGGTGCAAAAGACGGAGACGACAATCAGCAGAAGGACCACCCCCACACCAAGGTAGAGGAAGAATCCAAGCAATCTGCTCCCACCGCGACGCGCGCTACTGTTACCGGGGAGCAGGAGGTTACCGAGGAAACTACTCGAGAGCCAACTCAAAGAAAGACGGAGGAAGGAAGAAACTTCCGCCTTAACATCGATCTCAACAAGCCGCCTCCAGAAGTAGACGAAGATTAAAGATTGGTCGGAAGATAGCGTAAGGACCTGGATTCGATCGTAGTTTGTTCCATCACCAACAACAACGTACGTTCAGCGCATGGTTCTGTAGCCTCCACTCAATTTATATACGCTTCGTTTTTTTTTTTTTTTTTTTTTGGGTGTGCGGAAGATGTGGGCGTGCATGGTTCAGTACTTTGTTCATTATTGGAATTTTGTTGGATTTATGATTTACTAGATTTCGAAACAGGATATGCCTGCATTATTATTATATGAAGAAGTTGTTTTTTGTGTGTTTTTATGAAGATCTTTAAAATACAGAAATAGAAAATAATTTTCTTTCGTATTTGTTAGGACAAATGAACTAATTAATGAAATGGTAGGGAATGTTAAATATTATTTAAAATATATGAAACAATATATAAATACAAAAGGACATAGAAAAATAAATAAAAATAGAAAGAAACTATATTTCAATAAGTTGGACTTAATGCTGACTCTAACTATAGGAAGTAAGATATTTGAGTCGATAATAAGTAGCAAAGGGGAAAATATTAGAAAGAACAAACTTCATAGCACAAGGAATCAAATATTGGAGATAGCATTGTTCCCTTTTAGGATATTCGAGGTGTGAAAGTGACCAAACAAAGACATTTGAAAAAAATGATAGGAAGAATGGTAGGGTAATTTTTGCAAACTATAATAGGAATAGAATAAATTAATTGTTGAATGGATAATTACTTATATGATATCTGACTAAAAAATTGAGGATGTTAATGATAATTCGCTTAATAATATACGTAATACAGAGTAAAATATTTAATAATATGAATGTTTGCTTTTGATAGGCATTACCATGTTAACTAATAATCGTATAGTCTAATAAGTGGTGGCAATACTAACATATTGTAAATTAAAGCCGAATAATGACCAAAATAAGTAGTCTTAATTCCCACCATCATCTCTCACGCACCTCCATAATTTAACTACTAACTATTTTTTAATGTTTTTTTCCTCTTTCCACAATCCTTTACCTTTTTTTTACCATTTGTTTTCAAGATTAGGCTCAACAAAATAAAGTGTATAGGGTTTGAAATTTCATAGATTTTGAAATCGAATCAAATGATAAAATCAACCATGTTGAGAAAACACATCACATCCATCATGTTGAAAAATTCAACTGAACAAAATATGGGATAAATAATAATATTATGAATTGTTGAGAAAAGAATAAACTACAAGGATGAATTCTTATCCTACACATCTTCACCTCAAAGAATAATCCTTTATATTTTGAACATTGAGCTGAAAAATGGAAAATGAGAATGAATTACTATTTGAAAAAAAAAATCTATTGATATGGTTTGTCCAATCATAGATGTGTATTTGCTTAAAAAAAATCTATTAATATGACCAAAATAAGTAGTCTTAATTCCCACCATCATCTATCATGCACCTCCATAATTTAACTACTAACTATTTTCTTTCCACAATCCTTTACCTCTTTTTTTTACCATTTGTTTTCAAGACTAGGCTCAACAAAATAAAGCGTATAGGGTTTGAAATTTCATAGATTTTGAAATCGAATCAAATGATAAAATCAACCATGTTGAGAAAACACATCACATCCATCATGTTGAAAAATTTAACTGAACAAAATATGGGATAAATAATAATATTATGAATTGTTGAGAAAAGAATAAAATACAAGGATGAATTCTTATCCTCCACATCTTCACCTCGAAGAATAATCCTTTATATTTTGAACATTGAGCTGAAAAATGGAAAATGAGAATGAATTACTATTTGAAAAAAAAAATCTATTGATATGGTTTGTCCTATCATAGATGTGTATTTGCTTAAAAAAATCTATTAATATACTTTGTCCAATCATGGTACATTTGATTTTTGGTGAACATTCCATTCACTTTTAGGAAAATTATAAAGAAAGGGAAAAATAAAATAGAAATTACTTTCTAAGATTTTGGCAGGGATTTTGGCAATGAAAAATTCATTTATAAAGTTTCAAACTATGACACACATGGGTAGACTAATAGTTGCTTATATTATATTTCCTAACCCTTTCCCTCTGGTTAAATGTTGTTCTCTTATCCGAATTGAGGTTGGGTTCATAACCACTGACATCAAATCCTTTTAACTTCATTTATTTTAGTTTAATTTTTTTTATTTAGTAATAATTATTTTTTTCATCTTTTCCCATTAACTCCTCTTGATATATGTTTTCATATGTATTTATATTTCTTCTTCAAATTTTATTTTGCACTCTTTTTTCTAATTCTTATTCTCTTTGCTTTCTCTAACATCATTAATTAACTTTGATTTATATTTATCTTTAAGACTTTTAATTTATTATTCTAATTAAATTTTTTTCTATTTATTTTGTGATAGCCTTGTATTTGAGAAATGAAAGATAATTAACAAATGTAATACTATTGATATAATATGTTTCTTACTATAGGTTGATATGTAATGTTGTTGCCATATACCCATTTCATTAATTCTTCTTTTTTTTTGTTCCATTACTCCCCCATTCTACTTTTTTTAAATAAAAAAACTTTCATTCTACTTGGTTTAATTAATAACATTATCTTTAATTTTTCACGTGCTAATATAGAATTTTTATTTTTATTTTTTAATGAATCTAAAAGGATATAATAATAATAATAACAACAACAACAACAACAATAATCAACTTTCTATAGAATGATCTTTTTAGAAAATCAAATGCCTAAAAATTCCACAAAACTTTCCTAACAACCAAACATAGGAAAGATAATTTATTTATTTTCTTTTCATTTTACTTTCTATAAATCTAATGGAGCCTAAGTGAATTGCACTCAAAAATTAGATCTTTGAGTCATAAATCTTCTTTTAATGCTTTTGTTGTTGCCATATAATTAACCTCTGTCAATAAAAACCAAATCCATTTTTGTTAGAAAGTGATGAATGTTACTGCCACACTTTACATGAGATAGATAAACATCATCCATGGCTGATACTATCTTTCTAACAAGTCTCGAGCCAGCTACTGCGAGATGCACACAAAAAGGATGCAAAGGCTCTACTCTTCATCCAATTGGCCCTGCATGATAAAAAATTTCCCCTAATTTCTACTGCAACTACATCGAACGGAGCATGGGATATTCTGAAATAGGAATATCTGGGTGATAAAAAGGTAATCATAGTTAAGCTTCAGTCTCTCCATCGTGACTTTGAGAATTTGGGTATAAAAGAAAATGAGTCTATACAAGTCTTTCTCTCTAGGGTGTCTGGAATTGTTAATCAGAGGAGAAGTTATGGTGAAATTGTTAGTGATGAAATTGTTGTGAGTAAGGTTTTGAGAAGCCTAAGTAAAGATTTTAGGCATGTAATTGCTGCAATTAAAGTATCCCAAGACCTAGAGACCTATACCTCTGATGAATTGATGAATTGTTTGATTGCTTGTGAGGAGAGGTTTGATTGGTCTAGTGAAAAAGTTGAAGAAAAGGCTTTTCGGGTGAAAAGTGAGCCTTCCTTTAGAGGGAAGTCCAAGAAATACAGAGGTAGAGGAAGAGGAGGTTTTCGTGGTCGAGGCCGTGGTGGAGGCAGAGGATGTAGTCAGTTTGTAGGAGAGTGTCATTATTGCAAGTAATATGGGCACAAGGAGATAGCTTTTTGGTCCAAACAGAGAGAGCAATAGAGTCAAAACTAGGCTAATTTTAGTGAGAAAGCTGACGAGAAGAGTTGGCTTTTTATGGCCCATTCTTCTATTGTTGATACTTCCATTGAGGTGTGGTTCTTGGATAGTGGATTCTCGAGTCACATGTCAGGAGTAAAGTCATTTTTCAGAGAGCTTGACGAGACTTGGAAAGGTGAAGTGCGACTTGGAGATGGCAAGCCAATGCAAGTAGCTGGTATGGGTACAATTGCTCTCAATACCATACAAGGTGATGTGAAACTTCTTTATGATGTGCAGTTTGTTCCTAGCTTAGCCCAAAATTTGTTAAGTGTAGGACAACTTTTGATGAGTGGATACAAGCGGTGTTTGATGGTAATTTCTGTGATGTGATTGATAAAAAATCTGGTCATGCGATAGTGAGAGTCTCTATGACAACAAAAAGAATGTTCCCACTTAATGTGTCAGATGTTGTAAGTCAAGCTTTAATGGTTAATGGGAAGAATGAAACTAATATATGGCATTTACGTTATGGGCACTTGCATTTAAATGGTTTGAAGTTGTTGAGTCGGAAAGACATGGTAGTTGGTCTACCTAGGATCAGTGAGCTGGTGTTCTGTGAAGGATGTGTTTATGGAAAACAGAGTAGAAAGCCATTTCCTGTAGGTGTATCACGGAGAGCTAAAAAGTTTTTAGAACTAGTCCATGCTGATTTATGTGGCCCTATGAAGACTGAATCACTTGGTGGTAGTCGGTATTTCCTACTATTTACGAATGATTACAATCAAATGAGTTGGTTTTACGTCTTAAAATTCAAATAAGAAACCTTTGAGAATTTTAAGAAGTTTAAGGCACTAGTGGAGAAGCAATGTGGTTAAAGCATCAAGCGCTAAGGACTAATCGTGGCGTTGAATTTTTCTCTAATAATTTTGATATTTTATGTGATGAGCATGGTATTAGCAGGGAACTAATGGCACCAAAAACACCTCAAAAAAATGGTATGGCAGAGCAGAAAAATAAAATAGTGGTGGAAATAGCAAGGAGCATGCTACGAGAGAGGGGCCTTCCGAATCAATTCTGGGGAGAGAGCGTTGCAACAGTAGTGTATCTCCTCAATATATCACCGACAAGGGCTGTCATGAATCAAACACCTTATAAAGGTTGGAAGTGTAAGAAGCCATGGGTAAGCCACTTAAAAGTTTTCGGTTGTATAGCGTATGCTTTGGTTAAATTCCGCTCAAAACTTGATGAAAATTTCAAAAATATATTTTCATTGGTTATAGTCCCCAATCCAAAGCATATCGTTTATATAATCCTATTAGTGGCAAGGTGATAACAAGCAGGGATGTAGAGTTTAATGAAGCTTCAGATTGGGTTTGGACGAATCAAAAAGAAGGAAAATTTGGTCTGAGTGATGCTGACTTTGAAGACCCATCACCAGCTACCCTGCTTAACAGTGCAACAAGTTCAGGTTGCTCTACACCAAGCAGTAACAGCAGTTCAGGCCCAATAAGCCCATCATCCACTAGCAGTGAGACACCACCAAGAAATTTCGGATCCCTTAAAGAAATTTATGAGTTATGTGAATTTTCTTTATTAGTCAGTGACCCATACTTTTTTTAGGAAGCTTCAGAACAAGTTGAATGGCAGAAGGCTATGTCAGAGGAGATCCACGCCATCGAAAAGAACTCAACCTGGGAGTTGGTTGATGCTCCAGAAGAGAAGAATGTTGTGGGGCTCAAGTGGGTTTTCCGAACAAAGTATAATGCTAATGGAGAATTTCAAAAATACAAAGCTCGTCTTGTTGCCAAGGGGTATTCACAACAACAAGGTATATATTATGAAGAGAAATTTTATCCAGTTGCTCGATTTGAAACTGTAAGAGTCTTCTTAGCAATACCTGGTCAATTGAAATTATCAGTGTTCTAGTTTGATCTCAGGTCAGCTTTTCTAAATGGTGATCTGAAGGAAGAAGTTTATGTAGCACAACCTGAAGGCTTTGTTATTGAAGGATGTGAAAACAAGGTGTACAGACTCAAAAAGGCTTTGTACGGACTGAAGCAGGCCTCACGTGCGTGGTATGGAAAAATTGACTCTTTTTTCTAGGAAAGTGGTTTTATCAGGAGAGAAAATGAGCCCACTCTTTATTTAAAGCAGCAAGGTAGTGACTTTATGGTTTTTTGTGTTTATGTTGATGATATGATTTACATGGGGTCTTCAGAATTTGTGATTGAGGATTTTAAGTCCTCTATGATGAGGAAATTTGAGATGACTGATTTGGGATTGTTGAGATATTTTTTGGGGCTGGAAGTAACACAAGGGGAAGATGGAATCTTTGTGTCAGAAGAAGTATGTTGCAGATCTTGTGAAGAAGTTTGGCATGATAGGTTGTGAAGTTGCAACAACTCCCATGAACATAAATGAAAAGTTGCAGCTAGAAGATGGAACAGAGAAGGCTAACCCAACATTATTCAGAAGTTTAGTTGGAGGTTTGAACTATCTTACACACACTAGACCTAATTTTTCATTTTTTGTTAGTGTTGTGTCAAGGTATTTGCATATTCCTACTAAGAAACACTTAGGTGCAGCAAAGGGAATTATTAAATATGTTGTTGGCACAGTTAGGTTTGGCATATGGTACTCTAAAGTGAAGAACTTCGGATTGGTCGAGTTCACAAACAATGATTGGGCGGGTAGTTTAGACAATCGAAGGAGCACCTCAGGTAGTGTTTTTAGCTTTGTTTTAGCTGCTGTTACATGGAGTTCAAAGAAGCAAGATACATTTGCGTTGTCATCAGCTGAAGCTGAGTACATAACAGTAAGTTCAGTAGCTCAACAAGCTTTATGGCTCCGAAAGCTTCTTGTTGATTTTCACTTTGTACAAGAGAAAGCTACTAAACTGTTTTGTGATAATAGGTATGCCATTGCTATGGCAAGGAATCCTTTTTTTTTCATAGCAAAACAAAGCACAATTACAAACAGCATCACTTCATTCGGAAGCTCATAGCTAAAGAGAAAATCAAGCTGACATTCTATGGTACAAATGAGCAAGCTGCTAGCATTTTTATAATGCCACTTCCTCAGGCTAAGCATCACTTTTTCAGGTCATAATTGGGTATATATGACTTTGATTCAAGGGGGAGTGTTGAAATGATTCAAAGTTAAGTTAGTTATTTTTTAGGAGTATTTTCTTAGTGCTTTGACTTAGTGGAAGTCATAGGATTTTTCAAGTTTGTTTCAAGTTATCAATTTTGATGTTAGTGGAATTAGGCACTAGTTTAGTACTTGCTTAGTAGAGTTAGTTTCTTCTATTTTTATGCTTTATCATTTATTTCCTATTACTATATAAGTCATGTAATCTGTTGGTTTTTCTTTAATGCAACCAATTTACGTCTTTCATTCCACTTTACTTCTACTATTTTTGTATTCCTCTTATCTCCACACTACAGAAACTTCTTTCTTAATATCTATCTCAACAAACCACCTCCAAAAGTAGAAAAATATTAAATATCGGTCGGAAGATATCGCAAGGACCTAAATTCGATCACTTTGTTTCATCACTAACAAAAACGTACGTTCGGTGCATGGTTTTTTAGCCTTCACTCAATTTATATATGCTTCGTATTTTTTTTTGGTGTGCAGAAGTTGTTGGTGTGTATGGTTCAGTACTTTGTTTCTTATTGGAATTTTGTTGGATTTATGATATGCTAGATTTTGAAGTAGTTTGTGCTTGCATTATTATTAAATAAAATTTTGACCATCTATAATGAAAAGTGAATTCTACAAAATAAATCTTAGCTGAATGAATGGATAGAGGTGAACAAAGTAGAAATAAAATATGTATTTAACAAAGTTGGACTTAACGCGGACTCTAATTATATGAAGCAAGATATTTTAGTCAATAATAAGTAGCAAAGGTAAAAATATTAGAAAGAAAAAACTTCTTAGCACATGAAGCCAAACATTGGAGATAGTGTTGTTCCCTTTTTGGATGTTGGAGGTGGTGAAACCGACCAAAGAAAGACATTTGAGTAAAAGGATAAGAAGAATGGTAGGGTAATTTTTGCAAATAATTACTATAATAGGAGCTAATAAATATTTAATTTGATGAATGTTTGTTTTTGATAAACATTACCTTGCTAACTAATAATCGTGTAGCCCAATCAGTGGAGGTAATACTAACATATTATAAATTCAACCCAAATACCAACCAAAAAAAGTAGCCTTCATTCTCACAATCATATATCATTCACCTCCATAATTTACGTACTAACTATTTTTTAATGTTTTTTTTCTTTTTTTTTGTGTGATCCTTACAGAGAGAGGGAGGGAGGGAGAGAGAGAGAGAGAGAGAGAGAGAGAGAGAGAGAGAGATGTAATTGCTAAAAATATCTATTTGATATGGTTTGTCCTTTAATGGTACATTTGATTCTTTGTTAAGATTTCGTTTGTTTTTAGGAAAGTTGTGAAGAAAGGGAACAAATTAAATGGAAATTACTTTCTAAGATTTTCACAAGAAGTTGTGGCTATGAATAAAATTGTTTATAACGATCTAAAAACCCTATTCATGTTTTAGAAACGTTTTGTTATAGTTTTAATTGACTCTTCTTACAGTTCCAAATCTTGTCAGACTTCTAAGCCACCTACAGCTATCTAATCCCTTCCATAACATTATAATTGATCCATATTTGAATTCCTTGTTTTTTTTTATCTTTCTCCTATTTTTTTTCAAGATGGAAAATGGTGACTACGATGAAAAAGTACTAGTCACACCTCATTTTACGGCCATGCACATTTTAAGCCTCGTTTTGGCCCTTTTGCTTATGAGAAGATTTTAAAACTTTGGGGATTAAAATATTTTCATTTTTCAGAGTTAAAAATTATTTTAAAATATTTTACCTTTATTTTTATTATTACTCACCATTTCTAGCGTAACTACTCTTTGAAAATTATCTTTCTTCCTAAAATTTGAATCAATCTATCTAGTACATGATTCCACCTATCATAGTTGCCTTTGAAACATTGGGGTGACATTTGTCTATCAACTATGATGGCAATAATGGATAATAAAGCACTACCTTCACATTGACAACATTGAAAAATCCTCAAATCATGCTTATGGAATATAGTAGCAACAAAAGTAAGAGAGAGAGCACAAAGCACATATTTCTTGAACTTTGGATGCCTAGCCTGAAAAATCAATGCATGAATCTGTGTCATCCATGTCAAATTCTATCTCTTCTTCTTGTTGTTGCTATATCAACTTCCATAAGTTAAAGGAAACTAGACACTGCATAAATAAATGATCAATTGGCTTTATTAAAGTGCCACAAAAGATGATACCTACATCAATATTCTGACCCCATGATGCCACCAATCTATTTTGCGTAGGTAGCTTGCCCTATAAAGCCAACCACAAAGGAATATGATATTGTGGAAGAACAAGTGGTTTCCAAACTAATCGGGCCCAACCTTTCTTACACTACTTTACTTTCAACTCCTCATATGCAGCTTTAATACTATATTCATGATGACTCACTTCCCTCCATGCAATGATATGCACTTGTAGTTGGTTTCAAACAAGGAACACCCTTTTGTTACTAAAGAAGTGTAGGAAGAGGGCCTAAAAACCCAGAAATTAGTGTATCGTAAATACACATGATGAATCCACTTTGCCCATAATGAGTCCTTCTTCGTGTAAATATTCTAAAGGAGTTTCCCTAATGCACAAGAATTCCACACCTCCAATTGTAGAAAACCTAAACCTCATTCATCCTTTAGGGTGCACAACTGATCCCATGCAACCAATGCTTAGCACCATTTTGATAACTTCCCCAATCATAGGAAAGCTATATAAAGACTAATAAACTTGTGTATACTTTTCTTAGGTAGGAAAATAACCAGGTTAAAGAAGGTTTGAATGCTAAACATAACTAACTTGATGAGCTAAATACACCTCGCATATGAAAGGTACAAAGTACTCTAATGGTGCAATCACAAAGTGACCTTCTTAAGAAAAGGTTGAAGGTGAGTAGTAGAGATCCTGACAAAAGTCAAAGGCATCCCCAAATAAGTAATAGGAAATGCACCCTCGATGTAGGCCATGAAATCTATAATGTCCAAACAAACCCTCTCCTCAACTTCACCAAAGTAAATGATGCATTTTTATAGATTTATTAAGGGAGGAAGTATTAGAGAGAACATCTTTCTTACACATGAATTATTTAGAAAGTATTCTACATGGGGTGTATCTTTGAGATGTAGGATTAAAGTGGATCTTAGGAAGGCCTATGGTATGGTTAGTTGGAGAATCCTTGAGGATGTGTTGGTGAGTTATTGGTTTCTTATTCATTTATTCAAACTTATTATGGCATGTGTGACCATAGTGTCCCATTTTATTGTATGCAATGTTACTTTGACTCTGCCTTTTAAGGGGTAGAGGGGCCTTCATTAGGGAGATCCATTATCCCCAAATTTATTTTTTAGTGATGCACTACCTTAGCAAATATTTGAGGCTCTTATGGTACAATTCTAATTATAAAGGACATCCAATGTGCAGACCATTGATGATTACTTTTTTATCATGAGGAGTTGAAAAGTGTTCAATGTGTCATGGATGTTCTCTAATATATGGATTTTGCTTTAGTAATGCATTCGGTAATGATGTTTTGGAGGTGTGTAACAAATCCACTCTTTCTAAAATGTGAGCACAAGTGGATGTGATACATGATGCCATGTGATTTCATGAATTGTGGCTTAAGTGCTCTTAAGAGCTAGATCTTGCTAAGTGCATAACCATACTAACATCCTTTATAGTTTGGGGTGAACTTGCCATATGTAGGGGAGTAGTTAGCCTTATTTTGCAAGCAAACCAATCTTTGTGGAATCTTATCTAGAAGAGAAACGTTAGACCTTGTGTAGGCTAATGTATATATTTTTCATAAAATGTTCCTTTTATTTGTTTTTATGATTTTAGTGTAATGTTTGATGTTTAACGGTTCTCCATCTATGTTTTAGACTATTTTATTTAAAGAGTTTTTGCACTTTAATTCATAAACTTCCACAAACTCTTTCCAAAATGAACAAAATTTTATAGTTGTAAAACTGGGGGGTGTTATAAAACCATTTATAGTGCAAATGCCCATTAACATGCCATTAAGGCCTAATTAAATATACAAGGCATTAAAACCCAAGAAGATTATTCAAGTAGTCAAGGCCAACTAACTTATCTTGATATTAAGAGAGAAATATTTCATACTAAAAGAATTATACTTAACCAAATTTTTTATTAGGATGAAATATAAATATGGAGACCAAGATAAGATACTATGATTACTCATTATACCCAAAGTGTCTCTTTCTCTTTGTCTTGCTTAATTAATTATTTTAATTAAGGTCTCTAGGTTTACTCATCTAATCTTATCCAAGTGTGAAACTTATCTATTTTAACTTATTTTATTAACATAATATTTGATTACATATCAAAATTGTTTAAAAAATGTATATATGTGATGGCCAAAATTCCCTTATTCACCTAAAACTACCTTAAACTTTGTGAAATTCATAACTTACTTTAAACAATATAAAACGCTAACATATTATACACCAAATTTTATGTAAAATACCCATGACATACAATGGTACAGTGAAAACTTTTAATATTGGAATATTCGTCATGACTCTGCTTCATATTCATAACGACTCTACTGAATATTCATCGCATTTCTAATAAACATAAGAACATGTAAAAATCAAACAAATTATTCGCTCATCAAATTATCATGCTTGTACTCATAAGATAGAAACAAACGCATGTCATAAAATATTTCCCAAAATATTATTTCATGATTATAATTAAATTAAGACTAATTATGCATAAACTAACATATAATACACCTAGCATAAAATCCTATTTCTAAATGTTAGTTTTAAAACCAAAATTTCTAAGATCCTTAGCAAAGATAAAATAAGGAATTTAGAAACTCCTTCTCTAAACCACTTAGTTTCCTTCAAGAATATAAAATGAAACATTTAGAACAACTAAAATCAATAAATAGGTAAAGAAAAAGAAAGGAAATGAAATAGAAAAAATTACTCTTAAATATGGAGGTTTGGAAACCACTACAAAAAAAATCCCACCAACAACCACCAAGGAATGATAGATAAAGGTCTTGGAGGGTTTATGGGAAGGAAAACAAGGAGAAAAGAATGATGTGTAGTGCTATTTTTCTATAGAAACAATATGCATCAGCAATAGCAAATTTGCAAGGGATGGTCAGTAACGCAGATAGAAGAGGTTACGAGCATGATTTATTAGATAAAAAAAGGTTCTAGGATGAAATATGTAACACCCCAAAATTAAATACTGAAAATTTTTATTGTGCAGTAGAAGCATATAATCACAATAACTAGGAGTCACTACTGTAATTGACATAAGTCTAGCTTACCATTTCATCCTTATGTAAATCACAAGGCAAAATAATTTAAAATGCTCAATATGATAAACGTAAATACGAGTTTGGAGATTAAATCTAAATATAATATCTAAAATACAAACAAAAGGGAAATCATGGATCTAAGAGTCCAAAAAGGGTATTCAGGTAAAACCATCATTTAGATAACATGACTCTATGGCCAAAATCCCTAATACATAGAGTCACTCTACCACATACAAAGCATCATAAACTACAAAATCATCTACAAGGTCCTCTTTGACCTGTACAAAGACATCTGGGTCATCTATGTAACATCCCCATTTTTACTACTGAAAATTTTCATTTTGTGGAAGTGTTAATTACCAAAGATAATAGATGTTACCACCACACTCAATATAAGCTTGGCATCCTCTACCATTCTTATACTAAGTGCTAAGGCTAAAACATTACTTTATTTAAATAACATGATTACAAAAGTCAAAATACGGAGAATAATAGATGAGTATGGTGGTAGTTAAAAACAACATCAGTAGTCTACCAAAACTCAAGAAAGAAATTACAGGATGACATGAAAGTCCAATTACAATCGGAGACCATATAGCAAAAGATACTCCGGATACTCCTACGCTCTCAAAACAAACTAAAACCTTTCAAATAGTCTTGAAACCTAACCTGCAAAGTCCATTATCCATTGAATAGGCAGTGGCCCACAAAAATGAACCCTTCAATACTACAGTATTGAGTAACCCTTTATTTTAAACTAATATGATAAAACAACATGGAACACATGCAAGGCATAAAACTAACATTATATAATACATATACATACACATACGACAATTGAGATACAATAATCATTTAGATAACCAAATTCCATCAAGGTCACGTGCTACTACAATTCGTTAATCTGAAACAACAAAACTTACCAAATGAACATCTTAGAGATACTCTATGAAGTATGATTAGAAGAAAACCCTAACACAATAACCGTAAGGCATCACGACAATACATGGTATAATATTAAGACATGCATGAGATGATCAAGATATAATAATTACATCAGATAAATCATAATCACCGAAACCACATACTACTCATACTAGTTCATCAAGGACATAGTAAAAATTACCAAACTAGCATACCAAAGATGTTTTCTGAAGTAAGATTAGATCAACTACATCATAATAACCATAAGGTATCATGACAATACATGGTATAAACATTAAGAAATACATGAGATGATCCAAGCACAATTATCATAACAAATAATTAGTAGTCACCAAACTACATATTGTTCATGTGTGTTCATTCAGAACGTAAAAACACTTATCCACTAAGCATCCCAAGATGCTTTATGAAATAATAACTAAAACCTAACTCTACACCACAATCATAACCTTTATATCATAATTCATGTATCGGCATCAATCCCAACTAATTAAATAACATCACAATTATACTTATAGGTACAATATAATAAAATATATAACATCACAAGTATACTTACAAGTATAGTAAAACAAAATACATAACGTCGCGGGTATACTTATAGGTACAGTATAATAAAATACATAATGTCATAGGTATACTTACAGGTATAATATAATAAGATCCATAACATCACAGGTATGCTCACAAACATAATACCAACATAGGTAGGCAAAAATGCTGCTACCAAAACTACAGGTAGGCATAAAGGCTACTACCAAACCACAAGTAGGCACAAAAGTTGCTACCAAAACCATAGGTAGATACAAAGGCTACTATCAAACTACGAATAAGCATAAAGGCTACTACCAAACCACAAGTAGGCATAAAGGCTACTACTGAAACCATAGGTAGGCACGAAGGCTACTACCAAAGCCTATAAAATATCCAATAATAATCATTCCAATCAAATCATATCATTTTCAATTTTATTTACTCGAGGGGGATACAATAATAACCCGAAAACATAAAAGTACATCGATCATATCGGCACACAAGGCATCATGATACCCTCTTAACCATCCAACCCAGAGGTATAACAACACTCTAATCATACTAATGCATGAGGCACACAATACCCTCCTCTCCTCAAACACCTAATCCTTAAGTATCGATACCCCTACAAGGCCTGTAGGTCACTTATAAAGTAGACTAGGGCCTTACTAAGGCACAACTAGCACACTAGAAATCCAAACAAATTGAGGACTCCTACCTCATCTCTAGGGTAGTTACCCCTAGAGCGAAACTATTTCCAAACTCGAGGTCTTTCACTTTACGTATTAGTTTTTGATCAGGTGATCGCATATAACACATATCACACAATTATTTTCATTTCCATACTTATCCATTTTTCCTTTATTTCCAATTATCCAAGTCAACCCTAAGGTCATTGGTCCAAAACAAGATCAAAGTTAACACTAAGGTCAACCTATTAAAAGTCTGAGGCCATCCTATATCCAATTATTCACATTTGGACACATTAGGTCAAAATGACCAAGATGCCCCTAAGACAAATAATTATGAGATTATCATCCATTCAAATTCTAAATTCATTTTATTTATTAATTTATCATGAAAAGGCTAAAATAAAATAATTTAGTTATTTATTATGAAATTTAAATTAGTAGCTATGTAAAAAGACCATTTTTCCCTCACACCTATTTCTACATATAAAACCCTATCATACACTCTTGAAACGTACCAAATGTATGATCACATAATCAACAACAGATAATGCATATTAGATATGATTTATAGGATAAATATCATAATACACTAAAAATGACTAAATTACCCCTATGGCACATATCCATAATAATTATTCCATAATTATATCTAAGCATGCTCCCCCTATTATTTTATACATAATTAGCATACAAAACTTTTCCATCATTAGAACCATTTTAATTATAATTTTGTGCCCGACATAATTTACATTAGATAACATGCTCGTTTTACTGGTTTTCATGATAATAACAATTAACACATAATTATATCATAACAAATCATGCTTAACATATTTTCATACACCAAAAATCCTAATGTGCTATCACGCAATATTTATCATTATAGTAGAGTATAACGGTTACTTGAATTCCAGCAAAAAATTAAAATTAGCGGTATACAATTAAAATTATAAGGCCTCGCTAATCAAACTTTTGTACCTAAAAAATAATACTAAAATTACCAAATTAATATCTATCAGATAAAATAATAATTAAAATATAAAAATATTTATTTTTCTAAAATTACCAAAATATCCTTACATTAAATATAGGTACAAAAATTTATTAACACCACACACACAACTTATGTTGCACAATAGCATGAGCCATGCACATGAAGGAAGGGGTTGGTCGGCTCGGTGGGCTAGACGGCTGCAAGTATGAGGCAGAGAGAGGTGGTTGTAGGGGTGGAGACTAGTGGTTGTAGTGATGCTAGTAGGCGGTGGACGGGGTGATGGTGGTGAGCTAGTGGTTGGCTGTTGGAAGGTGACAGAAAGGATGCACGAGTAGTAGGGATGGGGTGGAGGTGCTACAGCTACGGTTGTGGTTGGTTGCAAAGTGGTGGAGGAGCTAAATGATGGCTGTGGTCGGTTGGTTTGGTGGTGGTGTGGGTTGGCTACGTTGGACGGGCTTGATGGTGATGTGTAGGGGGGAAATGGGAGGTTGTGGCTAGGAAGAAGAAGAATGAGACTAGGGCTTGGTGGTGATGGTGGGATGGTGGTTGGTTGAATCGAAGAAGCAATGTAGAGGGGGTGGTGATGCATTTGGTGCCGGGGTGGTGGCGGCTGGTACCGGGAGGTAGAAAGAAGGGGAAAGGGCTGCTAGGATGGTGGATGGTTGGGCTCAGTTGAGGGTGGCAGAAGTGGTGGTGGAGTGGCTGGCTAGGTGACAGTGATGGTTGTGAACCGTCAAGTTTATCGGGGTTGGGTTGTGGTGTATGTGTGGTGCTTATACTAGGGTGGTCGAGAAGTGTAAAGGGAAATGGAGAAGGTGGTTGGGTGCTAAGGGTGTCAAATGGTGGTGTAGTGGTGTTGTGGGGGTTGGTCGGGGCTGGAAATCTGAACACTAGAGGGGAGAGGAAGGGGTTAGGTGCATAGGTTGGTGTAGATGGTTGGTTCGAGGGTTGGAGTTGCTGGAAGGTGCATGGCTGGGCTATGGTGGAGGGCTAGAAAAAGCAAACAAAATAAAGAGAGGGAAGGCTGGGTTTAGCTTGGGGAAGGGTGCGCCAAAAAGGAATAGGGTTTGGGTTCACGGGTGGGGGTTGTTGGGAAGGGTTAGGTGTTGCATGTGTGTGTAGCGTGTATATGTATATAGTGTAGAGGGTGTTATGATGAGGTGATGGGTTGATTGAGGTAAGGAAATGAGGGAGGCAGGGAAAGTGATTGGGGCAAGCAACGGGTAAGATCAGAAGATAAAAAAATAGTGGAGTAAAAAAATAGTTTTATTTTTATTTTAGGTTTAGTTTAGGTAGATTAGGGTATTGGGTAGAAAAAAATAATTCGAGGAAAATAATCTAGATTAGGATGGGTTTAATAGAATGGGAAAAGATAAAATAATTAGGAATAAATTTTTGGGGATTTATTTCGGTTTACGGGCCAAGGATTTTAATAAAATAATTAGGCTAAGATTTACGGGTATAAAGTAGTGTTAAAATTAATAGTTCAATTTCTATCAACTTTGTAACTTGATTATTTTTATATCTAAAATATCATAATAATATAAATGGTAATAACACGTTTAATACTAAACCTTCTAAAATAATAATTATAACTAATCATATGTAATTATTAATTATAATTAAGGTTTCTAAAAATGGGGTATTACAATTTGCTCATATAAATGAACAACACCCATGAAAATATGATCAACACACTATGTACTGACTAAGGTAACAATATAGTCAAGTAAGGGATACACATAATTGCATGCATTCATGATAGGAAGTCAAAAACTCATGTGAATAAAAAAATAATACAAGATAGTTACTCATCTAGATCTCATCATTCCAAATAAAATAAGCCATTCTTTTATTTATGTTGATTTCAGAGACTCCACTATTCTCAACCGGTTGAATAATTTATCAATATATACAATCCCAGGGTAAAATGCTCCTCGAGACTATTATCTAGATGTGGAATGGATATCAATACAATCCCGAGGTAGAATTCTCTCGGCCACTATTGAACAAATAGGTATAACTCATCCTGACTCACGTAGTCTTTTACTTTAAATGATTAGTATCGTATTCATGATTATGATAATTCTTAGGATTTATTTTAGATTAAGTTCAGGGACCCCACTATTTTCAACTAATGGAGCAGTTATAAATAGTGTAAAACTCTAGAACAAAACACTCCTATACACTTATCTACTGGTGTAATAGTTATCAATACAACCATAGGATATAACTCTTCTAGCCACTTTTCTCGTCTAGTAGAATGAACAGGTACAACCATTCCTAACTCATGTGATCTTTCAGTTTAAATTATTAGTATCTTATTCAAATTATTTTGGCAAGCACAAAACACATTTAAGGCAAGCAATACACCAACATACAGATAACAAGACCATCTTAAAGGTTAAGATGCTCACTTTTCCTCAAAAACCCTAAATTCGTAATTTAGGCATAACTTCTCCCTTATTGATCATTTACCCACCAAATTTAGTATATCTTACTCAAATATTAGTATTATTAACATATTCAAAATTGAAGGTCTAACTCCTAAGTTTTACTTGTGGAATAGTAGCCCTATCTAAAAAGTTACTATTTATAAAGCTCCTAAACCATAATATCACAGGTAATTCATAACTTTTCCCATCTCATAAAATTACCAAATTCAATATACATCCCTAAAATGTTTATATTAACAACATATCCAAAATTTGTGGTCTAAATCTAACATTTCACACATGTTATAATACGATTACCGTTTTAAGGTTATTATTCCCAATTTAGGTCATTTTCTCATTTTGGAGAACTTACGATATTCATAATCACTGAAATAACTCCAAATGGTATTATTAGCATATTTTAATCCTCCTAACATGTTCAAATACCAAAATTTCCATATTAACCCTTATTGACTAAAATACTTTTATAGATAGTTGAAAGCCATTATTTTACGAAAATCTTATATCTTCAACATCATTATTTTGAAATCCTCCATTTATCATCATAAATATTAAAAATACATATTTCCCACTTATCATACTTTATTAGCCTCATATTACTCCTCCACAAGTTATACTACTCCACAAAAATACATCCTAGTATAGTAAAATTATATTAGCATATCTTTCATTATTTATACTCTCTTTCTACCATATAATCCATATTATCATAGCATATCATTAAAAACATGAATTTAACCATATAATAACAATATCATGATAATACAGATATCCAGACAAGCATTTTACACAAAACCCTAAAGATCAACTAGTATCCTTACGAAAAAGGCTATAATCTCTAAGCATGCTTATCCTATCCCACCTCTTCCAAAACCTTCGGAGTATCACCTAAGAACAATTAACAAAATATAATTAGAATTAAATGATATAATTAAGGAGGTTCTAAGGTAATTTATGGGTCAAAGAATGGGGAAAAACCAAACTAAGGTTTGAAGGAGTCTCGGCTAAAATTAGTGCAACAAGGAGGGGGTCGATTGTTTTGGCTAAAAAGTGGGAGTGAAGTTTAGTGGTTGTTTCCAAATGGTGGGTGGAGGTTTTTTTAGTTTTCTCTAAAAGGTAGGGGTGATTCCGTGGTGGCTGTCGAAGGGTAAGGGGTGATGTGGTGAAAATTGCCGAAGGTTGTGGGTAGGGATGACAATGGGTCTCAAACTCGACCCAGACCCGCTTCATTTTTAGCCGGTTTGGGTCCATGATTTTTGGACTCGATGGTTCTAGGTCAAGTTTGGGTCCATATATATCTTAATAGATCTAGGTCTGGGTCCATATCTTAGTAGTAGTTCGAGACCCAGACCCGACCCTCTAGAGCCGCTTAGTATATGTATGTGTGTGTGTGTGTGTGTGTGTGTGTATACATATATAAATACATACTAATATTATGTTTGTCATTATTATCATAATCTTATTTAATTTCTTATTCATTTTTTTTCATTTTATTTTTTTATATTTACTTTATAAGCAATATGTACAATATTGTATTCTAAAAGCATTAAAACACCATTTGAAAAGTTAACATAACTATTTTAATATATTTATTTTTTCACCTAGAGGGTTTTTCTAAACAAAAAATACATATTAAGTTATATAAAATATAAATGTATTTTTATTTTCATAGATTATTAATTAATTTTTTGCAAAAAGAGTCGAACCTATTTAGAACCCATTTACCCGCTAGATCCTGTGGATATGGCTATGGGTCTGAACTTTTGAGACCAGACGGGTCTAGGTCAAGTCTGGGTCTAGGTAATATAAACAGGTTCGAGTCTAGATCTGGTTGGACATGACCCATTGCCATCCCTAGTCGTGAGGGTGTTGTGGTGAAAATAGCCAAATAGAGGGGTGGGAACAACTAGTTTGGCCGGTTCTTGGGGGCAGGGCGTGGTGACTTTGACAAAAGTATGGGGTGATGGAATGGAAAAGTTTGTCAGTGCTAAGGGTGAAGGAATAGAAAATATTTCTGGTGGTGGTGTTAGTGCCTCGGTTGGGCTCATCAGTAGGAGTGATTTTAGGTGGTTTTTGGAAGTTTTAGGCAACGATAAGGAGGGCCAAAGAAGGAGGGAGAGGCTGAATTTGGGGTGCAAATTTTTGAAAAAAATAGAGGGATAGGTGGATAGGTTCATGCATTAAATGTGCCTTATACATACATGCATGCACATAGGAAAGGGAGAGGAGAGGACCGACAAGGGAAGAAAAATAAAATAAAATAAGGAAAGGAGAAGAAAAGGTAAAAGTGTGGGTTTAGATTTAGATTTAGGTTAAAATAATTTAGGTTAGGGTATTAGGATAATTTAATTAAATGATTATCTAGGATTATTATTAGGTTAGAAAAGATATTAATAACCTGGAATAAAAATTAGGGTTAGGCTAAGATTTAAGATTAGGAAGTTAGGGTAAGATAGAAATATTAATTTTGTGAGATTAGAATTAGGTTATGATATTAATTATTCAAGAGTAAGGTTAGCTAAAATTTAGGGTCTTATAAAATATAGCACTCAAGGAACAAAACAAAACAAGAAAAAGGTAAGGAATTCAAGGTGGAGGCATGGTAGCTACTAGAATTCTTAAAAAAAATTAGTTTTATTGTAGTTGTGTAGGTGGGTTTGAAGAAAAGGTTGGGGTAAAATGATGCTTGTAGGTAGGGAGTTGTAGTATAAATGAAAGATTTAAAATGAAATAAAAACTAATAAAATAGGGAAATCATATAGAGATAGAGAGAGAGAGAGAGAGAGAGAGAGAGAAAGAGAGAGAGAGAGAACAAGTTGTTCAAAGTTGGAAATAAATCAGCATCGTTTTATTACTGAAAATCTATGATTTTATGTGAGGTTGAAGTGAGTTGCGTGATTTGGAAAAAATAGAGTGATATATGATTAAGATGAATGTGGAGTAACTTTTTTGATTAACATTGCCTCACTTGAGTGCTAGGATTAGGAGTGTAAAAGGGAAGAAATATTATAAAATTATGATTATGGCACTTGGTTCACTTTTTGTTGGGTGAAAGGTAACCAAGTTATAAATATGAGTTCGTTTTGTTATAAGAATAATTAGGATTAAAAGAAAGGTTAGAGTATCGGTTATAATTTATTTTAATTAAATTGAATTACAAAAAAAATTCAATAATATGCACTTATTGGAAAAAAAATATCAATTAAATTTCAAAAATAAAATAAAAAACTTATGGAAAGGTGTGAAATAATTTTATAAACTCAAATATATAAAAATATTGGTTATTGAAGTTGGTTTAAGGCTCGATGAATGAAAAATGTGCAAAAAAAAAAGCAAAAATGGATAAGTCGCAAAAACTCATTTTTTTGGCAAATTTACAAAACGAATAAAGAGGGGTTGAGATTGTCATGGATTGATATGGAGTATTTTTAGAAATCCAAATATATAAAAATGTTTGATCTTGGAACTCATTTGATGACCAATGGATTAAAAATGGCAAAACCAGTAAAAATCTTTCAATCGCCTAAACAAATTATTTTGTGATTTAATGATTTAGAAAGAAAAAATGAAACATAAATTAATATAATGGATTGATAAACTCAAAAATATTTTTGGATATATTCACAAATTTTGAATAGATTAAAGAGAGTGAAAAATAAAAGAATAGAAAAAATATAATAAAATATATTTTTTACAATCGAGATATATGATCGACAAAACGTTTAAAATTAACACGAATGGAATGAAATTTGATAATATAATGTAATATATTGGATATGTGATACTTGCCCAATCACTTATAGTAATTAAGGTTTGAGAGAATGAGGTATTACAATAAAAAAACCATACTTTGAACCTTATTTCATTTATCTTCTTGAATATCCACTTATAACCCATAATCTTATGATCAATTTGCTTCTCATAAAACTCCCAAGTTTGATTCTCATAGTGGGATTCAATCTCTTCACCTATGTAATCAATCCACTATGATTATTCATCACAATTAACTTCCTTGGCTTTTGTTCTTCAATATTCTATACCATATTGAGTGCAAAAGCAACAAAATAATTGTATCATTGTAGTAGTTTTGTTTTTCTTTTTAGCCTATCTTTAGCTAAGATATAACTAAACTTTGTTAACACAACATCTTCCCATGTATCCCCTATATTTTTGATATAGGGCCATGTCCTAAAAATTATATAAGCCATAGGTTGGCTTATTTAGTACTATAACACATTAGTTTGGCATAGGTGGAAGATTTTGGCTAAACTAGCACACTTGAGCCTAATAAGATTTAACTTGTTCAATTATGGACCAAGGAGGGGCTAAATGGTCATTAATATAACTTTTAATGAGGATGCATGTTTGGAACATGCTATGGACATCCAATATGAGGGAAAACTAGCCTTATGAGTCACAGTTAATGTTTATTTAATAGTTGTTAGAATCTAAGAAATTTTATCTTCCAGGAATTTCTTTCTTTTTGTGCATGTGTGTGTTAATTATGGAACATTTTTTTGGTGTGATTTATCTTTAGTATTTATATCATATCTTTTGCGTATAATTTATATTTGAGTATGTGCAATTTATATTTTAAAATAATCTATGCAAAAACGTTGAAGATCATAAAGTACAATTGAATACGAGTTAGAATCTTCAAATTGATCTCTTTGTGAATTCTTCTTCTTGGTTATGATTTCTATATGATTTATAATCAATTTCTCTTCTCAATTTTTTTTGTATTTTTGAGAGTTGGTTTTTTTTCAATTGAAAGAGTTCATGTCCTTTCATAATCAAATTCATCCACAACTATAGCCATACAAGAACTCAACCACATCTTCATCTTCAAACTCTTAAAACCCTAACCCTCTTCTATACCAACGAATCTTTCCACCTTAATAACATCCATAAAGCCACATTTTTTATCCTAAATTATAATCCATAATCCATCATTAATAAAAGCTTCACTTATTTCCTATAACTATCCATCATAATCCATACATATAGCCCCCAAAAATTCATTCTCTCCTTCATAACCCTAACCTATATATCCTTTCTTGCATCAACAATTTCAGCACCATTAATTATTCCATGAACCATAAATTAATAATCCGTTAGTTAACCAAAATAATTATTCACTAATACATCATTAATTTCACCATAAAACTATGCATCAAAGCCTTAATCAAAATCGTGAAAACTAAAACCCCCAAGCTAAAACCTTAACCCTCAAGTTCATCAAATTCTTCTTCTTGTTTTACTACAATTCTTTTGTGGCCTATGTAATTACTTAGTTTTAGGTGTGTACAATTCCAATATGAATAAAAATTCGTATCAAATAATTGTTTGAATAGCCATTATCATATGCCAAACGTCATACATATAAAGCTTGAGCTTTTCTTCGAGAATTGAACTTATTCAATCAAGATTCTTCCAAGATTCAATCAATACTTCATCAAGAACTCATCAATAATCCTTCTACTTCAATAAATTTCATCCAAAACTGAATGAGAGGGATTTTTTTTATTAATTGACATTAATATGTCAAAATGAACTAAAACATGGAAAAGGATCATAGAATTTATACATTAATGACTCAAATTTAATAATCTACTTAAGCAATTGCTAGACAAGATGAGAGACACAATGAAAATTTGTATATAATTTAATAGGGGAACTATGATCATGTGGAACCCTATAATCAAGGAGGTATATACAGGATAATAATTCCATGAGGTGGAGCATATCAAATGACACCATATAGAGGCAACCAATTTGAAGAATATGATGAAGAAAGCATGATCAATAATTGAAAGGGTGATTCAACTTCAATAATACCTTATGAGGATGTATATAAAGGTATTATGTTTCTCTGATTTTGAAGACAATATGGATCCCTAAGTTTATATAAAATGGAAACAAATCATGGAGGCTATTTTTTAGTACAAAGAGCTAGGTGATGAGAGACGTTGCTAGTAGGTAGTGTTGAAGCTTGAAAAGTTTGATAGAATATGGTTTCATAATTTGGAGAAGGAAAGAGAGAGATAGAAGTAAAATATAAGATCAAGTCATGGGAGAAGATAAAGAAACATCTTAAGAGAAAATGTATGCAAAAAGACTTTGAGTAAGATAACTTCATTGAGTTACCACCCTCAAGCAATGATTTTTTATTGTATAAGAATTTGAGATCTTGATTTGAATTTTAACATTCAAGAGAATAAGGAAAAAACTTATTCAAGGTCCCTTGGCAGTCTCAACTTGAATGTTAAAGAGAAAGTGGAAGTATTTATCAAAGATGCTTTGGAGGGTTTGGTGAAGTTAGCTTTGAAGTATGAGAAGCAATTGAATAGGACCAATATGACATCCAATAATTCATATTCAACACCTTCTAAGAGTTATAGTGGTGGTGTTTGAATAAAGGGGTAAACAAATTGAGAAAGGTAAAGAAAATATAGGAGAAAGTGTTATAAAGCAATGCTTCAAGTGTTGATATTATGACCACTTTGTAATCAAAGGGCCTTAATTTTGAGATAGATAAAATACACAAAGAATTAAATACCCTATCCTTTTTAATGGCCTAACAAAGAAAAAAAGTTAAGAGTCTTTAAACAAGTGCTCTTAAATTTTAAATTTGGTAATTATGTTGACGACATGTTATGTGGCATACTATCTATGGATTCATGCCATATATTTATTTTGATTCCATGAGAAATATGATCAAGAAGTTTCCCATGATGGAGTTATCAATGAATGCACAGGTTACAAAGAGAAAATAATTTTATGTTAAATCCCATTATTGAGCTAGAAACTGATTCTAAGAAACCACAAATGGATTCCAAATTTGAGAGATTGTTCCTTTAAGAAAAAGCTATGGAAAAGGTCATGAAGAAGAAGGAGTTTACTATTCTTTTATGTTGAAAGAATAAAGTCAAAAACGGGAGTATGGAAAGATACAATTGAACCTCACCAAGATTTTAGAGGAGTATAGTGTTGTGTTTCCCAAAGCATTACCACTTATATTACCACCATTGAGGGGGGTTTCACATCCTAGTGATCTTATACCCTGGGTTTCTCTTTCAAATAAGAGGTATATCGATGCAATAATAAGGAGGAAAATAAGATTTAGAGACATATATAAGATTTGTTGGATAACAGCTATGTGAGATAAAGCATAAGTCCATTTTGTGTTTCTGCTTTATCAAATCATGAGAATTATAGAATGTGGATGATGTGAGTTGATTCGAGGGTGTTCAACAACACCAAAATCATGTACAAATTTCCTATGTCGAGATTGGGTAGTCTGATGGGTGAGCTGTATAGAATAAGGATATTCTCTAAATTTGATCTAAATAATAGTTTACATCAAACGAGAATTAGAGAATGGGATAAGTGAAAAAATGATTTCAAAACTAAGTATGTTTTTTTAGTGTCTTGTAAGAGAATTTAGGGACGTAGTGCATCAATAATGCTTCCTTGAAGCTTGAAGAGTGCTCAATTCCTATCATGTAAATTTGAGGACAAATTCTTCACAATAAAGGGAGAATGATGTAGGTAAATGTCCTAAAAATTTTACAAGCCATGGGTTGACTTATTTAGTATCAAAACCCTATAGTTTGACATTATTTGTATATTTGGGCCAAACTAGCACACTTAGTTCTATTAAGGTCCTTGTTTAATTTTGGAGTAAGGAGGGTCTTAATAGCCATTTAGCTAATTATTAATGAATGAAAATGGTTGAAAAATTCTATAGAAGTACAATATGAGGGAGATCTACACATATGAGTCACAATTAATATTTAATTAGTAGTTGTTAGAATGTTAGAAAGTTTATATTGTTAGAATTTCTATCATTTCTGTATGTGTGTATGTGTCAATTATAACACATTTTTTTGTTTGATTTATCATCAATATTTTTAGCATATCTTTCATGGAGAATTTATATTTTATGGTGTGAACTCATGTACTTAAATCATCCATGAAAAACATGGAATATCATAAAGTGCAATTGAATATAATTTTAAATCTTCAAATTAATTTATTTGTTAGTTATTCTTCTTGAACGTGATTTCTATGTGATTCATTGTCAATTTCTCTTTTTAATTTCTATGTGTTCTTTATAGAGTTATTTTTTTTAAAAAAAATAAGCAAATCCATATCCCTTTATAATCAAATTCATTCATGCCCATAGACATACACAAACCCAACCACAATTTTAAAACCCTAACCCTAACCCTCCTCCATAACAATGAATATGCAACCTTAATCACATCTATTAACCCACATGTTATTACCCTCAATTAAACTCCATAATAAAAACATTAACCAACCTTTAATTAATTACCATAATCATCCATCATAATCCATACATACAACCCCCAAAAATCTATTATTTCCTTCAAAACTCTAACCCTAATACCCTTTCTTACAACAACTATTTCAACATCATTAATTTTTCCTATGAACCAATAATTAATCCACCATTAATATACCACAATAATTATTGATTAATAATTCATTACTATCACTATAATATTATGCATCAAAACCCTAATCCAAATCATAAAAACCAATACCCTTGAATTAAAATTCTAACCCTCAAGTTTGTCAAATTATTTTTTCTTATTTTAATTTAATTATTATATGGATCGTGTAAATAAATTATTTTTTGTTGTGCGTGCTCCCAATATGAATCATTATTTCTCAAGAAATTCAATCTCAAGCTCCACATTTTTACTAGTACCATTAATCTCAATTTTAATATCAAGGCCCTCATGTGATCTTGGTTTAAAGATGGTTATCTCATCAAAGGTCAAATCTCTATTAATTACAACCTTTGATTCCTTATAATCTTATTTCTTATACAATTTGACACCATATTCATAACCTAAAAATATTCGTTTCTTAAATCTTGGTTATAAGCTCCCCTCATTGACATAATTATAAATTGGACATCCAAATAAGGACAAAACTAAGTCATTTATAGTTGGCACTATCAGTATCCCCATTGATGTCTAGCAATCTATAGCTGCAGAAGAAAAATGATCACCACACAACATGTTGTGTTAACTACTGCTACTCCAAATTACTAGGGAAAACTTGAATTTTAGAGCGTGCATTGTGCTATCTTAAGCAATGTTTTTTTTATCCATTCTATCAAACTATTCTATTTTGCATGAAAATTTTTGACTCATTGCTACAAAATTAGAACATGTTGACTAATATGAGGCATTTGCCTTCTTCTCTATATGATTCTCTATGAGAGGTTTCTATTGTTTAAACTTGAGGAATATATCACTCTTTTGTCATAATATGTATATGTAGACTTTTTAGTGAATAACTGTTGATGAAATTCAACATATACCTCTATTCACTATGACAAGAAACACTTAAAAGGCCCCACAGGTTTGAGTGAATGTAACAAAGAATCCCTTTTGTTCTATGAACTCTAGTGTTAAACTTTATATTGCTCTATTTCCCATTTATACATTTCTCATAGAAAAAACAACTTTTCAATCAAGTATTCACCCTACAAACCTCTCTTGCTAGGCTCACCTAATCCATACTCACTCATATGACCTAACCTCATAGTCCATAGTTGGGTTTGATTAGATTCAAAAATAGGCTTCTCCTATCACTATGATACTTTGAAGGACATATAATTCATTACTCAACCTTCATTTCATAATTATCAAAGTACCTCTAGAAACTCTCAATACTCTACCCTACAGTCAATATGTATAACCAGTAGAATATTTATTGCCAAATAAAATCATGTTATTCTAGAATTATAGCACATACATAATATTAGTTAATGTTCTCATAATATTGTTATACATTTTGATTTGTATAATTCCATTTCCAACTATAATACAAGCTCTATAGTTTCCCATTATAATATTGCCCCCATAAACCTTTTCGAAATATGGAAAACCAATATCTATTAGGTGTCATATGAAAATTACATGCTATATCAAGAGTCCAGTAATTCCATTTTTATTAGATGAGACAGAGAGAACATTTCCATTGTTTGATTCCTCTCAGGCAACAACTACTTTCCACACCTTGAACTACTTTTTTATATATTTATTTAGTTCAGAATACCTTCTCATATTGTTTCCTTCCTCTTAAAAATTATGGGAGATGTTATTATTCTTCTATTTTTGTCACATGACCTAGACTTAGAGATAAATTTTTGAAATTTCATTATTCTTTCTTATGTTCTTCCTCTTATTGTCATACCTTCATTAGAGCTAGCACTACACTATGAGAAACGGGGTAGTTATCGACAACTTTATTTGAAATGAAAACTAGGTCTATGTGATTGATATGTGGTTTGGTAGTCAGCTTAAGTAAAATGATAATATTTAAAGTGAAAGAACTTGAGATCGAAAATGGTGGTTCTTTAAGGTTCGTTACCCTTAAGACATGGTTTAGCCCATGGTTGATTATAATTTTTGTCGGTGTGTCTTAGTGCCCCAACCAGGCCATATATCTTACTCTATTTAGATTTTCGGACTTATAGAAGGCATGCATAATTATGGATTAGGTGTCTTTATAGTTAGAGTATTATGCTACCTTCATGTTATAGTGTAACCACAATACCTTAGTGTCCTTGGGTTGATATTCGGTAGGATACTATATTGTCGTGGGCATCGATATGACTAGAATACCTTAGATTCTTTAGGTTGATTTGTTCAATCCTCTAGTAAATAAATAAAAATTACTATTATTAGATTATTGTATTGGTTGGTAATTTATGCCTACTTGTGATTTGATAATAACTTTTTTCTATACATGTGGTTTGGTAGCTGCTAGTGTGCCTACCTGTGATGTTGTAGATTTTTAGTGTTATTGTGCCTATGAGCATACCTATGATATTATGGGAGTTATTGGTATTGATAATGAGAGATATGACCATAGCTATTGTTATGGTTTGGGGGTGATGTTGGTTCAAATATTATCCCTTGGATGTTTGGTTGGTAAGTATCATCATGTTTAGATGAACACGTATGAGCAGTATATGGCTTGGTGGTGTTCGAATATCTTATATGGTTATCATATTTCAATCATTTCATGTACAATTTGATGTGTTATACCATGTATTGTTGTAATGTATTATATGGGTTCCATGCTAGTTTTTCATATTAGTTTGGTATACTAGGTTACTCAGTACCATTATACTAAAGGGTTCCTTTCACAGACCCCTACATATTCAATGGGCAGGGATCTTTGCAGGATAGCTTGCAATTTTAGTCCAAAGCTAGTAGTTAGAGTTGAGATATTAGAACTGCTCTGTCTTTTTGTTATCTTTAATTCTCGTTGTTTTTGGATTTGTATGTCCTCTTATATTTCCTCCCTTTTAAGTTTTGTAACCGCTAATATTGTTTATTTTCAAAATGGCGTATATATGTTTGTTATCTCTATTCCAAATCTCATAATTGTGTTAACTAGAGTAATGATTTTATCCTTAGAACTTGGTATGAGAATAATAGAGGAAACTATACTTGTACCAAGTATAGTAGTAACACCCTTTGTTGTTATTGTTTTGAAATCTTCATTTAACCCCTTTTAACAAAATTTTTAAGTCATAAAAATAGGGGTGTTACATATGGCTCCATTAGACATAGAGTGGAGGAGTAAAGGAGTGCCCTGTGTGTTACCCATTCTTCCCTTCTCAATGATGTTACTAATAGTGAATTGCAACATAACTTAAAAGATTGTGAAGCAACTTTTACTAACCTTTCCCATTGTGAAGAAAGTTTTCTAGGAAAAAAAACTCCAAAATAAATTGGCTCAATGTGGAAGACACAAATCACAAGTTCTTTTTTGCTTATTTAAAAGGCTGTCAAAATAGAAATGTAGTGACATGACTTGAGTTAGAGGATAGGCACACCATTACAAAGGTAACACAAATTAAAGACCCTTTCACTAAATATTATGTTAAGCTCTTGGGTTGCCCAAGTTATTCTACAAGAATCATGGATCCAAAGATAGTGTCACAAGGATCAATTCTTCAGAAGTCACATATAAACCTTTCTTATCCCCCATTACTTCCTCTGAAGTGAAACACATAGCAGATAATAAGGCCATGGGATGGACTCTTTCTCGGCTGTGTTTTTCAAAAAAAAAGAAGCTCGGTGTGTTATTAGAGAGGAGATTATGAATGATTTCAAGGAATTATTTGCTACTATTGATCTCCTAAGGCAACTTAATATTACCTCATTAACTCTTGTCCCAAAAACAGATAATGTCACCAAGGTGGGTGACTACCGACTCATTGCATGTTGTAGACAAGGCTGTTAGAATTGAGATTCTACCTAAGATTGATTTAGAGGCTTAGAATCAAATCATAGAATCATAAGTTCTTACAAAAATTAGAAAAATATGAAACTTGTATATTTTTATGATATAAAATAACATATTTGAAGTCAAAACAACATAATAGTTATACTCTTCAACTTTTATATAGTCACTGATTGAGTTGTAATAGGTTACAAGTAACATAAATTATTAAAGTCTTTCAACAAATTAGGAACACTATTAAGTCAAAAATATCATAAATTAATTTTCAAATAAAATATGAAAATTACATTGAGATTCTAAGCTAAGGTAGCATACAACTCATTGTAATCAAAATATATAATATTTTTAACCTTAAGAATAACACACAAAGAATGAAGAAATTAAATGATAATGAAGGCAATAATGAGATGGCAGTATTTTTTGTCATTTAAGAGAATATGACTCAAAAACATTATGTTAGGTTTTTAAATTTGTATGAATAAATATAAAAAATAAAAATAAAAAAAATGGCTATATACACACACATTAAGTTACTATGTAAACCATAAACTGAAGTTTGTTTGCATTATAAAGCTAACATAGCTATAAAAAATTAAGAAACAAATATTAATTTTGAATTAAATAAAATTTAATAATTAATAATATTATAAAATTTAATATATTTATCTTACCATTGAAACAAATATTACATTCTTTGTCCATATTGCACATCATCAGTCGACTTCATTATCTTAAGGATAAATAATTTTCTTTATTTCAACTCATTTTTAAGGAATGTTGTAAAAAAATATATAGGGTCAAGAATTAGAGTCTTAAGAAATAAATATAAGTGTAATAAGAGGGGAAATAGATTTGAAGATAAATTGATAAATATTATAGTTATTATATAGGATTGTAGGATTTTGGTGTAGGATCATAGGATGCTTCGATAGGATCTTAGGATACTACAGTAGGATCACAAGATTCAATAACTATTGAAGTACTTTAAGATTCTACCTAGGATCGTGGATAGTATTATAATTTTTGAATCATAGAATCATAGGATTGAATCAAGATTTTAATAACTATGGTTGTGGGGTACTCTATAAGATTATTTCAAAGATCCTCTTTTTTAGATTACATAGCATAATAACTCTCATTATTGACCTAGCTCAGCCAAGCATTGTCAAGGTGCAATAGATTGGTGACAACATCCTTCTTATAGCTGCACTAGTACATAAATATTATCAAAAACACATTTCACTAAGGTGCATGATGAAACTTGATATCAAGAAAGCTTATTACTCATTCAATTGGATCTTCTTATAGAAAATTCTACATGCGTATGGCTTCCCGCTCCAAGTGGTGAAGTATATATTAACCTGTGTGACTAATGTCTCATTTTCCCTCTTCTTAAATGGTGAATTGGTGGAACACCCCCAAAATTCACTACTTAAAAAAATTTATTAAAAGAAATAGTAGAAACAAAATATCAAACTGTGAATTCTGGAGATGTTACTGCCACACTTAGTACCAGACAGGTTCACTCCTACCGTTCCAATACCAAGTACTACGGCTAAAAGTGTAAAATATAATTTATGAGAACTCAAACCATAATTAAATCAAAGTAGCGTAGTAACCCAGTTACAAGAATAAAATCCACCGATAGTGGTTACAAGAACGAAGATCACATTTAAACCAAGAGTTAAAAAGGGAAATAATGAAACCCTATTAATTTCGAATAATCCTTACGCTCTTTTTCATTGCCCACTAGAATAACACCTGAAAATGGACCTGCAAAGGACACTATCCATTGAATAGGCAAGGGCCCCACAAATGGAACCCTTCATGTAACACCCCAAAATTCACTAATTTTTTTTAAAAACAAAGCAATTAAGATAGAAACACTTAAAACCTGTGAATTCTGGGAATGTTACCGCCACACTTAGTACCAGACCGGTTCTCTCCAACCGTTCCAGTACCAAGTGCTAAGGCTAAAGAAAAGATTTACGTTAAATTCAAATTAACAATTCATAAAAGGATTCGAAAGATCATACAACAAAATCAGAGTACGAGAAATTAAGAGTTAATTATAATACCCTTGAAGTTTCAAATAACACTTGTAACTTCTAAATAGAAATAAATTTAAACAAGATAAAACCCGATGGGTCAAATTCCGGATTGCCTACTCACTCAAGTCAGGCCTGCCACCCCAAAACAATCTCTGATCTTAAACCTGCAAAAGAGGTCTGCTCCCCACCATCAGTGAATCATCACAGGACCCATCAACCAAGGTAGTATCAGTACGGGTCCAGTACTGAGTAAGGTGACTTGATCACTAAGGCCAACACATAAGCACATAATCCATACAGAATAATAAAAGGGCGTAATCCAACATAACAACATAAAGGCATATGAACAATTCAGGTAAAAGTACAAAGGCCCATGAATAATCCAATTCAATTACTTAATTAATCTCTGATCAAGAGTCGATTCACACCATATTTTTTATCAAATCCATGCGAGTACGGAAGCCCCCACTATTATAGCCGGTGGATCGGAGGCACATAGGGTATCATACCCTAACGACTATTATAGCCGGTGGATCGGAGACACATAGGACTACGCGTCCTAACCACTATTCCTAACCAGTGGATCGGTTGGCTCCGGCTCGCATGGTGTTCCACTGTAAGTAATTAGTATCTTTTAAGCATTCTAGTTTGTGACTGTTGAGCTCGGGAACCCCCACTATTATAACCGGTGGATCGGTCACACATAGGACATCATGTCCTAACCACTATTATAACCGGTGGATCGGTCGCACATAGGGTAAAAACCCTAACCACTATTTCGAACCGGTGGATCGGTTGGTCCCGTCTCAATGATCTTCCACTTTGGATAATTAATGTTTTAAGTATCTTATTCAGAAGCTTTCACCATAGACATGCACGAATCATTAACTCATAAATTCCATATTCATCATCATACTTTATTCACCAATTACACATGTGCTACCACCAAACCCTAGACATGCACCACATACCCTAATTGTCCCCCACAACCATAGTCAATCACTCCAAACCCTAATTCAGTCACCTCCATACCCTTATAATGTCTTACGTATTATTTTTCACCCAAAACATTCAAACACCCAAATAACTCTTCTATTTCCTCCCTTACATCCCAAATCAACTTTTCACACGTAAATTTCACTTCCATGCAAACACTAATCTTTCCATGCAAACCTTTGAAACTTTTTCATGTAAACCCTATAAAATTCCACGTGAAGCCCTAAATTCAACCATGCAAACCCTAATACCACCATACAACCATCAATATCACCATATAAATCCTAATACCACCATACAAACCTTAATATCATCATACAAACTCTAATACCAACATACATCCATTAATACCACCAGGTACACCCTAGATTCCGTCATACAAAACCCTAAATTCAAACCATATAAGACCCAAAGATTCAATCATATAGAACCCAAAGATTTGTCCTCATAATACAATTGATTAGAATCTCCCCTTCCATAACCACAAATTAGATTCTCCTATACAAGACCATAAGTTAGATTCTTCCACATAAAATCATAAATTAGAATCTCCCAAGCAAAAACATAAATTGAATTCCCCCAAGCAAATCATAAATTAGATTCCCCCATATAATATCATAAATTACATTTTCCCAAAAATCATAAAAAAAAAATAGATTCTCCCAAACAACCATAAATTCGATTATTCCATATAACCTCATAAATTACCTTCTTCCAATTAACATCCTAATTTAAATTCTCCCAAACAACCATAAATTTGAATCTCCCATATAACATCATAAATTACCTTCTCCCAAATAACATTCTAAATTAGATTCTCCAAAACAAACCATAAATTCTGCTCTCCCACACATAAAATCATACATTAGATTATTCCTTATAAAACCATAAAATTAGGTTAACTCACTTCCCTTAATCAAATTCTTTCCCCATCCTCCTTTTTCATCCTTCCTCTCACACAAACCACATCGACTTCCTCACATACACAACACATATCATCATACATAATTAATACACATACCATGCACAACATACTTCAACTCCAAGTCATACCACATATAAAATATTTAATTATAATAAACACTACATGCGAAACACATAATACACATAAGCACATAAAAGGCCTTAGCATTCCTTACCTAAAACGACACCGGTCTTGGAGCACGCTCCTACGCCTCCTTAAGGTTTTGACCAAATAACAACTTACTAATACAAATAACATTAATAAAATTCTAACTTTGCTAAAGATATAGAAATAACAGAAATATTATAAAGGTTGATAATATAGGGTTAAATACTTTACCCTAATAATAATAATGATACTAAAATAATATCAATGAGAATATAAATAAGAATAATAATAGTAACAATAATAATAACAATAAAAAGGACATTATTCAAAAATAAGGTGAAATAAATGCTTCGGCCCCTTTTCCAAGATAATACTAATAATAAAATAAATAATCAAATTTAGTAGTAGTAGTAATAATAATAATAATAACAAATTTAGTAGTAGTAGTAGTAGTAGTAGTAGTAGTAGTAGTAGTAGTAGTAATATATATATATATACTTATAATATAAAAGGAAATAGTGCTAAAAATGATAATATATTAGTAATAATGTTAAAATGCTAATAATAGTAATAAAAGGCAAAAGCTGCGAGGCTTAATTAAAAATTTAGGTTTCTACGCCTCCTGAAATAACTACACTATTAAATAATTAATTACACTAATAATAATAATATTAATTATATTATTAACAATAATAGTAAACATGTACTAATTCTATTGAATAACTAAAATTCGAGAATAATAGTTTTTCTAACTCAAGAATACTCCGAAACCTTGAGTTGGAGGGTATGGGTGGAACCGGCGGTGGTTCCCGGAGGTGGCCGGAAAATGGATCTAAGAGAGGTAAAGATGAAGAAAAAGAGGGAAGAGGAAAGGAGAAAAATAAAATAAGCTTATGGTTCGGTGGAGGAGACTTAGCAAGAGATATTGGGTGGTTTATAAGGTGGTAAAAGTGGCGGATTTGTGGTGGATGGTGGTTTAATGTTTCGGGGTGGAATTTTCTGGCGAGAGGACTAGCCAACTTTGCACGATTATGGAGGCTTGTACAAGGTGAATTGAAGGTCGTATATGGTTTAGTTAATTAGAGGGTGTTGCAGGGAAGATATTAAGATGGAGAAGAGGCGTCGAGGTTAGCTAAACGCGAAGAACGAGGTGTCTAAAGGGGCGGTGGCGGGCGGTTTTCACTTAGGGTTTCGAGAAAGAAGAAGCTTCAAAAACGTCCACAACTAAGCTATTTATAGAGTTTAGATGGTTTAATAGGATTTTGGAGATCGTCAGGATATTATTGGATTCTAGGGTTTGCATGGCCGGTGGCAGAAATCGGTCGGCGACTGCTTGGGTTGGGTCGAAGGTTCAAGAAGTAATAGAGAGGGAACGAGTGAGAGTTGAGGATAATTGATCATGCCAAGCTCATGTGTGGGTCAAGAGGAAGAAAAATAAGGGTGAATCAGTCGGTCAAGTTTCGCGTAGCCGTCGTCGCCATTATCGGGCGCAGGAGTTGCAGCAGCGGCGACGGAGGAGAGAGGAGGAAGAAGAAAGGAGGAAGGGGGTGGGCCGAGAAGGAAAAGAAAGTGGGGAACCCGGCCAGTCGCGCCGGTTACGTCGTTCATTAAATGAGACAACGCGTTGAGAGACGAGAAGGGACGAAACGCAGCGCGTAGAGGGGCGGAAGAAGGAGGCAAAGTCGCGCGGGCGCGGGCTGGACCGAAGGAAAAAAAAGGAGAAGACTGGGTCGCCAGGCTGGCCCAGTTCGGGGAGAAGAAGGAAAAGAAAAAGAAAAGAAGAAGAAAAAGAAAAATAAAAGGAAAAAGGAAAATGGGATAAATAAAAATAGTGGGTTGGCTCAATTAAATTAATTAGAATATTTAGGATATTTAAAAATAATAATATTTAAATAAAATAATATTTAAATCCTTTTTTAGGCTAAATTAGGATTTTTAAAAGATTTTCCATAAATTCCTTTTTAATTAGCAAAACATCCTAATTTTCTCTAATTAAATTATTTATAAAATTAATATTAATTTGAAACTATTTTCTCCTTCTTATTTTAAATAAAATAATTTATTTAATTAATTTTCAAAATAAAATGCTTAATTAGCTAAATTACCCAAATTCTCTTCTAATAAAAATACTTATAAATTTCTTCTTGATTTGCCCTAATTAATTCAATTTAAAAATAATTTATTTAAATAATTTTTATAATAAATATCCTTTAAATGTAGTTTATAAAATTAGAAATTTTTGGGGCATTTCACTTCAGTACTATGGTACTGAGTAACTCCTTTAAAATACACTTAAAAGCAGGCACTCAATGTAACACATGATACGACACTATATACATAAAAGGTGCATACATAGTATTCAAATCCATACAGTCGCGTACCTTAACAAGTCAATCAGATATTAATAGGTTAAAATGTGAAATCAATACTTCCGGGCCTTAAGCCATTAGTCCATCATTATTCAATCATCTCTCGGATTTTATATCCATATGACTACGGAAACCCTATTATCATAGCCGGTGGACCGAAATACATATAAGGCAGAATGCTCCTGACCACTATTATTGTCGGTGCATCGGTCTCCAGGGTAGAATGCTCCTAGTCACTATTATTCGTCGGTGGACTAGTCTAGCCCCGACTCACATGGTGTTCCACTATAAGTGATTGGTATTTTTTCCATAATTTATTCACATCCATGATTGGTTCTATTGAGCTTGAGATCCCCCACTATTATCGCCGATAGACCAGAATACATATACTCATCATCCACGGCAACACGCTCCTGGGCCACTATTATATCCGGTGGACTGATATTCATAATCATCTTCCAAGGCAACAAGCTCCTGGGCCACTATTATATCTGGTGGACCGGTACTCATAATCATAATCAACTAGGCCTGGCTCATTATTCTTTCACTTTCATGATTAGTGTTTTTTCTTTTTAATCAGCACAACAATTCCATTTATTTGCCTTGATAAGGAGATTAAGATCCCAAGACACAAAGGTACACTGGTCGCCCTGGTGCATATAAGCTACTCAGTACCCTTCAACCATCAACCCAGAGACGCAAAGGTACCCTGGTCATACTGGTGCATAAAACTACTCAGTACCCTACTAACAGGGACACCTAATCCATAAGTATGCATACCCCCTAAGTAGGTCTGTAGAGCTAAATAGAGTAAGATTTAGGGCCTGACTGAGGCACAGAGGCACACCAGCAAATACCGGAATAATCGTGGGCTAAACCACGTCTTTAGGGTAGAGACCCCTAAAGAGCCACCATTCCCCATCTCGAGATCTTTCACTTTAAGTATTAGTGTCTTAATGAAGGTGATCACGAGAAGCACATCAATCAAATACATATTCCCTTTCAATCATTCTGATATCATTAGGTATTCCTTATTCATACGGGCATCCAAGATAATATGGAGGAATCATTAAGGCCATCATAATCTCATCCGATTTCGATTTAAGATTCGTTCTCGTAATACCTACTAATTGTCAAGTACCATTATCTTACTATTTAGCGTTACTTGAATCTTATTACGAACTCTGCTACCACAACGACATATTATATACGAATTACTAAATTATCCCTTGCTTGTATAATTGTTAAGTCATCCCTTCTTTACTTGCCAATTTACCATATTACCCTTCATGTTGCATCATTACTAAATTACCCCTAGCTCGGTTTGGGTTACTGAGTCATCTCCCATACTTATTAAGTCACCAATCACCCTTCATAATTGTTACCCTTATTGTATTTCTATTTGGTTGATTAGTTTACCAAATTGCCCTTCTCCTTTGTTATAATTACCAAATTGCCCTTGAGTTGGTTGAATTACCAAATTGCCCTTCTTTATTATTATAATTACGAATTTACCCTTTAGTTGGTTAAATTACCAAATTGCCCTTCTCCATTATCATAATTACCATTTTACCCTTCTCCATTATCATAATTACCATTTTACCCTTCTCCATTGTCATAATCATTATTTTGCCCTTAAGTTAGTTAAATTACCAAATTGCCCTTATCCATTATCATAATAACCATTTCACCCTTCTTCATTATCATAATTACCATTTTACCCTTCTCCATTATCATAATTACCATTTTACCCTTCTCCATTGTTATAATTGCCATTTTACCCTTTAGTTGGTTAAATTACCAAATTACCCTTCTCCATTATTATAATTACCATTTTACCCTTCTCCATTGTCATAATTAACATTTTACCCTTCTCCCTTATCATAATTACCATTTTACCCTTCTTCATTATCATAATTACCATTTTGCCCCTTTACTTCCAAAATTACCGTTTTACCCTTTTATAAGATTACCCTTTTGCCCTTTACTTCCAAATTACCATTTTACCCCTTTACTTCCAAAATTACCATAATACCCTTTTACTTACAAAATTACCATTTTTCCCTTTACTTCCAAAATTACCATAATACCCCTTTACTTGCAAATTACCATGTTGCCCTTCTCTTCCAAAATTGCCATAATACCCTCAACTTCCAAAATCACCATTTTACCCTTTTCTTACAAATTTAACATTTTACCCTTCTCCTCCAAAATTATCATAATACCCTTTTTCTTACAAAATTAACATTGTTCCCTTTACTTCTAAAATTACCATAATACCCTTTTACTTACAAAATTACCATTTTACCCTTTACCTCCAAAATTACCATAATACCCTTTTTCTTACAATTTACCATTTTTCCATTTTCCTCCAAAATTACCACAATACCCCTTTTTCTTATAAAATTACCATTTTTCCCTTTACTTCCAAAATTACCAGCATACCCTTTTACTTACAATTTACCATTTTGCCCTTATCTTCCAAAATTACCATAATACCCCTTTCACTTCCAAAATTACCACTTTTTCTCCTCCAAAATTACCACAATACCCCTTTTTCTTATAAAATTACCATTTTTCCCTTTACTTCCAAAATTACCAGCATACCCTTTTACTTACAATTTACCATTTTGCCCTTATCTTCCAAAATTACCATAATACCCCTTTCACTTCCAAAATTACCACTTTACCCTTCTCTTCCAAAATTACCATAATATCCTTTTACTTATGAAATTACTATTTTATCCTTTTACTTACAAAATTACCATTTTACCCTTTATTACACCACCTTTGTCCAATTATTATCACTACATAAAATATTAATATTAATACTCTATTCTCATCATCCAATTCGACCAACTATTATATTTCAACATAATACTCATTAACAACTACACATATTAGGCCACACTCTTACACAAGACATTTTACTAATATGCCCTAGGGCCCACAATAATATTAAGCATGCATTAATGGTCACAATAACTTAATATAGCATGGATAAATACTTAACATATTCTTGATTAACAAATCTCCTTCCTTAAACATTTCTTCCATACATGGCATATAAACTAGCATGCTTTCCTTTTCATCAATCAATATAGGAAACTACATATAATATACTAGACAATATATATATATATATATATATATATATATATATATATATATATATATCATGCAAAATAACATATTAAAACCCTAATGTGTTAACATATGTTTATCCATGAGTTCAAATAGGGTTTAACGATTACCTTAATTCCCGCTAAAATTGAATCTTACCAATTCTCAGTTAAAGATTCAAGCTTTAAATAGCAAAAGCAACACCAAAAAATAATATCAATATTTATCACATTAGAAATAAGAAAACTAAAAGTATAAGACTTTATAAAACTTAATTGATGAAATACTTAACTTAAATATTATTATAACTTAAAATTATTAACCAAATTAAACCAAGAATGCAGCAACTCATACTACTCATGCAGCATGAGCTGCATGCAAAATAAGGGAGAAAAGGCTCGAAGGTGGAATGAAGAAAAGGAAGAATGACTATTTTCGGGTTGGGGTTTTGGGGCTAGGAAATAGGGAAGGTGAGGGAAGATTTAGGACAAAGGAAGGGTGTAGGCTTGAAGAGGGTGTGTAGGTGGTGGTCGGGATAGATTGTTGGCAGCCAAGGGCGGCGACGCTGTGAAGGGGGTTGTCGAGGTGGACGTGGATGAGAAAGAAGGAAAAGGGAGGGGAAAATGAGGGGTGAGGGTGTCAGTTTTGGCCAAAGGAGGTGTGGGTGGTAGAGGAGGTTGCAGGGAGTGGTTTGGTGGCTTGGGTGGCGACAGAGGCAGCGGGACGGCTATGGAAGGAGGTGATGTAAGGTGGCTACCGAGAAGGGAGAAAAAGAAGAGAGGAGGAAAAAGGTGGGATGTAGGGTGGCTCGAAAGGTGGTGTGGTGGTTCGAGGATGAAGTAGAAGATGGCAGGAGGCAGCGCAAGTGGTTGGTGCGGCAATGTAAAAATAGGGGAAAGATGATGAAAGGAGAAGAAAATGGAGAGAAAGGAATAGGGGAAGGATGGGAACGAAAGAGGGCCGGTGGCCAGTCGGTGGAAGGTTGTACAGTGGCAGGAAGGTGTCGAATGGTAGGGAGAGGGAAGGGAAGAAGGGGAAAGAAGGTCATGCATGGTTATGGAGTGCAGGGCTGGTTTAGTTCGAAAATGGGAAGAAAAGGATGGGGAGAGAAAGGGAGTGGCAAGGAGGAAGATGGTGGTCGGGCATGGCAGTTGCAGGTGGTGGTCGGGCATGCTCAAGCATGGCGGAGGGGAACGTTAGTCGGGGCGTAGAAGAAGAAAGAAAGGAAGGGGAGAGCAATAGGCTGGTTGGGAAAAAAGGAACTAGGCCTGCCCAGGTAGAGGGAAGGAAGGAAAGAAAAGAGATGTGGGGTTTGGGTCGGTCGATGGGAGAAGAATGAGAGGAGGGGGAATGGGCCTGTGGCCCAGGCACGCAGGGGGGAGGGGAAAGACTAGCCTGGAAGCCTAAAGGGAGAAAAAAAAGGAAAAAGAAAGAAAGGAGGAAAAAGGATAAAGAAAAAAAAAGGAAAATGAAAAATAGGGGAAATTATAATAATTTAATTTATAAAGCAATAGAATATAATATTTTTGGGTAATAAATTTATTTAATAATTTAATTTAATATAATATAATTTATGGGTTTAAAAAGGTTAATTTTGGAAAAATATTGGTTCGAAAATTTATTTAAATAAAACGAGCATGATAAAATAATAAAATATTTATTTTAATTTATTAAATATCCCTATCCAATTTTATATACTCAAAAATCCATAAAATAATTAAATTAAGTAAATTTAAAAGCTAATTTATCCCGAATAAAAGTTATTTATTAATTTATAGGTTTTTAAATTTTGGGGGGATTACAGTTGGCCCCTCCATTTAAAGGACAATGGGATCTTTGGCAATATGATACACTGTTACCTTACTTATGTGTCTTTGTGGTTAATTACTTAACTCTTATACTCAAGTGCTTATGGAGGGATCCTAAATTTAGAGGCCACCCCAAATGCAAACAACTAAAGATCATTAACTTGACATTTATGAATTATATCTTCTTTTTTTCGTAGGGGTGATTTTCTGCTAACTCATAAACTTAATTGTATTATGGAAAGGTTTTTAGATAGATTGGGGTTGGTTATTCATCCTTGAAAATGTTCTATTTACTTTGGTGGTGTAGAGGAGAGGGTGAAGAATCAAATCCTCTAAAGCCTCCATTTCAAGGAGGGTGAATTTCCATTCACTTACCTAGGAGTGCCTTTGTCTTTGGCTAGGCTTACAATCGGTCAAATGCAAGGGTTGGTTCATAAAGTTGTAAAGAAACTTACTAGTTGGCAAACCAAGCTTCTATCTTATATTGGCAAAGTGCAACTACCAAAATCCATGATTTTTATCATGCAAATGTATTGGAGCCAAGTGTTTATCATTCCTCATAAGATGGTGCAAAAACTTGAGAGCGTGTGTAGAAAGTTTCTCTAGACCATGTAAGATTGACATGTCCAAGAAATCTCTTGTATCATGGCGAGTGGTTTGCTCTCCCAAGAAGGAAGGGGGTTTATGTCTCATTGATCTCCAAACATGGAATATAGTTTCAATAGGGAAAGCCTTATGGAATATATACAAGAAGAAAGACTCCTTGTGGGTGTGATGGGTGCATTCTATCTACTTAAACTCATTGATCATATGGAGATTCTTGACTACTCACTTTTCCTCTTATCAACTTCAGTAGAGTTTCAAGCAGCAAGTTATTTTTTCTCCCTTTTTCAAAGATACTCAATAAATTTAGCAACGTAGTGATAGTGATGGTAACTATAACATCCATCGAGTTTATAAGATGGTGAGGCATAAAGGTGTAGTATTTATGGTACTTGGTGGTGTGGTGTTGATTGGTAGCCCTTAAATACCACTTTTGGCATGGCTGGACATACAAGAGTATTTGCTCATGTAGGCTATACTCCATGATATGAGTCTATTATATGAAACTCATTGTTCTTTATTCACTAGAGAGAAGGAGGAGACAAGCCAACATCTTTTCATGGAGTGCTTGTTTAGCCTGGAAGTATAGAAGAGGACTAGAGTTATGTTTCATCAGCAATATGATAATGGGTCATAAGAGGATGAATTGGGAACATTGGCCAAAACCACAAGACAACCTAAGCAAAGAAAGGTATTTTTAATGGCTTGTTTTGTCACCATGGTAGGATCTATATGGTACGAGAGGAATTCAAGAGTCTTATTAAGTGCTAACTAATGACAACATTTGAGCTTTTCATAGGTTGGAGGCTAAGTTTAAAAAAAATGATAATTTGGGGATGTCTATTTGAAGTAAGAATCTATAATCCAAAATAAAGGAAGCTAGACCCAAAGACTATAAGTGGGTATTTCTTGGTTATGTTGAAAGATCTAAGGGTTATAGCTTCTATTGTCATAACACAAGGTTTGCAGAATCAAAAAATGCTAGATTGTTTGAATATGACTTAATTAGTGGGAGTGATGAGATGAGGGACCTAGTTCCTGAACTTGCTTATCCAGTAGGGAAAGCTTCCACTTCATGTGATAGAGTGACTTTTGTTTGTCATAAACTTCCAATTCTAGTCATGGTTGAACAACAGGTCAATGAGGATCCGTAGAATACTAACATAAATTTGATATATCAAGTTGTTTGGGAACTTAATTCCTAAAGTTTTCAAACAACCGGTTGTTGAGCAACCTCCACAAGATGATGTTGGGAAACATTTAAGAAGATCTATTAGGGAAAGAAGTCAACTAGACCTAGTGACTATTATCTTTACTTACAAGAGTCAGATTGTGATATTTATGCTATTGATGATCCCTAAACATTTTCACATGTTATGAGTAGTTCAAAATCTAAGGTATGGTATGATGCCATGAATAAAGATATAAATTTTGTGAAGGTTGATAAAGTTTGGGACCTTGTACTCTTTCCTAATGAGGCTAAGCATATTAGTTGTTGGTGGGTCTTTAAGACCAAGAGAGACTCATTAGGGAACATTAATAGGTATAAGGCTAGACTAGTTGCTAAGAAATTCACTTAGAGAGAGGGATAGAACTTCAAGGATACTTTTTCTCATATGTCTACCAAGGATTCCCTATGTATAGTTATAGCATTAGTAGCTTATTTTGATCTTGAGCTACAACAAATAGAAATGGAAATAACATTTTTGAATAGTATGCTTGAGGAGAAGGTATACATGAAAGAATATAAAGGGATCACCTCTCATGAAGAAAACATTCTTATATGAAAGCTTTAGAAATCCATATATGGATTGAAACAAGCTTTCTGACAATGGTATCTAAAGCTCCATAGTATCATTTATTCATTTCAATTTGAAGAAAATGTCATGGATCAATATCCTAAAAAAGCAAGAAACATGATTGTTTAGCCACTTCTACTATAGAATCAAAACTCATCTTGTCATTTGAAGCCATGAAGCATGGTATATAGTTAAGGAATTTCATATCAGGTCTTAAAATAGTTTATTCTATTTTTAGACCTTTGAGTGTGACAATTCAATTGTCATCTTTATCTTAAGTAATAACAAAAGTATTAGTCATTCCAAGTGTATAAATATTAATTACTTGAAGATAAATGAATGTATTTCAAAATGGGAAGTGGTCTTGGAACATATAGAAACTAATTGTACGTCAATCGATTCTTTAATAAGGGCATGCCACCAAACAAATTTAAAGATCATTTTTGTAATATGACCCTTTATGTGATGCTATTTTTGTTTCTTGTAACAAAGTTGTGATATGTTTGTTTCTCATTCAATTTGTATACATAAGGTTTATTGATAAATAACATAATAAGTGTAGAACTTTTAATAAACATTGGATTTATTCATGAAGTTAAAGTTATGAGTAGAATTAGTACTTTGGGATATATGGAAGATGACTTTTAAAATTTTAAAGGCTTGTCATCATGATAGGTATATTAATTTCATAATTTATTTTATGCTAACATAAGGAGACTATAATGATAATCTAATTTATATGAACCAAGTGGGGGATGTTAATATATTTTATTTTATAAAACTATTATTATTATTATTTTATAAATAAAGTATATTATATTTTATTTATATATTAACCCTTTTATGGTATATATTAAATTAGATATAAAGATATTGGTCTCTAGTTAGTAATATATTATAATTATCTATTCTCTTATTTCTTAATAGTAGATATATTGTAGTAAGTATATGAGTTAACTAAGGATTAAGAAAACATATTCTTGGCACATGTATAAAGGAGGAAGAGAGAGAGAGAGAGAGTGGTGACTTTGAATTTTGAACATGTAGTTAATGGGTCAAGCCCTTATTAAATTATATATGACTGTACACCCATTCAAAATTAGATATAGCACCCATCACTTTTTCAATAGCTCTCTCTCTCTCTCTCTCTCTCTCTCTCAAGAAAAGAGATAGTCAGGTTTTGAAACTTCTTTTCTCTAAGTAATTAGATAAAAAAAGATTGTTCGGATCCCTATTTTCGTTTCTCACAAGAACATGCATCATCAGGTTAAGAAAGATGAAGTACAACTATTTAATTTGAAAGTTGCATTCTTTATTTCTATTGATTCATGTGTTACTAATTTGATCAATAACTTGAGGTATGCTACTAACTATACTTAATAAGAATTATGTAGATTAATTCAGAATAAATAATACTTAAATCATGTATAAGGAATTTACATGATTTTATGTTGAATTGTGCATGAATTTATAGGATTAATATGTGAATTGTATGATATATGTCATTAATTTAAACTATTAAAGACATGTACGATTAATCCAAACATTGAATAAGTTAAGTTCTTAAAAACTTTTATTTAGTTTGATGAAGAAAATCAAAGTTTGGTCGAAATGATAGCTGGGATCAAGGGTACTGTTACTTTGATACGTATATATGTTTTCTATTTTGAGGATAACCATCGCCTAATATTTGCAAATCTATCTCATCCATGAGTCGAAAAGAATTTCACGGCTCATATTCGCCGGTTAAGTCTAGCAACAAGATAAAAATCGTTTGGCTAAAACTATAAAGAAGAACATATACACTGTATTTACAAGTTCTATATTTGGGCATCATTGTCCAAAGGATAACGTACTTGACTAGTTAGTCATCATTAACACATCGATCAACTGCAATTGGTAGCAAATATTAGATTGAAATAAAATAGCCAACTTGATAATATTAAATAAATTAACGAAGATAAGCTACGCCTCTTATAGTTGTAGTATTATAGATTTGTTGTCGCGTAACTTGTATTACACGTGTTTTATTGTTTGGAGTTGTTTATAAAAAAATGGTTATTTATTTTTTTTAAATTGACTTTTAAAATAAATAATTGTTTTAAATACTTATTTTTTATAAGTAGTTTCAAATAAATTAGTAGTCAATGGATTATTAGAATCATTTATATTTGGATAGTTGGAGATTGTGCTAAAATCAATTTTCAAGTTCAGTTTAGTTTAAATCTATTTCTGTTTGAGAATATTTTGGTTTAGGCTAACTCAATGCCATTTCAATTATAATATCTCATTATTTCAAATTCTAATGATTGTACATGATTAAGCTCCTAATATATTTTTTAAAAAATATAATATTGATATCTAATCCATTTGTAGAAAAATTGAACATGTCATCACTCATTTTATTCTTTTACAAAAAATGTATTTTATGTGATTTTTCACTTGTTCCAAAAATACTTTTTGGGCTCATTCGTCTGCTTCATTCATATACAATTCATCCATTCATTATTAATAGCTAAAACCATCAAAACATGGGTTTATGCAATTAGATGATTTTAACTACTTTATAGTTTTTAATCTATTGGCCATCAAATCAACTCCAAGACCAAATATTTTTATGTATTTGGTTTTCAAAAATATCTCCACATTAATTCTTGATAATTAGAGCTCCATGTTATTCACTTTTACAGGAAAACTTATGTCTACAACATATATGTTTTACTATTTCTCTAGTTTTACATCCATAAAACTGCAAACCAACTCCAATACCTAATATATATATATATATATATGGATTCCTATAATTATTCCACATCTTCTTATAAATATTTATAATTTTTGGAATTATTTGTTATTTCCTCCCAAAAAAATAATTGTTATTGGACTTTCTTATAATTTAATTAGTTAAAAATAAATGTAATCAGCCTCATAACTACTAGTTTGTAGTTACCATCTAACTAACCATCTAAATAAAACAAATGAGATAATTCATCTAGTTACTTTCATTCAACTAAAATTTTGGCAAAAAGTACATAATCATATTTTTTTATATAATATTTCTCTTATACAATCCACCATGACCTAATATTTATCTTACACCCTTAAGCCTAACACTCAAGTGAGGTAAAAGTATTAAAAAATGACTCTACACTCCTCCCCTATCACACCTCACATTATTTGCCAAATTATGCGCCATTTGGATGAAAGCACTTCCTAAATTGTGCTCAATGGTAAGGATCCATCCTATCATCCTCTTTTACATGCGTGTCGTAGTTTGATAAAGGAGCTCTCTATCTGTCATATCACGCATGAATTAAAAATACTAACAACTAGATTTATCAATATAAGTAATTGATAGAAAATGTAAACAAATTATCACTAGAATATCAAGTCAGACATGTGTGTGTGCAAATGTGGAATTACTAAATTTGTAAAACTAATGCTCGATTATGTTTTAATTAGGAAGAGGATGATTCAAAAGTGGTAAATTAATGATATAGGTATTCGAATAGCGTAGAATAATGATGATGATGATGATTTGATGATGGTGATGATGATTCAATGGTGTTGATGATGATGATTTGATGATGCTGATGATGATTCGATGGTGTTGATGATTCGATGATGATGATTCAAATTTGATGGATGAATGATGAATATGATTCGACGATGATGAGATGATGATGAGGATGATTCGATGGTTAGGGTTTGATGATGGTTAGTTTTATTGGTTAGGGTTAGGGTTTATTTTTGAAAATTAGGGTTTTAATTTTGGGATGTATTTGGATGATGGATAAGGCTAGAAAAGATATTACTGAACCCCTAATTCACACAGATGAAAAGATTAAGGGTTTCAAGATTAATCGTTCACACAGATTCGATTAAACTTGAGATGAACTCACACAGAATTCAATACTTGCAATTTGCATTCAACTTTAATTCAATCAATGATGTATCTCCAATTGTGGGTTCTATGGCTTTATATAGCCAAGGCTACTGATTACAAGAAACTAGCTAAAAGGCATTATTCTTCAAAAGATACCTAGATAAAAGATAGTAGAATATAGAATATTCTTCAAAAAGGTAGAGTTATGCTACTTTATTCTCTAGCTAATCTCTAACTGTACTAATTAATTAATTAATTAACTAAACCCACTAATATGCACGTCCAAGCTGCATATTATTTCCCCCATGCATGTAGTCATGCACCCCATGCATGCCTTGCACGTGCACATATACACCTAGTAGCTTGTATGGTATATTTCATCTATTACTATCAACGTAACCATCTGTTTGTCTTCAATTTTGTGGGAGATCCTTTCTAACTAAAGAAAAATTGGTTCCATAATGATGAATGTCAATTCTTGAGTATTTGCTCCTACATCATAAACTAAACCTGATGCTATAAAAGGATATATTCATGCATAATTGAAACAATAAACATAAAGAAGTAGATGTGTATGAACAACATAAATGGATCTAAGATGGTAGAAGCTAAAATCAGTTTCTTAAAGATATTCTAGTATTTTTATATCTAGTCCTTCAATTACAAATATGATTTAAGAAATTGCTAAATAAATTAAAGTTAAGAAGTAGAAAGAAAGTTCATACATTATGTATGGAATAAAATGAAGGAAAAGATATAGGTATACACTCTAAAATAGTTACATGTGTTTATCGAGGAAATACAAATAACATTCTAGCAAAAAGGAGAGTCATGGACAATCTAACTATCATCTATGTGTATAAGGCATACTTGGTATTAGTTAGAGGATACTACCTTGTGTGTCAATTTCCTCAATTACAATAGCTTCATTGATGGAACTAAAAGTAAAAACTAGAGTATATAAGACCATGCGAGGACCACTTAGTAGCCATCTAATAGAACCCTAGACTCACAAGGTTTGTAGGGATACACAAGAGGGTTTTTAGATTGATTGACTAACCCTATAGATCAGCATAAGTCTTTTTAGTGTGCTTTGTCCTCAAGCACATGCTTCCTGATAAATTTTTGGAGTTCTTAAGAAAAAATCAACAAAAGGATGATATACGATGTAGATATAAGTATCCATATCAATCCTTATAACACTCTACTCAATTTGCCGGTATTAAATTCACCCCCACTCAAAAAATACAACATCCTTGTTGTGCCCTGACCTATGATTGTCTCATTACAATCTATCCCTAGAATCACCCCGCTAGGCGACTAACTGCCTCATCCAAGTTCATATTGCGGTTGTGGTTTCGCTCATATACCATTTGTAACACTTCATGTTGATATGACCACGCATGGGCCACTTAGTGGTCACTTGATAGAAACCTAGGCCCACAAAGGTTGCAGCGCTACTCTAGAGGACTTTCAAATTGATCAACTAGCTCCATAAAGTAACATGAGTGCTTTTAGCATGCTTTGTCCTCATTTTGCTCTTCTCAATAATTTTTAAAATTTTTCTAAAATTTTCCATGAAGGTCACCCATCCTAAAAATTACTTCACAGAGACCACGCTTAACTATAGAGTGTTTAAGATAGTATACCATATTAATAAAAGTTGTCATATCAATGTTTATAACACTCGTCTCAATTTGGAAGTATTTCACTAAATCCCACCTCATTAAATGATTGTGGTGGTTGTTTTACAACTACAGTTCTTTGATACTTAGGGCATCGTTAAAATCTTCCCACTTCAAGCTACTATGAGAAATGACATTTGGAGCCAGTTCCATTTGTGATGAAGAAGTGACTTGGAGAGCAACAGCCAACACTCTATCTCTATAAACATATTTTTAGGTGATTCTTCCCCCTCCCTTCTCTTCTTTTTTTTAAAAAAAAATATTTCAATGAAAAATGGTAGATTTGCTAAAGAATAATTAAAAGTCATCAAAACGAATGAAATGAAAGAGTTAAGGGCTAAGAAACTACAAGGCACTCATCGTGATTCTATATAGGAATTTCCACCGTGGAAGTGCACTTAAGAGAGAAAAGTTATTGTTTTTGTTTACTATTACAATAATTAAAACTTGATGACTATCAAGTTAAGGCACATTGAAAAAACATGAGAATAATGTTTAGTGTTGTCTGGCACATTGTTTAATCTGTTGATTGGTGCTAAAATTGACCATGAAAATGTTATAGTACGACACTATAATAAAATAGTATAGAGGTTATGAAAATGGCCATGGAAAGACAAAAATTTATAGTCAATTATTTTTCTTAAGATAATGTGATAGTACAACCTTTAAAAATAGTGGAAAAAAAAGAAAAAAAATTGTAGTCATTATAGTATTTTTTTTCTATAGAAAAAAATTATGTGGCTAATATGCCACAAGAAGATATATACCTTATTAATTCACTATAGAAAAAATATTTTTATAGTAAACTCGTCATAAAACTTGTCGCAAGAATTTTCTTATACAATATTTTTATAAAAAAAAAGTTTTTAAGATTGATTCACCACAAATTTACTATCAATAAATATTTTAGTGGCTAATTTGCCATAAATATGCCACAAAAAAAGGTATTTTCCTAACTAATTCATCACAAATATGCCATAAAAAACAGCATTGAGTGCATCAAATTTTCCACAAATAATACTATCATGGCTAATTTGCCACAAATTTATTATATAAAAGCATTTGTGACTAATAGGCACAAAATTGTTGATCGAAAGGATGAAGAGAACACGCCTCATGCGCTAGGATTTTCCTTCGGCTGTGCGACCACCATGGTACTTGCTGCTCGATCACCAGTTTCCATGGCTAAGAGAAAGTCTCAACGTAAAGCTTCCGCTGCTCCGGTGTCTCCAGTCATATCAGAGAATCACTAATCTGAGACAACAGCGATTCCCATGGGAAGCCCTAAAACGGGATTTGACCGGAATACATAGAGTACTGGACAGGCTTTGGGGGGTATCCGCTCGCCTGAATTCACAAACGAAAAATCAACTGATTGTGCCACGATAAAATTGGACAATAGATTGGAATCTGAGGAATCCCCAAAGGAAAAATCAACTCCAAATTGGAAGGACATTCTCCTTGCAAATCGTCGCCCAGAAAAAGGCATGAATTTGAAATACGTGCCTCCAACTGTGGTCGATGGTATTTTGAAAGCGAAGATACAGGAATCGGAATTAGAGAGGGAGGCCAGAAGGTGGAGTAATGCGGTAGTAGGTTTTGTTCCTGGTCCTCAGCCCCTCCACTCCCAAATGAAAAAATTTGTGGCTGAACATTGGATGTTCCTCCCCAGTCTCCTAGAGGTCTTGTCCCATGATCATGGATTCTTCATCTTCCGTTTCGAATCCTTTGATGACATGAATAGAATCCTCGAACGCCCCTTCTGGAATGTTGGCATTCGGCCCCTACTTGTTCGAAGATGGTCTCCTGACATGAACTTATCAAAAACTGAGTGGAGAGGTATGCCTCTCTGGGTTGTATTGCCTAGTTTACCTCTACAATTTTGGTCTGATGATAGCCTCAATAGAATTGGTAGTATCCTAGGGAAACTAATTTGTGCTGATCAAATAACAGCCATGTGTGGGAGAATCTCTTTTCCCCGTCTGTTGATCGAAATTGATGTGAGTTCTCCATTTGTAGACCATGTGCAAATTATGTTACCAAATGGGGAAATAGTGAACCAGAAAGTGGAATATGAATGGAGACCAAAATTCTGCACACATTGTGATCTTGTTGGCCATGATATTGGACAATGTAGGAAGCTTTGTAGGGGGCAGAATAAGACTGAACATAGATTTTGGGTTCCTAAGCCACAACAGGTCAATGTACCTACCCAGGATGGCCCTAAGGTTGTTCCAAATGATCTAAATCAACAGTCTACTCCTCCAGTTCCTGAGATAGTTGATGCTAAGAAAACTATGCTACCTTCCTATGACAAGCCTATAGACTCAATCCCTGTGGAACACTATCACATCAAAAAGAACATCCCTGTATCTTCTGACCATACTATAAGATTGCCTTCTTCTAGAATGACCAAAGATAAAGGGAAAAGAGCTGGGGATATTGATAGAGGTGAGGGTTCTTTACCCTTACATTTTTTATGAAGCTTGCTGTATGGAACATTAGAGGGTTAAATAAAGCCCTCAAGCATGGTTTTGTGAGACAATTTGTCAAGCAACACAAAATTGATATTTTGGGTTTAGTAGAAACTCGTGTGAAGGAAAATAAAGCTAGACTTATCCTATACAGACTGAAATTGGGATGGGAGTGGACCCACAACTATTTACATCATTCTAATGGGAGAATATGGTTGCTTTGGAAGGCTGATATTTTTGATCTCAGAGTTATTAGTAGTATGGCTCAAGGGATTCACACCAGGGTTGTGGATCTTAAAAATAATATACAGTTTGAATTGACTGTTATCTATGGCTTCAATACAGGTAGTCTTAGACAGGACCTTTGGACTTGGCTAGAATCCATTGAAGGTGGTATTCAACAGCCTTGGGCAATTTTAGGAGATTTCAACATTGTGGCATCTGCATCTGAAAAAACTTGGGGGCAGTATAAACCAAAATGATGTGGATGATTTCACACATTGTATGCACCACTGTGGTCTTTGTGAGCTTCCAACTCTTGGACCAAAGTATACTTAGACAAACATGTAGGAAAGTGGAACAAGGATTTATAGCAGACTGGACAGGGGCTTTGGAAATTTTCAATGGCTAGCACAATTTCCTGCTACTACCTTGCAGATTGAAGCTCAAGTCATATCTGATCATTGTTCCATGGTGCTTCAAGTGGACAAGCACGCAACTAGTGGACCCAAACCTTTCAAATTTCATAACTACTAGGCTGATAAAGAGGAGTTTCCACCCTTAGTTCAGGAGGTTTGGAATAAATCTTGCACTAGATCTGCTATGTTCAAGATTGTTACCAAGCTTAAGGAGCTTAAGGGTAAACTTAAGGAGCTGAACAATCTACACTGGGGGCATGTGTCTGTTAAAGCAAGGAAATCCCATTCTGAATGGCTTGAAGCTCACAGAAACCTCATGATTGACCCTTTTAACCAGGACCTGATAAAAATTGAAAGAGAGGCCTCTATCAATTGGAAAACCCAAGCAGCTGAAGAAGAACACTTCTTTCAACAAAAGGCACACATCCGATCTGTGAAATTGGGTGATGGGAATAACAGGTACTTTCATGTTATTGCCCAAGGCAGAAGAACTCATAATAGACTAAACAAGATTTATGATGATAATAACCAATGTATTCTAGGAGATGATAATATTGCTGCTGAGGTACAACAATTCTATACCAATCTTTTGGGAAAATCTGTACCGACTCTGCATATTGACCCTGATGTGTGCAAGAAAGGAGGATCCCTGTCACATAACACCAGATTACAGCTCATTTCTGAACCTACATCCCATGAGGTAAAGAATATTGTTTTTTCAATGGGTGACACAACAGCTTCTGGCCCTGATGGGTATAACCCCCATTTTTTCAAGAGAGCCTAGTCTACAATTGAAACAAATATGGTTGATGCTATGAGGCAGTTTTGGAGATCAGAGAAAATTCTTAATCAAATAAACAACACTGCTGTGACATTGATTCCCAAGATAACAGGTGCTTGCAGAGTTAAAGATTTTTGCCCCATTGCCTGCTGTAATGTGATTTACAAGATCTTATCCAAGGTTATTTCCAACAGACTACAGAATATCATGCATGAAGTTATTGACAGCTCCCAAGCAACTTTTGTTAAGGGGAGACATTTCGCAAATAATGTTTTACTTACTGCAAAGCTACTGAAACACTACAATAGGAAAAACATATCCCCCCGCATGGTCTTAAAGGTTGATATATAGAAGGCCTATGATTCCATTGAGTGGACCTTTATCATCCAGGTTCTAAAACAGTTTGGGTTTCCCCCTAAGATTATCAACCTTATTTCACAATGTATTTCTTCTATTAGAGTTTCGTTTAACATAAATGGATCTCTAACTAAACCTCTACATTGTAAGAGGGGTTTAAGACAAAGAGACCCCTTATCTCCTTATCTCTTTGTTCTATACATGGAATACCTTCACAGAAGCTTAAAAGGTCTTTGGCTGGAGGAGGGGTTTTAGTGTCACCCTGGATGTCAGAAGATACATTTGATTGATCTATGCTTTGCAGATGATCTCTTGCTATTTTCCAAGGCTACACCAGAGTCTGTTCACCTTATCAAATATTATTTGGATGATTTTAGTCGAAGATCTAGTTTAACTATTAACCCTTCTAAGAGTTCTGTGTATTTGGGGGGTCCCTACTGATAAAAGGCTTTTAATCCTCCAGGAGCTAGGCTGTGTGGAAGGTGTCTTTCCTTTCAAATATTTGGGAGTTCCTTTGGAATCTTCCAGCCTTAGGACTCATCATTATTCTCCATTAGTTGAGAAACTTTTAGCTAAGGTCAAACACTGGTCTACTAGATTTCTCAGCTATGCAGGAAGAGTCCAACTCATAAATTTTGTCCTGTTTGGCATTTAGAACTTTTGGGCCCAATTATTCTTACTCCCTCAATCTATTATTCACATAATGGAATCCATTTGCAGAACTTACCTTTGGACAGGTTTTGATGGTCAAGGTAGGAAGTCTTTGGTGGCTTGGAAGCAGGTTTGTCTGCCAAAGAAGGAAGGTGGCCTGGGAATAAAGGATCTTCACAGCTGGAACAAGGCAGTAATTGCAAAATTCTTGTGGCAACTGATACACAACAAAGATAACCTCTAGATCAAATGGGTGCATGAATATTATATCAAAGATCATGACATATAGTATTATGAATGTAAGGCCCATCAATACTAGATTTTTAAGAAAGTAATGAATCTGAGATCAGATATTGGTCCTCTCCTCAAATTAGATGTATGTTCCCAGCATGGAGCTTTTTCCACCAGGGATATATATGATAAAATCAGATCTCGAGGATAGGATGTGGATTGGTTCTACCTTGTGTGGAAACAGGAGGGATCACCAAGACACAAGTTTATTAGCTGGCTCACTTGCAGAAATGCTTTGCTTATAAAGGAAAAGCTTCATGGATGGAAGGTTATTAATAATACATGCTATGAGACCTATGGCAAAACTACTAAAACTATGGACCATGTTATGGTTCAATGCCAGATTGCAAATGAATGCTGGAGGAAAATCCTGAACTAGCTAGGATGGTGTCATTGGAGCACTAATTGGTTGCAGCTGTTAACATGGGTCATCAAGCAAGCCAAGAGAAGATAGGGGAGAGCTGGGTTATTGAGATTGACAGCTTCTACAGTGATTTATGAACTCTGGACTTACAGAAATCAAGTTATTTTTCAAGATGGAAAATTGCAGACCCATGAAATTGTTAGAAAAATTATGACTCATGTGTATATTAGAGTCTATCAATGCAGTAATTTCAATAAGTATAGGAATAGCTTAGAGGAGCTTGATAGATAATCTCTATCCCTTTTCTTTTGTTTCCTGCCTGGTTGTACTATTTTTGCCCATTTTGGTTATTAATGAAATTCCTTTAATCACCAAAAAAAATAGGCACAAAATTTCTATGAAGTATTTGCATGGCTAAAGTCTATATATATTCGGAAAATAGCTCAAAAAATAAATTTAATGAGCATGTTATGAATAAATTAGGTTAGTTTTCTATTTTATTAAAAAAACATATTTTACATTAATAATTTTTTTTGTAAGAAAAAGTTTCTTTACCAAATTACTATGTAAGGAATAGAATAATCAGAAACACTAAAGAATAAAACAAAAAGATGATAAGAAACCTAACACTTCGGCTAAACTAAAACACTCAATGCTTGAACTAGTTGAACATAGGACTTGCAGTGAGAAAAAGCTTTTATCCTAGATTTTATTTCCCTAATAATATAATGGATATGTTACCTTGGTGTACAACTCAAAGTAATAGCTTTTGAATGTATAGGTCTCGTCCTACTCTCACCATTTATCGTAATACCTTTTGAAGTTAGCCAAGATAGTGTGTGCAACCCACATTCCTTACCAAGAAATGCTAAACCTAATTTGATAACGGACAAGAGAAATAGAGGTGATACATAAAGATAAGAGGGATTTAGCTCCAAGCCAATGCTCAACATGCAATCTTTGGTCCATAGCCTATCTAAAGTAGTAAATCAAAAGTATATTGTTTTCCTTAGTTAGTGAGTGGGCTCCACACCACCTTTAACTAGGTTACCTTATCCCTTCTTGGACGTATCATTGAAAAAGTTGTAGCTATACTATATTCACCATCTATAAAGTTTTTAGAGGTATTTGAATTTCTAAAGAGATGTTAAAGGTGGGGTCGCATATTCAAGATATTCCTTAAACACCAATAAGTTATTGTTGATATGGAGACTTCCTAGCTATTTCTCCCTTTCATAAAAAATTATGGACCCAACTCACCCAAAGAGTATCCTTCTTGTGCATGAGATTACATAGGAGTCAACCCACTACTGTTATGTTCCAACTTTCTAGGTACATTACTATAACAACTTAAAATCTATAATTGATCTTTTTTTAATTTCTGTGGAAGATAAACATAAATTGATTGGGTATTACTGGCATACTTGATATGAATCCAGTTTCCATAGTATTCTTATATCAATTATAAGGTAGAAAAACTAACAAGTTAAAGAAAATAACATGAGGAATTTCACAAACATAGATAAGAATTTGGAGATAAACTCCAAGTACTATAGTAATCAAAATATAAAAAAGGGGAAACTATATATCTGAGTGTCCATGAGATATCTGGACAAAAAATTTATATAAGGGATAACTAAGACTTTATGCCCAAACCCAACAATACAAATCACTCCTCCAAAGGAGTGCATCAAGCTCAACAAAGTCACCAAGGTAATCATAAAAAACCTGCACATTAACAAACGGGTTGTCTACTTGTGTGAATGAGCAACAACCATAAAAAAGATGATCAATAATTGCCTATCAAGTAAGATAACACTACATATCACTAGCGTAAGGAATGTATAGCACAACAGGTCATAATGAGATAAAATTATGTGTGCACACTACACATGGTATAAAATGACCTAAAACTTCAACCATTTAAAATCCATACTTAGGTGATCATTCAAACTCATTTAATTAACATATTGAGACCAAGAAACCATTAGTAATAATACTCTCCCCTTTTCCCCACATATGGGAGAAAGTTAGTCAATATCACTAATACTCTATGGGTTATTAGTAAACCTCTAATCCTTAAATACATGTACCCCTATAGATACGTGGATTAGACTATTATAGAGTAGATTAGGGGTTTATTGATTCCAATAAAAATAAGAAATTATGTCAATAATTTAAAACCTTAGTCCTGACTCATGTGATCTTCCACTTTAAATATTAATGTCTTATTAGTACATTAATCAACACTTAGCACATAACAAATGTATTACTTGATTTAATTAATGCCATAATTATTCCACTTTTATTACCAATAACTTATCATAAGGAAAGCTACTTATGAACTTATTACAAGGATCTCCAATTATCATGAATTTATTCCAACAATTGATAATGTTAAAAACAATTAGAATGCATCACGATTAAATACATTGGGTATGCTATGATCACATGAAGTAAAGGTAAGACATAAGAGCAGACACTAAGTCTAACAACCCCAAAATATGAACTAAAAAATATTATTTAAATAATTAATTGAGGAAGCTAAACCTAAAAATGTGGGGTGTTACCGCCACACTTGATACAAGTTTTATTTCCTCTACCATTATCATAGCAAGTGCTAAGGTTAAAATCATTACTTTGATTAAATTAATTTCACAGACACAAGACTCAAATTAGAGAGGATCATTTTTAAAATAAACCACATTAGCAGTTACAACTTACAATACCTAGAGAGAGAAAATACAAGAGGTCGTAAAAGACCAAAAACATCTAGAATTAAAATATATCCTAAAGGACTCCGGATAGTCCTAAGCTCTTATTTTGAACTACTAGCTTGTGACTAAGCTCATAAGATGACTTGCAAAAACCATTACTCATTAAATAAGTAGGACCCAGAAAGAAACCCTTCATTATAATGGTATTAAGTAAGCCATTACACCAAACCAATATGAAAAACCATTATAGAACACATATAAGGAATTATAACCATACATGTTATATAACATTAAAGTATACATGCAGTAATTGGAAAACGATAATCATTCATATAACTAAATACCACTAAGGCCTTACACTACTCATACTCTTACATCTGGAACAAACTTAAACTTACCTCAAACATCCAAAATATGTTCTTTGAAGTATAATTAGAACCAACATCAATCTAAGACATAACAATAACAACAATCACACATCTCATTATCAAACCAACAAATCCCACAACATAGGAAGGCTCATAGGCATAATACCAATAAAATCCAAAACATCATAGGTAGGTATAAATAATTCTATCAACTCATAGGTAAGCAAAAATGTTGCTATTGAAATATAGGTAGCCACAAAGGTTGTTATCCATCCACAGGTTGGAATCAAGGTTGCTACCGACGAATCCAACTATAATAATAATCATTTTCATTTTTATTTATTCAAGGGGAGATTAAATCAACCCAAAGATACTAAGGTAACCTGATTATACCCGTGCCCAAGGCAACACATTATCCTACCAACTATTAACCCAAAGGCACAAAGGTACTCAAGTCACACTAGTACACAAAGGTAATACAGTACTCTACAAACAAGGTGTAACATCCCAAATTTTACTACTAAAAAATTTATTTTTTGCAGGAGTATAATATCAAAATAATTGGGTGTTACCGTCGCAATTGACATAAGTCTAGCTTACCTCGCCACTCTTATGTCAATCACAAAATAAAATGATTAAAATGTAAAGCATGATAAATAGAAAATGAGAGGAGCATCATAAACATAATTATGAGTTTAGAGATTAACTTCAAGTATAATATCAAAATACAGACAAAAGGGATACCATGGATATAAGAGTCATTAGTATCTCTAGGTAAAACCATCATCCAACTAACATGACTCTATCAGGGTCATCTACTTGTGGGAATGAGTAGCACCCATAAAAAGGGAGGTTAGTACACTACAAATTGAGTAAGGTGACAATACTGTCAAGTAAGGGATGCATATAATTACATAGATTTATGGAAGAAAATAAACACATATGCAAAGGACATCAAGAAGTACAAGGTTGTTACGTATTCAAGTCTCATTATTAGATATGATCTAATTAATTCTTTTATTTACGTAGCGTTTAGGGACCCTACTATTTTAACCAGTGGAACAGTATCAATATACAATCCCAGGGCACAGTTCTCTTATCTACTATTCTTATTTGGCGGAATGGTTATCAATACAAACCCAAGACAAGACGCTCCCTCCTACAATTCTTTTTTAGTGGAACAAACAAGTACAACCAGTCCTGACTCACATAGTCTTTCACTTTAAGTAATTAATATCTTATCAATGATTATGAACTTTCTCGTGATTTATTTTAGATTGAGTTTAGTACCCCCACCATTCACAACCAATGGAACGGTTATACAACCCTAGGGAAAAAAACTCCTGGCTATTATTTTCTACTGGTGGAACAATTATCAATACAACCTCGAGGTAAGACGCTCCAAATCACTAGTCTTATCCAGTGGAATAAACAAGTACAACTGATCCTAAATCATGTTATCTTTCACTTTAAATACTTAATTACTTATTCATTGTTGATTTTATAGGTATGAAACATAATTAAGGCAAGCAAAGTACCAACATACAAATAACAATGTCATCTTCAAAGGTTATGATCCTTATATTTCCCCTAGAAACCTTAATTTTACATTTTAGAATAACTTATTCTCTATTGCTATTTTATCCACCAGATTTAGTATCACCTCCTCTAATAATATTATTATTAACATACCTTAAATTCAAGGCCTAACTCTACTATATTATACATGCGATAATAGTTATATCTCAAAAGTTGCTATTTATAATGCTTACAAAACCTTAATATCACACTTATGTCATAACCTTTCCTATAAGGCTCTTACGACTACAAAATTCAATATAGATTCCTAAAATGCCAATATTAACAAAATATACAAATTTTGTAGTCTAACTCTAACATTTCACACATACGATAATAACCTCCCTGTTTTAGGGTTACTATTCTTAAATTAAGTCATTTACTCATTTTATTAAATTTAGGCCATTATGAATACTCTAAACACATCATATAATCTCCTTAGAATATTTTAAATCATATAACACATTAAAATACCAAAATTTTCATATTAAACCCATATTAACTAAAATGCCCTTACAGTAACCCAAAACCCACATTTAAAGAAGACCATATAGGTTTTGATATCATTATTTCCAAAACCTCCATTTATCACCATATACCATATATACTCCTTTATTACAGATCATACTTTATTAATCCATATTACATCCACATATCACATCAATCCGCGTAGGGTAAAATATTAATGTAACGATATCCTATGATTCTCAACTTACTCATTTTCATCACATATTTGCATATTCTCATAACAATGCATTATCAACATGAATTTATCAATATAGTAATAATAACATGATAGCACACATATTCAAACATAACACTTAGCACATAATCCCTACACTATGACTAGTATCCTTATAGAGTAATGCTCAGGTCTCTATACGCCTCATCTAGAACTTTTGGTAAATCACCTAAGAAACAATCAGCAAAACCGCATTAGCACATAAGGATATCATTAAGTAAAATATAAGGTAAATGAGAGTGAAAGAAACAAGAAAAAATGAACTAAAAAGTCTTAGCTAAACTTATGCAACAAGGTGGGGGTTTCAGTTGGGGTTGCCAAAGAGGAAGGGCTAGAAATGGCAAAACCTAATGTTTATAGGGATGGTGCAACGTCAAGGGAGGTTGAATAAAGGAAGGTGGCACCAATGGGAGTGGCTAAAAGGGTAGAGTGTGGCTTAAAGGAAAGGGGTGGTGTTTGCCTGTTTTAGCGAAAGTGGAGGGTGGAGTGCAATGGTTTCGATCAATGATTGGGGGTAGGATTAATGAAGGAAGCCAAATCTAGGTGGGGGAGTTTGGTTGGTTTTGTTACATCCCAAGGGTGTTAGTAAGGGTGCTTTATGCCGAAGGTGGTAGGTGTGGTGTGGTGTTCTTGGCTGAATGGTAGGTATTAGCTGCAGTTAATGTTGCTACAGCCACGGGTGGAAAGAAATTGGGGGGGGGGGGGAGCTACAATGATGTTCGTCAAATAGAAGGGTGAGGAATGGTTAGTTTGGCTAGTGGTTGTGGGGAAGTTTTGATGTGGATTACTAATGGTGAAGTTGAGATTTAGTGGGGATTGTCAAAGGTGGTTTTAGGGGCTATTTTAGCAACGATGAGGAGGGGAAAAGAAAGGAATAATGATGCATTTGGGGTGGTGTGAATTTTCAACTGAAAGAATGGAGGAAGGAAAATGTGGTTCGGTGTTTAATGTCGCATATAGAGAGAGATATATATACGAGGGGGAGAAGGATGGCAATGGGTAGAGGACACGTTCAATTGGTATGGGTTGTAAGGAATGGGAGGAGTTGGATTTGACATGCTGATGGGGGCGTGGGGTGTAGGAGATGGTATGGTAGAGTTATGGTTGTAGGGAAAAGTTTCACGCAAGTAGAATAGGGAAATAAAGGGAAATGGGAATCGGTAGGTGGGGAAAAAGAAAAAGGAAAAGAGAGAAAAATAAATCGTGAGGTTTAGAATTAGTTTTAGGTTAAGGTAATGGGATATATTAATTATCAAACAACCGGATTTAGGTTAAGAAAAATATTAATAACCCAAAATGAAGTTTAGGGTTAAGCTAAAATTTAGGATTAGAGAGTTAGGATAAGATAGAAATATTAATTTCTCGAATTTAAAATTTGGTTAAGATATTAACTAATTAGGATTAGGTTTAGATAAAGTTTGGAGTATTGCATAAGGACACCTAATCTATAACTATGCATAACCTCGATAAGTCCACAAAGCTAAATAGAATATGATATAGGACCTGGCTAGAGCACTAAAGCACACCAGCAAAAGTCCATAATCAATCATGGGTTAAACCATGTCTTTAGGATAATGACCCCTAAAAAGCCATTATTTCTAATCTCAACATCTTCCACTTTAAGTATTAATGTTTTATGTGGGTGACCATGAAATCATAAACAATCATATAGATCTAGATTTCATACTTAACCATTTTTATTTATTTCTCATTTATTCAAGATAGACATAAACATAGTAATACCAAGGTCAATCATAAAAATATACTAAGGCCATCCTAGTCTCAATTATTCACATTTGGGGGCATTGGATATAAAAATGACCAAAATGCCCCTAAGGCCAAAATTTTCCAATTATCACCCATTTTAAATACTAAATCCATTTTATTTATTTATTTATTTGTTATGAAAAGGATAAAATACAATAATTAAATTATTCACCATGCATTTAAATTATCATATATCCCAAATGACCATTTTGTCCTTAATCATGATTCTACATATAAATCCCTAGCATGCAATTTTATTTCATCTAAAATCATATATTCCCATTATTAATAATAAATAACACATATTAGGCATGCTTATCAGGATAAATATTATATTACACACAAAATGACCAAATTAATCTTAAGTCACGAAATAATAATAATTATACTACAAATAAGTCTAAGCATGTTCAAGCTATCATTTTACACATACATAATCATAAAAATCATATTTTCCTTACTTTTGTAGCCAAAATATTTTACATAAGAGAACTTGCTTCCTTTTACTAATGTTCATGTTAACAATAATAATCACTTAATTATAATGTAACTAATCATACTTAACATATTTCATACACAAAAATCTTAGCGTGTTATCATGCAATATCTATCATTTTGGTAGAGTATAAAAGTTACATAATTTCTAGCAAAGCACAAATTATCAATACCCTACCATAATTATAAGGCTCCACTAATCAAACTTTCATACCAAAAAGTAATGCCATAATTACCATTATAACACCTCAAAATTTAGTAACCTTAATATTAACGGTATAACCTTTTATCTCAAAACCAAATTCTTAAATATTAGCTTAATTATTTTTATTAACCCTAAACCCACAAACCCATATAAAGTATTTAAAAATTTATCCTAATTATTTTATCTTTTTACTTTTTATTAAAATCCATCCTAAACCAATAATTTAATCCATTTTATTTTTCCTAATTGGATATTTTAAACCCAAATAAATTCTAAGCCCAAATTTAACCTAATTTTAATTATAATAATAAATTCAATTTCTTTTTCCTTTTCCTTTTTCTTTTTTTCCCTTTTCTCTTTTTTATTTCTTTTCTCTTTTCCTTTTTTTTCATTTTGTTCTTTTCCTTTCTTTTTTTTTCTTATCCTTTCTTTTTTTTCCTTCCCCATGCCTAGCCTACTTTCTTTTCTTTCTTCTTTCTCCCCTAGCCTACGTAATTATTTTATTTTATTATTTACTTAACTAGTTAAAAAATAAAATATAATTAATATTTAAAATGGATGATAATGTGAATATTTTGACCTTAAAGGCATTTTGGTCATTGTTGGTCTAAAATGCCTAAGTGTGAATAATTGAGTCTAGGATGGCCTTAGTATATTATTAATGATTAACCTTGGTATTGAAAATTATTATGGTTATCTCGGTTGTTTAGAAATGAGTTGAAATGGTTCATCATGAAAATTAGATATATGTGATTAATATGTGATTCCATGGTAACCTTTATAAAATATTAATACTTAAAGTGAAAGACCTCAAGATTGGGAATGGTGGATCTTTAGGGGTTGTTACCCTAAAGATGTGGTTTAGCCCACAGTTGATTATGGATTTTGATCTATGTAGCTCTACGAACTTATAGAGGGTATGCATACTTATAGATTAGGTGTCCTTATCGGTAGAGTATTGTATAACCTTTGTCAGCCAATACGATAAGGGTAATTTAGTGGCCTTAGGTTGATAGTCAGTAGGATGCTATGTTACTTTGGTATGCTAGTATGACCAAAGTACCTTATTATCTTTATGTTCAATATAATCTCCCCTCGATTAAATAAAAATGGAAATGAATACTATTGAATCAAAATGATTATTATGCCTACATGTAGTTCGATAGTAGCATTCATGCCCACCTATGGTATGGTAGCAGCCGTTGTGCATAACTATGGTGTAAAAGCAACATTTGTACTTAAATATGGCTCAATATCAGCCTTCATACCTACTTGTAGTTCAGTAGGAGCCTCTGTGCCAACCTGTGGTTTTATAGTAAGGTTCATGCCTACTTGTGTGTGGTATTGTGCCTTTAAGCCCTGCTGGTTATGTTATGGATTTAATTGATATTGTGCCTTTGACCTTTACCTGTGGTATTATGGATATTATGGTTTGATATTGAGATATGAAATATATTGTAAAGGTTATGGTTTTTGTGTTGAAATTTATTCTAATCATTATTTCATATAGCATCTCTTGTATGCTTGGTTGGTAAGTTTTATTATATTATAAATGAAAGAGTATAAGTGGTATGTAGCTTTGTTGTTATTGTGTATCTAATATGATTATTGTAATTACATCACCATATGAATATTTAAATTTCTATACTATGTGTTATTATGATGCCTCTTACGTGTTCTATACAAGATTTTCATATTAGTTTTATATAATGGGTTACTCAGTATCATTATACTGAAGGGTTCCTTTTCATAGGCCCCTGCTTATTCATTAGGTAGTGACCTTTGTAGGTTATCTTGTGAGATCAGTTGAAGGTTAGTTCTTAGGTTAATAGTTAGGGTTATATGTTGTTTTTCTAAATATCTTTTGATCCGGATGATTATATACTTTCATTCTCTTATGTATTTCTTTTTATTAAATTTTGTAACCATTGATAGTTGGTTTTATTTGGAATGATGTTAATTTTGTTTAATTATCTATAACCTAATTTTAATAATTGTGTTATTAATGTAAGTGGAATAGCATTTTTAGCCTTAGCACTTTATATGAGAAAGAGAGAGGAAACTGAACTTGTACCAAGTATAGCGATAATACCCCACGTTTTTATGTTTTAGCTTCTGTAATTAATTATTTAAATGAATTTTTTTAGTTCATAATTTGGGGGTGTTACAACCGTATTAATATTTAACAAATAAAATAATAATTTATATTAAAAATATTTATTATATAAAATTACTAAAATACCCTTACTTATTAAAAATGGGTATAACATTTTTTAAAAGCAAATTTCCTTGTGTTACATGCACATTGTGAGCAGTATGCATAAGTAAGAGGTGGAATGGTTGCAAAGGGGTGGATATGGTGGTGATGGTTGGTTTTGGTTTAGACGGTGGAAGTTTGAAAAACCATGGGTGGTGTTGGACTCGACGGATAAGCATAGGAAGGAGGGAAGAGAATACAGGGTGGAAGGGAGGTGGCAAGGATACTCGGTGGGATGGGTTAGGATGGGCTGGGATGGTGGTTGCGAGAAAAGTGGGTAAGGAATTTTGGTAGTTGCAAAGGGAGGTGGCACAAGAAGGGAGATGGCTATGATATAAGGTGACGGAGGCTAGGGGTGGTAGCGACAAAGAGGTTTGAAGGGGTTGGGAAAGTTTTGATATAAGGTGTTGAAGAAAGGGGTAGAGCAATGATAGTTTCTACATTGCCCGAGGGTGTGCAACAAAAGGTTCAGCCGCAGGGGTAGAAGGGAGGAGTCGAGGCTGATGCATGTAAGATGGTTGAGGGATGGTGGAGGTTGTGGTGGTGTAGGGTGGTGACCAATAGGTAAAAAGAAATAAGGTAGGGAGACAGTGGAGCACAAGTAGGGCATTGGCATAAGAGAAAGGATAAGAAGATGGAGAAAAGAAGAATGAGGAGAGGATCGGTGATGGACTGCAAGGGGAAGGTGGTGGTCAATAATGATCAAGCATGGTTTTACTGGGCAGCCAACACAAAATTGGAGGGGTAGAAAGAAGAAGAAGAAGAAGAAAAGGAAAGGGAGGCTTAGGTGATTGACTGAAATGGACAAGGGTAGGGATGGCACAAGCATGGTGGTGATGATGATAGAATAAGAGATAGATGGTGATTGACGCTACAATTGCATGGAGTAAGGGGTGGAGGTGTGTTTGGTGATGAATGTGGCTATTTTTAGAAAATGGAGGACAGAAGGGCTACAAGGTTGATTTGGTTGGGTTGGAGAGGGAAGAGTGCATGCATAGGAGGGATGTTGGTGGCGATGTGCATTGGTGATGGTTGGCATGTTGTTGGGAGGGTTGGTCGAGGAGAGGAGGAAGGAGTGATTTTACTAGGGAAACCACATGAAAAAAAAAGAGGGGGGAGCATGAGTATGTACATACGCACAAGGAAAATGGAGTGGATTCGATAGAGGGATATGGTGATGGGTATGGCGTAGTGGGTTCAACAGAGAGGTAAGGTAAGGGTGTGGAGTTTGTAGCATGAGAAGTAGAGGAAAAATAGGGAGACGATTTGGTGGAGGAAATAGAGGGAACCGTAATGGGTAGTATAGGTTTATTTTATTTTAGTTTTAGGTTTAGTTTGGGTAGTTTAGGGTGTCGGGTAGAAAAATATATTGGAAAAAAATAGTTCAATTTCGAATAGGTTTAATAAGAAGGAAAAGATAAACTAAGCAGGAAAAATGTTTAAGATATTATTTAAGTTTACAAGTCAAAGGTTAATAATAAAATAATTAGGTCAAGGTTTATGGGTTATTTTTTAATAAAATTCTAAATTTCCAAAAACAAATGTTACAATTTTTTAAGGTGTTATACTAAGTTCAAAAATGAAAATTTCACAAGGGAAAATATCATAATGCCCTTATAAAACCCTAATTCACAATTATATCATAAATCCATATATAAGGCTCTCCAATTGGTTAAATTTATCACGCTATCATAATATACAATTAACAATATCATATCTAAAAATCATGACCTAACTCTAAAATTTCGCACCTAAAATAATGATACTACCCTTTGGTTCCTATTTCCAAATTAAGCAGTTTCCTTATATGATTGCATCTACTCCTATTCGTCTCTAACATTTCCCATTTCACACTTAACATTTTTATGACCCAAAAATACTTATACAACCTCATATTTCACCAAAAAAGATTGAAATGTCCTTAATTCATCCAAATACCCCAAACTTATTATTTTCATAACTTAAACCATACTCATCTAAACCCTAACATATCATACATCTACTTTGATGTAAAGACCTAAAGGAATAAGACAGCGTAATCATGTCCCACAATAATTTAAAAAAAAAGATATAATTATCCTCAAGGTCAAAAATCATATATAACTCATAAAATTTTACGAGTTTTTAAAATTTCCCAAAACTACACACAACCACCCTATTATAAACTCACAAATGTATTTAGTTTTAATTAAAATAGCCCACAATACCATAAATTGCCTTATGGCTAAGACCTCCATAATAAGCTTATCACTAATTCTTTAAACCTTAACATTTTACACCAATTATAGTATTTAAATATACTCATCAAAAAATTATTAAAATAACATAATATGCCATCATACTTGAGATTTCATAGCAAAGCCTAGTCAGGCATAAAATATAGAAACTTCATATACAATTATAAAGCTCATAAAATCATAAATTTATCAATTAAAACATAAATATAATTAAAATTAAAACCTAAACATGATTTCTAGCACAAAACATGATAAAATGGAAATTCATAAAATTAACATAAAGCAACAATTAACCCTTAAACTAGATACATATAACCTTACAAAAGATACTAAGATCTTTAAGTAATAGAAAGTCCTAAATTAATCCTTCCATAATTTGATTACCTAGAACAAAAAAAAATAATTAGATAAAATAAGTGTAATAAAGGTTAGAATAAAAGAGAAAAATAAAAGGGAGGAGAATAACCCTTAAGGCTCAAAAATAAGGGCTTGGAATAAACTTGAATCAAACATTCACCAATTTATGAATTTAACTATATTCTACATACAGCAAGAACCAAAGTGTTAAGGCTTGAGATTTTAAAAGTAAGAAATAGAAAGATGAATGAGTAAAGAAGAGGGATGGGGTCGGTCATAAGGCCAAACCAAGAACAAAAGGAGAGAAAAGAGCAAAGTAGGAGTTAAAAATTTTGCTAAGTATGCAATGATCGACCAAAGGGGCATGCCTCCTTATGGTTATTGAAAATAGGTAGTAGAGAGAGAAAAATTAGATAAGAGGGGTTTTTCAAGCAAAGGAAGTGATGGAAGTGATTGACATGTGTGAAAGAGTATAAAAGAGTTGGTAGAAGATGATTAAGGTGATTATGGTTAAATTTTTGGTTGAGTGAGCAAGTACAACACATGATTTGATCATGGAGTATAAGGTGTTATGAATTTCGAATGCCTCATTCCCAAGAAAGTAAAAAAAGGATTAAAAATAGTTTAGGTAAAGTAGAGTGCTCAATAAATGACTAAAAATAGGGGGAATAATCAAATAATTTCTAAAATTTATGAAATAATAGCTACAAAAATTATCTAGGAACCTAGATACATAAAAATAATGGGCATAATAATTTATTTAACATCAAAATAAATTAAGAAAATCAAGAATGGTGATAACCTCCTATTTTTGGTTGACGATGGGAGGTTAGTGGTTAATCGATGGATGCCTTAGATGAAGGGTTTAGGAATGCTACTGTCTGGTCAACCACATGGCTAGCTAAATTTAAAAAAAGATTTTGAAGGGTAGAAAGTTAAAAATAAGGGTTTGAGAGGTATGATTAATATGTTTAAGGATATATTAAGGGGTAAAAAAGGGATTATAGGACTAATCAACTAGGAATTATCGTTAGAAAAGTTTAGGGCATTACAATCAGCTATGATTCTCCTTTACATCTAAGTTTACAAATCTGAGCTCGTGTGACTAGATTCTTTTTAGCATTGGTGTAAGACCTAGACCATAAAAAGACCCCACATGTCATCTCAATTTCGTGCAAAATCTTAATTGGTAATAGGTACAATAATGACTAGACAGATTGCATGCCAAACATGATAGAGTTAACTAATTATAACCATATTGTATAACTAAGAAGTTGGTTTTGCTAAAAGTTAAGTATGCCAATGAACTTTTCAAGTACAAGAATATACTCATTATCTTTTAGCCTTCTACTAGATAAAGAAAGGCTTAAATATTTCACAAGGAGCTCACCTTTAGAGATATGGAGCTAAGAAAAATGGTTTGCTTAGCTATAATATTCACTTTCCCACTATAAAAGATAACATTCTTCAAAGCATTCAATTGAAGTCCCAAGAGTGAGGAGAAATCACTAAGCACTATGACTTAACTTGATAGATGGAAAATCCTTTATATAAAAGAAGACAAGTTCATTTTCAAAAAGAAATGACACAATCTCTATCTTCTTACACTTTAGATGCACTATGAATTATTCCTTCTACGATATTATGAATAGTAGCTTATTAAAGGACTATATAATGATCACAAAAAGATAAGAGAGCATTGGATCCCCTTGCCTCATTCCCTTCTTAGCTACAAAAGGGGATGTAATATGCCATTTAATATTAATGAATAGCTTATTGTAAACACATATGTCAAACTTCATCAGACATCAAGGAGTGAGTACTCATCATGATAATCATGTACCAACTCTGTTGCCATCAATATATTATCTCTAGTTTGCCTACCCTTAACAAATGTTACTTGTCTCTCACCAGTTAACATAGGTAAGTAAGGTTGAATGCAATGTACAAGAACATTACCAATAATCTTCTATATAGGGTTACAACAAGCAATCAATCTATAATCACCTATTGTGTTTGGGTTGGAAATTTCAAGTATTACATTCAGTGGTGTAACATTTACTAAAAGTGCTAAACATTTGGCCACAAAAAAAATTCTCAAGCTATTTATCGAACATCATCATGTGTTAGATAACTTTAAATAACTTTGCAATAAAGCCATTAGAACCTAGCATTTATCTATGTGCATGGAAAACATAGAGGCTCTAACTTCATCACTATTAATGTGCATTATTATTATTTTATCTCTACATTTTTTTATTATATTGAAAAAAAAATTAATTAGTTATTAGTTATTGTCCTAAATTAAATGTATATGAAAATTGTTGACTAATATATATATATATGATAAATTATATTTTAACATGTTAAAGAAAAAATCAAATTAATTTGATTAAAAAATTATATAACTAATTTGTTCATATAATCATGCATTCCTTTATATTGCAAATCCTAAGCAGTAAACACTTTAGAAGATAATTTCTCCTTCTATATCATATATACTATTTTTTTAGAGAAATTATACACATATAAAAAAAATTATTACAAAGCCTAAGTACTAAGCACCAGGTAAGTGATATATTGATTTGTAGGGCAATTCATCGATTCTGAAGAAGGTGTTGGTAGCGGTGGTGGTGATCATTGTTGCTATTGTTGTTGTCGTTGTTCTTGTAAATTTTTTGTTGTTGTTACCATTGTTATTATTGTTTTTGTTGTTATCATTATTCATTTAATTCTTGTTCTTGTTCAAGGTGGCGGTGGAGGTGTTGTTATGTGATTCGTATAAAATATTATAGCAAATTAGTGTCATTATGATACCCCATTTTTCTAAACCCCTTGAGTTTGATTTATTAAAAATTTATTTATGTGTTAAAAGTTTTTAAATGCCTTGAATTAATTTAAATAAATAGTATTAGCATTTTGTATTGATATCTTTCATAAGAGACCTTATTATTTATTTTTAAAATAAGAATTGTTGGGTCAAATAGACTAATCGACAAATTCTAGCAATTAGTCGTCTATTTTTCATGTTGAGAGTAAGTGTTTTGGTGTATAGGCATCCCATCAACTATTTGTGCCTAAAGTCAACTGATTAATTTAGTTAGTCAGCTAGTCATTCCCATTAGTTGATTGTTGCACCTACATAACCCTATATTAAATTTTTTTTATAAAAAAAAAAAGGCATCAAATGGAAATGTTATTTAAACATTGTTATATATTCCTGATGGGAATAACACTTTCCCATATATTTGTAATATTTTCACATTTAGTTTTATTGTTTATTGAATTTTTCTCATATAGAAGATTCTATTTTTTTTTAAATAATGTGACCATACTTTATTTGATTTCATGCCATTATTAACCATTCACAAACTCATGAATATCTTCAATGATCTCATGAGAGCTTGAAAATACTATAAAGACCTTTAAGCTCAACCAATCACACTATGACCAATCAAGTGCTGGAATCATAAAAATCTAATTTCTTCTCACTTTTGATGCTAGCACAATCATAACTTGGGCATGTAAATTTTTTCTATTTAATATAGCCAAAATATCCTAAGATTTATTATTTCCAATCTTACAAAATATCTAAACATAAGAGCTCCTCTATCTATAATACCTCATTCCGAACTAGCCCTACTTATGTATAATAATGTAAAATTGTGTCATTTTATGGGTAATTAGTTATAAAAATGATTGTATGATAATTTATGATATACTCCACTACCTTACATATTCAACCACCTCGTACTTTGACATTTAAATGTGTAACATTAGATGTAGTCTTTTAGTTCCTCACTCCCTATTTATACCCCATTGCTTGCCTTATTTTCTTTTAGCTTCTCTTCTTTTATCCCACCTATCTCTTCATTTTGATTATTTTTGATAAGTGTACATGTTCCTCAACTTGTTGAGCTTAATATAAACCCACACCTCTTTTGTCTCCATTCTCCTTGGTAGGTTTTCTTCTCTTGATTCCTTATCAAGCCTTGTTGTATTTTCTTAAATATAAGAGTATTATATTTGGGAGACAAATTGAAGAACTGCCTTCTCCTTTTTCTTCTTGTAGTACACCAATCCTTGTTAGGTATAACTATCCTTCTTATCTAGCATTGTTTTATGTTCTTAAATATAAGATTTTGATTATTGTATTATCTTATTATTATTTTTAAATGTGTTAGATTATAATTTTTTTATGGGTATTGTGTTTTTAAGAAGAAGTAAGAATAGTTGGGAGCTAGAGCTTGTGGTGTTTTTGTGTTCTTATTTTTGCTATTTTGTTTGGGAAGGAGGTAATCCATATGCTCCTATTAAATATGTAAACATGTTTTGGGTTTTTTATGTTATGCTTAAGTGTAATTTATGGTTCCTTATAATCTCATGTAAAATATGCATGCACCATGTATTGTTATTAATTTTTCTAAGTATGTTTCCATGTGATTTTTATGTTACAGCATGATAAATTTATTTATTGTAATATATGTATGATAACATACTAAAATATTTATACAAGTTTTGTTAGGGTGGCTCAACCAAGGGAATTATTGTCCATATCAATAGATTGTCTTGTATTTTTAGCTTTTCACTATATTCCATACTTATTTTACTTAAAAGTTGATATATGATGTGTTCAGATTTGAGCATGTTTAGGTATAACTATATGTGATTTAAGTTTTGTAAGCTCTAGGGGTATTTTTATCTTTTCACTATAAACCTATACTTTTCTAGCATGTATTATTTTGAGCATGAGAATCATGAGAAATAGAGTATAATAGATATGCATGATTAGGGTTTTATGTGTTATATGGACTTAATTGTGTTTTAGGGTTAATATAATTAATTTTCTAGATCTAAAATTTTTTAGAATTGTAATCTTATATGAAAGTGCCTATTTTAATGTCATTTATTCATGTCATTAATTTTTCTTAATTCTAATAATAATGGGTATTGAAGTGGAAAATTATCGAGTAAATAACATATAAGGGCTTTTTGAGTCATTTATGATTTAGTATGCTTAAAAGTATGAATCATTGAATTAGGATGAACTTAGTGGATTATTAGGTTGATCTTTGTATTAACTTTAATTTAAATTAGATAATTGATCTTATGATTGACTTGAATGATTGGAAATAAAGGAAAATAGTTAAGTAAGAACTTGAAATCATTGTGCATTATGTAATATTTTATGATCATCTTATTAAGATATTAATATTTAAAGTAGAATACTTCAATATTTGAAAATGGTTTCTCTTTAGGTTTAGCTACCCTAGAGGTGAGATAAGAGCCCTCAATTTGGTCAGATGATTTTGTCAGACGACTCAACATTTTAGCTATTACCCTAGTTTACTCTATAAGTGACCTATAGATCCTATAGAAAGTATAAATAAATAAGGATTAGATGTCCTAGGATGGAATGATACAATATTTCCTTATTGCATTAGTATGATCTAAGTACTTGTACATTTTTGGGCTACAAGTTGGGAGGATATTATGTTATCTTAGTATGCCAGTATGACCAATGTGTTTTATATGTCTTAAGATTATTGTTGTATCCCCTCAAGTAATCAAAATTGGAAGTAACTATTGTGTAAGGATTTAAATAGATTGTTGTGTTGTGTTGGTTTGGTAGTTGTCTATGTGTGCCACTTGATTTTTGTATATTGGGTTATTAGTTACTTCCGTACACTATTTGGATTTGGTATCTTGGTTGGTAATTAGCTTAGTTATTTCATTCTCATGCTATTAGTGGCATAGACATGGTTATTAGGAAATGCCTTAATAATAGTTTGGTATTTTCCCTTTGTGCAACACCTTTAGTATATTTGGTTAATGAAATAGTTGTAATATGGTTAAGTTTCATGTATGAGCATAAGGCATATGGTTTGATATGAATTATGACATGAACATAGAACTTAGCTATTATATGTACTATTTGATATGTTATGTCATGATTCTTTGTGTTATCTTCTATTTGCTTCATGTGATATTTTCATGCTTGGAGTTGTCTTGTGATTTACTCAATATCGTTGTAATCATGGGTTCCATTTTATGGTCCCCCTACTTATTCAATGGATAGTTTTTATCTTTTAGGAGTACTTTGAGGATACAACTTGATGGCTTTTGATAGGGGTTGAGTTAGGACTATCCGGTGTGTGTGTGATCCATCATCTTTTTATCCAGATATCCCTTACTCTTATGTCCCATTTTCTATTTCTTTCTCTTGTATGTTGTAAATATTGTATATGATATTTTGTTATCAAAATATTTTAATATTATAATAAAATATTTATATGCTTCTTATCAATTTTTGTTCTTAAACTAAGCAAATAAAGATTTTAGCCTTAGCATTTAGTGAAAGAAAGGTAGAAATACTAGGCTTATACTAAGTGTAGTGGCAACATCCTGCATTTTTAATTGTTTAGCTTCCATACTTAATTCTTTTATAAAAAAATCAAGTATTCAAAATAGAGGTTTTACTCTCTCTCTCTCTCTCTCTCTCTCTCTCTCTCTCTCTCTCCCCCCCCCCTAGCTCCCTCCCTCCCTCCCTCCTTCATTTTGATGAGGCTTAATGGTGTTCACCTCCATTATTTTCTTTGCTCATTAGCTTCTAGATCTTTAGGTTTAGCTCATTAGTGCTTGATCTTAAGCAAAAGTAAGTTTGTTTTTTGTGAAAGTTGAAATTTTTTGTATTATTTTTCCTTCTCTTAAATTCATCTATTTAAAGGAAAAGGTATGGTATTTTCTTTGTTTCTATCTTCATTTCTGATTGTGTGTTTTGATTTCAAAGAGTTTATGTTGAATGTTATTAATTTTATGGGAAAAAAGGTTTCAAAGAGTGAAATAAAGTTTGTTGGATAGCTATATCCATTTTCTTTCTTGCTTACTTTGAGCTTGGCTCTAAGTAAATCTCTTAAAATTTTAATTAATGGAATCTTATGTTTTCATGCATGATTTTACATGTTTTTGTCATTTTAGAAGCATGATAAGTTTTGTATTAAGAAATAATGTATTACATAGGTATGAGTATGATTGCGTTTATGTGATCTTTTAAATTGACCGTGAAAGAATAAAGATTACGTGTTTTAAGTAGTTTTAGTATGTATGTGTGAAGTTGTATGTTGACATGAGGAATTTTATCCTTGTATGATTGTCTCGGCCTCTAGGCTTTTTGGTGAGTTCTTGTGAGTATATCATGATGTTCACTAGGGTTTTACTTATTTTATTTTTTATATATGGTGTGTTATGTTTAGATCAATTTAGGTTAATAGCCTCAAAATGACCTCTAAGTTATAATCAAGTAAGTGTATATCTTCCCTATGTATAGTTTATGCTACTACCTTTGTGCACTAGTAAGGATATTTTCTACTCTATAGGTGTTTTAAAGACTCTATATGGGTAGTCTAGGTAATCATAATGGATTCATGAGTTTCCTTAGTTGTTGAGATCTAGATCAATTTCTTGGTCATTAACACAACCATACCTTTTGCATCAATTTTTCTACAAATTTTCCCTCTCATGTGATAAGTAAAATTTATTTTTCACTATGGTATCCCATTATGTTGTGGTATAAATTAAGTGAAATTATATTAGTGTTCCATTATATCCTCCGTGCCCTAGATTGATCGGTATGTACAATGGTGTTCCTATAGACTTAATATCATGGCTTGTCAATCATATCATTATAGTAGTGTTCTTAGCCATCATGCCTTAAATTCTAGTGTGTGATTTTCATATAATAAAGTATGAGTACGTGGAATAACTTTGTGAATATTCTTTAGTGTTATCATTATCACATATATTAAGAGATTGAAGTTGTGATTATTATGACTGTGTTTTCACATGTTAATCCATATTTCATTCTACTTGTGATATAGTAAGTGTAAAGTGTGAACACATTATTAGTTGGTGGCTTGACTTAGTAATTTACCATACTCATATAACACTTATGCAAATGCTTTTTTGTAGGTGCATTTAGTGTTTGGTTTAGGTTAGGTTAAGAGATAGAACTTTTTGGTGTTGTTTGTTTGGTATTTTGGTCCAACTATTTGGTTTAGCATTTCTCATTTTCTATTATACTTCATTTATGTATCTTACTTGATCATATTTGATACATTTTCAATTCATTTAAAGATTTATGAGTTTGTAACCTCGTATTTCAATAGAAATGTTTGGTTTTGAAAAGCCTTGTTCCAATATTAGATTAGGTGTTAACCACATCAAATATTTGATATGAGTTTGTATTTTTTAGCCTTATATCCGACATGTGTTAAGGTATTAGTCATAACTTTATTTGTGTTAAATGTGGTTTTAGCACCCTACATTTAATTGTTTTAACTTTTGCAAGTTCTTATTTAGACACAATTTTCAAATTTTAGAAATGGTGTTACAATAACGGTTGGGGAATGAGCATGGGCAATTGAGATATGAACCACAAGATTTATCATGGTTAATCAAGAGGAAGGCGAGAACAATGATCATGGTTAATCAAGATGTGGGTAATGAGAATGACTATGACTAATGGAGATGTCGGCCATAATACTATATACGACTATCGAGATGTATATCATGAGACCACTTGTGGTTATTAACAGATGCACTACAAGATTAGTGTGTCTATTTAAATGTGCATCATGGAACTACTTGAGGCTTTTGGTGTGTAGGCCATAAGATGACTCATGACTATAGTGACATGGGCCACGAGTAGAATTGGCAAAAGTTAACTTTATCTGCTTAACCAGATCTAACATACTTGAAACATGATATGATAAAACATAAAAATAAAATTCATATATTTGATCAAATTCAAACCCGACATGATTCTAACCCAATCCAATATTGACCCATCAATAATTGATCTAACTCAAAACTAACCCTACCAAAACCTATCTCATGACTCGAGCCAACATAAAATGTATAGCCAACCAGACTCGAAATCAACTCTACCTCCTATACCGACCTGATCCGATATGAACGTGGCCTAAGATTAACTAAATTCGATATCAACTAAGGGTATTCAAGCATGGATAATTGTATCCTTTGGATCGAATATCTAATATTATCATTTGAATCAAATGTCTAAAATTTTATATATCTACAAATACAAATCAAATATCAATTAGATAGATATCTGATTTTTCATATGAATGTTCTAATTGATTATTTTTAGAAGGTTTTACAATAAAATATTTTAAAATGATGATTAAAACTCAAATAATATTCTCATCCATATTTGTAAAATTGTCTTATGTTATCCTTAAAGGATGTTAAAATATATTGTTGAGTTTTGAACATAAAAATAATAATAATCAATTTTAGAAACTAACCGCTAAATTAAATGTCATATCATAATGATTATCAAATGATTATATAGTTATTAGAGTAATTATATAATTATTTTAAAATTATAAATATATTTTATTATGTCATATGGTCACACATCTTATTTTAAATATATCTATTTCTACAAATTAAATATTATATATATTTGTTAGATTGAATATCAAATTTGTTTTACTTCTCATTGATCGGATCAATTATTCGCTTTTTTAGATTCGATCAAGTTGGATACTAGATTGAATCAACAAATATCGATACACATGAGTATCCTTGATATTATTATCATGTGAAATTAAAATGACCTAACATTAACACATTAAGTTAAATAGTTTGAACTGACATTATTTCACCTGAGTCAACCTAGAACCTAAACATATATGAACCAAAAGTAAGTTGGCCTAAACTCCATTCGAGATAACAAATTAGACCTTGATAAACTAAACTTGAATGATCTAACCAAACTCAAGTCAACCAAAAATCAAATAAAATCGAAAACTAATGAAACTTTATCTAAACCAATAAATTGACACGAAATTATCAAAACCTAAAGTAACCCATACTCGACCCATATAATAAATTAATCCAAATACAAAATAACTCAAATTCAAAGTAACTCAACTCAAGCTAACAAATTAGCCCATATTGTCTTGAACCTGAAGCCACTGCCAAAATTTCACTTAATAACCCAAATTCGAAGCGATCCAACCTAAAATAATCTAACTTGAGCTAATAGATTGACCCAAGATAACTCAAACATGAATTAATTCAAACCTCACCTAGGGATGACAATTGAATGAATTTTACCCAAAACCTTATGGGTTTTATCTGATTGATGTATAAATGGATATTGATACATATATTAAGGAAAGGAAAAATGCCTACAAGGTTTGGGTATGAATATGGATAAAGGATACCAAAATCTATACCAGCCTCTATATCTAAACCCATACCATTATCAGTTTCCTAATACGATATTATTTTTTTTACCCTTCATTTATATAACCTACAATACATTTTCTAAGGTTAAAAGTATAATTATAATTAAACCATAACAATCTAAGTATCTGAATCTAATATAGGATAATTCTTGTCCTAAACCCGATGGGCTTTCACCTGACTTGAACCTAACACAACCCAAACCTAATCGGTGACCCAAGCCAACCTAAGCCAACACACCCTAACCTAATTTCAACTCAACTTAAGATTAACCCTATATGGTATCAATTGAACTTGATATCAATCTTATTTAAATTAACATGACCTGAAATCAAATTATTAACTTAAAATAGTATAAACAAACACAATCATACCCAAGTTAACATGAAATCTAAACAAATGTGATCACAAAGTAAGTTAACTTAACCTCCACCCCAATTAATAAATTAATCCTTGATAAACTAAATTCAAAATAATCCAACCAAAATCACATCATCCAATAACCTAAGAAAATTATAACATCAAGTAACTCAATCTGAATGGATAAATTGACTCAAAATTACTAGAACCCAATGTAATCCAAACTCAACTCGTATGCAAGGTTGATAGATTCATAATTCTACCTAAAATCAATAAGGGTTATATTTTGTGGTATTCGTAGGAATCAAATCATAGAATTGGATTTTAGGATCATAAGATCCTATGAATGCAACTAAAATATAACTACATTATGCTTATATGATAAAAAATAAAAATAAAAATCTCATAGTTGAAGTTAAGAAACATTAAGAAGATCACTATTAGGCATCTTTTGTCACTAATTAAGTTATTGCAACTAAAAACTAACACAAGTTATCGAATTATATGCATACAATAAAAAATTTGTTATATGGACTATACATGATAGATAAATAAATAAATAAACTAACACCACCACAGTAATAAAAACAAGATGCTACTTATGAACTAAAGAAAAATTAATAAGCAAATAATGTAACAAAATTTTATATATTTACGTATATAGTTTAGATTCATTTGCATGTCTGGTGCTTTAGCATGTATTAAATAATAAGGGTTGAGGTTTAACGTTAGAGAAGAAATTTAATGAAAATACATTAAAAAAAATAATCAATACATAAAATCGTAAGATTGTACTGATCCTACATAGAATTGTAAGATCCTACTTTAATTCTACTACTTTAATATTCTAAATAAGATCGGAAATTATTTAGCGAATTTTGAATTGTATAATTGTAAGGTCGGATAGAAATTTTAACTAGCCGTATGATAATAATTTACGTGAACACAAAAAGGTTTGGATCCAAAGCAACTTGAACCCCAGTTGACCTAATAACCTAATACTAAAATCACAAATTAAACGGCATTATCTCAATTCCTGAATTGACTACTAAAATGACCTACAATAATCGAAACTTAAAGTGACGCAACCCGAAGTAATTTGCCATAAGCCAATAAATTATCCTGATATGATTCAAATCAAATTAACTCTAATCCAACCCATATACTAAAATGACACATAATAACCCATATCTAGAAAGACCTAATATACAAGGGTATTGTTATATAGAAAACATATTTTTACTCCGTGGAAAACAATTCCGAAAGTAACCCTAACATCGGTCATTTTTTCCGAAGCCACTGCACCAACATCGGCAATTTCAGCCGAAACCAGGGATGATATTCGGCAATTTTTGCCGAAACAGGCCCAAGCCATCGGCAATTATTGCCGAAACCAGGCCAAGCCATCGGCAATAATTGCCGATTCACCATTTTTTATTTTTTATTTTTTTCGATTTCGGCCGAAAAGTTTGTAAATAATTATTATTTATAATTAAAAAATCAGAATTTATATAAATATTTGATACAAAAATTTAAATTAACATATTTACAATTAAAAAAAATATACAATAAGTTTAGTTATATATATGTATTAATGTGGTTTGGTTCGACATTTTCAGCCGAATATTACCTAAATCATAGGCAATAATTGGCCGACCCATCTCTATCATGAATAGTTGGCTCATCCTCAATAATTTCTATATATCGACTATAATTGCCGATGCCTATCACTCTAATTTTTTTTCTTTCAGCAATATTGAAATAATTTTTATTTATAATTTAAAAAATTCATAATCTAGATGTATAATTTAAATATTTTGTACAAAAATATAAATTAACATATTTACAATGAAATAAAAAAATTCATTAAATAACTTTAATTAAACTTATAAATTTATGCATATTATAGGAAGAGAAAAAATATAAAAAAAAATTATGACCCCATATCTTCGGCAAAGATTGCCGAACATAATATAAATCAACAATAATTGCCGACCCATCTCTATCATGAATAGTTGGCTCCATCCTCAATAATTTCTATATATCGGCTATAATTGCCGATGCCTATCACCCCAATTTTTTTTCTTTCAGTAATTTTGAAATAATTTTTATTTATAATTTAAAAAATTCATAATCTAAATGTATAATATAAATATTTTGTACAAAAATATAAATTAACATATTTACAATCAAATAAAAAATTTCATTACATAACTTTAATTAAACTTATAAATTTATGCATATTATAGGAAGAGAAAAAAAATATTAAAACAAAAAAATTAAGTACCTCATATCTTCGGAAAAGATTGTTGAACATAATATAAATCGGCAATAATTGCCGATCCATCTCCATCATGAATAGTTAGATCCATCCTCAATAATTTCTATATATCGGCTATAATTGCCGATGCCTATCACTCCAATTTTTTTTTCTTTCAGCAATTTCGAAATAATTTTTATTTATAATTTAAAAAATTCATAATCTAGATGTATAATTTAAATATTTTGTACAAGAATATAAATTAACATATTTACAATGAAATAAAAAAATTCATTAAATAAATTTAATTAAACTTATAAATTTATGCATATTATAGGAAGAGAAAAAATATATAAAAAAAAATTTATGACCCCATATCTTCGTCAAAGATTGCCGAACATAATATAAATCAGCAATAATTGCCGACCCATCTCTATCATGAATAGTTGGCTCCATCCTCAATAATTTCTATATATCGGCTATAATTGCCGATGCCTATCACTCCAATTTTTTTTTCTTTCAGCAATTTTGAAATAATTTTTATTTATAATTTAAAAAATTCATAATCTAGATGTATAATTTAAATATTTTGTACAAAATATAAATTAACATATTTACAATGAAATAAAAAAAAATTCATTAAATAACTTTAAATTATTTGGAAATAAAAATAAATTTAATCAATATCTATTATAAATATATCTAAAATATATAAATTATATATACTAATGAATATTTTTAAATCAGTAATATATGATTTATTATGAAATAGACATGTTTATGTCAAAAGTAGCAATTATTTTAGTATTTTAATACTTATTGAATTAAATTTATACATGGAGGTTAGGACAAAATATGTTTTCCATGGAGTAAAATTTTGTTTTCCAAATAATAAAAACTTTATACTATTATCTAATTCGAAAAGATTTGAAACAGTAAAGTAATGCGTACTTCTAACAAAAAAATATTTGCCTGACAATGAATCATATGGCAATAGATCTTGTTGTTGGTGTTTTGGCAAGTTTGGCCGATAGTTATACTATTATATACAATGAATTGAAGGTTGCTGGTGGGGATAGGCAATGTTTGTGGCTTTTGCAAATAGTATTATAGGATGGTATGTAGAATAAATATACTGTTGCATATCTTTGTAAATAAAATAATTGTACGATGGTATGTTAAGCTCGTGAAGTTAGGAACAGAAATCCTTATATATAAAGGAACAGCTTATCATTCGTATTCTTCAACTCAATATTTCTATTCTGCAGAAACTTTATTAGTTGAAGGTTGAGATATAATTTTTCAATATTTGTTAAACACTCACAATGAATAATGAATTTGGAAGTTCTTCAAACTATGAAGAGTTTGAAACTTCGATAGGGTACAATGAGTTCGGAAGTCCGATGAACTACGAAGATGGGGTCACAACCCCATTGTATTACGATGATAGATTTACAATACCGAGAAACTATGGATATGCAGAAGATATGCAAATGCATTCTCCCAATATTAGTTACAACTTCAACGAAGAGGTAAAATATTATTTTTTAAGTATTGTAAATTGTGGCGACAAAATTAGTTACATGAAATTTATAGTTTTTTGTTATTATATTATTATGGTAAACTCTTTTTTTCAGGACATGGAGAATGCATCTTTTACGAGTGAAAATTATCAGAGATTTTTTGTAACAGATGAAATATTTTCGGATCAAGATGAACTTGTTACATAGGTTAAGAAAATGGACTCCTAAATCACGCACAAGGGTTTCGATACATGTAACTAACTGCTCATAATTTGGAGATGGCTCTCCCCTCCAATACAATCGATGAATAGTTTTACGTGCTTTGTTCAGACGTTTTTCGGCTAGTATATGATGATCATCGTTCGCTTGTTCAGCCAAATATTCTTCCGTCGTAGCCAATATATATCTATGCGTTCTCGGAACATACCAATCCATATAATCATCGGCCACATCCCATGGGTATTCAACCGCTGATCCAAAAACATCCGGGCCCAAAATATGTTCATACCTCAAGAACCATTGCCCGAGCATGTGTGCATAGTATACTTTGTACTTCTTGAGGGAAGGACCTCTGTATGAGTTTCTAGTTGGCTTGATGGGCTCCTTAGTGATGACTTGTGTATAACCAAATTGCCGTGTCACTCTATCTGGCATATGTGGTTCAACTTTCTCCAAACAGTGTATACAACCGTGATAGAATGTCATACGGAAATATCTATATGGATCAGCTACTCCGTACGGATCCCAATTGACCTTTCACGAAAATATTCAAGTAAATATGGATATCACAAATATAATATAGGAGGTTGAAAATAATGATTTTAGCATACCTTTGACGCAGACATAACATCAATCTTTGCCCGAAAGTACTCGAGCGTCTCCAATTTATTTTCGAATTTCTAGCCACAAGACCACCTCATACAACGAGGATGGTCTGGATCATACCTAGATCTTTCCACTCCAAACCCGGGAAAGTATTTATATATCCACGTCTGTCATAATATTCGATTGTTAGCCATCATAATGAATATAGAGTATGTAATATATGTATATATATATTGATTACAAAATTACCTGTAATAGAGTCATGCATCCAGACATTTGAGCAGCGTCGGCTCTAGAAGCCATACCAAGTTGTCGATATAAAAAAGCAAGTGTGGCTACACCCCATGCATAACCTTCAACCCGGCTAAGATCTTGAAGAAAAATGATAAAGTATGGATTAACTTTATCAACCGTCTTATCGACAAACAACGATAAGCCGATCAACCATAATGTATACCCGATCGCTTTTTCCTCGTCCCCTAACCAGTATGATTCACATACTTCTTGCAGCCATTTAAATAGAAGCCCACCCTTTCGAGTGACTTCATTCACTTGCATTTCCTCCATCCCAAATAAGGCACCCATTGCACTAATCATTTGCCCACGCGTGTCCGCTGTCATGTCCAAATGTAATGGATGACCATCAACTCGTAGCCCTAATATACGATGTACATCTAAAAGAGTGATTGTCATCTCCCCCTATGGCATATGAAAGCTATTTGTGTCTGGTTTCCATCACTCAATAAATGCTGAAATAAGCGGCACGTTCACATGCTCAAATGTACAGGATAGAAGGTGTGATAATCCTGTTCGTTGTATCAGAGCGAACATCCTATCATTGACGCTTCCTAGAAAACTTCTTAAAACCTCCTGCCTCGTGTGGATCTTGGGACAACCCTGACCCTGATCAATACAATAAGCAAATGTAATGCATATACATGATTGATTACATATAAAATAATAATTAAGAAATAATGAATATGTTAAACTTACCTTTCCTAACCATAAATCTAAAGCTGCGTGACCGCCAAAGCTAGGAATCAAATCAGGAATTATTAGACCTCCAGGACATGGCCCAAGCAAGTACCATTCATCCTTTAATTGTATATTCTCTTCATCTTCACTAGCGTCCCCAGCATCACCAACCTCCCTATCATGATGATCTCTATCCTCCTCCTCCTCCTCCTCCTCATCATCATCATCATCATTACGCACATAAGTTGATGACGATGCTCCTCCTCGTCCTCCTCATCCCATAGCAGGTTGCGCCGGCGAGGTAAGAAAATCTATATATTCTGTAAGAAATGGAAAACCTTCTGACTCGAAACCTCCGTACCCTGAACCTCCAACAGCAGAACCTCCATACCCAGCACCTCCAATCCCAGAACCTCCATACCCAGAACCTCCAACCGCATAACCTCCATACCCAAAACCTCCAACCCTAGAACCTCCAGACCCAGAACCTCCAACCCTAGAACCTCCAACCCCTAAACCTCCAAACCCCGGACCTCCTACCCCCAAACCTACGTACCCTCCAAACCCCGCAGTGCCAACATCAGCCACAAATGATGGACGACCTGCATAATCTGCAAATGATGGAAATTTATGACCTTGTTGACTAGACCTTGGTTCTTCGGGAACTTCTGCATATTCTTGTTGTTCTGATGCTTCTTACGGTTCTTGTTCTCCAGATTTCTTACCTCATCGTAATCCTTTGGTAATACTCCCGCCGAAATTTCTCAAATGAGCCATCGGCGCAGGTAGCTAAGTAGTAGTTCTGTTACGTCATGCAGAAGCAGTCACATGCCGACCATCGGTTCTATCTACTACATTGTCTTGTTTATGACTCATCTGAATTTCAATAATAAATGCATAAAGTCAATTTTAATTATGTATATGAATTGAAGGTAATACGTGATAACATAAATAAAACCTAATTACATACATGAAATTAATATCATTAATAAATATCAACCCATATTATGATAGCCAAAGAGATCTGTATACCCAACCATATAACTCAAATACAATCTCTTACATTAATCCTCTACTTTATTCATTAAATATATCAACAATATTTGTATTACTTACTAGTAGGAGTTTAGTATAATATAACAACTAAAGTATACTTAATTATGGTATTTCCTCATCTATTTTTTCAATAATCCAACCAAAATCATCCAAATATATTCCATAAAAATTAGCAACATAATTAAATATAATTCAAATATAAACATATTTTATCTATTATAAATACATTTAACAAAAATATTAAACAAATCTAACCTATTATCCTATCAATATAATTAAAAACATTCACCAATAATCCCCATCACATAACAATATTTAACATATTTAATGAAAATATAATTAAATCTAATAAACATCTAATCATATATAAATAATACAATAACATAATTAACAAAGTATTAACAAATCTATAAACATAATAAAAAAATTTAATCAACTTAACCATAATTAAAATCTATAATTAACAAATATCATTAATACACCTTAATTAATATATACAAATTACACTTCAAAGATATAGCAAATACCCTAGAATAGAGAGATAATTTACCGAACCTATATTTAATTAAATTATGACAGCATAATTATTATAATTAATAAAACATAATTAATATAAATAATTACATATCCAAAAAATAGCCAATACCCTACAATAGAAAGATAATTTACCGAACCTATATTTAGTTAAAATATTAGTACATAATCAATATAATTAATGAACCATAATTAATATATATAATTTTATATCCTACAAATAACCAAAACTATAGAATAGAGATATAACTTACCAAACCTATATTTCATTAGAATATTCGAGTAAAATTAATATTATTAATAAACTATATTCAATATATATAATTTTACATCTTAAAAATAAACAAAATCCTATAATAGAAACATAATTTACTAAAACCTATATTTAATTCAAATATTAGAGTATAATAAATCTTAAAATATATTTTTCTAAAATTAATCAATTAACCATAATCAAAATATATTATTAACATAATTTATAATTGACAAATTATTATTAATAAATATAATTATAATTATAATTATAATCATTAAGCTGATACCCTAACGATAATACATGCGAACATATCTTTAATTAAATTATGACACCATAATTAATATAATTAAAAAACCATAATTAATACATATAATTACACATCAAATATATAGCCAATACCCTACAATAGAGAGATCATTTACCAAACCTATATTTAATTAAATTATGAGAGCATAATTATTATAATTAATATAACATAATTAATATATATAATTACACTTCCAAAAAATAGCAAATACCCTACAATAGAGAGATAATTTACCGAACCTATATTTAGTTAAAATATTAGTGCATAATCAATATAATTAATAAACCATAATTAATATATATATAATTATATATCCTACAAATAACCAAAACTATACAATAAAGATATAATTTACCAAATCTATGTTTAATTAGAATACTGGAGTACAATTAATATTATTAATAAATTATAATTATTATATATAATTTTACATCCTAAAATTAATCAATTAACCATAATCAAAATATATTATTAAATTAAATTATAATTAACAAATTATTATTAACCGAAACCCTAGCGCGCGAATTTGTCCCGGGAATCGGCACGATTTGTCAAATCGAGACCCCTACATTGGCAAAAATAGTCAAAACTAAGCCCTCTCTTCAGTTCAATTTACCGGATCCGTAGCCTTACATCGGCAAAATTAGGCGAAATCCCTCCCTCCCTTCGATTGATTTTGCCGAATCCCCTCCCTACCTTCGGTCCATTTTCCCAAAATCTGCCCCATCTTTCGGTCTAATTTGCCGAAACCTACCCAGATCTCTCCGTCTCCTTAAAAAAAATTTACTTACCCGATCTAATTAATAAAAAAAAATTACTAGATCTAATCAAAATAAAATATTATACTTACAGATAATTATATATTATAAATTATAAATTAAAAATAAAATATCAAACTTACCTTGCCGTTGCTTGAAATTTCTTCTCGGAGAGGAGAGTTTGCACTGAAATTTGAGAGAAAGATAGGGAGAAGATAGGGATGGAGGAAAGTTTGGTCTGTCAGTTGAGAGATAGAGAGAGGAAAGGTTAGTCAAATATGCAGCGACCGAAATATGCCACCAACAGGGGTAAAATCGGTATTTATTGCACAAATATTTTCTGCGCAGTAAATACACAATTTCCAAATAACAGCTATGTATATATAATTGTATATCCTACAAATAACCAAAACTATACAATAAAGATATAATTTACTAAATCTATATTTAATTAGAATATTGGAGTACAATTAATATTATTAATAAATTATAATTATTATATATAATTTTGCATCCTAAAATTAATCAATTAACCATAATCAAAATATATTATTAAATTAAATTATAATTAAAAAATTATTATTAACCAAAACCCTAGCGCTCGAATTCGTCCCGGGAATCGGCACGATTTGTCAAATCGAGACCCCTACATCGGCAAAAATAGCCGAAACTAAGCCCTCTCTTCGGTTCAATTTACCGGATCCGCAGCCTTACATCGGCAAAATTAGCCGAAACCCCTCCCTCCCTTCGGTTGATTTTACCGAAACCCCTCCCTACCTTCGGTCCATTTTCCCGAAATCCGCCCCATCTTTCGGTCTAATTTGCCGAAACCTACCCAGATCTCTCCGTCTCCTTAAAAAAAATTTACTTACCCGATCTAATTAATAAAAAAAATTTACTAGATCTAATCAAAATAAAATATTATACTTACAGATAATTATATATTATAAATTATAAATTAAAAATAAAATATCAAACTTACCTTGCCGTTGCTTGAAATTTCTTTTCGGAGAGGAGAGTTTGCACTGAAATTTGAGAGAGAGATAGAGAGACGATAGGGAGGGAGGAAAGTTTAGTCTGTCAGTTGAGAGATAGAGAGAGGAAAGGTTGGTCAAATATGCAGCGACCGAAATGTGCCACTGACAGGGGTAAAATTGGTATTTACTGCGCAAAAGTTTTCTCCGCAGTAAATACACAATTTCCAAATAACAGTTATGATATACAATTATCAGAACGGAATTGAAACCGAACCAATAGATCAACTTGGGTTGACTCGAATAGAATTGACCCAAATCCACTTTATAAATTACTTGACTTCCAAAATGATCCAACCTATCCCAAACCTTACCCGTAGTGTGAAATGACCCTATCCAATTTTGTTATCACCTCTAAAATTTATATGTGTCGCAAAAATACTCGTGACTATCAAGATGTAGACTACACCATTATTCATGGTTAATTCTATCAATTATTGCCTCTAAATTATTTTTTCCGTGACAAACCTTTTTGCCACAATTTTATCAACCATTGAAGGCGACGTCCAAAGTCTTCGTAATAAAATGGTTTAACCACGAAAATTTACTTGCTGATCACGAATGTTTTCTTAGTCCGTGACCCCATGCGACTATTTATCATAGTGCCGGAAGCATCCAAAATGATTCTATTCGTATATACATTATAATTTCCGGGGTCAAATTTCAGGCCACTTACAAATGTGATACATCCACTATGTAATTACTTTTGACGCAAAATGGTCTATCAGGATAAAGTCGATGACGTTTCTGAATGTGAGTAGTTAAGCTTATCTAGAAGATAAACATGACGCTTCAGAATAATAGTTCTTTTAAGATTGTGACGATGCTACTCATCGTACGATTGGGATACTTCTGCTAAGTAATGTGATTACTTATTTGATGCGAAATGGCCAATTAAGATAAAGTCTAATGGTGTTCTTGAATGTCATAGTCAAGCTTATCTAGAAGACAAACAAGACACATTAAAATAATACCTCTTTTACGTAATAAGATTGTCACGGTGCTGCCCATCATCAATCAAATCGGGCAAAATTTGACCATATCCGTTTTAATCCGTCAAATCCATTTTAATCCCATGCAGTATAATCCGAAAACATCTATTAATAAGGTTAGATTTAAATCTAATCCAAAACTAATTTAGTACAATGTTGATTCAATTATAATTTATTTAAAAATAATGGATCCGAATCTAATTTATAATCTGCTATCAATAATATTAAATTTGATATTAAGTAATTATAATAATAAAAATATATGTCTTGTTATTTATTTAAAATTTTTAAAAATAAATTATTTTATAAAGCTTATTTATTTTTATTGTAAATATATTTATTCACCAATAATATTATAATTATATTAATTTTTTTATAAAAATATAATATTAAAAAGTTTTAATAAATAAATAACAGTTAATAATATATTTTTAATTAGATGCTTATATGAAATCAAATTTAATAATTACTTTCAAAGTTAATTATTTAAATTAATTTTAATAGACAAAGTTAAGTTTAACTAAAATTTATAGTAATTTGATTTGATATTAGTTTAGTCTATATTTAACATAATCTATTAAAACTTAAAATATAATTACGTATAAAATTAATCCATATACAAAGTATTTAATTAATCCAAATACGAATTAATTTTGTCCAACCAATCCGACCTGAACTAATTTAGTCCAAAGCTGACCTTATCCTATAAATTAATCTAATGCGATCTCAATCTACGGCAACCCAAATCTGACCGTACCCTCAATTGACCTAAACAAAATCAACCGTTATAATCTGATCCAACTCCAAGCATCGGACCGAATCGTCACCCCACCTATTACTGCTCTAGGAGTCTAGGACTAAACAATTATACATCGGCACATAATGTCACGGTCCTCGCGGATAAGACTCGCTTTTTCCACGTCCCTATTTTTTTTATTTTTTTTTTTCTTTCGTTTGTCTAAGAGCTATGTCATTCCCGAATTGACCTCTGGTAATGATATCTACATCTCCGACATTGACGTCCCTCGGCCCACAAAGTTGATCCAATCCAAAATAATTTGTTTATACTTCAACTTAAATCTAAAAATTTAAATTTAATGTCAATATAAAAATCTAAAACAATACTAATTAATATAAAATTAGGTCAAATTTATTCAATTTGATAATAATTTATATCTAAGTAATCTAAATTAAAATAATCTAATTTAAAAAAATTAATCTAGATCTAAACAGAAATTCAATAATAATTTTATATAAACTTATTCAATCCTACATTATCCAACTTAAAACCTAAGTAATATCAGGATATAATTTTAAATTTAATGTAAAATAAAGTCAAATTTAAATCATTAAGCCAAAAAAAAGGTTGCTATATATTTCTAGATCGTTGTATTCTTATTAGACCAAAAAAAAAATATCAAACTTTGTATTGTGTTAAATGTTATTTAATAAACCACTCTTTATGATCGATTTAATAAATTTCTTGGATTTTTTTGAATATTTTAAAGGGAAAAAATAATTTTAAACGTTGACATGTTGAAGGTTTTTGGAATATTACTTTAAATCTTTTAAAAAATAAAATAAATTATTTGCACCACATGATAAAGTTTGAATTTTCGAACCCTCAAATATGATAATATTTATTCAACCATAGAAAGTGGAACCACTCTAATTTTTTAAATTTTCTATTAGGGCAATATATAATCTTTTATGAAAAATTGCAACACCTTTATTCCTTCATTAAAGAATGGAGTCATTCTTTTTAACTAATTTTTGCTTCTTTTTTTTACTTGAATTATATAAAAAAATCTAATATGTTGTTATTATTGTTATTTTACTATTATTACTTTTATAATTGATATTATTTAACTACTACTACTAATATTATCATTAATATACTAAATTTTTTATTAAAATATTAATAATTTAATCTGAATTAACTTTATCTACAAATAAGATAGGGGAGATAAGGTCCTAAATCCTAAGGTTCTGTTTGATTTGAAAAAAAAATAGAAGAAAAGGAAAATGAGAAAGAAAGAAAAATGAAGGAAAGAAAGAGAAATTAATTTGTTTCCTCTTATTTGGTTGTTAGAAAATTTGTGTGGAAAACATTTTAGTAGGAGCAATAGAAACGTAAATACTAGTTAATAAGTTGTGCTACTCACATAGATTTACTTATCGTTATTCGTTAGTGTTTTAATATTAGTAAATCTTATAGTTGAAGTAGAGAGATAATAAAAATAAATTAAAAAAACTAACTTCAATAGCAAAATATGCAGACACAAATCGCGATGTACTCAGATGTGGAACTTAGAGATATGAAGATTGAGGAAGCGAAGTCGGACAGGAAGCAAGAATTTTCTTGAGCTTTCTTTCATTTTTCTTAGCTTTTTATTAGGAAAATTATCTAATACAACTTTCACATCATTTTTCTTTCTTTCTAAATTTCTCAGCAACCAAATACCTAAAAATCAAATTCCATCTCATTTTCTTTCCTTTCTACAGTATTTTCCATGAATCAAACAAAGCCTAAATGTTTATAACAACCGTGAAAATGTTGTGCCACTGGCATTATTTCCTATACTTGCGCAGCTAATCAAGAGTTTGAACCTATCCTTGATACATGGCTCATAGTCCATTATGTAAAAAAAATTTATAACATTCAACATTGAGTTAGACACATAGCAAAGAAGTGGGGGAAGAATTTGGAATGGTTACAATTATGTCATGTTCGTTGGGGTATGAAAACAAACTTATACATTCTTAGGCTAATAATTTTTTTATTAAAAATAATGTGAGGACAACTAACTTGATTTTTTTCTTCATTTTGTTTAACTTTTCCTAATTTGATATCACCTAGAAAATTTTATTTAAAAAATTAAAATGTTTTTATGATTCTTTTGTGTGGGAAATAAAGAAAATATTCAAATACAAAGCTGTCCAAGAGGCCTTCAAAGAGTATACAAAAGTAAGGGGAATTATCATGTTTTGTTGTGGCAAATCCTTGCCCAAGTTAGTTCTTTAATCCACCAACCTTCCTTTGTTTTTCTGTGCTCCATGTCATCAGTAAAAGTGGTCTCTACTAGTTATAGTAAGCAATAGTTGTTGGTGGGCTGTGAAGCACGAAAACAGTAATGAGGCGTCGTTTCTCGTCCCAAAAAAGTCTCATCACCTTTTCTCATTTAAATTTTTTTGTGTTGGAATTGGTACCGGAAGCATCTAATTATTTTTTTCTTTTAAAATTTTGTTATTAGTTTATATCAGCAAAAGTAGGTAGTAGTTTTATAACTTTTTTTTTACTTTGTTCTCTTAATTTTAATAGATTTGATCTATTTTTTAAATATAAATATATATATTTTGTTTGTCATTTTCTATCATCTTTGTTTTCGTGTTTTTCCTCGTCCTCGTCTCCGTGCAACCGGAGGTTGATTGTCCTTAGCATTGGGGTAGCTCCTAATTTATTTCTAATATTTTTTTTTTCTTACAGGAAGTTGTGTTTTGAAAGATTAGTTGACATTAGGCATTTGTACACTTTAGATACAATCTATGTCCATCCATTTTTACCATAAGTGTTTCGGTAACTTATAAATTAATTATGGATGATATGTTGTTGATTACTTCTATTTTCACTTATGCTTACGTATTTTACATGTAATGCCATGTTGTAATGAATGTAATTTATTTATGAATGCATCGGTCCTTTAATAATTGGTTGATTGATAAAATAATTGGGGATTGTATGTTTCTAATTATTTTCATCTTGATTTTAACCTCCAATAAGAGTTCTGATAGTTAATCAAATTTAGTTCCATATGTAACCATCCTTTTTTTCATGGAAAAGACTTCTATCTTCTCAAAGTCTTTTTTGTTCTTCTTTTTCTTGATTTGATTTATTGTATAAGCATTAGCCATATATCATTCGCAATATCTTAACTATATTTAAATTCATTCTCCATACAATCCTACAATTGTAATACACTTATCAAGTAATATAAGAACTTTCAATTTAAAAGTTTGCACACATCATTAAATTGAAGAAGAGAAATAAAGAATCAAGGAAAGTAAATGATAAAGAAAATACTTAATGAGTGTTAAAGTCATGATAGCGGCTACCACTGGATGAAGCTTTGATTATCATTGTTGTCGAAAGAAGCTCTCGTTGCTGTTGTCACCAGATGTTGAAGAGAAGAAAATCATAAAGTCTAAAATTTGTGGATGATTTGTGTAGTCAAGTTAAGATCAATTGATGCACATTTTTTCGTTATTTTTTTAGAAAACTTATTTTTTTTAATTTGTTTAAATTTAAGTACTATTTATCCCTATGAAAAAATAAGTCCTTAGTATTTTTTTTTCATAGCTTCAATATGTCATACTTGAATGAAATTTTATAGCTTGAACACAACTATTTTGTAAAACCTACTCTAGACATGTTCAATGCACAATAGTGAGTCATCTAAGTCTGGAAAACTTTTATGGCACCTATCGATAGTTAGAATTTTGAAGACTATGCTTTGCCAAGACTTCACTTCAAACTAGACAATTAAATACATGTTCTTTTTTTAATTGGAAAATAATAACATAATAATAATAATAATAATTTTTTGAATAAGGTAAACAGAATATTTTGACACAAAAACATATACACACACACACACATAATCTCTCTACCTATCACTATATAATGACTAATTACAGGAGGACGAAAGGAGCACATTTTGATACAACTCCCAATCTACCTAACAGAAAATCATGTGATGAACTAGGATAATGGTAGAAATGTGTCTCACAACCTTAAGAAAGCCATTATAAGCAACTAAGAAGTTTTAAGATAAATTATAATTGTCCTAGAGGCTAGGAAATTTGTTGCAACACATGAGAACACAAACCCCCTCTAAAGTAAAAGGAGTAATGCTTTACCCACTCTACATGGATCAAATTTGTTTTTCATATATAACCCTAAAGAGACATTGACCCATGAAAAGGGAAATGAGAGAGACAATAAAGGGAAACGCAAAGTTATTTGAATAATTCGGATAGCAAAATACAACCTTCTAAAGCTCTCCCTACTCCTTGCCAAACTAGTGGAAATAAGCAAATAAAGCCCAATTGCTTATAGATGTGTGGGAAGAACTTGAAAGAGCGCCTTCATTTGTTTATAACATCACCATTCATAAGCCCCTCTGACCTATCTTTCCATAGGGTAGAGCAAACAAGGAAGAGAGAGCAATACCTATGGAGAAAACAAGCAACTAGACACTAGGAAATATTAACCTAATGAAAAGAAATTCCATAATTAACATCACAAGGCACTTTACCCAATAAAGAAGTACATGAACATGTATGCCCTCGTTAACAAACATTACAATTTTCAAATACCCTGTATAAACTATTGATAGACATTTCCAAAAAAAATAAGGTGAGAAAATGGCAAACTCACGCTCATATTTACAAATACTAGAACATATATAACCCACACTATCCCCAAATATCAAATTCCCAAGCATCAATCCCTTTGATTAACACATAAGGCATCTCAACAAGGAATATACCCTTACATAATCGCTAACACCAAAGGATGTAAGCAAATATGCCTTAACATTCAACCATATGGAACTAATACTCACTCTATTTTTACTTAATCAATGAGAAAAGAAAAATAACATCATTTCTCAAATAATAATATGGATAATGATGATAAGAATCATAAAAACATTTTAATTTTTTAAATAAAATTTTCCAAGTGATATCAAATTAGGAAAAGTCAAACAAAGAGAATGAAAAATAGGGTTAGTTGTCCTCATATTATTTTTAATCAAATTATATTAGCCTTAGTTGAGAAAAAAAAAATCTTACCCACAAATTAGAGGTAAGGCTGAGAAAGGAAGAGATGCATGACATTGAGCAAGTGGGAGGACCGGGGTAGACTTTTAGATTGGTTATAACTAAACTACGTTAGTTATCTTTGTTAGATAACTACCTAGTTTATATTCTAATTAGTTTTGATTTTATAGTTGAAAGTCTAGTTGATTTGTAACTAAAAGGACTCATACCCTCTATGAGTCTGAGCATACGCTAAAATTTAATGCAACTTTGGCTGCCATTATCTTTCTCTTTTTCAAATGAAAACACTTCAAAGCTAGTGCATGATTGGGTTGATTACTATTCACAAAATCTTGTCTCTTTTTATCTCAAATGTTTCACAAGTTTGAGTGGTAGATTCATGTATATGAATTAAGGATCACTTAGTTCATATTCCATCCCATTATCTCCCTATTTATGTCCTTCCTATTTTTGGTGGTTTCTACCCCTTTTACCATTAATGTCCTAGTTTAACCTAATTTGTATCCATTATGCATCATTAGGTGTAACTCTATTGAATATAGTCAAATTGAGTATCCATCATAAGCCTCTGCACATGTGGATATAACCCTATTTCGCTAGCATTTTAGAAACTAGTTCTTTTTTTTATCAAACAATTTTGCCATCAACTCTGCTAAATTTTCCTTTGACCTTACAAGAGAAATGATGTTATGTCTAAGAAAACTATGAATAATACTATGTCTCAAACACATATCCCTACTCTTGACAATATAGGCCTTGTTATTAGCTATATAGATAGTAATTTGCAAGTCACAATGAAGGGATAATAAATCCAAAGGCTTTAGCCACAAAGGAATATAAGCAAGCACGTTCTTAAACAAGTTTAATTCCTATCCAACCAACTCTAGTGCAATAAATGTATGTTCCATGAAAATATCCACTTGTGTATACTGAGTTGACTACAAAATGTATGATGAGGATATCCCTCATCTTCCCAATGTATACACTAATTTTGGTGATTTCAAGTACTACAATCATACCACAATATAGAGAAACCGGAATAATTTTTTCTCCCACAATGACATCTATGACAATATATTCTCTAATTAATATATTTCTTAACATGTCAATTCAAGAGTAATAAATTTGCATTCGATGGTAGAAGGCACATTGCATGTCCTTGTTGAAGAATTTCTATGATATAACATATCCACCCAAACTAAATTCATAATCACTAGTAGTTTTTACTTCAATGCCATTAAGAACTCAGTTTGCATTACAAAATCTTATTCAAACCTTAAGATATAAACATATATCCATTGTACCCTTAAGGTAATTGAGAAAATAATAAAGGGCATTCCAATATACACCACTCAAATTGCAAGCATAAAGACTTAATGCACTAAAAAAAGTGATTAAAATTAGGAAATAATGACAATTAAAATGGTAAGAAAAAATTAAAAGTAAAACAACAATGGTAGGAAATAATTATAATTAACACGACTAGACATTTAAAACATTTGGAAATTAGAAGACTCAAAACCATCAAGAACAATTATGATATTTAATGGGAAAATGATGGAGGTAATAGAGTTTATAATAAACCCTAACAAATGACCTTCATTATTGACTCAACGGTTAAAACATTTCAAGATCTATTAAGTTATATCAAGTGGATTTTGGATTTCAAGTTTGGAGCAGTACTCCCAAATCCAACAATAGATCTCCCACTTGTCCAAACTTGAAAACAAACTTGAGAAACTATTTTATGGAAAACTTTATCACTAGGAGAACCAAGTTTTGAACTTGATGTGAAAAAAAAAGGATTTATCCCAACATTAGTCCATCTAAAATTTGATGTGCCTACTTTATTTATGTACCCTCAATTTTTTTTAAAGTTAGAAGGTACTCCTTTCCACTCTTTATAAGGAAATTTATCTAAAAAATTTTAGGGAATATTGTTAAGTACATAACAAATACAAATAACGTCTTTCCCACACAAAAGGTCCAGCATACCGAAAGTTAGAAGCACAACATATATGATTTCTTTAACACATTTTTTGATTATCTATAATATTTTGTTAGGAAACCAAAACCAACACACTATTTACCATCATAATCGAATAGCTAGATAACCCTCTTATATAATTAATTATATTAAGCTTTGAGAGCTCTTAAATCAAACATCAAAATCTAAATTCATTATAACTACATGACAACTAAAAAATAAATGAAAACTTCATTATTTAACAATAATTATTCCATGAGAGCTCATTGATACAAAAAAATATAGGAATTTTCTTAATGATCTCATAATATTCACCAAAAGCAATTAGACGCCCCAACTATCAAATGTATCATCAATAGAAGTTCAACTATTAAACTAAAGCATTGAACACAATAATTTCTCATTCAATAGAAACTGTCAAGTAATAAGAAATTGATAATTTAAAACTCACTATCTTGGTAAAGCATATGTTACTCCTTTAGCAATAGTAAAAAGCGGTTATAAAAAATCCAATTAATATGAATCTCGAGATTTAATCAAGCAAAATACATTAGTCAATTTCACAAATAGATTGAATATTTTCAAAGAAAGAAGAAAATCAAAGTCATAAATAAATTGACATACTATCATACATAAGAAAGTCAAGTTCTCAAATTAAATGTATTATCTACTTTCAACAACCTTTTTCCAATATTAAAATAAAAATAAGTAGAGAAGTTACCACAATGGAAACCAAAAGTAGTGATTGGATTACTATCTTGGACATGGTATAAGTTTTTGTTTGTTTCATATCAAGGACTTGTCGGTAAATTAATGGTTTTTAATAAGGAAAGTAGAGACTTTGGTGAATATAGCTAGGCAATTAACATCATCTCAAAATTACAAAATGTTAGTTCTATACGGTAAGAATCCACTTTCAAATTGTTGGAAAAATAATAGATATAGGAGAGAAATGGACAATTAAGAACTTATATGGATGTTGTTGATAGGTTGTGACATCATTCTTTATTGAAATTGTTTTCATGTTGTTGTAAGAACAAAAAGAATTAAATTGTGACTAAGATGTGTTGGGCCGATAAATCTAAGAATTTGTCGATGTAAAATTTGAGAATATACAACATTGTGTCATGGTATTCCACTACCTTAAAAGCGAATTAGGTACGATTATGGTGCAATTGTTTGAAAATATTTGCTCTTTAAGGGTTTACACAACTTTAATCAAACTCATGTACTCAAGGATATTGAAGAAATGAAGAAGTGCAAAATAATTGTTCAAGACTAGATGATAGCGATTAATGAACGATCGGTTTCTTGGTTTTTCTATGTTCAAAAATTGAATAGCTGCCTGAAAATAAATAGACCTAATGAAAGCAAAAATAAATATCCACAGTCAATGAATAGACATAATCAATGGATAATGAATAGAGAAAAAAATAATTGATGTCCATCATCAATGGATGGAGGAAAAGTAATCAATATCTACCATAAGCAATGAAAGAGAAGGTGGTATAACAACTATGCACACTAAAATAAATAGTAAAATTACAACAAAGAGAAGGTAATGTAATGGATATCCACAATCAATGAATAAAAGTGAAAATATAGCTATTAGTCAAGGAATAATGAAAAGAGATAGTTGAGGTAATTGATCATAAAATTTAAGTTCTGAAAAGATATTCGATTAGATCGAATTACTCAGATATAACTGAAGTAATGAAGAATTTTATTTTTTATAATTACCCAACAATCTAAACCATGAGTTTTAATTAAAAAAATAGTATCAAAATAAAAATACACCACAACTGTGTGGGTAGCTCATGAATTATTCAAGATATATGTTACTTGAATAAAATTTATTCAGTGATTAAACCAATTCCTTTTAAAATGTCAATTTAATCACCAAATTTCATTTCTTTAAATTACTTTCTTATATGGCGCTTTAGTTAATTTGCCACAAGCTATCATTTCATTTGAACTAATATAACTCATATATTTCTTATTAAAGTTATAAATTTGTTTTTCATTTTATAACAAATTATTTTCAAATAAAGAAAATAATCGAATACATACTACTTATTATTTGTTAATTACCTAATAATATATACTTCAAATCTTTTGCTTACCTTATTATTTTTATATCATTATAATCTCATTATCTTTAATTTATTATTACTTTATAAGTAAGCATTACCTACCTTAATTAAATACCAATAAAAAACATTATACTATTTACGTTTATTATAAAAATATCTTCTTTTAGTTAACATCACCAATTTTACGTGTCATTATGTCACTTTATTTCTATTTTAGACAATTTTTCAAATATTATTATTACATTCATTTAAAAATAATTTATATGTACCGAATGTCCTATTATATTATTATTTTACATTATATTTAAAGTATATTTTAAATTATTCGCAAGAGTGCCTAAAACAATCATTACGTGTCATTATTTTATACAATCGAACAATTAGAGCCTTCGCTTACTAATTATCGTTAATTCCCCACCAGGCGACAGCAAAAATAGACGTAGTGGCGGTGTTCGTGACAATTGTCGCAAAAGTATTGCCCGTGATACGGTGCGCGGTTGGCCTAGCATTATTGTAGTAATAGTGAGCGTCCAAAGCACCAAATCCGCTCACGACAATCAGGAGCAGCTCCTGGTTTTAGCCACGACGACCACCAACTATGTCACCCCGTCGCATCAGTTTCCGATGCTAAAGAAATCTTATCGTATTTTGCTTCCCACTGGCGCTATATCTCACGTATATATATTCTGACAACTTTACGCTTGTAAAGTGATATACTCAGCAACTTCCTTCTCTGATTAAGAACATTCTTCAAAATTCAGAAGATTCCGATCAAAGTGGTTGTCTGATTGAAGTTTTGATCAGAATATGGGGAACCCTAAACTAACTCGAGCTCCTAGTCTTAGAGAACGAGTTGAAGATACTCTCTCTGCTCACCGTAACGTACTTGTCTCACTACTCTCCAGGTTCACTTCCGATTAATTAATTGATATGTTTCTTGTGGTAGAATTTTTGGTTTCTATTTGTATTTGATCGTTGCGATTTTGATGTTTAAATAGGTATGTCTCGCAAGGGAAAGGAATTCTGCAGCCGCATCATTTGTTCGATGAGCTTGATAATGTCATCGGTGACGATAAAGGAAAGCAAATGCTCAGAGGTGGTCCGTTTAGTGAAGTTCTCAGAGCTGCTCAGGTTATTATGATTGTTTATTTTCGGCTGTTGATACTGCATGAGGCCATGATTAATTATATTCCGTTTTCGCTTAATGCTTGTGCTATTTGCGCTTCATAATTTTATGAGAATCGCCACATGTCGTTGTTCTTAGTCTAGTTGTTTGAAGTCCGACATGCCTTGGGCGAACTAAATTCATTGTCATTTTTTAGCCGCTTTAGTTAAAGGAAAGCAGGGACTATTAGAGTTTTGAGGTTCTGTGTAATGGCGACAAAACTTTGATTATTAGCTGTGCTCACTTCAGTCTTGGATTGTATTTTTTAAACGGAATTGTGTAAAATGTCACTTTGTTCACTGTGCCTTTTTAATTGTCCCAACTTTATCCTTGAGTGATTTATATTCATCCTAAATGAGTCACTGATAGGAGTAAATTGGCACTGGCATATCAAAAAGACTATAATGGGACAAATTTAAAGTTCAGTGATTGAATGCCTATTCTCCTCATCTTATCTCACCCACCTTAGTTTCGATCAGGAAAATAAGATCATATCTTAAATAATAATAATAGACATAATCACAAAAATAAATAAATAAACAAAATCAAAATAAAAACTTTCATATCATAACAAATCAGCAATGATTAAACAAAGAAAACGGTTCAAACTTAGAGAGGAAAAGCTACAGTTACTAACTTAGGACAACTAAGCATGTGTAGTGACCAAAGAATTTGAGTTCTGATGGCATAGAGAGAATGGCTTCCTATGGTTGCTAATCATAATTTATCCACCTCTCATTACTGACTTAATCTGAACCATTTATCTTGCCGTGTACCTCATGGAGCTAGATATAGTACAAGCCATAATGGATATTTTGGCTTTGTATTAATTTGTAAACCCTTTGGCCGTGCAGTATATGTTGTTTGTATCAAAGGAAAGTTAAGAGCACGGTTGGTTGCTTATTATTACATTTAAATTGCTTATTCTTTGAGATCTCAAAATGTGGTGTGTTATTGCAGGAAGCCATTGTTGTGCCTCCGTTTGTGGCAATAGCTGTTCGTCCTAGGCCTGGGGTATGGGAATATGTCCGTGTTAATGTATATGAGCTTAGTGTGGAGCAGCTGACTGTGTCTGAGTATCTCTACTTTAAGGAACAACTTGTGGATGGACAGTAAGTAATTTCTGTTGGCTGAATTTGGTATATTTCATTTTCTTAAAACAAATGCGCTTATCATTTTTGATAATTTTAATTGTATTGGTGTATTCTTATATCAGGGTTGATGACCATTATGTGCTTGAGCTTGATTTTGAGCCATTTAATGCTACATTTCCCCGCCCTACCCGGTCATCATCAATTGGTAATGGGGTCCAGTTCCTTAACAGACATTTATCTTCTATTATGTTTCGGAATAAAGAATCCTTGGAGCCATTGCTTGATTTCCTGAGGGTGCACAAACATAAAGGACTAGTAAGTGCACTTGACTGAAGCCATTTATAAAGTGTTTTTTCATGGTAGAATGGGAGGAAGCACAGTGATCAACTTGGTTATCGTTTTTGTTAATCTGCAACTTAATTTTCTGAATTATTATTGCAGATTATGATGCTGAATGATCGTATACAGACTGTACCTCGTCTTCAGTCTGCATTGGCCAAGGCAGAGGACTACCTAAGCAAACTTCCACCTGAAACACCCTATGCAGAGTTTGAATATGCGTAAGCTTTTGTATACTCATATCCACTAACATGTCTTGTGATTCAGTGTTCAATCGTACATCTCTGTTGACTTCAATTGTCACCTTACTGTCTTGTAGATTCCAAGGAATGGGCTTTGAAAGAGGTTGGGGTGACACTGCTGAAAGGGTGTTGCAGATGATGCATCTTCTTATGGATACCCTTCACGCACCTGATCCCTCCACACTAGAGATGTTTCTTGGGAGGGTGCCAATGGTCTTTAATGTTGTCATTTTATCTATACATGGATACTTTGGTCAGGCAAATGTGTTAGGCTTGCCTGATACTGGAGGACAGGTATGGATGTTGGAATTCAGATAATTTGTTATCAAACACTAGTATCTCCTTCCATATAGCAGTCATTCTAGGTACTTGTCTTCCACCTGTGGCCTTGTCATTTACAGTTGTTAGAGTGAGAACTGTTTTGTCTTTTTTTCCTTGCCCGTTTCTTGCATTCTGTGGGTTAACCGATTGATTTGATCGACAATGACCAAAGAACTTCATTTTTAAATAAGACATTCCTCTCAAAGCTTGCACAAAATGTGAGGCCGACTTCGCATCATTCCTCAATTAATCTTACTGGAAAAGGGAACTAGAAGCTTTCTTGTCATAATTACTCAATGCGCTCTTGCTCTTGTCTTGCAGATTGTTTATATACTTGATCAAGTTCGGGCTTTGGAGCATGAAATGCTTCTAAGGATAAAGAATCAAGGTCTAGATATAAAGCCTAGAATTTTAATTGTAAGTTGTCTCATTTTGCTTTGGTTGGCTTGGTTTTATATCTACAAATTTCTCGGAATCTTAAATGATTTCCTACTTGTCAGGTAACCCGTTTAATTCCTGATGCAAAAGGGACTGCATGCAATCAGCGCCTAGAAAAAGTTAGTGGAACAGAGCATTCTCACATCCTTAGGGTCCCTTTTCGATCACAAAAGGGGGTTCTTCGCAAATGGATATCTAGGTTTGATATCTGGCCTTATTTGGAGACATTTGCAGAGGTAATTTTTTTATCGTTGAACATTGAATCCAGACTCAATTAAGTAGTTATGTTTCGTTTTGGTTATTGGGTACATCTTCTCTGGAGTTGTCCCAATATTGTCTTTTTTTATGAGAATCCTGTAAACAAGTTGCTGCATAATGTTTGGGTTGAGATTCTGAGTTTCTTGCTTCAATTTTGTTTGTGCTTGGGAAAAATGCGATGACTTCTATCCACCTGAGTGGCTATAACTGGATTACACTTGTGGGTCCTTGTTTAGTTCCCCTGTTTTTGAACTGTTTGCCAACTTCATATTGGCCTTCTGTAGTCCAGGAATGAGTACATTTTGGTCCTATGAGTCTATTGTACTTTATATATTTAGTTAATTCTCCTACTCCTCCCCCCCTTTTCCAAACCGCTTCTTTTTTCTCCTCTATGCACTAAAGGTATCCTTGTCCAGGAAAGAATAGTTCTGCTCAGTAGGAGTGGGGGTGGACTTGCTTATAAAACTACTTCATTTTCTCCTATTATGCTCAATGAGCGAAACTATAATGCCAGAATTATGGATATATCTTCACCAGTATAAACTGATGATAGCATAGCATTAGCTAATATAATACCAAAACAAATTTTATAGCCTAGTTAGTGCTATGCATTGAGATGCCCATGGATTTGACGATGATGGTAGTGATTACCAGGCAAGATAGTTGCTGAGATTGATGTCCATGTAGGTGTAACTGCTAGCACAGAATTTGGTCACTATGGTTTGGTTTCAAAGGGCTGTCTCTAGATTGACCCTCCAATCCCTTAGACAGCTAAAAAGTTGCACGTTGTATGAAAAGTGATGAGGTGTTAAAGAGTACAAGGGCACACAGATCTAGTTTAAATATAAGGTTTGGGGAGGAAGCTCTGGTAACTAAGTGAATAGATGTAAAATTGGTAGTAATCTTGAAGATTGAGATCAAGATCAAGAAGAGTACATCAGAGTTATGTCGATGGAGAATAGTTTGATATATATATATATATATATATATATATAGCTTATATGTTAGTCCCTTCATGGCGCCTAGGGCAAGCGTATTGCCTTTTTGGAATATATTAGTCCCATATATGTGTATATACACATGTAAAGTAAAATGCCTAAACATATTCAACAAACTAATAGCAAAATAATCCAGATATTCTACACAATATAGTACTAAATAGCGAAAGCTATTCTTCATAATAGAGGCAGTCAAGTAGTTCAAAGTAGTTAATGAGCTGCAGCAAATCTGAGTTCTACCTTTTGATAACCTGTAATATTCAAAAAATTCTAGGCACCCCTAAAAAATGATTCATAGGCACCCGGCACACCAGTAACCCCTTGGCGCCCTGGCACCCTCTATCCATTTTTACATTTGTTTTTATAACATGGGTGTTGAATTTAATAAGACGACCCTTTGAGACAAGTGTCTTCAATTTGTATAATTTGTTATTTTAGTACCTCTCCTTTGCTTCTCCCTCATCTTCTGTTTATTCTTTTCTCTGCCTCTTTAAAGAACAATTTGAACAACTTATATCAGACTTCTGATTAAAAATTTGAGAAGATAAATTATCAATCCTTCAGAAATTATTGGTCGCCTTTTCATAAAAAATTAGTACAAATGGTCAACCAATTAATTTTCAATTAACCGTACTATCTTCATTATATGAGCATTTAAAGTGTATCATTAAGCTTCTTCCTCTCTACCATCAGAACCATTGTCAGCACCTGATTCTTCTATCACATTTTGATCACTGCTGTGGCCATGATGAATAGTAGCCAACTATTTTTGTTGGAATTCAAAATTTTCCCTTCATCCCTGCTACTTCCATTCAGTTCCTCAGCATCTTAATTAAACCCGAAGAATATTAAATCTTCTTTCTTTGGTCAACTTCTCAAAGTCCTAAAGCCTAGTTGAAGTAGACCCGGACAGAGAGAGAAACTAAAATTTCGATCCTGGTTCTTATGTACCAATTAAATTATCTCTCTCTGTCTCTCTCTCTCTCTGCATATTTGTCAAATGTATAATTAGTTATGAAATTTTCCACAGAAGACTGGACCCAACGGTGGGGTAGAGGTAAAAATAACTCCATCCTTTTCATGGATGCTTCCCAATGCTTTCTAATCTAGGAAGAATGTACAAATTGATCAAAGAATCTTGAGAAACAAGCCAAGACCCAAGAGTCGTGTGCTGGACTCTAATATCCGGTGCTCATTGTTCCTACTTTCCTGCCAAATCAAGTACTAAGTTTTTCTTTTCTAAAACAAATGTACATGTACCGGTATTTCATCTAGTATCAGGTGCTGCACCAAGAGATCATCACTACACTGCAATCCAAGATAATTCTTGGCAACGCGAGGAGGACCCTTGGCTGGGATTTTCGTAAATTGTGCAAATTATTATGGTGGAGAAGGCAGAATTTAAAGCAGAGGAAGAAGTAGTTCACTGATTGCAATGGCAAGTGTCAAATGATTTTGACGTAAGGCCTAGTTCAGTTGCTTACCTAAGGATCTGAATACGAGTTAAGGCTGAGTCCATTTGCTGCTGCTCTCTGTGACCTTTTCTATATTCTTAGCTGCTTAGTTTGGTTTGCAAAATTAGTATTCTGTTGTACACAGCTACATTGGATTTACTGAAAATTCATACACTTCAGTTAAGTTACTTAAGATTCTGCAGTCAGTACGCAAGTTCTTTAACTCTAATGTCAACCCTAATGCTATGCTCCAACAGTAAGTGTGTATATATATATATATTATGATGCAAATCCTGGTTAGTGATTCGTTATCAAGTCATGAGACAAGCCAGTTCTATCTATTGAGAAACGTTTTATCTATTGGCCATTGACTAAGACAAAGTATTGTTTGGGTAAAATAATACATGATCTGAATCTAGTCAGGTGAACCGATAATATGGTTTGTTTGGTAAACATAAATTATTTATATATAAATGTGGCTAAAGTAATAATAGCGTTGGTAACTTACTTGAAATGGATGAATTGATATAAAATGATAATTTTAGACATGTAGGGGAGGGGTTAATTGATAAAGGGTATTTTGTAATAAAAACTAATAGAATAAAGTTTTTTAGGTACGTAAGTGGTGGTACCTGCTTATAAAGTAAGAATAAGTTCTAAATAAGTTATAGTTAATGAGAATATATGAAACTAAAAATAATAAGGTAAAACAAACGACATGAAATATAGCTTATTAGATAATATAGAAATAGTATGATACCCAAACAGAGCTTAAGTCAATGGTAGCGGCGGTGGAGGATGGTTACCATAGTGAATTTTGAATGGTGTGTGGTTACATGGGATTCTTTCTTGATATCTATTTGATTTTTTACTTTGTTATTACTGTGGTAGCACAGTGACGGAATTTGGTCTGTTTGCTTGTTACTTCAGGATTAATTGAGATAGTTGTAGTGTCATTGTGATAAGGACTTGGTATATATTGAATTATGTTGCGTTATGCATTTGTGAGAAACTGTTTGCAGTATCTTTGAGATTTGTAGTTCATATACTGGACATTGGAACTTATTTTTTAGTTGTGGATTTTGGTTGCACGGCTCCTTTTTTTTTAATCAAATGGCTTTTCGCTGAACCTATATTGTAGATATACTCGAGGGAAACTGGAACTTCTCTATTAGTAGCAGGCTTGGATTCATGGGTCAATTATAAGATGGCTGTACTTCGTCTTCGAGACTATCCTGTTAATATGCTTATGGTATTAGACCAGTTTTTGACCTTAGCATCACAAGGATAGTTCAGAAATGTCAAATTGAAGTCCATCTAAGCTGTAGCATCTTATTATCTTGACCAAAGATTTTGTTCTCTCTGTCAATGAAAGGAAAGCATTCGTATTGCTGTTAGGTGGTCAAGCAGTGGATCTGTACATAGGAGAAACCAAATTTTCTTTATTGTTTTTGTTTGGTCACAAAGGGGTTGAGGTTGCTATGATTATTACTATGCCAACTTCGTGGAGTGATCTTGTGATGGACAATGGCACAATGAAACCAGACTTTGGCATCTGCTGTTGTCTAATAGATGTGTAGCAGCACTCAGGAAGTTGGGAGGATAGCTTTGGAGTGTCATCTTCCCACAAATTCCATGAAACAAGGGGTGTCTTTCCAAGTTATGACATAGATATGCCTTTGGATGTCATCTTTGTCTTCTTCTTTTTTTTTTTTAATTGTTGGGTTCTACTCCCCAACTTAAATTTCTCTATATCATAATAATTCATCGCATGTGCTCTCATCAGGATGCAGCAGGAGAAATTATTGGTGAGTTACAAGGGCGCCCAGATTTGATTATTGGAAACTACAGTGACGGGAATCTTGTAGCTTCTCTTTTAGCCTACAAAATGGGAGTCACCCAGGTTGAAATTTTACTCTTTTAATGCTGTCACAGAACACAGAAGTTATCCTTGTTTAGTTGTCTTTTGATTTTACGCTACTGTAATGTTAAAATTTTGCAATGCAGTGCAACATAGCCCATGCCCTGGAGAAAACAAAATATCCAGATTCTGACATATATTGGAAAAAGTTTGAGGATAAATACCATTTCTCAAGTCAGTTTACTGCTGATCTGATAGCCATGAATCATGCTGATTTTATTATAACCAGTACATATCAAGAAATCGCTGGATCGTAAGTCTTAAGTATCTTCCATTATCGTTTTTCCTGTAGTTACTCATCCTGGTATGGTAGCTTCTGAGTACTTACCATTTTTTGTTTCCCATAAACAAAGAACTCATGCCTTTATAAGTAGGTAAAAAGTTTATTTCGGATTCATTATGCTGTCCTTTTTACTCTAATAATTATTTTAATTACGGACTATGTACTTTACAGCAGTGTGCAGAAAGCAAGGAAGATCCTCCCCATTGTCACGTGTTCCTGGAGCATATTATTTCTGCATATGCTACTTTTATTACACCAGGATGTTGTTCCTTGCTTTGCGACTGTTAGATCCAATACCAATTCTGTTATATCAAACAAATGAACATACGTTTTTTATGTCTCTGGCCAACAAGCTCCAATGATAAAACTTGTCTTTTTGTCCAAAGTAGTCTCTTTTAAACATGTCATGAAGCACCTGATTCATCCATATTATTTGCTTTTTAATCCTTGGTCTGTTTTTGTATGTAGCTTTATACAGACTTGGGTTTTAACTTTAGATGAAACCTTCTCAATTGAACTTTTCTGTCTTAATCAAATACTATCTTCTCGTCCTTTTAAAAATATTTAACATATTTCTGAAGACCCTAAAATATGAGGCAGTGGCAATCGCCGGCCCCCTTTTTTCCTTTTTTGCAAAAATTATTCCAATTTCCAAAATATTGGTGAGAGATTATACTGAAAATGTAAATATATGATGCTGCCGCATTGTGTGGGCGTACAATCATTTTGTGAGGGACTATAAATGAAAGCCCCAAAGAGAAAAAACTTTGGATGATATAATGTAGTATTTTTTTCATGTGTGCGCGTATGTGGCTGCTGCTTAACTCCAACTTTTTTGTCTTTTTCCAGGAAGAATACTGTTGGCCAATATGAAAGTCACACTGCTTTCACTATGCCAGGGCTATATCGAGCTGTGCATGGGATAGATGTCTTTGACCCGAAGTTTAATATCGTCTCCCCAGGGGCAGATATGTCAATTTATTTTCCATACAGTGAAAAGGAAAAGAGGTTGACTTCTCTTCATGGTTCTATTGAGAAGCTTTTATATGATCCTGAGCAGAATGATGAGCACATGTAAGTGAATTTTGATTGTTCAATGAGTTTGATGTAGGAAGATCATGCTAACCTGCTGGGTCTAGTGTCATGCTATTCAGAAGTAAATTTATTGTACCAAACTTGAAAAGTTTGGTTCACAGACCGACATGACTTGCATAACTTGGTCTGCACCATTACTTCTGGGGCCAATATTAAGATTTTGATTTGATAGTGCCTATCTGAAATAGCATGTTTTGTCAAGAACTGCTTGATACAATTTTTTTATTTTATTTGTATCGTCTCCAGATATGAAATCTGTATATATTCTTCCAGAATTTCCTAGTCCTTAGGAAAGGTCTTGAATAGTTTCTTTCATCTACTTTGTGTATGGCAGTGGCATATTGGATGATCCATCAAAGCCCATAATCTTCTCTATGGCAAGGCTTGACCATGTAAAGAACATTACTGGGCTGGTTGAGCTCTATGCTAAGAATGCAAAACTAAGAGAACTTGCAAACCTTGTTGTCATCGCTGGATACATTGATGTCAAGAAGTCAAATGATAGAGAGGAGATTGCAGAAATCGAAAAGATGCACAATCTCATAAAGCAGTATGATTTGCATGGGCAATATCGATGGATGGCTGCTCAAACAAACCGTGCACGTAATGGGGAACTTTATCGTTATATTGCTGACAACGGTGGTATATTTGTGCAGGTGTGTTCTGTCGCTTTTTCTTGTCTTTCTACATACCGACAGTCTAAGAGTACTAGCTTTATCTATTATTCTTTGCAGCCTGCGTTTTATGAAGCATTTGGGCTTACAGTTGTTGAGGCTATGACTTGTGGGCTTCCAACATTTGCCACTTGCCATGGTGGCCCTGCTGAGATCATTGAGGATGGGATATCTGGTTTTCATATTGATCCATACCATCCTGATCAGGCATCTGCAAAGATGGTAGCTTTCTTCGAGAAGTTCAGGGAGGATCGTGGTTGCTGGGATAAAATATCAGCAGGAGGATTACAGAGGATAAACGAAAGGTTTGTGTCTCTGAAATAGGGATTCCGTCAATTTGTTCAAATGTTGATGCTGTTTTGTATGTTCCAGGTATACATGGAAGATCTATTCTGAGAGGCTAATGACATTGGCTGGAGTCTATGGCTTTTGGAAATATGTTTCTAAATTAGAGAGGAGGGAGACTAGGAGATACCTGGAAATGTTTTACATCCTCAAATTCCGGGATCTGGTGAGTTCAACTATGTATGCATATATTGTGGAATCTAGCTCAAAGAGAGGAAATGAAAGGAAAAATGAGGGTTCCATTTCCTTTATATGCAAGACAAAGCTTCTTATATGGAAGAGAAATTAGAGAGATCATAAAATGTCTTTGTTGGATCCTGAGATGAGATCTTGTGTTTGCAGGTTGCATCTGTTCCTCTTGCAACGGATGATGAGCCTTCAGTTACAGATGGTACAGCCACATCCCAGGGCCCTTGAACAGAAACAGTGTATAATAGTGGTATGACACCGTTGCAGTCGATACCTCTGGGTTTAGGAAGGCAGTAAGTGCTTTTACACCTTGGGGAAGAGAGGGGTTTCCATATGTAGTCTGTTAATATGCTCAATAATGAATAAAATCCACTGCGGCTTTTTTTTTTTAATGTTTGGGGGATGTCTGCCTAGTTGTATTCTACCTAGTTAGATTGGATGAGCAGGTTATTGCTCAACCAATTGGGAAGCGGAGGTGCTAAACTAGCTTATAAGGTTATGACAGACTATGTCACCTTATCATCAGACCCGTTTGAACCTTGTTGATTTTATATATTTATATGATTATCCTACTATCTGTCGTGCTATTATTGTGAAGTAATTTTTGGTATTTTCTCCCCGTCCGATCAAGTAGTATATGCTCCAAGTAAAGGTATTTGATCGACCAGTAGAATGGCGCAGTCGCAGAGGGTTTTCTTTTGCTAGCATCTTTCTTTTTGGCAAGAACAAGCACAATGTCTGATACTTTTCTACCCGGGCTGAAGAGATCCACGTGTAATTCCCGTCAGGCCCTGGTTCTGTTGGGCCCTTCTGGCAGATAGCTCACTCGTGGACAAGCTCCAATTTCGAGTTTTAATTTTTAGCTGAGTTATGTATAGGTTCCTGCTCAAGCCATATCCTGTATTTATGCTTGCCCCTGTATTGAAAGTGAGCAACGTCCTTTTTACTGGATTACTTGTTCATTGGTCTGATTTTGCTGGTATGCATGAAGTATTTGTCTCTAGAAATTATATTTAAATTATTTCAAGTTGAAATTCCATTTCAATTGTCTCGAGTTGCGCTCATTCTCCGTAGTGCAGTTGCAAACGAGAAGCAACTCAGCATCATGCTTTTGGTAGTATCATCTCAACTCGTCACGTTTTCTGTTTCTTTCCTTCAGTTTTGGTTTGTATGTGTGGCTATTTGCTCTTTGCACGATCTTGCTACCAACCGCACATGCCCGAGCCCGACTGATTGTGGAGTTTCGAGGGAGTCGCAGCCAATCTCTTGTACTACCTAGAGCCAGAGCGGCTATTGCATGGATAAGCAGTTACGATTTTAGCCGTTGATTAAGGCCAAGCATAAGATGTTACAAATATATAACTGCAGCACAAAGGTGGTGAGTACAAATCCACAAAATCCATCCATCCATTCCTGGCACATAATCAGTGTATGTTTGGAATTAAGGGCGTATGATTTTGGTGCGGTGTTGGCCGCACATATAGGCAGTCTGATACTGCGATCGACTTGGAGCATGAGAGGTCTCTGGTACCCGTCGTGGTGTGTAGAAAGAGGAGATAAAGAGCGTTAGTGACCTCCCCTTTATTCGATCATCACGCAAACGTTTTGGATGAATAGTGTCCCTAAACACCATGGGAAATTACCTTGAAGAGGATGGAAGTAGGAGCAGGTAACCGTCTCTGAATCAGGTTACCCGCGAACGCCGCTCATAGTGGTCGAAAGCTCCTTTTTGCTCGTGATCTACCTTGTTTGATTGTACACTAAAAGTTTGTAGCAAACCGTTAAAAGTTGCATGGCTGTGGGACTGTATTTATGTGCATGGCATGAAAGGATCGGGTAGTACAGAACAACATCCACAGGAATCAACATTAAGACAATCAACTAAATAACATAACTTATATTCACCACAAATAATTAATCAAAGTAAATCACCAAGCAAAATTAATTATGGGCAGCAAGTATAAGTAAATATAATAAAAAAATAAATCAATCAACACACACGATTTGTATGCAGAAAACTCATTCGATGTGAAGAGTAAAAAACTACGGGACGTTTGAGGAGTTCACCATATTTTCTTATCTTATTATGATAAATTGATGACAAAATAAACCCAAATCAAGTTCACAACAATTCACAACCCACCAACAAGTACATACATAAGAAATTAAGTAAGAAGATATCAAAGGGAAAAAATATCACCGAAATTCAAAGGTTCTATCCAGCTGTAATAACAAATAAATTAGAGCTCAAAACAACGATCCAACCATTCAAAATGAGGCCCTAAGTGTCCCCAACAAGCTGACCAAGTTTCAGCAAAATCTAACGGTGGAATATCCAACAATCGATAACCTTGTAAAAGTTGTTTCTAAAAATTCGCACAACACTCTTCTCTTAAACTCACTGTCTTCCTCTCTTATTTTTTTTCTAATTGTGTGTATAATTTTTTTTTTAAATACACACCCTCATTTGCAGCTTATTTTATCCGGTAATAATTTATACCAAAGGCTTACTTAGAAAGCCAAAATAATAAGTCAAAGGTAGACGTAATTTAAGATTAGCAAAATATTATCAACAACTTATTTATTAAAATCAAACAAAATACATATTTTACTCACGTCCCTGAGCTGCACCTTGCAATTCATGTGCAATGTATAACGATCGTCTTCATCGAATTAGTTTAGGCAGTCGGAACATATGTCATATGAATAACAAAACAAACGGAAAGAATCGATGAGGTTCATAAAAACTAATAAACTACTTCTAAAACTATGAAATCAAATCCTGCGGACCGGTTCGATCATATTTTGCGAAGTTTTCATTTCACACGTCCTTTTCATGACCTTCTCTTTCGTTGGGACCCTTTCAGATGCTACGTATGAAACTTTGCTCAATGCTTGTCACATGATGGCAAAAAATTAAAATAAATAAATAGAGAACGTCACAAGCCCGAAAGTAGCCCCATCACTTTCGAGCATTCAACCTCTGTTTCAATTTCTATAGTACTTGATGCTAAAATGGGTGGGAGGCAAACCGATGGGGGCAAAATTGACCGACAAATCATAATGTCCACATTTGTCCGCCGTGAGTTTTGATTTTCGATCAATACCTGTCAATACCCACGCCGGAAAATTAAGAACATAAATCCCGTACCCCAAACAAGACGTCCAAATAAGAACATCCACGCCCGGCGGTGAAATATTTTTCTTTTTTATAAGTAAATGTAATTTATTATTTTTATTTTAAAAAATTAAAGAACTGTTAGTTTTTATTGCATTTTATAATGAAGCATCACAAAGAAGAAGAAAGTAAAGAGATGCCAGTAATTTTTTTAAAAAAAATTAATGAAATGTATTATTTTATTTAGTTGTCTGGATGTAACAAATTGAACTATGAATATGAAAAATAATAGCGGCGCAGATATAAATACATGGTCTGGGATGATGTTTCAACCTCTAACCATAAATTTTTAAGTACATCATCGTAAAATTTATACTTCCTCTATTTTATAATAGAAGAGACATTTAGTTTCCCTTTTTCTTTTTTATTTCATTATATGAGGTATCTTACAAAAATGATCAAAATTAAATAATACGTTTCACATTTTAGCTCTTTTTCTCCATCAAAATCAAAGTCTTTCTACGGAGAGTATAAAAGTTATAAGAGAATATCTATGAATATTAGGTTTATTTTATTTTATTTTTTCTTATAAATCTCAACACTTCATAAAAATTAAATGTGTGAAAAATGCTAGTACCTCGTATGTATAAAACGGAGCCAATAGTGCTTACTAAATTTGATAAGCCTAATGTTTACACAGTAGAGGGTAAACAAAAAGTAAAGATAAATTTCAATGGGTATTGTGATATTTGGTCTAGTTATATTTAGGTTATCCATGTGTCAAATATGTATATTTAAAAGCCTTTTTACGTTTTGCCATTCTAGTAATAATTTTAGTATTGTATTACTTAAAATGATAATTAAAAACATTAATACTGCATATTTTCTGGCTGAATTTGAAAAAAATATATATATATGTAATTTTTGAAAGTTTTATTTTTATTTTTTATGAGATAAGATGTCGGTGGTGTTTCTTTTTCTAAGAAAAAAAAGTCTATGAGATTCAAAATATATATATATATATATATATATAATAGATATTTTTCAATACAACTAAGAAAAATAATATATATATATATATATGACATATCCGGTGAGAATTATCCTAATTTTTTAAAATATGTATAGTAGCTTCAACCATCTATTGTAGTTGTATTTTTTTGTGGCACTTAAATACTATAATTTATTGAAAGACTTACATTAGTTTTTTCCACCCACCGCCTACTATAACTAGTTTAATGATCTGAAATATAAATACGTAATATTTATCAAAATGGCACAATTTTTTTCTAATATTTAGATAATATAGTTTTCTAAGAGATTTATAATAGTTACTAGTAGTTTCCACAAACTACCGTAGGTAGCTTCTAAAGTCGAAAGATAAATACATAATATTTATAAATAAAAAAATATCACCGCTTTTTTTAACATTCAAATCTTATAATATTTTAAATTAATTATAGTAGTTTTTCCTACCTACTTAAATTAAGTTTCACCCTTTACTTTGTGTTGTTTCTTCAACTCATAATACTAATTCTCAGGTAGCGATAATTCTCATTAGATATTTTTCGTATGATAAAAATAAATTATAAATTATATGACACTTAAATAAAATTATTTAAAATATATAATAGTTTCTAAGTAAAATAAGATGAAATGTTGTTATAGCTAAATGGGATATTTATAATCTAATCGTGCCAAAATCTAGCCGGCAATAACAAGAAAGGTCAAAGAAAAAGAAAGAAAAGAAGCACCCTTTGGATAAAGAAAAGATGCAAAAGTTATCCTTTGTTCGAAAAATCGTTGTAGATTGATCCTCATGTCACGGAAATTTGTATTTATTTTTCGGCTAGCTGATTTAAGATCACAAGTTCACGACAGAGAGAGAGAGAGAGAGAGGAAACACGGGAAAAAGGAGAAAGAAAACACGGGAGTAAGACACCGCCATGATTGACGGACGTTAACGTAGAGCTTGCAATCGACGACGACTTTGTTAATTGAGAGAGAGAATAAAGGGGTCCATTTGGGAAGACGAATGTCTTCTGCCCGCAGGCATCCGGCTGCTCTGTGATTCCAGTTCTCATGGAAATATGGAATTGTTGGTTGTACGTACCTTTCCTTTTATGTTCGAGGACAAAAAAAAAAGAAATTAATGCCACTCGCACTCGCTAACTAAAGAATAGAAACGGAATGGCGTGACATGTCCGTCCTTGACTGACCTACTCGTCCACTCCTCCCCACAGCTGGCTGCTACCCCCAGTTTCCCGCCCTCGGGGTTGCATTAAAGTGAAAAGGTTCACGCAGTGATTTCGCGCCGGGTCGTCTGACATGTCCGACGTCTCTGACCCACTCCTGCCAACTTTATCAATGTTTTGACCATTCGAACCACCCACCTACCCTTCTTTGTCACATGTCCCTCCCTTCTTTCCGTCTCAACAGGCCGAAGCTAGTTTAATATTTCCGTACTCCCGCCCAAGGCGAGAATTAGGGAATGAAGCAGTTGACACTTGAAAGTTGAAACCGACCTAAAAATAAGAACAGACCTCACCCACAAACCCTAAACTATAAAAATTGTATAAAAATTCTAGAATTGAAATTAAATTTAACAAAAATGCATACTTTATTGAAGATCCGAACTGAGGTTGGGAGAGAGTGAAGTTGTAATCTCCGAAATTTTAAAAGCCTATATTTTAATAAATAAATTTTATTTGAGATAAATTAGTCTTTAAATTTATTTAATTTAATTATTTTATAGATTTTTGAGTATATAAAATTGGGTATAAATATTTAATAAATTAAAATAAATATTTTGTTATTTTATCATACTTTTATTATTTAAATAATTTTTTAAACCATTATTTTACTAAAATTTATCCTTTTTAAACCCTTATATTTTAATTATATTAAATTAAATTATTAAATAAATTTATTATCCAAAAATATTATATTTTATTATTTTATAAATTAAATTATTTTATTTAATACTATTTTCCTTTTCTTTTTCCTTTTTCCCTTTTTCCTTCTCATTTTTCTTCTCTTTTCCTTTTCTTTCCTTGGGCCTCCGGCTGGCCTCGCCTGCCTTTTTTCCCCTGCGCTTGGACCGCTGACTCATCTATCCTCTCTTCCCTCTCTTTCTCCCTTGCACTTGGGTCGCTGGCCCATTTTCTTTCTTCCTCGCGCGTCACCGGCCTGCCTCCCCTCTTCCTTTTCTTTCCCTTCTTCCCCGAACGGGCTGGCCCACACCCTATTCCCTTCGACCGCCCGCTCGCGCCCAGCTTCTCCCCTTCTTCTTCTTCTTTCTTTCTTCTTCTTCCACTTTCCCCGGCGAAAATCCCGACCACCTGCCATCTCCGCCACCCTACCTACAACCCCCTCTCCCCTATTGACCTCCCTAACTCTCTCTCTCTCCCGCCATTTCTCTGCCCCATCCCGGCCCCACCATCTCTCCCTTCCCCATTCCTTACCATCGCCATTCCTCTCTCTTCTCCTCCCTCTCCTTGCCATAGCCATTCCCCTACCACCCTGCCGTCGCCCTATCCAACCACCCTATCCCCTCCTCTCTCTTCTTCTTTTTCTTCTTCTTTCCCTGCCTCATTCTGCATTTTTCTCGAGCCTCACATGCCTTCCCCGACCTCCTTTTCTCCCTTTCTTCTCCTCCCATCTCTCACCCTATTTTTACTTCGCCGCCCCATTTCGCCGTTGTCACCGCCTCAACAACCACCTGCACCACCCCTACCACCCTCTACCTCACCCCGAACCATCACAGCACTCATCGAGCCACCCTGCAGCCTCCTTCCTCCTCTTCTCTCCTTTTTCTCTTCTTTCCCTCCCTTCTCGGCAACTAGCCTATACTGCTTCGATCCTCCGCCATTCCGTTGCCTTTGCCGGCACCTGAGCCACCAAACCAACCCTTGCAACCCCCTCTACCACCCCCAAACCTCCTTTGGCCAAAACCACCACCCATAGGCCTTCATTTTCCCCCTCCCTTTTCCTTCCTCCTCAGCCCATCCCTCTCGACCCACCTCGGCAACCCCACTTCGCAGCCTCGTTGACGCCGCCCTTAGCCGCCTTTAACCCATCCCCGACCACCACCTACACCCCCTCTCCACCTCTGCACCCTTCCCTTACCCCAAATCCTCCCCTATCCATCTTCTTTCCTAGCCCCAAACCACTAACCCGAAAATGTCCATTTTCCCTCCTTTCACCCACTTTCGAGCCACTCCCCTCATTCCTTTGCATGCAGCTCATGCTGCATGAGCAGCATGAGCTGCTGCTTTTCTTAGTTTGTTTGTTTAATAAATTTTAAGGTATAATAATATTTTAATTCAAGTATTTGATTAATTAAGTGTTATAAAGTCTTATATTTTGATTTTCATTATTTCTAATATATAAATCTTGATATTATTTTTAGGTATTTGTTTCGATAATCAAAGATTGAATCTTTAACCGGAATACCGGTAAGGTTCATTTTTACGAAAATCAAGGTAACCATTAAATCCCACTTAAATGCATGGATTAACGTATGTTAGCACATTAGGATTTTTAATATATTATTATGCTTGATATATGTTGTTTAATATGATATATATGGTTTCTTGTGTTGATTGATGAAAAGGAAGCATGATAGATAATGTGCTATTTATGGAGATATTTTTTAAGGTAGGAGTTGGTTATTAATGAAAATGTTAAGTATTATCTATGTTGTATTATGCTATTGTGATCTTAATACATGATTAATATTTTGTGAGCCTTAGGGGTATTTTAGTAATATATCTTGTACAAGAATATGGCCTAATATGTGTGGGTGCTAAAAGTATTATATTAAATATAATAGTTGTGGATGAGGTGTTATTATTAATATTTTAAGTAGTGATGATAATTTAAAATGAGTGGTGTAATAAGGGGCAAAATGGTAATTTATAATTAAAAGGGGTATTATGGTAATTTTATAATAAAAAGGGTAAATTGGTAATTTTGTAATCAAGGGGTAATATGGCAATTTTGGAAGTGAAGGGGTAAAATGATAATTTTGTAATTAAAGGGGTAAAATCGTAATTTTGTGATTAAAGGGTAAAATGGTAATTTTATAATAAAAGGGTAAAATGGTAATTTTGTAATTAAAGGATAAAATGGTAATTTTGAAATAAAAGGGTAAAATGGTAATCTTGTAATAAAAGGGTAAAATGGTAATTTTGTGATTAAGGAGCAAAATTGTAACTTTATAATAAAATGGCAAAATGGTAATTTCATAATTAAAGAGTAAAATGGTAATTTTGTAATTAAATGACAAAATGGTATGATAATTTCTTAATTAAAAGATAAAATGGTCTTGTATGTGAATGGGCAAAATGGTAATTTTATAAGTGAAAGGGTGTTATGGTAATATTTGGAAGTTAAGGGGTAAAATGGTAAATTTAAAAGTAAAGGGGTAAAATGGTAATTTTGTAAATAAAAGGGGTAAAGTGGAAATCGGAAATGAGTAACTTGGTAATTATAATAATTGAGAAGGGAAAATGATAATTTAATAAAAGAGAAGGGTAAAATGATAATTTAATAATAGAGAAGAGTAAAATGGTAAATATGATAAGTGTGAAGGGCAATTTGGTAATTTAGCCAACTAAAGGGGGATAAATGGGATAATAAACAGGGGTAAATTGATAATTAGGATAATAAACAGGGGTAATTTGGTAATTTGACCAACTAAAGGGTAATTTTTTAATTATAATAAAGGAAAGGGAAAATTGGTAATCTAACCAACCAAATGGGAAATATATTAAATATAACAATTATGAAAGTTGTTTAGTGGCCTAATAAATGTGAGAGATAACTTGATAACCCCAAACCGAGCAGGGATGTGGCTAAGATCAACTATGTGTGGGTTATGTGCCTTGTGTGCCATGTGTTATGCCATATCGTGTACTTTATATTTAATGATTAATCATCGGTAGCGCAACATGGAGTGGGATGTATGCTCATGTAACTTCTTTATGGCCTGTGGATGATGATTACTTGTGTCGTGTGTACAATGTTATATAATGTGACCCTCTAGGACATGCATGCTAGGGTTTAATGACAGGATATGTAAGAATGACCGAAATAATCCATGATCCATGAGTGGTGGAAAAGAGGGGGGACATAAGTAAAATGAAAGAGTGGGAGAATCGAGGGTTTGCATGGGATGGTTAGAATCTGCATGGGGACAAAATTTACGTATGGAAAGTTGCCTCGGGGCATGAGGAAGGTAATATAAGGGTCGATTGGGTGTCTGGGGGCTTCAAGTGAAAAATAGTACGTGGGACAATATAAGGATGCATAGGAGACCAAGCTAGGTTTTAGGAGGAAACCCTAATTTGAGGAGGTGGAAGAAGAAAAGAAAATAATAAAAATAAATGAGAATGAGTGGGGCATGAAGTGAGGGTTGAATCTAGGGGCCATGACGTGTAGGGTGTTAAAATAGTTGGGTTATGTGAGGCAGAAAAGGATGGGCCAGAGACGCCCAAATTAGGGTTTTTGGAGAAAGCGATGAGTGGATTTTGAGGGTATAAAGTGTGGGCCTTGACCCATGCACTTAGAAATTGGGCTCTCGGTGTGAAAAAGTGGATTAAGTGAAGGATGTCAGGGCGAGTTAGGAGGTGCAGAAGTCTCAAGATACGGGACGGATCCTCTTGGGAGGATAAGTGTAGATATAGTTAGCCATGCATGTCTAGGGCGGAACCTGTTGAATAAGATATGGTAAAGTACTAATCATGTAAAGTGAAAGATTATTGAGACAGGCCCAGACCGATCCACCGGCATAATAGTGGCCAGGTGCCGGGGTGCCCTGGAGACCGATCCACCGGCATATAATAGTGGTTAGGTGCGTTCTACCCTATAAGTGACAGATCCACCGGTTATAACAGTGGGGGGATCCCGAACTCAATAAACCAAACCCTAATTTGTTAAGACATGTAAAAGACACTAAGTACTTATAGTGGAACACCATGAGAGTCGGGGCCAGACCGATCCACCGGCATAATAGTGGCCAGGAGCGTTTTTCCCTGGAGACCGATCCACCGGCATATAATAGTGGTTAGGTGCGTTCTACCCTATAAGTGACCGATCCACCAGCTATAATAGTGAGATTCCCGTACTCGCATAGATATTTATAATTCGAGATGATTGATTCATGATGGACTAATGGCCTTAAGGCCCTAAAAGTATCTATTTTTCATTATGGCCGATTAATATTTGGTTGACTTGTTAAGTATGTGAATGTACAAAAGTGAATGTTACGTATACGCCATTAATATCTGATTGACTTGTCCAATATGTGAAGGTATGAATCTGATATTATGTTTACACTTGTCGTTATGTATGGATATAGTAGTATATTATGTGTTACATTGTGTGCCTACTTTTAAGTGTGTTCTTAAAGGGTTACTCAGTAGCATAGTACTGAAAGGTTCCATTCGTGGGGCACCTGCCTATTCAATGGGCAGTGTCCCTTGCAGGTTATATTTAGGCGCTATTCAAGTGGACCCTCGGAAATAGTGTAAGGAACTATCCGGAAAGTCCTAGGGTTGTATTTCTTCCCTTTTTAAACCTTATTTTGATGTGGCCTTTGTTTTCTTGTAACCACCATTGATGGATTATATTCTTATAAAATGTTTAGTTGCGCTACTCTGATTTAATCATTGGTTTGAGTTTCTCTTAAGTCGTATTTTTCTCTTTTAGCCTTAGCACATGGTACTGGAACTGTATTAGTGAACCGGTATGGTACTAAGTGTGGCGGTAATATCCCCAAAATTCACAGTTTTATTATTTCACTTCCGCTAATTCTTTTAATAAAATAAAAATTTTTAGTAGTGAATTTTGGGGGTGTTTCAGAAGTCGACTGAGATATCGAGAGAGAGTTGTGAGAGAAATAGTAGTGTTGAATGTTGATGCAGTTGTGGCAATTGCTAACATAGAACTGGAGTATAACATGGAAGACAACAAGTGAGGGATTGTTTTTATGTGGTAGCGTCGAAGCTTGACGCTATGATATATAATTTAGCATCAAAATTTGACGTAGTATATAGTATATTGCAATGCTAAGTTTTAACGCTACCACATATATCCATCCCCAAGGAAGGAAGTGTATAAAAGATATTTCACATAAAAAAAATTAAGTAATAAACAAATTATTTTCCAAATAGTTCATTCGTAACAAAAATGCTTAAGGTTTATAAATCAATAATATTCAAGTCTTGAAAAAAGGAGTATGTGAGGGAAGGGAAAGCTCAACAATGATATTAAATATAAGTCGACAAAAAAATATATCACAATTACTAAGTATCGTCAAAAGAGTAATGCCACTAAAAAACCTAAGCTCGGACAAGCCCCCAACTAGCACTGTAACTAAGAAAATACCATTTACCGGCCGTCTTTAAAAACTTACATAAGATATCATACTAGTGGAAATAATTGAGGAATCATAATAATAATCTTATCCATACTTATGCTTAAACCAGTCTACCCCTGTCACATAGATCATATTACACACACGTCATGCTTATGCTCAAACATACTAAGACACACACACAATAATTATATTGTCATTCACGTAGTATTCACATAACATCATGTTGGTTGTATATACTTGGATTCATCATTAAGATCATGCATGTCATATTCATGAAAGTATGAGAAAAGGGCATACATGTTACTTGGACATACATGTCATATGCATAAGGGAACATGGATCACTTTAACCATCCACACAATAGTACATAGGATACAACCCATAAAATGAGAAGCATATGGTTACATACTTGACACCTCAACCATGTAACTCATGAGATATGAAGATTGTGATTTCACATGATGTTGGCAATGTGACAATTCATGGGAACATATGAGAACAAGAGAGCCATACGGTCATGGAGCACTTAAGACTAGGAACATGATAAAATATGACATACATAATATAACAAATGTACCACACTATGAGTTTTAAGGAAACACTTACGATAATGGAAAACATCTACATCACATAGGACCAAGGTTACATAACATATTCGAAATCAACCAAATGCTATATTCCATTAAGATGATCATTGAATTCCCCTTATACAATTTCTTACACAATGGACAAGATTATCCCCCTGTGATCTCTCTATACTTATGGAATTCAAACTAAATAACTGAAAACATATAAAGTCTCGTTAAAGTTGAGTAAAACTAGAAGACATAAAGTTTGTTCAAAGCCAAATAAACCCACTCAAGCAACCAAATTTTTTAGTATCGGTACACTCTAATACATCATTAGCATCTAAAGTAGGAAAGGCATATGAGATGTCTCAAATCCTAGTCGAAGGTAAATGATAATAAGAAACATCTGGAGCACTTTGATATCTAACTGAGGATCGAATAATGTAGACTCATCTCAATGCTCGTTCCACTTCAAACTAGTATTTATTTAAAAAGGTGTTAGCACCAAACATGATAAGGCCACACCATATGATTTTATCCATATAAGGATTCATATAGGTGTTATTAATTACTTGTCCATTTACCATTTATAACCATATAAACATTTAATACTCTAAATTGCGTAGAGTATTATAAGGATTTATCAGGATACTTATATTAACATAATATACCATTGTTTTGATGATTCTATTCTAATAACTCCACAGTTAAATGTGTTGATTGTGGAGAAATGTTTAGGATGGGTGACCCTCTTGGTAAGTTTTAAAAATTTTCCTTTTTTTTAGGAAGTACGTGAGTGAGGAAAAAGCGCGCAAAAATGACTTTTTTTGATTTGTGGGGCCAATTGATCAATTCAAAAGTTCTCTAGGGTAGCCCTCCCATGATGTATTGACTCAGGGTATTACACAGGATTATGAATGATCACACCAACCAAATTAATTTCATAAGGCCCAATTCAAGACATGAATCCACAAGTTCATTTATACTTAACCAATTATTCTTGTAATTAGGGAATGAACCATTTTTGTCATACTTAGCTATTAAACTGCCTACCCAACATTCATAAAAGTGTTTATAGAAGGCGAAGGATCCATTACATATCATTAAAGGTTCATCATATGGACACTAAGTCATAATTCCAATACTTATCCAAATTCTTAACATAAATCTAGTTTAATTGCTAAGTCATATTTACTAATGGCAATGTCAAAATCCAAGTGAAGTTTAACTAGAGGTTATCCTATATCCATAGTATTCATTCAAATATTTAATAGCCAAAGAAAGGTTAAATTTTGATTCTAAATTCAAGGTGATGCATGGTGGATATAGATTGTGTTAAGTTATAAAAATAATGGTGGTAAGGGTTGGGACCACTAAAAATAAAATGAAGTAGAGAGGGAGATGAGAGGCTGAAAAATATGAATTAAGTGACCCTTAATTCATATACTTGAATTTACCACTCAAACCTTTCTATCATTTGAGATAAAATAGACAAGATTATTATAAGCAATATTTAACTCAACATGCACTAGCTAGGACGTAGTTCCTTTAAAAATGAGGAGGATAATGGCAATAAAAAGTTGTTTTCATTTCAACATATTCTCACACTTATAGAAAAGGTGTAAGAGTATTTGGCTAAAACTTAACTATACCTTTAATAACTAAGTGGAAAGTTGGTCAGAAAATAAACTAACCAGTTATCGAAAAATGGCTAACTTAGTTAGTTTGATTCTAACCAATACAAAAAGTCAACCCAAAGTGTCCCATCATCCCAATCATGTGTCAACCTCCCTTTACTTCCTAAATATGATTTTGAATTAGAGTGCAAGCAAAAAGCTATATAATCTGGCTAGTGGACATCATTAGGAGCTCCAAAAAATGGGGGTAAGACCTTTTCCTTTTACAAGGGCAACTGCTAAAGTATAAAGGTGCAAAAATTCTTACAAATTGCTAAAAAGGGCATGTAACTAATTCTACCATGGGTTGTACACTTATATTTTATGCCCAAGTTATCGACATGTAGGTAACTCCACTGGCTGTGGCAATTATGGTAGGTGGAGCACCATCCTAGGTTGTTTGGCTTATGTTGGTTGACGGTGGGTTATGCTAGAGTTAAATCAAAATAAGTTGACTACAAAATGTGGTATCTAGTTAAGTTGTTGCATGAATGCATGTGAAATGCCCCAAAAATTCTAATTTTAAGAATTATAGTTAAATAAGGTTTTATTAGAAAAATTAATTAAATAAATTATTTGTATTAAAATAAAAGGAAATTAATTAGGGTAAATCAAGAAGAAATTTATAAGTATTTTAATTTGGATATTTTAGCTAATTAAGGATTTATTTTGGAAATTAATTAAATAAATTATTTTATTTAAATAAGAGGGAATAAATATGGCCAAATTAATAGGAATGTTATAAATAATTTAATTGGAGAAAATTAGAGTGATTCACTAATTTAAAATGGAATTTATGAGAAATCTTTAAAAAATCCTAAATTAGCCTAAAAAGAAATTTATATATTTTTTATTTAAATATTATTATTTTTAAATATCCCAAATATAGAAATTAATTTAATTAATCCAACCCTCATATTTTTCTTTTTCCATTTTCCTTTTCTCTCTTCATTTTCCTTTCTTTTTCTTTCTTCTTCTTTTCTTTTTTTTCCTTCCCTCCCCTGAACTGGGTTTGTCCTGCGGCCCAGACTCATTTTTTTTCTCTTCTCTTTCGGTGGCCCGCCACACCACATTTTGGCACTTCTTTTTTCTTCCGCTGGCCGGTTCACTCGTCTTTCCTTTATTTTATTTTTTCCCGGCCAATCGGTACACCACGCCGCCCTTCTTTCTTCTTCTTCTTCCTTCTTCCCTCCTCTGTTTGACCTGCAACTGTCCAAAGCTCCTGCTGCCAACCACACCTGATTTGACCAGCCATTTTCCCCTCTCTCCCTCGCCGATTCGACGACTATGTTGACCCAACCAACCTTTCCTCTCTTTTCGCTCACAATCCTCTCTTTCCAGCGCCACTTCCCTGCCATGAATTAGATTTTCGCTGGCCAAATGACATCGCCGGTGAACCCTAACCCCACTTGCCCTATTCCCCCGTCGTCCAACAAACCTTATCATCTCATTTAAACCCTATAAATACCCCCTCCCCAGCCTGGGATCGAACCTTTCTTCGAAATCCAAACCTTCTCCCCTCGTGCACTACACCGCCGCCATTTCAGATGCTATTTCCGCCACCGTCGGCCAACTACACCGCCCTTTCTGCCCACTGGACTAATCCTTACTCGCCCTCTAACTAACTAAACCACCCATATCCCTCGATTTTTGCTACACAAGCCACCCAGGCCATGCAAAGTCTGCTTCCCAATCAGCCCTTTCTTCCACCTCCGCCGCCCTTCGCACCACCCTTAGCCACCACTTCCGCCGCTGCCACTACCCCTTTGACCTTCCAAAAACCCCTACAAACCCTACTCTATCTTCCCCTACCTTTCTTTTCCTCTTTCTCCCTCTCCTCCTCTCTTTCTCTTCTTCTTCCATTTTCGGTCACCGCCGCCACCGCCGTGCGCCGCCACCTTCATTCTACTCCTCTCCATATAAGTAGTCACAAACACCCCAACTTCCACCATCTTTCTCTCTCTCTTTTTCCTAGCCTTCAACTTTTCCTCTTTTCTTTTCTTTTTCCTGCCACCGCCAGTGCCGCCTGTCACCACCAACCTAAGGTGGAACCCTAAACCCTCTCAACCCTTTTTCACTATTTATATAAGCTTCATTTATTTTATTTTATTTTATTTCCTTTATTTTGAGTATAATACTATTATTATTATTATTATTATTATAATATGTTGTTGTTATTATTATTATTTTATATAGGGCTAAGACCCTATTATACCTATTTTGAATTTTAGTAGTAGTATTATAAATATCATGTCTTATTATTAATATTTTTATTATCATTAGTATTTATTATTATTTTTATTATTAGTATTAGTATTATTTATTAGTTTTATTATTGTTCAGTGTAGGGTCAAAACCCCACTTCATTTTATCTTCGATTATTATCATTACTATTATTATCATTATGATTATTATTATTTTACAAAATTATTATGGTTTTTATCATTATTATTATTATTTCTTTTATTATTATTTTTTGTATTATTATTATTATTATTATTTTGGTGAAGGGTCGAAGACCTTATTTCACTTTCATTTTGAATTATGTCATTTTCATTATTAGTAGTATTAACGATATTTTTATTATGGTTATTATTGTTGTTTTTAGTAGTATTTCTAATATCATCATTATTATTATTAGAATTAAATCTTCAAACCTTATATTATCAACTTTTACAATATTATTATTATTTATTATATCTTTAGCAAAATTTATAATTAGTTAATGTTATTACTATTATTAATTTAATATTTTATCAAAAACCTAGTCTTAGATTGAATTAGTAAATAATAGTATTTTTGGTAGGAGGGAATCTAATCTTTAGTTTTTCCCTCATATAGGTGAGACCAATTAAATCCTTAAGGAGGCGTAGGAGCGTGCTCCAAGACCGGTGTTGTTTTAGGTAAGGGTGCAACTAAGGCCTTAGGTGTGTTGATGTGCATTATATGCTTTGTATGTGTTGTATCTTATGTTTATCATTATAATTATTTCGTATGTGGTATGACGTGGAGTTGAAGTATGTTTCTGTGTTATTATATAGCATGTGTATTATGTGTATGTGATGAAATATTTTGATATGTGATGATTGGTTTGTGACCCTTTAGACATGCATGTGAGGACGTATAAAAGTGGTATTGTGTGGAAAAAAGGTTGAAAATGGGAAATGGAAAATGAGTTGACCAAAGGGGAGTAAGTTGACTAAAAGGGAAATGAGTTGACTATGGGATGTGAGTTGACTTAAATATGTTAATGATCTGTTAGTGGAAGAAGAATGGGGGGGTAAGAGTAAAATGAAGGAATGGGATAATCTAAACTAGGGTTTTGTGTGGATGGACTTAGGGTTTTACATGGCAGATTCTATGGTGTTGCATGGGAGGATCTAATTTAGGGTTTTATATGGATTGAATCTAGGGTTTGGTATGAATGAATCTTGGGTTTTGCATGGAAGAATCTAGGGTTTTATATGGATTGAATCTAGGGTTTGGTATGGATGAATCTTGGGTTTTGCATGGAAGAATCTAAGGTTTCGTATGGAAGAATCTAGGGTTTTGCATGGAGGAATCTAAAGTTTGCATGGAGGAATCTAGGGTTTGCATGGTTGAATCTAAGGTTTTATGTGGGAGTTTTAGGGTTTTGCATGAAAAGTTTGAAAGGTTGCATGGAATGTGTAAAGTCTGCATAGGAGTGAAATTTACGTAAGGAAAGTTGATTTTGGGTGTGAGGAAGGTAATGTAAGTGTTGTTAGTTTAGGATTAATGGTTTAGGGGTAAGGGGTAAGTGTTTAGGGTTAATGGTTAAGATTTTAAGCTTTATATCTTATCATATATGGTTAAGGGCTTAAGATTTATGGTTAGTGGTATGGGATTAGGATTTAGGGTTTAGTATTTATGGTTTAGGGTTTAGAGTTCAAGGCTAAGGATTTTAGATTTAAGGTAATATTAAGGTTTGAGGAATTTTAGGTGGGTAGGAAAATGGAGGGAGAGATTTTATGTGAATAGCTCAATTAGGGGGATAGGTTTTGGGTAAATGACTTGAAGGGATGTGTAACACCCCCAAATTTACACAAATTTTTTTTTAAAAAAAAACAAAACACTACTTATAAATTAAAACTGTAAATTCTGGGGATGTTACCGCCACACTTAGTACCAGACCGGTTCACTTCTACCATCCTAGTACCAAGTGCTAAGGCCAAGAAAACAACTCATAACATTAACAATAATTCAAATTCATAAATACGGGAATTCGGTACGCATAAGTTTTTATTCAATCCAAAATACGAGGGTAGTTTTTCAGGGAAAAGAAATAACTACAATCATAAAATTGTTTACGAAGCGTTCAACATAATTAAAAGAAACTGGGAATAAAATCTCGATGGAAACACCGGCCACGCCACTCCGAAACTGATTCGGCCTAATCATCACCCAGCCCCATTCGATGTCCCATAGACATCAATCGCATCAAAGTAAACATCTCCTACCTGCAGCAAGTCAGATGGGCCTTCTACTCGTGGGAATGAGCAGCACCCATGAACGGGGTGATCAGTACGCTACGTAGTGAGTAAGGTAACCGAGTACTAAGGCCAACACACAAAAATCCACATAACTAGGCATAAGAATAAACGAGCATAAAGGAAAACATAATAACACGATAATAAACCATCATTCAGTGGATATAAAGAAAGGTCTATTTATAGTCCGGATTAATTAGTTAATTAATCTCTGATCGGAAATCGATTCACACCATGCTTTTATCAAAACCATGTGAGTACGGAAGCCCCCACTATTATAGCTGGTGGATCGGAGGCGCATAGGGTATCATACCCTAACCACTATTATAGCCGGTGGATCGGAGACACATAGGACTACACGTCCTAACCACTATTCCTAACCGGTGGATCGGTTGGCTCCGTATCACATGGTATTCCACTGTAAGTAATTAATGTCTTTTAGGTATTTTAACAAAACTCTGGTTTATTTTTGTTGAGCTCGGGAACCCCCACTATTATAACCGATGGATCGGTCACGCATAGGGTAAAAACCCTAACCACTATTCCGAACCGGTGGATCGATTAGTGTCGTCTCAACCATCTTCCACTTTATATAATTAATATCTTAAGTATCTTATTCACAATCGTTGATTCAGACACGCATGACTAACTCCATGCAAACCCTAACTCTTATACAAACCCTAGCTCTTATGCAAACCCTAGCTCCCATGCTACCCTAGCTCCCATGCAACCCTAGCTCCCATGTAAACCCTAGCACCACATAAACCATGCAATACTGACTCCCATGCAACATACCCCACTTCCATGCGAACCCTAGCTCCACGTAGACCACCCTTCCATGCAAACCCTAATTTCCATGCAACGTACCATACATCCACGCAACCCTAATATTACCATGCAACGTACCACACTCCCACGCAACCCTAATACTACCATGCAACGTACCATACTTCCATGCAACCCTAATATTGCCATGCAACATTAATATCATCACGTGAAACCCTAACACCATGCAATATTAATAACATCATGCAAACCCTAACATGCATGTCTTAAGGTCAAATCACATATTATCACATACAAATAAAACACATGCCATATAACAACCCAAGATCATACGTGGACTCCACATCATATCATATATAACATAATTAATAATGCTAACATAGAATACATAGCATATGAAGCACATAATGCATATAAACACACAAATGGCCTTAGTAACACCCTTACCTAACACGACACCGGTCTTGGTGCACGCTCCTATTCCACTTGAGGGGTTTGAGTGGGTTCACCTATTATATAAAATTATACTAGAATTAGGCTCCCTTATAAAATTTTATTATTCTCTAACTTATTCTAAGATTTAGTTTTTTAATTAAAATAATATTACATAATAGTTAACTATACAAAATATTACTTTAGAATACAACTAATTTACTATTTCCATTCGAAAAGGGGTGGTGATATAAGGGTCTCCACCCTTCACCAAAATAGTAATGATAATATAATAATAATAATAATAATAATAATAATAATAATAATAATAAAGTATAATATTATTAATGATACTTTTATTAGTAGAAAATTAATATTAATAATACCAAAATTCTTAAAAATTACCAGGTGGTTTTCGAACCACCCCAATTTAATAATAATACCATTCAAAATTGTAATAATGATATTAAAGTTATATATACTTATAATATAAAGTTAATAAAGATGATAATAATAATAATAATAATATAATTAGAAAAAATGTTAAAAATGTTAATAATATTAATAAAAAGTAAAAGTGCGAGGCCTAATTAGAATTTTTGGTCTCTGCCCCTCCTGAAATAATTACAACATCAATTAAATAGTTACACTAATGATAATAATATTAATAATATTATTAATAATACTATTAAACATGTAATAATTCCATTAAATAAGAAAAATTTGAGAATAATAATTTATCTTACTCAATAATACTCCCAGACCTGTCAACAAAATTTAGAAATTAAGATACAGTTGATAACAATAATAATAATTATTATAATAATAATAATTAAAATTGAATTAACATTAAAAATTAGGATAAAAGCATAATAATTATCAATAAATCAAAAGTAAGTCTTTAAAAGGTCTAGGGTTTCACCTTGAATTGGAGGGTATAGGTGGCACCGGCGGTGGTTCCCAGAGGTGGCCGGAAAATGGATCTAAGTGAGGTAAAAAACTGAAGAAAAGGAGGAAAGGGGAAAGGAGAAAGATAAAATAAGCTTATGGTTCGGTGGAGTAGACTTAGCAGGAGATTTTGGGTGGTTTATAGGGTGGCAGAAGTGGCGTATGTGGCGGTGGACGGTGGTTTAAAGTTTCGGGGTAAAAATTTTGGCGAGATGAGCAGCAAACTTTACACGGTTATGGAGGCCCGTGCAAGAAGAATCGAATGTTGAAAATGGTTTAGTTAGCTAGAGGAAATTGCAACGAAGAATTTGGAATGTGGTGGTGGCGCTGAGGTTGGCTATCTGCGTTAGAAGATGCATCTGAAGTCACGGTGGCAGGCGGTTCTCACTTAGGGTTTCGAGGAAGAAGAAGCTTCAAAAACATCCACAACTAGGATATTTATAGAGTTTAGATGGGTTATTAGGGTTTTGGGGGTCGCCTGGGTGATGTTCATTTTCATCTTGCTTCAAATCTTTGATACTTCATATTCAAAGCTCCTAATGTAAACTATGTACAACTAAAGTACTTAATATAGTTCTATATATACATATAAACAACTAATTTAAATAAAGAACTAATACAATTAAAGGATCAAATACCCAATCACTTATACTAACCAAAATTTGAAAATATGTCATTTAAACCTAAAAAATATCAAATAACAATAAAACTACATGCATAGAAACCTTTATAGATCAATAGCAAAAAAATGGTGGATGATTGTTCTTTTAATGAAGGTATTATTCTTGTTCTTTGGGTTTAATGGAGGGATGAAAAAAGAAGGAGAATAGACAAAATAAAGATGGAGGGATGGAAGGGTGAGTTAAAATGATAAAAGGGACAAATTTGGAAATTAGGGGTGTATATATATATGTTAAAAATATTTTATGTCGAATTATGATAAAAGATGAAGATAATTTTGAACTTCTATAAATAAATAAAAAGTATTTAATCACAATAATTGAAAATAAATTACTAATTAAGGTTTTTTTTCAGAGGAATAAACCTTTTTCTTGATCGAACACCATTCATCCAAGATGAACTCATGACACATATAATACTTTCATGTGAAGTTGTTAAGATTAATGATTAAGCTATAAATAAAGTATTTATTAATAAAATCCTTAATTCAATTGAAGCTTGCATTTTGAATAATTTCATAGAGATATGAATTTTATTTATTTGTTTATTTAGATTACTAATTTTTTACAAAGTTTATTATAACATATCTTTTTAAGCTACCCTTAAGTAGAGGGCTATGTAAAAACACTAATAGTAAAAGAAAAAAATATTTTAAATATGATTAGGGCTAGAATACATTGGTTATAGTTTACTAAAATCATAGGCTCGATTAGGAAATTTGAAGTTCTAGTTGAGAAAGGGGTCGAAAGGACTTATTAAGTGATAGATACAACTTATATAATTTTGTGAGTTGTTGTCTCTTACCTGAAATTCAAAAGCAAGAAGAATAAACTATTATCAATAAATATATAACGTGGAATGTGCTGAAAAGAGGAAGAATTGGAAAGTCTTTTAGGTGAAAATTAATGAATTAGAATATTCACATTTTGAACAAAAAACCAACATTTGTTATTCAAAATATGACTTCATAAAAAGGATGACATGACCCATCTGATACAGATGCATCCATGGATTCTGAAGAGGATGAATATTTGGTAGTGCTATGTTGCTATAAATAGTTAGTGTACTAGTTAGTCATGTCTATAATACCTCGGCTACCTTAGTGTACTAATTAGTAATGGTTATGAAAAAGTTCTAGTTGCCTATATATAAGGCATGGTTGATGAGTATTGTGACATGTTGAGAATTATTGAATCCTAATACATGTGAATTACTTTGTTATCTCTCTTTTGTGAGTGATTATTACTAGCTAAGACAACTTTGTGAGATATTAGATAGGATCCTTTAAATGTATTCTTATAGAAACATTCAAAGTTACTTTATTGTTGACTTCTTCCTTGAATCTTGTTTGAAGATTCGCACACTTCTTCCTAATCTTCAACCACCGAACCAATCCACCTCTTCTAGCCATTTGAATGTTCATTCTTCTTGGAAGATTTGTACCACCATCCCATGATGGTAAAGTGCTACCAAAGTGGGACCATTTCATGGAAGATTGAGATTCAAATCTTATGTCTTGCATTGTTGAAATGTCAGGTGCATGTTGATGGCTTTAAAATCTTTGGTTGCATAGTTTTTTCCCACTTCCTTGATGAGAAGGGGAAGAAGCTTGATGATAAGGTTGGGAAATGTAATTTTTTTATGGTTAGCGAGTACTTTAAGGCTTACAATATGTTTAATCTTATCACCAATAAGATTATGATTAGTTGAGATGTATTTTTTTATGAAGAACATATATGGGAATGGGATGATGATACAAGGAAGGCCACAACATGTTTCGACTCCCCTGTAGTTACATTGAATGGTGGCCAACCACCTAATCAAAGGCATTGATGTAGCAACAGAAAGAGGCCACCTTGGATGAAGGAAGGAAGGAAGGAAAAATAAAATAAAATATTAATGACGTGTCCAAAGAAGAATATACTGCTAGCTAGCAGTTTCATGCAATATTTGCATATTATTACACAATCAAATTTCATGATGCAAAAAAAGAACACAAGTGGAAAAAGGTTTATGATCCTATGGATGAGTAAATCACTTCTATAGAGTTGGGAGTTGGTAGAGATTCCAAAAGTCCAATGTATATTGGGTGAAGTTTGTTTATAAAACAAATTTTAAAGTGAATGAAGAACTTATAAATTGCAAAGCATGTTAAACTGTGAAAAGCAATTATCAAGAATATGGGATGGACCCCCCCTAAAATTTCATCATGTTATATTAAGGTGCTTGTTGCTCATATTAAAAAAAGCAAGTTGATTTAGGCAATTGGTTTCCTCTTTAAGTGACTAAGTGTAGAATGGGATTATCACACCTTCTCTTTACGGATGATATTATCCTTTTTGTAAGAGCTTATGAACGAAATGTTGACACCATTCAAAAAGTGCTTAATGAGTTTTGTGCTTATTCAAGACAAGGCATTATAATTGACAAGTTAGATATTATCTTCTCCAAGAATTTGTGTGATGAAGAACTAACCCACCTATCCTTTTTTTATAGGGTTCTCCCTTACTGATTACCTTAATAATTATCTCAATTACATCATTATATCTCCCAGGACATCTTAAATTAAGTTCCATGGACTCGTTGAAAATATTGAGAAGAAGATGGCCAAATGGAAGGTTGATACATTATCTTTGGTCGGTTGGGTTATCCTTGCTAAATCTTCCATTGAGTCTCTCCCAATTTTTACCATGCAAGTTAACAAGATCCCAATCAAAGTCACTAACAAGATTGATAAGATTACTAGGAACTTTTTATAGAGCTCAAACCAAGAAAAGAAGAGATTATAACATGATTTTTTGAAGGTTACTACCTCTCTGTAAAGATAAAGTTGGGTTAGGTCTAATATTAGCAACATTGAACAACAAAACTCATCTCTTGAATTTAACATAGAGAACCGAGTAAAGTAAAGATGAGTTATGTGGTCAAACTCTTAGGGAGAAATATATTCATAGAAGAACTCAAAGGTAAAGTACTTTGTCTACTTGGAAAGCAATCTATGAAGTTCTACCTCTATTCAAGCAGCATATCTAATAGTAGTGGGCAATGGAAAATAGGTATTCTTTTGATCTAATCTATGGATTGATGATCATAATATCTTTAGTTGCATTGAAAGAATGCTCACTCCCACCAACATCAACCTCAAAGTTAGTGACCTCTAGATAGAGGGTTCATGGGAATTCTCTCCACCATCATTCATCCTTCAATGTTCCATCATTAACCTCTATGACATGGATTAAGTCGAATCATGACTCCATATCTTGGAAATCCAATGCAAATGGCTTATTTATCACCAGTTTGGCCTATCATGATGTCATGCAATGTGAACCAGATATTGATACTAACAGCTTGTCTTGGATTTAGAAGATGGAATTTCCTCATAGATTGCAATTTTTATTCTGGCTTATCAACCATGAAATTTCTTACTAATGAGTTGTTATTTTTCAGAGGCATTAAGGAGGACATAGAATGTCATCTTTGTATTAACAACTTTGAAACTTATTCCCATCGATTATTTGATTGTCCCCTCCCTACCTCCTTTTGGGATGGTCTTAACCTGTCTCATGTTGCTAATTTCCCCCTCAATTTCAATGAGGAATTTTGAGCCTATCTTTGCCATAATTGTTAAAATAATAATGAAACACTTTGGGGTATCCCTTGGTCATGCATCTTTGTTCATGGAATTTTGGCTTTATAGCTCCCTAGGAATAATTACATCTTCAACTTTGAGGAACCCTAAGTAAACGTCGCTCTTCTTCAAAGATGGTTGTTTGAGTGAGAATTTCTTAAAGATAAAATATCCCCCCCAAAACCCCGTCATCCTAAGCTTTGGACACAACCACCCCTTAATTTCTTAAAACTCGACACCAATGGTTCGATAAGAGCTAAGGAAAACTTTGGTAGTGGATGAGGGCTTCTTCGATATTATGTTGGCAATTGGGTTGCAGGGTTTGGATGAAATATGAAGAGTTCTAATAGTTTGCTTGTGGAACTTTGGGTTGTTCACAATGGCCTACTGTTGGCCAAGAATTCGGTCATCAAACTTCTCCTTGTTGAATGTGATGCACTTATTGCATGCAACGTGATTTTACATGTCTTTCCCACTCACCCCTTCTTTGGAATCATTTTTTATTGTAGGAACCTGCTAACTTGCTTTATTGAAGCTAAGGTTTGTCATATTATAAGATGAAGGAATGATGCAGTGGATAGATTAGCACACTTTGGTTTGCACTTTTGTGTGCTTATATATTTTTAGACATATGTCCGTCATTTCTTACTAATACTATTTTATGTGACGTTGCCAATATTCTAATGCCACCTTATGTAATATTCGGTTAGTTATAAACGTCTATTTTTATCAACCAAACAAAATATGGTATGGATTATAAGGAGGTGTTTGCTTCATTCATGAGGCTTGACATAAGAAGATTGATGCTTTTAGTTGAAGTTCAGCATTCATGGCCCATCTATCAGCTTGATAAGCAGAGTCAACTTTTTTACATGGATATCTAGAAGAAGAGATTTATTTATTTATTTATTGGTGATTGAAGAAGAGGTGTGTGTATGTTGATCAGCCTATATGATTTTTCTGTTAAAGGAAACCTGCAAGATAGTATGTGAAACAAGGTCGTAAAAATTAGGAATATCAAGAAAGCAATTTACGGGCTGAAACAAGCACTGGTACAAGCACGTTGATGCTTACTTTACCGATAATGGTTTTATTAAATGCCCTCATGAATGCACACTTCCTGTTACGCTTGCAAACGATGTGATTTATATATATCGTATCGATGGCCTGATTTATATTAGGAATCATCGGAATATGTTTGATGATTATTTTTTCATGGGTAAATTCCCCGAGCTTGATTTAGAGTTGATTCATTGTTTTGTGGGCGCTGAAGTAGAGCAGTCATCTCCTGGTGTATTTAATTGACAAATAAATGTGCCAGAGACGAGCAATTCTGTTGAAAATAAATTATCGCAATTCTGTTTTCACTCCAACTACACTTGGTCTAGAACTGACAAGGTATTGATAATATGTAGCATTCAGTTTATGATATTACTTCATGTGTTTTTATCTTGGTCGTAGATTATTAGGCTTCTAATTTTATTTTATAGTACAAATTCTATTACAAAAAGTATAAATAATTAAATATTTCATTTTTTCTTTTGTTTTTATATTATTCTTTTCACAATTAAATGAGTAAGAAATATTAAAATTAATATAATGATATATTAGTAAAAATAAATAATTATTTTTAAAAATTTTAAAATTTTTAATACAGGCATGATAAATTAATAATTCTTATATTATAAAATAGAGGGAGTATATACACTCAATTACAATTCATATTATGTTATTTACAAAATAATAGTATGTTCTGTTAGTGCACATGGTTATATATATATATATATATATATATAAAGAATATCCAATGAAAACTTAACTCTTTCGTTCATAAGAAAATAAGTATTCTCACTAGGTGGAAACTACCTTAGTAGAATAGATATAAAAAATTGTAGTATTCGATTGTTAGGAAACAAAAGGGATAAAAAATTTATAAGTGTTGTGTATTTATATTTTAATTTTAGAAACTTATCTTAGATAGTAAAAACCTGAGTTGCATGAAAACAGAGACAAAATACTATTATTTTTAAAAAAATTAAAAAACAGAGGCAAAATGAAACAAAAAAAAAACAAAATACAAAATACACACACATCTTATATATTTAAAAAATTTACCCAATCTATTAAAATTAAGAAAAATATAAAAAATTATAAAATTACTACTTAGCTTCCGACCAACAAAATGACGTAAACTATTAACAAAATCCAAAAAAATGAAGAAAAAAAAGTGATCGGATGTTTCCGACCAAAAAATTTTTAAGACATGAAACGGCACCAAAACATTTACGGACGTATGTCATTTTGGTGCTACACCAGCGGAAAGGTAGAAAACATATACATATACATACATATTGTGCAAAGACCAATCACCCTACTTTTTGGCTCGTCACGCTCTGGGTTAATTTTCTCACTGTGATAGTTGTGATCGTCTTTTGTTCTCCTATTAATCGCATTTTCCTCCATAGAGAATAAGCATCTTGTGTATTACAATGCACTTTGAGAATTGTATGATTGTGATGTTATGAATTAGAGACGAAGGGAAGCATAAAAATTTGAACTTTAGATAAAGGATAATTGAGAAAAGGACAGAATACAAGTTCCAAAACATGACCTTTTTGACATTGCTTGGAAGTAGTAGCAGAAGTAGAAACAAAGACCACTCCATAATAGCAGTAATAATACAATTAAAAAGAAGCAAGCCTCTCTAAAACCTTGAGATTTGCACTTTTTCCCTTCAAGGTTTGGGGCTCGAGCCATTCACCATTTTAGCCCTACGACCCTTCTAATTTGACTAAATACACTTGCATAATATTATATTTTAATATAAAGGAGGCTGAAGACAAAGAAATTGCGGGAACCACAGTAAAACTCGGGGGATCCTAGGCTAAAGATAGGCTCACATGTCTGAAGGTCTTCACTCACCACCTCACGGCCTAGAGCTGGCCAAAAGAGTGAGCGAGATAAGCTAAGGCACCAACAAGTGGAGCATTGATATAGGTAGCAGGCTCCGATTGTTCATAATCAGATCTTTCATCTGGGAACCTGTCATGCTCATCCGGTCCACCAACAATGGCTCCAACAAGGACATTCGGATTTGGTGATTGAGAGTTCATGAAGTCAAATCCTGCAGAGCAAGATATCTTCTGAGGGTGGTTAGCAATTGATGGTAATGATGCTCCTCTGTGGTGAATCCTCTGCGGGTATCTTGGACCATAACCAACCATGTAGGACATTCTCAATGGGTTAGATCCCAAGATGTAGTCCACCTACCACACAGCAATAACGGAACAAGAACCTCAATAACCAGTAAAATAATGCTGGTACTAAACTAGACATGAAATCGGCGTTTAGACTGACAAATCAAGTGTAGATTTAATACCTGTTTCTTGGCAATGGTTCTGAGCTTCTTAGGGCTAATGACAGTGCCACCACAATTGACAGTCATATGAGCAGCCTTAAGATACTTGGCGTAGGTCAGTAGCAAGAAAGAAGTGGAGGTCACATATTGTAAGTTGGCATCACTCATCTGGAATAAAAGACCCCCAGGGGTATACTGAGCTTGAGAGAAAGGAGCACCAGGAATGAGAGAGCATATGTAACCATCCGCATGGCTTTTGTAGTCACGGAACCCTTGAATTTTCTGAACAAGGAAGGACTTCGAGAGCAAAAGTCTAGCACCAACATGTTTGTTGTCCCAGCCAAATGTGTAATCAGCTTCATCAGCACCTAGGACTTGACCATTTCTTTGGATGTAGTTCAGGTATGCAGGGTTCCTGGTGGCTTTATGGAGCCACGTAGCTCCCCACAGTAACTCATCCTGCCCGAATTTCATGTCAAGACATAATCAGATGTGAAACCACACCCATCAGGGGGGGAGAGCAAGAAAATTGGAACTGGGCAAGTGAGAAAAATGAGACTTGCGTTGGTCTGTTCACCTGATAACCAGAAAAGTCGCAATAGTAAGGGCAAACTTTGGACTTTAGTCCACCATCACTGTAGGAACCTCTGTACTTATCGGCAAACTCAAATACCTACACATATCCAAGAACCCAGAAAATCAAATAAAATATTTGAAGTAAATCAAAACAAACAGAAATGGGTCTTCCTCATCAAGGGAAGAAACATTAGCAGTACCCTTATAGCCCTATTCAGGAGCACTCGAGAATAAGCGTGGTCAAATCTTCTAAAGACCAAAGAAGCAGCAGCAAGAGCAGCGGCAGTCTCAGCAGCAACCTCAGTACCAGGGTTGTTTTGGTCAATCTTTAACACAGTCCTTGGTGTGTCCATATCTTCCGGTCTTTCCCAACATGAATGGTCTTGAGTAGCATCACCTACCTTCATGTAATAAAAGAAAAACCCCATAAATGAGAAATCTCTCTACAGGCACAATTACTCAAATGCAGCTAGTAAAATGGAGCAAGATAAAGATTTCAAGGGAGAACAATCTTAAGAACCTGGACATAGATGGTGTCTGGATGAACAGTTGCTTTAAGGAGATAATCTGTACCCCAACGAATAGCGTCTTTTGCATTCTGCAATTCACTTTTCATTAACCCACCAAACTCAAGCACACTCCATGAAAGCATTGTGGTCGTGAACGCCATAGGAAAACCAAACTTCACATTGTCCCCTGCATCATAATACCCTCCCACCAAATCAACCTGCATTTTACGTTTTGAATCAAAATCAGTAAATCCCAGAAGGGCATTTCGACTAAGTAAGAAAAATATGACAAAAAAATGGTATTTTCCCAAATTATTCATGTAAATCTTACGTGCATTGCAGCTCCGTCTGAGAGTCCAGAATTCTTCCTCCAAGTCACCCTCTGGTTGGGGGGTAATCTCCCTGACCTTTGTCCTTCAAAGAAAAGAATGGATTTCGTGAGGGCATCTCTGTAATTGTGGGCAGCAAAGCGATGGCGGCCATTATGGTATGGGTGAGGAAGGCGGTGGCGGATGTGGTGGTCAGGGAAGGCATAAGAGAGGAGGAGCGTGGTGGTGGAAAAGGCCAAAAAGAGGAGAAAAGCAGAGGAGCAAGAACGAAAAGAGGCCATTACAGACGCAAAAAATGGAAAACGAAAACGAGAGGCTTGACTGACTCTGCTGCTGCTGCTGCCCCCCTGCGTCTCTCGCCTTTAAGCCTAAAAACGACCAACCACCAGAACCCCTATTTCATAACCAACCTATAGATGCAAATAGAGAGGCAGAGCAGGGATGAGGGGCTCGTTGGTTCGGTATGTATTTATAATGCCTGTAAATGCTTAACTTGCTGCGGTTACCCTTGTAACGTCCTGCTTCGTTATTATTAAACCCACCTCGTCCTATAGTGCAGTGTGTGCGCCGTGACTGCTTGCTTTTCCATTCAATATATTTCCGTTTCTCTTTTCCTTTTCTTCTAGTATTATACAGATACGGCTAGTATTATAATACACTATACAGCGTTGGTTGATTTTTTGATTTATGAGGTTTGACAAAAAAGGGATGAAAATTATAACTAACAATTTTTAATATTCAGGAGTTTTATCATAAAAATAAATCTCATCCAATTATAATATTCATAGATTATATATTCGATGTTCAATATATAAATGATAGAGTATTTGGTAAAAAAATTAAATATTTGATAAAAAAAATCAGATATCTATTACTTTATATCAAATTATAAATAGTCGGTAAAATATTTTAAACTTTTAATAAGATTATGAAAAATTCTTATAAAATTTATATGATTGATGAATAATAAACTGATCGGATTTAAATTTATTTGTGCCAAAAAAAATAAATTAAAATAATAACACCACATAATCCACTTAAATTATATAATATCTAACTAAAAATTTCAAATATCAAACAGTTAAATTTATATAAAAAAAACTTAGAAAAAAATAATTTATTTCAATAATAAACAAAATATACGATTCATAAAGACATACAATATGTAATTAAATTATATTATCCAATTTTATGTTTATATGTATATATTTTTCTATATAGTAACCTATAATAAAAATTACTTAATTTTTAAATATCTATATATATATATTCAATTTATCAAGACAAATATTATTCATATTTTTGAATTGAATATTCATTGTTTTAAATTTTATTATTCAGATCAATTATTCAATAAAAAATATTAAATTAATTTTTTTCTCAAATTATTAGTTCAAATATAGAATTACATAAACTTGGTTACAATATTACTACTGTACTACTAGTATTTGGGTCTCTGACACAATGTGCATTTGTGATCTGTTCTTCGTGACTACAATTATTTTTCTTCTTCGGTGTCCAATCAATTTATGGCTTTTGGATGCTTTTTTTTTCATAAATTTATTGGTAATATTTATTCTATTTTAGTGCAATAAAATTATTGGCATAAAGAAAAAGCGACCGAACCGAAAAGGTCCTTACAGATAAGAACATAATAATTACGAGTATTTCTTTTTGGTTCCTCCTTAATCCTCATCGTGTAAAATCTATGACAGCTTAACGAAATTGTAAAAGAATTCTTATACGCTAAATTATTTTTAATATAGCTATGATAGTGACAGCTATGGCCGTTTTAAGTAAGGCAAACCACTTATCCTTGATATTTTTGTTCATTTTCATTCTCATTCATGTTTCCAGCTATTTTATTTATTTCTCAATCTCATCATCGAAACAGATATACGTTTTTGTAATTGTATTTACTAATGCGGGGTTGGTTTGATTCAAATTCAGAATAGAATGATTATCTTTTACCATTTTTTGCAAATATATTTGGATGACGATTTCAATTAGTTTTTATCTTAGTAGACAGTAAAAACTGATTTGAATATATGTAGTTTTGCATGAAAAGCAAGCTTATTGGGGTTGAAATACTCATCATTGTCTCGATCAGAATATGTTTTTAGCGTGTGAGCTATTTTTTGGTAAACTTGTTAAAGCAATTTTTGAATAAAGCTTATAATAAAATTTTACTATGCAACTTTTAATTTTCAACTTAGTTATCATTCCAGTTAGTTATGCCAAACCTACTCTTAAAGTGATTGGTTGTTGATCAAAATTAAGTTTGTGACAATTATCTATTATTGCATTATAGGTAACTTCTCATTTATTATGAATAAGACATTTTTAAGATAGATTTATTTTGTGAACCCATAGCTGTATTTTATTTATTTATTTATTTATTTTTGAAATGAGCACGTTTGGATTCTTAAACAAGGTAACTTCTAAGGTATCTTTACATGATAATTTTATCTAACTTTTAGCTTATTTAAATAAATTGAAAAAAGGGTATTGTTTAAAGTATAATGTAATGCACCCAAATTTCACCATTCAGAAAATTAAAAGATTTGTGAAGCCAAAACACAAAATAAAAAGATATTATGTTGCATTAAGTATAGAAGATATACTTGCTATACCTAATATATGTCTAGTGTAAGACAAATATAACCTCATGGCTGGAGATTAGGTATGATAAACACTTAGTCCTACCAAAATACATAATGCAATACATAGAGAAGAGAATGAGTTTAACGAAAATAAGGGACATCAATGTCCAAAGAGAGAGATACTCCAGATAAGAGAAGAGAATGAGTTCAATGAAAATAAGGGACATCAAAGTCCAAGGAGAGAGATACTCTAGATAACATTATTCCAGATCAAATTCGATTAACACTTACCTCAAGCAACACAATACAAGCATTAACTCCTGCCTTGTCTCTAGGGTCTTCCATAGAGAGTAAAGGTCCTTAGATACAAACATAATAATTACGAGTATTTCCTTTTGGTTCCTCCTTAATCCTTATTGTGTAAAATCTATAGCATCTTAATGAAATTGTAAAAAGAATTCTTATATGATAAATTATTTTTAATATAGCTATAATAGTGACAACTATGACCATTTTTCGTAAGGCAAACCACTTATCCTTGATATTTTTGTTCATTTTCATTCTCATTCATCTTTCTAGCTATTTTATTTTTTTTCTCATCATCTAAACATATGTATGTTTTTGTAACTATATTTAATAATGAGGGGTTTGTTTAATTCAAATTTAGAATAGAATGATTATCTTTTACCATTTTTTTGCAAATATATTTGGATGAATTTCAATTAGCTTTTATCTTAGTAGACAGAAAAAAACTGATTTCAATATATTTAGTTTTGTATGAATAATAAGCTTATTGGGGTTGAAATACTCATCATTGTCTTGATGATAATCTTTTTTTAGCATACGAGCTATTTTTCGGTAAACTTATTAAAGCAATTTTTGAATGAAGCTGATAATAAAATGTCACTAGGCAACTTTGAATTATTCATTTAATTATATTTCCACATAGTTATGTCGAACCTACTCTTAAAGTGATTGGTTGTCGATCAAAATTAAGTTTTTAGCAATTTTCTATTATTCCATTGTAGGTAAATTCTCATTTACTATGAATGGGACATTTTTAAGATAGATTTATTTTATGGTCCCATTGGTACATTTTTTTATTTTTTTTAAATGAGCACATTTGGATTCTTAAATAAGGTAACTTCTAGGATATGTTTACATGACAATTTTATCTAATTTTTAGCTTATTTGAAAAAAAATGAAAAAAGGGTATTGTTTAAAGTACAATGTAATGCACCCAAATTTTGCCATTAAAAAAATTTAAAAGATTTGTGAAGCTAAAACACAAAATATTAGGATGCTATGCTACATCCAATATAGAAGATATGCCCCCTATACCTAATATATGTTTAGTGTAAGACAAAAATAACCTCGTATCTAGGGATTAGGTATGAGAAGCACTTGATCCTACCAAAATACATAATACAATACACAGAGAAGAGAAAGAGTTAAATGAAAATTAGGGACAAAAAAGTCTAAAGAGAGAGATACTCTAGATAACAATACTCTAGATCAAATTCGATTAACACTTACCTCAAGTGACACAATGAAAACATTAACTCCTTCCTTGCCTCTAGGGTATTCCATAGAGTGTAAATCATTCTCAAATCTTGATGTTTTCCACTTTAAATACTAATATTTTATTTGGTGATTATAACATCATATAATGTATGAACAACTACGACTGTCATACTTTGTCAGTTTTTATTATTTTCATTTATTCATGTCAATTTTAAGGTCAATAGTGAAATCAAAATCAATGTCAACATTAAGGTCAATAGTCAAACTAAATTTAATGTCAACACTAAGGTCAACCAATAATCTACTAAGACCACCATATGTCTATTTATTCACATTTAGCCGTATTAGGCCATAAATTACTAAAATACCCTTAAAACCTTATTTACCATGATATTATCCATTTAAAGGCTGACTTTATTTTAATAATTAATTTATCATGAAAATCCTAAAATATAATAACTTGAACATTTTAGCATACTCGTAAATCATTCTAACATAACATAACTCATATACTTTCATACTTAATATCATATAATACATGCCATGCATACATGTTGGAATAATATAAGCATGATACGGGTAAAATTACACCTAAAAGATAATTGTATCCCTAGATTGTACAAATATTAATATGTTTAATAAACCTAACATGCTCAACCTATCATGTTATACACATATATCGTACATAATTAATTTACAACTTTAAACCTATTATAGCATGATTTTGTACGCTTAATATTATAAATAATGTACATGCTAAAGATATATATTTTATGTTAGCATACTTGGGGGAAAAATACAAACTATTGGAACTTTAATATGTGATAATGTAATTTTTTTTTCATTTTAGTTGAGCATATGGGTTAGCTCTTAATTCCAAGCAAAAATAGTGAAAACATAAGTAAACTAACACTAAATTTAGCCTCCACTAATATCTTCCTTTTGCACCTAAAAGCAGCCCAACAAAACATATATTAGAAACTAAATAATACAATAATTTTTTTTATAACCAAATTAAAACCAAGAGGAGAAGCAAAACAAAGGTGAGTTGCGTGCATGAAACTCAAGTTGCATGGAGGAAAAAAAACATGAGTAACTCACTCAAGGCGAGGTCGATAATAGCAAGGAACACACACAAAGGTTTGACAACATGTAGCACGAGCTTAGCAACATAAGGCTTTCATGCAATATAAGCTCTATAATGTGGAGGAGCAATGCTAAAAGGGTGTGGTTGTGTAGAGATTTCAAGCTAAAGGCTGGGGTGAGTGCAAATGTGGGATGCTAAGGGGACTAAGGTACATGAATGATGGTCATAGTTAGGGGTTGGTTGCATGAGGAAGGATGGTGGAGGTGGTGTTTTGTAGTGAAGGAGGAGGTGTTGGGCTAAAAAAATGGTGGAAGCTAGGTTGGTGTTTGGCTAGGTGTGTAATACCCTATTTTCAAAGCCTAATTATAAACCGGTAATTATGTGTATAAGTTGTAAAAATTATTTTAGGATGTTTTATATTAAATACATTGTTAATATGTGTATTATTATTATGAAATATTAGATACAAAGTTTAATTTGGTAAAAATTTGCTAGAGAATGCATATTAAAATTTAAACATAAGTTAGAACTTAATGTATACCTATAATGTCGAGTGAACCCAAATTTCGGTAACCTGATATTTTTACTAGGATATTTTACCCTAGTTCTTCACCAAGATAAATTAGATTAACCTATACCCTAACCAATGCTAGATTTTCCTTACCTCACCCTACTCCCTCTACTGAGCACACCCTACTCCTACGTGGCATTACCCTGCACCATACCTCCCTATTCACCATGTTTTTCTCTCCTTGTTTTTCCCTCCATACCCTTCTTAATCTCTTCTAATTTCCCTTATGTGTTGTACATTAACCTTTGAGCAATCTTGCATTCTCCCTCTCCTTCGCCCGAGCTCCCTCAAGTAAGAAAAGCCTATAATTCACCATTATCGCTGCATTTCTTCACCATTTTAGCTAACAACATATACCACCTTTGGCTCCCTTCCTCTAGCTTTCGCCACTACTACCGGTCCCTTAACCCAAAACAAATGCACTCATCAAAGTAAATCCATCTCCCTCATCCAAACTTCTCCTCCTCTTGGCTTAGGTTGTTCCCACCAAAATCACCACCAGACCACCGGATAACCTTGCCATTCCACCCTCTTAACCTTTGGCAAATCCTCCAAAAACACCTCCAACTTGGATCAAAATCCACCAAAAAACCTACCCGGGCTGCACCTAAAACCACCACCATCCTTTAGGCCAAAAGAACCAAATCCCTTTCCCTTAGCTTTGGCTATTTGTGCCGATCCACCCCACCCCTTAAGTAAAAATGAAAGTATCTGTTGTGTAAGAAAATAAAAGGAATGGATTTTTTGGTTTGATAATCGCATCAGTGGCCTACATTGGTAATGTTTTGGATTTGTTGGTTCAGTAGTCACCTTAGTATCCTAACATAGTATTTAGAATCTATTTAGCTAATTAAATATGTCTATTGTACCTTAAAATTATGAGAAATTAACTAGCATGTTTTACTATTAAGCTTGATATTGGATGTTTATATATGTTATTCCATGAATTTTTCTTGTGGTTATGGTACATGCTTTGTACTTAAGTATATTTTTTTGGATTTGTGTGGCTATGTGCAATGTGGGTATGCTACCTTTTATGTGGTATTGTTATTTACTCAATATGAAGAAGTCATACCGATACTACTTTTACAGTTGACTATGTGAAGGTTATGGAGTGACATGAAATATATAAGGGTGGGAATAATAAGTGGAGTCCTTGGAAAGAGGTCTTATTTTTAGAGTGGGCCTTTAGGTCTAAGAGTTAGGGCAAACCGGTATTATACCTTCAGGAACTAGTATTTAGTTATAAATAGTTTTCCTTTAGACTCTAATATCCCTTAGTATATTTTGGTTATCTTGTTGCACTAATAATATTTATCCATAACTTTTATCTATGTAAAACATTCTTTTTTTGCTGATTTACTTTAGTTATGGTTTGTCTTAGCCTTAGCACTTGGCATAAGAAATGTGAGGGAGCCAGACCTATGCTAAGTGAGGCGGTATCACCCAGTATTTCAGTAATTAACACTTCCACAAAATAAATTTTTTAAGTGGTAAAAATAGGGGTGTTAAGGAGTGGGTTGTTGCTAAAAGATGATGGTAGTGCCTGAGAGGATTGGTGGCATTAGGGATGTTGTGTGTAGGTTAGATGTTTTGGGGAGACAGTGCTAAAATGGTGGCACTAGTTAGGGAATTTCTATAGAGAAAAACCAAGGAGACGAAGAAGGAGAAAAGAGGAAGAAGGATGTTTTTGTTGGTGGTAGAATGACCAGGAAAAAAGGGGGAAGGAATGAGTTGTAGAGGGTTGTTACATGCACAAAAGAGGAGGCATGAAGGAGTATGTTGTAGATAAATAAAGAAGGTGGAGGGAATTGGTGCATAGAATTAGAGAAAGCAAGTGACAGAGAGCAAGGGCGTTGAGTGTGATTTTGGGATTTAGTTTAGTTAGGCTTAGTTTTGTTAGGTTGGAGTTTTTGATTAGCATAACCAAACCAAGATAAACGACCAACTAAGGGTAAAATATTTAAAAAAATGTTTAGGGGTACGATGTAAGGGTTAAAATAGATAAATAAGCTAATGTTAAGTGATAAGTTTCAAAAAAAGGCTAAACACTCAAAAACAAAGATTTATGAAATTTTAAGTTGTCATATACAACTTGTTGACCTTATAGATAATTTAACAACAAACCTTTCCTAGGCTTAACTCGTCCGATGTAATGAGCATGAACTATCACTATCATAGAAGTATATCATACTTAACCAATAGATAATATGCAAAGGTTATTAAGCTAACATTAGTTATGCACCCGTGAGGTTGAATTACGAAAAGGAAAATATGTATATTTTTTTTATATTATGAAGTAAAACCAGAGTACCCCAAAAAAATTTTATTACCAAAAAGTATAAGTTTATCATGATCTTCATGTATTACATCGATTAATATTTCCAAATTCATTTAATGGTAGTTCAGTTCAGTCTTATATTAGTTTCCAATTGAATAACTCATTTAGGATTTCAAATTTGATGTTATGATATGAAACAAATTGCAAATCCAATATATCATTATATTCCTACCATACCATCTTAAACCCCAATGCCAAGTTGCTGCCCCTCCTAGGGGAAAAAACTATTATATTCATAGGCGGATCATGTTCTAATCAAAAATATTAAGAAAGCCATCATTCACCCGATAGAACCACCCTTTCTTAGTAGAATTATATATTGAAGCAACACACTTCATAAAACAATTCGAACAATAAACCATATTTAGTACCAAGGACAAATGTACCCATTCAAATAATAGTAGACAATTCATCTGAGAATAACTATTATATGTAGGTTAGAAAATTTGAAGTAAATTAAGAGGCTTTGACTTTTCTCAAAGAATATAATAGTAACTTGAGAATAATTTAGCCACATTTTATGAGTAATAATATGTCACCTATAGTTACACAAATTTTAATATTTATGTGTATGAATTTTAATAAGCGAAATTTAAAATGGAAACGGTGTTGAACTCATATTCTATTTGGAGAGCCCTCAAGTCATATATTCCTCTTCATAACAACTATATATGTAACCTGTACCCCCACAGGTTGATACTTGACTAATGGTGTTGGCGGAAGCATTTTCCTTCATGCGAAAGTCGATCGTTAATATTAGTTTCCAATTGAATAACTCATATCCATTTGGTTCATGAAAATTTTTAAAGAAAATAAAAAATAAAGAGAAAAACAATTTTTTTATATTTGGTTTTCATGATTTAATAAAATAGAAAATGAATAAGGAATAAAATTACTTAATATTACCTATTTAATTTTCTTTTAGGAAAGTTTGAAAGAAAGTATTTTGATTTTAACTTTCTTTCCTTTAAACTTTTTAAAAACCAAATAGAGTCTAATCTCCATTACAAATCAACTCTTGAAATTCACCTAACAATATAAAACTAACTTCCTATAAAGAAAAATATTGAATGTGCCAACTTGACAAACAAATGCCCAATTTGTTTGTTAACAAAAATCAAAAGTACCTTCCTAACCTTGGCAAATGATATCACCTTCGAAGTGAAAATATTTATAAAATCCATTCATACATAGATTCTTATGTGATGATAAAACACAAATAAGTAAAATATACATACATACATACATACATACATATATATATATATATATATATATATATATATATATATATATATATATATATATATATATATATTATATGAGCATATTTAACAAAAATTGTTAGCAAGAATCAAAAGTAACTTCCTGACCTTGCCAAACAATATCGATTTTGTAGTAAAAATATTTATAAAATTCATTCATAGGTAGATTCTTATGCTATAATGAAACACGAATAATTAAGAAAATTGCCAATAAATGAAAATGATGTAATTATAACATGTTATATATAAGCATGGCTGATTACCCAAAAAGAAAGAAACTAGTAACCTGACTTGACTGAAATATAATGGCGAATACCACAAGTAATTTCCAATGTCTTCTGCCATTTATTACTACATTCAACATTAAAACCGATTGAAGTAAGTTTATAACCACGTAAAGGCTATTTCTAATTGACACAGACAGTTCGCTAGAAAAATAAAATAGATAACATTCTTACGTATCACGGCATCCAACTCGACTTGGGAATATTCATCCTCCTCCTTTGCAATAATAATAATTATTTGATTATATGACCTAATATTCATTAGGAAATAAAATAAACTAAAATTCATTAGGCAATAAAATGAACTAAAATTCATTTCCTAAATTGTGTACCTGTCGTGCAAGGGGATTTTTTTTTTTTTTTACAGTTTTTTCATTTTTTAACATTATACTTGCATGTCATGTAATACATTTTATTACATAGGACATATCAATATGATGATGACAAACACAGGAGCCCCCAACAGATCAATAAAAATATAAAAGTATGATGGCATATTATTTGCTAAATATGACAATAACCGTTTTAACAATAATATTACTGGAAATACTGTTTGACCAACTTCTTACACCCCAGCAGAGTACATGTCATTTTATTTTTCCTAATTAAATACAAATAGAATGAGTTTGTGAGCGACAATTTTACAAGTGATTAGGACAGTCAGTCAAGTAATCATTAGACTGAATTTACGAATTTTATATTTGATTAATTAGTGTTACAAATATTGATTGCCTTATGCATGCATCTGATTGTATGTACACATCTTGGTACACAAATGAGGCACCGAACAGACCACTTCATTTAATTTCAAACTTAACAACTCTGTTAAAAGGGAGAGAGATGAGCAGGTGATTGATCGCCAAAATTAAATGGCAATACATAGCTATTAATATTCACATTAACTTCTCTAAGTCTTGCGGCATATGCATTCCCACTACCTCCCCCCCCCCCCCATATTTACTTTTCAATTTCGCCCCCACTACGGTCAATATCTCCTGCTATATGCTATACTTGTTTTACTATAAAACATCGATCAGAATCAAAAATAGTAATAACTAGAGCCTAAGAAATTTCAATCTAAAAAGGTGAACAAAACTTTGTTGATAATTGAAAACCGGCCAAGTTACATGGTTCAATAAAGGGCCAAAACAAGGCCTCTTTTTGGTGATATTTGGTGCAAAACAAAGCATTAGAAATTTCTTGCACTCTACTGCCCAAGTCTCAATGAGCTGTTAGGTTTCAACTCATGGTTTGAACCTAGTGACATTTAATTACTAAGCTAGATGTACGGGTGGGCTTATGTTGTGGAACCCACACGGGTTACCAAAAAAAAAACTCATAAACAGAGGTGAAAAATAAAAATAAATAGTAGTAAGTAATAATTATGTAGACTACAACCATTTATACTATAGACATTCATCCAAAACATATTCACCTACAATGAAACAAAAATAAAAATGATACTTAAAAAAATGTACAATATTAAAGAAGGCATTTATACTTTAGAACCACCCTTTAAATTTAAGTATAGACAATGATTCTAACTTAAACTGTCGTCTATACCCTCTTGTATTTTTAAAAAAATTTACCACTAAGATATAGACAATCATCAATACTTAAAAATATCATCTATAGCTTTTCTCTTTTTACCTTTGAGGTATACAAATTAAACTCAATCTATCACAATACATATATATATATATATATATATATATATATAGAAACTCGTTCATGTGCGCACCTATATGTCTGTACAAACGTAGGAACAATTACTGGCCGTTGGATCTAAATTAGATCCAACGGCCAGTAATATATGGAAGATAAAACACGGCCTTCTTCGCCGAGCCCCGCCCCATTCTGTTTCGACCTTGCCAGCTCGCCCCGACCCCCAGACCCCATCGCGCCTCTCTCTCTCTCCATCGCACCTCTCTCCCTCCATGGCACCTCGCTCCCTCCATCGCACCCTGCTCCCTCCATCGCACCTCTCTCCCTCTCCATCGCACCCGTTTCTCTAGCTCCCCCTCGCCATTTATGCTTCTGCATCTCTCCATCGACCTACTCCTCCCATCCGTGACAGATCGAGCGAAGTACTCGACCTCCCTCCATTTCCACTCCTCTAATCCGACGAACTTCGTAGACCAACAAACAAGCTCGGTCGCTGTTCTCTTCGACCAGACCTTAGCTCCTCCATTCTTCAATCGCCACTACACTGCCAAACAGGAGACAAGGAGAAGCGCTCGGTTTGTCTCTCCCCGTGTGCTCGAGCTCCCTCCCATGGAGCAAGCGCACGATTGCTGACCAATAGCTTCATCGAGCACTTCCTGTGAACTCCCCCTCGTTTTCTTTTCCTTTATTGCTGTTTGTTCTTCCTCTTGTCTCTGTTGTGCGGACTGGTATGGTGTAATGGGAAAAAAAAATTCCCCTGAGGTCGAACGCAGGGGAAACCCCCTATCTGCGCACTTCCGAGCCCGATCAAAAGAGTAACCTCCAGTGATTCTTCACCGGATGCGTCGAGCTCTTCTAGTTCCAGCTTGTCTTCTTCAGAGTGCTCCCCGGATGTGGATTTTAAATCCAAAAATTCTGCCCTAATCGATCGGGACGATAATGAACAGTGCGCGATCCCCAAATCAACTCCGGAGCATATTCAAGTGTCTCTCCTGGAAAGGCAATGTCCGCCGATTATTGAGCATCCTGAGGACGGCCCTAATTTGCACACCTATATGGAAATTGCGACAACGAAGATCCAATTGCAGCATCCGATTTTGCCTTTGCCCTGCCAAGCTGCTCGAGACCCCATTTCTTCGATGCCTTCTCTTCTGTCTGACTCCGAAGTGGAATTAGAAACAGAGAATAATCAAATTCCTCCTGGGAACAATTCGAAGCCCAATTTGCTGATTCAGGGAATAATCGAAACCAAACTGATGAACCTCAGGTACCTCGCTCATCCAGCTCATTTCTTCAACATACCAAAGCTCACATCATCGATTTTATTTATTCTCCGCTACCAATCATCGCCGATACTCTTCTCCTTCGTTTGTCACCATTTTTCCCGAAAATTCTGCTATTGTTACTGTCAAAAATTTTCCATAACGACAGTATTATACTAGTTAATATCTTCATTGTGTTTATATTATTATGTAATCTAGTGTTTGTTAACCTGATTTTTTGTATTGATTTGGCTGATTTTCGTTTGTATGTGTTTTAGGTCTTACTGATTCAGCATTCAATCGAAGTAATATGCCTCAACTTTAGTTGATTTCGAACTTGCTGAATTGATTTAGTAAGTATTTTTTATTGTTTGCTGAGTAATGTTTGTTGTTTTTTGATTAAATTATGTTGCTGTTGTACTATGAATAATGTGATTAGGGTTAATTACAGTAATGTGGGCTGATATTCTATTGCTGTTGCTGTTGTATTTTCTGTTGCTGAATAATGTTGTTCTGTTGTTTTTATGCTAGTCTGATTAATAATCAGATTATTAATCAGCTATTGTTATGTATTTTTGCATAATATATGCTGGTATGGTGTTGGTATTGCTAATTGATGGCTGTATAATGGTATCTTGTTTCATATTTACAATATTTGCAATATTTTATTTAATTTGTTACTTCAAATTGTAACTAATATCAATTTTTTTATATTTGGATGACAGATATTGGAATGAAATACCGGAGTTGGATGTAAATTTTAATTCAACTTCATGAAAGTATTGGTCATTTATGCTTTTCATTGTAGTTTAGATGATAGTGTAAGGTTTCTTTTCAAAATTGTATAAGGTTTAATTTAAGAAATTGTCAAATTTTGAATCATGGAAGATCGTTTTTCTTCTCATATTGTAAAACTAAATGAATATATATTTGATTAGTATGTTTATGGTTTACATGGTTTGGGGTTTAGGGTTTAGAGGGTTTAGGGTTTAGAGGGTTTAGAGGGTTTAGGGTTTAGAGGGTTTAGGGTTTGGGGTTTAGGGTTTAGGGTTTAGAGGGTTTAGGGTTTAGGATTTAGAGGGTTTAGGGTTTAGGGTTTAGGGTTTAGAGGGTTTAGGGTTTAGGGTTAGGGTTTAGAGGGTTTAGGGTTTAGGGTTTAGGGTTAGGGTTTATAGGGTTTAGGGTTTAGAGGGTTTAGGGTTTAGGGTTTAGGGTTTAGGGTTTAGGGTTAGGGTTTAGGGTTTAGGGTTTAGAGGGTTTAGGGTTTAGGGTTTAGAGGGTTTAGGGTTTAGGGTTTAGGGTTTAGGGTTTAGAGGGTTTAGGGTTTAGAGGGTTTAGGGTTTAGGGTTTAGGGTTTAGGGTTTAGGGTTTAGAGGGTTTAGGGTTTAGGGTTTAGGGTTTAGGGTTTAGAGGGTTTAGGGTTTAGGGTTTAGGGTTTATGGTTTAGGGTTTAGGGTTTAGAGGGTTTAGGGTTTAGGGTTTAGGGGGTTTAGGGTTTAGGGTTTAGGGTTTAGAGGGTTTAGGGTTTAGGGTTTAGAGGGTTTAGGGTTTAGGGTTTATGGTTTATGGTTTAGGGTTTAGAGGGTTTAGGGTTTAGGGTTTAGGGTTTAGGGTTTAGAGGGTTTAGGGTTTAGGGTTTAGGGTTTAGGGGGTTTAGGGTTTAGGGTTTAGGGTTTAGAGGGTTTAGGGTTTAGGGTTTAGGGTTTAGGGTTTAGGGTTTAGAGGGTTTAGGGTTTAGGGTTTAGAGGGTTTAGGGTTTAGGGTTTAGGGTTTAGGGTTTAGGGGGTTTAGGGTTTAGGGTTTAGGGTTTAGAGGGTTTAGGGTTTAGGGTTTAGTGGGTTTAGGGTTTAGGGTTTAGGGTTTAGGGTTTAGAGGGTTTAGGGTTTAGGGTTTAGGGTTTAGGGTTTAGGGTTTAGGGTTTAGGGGGTTTAGGGTTTAGGGTTTAGGGTTTAGAGGGTTTAGGGTTTAGGGTTTAGGGTTTAGGGTTTAGGGTTTAGAGGGTTTAGGGTTTAGAGGGTTTAGGGTTTAGGGTTTAGAGGGTTTAGGGTTTAGTGTTTAGAGGGTTTAGGGTTTAGAGGGTTTAGGGTTTAGGGTTTAGAGGGTTTAGAGGGTTTAGGGTTTAGGGTTTAGAGGGTTTAGGGTTTAGGGTTTAGGGTTTAGGGTTTAGGGTTTAGGGTTTATAGGGTTTAGGGTTTAGGGTTTAGGGTTTATAGGGTTTAGGGTTTAGGGTTTAGGGTTTAGGGTTTAGAGGGTTTAGGGTTTAGGGTTTAGGGTATAGGGTTTAGGGTTGAGGGTTGAGGGTTTAGAGGGTTTAGGGTTTATGGTTTAGGGTTTAGAGGGTTTAGGGTTTAGGGTTTAGGGTTTAGGGTTGAGGGTTGAGAGGGTTTAGAGGTTTGGATATTTGGTTTGGATTAATTTTTTGGTTTGGTATTGGTAAAATCTTGATTGTGATTAAATTTTGATCCAATGGATGAGATTAGTTTCTATGTTTGTATATTAATTATAGTTTGTATGTGACCCCTCCCCTATATATATATATATATATATATATGTACATACACGATCATACATAATAAAAAGAAAAACCTCTTACATTAATAAAAAATAATCAAGTATGTTCAATCATATATAAAAAACTAAAACACACACATCGATGTTTGTAAGTTTTTAATTCCTTAACTAACTATAATCCAACAAATAATCATAAACAAAATATCTACATTAATAAAAAAAACTACCTGCAACTGAAGTCCTTAGCTAGCTTATGGAAAGATAAATTTTAGCCACGCTTGTCTAACCTTGTTAATGAGGCTGTCCAAAAATCTAAGGTCGTCATTTTGATATATCTAAAAAAAGAGTTGCATGGTTATAAGTACATAATTCAAGTAGCAATATTAATAAATATATATATGGTGATCAATATATACCTCGAAATCTCTATTTTATTATTTTACCATGACATCTCTCATATATTTCATAACAAAATAGCAAAAAATGTCATTGTCTTCTTGTTTTGGGCACTATATTAAGTGAAATGCATGAGTTAATTTGTTAGAATTATACTAAATAGTAACATTAAAACATAGAAAATATATTACTAATGATACACCTTTATGGGAGTCCATCTATTTACTAATTTAAGTCCTTCCTTTTGCTTCTCAATATATTTCTTAAATGACATATATATATATATATATATATATATATATATAGTATAATACATAACTCATGGAATAAAATTACTAACGCGAAAAATCGTTTAATTACCTATCAACAACTTTTAGTGGAATGTCACATCATCTTCTTTCTTTAGTGTCAAACCAACATGTCATCCATTTTGATGAATGTAAAATGACCAAAACCTACTATGATTTAAAAAGGGGAGAGCCAAAAATAAATTGATGTGGAGTCGCCCTCATCGCTTGGACCATATACTATGCATGTTGTATGAGGTATCCATAGGATATCATTTAAGAACATAAGAATCCATACTTATATTGATCATTCTTAAGTATGATTTTATCTTTTAAAAACCTATATAGAAAATATACCTCACTTAAAAAATATACTAATATTATTCAATATAGCTATATATTTAAATTTTAATGAAATTGTACCTCATGAATGTCTTTATATGTTGGACGTGTATCCAATTCCTAGCCAAAAAATGAACTAAATCCTCAATTGATACACATACACACACTGATTTATTGGATCTTGAAAAACAATTGTGTTGGTAATTTAACTTATATTCTGAAATTTTAATTTCACAAGTGTTCATCATAATGCATCATCATTCTATAGGGAAACACTTGATAGTTAATAGGAGGAATGTTGTACCCTAAATAGAATTCATTTCCTCTTCTAATTCCTTCTCTTGTTGCTTCCTACGATTTAGCTTCATCCAAATAATGTTATAGCCCAAGTCAAATAAAGGTAAAAAAATTAATGGGAAATAATTAGGGAGTTAATTAATTTAACTCTCCTTATTAATAAGTATATTGTGTCCTTTAGGATAACTAGATGTCATGGTCGCTCTACTGTCTCCTCTGTGAAGAATAGGAGATCACGATTACCGTCTTTTAAAAATGGTAACTTTAAGAAAGCATATTCATTGTGGGTGTTATTAAGAGTGACTCAAACTATTCTAAGTGCGAACGATTTCTTCTCAAAGGCATGAGTGGTTCCTTGGAAAACAATAACCCCTTTATAATACCTCAAATTTAACCTAACCCTAATTTCAAGTGATTAATATTTTAACCTAGCCCTAACTCTAGATGATCAATATTTTTATCTTACTCATGTTCTTTAATCATAATTTTAAATTTAATTATAATCCTAACCCTAACATTCTCTTCTTTTTTCCCTTTTCCTTTTTTTTTCTTTTCCCTTTTCTTCTTATATTTTCCCTACATCATTCTCCTTCTCTTCTTTGCGTGATTTCCTCCCTTCCTTGACCAAATCCCATAAGTTGTGCCTCCACCCTACCTAGCCTAATATATCATCACCACCATCACCTCCCTTAAATCCTGGGATATATCATTGGAAAATTTTCCCTAAAAATCTCCCCTAATCTCGCTTACCCCATATCCTCCTTTACCACACTCTCTACCCATCTCAAATTTTTGAATACCACCACAACCCTCTCCTACATATACCCCTCCACTATCTCTCCTCACCTCATTTAATACCTCACCACACTCTCCTCAAACCTCATCTTCCTTCTTTCAACTTCTTTGTGCATCATTTTATCATCGTCCTCTATTCTCATAGAGAGAATATTTATATAACTTATCTAACCTCGTACAACTCTACCTTTTTTAAGACAAATCCTCACATAAACACCCCCTATCTGTGTTGACTTCTCACGCAGCACACCTCTGAGCTGCATGCCCTTAATCAAGCTTCATTTCAAGCAAATTTCTTCCCCCAACCATGCTACAATCTTATGCCACCATACCCCTACATGTGTTAACCACCTACGCATCACCTACCTTAGTTGTGTCCACCACCCATGCAATACTAGCCTAGTTGCATCTACCTATGCAACACCCCCTTGGTTGTGTTAGTCCCCCTTACAACTCACCCCTTGTTGCATCATCTTCTCACGCAAGCCCACTCCATTTGTGCTATAATTTCACACAACTTGGTCACTCTTCCTTACTTAGTTTCCTTTACCCTTTTTCGTCCTCCTTTACCTTAACATTTACTTGGTTATTTTCTTAAGTTTTAACTATGTATTATTTTTGGTTTTTAGTTCATTTTCCAGTGGTCTCATAGGATGTTTGTCAGGATTATTTGTGCTTAGAGACTGGTGTCAGTTTGGTAAGGATATATATAGTGGTTATGGTTTTTTAATGTTATTTGTGTAATTGTCTGTAATCTCATGTTGGGTATTATTATATTGATAATGATGTTGATAATATCATTGTATCATAATATGGTATTGTATCTTGGAAATCAAGTGTATTGAGAAAGCATGTGTTTATATGATGTTTGTTACGATAAGTCTTGTTTCGAAACCTAAGTATGGTAGGATGATATATGGTAATGTAATGTGGTATTGATTAAGTATGGTAAGTGTGAAATGAATATAGTTTAGTGCTATGGTGATGTAATCATCCAAAAGTTAAAAAAAAATAATGATATCAAGTTCGTAGGATTTTGTGAAAATTTGGGTTGTTTATCTATCTTAAGGGAAATTTAGACATTTTGTGATAATGTGGAAAAATAATTATGGCATTAAAATATTTTATTTTTTAATAAATTATTTCACAATTAACATGATTTAATGGTGGTTGAGTGGGATATAAGCTATCTAAATTTGATTTTGAGGAATTACAATAAAATAAGGGCATTTTAGTCAATATGGATTAAATATGAAATTTTGGTATTTCTAAAGTGGAATTGGGTTTAAAATATTATAAGTATGTCATGTGAAATATTTGAGATGATTATGAGTAATATCATTCTAATAAAATAAGAAAGTAACTTAAATCGTGAGTAGTACCCTACAGGCATGTTAGTTGTCGCATATATAAAATATTGGAGTTAGACCTTTATTTTTGGATATATAGTTAATAATTTTATTTTGATATCATTTACTAAATTTGGTGATAAAATGAGTCTTATTGTAGAATTTATAATTATCTCATGAAATTAGAAGTTCGTAAGGGAGTTATGGCATTTTTCCTTAAGGAATGTCCTAATCAACATCTTGATTGTTTTATTTGGGAGTTGATAATTATGTTAAGTCTTTTTTTTTATGTGACTTATATATTTGTGTTTATTTCTACACATTTACATCAAGATAAACAATAGTTTAATAAGACATTAATCATTTAAAGTGACAGATCACGTGAATCAGGATCAAGGTGTTGAATCCATTTCACCGAACTATAATGGTGCCCAGGACTGTTTTATCTTAGGAGGTGCATCAAAATGTTCTACTAGTTTAAGAATAGTACTCAAGATTATGTTTTCCTAAAAGGTTTTGAATCTGCTCCACCAGATGATAACAGTGGTTTGTCTCGTTTTGTCATAAGAGGTACTTTAGCCCATTTCCCCTTATTAAGAATAATGGAATCTCTTAAATCAGCGTAAATAAGAAATGGATTATGATTATAGCTAATAACGAAACTTGAATTTAATTTTTATCTTGCATTATATTATGTTTCATCAATGTTCATGCCTATTATTCTATGCAACCTTATGTATTCATTATAACCCTGCTATAAATGTATTGACCCCTTACTCGGTATGTAGCATATTGGTCATCTGTCTCATAGGTGTTATTTATTCTCATGATAAAATGACCTAAACTTTATTGTATAGGTTGATGAGGACTAATTGGATGAATTTGTTGCTTATAATTTTTTGTTTGTGGAGGAGTCTACTATCTTTGGGGTTGGATATAGAGTTATGTATTCCGATTAATATTTTTTGCCTGGATACCTTTTTGTATTAATAGTTATAATAGATCAATTTAAAACTAGAAAATCGTCCAAAAGTACTTGAAAATGTGGCAACCCTCTAACTCAACCACTATGTTCCTCAGTCCCCAAAGCTTAAGTAGGGGCATCATTTCAACCACTCATCAACACTTATGGTACCTATATCTCCTCTTGTTAGAGAAGCGATTATATTTAGGGGTAAGAAATAATATGCAAATAATATTAATAATATTATATTGCTAAATCCTTAAAATTGTATCAATTTTTTTTTTTAGTTTGTCCATTAGTAGCCTTCTATATTTTCTTGGCTACTCTTACCCTAACCCAACTATCCACTCTTGTAGAAGTTACATATGGAGTATCTTTTTTTTTTTTTATGGTCATTTACCTCCATATCCTTTGGAATCAATTTAAAAATCAAGTTAGCTATTATCATGTTAATCTAACAATAATAAATTTATAATGATATAGTTTACTTCTTTACCAAATCCTTTCTTGTGGTATTATTGTTAGCTTGTAAACCCTTGTGAGGATTGACATTTTTCTTTGCATTTTATTTTACTTTTTTGCTCTTTTCTATCATTGACAATATACAAGTTATAGAGAAAATTAATGCATATGATTGTTAGTATTACTTATGATGTAATTTATAATGTAAGTAATTATAAACCTTGTAATATAAAGTATATTAAGCCATAAACAATGTAATAGTTGATGTAAAAATTCTATAACTATAATAGAGATGAAGAAGAATATGAGATTACCATGTCTCAATCACTTCTTTATAATAACTAAGGGTACATGTGGAGCCATTAAATGAAATGTAAATTATTATACTCGCACATTACATCACAAGCTTAACAAACTACTAACGAAACACAAACCTTTCATAACTTGTTCAATAAAGCATCATTTTCCATTACACCTTTATATATATGCTATATTTTTCTCAAGGAAAATGCACCATATAACCATGAGTATAGATCTAAAATATAATATAACTATGAGTTTATGTAAATGAACCTAATAAGGTATAGTATTGGTTGTTATGAACTGAATAACCTTTTTCTATTGTTAGCCATTATCTTTTAGACAATCCTTGAAATTGGAAAAAAAAAATTTCCATAATACAGTTGTTTGTACTTTATCCATTTCCTCCATTCAATAGAGTATATGGAATGACAGATATAGCCTTACACAAATACATCCCTTTTCACTCCATTTCTTCAACATTCTCCATCTTTTTCTTAAAGGAACACTGCATAAAATGTCCCCAAATATATTATAAAAAATAATTTATAAATTGAAAAAATAAAAAAATATGGCATAAATCTTAAATTTCTTAAAAAAAATAAACTGGAAATGTATTCAATTTTTGAAAATATTCTAACATATATGAATAGTTCTAGAATTTTATGAAAAAATAGAACTTTTGACAATAGAAAAAGCATAGTAATGTTCATAATTACCTTAAAATATTATAAAATAAGGCATAAATTTCTAATACCATGTAAAATTTTATAATATATTTGAAGATTACAAAAAAGAAAAAAGAATCCATGAAACTAAAATGAAAAAAAAACTTTTCACCATGTTACCAAACACATTGAATATCCAATTATCTTCAACAAATTGAATTGATAAAAATATTCCTAATGGATAGGATAAAAGTGAATGAAAAAAATCACCTTTTGTACTAGATAACCGTAGCACCATTAGTGTCATATTTTTTAATAAATGAAAATGACAAAAAAAAATATCTTTTGTGTTAGATAACCCTAATGCTATAAGAAAGAGTTATACGGTGCAAAGGGTATTTTTATTATTTTAGTTTATTTTATAAAATGTGGTACTTAAAGTGTTAGGGTTGTCGAATATGGAATTAGAGAATATATAATTAGTCATATGTGTGATGACTGATGAATCAATCATAGAGGTTGTATCAAAAGTATGACCATCACACAACTTAAATAGTCATAATATCTTACTAAAAGTCGACTTATGATTTTGGGCCTATTGCCAATCTTAAGAAAACATATAAGTTCAAACATTTTAACGCATGAGATTTAACATCATTGGATTACTATACCGATCTAATTCAAGCTTGTTAGACATGTATAATACCAAATTTAATAGGATTTTAAGCCACCTTATCTCCCTTATAAATAAAAAGATAGACACATTGGGAGCATATAGACACCAAAAAAATTAATTTTCTAAGGTAGCTTCCACACCGAGAGAGAGAGAGAGAGAGAGAGAGAAAGAGAGAGAGAGAGAGAGAGAGAGAGAGAGAGAGAGAGAGCATCTTAGTGCTTGTAGATACTGGTAAAACTTGCGCATAGATTCAAACACAATCCTTTAACCCATAACACTATAAGAAAGAGTTATATGGTGAAAAGGTTATCATTTAAGTTTATTCTAGAAACTTTGGTACTTAAAGTGTTAAGGTAGTCTAGTGCAAAGGTATTTTAGACATTCCACTTTTGTCACAATCATTATAAATACTTTTTATTATTTTAATTTATTTAAGAAAAATTGGTATTTAAAGTAATAGAATTATCTTATTCAAGACTTAGCTTTATGTATTTTTATTTTTTCCATCAAATTTATTTTACATTTATAGCAAATTTTATAATATTTTAAAACAAGTAAATATTATTAGATTTTTTAAATTTTAAGAAGATATATTATACAATTTTTATAAAATTCTAAAACTTTTCATAGAATTTGAGAATTTTTTTGGAGAATTTGAAGATATTTTGAATATTTTAAAGAATTTTTATGATATTTGCCATACTATGGATTTTTTATATATAATTTTTAATAATTAAAAATGATATTTTTATTATTTTTTTCTAAAATAATTTGGTGGAATTTTTTATAGTTGTAATACCCCCAAAATTCACTACTGAGAAAATACATTTTATTCAAATAATTAACATAAGTGAAATAACAAAACTGTGAATTATGGGAATATTAGCGCCACACTTAGTACCAGATTGGTTTGCTCCTACAGTTTCAATACCAAGTGCTAAGGCTGAAGAGGATTATCGTCAAATACAAGTCAATACTTAAAACAAGAATTCATAAAGGAATTAAATCGTTCACAATACAGAATTCGGGATACGCGTAAAAAGGTTTACAAGCCAAAGGAGTACATAATTAAAGTTCCCAAAGAATAGAAAGTACCATACGATAGAATAAAACTAAAATAAAATGATACAGGGTAAAATGAAATGAAAAAGAGAATCCGACCATGTCGCTCTCGGTCCCCAAGCCAAGTTCAGGCTCAACTCTCAGCCCCACCCAATGCTTCGTAAGAATCATAGGCATCGAAGATATCATCTCCTACTTGTACAAACTCAGGTTGGCCCTCTGCTCGTGGGAATGAGCAACACCCATGAAACGGGTGGTCAGTTTGCTATGTACTGAGTAAGGGAACCATGCAACTAAGGTCAAACACATAAGACATATAACACAACATGATTATATAGACTGCATACAACAATATAGATAATGAAGGTTGAGTTATGGTCCCGATAAACTTATTCTTTAGATCTCTTATCAATATACTCATTTCACACATACTCTTTATCAATCCATGTGAGTGCGGGAACCCTACTATTATAGCCGGTAGACCAGAATATGTACAAGACAAAACACTCCTGACCACTTTTATTGCCGGTGGATGGGTCTCCAGGGCAGAACGCTCCTAACCACTATTATTCGCTGGTGGACTGGTTTTGCCCTGACTCACACGGTGTTTCACTATAATTACTTAGTGTATTTCCCATGTCTTATCATCATTATGTTTGGTTTGTTAAGCACGGAATTCCCCACTATTATAGCTAGTGGACCAAAAAGCATGTAGGGAAAAATGCTCCTTGCCACTATTATTTGCCAGTAGACCGATCTCCAGGGCACCCTAGCTCCTGGCTACTATTATTCGTCGATGGACTAGTCTAGGCCCGGCTCAACAATCTTTCTCTTTAAATGGTTAGTATCTTATTCATGTCTTATTCGATAAATATTTCACCCTATGCATGCCACCAACCTTCTACTTCCATCCTTCCAAGAAGGCTCGTCCCATATCTTAAGACTTTTGTGACTCCTATCATACCCCAACATCCATTCCTCCTTCCATTTACTCATAACAAACACGCAACTTTTAAGGTTGTGGGTTAAGGCCCATCACCTTATGATGTCCAAATTAGGGATAGTAATGGGGTGGGTCGAGGACGGGGACCCCATCCCCGAATCTGACCCGATCCTCGATTTTTTTTATCGGAGATTCCCTTACCTGATCCCTGTGGGGATCAAATCCCCATACCCAACCTAATCCCCAATCTATTTTCCATCCCTGATTTATTACCCGACTTTGAAACTAGACCTGATCCCCAAAACCTAACTTTATACCCCATCCCTGATCCCATCCCCAATCCTCAAGCATTTTTTTTTTAATATTATACGTTTAATTTATATTCTATATAAAAATATTATATATATATATATATAATTATATAAAAAATATAAATATATATATATATATATATATATAAATTATTTGGGGGTGTTTCGGGATGGGGACCCCAAACCCATCCCCATCCCGTCCCCGAAAAAATTCCCGTTAAAAATCCCCGAACCCGATCCTCGAATTCTCTCCCAAAACCAGAACTCAAACAGAGAATCCCCAACGAGGCCCTGAACCCACAAGAAAAATTGCCATTCCTAGTCCAAATCCTCTTACTATTACTCTCTAGGGGTTTTCCTTAAAACCTTAATTGGACCTATGTGGCCCATCCTTCATCTAACTTACACTACCATTATTTCTTTAGTCGCCTTCTTCTAACTTACACTACCATTATTTCTTTTATCGCCCAAAACCTAATCTCATTTAGATTCAACCCAAATTATATTGTTTTACTCACCGATTACACATGTGACCGTGAAACCCTAGTTGGACACTCCAAACCCTAGCACCTTTCTTCTCCCATAAGTCACCTCTCCATTTTTTACCTAACATCTCTTCTTCCCTATGGCACCCGTACTCACCCTTCATATAATAATTTTTCCACTCTTATCCCATACTCTACTCTTCCTCAATTATTTTTGCTTTCACATTCCCTCTTAGATTAGGGTTTCCTCCCAAACCCTAACCAGGTCCCCTATACACCATTTTACCAACGTACGTACTATTTTTTACCCTAAGTCTCCAATCACTCCACAACTCTCCCCTTACCTTACTTATACCCCATGATAACTTTTCTCACGTAAGGATCATCCTCATGCAACATCCATCCATCCCATGCAAATCCTAGAAATTTTTCATGCAAGATTCACATCACTCATTTATTTTGATCATATCCTCCTTTTTATTTTCCCCCTCATAGGTCATGAGATAATTAAGTCAATTTCATGTCCCCTTAGTCAACTCACTTTCCCTTTTTCCCTTTTCATCCTTTCACCTCATATCATATTATTAAACTTTCTAGCATGTATGTCCTAGAGGGTCACATCATATAATATCATAAGCACAACATATATAATCATTATACACATGCCACAAGGAATTTACATAAACATATCTCAACTCCGAGCTACTCTACAAGTAATTGGGCATTATAATCATAAAGTACACAACATGGCATAACACATGGCACACAAGGCACATGACACACACATAGTTGTTCTTAGCCACATCCCTACCTAATACGATACCGGTCTTAGAGCATGTTCCTACGCCTCCTTAGGGTTTTGACTTGATTCACCTATAAGAGGAAAATACTATGGGTTAACTTTCCTCTTACCAAAATTACCATTATCCCTACCTTACCCTTATCATAACCTATTATTAGGGCTAATAATGATAATAGTACTTTTATAAGTAAAAGTAGGGTTATTATTCATAAGGTAGCTAGTCATGCTACCACTAATCAAAATAGGTCTTAGTAGATATATCAATTCATGTTAAAGTAATTATCGCAATATTTATATTATTAAAGATAATAGCTTCAATATTACTAAAAATAACCGGTCTTGGAGCACGTTCCTACGCCTCCTTAGAGTTTTGACTTGATTCGCCTATAAGAGAAAAATACTATGGGTTAACTTTCCTCTTACCGAAATTACCATTATCCCTACCTTACCCTTATCATAACCTACTATTAGGGCTAATAATGATAATAGTACTTTTATAAGTAAAAGTAGGGTTATTATTCTTAAGGTAGCTAGTCATGCTACTACTAATCAAAATAGGTCTTAGTAGATATATCGATTCATGTTAAAGTAATTATAGCAATATTTATATTATTAAAGATAATAGCTTCAATATGACTAAGAATAATAATAGTAGTAGTTGTAGTGATAATACTAATAACAACCCAAATCCTAGTAATAATAATAATGATATTATTAATACAAAAGTAGTAGCCATAATGATACTAAAATAAATAATAATGCTAGTAGTGATAGTAAGGTTAGTGATATATAAAATATTAACAATAGTGACAAGGTAATAATAATAATAATAATCATAATAATGATGATGATGATGATGATATTAAGGATAATACTATTAATACTACTAAAATTTACTAACACTTATATAAAAAGGGTTTAGGGGTTGGGGAGGTTAGAGTACCACCTAGGGATGGTTGCGGCACCGGCGACGGTAGTGGAGGGAGAAGAGGGATAGATAGGTGGTTTTATAGGCTAGGAGAGAGGGAATGATGGGGTGATTGAGGTGGTGGTGGGTGCCTCAGGTGGAGAGGGTTGGAATGGAGGTGGTGGTGCAGCCAAAGGGGGCAGCGCACGTCAACGGGTGTGGTGGCTGAAGGTGGTGGAGGGAGGAGAAAGGAGAGGGAGAAGGTGGCATGAAAAAAGGGAGGTAGGGGGAGGTAGAAGAAGCTCCTCTGGTTGTTCTGGAGGGTAGAGGGGGTGTTTGTTGTGGTGGAATTGGCGGCGGTGGTCGAGGTGGGATGATTGGGAGGTGAACTTTATACAGCCAGGGTGGCTCGTGCAAGGAAAATCAAGGGCGGAGGAAGGCATAGTTTGATAGAGGGTGATGCAAGGAACGATTTTGTGGGTGGTTCGAGTGGCAGCGCTAATCGGTTGCTACGGGGTGGTTGACTGATCAAGAGGTGGCACAAGGGTTGATTTTCTGGGCTGCGAATCAAAAGGGGTCTATTATGGCTGCCCTTGTGGTATTTATAAGATAAATGGAGGGGAAACCGACAAAGGGGGTAGAGAACAAGAGGGGGCAAGTGAGGTAGGTAAGCCGCACTACTACAAAAACGGGAAATAATAACGGGACATTAATAACGGTAGTTCGAAAACCGTTGTCAAACGCGTGAAAATTAATCGGCGGGAAGTTTTGATAACGGTTCTAGTTAAAAACCGTTATTAAAAGGGAAACGTTAAAATTTGGACGGATGTTTTAATAACGGTTTTATATAAATCGTTATTAAAAGAGGATTTAATAATGGTTCATATTAGAACCGTTGTCAAAAGTCGGAAGCTTTTAATGACGGTTCTCTCAGGAACCGTTATTAAAACCCCAAAATCAAACTTTTATTTTGCTCGGTTATGTTTTGTGCCAAAATTTTCAGACTCTCTGCACTTTCATTCTCTTGCTCTCCTTCCTTCTCCTTGCAAACCCTCGCACCACCAACTCGCACCACCAGGCTCCTCTCAAGTAAAGGAAACCCTCGCACCGCCACACCTCTGCCATTGTTCCGAAGCTAGCTGGCACTTGCACCTTCATCCTCCGTCGTGTTTGAAGCCCTTGCCTCTCTCAACATTCTGACCGTCGTGTTTGTAGCTAGCTCACTTTATGTATGTATTTGTTCTTCCTCTCGTAACTTTTTATCTACTTATATAAATGCATGTCGCCAGGGTTTCGTTCGAAAATGTGTCGTTGAATGTGTTGGCTGAAAATTTTGCTATTTGTTGTTGAATTTGTTGCGTTATTGTTATATATTAACAAATGCATGTGTTGGCCAAGAGCTTTACATATTATTGTTTTATTTGTTTGTATGGAGAATATAGATTCAACATTATTTAGAGCTACAATCATAATAAACAAAAGAGAAGACATTATTGAGGTTATTTAGAGCTAGATTCAATTGTAAACTTTGGAGGGTCATAACTTTTTCATGCGACCTCGAATTTAGGTGATCTAGGAGGCTATTTTGGGTATTTTTTTGAGATCTACGACGTAGTAAAGCGTCAAAGCCGGTTTGGGCAATATCAGAGCCCAAAAAAGGCCGTTTTGGCCTCTAAATTTAGGGGTTTTTGTGATACAACCTTTTTAGGGCCTTTTTTACAAATTGAACCTTTAATTTAGGGTATGATGGTGTTATATAACCTCTTGATTATAGTGGTAACATATGTTGCCTACCTTTGTATTATTTTGTATGTAGGTTAATACATGTTTTCATTTATTTTAGTTTTTACTTTTATCAGAATTGTTTTTCCTCTATTGTTTATCTCTTTATTGTAATTATGGATGAGATAAGAGCTTCAGGTAGCTCCAAACTTGAAGATCTTCGAGACAAAGGAACTTAGATGATGATGATGAAATTGAAGTTTTTAAGGGTTCAAGTGAAGAACACGAGCAATGGATCTTATAGTCTAGAATAGATTGGTCAACATAGATCCAAGCCATGTATGTTTGCTTTTCCATATTTTTCTATTAATGAATCATGACATACCTAATGGCTAACTGTATATTAATTGAAACATGGGTGTTGTAGTTTTTCACCGATGACTATGCACGAGGCCAGCAATATAATGTTGATCAAATTGATGAAGTTAGAGGCCAAGCACGTGCACTCATTCATTCGGTAGCGATCTATATATTCTACATGCATTTTTAGGTTTGTATTTCGTCTACCAGCCTAGATATGTGAACTCTTTACTTTGGGGTGTAGAGCTACCAAGTTGTGGTATGCCCACTAATTTTATTGCAAGTATAGTTGGTGTATTGAGACATGCATACCAATTATAGATCGATTGAAATTATGGTGTGATTGCAGATTTGGTATGAATTGATGTTGTTTTACATTGCAGATTTGGTAATTGTTTTAACATTCAGATTTGGTAACTGTGTATGTGGGCAGGAACAAAACTGCAAAAAAAAAAAGTGGAGTTTTAATAACGGTTTTCATCAGAACTGTTATTAAAAACTGGAGTTTTAATAACGGTTTTAAGTAAAAACCGTTATTAAATATGAAGTTTACGCACATATTCGCGGGTTTTTGTATATTTTTCATGACGGTTATGAACCGTTATTAAAGATTTAATAACGGGCGATTCAATAATGGTTGAAAACCGATATTAAAACTATAAAATAACCGTTATTAAAACCCCTTTCCGTGGTAGTGCCGGTTAGTGCTTGGTGGTGGTAGGCCGGTGCAGGGCTGCCATTGCAGGGCTGCATTTGGTTGGGGAGAAGAAAGGAAGCAAGGGAAAGCATGCGTGAGGAGAGAGGAGGCCGGTTGGGTCGAAAAGGGATAGGAGAACGCTGGGAGAGAGAGTGAGAGAGAAGGTAGGTAGGCGGCGCAGTGGTGGCTGGTCGGTGGTGGCAGGGGGCAGTGGCAGGGTGTAGGCTGCGATCTGTAGCTCAGGGGTTGAGGAAGAAGGGGAAAGAAGGAGCTGGACCGGGCCTGTTCAGGTGAGAAAAAAAAGAAAAAGGGAGAGTCGATTGGGCTAGGCGACAAGCGAAAGAAAGAAAGAGAGGGTGCGGGCATGAGCCGCACAAGAGGAGAAGGGGAAGGAAGAGAAACTGGGTAGCACGTGCTGGCCTAAATCGGGGGAGAAGGAGAAGGAAAAGGAAGGGAGGAAGGAGGGAAAAGAAAGAAAAAGGAAAAAGAAGGGGAAAAGGAGAGAAAAAGAAAAAAGAAAAGAAAAAATAGGTTGGTTGGGTGTTTAGGATATTTTTGCATTTTAGGATTATTTAACATAATAATATTTAGAAAAAAATAATTAAATTTACTTTTTGATCAATTTAGGATATTTTGAATAATTTTTTTCTTAAATTCCATTTTAATTAGCAAAACACCCTAATTTTTTCTAATTAAATTATTTATTATTGCCCTCTTGATTTTGCCTTAATTTCTTCTTCTTATTTTAATAAAATACTTTATTTAATTACTTTCTCTAATAATGGGTCAAGAAAGGGAGGGAAATGATATATTAGTGTAAATAGATTTTCATAGGTTCCATTTAATGGAGGAAAAAATATATAGTAAGTTTATGGATATTATAGTTATTTTATAAGCTCATTTTTATGTTTTAAAATAGATGGAAGGTCTAAAAATTATTTGACATATTACTAAAAATTTAGTGGTGTATCATATGTAATACCTATAATTAGGTTATATGGTGAATTTTTTAATTTTTTTTCTATAATACATACATATATGATGTACTATTTCATAAAAGTATGCAATAATAGAATTACATGCCATATGGGAGTCGATTGTGGCTTACTTGGCTGAACACTCGTTATATGCTACCAGCATCAGGTTAGACTTCTATGGTTCTATCCTATGAACGGGATACTCGGTGTTCCTAAAACAAATACTTATATACTTTGTACACATGCGTCAAATATTTAATCAATTAGAAAATAAATCATCTACAAAAAATATTATTTCTTAATCATAGAGTATTTAAACAATACTAAGTATTAATAAGATTGTAAATTCAACTTAAATATATAATAGTAGTAGTAGTAGAAGTGGTGGTGGTGGAAGTAGTAGTTATAATAATAATAATAATAAACCTTGGGTGATGACATAATGCCTAATCTCGGGTCTTTTACTTCCTAATTTTCCGGCATGAATAATCAAATTTGTGCTACCTTAAGAAACAACATCATTATCAAACACAGCTTTTATTTCATCATAGGTGCCTTTTATGTTTACATTACTTTGACGACTGCAGTCTGCAGGTCTCCGATTGGAGGCAAGATAACATTATCATATCCATAGTCATATTATGATTGGCTAGCATACTAACCGGATATTTATTACATCTGTTCGTATTATCCGATATCCAATTATTCGATTCATTATTTAAAACGATATGATATAAAAAAATAAAAATTGATCTAATTTTTTTAATAAAAAATTTTAAATATCCGATGCGATTAATAAAAAATCAAATAAATTAGATATTCGATCTGACAAATACAAATAATATTTTATCTAAAGAAATATATTTATACATTTTTTATAATTTTTTATTTTATATATAATTATATATAAATAAATTTTTTGTGTGTATATAATTTTTACTTGATTTAGTATTTGGGCCAAAATTTAATTTAGTCAAAATTATATTTTTAATATAATTCCTTTTTAGATCGGATAGAATCCAATTAAATCTTATGATGTAGCAGCTTTAATTTTAGTTTTAACATCAAATATTTATTGAGCAAGTCAAATATGTATTGAGTGGATCGGATATTTGCTCAACAAATCAAATAATATCAAATATATTTGTAATTTTGTGTTTTTTTATATTTGAAAATTTATTCGGATAATATCGGTTATATTTGATATCCGATCCAAAAATTCGGATATTTGAAGTTTCAAATCAAATATCAAATATTATTTTTAGATATCCTAAATTTTGGATACCAACAATCAAAATTTTGAAATATCAGATATTTGAACCGTAAATAACCATACTATTCATTAAGATTAATATTTTTAATATTATTAATTGGGTCGTATGTTTAATATATATATATATATATATATATATATATATATATAATTTATTATTTATTATTACTTTATGAATATGTCTTCTTATTTTTATTAAATGTTAATTTATGTTATCATATATTTGTATATTTATATTCTTATTAATTATATCCCCTCATCACATTTCTACAATTATTAATATTATTTATTAATCAATATTCATAATTATTAATTATTAATATTCATTATTAATAATTATTCATTGTTAGTATTCATCATAAATTATTACAATCAATTATTAATTTTTAACAATAAATAATTATTACTATTATTAATGATTATTGATATTATAAATTATTAATGATAATTATGATGCTTAATGATTTTAATGAAATATTACTATTAGTGAATAATTAATATTAATATCTATAATTATTATTAATTGATGTTAATCATTACTAATTATTTAGTCATAATTCATAATAATTATAAATATTAACTATTTATAATTATTTATTTTGAATATTATTAATAAGAATTACAAAAATTAAAATTAATAATTATTAATAGTAATAAGTAATATTTATTAATAAATGCTAACAATGTATATTATTAATTATTAATATTATTAATATTAATTATTATTATTTATGAATATTATTATTATTAATTATTACCATTTATGAATCTTATAAATATTACTTATTATTTGATATTATCAATTACTATTATGCTTAATTATTATTATGAAATAATATTATCAATTATGATTAATAATTTTATTATTTTTTATTAATTATTATTAATATTATTAATTTTTTATGATTATTATTATTATTATTATTATTATTTATAATCATTAATTATGAATATTATTAATCTTAATTATTACTTATTATTATTTGTAAATATTGATTATTATTATTATTAATTATTTATACTATTAATAATTATTATTGATTAACATTAATTGTTTATGTTATTAATTTATTTTTTAATATTAAATATTATTATTGTTTATCAATATATTAATATTAATAATAAGTAATGTTAATAATAATAATAATAATTACTGTTAATGTTATTAATATTAACTATGAATTATTAATTTTATTAATATAAATTAATTAGTATTATTATTTACAAATAATAATAATAATAAGGCTTAATTTTGATTATTAATTATTCTATATTATTAAAATTAAATATATAAATAAATGAAAATATTATACGAATATTTATTATTAAAATAAAAAAATATCTAATATTATTAATATATATAAATTTATTTTAGATCAGATAAATTGTAAAATATTATTATTACTTTAATAACTTTTATACATTTATTAATTATTATTATTTATTTTTTTAGTTATATTAGTACTGTAGAACTCAGATATATTATAATTTTAGATACTACCAGATACAGATAGAAATAGGTTATCGTACGAATACTACGACTAGTCGGTCAAAGTTAAATCTTCGAGTAATGAAAAGCTATTTGAAAACGCTATAAAATATTAAGCACTGTTGGAATATTGCACTGCTCCAAGTAATATCCTTGTGCAGTTAAAAAAGCTGATCGCCGAAGTCCTAGCGGTTGTTGCGTTCCGAGTTACCGGGAACAAAGAGCGCAGTGGGATCACATGGAGAGGGCGCGGGTTTCCAGAAGAGGGGACTGCTCAGTAGCAAGAAGCTCTTGACATGGCTGTCGGGTAAAGGACATGTTCTTGTTCATGGCCTAAGTTATGATCTCTTGTACCCAGAAGGGCCAGAACCGAAAGGTCGATCACGTCGTCAGAAATATTTGATGTGGCTGCTCCCATCTTGTATGGTGGTCATATATGCTTTGCAAATTTTGTGTTTTCTTGTATGCGTGGGGCGTTATGAGCAAAGTGAAGTGCGTATTATGAACGAGGTTCGTTTGAAGTTATTTATTAAAATTAATTATTTAAAAATTTTATTTAATTAATAAAAATTAAGTTAATAAATATTTTAAACTAAGCTAATATATTATATAATTTTTTTTACTAAATAGTTTTGAATATGGATTAAGTTGAATTAAGTAAGTTAAGTTTATTTAGTATTCACGTCGATTTATTTAATTTTTAGTTCGTTTGGATTAGTCTAAATTAAGTTCAATAAAATTGTGGTTTTACACTACCCTTGAGAACTTATTTAGTTATTTTCACTTATGATAATTGAGGTTAATATTATAAATATTCTATTTACATATTGTAGATGTACAATTTATGAATATATATTATATCAAATTATAGATTTAATATTCTTATTAGTAATATAAGTTGTATTAGTTTTTCCATTATGATTTCACCCCCAACTCTACACATCATCCACCTCATTTTATTTTCTCTAACTCTTGATAGATGTAATAAGTGATATATATGGAATGTTGTGAATTGTACATAAAAAAAGGAATCCATACATATGATTGAGAATAAAAAGTTACATTCTCTCTTCCTATCTATATCGTTATCTATTTCTTTTTGAGTTTATAAATATTACAATAGGTAACTATTAATTCTTACCCGTTCATCTCAATTTATTTTAATTGTGTACCTTCGAAATTAAAGTTAATCGGGACGAAAGATAAAACTTAACTAAAATATTGACATATCTCAACAAAATAACCTTTATCCTATTTAACATTAATTCCATTCAGCTTAATAGTATCCACCTAATAATTTAAAACATTTATTTGAATGCACCTACCTTTTTCTTTTCTAATGTTCATCATTCCCTCAAATCAAAATATTTCATTAGGTTGCTAAGAAATAATATGTGAGTGAAATAGAATGTATATTGATATTTGAGACACATGCTTTATTTTATTTCATTTTTGGTTGAAAATTATTTATAACATAAATTTTTAAAAGAATGGACATCAAAAGTTTCAAATCGAATGATAACATATGATATTTGAATTTTGAAGGGAACTCCTCCCGTATAAACCTTTCAATACGTATATCCAATTTTGTAAATTAAACTAGGCATCACAAAAGGTAATTACCTATAAATACGAATTTGATATCGACTGAATCAAATAAATGTTTGGTTTTTGTATGAACATTTTAATTAATTATTTTTTTAAAAAATATATCAAAATAATTAAAAATAATGACTAAAAATGGAATAATATTCATGTCTATATTCATACTATTATCCTATATTATCTCAAAAGATTGTTAAAAATATGTATTTATGAGCTTTCAACCAAAAAAAGTGAATGAATTTTAAAAACTGACTACTAAATTAAATTTTATATCATAATAGCTATAAAACAAATATGTACTTTTGAGCTTTTAACACAAAAAAATAAATGAATTTTAAAAATGACTACTAAATTAAATTTTATAACATAATAGTTACTAAAGTAACTATATAATTATTTTAAAATTATAATTAATATTATATTATGTTATATGGTTAAAAAGGGATATTGTTTATAATCCTACCTTAAATATGCATATTTCTACAAATCAAATATTATTTGTATTTATTAAATAGGATATTTGGTTTATATAACTTTTTTGTTGACCAAATTAGTTATTTACTTTTTAGATCATATCTAATTGAATGCCAAATTAGAAAAATAAATATCTTATGGCATAAATATCCCTAAATAGAGGTGTGAAACTTACAACAAATAAGGGGAGAAGAAGAAGAATGAATAGAATTTGCATAAAAAATTAAGTCATGTCAATTAAAATAAGTAATAATTTATAGATAATCTATTCACCAAGTGTAACCTTAATAATTTATTCAACCAAATCATGCACATAAAATAACAACAAAAACATTCAATATTTCAAGTATAAATTTTTATAAAAGCTTCATTTGACATGATTCAAGATGTATTATAAAGCTAAGAGAAAGATCTACAACTTTTCATGCCTATCACTCTTTATGAACCACTCTAGAGAATTGTCAAAATCACATTAAAAGTAGGAGTTGTCAAACTGAAGCTGTCAAATTTTACCTAGTGATTAGCGGTCCACCACGGGTCAACCAAGGGTCATTCGGAGCCACTAAAATTGGTATAGTGGTCTCAACCTTTGAATGGAAAATTTTCAAATCTTTCCTGAACTTTATTTTATCTTCTCACAAATCTTATGCATGATCTTTGGCCTTCTTAACACCTATATACACATCTTTAACTCAAATCCTAGTTAAATTCTCAAATCATTGTCTCCATCGCTAAGTTTCAAGTGTTAGGGTTTTTCTTTATCTCCAACCTCCGATCCCCCTCATAATTCTCTTAATTCATGCTTCCACTCCTTTAATTCATTCAATTCATCCACCATATACTCTTAATCCATCATTTTCTTTTGTAAATTTAGTCTCCATCATATAATTTGCAATTAAGGGTTCCACTATATTTAAACCTTTATACACCTCCATAATTCCTTCAATTTTTGGTTAATTATTTCAATCTATCCTTGCAATCATTGATTCCATATCCATATACCCTTAATGTGTTAATCAAGTGCCTTAATTAACACAAAGGAGCATCTAATTGTGTGCATTACTACCAAACATTGATTAATAATGCTTGATAGATAAGGACTATCAACAAATTGACACCATTATTATTGACACTGTTATTAACATCTATAATTCTAGAAGGAATGATTTAGATAATGGTTATGAATAGAAAACATTATTAAAAATTAAGCTAAGAGTTTTAAATCACAATTCTCTTCAAAGCTGTTATCTAAAGTGTGTGGCTCTGATGCCGTATGCTCAAACCCATACTTTTTCATTTCTTCTCTTATTTCATAACCCTAAGTCTCTCAAGTAGCTAAGCTTTCTTAATATATCATATTATTTCTTTCTCTCTCTCAACAAATCATCCCTTCAATGGTGAATGTTTAAAGAAATTGAAACTCCTAGGGTTCTTCAAGATACATTGGTTCTTCGTGAGTTTATCTTTTGATTCCCTCTTTCCGTTTCTTCCCCTCTCATTGGTCTCTCTTTTATATAATATTTGTACGGCAATATGGTTACAAAGAATAAATCAATTCATTTTCAATTTCTAAAAGAGATTGTGTTTTTTCCCTTTCTAATTCAAAGAAATTAAAGAAAACAGTTGAAAGGCGCGATGAATCTCTTGAATGCTATGTTGAAAATGCCCACTTGTCAATTCTAGAATAGCTTTATAGGGTTTGGTCCCAAAATCAAAGAAGATCTAGATTCCTAGTTTTGGATTTTGATTCAAATGGGTTTCTGGATAATATAAAGGCTATTGATAGCTCTCTAGATCCAATTCCTGCCATTAATTTGGAGAAGTAATACCCTAAAAAATTAATTAATCAGGATGGTTGCCTTTCTTCAAATCCAGAACTATTTCCATCAACTGATAATTTTGTTAGTTCAAAAAAATTTAAGCTTCCTTAATCTACTTCCTCTTCCATACCCATACATGGTATACATATGACATCCTTAAATTACAAAGCATTTGCATCTACATTTATGTTTTCTACAGTTTGACATGGTATTAATTAGGTTACCTTGTACTTGGGGGTTTTCAAACCAAAAGTATAATTTAATATGATGTAGCTTGAGTGAATTTGTGGTTGAACCCTATTCTTGACTATGATTGCTAGTTTTCTTAGGAAGACGGATTTTTTGACTTGAAATTAAACCCGCCATATTTTCCATTGGGAATTTGGTTGAAAATTATAGTTATTTGTTGGTATCTTTTATTAGTTGCCATTCTCATTTTGAGTTACTTGTTCCCAAATATGAAGTTCTATTGTTTTTTTTTATGAAATATAGTTTGATCTAGAACTATAGGGGGCTTAACTCCCTTACAATTCTTTTTGACATGCTACATGAACAAAATGGGCAAAACACTAGGTATAATCTAATATTTTTTTACAATGGTTTTAGTAAAATCCATTATCAAAATCATGGTTTGTTAATGGTTTTTCTTCATGAAAATTATTATTCTTATGGTTTTATACTAAAATTATTATTAAAACTCCTCTATTACCTTATTTATATGCATTTTTTTCTTGGTTTTTAATGATAGTAATGGAATCATTATTAAACATTTCACAATGGGTGTTTTGACAATGGTTTTAAACCATTATTTAAAAGATCCAAATAACCACTAGTAAATCTTATTTCTATAATATTATGAGATCATTCAAGAGGAAGGGAAGACTAGTTTGCAAGAGAAAGGAGTCAAAATCAACAACCGAGGGTCATCTGCTCATCTTATTTTGTTCATTTTTGCTTTAGTTTATGGTATTTTCTTTTCTCACAATTATATATACCTTATGTAATTAATTTTGACATGACATGTGATTAAAATCCTATTTTTTATGGTTAATATTGATACCCTATATTATAGTTTGAGATATTAATAATTTTTTATTTATTTTTCTAATGGTCATGAGCTTGCCATTTAACTCTACTTTAATTATTATTATTTATATGTGTGATTGTATTATGTCTAATTTATATGGTACATGTCTCGTTCTGCATTTCTCAAAGTCATAATGTATAAGATTATATGACTGCAAAGTGGCTATATAAATATGCTAGAATTTATGTGTATAACAATTAGTGAAACACCCCTCATTTTTAGGATTTAAAAATTTCTTTAAAAAGAGGTTATTATAGGAGATAAAGCAATAAAAATATAGGGTGTTACCGTCACACTTAGTATAAGTTTAATTCCTTTACCTTTATTACACTGAGTGTTAAGGCTAAAACGTTTATTTACTTAAATTAAGAACAACAATTGATAAGACGTGGATAAAGATTTCATTATAATATTAAACTATTTGATAATAAAAGATCAGATAAAAGAGTCACAACTGATAAGAGAAAGAAACACATAATGGAACATCAGAGTTTAAGGGATATCTAAATCAAAAGATGTCAGAATGGACACTAGATATTCATAACTATCAACCTCTATCAAAGGCCATCAAATTGTACCCTCAAAGTACTCTAGCAAGGTAAAGACTTCCCATCAAATAAGCATGGGACCATAAAAGGAAATCTATTAGTATAATAATACTGAGCAAACCAATGCATAATACTAAGCATGAAAATACCAAATAGAACACGTAGAAGATAACACAAAGTATCATGGAATAACACGCTAAATAGTATATACCATAGCTAAATGCCACATTTATACCATTACTCATATCTAACCATATGCCACATGTTCATCACATCAAACTTTGCCATATATCACTATTTTGTTATTCTAATTATACCAAGGGTGTCCCATGAAGGGGAAACAACCAACCATAATTAAGTCCTTTTACAATAACCACCTCTACACCACTTATAACATGGTAAGAAAAATATGAAGACAATTACCAACTAATATACTAAATCTAAATATATAACTATCAAACCAATATGTCAAAACCAAGCAGTGCACTAGGCAACTAATAGAAAAACTACAAAAATCTGTTTAAATCCTTATACAATAATTATTTTCATTTTTAATTACTCAATAGGATATAATAATAACCTAAAGACATATAAAGTACACTAATTATATCGGCGCACTAAAGCAACATAATATATTTACAACTTATAACCCAAAGACATATAAGTACTCTGATCATACTGGTATAATAAGGTAATACAATATCCTCCTATCTTAGGACACCTAATTATTAAGTATCGATACATCTTATGGAGCTCATAGGTTACCTATAGAGTAAACCGACGCCTTGGCTAAAATGTTAAGGCATTTAATAAAACTACTAAACTAAATCGAGGGCTCATATCTCACATCTAGAGTAGTTAACCTTAAAGATCAACAATTTTCAAATCTCAAGGTCTTCCACTTTAAATATCAATATCCTAATAAGGTGATCATAAAATATCACTTAATACATAATTACTTCAATTCCATACTTAACCATTTTTCCATTATTTTCAATTATTTAAGTCAACCATAAGGTCAACGATCCAAGCCAAAGTAAAAGCCAACACTAAGGTTAACCTAAGAATCCATTAAGGCCATCATAGTCTAATTATTCACACTTTTTGGCATAATTAGCCACAAATGACCAAAGTGCCTTCATATGTTATTTACTCAATAATTTACTACTTTAATACCAATTGTTATTAGAATTAAGTAAAATTCATCGTATGAATAAATAACATTAAATTAGGTACATTAACATAAAATTATAATTCAAAAAAATTTCAAAAGTGATAAAATTATTAATTTTTCTTTAAAACACAATTAAGCCCATTTAGCACATAAAACCTTAATCACATATAATTGTTTTATCAAAAAAATCCTATTATATCATGCCATCATATATATATATATATATATATATATATATATATATATATATATATATATATATATATATATATATTTATATATATTAAAATACATAAATTAAACATCATCTTGCATAAAGATATATGATCATATTCTCAAAAAAATTAATAACAGTACATGGTGCATGCATATCTTATTTTCATGAGATTGCAAAAAAGCATAAATTATACTTAAACATAACATTGGAAACCCCAAACATGTTATCACATGATTTATATATATTTATTAGAAGCATATGAGTTACTTATTTCCAGGCACAAATAGAAAAATAAAAATAAAGAACTTTAAAACTCTAAAAAGATGGAAGCATAAGAAGAGGTGATTAAATACGACAAATTCACAATTTATCCAAAAATCTAACCTTTATTACTTATTTGAAAATAAATAAAGGCTAGATAGAAGGAAAATTAGAAGTGAAAATAAGAGATTAAGGGAAAGATAGGAGGATGAGTCTCATTTTTAGGATCAACAAATCTTAAGAATACTTAGGAAAAATAACCCAAAACAAAGAGAGAGATGAGAACAACCAAGAGGAGAATATAAGATAAAGGATAAATGAAAAATAAAGACAAATGGGGTATAAATATGGGATTGAGGAACCAAAAATCTGTAGCCAAAAAAGGGAGAGAGGTAGCTTGCTCAACACTTGAATGGCACGGCACAAGGTGGTTGAGTATGTTTAGGTTGAATAAAATTATGAAAACTGAGAAACCAACCAAGGGGTGGCAGAGGTGATGGTGTGTAGTTCTAAGGTCTGGTTTAAGCAAGGGAAAGGCAAGTGAAGAAGGTTGGGTGAAAGAAAAGTCAAAATGACATAAATATCATAGGTAGAAAGTGTAAGCAAGTAGATTTATCTCGAATTTTGGTTGAATAAATAAAACAATGGTCAATTTGATACAAAATATAACCATGAAAGTGTAGAGAAGGAATTTTTTAGGGTGAACAATAATTTTAAAGATCAATAAGAGAAAAGAAAAAAATAAAAAAAATATCATAAAATTATAAACATTAATGAAAACCCTTAAAATAATATATTAAAATAACATGTAAAAATTCATAAATTCGAAATAAGGTTTGCTATATAAAATGTTAGTATGACGATGAAATAACAATTTTATAATGTAGTTATAAAAATAAATACCAAAATAATTCCTAAAATCACAACTATTTTTCTATCTTCCTATTTACTCATTTAAAACCTAAATATTATTTTTTATAATTTTTAGCACATATTTATATGATTTTTAGTGAGCATAAATTAATTATATATTTTGCATAAAAAATTCAAATGAGATAGAAAACACGAATAAAATTAAACCAAAATTTCTATATTTACATTTATACCAATTTAGGACCCAAATAAACTTTTATAAGAAAATTTTTCAACGTGTAACTCAAAATTTCACAAATATTAATATTATTTTATAAGCAAAGTTAGTCTAGATGCAAATCACAATTAATGCAGAATCAATTAAAATAATTTTGAAACCATAAAATATTCTACAATTATTTGTGTAATTAATTACACATAATTTAAACTATTTAGGAATAGGGTATTATAATTAGGTTAGATAACAATTCACCTAATAGTTTTGTGAGTTGAATTGGAGTAGTGAAATGTTTAGATACTTATGAGTCAAAGGTGGAAAATACAATTAGACACACCGGTGATACCGATTAGGTTAATTAGTGTGACATTTTTCTACTTATGCTTAATGCATTGAGGCTAGTTAAATATAAGATTCATTTATACAACTATACTAGTATACCTCAATAGGATTTAATATTGACAATAGTTCATATTAATTACTTTAGAAAAGTAATATAAAGTTTATTTACACATTGGTGGCTTGCAACTTGGTCAATCTTTTTCTTGCTATTAATAAGTGGCATAGGAATTATCTGTTATTTTCTACCCTAATCTAGTGGTAGATTTTATTTCTTTTAACATATTCATCAATATTGCATTCATCCATAGTTTATATTTGATTTTACTTATTTATTTTTCTCTTTTAGACCCCCAGAATTGTGTTTCTTTATTATTAGCGATTTGTGTGAGAATAGAGTCTTCGGTAGTATCTTATTTGATTTTATTTGCATGTTAATAAATAAAGGTGAGTCTTCTAAATATATAATATAGAGCGATACATTTTTTTTACTAATACTATAATTATACAAAAAAAAGTGTTTAAATTTTGTGTCAGCTTAGACCACACCAACATTAGTGACATGTTATACATGTGATGTGAATTAATTTATATTAGAATCGGTTTTAAATATTTATGTTTTGTAACCTTAAGCTACATAAGGATAGAGGACCAAGAGTGAAAAGATTCTAGATGTAAGAATTATCATGGAAAATTAGTGAATCAAGTTATATTCGAAGCGTATCACTTGTTGAATCTCTTGTTTGGATAATGTATAAGAAATTTTTTTCAAATGAATTTATTTAGGCTTAATTAAATGTTATCAATAAAGTGAGCTAACAATAGCCCAGTGGCATTATACCATGTTTGATTGTCCATAAAGAAATTATGATGACAGATATGTGGTTTGAATTAAGTTTAGAGGAATGGCTAGACATTCTAATGATTTAAAATATTACTTAATAGTGAAATTATAGATGAGTTACTAGGAGTAGTTTATAGGTACTTCACAAAATATTTAAAAAAATGTATATATAGTTTGTCAAACAAGGAATTTGACAAATTCTCTCTAAAATCCTCCTTATATATTCATCGCTTAGGCTTTGGTGAATAATTATATAGGACATTTATCTTTAAAAGGAATTTCTAAAATTCTTTGTTGTAAATATCATGTATAGATCTTTAAGGAGGAGATACTAATAATGTATTTTCATAATTAGTTTAACATGTAGAATATTTAAATTCTAGTTTGTAGGGATTCCTCTATCATTTTAAAACAATAATAAATAAATAAATAACAAAGTAAGAGCCACTACCATTGTACCATCCTTATTATTGCTGCTACTCTTCATCTCCGCCTTTAACTAGGTTTAAACATCATTATATTTTCCTTCCTCGATCACGACATTTCTTTTCTCTATTATAATGAACCGAAGGTAACTTATAAGTTAACTTTTATCTAACTGAAACAATTTTTTTTTCAAAAAAGAAACAAAATTTTGGTAAGTAGTTTTTTATATTGAAAAGTTACTTTAAGTACATTATAACTTATGAAATTAATAGCTTTTAAACTTTAAGCTAACTATTCATCTAATTTTGTCAAACATACTATGAATCATTGCATGTAAATGTGAAATAAGGACACATGGCATCGTTAAACTTAAAAGACTCGTAAGTAGAAGAAGAGATAGATTCACACAATTGTTACTCATACATCCCAAAATTATGTTGGTTTTGTTTTCAACGTTGTCCCTCTCATTATTTTCTCTCTTGAATTTATGTTTGCTTCTCCCTCTCTAAACATATTTTTCCAACTTTATTATCTCTTTTGAATTTAATATAAGTAATAAAGTTAATAAAAACAACTATTAAACTATAAAGAATAAGTGTTACACTACTATGGAAATTAGTTTTAATAATGCAATATTAATAAGGGTAGCAGCTAAATTGTTGATTTAAGTGTAAAATTTTTGTGTGAAAAGATTTAATAAAGGTTCTAATGAAAAATAGTTATCAAAACCTTAATTTTTGGGCTAAGACCTAGATTTTAATAATGTTTCTATAGATAAATTATTATTTAAACTCTAGCATAATTAAGATTGAGTAGAGATAACTAAGGGAATCCAAATTTAAACTCTTCTCTCCTAGTGACAGAAAACCTCATTTTATATCTTTCATTGACCCTTCAATGGCAGATTGGTTACCACCTGCCCACCATTTTTTATTATTTGGCCATCATCCCTAGTGACCCTCGCTTTATTTTTTGCCATTTTTTTTGATAATTTTGGATTTGTTGTTAAAGATTTAATAATAAATGATTCAATAAAGCTTTGAAACCGTTATTAAAGTCTAAAAATAAATGTTATTAAAATCCTTTTTTGTGATAATGTTAGTAATTTAGTATAGTTGACGCGAATACTTTTAATGATTTAAAGTATTTTTCTTTGAAATTTTAGCCCAAATCATGATCCATCCGGCTCCCTCCCCCTTTGATATCATGATTTATCTTCTTATCAGCTTGTGTTACACCCTTACTCGTAACATAACATAAATGTTCCAACCACCCCATATGAGCCACAAAACTCTCCTCACCAAGTTGATGACCCACACGTCTGTCCCCCTCTACTTTATCAGACAGTCAACTTTTCGTTCCCATTCATACACACGTTAAAAGTTTCCTCATTCGTCGTTTCATTCCAAAAAAAGAAAGAAAGAAAGAAACTCAAAATATACTACGATGAAATACTTACAAATTTAGATGAATGTTATCCTGTTATGATAAAAATAGGGAGTTATTTGATTTGAATTGATGATGATAGTTGAGAAAGAAGAAACATATTTTTTAGATACAATTTTTTTTTATTGATTTTACATGTAATCTAGAAAAATCAAATTGAATATCTACTAGATCATTTTAATGCTGATTTGTATTTTCGGTTAAAATACTGGAAAAGCTTAGGGAGAAGTGAGAATATGGAAGTTAAAGAGAAAACAGCAAAGAGGTGACCAAAAAAAATTGAGAAAGTTTTGTGACGTGTTGGTAATAGTTTTGTCTGAAATATTTTTCGTAAGAAAATATTCTTAGTGTATAATTATTTAAAATCAAACCGTAAGGAAATCTTACGAAAATACAATTTTACAATATTATAAAAGGATTATGATAGAATGTACAGAGGGTCGTAGATTGTGCCCCGCGTATTTTTATGCTAGTTAAAGCAAATGCAATGCGTTTCATCTAAATAAATCAAAGACTACATTTCATAATTAAGTGTCTATCCACTTTACGATGACTCAATTTATCTCCTACCTTTATCATATTTTAAATCATTTGGTTTGTGTGATGACAACAAATAAGAAATATCTGCATCAAGTTTCGCCTAAATTTAAGGATGCAAACCGCATCATGCATAGTATACCAAGTTGAATGTGAACCTGAAAAGAACTAACAGAAATTTTATCGTAAATTATGATAGAAATTAATGTTGTTTTACCTCTGCTACCTAAATATTACACTTATGGATTGTACGTTGTCTTATTGATACTATTACAGTAATTTACTTGTCTTGTAGCATTCACTATCAAAGTGCAAAAAATTTAAGATAGGATAATTTTTAATTCAAAACTTCTAATACCAAAGCTTAAACTTCAACTATTAGATTATAACTTCAGGTGATATTAACATGTCTTTTATAACAAATAGAGATATTATTTTTGGGCTCCCCTACTAAGCAAGAGTGTAGAGGGGGAAAAAATTTGGAAGATACCGGGGCACCCAATGCATATCAATTGAAGTAAATACACATGCCGCAATTTACCTTCGTAACATCCCTATTTTTATAAACTGAAACTTTTCTTTAAAATAGGCTATGTAGGATCCAAAAATGAAAACTTAAGAGTGTTATGTTGCATCTAACATACAAAAAGTACGCCCTATACCCGATCTATGTCAGGTGCAAGACTAAAGGTAACTCATATTTAAAGATTAGGTATAGAAAGCACTCGGTCCTATAGTGATAAAAAATTACAACATAGAAGAGATGTGAATGGAGATATAAAAAAAATACACTACTAAAAGTGCATAGATGAGAGGTTTGGAAAACCATATGTTAAACTAATCCAAATTTACTCATCGCGAGCATTCCATCAAAAACATCGCATCAATATTACCATCACATTAACATTACCTTTACATCAACAACCTGGTCATTTGCTTGTAGGAATGAGCAACACCCGTAAAAATGATGGTCAATATACTTCATACTGAGTAATGTAATACTACACATCAATAAAATAAGACATATATATCATATAAGATCATATGATAAGAGAGATAATGCACATGTATAAACTATTCATGGTACGAGATAACTTAAGAGAAACAATATTATAATTCATACTTAGGCGATCACATTGTTCCATTTAGTTAGCCACTTGAGAATAGGTGCATGGTATACTTAAAAGACAATTCTACCTTGAGGCACATGAATAATAACCATGCATAATCTTGCTTAACATGCTCGATGTTCTCATGGCTCATTGACATCCTCATACAATTTGCATAGTTAACTCACAACATTAACTCTATTATAGCATGCTTTTATACACGTAATATTATAAATAATTTACATACACAAGATACATAATTCCATGCTAGCATACATAGGAAAATAATTACAACACAACCAAACATGCTTAGGGAAATAAATACAACATGGCACAACCCTAATATGCTATCATATAATTTTTACATTTTAGTAGAACATAAGGTAACCTCTTAATTCCAATAGAAATAGAAAAATGCATGAACTAAAACACCACATCCTAGCTATAGCTAAGACCCTCTTTCTTCACCTAAAAACAAAACAAATTAGAAGCTAGCATATCAAATAACATAATAGCATTAAAACAAAACTAACAACACACTACCTAACTAAGATTGGAATTTCTTATGGAAATTGTGTGCAAAAACTACTCAACAAAGGGGGCCAATCATGAGCCATTCACATAGCATAAGGTTCCAAACATGAACGACTCATGCAGTAGTAGCTTAAGGATGAAAAGTAAACATGCTGCATGGGTTAAGTGATGCAAGAACTTCACAAAGTAAGGGGCGGTTGTGTGAGGTTCAAGAAGAAAATGGAGGATCTACATGGGAGGTTCATGTCTGAGACAAATTGTTTATGTTGGTGTTGCACATAGACTAGGGTTGTTAGCTTTGGGTTTTAATGCTAAAGATGGTGGGTAACATTAGATGTAGGGGAAAATTGGGTGGTATTAGGTGACAAATGGTGGTTGAGTGGTTTCTATGGGCGCAAAAATGGATGTGCAAGGTAGGAAAAGAGGTAAGAGAGGTTGGGAAAGAGGTTGTGGTGATGCGCGAGAGAATGGTGGCAAAAAGGTCATACATAGGTTGGTGGTTTCAGGCGAGATGGTGCTGCAAATATGGTGTTTATTGATGTGAGGATAGGTATAATGGGATAGGGAAAATTTTATAGAGAAAATCCAAGGAGAATGATAAGGGAAAAAGGAGGAAGAAGAAAGGAAGAAGGCTCAATTTTGGTTGGAAAAATGAGAGAAATGAAATTAGACGAGGATGAAAGTAGGGGTTGTGTTATGTGTAAAGGAGAATGGGTGAGGGAGGTTGGGCTACAGAAGAATGGAGGAGCCTTAGGTAGTTGGTGTACAAGACGATAAAGAGCAAAGTGATGGGAATATGTTTACGTGAAACAAAAATAAGGGGTTGAGTGTTGGTTAGGATTTAGTTGGGTTAGGCTTAGTTGGCTCCAAAACCAAACCTAGAAAGCAACTAATTAAGGTAAGGGGAAAAGGAAAGGGGGAAGGAGGGGTTAGGATAAAATATTTAAGAAATGGTTAGGGTTAATTAACAAGATTACGATATAATGCTTAAAAGAGATAAATGAGCCAATGATTAGAGTTAAGTCTTGAATAAAAAAATAAATTTTCGAAAATAAAAGTTTACAAAATTTTGGGATGTTACACTAAGGCCAATAGAAAAAGAGGAAAGAGAGGAGATATATCATGTTGGGAAGATTGCTTGCAAGTTATTAAAGAGATGGATTGTAGAAGAAATAAGCATGATAATGTAAGAGAGTAGTTGGGATATAAGGTGATTGGATTATGGAAAAAAAATATGGTTGTATGAATAAGTACAAGGTTTGGGGAGGTAAGGGGGAAATATGTCATGGCCAACTCTTACTATGGAAAGGTCAATAAAAGTTAAAATAATTTAAACAATGTAAAAAGTTTAATAAATGAGTAGATATTTAAAAAAAATAATTAAATAATTCGCAAAAATTATAAATGAATTTTTTATAAAAAGTGTGGAATAAAAATAAGAACTCAAATATAGGAAGATATTGGGTATAAAAATTGTTTTGGGGGTCAAAAGGGGATTAAAATAAGTAAGGTCGGTCAACTGTTAGTTGAGAGAAATTAGGGTTAACGTTTTGAGATAAAATGAAAGATGAAGAGGTTACAATAAGATAACTAAAGACTATTAAAAGGTTGGAAAATAATTAAGAGACTAATTATTAAACAATTAAATTAAAAATAAAATAGAATAAAATATTATAACCTCCCCTACAATGTCCTATCCATGGGAGGCTTCAAAAGGCGTGGATTTTGCCTTCTTCGGGAAGTGTATCGACAGGATTATTAGGAAACAAAAAGAAAAGCAAAAGAGAGAGACAAAACGGTCCAAAAGTAAAGACCTTCGAGTCGCAGAAGGTGGGCATAAATAATTCAGTATGGATAAATGTTGTATTCTAATGCATAAGAACATGAGAGATTCAACTTTTGGTCCGCTAGTTATGGCCAAGTCATTCGGCTTCAACAAAGAGGACTAATATTGAGGGGAAGGGGGGGGGGGAAGCGAGAAAGAAGATTGAGATCGAACCTTTTGGGCAATGCCTAATCATAGCACTGGCCTGACACAATACCATCATGTGCTTTTCTGATGCTCTTCACACATGCAGGCCAAAAGCATGCTGCATGATTCATATCTCCATGTGCCTCCATCCTTTGCACAGATAGACTCGTCGGATTGGAAAGAGAAATGACTTGACTGTCGACACCAGGCGGGTAACATCTGTAACCATAGAGGGATGCTCCTCCATGTCCCTCACCTCTCATGACGCACAGTGAGGGTTCGAGTTCCACACGGCGCGCAGGCACATCCTTAACTACTTGGGCATACATTCACCAGAATCCATACGTGTCTTTATATTTTGTTCAGATCAAAAGTAAAATACACTGGCCGACCGTTGCTCCGTTTGTACATGAACCCGTACGAGTCTTTATGTTTATGTGAAACGACTTATGATTAGGGCTGTTAACGAACCGAATCAAGCCGAGCCGGGGTAGGTTTGGGTTTGACTCATTTACTAAACGAGCCTACAAATAAAGCTTGAGCTTGGTTTGTTTATAAACGAGCCGTGCTTTTAACGAGTAGAGCCGAACTTTTAACGAGCCGACTTTCGAGCTTTGGTGGTAAACGAGCCGAGCTCACGAGCTTTTGCATTCTAAACGAGCTCGAGCCTAAATTTATTAGGCTCAAGCTTGACTTATTTAATAATCGAGCCGAGGTCGAGCCAAATTTTTAAGCTTGTTTAATAAGCGAACCGAGCTGAGTTGAACCGTTAACGAGCCGAGCCCAAAAAGTTCGCGAGCCGGTTTGGTTTGTCAACAGCCCTACTTATGATAAATTCAACAGATATAAAATTTGTCAAAATTTTATATAAATTACAATTTTATTGGAGGATGTAAGAAGTGTGCTAAAAATGGTCGTAATGTCTATAATTTTTATAATTAATGTTCCCGTAAAATTAAATTTTTAAGTAATAAATTAGAGTCATCACATTAATTATCAAGAAAGATTAAAAGATTGTACATGTCAGAGAAAATAATTCCAATATTTATATCAAGTATATTGCTCTTGTCAGATTAATCAACTTCAAAAGTATAAGCTGATGCAATTTGTATGTCACGTTGTGTAAAACTGCTCATAACATTGTAAACAAATTATCTAGTTCTTACTAATTCAATTAAAGTTTAATTTTTCAATTCGATGTTAAAACTTCTCCGTCAGAAAACGATCAAAAACATTATGTTTAATATTATTTTCGTCCATCCCAATCTTCTGATTATTGTAGAGAAAATGTACTGGGATATTATCCTTGAGAGGATAAGTGCCACCTAAACTACTTAAACTTTCAATTATATCACTGCACCAATTTGTCGTTCAGGTTCTAAAATAGGAGAGAGTTAGTTGTCAACTAAAAAGTGAACATATGAGGTTTGTTTGACGGCCTTTTTAGTATTGTCATACTGAAAGCGCATATTTACTTCTCATAAAATAGATTTTTAAATTGTCCAAGTATCCACCGGTTCCAAACGGCGTTCCCTACCAACCCCATCAGCATCCAGCATCGTTTCCTCCCAACCCCCACCGGCCTCCATCATCGTTGCCTCCCACCCACCCCCGAAGTCCAGTGCCGTTGTCCAACCCCACAGGCTCCATACATCGTTGCTTAATTATCGTTGGCGATGAATCTTAGATGTAATTGTAAATATGACATTAATTTTCCTCTAATTGACAAGGAACCGGCAATTGATAGAGATAAGTTGTGGGCTTAGCTCGTTTGCCATAAACATTTGAGTTCTGCGAAATTATCTAACACCTTTTACGATAGATATTTGAGTTCTGATAAATTACCCAACAACTTTTGCGACAAATATTTGTGTTACACACCCCCATAACTCGGAATTGAAAGTTTTTGTTTAAATAGTTAATTGCATGAGCAAAAATAATAAAAATAAATAGTGTTATAGTCACACTTGGTATAAGTCTGATTTTCTCTACCATTTTTATGCTAAATGTTAAAGCTAAGAACGTTACTCCACTTAAATTAATAGAACGGTTATAAGAACCAGGGTAGAGAGAATCATAGTACCTTAATGTCATTTCAAATAAAACAACGATCAATGGTTACATAATTCAATGAAAGGAAAATATACAATGACATAAGAGTCCAAGAACTATTAGATAAAAAAATAACAAGCATAACACCGAATAACCCTAACTCTTAACCTAAGTACTAACCTTCAATTGATCTCACATGCTAACTTGCAAATATCGTTGCTCATTGAATAAACAAGGTCCCATGAAAAGGAACCATTCAATACAACGGTGTTGAATAACTCATTATACAAACTAATATGAAAAGCCTCCATGGAACACATAAAATGTATAACAACAATACATGACATAAAAATATTAAAACATACAGACAATAATCACAATACAATCATCATATCAAATAAACAATATCACTAAGGTCATATACTGCACATACTCATTTATATATAACATAATAAAACTTACCAACTAAGCATCCAAGAGATGCTCTCTAAATTAATGATAAGATCCAATATCAACACAATGACCATAACTTCAAAATACATCGCATACTCAACACCCATAATATCCATAACATCATAGGTAAGGTTTAAAGGCATACTACCAAATAAAATCCATAATATTACATGCAGGGCTTAAAGGCACAATACCAAACACAGGTAATTACAAAGGATATTATTGAACCATAGGTAGGGTTCAAAAGTATAATACCAAATACAGGTAGGCACAGAGGCTACTACCGAACCATAGGTAGGCACAAAAGCTACTACCGAACCACAAATAAGCACAAAGACTACTACCGAACTACAAGTAGGCACAAAGGTTGTTACCAAACCAATCCAATTATCTTTTCGATCAAATAATAATCATTTTTATTTTTATTTACTTGAGGGGAAGTCATATCAAATCTAAAGATACTAAGGTACTTTGATCAAACTGGCACACCAAGGTAATATCGTATCCTACCAACTATCAAACCAATGACACTAAGATACCCTGGTTGTACTGGCACACAAAGGTAACACGATATCTTACTGATAATGATACCTAATCCATAATTATACATATCCTCTATAAGTCTATAGAGATAAATAAAGTAAGATATAGGGCTTGGTTGGACACTAAGGCACACCAACAATAATCCATAATCAACCATGGACTAAAACATGTCTTTAAGGTAACTACTCCTAAAGAGTCATCATTCCCAATCTTAATATCTTTCACTTTAAATATTAGTATTTTGTTAAGGTGATCACGTTACCACATGTCAATCACATAAATTCAATTTTGATGCTTAACTATTTTTATTTGTATCAATTATTTGAGACACCCATAAATCAAGTCAATACTAAGGTCAACATTAGATATCTACTTATATCACAGGTAGGTCTTAAAGGTACAATACCAAACATAGGTAGTTACAAAGGCTACTACTAAACCATAGGTAGGGCTTAAAGACACAATATCGAACATAAATAGGCACAAAAGCTACTATCAAACCACAAATAATCATAAAGGCTGCTACCAAAACATAAATAGGCACAAAGGTTGCTACTGAACCACAAGTAGATACAAAGGCTACTACCAAACCAATCCAATTATCTTTTTGATCAAATAATGATTATTTTTATTTTTATTTACTCGAGGAGAGATCATATCAAATCCAAAGACACTAAGGTATTGCCGGTGCACCAAGATAACACCGTATCCTACCAATTATCAACCTAATGACACTAAGGTTCCTTGGTCATACTAGCACACAAAGGTTGCATAATATCTTATCGACAATGACACCTAATCTATAAGTACACATACCCTCTATAACTCTACAGAACTAAATAAAGTAGGATATAGGACCTGAATGAGGCACTAAGGTACATTATCAATAACCCATAATCAACTATGGGCTAAGCCATATCTTCAGAGTAACTACCCCTAGAGATCCACCATTTATGATCTTGAGATCTTTCACTTTAAATATTAATATTTTATTAAGGTGACCACAATACCATATATCAATCAAATAAATCTAATGTGCATACTTAACCATTTTTACTCATATCCAATTATTCGAGACAAGCATAAATCAAGTCAATAATAAGGTCAACATAAGATATCTACTAAGTTCATCCTATATTTAATTATTCATGTTTGTGCACATTAGGCCAAAAATGATTAAAATGCCCTTGAGATTATAATTATCACATTATCAGCCATTTTAAATACTAATTTTAATTTTATTTATTAATTTATCATTAAAAGGCTAAAGCACAATAATTAAATTATATATAATGTATTTTTAGAACATCAAATCACATATTTTTATGCTCAACAGTAACTAATACATATTAGGCATGATTATTGGTATCATTATCATAATACCCTTAAAATGACCAAAATACCCCTAAAACATATAATAATAATAATAATAATAATAATAATAATAATAATAATAATAATAATAATAATAATAATAATAATAATAATAATAATAATCATGCTAAAATATCTGATTCTAAAATAATAAAGCTAATACCTTTGTACTTAACAATAATTAAGACATATTAGGTATTTATGTCAAAATAAATATTACAATACGCTTAAATGGCCAAATTGCCCCTAGGGCATATAATAGTAATGATTATATTAAAAATATGCTTGATCATGCTCAACCTATCATATTAGATATACATGACATGTAATTTATTATTGGAATTAAACCTATTTTAACATACTTTCGTACTCATATTAATGTGCACAAGTTAACATTCTCCATTTTACCAAATTCTGTGCAAGCATCATTAGGCAAATAAATTCAATAGAACAATCATGCTTAATAAAATTTATACACCAAAATATTAATGTGCTATCATGCAATATCCACATTTTAATAATGTATAATAATTACTTGATTTCCAGCAAAAATACAAATTATGGGTAAACTACTAAAATTTATTAGGCTCCACTAATCAACTGTTTGTGTTTAAAAATAAGACCACATTTACCATATTAATATTTAACTAATAAAATAATAATTTTTTATTAAAATATTTATTAAATATAAAATCATCAAAATAACGCTAATGTTGAAAATAGGTAAAAATTTCTACAAACCTCATGTTGCTCATGCTGTATGAGTTAGGTAATGTAGGATGGCTTCCACGGGTGTTGGTGCCGAGGGGGAGGTGCACGGTGGCGATGAGGGAGGCAGGTGGTGATAAGACGTTGGAGGTGTCTAGCTGCTAGAGGAGTATGGCAGTGTTGGGATGTTGTAGTCAAAGGGAGGCCAAGGTAGGCTGGTGATGGTGAGGGATAAAGGAGAATGTAGTGTGAAAAAGGAAGGATTTATAGTATTCAGCAATGTTGTAAAGAGGTAGGGAGTGGCAATGAGTGTTGATTCTTAGCATGGGGTTGTGGCGATGGATGTTGCGGTAGGGGGAGAGAGGGTTATGTTGGTAGATGAGGCTTAGATAGGTGGAGGGAAAGGATGACGGGGGTTGGTGGTGTGTGGGATGTATGGAATGGAGATGCAAAGGAGGGGATGGTAGTGCAACGATCAAACAGAGCTTGGGAAAGAGGAAGGAGAAAGGAGAAGAAAAGAAAGGAAGGTAAGGCTTTGGTGTTTCATTGGAGGTGGAACTAGTAAAAATTGGGGAGGGAGCAAAGGGTTGAGTTTGAACAAATGGAGGAGGAGGAGGGTGAAGGGTGAATGTGTGTTGTATATGCAAAGGTTGGCAATGGTGCATGTGGGCAGTTGGGGCAATGCAGATAGGGACAGGGCATAGGTGCAGAAGGTAGGGTGGAAGCATGCAAAAGCCAATAATGGAAAGGAAGAAGGCACAATAAGGATGAAGGTAGGGGTTGGTTTAGCTTGAAGAGGATGGGGGATTGGCATGCACAGGGGTGCATGTAAGGGCATTTGGACGGGGAGAAAGGAGAAGGAAGAAAAGAAAATGAAAAAAAGAAAGAAAGAAAGAGAATGAATGAGATAGGCTGGCTTGGCAGGCCAAGGAAGAGGAGAAAAAAGAAAGAAGGAAGGAAGTGGGTTAGGTTGGGTTGGTAGGCTGGGAAGGAGAGAAAGAAAAAAGAATGAAAAAGAAAAGGGGAAACCAAAAAAATAAAAAAATAATAAAAAGGGGAAATGGAAAGGCAAAATAAATAAAAAGGAATAGGAAATAAAATTTAGGGTTAGAATTATAGTTAGATTTAGATTTAGGATTTAGATAAAATTAATTTATCCAAGTTTAGGGTATCCGATTAGGAAAAATAAATCGAGGTAAAATTCATCGATTTGGGGTGGATGTAAATTAAAAGAAAAATAAAATAATTAGGATAGATTTATTTAAGAATTTATCTGGGTTTGTGGATTAAATGATCAACAAAAATAATTAAGCTAAGTTTTAAAGGTTAGGTTTCGAATAAAAGACTAAATATTTAAAAATAAGGATTATGAAATTTTAGGGTGTCATGATTTGAGTTCTATTCAATTATGGATAGCAAATAAATACATAATACTTTACCAAAATCAAGTGCATTGCTCCATTATTCGTGTGGTGGGAAGGTCTATTTAAACTTATTTCACTCATTCTTAGTCGTCCAACAACATACATCAATAAATAACTTCCAATTTAAATTTTCTAAAAAAACAACTTCACTTATTCTCAGTCATCCAACAACAAAATAGCGTCCAATTTAAAATTTTTAAAAAACAATAGACATCAAAGAAGAGCATTCACAATGGAAAATGAATTCAGAAGTTCGACAAGCTATGACGAGTTCAGAACATTAACAAACTATGATGATGGGTTTAGAACCATGACAAGCTATGGATATACATAAAAAATACAAGTGAATTCACCAAACATTGATTACATCTTGGACTAAGAGGTAAAATATGTTTTTCATTATTGTAAATTTCAGTGAAAATGGTAGGAATGGTTAGTAAAACATAGAGTTGGTTAAATGAAATTAATACTTTTCCTTATCATATTATTATGCTCAATTCTTTTTGTGGTATATGGAATGTATGAATACATGCTTCATGATCCTAAATTATCATATATTTATTATGATCGATCAAATATTATATGATCATGAAGAGCTTGTAGCATGGGTTAAACAAATAGGTAGAAGTTATAGGATGATTTTGATCACAAAAAGTTATAGAAAAGGAAATAGTATAGGAGCATGTATAGTCTCTACAAAATATGAAAGGGTGGAACATACATGTGTACTAGACATATAGATAGTGAAGGTGCACATAATACAAGTTATAAGAAGATTAAGTATTCCTTTTTTATTATTATTGGTGTTGAAAACAATAATGGAGAATGCATGTGGTAGTTAGGAACATGACACACAACCATGTATTGGAAAATTATTAACAAAGGTATGTTGTTATAGGTAAGTTGATGGAAAATGAAGTCAAATTTATTGATGAACTTATCATAAGTCCCACGAATTTGTGACAAATCATACATCTTCTTTAGAAAGAGTCCGAAGGGAATATAAGTATGAGAATGCATGTTTATAATGTTCGATCAAAGCGTTGGTCCAAAGAAATGGATGGTCAAATAATGTTACAACATGTTATGAGTGTATTGGTTAAAAAATATTATTTTTAGTGGCATCAAAGTAAGTTGGAGTCAAATGTAATAAATGAGCATCTATTTGCACATCATGTATCTGTTAATATTTTAAGTGTATTTTTTTTTACAAATGTATTGTACATTTAAGATGAATAGATATTAGATGTATTTACTTGAAATGATTAGATTAAGACCAACACAGTTGAATTTTAAAATTATATGTGTGTACATGTCATCTAAAAATGAAGAGAATTATTTTGGGTATGTGAGAGGTTGAATACATTAATGGATCCATCTATACTTCCAACCACCATTATTACCGACCGAGAACTTGATCTCATTTAAGCTATGGAACGTATTTTTTCCACTTTAAATAATTTATTATGTAGGTTTCATGTAAATAAGAATGTGGATGATAGGTGTAAGAGAGTCTCTAATAATTCATCATTTGCACATGATTTTATATCTCAATAGAAAAATGTGATAGCTGCCACAGGTGAAAAAACATACAAGAAACAACTCTTGTCATTAGAGAAAGATATAAATACAAAATCATTTCTACTTTCTTTTGTGATGTGTTTCGTGTTCATTAGATTACAACGAATAAGAATGACTTATAGTTTATCTCCTAGTATAATTTATTTTACTTTTTTCAATTAATAAAATAATATACTAAGTTTTATCAACCGGGTTAAAGGTGCTCAGGATCTTTGAAGAGATTTATCAAAACATTATGAGGAAGCTTCAACACCATATTAAAATAAATGCACATGTTATTGGGATTGCCACATGACGAGATCAAAGCATCACTAGAGAGGTCTCGGTTCAATATTCTTCATTTTGCTACTGGTGCACTTTACGCTAATTTAAGAGGTCATTGGTGTTGGTCATTTTATATGCAATAGATTTGTTCAACATAGAGTGTAAAAGTGGTAATAATGTAGGTATCGATGATGAATTATATGGATGTTATATGTAGCGTATGCATGGGATACCATGTATGCGCGAAATTAAATACCTACATTCAAAACTACATGTCAACCCCTCAGTCATATATTCATTCATTCTAGAAGGAACTCAACATAGATGGGCCACTAACACCACAAGAACTAATAGAGGTTGTACCTTATTTACTTCATATTTCCATGGAATTTGTTATGTGTCAACCACTAGTGATACATAATCATTTGGCAAGAGATATATTTGATATTGTTAATCCCTAGAGAACACCTCTCGACGAGCCACCATTACAACATCATAGGAGTGGTCCAAGCAACTCCACTAGAAGGGAACCATCTAGTTGAGAGTACAAAGAACAATATTTTCAAGTTGCTCATGATCAATAAAAGTTTGGGGTAGGTCATCTCTAGGTTAAGGTCGGGGTCAAGCTCTAGCTTAAGGGTGTTAATCAACATTTATATCATTGGGCAAATTACAAATTTCATGTGTGGGTCAAATGAATCGATATATAGTTCCATATATTAGTACTTGACATAATGTGTTAGGAGATAGTAATTATGGATTCAGAGCATTAGAATATATTATACTTAGAGATGAGGATCGGTGGGTTCAGATCCATACTGACTTATATCACAAGATACTAGCTAGATAAGAGCTGTAAGAGAATGTGTTTATATATGTCATCGTTGATCAAGTTCTCAATTATATTGCTCACTAGGAAGGACAAAGCCCGATTGCACACTGGATGGAAATGCCAGATATTGGTCATGTCATTGCAACCCGTTACTGTATACCTTTTACATACTACTCATTGAATGTGTGCAGTTCATTCATACCTTTAGTGGAATATCATGGGATTCAAGATCCTAAAAATGAAGTAACTATATGGTTGTTGTAAGACATGAGCCATTACATATCAGAACATAGATGTTTTATGTCTTTTTTCTATATCAATATTCTATAAATGTTGGTTCTTATAATAATTTCTTTGATAGGTATATCTCTTGGATAAATTTTCACTCCCATCACTGCATAAAAATTGGAACAAATACCATGGTAGTAGCGTTTCAACATGAAATATACTATATTTTTCAATATTCCAATAATAGCGCTCTTCGATACATGATGGCATGCAAGAACCACTTCCTCTACATCCAGACTCAAATTTTATCTAGAATTATTGTAACTTTTATTAGTTTCTTTGTATAGGACCTTTAAAACAACATGATGAATTTTCATTAAATTGTGTTTATTTCCCAATTAGCCTTCTATGATAACTCAGATATACACTCTCTCAGGGATTTATTTTCTTGCAAACTCACCACTTCTAGCATATACTAATCCAATATTGATGTAACTTCCAGGGAAGATTGGTTATACCAAATAGTGTAACACCCCAAATTTTACTATTGATAAATTTTATTTTTAGTAGAAGTATAATAGAAAAATGTCTATGTATTACCACCATAATTGACATAAATCTGGCTTACCATACCATCCCTTTTATTAATCATAAGGCAAAACACTTAGAACATAAAACATAATAAATAGAAAATGAGAAAAAAATTATAAACTTAAATACGAGTTTGGATATTAACTCCGAGCATAATATCTAAAAATACATAAAAGAGATCAAATAGAAGAGTCCAAAAAGGTATTTAGGTAATATATAACTGTCAAATAACATGACTTTACATCCAACCTAATATATAAGATCACTCCTCCACACATAAGGTATCATACGCAACAAAATCATCCAAATGGTCCTCATCGACCTACGCAAAAGCATCCTGACTGTCTGCTCATGGGAATGAGTAACATCTATTAAAAGGATAATTAGTAAGTTATGTACTTAGTAAGTTAAAAATACAGTCGAGAAAGGGTTATACATAAAACATGAGTTCACATCAAATAATAAGCATACATGTGTGTTAACATAAAGCGATGCAAGGTAAATTTTGGTTCTAGATCTCATTATTAGGTATAACATAATCCATTTTTTTATTTATATTGAGTTCAAAGACCCCACTATTCTTAATCCCATGAAATGGACTGAAACACCTCCCAAAGCAAAATGCCTTTGGCCACTATTATTAAGCCAATGGAACTGACACTACACCTCCTAGGGAAAAATGCTCTGGGACAATATTTTTAAATTGATGGAATAGGCAGAAGCACCTCCAATGACAGAACGCTCTTGTCCGCTATTATTAATTCAATGGAACAGACTCTTATGCCTCAATCCTGACTTGCGTAATCTTTCATTTTAATTGATTAATGTTTTAGTTAATAGTTACATATCTCGGCATCATATTCTCATTCATGTTGAAATTAATATCCCCACTATTCTTAATTTAGTGGAACAGATTGAAAAACCACCTAAGAAAAAATGCACCCTACCACTATTATTGTTCGATGGCACATACACATAAAATATTTTGGCCTCACTCACATGATCTTTCACTTCAAATGATCAATATCTTATTTGCAATTGGTTATAACATCATGAATAACTCCCGGTTATATGAAAAATACATAATTAAAACATGTAAATCACAACCACATAGTTATCATGGACGTCCTTAATGAATAGGCTCATAATCTCCCTAAGAAATCATACTTTCACATTATAACCATAACTTCTTCGATATTAGTCATTTATGCACTAATTTTAGTTCGTCCTCCTAAAATATTATTATTATAATATATCCAAAAATCAAGGTCTAACTCCTTTGTTGTACACATGTGGTAACAACCCTATCTTCGAAGTTACTATTTATAAAAATAAAAATAAAACTAATTTCACAAGTTAGGTATAACTTTTTCATAAGATTCATATAATCACTAAATTCGACATACATTCCTAAAATGTCAATATTAATAACATATTCAAAAATCGTGGTCTAAATCCAATATTTTACATATGTGATATTAACCTTACTTCTAGGGTTACTATTCCCAATTTAAGCCATTCTTTCATTTTATTTAGACTAAGGCCATTTATAATTACTCCAATATTTCAAATGATATCCTTAGCATATTTTAAAATTCTTAACACATTCAAACAAAAAAATCATATTTAACCCATATTGACCAAAATGTCCTTAAGATTAGCCAAATACTCTTATTTTATAAAAATTGTACACGTCTGATATCATAATTTTCAAATCCTCAATTCATTACATCACCACACATCTTAATTACACTTAATTACCCCTTATAATACTTTTTCAAACCCATATTACCGTACCATATATCATGCTAATTCACTTAGGCTCACAACATAAGAACTATTCCAACCATATTGTATAAACATATGCTTTCTCATTCTCACACATATATGAATCACATTATCATATCATAACATTAACAAATTTAATTTAACAACATAATATTTACGACATGATAATACACACAATCATTCATAATATGTAGCACAAAAATTATAATCCTTACTGAAAAGAACACCAATCTCTAAGCATGTATATCCTATCCCACATCCTCCGAGACCTCAGTAAAATCACCTAATAAACAATGGTAAACTACAATTAGAACTTAGGGGTATAACCAAAGAAGTTCTAAGGTAAACAAGAGTGAAATAATGGATTAAAACCAAATCAAAAGGCTCAAAGGTGTATTGGTGGAACTTTACGCAACAAGAGGAGGGGGAACGACAACAAGTGTCAAAGCCAATGGAGTAGCATTGACACTAGCTACCGTTTCTAATGGTAGGGGAATGACAAGGAGGGCTAAAAGGGATGGGTGAGGATAAGTGGAAGTACTCGAATTTAAGGGGTGGCTTTAGTGGTGGATGCTAAAGCAAATGGGGAGTCTTCAATGGTGATAGTTGTTGGTTGAGGATGGCTTTTTATGGTGTCTGTGGCAACAACAAGGACGAGTAAGGGTAGAAAGAAAAGCTTTTTGGTTTGATGCTACTCTTTGATTGGAATAGAGGGAGGAAGAAGGTTTTTGGGGTATTAAATGTGCCAAATTTTTAGACATATACACACACACACACATAAGTTTTTGTACTAACAGAGAGGGAGAAGGGAGGTGAGTCACAATCGGGCAAGTTTTTCAACAAAACATATCAATGCATGAGGTAGGAGGTGATGGTACGATGATGATGATGGTAGGGGTAGGTTATGGAATCATGGTAGAGGGGATAAGGTTGGGGGAGTGATTCACGCTGTAAGAAGAGGGAGAAGAAGGAAAATGAAACCGAGCATGAGGAGAGAAAAGGGAAAAGAAAAGGAGAAGGGGAAAAAGGGAAAAGGGAAAAAGAGAAAGAAAATAAAATGGGTTTGGTGTTAAGATTATAATTAGGTTAAAATAATTTAGATTAGGGTATTATGATAAAATTGATTATCGATCATCCAGGTTTAGGTTTAGGTTAAAAATGTTAATGACCTGGAATAAATATTAAAATTAGGTTAATATTTAGAATTAATGAATTAGGATAAGGTAGAAATATCATTTTTCTGATATTAGAATTAGATTAATATACTAATTAATTGAGATTAAGATTAGATAAAAATTTTGGGGTACTACAAATAGCTTCTCCCATTTATTATCTGAGGCAGTTACAATTGTATGCTTACTATGCTTTTAATGCATCAGGGTCTATGGTAGTCAGATTTGGTTATATATTGTTGAGCTTAAGTATCTTGGTATTCGATGTAGGTTAGATGATATTTTCCTAATCCTTTTGGATTGGCTCAAGCATCTCACTACTTTAAAACCATAAAAAAACACATTATATAATTATAACATACATATTTAAAATCAAAGTACAAAATAATAAATAATAAATTAAGCACTATACAAATGCCCAAGCCCACGCTCAACTATAGTAACTCTTAAATCATTCAAAATATTTTCAATGTATGTAACTAGCTACTAGTAATTTGGAGTTGGATTATACCTCTAATAGGAACAACAAAGAATTTTACATGCTTCGTTGACATATATTTTGGTTGGAATTTTATGTTCATCATTTGGATGTTCAGTCATATATTCCTCTATCATTGCTAGTTACCAACAGATACCTATGAGTTCTCGCAACATATCAATTCATATACTCAAAATCCATATTCCATAGGTATTGAATTGGTAGCCCAAAAACCTTTGGTCCTAGTATGTGTTTACGCCTCAAGAACTATTGGATAAGAATGTGTGGATAATGAATTTTGTGTTTCTTCAAGGAAGGACCTATGTACGTGTTCTTAGTCAACTTGAGATGCTCCTTAGTACGAAATAACTTTATTGACCAACTTATTGATAAATAATGATAGACTCATCAATCATAATAGGTGCATAATTGCTTTTGCCTCGTCCTAAAGCCATTTAAATGGTATTCCATCCTTTTGAGTCACTTCATTCACTTAATCCTTTTTGATACCAAACAAGGCACCTAATATACTTATCGGATGACCACGTGCATCGATTATCATTTCTAAATTTAATGGATCAACATCAAATCGTATCCCTGGTATACGATGTACTTCTAAAAAGGTGATTTTCATCTCACCCCATGGCATATATAATGATGTTGGTATTTGACTGCCATCTCTCAATAAAGATGGATATAAGTGGCACATTTGCATGCTTAAATGTACAAACTGGATGGTGTGACATTCCAGTATCATGAATGAGAGCGACTATCTAACTACTAATGCTTCTAAGAAAATTATTCAATACCTCGTGTTTATTGTAGATCTTCGAACCATCACAATCCTAAATAATAATAATAAAACTTAATAAGGAGTTATAAATGGACTAAATTTACCTTCTATAACTATAAATCTAAAGTATCATGACAACCAAATATTGGGATCAAATTAGGTATCATTGGACCTTTGGAACATGTCCAAAGCAAGTACCATTTATCATTCAATTGTATACCTCGTTCATCTTCGCTACCATCATCATCATTTCCATAACCACCACCATCATCATCATGACGTACATATATCAATGAGGATGATTGATTAGACATGTAGATTAAGGTTGTTTGAAAATATGATGATGATCTAGAATCACCCACAATGGTTGTGTGGGTTGAGGATGATGATACACCTATGTGAGTCGATGTCAGCGATGTAAGAAAATCTACACATTATACAGATAAATGAAAACCTTCATACCCTAAAATGTCTAAATCGGCTATAAATAATGGATGAACTACATAGTTTACAAATGTTGAGATGGTATGAGGAGGATGATTAAACCTTGGTTACTTTGGAGATTCTTCATATTCTTTTTGTTTTGTAGCTTCTTGCAATTCTTGTTAGGTAGATTTTTTACCTCATCATAATCCTCTGGCCAAATTTTTTTCAAGACTTTTTAGATAAGGCATCAAAGTAGGTTGTTTTGTAGAATTTTTATTAAGTTATGAGGAATCAGTAATATGACAATCCTTATTTAATACTTTATCTTGTCTGTGATTCATTTGAATTTCAATAAAAAAAACTACGTCAATTATAATTATGTACATGAATGGAAGGTAAATAGTTATGATAGAAAAAAAAGTAAATACATATGTTAGAGTAATGTAATATTTAGATATCATGATATCAACCCATATTATGATAGCCAAAGAGATATATGTACACAACTTTATAACTAAAAAGGTTGTTGATCTATTACATTTTACACAAATTTTAACAAAAAGGATCAATTTATTTTATAAGTCTCCAAAAATGTTCCAAGATTTAAAAAAAGTTGTATAATCTAATAAACAAATACTCTATTTATATTAATCAAAATAACAAATAGTCAGTAATAGAACTAATAAAGTAAGATACATTAACATACTAATTACTAATCAAGATTATAGACCATAAACTTTTTCCTATCAGTAGAAAAATTGAGATTCCTATTAGTAGAAAAATCGAGACTTAATAAACCTAATAGCTTATAAACCATTCTCAACTGTAACACAACACAATAAAATATATAGGCAATGGGTAAGAATGACACCAATTGTCATTACATGGGGTAGGAAATGCCACCAATTGACATTTCATGGGGAGGGGCAATGTCACCCTTTGTCGTTCCATGAGGGGAAACTACGTCACCTAGTACTAGAAGAGACTACAAGGTAACGACACCCAACACTGTTCTAGTGTGTAACACCCCAACTTTTACTATTAAATTTTTTTATATTTATAGTGGAATCATATAATCAAAATATTGGTTGTTACTATTGTAATTGACATAAGTCTGGTTTACCAAACCATCCTTACATCAATCATAAGGCTTAAACTGTTCATAGTAAAATAAGGAAACTAGAAATGAGAGAATCTTTTATAAATAAATAAATAAATAAATAAATATATATATATATATATATATATATATGAGTTTGGAAATTAACTCCGGGTTACAGTAATAGAAGAAAAAACTAAGGGATACCATTGATTAAAGAGTCCAAAAGATATCCAGATAAAAAAATCGTCCATATAACATAACTCTTTGTCCAAACACAAAGTATAGATAAAATGTCACTCATCCCTAAATAATTCATCAAAAGTAGTAAAATCATCCAGCTAGTTGTTAAAGGCCTACACAAAAGCACCTGAGTCATTTGCTTGTGGGAATGAGCGGCACCCATGAAAAGGATGGTCAATACACTATGTATTGATAAAGGTAGCCATACTATCGAGTTAGGGATACAAGTAAATACATACATTCATAATAAATGATAAGTATACATACAATTTACGAAAAGTCTCATAAGATAAATAATGATCTAGACTTCCTTATTAGATATAACCATTTTCATTCTTTTATCTACGTTGGGTTCAAGGACCCCACTATTATTCTGAAGCACCTCTCGGGGATAACATGCCTAAACCACTATTATCATCTAGTGAAATGGATCGAAAAAATCACCTTCTCAAGGAAAAATACTCCTGAGCCACTATTATCATCTAGTGGAATGGATCTGAAAATATCAACTTGGTTCTGACTCATGTACTTTTCCACTTTAAATCATTATGTCTTATCCATTAGTTTACTCAATTAATATTATTATTCACTATGAGCATAGGGCCCACTATTCTTAATCTGGTGGAGCAGATTAAAACACCTCTCAAAGACAACACACCTAAGTCAAACAACACCTTAGCCTAACTCACATGATCTTTCACTTTAAATGATTAATGTATTATTTATGATTGATTCATGGGTATAGAACACATTAAATCATCTAAGCACATCAAACAAGTCATAAGCACATCACGTCGTAATCCAAAGTTAAGATCCTTATTTCCCCAAAACCATAATTTTATAATTTAGGCATAACTTCTCCCATATTGATCATTTACCCACCAAATATAGTATATATTTCTCAAATATTATTATTATTAACACACCCAAAATTCAAGGTCTAAGTCCCATGTATTATACATGTGATAATAACCCTATCTTAAAAGTTACTATTTATAAAGTTTCCAAACCCTAATTTAACAGGTGAGTCATAACTTTTTCCATAGGGCCCATAGAATTACCACATTCAATATGAATCCCTAAAATGCTAATATTAATAACATATCCAAAATGCATGATCTAACACTAACATTTTAGACATGTAATAATAAGATTACCATTTTAAGGTTATTATATCCAATTTGGATCATTTTCTCATTTTTGGAAACTTATGACATTCAGAATCAATCCAATAACTCAACATGATATAATTAGCACATTTTAATCCTCATAACACATTAAAATACCAAAATTTTATATTAACCCATATTGACCAAATTACCCTAATAGATAGCTAAAAGCCTTTATTTTACGAAAATCTTATATCTTCATTTTCATTACTTCAAAAATCCTCCATTTATTGTTATTAATATTAAATATACTTATTTTCCATTTATCATACTTTATTGGTCCCATAATACTCTTCCACACGTTATACTCATCCACAAAAATACAACCTAGTATAGTAATATCATATTAGCACATCTTTCATTATTCATACTCTCTTCCTATCATATGATCCATATGATTATATCATATTATTAAGAACATGCATTTAACCATATAATAAAAATATCATGATAATACACATAGCCATGCAAGTATTTAACACAAAACCCAAAAACGTTGACTAGTATCCTTATGAAAAAGGCTCTAGCCTCTAAGCACGCTTATCCTATCTCACTTTTTTCAGGACCTCTGGAGTAACACCTAAGAATAATTAACAAATATAATTAGAATTAATGATATAATTAAGGAGGGTTTAAGGTAATGGAAGGGTGAAAGAATGGGAAAAAACCAAACCGCGGTTCAAAGGAGTCTCAACCAAGCTTGTGTGCAACAAGAAGGATTAGTTGAAGGGGTAAAATAAGGAGGGTGGCAATGGACAGTTTGATAGAAGGGTAGGAGTGAGGACTGGTGGTTTTGGTCGAAGGAGCGGGGTAAGCTACGGTGGAAATGGCTGAAAGGTAGTGGTGGGGTTGTGGCAGTTGTTGCCATAGGTAATAGCTGTGTTGTGGTGAAAATAACCGAATCGAGGGGGTAGTAATGATTGGTTTTGTCGATGCTTGGGGCCAGGTTGTGTTAGGTTTGGTCAGTGCCTGGGGTGAGGTAAGGGCAAAGGTGGCCAGTGCTAGGGTTTAAGGTATGGAAAATAATGCCTGTGGTGCTGTTGAAGCCTTGGTGGGGCTAGCCGGTGGGGGTGATCTTGGGCGGTTTTGGCAATGGTGAGGTAGGGGAAGAAGGAAGAAGAAGCTACACTTAGGGTGTAGTATTTTTAACAGAAAAACAAAGGGAGAAGGAGGTAGATTTAGGCATTAAATATGCATTATATATACACACATGCTCATAGGAAAAAGTAGAGGAGAGGTGGTGATTGGGCAACAAATTCAACCCCGACCTTGGAACTGAGGAGGACGGGTTGATGGGGCTAGAGGGGTAGGCTTGGCAGGGAAGACATGCACGCAAGAAGAAGATAAGAGGAGAAGAAAGGTGAGAACCGACATGGGAGAAATAAAATAAAATAAAATAAAATAAGGAAAGGAGAAGAAAAGAAAAAGTGTGGGTTTAGGTTAAAATAAACTAAGTTAGGGTATTAGGATGATTTAATTAAATGATCATCCGGGATTAGGTTTAGGTTAGAAAAGATATTAATAACCCAAAATACAAATTAGATTTAGGCTAAGATTTAGATTTAGGGTTTTAAAGTAAGATAGAAATATTAATTTTTTGATATTAAAATTAGATTACAATATTAATTAATTGGGATTAGGGTTAGCTAAAATTTGGAGTATTACACAGTACCTGTCTAGTGTCTACTATTACACAACCCTAATATATATATATATATATACCCTTACATCTATGTTATTGATGCTCATTTTTGGATCTAAAATTTGAAAGAAAAGGGGAAGAGATTTAGAGAATGAATTGAATAAGAGAATGGAAGAAGGAGAGAGATGAGAGAAATATGAAAGGAGAGGCTAGAGAATGGAGGTTTTGTCATCAGTTAAAGTAAGTAAGGCATTGAGAGGGTATATTTTGTATATAGGTGTTCTATGTTTTCCACCTAGTAATTATTAATTTTCTATATAACAACTACGTTATTTTATTAAAATAATAATAGTATTAATTAGGTAATTTATATATTATGTATAATCATATGCAATTATAGCCATCAACATTTACCTGTATAATAGTGAACTATATGTAAATTATTTTAATACACTATTATTCTATATTTTCTACTTTAATACTTTATATTTGATTATTTTCTTTATTCTTATTTAATAACTCTTTGCACGTCTATTTTATTTTTTAGTTTTTTTCTTTTTGTCAATTACTAACTACTAAATTTTCTTATTATTTCAGTTTTACCTTTTTACTTTTAGTTTCATTTTTGATTGTGTACATATTATAATTTAAATATTTAAGTTCTTTGATTTTTGTTTTTGCTTTTATTTTAATTAAAAAAATAAAATAAACATTAAATTATAAAATATAAAGGGATAATTCATGTGCTAATATTATAATATGGCACAATTTAGAGATGTCTTCGAGGTTTGAAACATCTATATATTATCTTTCAAGTTAGTCTAATTTATTAAACAAACCTCTATCTCAATTCTTTCATCCAATAAGACTGAAGTTGTTAAGAATTACGGAACTCCTTTTTATACCCCTCACAATCAAACACATTTATAAAATATTCAAAAGCAAAGAATTAAAAATATGAAAAGGAAATATTAAAAATTAAATTTAATATTAAAAAAATAAATTTGAAGCTTAAAGTTTGAAGCTAAAACTAAAAACTAAAAAAATTAAAGTTAAAATGATAGTAAAAATTAAAATTAAAATCTAAAATTTAAAAGTAAAACTAAATAATTGAGATTTTAAAATTAATTATTAATTATTTAATATGAATATTCAATATTAATTATTTAATGTTAATTTTTCAATATTCAATATTATATATTCATTATTAAAGATTAAAGGTTAGAATATTGAATTTTCAAATTCAAATTTCATGATAAAAGTTACTTTTAAATTTAAAATTCAAAATAAAACAATATAAGTAGAAATTATAAAGTGAAATTAAAAATAAAAAATTAAAGCTTAAAATTGAAAATCAAATGTCATAAATTAAAAGAATGAAAATTTATAATTTATATTCATAAAATAAATTTGAAAATTATAAGTCATACTTTTAAATGTTCAATGTTACAGATTATAAATGGCATTATATTATGTAATTACTTTGACAATATGGTTCATGGGAGTGTAGTATATTGAAATTTGACCAATATCTTATTTGGCTGATGTTCTATGTTACACTCATTTGTTATTTATTGATAATGCCCATCTTATATGTTTATTAATGATGCTGTATGTAAAATGGAAAATGTGAGAGCATGAAGAATATGCAGTGAAGGTTGGCGAATTTTTATATTACTGACCAATATAATTGATTCTAATATTACATCTCCTCCCTGTCCAAGTTACCGATATAGAAATTGGTGGTGGAACAATTAAATGATCCATGGAATTGTTATGAAATGCTTTGAATGGAGTTGTGGGTTTTTAGAACTTTTTGTGAGGAATTTCACACTCCCAAAAAAATTAATGATTGTAAATATCTTTTCACTTAAGAACAAATATGAATTTTTTTTTCCATTGTTTGTAAAATATTCATACATACATACATTTAGCTGATAACATTAAACGTCAATTTTTAGTGTACTTTTATTTACTTTAACAAATGTTGTTAATAAGCTAAATAACTATTTGCATGCATCAACATCAATGAGGTTGTAGTATAATGGTTAAGGTTGAGGACTCATTGGTGTGATAATAGTCAACACCCAATTTAAAATCTTCTTATTGTCGATTGCAGTATTGGTAAAAATGATATCATTCTAAGTTGAAAATCAATAGGAATCACCTAAGTCTATCTAACACACAAATAATAAAATAAGAGAATTTAAACCACACGAAAAAAATAAAAAAATAGTTATAGGAATTTAAAAATAATAAAAATAATAATAAGCAAATAAAATCAAATAAGAAAATGAGGCTAAATGCAAATATAATAAATAATTTAGGAAATTGATTTCCGCCACTATATTAGGTCAAGATAAAGTAAATAACTTTTATGTCACCTATTAGTTATAAGAAAGAGATCAAGCATGTTGCAAGCTAAAAGTAGATCTATATACCTTATATTACTTTTCTAAATCCTATTGAGTTCTAACAGTATAGTCGTAGTGAACAACTCCTATATTTAACAATATCTAATGCATTAAACACAAGTAGAAAGATGTCAAACTAAGTATCCAAACTAGTACTTCAAATACATCTAGTGATATTCCCCTCTTTTGACCCACGCATATCTAACTGTTCCATTACTCCAATTAGAATCACAAAACTATTAGGTGAATTATTATCTAACCTAGATGCAATTCATACACATGAATTCTAACTTGTTTATATAGCTATCTAACAAGCATATAATCCTATATATTATCACTATGAGAAAGGTATAACAAGGCATGTACTATATAAATGATAATAAATAAATTAAAGTCAAAAGAGAATCTCATGACAATTAGAGGAAAAATATTATCAAAATTTTAAACCATAGTCTAAGGTTTTAATCTCATGACAATTTAGGCACTCATCATTTATAAATTAATTACAAAAGGTATATAATAAGGTTGGAAAAGAAAATACTAAATACCGAAGCTAAAACAAGTGAAACCAGGTGGGCGAATGACCCCTAGTAGGTTACCATCATGAACTTTGTCTTCTTCCTCGTGCAAATAATCCTTCTCCTCCATTTGAATGTTAATTTGAATTGGATGCTTCTTGGTGTAAATTGGTACATGAGATTAACAAATCAAGGGTTTGTAAGGGTGGAATTAATGATTTTGTGGATCTATTGAAAGAATTAAACCAATAATTGAAAGAATTATGCAGAAGGTTGAAGGTTGAATATGGTGGAAGTCTAAATTGGAAATTCTATGATATAGGCTAAATTGATGGAAGATAATTGTGGATTAAGGGTAGATGATGATTAAATTGAATGAACTAAGAATGAATTGACTGATTGGAAGCACAAATTGATGAAATTAATAGAGAATAATGGGGTAAGGGTTGTAGATGAAGGTTGAGACCCTAATTATTGATACTCAAAATTGGCCGCAATTATTTCATTAATTTTGATGAATGGTTGAGTTAAAGAGGTTTATATAGGTGTTAAGAAGGCTGAGAATAATGTATTAGATTAGTGCAAATATAATATAGAAGCTTGAAAAGATTTGTGTCAAGGTTGAGATTGGTATGACAATTCTGGGTATCTTGGATGAGCCCCAATTGGCCCTGTCGGCCATCACTAGGTAAATTTTAACATCTTTTGATTGATAATTTTGACTTCTGACACAATTTTGTCCGATATAAAAGATGTAGCTTTTGGTTTTACCTTTCCAACACAACTTGAATAAATTTGAGTAAAACTCGAATGAAAAGGTTATATTTGCAATACCAAAAGTTGTTTCCGTAATCTTAAGTGAAAATTTCGATTAACTTTTCTACTTGTATAGCTCTTTAAAGGATATCATTATAGTTTATTTTATTCATGATCGATCATAAATAAATGCCTATAATTTAAGAGATGTTAAATTAATAGTTTTAATGAAAAAGTAATGCACAGTGTGATAATTAATACCATAAAAATATTATATAAAATATACACTTATCACTTATGTATTAGAAATTGTGGGTTCAAATCCCCCTCCTTTAATATTTGTGCACGATTACAGCTGTTGTATTTACACAATAAATTATACTTGCTCTCGGACCAAAATTGGACTGAAGCCACGGGCATTGAACTAAGGATAGGGATCCACTGCTTCAGAATTGAACTGAAATTTGTTTTATGACTTGAAATCTGTCTGGGACCAAACCAAGAAATTGATATCGGATCATGCTTAGGATCACAATGAAAATATATATGTATATATATATACTATATCAATCTTGGACCGGACCTTAGACCACAATATTAAATATATATATATATATATATATATATTATTTGACAGGCTCTTATATCTTACTAGGCTACTACATTATTCGAGAAGGAGATCGATGAGTTAGCACGCAGGAGGTTGGACCGATGAGTGAAGCTTTGACCCCGTACGCCGTTTATTACTCCGAGGTGATTTTTTTTTTCTGTAAGGTGAAAGGTTTTGTGCGGGCGGATTCTAGCGTGCCCACCGGAGAATAATCTCATTCAATTAGAGTTCTTGTTACGCCGTGATTTGGGGAGAATTAGTAGGAGTAGGCTAGAGTAGTAGACAGTAGACAGTATGACAATACTAATTAATAACCCGTGATGCGTGCATTAACTTTTGGACCTAATAAAGGCAGACATTCAAATATGCTTTTATGGTTTCTATGATCATATTTTTTTAATGGATTCTATTATTATATTTCTTCTGCTTTATAAAAGAATGTTTATAGTTTTTTAAAATAGATATTAATAAATATTAAAATTTTAGATAAATTATACATAAAGTTACTAAAATACTTATGTCGAAATTAAATTGATTTATAGTGCAACCCATTATATAATATTCATTATAACCAATTGTCACACACACACATATATTATTTATCTTTTATTTAACTTAATTTATCTTTGATTAGGGCTATCATAAAATTAATATATATATATATATATATATATATATATATATATATATATATATATATATATATAATATTCTATTTTTGAGAGCTTTTTCGGATATTAATATTAATATACGCGTGGTTTAAAACATTATTATATAAAATATAGCTATACATTTTACTATAATTATAGTTATATTTCATTATTGATGTGGTATTCTATGATAAAATTAATTTTATAATTGTTATAATTATATTTAATTAATATTATATTTGTGTTTTACCATTATTATAGTCATATTTAACTATGATTGCTTTTATATTTTAGTATAATTGTTGTTATATTTTACTAATATCAATTATGATTTTCCCTAAATAATTAACTTGTCATATTTTTACTATAATTATCTTTATATTTTATTATTATTTTCTTATATTCCATCATTGTTACGTTGTTTCACTATTATTGTCTTCATATTTTACTATATTTGTCTCAATGTTTTACCTTAATCACTATTATATTTTATTTATGTTAGTTGTGATTTTTTTTATTAAAAAAAACTTATTTATTATGTTTGATGTCATTGTTGCTTTTATTAACGTGCTTTTGTCTCACCGTAATTTTTTTTATATTGAAAGTATATCAATATAGGTCTCAATTTATAAAAAAAAAATCAGCAATATTATAATATTTTTATAATAATCCTACTATCAAATATTTTATTCTGTTTTTAAATAAAGGTTAACATCATGATGATGCCAACATACTACATTATGTGCATGGTGCTACCTTTTATATGATAGAAATTGCCATTAGAACTTGATTAATTTTATTATCATGAGATATTTAATGAGGTAGGAGAGATTAAATTAAAAAAAACATAATATTAATTTTTTATTTAAAATAAAAAATAACTTATATTATAAAATAACGTATATAAACTATTGAAATGACTTATTTTTTGACCCTATGTGATACATTTAATATTATTAATATTTATGTAAGTTTTGCGCAGGTTTATTAAAATTAACAAAATTGATGTAAGAATGATTATGAAAAATATTTAGCAAGTAGGAGTCAATAAGATAACAATAATAAAAGATATAACATCAATTGTTTAAAAACTCTATATTCCGAACACTTCACCCTTTTTTTTCTTTGAAAGCCACTTGGTTGGTTTATATTATTCATTTGAAGCAAAATGGGGAATGATTAAGAAGCTGAACAATGCTAGTTACAAAGAGCAAAGTAAAAAAACTAGCTATATCAATACAACCACAAACAATTATAGGTTCAAATTAGCTTCTCTAGAAGTGAATTCATTAAAGTAACTTGGGTTTCGAAGATCTAGGTCATTGATTATAGAAAATGTGCACCAAATTGAGCAAGAAGGCGTGGATTTTGGTTGGCGGATCTTGGATCACAAAAAACCCGAAAGTCAGGTTCACTGAGTAGAATTGATTGGCAAAGAGCTATGAAATATCTAATTATCCAATGTGTTAATTTAGTTAGATTATTCATGTTGTATCCCATATTTTTCAAAAACCTTACTTATATGATTTGATGATCATACAATAGGAGAATGAGTTGAGAAGTTATATTGAAGAATTGACAAGCACTAAAAAGAGTTGTGATAAAGGTTAGAAACCCCTTAATGCCACATGAGGTTCATAGGTGTATTTTGAGGAAACAATTTAAGAAAATACTTTAAGGTTATTTTAGAATTTCATAAATAAATTTTTATTGAGTTTATATGATTGGGATTGAGGTGATATGAAAATTTTATTAAGGATTAACATCTTATTTTGAAGTTAAGAGGAAGTTTGAGAATAAGTTTATTTGGTGGTTAAGTGAATTACCTTATTTAAGGTTATTCTTAATTATTTTTAACCTAATCACTTACTCCATGTTTAGATCATTCAATAACCTTACTCAATAGGTTAGTTTGGCTTGAAAAAACTATCAGTTGCATGCCACTTTTGAATAAAAGAAGGTGGTAAACCTGGTGAGTATAGCTCCCCACCGACATGCTTCACTTTATCTTCCTATTGGACCCCTTTGGACACTAGCTTGAGGCATGTAAATAGGCAAATTTCCTATCATTTACATCTTTCTTGAGTGTATAGAAGTTGTAGGAGAGAACCTACACGCATCACAATCAATTTGAAATGCAACCTCATTGCATCTTCAACCTCTTGCACTTGCTAGAGTTTGAAAAACATAGGCACCTCTCGATATTCTTTCACAAAAGACCTTTTTGGATACATCCAAAGGGTTTTTAATTTTTTATAGAAGGATTTGGAGATGATCCGGAGACAATCAAAAAATAGACATTTGAAATATAATGAAGATGGTGAATTTTAAGTAACTTGAGGTGGTTGTATATTATAATCTAGGAATTGAAGGAATTTTTCATTAGGATTATTATTTTGGTCTTCTAGAGATAGATTGTTCTTTTACCTTACTTGATTTAAGTATTTGAGCATACATTTTGTGAAATTATTTGAAGTATGTAAAAAACTATGTTTTCTAGAAATATTAATCATGAATATATATTTTTAATAAAATCATGATAAATTATAATTGTTTGAGTTTTTGATATGTTAGTACTTAACATGCCTAAATATATAGATGAATAATGCTCTATATGTTAGGTGTGTGTTTTAATGCAAGACAACATGTCAGGTTCGATATTTGATAGTTATAAATGATTGAGATAAATCATGTAGGAAATGTGCTTTTTATGTGATTCCAAAGCCTACATTGAATGTTGAATATGTTGTCAAATGATTATAGAGGGCTTGATGGAATAAAAAAAAAGATTTATTATGTTAAAAGTGAAGTAGAATGCGTGATTGAATAGGGTATGTGCTGAAATATTGGAAATTTGCTACTTTATGATGAGTAATAGATGGGTTTGCACAACCCATTGATTGGTGGGCCTAACCCACAAACTGACAGTTTTAACTAATTGAATAATGTCTTATATTCTCCAAATTTTGCATTAGTGGTAAACCCCATCGACTAATCTGGGTCCAAAGCCATCGATTGGTCCCAAAAGAGATAAAATGTGCATTCTAAATCCCTAAAAACTAGGGATACCATTTCTTTTTGCGGGTTCCCCCCATTGGGGATTCTCCTTTTTTGGTTTGATAAATTTTTTAGGGCTTTTTTGGAAATGTATTTGGGGTTCCCATCCCGCAACCATCCTTGAATATTTTATACATATAATTTTTTACATAGAAATTAAATTAAAAGTATATTGTAAAAAAAATAACACAGGATATTGGTGATGGGGTAGGGTTTGGGGTATTGGGTTGTGTTTTAAAGTTTGAGAATGAATCGGAGATGAAGAATAGATTTGGTATTAGGTTGGGTATGTAAATTTGATCCTCATGAGGATCAGGTTGGGGATTTCCTAATAAAAAAAATTGAGATCAAGGCAGGTTTAAAAATTATTTTACTTATCAGACTCGGGTATAGGAATGGGGTCCCCATCCTTGCCCCATCCCATTGCCATGCATACTTAAAATCATCAATTGGTTTAACAAAAAGTGAAATATGATTGAATTGAGATCAAAAGCTTTCAAATGGTATACCACACCACTTGATTGGTTGGGTTTGTGCACCTTTGATATACGATTGATATAAGCTTGAAATATTGGTTTATAAAAGCATAAATATTTGCTAATGAATAAAATATACCTAAATTGGCATATACTACATGATGTTTGGACTAAGATCCATATGATTTGCCTAACGAGGCTCAACAACATAGCCCTATGGGGTACGATACTAATTTAAAGGTCCACAATAATAATAATAATAATAATAATAATAATAATAATAATAATCGTATGTTGTGATTAGCCTTGAGAGGCTATGTACAATACATGTTGTGAATTGATAAGGGTTGAACCTTGAGAGGTTACCCATTCTCATTGATTGGACAAGGGTTGAATCTCTTGAGATAACCATGTAATACTATTATTAGTCTATTCTTTGATCATTGTAGAATAAAACACTCGAACTTAAAGTGAAAGGTAAGCGTCTTTAGACTATTCCTTTGGACTAATATTGAGATTATGGGTAATGGCCCTTGATATTATACATTAGGATGCGGTCCACCTAACATTAGTGGGTTGTGATCCATAAGCGAATCAGTTGGTACGCTACAACATACTCAAACTTATATAAATTTTCTTAGTTTAGGACTAGGATTACTTTACTCTATGAGTTACATGTTGTAGAAGGTATGTATGCTGACAAGACTGCTAAACTATCTATAGTGATAGGGCATAGTATGAGTCTAGTAACTTTAGTGGTCCATCGTAGTTAGAGAGAAATATCATCAATGCCATAACATAGTTTGAGGATAGTATCTTTGGTACCCAACATAAAATGAGGCCAACCTAATTATGACTTGATGTTGCTCGAGACCTGTACTGCTAGTTCGTTGATGCATGATTGATTCATTCATGCTACATGCCAACACCTATGATTTCTTATGAAATGGACTACAATCCAAAACTTATTACTTATGACCAATAATATATGATAGTGATAGATATGAACAATGATCCAAGACTCTAATATAAATAAAGAATAATTAGAATTTAAATTTATTTGTTAATTTATTAGTATTTATGGATACTAATGCTCAGTATGACAATATGTATGTGATTGATATTGTTATGTGATTACCATGCTTTATGTTTATGACATGGTTTGAGGTTTGAGATACTTATTGACTTTGTAAAGTAGATACCTACTGACACTAGTACAAAAGTAAACATAAACGTCACCATATATATGATTGCTTTAATAAGTATAACCGCTTATAATTTATCCAATAAAATAACAAATTAGATGAAATAAGATGAAAAAATAGGTTTTGATTGCAGAATTATAACTGCAGACTTTGGTTTGACTATAATAACCTCAGGTATAGATGACGGTTTTATATAATAACCAACGTCTAAACCTTAATGGAAGTTTTCTCCCAAAATATTTTAAGGTATAGATGACTTTTTTATTTATTTATTTAAAATCGTCGTATTTAAGTTAGTAGGAAATTTATTTTTAAGGGTGAAAACAATGATTTTGGATTGAAATTGTTGTCTATGCCTTATCACAATTTTTTTTAAAAAAATTTCCCATTTATGCCTTGATGATATATTTTTGTTTTTCACATTCTTCACTTTTAACCTAGAGAGTTTGCTCAAGTCCTCACATTCATACAAATACATATAGAGATCTACCTCTCGAACTTCTTCTTTCCCAAACCCTTCCAACATTTTTGCTTTCTCAACCTCCATCGTCGCCACAATCCATCCTTCTTTATCATCTCTAGTTGTCTTTGTTCCTTAGATAGTGTGGATTTTTTTTTATCTTCTTTCTTCATAAATGTTTCTAGATATTACTAATAATTATCATAAGATTTACTATGTTACTAAACTTAAATGTGTTCTTGATATTACCAAACGTAAATATGTTTCCTCACTTTTATAATAATATGTGTTTTATATATCATTATAAGTTCTTTGGCATCATTCTTTTTCCTTCAAAATGACTTTTTTTTATGAAAGTGAGGGAATGGGGGTTCGAAAAGGCAATATTACTTGTGAACACTCTACTGTTGTTTGTTTAATGAATTTTATCTATGTTTCATTTTTTATGTTATGCATATTATATGCTTTACATACTCTAGTATTTGTTTGGTAATTTATTGGAATTTTATAGGAGTTTGAGTAATGCTAGCTTAGTCTTTTTTTCCTTGAAAGTTTTAACATAGAGATTAAATAATTTTACGATGAGGACATCTATAAATATAAATTTCCCTGTACGTTTCCTTCAAAAGTGCCAATCTAACATTAAGTTCTCTAGCCACTATTGAGTTTGGGTTCAAAATAATCCATTTTTAAACTTTAATTTTTAGGTTAATATTATCAAAATGTCTTGGGATTGTGTGAATTATGGATTTTTTTCAACCCATTAAAAAAATTATTAAGGTAATCAAACTATCATGTTTATGTGGAAAATATGCATATAAAGAAAATGTTAGTTTTTTTTCTTTACAACAATATTATTCATAGAAATATGATAGTCTGATTGCCCTAAGAGCTTTATTAATGGTTCAACAATGGTTCCCTTGTTCTCACATTCTTAAGGCACTATAAAATTATAACCCAAAAATTGAATCTTTGAAACTAGATGAAATAGTGTATTATTTTGAAGTTCTATCACTATAGTGGATAAGAAACTTAATGTTGGATTAACAGTTTCAAAGAAAAGGTGCAGGAATATTTGTATTAATTGAGGTGATCTTATCGTCAAATTATTTTTAATCCATGTTTAAGTGCGAAATGATCATGGAGAAGGCTTTTATGTATGTGAATAAAACTTTGTGTTAAGGATTCTATGTACGTTTTATTATATACATTTAGTTGTTTTGCTCAAATTTATTTTCAATGTAGGATAAAATGGATTGATCATGGATATACTCTAATAGGTTATCTAAATAGTATATAGATGGAGTATATGACTTTCAAAATTTTGGGGTTGAACATGTTAAGGATCCTAGGTGGATACGTTGCACATGTATCAATTGTGGCCATAGTATGAAGAATGAGGTCATATAAATATGATATCATCTTATTTTATGTGGATTTGATAAGAGTTACACTAATTAGATATGTCATGGAGATCTCATTGATGTCCAGACTAGTTGTGTTGAAAGTAATGGTTTTGAATATAATAACTTTGATAACACGGAAGACTAGACAAATAATTTAGAAGAACATTTCAAAAACAATTTTGAAACGTTGGTCAGTGATTCAAAATCACTCTTGTATGAAAGTTATACTAAATTTATAAAATTATCAACCATGTAACCGTGTTGCTACTATACAAACTTAAGGAAACTTATGGATGGAGCAATAAAAATTTCACTTCTCTTCTCATATTGTTGAAATATATGCTTCTAGAGGACAATGTACTTCCTCTTAGGACACATGAAACAAAGAAGATTCTTTGCACTATTAGCTTGAATTATAAAAAAAATAATCATGTTTTTTCTAATGATTGCATTTTGTATCATAATGAATATGTGTTGTTGGATACATATGTTAAGTGTGAAATGACACAGTGCAAAATGGCTAAGATTCCTAACAAGGTATTGCGGTAATTTTCAATCCTAATAATATCCCGGCGTATGTTTAGTAATGGAGAAAATGAGAAGAATCTTATATAACATGTGAAAGAGATGATTTATTATGGAAAGCTTAGACACCTAACATATTATCCTTTGTGGAAGATGATTGATACCAAGTTCTCTTAATTTGGTTGTGAAGCTAGACATCATAGACTTGCTAGAATAGTAGGATTAATGAGGATTGGTGGGATTGCGATCCCACAACTGATCCTATTGATCGCAACCAAACACCACTTTTTAAATTTGGAGGACAGTAGGATTATATATTTTTATTAATTAATTACTTTTCTTAATTTTTGATTTATTTTTATAATGAATTTTATTCTTATTAATTGATTATTTTTTATTTATAATTGATATTTACCATTTATTTATAATTATGATTATAAATAATTTTATTAATTATGGTTTCTAATTATAACTATTAGTCTTATTAATTATTTCTTTACAATAATAATTAACATCATTTATAATTTTGATTAATGTTACTCATATAAACCATTTATTTATATTTAAGACTAATTTTATATGTATTAATTTTGAATTATATATAGTTATGATTAGTATTGTAATCTTGAATAACAATATTTTAAATTACTAACTACTAATTTTAAATCATAATCAATATTTTTTTATTAATTATTTATTTATAACGAGGGGACAAGTTAGTGAGTGATATAATAAAAATAATATTCAATAAGATAGGATATTTTATATATGGGTATTGTTATATGGAAAACGTATTTTTACTCGGCGGAAAACAAATACCGAAAGTGACCTTGGTATCGGCGATTTTAGCCGAAACTATGGATAATATTCGGTAATTTTTACCAAAACTGGCCCAGGCCATCGACACTTATTGCCGAAAGCAGGCCAAGACATCGGCAAACACTGCCGATGCACCAATTTTTTTTTTCAATTTCGGCCGAAACATATCGGCAATTATTGCCGAAATGCAGCATATATATATATATATATTTTTTGGCCGACAATTCGGCAATTTGTACCGAAACCGGCCCAGGGGATTGGCAATTTTTGCCGAAACCGACCCAGGGGATCGATAATTTTTGCCGAAACCAGACCAAAGAATCGGTAATATCTGCCGAAACCAGACCAATTTTTTGTTTTTTTGCCTGAATATTAACTTACTATTTCGGCTGAAATTGAAAAAAAAAAATTTTGGTACATCGGCAAAAACTGCCGATGCCTTAATATTAACTTACTATTTCGGCTGAAATTAAAAAAAAAATAAAATTGATGCATCGGCAAAAACTGCCGATGTCTTAGTCTAATGTAGAGGGTAAAATAGATATTTACTGCATAAATATTTTCTGCGCAGTAAATACCTGTTTTTCAAATAACAACTACGTTTAGATATTTAATAAAAAACAAATAGTAGATAATAAATTTTTTTAACGTTCGATGCAAACAAACGATGTAAAGTATATGTATGAACTAATAAGTAATATTAATCCAACAATACTAAGCTAGGCTACCGAAGCCCAAACAAAATACATTGGCAGGCAGCGTATATGGCACATTGACGGACAAGGCTGACCATCAATCGGTCCACAACTTAAATCAATCGGTTCTAGTACATTGGAATGTTTTGGGTCGCGGCCTTAGGGTTTTCGCTAGACGGCAACATAGGGTTTCTTTTCTTTCGTATATATATGCCTTATATATTATAAAATAATGCAGCAGAAGCCCTCTTGCACCAAGATTGCAGACTAGCTCTAGCAGATAAATCCCACAGGGAATTGTTGGGATGGTGGGTTTGGGAAGGAAGACTAGGCCTGAAACCGAAATCCTTCCCAAGACCCCTCATCTCAATGATTATCTGTGGGTTCTCCCTCTCACGTTCTACTTCGCTTTCAGATATATCAGTCGGACCCTGGGATTTGGTATATAACAATCCTCATCGTCAGTCGGTTGGTTTCCCGCGTGTTTCTTTTAAATATTATTGAATATATGTAGTTTTGCTGATTCGTTTCTGCTGGAATCAACTTGTGTTAAGGCTCTATCGAAACAGTTCGAATTAGTTTTTTGCCTGAATAGTATTTCAAGGGAGGGAAGGGCTGTTTATGCCTAGGAGTCATCCCATTTTGCGTTCACGTTTTACGCGTTGGTTTCATTTTTCCTTCCTTCTCTTCAATTTTTTGCTGCACATGTCGAAGCCTGTAGCGATTGAGTGCACCTCTAATTTAATGACTTCGTACGGTCTTCCGCCATTCTTTGGCTTGTTCTTGAATCTGTCTGTGTGTCTGATTTCTAATTTTAGACTCATTTTGTCCGTCACTTGTTATAATTCTTTCAATTAGCAGCTATGGACAGTGATTTGATTATGGTGCTGTTAGATTAATTTCAAAATTTGATTTGCTTGGGTTTTTCTCAGTCTTTACGATGCGCGTCATCGGTACAAATTCTTAGGTTAATGGCAGTGGGGCTCATTTCGTTCGAAGTCTGATGGCATTCTTTAAAGGTCGAGATGACGCGAGCAGCCTGGACTTTTGTATAATATGTAATAATAATTATCCTCTCCTCCAGAACTTTTAAGTTTTTTCTTATTCTTCTTCCTAAAGTAGTCGTCTAATTATATCAAGAAAGGAACTTCTGGATATCATTTGAAGCTCCGACATAATGTAGACACCTGCGTAGTGTATACACCACATCTCAATTAGTATATTTGGGGCGACGATTGCGACGACGAAGCTGTCAATATATTAGTTTAAATAAATTATCGGGACCGACCGTACCTTTTGTTAAAAAAAAAAATTCCGTTTACGTATTCCATTTTATTGACATATTTCTCAATCTATGGTGAAGTAAATATAGTTGATTTTGTTTTTAATTTTACTTTCCTAAGCATGATTTAATAATTTTAATGCATATTTAATTACAAATTAATTCTACGTAAGTTATCATTTGTTGAATTCATGTGTAATAAACTAGGCAATAATTGTTAAGTATTTCGAATTTATATTAAATGAATTGGAATATAACTCACCGACTGTTGATCCGTTAATTTTTTAATCTATGTCAGCTTTTGTTAAACTTGATGAATCTCTTGTAGTTCATTATTATAAACTTAATAATTGATGTTGTTAACTTTATTGTTAAGTATACTAAATCTATATTAAAGTATATTTTAAATATATGCCAACGAATCGTTAGCATGTACATTGTTAAGCATATGTTGAACCAAAGTAAAACTATATGAACCTAACTTAATTGTTCGCTGAATTTAGAAGGGTTAATTGCTCTACTTATGTGTAGAATGTAAGTATATTAAGTGGTCAATCTACGTGTTTGATATAATAAACAAATGTAAAGAAATGTGTTGAACATAACATAATTGTTTATGGACCTATGTAAAAGTAATTATAGTTGATCTTACATTCAATTTTACTTGTTCATGTTTAATTTTAGTAATTTTGATACATATTTAGTTACAAAATGAACCAATGTGAGTTATCATTTGTTGAAGTTATTGTTTAGTATTATGAACCTATTATACTAGCCCTATCCTTTTCATGTAACAAAAATGATATTTGCATCCACACCGGCTCTTTCTCATCTCAATTGCTGATGCAATCCACGAATCTATGTGGATATATGTGCTTGTTGCTTAGGTTCCTCTCCACCTATGAATCAATCTGAATTTGATATTAAGGATGAAGACTTTCAATCCCGTTGTAGAATTTAGGGACACCCTAGTAGGTCAAGTGACTTGTATGAATTATTTCAATACAAACATATTAGAGTGGAAAGAATTGGATGATTCATTTGACGTTAATTGTGAGGATGATCAAACAATGTGTGATGCCCAACGGCCTCCTATTTGTTTCATGGCTGTGGAGAAGAAAGCATTGAGAAAACCATTCTGGCGATGCCTTATTATTAAGTTCTTTAGACAAAACATCTGTTATGATACTTTGTCGGCAAAATTAGTAAACCATCTGATTTATCGATGGAACCTTTGGACTTATGGAAATTGGTGGGGATTTCTTTTTGGTTAAACTTTGAAAACACTTTGACTATGAATTTGTTTTGAATAATGATCCTTGGACTATTGCTCAACATTATCTTACGTTACGGCAGGGTAGTGATCACTATAATTTTGTACCACAATTCCAAGTATTACTTCTACTATTGCTTGGATACATATATTTAGGCTCTCAATTGAGTTGTGTGGCGGCAAAGAGAGACAACAACAAATCGATATTGGACATTTTGTAAGACTGGACTCCTTTGGCTTGGTGAAATAAACATGTTTGTGAAGATGCGAACTACCTGCACCTGGACAAAAAGACCCTATGAAGCTTCACTGTTCCTTGGGAATGGCTTTGGACCTTTCCTGTGTAGCTTAGATGGAAGGCGAAGAAGACCTCCTTCTAGGGGCCCGAGCCATAAGTGAAATACCACTCTAGAAGAGTTAGAATTCTAACCTTGTGTCAGGACCTACAGGCCAACAGACAGTCTTAGGTAGATAGTTTCTATAGGACGTAGGCCTCCCAATAGGTAACAGAGGCGTGCAAAGGTTTCCTCAAACCGGATGGAGATTGGCCCTTGAGTGCAAAGGCAAAAGGGAGCTTGATTGTAAGACCCACCCATCGAGCAAGGACGAAAGTCGACCTTAGTCAACTGACGGTTACCGAGTGGAATCTCCTTTGAGGGAAAGTTTACCGGAATCTCCTTTGAGGTTGATTTTAGTAAACCACTACTCCCTTACATTTATGTTGGATCAAGACTCTATAATATTGAATGTGAGGGAATTCAAATGGTTTGTTTCCATTATAGAAAGTTCAGTCATACATACCAAGAATGCCCCTCCAAACCAGTGGTAGTGGAGAAAAAGGACATGGAGGCATCTAATGGTAATGTTGTGAAAGAAAGCCCCATGAAATCTCCTTATGGTCCCTGGATGTTGGTTACTAACTTGGGTAAGAAATCCCAACAAGATAGGAACCAACAAGGTAGTGGCTCTCAAATTGGGAATGGGCATCCATACTTGAATGTATCTGTGACTAACAGTCTGGAAGGCAAGAGAGGGAGACTAGTCTCCACCTCTTCTACCTACTCAGTCCTTCAAGAACTAAACGAGGATGAGGGGGTTGGTGATGAATCGACACATGTTACTAAAGAGGACCAATTGATGTAGGTTACTAGGCATCAATATGCTATTGTGAGCATGTAGGTGGTTAGGACTAAAGTGGCACCTATTAAGAGGGGTACCATTGGGGAGTAGGTTAAATTAAAGCACTTTGCTCCAACAAAGTCTGTTTCCTTTTCATAAGAAGAGGGATGCCATAATTTTTTTTGCAGATTAGGCCCCAATTATTGCCTGTAATAATGGTCCCAAATGTATGTTGATGCTAAAAATTGATGCAATTGGGAAGGAAATTAGCATGAAGAAAGCACATGACTCTTTCCAACCAAAGTCTATCTTTGCTAGAGTCACTTCATTGTCTTTGATGTCACATGACCTTGATGCTAATGGAACAGTTATTCATAGTATCAACAACAAGCAATCATTTATTTTCTATGCTTCCTTTTCTTTTTCATGGATAGTAAGTGTTTATTTTTTTTCCCCGAAATGTTTAGGGTGTGGATTAGACATCTTTCTTACGTAGTTTCAAAGAGCTTGTTTGGCTCTATGACCCTTCAATGGTGGTTCTTTTTGAGACCTATATTAGTGGTGACTAGGTGTATGGAGTCATCTAGAAGCTTGGATTTAGAGGTAATATTTAGGTTAAATAAGTTGACTTTGTAGAGATGTTTATCTCCTTTGGAAGGATGATCTTGTTCGTATTGAGTTCCTTGGTGCAGCTAGACAATTCATTCATACTAGAGTTATCATTGATAAGCTTGAGCACTTTCTTTTTACTATTGTTTATGTGCCCCTCTTTGAGTTCCTTGTGAGTCAATTTCTAAGATGATTTTTGTTGTATTGGGAAATTTGTTGACTTGCCTTGGATCACTGGGGGTGATTTCAATTATACCAACTATTTTGATGAATGTTGATGAGGTTCCAATTGGCATCTCTAATGGTGTTTGCTTTTCACTGGTAATTTTCATCATTGTGAGCTATTTGATATGGGTTTTGTAGGCTCAAAGTTCACTTGGTATGGGAAGGCTGATGGAAGAAGTATTAGAACTTGGATTGATACAGTGGTTTCTTTGGATGATTAAAGGATGTGTTTTCCCTCGGCCTTTGTGACATACCTTTTGTATACGCATGGGGATCATTTGCCTTCGTTATTGAGATTCAGTCACAACTCCCCCTTAGGATAAAGCGATTTCATTTTGAGGCATGTTGACTCATAGATCCCAGCATTTTGTCTACCATCTTCTCTTTTTGTGACAATAATGATGATTTCCTTAACAAACTTACCAAATCTACTATTGGCCTTTAATAGTTGAATAAGGAATGCTTTGGTAACATTTTTTTTGGAGAAGTTGTCTAGCCGGAATTTAACGTGCATGGAAAAGGGAGTTCTCTCGAGGTTTAGTTAAATTAGAGGCTTGGTTGATGTCAAAGTTTAACTAGTTTTTTCTTCAAGAATAATTCCTATAATTCCAAAAGTCTAGGATGAATGAAGTTGCTCTCCAAGATCATAGCAATGTATTTTCCCACTTGACTACGATGAATAGGAGAAGAAAAAGCATGATCTATGAACTACATAATGAAGATGGAACTTAGATTGTTGATACGGTTACTATACAACATATGGTGGTTAGTTTCTATTAGAAGCTTTACAAAGCTAGGTCACCTTGTTTTGTTCTTATCCGTCCAAGTGTGTGTTTCCAGTTACTTATTGCAGGCGATCTCTAGGCTCTCTTTTCTCCTATTATTTTAGAGGAAGTTCAGACCATAGTTTTCTCTATGGGTGCTTATAAGAGTTTTGATCTGGATGGATTTCAACCCATTTTTTACTAGTGGTTTTGGAAAGTTGTTAGTATAAATCTTTTACACTTATTAGCTTTGGATTTCATTCATGATATGTTCTGAGCTATGTTGTATGAAACATTATTTAGTGTTTGTGTAATGAAACATTAATCTAAAAAATTGAGCACCCAACCTTGGTTAAGAACTTTCTCCCTAATAGTTTGTGTAATGTTGCTTATAAAATCATTGTAAAAGTTATTGTTTAGTGTTTGAAACCCATCTTGGAGTGTATCATTGGTCCAAAACATCCTGGGTAGGTGTACTCAAGACAATATTATTATTGCTCAGGAGGTGATGCATTCACTAAGGTAGAAGAAGGGTTGTTTAGACTTTTTGGCTCTCAATATTTATCTTGAGAAAGCCTAAAATTGGCTCTCCTAGGAGTTCACTAAGGATACTTTGGAGGCTATAGGTGTTCCCGTGTCTTTAATTCAATTGATTATGAGGTGTGTTGCTAGTTGCTACTCTTTCTATTTGGGTGTTATGGAACAATGATGCCAGTGAGGATTTCCAACCTCAGTGGAGGATTCGGTAAGGGGATCCTATCTCTCCATACTTATTCATTATTTACATGGAGTGGCTTTCACATATTATTCAAGATAGTGTTGCTCATGGCACTAGATTCCTACTACGCTCTCACATGGTGGTACTAAGATCTCTTATTTATTTTTTGCTTGTTATTTGTTGCTCTTCTTGCATGCCTCGGAGAACAATGTCAATATTATTATGGAGATCTTAGACTTGTTTAATGATGCTTTTGGATAGATGATTAGTTTGAACAAGTTATTTATTTTCTTCTCTAATAGTTTTCTAGTTCAAAAGGCCCCAACTATTACTGTTGCTGCTAGAATCCCACTCACCTGCTCCTTTGATCGCTACTTGGGAGTTGGTATCTTTAATGCACAAATCACTAAATTTTTGTTCTCTAAGGTGATTGAGAGGGTCCAACGTATAGTTTTTAGTTGGACACCTAATGTATTCTCTTTGGCGGGCAGATGTACCATCATTTATCCCATCCTTTTGACCATTCCGAGCTACACTATGTAGAGTTATATTCTTCCTAAGGTGGTGGCCAAGTAATAGGATATGATTAGTTGTGCTTTTCTTTAGGGTAATATAGATGAAAAACGTTGCTTGCACCTTATTTAACGAGATATTCTTTGTATGCCCTAGGCCAATAGTGGCTTAGGTCTTAAGGAAGCTTTGAAGATGATCTTGACCATCTTTGCTAAGCTTACATGAGACATTCTAATGGATGTGGATAGATTATGAATTTGGATTCTCAAAGAAAAATACTTGTTTGCTACAAGTGTCTCGCTCATCTTCTTGTTCCCCAACTAGGCTCCATATTATGGGTTCCTTTGATATCCTTTGATCAGGCATTCACAGGGTTAAACAGAATGGTATGTCGATGAGTTTTTGGTTTGACTGGTAGGTTGGAGATTGCCTTTTCTTGTTACTTGAATGGTAATGTTGACCATGTTCACATTCATGGGGTGGTTGATGAGTTTCCATAACCTAATGGAAATTGGGACTAGCATAAATTTCAACATCTATTGCCAAATAGAGCTCTAGCTTCTATAGCTAGTATCCGGATTCCACCATACTATAGTGAACTTGATATTCCTACTTGAGGCTTGACTAGTGATGACAACTTCGTTGTTAATTCAGCCTATGAGATGCAAGATGACTCCTCCTCGGTGAAAGCTTCAAAATAGAGCAATATTTGATGGTTGAAGGTCCCGCAGTGGGTACACACTTTTGCTTGGCTTGCATCCCATGATGCTTTGCTTACTAATGTGAAATGGAAGCAACACCTCATCTTTGATGTTTACTGATGTGAGTGGTGTAAGGAAGAGGAATTGTCGATTCACGTCTTGTGTGACTACTCTTTTAGCTATGAGTTTTGGCGCTGCCTTGGCCAGATCTTCAATGATGGGGATTTCTTGGACCTCTCACTTCATGATTGGCTTGCATGTAATTTACCCAATAATCGCATTCTTGATCTTAGTCAACCTCCTTGGGCATTTTTCTTTACCTTGAGAATTTGGAAATTATCGCAGATCCATAACATACGTGTTTTTAGGGGAACTCATTTTCCTCTAGGGTGAACAATCTAGTACATCATGAGACTGGCTTCTTTTGAGCATGCTATATGGAAACAAGTTTATAATCTTGTTTTTTATGGTTAACATTGCAACACCCATAGTGTGGGTTGGCAGACTCCACAAGAGAATGTCATTGAAGTAAACGTGGATGACAGTGCTTTGGGTAACCTAGGTCTTTTGGTTGTAAGTGGTTTGGTTAGAGATCATGTTGGGAGATGGATGTGTGGGTTTGTTGCAAATGTTAGTTATAGCTCTATCTTGATTGCTAAACTTTGGGTGGTTTACTACGGTGTTATGAACATGCGGGACTTTTGGTTTTGATTGTGTTTGTGTCTCTAGTGACTCATTGACTAGTGATCATTTGATTAATGAGAGACATATTCCTTATCATCTTCAATCCCAGCTTACTGAGGCGTGTTCCGACTTGATGAGAGCCTTCACTTATTGTTGTATTGTTTATGACCTTCGTGAGGGGAATTCAATTGCATACAAATTAGCATAGTTGGGTTGTAATGTTGGTTTTGGTTTTTAGGTACTTGACTATCCTCCTTCGGTGGTGTCGAATAAACTTTTCTTTGATAGAATAGGGGTATTATTTGTGCTATTATGCAACTCCTTCCTTGTAATGGTCTTTGGATTTCTATCCTTCATTTATAACTAAATATAAAAATTTTAAACAAATAATTTTAATTAAACTCACCAATTTATAACATAACTCGTCAACATATTTTATAATAGAAAAAAAAAATTGTTAACTAAAAATATTAATTACCGACCTTGAAGAAGCTATTGCTTGGGGAAAAAAAATTGCGTGTGAAAGGAAGGAGGAGAGAAGCAGATGAGATGAGATGGGAAAGTGAGTTGGGAAAGTGAGACTATTGGTAGGATTTTACCAATTAAAAGCAACGGATAGAGAAGGGTATAATTGTTCATTTATGTCAAAATATTTTCTATACAGTAAATACTTGTTTTCTATATAATAGCTACGAAAAAAAAATTGTAAGTGTTATGAATCTAATAGTTAATTATTATAAATTTATTTGTTAAATATTCTCAACCTAATTGTAGAAATCAAAGAATAAAAAGATAACGTGAAGAAAGATGAAGATAAATCCTAAAATGGATTGAATTGTGTTATTGATGTCTCTATTAACAATCATATTTACTAAGTACTATATTACAATGTCTTTATATATTATGTTGGAAAAACTCAACTAGTTTCTATCAAATATTGTCTACGTATACTACAATGTCTTTACATATTATGTTTCAATTCAGATTCTAGAGGTAATATATATATATATATATATTATCAAAGTCTGACTAGTTTTCATTCAATTTATTTGTGATCAAGAAATATTGACCCTCTTTCATATTAGGTACTCATAGTTAGGGCCGTAAAGGAAGATAATCCGCTCACAAGGTTTTTAGGCTCTTTTTCATCTTATTTATTTTTAAGATTGTTTGATAACAAATTGAAATCGAGCATTAAAAATTTAGGCTCGAGGTGATTTATAATAATAATAATAAAAACTTGCGAGACAGCAACCCAAAATTTATTTTTAGATTTGTTAATCTGGGTTCGTTTACGACCATACTCATATTACACCCATAAAAGAGCATCATCCTTGGGTAAACTCTAAATATACATAGATGACTGCGACAAATTTCCCCCCTCAACTGTCTCTGCATCAACAACATCAGAATCTGGAGTAACTACCCACAAATCTTCTGATTTAACTCCCTTTAATCTTCCTCGACATATTGGGCATGACCCTGATATGATCCTGCACTTTAACAATAGCTGAAGAAGAAGAACTCAAGTTTGATGAGTAGCCTGGATCGTTATGCCTGGAAATTAAAGAAGAAGATATTGAGGAAGAAGAGTGCGAGGGACTGAGAGAGTGAAGAGTATGAGACAACCGGTTGTATACACATCCCTTGTTATGTAGGTCCTGGTTCCTAATTGTAGGCGTGAGACAATATCCTAGGATGCTTAAGCTAGCACATCTGCAAAAGTTCCCGAGGCAAAGTTATTCTGCCTGCTTCACCTTTTATTCCTTCACCTCTTAATTCCTAATAATCTTAATCGACATCGCCACTTCTTAGAACAAAGCTTCTGTAGTGAACTCCAATATATCTCCATTAAGGTGCTGGACACTGTATCTATCGATGTTGCTGGATACAAATACAATTATGGTACTAATTCATTAGGTCTGTGAGAGTCTGCCCCAAGTTTATGTCTTGCGTAGCTCTACTCAAATCAGTTTTGCTTGAACACAGTTTCACTTTCCAAATTAGATGGCTTTAATGCCGTGAATCTCGAGGCTTTGGTATCTTTTGATAGGTCGTTGTCATTGCAGGCTTCTCAGAGGTGGCGTGCTTCTGCAATCCTGCTGCCTGCTGGTGGTATTAGTAATAAAGCGATTTTTTTTTTTACCCTTCATAACTTAGCCCTGGTTATGATGGCATGAAACACCTGCCGGGCATTCTCGGTCGATGTGTGCTTATCTTTTGCTGTTTTGGTAGTATTTTTTTGCTCAGTTTTGCAGGGCAGATACATGTTTGGTCGGGCCATATTTTCTGCGGGGATTTCTTCCATAGCGTCGTAATTAACGTAGCACACAGTATTTCACTAGCATTCTCCTGAAAGAAAAAAAGGAAAAAAGAGAAGAAGGAAGAAGGGTGTCATTTGCTGCATTATGATTACAACTTACAAGTCACGATTTCTGAAAGTACCATTAAATTCATATTTTACTAAATTTAGATAACATGTTTTCAACATAATTTCTAGAAAATTAACGGCTGTAGAAAGATGATATTTTTCCCTAAACGTTTCAAAACTTTACATTAATACAACTTAAGCCCAACATAGCATATAGCATATAGGAATGCTTAAGTAAAAACAAGTAATTATTTAAAGCACTTGGCATGCTTATTACGCCTTTAGGTCAAGATGTACATATTTTTCATACATAGTTCCCCCCCCCCTTCTAACATCATACTAACATTGTTGTGGACTTACACTTAAATACGCCTAGCAAGATGTTTTCACAAAATTTCTCGTGAATTATACATACATATGAAAAGCATAAAATAACAAGGTTTACAACATATTATCAAGAATATTAAGTTCATATATCATTTTTACTGAACCAACATGAAATATTCCTAACTTGTATAAAACCATAATCATGCTCAACACTCATTTAATCATATTTTCTAGAGTTAGTGAAGTTTACCTCTACTCCTAGCTACACTAATAAGAAATAAAGCAAATAAGAGCTAATCATAGATTTGAGTCTCCAACTCCTTGACTCTTTGTGTGCCTTTTAAAAAAAACAAAATAATCGCTTTGTAAAATCATCTTTACTAAGCCAAAATAAACAAGAAGATAATGTAAAAGTTCTAAAGAAAATGAGAGATTCCAACCTCCTCCCAAAATAAGCATGATAATCTCCAACTTTTCTCTAAAATCTAATCCTTTTAGGGAAAAGTATAAGAGAGTTAGACTCTATAGATTAAAAAAGACAAGAGAATTCAAGAAGAAGAACAAGAGGGAAAAGAGAGGAAAATGAACTCCAACACTTAAATTTTGGTAAATGAAGTAAGGTGAGTCTTTAAGGCATAAGAGCTAAATAAAAACCTAGCTCCCAAATCCTCTAACCCTTGTTTGGATTAAGGTGAATCACACCATTCACCTTTGTGTCACCCTAACGACTTTTAAAATATCCACATTGATTAATCAAGGGCTAACATTTTTTCCTTTATTTACCTTTATTCGTCTCAGTTTTATTAACCTCATTTCTAGGAGGATGATGGAGGTGAAGGTGAAAATATATGAAATACTTATACCTAATTCGATATAATTATCCCCATTCTAATATCTCCCTAATTCAATAAAAGGGTATAAGTGTCTTTTGTTTTATTTTTTAACTTTCATTCACCTCAATCCAAACATGATAAAAACAACATTTATCTTGATTCACCTAAATTATGTTAATATTTGTAAAGTTTACATTTATAAGGTTTACCTTTATATCGATTTATCCAAATCCAAAAGAACCATAAGAAAAAGAGATAAAAAATAATTGACTATAACGGATAGGTGATCGGTTGTGTAACTAAGGACACGTCATACAGTCATGGGTAGGTGGGATAAAGGTAAGATAATGTACTTATGCTCATAAAGTTGGTTGATTGAAAATAAAGTCATGGGAGGGTGTGGAAGTCACCAAAGGACTAATGAGAATCATGGTCAAGTAGGCCCAGTGTTAGCTTTTTAAATAAATTTTTATAAAGAAAAACAATTAAATATGTATTTATTTAGATAAATATTAAATAATTTCTAATAGTTATAGAAATTTGGGGAAACTCACAAAATAATGTTGGTAACTCAAAATATAATAATATTAAAGTTTGAAAACCGGTTGTTGCCAAAAGAAGGCCAAACAGAACCTTGTGTAAAAATTTAGGGTTGACTGTCCAAGGGTTGTGTTTGATTGTCAACCTTGAAGCCTTAAACCCTTTGGTCTACTCTCTATTGTTGGATCGGTTGATTGACTATCCAATCTCTCTTATTTATTTTAATAAGTATAAATAAGGGATAATATTTTCAACATTATTTGTTTAAATAAAATAATAAGGTATTTCCAAAAATAATTTATTAAAACAAAATGGGGGTGTCATAGGTTTCTTTTCTAGCAAAGGGACCTTATGTATTGGTATGTATGAACTTTGCTTATGGTAATTCTACTTTTAAAAAACTAATATGTATAATATAACCATGATTTTTTTTTTTGGTTTAAAATATGAGTTTTTGTAGAGTTATGTATATCATATACATAGGTATTTGATCTTTTTATAAAATTTTGCTATTTTATGATATGTGATGTGATTTTATATGATGACATGCAATTTCTATTAACTCATGTGTTACACACACACACACACACACAAATGTTAGGAATTGATGGATGAAGTATGATATTAGCTAATCTTTATGTTGATTATTAATTTAAAATCTTAATTATCATATGTGATACATGTTGGCATGAAATCATGAATAACATGAAAATTCTCTATTTTTCCTGCAGTTGGGTTGGTTGCAATGTTTCCTTGTTTTGGAAAATTCTAGTCACTTGGATACCTAACTATCTATATTAGGCCATAAAGGCTCCAGATCTACTCTATTAAGGTTATAGTTATTTTATGGAATGCAAATAATTAAGGATTGGATGACCAATGTTTGATTTTTTCTAGGGGTTTCTGTCCATGGGATGAATTAGGGAGTGATCCTAATGTGATTGGGTTAATATTTTACTTAGTTATTCTTATTTCTATTATCACTTGCTCAATGACCCTCCTGATAGAATGATGCCCACTCAATTAAGTAAAAACTGGTTGGTAAGGATGATAAACAGGTGGGTTGAGGATAGGGATCCCATCCCCTTCCCTAAACCCGATAAGTAACATTATCCCCAAACTCGCCCCTATCCCCATTTTTTTAATAAAAAATTCTCCGATCCGATCTCTGTAGGAATCAAATCCCTATTTTCGATCCAATTCCCGATCATTCCCCAACCTTAAAACTCAACCCTGATACCTAAAACCCAATCCCTTCCTCGATGCTTGATCTTATTTTTTTATAATATATTTTAATTTATATTCTATATAAAAAAATTATATATATATAAAGTTTTTTGGGGAGGGTTCAAGGATGGGGACCCTAAATCCGTCCTTGAAAAAAAATCTCCGAACCTAAACCATATTTATGAAATCTCTCCAAACTTGAACCCGAAAAGAGAATCATCAACGGGACCCCAAACTTGCACGGAAAATTACCATCCCTATTAGTTGGTGTGCTATGTGATTACTTAATAATACAGATTATTAAGTGGTGAACTCTTAATATGAGGTTTTGCTGATAGTGCTCATTGTATTGTATGTTATATAATATTATACTCCTTTGTATAACAAGTTACATTAGAAGATAAATTAGTTAATCATTTATACAAATTAATTATTATATTCAACTTAAAATAACATATATAGCCTATACCATTCAAATGCCAAAATTAAACTAGATTAGAAGATAATAAAAAGAAAATACATTTAAAGGCAAACATATGAAAAATAGATGAAAAACCAAATAAATACACGCAAACTAAAACCACTAAGCTAAGGTAATTTCCTGTCATCACTATTTATAGTTAATAAAAAAAATAAAACCACATAATCTTGAGCTTGATTGCTATTGATCCAAGCTAATTTCTTATCATTTGTACTATCGGAGCAAGACAACTAATCTTCACATCCACATTGATTTTATGCATTTACCCAATTGGTCCGATCAATTACAAAATAAAAAATAAATGTATCCGAAAGGAATCGACCGTAGATATGTGTAGAGAGAGTAGCCTCACGAAAGTAGAAACGACCACAGAGTTGTATTGGAAAACAACCATCGAATGATGAAACACCTTCTATGTTTTTTGAACTTTATTGATTCTTAGGTTATAAGTTCATTAGTATCAATGAATAGTATATGTGAGAATTTTTTATTATGTGAGCAACTACAAAATATGAACAACGCAAAGGCATCTATGCCCACTAGCCTTGATGATAGACTTGAACAACCTAAACAAGTTTTAAAAACATTGTTTGATGTTTCCAAGAAACTATATTTTTGAGAAACACTTAGATTTATAAGGGAAAAAATATGTTATGCTTGTGAAATATGTGTTTCTATCTTCTAACTGTGTGTTTGTTACGAGAAAATGTATATTCTTAATTAAAGACGTGTTTGCTTATAAGTCGTGTATTCATTGACATTAGAATGCATGTTTGTTTTGTGAAAAATGTGCATTTATTATCAAACATGAGTTGTATAAATAAAATAATGTGTACTCTTCTGAGGAGAAATACACATTTGAAAATGTGTATTACTATTATGGAATATACATATCATAGTATTTAAAGATGTGTATTATATTGGAGGATAATACATATTTGTAATACTAGAGGTTGTGTATTTCTATCTTACATCTGTGTAAAATGATTAATGTGCATCCTTATAGTATAAAATGTGTATTATATGCCGGATAATGTGTGATTATGTATGGGAATGTGTATCATACTCTAGAAGATGTACTATTTGTTTGTTAAAATGTGTTAATTGAAAGATGTGTATTTATATTTCACAAGGGAAAGGAAGCCATAGGCCGATGTCATAAAATTAGTTGGATTTCTTATGCTAGAAAGATGCAATTGGGAGGATTCGGCTAGCTCATTAGGATTCAACAATAAGAGGTTATACACCCACTTAAAGCCAAAGAGGAGATAGTGCTCAATGAAGACCACTATGACTTCGTGCTATTTCATGAAACATCGTATCCTAAGGATAAATGCTTGACCCTTACCTACCTATGAGACTTCTCAATCATGCCATTTTAGAGTAAAAACTCCATCTAAGATATTTAACAAAGGGCAATTTACTATTTCAATAAAGGGTTCACACATACACATTTTTTTTCCTTTTTTGAGGAGGGTACTCTGAGCAGTGGGTACTTTGTAGGACCTTGACTCGACTATTTGATTCTTGTATGAATATGTAGGGAGGGGTGCTTTTAGGTGGTGTAGGAGGTTTGTTTGTTTGTGAGAATGGATTCCTCATTAAGTAAGTTTGGAGGGTGTGGACACACTTATACGAATTCAGGTAAATGAGAATGGATTCCTCATTAAGTAAGTTTGGAGGGTGTGGACACACTTATACGAATTCAGGTAACATCTACGATAAAGAAATCTAAAGGAAACTTTACATGTGTATCTATATTTTGAAATATATGTATTTATATCTTGAATGATGTCTATTCTTGCCAAGACATATGTATATTTGCTATTTAGAAAATATGTATTGTGTTAGATAATATATGTGAAAAAAATAAAAGATGTATATTTTTGTGTTGTAGGAGGATATTTTGACATTTCTACTCGGTGCTATATTTAAAATAAATTCCAATCGAATACAGAATTTCCATTGTCCTATACATTATACGCCATGCCACCCGATGTAAATTACGGATTATAGGTGGGGATGTGAATGTTCACTTAATTTTCCACCGGAGTTTTGACATTTCCGTGCCTTGAATAACAAAGCCTTTTTTAGCGAGCTCTCAAATTTCTATACACGCATTTGATATCCCCGCCCCCTCCCTCTTAATTGGGCAGTTTTATCAGTTCCATGGACGAACGTGAGTGGCTCTCTGTGTGGGATATGTACTTGATTCGACAGCCTCTAAGATGACACTCGGTCAAAGTTATGGTGAAGTGGCCGCCGAATCAAGGCCATTCTTTTTGGAGTCCGTGTAGCTAGTGCTTTGGGCTCTTGTATTCTATTGGGTCAGCTCTGCCCCATATTATCATTAGTTAAGTCGGTATAATGTGCAGATAGTATACAGGCTAATATGCCTGTTGGGCAGACTAATATTATGTCCAGCCCATGCGATTCCCTTTCGTTTGCTACGTTGCGTTTAGTCATTAGATTAGCTTGGGCCTTGGGTTACATGTAAGAAGATTTGCCACTGCCAGTTCTGGTTCCATTGAAGTGGTTTGACTGGTTTCTTCCTTCTCTGACAGGAAATCGTTTTATGATTCATAGACACACCTTCTCTCTCTTCCCACCAAGCCTGACTCAGCGACCTGTTTCTATGAATCCCACAGGAAATTGTTGGGATGGAGGGATTGGGAAAGGGAGGAAAGATATGGGCCGAAATTGGATTCCTTCCCGATGCCCTCCATCTCAATGAATATTGTAAAATTTAATATTTACATTCATTTTACTATTTAGATATAAATTATATTTTTTTGCTAATATTTTTCATTGGCAACTGATTTTATTGTCTTAATGGTATCTTAATCATAGATCATCTGTGATAACTCAGTTTCAAGACATATTGTAAAATAATATAGGACTAAACATTTGAGGATTAAGGAAGAAATATAGTTGGAATAATAAGGGTAATAGATCCGGAGATAAATCGATAAAAAATGTAATTATTATATAGAATTGAAGAATTTTACCTAAAATTATAAGATTCTACACCTATTTGATTACTTTAAAAATTTACCTTCGATAGTTTTATGATTTTTGGATCACAAAATTGTAGGATCACATCATGATTTTGATAGCTATGGTGAAAACATCTCTCATTATTGGTAAACCATGTTCGTAGTATTTTTGTATTGAATTATGTCCTTCAATTACAAGTTTATTTTTTAGGTGTGATAGATGGATTACCTCTTGCTTGGAGAGTGATTTAGAAAAAAAAAAAAAACTTTTAGCCTATAAAAATTTCAAAAAATGAGTGCCTCCAAAAGAGGGGTAAACACATTAATACAAAATCAATTTCTCTTTGTGTCTATTGCACTTGTTTCTATTTTCACTCACGTTGTTGCTCAGGTTCCTTTCTTGTTGATTATAACAATTCCCATAATTGTGAAATTGAGTTCCTCAGTTCCATTGTGTCCCATAATAATTTTTTCTTACTTTATTTTTTTTTATCAAGAATACAACAAAATCGAAAAAGAAAAGCAACCAACCTAGATCATGAGTTCAGAAAATGATATGAGATTGAATTTATTTTTAAGATAAAGGAACAAGTTGACAAACAAAATCGTTAGAGTAGGGATTACATTACTAATATTAACAATAATTCTTATGTAATACTATTGTTCACAATAATAACTAAAAAAATTAAAAGAACCATTTTTTAATTAATAATATAAGTAATTAAATAAATATTGTAGATAAAGTATATAGGGTATGCATATTGAACTTAAGAACAATTGATATAGAGGTATAATTAGGTACTATTGTTATTATCATATGCTATTGATAATACTATTTTTATATTAATATTATTATTATTATTATTATTATCATTAAAATAATTTCTTAATACATAATATTATTAATTTTTGGTTTAAGGGTATGCGGGATTAAAAGTAAAATAGAAATATTGTGTGTATCAAACTTGAAACATATAAATAATTATATATAAAAATACTCAATGCCTAAAATTGCATTATATATTAATTTATTTCATTTTGGATAAGTTACAAAATGCTACTAATATTTTAAAATATAAACCTATTTTTATTTCCCAACATTTCATCTAACTAATTTTATCAAACTTAGTGTTTGTTTGGTTTAGAATAAATCGGAATGAATGAAATAATTTATCTCTATTCACCCTATTTGGGACTTTTCTGAAAAGATTCGCTTGAGTAATTTGGGGTGAAGTATTCCCCCGATTCACCAAGTTAACCTCATTTGGGTTGTTGGGCGGGGTGGGGGAGGTTAAATGAGGATGAAGGGAGAACATTAAATAAAATTTGTGGAAGAAATTATTTATTTAATAAACAACTATAAGTATTATTATTATTATTATTATTATTATTATTTAATCTTCTTCGATTCAAATAAAATTTAAATAAAATTTGACTACTTTATGTTAATTTTATCTAAATAATTTTAAAATATTAATCTCTAATCACCTTTATTTTTTACATAGGTAAAATTTTAAAGTGTATCCCACTAAAATTAACCCGTATGCAAATAAACCATTAGGTCCATATCTGATCAGAAACAAAATCTAATAAATTAGATTAAACTACTAAAAAACATGGGCTAGGGTACATTATGAAGCCACCAGGCAGGGCTATACACTCACGGAAATAGAACGGAATAAAATCTTTGAAAGGTCCTCTCTGGTCCGTATACTAGAAAGAGATATTCAGTAACCGTCAACTTTTATGGACCGTAGGAGAGATTAATTGGTTACCAAATCGATCATGCTCAAGCTCAACTTAATAGTTGAAATTTTTATTATTAAGATTATTTTAATGGCCTTGGAAGAGCGTATAACATAAAAAAAAAAAAAAAAAGATTTACTGATTCGATGCAACATGTGCGACGGCCAAGGCAATTCCGCAGAGGTTCTTAAACACATCATTTCTGTCCGCCATATCCTTATCGTCGACCCCGGTTTCCTTGAGCCCTTCTCCGCAAGTACTAGCGCTAGTCAGAGCAGCGCCGACCCAGGTATTAATATCATCCCATGCATTAGCGTAGAACGCAACGATTGAATCCTCGAGCTGCGCGACCGCATCCGAATATTGCTCGGAACAATCGTGATAGGCTCGATCGTGGTCGGCGTCTAAGTTATCCTCGTCGGGGCCGAGCTTCTTGCTGAGGGAATCGAGGGTATCGGACGCAGATTCCTTAGCGATTCTTATGGCCAAGAACGCCATGCCTTTGAGGTCCAGGGACTTGCTTTCCGGATGAGATGTCAGAGTCTGGACGCAGAAGTCTCTGTGTAGTGCTCCCTGGCATGCCTGTTGGATTGTTTTCGCGGTCACTTCGGGTGGGTTTGTCTTGGTGAAGTCTGGGTTTGAGGACGACGGGGGCCTTGCGGCTGCGTTGGATCCGGCGGTTTTGATGTCTATGCTCAGGTCTGGCTTCTTGAGCGTGTTCGGTGCTGTGCCCCCGCTTGTATGGAGGGCTAGGGATGTTGAAAAGCAGAATATCGTTAGGGGTAAGAGTACCAAGATGAGGGTGCCGCTTGAAATCCGATCCATTTTTTTATTTTTATTTTTATGGGCAGTAATGAAGGAACCAAATTTGTGTTTGATATACCTTGTTACGTGTTTCAGCGTGTGTGTTCTTTTTGGTTTCTTTTACCGGGAGCTCAAACGTCGGTGGAAGCTTTTATAAAGGCAATGGTGGCATCTGTATGCCTTGGCTGTTAAGTATCTGTTTTGCGTATGGGATGTACGTTATCTCTTGTATGCTAATTTAAGGGCTAGGTCAGGAGAATTTCAAGGTATGCCGCTGGGGTAATTAGAGTTTCTTCGTTAATTTGCCTGTTATGGCGATCGGCCGATATCAGACATGGATATATATACCGACATGTTTATATCGGTTGGCGAGCAGCCATAGGCCACAGGCGCGATTTATATATATATACATGCACACGTACTCTTACAACTTTTTTTTTTTTTTTTTTTTCTATATTTTGATTGCACTTGGTTAAGCCTCCAGCAGTGTAAAACCATGCATGCGCACATAACTTGATTAAAATATTCTCATTATAATTGAAAAAAATTTATTATTAAAAGATAAATTAGAGGATACATGAAAAAAATATAATAATAAAATGAAAAAAAAAAAACTATAGACCCTCTCTCTGAAATGTAAAAAAAGAGGGATTAAATGTTTATTTATTAATTATTTATAATCACATGAGCATTAATTCCACATGAGATGAGTTTGGCATCCGCTGCGTGGTGCCCATAACTCGAAACAATAATTGGCGACAGCAGCATCGACGGATAGATAGATACCCGAGCAAGTGCCCACCTCAAATATTTGATCATGCGACGCCAGCTCAGGATAAGGCTAACAATAATTATTAGGCGGAGAGGCCCTGATCGAAGGGAATATCATACGACGGCAGCCAGACCCCGCCTTCGATGAAATTATTAACCGTGAACTGACTCGCCTCGCTCGAACTGTTGATGACCCGGTACCCTTTCCACGCAACCCTCTTCGAGGTGTCGGAGCCGGGGCCCCGGTTCTGGTACTCGCCGTAGTAAAGCGTGTCGAGGGCGAAGTCGCCGCTCCACTCGTGCCAGCCGGCGGGGTCGATGAGGTTCTCGATGTAGGAGCCGATGTACACGGTCCTGGAGTACTCCTTCCACGGCCTTCCCAGGTAGCTCTTGAACGAGGAGGTGACGGGAGCCAGGTCGGAGGCGGCGGCGACTTTGGAGTTGATGATGGAGATGCCGGTGTTCTGGTTGGGGTCCTTCCTGCCCTGGGCGGTGAACATGTTCTTCTGGTTCTCGAGGGGCCTGCGGGCGTAGAGGTTGCACTTCTGGAAGACGACGGCGGCGTTGCCGAAGATGAAGTCGACGGTGCCGTAGACGTCGCACTCGCGGTAGAACTGGCGCAGGGAGTGGACGTAGAGGGTGTCTTGGTAGGCGACGAACCTGCACTGGTAGAAGGCGGAGAGGTCGGAGCCGGATCTTAGGGCCACTGCTTGGTGGTTCTCCGGGCCGGCCGAGTTCTCGAAGGAGATGCCTTTGGCTATGAACCCTGATCCCACTACGGCTGAAAATTACGCAGATATTATAATCGACATGGAAGGTAGACAAGTATTAGTACGTTAAATCTCTACCGTTAACAATAATAATAAAAAGATAGTTTTCGGGGAATTGGAACACGACAAGTGTTTTTTTTTTTAATTTTTTTTTTATTTATAAAAAACCTTTTTTCTGCATTCTAATATAAAAGGAGAATAAAAAGCGAAAATAAAAATAAAATTGGGGAACCGGAAAAAAGGCAATAGAAAGAAGACAAATATGTGCGTATACGGGGTCACGTATGACGCATCCCCACTTGTCCACCGAGCTCACGCTCTCTAACCCAATGCCAGACACCCTCTTGCGGTCCATAGGATGGTCCAACGCGCTCGTAAAAACAACGTAAGATTCACACACACCGTCGTCGTTTTTACAGACCCACCCTCGCAAGCTAAGTGGCCTGGAATATGATAATAATGCAGCTACAGTCTTACATAGAAGGAATGCGGGGACGTGTTTGGAAATGCATAGTACTGCAACGATAACGCGGTAGATTTCCCCCTCTCTCGTCCCCCTGCCCCCCTTTCCCTCCCTCCCTCTCACAGTCATCCGCAAGCAGGCACGTGTGTGGCCGCCCACTAACCAGCAGCACCCCTCCTTCTCCTCGTCTTCTTCTTCCACCTCCCAGCGTAAAAAAGCGATAAGCCACGCCCCGCAAACCGGTCCGACTCCTTTAAAGAAGGTAAATTATGGTAATCCGAAGGACTCCTCTTCTTTTCGATGGTCGTAAATAGTGGAATATCAATGGGGACGCATTACCATTCTTCATCTAATTATGTTAAATAATCTCGGCCCGACTCCAGCAGCGGGGTGCGTTGCACAGTTTGCTGAAATTACGGAATCTGCATTCGGAATTTATTTATTTATTTTTGAAAATTTTTGTCTACGTGTGCACGTGAAACAAGGATTCCATCCCGATGGTGTGTGTCGAGTGAACCGCCCCGTGAAGCAGCTCGGAGAATATTCCTCGGCGACAGACCGCTGTATTAACTTAAACTTTTGTATATACCGAGTTCGCTTCGTCCAAGGAAGATAGCTGCCGAAGAATTCTTTTTTCTTTTTTCCCCCCTCATTTGTGACAGAGAATCTATATAGATTACTGCATTTTCATTTTCGGTGCATTATTTATATAAATTAATATAATAATACTGTAAATTTAGTTTCCTTCTATAAACGCACATTAAAAATACAAAAAAAAAAAACCACATTATATTTTACACCTAAACAACCACGCACTACCTATAATCTTAAACCCACCGCCTATTTACGCCGGAAGTATATAAACAGTCGCCGTCGAAGAAATGGACCCGTCTTCTCCTTTTGCGGCTCTCCAGCTACGTAATTCCAACACCGACGCGGCTTAGACGACCTTCATCCTCGTCCCCAACACTTAAATGTATTTTTTCCGAGTCAACCGACAGGTCTTTCGCGAGTGCCGACGTCGGACGTGTATGCGAGCTACGGAAAAGGAATGGCTGAGAAATTCGCTTATCGATATTTATTTATTCCGGCCAGGAGATGAATAACGGGCATTACCGAGGCTCCGTACCGTTATTACCCCTGCGGGTGTCTCAGAAGATAAATTTAACGATTATTATTATTTTTGTTTTTGGGAGAGAGGGGGAGGGGGATTCCGGATTTGGTGCTATATATTCTTTTAAGCTGTCATTCTTTTTGTCTGTGGATATGAATAACGGGCATTACCGCTTGCATTATTACTTATTGATAATTCTTCAATAATTACGGCCTTTAATCAATTTAGCCATCATTTACCCTTGATTTTAACACTTATTTTATTTGATTTTATGGGCGCGGGTGTCGCATACTACGAACGCGTCTTCTCCTGTCTGAGAAAGACGCGGGATTCCTCTACTTTCCTACAGAGAATCACTCCTTTTTTTGTTCTTTACTTTAGCTCCGCTTGCATTTATTTAATTTAATAAATAAATAAATTTAAGTTCCCCGGTTAAAGAATGTGAATGAAAAGGAACTTCCGCACCGTGACAACGTAGACACAATTTCATTAATTAAATAAATGAATCAAATAATAGATATAGAGACTCAACGACGAACTTAAATTGATACTACAATCACACTTAATGGCGGCAGGGCGATCCGGGATCTCCGGCGCCGCCCAGAACCTACGGGCCTGGGGATTTTTGACGGTCTATTTCAGGTCGTATATGATCGCCCGCCCTCGGACTTTTTTGCTTACTAGTTTGTGCTCTCGAAGGCCATAGGCTAGTTTTTCCCACTAATGATTACTCGCTAGAAAACTATCGTTCTCACCACCGTCGTCCTTATCATTATAATGTTTAATATGACGACGATGAAACAAGAAATGAACACCGATATCAGCGTCTCACTGTCTCAGATAAAAAAGTATTAAGCTACTAGTAAATATTGTTCTTAAATTATAATATAATTATTATATTCGTATTAAGTAAAAAAAAATTGACTTTTTTTTTGCTTTTTTTATTTATAATATTTGTTAATATAGAGTGCTAAAAAAATATATTAAAGTTCCAAGTTTTCACAAACATCAAAATAACGAATATTTAGAAACCCAGCAATCAAATTTAGCCAGCTTGGAGTTTGGTGAGCGTAACTTACCAACCGTGGCCGACCTATAAGTCGTAAAGCCGCCCCCGACGCTCCGGCTGGCCTTAATCACCGTCTTGTCAGCCCCGTCCCCGATAAACACCAAGTTCGTCTTCTTCTTATCCACCTCGACGTTTTCCATGTACGACCCTGCCTTGATGTATATCACGAACCTCGTCGTCGTCTTATTCGGCGCCGCGGCCACCGCCTCGCTCACGGTGCTGAAGTTCCCCGTCCCGTCCTTTGCCACCACCGCGTCGAACTTGGTCTCGTTCGCCTGGAGGACCAGCAGCCGCCTGTCCTCCCTCGACATCCACTCCGGAAACCCGTCCGCTTCCTCCCCGTCCCTCGCCTTCCTCCCCGCCCCCGGGACCTTCTTCATCATGGCCAGCGAGTTGCTTACGTGTTTCGATATCTTATTCAGCGCCGGCCGTATCATCTGCACTACCTTCTTCTTGTCGGCGTCGTTTCCGTCTTTGAACCCGTCGAGGCACGTGATCTGGTTCGTCATGGCGCCGCTGAGTACGGTGTCGATGTCGTCGCGGTGCTTCGAAGCGCCGCGGCCGTTCGACTCGGAGAGCCGCGAGAGCGCTTCTTCGAGCTCGTCGACCGTTTCGTCCAGGAGCTCCAAGCAGTCCGCGAGCGCGCGCTGTTGGATCGACGACAGCCCCCGGAGCTTACGGCGAATGCCGGAGCAGTTTGATTCGGAGGTGTACACCTCTTTCATCGTGACGTTCACCACGCCCGAGATTACTTCGGGGAGCGATTTCTTATGAAGGTCCGGGAACGCTGAGATTGTGGACACACATAGGTCTTTGTATAATGTGGTTTCACAATGTTTGTCTGCGATACGCTGGAGGTGGCTGGTGTGGTGGATGTGGTTCGTCTTTGAGGTTTTGTGCCAATTTGGGTTTATGGAGAGTAGGATGACTATGGATGAAATCAAGGTTGATGTGAGGAGTAGGAGTTTAATTCTTTTTGCATGGTTCATCCTGCCTCCCTTCGTGTTTATTTATTTATTTATTTTGGGTGGGTGCAGGGGAATGGTTCAGGAAGTGATGCCTGATCTCATTGATAAGGGTAGCTTGAAGAGGGACTGGATTCGACTGGACGAGTGTATCCGACCTCGTGAACTTAAGTAGGACAGCAGGGAAGGACGATGGTAGGAAACAAGACTCCTGTCCAAGTAGGGTCACGGGCCGTACGGGTCAAAGCAAAAAACAATAACAAAATAAGAAAAAGATGCACATTGGCGTGGGACCGGACGTCATTTTGTCGTAATGTATAGTTTTTTTTATATATATATATATATTTTTAAAAGTATGCATGTAATAATCGCACTACCTATAAAGGTTGTCCGATAGGATGTTGGCGGAATGTGCCTGAACCCTCCGCCATGCTCTGCCGCTCAATTCCCCCTCCTCCCACACTTCTTCCCAACGTCCTCCGGATCCCACGTCCCTGCCGCCGGAAATGTCGGTGCGAAAGAGGACCTAGCTAGGTAGCTGGTGGCCCATAACCATAAAATGAGAATTATACTGCATACCCCAGCGGCAGCTGGCTGAGTGAGATGTGTATCATCCGAGTCCCATGTTATATGAAACAAGGGTCGAGTTGTTGCTGTTTCTATTTTCCCTTTTGTTCTTTTGTTAATGGATCGGTTGTTAGCCTAAAGGAATTATTTTGAATTATTTTATTATTATAATTGAGTTTGGATTGTTATAGTTCCGATCGTATATGATTAATTAGTCGAACCGAATTTAATTTGGATCAAACTAGTTTAGAGTACGGCCAGGTCATTTTAGGTTTTAGTAGAATTATATAGTATTTAAGTAATTTTAAATTTGGATTAATTTGATAGATTTAGTATTTTTAAATATTTGATGGGTGACGTTGGATTTGAATCGAGCTAAGTTCAAATCGGATCACTTTAGATTTGATAATTGACCATCAAAATTAATCCACCTTATTAATTTCGTTAGTAAGTATTAAGTTTGAATTTATGTAAGACCGCTACTTGTTTAATATTATAATATTATATTGTTATATTTTTATAAAAAAAATTAATATAATTAAAATATTATTTGTAAATAAATATATTTACAGTAAAAATCAAAAAAATAAATAAATTTATAAAATAATATATTTATAAATTTTTTAAATAAATATAAATAAATATTTAATTTATTATTATTATTATTATAATTAATTAATATAAAATTTAATATTGTCAATTCGGATTGTATGGACTGTAAGTGAGATTGACGTTTCGGTTACACAGATTAACTTTAGATTGCGATCTAATCAAATCCAATCAATTATATTTAAATTTATATTCGGATGAAATCGGATGGCTTATAATTGGATAAAACCAGACGCATTCGACAACTCTATACCTATCGGACTATACGTTCCCTTCCCTTGTTTCAAAACGAAGCGGAAACGAAATGCGTACATGAATGATTTCCGAGCACAAGGGCCGAAGTGGATTGACGACCGACACAACTGGATTAGCATGCATTACGTGTGGGCCTGGATGCGTCTCTGGAAAGTGAAAATCACAACGGCATGTATAATTGCATCGCTAAAGGCGTCTTTTTGCTGCTTTTTTTTTTTTTTTTTTTTTTTTTTTTTCCCTCGCCGAGCACATGCGTAACCACCAACCGATAACCATTCTCGCCGCTGTCGTCATTAATATTAGAATTACGACGGATAATCAATCGTGGCATTTGGTAATAATATTAATGTCTGGTCCGCTTTTTTTCCTCTCCCTCGCCCCCTCCCTCTCTCTCTGTCTCATGACATCTTGACTTGGAGCGGAGGGAGGTCGTGATTTGCTCAAATTACGCAGTGGCGCAGAATTGACGGGACTTAAGCTGCATTCTACTAAAACACTGATTAGTAGATGGGACAAATCATATGGGCGTTGAGTGCGTTATTATTGGCGTACCCTCTCAGGCGATCCATACCATAATATCCACCATCCACGATCCTTAACGAAAAGCTGTCGTGTTGCGTTGCTCCGGATTTATCATCCTATGCATTGCACGCACATGTCAATGTTTGACGTTCGACTCGTTTAAGGCTCTACTATAAAGCCTAGTCCGACGGATGGCAACGCAAAGGATCCGAAACAGAACTTTCATCCCCAAATCTAATAACTATAATAACTATTGAATATGTCTCGGTTTTTTATTTTTTATAGAAAAATCTCCAACTTCATTTTTATATTCGATCTGATTTTTTTTTATCTATTTTCAATTTTTAGCTCATTTTCCAACTTTAAACTCCGATCACATTTTCATCCCCATCTTTGATATTCGATCTTATTTTTTTTATAATATTTAATATATATATATATATATATATATATATATATATATATATATTTAAAATTATATATATAATGTAACAGGAATTATATAAAAAAAATTAAGATGAGTTAGAGGATGGAGACTTCAAATTTATTTTCTCCTTATCTCCGAAATTTTTTTTGATAATAATTCCCAAATCCTAACCCAGTGTCTAATGTGAATGATTATACATAGGATGGCCTTAGATTGTTGATAGGTTTACCTATATGTTGATTTCAATTTTAACTTGGACCGTCGACCTAAGGTTCACTTGAATAATTGTGAATAGAGCACAAAATAGTTAAGTATGAAAATGAAAATTATTATGCACTATGATTTTATGACCATTGCATAAAATACTAAAATTTAAAGTAGCAGACCTCGAGTTTGGTATTAGTTTCTCCTTTGGGCTAGCTACCTCAAGGATGAGGTGTACCCCTTGGCTTATTTTGGTTCGCTGGTGCACTATCATGCCCCAGTAAGTCCCTAGTCCACTCTATAGGTAACCTTTGTATTCTAGAAGGGATATCAATATTTAAGGATTAGGCGACCTAAGTTGGAGGATAATATATTTCCTTTATGCACCAATATGACAAGGGCTACTATAATGTGCCCAATTTATAGGGTAAGGGTATTGTACTGCCTTCATATACAGTATAATCAGGTATATCTTAGTGCCCCAAATTTGATTATCTCCCCTCAAGTAAGATGAATAATAAGGATGTATTTGTTTGATGGCCTTGGCATATATTGGGTTGTTGGTTCAATAGTTGCTTTAGTACCCTACCCTTGGCATTTGGATTTTAATTATATTTGTGGATTCAATAGTTGCCTCTACGCCCTTCCTTTGGTATTGGATTTGATTTGATTTGATTGGTTGGTTGGTAGAGCCTTAGTCTACTACCTTGTTTGTCAAGGGTTATGATATAGTTCATGTGTATTGTGAGATGATATGAATTAGTTAAGTATTGCATGATTATTATATATATTATAAAGGCATGTTTTTTGTGCTTTGAGAATATTTCTTGATTATTGTGTGATTATGTGCAAGATGAGCATACTACCTCTTGTAAGATATTATGATATACTCAGTACGAAGAAGTTGATCTCATACTATATTTGTAGATGATTATGAGCATGTTATAAAGCGGTAGGAGGCATATTAGCGAGGTAAGGATCAATGGGGTCCTTAGGATGAGATTTCATTCTCAGAATGAGTTTTTGGTTCTAAGAGTTAAATCAAACTAGTGATGTACCTTTGAGTGTTAGTTTTGTTGTAGTCAGTTTTTCTTCGAACTATTATGTGCCATATTGTATTTTCTGTTGAAAAGAGGTTGTTTATCTATACCCTTTATTTATATGATGGTCTTTTAATTTTGATATTTTGTTTTGGATACAACTAGTTTTGAACATTAGCACTTAGTATGAAGAAGGTGAGGAAACTAAACTTATGCTAAGTGTGAAAGTAACACCCATTATTTTTGTAGTTAACACTTCCACAAAATAAAAAATGTAAGTGGTCATAAATAATGTTGTTTCCTTATGTAACATTTGGCAAAATAATCCATTGATACATTAGGATTGGAACTTTCTTCTTCTTCTTCTTCTTCTTCTTCTTCTTCTTCTTCTTCTTCTTCTTCTTCTTCTTCTTCTTCTTCTTCTTTTAATAAATAATTTCTTTTAAATTATTTTATTATAAAATTATAATGTTAAATTTTCAACAAAGTAGTATTTTAAGTATTTTTTTGAGATAATAATATTTTAAGTTAATATCCATGAGCTAGAGCACATGCACAAAATATTGCTAGCAAATAGATAAATAGCACCGAGTATTAAGGTTTTCTGTAAGAAATCAACATTTACTCTTAGAAAATACATAAATAGATATACTTAACACATACGGTAGTAGAATTTAGGACGAACCTTGTTGTCTCATTTTCATCTTAGATAAGATTAGATCATTTCAATTCAGAATCACATAAAGATACCGAAAAAAACTATACTAATAATAAATGGTAATTGATAATAGTAATTAAAAATTATTAAGTATAGACATAATCTTAGCAAACTATTAGTATTTATGCATAGAAATTTTTAATTCAAATCAAATGAGCTCTATAATGATCGGACCAACAAATATTGCCAAAGAGAACAGGGCCTTTGTCATGCATAAATAATAATTGATGCAAAGTAGAATGGCTCAGTGCCATGTCTACTCGTGCAAGAATTTCCCATTACATCTCCATCCATCTCATCTCATGCAAACAAATATGACGGGAGATCGAAAATCATACTTAATGTTTATCATACGTTTTTACGTACACACGAATAACTACCGGAACATAAAACATAGATAAATAAATGTTGGTTTTCAAACCGGGGTTCAAGCCAATGTGATGGAGGTTAGGAAGGACCTAGAGTGGAGGATAGTGTGCGTAACTTAAGGAGAGCTTATGGTCAATTAATACATTTATGACAAACGTTTAATTGGTCCTTAGGAAACGGATGGTATAGTCAATTAGAGTATTAATTGACATTTAAGGCCTTTTACCAAAGGTATTGATTGTTTTCGTTCGTTACTTTTACCAAACTTTATGGTTGTTTTTCATCCTTAGGTTTGTAACGCTTCACATTTAGTTCTTTGATTTGTATAGAGTCGAGAGATATGCAAAGTGAGGCATATGCACAATACAACCCGGGGGTGTGCGATAGATCTAGAGAGTAGATCTAGGAAATTCTCAATTGGAAACGGGGTTTCGGAATTGAGTGAATTAATCAAAGAGGGTTGTTCTTGATTAATTGGTAAGAATAAAAACATGGGGAGAGTGTTCTTGATTCTTGTATCGTTTGAAATGATAGCAATAAAGATTCAAGTTTGGTAAATTATTCTTTGATTTGTTATTATTCTGCATAGTGCTTGTGTTCTTGGTTTTGAAGATTTTATTTTAGATCTCAAAACTGAGGTAATCACGGATATTTTCCAACAATAAATTTACTGAATAGATGCAACATGAGCGACGGCCAAGACATTGCCACAAAGCTTTTTAAACACTTCATTTCTATCCACCATATCCTTATCGACAACACCACTTTCATTCAGACCTTCTCCACAAGTACCAGCACCAGTCAGAGAACCACTGACCCAAATATTAATATCATCCCAAGCATTAGCATCAAATGCAACAATTGAATCCTCAAGTTGGGAAACGGCTGCTGAATATAGTTCATAACAATCATGATAAGCTTGATGTTGGCCAGCACCTAACTTTTCCTCGTTGGGGCAGAGCTTCTTGCTGAGGGACTCGACGTTATCGGACGCAGCATCCTTAGCGATTCTTATGGCTAAGAATACCATGCCTTTGAGGTCTAAGGACTTGCTTTCCGGATGAGAGGTCAGACTCTGGATGCAGAAGTCTGTGTGTAGTGCTCCCTGGCATGCTTGTTGGATTGTTTTCGCGGTCACTTCGGGTGGGTTTGTCTTGCTGAAATCTGGCTTCGAGTAAGGGGGTCTTCCTGTTGCATTGGTTTCTGTAGTTTTGATGTTCATGTTCAGGTCTGGCATCTTCACTGTGTTTTGTGTTGTGCCACCGATTGTACGGAGAGCCAGGGATGTTGAAAAGCATAATATTGTTAGGAGTAAAAGTACCAAGATGAGGCGGTCGCTTGAAATGCGATCCATATTTTTTTTGGCAATAATGAAGAAACCAAATTTGTATTTGATTGCTCTTGTTACGTATTTTTGCGTGTGTTTCTAGGCTTCTTTCCCCGCAGCTCCAACGTCTATGGACGCTTTTATAAAGCGAATGGCATTTTGTTGTCGAATGTTTGTTTTTCTTGTGGAAAGTATGGGCTGTACGTTATCTCTTTTATGCTAATTCAAGGCTAATCAGAGTTTGTTTATTTACCTTTTATGGCTTCTGCCAATTTTAGACAGGGACATACCGACATTATATTGGTTGTCTAACGACCATAGGCAACAGGTGATACACTTCTACGACCTTTTTCTTTATTTTGGTTACATGGTTAAGCCTCCAGTTGTGCAAAACCTACAATCATTCCGTAATAAATAACTATAAGCAGCTCTCAACTAATATATTGTAATTGAAAATAATACAAACAAACTAGATACACTTACAAAAACATCTCTGTACAGAAGTAAGTATTTTATGTAACATTAAAAAATTTACCAATGAATTCTTACTTTTATTTTTTGGGAGCATACTTACAAACTAACAGGTACTATCACCTTACTTTAATATAAGGCTATAACATGCGAGACTTTAACAATGAAACCTAAAGAGAATAGTGGAATATATTTACATAAGTAACTAAAGGGGAAACCATGATACTAAGTGTCCACAAGATATAACCAAACCAAAAGTTACAACAAGATAAAAGTTAAACCCCAAAATATCACTTGTTAGCAAGCATGTTATCAAAGCCATCGAGAACATCTTCAGAGGCCTACTAAACGTCACAAGTGCCATCTACCTGCAAATGAATAGTGACTAAGGTAGAGTTGACACATTAAATACTAAGTAATACAATCTACTCAAATGTCATAGCATGCTTCACATAAGGCATATAAGACATGACATATAACATAGTAATTATACATGAGATAATGACATCATAAGAGCATGCGATAATGACTACATACTATTATGCGATATCAATAAACATTACTCATAATATAACAACAAAACCTAGATGGAAAACCATATTAGTTTCTTTGCTTAGTAATCACACAACCATTCATTAACTACTTTCATATTGAAGATAATATTTCCACTCAAGGCTACTTGAGCACATGGGACCAACTAGATACTACACCCATTATTATCTTCCTCCGGATGGAAAATATGTCCAAGGCTAATCAAGTACATGGACCCACAAAGATGTTATATCCAAAATAAACACCTAATCTCTATGTATGTGTACCCCTCTATAGGCCGTTGGACTAGTCGTATAGATATGGAGTCCCTTTGATTAGTGCTACAACTAGGCTATATAATATAGTACTGGGAAGGTATAAAGCACAACCCTAACCTCAGGGGCCAAACCGAGGACAATGAGATCCTAGTCCTGACTTGTGTGGTATTTCACTTTGATTATTTTATATTAATGTTAAATGACTAAAATACTCTTATGCACCTAAAACTTACAATTTTCATATGACCAACTCAAACTAAGGCATGTTGTATGTGAAAGTTTATATGAAAATCATGAGGAATACAATGGTATTTTTTAAATTCAACAACCACCCATTGAAATGTCAAAACAACGCATAGGTCAAGGATACAACATAAATAACTTATTATAATTATAATTTTTTTTAACCTTGATTCACACACCAACATATACAGACTAAAATACATCTAATAGTGTGCTTCAATAAAAATAATCAAAAACACTAATTTATGTCCTAAGCACGAGAGCCATCATATATATAGATATTGTTTTCAACCAATTTTCATGATATTCGGGAATGCACGTATACAAATGGAAATAAATACAATAGAATAAGTTGAGAAATTAAAAGATAGCATAAGTACACTATGTATAATTATGGTTGAAACCCTAAAAAATAGCTTTAACATGAGATTTTCACTAATGGCATGCAATTCATGATTTTAAACATATTAAACATAAAATCATATTTTTAAATATCTTAATGCAATGCCATTTTTTTAGAATAAATATAGTATCCTACATTAGAAATTTAAAGCGTAACACATAGGAAAAAATGTTTTATATCTAAAGAGAAAAATCATATTATCGATTTACTCTACACTTCTAGAAAAATTACTCCTTATCTTGTCCACTTTCTTAACCTAAGGAAACTTGATGACCGTAAAGAAAAGAATAAAAATTTCAGAAAGATCATCTCACAAACATAATAAGGAAGAATAATATATATTAAAGATGAGTATAGATCTAAACCCTTAACTTGATATATACGGGATCAAACCAAAGATGAAAAGATTTCATTAACAATCTACAAACTTTAAGCCACTTTTGCTTAAAATAACGCCAACCACATTAAGATTCAAGATCAAGAAGCAAAAAAAGATAAAAAAAAAGAGGAAGGAGGATGAAGGAGGGAAGATTTAGTTGCTAGAATAAGTACAAGAACAAACACAAAAAAATTGAGTAGGGAATAAAGAGGTAAGTGTTTGAATGATGAAGAAATGAATCAAATGTATATAGAGGGAATGATGAATGTTGACAATGAACCAAAATAGAGAGAGAAGGGATAATTCCAAGGTTTCTTGCAAGTTAATTACTTAATCCAAAAGCATGATTAGAAGAGGCAAAAGTGTAAGAGGGTAGGTAATAGGTATTAAGGATGTGATTTTTGCCAACATAGTGGTTGAACAAAGAAGTAAAAAAGAAAATATGATATGGGTGGTGTAGTTCATGATTTTCTTGGTCACCCCAAGCTATTAGTGTTGTGTATAGGTAAAAAAAAATCCTAAAAAAAATTAATTTGGAAGGTATTTATTGGGAAACATATCAAATAAATTCCTAAAATTACAAAAAGCATAAAATAATATAGGAAAGCCAAAAATATAAAAAATATTTGATTAATGAATTAATTTAGAGCTCAACAAATTGAAATAAAGCAACTTGCACAAGAAACCCTATCCCACTGGTTCCACATGATGGTTGATCAAAGGTGATGAGGGTGTAAAGGATGTTAAAGATAGGATAAGTTAGAATTAACTATCACGCCTAAATGGCCAGAAAATTAATATAAAATAATGGGCAAGAAATTTTTATGTAACACCCTAAAATTTCATAACCTTTGCTTTCAAGTGGTATGGAAATTGGTATTGATAATGAGATATGCGATTGTTTCTATTGTTATATTTTGGGTCAATATTAGTTCCAATTATACTTCAAAGAGCATTCCTTTGATATTTTGTAGGTAAGTACCACTATATTCTAGATGAACAAGCATGAGTAATATAGGGCCTTTGTGGTATTTAGTTGTCTTATATGGTTAACATATATCAATCTTCGCATGTATAATTTGTTTTTTATACCATGTATTGTTGTAATTCCTTATATGTGTTCGATGGTGGTTTATCATATTAATTTGCTATAATGGGTTACTTAGCACCATTGTACAAAAGGTTTCCAGAGTCGACCCTACCTATTCAATAGACAGTGGTTTTTGTTGGTCAGCTAATGAGTTCAGTTGAAAGCTAGTAGTGTGGGTTGAGAGCTTACGACTATTCGGTGTTCCCTTTGGTATCTTTGATTCTAGTTGTATTTGGACTCTTATGTCCTCTTGTACTTTCTCCCTTTTGGATTGGAACCACTGATGTTGTATTTATTTAGGACAATATAAATATGTTTTTCCTTTCTAATATAAATCTTATAATAATATTATTAATTTAAACGGATTAATGATTTTAACTTTAACACTTGGTATAATAATGACATAAGAAACCAAACTTGTACTAAGTGTATCGGTAATATCCTTTCGTCATATTGTTTTATCTTCCGTGCTTAAGTCTTTAAACAAAAAATTTAGGTCCTAAAAATAGGGGAATTATATTTTATTTGTAACTCTCCCACTTTCATAAACTACGAATTTGCTTTTAAAAATCTTTTCTCCAAGTCAAAAAAAAAATGCAGGGCCTCACCACCACATTAAATATAGAAAATGTATTCTCTATATCCAATCAATATTAGGTGTAAGGTTAAAAGTAACTTGTACCTAATAATCAAGTATGGGAAGCATTTAATCCTAAATGATATAAGATTGCTATTAAAAAATATGAGATAAATAATTAAGAGAAAACATATGAGTAAAGGTTCGAATAAGAGATTCGGATAACCATACATGATTACCAACTAAAAAGACAACACTCACCACTAGCATCAGTTCAAAGCATCAAATCATTAAATATATGAAATAACGAAGTGCACCTACTCATGGAAATGAGTAGTGATCATAGAAAGGTAGTCAACATAATCACTTTAAATGATAAGGCATACATATCACATACTATTAATTATATATCACAACAATATACAACATACGATAACGAGAAGTACTACTCATGCAAATACTAATCATGATGTGTGAATAACTTAATGGTGACTCATATAAAATTTTATACTCAGGTGATTATACAATTTTATTTACTTAGTCACTATAGCACCAAGAACACAACTTTTACTTTTCACTCCTCTTTTCTCTATAGGTGGGAGTTTAGAGCCAAAATCTCTTTTACTATTAATTTCCACTTTTTTCCCTCCACAAACGGAAGATAAGAGTCAAGTTAAGATAGAACACTCCTGATAACCACAATCAAACTAACAATCCTTAAGTACGTGCATCTCCTATTGACTGGTGGTTTAGACATACATTGAGTATACAATGATTCTCCAGTTTTGACAAAACCAAACCACTTTCGCTGATTAACTTACTATCACTATAAAATTTCTCATCACTTTCACGATCCTGACTTATGTAGTTTTCCACTTTAAATATTGATATTTTATTCAGGGATTAATAACAATACTTAACACTACAAGCCACACTGAATACATATCTCTCAACATGATGCACACATAATCCATTTCATTTATATTACACTTCGTTTCTATTACCACTTGCTACATATCACTTGCAGTTAAGGCCCACTTTAATCATAATCACTCAAAGAAACAAGTTAAACAACTTAACAATATTATTCACTTATAAAATTCCACTCACACAATGAATTCATACCAACAATTGTTTATTAAGCATGTAATTACAATTATAATAAAATAAATAAAATAAAACATGTCACATCCACACCGATTAATAAACATGGCCATAAGAAAACAATCAAGGATTAATGAAGAGAAAACATGTAACTCTCTGAATTTTACTACCATTTTTGTTTTGTCTTTGTAAAAGCATTAATAATAAAATATTAGGTGTTAAGTTGCATCCAACATAAAAAATTAATCCCTATGCCCAATTTATGCTGCATTGAAGATTAAAAAGGAACTCATACTTAGAGATGAAGTTTGGAAATCACTTAATTCAATAGTGTTGCATCACCTATTAAAAGAATGGTCAATAGATTACATACCGAGTAAGATAATAATACATATCACTAGAGTGAGGCATGCATAACACATAAGGGAAAATGTTAGAAAGCAAAAATGTACATTGTTGAAGATGCAACATGATCCAAGAGAAAGACTAGATTAGTGTTTTGATATTAGGTACTCAAAAATTTTCAATTACTTAGTCACGTTGAGTTCAAAGACTCCATTATTCTCATCTAGTAGAATAGAATGATAAAACTTCTAAGGCAAAACACTTATGTCTACTATTCTCATTTGGTGGAATGCATTAGTACAACCTTCCATGGCATAATGCATTTGATCACTATTCTCATCAAGTAGAATAAATTGGTACAACTTGGTCCCGATTTACATGTTCTATAACCTTAAATATTAATGTCTTACCATATAGATTATTGCTTAACTTAGTTATATAAGGTACCATTGCACTGAATTATTTACATCAATTGATAATATTGAAACATTAAATGCATTATGATTACAATTTACAACACATCAGTCATGTTATGATCACATGGAGTAAAGGTAAGACATAAGAATAGATATTAGGCACAAAAATGAACATTCACAAGGAAAAGGATCATAATGTCCTTATAAAATCCTAATTTGCATGCACACTCTATAAGGCTCTCCAATATATCGAATGTAACCCTCTATCCCAATATATTGTTAAAAATACCATTTCCAAAAATCATAACCTAACCCCAACATTTCACACATAAAATATTGATGCAACCCTTTTGGTTATCATTTCTAATTTAAGCTATTTTTTTTATATAAAACCATACCTTATGTCATTCATAACTTATCAAAACACTTCACAAAATATGATTACAATATTTTTAACCTATATAATACTTATACAACACCAAAATTCTAGATTTAAATCCAAAAGGACCAAAATGCCTTTTATATCACCTAAACATATCCAAATTTAATATGTTATTAACTTGGGTCATACTTATCCGAACCATAACATATTGTATACCAAATTTGATGTCAAGACCTCAAGGAATATGATGACATTATTTTTTTCCACAAAAAACTCACAAGGAGTCCAACTTTGCCCTAAAGATGGAGACACATTTTAATTCACAAAATCCTACAAGTTTCCAAATATCACCAAAATTACACATGGCCACCCTCACATTATTAAGAACTTAAAAAAATTATCTTTAATTAAAATGGTCCATAAAACCCCCCAAATGGCCCTATGGCTGAAACCATGACAATACCAAAGCACTGTTCTTGCACCCTTAACATACTACACCAATTTACAATATGCTTAACATAATTAAATGTACTCATCAAAAGATATATTAATATACCATTATGCTCAATATTTTATGGCAAAGCATAGCAAGGTATAAAATAGAAATTTTACATAAAATTATAAAATCCATGAAATCATGGATTTTATTAATGTAATACATAGATATAAATAAAAGTTGAGTTTAATCATGATTTCTAGCATAAAATATGGTAACATGAAATGTATAAAACTAACACATAGTAACAAGGAAACCCTAAACTAGCGACAGGTATCATTACCAAATGTGTAACACCCCTCATTTAATAATTAAAATTTTCATTTTTTGGAAGTGTTAATTACAAAAGTAATGGGTGTTACCTCCACACTTAGCATACATCCGGTTCCCTTACCTTTCTTTTGACAAGTGTTGAGACTTCAAAAAGTTAGATCTAAAATACAAAACAAAAATAAGAGACAATACATATATAAAAGTTACAAATAATATTCTTCGTACAAGAATGATAACTCAAAATAGAACAAGGGACATAAGAGTCTAAAGAAAAATTGATTACAACAAAATCTAGCATTTTAATGTACAAGACTATTTTGCCCTAATTCTAGGACCCATAAGCTCATTTTGATAAGAAGACCACTTCCCAAGGGCTTCACATATCATTCCCACTATTATACACTTCGAACCACTCCATTCCCTTCACATAGTTATCTGCAAATGCACTATCAAAATAACTTTCTCGTACTTAGTAAATCACAATACCTCCCAAGAGGTAGCATGGTCATGCCACACATAATCACATAATAATCCAAACCATGCTTAAAGTACAAAGCACATGCCATAATAACTTGTGATAATCATGGAATAATATATGTATACATAAAACATCAAAGCCTTATACTTAGCAACCAATCATATTTAACCATTTTCCATCATCTCAACGTACAAAATGGCCATATCAAAATCCATGACCCAAAACCAGGTAATCAATTCAATTTAAAATCTCAAGGTAGAACATCGAGGCAACTACACAACTAAAATAACAATAATCCATTTTTATTCTTACATAAAAATTATTTCTATATTTAATTACTTGAGGGGATATAATTAACGAGTGGACACTGAGGTACACCATTCATATTGGTGCACAGAGACCACACAATACCCTTACTCTTTAACCCAATGAAATTGTGGTATGCCTAACTATATTGTCTCACACAAGCATTATAGTATCTTCCAACATCAATAACCTAATTATTAAATATCAATACCCCCTATAAGGCTTATAGGTCACCTATAGAGTAGACTAGGGACTTGTTAGGCCACAACGTCACACTAGAGAGCCAAAACCAATTAAGGGATACACCTTGTCTTTAGGGAAGCTAACCCTATACAGAAACCATTCCCAAACTTAAGGTTTTTCACTTTAAGTATTATTATTTTATAAGGTGATCATAAATATTACATGCCACACAACAATTTCTATTTCCATACTTAACCATTTTTCCTTTATTTTTAATTATTCAAGTGAACCCTAAGGTTAACGTTATATGTCAAAGCTAAAGTCGACAACAAGTTCAAGCCATCAAAGTCTAAGCTCGTGTAATACCCCAAAATTTTGCTAAACCTAATCCGTATCATTAATACTCTAATCTGATTCTAATCTCAAGGAAATATTATTTTAGCCTTAACCAAAATTTCTTAATCCTGAAACCTTATCCGAATCCAAAATCTTTAACTCGGATCAACCATATTTTGTAACCAATCTTAATTCCTCTAAAATTTATAACTAATCCTACTTATTTTGGCTAATCTAAAAATTAATCTAGAACCTTTTCTCCTTTCCTTTTTCTTTCTATTTTCTTCACTCACTTTTGCTGTAAAAATTGACTAGTTCTCTTCCTACGACTTGCAACTTGCAACTGCAACCATCATCACCACCACCACCATCATCCGTCAACCCTCAACTTATCTTATCCTTGTGCTGCCTCTATGCGCTGCACACGCATGCCTTCCATCTCCCCTTCCATTTTTTCTCCTCACACACAACCATCACCATATCTTGCCACACCTTCTGAAATTTTCACCCCAACACTCTACCATCACCTCCTAACCACCATCATTGAAAATCTCCACTGCATCGTCTAGCTCAACCTGTCATCCTTTGCATTTTTATTTTGCTGTTAGCATGCCACTACCATTAACACACACACACACACACACTACTTCCCTGTCCTTCCTTCCTCTTTTGTTTTGCCTCATTTCTACCAAATTTGTGTGTTGCACCACTACATAGAGCTCCCTCTCTTTTATTTCTTCTTCTTTCTCCCTCCTTCTTTTTCTTCTTCCTCTTTCCCCACTTTATTTTTCTGACATACACCTCCCATCACCACCGTGCACCACCACAACCAGTATATACCACACAACGCCGATAGCCTAACCATCTAGGGTTGCCCCATCCTTCCCCATCATCATCGACCACTACCCCTTTTCCCTATTTTTCCTTGTGTCTTTATAAAACACATGGCATACACACAATCACAACCATGGCCATGCAACACTAAAATTTCTTATCACACAGTCTGCTTGTGCACCCTCGCACGGCCTACGCACGACCCTATTGCATGCTCGTGTGCATCTATTCAACTTGAGCTATTCTATCCAACAATCAAGCAAGACCATGCCACATCACACAACTCAGCAATGCAGGATTTACTTTCGGCTATGTACCCCCTTTTTATCCCCAAACCTTATCCAAATACCACCAAATTTTTACCATAGCTCTACCATACATTCTACCACACTTCTACACAACCCACACTTCCCTTTGACTCCGATTATTTCCATTTTACCCTTCATTACCTAATTTCTCTCTCAGTGATAATCTTCAAGCCTAATGTGCGACCCTTGTATCGTAAGTCATGTTTGGTTCTAAAATAATTTTGAAACCTGTTATTAATAAGTAAGGGTATATTGATAATTTCAAAAAATTAAATATTTTATTAGTATAACTATTATTTTATGTGTTTAAAAAATTAATTTGGTATTACTTTTAGGCATAAATGTTGATTAGTGGGATCTCGTAGTATTTAGTAAGATACATCTATTTTTGGATTGTACTGGATTTTTGGTAATTGTTATACTCTACTAAAATGATAGACATTGCATGGCACCACATTAAAGTTTTGGTATATGAATTGTGTTTAGTATGTTGCTATATTGTAACCAATATACTTTACTAAAATGATAAATGTTGCATGATAGCACATTTAGATCTTGATGTATGAACTATGCTAAGAGTGATTTGTTACTTGACAATTATGTGTTATTTCTTATTATCCTAAAAATCGATAAGATAAGTCTATGTATGAATGATGGGTTGAGTATGCTTAAATCTAATTATAGGATATTAATCATGGATGTGATATGTGATCCCTGAGGGCAATTTGGTCAAATTGCTTGCATTATGATTTTTACCATGACCCACATGTCTAATGTGTATTATATGTTGTAAGCATGAGATTTCATGATTATGGAAGCAATGGATAAGCATGCTAGGATTTTATATGCAAAATCTGGAATAAGGATAAGTTGGTCATTTGTCTTATCTAAAAATGTTACTGTAGGATAAATGGGTTTAAATTATTATTGTTTGACCTTTTCATGACAACTTGATAAATAAAAACGGATTTAGTAATTAAGGAGGATGCTAGTGTATTTGATTTGACTTAAGGGGCATTTTGGTTATTTTTGGCCTAATGCATCCAAATATGAATAACTGAGCTTAGGATGGTCTTAGTATATTTTACTGATTTACCTTGGTAATGATCATGACTATGGTTGTCTCGAATAATTGAAAATAAAAAAAGGGTTAAGTATGAGAAACGATATTTTTGATTTACATGTGATTTCATGGTCACCTAAATAAAATATTGATACGTAAAGTGAAAGACCTCGAAATTGAAAATAGTGGCTCTTTAGGGGTCGATACCCTAGAGACATAGTTTAGCCCATGGTTATTTTGGATTTCTACTGGTGTGCCTTAGTGCCCTAGCCAAACCCTACATATTACTCTATTTTTTTGGCAAACTGATAGGGGGTATGCATACTTATGGATTAGGTGTCATTATTGGTAGGGTATTATGTTACATTTGTCTACCAGTATGACCAAGGTACCTTTGTATCCTTGGGTTAATAGTCGGTAGGATACTATGTTTCCTTGCACCGGTATGACTCTAGTACCTTCATGTCTCAAGGTTTGATGTGATCTCCCCTCGAGAGAATACAAATGGAGATGATCGAAGGATTATTAGATTATTAGATTGTTTTGGTAGCAGCTTTTGTGCCTACCTGTGTTTTGGTAGCAGCTTTTATGCCTACAAGTGTTTTGGTATCAGCCTTTGTGCCTACCTATGCTTAGTATTATGCCTTTGAGCCTTGCCTGCGATGTTATGAATTTGTTGATTTGTGCCTGTGAGCCTACTAGTGTTTTGAGACTTTTCGGGATTGGTGATGAGGTATGTGGTACGTGGTTATTATCTTGTAGTTGAGTTTGATGTGTTTCTAATTATACAACAAAGAGCATCACTCGAATGTTCCATTGGTAAGTCTCAGCTAATTCTAGAGGAACGAGTATGATTTGTATGATGTGTTGGCGGTATGTGATCATATTAATGATTAATTGATGCATGTATAGTCGATGTTTTATACCATGTTTAGTTCAATGCCTTGCATATGTTCTATACTGGTTTTTCACTCTGGTTTAGTATAAAAGGTTTCTCAGTATCGTTGTACTGAAGGGTTTCTTTTCTGTGCTCCTACTTATTTAATGGGCAGTGATCTTTGTAGGTCAGTTTTTTAGCTCAGTCAAAGCTGGCGGTTCATTTGAGAGAAGAGGACTATCCGATGCTCCTTTATCATTTTAATTTCGGTTTTTTTAGATGCTTTTGTCCTCTTGTACTTCCCTCTCTTTGAGATTTTTAAACCATTGATGATGCTTTTGCGTAGTGCCATATGTATGTGATATTATCTCTACTTTGATTTTGTAATCATGTTATTAATTTAAGAGTAATAATTTTTGCCTTAGCACTTGATATGTGAATGGTAAGGGTAACTGGACTTATACCAAGTGTGGTGGTAATAGCCATCGTTTTATTATTTTAGCTTCTACACTTCATTCTGAAAATGAAATATTTCAGTTCATAAAAATTAGGGTGTTAGAGCCCATCATATGTCCAATTATTCACATTAAGTGCTTTAGGTCAAAAAAATATCAAAATGCCCTCGAAACCCTAATTTCACTATTATTACCCAAATTTGTGAAAAACATTATTACTATGAGAATTTTTCATCAAAAGGACAAAAGACATTCATTTATAACAATTTAATACATAGGTAAATTTTAAGACTTAGTAGTATACTATAATTTCCACTAAGCAAGCATTACGTAACTTACTTGTACAAACTTGAATCATGCATCTCTAACGTGACATATATTCCATGCAATGCATAAATAAATATTTATAGCATGATATGCAATTTAAGATGGCAATTGTCATTATGGTGCATGTAAGGAGGCATTTCTAACTCTAGATCATGTAAATAGCAACTATTATTTTTTTTAACTTTAATCATACATTCATGCTATTTATGCCAAGCCTAACTACACATGCAATGATAATAATGGAACTCTAAACATAACATATCATCACATCTCAAAAAGGTGACAAAACCCTAGATATGCACTCATTAATCGCTCAACATATTACACATGCATATAGCACAATTATTGGCAAGTTATACATACGTACTAATATTTTAGATATAGTTGTCATCTTATCCTACATTTCATAACACTTGAATAATGTAAAACCCTAATATGATTCAATATTGAAAAAATGTATCATGCTTTCACATAAATTCTACTATCACATGTGAGATTGGATTTACCTAAAGCCATGCCACACAAAAGTATAAAAGATCATTTTCTTAATGATACTTCAAGGACTAACTAATCAAACAACACCCAAAAGCATTTATATTAGCATCTAATATAACATAGAAAACAAAAACTAATTGAAATCAACTTAGAAGCAAGGTTAGAAAATAAACGAGGCAAAGGGAGATATGTGAGGCAACAACACGTCAAGGGAGCTACAACACAACATCACACAAGGCATGGGAGAGTGATGACACTTGTTGCCATTGAAATGAGGGGACCAACAACACTTGTTCCCACTAGCAAGGGGTGTGCGAATGGGCGAGCAAACAAGATGAGGAGAAGAAGAGGTGCAAAAGATAGTGTGAAGAGAGAAAAGCATCGGGGGAGATGGAGCTTGGGTTTTCTAGAAGATAAAATCACGGTAAGGTAAGGATGCTAGATAGATAGAATTAGGGGTCCTTAGTAAAATAGATACCGGTTAGGGTTTTGACTAGAGTTAAAACTAATAAGTTAAACTTTATCAAATATTAACCCAATTAGATTTATATCTAATATGCCATAATAATACGCATGATAATAACATATTTAATACAAAATATCTTACAATAATTATTAAAATTGATTACAAATGATTACTAGTTTATAATTAGGTTTTTACAAATGAGACGTTATAAAATGCTACACCAGTCTCTAAATCAAAAATACTCCTAAAAACTTCCTTCCATTCTTTGATCACCATATAGGCTTTGAAAATGGATTGAAAGACTAAGGAGTGGAATACTTAACAACCAACAATTTTAATCCATTTTTTCTTGATAATAAGTACTAATTAACTAAAACAAAAGGCCTCAGAAGTAAGGAATGAAAAAGAAGTGATAAGAAAAGGAGGGGAGGTTGTTGGTGCAAGAGGAAAGACGTCATTGACCATCACAACTCAATATAAAGAAGAGAAAAAGGAGATGAGAGAGTAAAGTAAAAGTTAAGAATTTTTGAAGTGGGTTATGACCAACCAAGGACAAACCCTCTTATGGCTTTTGATAGTGGTTGAAGACATAGCAAGAAGTCATATCATAAGTTGCCTACTAGCAAGAAAGGCAAAAACAAGGAAAATAATAAAATAATTCCCAAAAATATGAAAAATTAGGTAAATATGAGGAATTAATGTAGGAACCCAAATATATATAAAAAAAATTGGGTGTAAAAATTAAGAAAATAAATTCTGGTTAAAATTTCTTAGCTTTGGTCTCTGAGCATGTAATGCTTGCAATCGACCATCAAATGCCCTGGACTAAAGGGCTTTGAGCCTTGTTAGTTGGTCAACTGTCGGTAAGTTGAAATGAAGAACAAGAATTTGAAGAGTATAAAGGTAAAATGAGGGTTTGAGAGGTATAGGTAAGGTGTTCAAACAAAATTTAAGGGTTAAAGAAGAGATTAGGAAGCTAATCACCCATGAATTAGGATATAATAATCTGGGGGTATTAGATAATGCCAGTGAAAATACTAGAAGTCCCTTATGAAACCTTGATTCATAAATAACTCATAAAATCATAAATAAGGATGAATGATTTATCAAACCAAATGCCACACTCATAGTCATCATAGTAGACATAAATAACCCAATAACAACATTAACTCACATAATTTTACACATAAAATGATAATTACACCCCTACATTTTTTAAGCTCATTTCAAACCATTTCCACTTAATAATCTAACTTATGTTAGCCATGATTAACCTACTTACTTATCATTCTTATCACAATTTTACCCAAATAACACTCAAACAACTTTAAACTTACAAAATTTATGTATGATTACTAAATTACCCCAAATCACCTAAAACACCTCAAATCTTGCAAAAACCATAACTTTTTTTAAGCACTTCTAAACCCTTGCACAACTCACATTAACCTTTAAGTAAAAATACCCAAAAACCACAATAGCTCCTTAGATTTCACAAAAAAACTCATAATTTCACAAAACCTCATCAACATGAGAAAATTACTCATAAAGTCGATTTCACCCCTTAATACCCAAAATTGAACTTCCACCAAATTACACTGAAATCACACACAAACTTTTATATGTAATTAGATAACTCAAGGTAATATTAGCACAATTTAAATCAAAAAAATATCTTGAGAAACAATTAAATACTTGTTAAGTATGAATGTTGAACCCACTAAGGGTAAAATATCCATTATTCACTCTGTAAAATAATAATCTCCATAACACTTAAACGCACGAGAAAATTACTAAATCCTTGCTTTTTACAAGTAAATTAAAACACACATATCATGCTAGAAAAAAACATAAAATTCCTAGCTTGGTCTAACATGACATTTTCCAGTTTTATCACAAAAATCACAATATCACATGAAATACATGAATATAATTATGTAAAAACTTGGATCATACTTTTTTAAAATAAATCATCCTATCATGGTAAAACCAAACTTAACTACAACAAACAACACATAAAATTTGAAAACTAGAGAAGTGATTATGTTACCAAAAAACATGAATCATATAACAAAACCACTCCTTAACCCACTTCCATCACTAAGGAAGCTTGATCGCCTTCACAAAAATGAAATATAGCAAAGCTTCATCATAAAAAAAAATGAAAGGAGAAAAAGAAGAGATGGAGAATAGGAAGGGATGTCACTGTAGTTGTCCCCACAACAGTGGAACCCACTAACTTTTATAGTTTCCCAACCCGCTTTCCCTTCATCACCACTAGAACCCTTTTGTAACTCTTAGTGTACCACCCTCAATAACATAGCGGTACCCATTACCATCTAAATAACTCAAATAGATGTGGTTCTTGTTCATCTAAGAGAAATGCCTCATAGTTGATAGTGTCATAAGCATACCATCATGCATCCTCACCTTCCCCGCCCTATTTTTAGCAACTTTGCAAGCATCATCATTGCCCATTAAGACAACTCCACATAGAGTTACCTCAAACGTTAAACCAACTCTAGTTGGGACATATATGATAAGAACACCCAGAATCAATGATTCATGTATCATTAATCTTGGTCTGTCTATCAATAGTCATCAACACATCTCCATTACTATTACTTCGGGCTATAGCAGCAAGATCCATCGGATGGCTCACCAAACTTAGCACTGAGCTTCCTGTTAGAACAAAACTTCCTAACATTCTCATTTTTCTGCCAACTCTTTGATATAGATCTAGAATTCTTTTGGTCAACTGACCCTGCTCATGTGTGCTCCCCTTAGCTACTAGTACCTCACTATGTGAGTCCCCCAAAGTACTGCTACCAATCAACTGACTATTATCAATCAACTCCCGTTATAGCAAGGAAGATTTCACACCCTCAAGGATTAACTCTTCCTTTCCATACAACGTAGTCTCCCAAAAATACTTAAAACTTGTAGGCAATGAATGTGGTAGCATAATGGTCGAATCTTCATCATCTCATTTGACTTCTATGTTATGCAAATCCATCATATTAGAATAAAATTCATCCAAATAAGCTTTCTAATATTGAACCTCACCTAATTTCAGGTCATAAAGCTGACTCCTTAATAGTAGCCGATTTGCTACAGATTTTGTCATATACAATGACTCAAGCTTCAACCATAAGGAAGCCATTGTTTATTAGTTTGCCACTTCCATCAATACCTCATTTAACAAGCATATAGTTGTATGGTAGTGAGGTCCTTTTGATATACCTCTGCAAATCATTCATATGTCATCAAATTTGGCTTATTCGAATGACAGAAAAATGCTTTTTTCAATCTATTCTGAATCGAAATCGCCCATATCTTCAATTTTCATAATATAAAATTAATGAACCAATTAAAATTCTCAATATCAAATCTTGTAAACATCCTGGTTACTAGATCTCTTCAACATGTACAACTTTGATACACAATTATTGCGGATTAACGTGGATTGAATGGATCCAAACTAAAATTAGAATTAATAAGATGATGAATAATTGATAAATTGATCACAAAATATAACAATTGAGGAAAAATAGAGATATTTATTAATTTTCTTGTGTAATTACAAGATGATTAGACAAATCAATAAATCAATTAAACAAATATACAATTCTCTAACAATGAAGAATTCTATGGAAAAGAAGAAGAAGTTGGGTTGCAATACTTGATGGCTAGGGTTTTCTAATATCATTTTTATATTAGAAAAAATTTTATGGAGCAAAATATAGTATTTTGGAAATAATGAAAAAACATGATCCATGTTTGGGAAACACACCCCTTGGTGTTTATTTCCTTATTCTTGACATTTTGCTCAAAACTCACATCAACACAGCTTGTGTTAACAAACACGAGGCCCTCATTTTTCTCATAGATATCACCATTCTACATTAAACTTCTCCTACACCTATGTAACACCCCCAAAATTTCAAACCAAAAATTTTGTTTAAATAATTAGTTGCAGAAGATAAAACAAAAGAACATGGGGTGTTACTGCCACACTTAGTACAAGTTCGATTTCCTCTACCATTTTCCTAGCAAGTGCTAAGATTATAAATGTTATTCCACTTAAATTAATAACATAATTATAAAAATCATAATAGAGAGAATAAAAATAGAGCAACATCATTCCAAATAAAATGAATTGTTAATGATTACAAAATTCATTGAAAAGAAATAGATAAGAATACCTAATATTTTATTTTTAACCTATATTAACCAAAATGCTCCTAAGACAACTAAAATACTCATTTTTTCATCAAAATATTTGGATTCCCAATATCAATGTTTTTTCAACCTCCAATAAATTCTATCATAATACAATATATAGCCACAATTATATATATATAAACTTAACCACAACATGTATCCTTACAACCGATTTAGCATGTAAAACCTTAACATACGTTCCTAAAACTTTCAAGCTAGGGATGGCAATGGGGCGGGTTGGGGACGGGGACCCTATCCCCATCTCCAAACCCGATAATAAAAATAATCCCCAAACTTGACCTGATCTTTAATTTTTTTATTATTATCAGGGATTCCTCGAACCCATCTCCATTGGCATCAAATCCCCATACCTGACCAGATCCTCGATCAATTTTTCATCCCCGATTTATTCTCTGACCTTGAAATCCGACCTGATCCCTGAAAACTAGACTTTATACCCGATCCCCGATTCCATCCCTGATCCTCGTGTCTTTTTTTTATATTTTACTTTTAATTTATTTTCTATAAAAAAATTATATATATATATATATATATATATATATATTAAAAAATATAAAAAATATATATAAGAAATTTATCGGGGCAGGTTTGGGGATGGAGACCCTAAACCCTTCTCCGCCCTGTCTCCCAAAAAAAACCTAGTTAGGAATCTCTGAAACCAAACCTGATCCCTGAATTCTCTCCCTGAACCCAAACCCAAATGGGGAATCTTTGACGAGGCCTCAAACCCACGAAAAAATTGCCTTCCCTATTTCAAACCACATACTTCCATACTTATCCAAAATTAAGGCATACTTATCAGAGTAAATGTCATGATATGGTTGAAATGATTAAATTTCTCCTAGGGCCCAAAATAATAATAATTATACTAAAAATATGCCTAGTCATGCTCAACTTATCATATTAGAATACATAACCTATATAATATACTCCCAACATAAAATCCATTATCATATACTTTTGTACACAAATTAATTCATATAAAATTCAACATGCTTCATTTTACTAATGTTCATGCTAACACTCTTAAGCAAATAACTATAGTGCAACAAACATATTTATACGTTAAAAACATTAAGGTATTATCATGTGATATCTAAACATTTTAGTAGAGTATAAGAATTACCTTATTTCCAGTAAAAACACAAATTTATGGGTCACCTACTAAAATTTAGTAAGTTTCATTAATTAAACATTTTTACCAAAAAATAATACCACAATTACCATATTAATATTTTATCAATAATATAATATTTTTATTAAAATATTTTTTCAATAAAAAATTATCAAATTACCCTTATGAAAAAATGGGTTAAATTAACATTGGAATCCTCACGTGTATGAGCAGCGTGAGTTGGGCAAGGCTGGAGGGGTTGGGGGGATTGGCTGGCGAGGTGGAGGTGATGATTGATGGTGGGTGGCAAAGACGGTGATGAGGCTGACAGTTGTGGAGGTGTGGTGGCATCAAATGAGGTTGGAAAAATTGAGCTGTAATGAGGAGAAGAGGCTGGTGGTGTGGGTGAAGGATGCACATACTGGAAGGGCATGGTGCAAAGGTGTTATGAGGTTGTAGGGATTTTTTTAGGTAGGAGATGGTGGTGAGGTTGAGGCAAGGTAGATGAAGCAAAGATGGCTAGGGTGTTGGTGCAATGAGGAGGGTGGTGTGTCGCTCTATTATGCAAGGAGGAGATGGTGTGTTGGGGTTGCGATGGATTTGATTGTAGTGAGGGAAGAGGAAGCCCGAGGCAAGGGAGATAAGGGAAATGAAGGGAGAAGAAGGGGTAGGGAAAGGCATGGGTAGAGGAAGCGAGGTCGATAGGCAGTTGGTGGTTTGGTTGCTAGTTCGATAGGCTGTCAGTGCTGCTGGGCAAAGAGAATAGAGGCGGGGAATGGAGAAGGATAAGGAGAAAGAAGGAAGAAGAAAGGATGACAATGGTGGTAAGGGTGAGTGGTAGTGTTGGGAAAGAAAACAGAGGCGGGGAACTGGTCAATAAAATGAGCAGGGTAGGAGGTTGTGTTTGGATGAAAGGAGTAGGTACAAGTGTAGTGTTGTGTCTGCATGCATGTATAGGCAGCTAGGGATGGTTAGGGATATAAACAGGGCGGGTTCCGGGCGGGTATACCCATACCCGTATCTGTACCCAATAAGAAAATCCGTACCCAAATTCGTACCCGTACTCGAATCCGTATCCGCTAACACATCCATATCCGTATTCGTTATATATCCGTTACCCGATGGATTATCCATTTAACCGTTAATGGATATTATCCAGTGGATAAATTCATTATCCTACTGATAAACCCATTTAGAGTTAAGCTAAATGATAATTTTAACCTTAATTTATACTATATTTATTTTAAAATTAAGAGTAAAAAGGTAATTATATATCGGGTAAACGGGTACATATATGGATACGGGTATGGGTATGGATATCTTATACCCGAATCCGACGGGTATTTTTTTCCATCATCCATATCCGTTTAAATATCCTTCAGATAAAATCTGTTGGGTTTCGGGTAATATCTGCCCCGTTTACATCCCTAGGGATGGTGAGGGAGAAATGGAAACTGATAGGGTAGGAGGATTGAGCTTAGTCATGTTAAGATAAGGAGTTGCTGAAGGTATTGGGTGGTTTAGGCGGGTAATGGCAAGGGTGAAGTAGGATGGGGTAGATAAGGTAATGGTAGGGGATGGAAAAAGGAAAGGAATTACATGCGAGGGGGCATGTAGAGGTTGCATTAGATGGGAAAGGAAAGGAGGGGGCAGACGTAAGGGGGTGTTCTTGCGTGTTGTGTGCAAAGGGGATAAAGAGGGTTGGGGTGTTTGGTGTAGGGAAGGACGGTGCAAGTAGGGCACAAAATTAGTGTAGTAAGGGAAGGGAAGGGAAGGGAAGGAAAGGAAGGCATGTGAGGGAGGGAGGCAGGGGATTGTTTAGGCTTAAAGAGGGAAGGGGAAGGCTGTAACACCCCTAAAATTCACTACTGAAAAATTTCGTTTTATTAAGAAGAATTAGCGAAAGAAAAATAATAAGACTGTGAATTATGAGGATATTACTGCCACACTTAGTACCTGATCGGTTCTCTCCTATCATTCCAGTACCAAGTGCTAAGGCTAAAAGAGTAAAATACAATTTATGAGAAATACATACATATTTAAATCAGAGTAGCGCAAGTAAACATTTTATAAGAATATAATCCACCAATGGTGGTTACAAGAAAACGAAGGACACATCAAAACTAAGGTTTAAAAAGGGAAGGAATATAACCCTAGGACTTTTCGGATAGTTCCTTACGCTCTTTCCCGAGGGTCCACTTGAATAGCGCCTAAAAACGACCTGCAAGGGACACTGCCCATTGAATAGGCAGGGGCCCATGAATGGAACCATTCAGTACTACGATACTGAGCAACCCTTTAAAACACACTTAAAGGTAGGCACGCAATGTAACACATGATATACTACTATACCCATACATGATGACATGTGTAAACATAATATTCAGATCCATACATTCACATACTTGACAAGTCAATCGGATATTAATGGTGCATAAGTAATATTCACTTTCGCGCATTCACATACTTAACAAGTCAACCAAATATTAATAGGCCATAATGAACAATCGATACTTTTAGGGCCTTAAGGCCATTAGTCCATCATTAATCAATCATCTCGGATTATAAAGATCCATGTGAGTGCGGGAACCCCACTATTATAGCCAGTGGACCGGTCATGCAGGGCAAAATGCTCCTGGCTACTATTATTCGCCGGTGGACCGGTCTGGCCCCGACTCATAAGGTGTTCCACTGTAAGTAATTAGTGTCTTCCCCATGTCTTTTCATTTTTACGTTTGGTTTGTTGAGCACGGAATCCCCCACTATTATAGCCGGTGGACCAGTCATGCTGGGCACCCCGACTCCTGACCACTATTATTCGCTAGTGGACCGGTCTGGGTCCGGCTCAACAATCTTCCTCTTTAAGTGATTAGTGTCTTAATTTTATCTTATTCGAAAGTGTTTCACCCTAGACATGCATGGATAACTATATCCACACTTATCCTCCCAAGAGGGGCCCGTCCCATATCTTGAGACTTCTGCACCTCCTAACTCGCCCCGACATCCTTCCCTTAATCCATTTACTCACACTCGGAGCCCGACTCCTAAGTGTGTGGGTCAAGCCCACTCACTGCCTTACTCTAGGGTTTTCTCATAATAAAAAAAACCTAATTTGGGCCTATGTGGCCCATCCTTCTCTGCCTTACACATCCCAAACTATTTCAACACCCTACACGTCACGACCCTTGGATCCAACCCTCACTTTCTACCCCACTCATTCTCGTTTATTTTTATTATTTTCTTTTTCTTTTTCCACCTTCTCAAATTAGGGTTTCCTCTCAAATCGTAGTTTCTCCCACTCTTTCATTTTACTTATGTCCCCCCTTTTTTTTTCCACCACTCATGGATCATGGATTATTTAGGTTATTCTTACCTACGTTAGCCAACTTACTTCCCCTTGGTTATCTTATTTTCCCATTTTTATTTTTTCATGCCTTTCACCCCATATCATGTTATTAAACTTCCCAGCATGCATGTCCTAGAGGGTCACATCATACACACAACATATATAATCATCATTCACATGCCATAAGGAAATTACATGAGCATACATCTACTCCTTGTTGCGCCTTAAATAATTAATCATTAAACATAAAGTACACAATATGGCATAACACATGGCACACATGGCACGTAACACACACATAGTTGTTCTTAGCCACACTCTTACTTGGTTTAGGTTACCGAGCTATCTCCCACACTTATTAGGCCACTAATCACCTTTCGTAATTGTTACACTTAATATATTTCCCATTTGGTTAGTTAGATTACCAATTTTCTCTTTCCTTTATTATAATTAACAAATTGCCCTTTAGTTGGTCAAATTACCAAATTACCCTTTTTCATTATCCTAATTACCAAATTACCCCTTTATTGGCTAAATTACCGAATTGCCCGTCTCTATTATCATAATTACCAAGTTACTCCTTTCTCATTTCTACTTTACTCCTTTTATTTACAAAATTACCATTTACCCCTTTTATTACAAAATTACCATTTTGCCCTTCAATCACAAAGTTACCATTTTGTCCTTTAATCACATAATTACCATTTTGACCTTTAATTACAAAATTACCATTTTGCCCTTGAATTAAAAGATTACCATTTTACCCTTTAATTACAAAATTATCATTTTACCCTTTAATTATAAAATTACCATTTTGCCCTTTAATTACAAAATTACTATTTTATCCTCTAATTCCAAAACTTCCCCTTTACCCTTTAATTACAAAATTACTATTTTACCCCTTTACACTTACAAATTTCCATTTTTACCCTTTGCACCCAAAATTATCAATTTACCTTTTTCATTTGCAAATTACCACTTTACCTTTTTTACTTCCAAAATTACCATTTTATCCCTTACCTCCAAAATTACCAATTTATCCTTTTACTTATAAATTTACCATATTTGCAAATTACTACTTTACCTTTTTTACTTCCAAAATTACCATTTTATCCCTTACCTCTAAAATTACCAATTTATCCTTTTACTTATAAATTTACCATAATACCCTTTTTAATTACCAGTTTGGTGGCTCAGGTGGTACAGGGTGGTTGCCGAGAAGGGAAGGAAAAAAGAGAAAAAGAAGAGAGGAGAAAAAATGAGGCTGCGGGGTGGCTCGAAGGGTACTGTGATGGTTCGGGGTGAGGTAGAGGGTGGCAGGGGTGGTGCAAGTGGCTAGTGCGGTGGTGGAAGCGGTGGAGCGGGGTGGCGAAGAAAAAATAGGGTGAGAGATGGGAGGAGAAGAAAGGAAGAAATGGAGGTCGGGGAAGGCATAGAGAGTTCGAAAAAAAGAAGGAAGATCCATATTTTTTTTGGCAATAATGAAGAAACCAAATTTGTGTTTGATTGCTCTTGTTATGTATTTTTACGTCTGTTTTCCCTGCAGCTCCAACGTCTATGGACGCTTTTATAAAGCGAATGGCATTTTGTTGTCGAATGTTTGTTTTTCTTGTGGAAAGTATGGGCTGTACGTTATCTCTTTTATGCTAATTCAAGGCTAATCAGAGTTTGTTTATTTACCTTTTATGGCTTCTGCCAATTGTAGACAGGGACGTACCGACAATATATTGGTTTTCTAACAACCATAGGCAACAGCTGATATACTTTTACAACCTTTTTCTCTATTTTGGTTAGGCATGGTTAAGCTTCCAGTTGTGCAAAACCTACAATCATTCTGTAATATATAACTATAAGCAGTTCTCCACTAACATATTGTAATTGGTATTTTTTAATTAATATTAACAATTAATATATATTATAATTATGGTTTTCTCCGTTATATTTATATTATTATGAATTAAGATGATCTAATCTTATCTAATATGCAAATGAGACAACAAAGTTGGACCTAAACTCTATTACATTATGTATCAAGTATATGTATTTATGTACTATCTAAGAGTAAATGTTGATTTTATACATAAAACCTTAATCCACGGTGTTATTTATTTATTTACTAGCAATATTTTGTATATACGCTCTAGTTTATGGGCATTATCTTAAAATATTGTTACTTTAAGAAATGCATAAAATACTACTATTTTGAAATTTTAAAATTATGCTTGAATAATAAAATAATTTAAAATATATTATTTATTAAAAAAGTAAAAAGGAAGAAGAAGAAAGGACATATCCTAATGTATCAATAAATTTATTTCAATGGAATATTTTTCCAAATGGTACTTAAGGAAACACCATTATTAAAAGATAAATTACCTTAGTTGTATGCTCTTGAATCTATTGTAGGAGATGAGATTTTTATAATGTAGGAGATGAGATTTTTATAATGTAGTTGTTCCATATGAGATTATTTTTTTGTCATTTTCATTTTCATTTGCAACTACGTCGTCATTTCTTGTTTATAAAAATTAACATTAATATTACCAAGTGTAGTTTGTTAAAATAATGTCGGTGCTAGAAGTGGACATGATGATCGAAGTTCAATCTAACATAGAACATACAAAACCCTTAAATAATAATCATAATACTTTCAACTATTAAGTTGAGCTTGAACACGATCAACTTGGTACCAAATTAATCTCTTTGGTCCATAAAAGTCAGCGCTTACTAGAAATCACTTTCTAGTATTGGGTCAGAGATCCCACTTTTGCATACTAGAGAAGAGAGGGCTTTGGGCAATTATATTTTGGTCTATTCACATGAGCAAATTTCCCCGCCAAGTGTCTTCATAAATTTTCCAAAACTGGTGTAATTTTCTAGTAGTTTAATCTAATTTTTTAGAATGTGTGTTTGATAAGAGATGAACCTAATAATTCATTAGGATTGGGATGAACTGTATTCAAGTAAACATTAAATATTTATTTGGATACATGTGAGTTTTGACTGAGTATTTGATCCGCAATATAACATTATACTGATTCGTGTAAGTTGTAACTTCATAAAATTTTCTAACCTTAATTTTAAACGTTTAGTCTTTTATCTGAAAACCTTAACCCTTGAATATTAGCTTAATTATTTTTGTTAACCGTAGCCCACAAACAAAAATAAGTTCGTTGATAACTTATCCAAATTATTTTATATTTCTTTTTTTTATTTAAATCAACCTTAAATTGATAATTTTATCTGATTTATTTTTTCTAATTGGATACTCTAAGCCCTGATAAATAATTTTTTATCCTAATCTTAAATTAAACCTAATTTTTATTTTAACCCTAAATTTACTTTCTTTCTTCTTCTTTTTTCCCTTATTCTTCTTTTCCAGTTTTTCCTTTTTTCTTTATTTTCTTATTTCTTTTCTTCCCCCGCACGAGCTCACCTTCTCTTCTCTTCTTTTCTCTTCTTCTCTCCCCCGACCTAGGCTACCCAACCCACCTTTTTTACCTTCTTCTTCGCCTGCCTGCCTAGCCTAACCCGTCGTCCTTTTTTTTTCTTTTCTTCTCCACCTTTCTGCACCCAAACAATCTCCCAGGCACCCCTACCTTCTGTATCTCCCTATGTGTCTTGCACCCAAACACGCCCCCTCCTATGCAATTCCATGTGCCCCAATCAACACTCCAACACACCCTGTGCCCCTTCGCAGGCTAGCCTTCCCCTTCCCTCTTTGAGCCCAAACAATCCCCTCTCTCTCTCCCTCTCATGCCTTCCTTTCCTTTCCTTCCCTTCCTAGGCCGATTCTCTGCCCTGCTTGCACCATCCTTCCCAGCACCAAACACCCCCAACCCACTTCATCTCCTCTGTACACAATATGCACGAACTCCCCCTTGCACCTACGTCCTCCTTTCCTTTCCTAGCCAAACCACCCCCTGCATGCCCCTCTTGCATGAAGCTCCTTTCCATTTCCCCCTACCATTACCTCCTCCACCCTAGCTTGCTTTGCCCCTGCCATGACCTGGCTCAACCACCCAACAACTTCAGTAACTCCCTGTCCCAGCACGACTAAACTCGAGCCTCCTCCCCGATCAGTTACCATTTCTCCCTCACCATGTTGTGGGTCCAGCCCACATGTGTTAGTAAAATGTGTATTTTATTTTGTCCTAATGAATGGGCATTTGATAGCATTTTTACTAATCTTGGATTAAGTCCAACTTGGGCTTATTATTTGGGCTTCTTAATTAAGCCTTTGGTATAAATACTTTCTTTACAAATTAGGGCAAGGGTATGAGAGGTGTGAATTCAGAAATTCACACACAATTAGAAGCAAAAGAAGAGAGGAAGACAAAGGGTTGGAGAATCGTGATTTGCGATTGTTCAAGAACAGCATTCAGAAAGTTATCGATATCCGGAGTTTCCACCGTTGGATTTTGCTGAAATTTGGACAGCTTGTTGGGGACACATAGGGCCTCATTTTGAACGGTTGGATCGTCGTTTTGAGATCTGGTTCGTCTGTTATTGCAGTGGGATCGAAACTCTGATTTGTGGTGATATTCTTCACCTTTGATCTCTTATTGCTTAAGCTCTTATGTATGCTCTTGTTGGTGGGTTGTGAATTGTTGTGAACTGATTTGGATGGTTCATTTTGCCCTCAATTTATCATAATAAGAGAAGGAGATAGGGTGGACTCCTCAAACGTCCCGTGGTTTTTACTCTTCATATCGAAGGGGTTTTCCACGTATAAATCGTGTGTTGATTGGTTCGTTTTGCTAATCTATTCGTTTGTGCTTGCTGCCCATAATTAGTTTTGCTTGGTGATTTTATTTGGTGAATTATTTGTGGTAGATTTGGGTTCTATTATTTGGTTGATTGTCTTGGTGTTGATCCTTGTGGGTATTGTCATATATTACCCGGGTCCTTTTCACACCATTCCCAATAGCCTATACATACATGTAGACATAAAACTACACTCCCACCTCCTCCTTTCGTCTGACCACAACCCCCTGCCCTACTTCTTTTATCGACTAGCTCCCCACCTCTAGTTTCTTTCCCATCACTACCTCTTTCCCTTACCGCCATTGCCTTCCTTTCTTCTTCTCCTTCTCTATCCCCCACCTCTATTCTCTATGCCATGCACCACCAACCACCTATCAACCCAGCAACCAAACCACCAACTGTCGAAAAATTACTTATCGACCCCGCATCCCCTACCCATGCCTTTCCCTGCCCTTTCTTCTCCCTTCCTTTCCCTTCTCTCCCCTGCCTCGCGTTTCTTCTTCCCTCACCACCACCGAAGCCATCACAACCCAAGCACACTACCTCCTCCCTGCACAAACGAGCAACACACCACCCTCCTTGTCGCACCAACACCCTAGCCATATTAATCTCCTCTGCCCTGCATCGACCTTGCCACCATCTCCTCCCTATCCATCTTCCTATAGCCCAATCACGCCTCTCCACCCTGCCCTTCTAGCCTACACGTCCTTCACCCGCACCACCAGCCTCTTCTCCTCGCTACAGCCCCATTTTTCTAACTTTGTTTGATGCCAGCACTCTACCACCACCACCAGCCTCGCCACCATCGTTGCCACCCACCATCGGCCATCACCTTCACCTGACCAGCCAATACCCTCAACCCCTCCTGCCTTACCCACCTCAGGCTGCTCATGTAGCGTGGGGATTCTAATGTAAAGTTAACCCATTTTTTCCTAATGGTAATTTGGTATTTTTTTTATTCAATAAATATTTTAATAAAAAATATTATTTTTTTATTAAATATTAATATTATAATTGTGGTATTATTTTAAGGTATAAGAGTCTAATTAATGGAGCCTAATAAATTTTAGTAGGTTACTCGAAAATTTGTGCTTTTGCTGGGAATCAGGTAATCCTTATACTCTACTCAAATTTTTAGATATTACTTGATAGTACCTTACGATTTTTTATGTACAAAATTTATTAAGTATGTTTGTTACTGTATAATTATTTGCTTAAGAGTGTTAGTATGAAAATTGGTAAAATGGAGCATGTTGTATTTTGTATGAATTAATATGTGTATAAAAGTATGTGAACATGGATTTTATGTTGGAAGTATATTAAATAGGTTACGTATGTCTAGTACAATAAGTCAAGCATGCCTAAGCATATGTTTAGTATTATTATTATGTGCCCTAGAGGCAATTTGGTCATTTCAACTATAGTATGATATTTACTCCAATAAGTATGCCTTAATTTTTGTTAAGTACGGAAGTATGTGATTTGAAAGTTTTAGGAATACATGTTAAGGTTTTACGTGCTAAACTAGGTATAAGTATACATATTGTGGTTTAAGTTTTTATATATATAATTGTGGCTATGTATTTTATGATGATAGAATATATTAGAGGTTGAAAAATCATTCATATTGGGACTCGGAAGATTTTGGTGGAAAATTGAGTATTTTAGTTGTCTTAGGGGCATTTTGGTAGGTTAAAAATAAAATATTGGGTATTATGTGGAAATAGGTTAAGGATATTATGTGAAAATTTTGGATTAAATATGAATGGTCTAAGTCCAAAAAATGAGGAAAGTGGTTTTTAGTGGAAATAGTAACCCTAGGAGTGAAGTTATTATCACATGTAGAAATTTTTTAAATCTAACATTGAGTTATGGATATATTAGTTATATTGGTATTTTAGATATGCATATTAAATTTGGGAGTCATATGAATCTCATGGAAAATGTTATGATCGAATCGTAAAATTAGAGTTTTGTAGGAAATGTGAATAGTAACCCTAAAAATAGGCTATTATCGCATGCATAATATGTTCAGTTGAACCTTGATTTTCATGTATGACGTCAGTAATAATACTTTGGGAATGTATATTGAGTTGGTGGATATATGAGTTTCATAGGAAAGATTATGGTTGATTTGTAAAATTAAGGTTTTGTGGGAAATGTAAACAATAATATTTGTATTATCTCATGTGTAAGACGTCTAAGGTCCATCTTGATCTTTGGGTACGTCGTCAATAATAATATTTTTAGGATGATTATGGGATTTGGTGATAAAATGAGTACCAAAGGAGAAGTTATAGTTAATTTATTGAATTAAGGTTTGCTTAGAGAAGTGTAACCCTAATTCATGTTGATTGTGTTGTTTGTGTTTCAAATGATTATGTTAAGATATGTTATGTGCCTTGCATGTATACATATTAGTATGTATGAGGACCTCAAGAAATATCACCTTGAATAATATATTAATCACTGAAACAAAAAGATTACGTGAGTCAAGGCTAACGTAGTGGATTTGTTCCATCAGATGACAATAGTGGCTCAGTTATGTTGTCCCTAAGAGGTGTTGTAGTCTGTTCCACTGGTATAAGAATAGTAGCAGGTGCATTTTGCCCTTAGAGGTATGTATCCGTTCTACCATACAATAATAATGGCTTTAGTGTGTTGTCCTAGAGAGGTACTTCACACCGTTCTACAAGTTCAAGAATAATGAGGCTCTTGGACTCAATGTAAACTAGAATATGGTTTTGAGATAAATAATGGTGAATAAGATATTAATCACATAAAGTGAAAGACCACACAAGTTAAGACCAAGGTATTTTGTCTATTCCACTTGACGATAATAGTGGCTAAGGTGTCTTTTTCCCTGAGAGGTGCTTCTAACAGTTCCACTAATTTAAGAATAATGGCTTAGGTGTGTAATACCCTGACAGGTGTTGTGTAAATTACATCAAACAATAATAATGACTCAGGTGTGTTTTTCCTTGAAAGGTGCTTTAGTATGTTCCACCGGATTAAGAATAGTTAGGTCCCTAAACTTAGCATGAAAAAAAGAAGAAAATGATCACAATCACTTATTAGTTTTATTTACGGTTAAGGTAAATGATATGAATGTAGAGTATGAGCTATATTTTGAAGGCTTTGGTTATTGTGTTGAGATTGGTCCTAATAACTATTTTAGAGTGTGTTCTTGGATGCTTAGTTGGTATGTTTCATTATGATCTAAATAAAAGAGTATGAGTATATATGTTTCAATATTTTATACTATGTATAGTTGTGATGCCTTTTTATATGTTCCATGCAAGCTTTTCATATTAGTTTTGTATAATGGGTTAATCAGTACCATTGTGCTGAAGAGTTCATTTTTATGAGTCTCTACTTATTCAATGGGGAGTGGCCCTTACCAGTTATCTTGTGATATTGGTTAAGGGTTAGCAATTAGGTTAAGAGTAGCATTTTTTGGTGTCTTGCCAAGTATCTTTTGATCCTAATGATTCTATACTCTTATATTCTTATGTATTTCTTTTAAATGAAGTTTGTAATCACTAATAATTTGTTTTATTTGGAATTATGTTACATTATTTTGATTCTCTCTACTTAGGTTTTTATAATTGTATTATTAATTTAAGTGGAATAATTTTTATAGCCTTAGCACTTGGTATGAGAATGGTAGAGGAAACTAGAAATGTACCACATGTGGTGGTAACACCCCATGTTCTTTTTTTTTAGTTTATGCAGTTAATTATTTTAAAAAAAAAATTAGTTCAAAATTTTGGGGTTGTTGGAGAAGTTTAACGTAGAACGGTGATATATGTGATAAACATGAGGGGCTTACATTTCTTAACACGGGCTCTATTATTCACATAATGTGTTGATGTGAGTTTTGGGCAAAATGTTGAGAGTAAGGAAATAAACACCTAGGGTTATGTTTCCTAAACACAGATCATGTTTTCTCCTTATTTCCAAAACACGTTGTTTTGTCCCATAGGGTTTTTTCTAATATAAAATAGATATGAGAAAACCCTAACTGCTACGTTATGCGACCAAACTTCTTCTTCTTCTTCTCTAGAGAATTCTCTATTGTTAAAGAATTGTAGATTTATGTAATTGATTTATTGATTTGTTTAATAATATCGTAATTATACAAGGGCAAGAATAAAGATATCCATTTTCCCTCAATTATTTTATTTTTTTGATTGATCTAACAATTGATCGTCATCTTATTAATTCTAAATTCAGTTTGGATCCATTCAATCCATGTTATTTAGTAATAATTTTGTATCAAATCTATGGTTATTGAAGATATGTGGTAATCAAGATGGGTATAAAATTTGATACTTAGAATTTCAATCAGTTTGTCAATTTTATATGAAAATTGAAGATGTGGGCAATTCTAATTCAGAACATATTGGAAAAAGTGTTATCCGATCATTTGAATAAGCTAGATTTAATGATGTATAAGAGATTTAAAGAGGTGGATATGATGGCCCTCTCTACCATACAACTATGTGCTTGTCTAATGAGGTATTTTTGGAAGTGACAAAGGAATAAATGACAGCTTTTTTGTGATTGAAACTTGATTCGTTGTATAATGAAATCAATAACAAATAAGATATTATTTAAGAGTCAGTCTTATGACTTAAAATTAGGTGTGGATCAATCTTTAAAAGTTCATTTCGATGAATTTTATTCTGATGTAACATAGAAGCCAAACTAGATGATGAAGATTTGGATGTTATGCTATTATGTTCATTACCTACAAGTTTAAAGCATTTTTGAGAGAGTGTGTTATATGGAAAGGATGAGTTAGTCTTTGAGGATGTGAAATCCACCCTGCTACAACAGGAATTGATTGATGATAGTTAGTTGATTGGTAGAGTTACTTTCGGGGACTCATATAGTGAGGGACTGGTAGCTAGGGGGAGGACACATGAGCGAGGGTCAGGTCACCATAAGAAGTCCAGTTCTAAATGGAAGAGTTGGCAGAAAAATTGGCATAGTAGGAAGTTTTTTCCTTATAGGAAGCCCAGTGATAATTCCAGTGATTCATTTGATGGATGATGCTGCTATAGCCTGGAGTAATAGTGATGGAGATGTGTTGATGGCCACTAATAAACATACCAAAATTAGTAATAGATGGATCTTATATTCTGAGTGTTCTTACCATATATGTCTCAACTGGAGTTGGTTTTAGACGTTCAAGGTGACTTAGGATGGAGTTGTCTTAATGGGCAATGATGATTCTTATAAAGTTTTTTGGATGGCGACGGTGAAGTTGAGGATGCATGAGGATGTGGTCAACACACTATTCAACATGAAGCATATTCCTGAGATGACCAAGAACCACATTATTTGAGTTCTTTAGATTATAATGGGTACCACTTTCTTGTTGAGGATGGTACCTTAATAGTTATAAAAGGGGCTCTAGTAGTTATGAAGGGGAAGCGGATCGGGACACTGTATGAGTTGGTGGGTTCCACTATTATGAGAATGACTTTAGTGACATCACCAAGGTTGATGGACTAAAATATTACAAGGCTTTGATACATGATGCTCGGATGCAGTGTTAAGGGTCTTACTGAGCTCTCTAAGAGGGATTGCTAGATGGAAAGAGTACAGGTACTACGAATTTCCACGAGCACTGTGTGTTTGGTAAATATATGCGAGTTAGCTTTTTGATAGCTACGCATAGTATAAGAGCACCTCTTGTGCATATCCATTCAGATTTATGAGGTCTAGCGAGAGTGGTTTCAAATGGTGGTTCATGGTACTTACTCATATTTATTGATAACTTATCTAAAAAGGTATAGGTATATTTTGTGAAGCATAAGAATGACATGTTTGGTGTTTCAAATACTAGAATATCTTGCTATAAAAGAAAACTAGGAAGAAAGTTACGTATTTGAGGGCATATAATGGTCTTGAGTTTTTTTACTAGAGTTTCACTTATTTCTACCAGGACTATGGGATAGTGAGACACCACACTTATGTTGGGAGACCATAGTAGAATGGTGATGTTTAGAAAATGAATAGAACCTTATTAGAGAAAGGTTATTGTATGTTAGCTAGGCATAAACTTTTGCTCTGAGGAAGTTCACATGAAAGCATACCCGATGACCTAGCGACCAAAATAGTCCATTAAGTTGAAGACAACCGAGGATTTGTGGTCTAGTAAGCTAGCTAATTACTCTAATTTGCATGTCTTTGAGCCTAGAGACAAGAAGCATATCTTTCTTGGCTTTACATTCGTAGTGAAGGGGTACAAGCCATGGTACCTAGCTTCATCAGATTTCTTGACTAGTAGGGTTGTTGCCTTTAATGAGTTTGTGTTCCTATAAAAGACTGAGTCTTATGATGAAGTATCTAATGAAGTGGAGCAGGATTGTGCTTCAAGCCAGGTAGAGGTTGAGTTAGATGATAGAGACCCTTCTAATAGACACAATATTTCAAAAGTGGGTGGAACCAAGCAGTAGGTGGAGCAAAAGGGTGTTGCTCTAAGTAAAGCACAGAGGATTATTAAGCCTCTAGTCAAATATGATTTTGAAGAATTAGCTGGCTATACTTTATCTTGTGTAGAGACTATTCTTGATGTTCATGAGCAAACATCATTCTCGGAGGCTATTGAGTGTTCTAATTTTGCTGAGTGGTGTGCTTCTATGAAAGAGGAGATAAAGTCCTTATTAAAAAGCCAAGCATGGGAACTTGTGAAGGCACGTAGAAAAAAGAAGATAGTTATTTAGAAGTAGGTGTACAAGTTCAAACAAGGAACTCCAGGGGTCGAGAGATCAAGGTACAAGGCACGTTTAGTTACATGTGGACTTAGCCATATTCCAGGCATGAACTATAATGAGGTAGTTTTTTCCTATGGTTAGATATACTTTTATTCATACTTTTCTTGCACTTATGGATATGCATGATCTAGAGTTAGAGTAGTTGGATGTTTAAATTATATTTTTACATCGTGAGCTCAAGGTGGATATTTACATGCAATAGCCTGATGGGTTTGTTGTTGAGGGGATGCATGATCATGTGTGCCAATTAAAGAGGTCATTATATGGTTTAAAGTATTTTCCTAGATAGTGGTATAAACTGCTTGATCGGTTTATGCTTAAGCATGGTTTCTCTAAGAGTGAGTATGATGGATGTGTATACTTAAAAAAGATGGAGAGAGGCTCTCTCGTGTATCTTTTACTATATGTTGATGGCATGCATGTTGCAGCAAAAGATATGTCTGATATTGAAAAGGTGAAGGTAATGCTAAAGAGTGGGTTTGAGATGTAGGATCTTAGAACTGTAATGAGGATCTTTTGCATGGAAATCATAAAAGATCGTGAGTGGAAGATATTGTGCTTGTCATAAGAGTCCTATATAAATATGATGTGGAGAGGTTTCATATGATGGATACCAATATAGTGAGCACTCCATTGGCTACTCACTTCATATTGTCTACTTTGGATAGTCCCAAATCTAAAGAGGAAAAGGAGTTCATGGCTACTATTCCAAATTTGAATATATTTGGTTGTATCAAATATGCTATGGTGTATACTCAGCTTGATATCACTCAAGTTTTTAGTGTATTGAATTGGTATATGGAAAATCTAGGGAAGGCTTACTGGCAAGTAGTGAAGTGGATTTTGTGGTACTTGAAGGATGCAACATCAACTTATATAGAGTATCGGAGATCAGTTGATTAGCTGGTTGGGTTTATGGACTTTGTTTTAGGTGGAGACCATAGTAATAGGAGATCCACCAGAGGATATGTTTTTTGTTTTAGTGGTTCAGCTATTAGCTAGAGGTATTCCTTGAAAGAGTGATAGCCTTGTCCACTACTACGACAGAGTACATGGCTATGACTGAGGCTTTTCAGGAAGATATGTAACTTGGTGGTTTAGTATGTGAGATGGGGTTCTATCATGGTGCTCTAGCCATTTGAGGTGATAGCTAGAGTGCTATCTATTTAGAAAAAAAAAATAATAATTATTTTCATCATTTAATGAAGCATATTAACATCTAGTATCACTTTATCCGAGATATTATTGTTACTAGCAAAGTTATGTTGGAGAAAGTAGGTACTTTAGATGATATCGCCAATATTCTAACAAAGTAGCTAACCTTAGGTAATTTCAAGTGTTTATTAGATTTGATTGGTGTTCATAGGCCATGAGGTCCTTTATTAGGCCAAGGGATTTTTTATAGGTCTTTACTTTCCATGTATCACAAATATTGCGTTAAGCTGGAGAATTGTGAAATTTAACTTGGTATTTGATACACAACATAACATTGTGTTGGTTTGTGCAAGTATTGGAGAAGTTTAATGTAAAATGGTGTGTTATGTGATAAACATGGGGCCATGTGTTTATTAATACGAGCCGTGTTTATTTACAGAGTGTGTTGATGTGAGTTTTGAAAAAAAAAATGAGAGTAAGGAAATAAACACTCGGGGGTATGTTTCCCAAAAATAAATTATGTTTTTCCTTATTTATGAAACACGTTGTTTTATCGTGTAAGGTTTTTTCTAATACAAAAAAGATATGAGAAAACCCTAGTTGTCAATTCGTGTGACCCAACTTCTTCTTCTTCTCTATACAATTCTCCATTGTTAGAGAATTGTAAATTTGTGTAACTAATGGATTGATTTATTCAATCATCTTGTAATTACACAAGATCATGAATAGATATCTCTATTTTCCCTAACTTATTTTGTTTTGTGATTGATTTATCAATTATTCATCAACTAGTTTATTCTTATTTTTGGTTTGGATCTATTCAATCCATGTTATTCTGTAGCAATACATAAATAAAAATGAATGGAAATAAATATTTTAATAATTTTTTTTTGATAAAATTAACCTAAAATATGTGAATATTGTTTAAATCACATTTGGATTGAGGGGGGAGAAGGTTAAAAAAATAAACAAATAGTACTTATATCCTATTATTAAATAAAGAATGTCTTTCATGAGAACTTAGTAATCGTAATTTTATTTCATCATGCATATATAAGTTTTATTTAATTTCCTTCGTTCCCCTCCATTAACACCCCTCTAATAAGGTTAATGGGGGTGAACAAGGGGAATAGGACACCTCAAATAACTCAGGTGAATCTATTAAAAAAAAGGCCACCAAATAGGGTGAATGGAGGTAGATGATTTTATTTAACCCGATTTACCTCAAATCAAAGGATCGTTAAATTTGGTTAAATTAGATAGATGAATCTAGGTGAAATAAAAATATGTTAATATTTTAAAATGTTAGTAGCATTTTTAACTTATCTAAAATGAAATTAATTAATAGTTTATAGTAATTTTAGATAAGGAATAGTTTATATATGACTATTTATATTTTTCAAGTTTGATAGACATAGTCTTTTCATTTTATCCTTAATCTCATGTCCCTTAAACCAAAAATCATTAATCAATAATATTATGTATAATTATTGAGTGATTATTTTTATAAATAATTTTTTTTAATGATAATAATAATATAACCAAATAATATCATCAATAATAAATTAATGTTATCAATAACTAATATTTAGTAATGATAAAATAATAATAATAGTAGTAATAATGTATTATTACTATTATTGTAAATATTCATGGGTTGGAGAAATAAGATGTTCACATAATTAATTATTTCTATTATTGTTTCAAGTCTCGTGCTTTGCTATTTCACCCAATATATTTTTTTATTCATAAGATCATTAGAAGTATGAAAATGAATGGTTCAATAAATTTAGTTATACTATTATATGGTACTAAAAGATAATATTGAACCAATTGAAAAACTAATCTAATTATACTTTTACATCATTGGTTTTTAATTTCATTGAGTGTACCCCATAAACTTTATCAACATTTCTTTAATCACTTTTATTATTCATAAAAAAATATTTTCTAGATTTTATTAGTTATTATAGCAAATAATAATAAAATTTAATTATATTAGTTAAAAATTACCATTAATTTTAGTAATTACAATTTATAAAAGAATTACAAACTTGGTCATAATCCACAACATGTCATATCTCACCTACTCTTACACTATCATAATTTTTTCTTCTGCAGTTTATCTCTTCCATGTCTTGCAAGTAGCTAAAGATCTAATCATCCTCCCCTCTCTATCCTCTTTGTCAACACCCCTAGTAGAGTGAAGGACATATGGTTTTCATTCAACACTTATCCAATTCTAGACTTCTCTCCTTTGCTCTATCCTCTTGCATCCTCCTTGTTCATGATATTTTTGCCTTGTTATTACACAACTAAAACCTCCCTCCATTCTTTATCATTTAATTATTTTCTTTCTCACTTTGAAATCCTTGGAAATTAGTCCACTTGTGCTTTAATCTAAGTAAAGGTGGATTAAAGTTTGAAGTTTGCTTAAGATTCTTGTTCATCCTTACAAAGTTCATATCAACCTTCAATAAAAAGGCGATTTTCCTTTTATATTCTCCATCTCATCATTTTCTCCTTACATATTATTGTTCATGACCAAGCTTTGTTATCTTTTGTTTTTGTGAAGGCGATCAAGCTTCCTTAGTGATGGAAGTGGGTTAAGGAGTATTTTTGCTATAAGATTGATGTTTTTATGTAACATTATCACTTCTCTAGATTTGAAATTTTATGTTTGATTTGTTGTAGTTAATTTTGGCTTACCATGATAGCATGATTTATTTTATAAAAGTATGATCTAATTTGTTACATAATTATATTCATGTATTTCACGTGATATTATGATTTTTGTGATAAAACTAGAAAATGTCGTGCTAGGCCAAGCTAGGACTTTTATGGTTTTTCTAGCATGATATATGTGTCTTGATTTACTTGTAAATAGCATGGATTTATTAAGTTTCTCATGTGTTTAAGTGATATAGAGAATATTATGTTATAGAGTGAAATTTCAATATTTTTACCCTTGGTGGGTTCAACATTCAGACTTAACATGTATTTAATTGTTTCTCAAGATTTTTGTTTAATTTAAATTGTGTTAATATTACCTTGAGTTATCTAATAAAATTTAGAAGGTTGTGAGTGATTTTAGTGTAATTTGGAGGAAGTTCAATTTTAGGAAATTTAGGGGTGAAATCAACTTTATGGATAATTTTGTCACGTTGATGACTTTGTATGATTTTATATTCTATCATACCCCACCTCCATCTCCCTCGGTGCTTTTCTCTCTTCAAGCTATCTTTTGCACCTTGTGTTCTCCTCGTCTTGTCTGCTCGCACATTTGCACACCCCTCGCCTAAATAAGCTCCCCTTCATCCTCTATTTTTTTGTGTTTTGCCCAACTAGAAAACCTTGAGCCTTCATTTGTGTTTCCTTTCTCTTTTCTTCATAGATTATTCCCTAATATTCTCCTCATTGTTTCTCCATGAAGGATATTGGGTTGAGAAATGACAACTTTTTCTAGTTATGTCAACCACCACCGTTCCCTCCTCCTTAGTTTTAACCATTATTGCATTTCTTCCTCTCTTTGCTATGGACACCACCATCAAAACCTCCCCTAAGCAATGCCAACAACCACCAAAACTCCCTTAGCAATAGCAACTAGTGTTAGTCTCCTATGCAACAAGTGTTAATTATCCCCTCATTTTAATGGCAACAAGTGTCATGACTCTCCTATGCCTTACGTGATATTGTGTTGTAGCTCCCTTGATGTGTTGTTACCTTGCGTAGCTCCCTTTGCCTCTATTATTTTCTAACCTTGTTTTTTAGTTAATTTTAATTATTATTATTTTGTTATATTTATAACACCCCAAGTCAATACGACCACTCAAGGGCTACCATGAAGTACTTTCGGATTGATCGGCTGGTCGTACAGATCAACACAAGTCCTTTCAGCATGCTTTATCTTCATGCATGCACTTCATGAGAAATTTTCAAAACTTCCCTAGAGGGTCACCTATTCTAAAACTTGCTCCATGGCTAGCACCCTTAGCTATGAATTTCTTAGGACATCATCACCAAAAGGATAGTATACCATGTTGATATAAGTAGCCAGATCAATCCTTATAACACTCCACTCAATTTGGGATATTACATTCACTCTCACAAAAAAAAGCAACATCTACATTGTGTCTCAATCACTAACTGTCTTAATATAGTTTTATCCCAAGAATCATCCCGCTAGGCAACTAAATGGTAGTCTGGTGCATCCAAGTTCAGCATGTAGTTACAGTTTTGCTCTTATACCATTTGTAACATCCAATTCAATACGATCATACGGGAACTACCTTGAAGTATTTTCAGATTAATCGGCTAGCCCCACATATCAATACGAATCTTTTGAGCACGCTTTGTCCTCACTCAAGCACTTTATGAGAATTTTTCAAAAAACTTCTAAAACTTCCCGGGAGGATTACTCATCCTAAAAATTGCTCCACGACCAGCATGCTTAACTATAGAGTTCTTAGGACGGAATCACCAAAAGGATGATATACCATGTTTATATAAATAGCTATATCAATTCTTATAGTACTCCGCTTAATTTGGGGTATTACAATTCTATCTTAACTTGACTCGTATCTTCCATTTGCAGTGGAAAGCATAGTGAAAGTGAAAGTAAAAGAGATTTTGGCTTTGAACTCCCTCAAAGTTATGTTCCTGGTCTTATAGTGACTAAGTAAATGAAATTGTATAATCACCTAAATATGACATTTTATAAGAGTCGCCTTTAAGTTATTCACATTTCATGATTAGCATCCGCATGAGTAGTACTTCTTATGGTAGTATGTTGTATATTGTTGTGATATATGCTTAATCGTATGTGATTTGTATGTCTTGTCATTTAAAGTGATTGTACTGACTACCGTTTTGTGGTCTTACTCATTTCCATGAGTAGGTGCACTTTGTTATTTTATAGATTTTTTGATTTGATGCTTTGATGTGATGCTATAGTTGAATGTTAACTTTTGGGTTGGTAATCGTGTATGGTTATCCAAATCTCTCATTTGGACCTTTACTCATATGTTTTCCCTTAATTATTTCCCTCATATTTTTTAATTGTAATCTTATATCATTTGGGATTAAATACTTCCCACACTTGATTATTAGGTATGAGTTACTTTTAGCCTTACACTTGGTATGGATTAGATATAGAGAGTATATTTTTTATATTTGATGTGGTGGTGAGACTCTATATTTTTGTTTTTAACTCCAAGAAAAGCTTTTTAAAAGCAAATTTGTAGTTTATGAAAGTGGGAGTGTTACAAATAAAATATAACGGCCCCATTTTTGGTACCTAAAATTTTTGTTTAAAGAATTAAGCACGGAAGATAAAACAATAAAAACGAAGGGTGTCATTGCCACACTTGGTACAAGTTTGGTTTCCTCTATCATTCTCATACCAAGTGTTAAGGGTAAAAGTATTACTCTACTTAAATTAATAATACTATAATAAGATTAAGATTAGATATAAAAAATACATTTATATTATTCTAAATAAATACAACATTAGGTGTTACAATCCAAAAGATAGGAAGTACATGAGGACACAAGAGTCCAAATACAATCGGAATCAAAGATACTAAAAAGAAAACTGGACAGTCCTAAGCTCTCAACCCAACTAGCTTTTAACTGAACTCGTAAGCTAACCTAATTAGACCACTTCCTATTGAATAGATAGGGGGCCACAAAAGGAACCCTTCTATACAATGATACTAAGTAACCCATTATACCAAACTAATATAAAAAACTAGCATGAAACACATATAAGGTATTACAATAATATATGGAATACAACATCAAATTGTACATGCAAAGATTAAAATACGTTAACCTTAGAAGACAAATGAATACTACAAAGGCCACATACTACTCATGCTTTTTCATCTAGAACATACTAATACTTATCAACAAAACATCCGAGGGGTGTTCTTTGAAGTATAATTAGAACCAATATTAACCCAAAATATAACAATATAAATTGTCACCTATCTCATTATCAATACCATTTCCCATATCACATGTAGGCTTATAGGCACAAGATTAATAAAATATATAACATCACAAGTAGGCACGAAGATTACTACCAAACCACAGGTATGCACAAAGGATACCACCAATCCAATACAATAATCTAATCATAATCATTTCCATGTATATTTACTTAAGGGTAGATCATATTAACTTAGAGACACCAAGGTACTCTGGTCATACTGGTACACCAAGACAACATAATATCCTACCGACTACTACCAAACCACAGGTATGCACAAAGGATACCACCGATCCAATCCAATAGTCTAATCATAATCATTTCCATGTTTATTTAATTAAGGGGAGATCATATTAACTTGAAGACACTAAGGTACTCTAGTCATACTGGCACACCAAGGCAACATAATATCCTACCAACTATCAATCCAAGGACACTAAGGTATCCTAGTCGTATTGGTACACGAAAGTAGCATAGTACTCTATAAACAAGGACACCTAATCCGTATGTATACATACTCTCTTTAAGTATGTAAAGTTAAATAGAGTAAGATATGGGCCTAGGTAGGGCACTAAGGCCTGGCGGAAAAAATCTATAATCAATAGTAAACTAAATTATGTCTTTAGAGTAGCGACTCCTGAAGAACCATAATTTCCAATCTCGATAACTTTCACTTTAAGTATTAGTATTTTATTAAGGTGACCACGAAATCACAAACAATCACATAGGTCCAACTTCCATTTATTTAAGGTATCCATAAACAAGGTTAATACCAATGTCAGTATTAAAAATATAATAAGGTCATATTAGGCTCATTTAATCACATTTTTTTTACATTAGATCAAAAATAACCAAAATGTCTCCGAGGCTAAAATTACCCTATTATCATTCATTTTAAATACTAAAGTAATTTTTTAATTAAGTTGTCATAAAAAGGCTAAAATTCCATAATTAAATTAGTTATCATATCAATAAATTAACAGATACGTCAATTGACTATTTTTTCTTTATACATAATTCTGCATACAAAAACCCTAGAATGCATTTCTAATCTATCTAGAATCACAAAATCTCATGCTATAGGATATAATACATATTATACATGCTTGTTAGAATAAATATCATAATATCCTTAAAATGACCACATTTACCATAAGGCACACAATAATAATAATTTATACCACAAATTTATCTAACCATGCCTAACCTATCATTTTACATGTACATGACATATATAATTATTATTATTATTATTATTGTCATACTTTCGTACCCAAAATATTTAACATCAGATAACATGATTCTTTTTCTAATGTTCATGCAACATTACTAAGCACATACTTATAATGTAGTGAATCATACTCAACATCTTTCGAACACAAAATTCCTAATGTGCTATCATGGGATATTTAATATTTTAATAAAGTATAAGAGTTACCTATTTTCCTACAAAGCATAAATTATCAATATCCTACTAAAATTATTTAAGCATGCTAATCAAACTTTAGTTTCAAAAAATAATACCACATTAACCAAATTAATATTTAATCAATAAAATAATATTAATATTAAAATATTTATTAACTAAAGTTACTAAAATACCATTATTATTAAAATGGGTATAAAATTTTTAAAAGAATAATATTGCTCATGCTACATGGGCAGCGTGAGCTTGGGTGCACGAAAAAGGGGTGTTGGATGGCTATAAGGTGGTGATAGTGGGACAATGAGGGTGGGGAGATGGAGATGATGTTGAGTCGGTGGTTGATGAGGTGCTTGGTGGTGGTTGGAGCTAGGATAAGGGAAAGGTTTGAATGGCGAAGGTCAGTGGGAGATGGATATGATGGAGATGAGGTTGAGGTAGGGTGGTGGCTTTGAGGAGAGGGCATCTCATGAGGGATGGAGCTATGATAGAAAGTGGCATAGGGAGGGTTTTAGCTATGGTATAAATGTTTGGTGGGTTAGGGGGTGATATGATGAAAGGTGGAATAGGAGAAGCAAAGCACGATAGTGGCAGGGGAGAAGAAAAAGAAAATGACGAGGAGGAGGGTTGTGATGATTCACGAATGGTAGTGAGGGTGAAGTGGAGGAGGAATCACGGGTAGGGGCTAGTGAATGGTTTGTGTTTAAGGGAGAGGGTGCATGTGAGGAGAGGAAGAAGGACGAGGAGTGACAGTGAGGTGCTTGTTCACAAAGAATAAGAAAGGCATAGGTAGGAGGTGGATTGTGCAGAAAGGAGGGAGCATAGTGGTGGTACACAGTCTAGGTGTAAAACATGCCATGGCCATGTGGCAAAATCAAACTAACTAGAGGAGGAGGAGGAGGAGGAGAAGAAGAAGAAGAAGAAGAAGAAGAAAAAGAAGAAGAAGAAGAAGAAGAAGAAGAAGAAGAAGAAGAAGAAGAAGAAGAAGAAGAAGAAGAAGGGAAATGTTAATGGTGATGGTTGGAGGTGGATGGTGAGTGGCGACCAGAGTTGGTTTGTGATGGTTGTGGATGATGATGGAAAGGGTAGTTTTGTGTGAAACCAAATAGTGTACAGGAAAGGTGTAGGGGAAATGATCGGGGTTTGCAAGAGGAAATTCAAGGGGCTAGATGATAGCATTCAGATAAATAGAAGAGAGATGGAAGGAGTGTGTAAATATGTATATATATGCAAAAAACGATGATAGAATATGGCATGACAGAGGTAAGGTGATGGTGATGGTTGTGCATAGTGGGTTCGATAAGGGGTGAGATAAGGAGAGTGTTTTGGGGAAGGGAAAAATGCTCACAGTAAAGGGTTATGTAAGGTAGGGGTTGGCAGGTATAGGATAGAAATTAATTTATTTAGCTTTAGGTTTAGTATAGATAGGTTAAAATACTAGTTAGGAAAAAATGTATTGGGAAAAATAATTCGGTTTCAAATAGGTTTAATATGGAAAAAAAGGTAAAATAATTAGGAAAAATATTTAATAAACTATTTGGGTTATGGGTCAAAGGTTATTAATAAAATAATTAGACCAAGGTTTACGGGTTAAATTTTTTAATAGAAGGTTAAACACTCAAAAGAAAATGTTATAAAATTTTGGGGTCTAATATAAAATTTAATGCCCATTATTTAAATTTAATTTTTTTTGGGGTATTTAGGTCTAAGAGTTATCCTATCTTTAACATCCTCAAAACCCTCATCTCCTTCAGTTGACCAACATGTAGAACCCGTGGGATCAGGTTTCTTGCGTAAATTGCTTTATTTTAATTTGTTTAAGCTCCAAATTAATTGATTAATCAAATATTTTTATATATTTGGCTTCCCTATATTGTTTGACACTTTTCATAATTTTAGGAATTTATCTAATATTTTCCCCAATAAATACCTTCCAAATTTCTTTTTACCTATATCCACCCTATACGACTAGTCCAACGGCCTATAGAGGGGTACACATACATAGAGATTAGGTGTTTATTTTGGATATAACATCTTTGTGGGTCCATGTACTTGATTAGCCTTGGACATATTTTCCATCCGGAGGAAGATAATAATGGGTGTAGTATCTAGTTGGTCCCATGTGCTCGAGTAGCCTTGAGTGGAAATATTATCTTCAATATGAAAGTAGTTAATGAATGGTTGTGTGATTACTAAGCAAAGAAACTAATATGGTTTTCCATCTAGGGTTTGTTGTTATATTATGAGTAATGTTTATTGATATCGCATGATAGTATGTAGTCGTTATCGCATGCTCTTATGATGTCATTATCTCATGTATAATTACTATATTATATGTCATGTCTTATATGCCTTATGTGAAGCATGCTATGACATTTGAGTAGATTGTATTACTTATTATTTAATGTGCCAACTCTACCTTAGTCACTATTCATTTGCAAGTAGATGGAACTGGTTACGTTTAGTATGCCTTTGAAGATGTTCTGGATGGCTTTGATGCTATGCTTGATGACAAGTGATATTTTGGGGTTTTATCTTTTATCTTATTGTAACTTTTGGTTTGGTTATATCTTTTAGACACTTACTATCATGGTTTTCCCTTTAGTTACTTATATAAATATATTCCACTATTCATTTTAGGTTTCATTGTTAAAGTTTGACATGTTATAGCCTTATCTTAAAGTAAAGTGATAATACCTATTAGTTTGTAAGGTATGCTCCCACAAAATAAAAGTAAGAATTCATTAGTAAATTTTATAATTTTACATAAAAAACTTACTTGTGTACATATATGTTTTGTAAATGTATCTAGTTTGTTTGTATTATTATCAATTACAATATATTAGTGGAGAGCTGCTTATAGTTATTTATTACGGAATGATTGTAAGTTTTACACAATTGGAGGCTTAACCATGTGTAACCAAAATAAAGAAAAATGTTGTAAAAGTATATCATATGTTGCCTATGGTTGTTAGACAACCAATATAATGTCGGTATGTCCCTGTCTAAAATTGGCAGAAGCCATAAAAAGTAAATAAACAAAGAAACTCAAATTACCAAAATGGCATACCTTGAAATTCTCCACCCTAACTCTTGAATTAGCAAAAAAGAGATAACGTATAACCCATACTTTCCACACGAAAAACAAACATTCAACAACAAAATGCCATTTTCTTTATAAAAGCTTCCATATATGTTGGAGCTGCGGGGAAAGAAGCCTAGAAAACACATGCAAAAATACATAACAAGGGCCATCAAACACAAATTTGGTTTCTTCATTATTTCTAAAAAAATGGACCGGATTTCAAGCGACCGACTCATCTTGTTATTTCTACTCCTACAAATATTATGCTTTTCAACATCCCTAGCTCTCCGTACAAGCGGTGGCACAACACTAAACACACTCAAGATGTCAGACTTGAACAAGAACATCAAAACCCCCAAAACCAATGTGGCAGGTAGACCCTCTTACTTGAAGCCTGTTGGGGAAAAAGGACAGGTTGATAGCGGAAGGCATTTTCCTTCCTTGTGTGATTAAAAATGGGTAAAAAAAAATAAAAAAAATAGAAAAATCAAAGAAACTAAATAATTACGTGGAAAACCCTTCAAGGTGAAGGGAAAAACCACAAATATTCCACTATGATGATAGTAAGATTACAAGTAATTCTTCTCTATTATAAACTAGAGGCTCACTCGAATTCTTTTCCCAAAAGAGGATGGATCACAATGGATGGATTCTCTCACCAATTAAGTGGTGGAACACTCAAACTTCACTTGAGAAAATATGAGAACTTCTCTCAAGCACCTCACCTTTGTAGTGGCTCTCACTTTCTCTCTCTATATAGAGGATTGCTTGCTTTGCTTATGATGATCTAAGCCTTCCCAAAGACTCCTATTTATAGGAGTAGAAGGGGGTAAGCCATAAGTCATAGGATTAATCTAGAATGCTCTCCCATTAATTTGCGCCAATGAACCTTAGTTGCTTGCACGTGATGAAATGCACTTGTCTTCTCCAAATTCCCAATAGGTCAAAAGTATTAACTATCTTTGGAACTCTACTATGCATGCATCATCCCTTTTTCTTATTTTATTGCTTTGGGAATCCCCTAATTAAGGAGGGACCCTAACAAAGCCAAACTTCAGCAAGACAAACCCACCCGAAGTGCACATAGACTTCTGCATCCAGACTCTGACCTCTCATCCGAAAATCAAGTCCTTAGACCTCAAAGGCATGGTATTCTTAGCCCTAAGAATCGCTAAGGATGTTGCGTCCAATAACGTCGAGTCCCTCAGCAAGAAGCTCGGCCCCAGCGAGGAAAAGTTAGGTGCTGGCCAACATCAAGCTTATCATGATTGTTATGAACTATATTCAGCCGTCGTTTCCCAACTTGAGGATTCAGTTGCTGCATTTGATGCTAATGCTTGGGATGATATTAATATTTGGGTCAGTGGTTCTCTGACCGGTGCTGGTACTTGTGGAGAAGGTATGAATGAAACTGGTGTTATCGATAAGGATATGGTGGATAGAAATGAAGTGTTTAAAAAGCTTTGTGGCAATGTCTTGGCCGTCGCTCATGTTGCATCTAATCAGTAAATTTATTTATCTATGTTTTATGTTCTGGTAGTAATTCGTGTGTAAGTACGAACGTATGATAAACGTTAAGTATGACTTTCGATCTCCTATCATAATCGTTTGCATGAGATGAGATGGAAAGAGATGTAATGGGAAAATCTTGCGCGAGTAGACACAGAGCTGAGCCATTTTACTTCACATCAATGATTATTTATGTATGGCAAAGGCCCCATTCTTTTTGGCAATATTTGTTGGTCCGATCATTATTGAGCTGATTTGATTTGAATTAAAAATTTCTATGCATAATTACTAATAGTTGTTTCCTATATCTTTATATTAGAGGTGGCAAATGGGTCATTTGGTCAAGTTAGGGTCGGGTTGATATGGGTCGGGTCAAATTTTGTTTACTATACAATTGATTCGGGTTCAGGTTTGGGTTCGGGTCAAATTCAGTTTTGGTGTGTTTCGGGTTGTGTTGCTTTGGGTCGGATTCCGGATCGATTTAGGTTAATTGACGAGTTGGGTGTGAATTGGGTCAGGTCAATGCTAGGTTCTTTGGATTTATTGGGTTCGGGTCTATTTCGGGCTTGACTCGGGTCTATAGAATTTGGGTTAGGTTTAGGTTCGAATTCGGATCACTATATGGGTTGAGTGTGAATTGGATCAACTAAGTGTCAGATCTATCGAGTTTTTCAAATTCGGGTCTATTTCAGGTCTATAGATTTTGGGCAAATCGAAAAACTCAAATTAGGTATTATTTATAACAGTATAAATCATGATTGCGAACAATTTGGAACATTAAAATTAGAACTTGTATGAAACAAAATCATATCAAATTATTTTTAATTTTTACAAAATTAACTTTAAGCATTTTTAGAATACTAATAAAATCTATGAACACACCGCCATCACAATTTAAAATAAGAGAGTTTTTTCTTAGCTATAATAGTATGACCTTATCCTATTACTATTAGTTTGGTTTTAGCTTCTTTTGCTATGGTTTTTTAACTTCTCAGTGTCACATTGTCACTATTTTTTATTTTTAATAATATTTTTTAATACACAATAAATAAATATGTGATAAATAAAATTCACAATCATTAATAACTTTGTGGAAAATGAAATATCGAAGTTGTCTTATGATTATAAACCTTACACCACTTCCAATGAATTTGTCTCAATGCCTAACTTAGTAAAACAATTCTTCGTTATAACACACTAAATTCTATATTGTATGTCTAATATCTTAAGACAATTATCTATATTATAAATATGTCACTAAATATTTATTATGGTCACAACATAGCTAATAAGTGACAATATATCGCCTTTTACACCTTAAAGTGCAATTATAATTTTCATGATTTCCTACATTACTTTTCCTGCATTGTTCATGTTCAATTTTAGGGATGGCAATTTTCCCCGTGGGTTCGGGGCCCCGTCGGGGATTCCCCGTTCGGGTTCGGGTTCGGGGAAAGAATTCGGGGATCGGGTTCGGGTTCGAGGATTCTTAACGGGGATTTTTTTGGGGACGGGGCGGGGATCATATCCTCTTCTTTTCCTTTTCTCTTCTCTTCTCTTTCCCTTTCTCGACCTGCTCCCTATTCGCAGCACCCAAAACCCAGCCTCATCTCCATCTCCTCCCTGCTCCGCCTCGCCAGCCAACCGCCGGCCACAACTGTTGTCGTCGAAATAGCACAGCAGCAACAGCAGCCACCGAAGCAGCTTCGTAGTAACGACGAACAACAAGCCACGCCGTCATCCAGCCACGGCGAGCTCGAGTGATGGTTAGCGAGCAACTATTGACCTCTGGCGAAGCTTCTCCGGCCTTCACTTGTCCCAATTTGTTCGTTTTGTTTGGTATAAAATTCTGACAACCCTAACTTTTAATTTAATTAATTGAGTATAAATTAGCTAATGAAAAGCTAAATTGATTGTTTGATTATGTATATATATACTATATGATTGATTTAGAGTGGTTGATTGTAGTGTATTTGAATGATTTGTAAAAATCGGATATTTTTTTGGATTTGTCTTATTAAGCTATTTTGGGTAAATTGATTTCACAATATGCTGTAAAATGTATCTAATTATATGTTAGAACCGTCAATTTAAGAAATTTATGCAGAATTAATCGGAATTAACCTTCAATGTCAAAATCCGTGTGTAATGAAATTGGGTTTCATAATTGAATCGTTTTACTTAATTGATTTCATAATATCGTTTGCAATGTATTTAATTTTATATCGGAAGTGTTGACTTGGAAAAATTGTATGAAATTGATAGCAATTGGATTTTTAGGTCAGAATTCTTACGAGTTTAAATTGGATTGTGTAATTGGGTTATTTCATTCAATTGATTATATATTTTACATTAGAATACATTTAATTACAATTTCGAACCGTCAATTTATATAATTTAGTAAGAATTGATCGGATTTGTATTTTGGGCTCAAAAACCCTAATTATGTAAAATTGGGTGTTTCTTTTAATGGTTTTGAGCAATTGATTATATGATATGTTATATAATATGTCTAGTTGCATTTATAAACATTTAATTTAAATAAATTGATAGAATTCAACCGAATTGTATTTTCGGGCCTAAAACATTAGATTTTAAGTAAAATTATGAAATTGGCTATTTGTATAGTTGTTTTTCTAAAATTGAATTTATAGAAATATTCAAAATGATATTAACTGCATTCTAACACCTTCAATTCGAAGTAATTGATTTGAATTATCCGAGTTTTTTTTTGGCCTTTGAAGCCAAAATTTCATAAACCGATTGCCTTGATTTGGTTACTCGAAGGATTATTTCATTGAAATTGATTATCTAGATTTATTTAAAATTAGTTTAATTTTGTTTTAAAACTATCAATTTGATATAATAAAAGTTAATTAGTCGATGCGTAGTTTGTGCATTAAAAACCCTAATTTTCATATATGGTTTTATAAAAACGATTTGCTTATATTTCTTTCTCACCTAGTAGATTTCTAATTTTTATTAAAGATCATTGTAATTGTATTCTTATGTTATCGAGTTGGATTATTTCCCTAAAAATGGTTGGTTTGCCTCTTTAGTCGTAAAGTCTAATGAGTTAGTCTTTTTGGATAAAATTTACTTATAATTTATTATCCTTTTCCGGCTTTCCAAATTAATTTGAAATGTCCCAAGTGATAAGTGTTAAATCCAATTTGTTTAATATTTAATTTTAAATCTTAATCGAGCTACGCTCGCAAGTCAAAGGTTTTGGACACGTTTTTCAAGAAAGGTCGTTTGTATCCGTTTGTATTGATTTTGTTATAATAATTGAATTATTGAGCGATAAGATAGTTTTTAACCTAGTTCTAATTTCCATCGGTGATCGAGGAAAACTTTTCCATGGATTGTCGAGCTCTTGATAGCTCTCTCTCTCTCTCTCACAATTTGCTTAGCTAGCTTCAGATTTAGGTAAGTCATTACTTACCTTTACTTATGGCGGAATCGGAAATGTATGTCTGCTTAGAGTGGAAGGTGATGAATATACATGATTATTTAATTATGTCAAGCGTATGCTATATTCTTATGTAGTAATTGTATGTATGTATGAGTTATAGCTTTAATGCAAATGCATGTTCGTATGCCTCTTGAATGTTGTATATATTTGAGTATGTGAAGGGTTGAGTGCGGATTGAAATTGCATGATACCTTATGCTACATTTTATGCCATGAAATTATTCGGCTTTAATGCACCTGAAATTATTCGGCTTTAATGCCATATGAATTGGATCGGCTTTAATGCCATATGAATTGATCAACTTTAATGCCATATGAATTGATTGGCTTTAATGCCATTTGGATTGTTTGGCTTTAACACCATTTGGATTTTCGACTTTAACGCCGTTTAAATTGGTTCGGTTGTAATGCCGCTTGGCTTTAATGCCACTTAAAATTGATATAATAATGGATATTCATTTTATTGATGGATGTGAGCTAAGTGCTGTTATGTGGGCCTAATTTATGATTGGTTAAATCCTTGAATAAAATATTAATCACTTAAAGTGAAAGATCTTGAGTTGGGACTTGTATCACTCAGGGTAGCTATCCAAGTTAGGTTTAGTATTCACTTGGTACCATTCTGATGTTTTTCTATTCTGTGATCCTGGGTGCCTTACGAGGTCCAAAGAGGCCCTCTTCTACTGTATAGGTGTCTCGATCTATTTCGGCCCTATAGGGAGTAAGCATACTTTAGTGATTAGGTGTCCTATTTATTGGTGGTCTGGTTACGTTTCTGGGCTGACCAGTTAGTGCTAGTACCGTTCGAGTACAAGATTAGTTGTTACAATTTTTTTGAGTCTCCATCCTAAAGAAAATATAATTAAATGGTTGTGATTACGATAATGAAATATAATAATGAATTATTCTCATTGGCTCTTGGACTTTATATTTCTATTTCTTATACATGTCTCTTGGTTCTCTCTTACAATAGTGTTTTCATATGACACATGTCCATATTTATTTGTGACATGATCTACTATTAAAATTACACGTGGGCCTTATGTACAGAATAATACCTTCTAGGGTAGTGTGTATTACTTAACATGTGATCATGATTTTCTTGTACGCTTGTACCTTATGTATTTTCATGTCTAGTCCTGTATTATAAGTATGAGTCTGTGACCCCATGTTCTATTGTATGTATCATATGTATGATCGAGCATGAGTTTTTATATGAGTAAAATGGTGTATGTATAATTGAGCATGAGTTACTATATAAGTAGAATGGTATAAGTATCGCATGTGTAATCGAGTATGCGTTATTATATGAGTGGAATGGTATATATATCACATGTATAATAAAGTATGAGTATTGTCAACTAAAGATTGTCATATCTTATGTGTATCATGTTTTCTTCCATGAGTTAGGTAGTCGTGATTTACTCAGTACCGGACCCGTACTGATACTACCTTGATTGTTTGGGTCATGTGATGATCCACTGATGGTGGGGAGTAGACCATTTATGCAGGTTTAGTATTAAATGTCTTATTATTGGGAGGAATGTTTTTCTTGGATTTTGAGAATAGGCTATCCGGTGATTCAATTTGGTGAATAAAGTTGGCTCCACTGTTAGGATGCCCCTTGGTTCTCTTCTCAGATTTTATTGTATCTCAAATGTATTATGTTGGTGCATAAATCATTAACTTGATTTGTATTTAGTTGGTTTGTAATTTTGTTGGAGATGTATTTGGACTTTTTCTTTTTAAGTTTTAAAGTCCAAGATTATTTCACATTTTTGTGCTAATTTATTCGGCGATGATTTTATTTAGTGAAATTATTCACTTGACATCTGTCTGTGGATATTTCCTTGTGAAAGTTTGTCCTCAAAGCATAGATGTTGGTTGAATTTTGTTGGATAGGTTTTAGCCTTGCATCTAGCACGAGATAGATGATAAACGTTTATCTTGTATTAGGTGTGGTGGTAACATTCCCCAAATTGTGTTTTAGCTTTCGCATTATTCTTTTAAAAAAAATTCAAGAGTGAAATTTGGGGGTGTTACATAAATAAAAGAGGAAATTTTAAAAAGACGAGAATGAACCTTTTAGGTTCTCGAAAATGGGGCTTGTATAAGCTTGAGAAACCTTCACTGATCTGATAACCTTAACTCTCCTTTACTTAAAATCAAGTACCAAAGAATTAAATCTCAAGATTTTAGAAGTAAGAAATGAAAGAATTAATGGGTAAAGAAGATTAAGAGTCTCGACACCAAGGAGAAAGAACCACCAAGAAGAACATTTCTTGAACAAGGGAAGAGGTAGAGGTGAAATGAGAGAGTTAAGTTGAAGTGTATAAAATTTGGTTTAGTGTAAAATGACCCACTAAAGGGCATAACCCCTTATGGATATCAAAAATAGATAGGAGAGATGGAGAGAAGTCATATGGGAGGTTGCTTTCAATCAAGAGGGGTGATGGAAATTTTTAGCATAAGTGAGAGAATGTAAAAGAGTTAATGGAAGGTGATTGTGGTTAGATTATTGGTTCAATGAGCAAGGACAATATGATATTTGATCATGGGGTGTAAGAGGATCAGATTTTTGAAATTGATAAAGATTAAAAATGGTTTAGGTAAGGTATAATACATAATAAATGGATAAAATGAAAAAATTAATCCAATAATTCCCCAAAATATGATAAGTTAGGGAAAGGTAAAGAATTAATCTAGGAACCCAAGTATATAAAAATATTAGGAAAATTAATTGATGTAAGGTTAAAAGAAAATAAGAAAATAAAGAATGGTGCTTGTTGCTCAGCTTTGATCTACCTATGGATGCCTTAGATGATAAAGTTTGGAGCGTTGCTAGCTGGTCGACTGCTATTTGGTTGAAATAAAAGTTAGGGTTTGTGGGGTATAAAGTTAAATATTAAGGTTTAAGAGGTATATTCAAGGTGTTCAAACAAAGTTTAAATGTTAAGAAATGGATGAGAAAGCTAATCACCCAGGAGTTGGGGTTCCAAAAATTCAAGGTGTTATAGTTACATTATCACCTTATATGATCATAATAACTAGTGTTTTACATTTGAAAACGTACTTGAGTACCACAGCATTAACATCATGGTTGAATATACTAGTAATAAACTTAACCAATTTTTTTTTGTTTTGTGATATCTCACTTTTTCAAAACCTAATTTCCATAAATTATTAGTTTTGATTGCTAAAATTTAATATTCTTTATCGAATCTCCTTTAGAATGATTTAAAACTTCCATCTAAATTTGCAAGTTGCAATTGTAAAATGGTTTCCCTATCAAAATAATTTATTATGTACTTTTTAAATGGTATTTCTAATTTAAAGTATGATTTTGATAACGTTTCACTAATTTTTTTTAAGGGAAATAACCTTTTTTGAACAAATTTTAATTTTGTTAAAGTATGTGTGTAAGTTATGTATTCAAATTCATTTTTATCTTCAAATGAAAACATTTTTATTGTTTTATCTACGATTTCATGTAATAGATTTCTTGATGATTTTGATTTTATATCAAAATCACAATTAATTGCTTTTTTATTGAAACTTTAATTATATAAATTCATTTACAATTGCAACTTTATTAAAGTCATAAGATTATGATTTTAATTTGAAATTATATTTTTATTATCGGCTAAGTTTTCTTATTAATGATCTACAATTTTTTTTCCAATTTATAACTTATTTATACAAACATGTGCCATTTTATAAATATTAATTATAATTGAGACTATACCTAATACTTATATATTCATTAGTGTGCACACAGGTGGATTTAATGTTTTATTTTTCATATCTAATTATGACTTTATTGTGCAACTTTTTATTTTAAAGTCAGATTTCATTAATTGATACAAGCTCTTGAGGAATTATAAACTCCCCTTGAGGAACTAAATTCATTTTAGAGATTTATTTTGTAAATTTGATTTCCTTTTTAGATTTAATAAGACTTCTTTTGAATTTTCTACTTCATATTAGGACTACAATCAATTAACATATTAACACAAAGTATTTACAAAATTTTATGATCTTCATTATCATAAATTGAATCTTGAAAATAATATTTAAATTATGGTTTAGGAGAATGTGGTATTCATAATTTAAATAACACTCTCAAGTTGATTTTATTTAATTTTCCCGTTTAGGTCTTATAAAAGATCTTCATAGAAAATCATTGAAAGTATTTATGAATATCCAAATTTCAATAAAAATATGACTTCTTGGTATCCTAAATATTACTTTGATATCGTATTTGTATTTATTTAAATGAAATGCTTTATTGTAACACCCCAAAACTTCATAACATTTGCTTTATAGTGTTCAGCCTTTTTATTCAAAACAAACCTTTAAACCTTTGCTTAATTATTTTGCTAATAACACTTGAGCCATAACCTAAATAGATTTCTAAACATTTTACATGATTATACTACCTATTTCCTTTTTTTAAACCTATTCTAAACCTGATTATTTTTACCTGATATCCTAATCTATCCAAACTAAACCTAAAACTAAAATAAATAAATAAACATATTTCTACCCTGCCTTTTACCTGCCTAAACTTTACCCTTTGCACACCCTATTATCTTACATCTACATGTCATGTTAATTTCTTCTATCCCTGACCACTTCCCTATCTTCCTCCCCTTCTCACACCTTGCACATACCTCTCACCCCTCACCTCTCTGCTAAACCATACCCCTCTCCCAACCTTACCCGTCTATACAGGCACATTCCCTCATCTCTTCTCCTTCGCATACAGCCTCCCCTACCCTTGCACATCACTACACGGTGCCAAAATCATTCCTCCATTCCTCTCTTTTCTTGTTCGAAAACCCATCTCCCCTAGCCCTCGACCACAACTATCACCATCATCTCTACCACCCACACCTTTCTTCTTCTTCTTCTTCTTCTTTTTCTTCTTACCTACTGTACCCATCTTCTTTTTCTTCTCCTTCCCTATAGGAGATTTTGCCAAAACCCTACCTCAGCCCTCTAAGTGTCTCTTCCTCAACTATCCCCTAGGTAATAGCAATTATTGCCGTTACTACCCTACCCCTTTTGGCATCTACCATTGTAACCACCAGCTTACGCACGCACCAGCCAACATTTTCCCCTAGCTCACCAGCACACTTCGTAGCCTTACACTCACCTTCCCAGCCATTCCCCCACTCGACATCACCACCATCACCCCTTCACGTGCACTGACCAAGCCACAACCTCAACCACCTCGCCACCACAAAACCCATCAACCACTGAACAACAGTTGCCGCCACCACCAGTCTCCATCACTACCACCATCTCCCCCTATCTCACCCAATTAGTTGGCCCAAGTTCTCCCCCTATCACGTGCACATGGCTCATACTGTATGCATAGTGTGAGTTGTGTTTGGTTGTTAAAATATTTTGGTATGTATTATTAATAAGTATGATAGTTGACTAGTAGGATCCTATAGTATTTAGTAGGATACATCTATTTTTGGATTTTTTTGCTGGAAGTTAGGTAACATTTATACTCTAATAAAATGATAAATATTGTATGAGAGTAAATTAGGGTTTTTGGTGTATGAAATATGTTAAGAGTGATTTATTACATTATAATTATATGATTATTATTGTTATCATGAAAATTAGAAAAATGAGCATGTTAGCTTATGTAAAATATTGTGGGTATGAAAATATGGCTAAAATGATTTTATGATTATGTATGTGTAAAAATAACAGGATGAGTATGCTTAAATCTATTTATGGAATATTAATCATAGATGTGAGTCCTAGGGGTAATTTGGTTAATTTATGTCTATTATGATTCTTACCATAACAAGCATGCTTAATAGGTGTTATATGTTGCTAAATATGAGATTATGTGACCTTGGATGTATTAGATACACATGCTAGGGTTATATGCAAAACCTTGATAAGGGAAAATTGGTTATTTAGCTTATCTGATAATTTATCTACATGATAAATGTTTGAATTATTATTCTTTACCCTTTTCATGACAACTTCATAAATAAAATGGATTTAGTAATAAAAGAGTATGTTAATGCAGTAATTTTAACTACAAGGGCATTTTGATTATTTTTGGTCTAATGTACCCAAAAGTGAATAATTGAGCCTAGGAGGGTCTTAGTGTATTTTTATGATTGACCTTGATAACGATCTTGATTTTGATTGTCTTAGAATAATTAGAAATGTGTAAAATGGTTAAAATATGAAAATTAGATTTATCTATATTGCATGCGATTTCGTGGTCACCTTAATAAAATACTAATACGTAAAGTGAAAGGCCTCGATATCAGGAATGGTGAATCTTGAGGTATCACTACCCTAAAAACGTGGTTTAAACTATGGTTGATTTTGGATTTCTGCTGGTGTGCCTTAGTGCCCCAACTAGGCCCTATATCTTACTCTATTTTAATCTACAAATTGATAAGGGGAATGCATACTTATGGATGTCCTTGTTGTTTAGGTATTTTGTTACCTTCATGTACCAGTGCGATTAGGGTACCTTTACATCCTTAGTGTGCCGATATGACTAGAGTACCTAAGTGTCTCCATGTTCGATGTGATCTCCCCTCAAGTAAATAAAATGGAAATGATTGACAGATTATTTGATTCGTAGGTACCAACCATTTTGCCTACCTATGGTTTGGTAGCCACCTTTGTGGAAACCTGTGTTTTGGTGGTAGCTTTCATGCCTACCTATGAGGTGATGATTTGATATTGATCTGTTCTTGTGAGCCTACTGGTGTTATGAGGTTCATCTGTATTAATGATGAGGTATGTGGAATGTGGCTATTATCTTGTATTTGAGGTTGTTGTATTTATAATTATACTACAAAGAGCATTGCTTGGATCTTCCATTGGTAAGTTTTAGTTAATTCTGGATGAGTATGGTTAGAATGGTGTATTGATGGTATGTGATTGTATGAATGGTTAATTAGCGCTTGTACAGTCAATGCTTTATACCATGTATATCTTGATGTCTTGCATGTGTTTATTATGGTTTTTCATTCTGGTTTAGTATAAAGGGTTGCTCAACATCATTGTACTCAAGGGTTCCTTTTGTAAGCCCTTGTCTATTCAATGGGTAGTAGTCTTTGCAGGTCAAATTTTGAGCTCAAACGAAGCTAGTAGTTCAATCGAGAGTGTAGGTTTATCTAGTTCCCCTTTTGTTATTTTAATTTCTATTATATTTGGACCCGTATGTCCTCCTATATTTTCCTCTCTTTGAGTTTTGTAAACCATTGATGTTTTTGCTTAGCACCATATTTATCTGATGTTCTCTCTATTCTAATTCTTGTAATCATGATATTAATTTAAGTAGAGTAATGAATTTAATCTTAGCACTTGATATGAGAATGATAAGGGTAACGGGACTTGTGCCAAGTGTGGCAGTAATACCCATCATTTTACTATTCTAGCTTCCACGCTCAACTCTGAAAATGAAAAAAAAAATCTTCCTAAATATGGGGGTGTTACATTTATTTTCACCTACAATGCCTTCTTGGAAAAACCTTTCAAATTCTATTCCAAAGAGTTGTAATGATAACTCTAATTCTTTTGTTAACTATACTTTAGTTGTAAATATTCAAAATTTATATTGTAATTTTTAAGGTAATATCTACTAAGTTTTAATAAGGATAAAGTATAACATCCCTATTTTTACTACTTAAAACTTTTATTTTTCGGAAGCGCAATCAAAAAAATAGCAAGTGTTACTGCCACACTTAACATAAGTCAGGTCTCCCTACCTTCCATATACCAAGTGATAAAGTCAAAGTAATTCAACTCAAAACAAATAGTAGCAAAAAAAAGAAAATTATATAAAATTAGGTTTACAAATAATACAACCTTTGTATAATGACACTAATTAAAATATAGCAGGGGCATACTAGCCTAAAAGGAAACCAACACAACGAACACATCACAGTGCAACATTGGTTTATCCTTACACTCAATCTAATCACCAGCTATAATACAAACTATAAATATCAAATAATAATGGGCCCTCATTCTCTCCATGTTCCTAACCCTCAAGATAGTACTCCTTAAAATCCTTCAATGACTGTATATTGTGAACATACTCATCTAAAAATTGACAATATGAATAAAACTTCCTCTACTGAGTAAATAACAATACCTTCTAAGAAATATCATGCTCACATTCCACATAATCATAATATAATGAGAAAAAATTTAGAAGCGATAAACCCATGAGATCTCAATATTCAAGAATAAAACATAGTCTTACAACTTAATACATGATAACAATCAAAAAGCCTTAACAAAAGTCCAACTTAAGAGGTTAAACCTCAAACTCAAACTCTTAGGAAGCCAACCCTAATCTAATTATTCAAGAGGTAACAAGGTGGTTTTCTAAGTCAAATTCAAGTGAAGGAGAATTCAAATCTTTAGAGAAATACAATCCCATAATCCATGTCACTGGCTATAACACCCCCATTTTCAGAACTTCAAAATTTTATCTTAAAAAGCTAATCATGGAAACTAAAATATTAAAAACACAAAGTATTACCACCTTACTTAGTATAAGTCTAATTTTCTCTTCCATTCTTATATCATGTGCTAAGGCTAAAATATTTCTCCACTTAAATTAATAATACAATTATGAGAAATGGAACATATATTACAAGGCTAGTTAAAAAATACAAAATTGGTCAACCTTACAAAAACTAATAAAAAAATACAAAAGGGCATAAGAGTCTAAGAATATCTGCATCAAAAGATACCAAATAAGACACCGGATAGTCCTAACTCTCAACCTAAAAATACTAGCCTTCAACTTGAACACACAAGCTAACTTACAAAGTCACAAATGCCTATCAAATAAGCAAGGGACCATGAAACGAAATGTAACACCCCCAAATTTACAACTGAAAAATTTCGTTTAAATCAAAAGTTTTATCGGAAGCAAGAGAATTAAAAACCGTAAACTCGGGGGTATTACCGCCACACTTAGTACCAGATCGATCCATAACTACCGACCCGATACTAAGTGCTAAGGCTAGAAAGAATAAAACCGGAACAAATCATTCATAAAACACAAGTTTTACAAAATCAGAGTGCGAAGGTCAAAAGTTACATTCCGAAATACAATTTAAAAGGTCCATATATCAGAATACTTAAAATAACGGAATAGCAAGGTACGATAAAACCCTCAAAAAATTAAATACAACATTTGTAACCTCTAAAGACAAATACGATTAAACCACACAATTTTCGAAGGGTAAATATCCGGACCACTTACTCACTCAGATCAAGCCTTCCACCCCAATTTAGTAACTGGTCAACCTGCATCAAAGGTCTGCTCCCCACCATTGGTGGATCATCACAGGACCCAGTCAATCAAGGTAGTATCAGTACGGGTCCAGTACTGAGTAAGGGCGCAGGTGCGCTAAGGCCAGGCATACCATCGTACAACATAACACACACAGCACAATCACAAAAGCAACATGTAATATTATGGATGTTGTAGGTCGGTTATGGCCCAATCCAACTTCTTCTTTTCAGAACTCTGATAATTAGTCGATTCACATCATAATCGTTATAAATCCATGAGAGTACGGGAACCCCACTATTATAGCCGGTGGATTGGTCACTTATAGGGCAGAACGCACCTAACCACTATTATATGCCGGTGGATCGGTCTACAGGGCACAACGCTCCTGGCCACTATTATACCGGTGGATCGGTCTGGCCCCGACTCTCATGGTGTTCCACTGTAAGTATACAATATCTTTCCCATGATTTAATCACAACATACTGTTTGGTTTGTTGAGCTCGGGATCCCCCACTATTATAGCCGGTGGATCGGTCACGTATAGGGCAGAACGCACCTAACCACTATTATACGCCGGTGGATCGGTCTCCAGGGCACCCCGGCACCTGGCCACTTTTATGCCGGTGGATCGGTATGGGCCCGGCTCAACAATCTTACTCTTTAAGTAGTTAATGTCTTATTCATGTATTATTAAATAAGGTTCCACCCTTGACATGCATATCAACTACCCTCTACTTCTTTCCTCCCCTAGGGGGCCGTCCCATATCTTGAGACTCCTACGCCCCTTATCACACCCCGACATCCATTCCCTTTTACTCTTATACATAAGGAAACGTAGTAAAGGCACACTCTTCCCGAGAATGTGGGTATTACCCTAACACCACGGTATCGGTCCCGCGTGTCCTCACCCCTCTAGAGCTCCTCCTTGGAAAACCCTACTTTGGGCCTACATGGCCCAACTCTTCCTTACTCATCCTAACCTTACCTTGTTCCTTGTCTCGTATCCCGTCTCTACTAAGAAATTTCCAAACTATATTCCTTTATTTCCCCAACTCTATAGGTGACCGCCAAACCCTAGCACTTTATTTCCTCCCCAAGTAACCTCCCCTCTTTGCCCCAAAACCTCTTCTCTCATTTAGAAGCCCATACTCATCCTTCATACAAGTGGATTCTCACTCTCAACCCCATACTCCATCCCTCCTTGATCATTTTTACCCTGGTACCCTTCAAATTGCTCATTTCCTCCCAAAACCCTAATTGGGTCCCTTAGATACCCTTACATCCGCCCACGTACTATTTTACATCAAAGTCTCCAATGGACCCATAACTTTGACATTATCTCATTTACGCCCTAAATCAACTTTCCTCACGTAAGATTCATCCCCATGCGTAATTCAAATAAACCATGCAGACTCCCCAACACCCACTTATACACAAAACCCTAATAAGGTCTCTTACGCACCAACTTACGTACTATTTCTCATACCAAGTCACCAATCATTCCAAGACTCTCCCAAGCTCTTACTTACAACCCAAATCAACTTTTCACACGTAAGGTCTAGTCCCCCCATGCAAACTTCCCAAACGTCCACTTCCCCGTTGTTCCTTTATTATCATTTCATGCTACCCAAAACCCTAGCATGCATGTCCTAGAGGGCCAAAATAAGTCACATCATCAACATCAACATTAAACATGGAACATGTCATACACGTATAGTACAAGGCACACACAACATACCTCATGATCCACGCTGCGCTACACAAAACAGGTTATTCATAACGCATGCATAATACACATCAACATGGAATGTTCATCATTCACCCACACCATACATCACACATAACACAAGGCCATAGCTTCGTCCTTACCTAACACGACACCGGTCTTGGAGCACGCTCCTATGCCTCCTCCGGGTGTCGACTTGACTCGCCTATAAGAGGGAAAACTAGGGTTACTTTTCCTCTGACCAAAACACTATTCTTTTCTACCTTACTCTTATCTTTAACTTACCATTAGGGCGAAGAATAGTAATGTTACTTTTATAAGTGAAGTATGGTCAATATTCTCAAGGTAGTTAATCAAGCTACTACTAATAAAAGTAGCTACAATAATTTAAAGTAGTTTAATAATATTTATTATTAATGGTAGTAGTTCAATATTACTAATAATAATGATAATAGTGAATAATAATAATATTAATAATAATAATGATAGTAATAATAGTAATAATAATAATAATAATAATAGTAATACTAGCAATAACAATAGCGATTATGATGTTAAAATAAAATACTAAGTTATGGGCCACTAGTATTAGTAAGACCAATAGTTATAAATTTTTCAAGGTTAGGTGTAATAGTAATAATAATAATAATAATAATAATAATAATAATAATAATAATAATAATAATAATAATAATAGTAATAACAATAATAACAAATATAATAATAATAATAATAATAATAACAATAGTAATAATAGTACCAATAGTAATAATAATAATGATAAGGGCAATAATAATAATGATAGTATTAATAATACTAATAATATTAATAGTGATAATAATAACAATGCTAATAATAATAATAGTAAAAATAATATCAATTATGTTACTAAAATAATTTGCACATATATAATAAAGGTTTAGGGGTTGGGAGTTTAGAGAACTACCTAGGGTGTGGGTGGCACATGTGGCGGCGCACGGCGCACGGCGGCGGCGGCGGCGGCGTTGGGGGGAGAAAGAGGGTAGAGAGGTGGTGGAGGGGAAAGGAAGGAAAAGGAGGGGTTGGCAGGGGAAATAGAGGGTCTAGGGGGGTTGGGGAAGTTCCCTGGGTGGTTTTGGGAGGCAGAGGGGGCGCTGGGAGCGGCGGCACGGCGGTGGGCGACGGTGCGAAGGGTGGCGGGGTTCGAGGTTGGCTTGGTCGGGAAGGGCACTTCGCACGCTTGGGGCGGCGCGTGCAAGGTAAATCGAGGGGTGAGAGAGGCTTGGTTAGGTGGAGGGTGATGCAGGGAAGGGTTTCGGGGGTGGTTCAAGCGGCGGCTATGGGCGGCGGCGACGGAACGGTGATCTGAAGAGGGGCGGCGAGAAAGGGGATTTCTGGGCTTAATTTTCGAAAGAGCCCGATGCTGGGGCTCGTGGGGTATTTATAGGCTCGAATTGGGGGGAAAATTGAGAGAGGGGGTAGAGGGAGGCACGGGCGGGCGAAAATTCGTCACGCTGGCCGTTGGTGGCAGGCGGCGCTGGTCTGCCATGGCAGACCTGCGTTTCGGTCGGGGAAAAAGGAAGGGGCACGAGCAGGCTTGTGTGAGGTGTAGGGGTGTCGGCCTGTCGGATAAGGCTAGCTGGAAGATCAGGGAGAGAGAGAGACGGCGTGCATGCGGTGCAGGCGGCTGGTCGGCGCAGAGGGGGCTGGGCGGCGAGTTGCAGTGGCACGCAGGGGAAGAAGACAGGGAGGAGGCCTGGACCGGCGGTCCGGGAAGAAAGAAAGAAATGGGGAAAACCGGCCGGTTCAGCGGACATAAAACGCCTTATTAAAACGCGGCGTTTTGGTGGTTATTTGGACAAGGCGCGGCGTCGAGGAGCTGGCAGGCAACGGCTACTTCAATAATCGGCGCACAGCGTTTCAGCGAAAAGAGGGGGTGAAATGCTACGTTTCACTGTGGCGAGGGTGGCCGAACAGAGCTGGGCCGCGGGAAGGAGAAGAAGAAGGGGATTGGGCCGGGAAAAGAGGGGCAGCCCAAACGGGGAGAAGGGGAGGAAAAAGAAAAAGAAAAGAAGGAAGAAAAAGAAAGAAGAAAAGGAAAAAGAAGAAGGGAAAAAGGAAAATAATAATATGGGATATTTAAATTATTTAAAATATTTGATGTATACAAAATAATATTTAAATTCCTTTTTTTAGGCTAAATTAGGATTTTTAAGAAATTTTTCATAATTCCTTTTTAATTAGCAAACACCTTAATTTTTTTCTCCAATTAATTTACTTATAAAATTATTAAAAATTTTGAAACTATTTTCTCCTTCTTATTTTAAATAAAATAATTTATTTAATTAATTTTGTTTAAATAAAATGCTTAATTAGCTAAAATACCCAAATTCCTCCTTTATTAAAATACTTATAAATCTCTTCTTGATTTTCCTTAATTAAATACCCTTTTATTTTAATAAAATTAATTTATTTAAATAATTTTCTAATAAAACCTCTTTTAAATATAATTTATAAAATTATGAATTTTCGGGGTATTTCACGAAACTCATAGGTACAATGGTATTAAGTAACCTACTATACAAAAACAAACAAGAAAATATCATATAGAATACATAGAATGTATTAAAAGAGAACATGGTATAAAATACTGAGATATACATGTGACAATAAGTATAATGACCATGCCAGATAAAAATATATCACTAAGAGCACATGCTCCTTATACCAATTTGCATTGGCCATAAATAAAACTTAACCAAGCATCCAAAGGATGCTTCTTGAAGTAATACATAGAACCATTCTTAACCCAATTTCCATAACATCACAGGTAGGGCACGAAAGGTAGGACATGAAGACTACTATTGACCACAAGTAGGCACAAAGGTTACTACCTACCACCAATTCAATATTATCCCAAACCAATAACAATTAATTATATTTTTATTTAATCGAGGGGAGATCATATCAACCTAGACACACTAAGATATTACAATCATACAAGAGCACAAAGGCAATACACTATCCAACCAGCTATCAACCTAAAGACACTAAGGTACTCAGGTCGAACTAGCACACAAAGGAAGCATAGTATCCTACTAATAAGGACAACTAATCTATAGGTATGCATACCCTCTAGCAAGTCTGTAAAAATAAATAGAGTAAGATATAGGGTCTGACAGGAACACTAAGGCAGAATAACAAAAATCCAAACCAAACAGTAGTTAAACCACATCTTTAGGATAGATACCTCTAAAGAGTCATCATTTTCAATCTTAAGGTATTTCACTTTAAATATTAGTATTTTATTATGATGGCCATGAGACCACATAATACACTAGCAGATCTAAATTTCATACTTATTCACTTTTACTCATTTTCCATTCATTCGAGACAACCATAATCAAAGTCAACACTAAGGTCAACCTAATAATCTACTAAGGTCATCCTAGATTCAATTATTCACTTTTAATTGTATTAGATCAAAACTGACCAAAATGACCTTGAGATCATAATTACCACATTATTATCCATCTTAGATAATAATTTCATTTTATTTAATAATTTTTCATGAAAAAGCTAAAATATGATAATAAAAATATTTTGGTATGTAAATAAATTAGCAAATATGGCAAATGACCATTTTGGTCTTACGCATAATTTAGCATTTAAAAATCTGATATCGGCTCCTAAATCATCAAATCATATATTTCCATATTTAATAATAAATAATACACATTAGGAATTCTTATTTAAATAAATTAAACATGGTACATGCAAAGGACCAAAATACTCCTAGACATACAATGATAATAATCATGTCAAAAATATGTCTACGCATACTTAACATATCATATTATAAATTCACATTATGCATAATACATCCACGATATTAAACATATTCTAACATACTTTTGTGCATCTAATATTTTACACAACTTAACATACTTCGTTATAACAAATTGTATGCCAACTTTATTAGGAAAATAAATACTACATGACTAAACATACTTAAAACAATAATTACAACTTAACGCATTGGAACCCTAATATGATGTCATATGATATTTAATATTTTAGTAAGACATATAGGTTATCTAATTTTAGCAAAAAGCATAAAATATAAGTAAAGTATTAAAAATTATTAAGCTCCACTAATCATCTTCCTTTACCTAAAAAATAAACAAAAAATAATTATATTAATATCTAACTCATAAAATCACAAAATAACAAAATAAATAATAACAACAATGCACTACTATCTGTTGGTTGGAAATAGAGGGAAAATAAATACATCCATAACCAAACATGCTTAAAGCAATAATTACAACTTAACACATCAGAACCCTAATATGTTATCATGTGATATAATATTTTAGTAAGGCATACGCATTACCTAATTTTAGCAAGAAGCATAAAATATAAGTAACCTAATAAAAATTATTAAGAACTAGTAATCATCCTTCTTTACCTAAAAAATAAACCAACAATTATTATATGAATATCTAACTCATAAAATAACAAAATGATATTAAAATAATAAAATAAATAAATAATAACAAGAATACACTATTACCCGTTGGTTGGAAATAAAGAGGAAAAATAATGGCAAAACTCATAATGCATGGGCAGGGTCAGCGTGAGTCTTACATGTAGCTAGGGTTGTTTGGGGGTCAACGATGCATCAAAAGAGTGATGAGGGGAAGGGTGAGGGTGGTTGAGTAGAAATGGAAAGAAACCAAAATGCAAATAAGGGCAACAAGGTCGATGGCACAAATAAGGGATACTAATGGCTGTTAGCACTAGATGAGGGGGTAGAGGTTGGGTGCTTAGTGAAAAAAATGAAGGTTTGGTTGGTGATGGATCAAATAGGGTAAAGGTAGAACAAGGAGGTAGGCTGAAGTGGCGGAGTTGGGTGCTGGCAATGGGCAATGATTGAGATCAACATAGCTAGGTAGGGTTATGTAGATGGGTGACATAGAGGTCGGGTCTGCATGCATCTTTAACACAATTGGGCAGGGGCTTTATGGGGAGGGGAGGCGAAGAAGGTGAGGCAGCATAGGGTTTTGGTGTAGGAGGGGTTGAAGTTTATAAAGGGAAAGAAGGTGATGGACGACGAAGAAGGTGATGGATTTGGGAATGGTTGTGTCTCTAGGCATTAAATGGCTGGAGAAAAGGAACCATAGGAGGTCAGTTTTGATGGTTGGTGATGATGATGGTGCAAGAATGGCACACCTAGGAGGGTAGTTTGTTGAGTTAGAGAACATGGAAATAAAGGAAAAGTGGTGATGGTGGAAATAGAACCAAAATAGGGGATATTTGGCTGCCAGGATGGTGATGGTGGTGATGATTAATGGTGGTTGGTTACCGTGTGTGAGGGTCAATGGTGATGATAATGGGAAAAAGAAAAAAAAACAAAAACAAGGATGGTGGAAGGAAGAAGATGGAGAAGAAATAGGTTGATGGTGATAGCTAGAAAAAATAACAAACGAAATGGAGAGGAAGGATGAGTGATGTAACTTATGGGGGTGATGATGGTCTAAGAAGGAAAACCAAGATAGGAGGAGTAATGCATGAAAAATGGAGGGAATCATGTGGAGTATTTTATGCAAGGAAAACTAGGATGGTAAGCCAAAAGGTTTGCATAAGAGAGGGATATGGCATGGGAGGGTAGGCTAGACTAGTAATAGAATTATTTCATTTTATGTTTAGTTTCGTTAGGTTAGAGTATCCAGTTAGAAAAAATAAATTAGAAAATTTTTAACAAGTTAAGGGTGGCATTTAAGAACAAAGGAAATTGTAAAATAATTCGGATGATTATTTAAGAATTTATTTGATTTACTAAACAAGGGTTAACAATAAAAATAATTAAACCAAGGTTTTAGGGTTAGGTTTCGAACAAAAGGTTAAACACCCAAAAATAAATGTTACAAAATTTTGGGGAGTTACACTAATACCAAGGATGAATCAACAAAATCAATATATAAACTCCAAGAAAAAAAATTAAGGAAATCATATAACTCAAGCCATGTATATACATCCTCGGCAATCAAGTTCTTAAGTACATGTATCCCCTATAAGGTTTGAAAGTTCTTATAAGAAGAAATGAACTCTATGACCTAGAGGCCCAATTGTATAATCAGAGGCTTATAGTGAGGCATGGGATCATTTTCCAAACTCAAGTCTTACACTTTAAATGATTATTACTTTATTTAGTGTCAACATTATTATTTTAATGATACAGAGATCCAAAATAATAATAAAAAAATAATCTATAATACCACAATAGTCATAATAATTTAATGTCATCAAGGCTAAGGGTTAGGCATTAAGCCATAGCTCAAAAAATAAACTCTTTCGATTAAAATTTTCTAGCTAATTATTTCCAAGTTATCCAAGTCCAATACTAAACCAACCTAAATTCCAAACTAATTATTAACAAGGATGCTAGCCAAGAAAAAAATAATAGCATGAATGATCAAAAATATAAGTTAAGGTCAACCCATAGAGTTAACCACAAGAAAATCAATAAAGATGTACCTGAGGACCAATTTATTGGTCCCACCTACTAATTGTCTAATCTAAGAACAATAAATCGATCATTTAAGCCAGCTAAACTAGTCAACTCGTTTGAAGATACCAATAAACTGGTGAACTAGTAGACAAGTTCCTCCCCTAACTAGTTAAATTGAGAAAGATGAAACTAAAACATGAAATAGACAAACTAGTTGGTTGGTTAAAGGTAACCAGTGAGCTAGTTCCTCTCAAACTAGTTAACTAGAATAAGGTCAAATTAACACGACATTCTAGCTAAATCAATCAACTAGCAGTCCAAAATTGGTCGACTAGTGGACCAGTTGGCTTGTTTTTACCTACACCAATTAGCTGGTTAGTTTGGGTAAAACACATAAAACAACATGCAATTCATACATAAATAATTCTTAACTTATTCATACAATCATCACATGCTTCTAAAATACACATATACAACGTGCTAAACACTTCAACATATATGGAAACATGCTCAACAATCAATTGCACAATACTTCTCATGCTTAACCCATCAGCACCATAGCAAGGCTAAAATGGCTAAAATATGGTTATGCTCACATATTTCACTACACATCACTAGATATATGATAAATACACATAACACATGTTCCAAATCTAATATGGAAGATACCATGACCAATTAAAACAAACTCTCATGCTCGTAAACATAATAACATACAATTTACAATTCTTAAAATAAATAAAACATATCATGACACTAAGCCTAAGAGTCTAACATGCTTGCACCCATTATTCTACCATCTTAAGAATATTTTGATTTATTTAGATCCAATGCTCAATCAAAACACAAAAATATATGCATTCAAAATGTAATCTCAAATACCACTTGGATCTCCTTCAAAAATATAAAAACACAAAATCATAAGCATACAATAACCACATGTATTAATAAAAAAAATCAAGGAAAGGAGAAAAAGCTACCATTTGAACCAAAAAGAAGAATAAGAGGGAAGAGTAAGGCCATACTTCAATAATTACCCACAAATTTAACATCCTTAATTAAAAATAAATAAAGGCTAAATAAGAGGAAGTAGAGAACTAGAACAAGGAAAACAAATCAAGAGGAATGACCGGTTAGGCTACAACAAAAAGGAGTTGAAGAACAACACAATTATATCTAAGAGAGGATAAATGAGAGCAAATATAGGGAAGCAAAGAAGAATACCAGACCTAATGATATCTAAGCAAGCAAGTAAAAGGTATAAGAAGGGCAAAAGGGATCAAAAATCAATTGAGCAAGAGGCCAAAATTAGATGCCAAGGAGAAAGAGGTGAGATATCTTGCAATGAACTGAATGAAGAGGACACATAAGTAGGGTGAGCATGAAAGAACAGTAGAATGCAAGCAACCAAACATAGGCAAGTCAACTCAGCTGACCTCTTCTCATGCTACTACTGCACAAAATTCATAAGGGAAAAAAGAATAAAGGAGAGTTTACTTGGTAGCTAATGAGTGGTTAGGTATAAAAAGCAATTTTAGTATATTTTAGGTGAATTAATTGGTATAATGTTCTAGGAGTCGAGACAATAATCATGCATATCCTAAAAATGATTAACAAGGATACAAAAAGATTAGAAGGCTTAGAGAATGATTGGGTAAAGATCAAAATCAAAATAGAACATGAAATAGAAAACTTTGAAGAAACAGTCGATTAGTCTCAGCAGAGACCCAAAATAAAAACAAACGGCAAATTAGTTGATTGGCAACCAAGAACCAATCGACTAGTGTATCTACAAGACTAAAAACCACATAGGGACTAAATAACAAGGTATTACCCAAAAAGGTGTTATATACATGTTATGTTGTGTATAGTTTAAGGAGTTATTTTATGAAATTTAACTCTTGGATTATTTGAATAAATTAATTTTGAAAATATACTATTTTTATTATTTTAAAATAATTTTGGGAATATATTATCAAAAAAGGAATTGTATCAGTGGTCAAATAGACCAAATTGATGTTCAACTAACCGAATGGCAATAGTGAGTGTTTTAACTCCAGGGTTTGTGATCAAATAAAGGGCATATCCAATTAACAAGTTGAGCCTTAATTTTCTTCAAAAAGCTTTTGTTGTCTTATTTTAGCTTTATATGATTAGGGAATTTGAATAGTTTTACTTATTTGAGTTTAAAATATTATATATACATATACATACATACATATATATATTCATTGTTAATAAAGTATCAACCCTAAATATTTTTTTATTCAATCCTATTTAACTAGAATTTTCATAAGAGTTATAATTTTTTAATTTATTTAATATGTATCTAAATAAATACCTAGTTAATTGGTTTTATCTTTAAAAATATTATAAAAATTTATTATGGAATATGAGATTTTATTTCCTATGCCCCTCATCAATTTTGAATAATCTTTGCCTATTTTTCAACCATCAAATCTTCAATCAACCAAGATTTTAGCCAAAAAGTGCAATGATCAACCTTTTATCCAACTAACTAAGATTTGTCTAATGGTTCGCCTCTATACACCACCCTCTCTTACCTTAGTCAACTATTATCACTTACTCTTATCTTATGTTTTTCAACACTCATAGAGGATTGTGCATGTTTTGATTTGGTTTTTATGCCTTAAAGAGCCAAACCCTTCATTTCTTTCATTTTTGAAAAATCTCCTAATTGTTAAAGTTACTTTTTTTTTCTTCTCTTCCTCATCTTGCCATTATTTGATACTCTCCTTCCTTTTCTACTAGATTTTCTTCTCTTTTCACTTCTCTTAATCCCTTAGCTAACTCTTTCATATTTTTTTCCTTAATTGTAAAAGAGTTAAGCTGAGAAGAAGAGTTAAAGAAATTCCCCTTACCTCCTCTTGGTTTTCTTAGCTATAAGATGATTTTTAGGATATACTCTCTTTAAACTCTTACCATATTTTCATTGTGTATTTTGGCTTGTCAAAGATGGTTATACTAAATAATTACCATGTATTTTTGGGAAATGGTAAAGGGGAAGGCAAGCTTAATGCTTAAGGATAAAAGGCTGGCTCTTTTCTTTCATTTTGCTTGGTATCTTGGGGGGAGGGATAAATCTTTACTCACTCCTAAAAATATGCTTAAGTTTGGTAGAACATGATTAGGAACTTATTGCAAAATGATATTATTTACCATGTAAGATAGTAATATGATAAAATATGTGGATTTTATGCTATTTATGATTCTTCATATGTATGTGACCAATGAAATTTTGTATACAAGCATTTTGTTATGTATATTTTAGCATGCGTATGCAAGTATATTAGTATAGGATTTCAAATTCTGAAATAGTTATGTAGTCATTGACTAGGGACATTATATCCTTACCAAGCCATTTTTATTGAGTTTTGGTCATGAAATCGAATTTCTTACATATTTTTATTAAAATTTCGTTCATAATATGTCACCATTTGAGCATATTTGGAATAAGTTATGAAAGATGGAAGTTTTGTCATGTTTATATATTAGGTGTTATAATTTCATATTTGATGTCGTATGTGTGTTTTTCACGTTAAAATTGTTAAGCGTGAAATTTATGAAATTTTAGTATGCATGAAATAAGGTTTTATGGATTGAGTATAAAAATTTGAAGGTTTAGGGGAAAATGGTTTGTTCACAAGGTTCTAAAAGTTTGTTATATTATGATATTTTTGAGTTAAATATGATTTTTATTAATTATATGAGTTGTATGGTCTTTATTATAGTATTAGGGTATGCCTTAGTATGTTTGAAACACTAAAAATCATTTTTTGAAAACATAAAAGGGTATTTTAATCATTTTACAAAGTTTTTAAAATTTATTGGGAAATGCCTATATTATAACATACATGTTGAATTCAAAAATATATATAAGTGGAAGTATTTCTATTGTATGATAGTAATGTGGAAAAGGTACTTTTATACCTTAAAAGAATAATTTATCCTAATAAGGACATTTTGGTCATAATAAGATAAATTGTGGATTAAAATGGTAAAATGAACTTTTGTTAGCAGAGATGGACTTTTTTTTATTTGTAGCCAACTATTGACTTTTCTTTGACCATTAACCATAGACTTTGAGAATAATTGAATTATGTTAATTTTAATAAAAGAAATTTTAATTAATGATCTTTTGTGATCAAGTTGTTGTATAGCTTTTGCCTTTTGATTGGCCTTGATGGCTTGGTTTGGTGTTCCATGGCTTTATTAATGGATAGATAATGTCTTGATTAAATGGAAAAATAAATAGCACATGGTAGGTCTATATTACTTGGTTCTTGATTAAATATCGAGGGTTAGTCGACTTTAGCTTATATATTATATTATTTGACTAAGGGCGGAGTCTAAGAGATTATGGTATCTTTTCTACTCTATTAAACTTTTGGTTATCCAAAGGGAAAGTATACTTAAGGAACTAGTTACCAAAATAGTAGAACATTTGGCTTTATAAGCTTGACTTTATTTACGTTGTTGGTTTGGTTATTGGATGGCTTCCATGGTACAGAGAGAACATAGGATAATGTAGCCCTTATACTCAAAGTCATTATAAAGTGGATTTATATGATCATATTAAATGGGAGATAATAATGGATTTTAATTCTAAGTGTGGTTTGAGATGTTGACCATAGTTGCCTTTAGGCATAGTTTCATATTGTATGTGAGTGTCTTAATCTATTATGTTGATTATATCATATGTTTATCCTTCCATGTGTATTGATATTGTCATAAAATTAGGTGTTTATCATATGTATTTTATTATGTGATCCGTGATCGTATGATTGTCATATTATCATATCTATCTATGTGCACCATGTATATATGCATTATGGTAGTTTAGATTTGCTCATTATAACATGTATTGATGTTATTGCTTAAACGAGATCATGTGATGAACTTGATTACGCTCAGCAGAGTAGATTAATTTATGTAGAAGGAAAACGAGGATTATGATAATGATTTTGTATGGCTTGAGAGTTTAGGTTATCCAAAGCCATTTTTCCATATAAGGGTCACTTTTGTTATTTCAAATATTTTAGACTTTTAAATTACTTCCTCATATCTTTCTCATTACATTTTATGCGTTGATAACTTGAGTTGTACAACTATAACCTATGTTTTATGATCATTGTTGTTTGTCATATCAAAGTTTTAAGTTGGTCATGTTTAAGCCCAGTTACTGATTTGTATTCAAGCAACTGATATTTAGCTAGAGTTATTTGTGGGAGTGATACCCCTAATATTTTGATTTAGCTTCCGCAATTAAATGTTTTGAACAAAATTTTCTAGTAGTAAAAAAAAAGGTATTATAATTTCACATTCAATCAACTAATTTAGATTCTTTGTTTCTCCTCAACCTAGTTTTATTGATATGACTTGAATGAAAATTTGAGTAAGTTATTGTTACTACTATTTTGCAATTATTAATATTATAATTAATATTTTTTCTAGTAGTATTATTATTGTTATCATTACTCTCATTATTATGGTTACTATCATTAATTTTATAATTATTTTATCATTGTCACAATTTGGCAGATCTTATATGATCTTATATGATAAGTTCTAAGAATGTGTAGAGGAAAATAGGCCCTTGAGTTACTTGCTTTGTCAGAATTTTAAAGGCATCTGCTTTAAACTTCTTAAAAAGTTGGAAAATTTTAGAAATAAGCGAGAATAAGAAAAGAGAGAGAAAGGATGTCAGTGAAATTAAAATTAATAATTAAAGATAAATTCTTAAATATCAGATATTTTATTTTTTAATTTTTCTTAATATTACAATAGCTTTATTATGATTGTTGTTTTATATCCATCCTCAAACTTTGTATAAAAGGTACATAGATAATAGTAAGAATGGTAATAGGTCGGATCTAGGTTGCGTTTATTTAGATCTAGACCCAGGTTTATTCGTAGTATTTAGAATTAGACCCATCGGATTATAAAAATTTAGACTTAAACTTAGATCTATCGGATCTAATAGTTAAATGGATCTTAAACATATTCTAAATAAGTCTGGTTATTTTTGAAAAAAAAAAAATATTTTATGTAAATATAAATATATTTATGTTTTACATAGTTTAATATGTATTCTTTTAATAAAAAAACTCCGAGTAAAAAGATATATATTTGTAAATAGTTATTTTAACTTTTTAAATGATATTTTAATACCTTTTGGAATAAAATATTACACATATTACTTATAAAGTTAATACAAAGAAATAAAATTTAAAAAATTATAAATTTAAATAAAATTACAATAAAGATGAAAATTATATAATTAGTGTGTGTGTGTATTATTACATGAAATTTAATTTAATATTAAACATAAACTTTTAGATATCAGATATTTTTTGTCGAACTTTTCTTCTTCTTTTTTCTTCAATATTATAACACCTTATGATATACTATTTATATAGTAGCTTATATTTATATTTATCGACTCGGCTCCGATCCATATTCATTTACGTATGTATAGAGGAATCCATTACTATTCGTTTGGTGATAGAGGTTGACGTTAATCTAAACGTAACTGTGTTCTTCCGGAATTCTCGTTTTAGAAATGCTGCCACTTGCTTCCTATTAATTCTCCGACACGACTTTGCCTTTTGACTCAATTATTGTGGCTAACATGATATGACTGAACTAAGAGTTAAGCATCCTTTGCATTAACTATTCTTAGATATGGGCATATGGCCACAACCTATAGCCATACTTATTCAATTAAAGAACCTGAAAGTCGCCCACGGGGCCACAGCCAACTTTGAACTCCATTTGGCCGGGTATATCATGAATCTGAGAGCAGATAGTCGGGTGGTGTAAAATAATTTTTTTAACATAATCGTTATACAAATAAAATAAAATAAATATAGATATAAGATATAATTATTATAAATATAAATTATAGCCATCATTTATTATGTATTGTCAACTTATTCTCTATTATCTATGTCACATTTCCTAGCATAATATTCATGTTAAGGAATATAATTAATATAGAAATAAGATATAATTATCATAAAAATAAGACATACTATAAAAAAAAAGACATAATCATCATATTTTAAATTTGTATGTTAAGTTGAATATAATAATACTCATACATTTTGGTACTTGATTACAAAATAAAACATTTAAATATAAATTATAATCAAGTGTTATTAATTTTTATAGTATAAAATATTTATAAGGTTTAACTTCTCAACTAATAAATATATATTCAGGATATAAATTATGTATTTATATAGTGAAAAAAAATTATATAACAGTTACATATAATTATTGGTATACAATTATAATAACAATAATTATAGATATAATTACTTTAATCGCTTGTGTATACAAACAAAGCTATAATTATCATTGTTTGTCGTCGCATAAACCAATGATTATTTGCACAATACTATACAAATTCAACTGAATAAGCAGTCATAAAATATTCCATTAACGACATTTAACTATATTCTTTATACCAAAAATAATTTTAGATTATTCCCCTACATTTTGGTCAATTAAAAATAATTAGTACATGCAAGATTATGTTTACTATTGTTGATGGGCTTTGCTATCAATTCATTCTCATTAATTATGAACTTCAATTTGAAATTTGGTAGTTCATAATTGATTATAAAATTTTAATTTTTAAGTAAAGGATAATATTTAAAATTTTGATCAAAATTCTCATCTCCTAACAAGTAAATATTAAAGAAAATTGACAAAGAGATAAAATAGAATATAAGATGAAGAAAGACGAGATGTGCATATGAAATAGAAAGAAGAAAGATGATTTTTGTGATAAAGAGTAAGAAAAAATTATTTTATATATGGAATGCATCTAACAAAATGTTTTTAGGTTCACCACATAATTTATCCAATTTGGTAGTAAAGTAGTATGTTAATGCATTCATTAATGAAAAATATAATTATATTCAAATAAATTTCATTGTTATATTAAAATATTTGACTTAATTTTAATATGTTCTCAAGTAATTTAGTATCAAAATATTTTTAATTTATCTTTACTTTGTAAAATTCTATTAATATATTTAGCTTTAGTCACTAAAATAATAATTTCTTAAATTTATTTTACATTTATTGGGAAATTTCCAAAGTTTATTTAGAAATAATGAGATTTTAATGAAGCTTTTCTACAAAAAAAAATAGAGGATGTATATTTAAATATATGAAAATTTTGAGAATGTTTTTGAACTTTGATATTTTATGAATTTTATTCCTATATTATTAATTAGTATGTCAATAATACTTAAATAAATGTGTTAAAAGTATTAAAATGTGATATTAATGTAAATAGAATTAAAATAATAATACAATACACTATAAATAAATTATTAAAAAGAGAAAAAATGAATTAAGGAATAAATATTTATAGTTTATAGCAACTAAAATATAAATGCTTTTAAATTAATAATAAAGGAAGAGTCATTTGGATTTTGTTACTACTAATAAATTTATTCATTAAAATAATATTTTTACATATTATAAACCTATAAATACAATTACATTTATTAATACATACTTAATATACTAATTAACTACAAATTAATTCAGTATACAATTACATTTATTTAATATTTTTAAAAAATAATTTTATGTTTTCTTATATTCAATTTTTTTTCAAAATTTTAAAATCAAAATAAAAATGTAAAAATAAAAAATTAAGAATTGAAATTTTGAACTTAAAAATTGAAAATAACCAAAGTATGCTTGTAGTTGATATTTTCAATACCTCAAATTAGTGGTGGATAGCAGTAGTTTAAAATAATTGATAAGACTATAAATATAATTATATCAACGACGATGTATACCTTCTTTTTGAAAAATTTATTATTAAAAAAATTATATTTAAATATTTTTAGTTTAAAATAGTCTAAGAATTGTTAACTCCTAAAAAGTTTTTTAAAAAAATACGTGAATGAGAACAAAACATACATAAAATAACTCGCATTAATATATAATATCAATCTTGAAATTTGCTCCAATTAACCACTCTTGTCTACGTGGGATCAAGGCATTACAATGTTTTTTTATTTAAATTCGTTTATTGTTTTTTGAAATTGGATATTTTGATATTAAGGCTTAGAGATTCAAAATTATAAATTTTAATTTCCATAATATTATTTTTTTAATTTGTTTAAGCCTATGACTTTAGAATAAAAAACTACTAAAAACTTGCTTGAGTAACTTTCTTTTTTATTTTTTATTTTCTAGTCTTCATTTTTAGTATTTAGTTTTATATGGAATATTTTAATTTTAAATTATTTTTATGTTTTTAAATTATGAACTTTAGGTTTTTAATTTATTTTTGGATTTATGAATTTATGATATAATTTATTTAATTTAATTTTAAAATATTTTTTAATTTTATAATTATTTTATTTTAATATTTTAATTAAAAATTATATTTTTTCATTCTTAAAATTTTTATTTTATAAAATAAAAAAATAGAAATTAAGAAAAATATAAAAATATTTTGTGTTAAAATAACAAATAAGTAATAAAATAATTGCATATTAAATTGATTTATAGTTAATTGATATATTAAGTATTAATAAATGTAATCATATGCATATGTTTATAATATATAAAATAGTGTAATTATATAAAAATAGTATTATTTTAATAGGAAACTTTCTAAATTGAAATAAAATCTAATTTTTTTATTATAAATTTGAAAATATTTCTTCCGTATTTAAACAAATCCCCAAGTTTCTTCCTTAATTCTTAAAAAAGGTTAAAACTATTGTATCTCAAAAGAATTTGGGTAAATATCTTGTCATCCTAACGATATTATTTTTTTCAGTGGATGCATTATTAGGGCGCCAATTTTCTGTCCTCAAAACAGTAGGCAAAGAAAAGTATCACAATAGTCGATAGCCCCAGGCATTCTACCCTGCTCTAGAGGTCCGTATATATATAACCGACTTCATCTTTACCCACTCACCTCACCTCACCTCCTCTCCTCCATCCGAACTTAAAAAGACCTCTTCTTCATTCCTCAGCTTCTCAAATTAATGGATACCAATTCGACTGAAATTACAAACGAATCTGGCCTGGGCAGCTATGCCCTGAGCGGAAAAGTCATGCTCTGCTCCGTGATTATATTATTTTTGGTGGTTATCATAGTCATATCGTTCCACTTCTACGCCCGTTGGCTCGTCCAGCGTACCCGCCGCCGCCGTCTCCGCCACCATCAACTCCCCCTCAGCCGCCGTACCGCCAACAGCGATTATCACCTCTCAATTTTTCCACAAGGGCTCGATCCTTCGGTGCTTAAATCACTGCCCACCTTCGTTTACAAGCCTGAGACCCACCCAACAGCGATGGACTGCGCCGTCTGTTTATCCGACTTTGAGGAGAATGAAACGGGTCGTACCTTGCCCAAGTGCGGTCATAGCTTTCATTTTGATTGTATTGATATGTGGTTTCAATCTCACTCCAACTGCCCGCTTTGTAGAGCTCCGGTTAGGGCAGCAGAATGTTCGTTTGCCACGGTACAGAATCCGAGTGAAGTCGTCGTTTCTGTAACTGGGATTGAGTCGCGTTCTGGGTCGGATCCGGATTGTAATCGTAATGATGGAAGTGTTTCGTCACCGCCGGGAGGGTTTATGCCAGAGGAACGCCCGAGGAAGCCGTTGGATTTTGTGGTGAGATTGCCGCCGGCGGAAGCGGATGATCGGGAACGGCATGGAGCAGGCATCGTGGCGAACGGTGATGGCGGCTCGGATAGCCGAATCCCGTCGGATAAGAGTCCTACGAGCCTCTGACAGCATGCGAATCCCTGGTGGGGAGGATACGGTTAACTACCAACCAGCATCTTTCTGTTTTTCTCTCAAGAACGGGACGTAGGAGCAGTTAGAAATGTCGATTTGTCTCATTACGGAGCATTTTCAGAAGCCGATTGTGAGACATGTATGTATATAAATTGTGCTTTATAAATTCGGGAGCTAGTGTGCGTGTGGTTTTTTCCCCCGACGCGATTTCGGGTACTAGTTTGAGTTAAATGGACGAGGAATTGATTTTCGATTGTTAGAATTTAGAGCACGCATATTTGTAAAGAGTTGTAAGTTCGTTTATAGATTAAATTATGTTAACAGTAATCGGAGGATCCATCCCAAATAGTAGGAGTAATAGTCCGTCTTTAAAAACTGCTATGCAACATCAACTTGCATCGGATATATTTGTTTTAACATGCTGTTGTTGCCAGCAACCAACAATTAATTTCTTAAAGATAATTATTTTTTAACGCGTCTATTCTTATTGTCTTTTTTTATTATTTGATTTTTTTTTTCGGTAAGTGAACATATTTATTCAAAGGATAAAATGGTCAATATGTATAAATACAAGAGGACTAAAGAAAAACAATGGGCAAAGTGGAACTAGGAGACCAAATAAGTAACAATTCTTAATTTAATGATCAAAAGAAAGACAAGACGACAAGGAAGCCACCTTGGGAGCTAGATCCATGTGATAAGATGTACGACTTGTTGCAGGTTTTCTTCCAGGTGTATGACTTGTTGCGCGTTTTTCTTCCAGATTTTGAAAGTGAGAGAGCATTTTTCTCCTTCCAAAGATGATATGTAGCAGTTGCCGATAGTGCTTGTAATGCTTGCTTCCTAATATTTGGTCTTCTTCCTTCCTTTACCATCCAAGCTAAGTTTTCATGCCATCACTAGGTCGAATGCTCATTGCCCATATTTGGTATCAATGTGACGCCACTTGCCATACCATAGATGAAAACAAACAACATGAAAATAATAATAATAATAATAATAATAATAATAATAATAATAATAATAATAAAGATGGCAATAAGACTCTTTGTTTTCCTCATATAAGTTGCATTTTTGTTGTGTATCGAAGACCATTTTTGGCATTTTAAATCATGTAAATAATTTAACATGAATGACAAGCCACGAATGGAGCTTGTGTATAGGCAAGCTCAATGGGCCTTATACTGTGATGAACCATGGAACTTTAGAGAATCTATTATGACTCAGGTCATATACTTTAGAAATGTAGTATCTACCTCATTTAATATACAATATTGTAGAATTTGGATCACAAAAGTATGTTTGAAGTGCTTCTCATATCCATTCAATTTCTCATATTCCACAAAGTAGAGGCAAGGAGCTTCATCTCCTAAAAATCACGACCTTTGATGTAGTAGGCATGATCACAATGAACCCTTAAAACTTGTTTCATCTTTGCTAACCACCACAATAGCCACCCTTGAGCAACTTGATTCCAGCAATATAGTTGTGTGAGGCATAGACCTCCTTTTTGCTCGGGTAAGCATATAGTTTCCCTAAGCAATGGGGGCTTTACGAGATTTATCCACACCAAATCATAAAAAATCTTAATAAGGGGAGTTAATCTCATTGATGATTCTACCAGGTATCATCAAGAAAAAGGCTTCAACAGACTTGAAATCCAAAAGAATAGTTTATCCTAGTTAATAATAATTAGCTAAGCTCAATAGCACTGATTTCTATATTCAAATATTTGAAGTGAACTTATCAACAAGTGGGTTGTAATCCTGATAAGTGACTTTCCTATATAATAAAGAGACACCAACATATTTAATGGGAAGGTTACCTTCAAGAAAGTGATAGAGTTGGTCAATATTTTGCCTCTCCTCCCAAGAAACCAACATGTTGTAGTAAATGTTGTTTTTGGTGTTGTTTAGAGTCAAGCCCACAAGTTAGAATTTTGGTGAAAGACATTGTAGACCGTTTATACTGAATTAACAATACCATAGGTGAAGAAGAGTATATCATTCATAAATAAAATATTGATAAGGTTCCCCTTTATACATTTGGGATGAGGCTTGAACCTTAGGTTGAACCACACCTCCCTTAAAGAGTGATTTGGGTATTCCATAAAAATCAAAAAGATTTAAGGGAAAAGAGGGTCACTTTGTCCAAAACCCCTGGAAGCTCTAAAAGGCGGTTGTAATTCCTTATTAACAGACAAAGAGTAAATAGTTGATGTGACACGACCAATGATGAACTTAATAAAACTAAGGAGAATGTTGAGAGATTACAAAAATTGTGATAAGAAGTCCTGATTGAATGTGTTGTACGTGTAACACCCTAAATTTTATTATTGAAAATTTTCATTTTAGCGAAAGCATAATATCAAAATAGTTGGATGTTACCGTCGTAATCAACATAAGTCTAGCTTACCATACCATCTTACATCAATTACAAGGCAAACCAATTAGAACATAAAACATGATAAATAGAAAATGAGAGAACATTCATAAACTTAAACATAAGTTTGGAGATTAAATCCGAGTACACTATCCAAAAATACATAAAGTGATCATATGGAATTAATAGTCCAAAAAGGTATCCGAACCAAAAAACGATAACCGGATAACATGACTCTATGCTCAACCACAATACATACTAGTCACTCCTCAACACATAGAGCATCATAAGTAGCAAATTCATCTAGATGGTCCTCATTGACGTACACATAAATATTTGGGTAATCTGCTCGTGGAAATGAGTAGTATCCATAAAAATAATGATTAATACGCTACGTGTTGAGCATTGTAAACATACAACTGAAGTAAGGATACAAAAAGATCAAGCATACATGCGAGTTAATAATAAGGGATGCCAAGTAAATACTGGTTCTAAAACTTATTATTAGATATAAACATAATCCATGTCCCTTAATGAAAATGGGCAGAGCATGATGAGGAAGAGGGCAAAAGAGATGGCATTGGGTGACGATGGTTGGGGAATGATAAGGGGGAATGATGGGGTGGTATTAGTGGATGTTTTCCCAATGAAATGGTGGTGCTTGGTGGTTGGTGATGGTGAATGATGTTAATGGTTATATACTACATCAAGACAGAGCAAGTAATGAAGAATAAGAAGGTAAGTGATTAGGGTTGGTTTACTCGACATAAATGGAGGGAGTGAGAGTTAAGTGAGGCAATAAATGAGGTAGAGATAGATTAGTTTGTGGGAGATGATGGCTCACAAGGTTGTGGTGTGTTGTAGAGGTTAAGAAGAAAAACATGTAAGGCAGGAAAAAGAAGAAAGAAAAATCGACGGGAGAAGAAGGAAGAAGGATAAAAAAGGGAAAAAGAAAAGGGAGATAAGTGTGAGATTGTGGTTGGGATTAGGTTTAAAATTATTATTAATGAAATTAGATAAGATTAAACATTAACCATCTAGGATTAAGGTTAGTTTAAAAATATAAATTACCCAGTATAAAGATTATGACTAGGTTAAGATTTAAGATTCAAGAATTAGAGTAAGGTGAAAATATCATTTTCTCGATATTAGAATTGGGTTAAGATATTAATTACTTTGGATTAAGATATGATAAAATTTGAGGTATTATAATAAGCCTTCATCATATCTAGCTTAATTATGCAGCTTGGGGAATATGCTTCATAAATTGTCCTTTTACTAACTTATTGGCAAAAAATTGTTATCTATTATGCTCTTCCCATATATAAAGGCTACTTGAGCCTCTTCGCCCAAATAAAGTATGAATTCTTACATCCCGTTAGCAATAAATTTGGCAACCAACTAATACAAAATATTACAACATGTAATAGATCAAAAGTCACTAGCCTTACAAGGGTTCGGGACCTTTAGAATTTTATTCAAGGTATTTGAAACTACATGACACATCTTATCACTAATAATGGGCTAAGAATACAGGAAAACATTTACATTGTGGTCATCTAAGCCTCATGCCTTATCCTTATTCATACTAAACAAAACACGCTTTACATTATCTTTCTCAACAGTAAGAGTAACCAACGTTGTTGTGGCAAAGTGAGGGTAGGGCCTTGGGTAAAATATCATGTCAAAATGAGCCTCGAGGTGTGTGAGCTATGCCAATGAGACTAACATAAATTTTCGTAAAAGTATGAACAATGTCATCCTGACTTGCTATGGTTAGGCTATCATTGAGTTGTAAAGAGGATATAGGTTTTCTATGTTTTCTCTCTTGTACTTCGTGTTCCCATTACCCTCTATGATCCAAGTAACATAAGTTTTTTGTCTAAAGAAACTCTCATCACTCTTGTTGTAGTGTTTGAGTTTAGGCATGGCTTGTTGTGCTTGTTGGACGAGGGAGTCATCAAAGGGAGAAGTTGCCAAGAGTTATTGACTATTTGTTAGCTTATCCCATGTTTGTACTTCCTTTTCTTGAATACCACAAAACTTTCTACGATTAAAACTTATTATATATTGCTTCAAATGTCATAATTAACCTATCACTGCTTGTGTAGGAGGGAGCGAGATTGGCTAGGACCACAAAGCTAGCAGTAGCTTACCAAAATTTTGCTATTCTAACCACGTCTTGTAATACTTAAACAACTTAGGCCCTCCACTTGGACAATCACTAAGCTTGAGTATCGTAACCGAATGGTATGAGAGAAGAGGGGAAGCTATAAATGTCTCAGGCCATACATCATTTCCCATAATACTATCCAAATTGCACCAAATTATTACATTAACTTCCCCTCTATTTGACCATGTAAAACATATTTAGTGTAACAAATATCTTATAGAGATAACAATTGCACACATACTAAAAAAACCTACACATCTTCATTAAGCAGTGGATTTCCTTATATCTTTTCATGAAATGAAGAATGATGATAAAACCACCTGGCAACACCGTTAGATGGGAGGGCACCTAGTGCGATGCTGGCCAACTCCTAAGGCCCATTATTCCTCTAACATCATTTAGCCTATAAATGAAACTAATATAAAAAGGATATGATTGTTGCTGGTGAGAGACTTTGCACAAGATGCCTCTAGTGAATACGACAATGATATCTATCATTGATACCCATCCTTCCCAAATGTGGTTATTATGGTGGGCAGTATAATTGTGGATCCATTGTCATCTACTCCACTTATTCATTTTAGCAAGAGTATTAATCTCTTTGACTCTAATTTCAACTAGCCCTACTAGTGAAATATTATTACTAAACAAGCAAGTATATACTTTTCTCTACTTATGAGGAATCCTTTATTACTTTATTTATTATTAAGGCACATTATAAATAAATTTAACTATTTAAAAAATAAAAGTTGTAATACACAATAGAGATTCATTTAAAAAAAATTTAGAAATATATTCTAAATCCTGACATATACTTGAACTACAAACTCAAATCAGTCAAAAAGTATATGTAAAGGTGTAAATTTGTTCCTTAGAGTGTTTGGTGTGGGTAAGTGGTTGTATAAGAAATGAGGCAAATCATATATTGGATAAAAAATAAAATAAAATAAAAAACCTACGTACGATGGAGATGCATTCTCTATCTCACCGTTTGGGTAGAGCTAGCAAAAACTGACTCGACCTGTCTAATCTGACCATTTTGGCCAAAACCTACATTGTTGAAACTTGAGAAATTCATCAATCTAATTGAATTCAAACTCAACTAGTCATTGACCCAACCTAATGCTGATCCAATAATAATTAACCTGACCTAAATCTAACTCATAACTCAAGTCAACCCATAATCTAACATCAATGGTGGGATGTCGTAGACACTCTAAATTAAATCTGAAACAAATAATAAGTAGTGATTAGGAGTCGATCACATGAACATTTCAATTTAATTAGTAGATCTCTATTATCAAATAAATTCCCTTGGTAATCACATTAGGAAAAACTTATCACTAATAATGAATAGAATAAAAACTAACAATTAACAAAATAATTGAATAATAACATTGGGATAATAGGCGTTAGATGGCATATTAAGCACAGGGATATCAACAAATCATGGAATGAAATGGTCATGTAGTATTTTGTATGTTAACCTATAAAATTTCCCACATGTCCACTTTCTAGCATCCCCTTATGCAAATAAATCAAGGCCTCCTTATAATTTAATGTCTAATCAATTAATATCCTAGGATAAGATCTCTAAATTTAATTAATATCAACGGTATAGTTTAGGGAACAACTAATTAGAACCATAATTATAGTCAACTTGAATGATGAAGTTATAAATATTAATAAACATATATTAAATCAATAACTTATTTGCTATTTAATGATGTATACATTAACAACATCCAACTAACACTCTAATTAACTAGGTGACCAAGATAGATAATGAAGTCCTAATATTAGATCGGTGATCATTAAACATGGTTTATTAATATAACAAAAAATATGCACAACAATTAAGTCCAATTCACATCTCATGATTAATTATTCCATAACCTTTAATTGTCCTCCTATCCTATACTAATCTAGCCTACTACATTAATAAAACTAGAAAACACAGAACCTAAACACATATAAATCCTAACTTTGATTAACAAAGATAAACAAAATAACAAAGATTAAATTAAAATACACAAAATCACAAACTCAATTAATTAAGCCAATAATGAGAATTGCATTAAACACAATAAAAATTATGAAATAATAAACGAGCGAAAGGAAAGAAAGAGCTTAGGAGATTATAGAATCGCAAACACTATATGATCTCAAATCCTTCAAGTACATCAATAAACTAATCAAATCTAACAAAAGAATCCTAATGGTTTAGAAATAAGGAAAACGAAGTCAAAGTTTTGATGGCAATTTATTTGTTATCTTCTATTCAACCTAACATATGTTACATATATTGACAGAATTCTGTACACATCAAATCCAAAATTTGGCAAAAATAGTCATATTAGTAAAAATGGTGCACTCGTATTTTTTTCTCTAATACTATATATGTGGGATGAATAACTAGGAAATACGGTCCATATTTCCATAAATATGCCCCATCTCCCTTGTCTTCTCTTGATTTTTCTTCACATGACTTCTCTTTTAGGATCTTATCTGCCCAATTTGTCTTGATTTCATCATTTCTTATAAAATTAGACCAATAGAAAAAACTTGAGGAAAATGGTTAAATTGTCATAATAAATATAGAAAGTTGGGTCAATATACGTGAATTAATTCCATAAAATATGTCCTATCAATCAACCGAATCCTACTACAACTCAATTAGCATTGGCTCCACATTAATCCAACCCAATATCAATATGGTCCAACAAGACCAAAATCTATATTAAGCCATTATGAAAAAAATACACACAAATTGTGTTATTTATTTAAAGCTATTGAAAAATATATTGTTTTATAAATTTTATTTATATTATCTTACTTTTATCTTTGATATTCTTATTTACCAATTCTATTCTAGATCCACCACTCTTTCTAAACAAAAAAATATGACATCAAAAGGTCATATAAACATGACAGTTAACAAATAAAAAAATTCAATCATATGTCTATATAAAGTCAAGCTTACAATGTTAATGAAATTAGCATAATTTTGCCAGTTAAGGTGAATATTAGCTATTTTTTAGTATGTTCATATTCTCTAGCTAACTAGTTATGCAAACTAACATCTTATAATATACACATATACCACATATATGACACTAACCTTCCTCAACTAGCAAATCGCTATAGTATATGGTGCGCATGGAGTGAAATTTCATAATTCCTCTAGTTCCATGTATAAAAATTTATCATTAACAAACCCTATAACCATTACCTCAATTTTCTTTTAAGATAAAATACAAGGAAGTAAATTATGCATCAAAGAACTCATTTAATTGGAATATAAATACATAAGGCGACAACAACAACTAAATTCTCCCACATTTTACTTATCGAATAGAAAATATTGTTGACAAATAGATAAAACCAACCAAACAAAATGAACAAAAATTAGAGGCAAATATCTTATTGCAACTACAACCTACTATGGGAGATATAAAACTACTCGAGCAATTTGTCTCGAGCTAACTCAAATCCAAAATAATACATCTTCGTTGTTAACTTGATTTGACACAAACTTAAAATAACTTGATATGGGAGTAACTCAGTCCAAACCTTGCCTGACTCGTCCAATTAACCCAAATTGACCTAATCCTTGCATGACCCAACAAGTTAATCCAAATTCATAAGGACTCAAACCCCATAGCCGACCAAAATAATAAAATAGTCAAAACTAAAAAGGACCTTATACGACCTATACAAGATAATGACTAGCAAACAATTTGCCTCAAAATAATCCAACCAACTCATTACAATACAACCCAAATCTCATTTGCACGACTAGATTTCTATTAGAGATGTAAACGGGGTACATTTTATCAGAAATTTGACTGGTTTTATTCGATAAATATTTAGACGGATATAGAGAATGTAAAAAAAAATATCCGACTAGTTTGAATACAGATATGGGTAAGGGGTATCTATATTCGTACCCATACATATACTTGTATCCATATCCATAAATTTTTATTAGGGATGTGAATGAGGTAGATTTTATCATAAATTGGACCGATTTTATCCAACATATATTTAATCAGATATGAAGAACGTAAAAAAATATCCACCTTATTTAAATATAGATATAGGTAAATGTTATTCATATTCATAACCGTATACATACTTATATCTATATTCATATATATTATATAATTACTATTATACCATTAATTTTAAAATAAATATAGTATAAGATTAAAGTTAAAGTTATCTTTCAGCTTAAATTTAAATGGATTTATCCATAAATTAATGAATTTGTCCATTATATAATATTCGTTAACAAATAAATAAAGTATCCATTGAATAACGAATATTCAAAAGATTCATATCTATTAATAAATACATGTTCAAATACAAATATAAATTTAGATATGATTTTTTTATCAAATAAAAAAAACGGATATAAACCATAGTATTAAAAATTAGATCGAACCGACCAGTTCCTGATCCAACAAGTAAATCTGTGAATCGATGAATCGGTCAGATTACCGGTTAAATTTCATTTACCGGTTCTTAAAATCTCAAAATTAGTGAAAATTGGTCAAAAACCGGTCTGACCAGTAAAAATCGGTAAACTGGTCAAAAAATCACTTAGAAGCCGGTCAAATTCACGTATAATTTAATTTTTTATATATTTTATATTTTTTTGATTTAATATATACTACTGATCCAATTAGTATAAATTACTTATCCAATCACCGAATCAGTAAATTAATTATAATATTAGTTCGATTATTCATCTGATTTTTAAAACTATGGTACAGACTACCTACTCGGAATCGTCTCACCCATAATTCCCATCTCTCCCCTCCATAAAATCCCGGGAGACGAACCCGCTGCCCGTCTGATTAGTGATACATTCATTTCTCATTTCCCACCATCACCTGCACCGCTGCGCTCCACTTTGCAAAAACATCAGGCCCCGCGGCAACTTCTCCTCTCTGCAACTGGCAACCTCGTAAAATCTTTTTGCTACTTTCCCTTTTTTCAATGATCTAGCAAAGCCTTTATATGTGTGTGTGTGATCAAATTGCCTGCTGAATATTTATTTAATGTATGCAATTATCACTAAATATTTTATATATATATTTACTCGATAAAAAAATAAAAATAAATTATTTTTTTGTCATTAAATTTAATATTAGTGTATGTATGACAAATAGATTATTTTTTGGGCGTAGAAATGCAAAATAAAAGTAAAAAAGTTTTTGAACCAATAAATAAAATACATTAGATACCACCCTACTAAACTATGTACTCAATTCAAACAAAGAAAAAAAAAAGAAAAAAACTTATTTCTAATACTTCTGAATACCAAATATGAGGGAGGAGCCAAAAAGGCCCTCCTAGTTATTTACCCCCCCCCCCCCAACCCTTTCTGTATTCCCCCGCTCCTCTTCTGTGTTCCATCCATCTTCTTCTCCGTACCAAACACGACATTAATATAAATTATCCCCACCTTCGGTCTTATGTCATGGCATTTGTCATGTTTTGATCTTCGGTCAAAGTTAAATAAATTTTACCCAATGATCTATTAAAAACGCAGCACTTGTCTTGCAATACTGCTTTTGTTAGGTTAACTTTTCATAACTTTTATAGATATGTAGCAATTAAAAAATTAGCCAAACTATGTCTAAGAAATTATAAAATATCAAATGATACAAATAACAAGCGAATGTAATGTTACTCTATGTTGCACGACAGGTTCAAGAATTTAGTATTTTTTTCCATCTTAAAAATGTTTAAACATTTTTTATTTTTTTCAAAATAACATTAATTTATATTATTTTTAAAAAAATTACTGTTTTTTTTTCAATTATAACTTAAGCAATCTTGGTATGAATTTCAAAAAGAATATATATTTCTGAGCTAAAATATATGCAAAAGATCATTAGGTTGTAGAAATCATTTTTTTTTAAATTATAGAAAAATATTTTTGTAAAGTAAATGCACCCTATGAAATATGGATTTGGATAATGAGTAACGACTCCTCCTTAATTACGGTGAAACCTGCGTGCCTAGGAATCTAGATATATATATATTTTAAAATAATATATATATATATATATATATATATAAATGATTTTTGTAAAGTAAATGCGCCCTATGGAATATGGATTGGATAATGAGTAACGACTCCTCCTTAATTATGGTGAAACCTACGTGATAAACCTGCATGCCTAGGAATCTCGATCGCACAGCTTAGTATCTCGACCAAAGGGCGGCGACACGCCTATTGTAGCTGCATTATTGCCCTGCTATAGCCTACTCCAAGTTACAAATGCATTCATGCGTAGAGTTTTCCCGTGTCTAGCAAGCAATAATAGTGTTCTGGGTCTTCTTGTCAGAAAGTGATTATCCGCTAATTTTAGGACCAAAATATTACCTAGAATCGTTTCGCTAAGTTTCGGTTTGACGATCAGAGCATTATTATCATTAGATTAGATTAGATTAGATTATTGTTTTATTTAATTGAGATATCTATTATGTTTTATAAAATTTCAAACTTGGTCCTATGTTTGATATCAATTAATTATACAAGTATCTTTAAATAAAAAATAATAGTAAAATATTTATAAAAATATTATATATATTAATTAGTTTTCTTTTCCATTAAACATATTATGGAGCTTGAGTTTATATAATCATTTGTTAAGAAAAATAAAAATATTACAATAAATGTAAGAAAACTCAAATAGATTATAATTTGAGTCATTATATTATAACTTCACTATCCGTGTTAAATATTATTATTGTGTTATATATATATATATATATATATATATATATATATATATATATATATGAATGATAACACTTTACATTTACATACTTTAACTTCTTGTTGCTATATCAATAATAAACATAGCTTGTTCCTCAAATATAAGATATGCTATACGTTTAATCTATTAATATGATTAAATATCTGGAAAATCCTAGGGATAAAAATAATTAAAAATGCATTTGATCCTCAAGATATTCCACGGGAGTTTTTATATAGGTTTAGTTATCTAGTCTGGGTTTTTTCCTTCTATATTTTTATTCTATAATATAAATACGGTATAACTAATAGATTGCAAACATATACATACTATTATATCTACCAATATTTACTTAATACGCTTATTAATTACAAAATAAGTTAATATATGATTATTTATTTAAATTTTTTTATCTTTTATTAATGCACATAATCTAACACTTGTAAGCCCAACACGAGCCTTAACCTAGAAAGACAAAAAAGATAAATGTAGGTAAATAGTAATTCAAAATTGAAACAAAATGACTCACTTTGCAATTACATTTTTAGGCTAGTACCAGAATGAACCAAAGTGAAAATTAATAATTGGGAATGAAGATAGAGTTGGAAGCTAGATTTATGAAATTAGATCAAGCTTTTGATTCATCTTCTTCCGCTTTGATTTCATTATGTATTGTTACTAAGTGGATTAAGATCTGAACAGAATCTAACTAGCAAAAGTAGTAATCAACTAGCCAAAGGGGGTGCTAAAAGCTTAATCATTTCCCACTATACACCAGAGTAATATCTAAAATCTATTGCCATAATCGACAGTTTTATAACATAAAAGGCTTAGCCTAATTTTATATATCTGAAAATCAAAATTGTACATATCAGAACCCTTCTTAAACACACATATATAGTAGTAGCTTGAAGGGAGAAGCTTTAATAAGAAAACAAGAAGAAAAAGCTAAGTAATGGTAACGTGTGGGTTTAATGGTCTCATAATCAAGGAAGGGAGGATTAATCTCCATAAAAAAACATAAGAAAAGGAGAATGTTCAAGGAAGAAAATGGAACACGAATGGAGAATACGAAAAACTAAGGGGTAGGGCAGCAAGAGAGTGTTACTGGAGAAAGTTGATGTGAGAGTGAGAAAAAAACATGGGGTAGGGTTTAGGTTTAAAACATGGAAGCAAACAAAACAAATTGTAGCCCGGGATCCAATCTGTTTCATCCCAAAAATTTAAAAGTTCTTTTAGAAAATAGAGCACCCGAATTCATTTAGGTTTAGGGGACATAGTTAGACGTTACCTCTATCATCCTATAGAGCGAGAGGACATATCTAATGCTCCCTAATTCAAGATTAATATCAATAGGGTTTTTTAAAAATGTTATCATTATCGACAACCCACTATTGCTAATAATACATTATTACAATAATAATTTAAATTAGACTAGTTATCATTCCAACTATGTAATACCCCAAATTTAGAAAAATTTTATTTTAGCAAAAGCATAATATCAAAATAGTTAGGTGTTACTGCCATAATCGGTATAAGTCAGGCTTATCATACCATCTTTACATCAATTACAAGGCAAAATAATTAGGGCATAAACCATGATAAATAGAAGACAAGAGAACCTTCATAAACTTAAATACGAGTTTGGAGATTAACTTTGAGTACAATATCAAGATACATAAAAAAGAATACATTAGAAACTAAGAGTCCCAAAAAGTATCTGAACCAAAAGTAAGTGAATGGATAACATAAATCTACGCCCAACCCTAATATAAATGAGCCACTCCTCCACACATAAAGTATCATAAGTAACAAAATCATCCAATGAGTTCTCATAGGCCTACATAAAATATATGGGTTCTTTGCTCGTGGGAATGAGCAACACCCATGAAAAGATGATCAGTGCACTACGTATTGAGTAAGGTAACCATACAATTGAAGCAAGGTTACATAGAATTGCATAAGTTCACAATAGAGAATAAGCATACATGTGTGTTAATATTAAGCGATGCATGGTAAATACCAATTCCTACGCTTATTATTAGAAATAAAGTAATAAACACTACCCATTCTTTTATTTACATTGAGTTCAAGGACCCCCACTATCCTTAATCATGTGAAATAAATTGAAGCACATCTCAAGAAAAAATACGCCTGAGCCACTATTATTGTTCGTTGGAATGAACCCAACATATACCAAGGCAACATGCTCCTAACCACTATTCTTAAACAGGTGTAACAGTCTAAAGCACCTCTCAAGGCAAAATACACTCGAGCCATTATTATCATCCTATGGAACAAACACAACACCATAGTCCTAACTCATATTATATTTTACTTTAAGTGATTAATATCTTATTCATTAGTTACTTATCTCATAATCATATTTTCATTCACATTGAGTTCAAGCCCCTATTATTCTTAATTTGGTGGAATAGACTAATGCACCTCTCAGGGAAGAACACTCTTAAACCACTATTATCATCTAACGGAACAGATGCACAATACATCAACCTGACTAGTGTGATCTTTCACTTTAAGTGACTAATATATTCTTCTTTAATTGTTTATATCAAGATCATCATGCAATAATCATGTAATGTAATACCCCAAAATTTTAAAACCTAGAATTTGATAATTAATCCTCATTTGGTTAATTACTTTGTGGACTTATGATTTTAAAAAATAGATATGAATATTTAATAACTTAAAATAAATATTTTGTTATTTTATTATACTCATTTTATTTAAATAATTTTCCAAACCCATATTTTACTAAAATTATCCTCTTAAATTAATATCTTGAATTTTAAATAAATTATTTTATTAAAATAATTTATCCATCTAAACAATTAAATACCCTAATTCCAAAAATTATTTTATTTTTATTTTCTCCTTTTCCTTTTCCTTTTTCTTCTTTTCTTCCTCCTTTGGGTTGTCTGGCCTGCCTCTTCTTTCTCCTTCCCCCGCTTGGCCACTGAACCCCTCCTCTTCCTTCTCTCCCTTCCTTGCCATCTAGCTAGCCTCCCTTCTTCTTCTTTTTCTTTCCTTTTTTTCCCTCCGATTAGGCCAGCCCAACCTCCCCCTCCCTTCCTCCTTCTCCCTCGCATGCGGGCTGGCCCGTCTCCCTTCTTTCTCCCTCGCCCAATTGGCCCGCCTTCTTTCCCTTCTTCTCTCCAGCGACAAGCCAAACAACACCCCCATGCCTACACTCGCATGCCTACAGCCTTCCCCTCTACACCTGCCATTGCAACATGCTCTATCCCTCTCTCCCCCATCCCTTTCCCTTCCATTTTCGACCCTACACACCCCTTTGCAACTCCCCCCATATGCCTCTTTCCTTTCCTTTTCTTCCTCTCCTTCTCCTTACCATCTTCCCTGACCCATAGCCTGCACCCCCACCCTACTCGAGCTATACCTGCCCTCCTTTCCCCTCTTCCTTTTCTTCTCCTTATATTCCTTCTCCTCTGCTCTATCTGTAACACCCCCAAAATTCACTACTGAAAAATTTTATTTATTCAAAGATTCAACGAAAGTAAGTAAAACAAAACTTATGAATTTTGGGGATATTACTGCTTTGATCAGTACAAGACTGGCCAAGGCCAGTCTTGTACTCACCACAAGGCTAAAGAAAAATTACCATCCATCATTAGTCAAACTTAAATCAATAATTCATAAAAGCATTAAAGTGTTCATAATACGAAAATCAGAGTACGTGTAAAAGAGTTTACAATCCAAGAGTACAAAATTAAAATTCTCTAAAAGGGATGAAAGCTATAGTATGATAAAACAAGTATGAATAAACCGTTACAAGATAAAGGAACATTAAAAAGGAAATTCAGCCACGTCGTTCTCGGTCCCCAGGTCAAGTCCAGCTCAACTCTCAGCTCTGCCTGATGCCTCGTAAGCATTAAAAGCATCGAAAATAGCATCACCTACCTATACAAACTCAGCAGGGCCCTCTGCTAGTAGGAATGAGCAGCACCCATGAAACGGGTGGTCAGTACGCTACGTACTGAGTAAGGTAACCATGCATCTAAGGTCAAGTATACAAAAACATATAACACAAGCATGATCATATAAACAACATACAACCAATACAAATAAATAAAGGCCAAGCTATGGTCCAAATATTTAATTCTCTGATCAATACTCATTTCACACCATGCTTATTATCAATCCATGTGAGTGTGGGAACTCCACTATTATAGCCAGTGGATTGGAAACGTACAGGACCAACACACCTGACCACTATTATATGCCCGTAGATTGGTATCCAAGGCAAGACACTCCTAGGCACTATTATGCCGGTGGATCGGTTTAGCCCTTACTTTCATGGTGTTCCATTGTAAGCACTTAGTGTCTTTTACATGTCTTATAATAACTTAGAGTTTGGTTTATTTAGCTCGGGATCCCCCAATATTATAGCCGGTGGATCGGAAATGCATAGGACAAAACGCACCTAACCACTATTATATATTAGTGGATCAGTCTCTAGGGCACCCTGGCACCTAGCCACAATTATACCAGTGGATCAATCTGGGCGCGGCTCAACATTCTTTCACTTTAAATGATTAGTGTCTTACTGTGTCTTATTCAGCAAGTTTTCACCCTAGACATGCATGTCACAAACCATCTACTCTTATCCTCCCAAGAGGGTCTATCCCATATCTTAAGACTTCTGCACCCCCTAACACACCCTAACATCCTTTCCTTCTTCCACTTACTCACACCGGAGGTCCAACTGTGGGTCAAGGCCCACTATCTTACGCCATCGAAGTCCACTTACTATCTCCCCTAGGGTTTTCTGTAACACCCCCAAAATTCACTATTAAAAAATTTCATTTTGTTAAAAGAAATTGCGGAAGCAAAATATTAAACGGTGAATTTCGGGGATATTACCGCCACACTTAGTACCAGACCGGTTCACTCATACCGTTCCAGTACCAAGTGCTAAGGCTAAAGAACAAAATATCAATTGCTAGAAATTCAAACCATTTTTAAATCAGAGTTGCGCAAGTAAACACTTTATAAAAATAGATTCCACCAATGGTGGTTACAAAAATAAATTACATTTAAACCATACATTAGAATAGGAAGCATGAAATCCTAAAGGCCGGATAATCCTTACGCTCTTTCCCATTTCCCACTTGAGTAGCAACTGAAAAGACCTGCAAGGGACACTGCCCATTGAATAGGCAGGGGCCCCACAAAGGGAACCCTTCAGTACTACAGTACTGAGTAACCCTTTAAAATCACACTTAAAAGCAGGCTCGTAATGTCACACATGATACAAATCTATATACATATATAACAAGATGTGTACATATAACATTCACATAATTAACAATCACATCAGATATCAATAGGTCACAATGTATGATTGATACCTTCGGCCTTAAGCCATTAGTCCATCATTATTCAATCAACTCTCATATTTTATATCCATGTGAGTGCGGGAACCCCACTATTATAGCCGGTGGATCGGTCACTTATAGGGCAGAATGCACCTAACCACTATTATATGCCGGTGGATCGGTCTCTAGGGCAAAACGCTCCTGGCCACTATTATTCGCCGGTGGACCGTTCTGGCCCCGACTCACATGGTATTCCATTATAAGTGATTAGTATTTTTCCATAACTTTATTCACATCTATGACTGATTTTATTGAGCTCGGGACCCCCACTATTATTGCCGGTGGATCGGAATATATATCAACATCATCCAGGGCAACACGCTCCCGGGCCACTATTATATCCGGTGGATTGGTACTCATAATCACTTGCTAGGGCAACACGCTCCTGGGCCACTATTATAACCGGTGGATCGGTAATCAATATCATAATTCAACTGGGCCCGGCTCATAATCTTTCACTTTCATGATTATTATTTTCTCTTTCTTTAATCAGCACAACAATTCCATTTATTTTTCTCGGATGGGAGATCAAGAACCTTGGACACAAAGGTACACCGGTCGTACCGGTGCACACAAGCTACTCAGTACCCTTCAACCACAAACCCAGGGATGCAAAGGTACCCTGGTCGTACTGGTGCATAAAGCGACTCAGTTCCCTACCGACAAGGACACCTAATCCATAAGTATGCATACCCCCTAACTAGGTCCGTAGAGCTAGATAGAGTAAGATATAGGGCCTGGCTGGGGTACAAAGGCACACCAGCAAATACCAGAATAATCGTGGGCTAAACCACGTCTTTAGGGTAGCGACCCCTAAAGAGCCACCATTCCCAATCTCGAAGTCTTTCACTTTAAGTATTAGTGTCTTAATTAAAGTGACCACGAAAAGCACAATAATCAGATACTTATTCTCCTTCGATCGTTCTGATATCATTAGTCGTTTCTTATTCAGGCGGTTATCCAAGATAACACAGAGCAATCATTAAGGCCATCATAATCTTATATAATTCTGAATTAGGATTCGTTCTCGTAATACTTACTAATTATAAAATACTCTTACCTTACTAATTAGCATTATTTGAGTCATGTTATAAAATTCCACAATCACAACAACATGTTAGGTACAAATTACTCATTTACCCCTTATTTATATAATTGCTAAGTCATCCCTTCTTTACTTGACAAATTACCATATTACCCTTAGGTTGCATATTTACCAAATTACCCCTTACTTGGTTTAGGTTACCAAGTTATCTCCTACACTTTTTAGATCACCATTCACCCCTCATAATTGCTACACTTATCATATTTCCCCTTTGGTTGGTTAGATTATCGCATTGCCCTTCTCCTTTGTTATAATTACTAAATTGCCCTTGAGTCGGATAATTACCAAATTACCCTCCTTCATTATCATGATTACCATTTTGCCCCTTTAGTTGGTTAAATAATTACTAGTTTACCCTTTAAATGGCTAAATTACCAAATTGCCCTTCTTCTTTATCATAATTACCATTTTACCCTTCTCAATTATTATAATTGTCATTTTACCCCTTTTCAATTATTATAAATCCCAAATTACCCTTCTTCATAATTACAATTACTAATTTACCCTTCTTCATAATTATAATTACCAATTTACCCTTCTCCATATTTATAATTACTATATTGCCCTTCTACATTATTAAAATTACCATAATGCCCTTTTATTGGTTAATTTACCAAATTACCCTTCTCTATTATCATAATTATCCAATTACCCTTTTATAATCATAATTTAATTACCAAATTATCCTTCATTGTTATCATAATTATCAAGTTACCCCTTACTCCCAAGTTTGCCATAAATATCCTTTTATTTACAAAATTACCCTTCTACTCCTTACTTCCAAATTACCATAATATCCTTTTATTTACAAAATTACCACAATACCCTTTTACTTATAAAGTTACCATAACACCCCTTTTACTTTACAAATTACTATTTTACCCTTTTACATCCCAAATTTTCATTTTTATCTTTCCTTACAAAATTACCATTTTGCCCTTCTTTTCCAAAATTACCATATTACCCTTTACTCTCAAAATTACCATAATACCCCTTTACTCATAAAATTTCATTTTCTCCTTTACTTCCAAGCTTACCATAATACCCCTAACTTCCAAAATTACCACAACACCCCTTTTTACTTGTAAAATTACCATATTGCCCTTTTGCCTTCAAAATTACTACTTTACCCCCTTTATTACACCACTTTTATTAAATTAACATTACCACATGGAATAATAATATTAATACTTCATTAACAATATCCAACTCCACCAACCATTATATTTTATTATAATACTTATTATCACCCACACATATTAGGCCATAAGCTAGCACAAGGAATATTACTAAAATGCCCCTAGGGCTCATAATAATATTATTCATGCATCAATAGTCACAATAACATATTATGACATGGGTAAGTATTTTAACACTTTCATTAATAATCAAGTTCTTCCCTTAGACAACATTTACACACATAGCACATAAAAGAGCATACTTTCCTTTTTATTAAACAATACAAGCAAACATATAAATTATACTAACAACCACATATCAAACATAATAACATATTAAAAATCCTAATGTGTAAACATACGTTTATCCATGCGTTTAAGTGGGGTTTAACGATTACCTTAATTCCTACAAAAATCGAATCTTTAACCGGGATCCCGGTTAAAGATTCAAGCTTTAAATAGAAAAATCAACACCTAAAAATAGTATCAAAACTTGTCATGTTAGAAACAAGAATCCAAGTATAAAACTTTATAAAATTTTAATTAATGAAACACTTAACTTAAAATGCTATTATACCTTAAAAATTTTGTACTAAAATACTAAATCATGCAGCAGCTCATCCTGCTCATGCAGCATGAGCTGCATGCAAAATAAAAAGGAGGAAGTCTCGAAGAGGGGGTTAAAGGAGACAAAATTAGTTCTTTTCGGGTTAGTGGTTTGGGGCTAGGAAAGAAGATAGATGGGGAGGTTTGGAGGCAAGGGAAGGGTGCAGGAGTGAAGAGGGGGTGTAGGTGGATGTTGGGGATGGGTTGTGGGCGGCCAAGGGAGGTGGATGCAGCGGCGGCGAGGTGGCGAAGTTGGTTGCCGAGGTGGGTCGAGGTGGAGGGGCTGAGAAGGAAGGAAAATAGGAGGGAAAAATAAAGGGACTTGTTTCTGCCAAACAATGTATGGGGATCGTAGAGGAGGTTGTAGGGTGTCAAATGATGGGTCGGGTGGCGGTAGAGACGGCCGGACGGCGGCAGAAGGAGGGGTTGTAGGTGGGCTGCCGAGAAGGGAGAAAAATGGGGAGGAAAAGAAGAGAGGAGGAAGGTGGAGTTGCGGGGTGGCTTGGACGATGCTGGGGCGGTAGTAGAAGGGTGTAGAAGACGGTGCAGGGGCTAGGTGCGGCAGTTGGAGCTGCGGAGGGTGGCGGCGTGCAAAAACAAGGGTGGAATGGGAGGAGAAAGAGTGGCAGAGAGAGGAGATTGGGGGTAAGGGCTCGAAAGGATGGGGCAGAAAATGGTTGAAGGGGAGAAGAAAAAGAAGAGGAAGGGTAGGGGATAGGTGGCTGATCGGGTGGCAGTGTTTAGGGTCGCAGGGGTGGTGGTAGGGTGGCAGGGAGGGGAGACGAAGAGGGGAAAAACAGAGTAATGGGATGGTTTGTAGGGCTGGACAGGTCCGAAAATAGGAAGAAAATGACGGGAGAGAAAGAGGGCAGGTGGTGGCAGGCTGGCAGCGATGGGTGCAGGCGGTGGCAGCGGGCATGGCATCGAACATGTAGGTGGTCGAGGTCGAAGAAGAAAGAAAGAAGGGAGAGGGAGGGAGACCAGGCCAGCGCAGGGGAAAGAAAAAAAAAAGAGGAGTTGGGCTGGCCCAGGGAGGAGAAGAAAGGAAAGAAAGAAGAGGGCAAGGGCTGGGTCGAGGTGCGCGAGAGAGAGAAGGGGAAAGAGAGGGAGAGGGCAGATGGGTCATCGGCCCAGTCACGCGGGGAGAGGGGCAGGCCTGGCAGCCCGAGCCAGGAAAAGAAAAAAAGGAAAAAGAAAGGAAGGAGGAAAAGGAGAAAAGGAGAAGGAAAAGAAAAGGAAAGAGGAGGAAAAGGGAAAATAGGAGAAAATAATTTAATTTAATTTAGAAAATTACAAAATATAATATTTTTGATAAATTATTTAATTTAAAATTTTAATTCAATATAAATTAATATATTGGTTCAAAAGGCTAATTTTAGTAAAATACTAGTTTGAAAAATTATTTAAATAAAAATAATATGATAAAATAACAAAAATTTTATTTTTAATTTATTAAAAACTCATATCCACATTTATATACTCAAAAATCCATATAATAATTAAACTAAATAATTTTAAAAGCTAATTTATTTCAAATAAAACTATTTATTAAATTATAAATTTTCTAAAATTTTGGGGGATCACATTTTCCCCTAAAACCTTAATTTAGGCCTATGTGGCCCATCCTTCTCTGCCTCACGCAACTAAGGTGGCTTTACCATCCCATACATCACTTCACTTAGATTCAACACCCATCATTTCACTTTACTCCCTAAATACACATGTGACCATGAAACCCTAGTTGGCCACTCCAAACTCTAGTACCTTTCTTTCCCATATGTCACCCCTCCAATCCTCACTTGCCATCCTTACTTTCCCATGATACCCATACTCACCCTACACATGACATTCTTCCACTCTCATCCTATACTCCACTCACCCTCAATTATTTTTACTCTCACAACCACCTCAAATTAGGGTTTTCCTCCCAAACCCTGGCTAGGTCTCCTATGCACCCTTATACCAACCCACGTACTTCTTTTCACCCAAAGCCTCTAATCACTCCCAACAACTCTTCCCTTACCGTACTTACACCCCAAGACAACTTTTCCCACGTAAAGATCAACCTCATGTAGACTCCAACCATCCCATGCAAATCCTAGAAACACCCATGCAAACCCTAGATATTCCCATGCAAAGTTCACCCCACTCTTTTATTTTGTTCATAACTCCCTTTTATTTGCCCCTCATGGATTGTGAGATAATTAGGTCAATCCCATATCCCCTTTGTCAACTCACTTCCCCCTTTTTCCTTTTTCATCCTTTCACTCCATATCAATATATTAAACATTCTAGCATGCATGTCCTAGAAGGTTACATCATACAACATCATAAGCACAACACACACACACACACACACACACATATATTACACATGCCATAAGGAAATCACATAAGCATACCTCAACTCCAAGCTGCGCTACATGTAAAATAGTTATAATAATCATAAGATACACAACATAGTATAACACATGGCATAAAAGGCACATAACACACACATAGAGGGCCTTAGCTACATCCTTACCTAGCATGACACCGGTCTTGGAGTACGCTCCTACGCCTTCGTAGGGTTTTGATTGGGTTCACCTATAATAGGGAAAAACTAAGGGTTAACTTCCCTCCTACCAAAATTACTATTATTTCCTACCTTACCCAAATATTAGGGTTACTATTATTAATAGTAGCTTTCTAAATAAAAATAGGGTTTTTATTCTTAACGTAGCTAACTATGTTATTACTAGTCAAAATATGTTCATGTTAAGGTATTTATAGCCATATTTATATTATTAAAGATAATAGCTTTAATACTACTACTAATAGTAATACTAGTACTTGTAGCAATAATAATAATAATAATAATAATAATAATAATAATAGTTCTAATCTTAAGAATAATATTTGAAAGGGGTCCTAATAATCATAATAATAGTAACCTTAGTGATAATAAGATCAAGGTTAATAATAGTGATAGTAATAAAAAAAATAACAATAATGATAATATTGTTAAGGATAATACTAATAATAATAATAATTGAAATAATGATACTATAAGGGTTTGAATATTTACAATAATAATAATAGTAATAATATGCCAAAGTTAGCATTAATAATCATAATAATGATAATGATAATAAAAATAATAATGATATTAATAATAAAAAAATAATGATAACCATAATCATAAATAAAATAAGGTTTCGACTCCTTTGTAATAATAATGGGATAAACATCCCGAGGCTATATTTAGTAGTAATAATAATAATAATAATAATAATAATAATAATAATAATAATAATAATAATAATAAGGATAATAATGCTCATATAAATAAAAGAGATAATATTAGCATAAAAAAGGTTTTAAGGGTTGGGGTACCACTTAGGGTTAGTGGTGACCAGGCGGCACCGACTGCGGTGGCGGTGGAGGGAGAAGAGGGGGTGAAAAGTTGGTTGTTTAGGATCGAAGAGGGAGAATGAGAGGGGGATTAAGGTGGTGGAGGATGCCCTAGGTTGAGGGGGCTAGAATGGTGGTGGTGGCGCATCCAAAGGGGCAGCGTAGGCAACAGCGGTGTGGTGGCCGAAGGTGGTGGAGAAGGAGGAAGGGAGAAGGAGAGGGAGGTAGGAGAAAAGGAAGGTAGGGAGAGGTAGAGGAGGTTCTGCTAGTGGTTTTGGGGGGTAGAGGGAGTGGTGGTTACGACGGGAATGGTGGCATGAAGGGTGGCGGTGGTTGAGATGAGGTTGGTCAAATAGCCAACTTTGCACGGCCAAGGCGACTCGTGCAGGGAGAACCGGGGGTGGTGAGTGGTGTAATTCGGTGCACGATGGTGCAGGGAGTATTTTAGGCGGCGCTGGGCTGCAGCACTAGGCGGCGGCGATAGGGTGGTCGACTGAATAGGCGGCGGCACACAAAGGGAGAACATTTCTAAGTAGAGAAAAAAGATCAAATGGGGACGATTGAAGGGTATTTATAGGCCATTGATGGGAGAAAATGATAGAGGGGGAAGAGGGGAAGATGATGGAATGCGTGGCAAGTTGCAGCCTAGTGGCGCACGGCTGGTGCAGGCCTACAAAGTTGTAGGTCTGCCAGCTCGGGGAAGGAGAAAGGAAGGGGGAGAGAGGCACGCGTGAGGAGAGAGAGAGCATAATTGGATGGAGAAGGGAGAGGGATCAATGAGAAAGAGAGGGAAGGTGGCAGGCCGACGTGTGGCGTTGCAGACACCGTGTGCCTACACGAGAAAGTCGAGCGGTTGGGGAAGAAGGAAGGTCGAGGGAGAAAGGAAAAAAGAAAAGGGGTGGACCGGTCAGTCCAGGGGTAAAGAAAAAAGAAAAGGAGGGAGCCAAACCGGGCGACTGGCGAGGGAAAGGGAGAATGGCGGTAGGCCTTAGGCCGCACAGGGAGGAAGAAGTTTGGGCCGCGAGGGGAGGGCTAGCCCAGATCGGGGAGGAAGTAAAAAAAGAAAAGGAGAAATGAGAGGAAGGAAAGAAAAAAAGGAAAAGAAGGAAAAAAATGAAAAATAGATGGGTTGGGGTATTTAGAACATTTTAGGATTTTTGAATATTTAAAATAATAAATAAATTCCCTTTTTAGATTAATTTAGGATTTTTGAAAGATTTTTCCTCAATTCCATGTTAATTAGCAAAACACCCTAATTTTTCCCAACTAAATTATTTATTATTTTCCTCTTGATTTTTCCTTAATTACTTCCTCTTATTTAATAAAATAATTAATTTAATTAATTTTCCTAATAAATCCTTATTTTACCATAATTCCCTAAATTAGGGTTTTGGGGTATTTCACTATCCCTTCCCCCTTGAGTCCCTTCTTCCCCCTTGTAGAACCTCTCTTTTTCTTTATTTCATTCTCCTCCCCTCTCCCTTGTTTTTGTTATGCCACCCTCAACTGTCGCCTCTACCGCCCAACCAACCACCACAGCAACCCCCTAACCTCCCCTACTTCCTCCCTACACCACCCAACAATCGCCACTCGCCCCTGTAGCCACCCTTCCCTTCCTTTCTTTTTTATTCCCCTTCTCGACCTCCACCTTACACCACCACCTTACGCCACCTTCTCCCCTCTTCTGTCGCCGCCAAAGCCACCCCTCAACCCCCTGACACCTCCTCTACCACTTCATTACCTTAGCTAACTGAGATCTCCCCTGCAACCGCCTCCTTTTTTCTCTTCTCTTCCCTTCCTTCTTCTTCTTCTCCCTTCCTTGCACCCATTTTCCAACCCCTAACACCACTGTCTTCGCCGCCATGAGTAGCCAATCTTTGACCCCCGACCACCACCTACATTATGCCACCCTCCCTGCACCTAGCCACCAACCTCACTCCCCTCCACAAGCCCTCAACCAAAGCCCCAAAACCTTACCCAAACCAACCTTCCCCCCTTCTTCCAACTTCCTTCTCCCCTTATTCCCCCTTCCCTTTCGTGCATACAGCTCACACTACCATTTAGCATGAGTTTTGCTGCACTCGATAGGTTTAAGTAACCAAGTTTTGAGGTAGAATGTATTGAATGTTAATAAATATTTAATAAGCTTTTTGGTAAAAAAAATTCATTCTTTTAATTTTTTTCTACTAATATGTTAATTTTTGTATTATTTCTAGGTATTAATTTTTACTAATCAAAGCTTAAACTTTTAATTGGGGTACGGATAAAGTTTAATTATTGCTAGAAATAAGTTAACCATTATACCCTACTAAAATATGTGAATATGCGTATTGAAATACCCCAAAACCCTAATTTAAGGAATTATGGCAAAATAAGGATGTGTTAGGGAAATAGGTTAAATAAGTTATGTTATTAAGATAAAAGGGAATTAATTAAGGCAAATCAAGAAGAAAATAATAACTAATTTAATTAGAAAAAATTGGGGTGTTTTGCTAAGTAAAATGGAATTTAGGAAAGAATTATTTAAAATACCCCAAATTAACCTAAAAAGGAATTTAATTATTATTATTATTTATATATATATTATTATTATTTTGAATAATCAAAAATCCTAAAATATCCTAAACACCCAACCAACCCATTACTTTCCTTTTTCCTTTTTCTTTCTTTTCTGTCCTTCCTCCTTTTTTTCCCTTCTCCCCCGAATTGGGCCAGCCCACACAGCCCAATCCCCCCTTCTTTCCCCTTCTCCTTCAGCACGGCCCAGACCCGCACACCCTCCTTTCTTCCTCCCTGTCGCCCGCCCGATCGACTTCCTCATTTTTCTTTTCTTTCCTCCATGGACTGCCCGGTCCAACCCTTTCTTCTTCCTCCCCCCCACGCAACCTACAACTTACAACCCCGACCCTACAACCCTTCTTCAGTTGATTGCCACCGCACGTCGTCCTGCCTTCCTTCCCTCTCTCCGCCGTCGTTTTCACTACCCCCTTGCATCACCCTATACCTAACTAAACCTCCCTCCTCCCTCGATTTTCCTTGCACGAGCCACCTTGACCGTCAAAGTCCACCTCCCAATCAACCCCACCTCGACCACCGCCACCCTTCGCACCACTGTCCACCCCCAATTTTGCCACAACCAACACCCCCTCTACCCTCTAGAACAACCAGGGGAGCTCCCTCTGCCTCCCCATATCCCCCCTTTTCCCTGCCACCCTCTCCTCCTCCTTTCTTCTCCCTCCACCACCTTCGACCACCACACTCGCCACCGTGTGCCGCCCCCTTTGGCTGCACCACCACCTCCATTCCAACCCTCTCCACCTAAGGCACCCACCACCACCTCAATCACCCCCTCATTCCCTCTCTCCTAGCCTATACAACCACCTCTCCCTCTCTCTTCTCCCTCCACTGCCACTGCCGCTGTAGGTGCCGCCACCATCCCTAGGTGGTATTCTAACATCTCCAAACCCTAAACCCTTGTTATACAAGTGTTAGTGATTTTTAGTAATTAATAGTATTACTTTTAATAATAATACTATTATTATTATTATTATTATTATTATTATTACTACTACTACTACTACTACTACTACTACTACTACTACTACTACTACTACTACTACTACTACTACTACTACTACTATTTTATCATTATTATTATTTAACCTAACTTCAGAAATATTTCTAACTAATGTTATTATTATTAACGGTTTACAACTTTAGTCTTATTATGATTATCATTATTATTATTATTATTATTATCATTATTTGTATTACTAATACTATTAATACTAACTTTGGCCCATTATCACTTTTATTATTAGTGTAAATATTTGAACCCTTATATTACTATTACCATTTCAGTTATTATTATTATTATTATTATTATTATTATTATTATTATTATTATTATTATTATTATTATTGTTATTGTTATTGTCATGCTTAACATTACTACTACTACTACTACTATCATTGCTACTATCACTATTATTATTATTACTAGGGTTTGGGTTAATATTAGTATTATCACTACAACTACTATTATTATTATCATTAGCAATATTGAAGCTATTACTTTTAATAATACAAATACCGCTATAATTAATTTAACATAAACCGTTGTAGATACTAAGACCTATTTTGATTAATAGTAGCATGATTAGCTACTTTAGAGAATAATAACCCTACTTTTATTTATAAAACAACTATTATTATTATTAGCCATAATATTAGGTTATGACAAGGGTAAGGTAGGAATAATGGTAATTTTGGTAAGAGGGAGATTAACCTGCAGTATTTCCCTCTTATAGGTGAATCAAGCCAAAACCCTAAGGAGGTATAAGAATGTGCTCCAAGACCGGTGTCATATTAGGTAAGGATGTGGCTAAGAACAATGATGTGTGTATTATGTGTCTTGTGTGCCATGTGTTATACCATATTGTGTACTTATGATTATGATGACTAATTACTTGTAGCGCAACTTGGAGTTGAGGTATGCTTATGTGAATTCCTTATGGCATGTGTACTATGATTATATATGTTGTGCTTATGATGTTATATGATGTGATCCTCTAGGACATGCATGCTAGGGTGTTTAATAATATGATATGGGGTGAAAGGACAAAAAGGGGACAAATGAGAAGTGAGTTGACTAAGGGGACATGAGATTGACCTTATTATCTCATGATCCATGAGGGGAAAAATAAAAGGAGGTTATGATCAAAACCAATGAGTGATGTGAATCTTACATGGAAAATTTTCTAGGGTTTGCATGGGATGGATGGAATATGCATGATGATGATCTTTACATGAGAAAAGTTGTTTTAAGGTGTAAGTAAGGTAAGGGGAGAGTTGTGAAGAGATTGGAGACTTGGGATGAAAAATAATACGTAGGTTGGTGTAAGGGTGTATAGGGGACTTGATTAGGGTTTTGGGAGGAAACCCTAATCTGGGGGGAAATGTGGAAGTAAAAATAATTAAGGAAGAGTGGAGTATGGGATAAGAGTGGAAACTTATTATATAAGGGATGAGTATGGGTGCCAGGGGAAGGAAGAGATGTTAGGTGAAAAATAAGGAGGTGACTTGTGGGGGAAGAAAGGTGTTAGGGTTTGGAGTGACCAACTAGGGTTTCTCGGTCACATGCGTAATCGGTGAGTAAAGTGATATGATTTGGGTTGAATCTAAATGAGATGAGGTGTTGGGCAATAAATGATATAATCATAATGTAAGTAAGAGGAAATTAGGCCACATAGGTCCAATTAGAGTTTCAAGGGAAAACCCTAGAGAAGGGTAGTAAGTCGATTTGGAGGTCATAAGGTGATGGGCCTTAACTCACACCCTTAGGAGTTGGGTTTTCATTATGGGTAAATGGAAGAAGGAATGGATGTCGGGGTGTGATAAGGGGCATAGGAGTCTCAAGATATGGGGCGGGCTCTCTTAGAATGATAGAAGTAGAAGGTTAGTGATATGCATGTCAAGGGTGAAATATTTATCGAATAAGACACGAATAAGATACTAACCATTTAAAGAGAAATACTATTGAGCTAAACCTAGACTGGTCCACCGGCGAATAATAGTGGCCAGGAGTCGAGGTGCCCTGGAGACAGGTCCACTGGTTAATAATAGTGGTCAAGAGCGTTTTACCCTACATGATTTTTGGTCCACCGGCTATAATAATGGGGGATCTCGTGCTCAACAAACCGAATGTAATGATGATAAGGCATGGGAAAGACACTAAGTAATTACAGTGAAACACCATATGAGTTGGGGCCAAACTGGTCCACCAATGAATAATAGTAGCTAGGAGCGTTCTGCCCTGGAGACCGGTCCATTGGCAATAATAGTGGTCAGGAGCGTTCTGCCCTTTATATATTTCAGTCCACCAGCTATAATAGTGGGGTTCCTGCACTCTCATGGATTGATAAAGAGTATGAGTGAAATGAGTATGATGACCATCGATCTAAAGGATAAGTTACCTGAACTATAATCTGGCCTTCATTATCTGTATAATTGTATGTTGTCTATGTGATCATGCTTATGTTATATGCCTTATACGTTCGACCTTAGCTGCATGGTTAGCTTACTCAGTACGTAGCATACTGACCACCCGCTTCATGAGTGTTGTTCATTCCCACTAGCAGAGGACCCACCTAAGTTTATGCAGGTAAGAGATGATATCTTCGATGCCTACGACACTTACGAGGCATCGGACGGAGATGAGAGTTGAGCCTGGACTTTGACTGGGGATCGAGAGTGACCTGGTCGGATTATATCTTTTGTTTTATTTTACCATGTATCATTTTTATTCTAGTTATGTTCTGTCGTATTATATTTTATATCATTGGAAAACTTTGGATTCTTACTCCTTAGATTGTAACTCTTTTAACTACCCTCTGACTTCTGTATGATGAACGATTCAGTTCTTTTATGAATTATCACTTTAAGTATTCACTTGTGTTTGATGATGAAACTCTTCAACCTTAACACTTGGTGTTGGAGTAGTAGGAGTGAACCGGTCCAGTACTAAGTGTGACAATAATATCCCTAGAATTCACGGTTTTGTTATTTTGCTTCCGTTAAACCTTTTAATTAAACAAAAAATTTCAATAGTAAATTTTGGGGGTGTTACAAGTTGGTATCAGAGTGTTGGTCCTTGGAACCATGCCTATTTTTCAAAGTAGAATCGGATTTACAAGTTTTTACCAAATTTTGAAGTGTTTTCATACCTTAACGAGACTCTTTTGCTTTTAAAATTCCTGAGTTCGGGCCATAGTGAGGAGACAAATGGGTAGATTAGAGATAGTCTGAAAAAGAAAAATAGCGTGAAATGAGTGTTTCGAACCAAAAAGGGTTCGCCCCTAACATTCCTTTACTTGTGCAGCTTCCACTAATGATGAGCGGCCGAGTAGGGTGCCTTGAGGAGACCTTCGAAGCCTTCATGGAGTTCGTTCAACGTTAACCCGTGGTGTCGGCCTCGCACCCCCATCACTCCGATGGTGCAAGTGAAGATTGGCTCCGGAGGGTCACCGGGCACCACCCTCTGACGTGCTATGGTGAGGAGGACCCCGTGATCCTTGAAGGGTAGATCCGAGATATAGATCGTACCTTTGAGACAGTAGACTGCCCCCAGCTCGGTAGCCCAGCATAGCGGTCTTTTTCTTGAGAGGCATAGCAAATGCCTGGTGGGTAAAGTACAGTACCCGAGTCAGTCCCCCCGAAAACTTGGGAGACGCTCAATACCGTCCTTCACTCCTGATTCTACCCCAAGAGCCTGAAGAGGGACAAGCTTTGAGAGTTTATGCAGCTCTCCCAAGGGTCGATGACAGTACAATAGTATCACGCCCATTTCACTAAGCTGTTACGTTTTACCCCAGGGATCACCGCCAACGAGTCCACAGTGGTGTTCCAGTTTGAGAAGGGGTTGAACTTCGGCATTCGCAGGATGATGGGTGTAGTGTCATTTACTGATTTCACCACATTGTACGAGCGCGCCTGCCTCGTTGCAAACCTAGTACAGGAGCAAACCACCATCCTCTGGAAGAGGAAACCTGAGGGCCAGAGTTTTGGGGGCCAGACCAAACCTTAGTCAGGAGGACTAAGGAGACCCCCGCCGAGAGATGGCAGTAGGGGCCAAGGCCCCCTGGGAGGATTCTCATGCAGACGTTGCGGCCACAGTCACCCCGACCGGGATTGTGGAGGTAGACTTATCAACTGTGTGAACTGTGACAAACGAGGTCACAGACCATTCGAGTGTCGAGGACCACCGCGTGCTCAGCAGTACCAACCTCAACAGGCATCACAAGGGGAAGACTTAGTGCCCAATAACAGACTTACCAGCAGCACCTCCAGACCACACCCCCTATAGCATTACCAGTGAGCACCTGCCCCAACCGGTGCCATAACTAGAGAGGTTAGGGGAAGGCCTTAGGGACCCAGATCTTTTCCTCAGAGGGGAGGCCATTCAGGCAAGCGCCTGAACGTGATCAGCCAGGCAGAGGTTGATGGCCAAATCAACGTCATCACTGGTATGTTCACCATCTACTCTTTACCGATACATGTCCTGTTTGATTTGGGTGCTACCTTGTCCTTTATTTCATCTACTTTTACTGCTAAGGTTGGACTATCACCTGCTGCTAGAATAGAACTATCTGTGATGCTTCCATTCAGTGATAAAGTGGAGTGTAGTTAGTTGTTTTCTAATGTGGCCTTAGTCATAGGCAGGGTAGATTTCCTAGTAGACCTAGTCGGGATGGACATGAAGGACTTTGACGTGATTCTGGGTATGGACATGTTGGGGAGATATAAGACCGTCATTGACTGTGCTCAGGAGTGAGTGATCTTGCGAGGTCCAAAGGGAACTAGGGTTTTGTACAGAAGGACCCAGCCTAAGCCCACTACCAGGGTGGTATCGATAGTGACTCTGCACTCTTTGGTCCAGAAGGGGTATCCCCTATACTTGTGTAGTGTGTAGGAGCTGAACAAGGACTTGGCAACCCTAGACAACATCCCGAAAGCTAGAGAGTTTCCCGACATGTTCCCCGAAGATATACCAGGTATGCCCCCAGTCTAGGAGATCGATTTCCAGATTGAGCTGACACCGGGAGCTGAACCCATCATAAAGGCACCTTAACGAATAACACCGATTGAATTAAAGGAGTTAAAGGCTTAGCTAGAAGAGCTACTGGAGCATGGGTACATCCAGCCGAGTGTGTCACCCTAAGGAGCACCGATCTTGTTCGTGAAGAAGAAGGATGGTAGTCTCCATCTTTACATTCACTATCGAGGATTGAATTAGCTAACAATGAAGAACTGATACCCACTCCTGAGAATTGATAATCTGTTTGACCAGTTGAAGGGTGCCACGGTATTCTCGAAGATCGATCTGAGGTCGGGGTACCATCAGTTGAGGATCGCCGATGTTGATATTATAAAGACCATCTTCCGGATCCAGTATGGACACTATGAGTTTATAGTGATGCCATTTGGGCTCACGAATGCGCCTGCGGTTTTCATAGATCTGATGACAAGGATATTCAGGCCATTCCTTAATCAATTCGTCGTGGTGTTTATTGACGATATCCTGGTGTACTCTTGAGGGAACAAGAAATAGAGTTTGATCTTCCACTTTCCTTGTTTTACCTCTATTTCTTGGATTACTTTAGGGGTTTTATTTATTTTTTGGTTTTTAAAGTTTTCAAGAATGATATTGTAGTGGACCATCAAGTTATGAGTATTTCCTTTTGCTAGAAGTTTTGCTTCGAGGTAAGACAAATCCTATTTTATGATAAGGTTTGTTGCTACATGTTTATCATAGTTGTTATCATGTTTGTGAGCATGTTTTATCTATTTTGGTTAATATGTGTAAGCATGTGAGGCTAGATCCCTTTTTCCATGAAATCTATACTTGAGTTGAATTAAAATGATATGTTTGTGTAACATGATATTTTGAATATAAGAGCATGCCTTTTTTTTTTCTTTTTTCTTTTTTGTCATCCTCAGCTATTTTGTGGGCTTTGGTTGTTAATTGTGCTAGATAGTTGCTTTTGGATTCCAAGCATGATATAAAAGTATTCTACATGAAAATCATGTGTATTAGTTTTCTTTAATTTTGGGCGTGTTAGCATATTTATGCCCTTTATTGCATGTGAACATGGATCATGAGTGTACAATGTTAAATTATGTTGTTGGATAACTTTGATGGGTTTTCATGAAATGTGGAGTAGTTGTGAGTTATAGTGGAAATGTGTGATTTTTGGTTATTTATGGATAATGTGTGGTTTAGGCTATTTCACTTAGATTGGTTGGTTGGTTCATAAAAATAGTTGATTAGTTGGTTAAACTCATTGATTGGTTAATTTATGTCCCAAGTTGCCACATCAAATGGTTTGGCCAACCCTATCGATTGGTTTGAAAGAAAATCAATCAATTAGACCAATTAGTTGATTGGTTTCTATGTGTCATTTATTTTTTTAGGTCTAGTGTACCCATACCAACCAACTCGTCCTTGTGACTGATTGACTGTTTTTTCCTGTGATCAATTGTTTTTTTATTTCTTCATGGCAATGCCTTAGAGATTTTGTGATTTTTTTCGTACCTTATTTCATGAACCTTGTTTTGACCTTGGACTTAAATAGTTGGATTAAAATCAATGATTAGGTGGACTTAAGCCATGAATGCTCTAGGTTGTGTTTGGTAGTATTACCATTGTAAAAAAAAATCACTCTATACCTTCTCCCTATTAGGATTACGAATTATGTTATGACAAACCGTCATGGTATTGATAACCACAAGGTTGCACCTTGTGGAAAGCGTGCCATGATTGGTGGGGTTTCATCCCTTTTTCACTCAATACCCTTCCTATAGGTTTTAGATAGTAGGCAGGATTAAGAATAGTGTTGTGGGAGACCATCATGGCATTGGTGTTTTAAAATGTTACAAGTTATAGAGGATATGGCATGATTGGTGGGTTTATCCCCTTGCATTTGATGTAATGGCCTACTAACACCTATATTGGGATTGGTTCTCTATCGAATTGTGGTTCGTAGAGGGTATGCTTATGTTTGCATTCGGTGTTATCATCTACAAACACCTATAATAGGATTGATGCTCTATCTTATTGTAGTTGGTAGAGGGTATACTTATGTTTCTTTGTGTTGCTACCATGATATTCATTCATGGTGGAGGATTAGGTGTAGGGATGTAAATGGGGCGGGTTCGAGGCGGGTATACCCATACTCGTATCCGTACCCGATAAGAAAATCCGTACCCGAATCCGTACCCGTACCCGAATCTATATCCGCTAATACATCCATATCCGTATCCGTTGGATATCCGTTACCCGGCGGATTATCTATTTATCCGTTAATGGATATTATCCGGCGGATAAATCTATTACCCAATGGATAAACCCATTTAGAGTTAATCCAAATGACAATTTTAACCTTAATTTATACTATATTTATTTTAAAATTAAGGGTAAAAATGTAATTATATATCGGGTAAACGGGTACGGATATGGATACGGGTATGGTTACGGGTACGGGTATGGATATTCCATACCCATATCCATACCCAAACCCGACGGGTATTTTTTTCTACCATCCATATCCGTTTATCCATATCTGTTTAAATATCCGTCGGGCAAAATCCATCTGGTTTTGGATAAAATCTGCCCCGTTTACATCCCTAATTAGGTACGGTCACTCAAATATTTTTAATAATTTAATTATGTGGTCACATATTGGAATAATAATAATAATAATATGGTTTAGCCATATTTGAGATGTATGCCTTTTATCTTATACTATTTTTATTATTCCAGGATTGTGTTTAAGAGTGTTTTTACATCATTATTAGTGTGACCTCTATATGCATCACTTCACCCTAATAATATCACCTTATGTGGTCACTATGTTGATCTGACTTTTGTTCTAGAGAGCAGAGGATGTTTTACATGTTTGAACAATTTGATGTACGACTCTTATAACCATTGTTTGGGGAAGATTTATTATATTAAAGAGTTAGGCTAACCAATAGATAGACTTTTTTATGCATCTTGTCATCTCTCTCCCCCCCCCCTCCCTCCCTCCCTCCCTCGTGCTATCTCTGATTCTTATGCATGTTTTTTAAGCATTTGGTCTTACATTAGACATAAGTTATATAAATGGTCACACTTTTCTAATGTTCGATGTTGCAGTAATATCCCCTGTTTTGGTTTTATTGCTTTTGCATTATCGTTAAACAAAACAAAAATATTAGTGGATAAAATTAGGAGTGTTACATCTTTAGCACGTGATAAACATGCTGGGAATGGTTTTGGCTATAGGGGCATCCATTTGTTATGTTATGTGCTCAAATACTGTAGTTTATTAGACTTAGGATACAATAGTTTTGAATATAATTGGAAGAATATGAGAGACCATAGATTTCATATTAGGAAAAGACTTCATAGATATAATGCTACAACAAAATGATGTAACATCTTTCCTCATGCTAATGTTTCACGTTTTGCTTGATTTGTGGTGATCATAGTCTCATTCTACTAAGAATTTTTAACATTGCTCAAATATGAATATCAATAAGATTTGAGGCTTATTAAACAATATATCTTAGATTTCATTGAGAAGTCTCTCACATATGATAAATCTTTGGAAAACTCAAATTACCACCACCATAACTTAAAATTTTTCTTACCTAATTTCCAGTCATGGAATGCTAAATAGTTTGACTTCTACCAAAACAAATTGCCTCCAACAAATCCTGAATTCTACATCATCAACATTAATCCCAAATGATTCATCTTATACTCAAATCACCAAAAACAGATTGTAAAATCTATTGTATATGGAGAAAGATCATTGAAAATTTAAAAGATAACTGGATTGAGGGCAAGGATAATTGTACCCAGTATTTACATTCTTATGCATCTCAACGAAGGCATAAAAACTTCATCAAATTATTATAATGGAAGATGGGTCATAAACTCTTAATCTTAATCTCATTAGGTGGTCGATTATTTCCCATTTTATATCATGTCCACCAAAGAGTAAATGTAGAACCCCAAAATTTACTATTGAAAAAATTCATTTTTAGCAGAAGCATAATACTGATATAGCTGGGTGTTACTGCCGTAATTGACATAAATCCGGCTTGCCATACTATCCTTACATCAATCATAAGACAAAATAATTTCAACATAAAACATGATAAATAGAAAACGAGAGAAGCTTTACAAACTTAAATATGAGTTGGAGATTAACTCAAAGTACGATATCTAAAATATACAAAATGGATTACATGGAACTAAGAGTCCAAAAAGGTATTCGGGTAAATACTAACTACCTGATAACACGACTATACACCCAAACCCGATACATAAGATCACTCCTCCACACATAGGGCATCAAATGCAACAAAATCATCTAAATTAACTACACAAAAGCATCCAAGTCATTTACTCATGGAAATAAACAACACCCTTGAAAAGGATAACAATACATTGTGTACTAAGTAAGGTAAAAATAAAGTCGGGAAAGGGGTACAAAAAATTACATAAGTTCATATTAAAGAATAAGCATACGTGCATATTAACATAAAATTATGTAAGGTAAATACTGATTCTATATCTCGTTATTAAATATAACATAAGCCATTCTTTTATTTATGTTGAGTTTGGGACCTCACTATTCTTAATCCGGTGGAACATAATAAAATACCTCCTAGGGAAAAACACACCTAGCCACTATTATAAAACCGGTGGAATAGATTTTAAACCTCTCAAGGAAAAATGCTCCTATCCATTATTCTTAAAGTTGTAGAATGGTCTGAAGCACCACCTAGACCCGAACACTCCTAGCCATTATTATCATTCGGTGGAATGAACTCCTACACCTTGGTTCTGACTCACATAATCTTTCACTTTAAGTGATTACTATCTTATTCATTAGTTACTTATCTCGTAATCATATTCTCATTCATGTTGAAGTTAGGGGGACCACTATTCTTAATCCAGTTGAATGAATTGATGCACCTCCCTAGGTAAAACACTCCTAACCATTATTATCGTCTAGTAGAATAGATACATAAAACACCTTGACCTAACTCATGTGATCTTTCACTTTAAATGATCGATATATTATTCACAATTGGTTATAGAATTATGTAGGACTCACATAGATATGAAAAACACAAAATTGAAACATGTAAAATAAAACCACATAGTTATCAATGTAATCTTTAAGGAATAGGTTTATAGTCTCCTTAATAATCCATAATTTCATATTATAAGCATAATTTCTCCTATATTGATCATTTTCCACCAATTTTAGCACATAATCCTAAAATATTGTCATTATCAACATAACAAAAAATTAAGGTATAACTTCCTCATCTTACATATGTGATAATAACCCTATCAGCACAATTGCTATTCACAACACTTACGAAACCTTAATTTCAAATATTAGGTATAACTTTTCCATGAGATTTATATCATCACCAAATTAGATAAAACTTCCTAAAATTCTAATATTAAAAATATATCCAAAAATAATGGTCCAGATCTAACATCTTATACATGCGATAAGAACACTGCCTCTAGGGTTATTATTCCCTACTTAAGTTGACTTTCTTATTTCACTTAGACTTAGGCCATTCATAAATAGTCCAAAAATTTCACATGATGTTATTAGAATATTTTAACCCATTTAAAACATTAAAATGCCAAAATTTTCATATTAAACCCATTGAACAAAAATCCCTTAAGGACAACCAAACACCCTTATTTCACAAAAACCTTATAGGTCCGATATCATTATTTTCAATCCCCAATTTATTGTGTCACCATACATATAAAATATACTCATTTAATAAATACCATAATTTATCAAACCCATATTAAAATACCATATATCATAACAACTCACTTAGGGTTTACATCATAAGAATTATCGCAACGATATCATATAAGTGCATGATTCCTCATCTTACTTAATTTCCATCATATAATATCGTATCACCTCATCATAATATTACCATCATGAAAACTTAAAACATAATCATCACATCACGATAACACACAAATCATACATAACATTTAGCACAAAAATCCTAACTACCACTAGTATCCTTAGTGAAAAGGACACTGGTCTCTAAGAAAGTATAACCTATCTTGCCTCCTCCTATAAATCCATAAATCACCTAATAAACAAAAATAAAACACAATTATAATATAAGGATATAATATGGAAGGCAAAGGAGAGTGAAGGAATGGAGCAAAAACTGAATTACAATGCTCGAAGGTGTCTTGGTAAAACTTTGTGCAATAATGGGAAGAAGGAATGGAAACAAGTTCCAAATCCAAGGGGGTGGCAACAACACTAGCTGTCATTTCTAAGGGGTGTGCAATGGAAATGAGGGCCTAAGGTGGTGGGTGAGGAATTATGGAGAAGGTTGAAGGTGAGGTGGTGGTTTTGGTGGTGGAGGACAAAGCAAATGAGGAAGCTTCTATGGTGGATGTCGACGCTAGGGGTTCGGTGATGATGGTTGGTGCTAAGGGGGTGGACCAATGATATAGATGAAAAAAAAAAGACGAGGAACGGTAAGTACAACCAGTGCAAGGGAGGGAGGTGCGGTGGAGAGTGACATTTATTGTTTGTTGTGGCATCTTTGGCAATAATAAGAAGGAGGAAGGAAGGGAATAAAGGCTATGCTTGCTGCTACTCTTTGACATAAAACGAGGAGAGGAAATAAGGTGGTTGAGGCATTAAATTTGGCTTAGTATGTGATTTACAAACACACGCGCATAGAAGGTGGGAGTTGACTGGTGATGATGAGGGTAGAGGAGGTTAGAAGCATGGAATAGGGGTCTTGGTCAAGAGAAGTGATTCACACAAGAGGAGGGAGAAGAAGGGGAAAATAACTCTGGTAGGAAGGAAGGAAAAAGGAAAAGGAATGGAGATGGAGAAAAAGGAAAAAGGAGAAAAGAAAATAGGTTTGGGGTTAGAATTAGAATTAGGTAAAAGTAATTTAGATTAGAGTATGAGTTGCTGCATTTATTGGCCATTTTTATTAATAACTTTAAGGTATGATAATATTTAAGTTAGTTATTTCCTTAAGTAAAATTTATAAAGTCTTATGCCTTGATTTTCTTATTTATAATATAATAAATATTGATATTATTTTTAGATATTGGTTTTTCTAATCAAAGCTTGAATATTTAATCGGAATACCGGTAAGATTTAATTTTGTGGGAATTAAGGTAATCGTTAAACCCCACTTAAACGCATGGATAAACGTATGTTAGCACATTAAGATTTTTAATATGTTATTATGCTTGACATTTATGGTTTAATATATATATATATGTATGTATGTATGTATTGATTGATAAAAAGGAGAGTATGCTAGTTTATATGCCATGTGTGGAAATGTTGCTTAAGGGAAGAGTTTAATTATCAATGAAAGTGTTAAGTACTTATCCATGTCATATTATGTTATTGTGACCATTTATGCATGAATAATATTATTGTGAGCCCTAGGGGCATTTTAGTAATATTCCTTGTGCTAGATTATGGCCTAATATGTGTGGGTGCTAATATGTATTATGTTAAAATATAATAGTTGATTGAGTTGGATATTTTTAATGGAGTATTAATATTATTATTCCATGTGGTAATGATAATTTAATAAAAGTGGTGTAATAAAGGGGTTAAAGTGGTAATTTTGGAGGCAAAAAGGCAATATGGTAGTTTTATAAGCAAATGAAAAAATGTTAATTTTATGAGTAAAGGGGTTTTATGGTAATTTTAGGAGTAAAGGGTGATATGGTAATTTTGGAAAAGAAGGGAAAAATGGTAATTTTATAAGAAAAGATAAAAATGGTAAGTTTGGAGGTAAAAGGGTAAAATAGTAAATTATAAATCAAAAGGGGTATTATGGTAATTTTATAAGTAAAAGGGTATTGTGGTAATTTTGTAAATAAAAGGATATTTATGGCAAACTTGGGAGTAAGGGGTAACTTGGCAATTATGATGACAACGGAGGATAATTTGGTAATTAAGTTATGATTAAAATGGCAATTGGATAATTATAATAGAGAAGGGTAATTTGGTAAATTAACCAACAAAAGGGTATTATGGTAATTTTAATAATAGAGAAGGGCAATAGAGTAATTATAATAATAGAGAGGTGTAAATTGGTAATTATAATTATGGAGAAGGGTAAATTAATAATTATAATTATGGAGAAGGGTAAATTGGTATTTATAATAATAGAGAGGGGTAAAATGGTAATTATAATAATTGAGAAGGGTAATTTGGTAATTATGATAATGGATAAGGGTAATTTGGTAATTTAACCAACTAAAAGGTAAATTGGTAATAATTTAACCAACTAAAGGATAAATTGGTAATTATTTAACCAACTAAAGGGGCAAGTTGGTAATCATGATAATGAAGAAGGATAATTTGGTAATTTATCCAACTTAAGGGTAATTTAGTAATTATAACAAAGGAGAAGGACAATTCGATAATCTAACCAACCAAAATAGGAAATATGTTAAGGGTAACAATTATAAGGGTGAATGGTGATCTAAAAAGCGTAGGAGATAACTTGGTAACCTAAACCGAGCAAGGGGTAATTTGGTAATTATGCAACCTGGAGGGTAATATGGTAATTTGTCAAGTAAGGAAGACTTAGCAATCATATAAGTAAAGGGTAAATGAGTAATTTATACCTAACATGTCGTTATGATTGTAGAATTTCATAATATGACCCAAATAACGCTGATTAGCAAGGTAAGAGTATTTGATAATTAGTAAGTATCACGAGAACGAATCCTAGTTCAGAATTAGATGAGATTATGATGGCCTTAATGATTTCTCTGTGTTATATTGGATAACCGCCTGAATAAGAAACGATTAATGATATCAGAACGATTGAAAGTGAATAAGTATCTGATTATTGTGCTTTTCGTGATCACTTTAATTAAGACACTAATACTTAAAGTGAAAGACCTCGAGATCGGGAATGGTGGCTCTTTAGGGGTCGCTGCCCTAAAGACGTGGTTTAGCCCACGATTATTCTGCTATTTGCTGGTGTGCCTTTGTGCTCCAACCAGGCCCTATATCTTACTCTATTTAGCTCTACGGACCTATTTAGGGGGTATGCATACTTATGGATTAGGTGTCCTTGTCGGTAGGGTACTGAGTAGCTTTATGCACCAGTACGACCAGGGTACCTTTGCGTCCCTGGGTTCATTGTTGAAGGGTGTTGAGTAGCTTGTATGCACCAGTACGACCGGTGTACCTTTGTGTCCTGGGTTCTTAATATCCCATCCGAGGCAAATAAATAGAATTGTTGTGCTGATTAAAGAAAGGAAAATACTAATTATGAAAGTGAAAGATTAATGAGTTGGGCCTAGTTGAATTATGATATTGAGTACCGATCCACCAGTTATAATAGTGGCCCAGGAGCGTGTTGCTCTGACAAGTGATTATGAGTACCGATCCACCGGATATAATAGTGGCTCAGGCGCGTGTTGCCCTGGATGATGTTGATATATATTCCGATCCACCAGCAATAATAGTGGGGGTCCCGAGCTCAATAAAATCAGTCATGGATGTGAATAAAGTTATGGAAAAATATTAATCACTTACAGTGAAACACCATGTGAGTCCGGGCCAGACCGATCTACCGGCGAATAATTGTGGCCAGGAGCATTTTGCCCTGGAGACCGATCTGCCGGCATATAATAGTGGTTAGGTGCGTTTTGCCCTATAAGTGACCGATCCACCGACTATAATAGTGGGGTTCCCACACTCACATGGATATAAAATATGAGAGTTGATTGAATAATGATGGACTAATGGCTTAAGGCCCGAATGTATTGATTTTGCACTACGACATGGCTTAAGGCCCGAAAGTATCGATTGTTCATAACGACCTATTGATATCTGATGTAAATGTTAATTATGTGAATGTTATATATATAAATCTTGTTATATATGTATGTAGCTTTGTTTCATGTGTTGCATTGCGGGCCTGCCTTTAAGTGTGATTTTAAAAGGTTACTCAGTACCGTAGTACTGAAGGGTTCCATTCGTGGGGCCCTGCCTATTCAATGGGCAGTGTCCTTTGCAGGTCCAATTTCAGGTGGTACTCAAGTGGGCAACGGGAAAGAGCGTAAGGATTATTCAGCTTTTAGGGTTTCATCCTTCCTCTTCTATTGTCTGGTTTAAATGAAATCCTTGTTCTTGTAACCACCACTGGTGGATTTTATTCTTGTAAATGCTTACTTGCGCTACTCTGATTTTAAATATTATTTGAATTTCTAGCAATTGATATTTCATTCTTTAGCCTTAGCACTTGATACTGGAATGGTATGAATGAGTCGGTCTAGTACTAAGTGTGGCGGTAATATCCCCAAAATTCATAGTTTGTTATTTTGCTTTTGCTAATCTTTTAATAAAACGAAATTTTTCAGTAGTGAATTTTAGGGGTGTTACAGATACTATCACTCGTATATAAATATTTTCTATGTGAAAACTCAAATATGTCATCAATTAAAGGGATATTGTTGGTCAATTGATTAAGATATGGGATGATTGTTAGGTGGCTACCACCCAACCTTAGAGTTATTGGATACCCTTATGCCCACACACTTATTGACTATGTTTCATACCTTATACTTCAACAGCAACCCTTTGATATGGAACACTAATTTGGTACACTATTATTTCACATAATTTAAAGACTTACATATACTATAGATTAATATATTAACCAACATTTATAACCATTGAGATTACATGAGAAAGAAGCTTTTTTCTAAAGGGGTTTTTCTATGCTAAGCTTTCATTTGTTCCTATATGTCATATAACTAATATTGTTGTGGATACAATGGTATGAATGGAGTTTTGTTGATTAAAGAGCATAAGGTGTACCTTTTTGCATCAATAAATTACACTATAGTTAATGATGCATTGTTCTTGAATGAATACACCAAGGTAATGAGCATTAATGGTACTTCCTCTTTTTCTTTTTCAAGTGGTCTTAGAGATTCATTGCAAGTGAATTGGTCCTAAAAATAAAGAACTTCTTTGTTACTGGATACATGTCTTCACAGAAGTCAATCTCACTTTTGTTACTCTTATTCCAAAGAAATCTAATGTTGTGAAAGTGGATGAATTTAAACTTACTAGATGTTGCACTATCTTATAAAAGATCATTTTTAAAGTCCTCATCAACGGCTCCAACCCCTAATACCTTTGCATATAAACCTTTCCCGATCAACTTTCACTAAGGAAAGGTAAACTAGGGACAAAGTTCTCTTTGCTCATAAGTTAGTTCGGTATTAATCTAATAAATATGTGTCGCCTTGGTGTATGTTGAAACTAGAACTCCAAAAGTTTATGATATGGTGGCTCTGAAATTCTTACAACAAACAATCTTTACTTATAGATTTTTATTGGGGGTTTTGGAAGGTGTTAATGAGCTCGATTGCTACTATCTCCTTTTAACTACTCATTAACAACTCTTTAAGCAATGCTTTTGTGGGAAGAAAGGAATAAGACAAGGTGGCCTCTTTCCCATTATTAATTTGTTTTGATAATGAACTACCTTAATAGACATTTGAAGGCCCTGTGGAGAAATATTATCTTTGGTGGGAATTCAAGATGCAAACTAATAAAATTAATGAGCATGTGATTTGTTGATGATATCCTATGGATTTTATTCTTACTTTGTTTCATGATTTCTAATCATTTACAATAATCCCCAACCTTAGTATTTATCCTGGTAAGTGCACTACATTCTTTGGAGATGTGTTTGATCATGTGAAGCTAAAGATTCTTTAGCTATTGGGGCTCTAGGAAGGATCCTTCCCTATAACATACCAAGGTGTTATGCTTTTTCAACCAAATCTGGAACACAACAAAATGGTGGGGTTAGTAGATAATTTCACCTCTAGACTCTCTAGCCGGTCCATTTGCTTTCTTCCTTATGCAAGTTAGATGTAGTTTATCAAGTCCACATAGTTCAACATCTAAACCTTCTAGAACTAGGATTACTACTTCTCAATGAGGTGTTAAACAAGCCAATAAAATTTTGTAGAACCTTTTTTTGGTATTTTAAGATAGTAAATATTAAAAAGCTCTTAACTCATTACATGTTATATGTAAGCTAAAGGAAGATAGAGGTTGAGGAATCCTTAATTTTTAGTGGTGGAATATTAGTGTCATTGGGTAGTTATTGGGGAATTTCCACACCAAAAAAAGATATAATGATACACACTATCTATGATTGTTTTCTCATAAACTATTAAGAAGATTATGGCATTGAGGATTGAATTAGATATTATTTTATAATGTAACTCAACTAGTTGTTCTCTTAAGGAATAATACGACATCAAGTATATCTACAAGTAGTTGAGACCAAAAGGAGTAAGGCCTTATGGGTATCATCTAGTTTGGTTCATATTATCATCATGCAACATAGACCCATGACTAAATCAAAGTTTAGGGAACTAAGAATACAAGTGGATTCTATCTGTGTGTTGTGTAATGCATGTATGGAGGCTATAACTCATATTTTCCTTAAATGTCCATTTATTAATGTTACTTAGTGGATTCTCATGTGTTAGATGAAGCCAAGGGTGAAGGAGTTGATGTGCTTCATCAAAAGAAGGTGCTAGGGACTATCCAAAAAGGAATTACTTTACTTCTTGTTTGCTAATTTTAATCTATGTGTGGTAACAAAAAAATTGTAAAATTTTCTCTAATAATCAAGCAACTAAAGAAGTGATGATTAGAAGTATAGTCATGGATATTGCTAAGAGAGATGCATACTCTTCATACTCATTTTTATAGGGATTAAATGTCCAAAAATAGATTGAGTATTTTGTGTATTCATTTTTGAATTGGGATGTACATGCTTTGCAAAAAGTAATGAAATTTATCTTACTTACAAGAGCCCTTTTCCTTGAACCTTTTTTTACACTCAATGGCCTGATGGTATACATTGGGCAAAATACTAGAAGCTTCATGGTTGTGCGTCTCGAATCCATTATTCTATATGTTTAAGTGAGGAGGGAATTACAAACAATATACTCCTATATTGCCATATGGAAACACTAATTTGTTTGGTATGACTATATCTAGGGTTGTTCACGGTTCAAATATCCGATATTTCGGATATTTGATTGTCAGATATCTAAAATTTCGGATATCTAAAAATGATATTTGATATTTTATTTGAAACTTCGGATATTTGGAAGATCGGATATTTGAATTTTCGGATCGGATATCAAATATAACCGATATTATCCGAATACAATTTCAAATATAAAAAAACTACCAAATCACAAATATATTTGATATTATTCTATTTGCTGAGCAAATATCCAATTCGCTCAGTAAATATCTAACTTGCTCAACAAATATCCGATGTTAAAACTAAAATAAGAAAGGAGTGGGTTGAGTCTATTAGCATCTAGAGTATTTTTTTTATAACTATCTAAAAAGGGATTGTATTAAAGATATAATTTTAATTAAATTAAAATTTGCCTCAAATAATGAATAAAGTAAGTAAAAATTATACACAGACACACATCTAAATTTATTTATATACAATTATATATAAAATAAAAAATTATAAAAAAATGTATAAATATCGTATATTATTTGTATTTGTCAGATCAGATATTTGGTTTGTTTAACTTTTCGTTAACCGGATCAGATATTTGATTTAAAAAAAATCGGATCGGTTATTTGCTTTTTCGGATTGGATCGCTTCAGATATCGGATCAAATAAGCAGACATCAGATAACATGAACAACCCTAACTATATCTAACATAATTGAACAAGATCACAGCATCACTCCCATTTTCATTATATAATTTAAAAATCTTTATTTCAAGATGCTAATATAAGTGTGGTTATACTATTATTTGGGCTATTTGGAAGTTACCTAACAAGGATTTTTTCAATGCAAAAATGTTGATGTGTGCAACTACACACTACTTCCATTATGAACCTATTAGCAACTTTTCCCTTATTTACAATACTTTCTTGGTCAATTATAAGTAGTGAGTTTATTACTATTGTACCATGGTGTTATCCACCAAATCATTACAGGAAGATTAATGTGGATGGATCATCCAATGATATAACAACTAGTATTTCAACTAGTATGAGTGAATCTATGTGGAATGTTTGTTTATCGTTGTGTAGTTTATGCTTTCTTTATCAAGGATTATACTTTTACTATAAAAGAAGAGGTGAGTGATTGTGATTTGGCTCTTCAATTAGCAATGGATAAATAACTTCAACATTCCTTTGATATAACTACTTAACAACATTGATGTGGGCTTTATTCCAAACTACAAAAGTATGCTGCAAGCAATTAAGGATTAATAAGTTGTTACACACCTTTTTCTCCAAATGTAGTAACAAATCAATTAGCAACTATGTTGTTAATAATATCACCTCTACCTCTTGGAAATATTCATGTCTTGAATTCATTTTAGACTATTTGTAAATATCCATCAATAAAAGTTTCATGCCTCAAGCATTAAAAAATACAAACTATACATTTTTCTTTTGTGTCAAATAAAAAATATATACTATATAACCATAATTACATACCTAGGGAAGCAAAATACCTTAGTATCATTCGCTAATACATAAATTAAAAAATAAGGAAAAACATCTAATTTTTTTTTATCAAACTACACACTTCTATCCATACATATTTGTTTGATAATAACAAGTTCACATATCTATCAAATAATGTCACACATCTTGGGAAACATTTCCCCTAGCATCATCAAGGATTGAGCAAGAAAGAAAGGATGGATTAGAATCTAAACAAAATAGTCCATCAACCTACAACAAGCAAATTTGGCAAACTTATTAGCCGTTGCATTTCCTTCCTTGGAGATACGATTCATTGGTGCTTTAATGAAATCTTTCAAAAATACCATGTAATCCATAATAATATAGAGAAATGGATGAGAATGAGGCAACATTAATAAGATGTAAAACAAAGAGATCATTATTTTCAATACCAAAACTTCTAAATCTTAAAGAATTAGTAATCAAAACTCCATCACAAAGAACTCTTCCGGAGAAGCTGACCACTCAATTGCCATGGTGATCTTTGAAAAGACCCATGCATCATATTTTTGCACCTAGAACTTGAGTAGTGCCATTAATGTTGAGTTTCAAAGTTAACCCAAGGCATTACAACATATGTGTTTAATAAAGGATATTTATGATCCTTGTCCTTATTAGCTTTAACAAATTATCATTCGAATGCCCAATGTTTCACGAAGATGGATGTATTATGAGGTTATTTTGATTTAAAAGTAAATTTATTCCTAGTTAGTAAAATCGCTAAAATTACATGAATAAAAATTCTAGATCATGGTATAAGTCAAGAACTTTCAATTTCAATTTTATAATAAGAGTGAAGCCAAGATAGAAAGCAATTATTGGGAGCAAGTGAAGGGATAGGAATAACCAAGCTATTGATCTAAAGGGAGGAAGGAAGATTGCATTCAAGGTGGTCTCATTAGAGATCACAATGGATATTTCATTGTAGGTTTAACTCAAAATCTTGGCCAAGAAAATAGTTTACTTGTTGAACTATGGGTAATTAAAGAGGGACTTTCAATTGCAATATCATTAGGAATTAGGAACATCATCATTGTACGTGATACAACTACTGCTATCTTGTCGATTAAATATGTTTCTAGCACTCATCCATACCTTGCTATCAGTCTTGATCGCAGGGTGTTTTTGAAGGGGTTCTCTAGAGCCTCCTTTCTTTATGTCTACGGAAAGGAAAATCAAGTTGCAAATAAGCTCACCAACACTAGTTTAATTTTTTTTTTTATGTTTGTCCAAATTTTCTAAGCAATATCTTATATAATGATGGGTCTGCTCACCTTAGTCCTAAGGTTGTAAACACTTTTATTGTTTAATATAAGTTTTTAGTTACCAAAAGAAATAAAGATTGCTGTCGAGGAATTGGTGGAAAAGTTTTCACATGCCATTGAAAGAAGGTACCATATCTTCGGCAATACCTTTGGGCGAGAGAGAGAGAGAGAGGGTTGTTTGTGACTAGGGTTGTAAATGAGTCGAGCCAATTCAATATTCAGCTTGTTAAAAACTCGGTTCGACTCATTTATTTAGTTAAATAAGCTGAGTTTGAGCTCAAAAAATAAAGCTTGATTTATTTTATGACTTTAACTTATGAGATCAGCTTGTTCGTTTAATTAAACGAGCTGAACTTGGGTTTTATTTTAGATTCATTTAATTAAACGAGCCAAATTCGTATTCAGAATTATTCTATCCGGCTTATTTACAACCCTATTTGTGACCTTTGTGGGTACACTTTCATGATTCTTCAATGTTGAGAAAAGGCAGCCCTAGACCAAGACCTAAGGTTCTACCAATATATAATTTGCCACTTTATCAAATGTAACTAACCATTCGATAAAGCCCAGAAAAACAGCCTACGTCTACATACTGATAAGGGCCCAGCTTTGTAGAGGCTAAGGTTGGGAAAATAAAATGGACTCAATTTATGAAATTGTCCAAATTACTCCGCCTGACTAAGAAAAGGCCCAGCATTCAACAATCCATGGCACGCGCTTTAGTCAGCCCCATTTTATATATAAAAGCGTAAAAACCCTACTTCGTTTTAGATTCAGCCGAAACCAGAGCATAATTGCAGCAGATCCTAGTTGCTGAAGCGCCATGGTAATGCGCCCCTTCTCCGCCTCGTCTGAAAAAGCTTTACTTTCTCATGGTTCTACTCTGATCCTCTATTCCTTATTTTCAGGGTATCGATTTGAAGGCAGGAGGTAAGTGCAAAAAGACCAAGCGTACCGCTCCAAAATCAGATGATATTTACCTAAAGCTTCTCGTCAAGGTTTACCGTCCTCTCTCTATATCATTTCAATTAACTTTTCGATCTTCAAATTTGATTCTGAATTTGATTGTTGCTTGTAATTTTTATTTTTAGCTGTACCGATTTCTCGTGAGGAGAACTGGTTGCAAATTCAATGCAGTTGTTTTGAAGAGGCTTTTCATGAGCAAGGTTAATAAGCCACCATTGTCACTCTCCAGGCTCGTTAAGTACATGGAGGGTAAGGTATAGCCACATTTCTACACCCTGTTCGCTTCTTTGTTTGAAATTTTAATGTTTCTTGTGTTTCCTCTTATTCATTATGGATGTTGTTGCCGTGTTGATAATAGGATGGGAGAATAGCAGTTGTAGTTGGGACAGTGACCGATGACGTTAGGGTTTATGAAGTTCCTTCATTGAAAGTCTGCGCCCTTAAGTTTACCCAGACTGCTAGGGCACGTATTGAGAAAGCTGGTGGAGAGTGTATCACTTTTGATCAGCTGGCTCTAAGGGCGCCCCTGGGCCAGAACACGGTAACTATTCTATTTGCTGGTTTTATTTTTACTCTCTGTCTCCATTGTTTGGTTCGTTTCTATGTGGATCGTTGGATTGCATCTCTCTCTTTTAATGACAGCATGTCTCTGCCATTTTATCACTGTATATATGGATTCGCTGCCCTACTGATTGAATTTTACAGTTGATTTTGTTATGATTGGTGGAATATTGAGGCATCTGTTAGTGGAAATGGGGCACAGGGAAGATTGATAGTGCCCGTGGACACATTTGTGAACATTCAGCTGTAAATTAATAATGCCCTCTGCAGTTGTCATGTTAACTTCAACTGTTGGGTTGGTTGTATATCTTTAGCTTGGGCTGTTTTCAATTAGGTTTGGCAGTTCTTGATTGAGATTTTCATTTTATGCTTTGTTCTATTTGTGAATTTAAGGACAATCAGCGTTCAATTGGTAGGCTATGATGACTGAATGTAATGCATATAATGGAACAAGAGCATCTAGTAGGAGTAGTTAGTGTTTTTCATGCTGCACTGTTGGTTCTAAAATCAAGTTGACGAATTGTCTGCTAACTACTAAAGAAGCTTCTGACAATCCATATAGTACGGTGTTGTCCATTTGATTGAATCATTGAAGATGTATTATTTCATACCCAGTTATTGTCTATAGGAATTTTTGAATCTGGTGTCATCCTAATTTTGTAAGGCTCCAAAATCTTGTACTTGAGGCTTATATTTGCTTCCTCTCTTGTTACATGTTTTATTATTGATCTACCTGATTGGATAAGATGCTTGAAAACTTTGTCCTTTTCTTGACTTAATCGGACATTTCTCAATATGCTACGCCTATATTTATGTAAATCATTTTCATTTGGTTAGTTGTTGACTCCTTTGTTGCCAATATTTTGTTTAGTATTAATGATCTTTGATTGTGTGGTACTTTGGCTGTAGGTTCTTCTTAGGGGTCCCAAGAACGCGAGGGAAGCTGCAAAACACTTCGGGAGGGCTCCTGGTGTGCCACACAGCCACACTAAGCCATACGTTCGTGCCAAGGGAAGGAAATTTGAGAGGGCTAGAGGGAAGCGTAACAGCCGTGGTTACAGGGTTTAAGTTACTGCCAGAAGTTTTGAAGAGATTTTCCTTCAGTTTTGTTGAATACTCTGTTGTGATTGGGTGTTCTCATCTCCAACAGTTTTTTCTAGTATTTTCATCATTTTGTAATCTTAACTGTCAAGACTAGGGTATTTGTTGCAGCGTTATTTGCTCAAGTCTCTTAAGTTTCGGTCTTTCCAATGCCTCCCCGTACACTTATTTCATGTTAGATCAGTAAAAGCTATTCTGTTAATGACTGCCCTGGCTATAAAATTCTATTGCCCTTGTGAGCTTATCAGACTTGTGTGTATGGCACGAAAAATCCCGCCTGTGATGATTGCACCGGTACGAAATTTCTGATCAAGGAAAGGCATTTCATGGACTATATTATCTTTGTGAGCTATAGTATTAACGTAGCTAATTGCAAAAGCCCATTACTATGTAGGTTGTTCTCGAATTGTAGCTACCGGGTTTAGAATCCAAGAATTCGTGCTTGCCTTTTGTCCACTGCCCTTTTGGGTAAGAAATTGGCAAAAGGCGCCATATATTTCCAGCAAGGTGATGAAGTCAAGCATCGACAATGTCTCGCAGCGTTACCTCATTGGATCAGCGTTGGAAAATGAGCAAAGTTCTTTTGTGAAAGGCAATTTAGTTACTTATTCCAAGTCAATTACACTGCAGATAACCTTGCCCACATGCGAAGAAAGGCCTTCGAATGGGTCTACTTAAGATAATCAGAATTATTGTAAAAATTGAAAATAAATTAAAAGTTGTCTGCATGGATTCCACCTCTTTTGGGATTCATCAAACTTAATACTTGGTTTAACAAATAGTGTGATGCCAGAAGCTTGGGTCTACTTGAGCCTTGTGTGATGGTTTATAGATTACTAGAATGGTTAGCATTTTTAAAATTATGACCGAGTATGATGCTCTCTCTCTCTCTCTACTCTTTCTATTATAAAATATATAACCGATTTTTATTGAAAAATTTAATTTCAGTTTGTAAGGGTCTGCAAAGGCGAGTACAAATTACTATATATATAATAATACTATGTAAGTATTAAAATATCAACAAATAGGAGAGATATTAGAAAACGGAGACATTTTGGTATTTGAAAACTTTAATTAAAGTTCAAACACACATTTATCAATAAACTTGAGAACTTGGACGGTGACCAACCTTCTCCTTCTGAACTTGGGTGTTGACCAACCTTCTTTTGTTTTCGGTGATTGTTGTCTGATTTCCCTTCATTTCACGCTTGTACATGATGCTCAGGGCGGTAGTAGCCCTCTGGTATAAAAAAAACCGTTATACAAGTATAATGTCGTTCCTATAAAATAAATTGAAAAAAAATAGAATCTTGGTAGGTATGAAAAATAACGTTGTCTTGTACCAGAAGCGCTTGGCGATTGACAGTGAGCTATTAGAAGGCACAACGAATCCGCTTTGACAAAGTAAGCATTCAAAATTTAAGTACATGATTTATCGGTTTACACCGCACGGTACGATTGATAACACGAAATAGGCAAATCAACTGAACACAGAGCAGCTTTTCGGTTAGAGAGATTACAAGTTACAACAGCTTTAAAACTGAACAGTGTCTACAACACCAGAGACCCTAAGACTTTTCGATGAAGTCAAGTATATGCCTGCAGGTCTCCTCTGGCCTTTCTAGGTGAAGGAAATGAGCAACTCCTTCCATGATGACCACCTCATCCAGAAGAGGCACATCCTTCTTAAACCCACCCTTGTGCAAGTAATCCTTTGTACCAGGAAAATTGTACGTCATATCCTGATCTCCAATTAAAAACCTCACCGGCACCTTTACTAGAGCTCCAGACCAAGGGGCTGTGAGTTCCCAGTTCCTGCAACCAACGTTGAAAAGTGAATCATATGTAAAGCACAGTTGGTGTAGATAGAATGATGGTACGCAGCATGTAATCAAGCAGACTGCGGGAGCCTACAGGTCAAGTGCTCGGTAATAATTCAATGCACCACTGAATCCACTCTGCTTGTATTTGTCAGCATAGTAGATGATATCTTCCTCAGATAGCCATGAGGGCAATGTGATGGGACCAGCGTTGAGCGAGCGTTGAAATGCTCCTTTTGGTATACACTGGGGTTTAGGATCACGGCTCGTAAATATTTTCTTCATCAATTTTGCCGTATCAATAGAGCTGAATTCTTCTTCAATGTCACCAGGTTCCTGAATCATCATTCAATCAACAAATTTTTCAATTGCAGTGATACAAATAGCTACGCATCTCCTAGAGCTTGCAACCTGAAAGAATCAATTTACAATTGAGAAGTGTACGTTTATTCATAAATATATAGGCACTTAAATGGATTCAGTATCAGTGTGGCAAAATTATCAGGAAAAAGGGGGGGGGGGGGAAGAAGAAGTTATCTTGTTGATTACTACAGCTATGAAACATCCATAGAATTTATCAAATAAACTTGAATACAACAACCCATCCACCATAAGAAAAAAGTAAGCCCAATTATATCTTAACCAATGCAAAAGGGTATTCACTACCACCTTCACCTTTTAGGACTCACTGCACCCCAAGGGTGTACCCCAATTTAATAGCTGTGCCACTATAGCATAAAGGCTGTTATTTAGTGGTTTTAAGGTCAGCTACAACACAAAATTACCGATACAATATAGTTTTAAAATTTCACGCTATTTAGCAATTTAAAATTTATCACCGGTAAATTGCCGATAAATCATTGATTTATTGATAACTCTTAAATATACTATAAAAAAAAAACATGTATGATAATTTTTCTTATTCATTTACTATATATCTTGGACCAAGTTATTAATGAATTATAATACAATATTGTTATTTATTACCTTTACATGTACCATTGAATAATATATATTTTTTCACTTTAAAGCAAATTGAGGGTTATTACAACAATTTAAGATATGACTCATTTAAATACTTCTAATATAATTTAAACCATTAGTTTATTGAATATTCATATTAAATTGATTAATAAATAATAATTAGAGTATATGATGAAATAGAAATAAAAATTCATACCGCAACGACTGCGATACATAATTTATCGTTCGCAAAACTTCGATACAACGATTGTGATTTTATTGCCTAGTGTGCACACAACATTGTACAATAGAATCAAGATTCAAGAAAAATAAAAATGTTTTGGAACATAGTGAATTCTCCGGTGCCTACTAAAGAATGTGTGTATGGTGCAATTAGAAAAAGGTGATGGTTGCTGTGGTAAACTGTTTTGTGTCTATTTAGAAGGTAAATTTACTAAGATTAGTGCAAATTTTAAAAAATCTACTATTTCCTCTCTCCATAGTCACCTTCGAGAGCAAAGGATCAATTTTTCACTTGGCAGAAACGCACACCAGCAGGCTATCCACTACACTACAGAGTCACCAGTGAGTCGAATTGTTTTCAACCCCTCCCCCTTAGCATCAGGCAAAAAAATTGTGGTCATGATCACATTGTCTCTGTATTGGTGTCACCAACGAAATTTGGGACCCTATATATATATATATATATATGTATATTGCCCCCACCCAAGGCTGGCTATGAATGATTTGCTGCCCAGATCTTCATCTAGGTCAAGAATATCTTTTAACTGATCTTTCTATTATTCTATCATTTCGCTTTGTAACAATGGGAAGGAATGGTTTATTCACTCTTGCTAATTTAATTTTGTGTTTGATTAGCTATTTTTTGTGTTTGTTCCTATGTACCCATTTTTTAAGAAGTGAACAACATTGAAAACTTAAAATCTGCATGAAAGTTGCTATAACAAAATTTGAGGGTTCATTTGCCATTCTCGGAAAAGCAGAGTTGTACTGTAATGGATGGAGATTAATATGTTCTTGGTGTTTAAATATGATCTGATATGTATTGTTTTTAAGGTGGAAATGTCAATAATAAATCCGGATATTTGATTTTGTTTTTCCATGTTTTTATAAGTTGTTTCTTTCATGGAAAAAGGATGCATAAACTTGATCAAAGTGGACCAGCGAGCTAGTGTATCTTATATTACTTTTTAGTTTACTCTTTATAATAGACTACTGATTGGAAGGTCATCACTGGTGGATTCAGCCAACCTGCACCTAATTGTTTCGTGTTCTGTTGTTTTCACTGTTGTTGTTGTCTATGGTGGAGTTGTTTTAGATACGGGCACACTGGTTTCTGCCTATAGTGAAACTGGTCATTATTTTTGCTGTAACGTTGCTTGGTTTTCTATGGCAATCAAGAAGGTAGTTGCAATTTTGGCAGCAATTACAGCTCATCAATTGTGTTTAGTTGCGTTTTATTTACTGGCATCTCATTTAAGGTTGTCCTTTTGGGTACTATCCAACTTTTGGAATTTTAATTTACACCCTCGTTGCATTTATAGCTTTGTTTTGATATGATTATGTTTTATTTCCCCAGTCATTATGCATCCGGGTATGACCTCCAATAGTAACGGTGTCAATGTCAGACTGTACCCAATATGTTGTAGTAGGACCTGGATAGTTAGAGAAACCGTTAAGTTTCATGTTGGGTCATGGAATACAGGCGAACCATTAGAAGTTGGGGCAACACTAGCTAGATGTAAGATATATAGCCCGCCTCCAAGAAATCATGAACCCAGTGACTAAACACCACCACATGCAAACATAACATATTAAAAAATAATTTAGGAAGCACTCCATGAGTTTATCCCTGATATTCCATTAACCAAAAACTTATTATAGGGGGAGCTTTTAATGGCCATACAGGGAAGGACGGTTATGAACGGGCATGGAGGATAAAGATATGGAGTTGGAAACAAGGTGGAGACAGCATCTTGGAGTTTACCGGCTCATGATTTAGTGATAGCCAAAATTATTTCTTCAAGAGATGGGTAGACCACCTTCTCACTTTCCAGAGTGGTATGGTTGAAACTAAAATTGACTATCTTTCTTTTTATGCAAAGGGGCAGGCTTACATGTAAAGAGTGCAATGTTCTTCATAATGAAAGCCTAGAAACCTAACACAAGGTGATGGTCATTGAAGTAGTTGTTAAGAGTTGAAGAAGCAATCCCTTCGGTCATGGAAGCTTATGAGGTGACACAAATGCTCAACTAAATCACGTGTCGTTGCCAAACGATATGTGGCTACAAGACGATGATGGAAACTACATGTGGAGTGCAACCACCAACATATCAATGCTGCAACTTGAGTTCATTTAGAGGTAATGAGTGGAAGATCAAAGATCTGACGGTAACTTGGTGGAATGAACAGGTTCAAACAAAGATCAAGGACAAAAGAAATACAAAAGAGGAACGGCCTTAACAATGACAAGTACAAGTTGGCTAAGATGAAAGACAATCAAGTGGTGACAGAAGCCCAAAGTATGGCTTATGATAGTCCAGGCACAAAAGATGAGAAAAATAAAGTTACAGGTTGGCTAGTCTCGTGACTAGAATCAACAAACTTGGATGAGGTGAAATGCATGAGAGGAAATTAATAGATCTAGATCAAGTGAGGTGCACTAGACATGGAGGCAAGTCCTTATGGAATTGGTATACATCAAGGGAAGGTGGAAATCACCCTTAACAAGGTTTTCAACAAAATAGGGGATAACGAAAGCTGTTTAGAACAACAAAACATATTGGTGCTAGACTAGAATGGCATCTCATTTGTCAAATGAAGTTAAAGAAGCTTTGCGTAAGATAAATATGAATGTGGAAGTGTCTAGGAAAGAATGTGATTCTTAGTAAAAAAAAAAAATTGTTAAATGATATCCTCAACTCTACGAAAATGCTCGATGAGTGGTGGACAAAGGCAATTAAATCACGTATTCAAACCATGAAAAATTAGGAATGGGATACAATAATGAAGAATGATATAGTCATATGAGTTTGGATACTCGTACCCCTTCTCAAAAGTACTACTTTGAAGAGAATATTCTAGAAAATACTATGACAATGTACCTCGAGGAGTTTTTCAATTGATATTGAATTACATTAGGGCTCGCCTTGGGCTAAGTCCTCTTTGCAAGTGGTTTTGGATGAACTAACCAACACAGGCCAATATGATGCACTTTTATGGGTGAGACTAAAAATGGTGTTAACACTACGCTAGAATTATGAAGGGATTGTCCAAAGAATTAAAGAGGGCAAAAACACAGTACACACATTGTGACTCTGTTAGGTACCAGCTATCCAGCAGTAACAATGATCAGATAAACTTTAATGAATCGAAAATAAGACGATAGAATGACTGTCATATAAGTATATATTGATGAGAAGGATGAAATTACAGCTAGGTATTCGAGGTCCTGGTGCCCTCCCACACTCACTGAATTCTTCCCCCTCTCCTCTTCCCCTTTCCCCGGTATTAATAGAGATCTCTTGACTCCCTTCCTCTCACATACCATAACCACCCAAAACAGAAAGGATGCCGCACCCTATTACCTATGAGCTCCACCCTAACAGAATAACCAACCCGCTGATATAATTAAAACAGACCCCCCCTACGCACTAGAAACAAAAATATAAAAGATAAGGACATAATAACCGGATCGGTCCATTCTATTCTTTCTCATTTCTTGCTCCTCCTTACATACGTGTATTTGATTATGGGCCTATCATTACTCCCCCCTTGGTCTTTCACCTTGTCCTCAAGGTGAAAATCAGGAAACTGCTCACTGATCAGCTCAAATGCTTCCCAAGATGCCTCAAACTCTGGCAACCCTTTCCATCTAATCAATACCTCCGGTGCCCCCTTGGCATTGTACCTCATGTCGAGTACTGAGTCTGGCTCTACCCTCCACTCCATATCAGCTGTAAGCACAGGGGTAAAAGGCTGCACCTGCTGTCCTTCCCCCACCGCAGCCTTAAGCATGGAGACATGAAACACTGGATGGATGGATGCTGAATCTGGTAACTTGAGTCGGTAGGCAACTGACCCCACCTTAGCTGAAATCTGGTAAGGGCCAAAATAACGTGGAGAGAGCTTCTCATTCAGTCTTCTTGCCAGAGATCTGTGTCGATAGGGCTTGAGTTTGACAAACACCCAGCTTCCCACGTCAAAGTTCTGCTCCCTCCTCTTCTTATCGGCCTGAACCTTCATTCTCTCCCGAGCCTGCTGCAGGTGATGTTTTAACTCCTCTAAAACCACATCTCTGTCCCGCAGCTCCTGATCCACCGCAGCAAAAGGGGTGCCCCCATCCTCATATCGTATCAGTGGCGGAGGATCTCTCCCATACGTTACCTTGAATGGTGTGGTTTGTATGGCCGAATGGAAAGACGTATTATACCAATATTCCGCCCAGGGTACCCACTTGACCCACTGTTTCGGCTTGTCACAAGCAAAGCAACGCAGATAAGTTTCCAAACTTCGGTTGACGACCTCGGTTTGTCCATCTGCCTGCGGATGGTAGGCCGAACTAAATCTGAGTGTTGTCCCTTGCAATTTGAATATCTCCTTCCAAAAATGACTCATGAACACCTTATCCCGATCGGATACAATCGAGTGGGGAATGTCGTGCAACCTGACAATTTCTTTGATGAAAACCCCGGCGATAGTGCGTGCTGTGAAAGGATGTTTTAGTGGAATAAAGTGGGCGTACTTGGACAGGCGATCCACCACAACCAAGAGGCAGCTATGGCCCTCCGACAGTGGTAATCCCTCCACAAAGTCAAGGGATATATCCTCCCAAATCTGCTGGGGAACAGGCAAGGGCTGTAACAACCCGGCTGGACTCATAGCAAGGTATTTGTGCTGCTGGCAAATAGCACACCCAGCTATGAATTGCTGTATAATTTTCCGCATCCCCGTCCAGTATACTTCTCTAGCCAATCAGTGATAGGTTTTCAAAACTCCAGAATGTCCCCCCATCCCGCCACCATGGAATTCAGCTAGTAATTGTGGAATTAAGGATGAATTTTGGAGTAAAACTAGTCGGTTCTGGTAGAAAAGGTTCCCTTGTATTAGCTGATACCCCTCCACACTATTACCTTGTTGGAGTTTGGTCTTAATAGGCTTGTAAACTGGATCTGCCTCAATTTCGGATTGGAGGGTGCTCCACTTTTCACCCCAAATAGCAGAGAGGGCTGATAGGGAAGCTGCTAACTCCACCCTTGACAGTGCATCTGCAACCTTATTTTCGCCCCCTGGTTTGTATTCAATATCAAATTGGTAGCCCCAGAGTTTAATAACCCATTTCAGTTGCTCCTCTGGGATTATTCTCTGTTCTAGTAGGAACTTCAGGCTTTTCTGATCAGTCCGCAATGTAAACTTCCGGCCCATTAGGTAATGCCGCCATCGTTGAATAGGCAGCACTACAGCCATTAATTCCCTTTCGCATGCAGATTTCATGCGAGCTCGCTGCCCCAAGGCTTGACTAAAAAAGGCAAGTGGCCGCTGCCGTTGCATCAGTACAACCCCAATCCCAATCCCTGAAGCATCGGTTTCCACTATGAAGGTTTCATTGAAGTTTGGGAGCCCCAGTACCGGTATTGTTGTCATTGCTTTCTTCAGCTGTTCGAAAGCCTTTTGAGCTTCGATATTCCACGCAAAACAATCTTTTTTTAGTAGAGCAGTGAGCGGGGCAGCCATGTGCCCATAGTGATGCACAAACCTTCGGTAATAACCTGTTAATCCCAAGAAACCCCTCAACTCTCGCAGGGTCTTAGGAGCTGGCCAGTCCTGCATACACTGAATCTTGGCCGGATCTGCGGCTACTCCCTTTGAAGAAACAATATGCCCTACATATTCAAGTTCCAATTGTCCAAAAACACACTTCTTGATGTTTACTGATAAGGAATGAGCTTGCAGTACCTCGAAAACTGATTGGAGGTGCTGGGTATGAGTGTCCATCAAAGGGCTATATACCAGTATATCATCAAAAAAAACTAACACAAATCTACGGAGGTAGGGGCGAAATACCTCGTTCATCATCCCTTGAAAAGTGGCCGGAGCGTTTGTCAATCCAAAAGGCATTGCCAAGAACTCATAATGCCCTTCGTGCGTACGGAAAGCTATTTTATGCACATCATCCAGGTGTACCTTGATCTGATGATACCCTGATTTGAGATCCAATTTTGAAAAAATTTTTGCTCCGTGCAATTCATCCAGCAGCTCATCCACCATTGGAATTGGGAATTTGTCGAGCACTGTGACTTTGTTAAGGGCTCTATAGTCCACACAGAACCGCCAACTACCATCCTTCTTTCTTACCAATAGTACGGGGCTGGAAAACGGGTTGTGGCTTGGTCGAATTACTCCGGCTGCTAACATTTCCCCCACAAGCCGCTCAATCTCCTGTTTCTGTATTTGTGGGTACCGGTAAGGTCGTACACTCACCAGTGCAGCCCCAGGCAATAGGGGAATCCTATGATCCAATGCTCGCCATGGTGGTAACCCCTCTGGTGCCTTCAGTACCTCCGGAAATTGGTTCACCACTACTTGAATAGGCGCTGTGATTTCCATTGAATCCGTTGGGGGCCCGGCTACAGCTTGTAGTGCCTGAAATTCCAGCAGAATGCCCTGTCCTGACTTCCGGAAAGTGCGGATTAGGGCCTTGAGCGAGACCTGGGACTTACACAATTCTGCATCCCCCCTTAGTGTCACCTGAGTACTACCCACATGAAATTTCATTAACAGAGCCTTCCAATTTACCTGCATATTTCCCAACTTTTCCAACCACTGCATTCCCAGCACTACGTCAGTGCTCCCTAGGTCCAAAGGCAGAAAATCTTCAACAAATTCCACTTCAGGAAAAGACAACCTTACTCCCTTACAAATGCCCTCTGTCAACACTGAATTTCCTGTCCCCATTAGCACCCTGTACGCCGCTGTTTTGGACAGTGGGAGCTCCATTCTTTTGACCAGCTCCTGTGCAATAAAATTATGGGTCGCCCCACAATCTATTAGCACCACCACCAGCTCCCCTTTAATCATCCCCTTCAGTTTCATAGTTCGGGGTGAAGTAAAACCCACAACAGAATTCATAGATAGCTCGACATTACCTTCCACAAGTTCAGCTGGCATCCCGTCCGTGTTTGGTTCCTCCAGTGGCGCCCCCTCTTCTTCGGAAAAAATCTGTGAATCGTCCACCAACAAAAGTTGCAACATCCAATTCTTACAGACGTGTCCTGGAAAGAATCGTTCCTCACACCTATAACATAGACCTTGCTCCCGCCGCCGCCGCAATTCGGAGTCTGTCAACCTCTGAGGCCCCGGTGGTCGCTGTCCCCCTGCGACCTCCTCTGTGCTCGACAAACTACCTGTAACTGGCTGGTTTGGTCTTGCGGGTGCAGTGGTCAGCAGACTAGGTTTTACAAACGCAGCGTTTTGCGAAGGCCAGATTTTTGGGGTCGCACTCGGGCTTGGTTGGCCCTCATTTTTGGACCCACTTTTCCCAGCTTGGATCACCCTGTTTTTGTCTTCCACCATTTGGGCCGCCTCCATTATCTCCATCAATCCCTTGGGCTTCATCATACGGACCTCAACCCTGACTGCCGGTTTCAGCCCATTGAGGAAGGTTCCTTCCAGAATCTCTTCCGTCAGTCGAGCTTGAAGGGGAGCAGCGAGGAGTTCGAAAGCTTCCAGATATTCTTCCACTGACGAAGTCTGCCGAATGGAGAGAAATTTCTCACATAGGGATCCTTCATGTTTCGGGCGAAACCTGGTGAGAAATGCCTCTTTGAATCCCTGCCATGACACGAATTTCCTCCCTTCCTCCATATACTGGAACCATGCCAGAGCTTTGCCTTCCATGGCGATCGCTGTGGCCTCTAGTTTCTCTGTCTCAGTCATTTGATTCAGGTTAAAAAATCGTTCAGCTCGAAAAAGCCACCCGTCTGGATCAGCTCCATTGAATGTGGGAAATTCCAATTGCCGAGTGGAACGGTAGTCACCGCATCGACTGTCTGCATAAGGAGATCCTTGAACTTCTGTGGGAACGGTCGGGTCTGGTTCTCTTGCCTCGCTGGTTCTGTTTCCTCCAGGATCGGCGGACAAGACACCTCCACCTGCCTGCCTCAATAATTCCCCCAGCTGCCTTCTAATTTCCTCCACCGCTCTCTCGAGGGAAGGTAATCTCCTTGTGTCCTCCCTAACCGTGTCCATCTCCTTCTGCCATTCCTCTTGAATGACCTCGAGTTTTTCCTCTAAGGCCTCCATCTTCTTCTGAGCCATACGTCCCAATCACGTACAAGCTCTGATACCAATTTGTTAGGTACCAGCTATCCAGCAGTAACAATGATCAGATAAACTTTAATGAATCGAAAATAAGACAATAGAATGACTCTGTCATATAAGTATATATTGATGAGAAGGACGAAATTACAGCCAGGTATTCGAGGTCCTGGTGCCCTCCCACACTCACTGAATTCTTCCCCCTCTCCTCTTCCCCTTTCCCCAGTATTAATAGAGATCTCTCGACTCCCTTCCTCTCATATACCATAACCACCCAAAACAGAAAGGATGCCGCACCCTATTACCTATGAGCCCCACCCTAACAGAATAACCAACCCGCTGATATAATTAAAACAAACCCCCCCTACGCACTAGAAACAAAAATATAAAAGATAAGGACATAATAACCGGATCGGTCCATTCTGTTCTTTCTCATTTCTTGCTCCTCCTTACATACGTGTATTTGATTATGGGCCTATCAGACTCTATAGGGGCATCGAACATTGATTAGGATGTTTGATGCATGTTGTGCCTAGGTATTGACTCAATATTGAAAGATTGAATGATCATTGAAAGTTAAAAAAGAGCTTGAAGCAACATCCTAGTTGAGAATGGATTGTTCAAGAAAAAAATGGATGTATGAATATAAAGAAATGAAATTTCAGCCATGATCCAATTTGAGTTTCGAAAAACTTAAAAGACAAAAGTTGTAGCTCTCTCTATTAGCTTTCCAATGCACCTTGAATCACCTCATTCCAAGGTCAAATGGAAGGCTCTTAGAACGTACAAGAAAATACATCAATTGAAAAATCACATGGCACCTGTGTTGGCCGTGTCAACCCCAATTAAGGATTCTGTTAATTTTTATCTTTTCCTAATGATAGATTAGGTTAAGGTTATATAAATAATTAAATATAACTTATTGAGCCATAAGTTTGGGTTAGTTTTCAGCAACCGCTAGAAATTTTCTAAGTTTTAGAAAGCCTCTCTTGTAAATTGAAGAGTTGAAATCAAATGGAGCTTCAATATTTCATCGAAGTAGCAATAAAGGATATGTCTTTCTTCTTTCTTGCTCTATCCGAATATATGATGTGAATTATATAATTTTATTGCTTTATGTGATTGATTTCCATGATTATGTGTGATTAATTCCGCTGTATGTAGAAATAGGAGTAATCCAAATATTGATTCTTGATTATGACGAAAACTGATTCTTTGGTGTTGTTTGGTTATAACACTTAATTATTAGGTTCTTAAGGTTATAACACGATCAACGTGATGACTAATCCCAAGTATTTAATTGAAGGATCAAAAAGTGAACATTAATACTAGAAAGCTAATAATCAAGCATGTAGACTTAATTATGAAGTATTTTAGGTCTATTTGAGACATTAAAAGGAAAAGGTATAAAACTTAAAGGATTCAATTTACATTTAGTCTCACACAAGTAAGCAATTAATTTTTTTTAAATATGGTTATCAGACCTGGAAAAATACATAGGCTTATGATTAACTAATTCATAGTCTTATTTATCTCTTTAATAGAATCATAGTTGTGGTGAACCTAGTAGTAGATACTTTTTGACAAATCACAACCTTCTCGTTTGCAAATGACATTTTTAGGGTTAGGAATTAAAATTTTACTATTTATTTTTTAATCCTGTTATTGATTGATTTGGCCTAGATAGTTGAAAGTGGGAGCTCAATAACTAATACCTAGTGTCTATGTGATCGACCTTCACGAACCTTTGTGCTTCAAGATTATAGGTAATCGCTTGGATCTATTACATAAAGGAAACAGGATATCGTGCATCGAGAGAATGATTAATGGCTATAATGATGAAGAATCTCTGGAATCTTATATGATCAGGAAATAACTCGAGGAAAAATCTATCAAGTGACTATGCTATATGGGACAGAATATTGACCCATAATGTGTTTCCAAGCTTGTAAGCTTACAGTGACCACAGCGGACGGGATGTTGCACTGGGTGTGCAATCTTACTAGATAATATGGAAGAAAGAATGATATACTAAGGTAGAAGATAGGGTTGAGCTGCCATTAAAGGTAAGTTGAAAGCTGCAAGACTCAAAAGTGTTTGGAAAGAGAGCCGTGCAATTGCACTAGTGATTCACATTTTTGCCTGCGATTATGGTTTATTAATAGTGTTTTATTTGCTCGCATCTCGTTTATAGTTTTCATTGTGTATTGGCTATAATTTGTGACTTTTGGCAATTTAGTGTTTTGTGCAATTGTGGCATTTTATAGCCTTTATTTTTAGCTTTGTTTGGATGTGGTTATCTTTTTACCTAGGTTGTTTTGTGTCCGAGTATGGCTTACAAAATTAAAATTGTCAATGTCAGGGTGTGTCCTCTATATGTGGTAGGACCTAGAGAATTAGGGAGTCTTTTAAGTAGCATTTTTAGTCATGCGACTATTTGAACCCTTACAGGCAAACCACTAGAAGTCACAGCGACACTATATAGACGTTAGATAAATATTTCACGCAACTAAGAAACTGAGAATGTAGTGGCTCAGCATGCCCTGCATGTAGGGTCGAAGAGCATATTAAAAAGTCCAAAATAAAACTGGAATGTGTTGGATGAGTCACCACCTAAGAACTCATCAAATGAACTTATTATAGAAGATTTTAACAACCATATAAGGAAAAGTGAGGATGCGTATGAATTCATATGAAAGAGCCCATGGAATACAGATATGGACACGGAGGTGAGGGAGAGACAACATTATTGGAGCTTTCTCTACTATATGATTTAATGATAGCCAACTATTTCTTCACATAAAAAGGTAAACCACTAGTCACTTTCAAAAGTAATATGGTCAAGACTCAATTTAACTACATTCTTTCTAGGCAAGGGGTCGTCTCACCCGTAAAGGATGCAAGATTCTTCCATAGAAGCTGCCGATCATGAAAGTAGTTGTTAAGAGTCGAAGTGGAAGGCTAATTGTGTCAAGTAGTGGAAGCTTATGGGGACACAGATACCCAACTATATGACTAGATATGTGACTACAAGACTATGATGCAACACAAATGTGGAATGCATTCGCCAAACATATGAAGGCTACCACTTAGATCATTTATGGGCAATAAGTGAAAGATCGAAGTACAAGAATTATGCAGATGGAATAAAAAGGTTCAAGCAGAGATTAAGAACAAAAAGATAACTTACAAAGCTTTACTTGCTAGCAGCACAAAAGAAGAACAGGTTGCCACAATGAAAGGTAAAAGGCGGCTAAGAAGAAAGCCAAACAAGTGGGGGCAAAAGCCCAAATTATGGCTCATGATGGTTTGTATAGGAGAGTGGACATCAAGCAATAAAACCGCGGTTACGGTTGCGATTGTGGTTGTGGTTGCGGTGTTGCGGTAGCAGGGTGTCGCAAATGATATTTTATATGTTGCGGCGTGATTTTTTAATTCTTTTACATAACATATATTGGCAAATATTAGTAAATATCAGTAAAATATCGGCTATATCACAGTGATAAATATATGATTTTCTGAAACGGCCCCACTTTTTGAATTTTGCGTCACGGCTGACCCAAAAACCGCGAAATTGCAGCCGATACGCAATTGCGGTACCAATATTTCATTGTATGGTGGACATGAAAGAAGAGAAAAATAAAATTATAGGTTGGCCAAGTCTCATGAGAAGAAATCAATAGACAAAGGTATAAAATTGCTTAATCGAACTATGGAAATATAGTAGCAGGTAATCGAGGTAAGGATGGGAAGGACCTGTATGGATCCATGTTAGGGAGATATATGGCCGAAGTTGTACACCTTTTCAGTTGTAGCATTACTTCAAGAGAAATATCTCTACATTGTGCCCATTAATATAGAACATGAATATGACAAACTATATCGAGAAGTTTGGTGGAGGTGAGGCCAGAAGAATATCCTTGGCCCATATAGGGGTGACTCAAGACACATCCGCATGAGTTAATACTAGTGTGAGGACTGAGGACACCCTACGAGATAACGATAGTTCTTCAACTGATATTGCGTTGGAGCTCCCCTTTGAGATAATTCCTCTTTGCAGGTGGTTTTTTATGAAATAACCATGGCAATCCAACGTGAGATGGAGTAAGAAGTTTGACTGTAGTACTACTTCCTGTCTTCTCAAAAAGAGGGAAGATTGTAGCAAAATTTCTATGCTCAAAGTTGTATTGGAACTGCAAAATTCGTACTGGAAATCTGGAACCACAAATAAACAGATATCTGAGCGATAAATACAAGTAATTAGCAAAAAAACACTGCAAAAAATTTGGCCAAAGAATCACCTTTTTTTGACAAAAAGAACACTGATTTTGGTTTCCAGGCTTTAAAGATTACTAGTATTTCATTTTTTATTTTTTTATTTTTGTGCGTACGCGCGCGCTTAACATCTCTATCAAATGGTGATTTCAAAAAACAAATTCAATAAATGAAGCGAAGCACCAAAAATCTTGCTGGTTGATTACCCTACCAAAACCCTATGAAGGGCATGTAATGTCTAGCACAAAAAAGGGTATGGTCCCTAGGGTTTTCATACCAACTTCAACACATGATTACTTCAGGCCTCCGTACTAGCAATTGAAGCATTTAATGTTGACCTTTACACCAAATTACAAACCAAGTGGCGAAACATATAACCGATTTATAAGAAGAAATCCGAAATACTAACACAATCGACACATTTTCAATTTCAATTGACGAAGAACTACAAGGACAACAACATTACCCAAATCAAATTCAGTAAATTACCAATAATGAAAACAGATACCTCGGTACCCAACACAGTCAACAAGGTACTCGAGCGCTTACCTGAAACCTACAGATGTAGAAATCATCGCCAAGCGCAAGCCTCAAACCTGCAACAGGCTTCCTCTTTGGATTCCTTGGCGTAAAAGGCACACTCATATTCACCAAACTTTTAATTCTATCAGGCCTAAAGAGACAAAAATACCAAGCAATAATTGCTCCCCAATCGTGGCCGACCAGGAACACCTGGTTGATGCCCAGTTTATCAAGCATCTCCACCAGATCACCAACCACGTGGAAAGCGGTGTAGCTAGCGGCCGAAGGCGGTGCGTCTGTGTCGCCATAGCCGCGTAGATCCGGAGCAATCGCACGGTAGTTGTGGGAGGAGAAAAAGAGTAGATGGTGTCGCCATGAGTACCAGAGCTCTGGGAATCCATGGAGGAATAGAATTGGAGGGCCTGATCCGATTTCAGCTACATGCATGTTTATGCCGTTTACTGCTACAGTACTATGTTGTATCTCATTCTTCTCCATCTCGCCTCACTCTCAGTACCCTCTCTACGTTCTCAGGTTTTATGAATTATGGGATGATTGGCTAGCTTAGAGGAAGGCGAAACATTATAAATCAGACACGGTATTAAAAATAATTTTTCAAAAATTAACTTAAAAGGCTACTAAAACTAGTACTTATGAAACGAGCAAAATAATGCTTTAAAAAAAAAACAAAAAACAAAAAAAAGAGGACACAAGTGACTAGACCATATACAGAGCACACACAAGTCACGGATGACGATACGCGTCTCTTTTCTTTTGAAAGTATCTTGTGATACTAAGAACAAATTATTTACGTGGTACCCACCCACACTACAGCACTGTGATCTTTTGAAAGTATCGATATGATAAATTTCTTGAGGATCAGAGCAGTGATCTTTCCTTTAGCTTTTTGTATCTCTCTGCGACTGCCATCGTCTTCCTCAACGTTCGGCTTCACTTTGCACTGCACTGTACATGTCGATGTTATTTGTGTACATTGCTCGTTTGGAATTTGCTATGGCCCAGTGGTACAGCGGATTGCATCCTAGGCTTATGGCCATCGGTTCCAGCCCCATAGTTGCTGCAGTGGTGGTGGTACTGGTAGATCAAAAAAAGAAAAGAAAAAAAATAAGCTATGGATTTATTTTGATTATATCTCAATTAAATTTGAGTTAATTTTTTGTTATTATCAATTATTATTAGTATTTTATTATTAAATTAATTCTTATTAGTATTATTTGATTATCATTATCTTTTTTTTCCTAACGGATAATAAGAAAAGAAATTACATCCAATAATTGACTAGAACATGCCTAATAACATATTATTGTTATTATTATTTAATATTAGTTTTTTTTTTGTTTCACAAAATGTATGCACAATGGAAGCCTATAACATTTATTATAAACAAATATGTGTTAATACATTCACAAAAAAAAAAGAAAAAAATAATGTAAAGGGGAAGTCATACCTAATTCTAATGACAAAGTTGATATTAGAATTTTATATTATCCCCATATGTAAAATGTAAAGATAATTTTTTCACCTATATTATCTTTGTACCAAATGAGGACTTACTTCATGAGATGCGTACGTAAATAAAGCATATAACATTTATTATAAATGAATATGCATTAATACATTCACAAAAAAGGTAAAAAGAATATTATAAAGAGAAAGTTATACCTACTTCTTGGGGTGGAGTTAGGATTAAGACTTTATGATGTTTCCATATAAAATAGTACTCTAAAGCAATATGAACGATAACAATACATTATACTTAAATGTAAAGTTTTACTTATCAAGTTTTCATACTTCAAAAATAATCCACAATAATATTACTACTAATATAAACATCTCTCTCTATAAATGCTATTAATACCAGCTTGTAGTTATTGATCACACATCTTATTCCGTGATACAGTATTGATAAAATTCATTATAGAAAATACTTACTCAATGTTTGCAGTTGTTACCCTCAAAATCATAGCCAACTTCATAAATCTATATACAAACGGATATATGTTATGATTTTTGATCTATACTAATTTTCTTGAGAAATCAACATATAATTTCAAGCCAAGAAACATGTTATCTAACCAAACATCCCTTTTTCAAATTGATTGTCTAATACCACAACATCAACATTAGATAAGTTATCAATATAAAAAATACTCAATCTAATCAAAGATTGCTTATTAAAAGCTTCAAACTATGATGAAGGATGCAGGCATGGAACATAACCCAATGATTTAGTGCTCACCTCATCAAAATTACAATTAAGTTCCTTTAATTGTAAATCTCTAACACTATAGGGATAATTATATTTATAATGATGCTGATTCATAAAAATTGAAGCTTAGCTTGTTGATCTCTTCCCCTTAACATTTATCATCCATGTTACACACATCAATGCTCCTTTTGTTACAAAATAAAACAACTTCATTCAAAATACCTTCCTATCCATCAACTCTCATTTTTATTTTTATTTTGCAAATGACCCTTAGCAATTTCAACAAGTGTCAATGCATTCAAAATGTACTAATCACTGTTCTGAAAATGCTTGAGAAAAGTCACATGCAACTCCTATAACTTCTACCATAAAATGTAACATGAAAACAAACTCAAAAGTTCACAATTTATATAATAAGAATATAGCATCATCATTTTTTATCACATATCCTAGCAGCTTCTAAGTCTTTAAGTACCTTAAATGAAGAGAAAATAGATTTTTAAGACTAAAAATGTTCCTAAATGAGAACTCCATCGAGTATCATAGACCCATACAAGAACAATTTCTTAATTCAATCCCCAATTGGAGTCTATCAATTTTCTTCCAATGCATTTGTTATATAAGTAGCTTATATCTCTCGAAGAGAATCATGCCTCTTGTTGGAGGATCCAACAACATTCACAACACATGTAACATGCCTAAGAAAACAAGTAACCTCATAATGACATTTTATCAAAACAATAAAAGCCAATAGAAGTTGTTGAGCAAAATAATGAATATAATAGTTATAAGGATTTTCCTTTTGAATCAATATCTTCCAACCACCAAATTGACCTCACATATTACTCGCTCCATCCTACTCTTATCTTCATACTTTGGATAAAAATAATCCGTATTGACTCAACATTAATTCAAGCATAATCTTAAGTGATAAAGCTAATGTATCTTTCACATGCACAATGCCAACAATCCTTTCCAAGATAAAACATTTTTTCATCAACACAATGCAAAACGATTACCACTTGTTTTTTCATTACTATATCTTCTACTTTATCTATCTTTTCATTAATAATCTCATTAAATATTTTAGATGCATAACCAATTTCATTTTAGATATCAAAAGAAGTTATTTAGTTATTCTTTGAAGCATTTTCTAACACAATTATAACTATAATTGCATTGTTACACCTTAAAGCTTCTAAAAAAAGGGGGAACTACCTCAATTTAGAGAATCTTGTTATTTATCATGTCCTCTAGGTGTCATTTCCCCCTTAATAAGAAATCTAACAACCTGAATAAATGCATCTAAGTTGATAATATAATTTAATTTAACTTGTTCAAATTGCTTCATCAAAGAGGCTTAAGTGATTTGCTTTTGGTTTATAAGATATTCACATGTTTTAGTAGCTTAATGTGAGGACTACTAGAACTACCAGCATGAACCTAAAACCTTTATATTTTATTCCAATGCACAAATCATTTTCCCACAAAATTATCATTACCAACTTTAAATTCACTTTTACACAAGTAACAAGGCAAGTATAACACAACATCTTTAACTATACTATATTCTAAGCATATTCATCAAACCAAGATAAACACACATCGATGATTTTTCCCACCAATAACCTTTGTTGGAAAGGGCCTTTTAAAAGATAAGTTATCCTTACCTCATATTGAATTGCAGATGAAAATTTGAGATCTTTTTTCTTAACCCCAATACTAGTTTTGGAGTTTCCAAATCAATTTCACTTTCATTAGTGCATCTTGATTATCGTGGCTGGCTTGAAGATGGGATTGCTTGATTGCTATAAGTTGGCAACACAACGTGATTAATAGAATTAGGTTCATGTTTGCTTTGTTAAGTTGCTTTGAAAAGTACCATTACATCCTAGATTGAGAAATTAAATAAATTAATTAGTAAACTTAGAACTTTACCAAAATTAATATGCAATATAATTTTATAACAAACTAATTCAATGATTAAATAAGAAATTAAACACTTTAATTCATTAATAAACTAATTAGTGAATTAGGCTTTAATAAATTAATTTATGAATTAGGGTTTTGTATAAAATGAAAATTTTAATTAATTAACAAACTAATTAGAGGTATACAGATTAAATAATCAAAATTTATCACTATTAAATTTACTAACTAAAGCGTAGATGAAATCTTACCTAAGCAACCGAGGAAGTCAAATTGAGTTCACGATAAAGTAGTGATATTGAAGCATCTGACAACATGTATTATGTGTAGGAGCAATCGCTTAACAACATCAAAGGAGTCGTGTGGTAGGATAGTGGCGAAGTAGTGATGACGGAGTGGTGGTCCTAGAGGAAGAGTTGAAGAGAAAAACTAAGAAGTAGAGGAAGGGCGAAGAAGAGGGATGAATATGAGGTAGCACAAGGACAATCGATCAACATGAGGATGGGGAGTGAAGGGGAAGAAGGAGAAAAAAAAACTATAAGCTGTAGGGAAAAAATTCACATGACATGAATTTCCAAGACCTAATCTAACAAGCAATTAGAAAAATTCAAGATTGAATTGATATAACAATCAGACCACAATAATAATTAAGGAAATGATGATCTTTATTGCATACAACACTAGTGATTACAAGGAGAATCAAACAATCCTCACAACATTAATTATTACACCTTTCTCTCACAAATACAAGAGGAAAGGGTCTAGACAGGGTTTAACAGTGTGCTGCTCATTGCTAGGATTTCATACACATATAGTTATAGAAGTGTGTAATCGACACAAGTGAATTGTAAAAAAAAAAAAAAAAACAAGGGCCCACTGTGTTCTTTCAAGCATTCTCGACTTCTGTCAAAAATAATGTAGAACCAAATATATTAAGAAAACATGAGCCATGTTCACAAACACAGGCCCATTGTGTGTTTCTCCCTTGATCTCCTTTTCGCTCTAAACTTCTCCAAGCACTTCTATGCATCAATCCATGCTAGACTACACACACAAATACAAATCATGATCTCACAATCTCTACCTTGATATAGTATTTGTAACAACAAGTAATAGGATTATAAAAGATCATCATAAACCTTTGGGGTCCAGAGAACCCATCATGGTAAATGAACATGAGTGAGCAATGGCTCCGTTAGCACACATATTGAATCAACATCAAAAGCAACTCTTTGTGTCATCACAACCTCACAAGCTAACACTCCAAGCCAATCAACATTATTAGATCCAATCATAGCCAACCACACAACCATAAAACCTCTAAGGTCGAACATTAGTACATTAGTGTGCCTCTTATCATTAACACCACATCCAAGATCAGAGTAACCTAATAACAGAACAATCGACAACACATACTCCATACAAGTCGATACTATATGCACCATGTACCTCAAAATCTACACCATACCTAACCAAGGTGTCTTCAAGGAACTCACCACACACATGCTCACAACACGAGTAATAGAAAGGCCAATACTAATCACATTGTACATCAAGCATCTCACAACTACAGAGTATGAACTAATGACTAAGCAATTCACCATGATCACTTTGGATTTGGGCACATCCAAAGTCTTCAACTTATTCTTCTCAGACATATATTTTGCTACAACAAGTATAACATAGGCACACAATAAAAGAATAACTAGTGAAGCATCATATACTAATGTCTAAGTCTACCAAAGAAACCATAATTCTTTAGCAAAAACAGTAGGATACCACAAAGCAACACACCAAATAAACTTTCAATCCCACACCAACTTCAACACATCAATACTATTGCCCGTAATATATAAAGCATAACCAACTATGACTAAAGCAATGCCTACTTGCTCCACCTACCTCCCAGATTCCTCCTCACCAAAAGAATATGTATCATCATAACCAAAAACAACCTCTACCCCATTTGAAGCACCAAACAAACTCTCTTGCTTCACCTTCTTGTTAAGAAGGAATTCAGACCCACAAAAGGTAATGGATCTACCCCCCAGTTATGCTAATAACACTCCTAAGTCTGAGTCACCAATTTAAGAGGAGGGACACATATTTTGTTTGAGAATTTACAAGGAAGTAATAATATCTTTGAAATTGAAATGTTATTTTAAATATTTAGATGGATATAGTATACTAATTGAAATAAAGGTGATTGTGAATAGTTCCATAGCATAACTCAAGGGCTTTTCATATTATAAGGTTTTAGTAAATTAAAATTTGAGGTGATTTATGATGTGGAGATACATCTGCCATAAGATGGTGAGTTAGATATTATTTTAGTCATTGTATTTTCTTGAATGTCTTAAGCTAGTCACTATACTTATTTTATTTTTATTTTTTTATGAATTAGTCATCAAACTTTTAGTTTGTTCTATTTTAGTCTCTAATTTACTTGTTCTACACATTTCAAATCTTTTGCCACCTTATAATTTTAAGTAATACACCCAGTCATCTTAATCAATAATTTTTAATGAATATTAACCAAATCGACATTACCTAAAAACTAGAGGAGATTCAAATTAAAAATTCTTCTCGACTATTTGCATTTTGAGGTTCAAACCCAATTCAAGGACGAATAATTGGGTTCAAATAAATTGTTGCACCAAAGTAACACTCAAATTCTTGGTCGTCTAATTTAAGTGATCACAAAGTCGCAAAAAATAAAGAATCAAGAATAACTAAGCATCCAAATCCAAGAATCAATTTCGATCTATTTCTTCCAAAGTTCATTTTTAATATCCTTTACCAAAATCCCATCACCCCAACACTATCTTAGTATATAAAACCATACCTCGAAACTTGGTACATACGCACGTATATACCGTCTCTCCTTCTCACAACCTAAATAAAATTTTGAAGCCAACAAAAATAATCTCTAGATTTACAGTGTCAAATAAAATTAACCTAAACATATTCTATGGAGAAAAATGGAGATCTTTGGATCCTTAGGTGATTGTGAGGGAAATGAACAAAGACTTAATAATTCAATGTCCATCCAATTTTGAATAACCTAAAAATATGAAATAAGAGAGTTAGAATTTGATAGGAGAGAATTTTTAAGGATGGACTATCAGGGATATGGAGAACGAATGTGAAAGCCTTGGAGACTAAAGATAGGAGTTTGACCTATCGCCTTCATTTTTCATTAGATAATAATGGTGATTGCTTCTTAAAATATGTTAATAAGGATAGTGAGGTGTATTCAGTAAAATTATAAACTAGCATATAGGATTTGTAACCCCGTGAACAGGTAAATTAGGGACTAAGATAAAACAAATAACAAGTTTAGTGGATAATTTAGGGAGGGGGGAAAGTATAGCGTCTAACTTAGGACATTTAGAAAAATACAATGACCAAAATAATATTTGGTGGTACTGTTTTTATTTTATTGTTAAACCAACAACTAAAATAAATAATGAAAGTAGAATAAATGAGAGGTAAAAGTGAGGGAGTGAGGTTTTAAGAAAATGGATGCAGTTAGTTGCTCTTTTAATTTTTTTAAAAAGAAATTCTATTAGAGAATGTGGTTATTAAGATATATTTACTTAATAACTTAATATAAATTATTATAATTAACTATTACTAATAATATAATGATCCATTATGTTATATTATTATCTAATATGAAAATAAAGTGTGAAGAACAAATCATACTTTATATGGATTAGATCCAAAATCTAACCCATGCTTGATTTATTGTCATTCCCAAACTACCATAATATTATACCTCATTATAGTATCATTTAAACAACTAGTTAGCACACATCCACTTAATTTACATGACTAAACAATCTAACACCCATAAAATTTATGAATCAAGTTTGAACACGATGGCAAAAAAAAGTGAACGCATAGTCACAACTCTAAATACAACAATGTGGGTCAAAATAAAACACTCATAATCTAACAAAACATCATAGATAAAAAATAGTTATCATAGTAATGCATAATCATATGCTTGTTCATACATGATAACAATATGAAATGAGATATTCAATTTAATCATTATGTTTTTTGGTAAGTTTTAGTGTAATATGCATATGCCTTTAAAAACAAAAATTAGAGAGTGAAGATGTCACCAGTGATAGTAGATAACAACAACAATAGAGAATGGGGCAACATTGAAAGACAAACAATAAGATGATAGGTTAGTGGTTTGATTTTTTTAAATTGAGAGTATAAGCATACTAGAAATAATTAATATGAGCAAAAAAAAGAGCTGCATAATATAAAGCAATATAATGATGGTCCATAACAACAAAATATAATGGTAAAACTATAAGGGAGGTCCTTAATAGATTACTAATTTAGTAACACAATGTTGGTATATATTATCTTAAAAATCATATTTAAATGTTTAAACAAAACAAATAGTGTTATGATATAATACATAAAAAATTTATTTACTATAATAATTGTGTTCTGATTTAATTTGAAATAGAACATAGAATTAATATAATCTATTATCATTTGTCAAATATTCATAAGCACTAGTTCGCTATTGTAAAATTTTTATGGAAATTTTAAATTACTAGGGCATCTACATCTCCATCAATGCACTCATATATAATTCAATTCCAGCCTATCTCCTTCAATAAGTCATAGTGTATGTTTGGAAAAGTTACAGTTGTTGGTTGTTGTTATTACCTATTTTACCTTATTTAGAAAGTAAATTTACTAAAAATAATATCAGCTTTGAAAAATATTTGAAACATTCAACAATATTTTTTTTTAAATTTTAAGAGGTTTCTATAGTTAGGTTATTTTTTACTTCTAATGACTCCTCTAGGTGGGAGCATTCATGCTAGTTAACTGTCCACTTTGGTGTTAAAACATCCTATCAACAAGCCTTCATCTAATTCAATGTATCCTCCCATGGTAGACATGTAATTGTAAGTTTGGTGTCCTCCCTCTGATCTAACCTTTTCCTATTTTTTTCCCTTCTCTCATGGCTATACAGTGATAATTCTTCCAATCCAAAGCTCTTGGTACTATTTTGAATTATAATGTTCTCTTTCACAACCATTTTTTAAAGTTACAATAAGGAAATTTTCTTGGAAAATTAGTAGAGAGCTTCTATTGTGCTTCTCTCTTTGACACTAGCAAGGAACGAAAACTTTGTTTGGTCGAGACATAGATATAAAAAAATCAATTGAATCAATAGATTATGATTTGCTTTAGTTGAAGACCTTATATTTTCGATTCACACCTCATATTTGATTTTCCAATTGTTCAAGGCTAAATTTATTGTTTGTTTTGTTAAATCTAGGTGTTCTTGGTTCAATTTTCATGTTTTTAGTCCAATTCTTGCCGTATATGACACTGTGTTTCACTTTGTTTGATTTCAAGCATGGGTTACCAATTTTCTAGGTGTATTTGCTACATTTAGTGTGGAGTATTCCTAGTGAACTCAATGTATCCTTGTTTTATATTTAGTTATGTTTCTTGATCTAGTTATATATTCATCCATTTGAAGAACCTATATTTGATTTTCTTATTTTCAAATTTGGTCTTTACAACATATTATGGCTCACAACTCCACTATTGAATTTGGGTAGTGTTTGTTTAGTTTAGATATGTTTTTTTTGTCATTTACTCAGGTGGTTTTAACCTATTTATTTTGTTGGATTCTTGATTAGTGTTGCAATCCATGTTGGGTTTTGATGCATATTGCTAAATAATTAAGTTAAGCTAATGAAATAGGAGTGGTCAAGGTTGGTTTCCACCCAAAAAAATAGATGGGAGTGGAAGATAGGATGATGATCTTGTCTTCAAGGACTCTTGAAGATCAAATACTTACAAACACCACTCTAGGCTATGACAACTAGAGATAAAGTTTGGGAGATTTTGAGCTCACAATAACAACATAATTCTTTACTCAAGCATTATAACATGTGTGTATGTGTGTTAATAATGAGTTGCTACCAAAACAATATACCCCTTCATTACTCTTAGCATCATACTTAAAAGGAGTGTGTGGGTGCTCAAAAGACACATTCAACCTTTTACCATTTGATTTATTTATTTCATAACTAACTAGTTGTCGAATAAAACTAACTAGTCTAGTTGGAAAATAACTAAAACTTAACCAGCTATTAGGGTCTTAGAGAGGGGGATTTTAAAAAGTTACAAGGCTTAGATAGACCTTCCAATGTTATGATATCTAATTGGGAGGCTTATAAGATAATGGATGCTTAAGTAGCTACACTTAGAGAAAGATCAGACATGATCTTTAACCATGCAAAGCTAAAAATTGAAACTAGTTGGAAATTTATGCTTGATGATTGCCGATGGATTTGAATGATGGATGGATTGATTAAACCTTAAATTAAGCTTAATTTAAAGTCCTAATAAGTTCCATTTTATCTTCTTTAATTTTAACTTATAGTCGTTGTCTTTTAGCTTCCTTATTCCCTCTTAGATTTTGAAAAAATGGATGACTTGTAGATGGATGTTGGTAGCTACTAAAAATGAGCATGGCTTAGGATAGAAGCCATATTAGAGCCAATCAAAGCTGAGAAAATGGATGACTTACATGGATTGAATGGCTAAGCAACTCAACTCGCTAATTTTATCTAAGGTAGAAGAGTCTTAAGTCCTCCTGCATCATCTTCTTCCACTTGGAGAGATGTTAGCTGAAGAAAATCCATATGGCATAATGGGAATAGACACACTTTCTCAACATTTAATTGAACAACCACCATCTTTCAAGCTTCATCCTAGTGTTTCTAGTGGTTCTAGTTTAGGAGCTAATAAAAATGATCTAGATAAAGGGAAAGGAAAGCAAACCACACTGGGGCATCATTTTATGCCAAGAGCAACTCCCAGTGCATTAACAATTAAAAGTGTTTTACAAAGCAAAGAAGTCGTTGAAAGGGTACATACTATCATTTCTACGTGGATGATTGATGCTTGTATTCCATTTAATGATGCAAATTATGTTTATTATTAGCATGTGATTGATGGTATTGCTCACTTGGGCCCTAGCTATAAGAGTCCAATTGTTCATGCTCTTTGAGGTTATTTGTTGATAAAAAAATGTTGAAGAGGTGAAGAGTTATGTTGAGTGTTTTCCTCCAACATGGGAACAAACAAGTTATACTGTTATGGCATATGGGTGGATTGATCAACATAATCAAATTTTGATTAATTTATTGGTTTATTGTCCAAAAAGGATTGCATTTTTTAAGTCTAATGATGTTTCTGAAGCTTCTAAAACTGCTAAGTTGTTACATAAGCTATTTAGAGAGATTATTTTGCATGTTAGTACTAAAACTATTGTGCATATGGTGATTGATAATGTGGCTAATTATGTCTTTGTTGGTATATTGTTAGAGCGTGAGTTTAATACACTTTATATTGTTAGAGCGTGAGTTTAATACTATTGTGCATAAATTTGATGCTCAAAGATATGTGTAAGCTAGATAAGGTTGAAGATATTGTAAAGCATACTTCTAAAATCACCAAGTATATTTATAATCATTGTTATGCTTTACATTTGATGAGGAAGCATACACAAGGAAGGAAAATCATTCGTCCAGCTCCAACTAGATTCACAACTAATTTTATTACTTTGTTTTTAGAAAATGGACCTCTTGTGCTTATGCTTAAGAAAGGGAGGGAAAGAAATTTTTAGAGAATATATTGAGTTCTATCTTTCAGAAGGAGTGTGTTATTATTATACACCTTATAGAACCTCTTGTGTGTGTTCTACAGATGATGGATACGAAATAGAAACTATCTATGGGTTATTTGTATCAAGCCTTTCATAAGGCTAGAGATGATATGATTGTTATATTTCAGAGAAGAAATAAAAAGGTGGATTCTTACCTTTAGATCATTACTTCTCATTGGGATACTCAACTTTTAAAGAATTTACATGTAGCTTGTTTTTGATTTAATCCTCGCTTTCAATATTCATCTGATATTACAAACCATCAAAACACTATGTCTGTTGTTAGTGATGTCACTAAGAGGTATGCTAATGGAAATTTCTAATTGAGATCAAAATTGATAATTCATATGAGTTCTTTTAGAAAAGCAGAGAGTGATTTTTTAAGGTGGTCTGCTATGCATTATCGCTATATTCTTGCTTCTGGTATGGATTTTGAATATTTTTTAATCTTTAATACTTTCTTCCTATTGCAATTGTTGTTTGATTTTTTTTTTTGTATATTAATATATTAATCTTCACATCTTGTAGATGAGTAGTGGATAATGTATGGATGTGGTTCTCTAGATCTACAAAAACTTGCCATTTGTGTTTCGAGCCAAACTACTAATTCTTCGGGATGTGAATGAAATTGAGACATATTTGAGCATATCCATTTAAAGAAAATATATAGACTAGAGCATCAAATGGATCATGATCTGGTTTTTGTTCATTCTAACTTGAGGTTGAAACAAAAGGTATGTTGTGAATACATGTTTCAAAATTTATTTATCATTTTCGTGCTTAATCTTTAAATTTACTCTTTCACGTTACCATATTGCTGAGCAGTGTAGTTGGGTTGTCTTTTATGTAGAATCCAATTTAAAACAAGCTTGAATCCAGCTCAGTTTGAAGGGTTTGATGTAAATGACACTTGGATTCTTATGGATGAGCTTTTTAGCTTAAATGACGAGGAGATATAATTGTTGAGAAATGGAGCCATTTCTTATACTATTCTAGATAATCAAAGCAATGCAAATGAGAGTATGAACTATAAAGCTCATAACTTTTTATTATCTATATAAGATCATATGATATTTTTTATCCTATTAATTAACATTATAAAAATGGTGTCTGTGTAGATGTATTGGAAGCTTTTGATGATAGCAAAGATGAAAAAGAATATCAAGATAATGAAGATGACCATGCTCATGAAAATGATACTTCCATATTTTCTAATGTGGATGAAAATATGCGCAATACATATGGTTTTGATGAGTAGTTATATAAGAAGATTATGTACTTTCACTTTCACTTTCAATTTCAATATCAATTATGTATTAATTGGCTTTCACTATATTCTATTATGTATTTTTTGAATATGTATGGACTTAATGTTGACCTTTTTCTTTATTTTGTGATTTGTATGAATCTTTTGAGTAGATTATGTTTATGATATTGTAATATGCTATTTTTAAGTTTATGACAGGTGATATTGAAGAACACGTAATGCTATCAAACATATTTATTCATGTTTTACTTATTTTTAGTGAATCATTCGAACTACTAGTTTGACCTGTTCAAACCACTAGTCCAACCAATAAAATACTAAACTAATAGAAAGATTGGGTTGATGACCGGTCCGGTCATAAAAACTATGGTTGAAACACAACAATTCTAGCAAGAACAGATGAACAAAAAGAAGAAGATGGAAACACAAACAACAATCAAATACATGTGAGGTGAAGTAAAATTGAGATTTCATATTTGAAATTGAATTCTTCCCCCTCCCTCTCTTTTTGTAGATAAATAATGTTCTTCTACCACGTATGTAGAATGGAGAAACAAGAGTGGCCTCATAACCTACTATTATATCTTCAACTACAACATCCACTAATACTATTCTAGATTCAAAATGAAGGCCTTGATTTGGATAAGTCAGAACAATCTCCTAGTCATCTATATGCAATAGAAACTTACCCTATTTGATGATCCCAAAAATGTTGAAGACGCCACAATCCCATGCTTCTTGGACCATATGGTAATATCATTGAAACTGAAGCATCTTATCTAAGAATCCCACCCGTCATATTGTTTTAACACCCGCATCTCAATTTTTCCTTCTTCATAATCTGACCAATAAGCCCACAAGCATTCATCCACACTTGACACAAATGTAAACATCTTAAGTACATCATGATTCTAATTAGGAAGAAGAACCTCATCAAACTTCTTGTCACAGTCAGATCAAATCCAATGATCTGTACATCTTCATAGTTCATTTTTTAGTATAAGACATCCCCAACCAAGTGACCAACACTCCTTAAGCTTGATGATGGTTCATGTGGGCACTAACTATCGACTTCTTCCCACTTATTAATTAGTCCTTAGAGTGTACACAAATATATTACCAAAGTGGCTTCCTATAAGAAAATTGTAGTCATTAGTAGAAGAGACATGACCAAATCCGTCCATTGGAGGCAAAGAAATCTTGCGACATTCTCTAATGAAAGGGTTTTAGAGATAAAGGTGGTTGTAATCATTTCTATAAAACAAATATGGAAGATATATCAATAAAAAGTATGTTCTCTTCATGAACATGGGAGTTAGAAGAGCAAGACCATTTGAAGTGTACATTTGCAAATTGATGGCTTGAAACTATGGCGTTCCATCTTCTAGAGATGGATTTAAATTGAATCAAGGACTTGACAGGTAATCTAACGAGGATTTTGGTGGAAAGGAGCTCTTTAGGTAGATTCTGGGGATGGTGGTGGTGGAGCTTCTAGCTTTTGCTATCCATCCCACAAGATTACTCAATCATTTAGATTTTTTGCTTTGATATAACACAACACCTTTCTATGTGATTCTAAGTTCTAAATTTAGCAATATAATATCGTTAGATGGTGAAGAAATGTTGATAAGCTTTAGGAAGGCACAAAGGATTTTTAACACATCCTAATAAAAACACAGAAAGCAATATTTAATGACCGAACCTTTATATTCTAAAGATGTACTCTGTCTAGTTATAATAATATAATTATAAGAGAGTGTGAGTTTGAGTCTTTCAGAAGTCCTTGGCAGAGAAAATGACCACCTAGATACTCCTTTGGTTATGTGAACTTGCTTGGATATAAGAATAAAACAAAATAAATGAATAAAAATTTAGTGAAAACCTTCAATCATGTTGTATTCAAGTCTAAATGAATAAAACTATTTAACACCACAATATAATCATTTCTTATGTTGTATTCAAGTCTAAATCTTCTTAGCTATAATGACATAACTTCATGTATAGTTGCACATTCTTTAGGGAGATAATATGATGTAGATGTATCATAAACTCTGGATCCCTCAATCATGGTTATTTCACATAAATAATATATATTTTTTTTGCTAATCGAAATGGAAGTGAAGACATTCTGTTTCCTCCCCCCCTAAGAATATCATTCTATCACTAACCAAGATAGACTATAATTCATCATCAAGCAAAAAAATAAATAAAAATGCTAAGCTAAAGGAGAAGTTGAAAAATATTGTTTTGTTGAATTAGATCCTCCACGCAAATAAGGTTATGTCTTTGATGATCAATAGTTGGCTCCCCGCTTAGTCAAGAAATTGATGGCTTGGTAGGTTCATTTCTATTTATGCCATCTAGTAAGATGGAAGATTTACACCAGAGCTGCTAACCAGTTGAGAGGGATTTAGAAATATAAAAATTAATACTGCTTAAAAACCAAAATTAACAAAGGTCCAAAACCACCAAAATGTGAACAACCTAATTAAATGAGGAGGAACAATAAAAAAAATTGAATGAATTTAATTACTAAAATCCTAGAAAACCCTAGTATCTGAAGATGGGAGAAATGGTAATAACTTACCACAATGGCATAGAAAGAGCAACCTGCAACAAAAAAAAATAAGGAGGAGGAAAATTTTCAAATAAAAATATCCGGTATTTAAATTTATCCACCAATTGTGAAAATTCAAATAAAGTGTCAAATTAGTTGGATAAGCTGGACCAGTTTTTCTTCGGTGAACATAAAACAATGTTGTTTAGTCTTTTGCATAAAAAATCACACTTAGATGAATCGCTTGGACCGAGCTAATTTCCATTTAATACATGATTTAGACCATGTATCAATCACTTCATCGAGTTATTTTTTGATCTGATTTTTAAATCATTAATTCTACTGAGAGAATTTAGCTCTTCCTTTGGGTTTCAGCATGAGATAGTTTACCTACCAAAATCCAGAGAAGCCAGCAAGGTTATGCTACTAACACTATATGCCTATAATGCGGTGTTCACAATGAAGACTTGAATCACCTATTTTATGATTGCCACCATGCTAAGGAGATATAGAGGGACATCGTATGGATATAGTTTCATTGTAAATTTTAGCGAGCCGTGCAAGATTAGTTAGATTTTAATATTGGGGAGAAGACAACTTATTAGGTTGGCCATCCATGGAATGTTGTGCTTGTTGTTACTTTTTGGTGGATTTGGAAATGGGGGTATGGGTCAAATTTTGAGGGTAAGTCAATTCCATGCAATGTGGCTAATTTCATTTGAGCAAGGGCATAAGAGGTTTTTGATGCATGAAGGAAGAATGGATAGAACTTTGAGGTATGCCATCTTCATCTATTGGACCCCTTGTTGGAGGGATTTGTCAATATAAATGAAGATGGGTGTGCGTATCAGGATTCAAGCCATGCACGATCTAGAGTTATCATCCAGAATCATTTGGATCAATGGATCCATGGTGTTGTCATGAATATTAGTGTAGCAACATATTTGCATGCTAAGCTATGGGCAATTTTACAAGTCTTAAGATTGGTGGAGTTGCAGATCAAGCGGGCTATCATTGAGACTAATTTAGGGGTTGTCATTGATATTGTTACCGAGAAAAAAGTGGATGGGAGATATACTAATTTGGCACATGAATATAGGAGAATCCTAGATTGTCATAATGAGATCTAGATCCGAAACTCCTTTGTTGATGTAAATAGATATGCGGATAAGCATTGTCATATGGCTAGAAGCTATCCAATTGGTGTGCATAGATTGTTTTCCCTCCCCATGGGTTGGATTTTTACTTATGCAATGACGTGTTGGGTATTTGCCTTCCCAAACAAGTAATAATATAATTGGACAATATCTCCTCCTTTTCTTCAAAAAATATATATTTAAGCATAAAGGGAAAGCCAAATAAAAGGAGGGAAATCGGAGAGAGTGATATGTAGAAATAGAGATTTTTTTTAGTGGAGGCCGTAGAGGAGAAGCGGAATGCATCATGTGGATGATAATGTATATTGATGGCCTTAATATTATTGTTATTTTTTTTAAATTGAAATATCTCTTATTAAGATTGTAAAACAAAAAAAAAACTATATTGTAATGTTTTTGGAAATTTTCTTTATAAATAGATATTTATGTTGATATACTTTTGACAACATAAAATGGTTAAAATAATGATAAAATATAACAAGTTAATTTTTCTAATAATTTTTTTAAGAAAATCACAACTAATATAAGTAAAAAATAATAGTAATTATGGTAAAATATAAATATTAACTATGGTGAAATATAAAGGTAACCATAATGAAATATTAATGTAATTATATTAAAATATAATATAATAGTGGCAAAATATGATAATAATTGTGGTGAAATATAACAATTTAATTTCTCAAAAAAATCACATATAACATCGGTGAAATATAACTACAATTATAGTGAAGCATAAAAACAACTATGGTGAACCCTAGAATCAACAATGGTGAATCAAGAAGGTAATAGTGGTGAAATATAAAAGCAATAAATGGTGAAATATAAACATGATAATGTTGAAATATAACACAATAGTGGTAAAATATAAAAATAATTATGGTGAAATATGACAAGTTAGTTTTTTTTCTTAGGAAAATTATAACTAAAAATGGTGAAATATGACAATAATTATGTTTTTGGTAAAACATGAAAGTAACTATGGTAAAACATGAAAACAATAATAGTAAAACATTAAGGAAACTATAGTGAAATATTTAAATATAACTACAATAGTGGTGAAACATAACTTAATAGTAGTAAAATATGAAAATAATTATGGTAGAGTATGAATTTTTTTATAGGAAAATCACAACTAACATTGATAAAGTATGACAATAATTGTCGTGAAATATGGAAACAAATTCGGTGACATATAAAGAAAATAATGACGAAACACAAACATAAAAGTGGAGAAATATAAACACGATAATCTGAAACATAATTATAAGAATGATGGAATCAATTCTACTATTAAATATCATTAAAAAGCATGGTCAAATATGACTACAACTATGGTGAAACTTATAAAAATATTTTACATAATAATTTTTTAAAGTTAAAATTATATCAATATCAATATCTATTTGTAGAGAAAATTTTAGAAATATAAATGGCATTATTTTTTTATTTTTTAAATAACCCTAATTAAATATAAACTAAGTTAAAAAAAAACTTACCTAACAATCAATTACACAATGCACACCATGTATGTAACACCCCAAATTTTACTAATGAAAATTTTCGATTTACAGGGGAAGCATATAATCAAAATATTAGGTGTTACCACTATAATTGACATAAGTCTAATTTACCATACCATCCTTGCATCAATCACAAGGCCAAAACCATTCATATTAAAACAAAGTAATTAGAAATGAGAGAAGCTTTTATAAATCTAAATACGGGTTTAGAGATTAATTTCATGGTACAATAATATAATACAAACTAAGGGATACCATGTATCAATGAGTCTAGAAGGTATCTGGATAAAACCATCATCCTAATAACATAACTCTTCACCTAAACACCCAGTACAAATAAAAGTCACTCCTCTCCACATAATGCATTAAAAGTAGCAAAATCATCTAGCTGATCCTCAGAGACCTATACAAAAACATCAGGGCCCTATGCCTCGTGGGAATGAGCGTCATCTATAATAAGGATGGTCAGTATGCTATTTACTAAGTAAGATAACCATACTATTGAATTATGGATATAGATAAATACACACATTCATAACAGATGATAAGTACACATACAATTTATGAAAAGTATCACAAGGCAAATAATGATCCAGGCCTTTTTGTTAGATATAACCATTTTCATTCTTTTATTTATGTTGAGTTTAGGGATCCTTCTATTTTTAAATAGGTGGAATGGTCTAAATCACCTCTTAGGGACAAAACACATAAGCCACTATTTTTATATGGTGGAAAAGATACATAAAAACAACCTATCAAGAAAAAAAAATACTTCTGAGCCACTATTATCATCTAGTGGAATGGATCCAAAAAACATCACCTTGGTCCTAACTCATGTACTCTTCCACTTTAAATCATTAATATCTTATCCACTAGGTTACTTATCTCAAATCATATTTGTATTCAAGATGAGTATAGGACCCCCACTATTCTTAATCTAGTGGAACAGACTAAATTACCTCTTAGAAATAGCACACCTAAACCACTATTATCATCAATTGGAATAGATCTATAAAAATACCTTCTCATGGCAAAACGCTTCTGGGCTACTTTTATCATCTGGTGCAATGGATCTGAAAACATCACCTTGGCCCAATTCACATGATCTTTTACTTTAAATGATTAATATCTTATTCATGCTTGATTTACAGGTATAGAACACATTAAAGCAGTTAAGCACATCATGCAGATCATAAGGCCGTTCTCCAGAGTTAAGATCCTTATATTCCCAAAGAATCCTAATTTCACACTTTTATCATAACTTTTCTCTTGTTACTCTTTGAAGCACCAAAATTAGTACCTATTCCTCAAATATTATTATTATTATCAACATATTTGAATTTTAAGGCCTAACTCTAAGGTCTTGCACTTGCTATAGTAACCTTATTCCAAAAGTTACTATTCCTAAGACTTATAAACCCTAATTTCACAAATCGATCATAAATTTTCATGTAGGGATCAAAAACTTACCAAATTTAATATATATTCCCAAAAAATTGATATTAACAACATATTCAAAATTTGAAATCTAACTCTGTCATTTCACACATATGATAATAGCCTCCTCACTTTAAGGTTACTATTCCAAAATCAAACTATTTGCATACTCTATTTAAACTTTTGTCATTCAAAAATGCTCTAACCAATTCATATAAATTTCTTAGCTTATTTAGATGATATAATACCTTAAAGTACTATGATTCCCATATTTAACCTACGTTGACCAAAATGTCCTTATCGGTAATATAATCCTTACTTTATGCAAATCTAATGTGTTTAGTTATATTATTTCCAAATCCAAAATTTTCTCCAAAGACCTTGTCATAATCATTTCACATTCAACATACTATTAATAAACCCATGATACAACTATATTTTACACCTAAGGCTTTTCTATATAAAATAATAATATCGCATGAACTTTACCGACTCATTTTCTATCATATAATATCAACCACATAGTGTCATTAATCATATATTAGTTTGCATAATCATAATAACATAGTACAACACAAAATCATGTATAAAACTTATTATCAAAGACCCTAGATTACAACAAGTATCCTTACAAAAATGGCTCCAATCTCTAAGTTTACAAAACCTATTCTGCCTTCTTTGGGACCACGCAAAATCACCTATGAAAAGGACAATAAAATATCATTAGGATTAAACCATCTAAGTAAGAAAATGCTTAAGGAAATAGAAGGGTGAAGTAAGGAAGAAAACTGAACTAAGAAGGGTATTGTTTAGGAAGAACTTGCGTAACCAAGCAAAAGGGAAAAGGCGGTTACCGTGGAAAATAGAGGGTGAGAAATGACACAACTTTCCATTGCTAGGGAAGGTGCAATGGTGGAGGGGGCCGAACAAGAGGGTTGGCGTTCGATGGTGGAAGACTAAGAGGGTGGTGTGGTAAGGTTGGAGGTGCCAAAATGGAGAAAGGAGCTTTGGTTTTTGCTGCCGAAATGGAGTGGGGAAGCTTCAGCCAATGCTGTTGAAATGGAGGAGAGGGATTTGTCCAAGGATGTCGAAGGGGAGGAAGGATATTTGGCCAATGTTTCTAAAGAGGAGTCTGTTGGGTTGTGGTGAAAGTTGCTGCAGTAAGGAAGGGGAAAGGGAAGAAGGTGTTGCGGTGGAGTTAGCTAAATGGGAGGGGTTAGATTTGGATATTTTGGTCGATGGTAGGGGTGATGTTTGGAAAGGGTGGGTAGAGGTGGTGAGGGAGAAATGGAAAAATTTTTCGGTGGCTGTCTCGATTTAGCTTGCCGGTGATGGCTTCTTGGGCTATTTTTGCGACGGTAAAGAGGTGGTGAAGGAGGGAAAATGGTGTACTGTTGGTTGCAAAAACAAAAGGGATAGAAGATAGGTAATAGAAGCATTTAATGTCGAGCATGTGTATAAATATATATATATTTCCATGCACCCATTGAGATGGGCAAGAGGTGTAGAGGGAAAATTTCAACCCTAACCCTCATACATGAGGTGGGAGTTGATGGAAGTAGGTAATGTCCTAGTAGGTGGTAGGGAGTGATGGACGTGCAAGCATTATCTGTGGACAATGTTCCACGCAGGTAGAAGGGGGAGAAAGGAGAAGGGAAGGGATCGACTAAGAGGGAAATGAGAGAAAATGGAAAAGAGAGAAAATAATAGGATTAACTATAATTTTTTTTTTATTATAACAAGCTCAATATAATTTAGGTTAGGATAATAGTGTAGATTAATTATCAATAAATCGAGATTAGGTTAAATTCTATGGTTAGAGAATTAGGATAAGGTAGAAATATTTATTTCTTGAAATTAGGATTAGGTTACGATATTAATTACTCGTATTTGGGTTAGCTAAAAAAATTCAAGATATTACAATGTAGCCAGTTATATGGTAGGCAAATTGGACATGAAGAGTCCCAAGTGGCTATGTTTGACAGTTTTAAGATGGTGTGACTCTGTTTGAAATGAATAACAATTTATTTCACATACATTCATTCATATACACCCTTTGCATTTTTTTTGTTGCTTTGTTTGGATTGTGATGAATCGGGGGTGAAGATTGTAATTTATATCATAGACCCAAAATAACAAAATCCAACTTTGATGTATATTATACAAAATAATATTTTTTAACAATAAAATAAAAATTGACATACTATGAGGCAAAAACACAAGCATGTCATCCTTTCTTTCTCTCTCTAATATATGTGGTTTCCCCTTTGTTTTAAAATTTTAAACTTAGCTATTAGAATAAAAAAAAATTACGAAAATGTTTCTCACATTTTCCCCCTTAAATAAACACCCATATTGATATATTTTTGACACAAAAAGAGTAATTATATAAAACACCTTTATACATACATCATAATTAATGTGTGTTCATTAGCTATTTAATTTGACATATATTTGGTGGATGTTCATCAAGTATTTAGTATATGTTCAACACATATTTGATGTGTGTTTAACAATGCTACACTTGTTCTAGCTATAGACATCCTAATTTTTTTGCACCCTACGGAACCGAATAAAAATATGTTGGGAATCTCAATAATAAAGCAAATCAAAATAGAAAATATTAACAAATATAGCAGATACTTTATATACAAATAATTAAAGTACTTGATAAATGATATTGCCATAAAACTTTTTAATATCAAAATTGGTAGCAATAGGCATCTTGAATTCAAACTCTAATACCAGTTGTAGGGACGTATATCGTATGCAAAAGCAATCAGGATCAAAGATGCAAAAATTAGCAGGAATTTATAAAAGGAACCCAAAACATGAAGAACCAAAAGAAATCAAGAACATACAAAAATTACATGATTCGCCTAATGTGGACTACATCCACATACAATGATGAGCAAATAAAGTTACTATGTAGAGGGAAAAAAATACAAAATAAATCTTCAAGTGAAGTTAGGATGAATAGAAATCTTAAAGTTATCAATGCACATGTTTCTCTCTTTCAAATTGAATTGTAAATAATAAATTGTGTGAGATGATGACTAAAAGGAGAACAACATGTATATATATAGAATTCTTTAAAAAAAAAAAAACCTCCAAAACCTTCAGAGACAAGAAAATGAATGAAAATATTGAATTTAAGGCTAACATAAGTGTGGCCATGGACGTGGGTCATGGGTGTCGTCATCCAAAGTACAAAATAAAACACATTTTTTAACATAGCCATGCTAATTCTTCTCCACAATTTTTCTGCCTTTTTTAGCACGATCATGATTTATACACTCCCAAACCATGCTAACTCTAAGACGGTCAAGCTATGAACTAGGATTTGAGGCACCCTACAAAATAATCTTAGACCTTGCTTCAACATTTGTATATCTAAAGTTAAACTTAAGTTGTAAGACTCTTAAACTATTTTACAAAATTTACGATGCTATATGTCTTCAGTTTTATTAAATTTTTATATGGTTGAGTTTTAACTTCACATTGGATATAAATTAGGTGATGATCACATATTTCTATATATTAGATGTAATGGTAGCATTCTTCCTTTTCTTATTTCAACTTTAAAAATCTTTAATAAAATTGAAAACAAATTAGTTTTAAAAATGATGATGTGACAATTCTCTTTTAAAATTACCACTATAGGTGAAATTTAAGGAAATTTTGATATTTGTTATAATGAACCATTGTTAAAATTATTATTTAAACATTTTTGTTTTTAGCTATTATCTTGTTATGATTATTCATATCAGAATTGTTGCCTATCTACCATTTGGTACTAATACAGATTGCATATCACTAGTCATAATCTAAGTCCATTGATAATTCATCATGCTTTTTGTTACTAAATTTGAGAAGGACCAATTTGTTGCAACTCATTAGTTTTTAATAACATAAGTGCATGAATTATACATAAATATTAATCTAAAAATGGAGGCATATGTCGTTGGTTATAAAATTCTTGCACCAATATTTTGTTTGGGGTTAAAAAAAAACTTACTCTTAATACTGATGATATGCGCTTAATATCGATAATTTTATCATAGGCAACAGGGAGAGATTGTCACCAAATGGAGTGGGTAAATTTGGGACTTAATAATGATGATTTGTGCATGTAATTATCACTAATGTGAGATTTATTTTATTTTTTATATATTTTTTTTTACCTCCGACACTCCTCAATTATTGGTGGTAAAAACTTTGGGCAAATATTTTTGTCCTTAGTACTCATGATATGGGCGTTCATAACAATAATTTGTGGCTCGTAATCGTTGATCAGCTCCCTTGAAATTTGTCCCCCATTACCTTAAACTAGTTACATTTTCCCGTGCATTGCACGTGTGGTGGATTAATTATTTATATATTATTATATAAGAGATGAATAGTTTAACAATTTAATTAATATGCAGAAGATGACTAGTTTGATGTGTATGTTTAAGTAATTAATTAATAAAATCTATATATATATATATATAAACGGAGTTGTCTAGCAGACAATATATAAATAAATTTTTCCGCCTAAACTATATCCATTATTACTAATCATAAATTACTGCTGGCATATATTATTGCTAATTATTGTTATTGCTAATTAATAAGATGGAATAATTAATTTAACTATTTATTAATATAATGCGACTATTCATCTCCTATGTGCATTAAATGTATATAACTATTCATTTGCTGCACATATGTCAACTATTAATTTTCTGTGTATTAATTGAATTGTCAAACTATTCATATCCTACGTATTAATATATAAATAATTGATAAATAATTAATACACCAAATAAAGTGCATAAACCAGTCGACCAACACATATGCATCTGCTGCCATTAATACAATGCAACTAGCAAATACATATAACTAATTTTAATGAAGTATTATTTTTTTTCTTTTTTTTAAGGTTAGATCAACATCAATCAAATATTATGATGATGATGATGATGATGTTGATGATGATGATGATGATAATAATAATAATAATAATAATTTTATTATTTATTATTAATAATATGACTATTATTATTAATATAACTATAATAATTATAACTATTAATATAATTAATAGTAATATAATTATTTATATAATTTTGATAATTACTATTATCATAATTTATAATATAATAATGATAATTATTATTATGATAATAATGAATATTAATATGATTGATTATTACTATCATGAATATTATCATGATTAATAATATAATTATTATTTAAAAAAACTAATAATAGAACGATAACATTAGTTATTATATAAAAAAAGAGTTGTTTGGCAGACAATGTACAGATAAATTTTTCCGTCTAAATTATACCTATTATTACTAATCATATATTATTCTTGCCATATGTTATTACTAATTAATAAGGTCAAATAAATGATGAAATACTCCTGCATATTAATTGATTTATCAAACTATTCATCTCCTACGCTGCATAACAACAAAATAATATTCATCTCCTGCGTATTAATTGAGATATTCATCTATTGCACATATGTCGAACAACACATATTAATCAAGAATTTTCTTAATTAATTATCTAAAAATATGCAGCCAACTATTCATCTCCTACGTATTAATTGAGTTGTAAAACTACTAAATACATGAATGTAACTATTCATCTATTGCAGATATGTCGAATAACACATATTAATCAAGTATTTTATTAATTAATTACTTGAATATATGCAGCCAACTATTCATCTCCTGTATATTAATTGACTTGTCAAACTAATAAACATATGAATGCAACTATTCATCTAATGCAAACAATAAATTCATATGACTATTCATCTTCTGTCATTAATACAGTATAACTATTCATCTCCTACATGCAACAAATGCATATAACTATTCATCTACTGCACATATGTCGAACAATACATATTAATCAAGTATTAATTAAGTAATTTATTAATTAATTACTTGAAAATATACAGCCAACTATTCATCTCCTACATATTAATTAAATTGTTAAACTATTAATAATATATAAATAATTAATACACCACATGTGCATTGCACGGGGAAATGTAACTAGTACTTAATTAATATGTATTGTTCGACATATGTGCACAGATGAATAGTTATATGCATTTGTTGCATGCAGGATATAAATAGTTGTGCTGTATTAATGACAGAAGATGAATAGTTATATGAATTTGCTGTTCGCATGAGATGAATAGTTGCATTTATATGTTCATTAGTATAAAAATTCAATTAATATGCAGGAGATGAATAGTTGGCTGCATATGTTCAAGTAATTAATTAAGAAAATACTTGATTAATATGTGTTGTTCGACATATGTGCAGCAGATAAATAGTTACATTCATATATTCAGTAGTTTTATAACTCAATTAATACGCAGGAGATGAATAGTTGGCTGCATATTTTTAGATAATTAATTAAGAAAATTATTGATTAATATGTGTTATTCGACATATGTGTAATAGATGAATATCTCAATTAATACGCAGGAGATGAATATCCTTTTATTGTTAAGCAGCGTAGGAGATGAATAGTTTGACAAATCAATTAATACGCAAGAGTATTTTATCATTTATTTGACATTATTAATTAGTAATAATATATGGTAGTGATAATATATGATTAGTAATAATAGGTACAGTTTAGGCGAAAAAATATGTCTGTATATTGTCTGTCAAACAACTCTATTTTTATATAACAACCAATATTGTCGTTCTATTATTAGTTTTTTTAATAATAATTATATTATTAATCATGATAATATTCATAATAGTAATAATCAATTATATTAATTTTCATTATTATCATAATAATAATTATCATTATTATATTATAAATTATGATAATAGTAATTATCAAAATTATATAAATAATTATTTTAGTATTAATTATATTAATAGTTATAATTATTATAGTTATATTAATAATAATAGTCATATTATTAATAATAAATAATAAAATTATTATTATAAATAATAATAATTATTATTATCATCATCATCATCATTATATTTGATTGATGCTGATCTAACCTTAAAAAAAAAGAAAAAAATAATACTTCATTAAAATTAGTTATATGTATTTGCTAGTTGCATTGTATTAATGGTAGTAGATGCATATATATTGGTCGATTGGCTTATGCACTTTATTTGGTGTATTAATTATTTATCAATTATTTATATATTAATATATAGGATATGAATAGTTTGACAATTCAATTAATACACAGGAAATTAATAGTTGACTACATATGTTTAGGTAATTAATTAAAAAAATATTTGATTAATACTTTATTAAAATTAGTTGTTCGACATATGTACAACAAATGAATAGTTATATGCATTTGCTGCACATGGGAGATAAATAGTCGCATTGTATTAATGGATATATGCATGTGAAGCAAATGAATATGTACTTTGGTGTATTAATTATTTATATATTAATATGCAAGAGATGAATAGTCTAACAATTCAATTAATATGCAGGAAATGAATAGTTTTCTGCATATGTTCGGATAATTAATTAAGAAAATATTTGATTAGAAAATACATAGTTAATACTTTATTAAAATTAATTGTTTGATATATGTGTAGCAAATGAATAGTTATATACATTTAATGCACATAGGAGATGAATAGTCGCATTATATTAATAAATATTTATATTAATTATTCTATCTTATTAATTAGCAATAACAATAATTAGTAATAATATATGGCATTAGTAATTCATGATTAGTAATAATGGATATAATTTAGGCGGGAAAATTTGTCTGTATATTATCTGCTAGACAACTCTGTTTTTATATATAGATAGATGGAATGATGCGTTGTAGTAAAAATTATTTAATACTGACGATGATAATAAGGTCAATATAAAAATCACGCAAACCGTGGCCACCTCATTTCTTTCTTCTCTTCTCTGTGCCACGATTCTGTCTCATTTTCTTCAATTCACGGGACCTTCGTTCTTCTCCATCTTTCAAGCTCTCCCTTCTCTTCTATTCCCTTCTTCAACGTTTCTCTTCCATTTTCTTACCTTCTTCAAGCTTTTGTTGTGTTTAATTTTTTATTATAACGTATTAGTTTATTTTGTCGTTCGTAATTTATTAGCATGTCAAATATTAGTACTATGTGGTTTATTTTATTAATAAGGTTTTACAAATTTTAATTTTTACATAAAATTATTAGCTATAAGCTTATTACTAAAGATTTTATTGCTGGTAATAAGTTTTTTTAGATTCAAATTTGAGATAATTGTCCTCAATAATAAAGTTATTACTCATGAATTATGGCTGGTAATAAGAGTCTAAAATTTAAACTTTCAAATTACTAAAATCTTGAAATAGTTGTTAATAAACTTAATTTCGATAAAAATATTATTGGTAATCCATCTTATTACCGACGATCCATAAATCGTCAGAAATAAACTTATTACTAATTCACTTGTAGCAACTATTTAGTACCAATAAACTTTTTCTTATTATTGATAATTTTTATGGCCGCCTTTTATCTTATTCACGTAGTGTCTCCTACCCATTTCTACCTTGAAGTATCACTTTTGTTGTGTGCACACAAAGTGTTTGGCAAATTGATTATACATGTTATTGTTATGAGATATGTGTATTTGGCTTCTTAGTAAAGGTCTATAATTTATGCCAAAGAATGTGTATTTATATCCTAAAAAAATATGTATCATGATCTAGTAAAATGTATATTATAATATTGAAATATGTAAATTTTTTTTATGCATGTGTAGTTCACTAATTTTCTCTTCTACTTTTGTAAATGATCGGATATATGTTTATTTGTTCAGAAAGATATATATAATATCAAAGATGTATATTCTTTTGTTGGAAGAATGCATATTTATAAAAAAAAAGAAAAAAGATGTGCATTCTTATTTTAAAATGTGTATTGTTATCTTAAAAATTATATATTATTGTCTTAGAAGATGTGAATTTGTTCTATGTAGTATTTGCATTTATTAATAAAAATGTGTATTATTATTTTAAAATATGTATATTTTTATACTGAAGTAATTATTATAATAAATCATTTTTTAGAAAATATGTGTCATTATCTTGTAAGATGTATATTTTTGCTCTTTAAAATATATGCATTACGATAGCTGAAAATGTGTATTTCCTAATTGAAGTCTACCTAATTTTCTTTCATAGCTCGGTGGTTTAAAAGCAGCAACAAGACAACATAAAGGATGTGTTTCCAATCTATTTTATCTACGAATATTTCTCAAGCCATACACGGATATACCCCAATCAAGGTACTGATTAACTGAAAAAAGGAACAAAAAAACATAATGAGATAGAGGAAAAAGAGACAATCGTGTTGGAAGAGAGCACAATCAAACTTGGGAAGATGCCCTTAGAATGCATTGGAGAAAATCAGTAAATGACAATAAAGTCCTGGAATATAATACTATCCATGAGAATGCCCCTGCCATGGTGCGTGCTTAATGGAAAACCAATAGCAGACAAATCAATAATCAACATGTGTATTACTAAAACTTGTGTGTTGTAGTTATACATGTATTTATATTTTTATATGAAAAGATATATATTTATATTTTAGAATATATATGTTTATATTCTATAATATATCTATTTAATTATTTAACTTCCAAGCATTGTGTATATATATAATCCGAAGGATATGTACTTATAAATTAAAATATGTGTATTTATATTATGTAAAATATATATATATATATATGTGTGTGTGTGTGATTTTGTGTTTGGCGCCGGAATTATATAAATATGAACATTTATTTATAGATAATAATGAGAAAAAAAATTGGTATATACTTTTTAATAATTTAAATTATCTAAATTGAGGATAATTTAATCTGAAATTTTGACACAACTGAAATTCATACGGTGCACATCATAGTTATACGTACTTCCGTGCCTATGATCCATAGTTAATGTCGTGCTACTATTTTTACTCATTTACAAAATTATAATATTACCCAATGCATAAAGCTATCCCACTATAATTGTTTCCTATCGTGCACTGCCCAATCACCACCTTCTTTAGGGTATTTGATAAATATCATCATATCTAACGCCTTCTCTGTCAATTTTCTTTCAAACTTTACACCACTCTCTCCACCAATTCTCTGTCCTTCCATATATATTTCACATTTCATGTATGACATCAATTCCCTCAATGACAAACTCCAACAATGAAGTTAAATGTAAGAGGACATTGCTCGATAATTCTTCACCAATGATTTAATTAAGAAAAAGAAAGAAAATTACTCATATAATAAATATAGCATAATAGTAATCAAGCATGCTTTCGGACCTAAATCTTAAACTCTTTAGAGAGAGAAAATATATGCACAAAGTAACCTATGACCAACATAATTGATCTGTGAACTTTTATAATAAGAAAGCAAACATTGTTATTATTATTTTTTATCTTTCTATACTAATATCTATTTTAAATTATGTTACTATGAGTTTGTGATTATACGTGGTTTGCACTTACGATTAGAGGTGACAAATGGGTCATACGGGTTGGGTTCAGATGTTTTTGGGTTCAAGTGTATTTTGGATAATGGTGATTCGAGTTAGGTCTGTATTAGGTTGGATCATTTAGAATCAAGATAATATCGGGTCGGGTTCGGATCTAACACATCAGGTTTCTTCGAGTTCGGGTTAGATTCGGGTCTACATACTCTAGGTTTGATTAAATTTAGGTAAAATGAATTTGGGTTTATAGACTATAGGTTATACTATGTTTGGGCCAAATTAATTCAATTTAGAATTTGTATTGATATAGTAATACCCCACAATTTGATATTATAGAGTGTAAAATTCATGCGTTCAATAGAATTTGGATGGTGTTTAATATTGATTTGGAAATATATATCGGGCTTGAATTTTAAAAAAATTTAAAAAAAGGCTTGGAAGATTGAATTAAAATGAGTTTTTTATGGCATACCAGCCATCCGGTTCTATGAATCGATCAACTAGTCTTTCGTTTTCAACTGGAGCTTGGTTCAACTGAATAGATCAATTGATTTAGGAAATCGATCGGCTGATCTGTAAAATAGTTGACTAGTCAACTAAATCGATTGACTTATTTGTCGAGCTAAGTAACTTTTCGATACTTGATTTTTGTGAAAAAATTATTCTAACATTTTTATACCTAGTAATCCAACTCCGAATTGCTTCCTAAATAATCTTTAACTATTTCTAGCATTTACATTAGCTTTTCTTTGCCTTGAGCATATTCAAATGTCTGATTTTTTAAAGAAAAAAGGGAGGATGATCTCATTCCATGCATTCTTCTTCCTTTTTCCTCTGTAGAGTCCTAGACCAAAGGATTTTTTACAACTAAGAGTTTTGTTTCTACATTTCCTTTCTTATGTTTGACCTTTTCCTAAAAAATCTTGACCTGCATGCTCTAGAAAATGCCATTGAAGCTCTAGTAGGAAGTCAACTTCGTCCTTCGTAAACTAGCCTTGTATAGTTCAAATTTGAATGGTAAAATTAGGGTTTTGATCTATTTCTCTTCTCTCCTTCATTATTTTACCTATATTTTGATTATAAATATTACTAATTGTTTTTCCCTTTACCTCTTTTCAACCACCAAAATACTATAGGTTTCCACACTTCTATTCCTCTTTTATTCTTCAATTCATGCCTTCTCTTAATTCATTTTTCTCTTTTGATCCTTTCTCTAGCCCCCCTCTTTTTTTATCCTTAAGTAAGAAAGAGTTAGATTTGGAAAAAAATTCGAGTTTTACTCTCAACTAATTTTCTTGGAATATCCTTAGAGATGGTAGATTATGTTTTCTTTCCCCTCATTTGTATTTCTTGATTTATGAGAATTATAAGAAGGTTTTTGAGTTTTAATATCTTATTTTTGAGATTTTGAGAGTTGAAATCTTTTAGATAAAGGTTTTGCTTTCTTGGTGTGGAATTATTCTAAGCTTTTAGGTAAGTCACTTTTGCCTTTGAAATGTGGTATGACTAAGTATGTGAGCTAGTGTACTCTATAAACATATGTTCGTCATATGTGTATGTGGTATTGTTGGTATCTCAGTGATGTATGTTAGGATATTTAAGAAATCTAAGAGAAAGCGCGATTTCATGTGAAATATGGTTTATTCTATGTAAATATTACGTGATTAACATATGAGCATGTGTAACCTCTATTTTTTTTGTAAATGGTGATGTTATGATTTTGATATGGTTGAATTATTTTAGCCTTAATTGCATTTAAAATACATGTAATGTGTTATATGGGGGAAAACTAATTGACTAGGTAAGCCAAACCGATCGAATGATTCTTAGAACAGTTGACTGGCGGTGGATATGGTGGCGCATGGCGGTGAGAGGGGCGACGATGGGTGCAAAGTGGCAGATCGAGCAGTTAAATTTGTATGGTTGAGACAGCTTGTGTAGGGGGAAGTAGGGGTGGTGAGTGGTATGGTTTGGTGGAGGGTAATACAGGAAAGAGTTTGGGAGGTGTTTCGGGTAGCGGCGTTGGGCAACGGAGGAGAGGACGGCGTCTGAAGTGGCGGTGGTGCAAGGAATGTTGAGATTTCTGGGTAGGGTAGGAAAAAGAGGCTGAATGGGATTGGTTGGGGGTTATTTATAGGTCATTGAAGGGAGGTTAAGACAAAGGGGAAGAGGATAAGGGGGCAGGTGTGGCAGGGCTTGTCGGCCGGTGGTGGCAGGCCGGTACAAGCTTGTAATTCTACAGGTTTGGTTGGGTTGAGGAGGAGAAAAAGGAAAGGGAGAGAGGCACGCGTGAGCTCAGGTATAGGTAGGTTGGGGCTGGAATTGGTAAGGAAAGGAATGGGGAAGAGAAGGCAGGTGGCGGGATGGTGGTATAGTGGCTAGCTGGTCGGCAGGTAAAGTTGCAGGTCTTGACTTGCAATGCGTGGGAAAGGAGGAAGAAGCGACAGTGGGCCGGCTGGTTGGTCTAGGGGAAAAAGAAAAGAAAGAAAAAGGAAGAGAACTGGGCGGGTGAGGTAGAGGAAAAAAAAGACAGGCGGATTGGGCCACGCGGGGGAGAGAAGAGAGGGAGGAGGGTTGGGTTGCGAGGGGCGCATGCCTAAACCATGAAGAAAGGAAGAAAAAAGAAAAGGAGGAATGAGGAAAAGATAAAAGAAAAAGGAAAAAGGAAAACTAGGTTGGTTGGGGTATTTAGAATATTTTGGTATTTTTAAATATTTCAAAATAATAAAATTTAGTAAAATAATAATTAAATTCCCTTTTTATATTAATTTAGGATACTTTGGTTAATTTTCCTAAATTCTATTTTAATTAGCAAAATACCCTAATTTTTCCTAATTAAATTCTTTATTATTTTTCTCCTGATTTTGCCTTAAATATTTCCCTTATTTTAATAAAATAATTTATTTATTTATTTTTCCTAATAAATTCCTATTTTAACATAATTTCCTAAATTAGGGTTTTGGGGTATTTTAATAGACCTATATACCTTACTTAAAATAGTTAATTAAGCAAGAAAAAGGAAAAGAGAAATAGACAATTTGGGTGCATTGAGTAATCTTAATATTTTATTTTGGTGTTCCATTTATATTTCATCCTAAAAAGCATGCCTTAAAGATATTTTAGTCATTTTATGTGTCTTTAGACTAGTTATTTAAATTGATCTTATAAGCGAACCATTAGTTGACTTAAATGTTGGCTATTGATCTGTATCTTGAATAATTGAAGTTAATATACATTAAGATCCAATTTTATTGGGTCTTTCATGACATGGAACTTAGACTTTAATGCCTAAATAATCTTCCTTGGATTTTAATACCTCATATAATCAACTAGGCTTTAATAGCATGTAAATGGTCCTTTGTACTCTAAATGGTTGAGCCTTAATTCCTTTTTGGATCAAGTGTGTGTATAACATTGGAATGTAATAAAATAATTTATCTATGTTTATGGAAGTGATATTCTATGACACTTGTTCTTGTTTGACCTAAATCTTTAATAAAACATTAATCACTTAAAGTGAAATATCTTGAGTCAGGACTTGTACCACTCGAAGTAGCTATCCGAGTTAGGTTTGGTTGAAATAACCCAAAAATCCTAATGTAAGAAATTATAGCTAATTAAGGATTTGTTAGGAAAATTAATTAAATAAATTATTTTGTTAAAATAAGAGGAATTAATTAGGACAAAATCAATAGAAAATTTATAAATTAGGGTGTTTTGCTAATTAAAATGGAATTTAGGAAAAATCTTTCAAAAATCCTAAATTAGCCCAAAAAAGAAATTAAGTATTATTTTATTAAAATATTATTATTTTTAAATATCTCAAAATACCAAAATATTCTAAATACCCTAACCCACCTATTTTTCTTTTTCCCTCTTTCCTTTTTTCCTTTTTCCTTTTTCCTTCTTTTCTTTCTTTTCTTCTTCCCTCCCCCGACCTAGGCCAGCCCAGCCCTACGGCCCAACCTTTCCCCTTCCCCCTGCGCAGCCCAGGCCCGCGTGCCACACCTTCTCCCCACCGCCCGGTCCGGCTCTCCCCTCCCTCTCTTCTTTTTCCTAGACCGCCAGTCCAGCGCCCCCTTCTTCTTCTTCTCTCCCGACTCCCTCTCTCTCCCCCCGTACACGACTCTCCCACTTCCTGGCACAGGCACGCAACCCCTACACCGATGTACGCCAGGCCACCAACTCTACCCTCTTCCCTGACACTCCCTCTCTCTGCTCCACCCAATCCCAACCCCTCTCTCTCTCCTCACACATGACACTCTCTCATCCCCTTTCTCCCTTCCCGGGCAGCCAGCCTGGAAAAATTCACAAGCCTTCTTCGGCCACTGAGCCGTCGGTCGGCAACCCACATGCCTGCCACCGACCTCCCTCAATCCCCCTCTCTCCTTCCCCCTCAACATTAGCCTATAAATACCCCTCATTTAGGTTTTTTCTCCCACCTAGAAACCCCCCTTTTTTCTAGTCTTTGTCGCCACTTTTGTTGCCCGTTTCTCTACCGCTGTCCAACGCCGCCACTCGAGCCACCACCCAAACCACTCCCTACATCACCCTCCACCAAGAAACCCCCCAACCACCCTCGATTTGCCCTGTACGAGCCACCCCGGCAGTGCAAAATGGCCTTCCCGATCAGCCACACCGCCGCCCTTGCGCCGCCATCCACCGCCACTCCCACCGCAACCACCACCCCTTGCACCCCCCAAAATCACCTACAGGCCCTCATCTACCTTTCCCTACCCTCAATTTCCCCTTCCTCCCTCTCCACCACCCTCGGCCACCACAACGCCGCCGCCTTTGGCTACGTCACCGCCCTCATTCCAACCCTCTCAACTTAGGCAACATCAACCACCCTAACTTCTACCTATCCTATTACCAACACTCAAACTATCCCCCTTTTCTCCCTCTTTCCCCGCCATCGCTACCGCTGGTGCCACCAGTCACCACCAACCCTAGGTGGTACCCTAACCCCTCTCAACCCTTAAACCCTAATTATGCTAACCTTATCCTTTTTATTTGTATTTATCTTATTATTATTATTATTATTTATTTTTATTATTGCTCATCATATTTATTATTATTTACAGCCTCGTAATAATAATAATAATAATAATAATAATAATAATAATAATATTATTATTATTATTATTATTATTATTAAGGGGTCGAAACCCTATTTTGCTATTATTTTGATTTTGATTATTATTATTATTATTATTATTATTATTATTATTATTATTATTATTATGTATCATCATCATCATCATCATCATCATCAGCATTATTGTTATTATTATTATCATTATCATTATCATCATCATCATCATCATTATTATTATTATTATTATTATTATTATTATTATTATTATTATTATTATTATTATTATTGATGCTAGATTTAGCATGTTATCACTTTGTCGCTATAAAAGAAGAATACTCAAACCTTAATATTATTATTATTATTATTATTTATTATTCGAATATTGCTAGTATTATTCCTAATACCTTTATTATTAACATTGTTACTATATAATGATTACTATTACTATTATTATATTATCATTAGTTCAAACATTATTATTAATATCATTATCCTTAGCAATATTAGTGTTTCGTTAATATTACGATTATTATATTAGTATTTTTTCCCTAACCCTATTATTAGCCTTAGCCTTAAAAATACTAGGGTTTCTATTACCATAAGTATTAGTATTCCTATTATTATTAATATTGCTATTTTACTACAACTAGTATTAGTACTATTATTATTAATATCACTATTTTTGCTATAACTAGTGTTAGTACTTTTATTAGAAGAAATAAAGCTATTAGATTTAATAATATAAATTTGGCTATAAATATTAACATAAACCTATTTTGACTAGTAATACTCTAGTAGGCTAACTTGATAATTAAAAACTATTTTTACTTGTAGAGTTTCTTTTAATAATAGTAACCCTAATCTTAGAATACAATAGGAAATAATAGTATTTTGGTAGGAGGGAAACTAATCCTTAGTTTTTCCCTCTTATAGGTGGAACCAGTCAAAACCCTAAGAAGGTGTAGGAGCGTGTTCCAAGACCGGTGACGTTTTAGGTAAGGATGTAGCCAAGGCCCTATGTGTACTATGTACCTCATATGCCTTATGTGCTATGTATCATGATCTGTTATGTATCCTGTATTTATTATCACAATTGTTTTATGTGTAGCGCAGCTTAAAGTTGAGGTATGCTCATGTGTTGTCTTATGGCGTGTGTTTAATATGTTTATGATATGAATTATGATATGATGTGATGTGGCCCTTTAGGACATACTTACTAGGATATTTAATGTAGTAATATGGGGATGAAAGATGAAAAAGAAAGATGGGAAGGTATGTTGACCAAAGGGTAGTAAGTTGACCAAGGGGAAGTGAGTTGACCAAGGAGTGTGGGATTGACCTAAATATCCCGTGATCCATGAGTGGGAGAATAAAAAGGGGGATCTAAAAAATATAAAAGAGTGGGTGGACCTTGCATGGGAGAATCTGGGGTTTGCATGGGAATTCTAGAGTTTTGTATAAAAACTTCGAGGGTTTGCATGGAGTGCATGAAGTCCGCATGTGGATGAATTTTACGTACAAAAAGTTGTATTGGGATGTAAGTAAGGTAAGTGAAGAGTTGTTTGGGTGATTGGAGACTTTGGGTGAAATAAAGTACGTGGGTTAGTATGAGGGTGCACAGGAGACCGGGTTAGGGTTTGGGGAGAAAAACCCTAATTTGAGAGAGTGGTGGAAGTAAAAATAAATGGAGAGTGAATGGTGTATGGGATGAGGATGGAGGAATGTCATGTGTAGGGTGAGTATGAATATCATGGGAGAAGCAAGGGTGGAAGATGAGAAATGGAGAGGTGATAGGTGGAAAGAAGGATGATAGGGTTTGGTGTGGCCAACTAGGGTTTGGTGTAGCCACCTAGGGTTTTGTGGTCACACGTATACTTGGGGGAGTAAAGTGAAATGATGAGGGGTGAATCTAAGGAAGTGATGTGTGGGTGTTGAACAACCTTGGTTGTGTGAGGCGGAGAAGGATGGGCCACATAGGCCCACATTAGGGTTTCTAGAGAAAACCCTAGGGTAAATCAATGAGTGGACTTGGGGGTGTTAGGTAGCGGGCCTTGATTGACACACTTAGGAGTGGGCCTCCGGTGTGACTAAGTGGAGTAAGGAAGGGATGTTGGGGTATGTTAGGAGAGGCAGAGTCTCAAGATATGGGACGAGCCCTCTTGGAAGGATAAGCGTAAAAGGAGTGTGACATGCATGTCTAGTGTGAAACTTGTTGAATAATATATAGTAAGATATTAATTATTTAAAGAGGAAGACTATTGAGCCAGGCCTAGACCAATCCATCGGCAAATAATAGCGGCCAGGGACGGGGTGCCCTAAAGACCGATTCACTGGTGAATAATAGTGGTCAGGAGTATTATGCCCTTTATGTTTTCCGGTCCACCGGCTATGATAGTGGGGGATTCCATACTCAAAAAACCGAACATAATTGTGCTAAGACATGGGGAAAATAATAAGTACTTACAGTGAAATACCATGAGAGCCAAGGCCAGATCGGTCCACCGGTGAATAATAGTGGCGAGGAGCATCTTACCCTGAAAACCGATCCACCGGCAATAATAGTGGTCAGGAGCATTATGCCCTGTATGTTTTCCGGTCCACCAGCTATAATAGTGGGGCTTCTGCACTCGCATGGAATGATAATAAATATGGTGTGAAGTGAGTATTGATCAAAGAGTTAAAGAATCAGTTGATCTGGACTAGAACTTGGCCTTTATTCATCTATAATGATTGGATGTCGTTTATGTGATCATACTTGTATTATGCGTTTTTGTATGTTTGGTCTTAACTTCATGGTCACCTTAATCAGTACGTAGCGTACTGACCACCCTTTTTATGGGTGACGCTCATTCCCACGAGCAGAAGACCCCGCTGACTTTGTGCAGGTCAGAGATACTATTTTTGATGCCTACGATGCTTACGAGGTATCAGGCGGGGCTGAGTGTTGAGCATAGACTTGGCCTGGGGATTCAAGAATGTCGTAGCCAGATTTACTTTTCATGTTCTTTTATATTATACCGATTTTCTCAGATTTGATTTTTATTGTATTGTAACTAAATCTCTTTCAAGGAATTTTGTTTATGTACTCTAGTTTGTAAACTCTTTTCCGCATACTCTGATTTCTATATTATAAACTCTCTAGTTCTATTATGAATTCTTGCTTTCAGTATTGACTCATGTTTGACAATAATCCTCTTCAGCCTTAGCACTTTGTACTGGAACGGTTGGAGTGAACTGGTCTGGTACTAAGTGTGGCAGTAAGATCCCCATAATTCATAATTTTGTCATTTCGCTTCCGCTAAACCTTTTCATTAAATGAAATTTTTCAGTAGTGAATTTTTGGGGTGTTACATTGGTATTCACTTGATACTATTCTAGTGTTTTCTATTCTGTGATCCCAGGTGCCTTATGAGGTTTGGAGAGGTCATCTTCTACTCTATAGGTGTCTCGATATATTTTGGCTCTATAGAAAGTATGCATACTTAAATGATCAGGTGTCCTATTATTTGGTGGCCTAGTTATGTTTCTAGGTATTCCAGCTAGAGTTAGTACCGTTCGAGTACTAGATTAGTTATTATTGTTTCTTCAAGTCTCCGTCCTCAAGTTAATATAATATATTGGTTGTGATCACATAATAAAATTAATAATATATCAATGAATCTCATCTATTCTTACATTTGTATTACATTATTTTATACTTGATGGTTGAGTTTTATCCGACTTAATTGGCATCTATATGTAAGCATGTTATTATCTTGTTATTATATATTCTATTGCTTTCTTCACATGGGCCCGTACATAATGCTATCTATTTAGGAAAGTATTGTTGCTCAGTACAAGATGCGTACTGATACTACATATTTGTAGATGTTATGTTACAGGTATATGATTATGATCCTACTGATTTTGATAAGGTTTCTTAGGTGGAGTAATGTGGGTTTATACCCTAGGGTTGGGGCGTAAAGTTAGATCTGTCTGAGGTTGCATTATGCCCTAGATTCTTGATATTTCTTTTGGACTCGTCATCTCTTTTTTTCATTTATCCCTTTTTATATATTGTATTATCTAGAATATGCACTCCGTACTCTATTATTACATTTAGATTATTAAAGTCTTTTACTATTTATATCTAATTCCGCAAGTTTTGATTTATTTGTCGTAAGGTTGTAGCCTTGCAATTAGTAAAATAAATGTATGGGCTAGACTCGCACTAAGTGTGGTGGTAACACCCTCTATATTATGTTAATACTTCAACTTAAAAACAAAAATTTGTAGTAACAATTTTTGGGGTTTTACATTAAGAGCGTGTATCCTTGAAGATCTTTTGTAGTTCCTTAGACGATTAAGATCTTGGGCTTTGCCCCACTATTGTTTTATCTTTACTATATTTTCAACACTTTTAGTTTAATCTTTTTATGAGTTTAGATATTTTAAAGACTCATTGTGGTCTTGTATTGCAAATATTTCTCTTTGTAGTATCCCTATATTATATCTTTTACTCACTCTATTCTTGTACGTGTTTTGGTTTGTTTTCTCAACCTTGTATCGAACATGGAATGGGTTACGAATGTCTATTCTATGTTACATATGACGATAACATCCCGTTGCTTGATATTTTTTGCTTCCCCAATTTTTTTTAAATCAAATTTTTGGGTAATAAAAAAACGGGAATGTTACAAATATTGATTGCTATCAATTTAATATAAACAATAAATTAAAATTTGTGATTTATTATTATTTCTATGGTTATCACAGTATATGTAATGATATAACAAATTGTTATCATAAAATATGTAATAATAATAATTATTATTTTCACTATTAGTATTATTATTATAGTTGTTGTTATCAATACAATTATTAATATTATTATTGTTATTGTTGTTGTTGTTATTATTATACATATAACTACAGTGATTGTTGTAATAATTATAATTATCATGCTAACTATAATAATAATAATTGTTGTTTTTGTTATTATTATTATTGTTGTTGTTGTTGTTATTGCTATTATTATATTTAGAAATATAATAATATTATTATCAGTAGAAATACAAATATAAAATTTACTACTATTAATATATTTATAATTATATATTTTATGTTCATAATGATTATAATAATAATAATAATATAAATTTCTATGATCTTATTTGATCAATGCTAATATGATATTAAAATAAAGTGAGTAGAGTAGAGTCTTATGAATTTTGTTTCATTTGTTGTTATATAGGTTGCATATTTTTATTTACATAAAATTTAATTAATAAGATAGTTTATTGGTATTTATATATCAATTTATATGATATAAAACATTACTTTTATGGACCAAATTTGACTTTAGCATTAATCAAGTTTGAAATTATGTTTAGGTATAGGTCAAGTCATTTCAGATTAATTAATTTCGAGTTGAATCGCTATTAGATTTATGTCTGGATATGAATCTGATTTGGGGGGGGGTTCTTTTTGGGTTAGATTATTTTGAATATGGATTACAATGGATTAACTAAATTTAGATTGAGTTCGGATTGTTTCTTATTTTTGAGCTAAAATTGAGTTTAATTTTTCAGATCTATATTAGTTAATTCGGTCAGATCAACTTTAATAAATGTATTTACGACAATTGTTTTGCGGACTAAGTTAGCGGTATGTTTATATTTTTATCATTATGTGTTATTATATAAAAATTCTAAAACTTTAATGACTTAGATCTTTGACGGAAAGGATAAACATGACATTTGGATGCCATTCTTATAAGGCGACCTGATAATGCTATTAATTTGGTCATGTTTTTTTAGGTGATGCATTATATTTAATGTAATTTATAAATGATATAGTCTGTATTTAGCATGCACTTTATTTTGAAAATCCCTAATTTTCAACCATAATTTGTTAGTAAAAAAATATATATTAATTTTAATAAATTTATATTTTAATAAGAATAATAATAATAACAATCACAACAATAAACCAGGGAAACAAAAACAATTTTTTCGGATAAAGCCCAGGCAACGAGTCCATAGTCGAGGAATTTTTGTTGAGACCGGTGATGATGCCGTGAAGTAACGTTTCAGCAAGCAATCTTTATTTTGACTTTACGGCACGCTGATGGGCCTCTTTTGCATTGCACAACGTCATTTCTCCGTGCCGTAACGACAGAGCACTGAGAGCAGTCAAGGTTTTGCTGCACAGTTGCGCTCCCACACGCCTAATCTCCGACAAAGCAGCCACATTCCTGGCCAAATCGCCGTTGAATTAAAAATACGGCCCCGTCGAAAGAAAAACAACAAAAAGATAGGAGGGAGAAAACGAAGAAAGAAGAAGAAAGAGGATAATAATGTGATCATGAATCGCACTATTACTACCACGACCAGTTCATGAGAATTTCCCGCAGACAACAGAAACACAATTCCAAAACCGCCGGGCGGCCTCTACAACACCGACGACTCGACCCTTTTGTTGTGCGGCAGAAAAGATTAGCCAACTCATTCCTCCTGTAACAAGGACAAAATACTAGTAGTTAATATTATATGCTCCGCTATTTTCTCTTTCTTTCCCTCTCCCCGTCCCGCTGTATCGTCTTCGCTTTGAACGCCACATCTAACCACTCCTCCCCTCTTTCTCTCTCCCACCACCACTCGGTATGCAGTCAATGAAGAGTCGCCGGAAAGTAGCGCCTCTGTCAACTGACGGGGGCGACTCCACAGACAAGCAAGATCAACTCCTCCTCTCTTCCGCCATCTGCAACGGCGAAGACCTCTCTCCTTTCGTCCGCAAAGCTTTTACCTCCGGCAAGCCAGAAATTCTCCTTCATCACCTTCGTCACTTTGCTCGCTCTAAAGAATCCGAAATTGAGGAGGTTTGTAAGGCTCACTACCAGGACTTCATCCTCGCCGTCGACGACCTCCGTTCTCTTCTCTCCGACGTCGACTCCCTCAAATCATCGCTCTCCCAGTCTAACTCTCACCTTCAGTCGGTTGCTCAGCCTCTTCTCTCCTCCCTCGATGCCTTCATCGAGACTCGAAACGTTTCCAGCAACATCCTCCTCTGCCTTCATTCTATTAAGATCTGTACTCAGGTCATCGAGCTCTGTGCTCGGGCGAATGCCCATTTGAAAAACGACGATCTTTACCTTGCCCTCAAGTGTGTCGATAAGATCGAGCGCTCGTACTTGAAGATCACGCCATCTTTGACGCTTAAGCGGATGCTGGAGGCTCGGATTCCGGCGATCAGGATTTACGTCGAGAAGAAGACCAACAAAGAGTTTGGGGACTGGTTGGTGGAGATTCGATTTGTCAGCAGGAATTTGGGCCAAGTCGCCATTGGACAGGCGTCCTCCGCGCGGCAGCGCGAGGAGGAGCTGAGGATGAAGCAGCGGCAAGCCGAGGAGCAGTCCAGGTTGAGCCTCCGGGATTGTGTCTATGCACTGGAGGAAGATGAGGACGGCGTGGATCTAAGTGGTCAAGGAATTGAAGGTAAGGATCTTAATAATGGCAGTAATTTAGGATTCGATTTGGCTCCTCTGTACAGGGCTCATCATATACATCAAACGTTGGGGCTCGAGGATAGATTTAAGCAGTACTACTTCGAGAACAGGAAGCTTCAACTGACCTCTGATTTTCAAGTTTCTTCAATGACTCCATTTCTTGAATCGCATCAAACTTTCTTCGCCCAAATTGCTGGTTTTTTCATTGTTGAGGATAGGGTTCTGAGGACCGGTGGGAGGTTGGTATCCAAATGGGAGGTTGAGAACTTATGGGAGATGGCAGTTAGTAAGATGTGTTCTGTTCTGGAAGATCATTTCTCTAGGATGCAAACTGCTAATCATCTGCTGCTGATCAAAGATTACGTGAGCTTGTTTGGTGTCTCATTGAGGAGATTTGGGTATCCTGTTGATGCTTTACTTGATGTATTGGGCAAACATAGGGATAAATATCACGAGCTCTTGCTGTCCGATTGCCGCAAACAGATTACCGATGCGATTGCGAACGACAAGTTCGAGCAGATGCTGATGAGAAAAGAGTACGAATATTCCATGAACGTCTTGGCCTTTCAACTACAGACTTCAGATATCGTGCCTGCCTTCCCTTATGTCGCTCCATTTTCAACCACGGTGCCCGATTGTTGTCGGATAGTCAGGTCTTTTATTGAGGATTCCGTGAGCTTTATGTCCTACGGCGGGCAGCTTGATTTTTATGATGTGGTGAAGAAGTATTTGGATAGGTTGTTGAGCGAGGTACTCGACGAGGCTTTAGTTAAATTGATGGATTCTTCTATCCACGGTGTTTCACAGGCAATGCAGGTTGCAGCCAATATGGCTGTTTTTGAGCGTGCTTGTGACTTTTTCTTTAAGCACGCTGCTCAGCTTTCTGGGGTCCCTGTGCGAATGGCAGATAGGGGTAAGAGAGCCTTTCCTTTGAGAAAGGCACGTGAGGTTGCCGAGGAAATGCTTTCAGGGATGCTCAAGGCTAAGATTGATGGATTCTTGATGATGATTGAGAATGTGAACTGGTTAGCGGATGAGTCTGCCGCACCTGTTGAGAATGAGTATGTGAATGAGGTTATAATATTTTTAGAGACTCTAGTTTCTACAGCTCAACAGATATTGCCTGCTCAGGTTCTAAAGAGAGTTTTAGAGGATGTTCTGTCTCATATATCTGAGAAGATTATAGGTACTTTAATGGGGGATTCAGTTAAGAGGTTTACTGTTGGTGCCATGATGGGGCTTGATAAGGACGTTCAGGCGTTGGAATCATTTGCGGAATGTCAGGCCTCTCTTCTATCAGAAGCAGATGCAATCCAGTTAAAACTCTCACTTGCCGAAGTTAGGCAGTTGGTTAATTTGCTCGTAAGCAACAACCCGGAGAGCTTTCTTAATCCAGTTATCAGGGAGAGGAGTTATAATGCTTTGGACTACAGGAAGGTAGTGATAATATCAGAAAAACTAAGAGACCCTGCAGAGCGTACGTTTTTCACTTCTAGGGCAACGAAGCAAAACCCTAAAAAGAAATCCCTGGATACGTTGATAAGAAGACTCCGGGAAGTGAGCTGATTTAGCACAGAGCTGTAAGTAGTCATTTCACTTATTGCTTGGGATTTGTTAGTGACTACAAAATCTCTCATTGCGTTTGCAAATTTGTGCATCCCCATGAACAAGGTTGTATAATGAGATGAAATATCATTCTGTATGTAGTGCATACACCTTAGATGTATTTTGGTTGTACTTGATTCTTTTATAAAATAGCAAGATTTCCTTATGGGCTGTCACACTGATATATGCAATTTGATTCAGCTGTATGTATGCTATCTTTAATGGACTTTCATTGCTACCTTTCGATGATGTTTGATGAATCTTTATGCATGATTTTGAATGCATATTCTTTTGGTTCATCAGAGACTCTCCTTCTTAGGTGTAGTTATCTAGTAGCGCTTCCTGTCTCAATGAAAAGAATTGGTAGACAGGGAAGAAAGTGAAAGAACGTATGTCAATACGTATCTGTGTATGCATCAATTCTTATTAATTCTTTTCCTTTTGGTCATCAGATTGGTTATCTATCATGTGATGTTGCAATTTTGTGAGTTTAGATTGGTGACATAGGGTTTCCATGCTTGTTGTGCAATGAGATTAGTGAATTATATAGCTAATGTAATAGATATTTTGTTCTGTAATTTTCACGGCTGTTGTCATAATACTTAGTATTGTAATCTAGACCGGTGATTCTATGAAGTACGCACCGAGGAACAAGGATGAGCTGCTTTCGGGGGTCAAAGTGGCTCAATTCTGCTGCTCAAGACAGGTGTGGATCCTGGGCTAATACGTTTTATATTGTTGAAGATTTTATGTTGCCTTCCTGACGTAGAAGATCGTGCTGGGTAAAGAGGAACTGTGCATACAGAGTTTTACCACCAAGGAATTGTCATGCATGGTTGTGGGAGTTTTGTTCCCGTCTTGGTTAGGTCTAATATGAAGAGGACCACAATAATCAATTTGCGCATTGTGCTATCTCATACTGTGGGGAATTTATGATTTGTGAATGTCACAGCCCGGTGCAGTGCATGGAGAATAATAACCACTTTAGGCATGCATTGGTTCGTTGGCTTTTAAGAGGTTTTCTGTCTTTTTACTTTATTTTCATTTTGGTCTCTCTCTCTCTCTCTCTGCCCTCTCACTCTGAAGTCATATATGTAATGCTCCCTTCCAATGCCTTATCGAAGATCGTGTGTAACCTGACTCCAAGGTCCATTTGCTAATCATTCACTCCCTCGCTGTCAAAACCAAAACCAGGTCTTGGGGCCTGCCCAATTTCTTCGTTGTCAGACACCAAATTAAAAAGAAACAACAATGTATTCATCATCAAGTGCATGTTAACCTATCACTCATACTCACCCATATCCTTCTCCTGCTACAGAAAGCATTCGGTATCTTAGAATACTACGTTTTCCCAGCATATTCAATTTAAAATGGAGTCACAGGCTATGTACTCAGCTCCACAGAGCCTTCGAGGTTTACCACCTCGGAACACGTACATTAAGCTTAAGTTCCTACGAACTCAAGTGCACATTCACCACCTCAGGCTACATTGCCACTGACCAGCTTAACAGTCTCCCTGGTGCTTATGTCGAGGTTTGGTTGACTTGGCTTGAGATAAAGTGCGTTATGATGGTGATCAACTTGAAATCTCTGCTTGCATCGTTCTGCTGATTTTCCTGTCAGTAATTTTGACAAGTCTCCTACTTTTGCTTGCGGATTTGTGTGCCATAGCTTTAAGAATCAGAATGATGGAAACGACATAATGTTGATGAGGAAGATGAGACTGATGAAGGGTTTGGAGCTGATTTCTTCATTGTTTTTTCTGCCCGAGTTCTTTCTTTGAAGAGTTGAGATGGTACGACTTTAAGCACCTTTCTTTGTTGGTGGGCGACTTGTTCCAATGAACAAGATGTAACTGCCTATTATTTATTTATTTAATTTGTTGATGCCCGGCTCGTGTATTTGGTGCACCTTTTGTGGTAGTTTATCTATGCGAAGATTTTTTTTTCTTTTTCCTTTTTTCTTTAATAGGGGTTTGGTTCATTGTTAGGACATGTTTTACTCGTCTTACTGTGAGATTCCATTATATCAAATCATACAAGCAAGCTTTTAATAATAATAATAATAATAATAATAATAATAATAATAGCTATAGTAATAGTAATGATGATGAAGATAATAGTTATAAAAAAATATTACACATTGAACATTTGTAAATCATAACAAACTACTAAACTAGGTCAAATCCAATCAAATCAACAAAATCAAATGAAACAAATTGACTCTAATTATGAGTTCTAATTATCAAAAATTTCAACTTTATTAAAGAGTGATTAGTTTTGTTTGTTAGTCTATATTAATTGTTTAACTAGAATATTAACTAGTGTAAGACATAAATGAGTATAATGCAATAAATTAAAATACATAGGCTATATTACACAACATTTGATACATATAAAATAGAAAATTTTCTAAAATGACATGTTTGGATTTTAAAATTATTAAAATAGTACTTTTGGTCCCAAACATCTAAAAAAATTTCCTTTCGTCTACTAGTTGAGTGAAAGCATCTCTGGCAAGAATGCTTATTGATAAAAATTAAATTTATTATAAAATTTACAATAGAAGTGCCCCTAGTTTAGATTATTCATTTTCTTTGCAAACTTACTCAAAACCATATTTTTTTTATTATAAAGTATATGATGATTACATAATATTAATTATTATTAAAATATATGCTAATATAATAAATATAATGATATTAGTATTTAATTTGTATATAAATTTGTTCATCAAAATTATGAATATTTAAATTATGATAACAAATTCTTTGAATTATTAGAATAATAAATAGTGATAATACCTATTATTAGAATATTACATCTGGTGCAATTTAGTTGTATATATTAAACATAGAGTTATTTATAAAATTAAGCTTGAATTGTAATTATTTGAATTAGTCCCCATCATTATCGAGTGTAGCTATACTTGAATTGTTATAATATAAACCTCGCTTAGGGTTGCAACATAAAATGGTTTGTACTTCTTTACATTTACATTTAATTTTGTTCTATTTAATAAATGTTGCAATAATAACATATAATGGCATTCAATTATTCTTGTATTTTAAAATATGGACGTGAAAATGTTCATTAGAAAACCACATTGATCTTCAAGCATGTCATCAAATTATAGAGCCATTGTCCTTGAATGAGTTGGTTAAGACATTTTTTATGATGAACAATTACAACAACCAATTGGAAATATAAGTGGAGGGGGAAGGGGAGGAGGATAGGGAAGATCACAAAGAGGGGGTAGAGAAATGGATGATGCCATGGCCACCCAATTGTAATTGGCCCAACTTGAACCATCAACATCCAATCCCACACTCGCTATAACATCAAAGAAAACAAGACATAGGCCATAGCTGCATATTAATGTAGTCTTTACAAATTGATATTTGTGTAACTTGAATATTATAATTCAATTTTGTTATTAACTTCATGTTCAAGTTGAGAAAGAAGTTATGGTGTATCTATCTTAAAAGGTGAGTGACTAAAATGATGTGGTTGTGTTTTGGATAATTTCAATTAATTTAGAGATTATATTTACTAACAAAAGCCTTAGCAAAGAGTAATAGATCATTGGTAAAAAAAGAAAAAAAAGATGGGAAATCTTCATGCCACCTTAAGCTATCGAAGTTGAATTCCACTGACCCAAGTTGAATCTATAAAGGAAGAGATAAAACAAGTGTTCTATGCATAAGATAAAAATATGGGGTGGGGGATGGATTCCCCTTATCGGATGCCTCTAGATGGACAAAAAATGTTACCAAACTCCAAATTCAAAATAATATGGATGGATGGAGTGCTAATTCATTTTATGATAAGTTGAATAATCTTTTAGCAGGAAACCAACAACAAAAAGAGTGTCTCGTATGAAATTCCAATAAAGGCAATCGTAGGCCTTTTCAAGGTTGATCTTTAAGGCCATAAAATTGGTGTTACCTATTATTCTTCTCATCTTGTATATAACTTCTTGTGCAATGATAATATTATCTCATGGGTGTCTCTCTAAAAAGAAACTACTTTAATTCATCCCCACAATATGCTATAAAATAGGCTTGAGATGGTGTGAAAGCACTTTCGTATTGATCTTATAGGCCACGTTGCATAAACAAATAGAAAAGTGATTGACACTAATTGGGTTCTCCAATTTTGGTATCAAACAAACAATGTCTCATTCAATCCATCCAATCTAGGATTAAATCCTTTTGAATCAAAAGTAGATGCCACCATTTTATTTGAATCTTGAACAATAATTTTCTATTTTTATAGAATAAAATAGGCCAAACCCATTAGTCTTCAAGCTCTTATATGCTCCCATACTAAATATATTTCCACACACTTCCTCAGTGACTACCAAACAACTTAGCATTTGAAACTCTTCCTATAGAAAATCTATTGCACAATCATCTAACCAAGCTACCTCAACATCCTACGTAAAGAGGGATCGTAAATGGTCCTCTACTATACCATGCAATGCTGCCTCCTTAGTCACCTAGGCTAGGTACTCACAGTATCTTCAAGCTATGAAAGTTATTTTTCCTTCTATGTTGGATAATAGTAGAATGGAAAAAATCTTGTATTAAGATCCATAAGAACAATCACCTCCATTCTTAAATTTTGAAACCATATACTTTTTTCATGCACTAACACCATGTTATAGTACTTCATAAACTTCTCTTCAAGTTTTAGAAGACCCGGAGAAACTCGGTCATCAAGAGCCATTTGAATCCCATTAAGTTAAGCTCTCAATCTTTTCTTCTTCCCAAAAATGTTGCCAAATATCTACTAATTCCAAGATTGCAAACCATAAGTGTAGCATAAAAATTTGTCTCGAATATTCTCACTAGTATTCCAAATAGATTCCAATTGTGCAAGTAAATTAGGATCAATAAGCCACTAAGCCATTCAACCTCGAATCTGTAGCATCTTAAGACCTTGCTCATAACTTCTCGATCAAGTTGAAGCATAATAGGATGATGATCTCCATGCGTACGCATAAGATAAGTAACATAAACATTCAAAAAAATATCGAGTCAATCCTTATTAATTACCATCCTATCAAATATGCAAGTTAATCAAGTGCCACATGACTTTACCTCTCCAAGTGAAACTATGTCCCTCAAACCCTAAGTCTTGAAATAGACATTTATTTAGACGACTACTAAAAAGATCACATCTTGATAATTAGCACCTACTTCGTCCTTTTCTTTCCACTAATGAAGCAACATTGTTAAAATTCCCTCCAACAACCTATGGTAGTCGATTAATCTCAGCAATAGATAAAAGATCCTCTTATAATTCCTTTTTACGTAGAAGAAGAGGTGAAATACACTGTAACATCTTGAATTTTTATAGCTCTTATTTTCAAGTGTTTATCCTTTTAATCAAAACCTAATCCTTAAACATTAGCGTATTTATTTTTATTAACTCTTAATCTATAACCTAGAAATTTTTAAATAAATTTATCCTAATTATTTTTATTTTTCTCCTTTATTAATCAACCACCCTAAATTGATTAATTTTTTTCTAACTGGGTACCATAAATCCTTAATCCTAAATTTACAGCTAATTTTAATCCTAACCCTAGATTTATTTTTTCTTTCTCCCTTTTTCCTTTTTTCACTTGTTTTCTTCTCCTTCTCCTCTATCCAATTACACCCATGCCCCATTTCCTTTTTGGGTCAAGCATCTCCCACAGTCTCCCTAATTCCCCTTTCCTTTCTTTATCCCTGCACTATCCTTCCCCTGCACCAAATACTAGACCACCTTTTACCTACCTTTACCCCATCGTTCCTACACCATGTATATGCACTAAATCATGCCCATGTTTGTCCAAGCATTCTACAATAGGCGCGTTGAGCCCCCTCAACCATTTATATATACATATATACATCTTCTTCTATTATCCTTCGCTTCCATTCATTTTTGTTCAAAAACATCAACCACCCCAATTGCCTCCTTCCTACTCCTTTCCTCGACTCTGTTTGGTTTCATCAACAACTCTACCCTCACAATTGTTGATAGCACCACCAAATGCCTGTTTCATCCCTTATCACCACCCAATTTCCCTTACTCCTTTCTTTATTCTCCTTCTCCTCATCCTCATCCTTTGCCATTGTATGCCCTACATTTCATTTACTTTATCCTCCTTCTTCCTCCCAAACTTATTATATTTTCTAATTGTGTCACACAACTGTGCACCTCCTATGCACAATTGTACCCTTCTTGCACACTTGTGCCCATTTCCTTGCCCAATCGTGCCCCTTTTTCTCTATGTCACAACCTCAAGCCCAACCACCCTTCTAGATCCTTTGCTCACAACACCACCCTTGACCACCACTGCCAATAGCCAACACCACCATCCTCCCTTCCAGCACGACAAATCTTTGTAGTTCATTTCCTCTACCGACATCTCTCCCTTGTGCGTGACTCACTGCCAACCCATGTAGCATGAGTTACCTTGAAGATCTTAGGGGTATTTTAGTAATTTCTACCTTAATAAATAGTTTAATGAAAATTGTTATTTTATGAGTTAGATATTAATATGATTAATGTTGGTTTTATTTTTTGGTAAAAGAGGTTGATTTGTGGAGCCTAAAAATTTTAGGTAGCTTGCTTATAACTTGTGATTTTTTTGAAAAATAAGGTAACTCTTATACTTTATTAAAATTTTAAACATCATATGATAGCACATTAGGGTTTTGATATACTATTTGTATTAAGCATGTTTGTTACTTTGTAATTATTTACCTAATAATGTTAGTATGAAAACTGATAAAATGGTCCATGTTGATTTGTATAAAGTATTATATGTACGAGAGCATGTTAAAATTGGTTCAATGCTAGAAATAAATTATGGATGTCATGTATGTCCAATATGATAGGTATGCTTAGGTGTATTTTTAGTATAATTATTATTATGTGTCCTAGGGCTAATTTGGAAGTGTATCATGATATTTATTCTGATAAGAATTCCTAATATGTATTATTTATTGTTAAGTATAGAGGTATGTTTTAGAAATACAAGTTTTAGTATGATTATTATTATTATTGTGTGCTTAGGAGACAAATTGCTCTTTTTAAACATTTCATGATATTTATTTTGATAAGCATGCCTAATATATATTATTTATTATTAAGCATGATAATATGTGAGTTTGGATGAATTAGATATGCATGTTAGGATTTTACATGCTATATTATGTGTAAGGGTAAAATAGACATTTGGTATGTCTGGTAATTTAATTACATGTTAAATAATTTTATTACCGTATTTTAGCATTTTCATGATAAATTAATAAATAAAATATAATTAGTATTTAAAATGAATGAGAATGTGGTAATTATGATCCTAGGGGTATTTTTGATCATTTTTGGTGTAATGCGCCTAAATATGAATAATTGATCTTAGGGTGGCATTGGTATATTATCACGTTGACCTTATTATTGACTTTGGTTATGAATGTTTTGAATAATTGGAATTGAGTAAAAATGGTTAAGTATGGAAGCTAGATCTATTTTATGTATTCTGTGATTTTGTGGTCACCTTATTAAAATACTATTATTTAAAGTGAAAAACTTTTAGATTGGAAATGGTGGTTCTTTAAGGATCGCTACCCTAAAAAAGTAGTTTAATCCATGGTTGATTATGAATTTTTGCTAGTGTGCCTTAGAGCACCAACTAGGCCCTATGTCATACTCTATTTAGCTATAAAAACTTAGGGTATGCGTACTTATTTATTAGGTGTTCTTATCATTAGGGTATTATATTATCTTCATGTGCTAGTGCGAACAAGATACCTTAGTGTCCTTTGATTAATAATCAGTAGGATACTATATTGCCTTGATGCACAGGTATGAATGGAGCACCCTAGTGTTTCCGCGTTGATATGACCTCCCCTCAAGTAAATAAAAATGAAAATGATTATTGTTGGTTTACAATTATTATTGGATTGGTTTGCTAGTAGCTTTTGTGCCTACGTATGGTTCGCTAGTAACCTTTATGTCTACTTATAGTTCAGTAGTAGTCTTCACGCCTACCCTTGTTCAATAGTTACCGTTGAGCTCTACCTATGGTATTATGGAATTAATTGGTATTGATGTTGAGATATGAGATATATTGTGAATGTAATGATTATTTGATCGAGACTATTTCTAATTGTTACTTCAAGGAGCATCCCTTAGATGCTTGGTTTGTAAGTTTCATTAGATTATAAATGAACAAGTATGAGTAGTATGTAGCTTTGGTGTATTTGTTTATATGGTATGATTATCATAGTTTGATCATTGAAGGATACATCCAAACCCTCCCATTCCAAATCATTAGACTTTGAATAAGTTCCTCTAGAAGCCTTCCCAACAAGGGTGTCCTTGAAGTTCCAAAGACGAAGGTCAAAATTTCCATTGTTTTGTAAATTGTGGCACCCCTCCATCAAAGCATTTTTAGGGGCCCATAGATTTATTTCAATCAATAATAAGAGAACTAAAACAAGTCTTCAAAGGAGAATTCATGGAGTGTTTTAATCAATTTCCAACATGGGATCGTTCAGGAGATTGAAGGAGGGAACAGGGCATTTGATTAAGGTAAAATATAGGGTTGTAACAAAGAAACATGCAAACCCTAACAATGTTCACCCTAAGGAGATAGGAGAGAGAGCATACTCATTAAAGTATGATAGTTGTTTATTGTATATGAGTGCTTAAAAGGTGTATCACTATGTTTTACAAATTAATGGAAGGTCATGAATCATAGAAAAAATTGAACAATAATGGTAATTTGACGGGGAGAAACAAAATTATGAGGAAAAAAAGAGAGAGACAAAGAGTTCTAAGATTGAAATTTTATCTAATTTGTTAAAAATGATGAAACAACTTATCAAGAAGTTTTATAAATTAAGGTATGAAGATAGAGATCCCATAGCAGGGCACCTTAGTGAGTTCCATAGCATATTCATTCAGTTGAAGAACATAGAGATAATGTTTGAGGATCTATTGATCTTAGGTTCTCTACCGGATAGATGGAATACTCTTTGTGTGTCTCTCCACAATTATTCCCCTAACGAAAAACTCATAATAAGATCGGTGACAATGTTACTTCTAGGAGAAGAGACAAGAAGAGGATATAGTAAGGCCTTATATTTAAAGTCCAAGGTACTTGTGGTGGGTTGAGGGAGAGACAAGGGTGGGATGTAGAGGGTAAGGTCTAAGAGTAGACCAAGACACTCAAAGAAGGACAAACATTGCTTCCATTGTGGGAATCTCAGCCACTAGAAGAAGGATTGTTTGTTGGGAACTAAAGAAGGGTGTAAAGGGGAAAGGCAAGATGGATGAGAAGATGATGGTCATTACTAGTAAGAGTTATCTTAAAGAAGTATTTGGATGCTTGCATAAACACCTCATGTGTCGATTCCAATTGAGTTGTGGCTAGGGAAAGCAAGTGTTTCTCACTATACTAGAATAAGAAAAAGGTGTGTCTGTTAGCTGAGGGAAACTCTCCAGAAGACTCTTATGATGTATGGCATCATATACTCGACCATATGAGTACAAATGGGGTAAAGCTTCTCAAGTAAAGGTTGGACAATGTACTCACTATGTATTAAGCAAGAAAAACTTAGCCCATTTTTTCAAAGTTGATGATAAATGATAAATAATAAAACTTGATGGGGTCTTCTCAGATATATGTGATCTAATGAAGGTGAAGTCATTGGGTAGATTATCGTACTATGTCACATTCATTGATGATTTATCAAGGATGCTCTAGGTATATCCCATAAAGACTAATAATCAAGTTTTGATCAACTTTAAAGTCTTTCATGATAAAGCAGCATGAAAATGGGAAGAAGTTGAAGTGTTTGTGGAAATATAATGGAGGCGAATACCTTGGTCTGTTTGACGAATACTATAAGGCTCATGGAATCCAACATGAGAAGACCATTCCTAAAACCTCTAAACATAATGGGGCGGCTAAATGGATGAACAACACTTTGGCGGAGAGGGTGAGGTACTTACTCTCACATGCAAAGCTTCCAATATAATTTTGGTTAGAAGCTCTATAAATTGCATATTACCATATCAATTTATTTCCATCAAATCCTCTCAATGGTGATATGGCCGACGAAGTCTGGCTTGGCAAGGACATGACCTAAAAATGCTTTAGGGTGTTTGGCTATTAGGCATTTGTCTACATACCAAGGGATTAGAGGATGAAACTAAACAAGAAGAGTCTTCAATATGTGTTCATCGAATATAGTAAAGAGAAGTTTGGCTACAAGATGTATGACCCGGTAGCCAAGAAGGTCATCTGAAGTAGAGTGGTTAGCTCTTTAAGGACCAGGACATCTAAGACTTTGTTGAAGATGGAATATTGGAAGCCTACATCGATGATCTTATGGAATCTAATGATGATTTCAAAGCATAAGGCTTGACAAGAAAGACCGATCCAAAAGGGGTGGCCGAGATACGTTCTCACTCAAAAGAGGAGATGCTAAGGCAGCAGGCTAAGGGAGTAAGTGAAGATTGTGAGTATGAAAAAATACAAAAATTCAATTTTTTGACATCCATGGAGTGCCACATGAAGTGTGAAGGTTTATTAGAATATCGATACCTATCAAAAAGTACCCTAAAATGAACTATTTGTTACTCTCAACTAGTGGAGAGCCATTATGGTATGATAAGGCCCTTTCTCACAAGGAAAAGTAGATGGTTTTAATGAAGGAAGAGATGAGATCCCTAAAAAAGAACAATACTTATAGATTTGTGGAGAGATTGAAGGGGAGAAAAGTCTTGAAGAACAAATGATTCTTTAAGATCAAGCGTAAGGAGGGAAAATTCGAGCTGAGTTGAGGCACAGTGTAAGGTTGGTAATCAAAGGATTTGGCTAGAGATGATGGGTTGATTATGATGATATTTTATTTCCATTAGAAAATATAGCATCCATCTGTGTGATTGTAGGATTCGCTTCCACTCTAGATTTAGAGGTGGAGCAACTTGATGTCAAGATAAATTTTCTACATGGTGACCTAAAAAAAGATGATAACATGGAGTTCCTGGAGGGGTTTGAGGTTAAAGGCATAGAGGGTATGGTGTGAAAGCTTTTAAAGATCTTTTATGGATTGAAGTAGGCGTTAAAGTAGTGGTATATGAAGTTTGAGTCATTTATGGCTTAATAGGGGTATAAGAAGATGCCACCAGACCATTGCATTTTTATGAAAAAGTTTGGGCCAAGCAATTTCATCTTTCTACTTTTGTATGTGGACGACATGCTGATAATAGGTCAGGATTGGCAATAGATTTCAAAGCTTAAAAAATATTTGGATAGGTCTTTTGAAATAAAAGATTTAGGTAAGGTCAAACAAATCATGGGCACACACATAATTTGTGATCAAGATTCAAGAATAAGATAATATTTGGTTATCTCAATAGGAGTATATAAAACAGATACTTAACAAATTCAACACGAACTAAGAAAAGCCAGTTGTTTGCTCCATTTCCCCTCCTTTACCCTCAATTCAGGTTGAGTAAGACATCATGTCCAATATATGAGAATGAAAAGAAGGAGAAGAGCCAGATTCCTTATGCATCAACCATTAGAAGTCTGGTATATGCGATGGTATTTACAAGGCTAGACATTTGCCATCAACATGGTTACCTGGTTTATATCTAGTTTTGGCAAAGATCATTAGGAGGTAGTGAACTGGATATTAAGGTATCTACAAGTGAAGTCCAAGATGATAATTTGTTTCAGTAAGGCAGAGCTAGTTTTGGTGGGCTATACTAACACTTATATGGTAAGAGATGCAAATATAAGTAAGATTCCTAGTTACCTTTTGTAGGAGAATTATCTTGTGGTACTCCCACCTATAAAAGTGTTTAGGCAACGTATATACCCATTATCGAGGGATGAAAGGAGAAGTTGTGAATGAATATATTGTTTATGGAGATCGGCTCAAGGCAGGACAAATTTGTGGTTTATAGGGATTGATAAAATGTCATCCATGTTAGCAAGAATGCTAGCATCCACTTAAGATCTAAATATATCTAGGTCAGGTACTATTGGATAGGAGATGTGCTCAAAGAGATAATACTCTATCTAGAAAATTTTCATATTGATGAGAATAAATCAAGCATGCTTACAAAACCATTGCTCAAAAGTTAGCATGACCAATGTTGCACAAAGGTTGGGTTAAGTATGATGTATAGTTCCTCTCTAGTAGAGAAGATAGAAATTCTCCTCATCTTTTAGAAGGGGTAGAATTTTTGGGTCTTCCTTGACAAAGGAGAGTGCTTAAACCTTCGATCAAAGGTGGTATACAATAAAGTTAGTTGACCAAAGGCAGACAACTAGGGGCATTAGGAAGAGACAACTAACTAAGGAATTAACCAAAGGATTGTGCATCATAGGGGAGTTAACTAGGGAAATCAATCATAGGCAATCAAAAAAGGGCACAAAATAAGGACAATTGCTAGTGGTAACAAGCCAAGGCATGCCTATCGACCATTAAAGAGTGATGGTTCAAAATATCAACTAAAAAAATTAGTTGGTTGAGAAGTACCTATGCTTGAGATTGAGAAAGAAGATGTGAGTGAAGAATGGATGTTGGCTAGTAGTCAGGTAATCCCTTCATATAAGGGATTTTATACTCATCAGCATAACGACCTTTAAGTTGATAGCGGTCAATTCATAAGGTCAATCATTAAGTTGTAACTTACATCTTTCCTTATATAAGTTAGATAACTAATATTGATTGAGTGTTTTATCCAAAGGATGAGAGAATGTATAAGATGTCCTCCCCTAACCGATTGTGATATAACATCGCAATATCTCAATTTTCTCTAGATCTTCATACTTAATAAGAGTATCATATTTTCTTTCTCCCATAAATTCTCATTTCTTGTGCTTAAAATTTACTCTCACATTTTCTCATAATTATATTGTTGGTTGGTGGATTATTTTCTACCTAACAGAGGGGATTTTATTTGATTTTCCCAATAAGGACTAGTGTATATTTGACCACATCTAATCCTAGAGGTTGTGAATAAATAAGATATCACGAGCTTCCTCCAATGTAAGGTGAATCCAGATCCCTTTACTAGTATCACAATTGTGAAGGAGATGGAGCAAGCCTTTTCAAGGACACCTACAAGCAGTGTAAGAAAAATTACTTGCAGGTCTAACTTCATCAGACAAAATTTTACCTTAAACTACTAACCAATCAAAATACTTATACATTGTATTACTTGAGCTTCCACAAGTTCTTCTAATTATGAGAGGTAAAGGAATAACTCATGGATAGTATTTCATAAGCATATTTGATGCGAAACTTGCCATCATGACCATGAAATCAAATTCTCGGATCTTAGCTAAGAAATGAAGCTAGAGCAAATGATGGAAGTTCTATTTATCCTAGTTACCATCTTCCCAAATGCAATCACAAAATTCTCTCTAAGTTCTATAATAGAACATTAATGGCTATCTTATGAATAAGTGCTGATGAGACCACCCACCGACCTTTTTAGAATTGCACTTGGGTGCTTCTCATCTTAGTATTTTCTTGAGGATATCTATGGTTACAATCATTTTTCTCCACATTGATGAGAATCTAGTCAGTGGATGATAGTCCTCCATAAAGTTATTAGCTTTATATTTTTTCTTGAGTAATTTAATACACAATTCCTCTCCATCTTGAATAAGTTCCTAGTTTAACTTCATTTGGACGACTATATTTGATATGTCCATGTTACAAATCCCTAAACTTCATTTGGATTGTATATAATGTCCTAATTCACCAAATGAATCTTTATTCTATTTCAAGAGCTTCCCTAGATAAAATAGTGATTCAAATGATCAAGTTACTCATTTATGCACTTTGGAAATTTAGAGACGTGCATATTATAAAGGGGCATGGAAGTAGTAATGGTTTGCACCATGATAACCCTTCCTACAAGTAAGAACATAATAGGTTTCCAATAATATAATTTCTTCTAAAATTCATCAACCACTAAAGCAAAAATACCCCTCATATGTTGATTTGTAAACTTTGTGGATCCAAAGTATATGCCTATACTATCATCGGTTTCATGCCAGATATTGAATAATTCCTTCCAAAGTCTTATTGGGAAACATTATTAAAGAACATGGACGAGGACTTATTAGTACTGATATTCTACTCCAAATATTGTTTGACAACCTGAATATAACCTATAATAGTGTGTAATTGAGAAGGAGTTGCTTGTGCACAAAAGTAATAGGTTGTTGGCAAAGAACAAATGGGATGGTTTGGTACCTCCCCGAAACAATGGTATCAACTTCCAACTCCCAATCTCTACATCATTCTGAATAATATGTGCTAGTCTCTCCATATATAGGGTGAAATATAATCACTTGGTCTTATCCCTCTAAAAGGTCAAAAGCTTTAAGATACTTCACCATTCCATATAATTTAATAAACGTAGTAGATATGTAGAACATAATAAGCCTGATGGTGTCTAGAGGGAGACATGCTACCATAAGTGAATCCTTAATAAATATCCATGAAAGGTGATCATAAGCTTTCTATAAGTTAACCTTTATCGCCATAAAACCCCTTCTACCCTCTTTAGTCTTCTAGTATGAAGAACCTCTTGAGCAATAATGAAATTATTTTAAGGTTGTCATCCTAGGAGAAAAATCCCTTGCTCCTAACCAATAAGCACACACAAAATAGGCTTAAGGTTACAAGTCAACACCTTAGTAATACCCTTATAGGCAACATTACAAAGGCCAGTTGGCTTGAAATCACAAGAGGTAGCTAGAGATTCAATCTTAGGGATTAAAGAGAGTAAATTTTCATTCAAAGGAGGTGGGGGCATATCTAGTATCAAAAACTTGGAAATCCTAATGATAAGTATCCTCTCCCACAAAGATGGTGTGGCCGTAGCCGGCACGCAATTTAAACCCTCTTGTTGTCAACTGTAGCACTGGTAAATAGGGTATCGTTCTAGCCGGGGATTGAGAGAGCTCACCTCTAATTAACTAGCTTGGAAATAAAACTAAAACTAAAAATAAAAATCCTAAATAACATAGAATAAATAAATAAGAAAAATACTAATGGGGGTTGTAAAAATAATAATAAAATAATAAAAGGAATAAAATAAAACAAACTAATAAGAATAAAAATAATGAAAATAATGGGAAACCGCAGATATGAGAAATATGTTAGGGAAATAAAAATCCACCACTAGATTAGGTCGAAATATAATATTTATCTCTAAGTCATCCTTTAATCGTGAGAATGAGATCGATCAAGTTGCATACCAAACGCAGGTCCATACACCTTATATTACTTCCCTTAATTAATTAATACAACCACGTGCCTATATTAACCCTATTAAATACTAGCAGTATAGCAGCAACAAGCGGCTCCTATATTTAACTAGATTTAATGCATTAAGTGTAAGTGGAAGACTGTCAATCTAAGTACCCAGACTAGTAAAAAACGTATGTCTAGTTGTATTTCCTATCCTTGACCCACACGTATCGAAACGTTTTACCACTTCGGTTAGAATCACAAAACGATTAGGTGAATTGTTATCTAACCTAGCTGCAATTTATACACATAAATTCTAGTATATTTAGATGGCCACCTCCTAGGCAAATAATCCTACATACTGTCACTTATGAGGAACCAGAACAAGGCATGCACAAAATAAACTATACTTGACAGAATTATATATATAAACGATAACAATTAATATAGAGTCAAGAAAAAATATCACGAAACAAAGAAAATAAAATTATAATTTAAATCCTAATCCAGGGTTTCAAATGATTCCCTAACAATAAATATTCAGCCAACCATAATTAAAGAATTAATTACACAGAATTATATATCTAAAATATAAATTAAAAATAAGAGAAAGAAATAACCGAAATTAATTTTGGATAAAAGATCAAGAATTTATGCAGATAAAAATTAATTTTATCTGAAATAAATTCTACCGGTATAAATGCTTCCTCTAATTTTTCTTCCTCTCGGCACCTCAATTTCCGTGTAAAAATTCTTTTCTTTTTTTCTCTTTCCTTCGCTGGCGGCTGATGGCGCGTCGCTGCCTCTCCTTCTGTGCCCGTGCATCCTGCTCTCTGCCTTCCGTGCGTCGAGGCTGAAGGAGGTGGATTCCGCTACTAGTTTAAAGAAGAAAATAAGGGTAGAATTAGTAAGGATGAAGGTTTTGATAGGCTGAAGGAGGTGTACCTTGCCCTGGGCGGTCTGAGATTGTCCTCCTGTGAAGAGGAGGAGGCCGACTAAAACCGTAGTGATGATATATTGTATATTCTTTCTTTATACTTTAATTTTATTTGTTAGGACCATTTTATCAGAATAATTTTAATTGATGTATGCTAATTTTAATTTTATGTTACACCATGAATGTCTTTACATTAGGTTATAAAATACTTAAGATAATGCAATAAACTAATTTACAACAAGTTATATACTAAACTTGTTACTTTAAGCATAAATAATCAACCTAAGCCTCCCCCTTGGTGGACACCCATATCCATGGAATTCCGGTACAGCTGAATACGATAATGATATTGCTCTTCCCACCTAGATATGCTTTAAGCAGCATATCTATACCATTGATTAGATGTAAGTAGTAATATTGTGTTTTCCATCAAGGTTACCTACAAGCATATAAAGTATCATAACATGAGTGCCATACATGTATATATAGTATAAAAAATTTAAGTGCAATAACTTACATACCGATACATAATGTGACAAATTATTCACACTTAAGATGGTGATGATCTGATCAGGTTGTTTGCCATTAAGTGGATCTCTGTGTGGTAAACACGTAATCGACCCATGCATACTCAAACAAATAAATACGACATTATTTGTTGTCGTAAAAAGGAAGGCAAAGTCAGGCTGATCCCACTATTTATCCATTAGAGCTGATCCCTTCTAATGTACCAAGTGTATCATATTTTTAGCAATAGTATCTGTAAAGGCAAGAGCATATAACTCTTGATGAGTCACCAATTCCCTATACATTGTGGCTCTAACATTTGACCATTATGATTCTCTGCCAAAGAGTTTTAGTGTGATCGCTCTTAACCCACAATTTCCATCGTCCAAAATATCACACCAAGATTCCACCTATGGGAGCATAACTAGCTCAATATTATAAGACCATGGGAAATTATGGATGTGTCTGTGACTCCTTCTAGTACTATGCCTCCCACTACTACTTCTTCCTTGATCTAACTGATCGGGGGAATATCGACCTCTACTAGGAGATACACGTTTTTATCGACAAGGGGATGAGAAACCTTTGCCACATCCTCAACCTAATTGACCTCAGTCCGTAGGTGATTACAAATAATTACGCTTTATGTACTCCCACTCTGATAGTTCCCTCCCCCATGTGCTATTGCCGGGGCATCCTTTGCTTTGACATGATTAGAAGAGTAGCGTAGACATGATGACGATTGGTCAATAATCATTTGTACTTTAGATATAATGTTAGAAGCAAATGGACGTACAATTTGATCAATAATTGAATCATCAAACTCAAACCTTTCTTCTTGTGGTCTGACAAAAGTGAAAGTATTCTAGAATTTATGCATTGCCAATATGGGAATAGGTTGATGATCTTGTTTGTAATGAAATATCTCTCATGCATATGGTAAACCATGTGTTAACCTGAAGTAACATCCACATCCCAAGGATTCAGGATCAACCATATTTGACCTCTTACTCTCCTTTTCAATCACGTCCAATGCTCTACAACTTGCAACAGGCGTAAGCTCCTTAAATAATATGTCATTTGTAAAGTAATGTCGAATAATTACCCATGATTTCTCCAGATCATTTTTCACCTCATTAATTTGGAGTCTTATCAGTGTGTCAATCTTCTAGCATAATATGTTAAAACTCATTTGTGATGATTCTATATATTTCTTTAGCTTGCCATGTTCACTTTTCACCCTACAATATTAATTTCAAAAAATAAGTAATGGTTAATTGTTACACACCTAATTAGTTAATCGACATTAAATATTTACAACAAATATGCTATATCTGTTGTTCATACAAGTGCCAAAGTGAATGATTTTGTTAGCCCACACTCAAATAACCTCTCCTTATATGCATTCAACTAGGTCTCATATACATATTGTAAAAGATGTGGAAATCTACCCCATTTGTTACACATCAGTAGAAGTTCATTCTTATATGTCTCAATTATAGCAGCTTGTACAATCTTCCTCCAACATCCTAGGAAACTTTCTCCCGCTACTATACTTCCCAACTTCTTTATAGCATATGACATAACATTCTTACTAATGTGCCATCTACACAAGAAGGATGTTGTATTAAGAAAGATTTTTGACATAGTTTGTGTTAGTCCCGGTTCCCTATCAGTGATCACCACATTTGGTTCATGAGGCTCCATCAATCTTTTTACCTTATCAATCACCCATTCATAGTTATCTTTCTTTTCCTTTATCATAAATGCTAAGGCAATGGTAAAATTCTTCTCGCTAGATATACAACCAACGACCTCCGATAAAGGAAGGTTATACTTATTGATTTTTTATGTGCAATCCAAACAAGTGATATATGGAAACACATGTAACAAAGTAATGGAATCTAGGTGCACAAATATATAATCATTAATCACATCAGAGTCAGGCAACCGGTGATGCCATAAATGATATTCGTTTGTTTCCATAAAGTGCAATAACTGTTGCATAACTATATGTCCCATCAAGCACTGTACCTTAAACTTATGTCTAGATTTGTAGATTGTTCTAAGTGTTGCGGTATTGTCACCATCACCCTATTTTAACTTGTTAATAATCTTCCTTGGTTTGACATTTATTTTTGTTAGCTCAACCACCAACCTGCGTTCTTTTGAAGATTATCGACAAGCAAATGAATGCTCATGCAAATACTTACCTAATCTATGATTATATATTCCACATTCTACAATTATTTTCCTACCACCGCAAGCATCTTCCCTTCCATGAATCCTAAATTTACAACCATACTTTTTGGTCCCGGTAGATTGAACACTTTTTGGATTCACTTAAGGTTGTCTTCTATAAGCACCTCCTCTTTCACAACAAATCCATACCCTACCTTTTTTAATCTCTCGATACAAAAAACCATATTATATGGCCTTCCAATTTGTTTAACCCAACTAATTAATATCTCTTGATCATTAAAAATCTCATCCATTGTAAATAATCCACTCCAATCAATATTAATTGAATCTAAATTCTATAAAAAATATTCAAAATATGACATTATTAATACATAAATATAAAAATAAATAATAATAATTTATAAAAAAATGGTAATTTGACGGGTGAGTTGCCAGTTAGATGTAATCAGAAACATGTGAGTTGCACGTCACTGACCCTTGCTGGTTGGTGATATGCTCGTCACTGGCCCTTGCTGATGGGAGAATTACCCATTAATGATAATTTGTGACGGGTGATTTGCCCATCATAGAAATTTTGTGATGGGTGTTTTTCTCGTCATGTGTGAAATTTGACAGGTTAGTTAAATTATAAAAAAAAAATCGACCTACCATTATTTCTTCTAATTCATTTTTGTTGAAAAATTCGTTGGAATCGTAATCTTCATACTGACTCATTGTATTCAATGTTGTTACAATTAAATTTTGTGTAATTATTGGAGGAGAAGAAGAGAGAGAGAGAGAGAGAGAGAGAGAGAGAGAGAGAGAGAGAGAGAGAGAGAGAGAGAGAGAGAGAGAGAGAGAGAGAGAGAGAGAATTTAGTTTAGTGAAGTACACAAATAAAAAGGGTATAATGGTAAAAAAAAATCATCTCTTTTGAGAGGTGTCAACTTAGCATTAAGGGTGTGTATCCAACATTACCCTTCTTTCTTTCTATCGTTTAATTTTTCTTGGCAGTGTGAAACCCAAACCTGACCAGTTCCATTTCTCTCCCTCCATTCTTGACCTCTCCTACTCCCTTCCTCCTTTTCTTGTCGACACCCACCATCAAGCCATCACCGTCGTTGATCTCCAACAACTGATAACGCAGGGCCACAGACGATAGCACGTAACATTGAATAGTAGTAAAAAATGATGCACAACAACAATAGCCTGACGAATGTTGACAACAAATAAGCACCAAGCGACCACCCTCGCGGGACACCAACCTCCATAGCTGCCACCAGCGATGTCAGTGAGCTCTCGATGGGCTACTTTAGCTTTATTTATAGTGTTTCGTTTGATATATTTCAAGCCCTTCTTTATCATTTGTTGGTTAATTTGTGTGATTAGGCCTAATTAAGCCAAATTAATTTTTAGTTTTTGTTCATATATGTTTATTGTGTAATTTGGTTGGATTATTGTGGTTGATTTAATTGATTTCTAAGATTTCATTTTTTAACCCATATTAGACCCTTTATGTCAATTTTATCTGATGTTCAATTATTTGGTTAATTGATCTTGTAAAATGTTTTAGGAAGTGTTTAATTGTATGTTGAAACTATTAATTTGAGAAATTTGTGTGGAAATAATTGATTTGAGATTTTTAGATTGAAATCCTATCTGAGTTAAATTGGGTCAATCCTCTATTCTTTCTAAATAATTTAGTTTACACTATGTTATAAAATATGTCTAGTTACATTTATGAGCTTTCAATTTGATTAGATTAATAAGATTTAATCATTTTTATATTATTCTAAAATCTTAATTTCTATTGATTTTTTATGTAATTGATTCCTATTTAATTATTTTACTTAGTCGATTAATTAGTTTTGTTTTTAAATTAATTTAATTATGTTTTTATGTTATCATTTTGGACCAATACTTTAAAATTGATTGACTTGATATTTTAGGCTATAAAAACCAACCATTTAAGTTATTTTTAATAAAATTATTTGTTGTTATTTATTTTCACTACTTTCATCAATTTCTAACATTGTACTTCAATTTCTCCAATAGTAATTTAGGAAGACATTATAGATGGATATTTGAAGCTTGAGATTGTTCTTTCTTTTCTTATTTGCTTGAACTATGGATAATAAGTAAACACACTCAAATACTTAGAGGATAGAAATATGTGTGATAGCATGATTGTATCTTCTTCTTAAATGATAGAGGTACGTGTGTCTTTCCATGATAGCTTATAGGTGAATGATTATTGCTATGTCATGTGCAGGTGAATCAAGTTTGCCTTAACATGTGGTTTGATGCTTGATTAATTTTTTTTTTCTTTTACTAGCATGAGGTCTTAAATTGAGTATGGTAATGTAAGCATGACAGTTGAGAACTTGGGTGTTTGGTTGAATATATACATGTTTGCCTTTTGACCATTGGCATATGATTGTTAGTTTAAGCTTGTATGATTGTTATTTTAATTATAAAGCATGTTAGATGAGCTTATGGTGTTAAACACATATTATGCAAGTTTTGATAACATGAATGCATAATAAAATAGTCCTATTCAAATTAAAGAGCATGCGGATTTGGTTAAGTACGAAAGCATGATTATTATGGTTCTTTTCAATTTAATGTATAGTGTTAATGTTTTTGATTGTTGTATATTAAATATGATTAATGATAAATGGATTAATAAAAGTATGGCATTCATGTGTTATGAGTGAATATATGATTTTAAGCATGCTTGGAAAGGTTGAGCATGATATGCATGTTGTGCTTCCTTTGGAATTACTTTTGGTCTCTTTAAAGAACAATTGGTTGAGTGTTTGGGTGAATGACTTGATAGCCTTTTAGTGTAGTTTTGAGTAGTAACTATTGTGTATTATCCAAATTGATGATATTAAATAATGCAGATTCCTTATCAGTGTTATTCTTGTGAAATTATATTGAGTGCAATAATTAGTTATTTTAGTGGCATATAATATTACCATATGAGGCATGAATAAATAAGAGAAGTGGCGTAAAGCTTCATTTTAAAGAGTTAAAAAGTGTTATATTTGCTAAAGTGGCTATTGCAAAGTGAAAGCTCATGTTGAGATTATAGGGATCCATTACCCTTGTAACAAGAATCACACCTATAACTATGTGGAACAAGCTATATAGATAGTCTTGGTTTGGCCATTGAGTGCTCACTTTAGATAGTGCTAAGTCCTTCTATCTTTTCATTTCCCCTGGCAATTTGTTGATTTGATAATACAGTGCATTTCTACTATCAGGCTCTCCATTAACATTAATGGTTCTCTGTCTCCTCCTTTCTTGAGCAGAAGAGGGCTGCGTCAAGGTGATCCTATATCTCCCTATCTTTTTGTGCTTGCTATGGAATATTTACATAGATCTTTAAAGCACCTATGGAATAAAGTGGGATTCAAAGGACATCCTGGATGTAATGTTCTGAAGATTATTGATCTCACTTTTGCTGATGACCTCCTCATTTTCTGTCGAGGAGATATGATTTTTGCAACTTATCTACATGAGGCCCTGCTTGAGTTCTCCTCTTATTCTGGTTTGCAAATTAATCCTTGTAAAACATCTCTATATTGCTGTGGAGTTTCTGCTGAGACAAAAAATGCAATACAGGGTTTATTTGCTTGTGCAGAAGGTATTTTTCCTTTTAGATACCAGGGGATCCCTCTGGATAATACTTATCTTGGCATCCATCATCATCAAGGGCTTCTGGATAAACTCCTCTCCCAGGTGAAGCACTGGTCCAGCAAGTTACTTAGCTATGCTGGGAGAGTTAAGCTAATAATTTATGTGCTCATGGGTACCATAAGATTTTGATCCCAAATCCTGCTATTCCCTGCAGGAGTTGTCAAATATATTGAGAGAATTTGCAGGAAGTTTCTATGGTCAGGTAATATGGAAAAACATACTACTTTGGTGTCTTGGAGGGAGGTCTGTCTACCCAAACAAGAAGGTGGTCTAGGCATTCATGACATTTGTAGATGGAATATTGCAGCAATGGGGAAATGGTTGTGGCACATAGTTCATCACAAAGAGGGATTGTGGATAAAATGGGTTCATGGATACTACATTAAAAACAGACAAATCCAGGATGTTGAAGTTAAGATGCATCAATCTTGGATTTTTAGATGTGTCCTGAAGCTCAGGACTCATTTGTTTTCTGCAATTAACAGTGGTCAGTGTGGTGTTGATAAATATCATATACACAGAGCCTATGATCTTATTCGTGCCAGAAATGATATACAACCTTGGTTTCCTTTTGTTTGGAATTATGATGGTGTTCCTAGCCATAAATTTATTGTTTGGCTAGCTGTTCGTAATGCACTTCTCACTAGAGCCAGATTATCCCAATGGATGCCTAATATTCAGAATTCTTGTGGTATTTGTGGAACACATGAAGAGTCCTTAGATCATTTATTTGTTCACTGCTCTTATGCCAAGTTATGTTGGCAACAGGTATTCTGCTGGTTAGATTTACACTTCTATCCGCAGGACTGGAAAAGTTTCATCGATCGAATGACTGAGTATCATGACCATCATTCAACATATGTCAGGCTTGTCAGAGGCACTATTGCTGCTGGAATTTACTACAATTGGAGAACCCGTAATCTTGCTGTTTTTAGATTACAGGTTACCCTGCCTAGATTAGTAGTTACGGAGATCATTGATAGGATTCATATGAGATTATCTTTGTGTAGTAGGAATAAGCTGTATAGGCATATCTTGCCCTATTTTGATAGCTGGGCTTAATTGTAAGCACAGCCTTGACTTTGTGTCTTCTCTTTCCTTTTTTGGTATATATATATCTCATTCATTTACCAAAAAAAAAAAGAAAAAAGGGGTGCACTCAAGGATAGGATAACTAGAATAGTAGTAATATCCATATGCCGCATGCACTCTATAATAATTACTTGATGCCTTTATAGAATAGGAGATAATTCAATAGGATCCTTAATCCTTATATAAAGGATCAACCTAGTTACCCTTGTAGCACTAGTGATAGGATAATTTTTCCATATGCTAATTAAAGTGATAGTTACCTAAGTGATTCATGATATGAATGAGATGATTGTTTCAGTAATTTTTTGTAAAATCATGATGAAGAATAGTATGAATACTATAATGTGTTCTAAACTCAGGTGATCACATGTTATTCTTGTCTATTAAGTTAGCATATTTATCTATGACTTGTTATCATAGCATGTTCTTCTATCATTCCACAATCTCCTATGAACTCACTATTATGTCATCTTTAGGTCTTGATGTCCTACTAATCTTGTTATTTTCCATATTCTATTATTTCATTTTCCATGATCTTATATGATAACATTTCATTCATGTTTTACTAGTTATACCATTTACGTGAATCTATTTGACCATGCTATTGCTATGTTTTGGGTGTGGTTTACTCAGTATGTTATCGTACTAATACTATACTTATCTAGGTGTCTTTGTGCAGGTACTTCTAGTTTAGTTCTATTGTAATTACTGGAATGGGATGAACGTTATGACTACCTAGGGGTTTTATCCAATGAGAACTTCTATAATTGTATTTAGATCTTGGTTATGATTTCATAAAATTATGCTGTAATTTTTATGGGATGTTGTAAATGCCCATTTATATCCTTGTGCTTGGTTAATATTTTAAAAGCCAAATTTACTTCAAAGGTTTTCTCTAACTTTATTAGCGATATCTTTATATATTTTCTACTAAATTTACCAGCGATGATTTTGTTTAGCATTTTGTTAGGTGATGTTTAGTTTTGTGGGCATGTTATTTCCATCATGAGATGGATCGTGGACAACTATCTGATCTTAGGTATAACAATAACATTCATTATTTTTTATTTTGGCTTCCGTGATATTTATTTTTAAATGAAACTTTACAAAAGCAAAAATGCACCAACACAGGTTTATGAAGCTAAACTAACTAAAAAAGAGAGCACAAAAATATGCATTACACACGCTCTTAACATTCCACAAAATAAATTTCCATAACTCTACTAGATTCATGGAGAAAAATATTCATTGAGGGTGTGGGGTGAATTGAACCTCTATTGTGATCTTCTTTTCTTGGTTTACTCTACCTAGGAGTGTGCTACTTTTCTACTTTATTAATCAACATGGTTGAGTAAGTGGAGATGTCCCATACAACTAGTTCTTCAATTTAGAGGAACACATCAACAACATTCCCTAGCAGTTGAAGTATGTGATTGGGAGTTATGCCCTTATTAATATCTAGCATGAAAGGCTAGCTTCATTGCAAGGGTTCAATCTACACGTATTTAGTTTGAATAGGATTTTTAAGCAGGTAAGGTCACTTTCTTGTAGTCCACTTGGTTAGTAGCTTTGCAATCCCTCTTGTCCCACAAATTCTCACCTTCCTTAATTGTTTCCTCACCTATAGGGTGTTTCATCCCTTAACAAAATGACTAATGTAGTTCCCAATGGCTCTCAGTTTCTCAACATCATCATAGTATTTGATAGAGAATTATGGAATTCATACCCAAGTAGGATTTAAAGTAATTGAAGTAGAAAAAGCTTTGAAATATGGACGCCATCTCCTAATTGTAAAATATTAGCTATAGATGACCTATGGATACTTTAAGAGAATATATTCATAATCAACTTTTTTTTTTAGATTTTCAAAAGGAAGAAAACCATGTTCCATCTTACTCAATTCATAAGTCCCCACAAGATCCCATAGATTATAGGATTTATGACTCAATGTTTCATATCTAAAGGTATTTCTCAACATCTTCACAATCAAGCATATTCTCTACGGTCGCCAGAGGTTTAACGCCCCAATTTTAACTATATATATATTTGTTGTAAACAAAGTCTTGCAAAAGTAAAGCACTAACAAATAGAAAAAAAAACTAGGGTGCTATCACTATATTTAGCATAAGATAGACAAACATGCATCCGTTTTATGCTAGATATAAGGAAAATATAGCAATAAAAACCATACATTAGATATAAATGACAAATGTGAAAATAGCATAAAAGATAGAAATATTTTCATTACATGTCAAAAATATAGTTTGAAAAATACAGGTCAACCAAAATTACATATAGATGGAAAGAGTTTATATATCTGAAATGAAAAATCAAACATGATATAAAACTCAGTTCGCATCGGATAACCTAACTCTCTCCAATCATTCTAAAGGTTCCCACAAAATGGATAATTTACATACTAGCTACTCTTACCTACATAAGATCCTTTGCTTGTGGGAGTGAGTAGGAGACCGAACAGATGATATGCTAATATGCTATGTGCTAAGTAAATCAAGTTAGTCTAACTTGCACATCATGGTATTAGAGGATGAGCATTAATATAAGTTGGGCTCACGCAATACTGGTAAGATACATTCACATGCTTCCATTAGATATAAGATAATGAGTCATGCAGCAACAACTTAATCATGTACATGCTAACATTACTTGCACATGTAGGTCACATGGATGAAGTTCAAGAATAATCCATTACCTTGCATCTTACTGATGTCATGCATGCCATACAATTTAAGGAGTTATTATGGGTCTCTTTAGCAATATAAGCATAACATGTTGCGGGTAAAGAATATAGGGTAATCCAAGGCATTCGCTAGGGTTTTCTAGTTATTATATTTAGTGTAAAGGTGATCACATAACCCACATTTGTTTAATAACATTGAACGAACACTCTAATTCTACCACCATGAAGCTAGTTATGCTAGCTCTATAGGAAAAAAGTCACAACCAATAATAATAGGAAACATAGTCCCAACCAATAGAATAATAAGCATAGTCTCAATCATTGTATTGCTAGGTAACATAACCCTTAAATATCAACACACCCTAAGCACTTATGTAGGTGTAACATAGAGTAAGGGAGGTACTAAAACTATTGAAAATTCTCTTACTTGAAGGCACATACACGTAGGTGCATCATAAAATAAGCTACCTCAATTAGTTATTATAGAGTCAAAGAGAAATATACTTAAACTAATTATTTTATTATAAAGTGATTAATATTTTATTAGGAAGAGAACTCACATTATAGGCCAATCCACACCATATTCATCAAATTCCTCACATAAGAGATCCCATATTTTCCACTTGTGGGCTAATATAATATTTCGATTAATATCTCAATCACCTAACCATTCATGTTAAATCCTTAATTGATTCTATTTATGCATCATTTATCCATTATTAGAAGTCTAGGTTAAAGCATGTGAATAAGGTCAAATCATAATTAAATATCTATGGATAGATCATAATAATACCACACATGATTCCTATAAATCATCTAATCATCCCCCAAAAGTAGCGGACTTGTTTGGGTCAACAACAAAGCGCAACATCATACTTACAAACAAACCCGTTGATTGATTTTGGGACTAATTGGTCGATTAGTGAGACTCACTGATTGGTTCATCCCTAACTAGTTGATTGGTTCTCTACAAAAACCAAAACACCAAAGTCCTAATGCTATCCAACTGGTGGCTTGCACCAACTGGCTAGTAAACTTATTGATTGGTTGCTCACAACAACTAACTCATAAGATTTTGGAATGAGTTAATTGGTAGCATGAACTGGTATTCGTAGATTGGTATGAACCCAAACCATTTAATTATTTCCTCGGGAACATAGCTTCCCCATGTAATTCGATGTGAAATTATGCATTTCTACTCCATATTAAGTCATCATTTCATGCATATAAAAGCATTGTTCCACTTTAGATCACAAATTTAGCATGACATACACCCAATCATGATTGAATTTTTACCACACATCAAGAATCATACTTTCTCAATGAAGATCTCAATTCAAGGCTAAAACCTCTACAACATGCCTCATTTTCTTACATGTTTCTAGCAATTGACATTGTTATTATGCTTAAAAATCTTAGCATCATGCTCATCTATTCATGTTTGCATATTTTTACCAAGATTTACTAAATATCACATTTTTTTTACCAATAATCATGCCAACACATAGCCCATACTAACACATATTTTTCATCCTATTCATTACATAAGAGCAAGAATGATTCCCTCAATTTTACCAAACACACACACAAAAGAAGAAAATTAAGGGTCTTGCATTAGCTATGAGGTTCAAACTCTCCAATCATTTGAGTATCTTTAAGTGAAACAAGCTAACAACTCAAATGTATTCTTAAAACTAAACCAAATTGAAAGTGGCTTAGTAAATCAAAGGAAGGAAACACTACCTTATCCACAAAAATAAAAAAGCCAGTGAAGCTCAAATCCTAAACCTTTCCTAAATATATCCCATTATTGTTTAAGAGAAAACAAGGAAGATCTAGATAAGGGTTTTGGATAAGGAAAAGAGAATAGAAGATGAGGGAAAAAGAAGGTGAATGCTCAATGATGTAGAGGAGAGGTCAGGTGAAGAATTTTTTAGCTCTTAGAGAAGAGAAAGGAGTAAGAGAGGGAGTGATGCTAGTGATTTCAAGAAAAAGGGTTCCCTAGGGGTCAAATAATCATGAAATTCTCACCCTAAACCTTAGATCAGTTGACGTGGGTACAATCAAAGGAGAAATTTAAGTTGAAACCAAAATGACCTAGAATGGTGCATATAGGGCATGCCTTGATGCTTAAAGTTGGTTTTAGCTATCAATGAATGAGGAAAAGAGACATAAAAGATACTAAGATAAGATCACAACATTACCAGACAATTTCACTCCCAAATTACACAGATAATCATCTGTTCACATATAAGAGATGTGAGGAAGAAGATGATAAAGAAACCATAAAGTTAGCTAATAGATTTTGGTGATTCTATTCCCCCAAATCATATTTGGTTCAAATAACATTCAAATCGAGGGTGACTAGGATCCTAAAGAAAATTTTTGAACACCCTAAAACACATTTACCAAGTTACAAAATCAGTTGGAGGAGATGTGAACTAAATCCATAAGCAAAGTACACTTAGGTAGAATAAACCAGCCAGCTCGTCCATAAGGACTAGCTAGCTAGTTCTCCTAGACTAAGAACCCTAAGAGTAGAAGAACTGATCAATTGGTATGTTGAAAATGAGTCGACTAGTTTTTAAAGAAATTGATCCTCCTCTAAAACAAACTCTTACTTCAAAACCTTTTAAAACCAAATCAAAGAATGACTCCAAATCATAATTAAAGATATCTAATTCATGAATAACCACATCATACATCACACATCATAAGGGATTTAAAAATTAGGGTATTACAAGAGGTTTTTTTTCGTAGTCATTAATCTAATATGTGGCCATGGTGAATTGATGATATGGTCATCTTCACAATCTCCTTCCTCCATATCTTCAATTTATTCCCTTTTATTATCATCCGAAGATGAATAGGTAACCTTCTTAACTTGACCAAAGATAGTTGAACTAAATGCCCAACCTTTACTCTAGGGGTTACTCTTCTCGACATCAAAGTTAGGTGTGAAAATGTCAATTAGGTTGCTAGAAGTGGAAGCTACATCAACAATGAGAGAATCTTTAGCCATCTTTAGCTTCAAATTCTTGTTTTGGGTTGTGGTGGAGTGTGATGAAGAAGGGGAGTCATGGGTGAAGAGGACAAGAAAAGATAATTATTTTGGAATTGCATTAACATGTGGGATGTGTTTATTTTTCTAATTGTAGGGTAATGTATTAATTAACCTGATTAAGACTTTAAATTTATAATAAATTATAGATTAGGTTCAATTAAATATTTATTTTTGAACTAGGTCCATCCTATTTTTTTGTATCAATTAAATTTGATTTTAAATTGAACATTACAATTATACTCAATTTTTATACAAATTTACTCAAATATAAATATATTAAATTTTTTTATAATTAAAATATGGATTAAGTTATTTATGGTAGAGAGAGAAAGATAAAAGGTTAAATTTAAAAATAAATCTAATTAATCCAAAAAGTATGATTAATTTAATTAGAAAAATAAAAGTTTAATTGATTCTTAAATTTATCTTAAACGAAGGGAGAATATACTTAGACAAATATTTTGACTACGTACACGCAGACTTTCCAACTCTAACGGCAAACGTTTGCTGCCATAAAATGCAAAAATGCATCACTCTGGTCTTCGGATCCCAATCGCCAGAGAAGACAAAAACCTGACAGCATAGTCCCGTCCCGTCCTCCCCCTCGAACGATATCACCGAAGTATTTTCCTCAGCACTATTTAAAGCCGTCGCCCACTTCACCGTTTGCTATTGCCACCGCGACATCTCCACGATCATGTCTCCGATAGCAACCATTCTCTCTATCTCCCTTGTTTGTGTCCTCACAATCACTTCCGCCGATGAGAAATTGACAGCCTACGAGGCTCTCCAAAACTTTAACTTCCCCGTCGGTCTACTTCCTAAAGGATCTATAGGTTATGATTTGGATGGACAAACTGGAAAATTTAACGCCTACTTGGATGGGTCGTGCAGTTATTCTCTGGAGGGGTCTTATCAACTCAAGTATGAGTCAACAATTAGTGGGTATATTTCGAAGAATAAACTTACCAATCTTAGCGGAGTTAGCGTGAAGGTATATTTCTTCTGGTTGAATATCGTGGAGGTGAAAAGGAACGGGGATGAACTTCAGTTCTCAGTTGGCATTGCTTCTGCTGACTTCCCGATCGATAACTTTTATGAGTGCCCTCAGTGCGGGTGTGGATTTGATTGCAATGAATTGCAGGTCAGGAAGATGAAACTTAAACCTTCTGTTTCTTCAATATGAGATGTCCCTGTTGTTTGTAGAACTATAATCGGGTGTCTATAAATATACTTTGGGGTTAATCTTTGTAGGCTTTGCTTCAATGTCATTGTTATTTGGATACATGGCTTAGCAACTGCGCTGAGAATTAACCCTTCGTTTCCTTGTAAAAGTTTCGGTTTATGATACTATGCCTAGTTTTATGTTCGACTCTATGGTCGTTTGATCTTTCCAATAAGTTATACGAGTTCTCTGTTTTTCACTTGTTAGCAGCTTCGAATTTTCTAAGTTCCCTACCCTATTCCGAGCCTTTCCCTCTTCAATTTTTGTTATTTGCCTACTATCTTGCTGCTTTGTGTGGTAATACAGATATACTATTGGAATTATCCCATCAGGAAACTTTCTGCTCTTTGGTTGATTCATCCTACGCTGCTTCTGTTTATAAGCATTGTGTATAGATCAGCTCGATTAGATTTGAGTTTGGTGTGGGATTTGGACAAAGAAGTCAACTCATGTTTTGGATTCACTTGTCGACTTCTGTAGCTGTTCTCTTTTGGAATCTTCCACACAATATGAGGGAATACGATCTGCATGTTACTTTGTAATGTTTTGTTAGATCTGATGAAGCCCTAGAAGGGATTTGCACATAGTAATGCATTTGTTATCAATTTAAAGATTGGTCTTGTTAGGATTGCACTCTGGTGCTCCATTCTTTTAGGGCCTAGACTAGAGACCTCATCAAGAATGAGCTGTGGTGATTTTTTTGTGAAGAAAAGCCCCGTTGATATGTTCTGGTAGGAGTTTGCATCATTTGGGTAGTTTGTTTTTCTTTCCGTTTTTCATTTATATGAAAAAAATCCCCTGTATGTGGCGATGGACTATGGTCCTTGTTAAGAGGTAACGGTTTTTTCCTGAGCCTATTATGTGTATCAAGCTCAAATCCTAGTAGCTGTGTTTCTGAGTGTGCATTGTGATTAGACGATCACTGAGCAGAGTTAGTTTGATCAGAGATTATATTAATTGCATAGAACGATGTCTTGATGATTTGGAACAGGCCTTGTCCCGCAGGTGATTATCTAGAATACTGAGTAGTTGATATCTGTCAAGCTAAAGCACATTGCCTACACACTATTAATGAATATGGCTTCTCCCATGGGAAGGTTGATCCTTTGTTTAGTTCTCAAAAGAACTTTTACGTGCAGTCTCGAGCGAGCTTTGAGGCTGCTGTTTGAATGAATCAAGAAGTCTAGGGTCCAACTTCCAGTTTCCATGTGGAAGATTCTGTGTTACTGCCTAATCCTCTGGTATTTGTTAATCCGACCCGGTCACTCCTGATATCTGCTGGTGCTGGGCCACTTCTCTTTATCTCTATTTTCCCCTCTTTTATGTTGACTTATAGTATGTTATTAGAAGAAATTGGGGTTAAATTTAATGTGTTTAAGACATCTTCTGTTAAAACACAAATAAGGAGGGAAATCGACTTTTCTGCAGATTCACCATAAGGATAGGAATACAAAAGTGATGTGTTTAAGACGTCTGTAAAACACCTTTTTCTATTATTTCTTTCTTTGAGAGTCAGATTTAGGAAGCATTTGTCCCAATAAACCAGATTTGTCTTGTCGCTCTTGAGCCAATGCTCCTTGAGTTTCTTCTTTGAAATCATCTTTGTGATTACCTTGGAAGCTTGACCTTTTCTCTTCTCACAGTAGTTTCTATGATGTAGTTATCTTCATGCGTCTGGTTCATTCAGGAACAATTGAGTTACTTTCAGTTTTAGACTAAGTTTTGTACCTGCAGCTTCTGGCTGGTCAGGTCTTTTGGCCTTCATCTGTGATTGATCATTTAGATGACTCTTTGGTTGCTAAAATTGGTGCCCTTGTGATGTGGGCTCGACGGAAGGGAATAGAGGGAATCATAAGAGGAAAGGGATGAAAATAAAGGAATAATTGAGAGAGATATGATTTGGATGCATAATTATGGTAAGATGGTGTTTGTTTCAAGATGCAGAGAAGGGAATTAAACCATTAATTCACTTGATGAATCATACCCAAGGTTGTACAGAAACGGGGACGGGAAATGGGAAACAGGGATATGTTGATTTTTTTAATGTGCATTTTGGTAAACGGTGAGAAACTGGAAATTGGGAAATATTTACGAAGCGGGGAAACTCCGTATTGACAGAAACTAATAATCTTCATGATTCAAAAAATTGTATGATAACTAACCTTAACGTGGGCAGCAAGCTTATGGAATCACTTATAAAAGATAAATGAAATCACATTATACTCGTATACCTGAGCTTAGCTATTCATGGATAATATTGCTCCTTTTATGTCTCCTACCACTTGTTAAGGGAGCAACCTACATAAAAATCAATAATTTTTGACAATAATAACTCTTTCGATCCGTTCGCATGTTACTCCTTTTTAAGTCATTTTGAAATGCATGTATGGTTCTATTTATAAGACGTTAAATATTTTTTAATTTCGTCTTGTGCCTTGTTAAATGACAATTGCAGTAAAGGATACAACTATAAAACTAATGATATGGCATTGTATTTAATGCCATTTTGACTAATTTTAATCTTGACGATTTTCATGCCCTTGCAAACAATGTGAGTCCAAGGGAGTATAATATTTGAGAATCTCTAAATTCTAAAGTATAATTTGGTTCTCTTGATTCAGGCTTTCTGCTTAATAAACCATGATGTGTTCTGTTTGGCTAGAGTCAACCTTGGGTTTTGGAAGTGGAAGAGTGAGGAAGATTGAAAGTATTAAAGAATTCTTTAGACTTCATGGGAAAAAAAGGAATAAAGTTAATGAACCTGGAACTAGGAGTTTATCCATCCATCCGCAAACTCTGGCCGTGATATTCTTTGTTACTATTGTGTGAACTGCACTCTATGACAGACACTGGACCTCTTGTTCAAATTGGAACTTAATGCTAACAACTTCACTGTGCACTTATGGATTTTTATTTTATATCTTAGAAACTATGATGGGCCTTGGATGATGACATATCAACAAATTCCATATCCACGTCATGGTAGAAACCTTGCTATTTTCCAACAGTCCTGTGGTTGACCTGTCAAGTCCTTGCATGTTCTATCAACTAATGCATGACCTTCGAAATGTGACTTTGTTTGGACTTATTCACATAAGCTTTTTTAATATACTTCTATTTCTGAATTGAACTAGGTGCACATGAGAAATTTAAACACTAGCTTTGTTTGAAAATCGATTTGCAGTAATGGTGAAATGAAATGATGAATCTGAACATTTTTTAGTGTGAACTTGTTTTATTTGATTAAAACAATTTATAGTAAGCTTTGATAAATAATGAGGATGGTTTTAAACAACTTTCAAAATGTAATGGGTCATATCATAAGTAATAATTTGCAAATGATGGGAGCTTTAGTCACTTCTTTTCTGTCTTAAAATGACCTCAATTGGTTCTACTTCTATTGTCGGAGAATAGACTCTGCAGGATCCCAAATTCTAGTAGCACAAATCACCTTGGTCGCAGAGCATAACCCTTAACTTGCAGTATTTGTCATGAATACTTATTTGTTGCAATGATTGGAAAGTGTTTACTGTATTTCAGAGAAGCCGCGTTCAATTTGGAAAGAGAAGAAAAATCAAACTGTTTTAAATCTGAACACTTTTTCTAACAGCTGATAATGACACTTGCATAATGCTGACTGCGATTGAGATTATATTGATTTAATTATAAATATAACCAAGTAAATAACAATGGCACATTTCACAATACAACTGTTTTTGGGGAGCCAATTGTGGTGTTGTGATGGATGGTGGTAGATTGGCTGCAGAATACGTGGATTTAAAGTGGATTGTGGGTATTGATTTTATGATACCAAACTTGATGTAGGTTAGGAAAAGAAAAGGGAACTAAGAAAAGGAAGATGAAAGAAGGAATGGGAAGGATCAAGAGATAGTTGGTCGTTTAGGTTAGGGGTAGGGGTAGATAGCAACAATATCAATTATCACTTATAGCATGAAATAAAATATCGGTCCCGATACACAATATTGGGTGATATTTTTCGGCTTTTAGGTCTACTGATATGCAAACTAGATTTTAGAACATCACATATTTGCAGCTGAAATATCGCTGAAATATCAGATATCGGTGAATAATAAATTACCAATATTTTCCAATATTTACTCCAACAACTGTAATATATAAAATATTGTATTGTTCATGATATCCCGATACAGCAACACAAGCATGGTTTTATTGCTTGCGTATTGGTTCAATCATCAAAGATTAAATCTTAGAAGGGTTGATACTACTATACATACATATATCAGCTTACATGGTAAGCTGATGAAATGACTAAACATAGGACAAAAATCCTATCTCTTATTCCTAAAAGATTCCTGTTTCCTATCCTTTGCTTATCTATTCTTGAAGTTCTTTTGTTTCTGACTTTATCAACCTTTTGAGTAATCCTATTATGGTAATGTTAATTATTTTAGAGCATCACTGATATCATTAGACAATTAAATTGCTATATGCTTAGAATATAACTTGATTTCTACATTGTGTCATTTGTCCTCCCAACTATTTCCTAATCATTATGCCCAGTTGTACTCAAATAGTTCCAAATTTATCTATATGCTTCCCATTAGTAGGAACATTTACTGAATGAGTCCAGTACTATGGTAAGACGTTTTTTATATTGCCTATGATTTTCTCTAGAAGTGTCCTCTTTCTTCATCTTTAATGAGATTCCAATGTGAGTTATTCATTGAATGAGTTTGTTTGAGTCTCTCCAGAAGCACCAAAGCATTTTGTCTCGTCTAGCCAGGCATTTGTTCTCCTTTTTGAGCACCGAGCTCTATGGGATCTATACTCCTGCCTAAAACCCCTCTCCCCTTCCCCTCTAAGTGAAATTGATGGCTTTCAAAAGATGCTAAAGATAGCAATCCATATGCCATATGGCAATAATTGCTCAGGTCTGTCAATGTGGTGGCTATTCAAAGCTTTATGTTGGGGAAAAAATTAACTTTGCTGCGGGGATCATGACAGTAAAGATTTGCACTTATACTTCCACGAGTTATGAGAGCATCTGCAATGAAATTGAAAATGTAGTAATTCCCTTTCATCTTGTCAGCTGGAATCCTACCTTTCCCCTCTCATCATCTTAAAACTATAAAATTCTGAACCTTTCTATTTTATGCAAGACTATATGTCAACGGCCTCATTATCCAATGCATCATCACTGGTATCTTCCATGTGATGCTTGAGTGATCACCACTCAAATCACTATCACTTCAACTTCAACATGAGTCTGCCATGAACCCGATGAAGATTCTAGATTGTCATTCGTCTTCTCTAGCCAGCTGAATTTGGGGACTCATTGAGGGTTTTTTTCTGTTTACTACATTTGGAGTTGCATGTTGTTCCTTGCTGGGATTGACAGTGGTCTTGTTTGGTTGCATCTGAAATTTGTGAGTGAAAGTGATCAAATGGTTATGGTAGTGCTGTTTCCCAGTGCAGTTAAAGACTTAAAGTGACTGGTAACATCTGAATGTTGGTTCCTGATGGTTCAGTTGGGGAATACTGATGCCGGTGATATTCATGTTGGCAGTTTTTGCTTGGTATTCTAAGTTGAGGGTGGTGAATGCAGACAATGCTTGTTTGAGGAGGATGGTGAACGCTAATGATGTTTGTTTGAGGAGATGTGGTAGGAGTGTAGAACTGATTTTCCAAGAACCTAGAGGTATCGGAAGCTGGGAGGAATAGTTTGCTGATTTAGGGTTACATTCTCAGAGTCTGTTCAAAGGAATTTATAATGTTATGCTGTGTTGCCCTTCCACCCTTGAATAAACATCCCGTCATTGATAGACCTTATAATATTTTGTAGAAAACCAACCAGTAAAAATTGATACCGCCTTTGTTTCTTCATCCATATTTCATTATAGAAAATTGAAAAAATAAGTTCCCATAAAACCAACCAAAGTCGATTTATTTCTGCTGACAGGTTTTCCATTCAACAATGAACCACCTAGACCAAAGTCATTTTATAACGAATGTGTTAAGTTATTATTCTACTTTAAACAATACTTTATTGTAAGTTATGATAAAAGGTAAGGGAATATTTTTGAAATTATCTAAATTATGGTTGAGTGAAGAATAATTTAGTTGCCAAGCACACCTCAGAAACATGGGAAATAGATATCTTCCTATTTATAACTTTTAGTAGGACAATTATTATTTGTCGAAAGTGGTGGTTAGTGGAAGTGGGAAGGGCAAGAAGTGGTGTCACTCTTTTCCTTTTCCTTTTCTCTTTGATCCTCCTCCTAAACCACAATTCCTCTCAGTGACTGTCTTCTCTCCTCTCCCTTCTCCTCCCCCCTTATCTTCTGCTTCAGCAACGACTGCACACCTGCTTCCTTGACCATCTCTGTTTTTTCTCAATCCTGTACTTCTCTTCTGTTGAGATGTACCTTAGCTCTCTTGTGCCATGCTTGTTAACAATCAATTATTTTATGGTTAGTTAATCGGGCTGCCAGCTGAAATTAGTGGTCCTGACAGGTTCTGTTAGTAGTATGAGCTCAACTTGATCAGTTATCTCAGCTGTTGTACTTGTCTGTATGTTGCCAGATACATCTTATATCCCATACAATTCTAATCAATAGAATTCTACCATGGAAAAATAGTAGCAGGGGTTTGAAACAGTAGCAGCCTAGGCAGGGCATTAAAAAAAAAGGAAAAAATTATATCTGAAGCTCTGATACGGATACCTCGTGAACAGGTAAGGCTTCTTGCTTGAGATAGAGAGAAATGGAAGAAAATATTAGCATTTTATTGATTAGTCATAAGGAATACATGATGAATCTAGCTACTTATAGCCAAATACAATGGCTGAGCTAACCAACTTAGCTGAGCTGAGTAAAAAACTTCTATCATAACCTGTTGAGACCACTAATTTCAGCTGGTGGTCCAACTAACTAGTCATAAACTCACCATCTTTCTCTATTCCCCCCCTTCCCCGGAAAAAAACTAGTCCTCTTCCTGTACTTCGCTCCCCTCAATTTCCCTCCCCATTATTTATTGGTGCACTGGTGGGAAACATATTTGGGATATGCAGATGGTGCCTTGTGAATTTTACTAATTCAATCTTGAGTCTCTAAACTGGTATTAGGCGAAGAAATCATCAAAATGCCCTTATAAAGCAAAATACATTGCATAAAGAAAATCACGCACATGATGCTTGGTGTGGAAAAGCGAGCGGCAGATCATCAGTGGGTGGTAACATTATTTTGTTCTCTTTGCTAAATTTTTCATTTGATGGCCCAATTTTAGCATGTCAACTTGCATATTAGGCTGAATTTCACTATTAGCTCCTATGATGGAGTTACTATGTAGTCTATGTTTTATTTTTCACAAAAGTACCATTTAACATATACTAAGCAATTAAGCATAGGCTGAAGTTGAAGGAAAATGATAAATACCAAATATGAATATTTTCATTGATGGGTCTGGGGGGTTGTGATGTGTGTAAGTTCTACTAGCTTTGTGGGCTAATAGGGGGCCGTTTCTAGAAGTCTCGTAAAGAAATTGAATACTGCATAAGGGAAATTTTAACATGGGATCTTGAAGTACCCTGACCCTTTAATCTTAACTATTAGACCACCTCCCCTTTGCTAGGTCCAAAATGAAAGTGCTCTACTATTGTGACACGGGGGAAAGATTTTTTGTCATAGTAATTTGTGCCAGTGTAGACTATATTAACGTTACTACCATACTGCCATGTTTTATCTTGCCAACTTAATTTGAAAGCAGTTTGTGTTCCTCCGCTCTCTCTCTCTGTCTCTCTCTCTCTGTCTCTCTCTCTCAATTAGTCACCATCAGTTTGCATCTTTCTGGTTGCTTAGTCTTGGTTGTTATGAGTAAATTATATGCCATTGCTTCTTCTCACTTCTAAATATAATGCATATACCAATTGACTGACCTAGTGTTAAACTCGTTGATTACCTGTACTATCAATTGCAATCACCTTTGAAATTAATTGAAGTTTAGGGTTATGAATTGGAAACCCAGAAGAGCCCAAATTTTATGCAGAGTTGGGTTATGATATCAAAGAGTAGTTTCAAACGGTGGAGATATGATCATCTTGGAATGTAGAACATATTTAGTTGTTGGAACTGTTATGAAAATGTGGCTAAAAAGTTGGAGGCACAGATGTGTTGTTGGAACTAAATGCCTGTGGTATAATTCTTGCTTTCCTTAAAGGTCATAGGAGGTCAAGTTTTATGCAGTCGCATCTCTAGTAGCTAATGGATTAATAACAGGTGGTTTCCTAAAAACTCATTGATAATACTGTGTGAGAAGAGATTTGAACTTAAGGACCTTTAGATATCCAAATTGCCTTAACTCAATGCCAAACTTGGTCCTTATTTGACCCCAGAAGGTATTTGAGCAACAAAGCCCGTGGCATATGTTGTTGATCCGATCTCCTTCACTTTAGGGCACTGTTTTGTTGTACTTTCACTTGTTTAGTGTTTTTTATATGCAAGAGATGCAAGGGATATTGAAGACTTCCATGCCTTAATTATAGTGGAATCTTGGCTTATAGTTTTTTTAGAGGAGCTTGCACTTCACGCTGTATCAATGTATAGTTTTGCCCTCCTTCCTTGTCTCTTTAGGTCTGGCATCCATTTAGTTTTGTATGTGTACAGCATATATATAGATTTAAAAAAGTGTTCCATGTCGGTCAAGGCATGTATCACTATCTGTATATGTCTCTCTATAATCATTTACTCCATCTATTTCTAGGGGAGTTGTCGCATATTAAAAGGATATGGAGAAGGCTCTTCTGATTGTGTGAACTATATGTAGGTCATTGGGTCCACTACTATTGATTCGTAGAGTGAAAATATTACTTTAGAATAAGTTGTAGGTTGAGCGTGTGGCAATGTTCATCAGAAATAGAAGTTTGACAATTTAGACCATGGTTAGAGATAGAATTTTCACATGTACTTTGGAACAATTTGGCACTTGAAGGAAGGCTGCTCAGATAGGATTTGGAGAAGGAGATGAAGAATGTTACGTTAGATTTTTTGGTTAAGAGCATGCAGCCTTGAATTTTCTTACAATATTAATGATGTTGTCTACAAATAGAGTTGTAAATGAATCAAGTCAAGTCGAACACATTTGGGCTCGGGTTTGGCAAGTTCAACTAAATGAGCCTAAATAAGGTTTGGATTCAGCTCATTTAACTATGAGCTGAGTCGAGTTCAGGAACTAAAATTATAAACTAAATTGAGCCTTAGTTTTTAAGGTTCGGACTTTGCGCGTTTAATAAACGAGTCCAAAAGTGTTGTTCGGGCTCGGCTCGTTTAATTATATAAATGAAGCGATTTGAGTCGAGCATTTAACAAGCCGAGTCAAATATTGAGTTAGTTCCGCTCATTTACAACTCTATCAACAATAGTCTTATCATATCAGACTAAGGAGAAATCATAAGGGCTGAGTCCAGTAGCACTGTGTAGCTGAATTGTTTGGTTGCTGTGTTATGTGGATGAATGTGATATTCCAACCCTAAGGTATCCTCCCTGGTGCAATGAGTTCCTAGAGTCCAGAAATGCTTTTGTTGTTTCCTAGCGTATGCATTTTTGTTATGTTTTGCTATCTTATGGTGTCTGGTATAGGGGTTTGTCAAATAGTTGTCAGAAAGGAGTGTCTTGATGGGCCCTGTTGATGTTTAGTTTTGATTCAAGGGTGGTGATGGTGTCTATGATTAGGGGGTTTGTGTCCATAACGATGACAGATATTGTTGCTTTGTCTATCATTTTTTTAGTTATAAAGAAAAAGAGGATAAATTTTATTTAAATATAATGACATTTGGGCTAATATTTTTTAAGTACCTTGTGTTTTATATAATTTTAGTCAGATACTTTCACGTTTGAATTAATTTTCATTTAAATACTTAAATCATAAAAATAGTTGTATTTTTAATTTCATGTAAGTATCCAATTAAGAAGTTAAGTAAAAATAAATTTAATTGTAAATTTATCTAAGTAGAATTATGTAAAATAAAAAGTATTCGAAAAATATTAAGACAAATATATATATTTAAATGAAATATATTATAAGAGTGTGTGTGTCTATCTATTTATTTATATATATATATATATATATTCTTTTGTAAACTCTCTATAATTTGTTCGAGATGAGACCCACGGGTTCGTAGCTTGTGATGGGGTGTTATTAACAAACCTAGCGATGTTTACCTAAATTAAAAATAAAATAAAATTGCTGTAATCGAAGTATACAATGAATTTATACCAAAATTCAAAATCTGTAGTGGTTTATTAGATCAGCAAGTGAGTTTTCGTCGCTAAAACTAAAATTTTGTCTGGTGATTGCATCTCAGCTTTTCCTTCTTAATGGTATATGAATAGATTGAGCAGGCCCTATGTTAATACGGTTTCAACGGTTTTGAAGAGATACATACGCATCCTGCAAGCTCGGTTAGATCCTAAACTATTGTCCACCACGCTTTCGTCTTATTGAAGAAGTCTTATCCTTTTGGACTTCTCATGGATAGTACATCTTCTCTTTCAACTTTTGCGTAAGTTGGCTAACATCGTCGGATTAGTCCCGTCAAACCAAAAAGCGTGGGGATGTTTCCGCGTTCGTGGTTGCTCACTTGTTTTCGTCTTGGTGTTAGGGTCGTTGATTTACGAATTTTTAGATTTGGTTTGTTTATTTAATTAAATGGGTTGAAGTTAAATCTTATTTTTAGAGCTTGAACATATATAATTTTGGCTCAGGATTATTTATAGTGCAAAAGTTTATGAGCTCGATTTATGAACTTAAATTTTATTTTATGCTTATTTATTAAATAAGTTAAACTCGAATTCGCCTCGACTTGATTCATTTATAGTCTTATTTGCTATACTATGTACCGCAATCTAGTTATAATTTTTTTTATAACTATCTTAGCCAAAAGATGGTAGCATATTGAGCTAACATTTAGAGAGGCCAGATTGGGTCACTATCGAAACATATGAATTTAGGTTTAGGTTGGCTCAAGTCCTTTATCATCTCAGGTTAGATTGGGTTAGCTTTAGCTTTGTATTATATTAAGTTCAAGTTATCTTAGAACATTCAACTAACTTGGGTCAGGTTAGATTGAGATCAAATAATTTTGGATTCAAATTAGTTTAGGAAAATATTTTTTATTAGGAAAATATAATTTCATTTGCTATTATATATGATTTAAAGGGTTTAAATTTGATCAGGATTTTTTTTAAAAAAGTAGTCAAATTAACATTAACTATATATAATTATAAATCATCAATTTTATATTTGTTTTTCTTACATACCCTTGTTATTAATAAGTTTCTTCATTCAAAATGTATGAAAATCATTTACTAATAGGAGTACAACAAGGATGTAAAAAATAATAATAAATAAATAAATAAATAAAAAGTAAAAAAAGAAGAAGCTTAAATCCTATAAATGAGAAGCTTGAAAGTATTCTTGGACGGCTTATAAAATTGACATGCAGAGACGTATGTAAGTGGGCATTATACAAATAATGTTACTTATCCAAACTTAAAATTTAAATTAAAAATTAAATTTTGCTAAAAATATATATATTAATGTATTAATTTTAATTTTTATCAATAATTAAGTAATACAGACTAATAATAATACAAAATAAAATAAAATTAGGACACGAAAAATGTAAACCTTTTATTATTATTATAACAAAAATAATGATGATCATAAAAAAAAAATACTAATAATAAATTTATTATACTTTTATGCCATAATTTTCTTTTATAGTATATTATTATTAGTTTATATAATTTAATTATTAATAAAAATTAATATTAATGTATTAATATGTATATTTTTAGAAAAATTTAGGTTTTGTTTTGGGTTTTAATTTTGGGTATGGCATTATAGCGTTCCTACAAAAAAAAAATATGAAAAAAAAATGGAAAAAGAAAATGGTTCAGCTCGTTCACCAAGGATTTAGTAAAAAGACTTAACGCTAACCATCAAAATATCATAATTATAGCAATCAATACAAGAATAATATAAAATAAGGAAAATCGTAATAGATACAACGAACGTGGAACCACTTTGGCCGTAAAGCAAGCTACCAATTACCAAATAAAACACCTGTCGAAAACCGGACATTCGGCGAAAGAATATGGTGATGATGATGCATATAATTAACTTAGGAAATAATTAAATATGAATAGAAATACTGAAACCACATGCGTGTACAAGAAAGCAGAGACACATTTTTTAATTTAAGGTCACCAATGAATACAGCCACTGGAAAATTGCCAATTGTCCGCAGGCACACATGATCGTAACATTTAGATAACATTCTAGTTGCTTCCAATAGCATAATTGGCGTCAGCGTTTTGATTGAATAAACACAATTTACATTTATACTTATAATATTAGATTGAATAAGAAAGGCATGTGATATGACTTGCTTACTCAATTTCGTCCAGGTGCATGGTTGTGGAAACGTACAGGGACGTGGTTTATTGTTATTTATTTATTTATTTTGACAGTTCAAGTATGAATGTTATTGAGATAATCCTAACGAGTCTTGAAAGACGAATATCGTCACGAATCACGAGTCGCTTTCCTTCCTTTTTGGGAAGGATTAGATCACCCGTTATATGAATTTGCTTTGGCTTATTTTGAAAAAAAAAAAAAAAAAAAAAAAGACTTGGCCACTAACTAAATCTATTCGACATTAATTTGTCAAAATTATATATATATATATATATATATATATATATATATATATATAATTTAATAAATTTATTTTCTAATAAATATAAACAACAATTTCTCCAAATAGTCTCTATAGTGAGGGCTAAAACTATACATTAGAATCGAGAACCAAAATTATATATTATAAAAGACGGCTAAAATTATACATTTTAAGAGAGACAATAAAAACCTATACATTAGGTACCATGGCCAAAATTATACATTGGGGATGATGGTCAATACCTATACATAAGTTTGATGACCAAAATTATACATTACAGATGAAGACCGAAACCTATACATTAGGTCTGACAACCAAAATTATGCAATGGGGATGAAGAGCAAAATTATATCTTGGGAATGACAACTAATTATATATTTAAAGGGTGACGACCAAAAAATATATATAAGAAATGTCTCATTGAAAAACATGGAATGTGTCTGGTTGACAATTAACAAATATGTAGAAGTGTATCAAGATATAGGGTGTGTCGAGTCAGCTAATCCCATAAAAAAATAACTAAGCTAACAAAAAACGGTGAGTTGTAGTAGTTTAAGCAAATTTTGAATTTTGAATAATACTAAGGTAATGTAAGAAGTGGCTTGACAAACAAGCTACATCCCTATTCCCATGTGTCAACAAGGAACGTATTCTTCATCCATAAAGGCCAGCAAATCATTGTTGCTTCAATAATTTATAAAAAGGAACACTTCCCTAGGTAATGAAAGCATATGTTTTTGCCATCACGATATTACATAAAAAGGGATCATAATTAAAGTTGTGATTTGACGTTCTGCCTTTTTAAAATGATACAATAGCTAACTAATTATTGTAAAATCTTAGGAATACACCCTCAGTAATGAGTACACCTATCTAAGAAAATTTCTTGTCTTCCAAATCAAAATCTAGGTATTATTTACCATCTTCTACCACTATATGTACCCCTACGAATGTCCACTTCTCCCTATTTCTGGGTTTTTTACTTTCTAAATTCTTCTACTTCTATGCTTTCTTTTTAGTTAAAAATTTCAATTATTTTGCTTCAAATTCACACTGGAAACCCCAAAACTCCAATCATCCTTTCTTTTAACTAAATATCCCCTCTTTTGATTATTCTTCCTTGTTAGGGCACCATCTACACTACTTTGACACCCCAAAACTCCAAGCTTCTCAATGGTAGCCAAACTTGTGGAGTTCATGTCGTTGCCATGCCAAACTCCAATTTTCTTGAGAGACTTGGTAAATCCCTTACTTGTTTGAAAGTTTTCTATCTTAAGCATATTGTTTGTTCCCCTTATTCCTCTATTTCTCATTCTTCAAATACCTCGACTACTCTTTTAGTTTTGAACTCCTAATCCATACTTCCCATGAACATGTTAGCCACTTTTTCCTCTTTAAACTTCCCCATTCTTCTTCTTCATATGGCTAATTTTCAATTCCAATGCTCGGGCATTCTTCTTCTAAGAAATATTAATGATGCCTAACTTAATCCATTCTGCATTCAGTAAAACCTCCCTTCTAATATTAGGTTGATCTAGCCTTATCCGTTGGACATAGCTAATAGTCCCCTGGATAGATGTATAACCTTATATGTTGAGGTTATATACACCGGAGTGCATTTTCCTCTACACCCATTGATTAGAGAATTTATTCATGCTTGTCATCTAAGTCCTACCTAATTTGTCCCCAATACATGGAGGATGGTGGCTAGGTTCATATATGGGTTTTAGTTGTTAGGAATTCGACCGACTATAGAGTTGTTCATATATATTTTAAAAATTTCTAAGCCACCCTTCTGCACCAAACCTCTATTCCATTCAAATAAGGGGATATTATAAATTCATAAAAGAGCCCTAGTCCTCTATAAAAAGGTGAGAGTTTTAATACTTTTATCCAAGGAGATAAAGAGTGGGATCTGCCCAAATAGAGCCCACTTAATTTTGACATCCAGAAGTCATCACCCTTCTCGTTGTACCTAGAAGCTATTATTGACAAGTTTGATAAGCTTATGCAGTAATCAATTGTGAGTGACACAATCAACCTAAAAAAATATTGGAATGATTTCTTACACTAGTAAGTAATAGCCTCTAACCTTGTCACTTTTGTTTATTTTTTTAATTCTGTAAGTTTGTTGACGAATCAAGCTTCATCATTTTATTTGTAGAATGTGATGAGTGGAAATATCGACAAAAGGTTGTTCCCCCAACCTATCTAGGGCATTAGAAGGCCCATAATCCACCCCTAGGGTGTCTACCTCTAGTGCCTTAGTTATCAAGGTTAAAGCATCCAAATACAAAGTATGTTTTTACATCCATCTTTCAAAAAAAAAAACCTTACTATAGTGCCTTATCTTTAATCACATATTAAGTGACCTTCATATCATTATTTATTCAGGAAGTAGAGGGTATTGCTAAGACCGATCCTAAGAAGAAAAAAGCAAAATCAATAAGGTTAGTGGTATAAATCCTAATAGTCCATTCGTTCTACCTATTGTTGCTAAGCCTTTGGTTATCACCTCGGCTCATCTAGGGGTATATTTACTAAATCTCCTACCCTTCTACTTAGTTGTTAGGGATGACATGTATATTATGATGAACTCTCTGCTTTTTAATGCTCACCTGAGTTTCCCAATTAGCAATGACCCATACCATAAATATAAATTTAAATGCTGACTTTGACCCTCTTGTGACACCTAATTCCCCTTTCATCATATTGTTCCCGATTCTCCTGAACCTTCTCCACCTTTCCAAGAGAAATTTCAACCTAGATCTATCCTTAAGGCTTTAACTAAGGTAGCTCTAAAACCTCTTTCCAAGAAACTCATCACCAAGAGACCAACAAACTCTAACAAGAAAGATAGTCCTTCTAATCCACTCCAAAAGGAAATTCAAATAAATGTTAAAAGCATATTATACCCCTTATTGAGGGTTTTCAAGCCCCTTACATCAAAATAATATCTTGAAGCAGCCTCAAACTTGACTAACAAAACCATAATACTTTTGGAAAAAGGTGAGGATATAACAACCGATTTTGTGATGGATATTTTGGAAACTAAGGGGAAAGTAGGTACAATAAGTTTTGAGGCTAAGTACATTCCATCGTTGAAGGTGTAGGAGTAGGCCAATACTAGTGCCTACCATCTACCACAAGAAGCCTCTAGCATAAAGGGTCTTAGCGATGAAGTAGTTGACGTAAAAGCCTTCTCTCAACAAAGAGTGTCTTGCAAAAGAGATTTTAATGTTTGTATTGTAGGTGAGAGAGCCGCCTTAATAATGCTAGATGGTTACTCTTTCTTTGATTATCATCTAGACGTTTGCGTTGGTCTTGTGCTAGCTGAGTCGATAATGCCCGGTCTAGACAAAGAGGTAATCAATGCTCTTAAAATGGCAACTCTACTAAGGGGTAACATAAATATCTCATTCTAGGTAGGTAATGATTTTTATGGAATATATATAGGACAAGATTGTTTTATATACTAATAACAATGTTGATGATATTTGTAGAAACTATCGATGTAGAAAAAGATTTTTGATAGATTTTAACAAAGTGTCAATCGATTTTGCTATCTAGATAAGGAATATCAAGATCTTCAAGCTAGCACTAGCAAGATAACACTGAAATTTGAAAAGGAATAATTGGAAGTTAAAGTGGTTGAGGTGAAGGCCAAGGGAAGTACTTTGGAATCCACATCAGTTGATACAAACTTTTTAAAGGCCCAAGTTACCAACTTGGAAGATAACCTCCAAAAAGAAAATAACTTGGCTCGGGCTAAAATAGAGCTATTGAAAACTCGGTCCACTAGTTTGGAACATATTTTTATAAAGGAGAAAAAATGGACAGCTAAACTATCTTTAGGAAAATAAAAAAGGAAATTGATTAGCAATGCTTGAAAGATCTGACATTTTTCTAAGGCCAACACATCACTCCTAAATGAAGTAATAACCCTTGGTAAATTGAACAAATACGCAAACAATAAAATACTAGGGTATATCACTAAATTTTCTGAGATACAAAATGCCTTAGAGAAATATATAACTGAAACTAAACAACTATGCTTAGAGGAAGCTGAGAAGCTTATGAAAAATAAAACTGAAATAGGTCAACTGAAGGATATGATGGAAAAGGTCAAGCAAGTATCTGATTTGGCTAAGAAGGATGTAGTTACACACATCTAGATGGTTATTGCTAATGAAAAGTCAAATCACTCCCATAAAGCCATGGATAATTACTTAAAGAGTGAGGAGTTTATAATTGTGAAGAACAACTCTCGTCTTAGTGGTATGCATATGGTGCTTTAGTAGTGTATGCTCAATTCAAAGCATGACCGGCTTCGGAGGCCTAATGGAGAATTATATCGTAGATAAGACATGGAGAATATATATGTTCTGGAAGGGGCCAAAGAAGGAGCCAATTACACCAAAGAAGATAAATCAGAATCGGCTAAAGGTGGGAAGGATGTCGGTTTTTTTAAGTGAAGAAGTGAATATTTTTTAAAACAACTTATAAGTCGATTCTTTAATGTATTATGATCATTGCTTTGATATAATTCTTAGTCTTCAATATGCTTGTCTTGATTACTTTTCTTTTATGTTTTTTTCTTGGAATTTTATATTTATGGCAACACAGGTACATTTTGATGGTCAAGTTGATCAAGGTTTGAATTTTTTTTTTATACTTCGGCGATTACTAACCAAAATAGGGTTTGATTAATGCACCATTGGTTGATCATACCAAGTAAACCAACCAAACCCCTCAACATTAGGCTTAGTGGCCTTAACACATTGAATGATGATCACACTATGGAAGCCTAGGCTTAAAGGAGATTAAAAACCACCGACTATGCCTAATTTTGGGTTCTATGTCCTTGGTACATGGATCGAGGCATGCACTATGGGGGATTAGGCTTAGTAGCTGAAAAATTACCTGGTGCACATGTAGTTTTTATTTCTTCAAGGCTTAGTGGCCTCAGCGCATCAGTTTTAGGATGCTCCTTAGGAGCATAGGCTTAATGGTTGGCATGCCCATATTCTTTTCTTTTAGGCTTAGTGGCCTCAACACATGGATATGAGGGTGCACCTTAGGATCCGAGCTTAGTGGATGAGAGCACATTGGTATTCTAGTTCATCATGTGTGCTCGTCTTCTTTTCTTTTGGGCTTAGTGTCCATAACACATCAATCCGAGGGTGTAACTTGAGATTTTGGGCTTAGTAACTAAAAGTGTATTGGTCTTTTAGCTCCCATGATGTGCCCATATTCTTTTTGTCTGGGTATAGTGGCTTTGGTGCATTGATCTACGGCAATCATGTTTGCAAAAAAAATATATATTCTAGCATTTGATTACATAAAACAAAATCCATTATTTTATCAACATTTATATGAAATAAGAATCCATATTCATATATAATAAAGATCATCATTAAGTCAGTAAAAACTTATATTATAAAGACTATTTTTGCAAGTGTTTTGTGTTTTGGGCATTTGACAGATATCTTCTCTTTTTCTTATCTAATATGAATGTGGTTAGTCCCAATTTTTCCACAACTTGATATGAACCTTCCTATTAAGCCACTAATTTACCTTAACCCTCAGTGATTTGAAACTCAACCTTCCTTTACACCTAATCTTGTACCTTTAATTGTGTAGGCCTTACTCTTTTGTTGTAGTACTTAGCTACTTGTTTCTATACTTAACAAGCCATATTTGAATTACATATATTCGTCCTTCTAATAAATCCCTCTCAACTTTTAAGGCCTTATCATTGACTATGGGATCATATTAGATGGTTCTATATGAAATTGTTTCTATTTTTTTTTGTACAACTTCCTTAACCCCAAAATCTAACTTGAAGAACATTTCACTTGTTTAGTTTTTTAGTATTATCCCAATGGCCCATAATATTCCTAGAAGCTCATCTACCCAACCTCATTTATCCCTATTTAACAAACACGTCGATGCTCCTCATATTTCTTTGTTTTAACATTTGACTTAGCCACTACATTGCATCAAAAATGGCGAGGAACTCATTCTTAGAGTGCAAAATGTCCTACCAAGAAAATTATTTAATGCAGCTTCCCTGTAGATAAGCTAATAAGGTGAAGCCACAATCAATTTTTTAGATTTTACAAAATTATATATAGTTATTGTTATCGAATTGTTGGTTATTATTAGCTATAATTGCTCGAGGGACTCCAAACTAGCATGTTTTTGGTTAGTTTTTTTTGGAGAATGATAACATGTAATCCCACATTATATTAATAGTCTCTACCTCTACCCATTTTGTAAAATAATCAATAACTATAATTACAAAACTCTTTTATCCAACACCTACATATAAGGAGTCAGCTTGAGAGATAACCAAGTATGATGCTACATTTAATTTTAAATAATTGGTGATAAACTATAAAGTATCATGATTACTTAGGCTAAGTGGTCCAAAAATATCTACCTCCCACATGGCGAATGGCCACGAGGTTACACTATGTTTTAGTTTAGAAGTATGGATGTTCTACCCTAAGGTGAATTTTTACACCCTTGGCATCGACACACCATTGCCTCAATATCTTGGTACATAGTTTTTTAGTAATAACCCTAGTGCAATGCTTTTGCTAAGAAAGATTTGGTAACTTGGTGTAGTCCACATATCCCTACGTGAACCTCATTCAAAACCTATTGCCCTACTACCCAAGGCATAACAAAATGGTTTCTTAGATACTTAAGAGAGAGGCAAATTAAGTGTCGACACTTTTTTTTTCAAAATTCATAAGACGTTGCTGTAAATTTTCTTGTTCAATGCAAAGAACATCAATATACAGTTCTTTTTATCATGGTAAGTAGGGGAAAATGCTTGTTTAGTTTTTTTGTTGTAGGGATTAGTTCCATAATGTAAGAGTAATTAAATAAATTAACACCAGGTATTATTGAGTTCCTCTAGTTAAGAAATACCCCTATCTTAAATAGTATATTGTAAAACCCCCAAAATTTTCTAGTTGTATATTGTAAACCCCAAACTTTTCTAACCCTAAATCTAGTGTGGTTAGTCTCATAATCCCCTTTTCAACCTTTAAACCTTGTTTATACACCTTACCTATGCCTCTCAAACCCTATTTTTTTACCTTTATTCCCTTCAAACCCTTAATTTTCAAATCAATCAACTAGTATTCAATTAACCAAAAATGTTCCTAACCTATTCGTCCATCTACCAGTCAACTGCTAAGCTCATCCGATCAACTGAAGCTAGGAAATTTTTAACATTCTTAATTTTATTCATTTCTTTGACCTCAAATAAATTTTTATACCTAAATGTTTTTTATATATTTGGGTTCCTAGATTAATTATTCATATTTTCATTATTTGTTTTGATTATTTGATTATTTATTTTATTTTTAGCCATTTATTAGACATTCTATATTACCTAAACCATTTTTAATCCTTGTTGACTTTCTTTGGTATGAGAAAATCAAATTGCATACCTTCTTACACCTCATGATTGGATTATGTCTTTTCCTTGCTCACTCCACCAAAAATCTACCCATAATCACTTTAATCACCTTCTGCCAACTTTCTTGTACTCTCTCACCCATCCTAATCGTTCTCATCACTCCTTTTGCTTGAAATAAACCCCTCCCATCTAATTTATCCATATCTCCAGCCATTTTTGACAACCATAAGGGGCATGCTCCTTTGGTTGGTCATTATACACTTAGAAAAATTTCCAACTCATAATTTGTTCTCTCATCTCTTCTTGTTCTTAGCTGGTGTCATTATTAATTGACCTCGTGATCCACCCCTTCACTCTTCTTTTTTCCTTCCTCTTTTCATTTCTTACTTATAAAATCTTGAATATCAACTCTTTAGTGCTTGCTTTAAACAAAAGAAAGTTAAATCTGTAGATTGGTGAGTGTTTTATTCAAGTTTTTTCTAATCCCTTATATTCAAGCCTTAAGGGTTATTCTCCTGTCTTTTAATTTTTCTCTTCTATTATAACTCTTATTATAATTGTTTTATCTAATTCTTGTATTTTTATTTTAGGTGATCAAAGTGTGGAAAGAGGTGCTTAGGAATAATTTTTCTTAGAGACTAAAGAAGCTTTTGATAAGGATACATGGCTCTAGTAGGGTAATTGTTGTTATGCATTAATTTTACAAATTTTTATGGTGTCATATTCTGTGTTATCAATCAAGCTTAGGATTTAATTTTATTTATATCCATGTATTAATTGGTAAATCAATGATTTTATAAGTTTTGTGATTTTATGTAAAATTTATATATTTTATGCATTGATAGGCTTTGCCATAAAACCTCAAGCATGATGGTGTATTACGTTATGTTAATAAGTCCATAGATGAGTGAATACATTATATTTAAGTATTGTAATTAGTGTTGTATGTTGAGATTGCAAAATCTGGGGTTTTGAGCTCATGGTGGTTTAAGCCATCGGGGCATTTGAGATTTTGTGGATTCTTTCAATTAAATGTAATTACATTTTTAAGTTTCTAATAATTTATTAGTAGTAGTGTGTAATTTTGGTGAATTTTGAAAACTTGTAGAATTTTGTGGGTCAGATGGGTATTTTAGCCTTAAGGGTATATATGGTCTCTTTGTGAGTTTTTTTTTGTGTGTGGAAAATGAGTATTACATTGTATTCCTTTAGTTCTTTACATTAAATTTAATATATAATATGTTATGGTTTTGATGAGTAAATAATAAATTTAGATGTGTTTTTATTTTGGTCTTTTTTAGACAAGTGTAACATGTGAAATATTAGAGACAAATAGGAATAGCATAGGTGAAATATTACAAGAAAATGGCCTAATTTGGGAATAATAATAAAAGGGTAATATTAGTATTTTATATGTGTGATGTTTGAGTTAAATTATGATTTTTGGATATGGTATTCTTAATGATATATTGAGATAGTGTGTTAAATTTGTTGGATTAGAGAGCCTTATAGATGAAATTCTGGTGTAATTGTTAATTAGGTTTTTATAAGAGCATTATGGTATTTTACCTTGTGAGTTATTCTTTTCTATACTTAATTTCTCCTCTTATGTCTCAACTTTACTTCATCTAATCATAACATGCCTAATTTGTTTAATCATGATGTATTCTAAGTGTTTTAAATATTAGTAATTATTAGAATGAATTTATGATAATTGGAGGTCATTACAGCTTTCCTCATGATAAGTCAACACTAATTATGGAAGTGCAATGACACTAAGTAAATCAAGTAATACATTTATTATGTGCTAAGTTTTTATTAAGGTACCGATAAGCCTAAAATTGATTTCAGCTGGCAAACTTGATAATGAGGGTTTCTGCAATAACTTTGGTTCAAGTTAATGTATGCTCACCAAAGGTAATATAGTTTTGGCCTAAGGTAACAAATATGCTAACTTGTATTTTATATAAGCTTTGATTTCTAATGATCATGTGAATGTAGTGGCAAATAATGATGTATCTGAGTTGTGGGACAGGAGGCTTAGTCACATAAGTAATAAAAGAACTTCACTTCTTGACAAAGAAGAATTTTCTCAGTGGTTTGCAAAGTACCAAATTGGAGAAGTGTTTTAATTGTTTGGTGGGCAAAAAATGTAGGGTCTGATTCCATAAGGGTCCTCCTTCAAGAAGAGATGAGGTTCTTGAATTAGTGCATTCAAATGTTTGTGGTCCCATTGAGCTAAAATCTCTTGGTGGTGCACTTTACTTTGTTACTTTTATTGATGATCATTCTAGAAAGCTTTGGGTTTATGCCTTGAAATCCAAAGATGAAATGTTTGAGAAGTTTAAACATTTTCATATCTCGATTGAAAGAGAAACTAGTAAGAAGTTGAAATGCAGTTGTCCTGATAATGGTGGTGAGTATTGTGCCCAATTTGATAGGCATTGCATTTAGTAGGGTATTAGGCACCAGAAGAATTCTCAATTGAATGGTTTGGTAGGGAGGATGAATAGAACTCTTATTGAAAGAGTTATATCTATGTTTTCAAAGGAAAAGTTGTCTATATCTTTTTGGGGCGAGTCTTTACTCATAACTACACATGTGATTAATTTGAGTCTTGCAATTGCTCTGAATGGTGATGTTCCTAAAAGAGTTTGGTTTGGCAAGTACGTCTCATATGATCACTTGTGTGTGTTTGTTGCAAGGTATATGTTCATGTCTCTAGTGATGAGAGGTCAAAGTTGGATCCAAAGACTTGTTAGTGCATCTTTTTGGGTTATGGTCAATATGAATTTGTCTACGTGTTGTATGATCCTGTTCATAAAAAGCTAGTGAGAATTAGAGATGTGGTGTTCATTTAAGACCAGACCATGGCTGACATTGATAAAGCTAAGATGAGATGCATTGATGATCAACTGAAAGATATGGATCCGATGGAGATGCAACAGGCGCGTGAACTTGTTGATCATAGATCAAAGGATGATATGGATGAGCATTTGGCTCATGATGAGTAGCAACATGATGGTGATATTGATGCTCAGGTAGATGATGTTGTACGTGATCACTAAGAAGCTCCTATACATGAACTGGTAGTTCCACTAAGGAGGTCCACCAGAGATGATAAACCTTCTTCTAGATACTCTTCACAAGAGTATGTGCTTTTGATTGATGGCGGAGAGCCCGAGTCTTATGAATAAGTTGTTAAAAGTAGAGACAAAGATAGATGGCTTAAATTAATGCAAGATGAGTTGTAATCTTTGAATGACAACCATAACTTTGATATAGAGAAGTTGTCTAAATATAAAATAGCTATGAAGAATCGGTGGGTTTACAAGTTGAAACAAGAAGAGTATTCTTCAGTCCCACGATATAAAGCCTGGTTAGCAATTGAAGGCTTCAAGCAAAATAAAGGTGTTTATTTTGGAGAAATTTTTTCTCCTGTTGTAAAAATGTCTTCAATCCGAGTTGTGGTATTCCTGGTTACTACTCTTGATGTAGAGGTTGAGAAAATGGATGTAAAAACTCCTTTTTACATGATGAGTTGCAAGAGAAAGATTTGCATGGAGAAAACATAGGGTTTTTAGGTGAAAGGAAAGGAAGACTATGTCTGCAAGATTAAGAAGAGTTTATGTGGATTGAAACAAGTACAAGATAGTGATATAAGAAGTTAGAGTCTGACATCAAACAACATGGCTACAAGAAGACTACTTCAAATCACCATGTTTTTATGTTGAAATTCGGTGATGATAATTTCATCATTTTATTGCTCTATGTCAATGATGTGCTCACTATTCACAAGAATGCTTCTAGGATTGAGAAGCTGAAACATGAGTTAAGAAAGTATTTTTCATGAAAGACTTGGGTCTGGTGAAGCAAATTCTCGAAGTTAGAATCATTTGAGACAAAGGAGCTAAGAAGTTGTGGTAATCTCAAGAGATATATATTGAGAAGATACTTTAGATATTTAGGATGTATGATGCCAAGGTCACATCCATTCCACTTGATCTCTACTTGAAGTTAAGCTCTAAGCAATGTCCCTATTATGAAGTAGAGAAGCAAGAGATAAAGAGCATTACTTATTCATCCGTTGTGGGAATTTTGATGTATGTTATGGTGTGTATGAGAACTGATATTGCTCATACAGTTGGATTTTTTAGTAGGTTCCTTTATAACTTGGGTATAGAGTATTGGAATGCAAGTGGATCTTTAGATATCTTTGTGACACTTCTAGTTTGAGACTTTGTATTGGAAGTGATGAGATGGTCACTAAGGGATATGCTAATTCAAATGTGCCTGGGGATGCTGACTCAAGGACATCTACTTCAGGCTATTTGATCACTTTTGCAGGGGGAGCAAAGTTATGACAGTCTAGAATTTAAAAAAAAATTGCTTTGTTAACTAGTGAAGCAAAGTTCATTGCTACGACTGAAGCTAACAAGGAGTTGATATGGATAAAGAAATTTCTTTGAGATATTTTTTTTTGTAAAGGAAAGATGTGTGCTCCTTTGTGACAACTAAAGTACTGTACATCTTGGTAAGAATCCTACCTTCCATTCTAGATGAAAGCACATTGATATACAATATTATTGGATACGTGATGTTTTGAATTCTAAGTTGCTAGAGGTTGAGAACGTATAAACTAATGATAATGGGGATGATAGGTTAACAAAAGACTTACCAAGATGGAATTTTGAGGGGTGTTGTATGATTGATGCCATGACGATCACCTCCATATAGTCGAAAAGGGGAGAATTTGTTGGGGGGCATTTAGGCACACTCTTATGTGGTAAAGTCTACTTTTAAACCAAGGTTATTTTTATTATTTTTATTAATGACCTAACTCTAAGAAGGATAAACATTAGCTAAAAAATTTATGTGGGAAGTTGAGAAAATGTGAGAAATGTTGAGATTTGAATCTCGTAGATGTGTGTGTAAGAGAGAAACAAAAAAAAACCATTATTCTCTTTAGTAAAGGTTTTATCAATTCAAATATCTAGAGTCGTTCACCGCTAGATTGTGCTAAAGTTTTGACAAAAGATTCCCAGGACACGAATCTTGATTGAGAGCGGTGGAGATTTTATTTCAAGCTCTCCAAGTTAGGTTATCATTGGTATTTCAATGGAAATTTTTGTTTCAATCAGCTTCATATCAATTTTTGTTTTGGCTTTGATTTAGTGGTATATTATCTCAATTTTGGCTAAAAATTGGTGAGGTTTCTACTAACATCTTTTTTTATTGCTATAAAATTGACCTTTGAATGTGTTTACAATAGCTATGTTTTAGGGTTTGCAAACTCTTCTCTTTAGGTATTACAATTATTGTATAGTTGTTTTATTTTGGATTTATGAGTCTAAAATCCATTTAGCACTCAAATACTAAACTTTTTTATCCCATATTTATCATAGTGAATTTTTTGTAAGTGGACAAAAGTGTCCCATGATTATTTTCCTTTCATATTGGAAGTATTTTTCCACATAAATCGGGTGTTATTGATTTGTTTTTGTTTCTATTTTGTAATGGGTATTGTTGAACCATTATCCCTTTGCCCCATCGACTCCCTATTAATAATAAATTTTTGGAGTTGGATATTACCATACCTCCATCTTTTCCCCAAATAAGCAATGCTCACAAACTACTTTTCCATACATCCGCTAAGATGATCTTTCTTGCTAAGAGCATCCATATCATTTTCACTCATATAGGCCAAGTGCATGTGCCACAAATAAATAAGGTCATAATCAAACCAAGAGGATTTGGATATAGATGTTGAGATTATCATAATTGAACCATGCAAGAGATATAGATTGAGATTTATGTTACCCTTCACTAAGATAACAAGATAGGTGCACTTAGTAATATTCAAAACTCCACCTTTAACTTGCACCTAAGATATTCAAAGGTGCCCAAAGAAATCAAGTTTCATTTAAAATCGAGAATATAACACACATTCTTGATACAACCATCATTAGTCTTCATCTAAACAACCACTATCCACAACCTTTTGTTATCATTACCCATCAAGAGGACACCACGCTCTACCAAGTTATACATGTATGGTGGACCGGTACCTACGAGAACACATATGATAGGTATATCAAAATTTTAGTACACATTAGATCTTTCCACTCCTTCCATAAAAAAATGACTATTAACACATCGCCTTCAAAATTAATTTTAGTGACACTTTCTTGTATGGTTGTCATATTATATTGCTGATAATTTTATTCTCCCTCCCTTTTTTCCAAAATTAATGCATATTTTCTTACAATAGTGACATAAAATATTGAGATTATATATATTTGATTTAAACCTAAACATTTTCTTATCAATCCTTTTGTCATTGAATTTACCCCTCACTAATAACCCTTCAATATTTTTTCATTACAAACTTCAAGGTAGAATTTTTCTTTAAATAATAAGTCTTAATTGACATCCTCAAAAGGCAATGTATAATTATTATTATATACCACAACTTATTTGAAGTGATTGAGGGTAAAATATAAATAGGCAACTAATAACAATATTATCTTCATCATCAACTTTAACATCAAGGTTCTTTAGATATTCAAGGATTGAGTTATTAAACTCATTAAGATAAGAATGAATGGGAGTACCTTTTAATATTCAAAGTACAAATGCTCATTGAAGTAGATTTCAATTGCTAGAATATCAGTCATAAAAGAGACTCAAGCTTTAACCAAAGTCTTGTTATGGAGGTATCATGAGCTACTTTGCAAAGAACATCCTTTGAAAGAGGAAATTTGATTGTTGAATGTGCATTTTCATTCAAATCCCTTGTCCTCTTATTGTGTACTAGTTATCAAATATGACTTCTTAAATTCTATTCTAGTCCCTTCTTCAATCCATTACGAGTAAGAGCAACTTTCATCTAGACTTTCCAATTGTAACACCAATTTTGCCATCGAAATTCTTAGTGTAAAATTGAGTTACTGTAAACATCATGAGTCGATGCTCTAATATAAAGTGTATGGGATATGGATTAATATGCAAAGTAATTAAGAAATTAAAATGAATAGGAATAAATAAGAAAATCAAGAAAATAATAAAGCGCAATTGTTTCACGTTATTCACCTAATTTTAACTATGCCCACGTATGATAACAAGTAAAAACATAATCAATATTATAGGCAAAGAATATGAAGAAAATTGTTAAGAGATGCAATAATTTATAAATACATATTTTTATATAGTTGATGTTCTTTTAATTTAAGTATTAGGTCATTTATCTAAGTAATATTTGAGGTTATTTATATTATTTGTAATTATGTGCTTAAATGATATTAATCTCATATATTAATAAATTTGAGATAAATGATAAATTTTGTATAAAAATTGACAATTTTTTTTATTTTGTCCATAACTATTATATATAAGCCTAGATTTGAGTGATTTAAACTTCTATGTAAAGATAAAAAATAGGATTTAAAACTTCTATCCCTAAAGATTTTTCCTAAATATGATTTTAATGTAATTAAAACATGATATGAAGCTACATCTACCAAGATTTTCTACAATAAAGATTTTTTAGACTTCTTGTGATCTTATCTCTCTTTTAAATTATGCACAATAGTAGCAATACATGGCTGGCTATGCATGCAAGAATATAAAGAAGAAGAAAAAATAAATATAATCACTCCTAAAATTTTGAAACTTGCTACCCAAGCCCCCATTATCTCACAACCTACATTAAACGATAACAACAAAATATAAGACAACATACATATACATTGTCACGCACAAAAAAGATGATCACGGGGAGAATCAAGAAAAAAATAACAAACATAGACACATGATGGACGTTGACGAAAGTTTAGCCGTAAAAAGCCAAGACCCAGAGCTTCATTCTCTTCTTCTCCCTGCTCCTTGCCACAAGTAAATTAAGAACCTATTAGGTTTAGAATTATGATTTATATAAATAGGAGGAATAGCTACAGTACACAAGCTAGTTTGTGATTCTCTAGGGAGCCACCAACCAATAGAAATAATTCTTACAAATGCACTTCAATTGAAAAGTTCTTGTATTTATTCTCATTTTTCTTTATATATATATATATATATATATATATATATATATATATATATATATATAATCCTATACTTATTCCTAATGTATTTATAATTGAATTTGTGATTTGTCCTAAACATAATTAGCTAACTATTTTATTAAGTTTTAATTTTTATTGTGTGAACTTCTTATAGACTATGGATGATTGAGTATTTTTGACATATAAATTATACTTGCAATTCATGTTTTTTTCTATATGAAACCTAATCAATTTTATATAAATAATTAAAAGGCATAGCTATTCGGTTAATTCTAGCTAGTTTATACTTAATCAAAACAAGTAGTACTTATTTTGGGTCTTCACAAGTATCCAAACTAAATTAAAATATGATTTATTCTAGTCGATCTAAGAATGTTGGGTTTTTATTTTAACTAGGGATAATGAATTTCCTTTGATTATAATGTGAATAATTTATCTCTAAGTTAATTAAATAGCAAATTAATTTAGTGAGGTTAGTTATTATTTAAAAAAATGCTAGCATTGACCTAACTAGACAATGTATAGAACCGGAAGAGTTAGCTAGTTAATTATTTATGTTTACCCTCTCATACATGAATATTTATATATCCACTACTTAATAAAATTGGCTCTGCAAATTTAAGATGGATATTGAGATGAACAAGGGTAGGATAAGTATATATTAAGTTATTTATATCTTTAATTAGTTTAGTTATAATTTTATTTATTAAATTAATTTAGTATTTTAATTTTGATTTTAATTATTTTTATATGAGAATCCCTCAAAATCCTTGTTAATATGGTAAATAACATATTTATATAAAAGTAATTTTATTTTTGGTTTTTTATCTATTTATTATGTGTAATTTATTTCTTTATTTCTTTACTTAATAATATGGAATTTAAGAACTAAACCTTCTTGTGGAATCAATCATTTATTACCCCATGTTATATATTCTTAATTATTATTCGAATTAGAATATGTTTAATATAATAGTAGTAATAACATACTATCAATCACGTGAAAAATATGAAAAGAAACGCTCTTAAGGAACTTTAACCAATTTTGTGTGTGAACGATAAGATAGATGCATGAGTAAGTAAAGAGATAACCAACATTCCATGCCTAAATTTGACGCATGTTCAACATTTCCAAAGGAGCTATCTTTATCAAGACACTACAGAGAGAATGGCATAACATGTCTACTTGAATCATATGTGAGTGAATAAGCATCAATGGAAAATAATAGTAAAAGGATCTACATAAGTGGAAAACCATAAATGGAAAATAATAGTAATAAATAAAACTCTTTTACTTTTTATTCAGTTGTTTCCTCACGATCAATTCAATCCAACAATAAGAAAATAGCATCTAGTTCTTTAATGTCCCTACTAAGAATATATTCTTTGAGAAACCACCTAATGTTCTCTCTTCAAATATTAGGATAGGGGAAAAATAAAGTCAAATAAACAATGCTATAGTCACAGTATTCATAATTAAATTGATTAATTGGCTATAGATAGGGGTGTTTATCAATCGGATATTTCATAGAAAAGTTTATAATGTTCAAAAAGATCATATATCCTATAAAAACACAATCAAATATGCATAACTTTGAAGCGCACCACAAATAATTCATCTTACAAATTTTCCAGCAAATCAAAACTAAAATACATCTGATAAAAAAAAGTATCCCATTAATGAATAATAAATCATTCGTATTTGAGTTGATTTGATCCAAGTAGCAAATTAAAAAGATACTTTCACTTGATAATAATTTAATGTGAGTATTAAATTATGTCATATCCAACTAATACTTTCAAATCTCTAATAAAAGTTAAATATTTAACAACAATCACAATTAAAAAATATAAAAATTTTGAGCAATAAATAAAATAAAAATATATTATCATGAAAAGGTCTTAAAAAAATTTGGAATGCTTGGTCTTCTCCATATTGATTCCATTATCTTATCCTATCTTCTCTATTTTTACCCTTTTTCACGAGGAAGCCTTGTTTGAATTTGCTAAGACTACTTGCTAATCCTAGTTTTTTATTTATTATTATTTTTGTTTTATTATCATCTATTAATCTTTCCTTACTATTTTGTGGAGTCTTTTTCCTCATCCATAGCAACTGCCTTCCACTACCTTGCACCACCACCTCTGAAGACTCCTTATACCACTACATTCTTGGTTTTGATTTCATTTTCTCCTCTCTTGGTTTGCTTATCCTGTTTTAATTATTAGGTGATCTAATGTAATTTTTTTGTTTATTAATTTATTAGCTTGTTGAAGGTATCGTCCACCACCCTATTTCCATCGCTATATTGTCGATGTTGTGTCGCCTCCACCGCCACCGTATTGTCATTTCTAACACCTCAAGCCAGGTTGTTGTGTCTATAATTTTTATACTTTTTTTTTACTATTAAACATTATGTGTGAGTCTAGGATAATATATAATATAATGTTGAGATTGGTGGATAATTTTTTTATTTTTTTTTTTGAAATGTGATTTTGATATTTTAATATTGTAATATTTTCAGAACTATGATTTTTGATATTGTGATAATGTGATTTTTTTTAAAACAAATATGATCAGTAAGAGCTTGGACATTGTGTGTGTGTGTGTGTGTGTTATGTATTTTGAATATTAAGGTGATAGAGTAGAAATAAAATATTATTAACTTTTAGCTCTGTTTTTATATTTTAAAGTATGTTAGTAAAGTGTATTAAATTAAAACTATGTACTATTAAGTTAATATAATATAATCATATAATTTTAATAAAATAATAATAATAATACATTATTATTATTATTATGCGCCTAAATATTATTAATCTAAAATAATTAAATACATGAATATTAGAAATAAGATGATAAAATTATTAGATAATAAAAATTTGAGGTAATAAACTATTATTAGCCTTAGCTAAAATATTATTAAGTATAATAATAAGAAATTAAGTTTGTAAATAATAAATTTTTTAGCCTAATTTTTTAAGTATTATTAATTAATTATAATAACAAGATAATGAAATTAGTAGATAATAAATTATTAAATAATCAAATTAATAGACAATAAATTTATTAGATAATAAAATTGTGGAATAATAAATTATTGTTGGTCTTAGATAAAGTATTATTAAATGAGTATAATATTTAGATAATAACCAAATGTTGTGGTGTTTAAATAAAGTATTGTGTATTGGCGACCAATAGTAGTATAACATACTTTCGAATATACTAAAAGAAATTATATAATATGTTATTATACTCAATGAATTCATATATATATATATATATATATGTATGTATGTATGTATGTATGTATATATTATTCATGCCTTGTATATAAATTGTAAGCATGAACTTTAACCCAACTCTAACCCTAAACATTAAACCCTAATAGGTTTTAAACATAAGAACCTTTAATCATAATAATAACATAGGTATTTAAAACATAGTGTCCCCTTTTATAGATGATAAGATCCCTCCTTTTCTTGACATCTAGTCTTCATCTGTATTTTTTATGTCTCCACGTCAAGGTATTAGATACTATGTGAGATGGCTACATGATCATCTAAACATGGTGGAGAGGGGTTTATAATACAAACCATACAAGTTCAAGATGTACCATCTTTTGTATACCTTTCCATATATTCAACTATGGTTAGAAGTGAAGGTTAGATATATATTTATTTGTTATTGGTGTTCCACACCCTAGATTTGTTGAAGGTGGGTGCTTTACAAGGCACTATGAACAAATACCAAGGGAGTTGATAGTGATTGATGATAAGTGGATGTCTTGGCATAGGATACCGCGCAAGTATATATACGGTGATTACTTTATTGACTCTTATAAGGTGGATGAACTCTCTTTTGAAGAATTGAGAGAATATAGGATTCTATAAGAAGAGTGGAATCAATGGGTTTTCGATGAGATCCATTGTGGACCTAGGAGTTTATCATAGTAGGTCATTTTGAGTTATTATAGCTTTATTTCAATGCGTATGATTCTTCCTATAAGTTGTAGGTTTAGTTGGATAGATGGTTGTCCTTATTTTTTCCTTTATAGTGTTTGTACAATTAAATAATGATTACATAATCAATAATGTATAATTTATCATTGCTAAATTAATTTTAATATAGATAAGATGACAATCATTAAAAGATAGGCATTTTTAAAGAATCGACTATCTACCAAATTTTAGAAAGGGATTCAATCATGTATTAGAATGGCAAAACCATGTGTCTGGAATGAATATGGTTGCAATTGTTGTCCATGCACAAAGTGTAGTCACATGGCAAGGCAATCGATTGATGAGGTTAAGTACCACATATTATGGTATAGGTTCATACAGAACTAGGATGTGTGCGCACATCATTATGAAGTCAAACTATAGCTGAAGCGAGAGTTGGTGCATATGGTTGAGGATGCAAAAGATGAGATGGAATATGTATTGGATGATTTTTTAGGTAGTGGTGATGAAGTTCATGGCCCTATAGATGATGACTTCGCTGGAAATATAAATAATTCATATTATGATGTGCTATTTCAAGATATGGATGCTTAATTATATTATAGGTGTAAAAATTTCTCATCATTGAATTTTTTTGGTGAATTTGATGCATCATAAGGTATTGAATAATTGGACAAATAAAGTTTTCAATGAGCTTATAAAGTTTTTTTTGGTAAGTGATTTTATGAAATACCCCCAAATCCTAATTTAAGAATTATGGTAAAATAGGGATTTATTAGGAGAATTAAGTAAATAATTTAACTTATTAAAAACTAAGTGGAATTAATTAATGCAAAACAAGGAAAAAATAATAAATAAATTATTTAGGGAAAATTTGGACATTTTACTAATTAACATGGAAGTTAATGAAAACTTACCCCAAAAAAGCCCAATTAATCTAAAAATGAATTTAATTATTATTAAATTAAAATATCTAACTTAAATAAATAAAGACCAAATACCCTAACCCAAAAATTTTATCCTTTTTCCTTTTTTTTTTGCTTTTTCCCTTTTCTCCTTTCTTTTCCTTTTTTATTTCCTTCTCCTTTCCTTATTTTTCCTTCTCCTCCCCGGTTTGGGCCAGCCCGCGGCCCAAACTCTTCTTCCTGGCCCGTCTCGCATGGCCCAAGCCCCGTCTCTCTCCTCCTCACCCGTTCCACCCTACCGAACCATCTTTTTTTTCTTTTCTTTCTTTCCCCTGGACCGGCCGGTCCACCCCGGTCCTGTCTTCTTCTTCCTCATGTAGACTGCAACCCTGACCTGCAGTCCTGCGCCTGCCGACGACCACCTACTCCATACGGTTGTCCCCTCTGCCACCTCCGTTGTTTTTTTTTTCATTTTCGACCCAGCCTACTCATCCTCCCTCCTCACGCATGCTGCCATCCTTTCCTTTTTCCCCTACCCCGATCCAAAAGGTACCCTACAATTCGTAGGGCATGCGCCACCTGCCACTGCTAGTCGGCGACCTGCCTCACCTACCCCCGGTTATCTTCTTCTCCCTTTATCGTTTTTCCCCTCAATTAGCCTATAAATACACCCCAAGGGCAGCCATAACCGAGCTTCCTTTTTTGCAAGCCCAAAAATTCAACCTTTCGCCACCACCCAAACAGACCCTTACTCTGCCACCGTCGATGACCGCCGCCGCAAACGCCATTTACCAAAACCCTCCCTGCACCTCCCTCTACAAAACTGAGCCACCATCATCCCCTATTTTTCCCTGCACGAGCCACCCTGGCTGTGCAAAGTTGTCAACCCGACCAGCCCACTCCAGCCTCTCGTCGCCCCTCACGCCGCCAATCCCGCCGCAACCAACACCTCCTCCACCCTCCAAAACATCCAAGGAACCTTCCCCTACCTTCCCCTACCTTCATCTCCCCCTGCCTCCCTCTCCTTCTACCCTCTCCATCTTCCACCACCTTCAGCCACCATGCGCCGCCACTCCCGGCTGCAACACCACCTCCATTCCACCCCTCTCCACCTGCTTCACCTTCCATCACCTCAAACACCCCTCCACTTCCTCTCCTTTAGCCTACATATCCATCTTCCACCTCTCTTCCTCCTCCTCCACTGCCGTCTGTGTGATTGCTCGTACTGTGTTTGATGTGAATGTGCTTCAACTTATGATGTGTTGTGGCCTCAGGACATGCATGCTAGGGAATTTGGTGTGGCGACATAGTTGGGGACATGGAGAAAAGATTTGGGAAGAAATAACAAAAGGGGGGAAATAAGTCGGTTAGAGAAGAGATGGGAGAAATAAGGGCTGCATGGGGTGGTTACGGTCTGCATGGGGGCAAACCTTACGTATAGAAAGGTGCCTCGGGGTGTGTGGAAGGTAAGAGAGGTGTTGTTGGGTGTTTGGGGGCTCCGAGTGAAAATTAGTACGTGGACCAAAATAAGGGTGCTAGGAGGGTTCTGGACGCACGAGGCAGGAAAGGGTGGGCCACATAGGCCCAAGTTAGGGTTTTTGGAGAAAACCCTAAGGGAAGGTAGTGAGTGGACCTTGGGGTAAAAGGTGGTGGGCCCAGACCCACGCACTTAGGAGACGGGTTCTCGAAGTGAGCAAACTAATAAATGGGAAGATGTCGGGCGAGTTAGGAGGCGCAAAGGTCTCAAGATATGAGACAGGCCCTCTTGGGAGGATGAGTATAGCCGAAGTTAGCCATGCATGTCTAGGGCGGTAACTTGTTGAAAAAGATACCATAAAATACTAATCACTTAAAGAGGAAGATGCTGAGCCGGGCCCAGACCGGTCCACCGGCGAATAATAGTGGCCAGGAGCCGGGGTGCCCTGGAGACCGAACCACCGGCGAATAATAGTGGCCAGGAGCGTTTTGCCCTGTATATATTTCCGGTCCACCGGCTATAATAGTGGGGGTTACCGTGCTCAGCAAACCAAATATATAATCGATAAGACATGGGAAAGATACTAAATACTTACAGTGGAACACCATGTGAGTCGGGGCCAGACCGGTCCACCGGCAAATAATAGTGGCCAGGAGCGTTTTGCCCTAGAGACCGAACCACCGGCAAATAATAGTGGTCAGGAGCGTTCTGCCCTGTACATATCTCCGGTCCACCGGCTATAATAGTGGGGCACCCGCACTTACATGGATTAATAAAGAGTATGTGGAATTGAGCATGGTAATAAGAAAATTAAAGGATAAGTCTAATTGGAACATAATCGGCCTCACTATTTGTATTGTCTTATATGCCTACATGATCATGCATGTATTGTGTACTTTGTCTGTTCGGCCTTAGTTATTCGGTTACCTTGCTCAGTACGAAGCGTACTGACCACCCGTTTCATGGGTGCTGCTCATTCCCACGAGCAGAAGGCCCCACTGAACTGGTGCAGGTAGGTGACTCTATATTTGATGCCTACGATGCTTATGAGGCGTTGGGCGGGACCGAGAGCTGAGTTCGGACCCAGCTTGGGGATCGAGAGTGGCGTGGCCGGATTCTGTTATCACTTCACCTTTCTTATGTATTTTAAGTTTATTTGTCTTGAGTGTGTGACGTTTCAACTTTCAAAAACCTTAAACCGTATCTTGAATTGTACTTTGAACTTCCGCACTCTGATTCTGTACTACTTAGGTTTTATCTATGAATGTGTTATGCTAACAACTCGTATTTGTTGGGTTAATCTGTTTTAGCCTTAGCACTTAGTACCGGGACGGTAGGAGTGAACCGTTCTGGTATTAAGTGTGGCGGTAACGCCCTCGAATTTACAAGTTTTATCTTTTGTTTTCGATAAACTTTTTTTTGAAATTAAACGAAATTTTTCAGGAGTAAATTTGGGGGTGTTACAATATTATTAAAGTATATGTATAGGAATTAGATCTTACATTTTGGGTATGATAATAATGATGGGATTTGGAAATGATATCATATAAGTTGTGTGGAATAATCAATATGGTAGAATGAATACTAAAGAGTGTGTAATTAGAGTTTGAAAGGACTTAAGAACTTGGACCTATGCTATATGTATATATATTTTAATGTGTTCTATGCTTGAGAATCAATCTTGAATAAGATACTAATTACTTAAAGTGAAAGAGCACATGAGTAGGGCCAAAGTGATCTATTTTTCTATATATATATATATATATATATTCTCATTCCACCTGGGAGAATAGTGGCTCGGGAGTATTTTGCCCCGAGAAGGTGCTTCAGTTCATTCCACTGAATTAAGAATAGTGGGGCCGCTACTCATCGTGAAATGAAAATGCATTATTATAATCTATGGAAAAGATATTAATGATTTAAAGTGGAAGAATACGTGAGTCAGGACCAAGGTAATCTATTGATATATATATATATATATATATATATATATATATATATATATTCCCATTCCACCTGGGAGAATAGTGGCTCGGGAGTATTTTGCCCCGAGAAGGTGCTTCAGTTCATTCCACCGAATTAAGAATAGTGGGGCCGCTACTCATCGTGAAATGAAAATGCATTATTATAATCTATGGAAAAGATACTAATGATTTAAAGTGGAAGAATACGTGAGTCAGGACCAAGGTAATCTATTGATATATATATATATAGGACCAAGGCGATCTATTGTATGTATGTATGTATTTATGTTCCACTAGGGAGAATAGTAGCTCGGATGTGTTTTGCCCTAAGAAGATGTTTTTAATCTCTATTCCACCGGAAAGAATAGTGGCTCAAGTGTGTTGCCCCTGATATGGTGTTTCAGACCGTTCCACTGGTTTAAGAATAGTGGGGTTCCTATACTCAACGTATATAAAAGAATGAAAATGGATTATACTTAATGTATGAATCTAGACCATTTTCTATCTTATGAGATGTTTCATTTATTTGGTTATTTCACTTATTATCTAATGTGAAAATATGTACTATTTGTATTCCTGTTTCGATAGTATTGTTCCCTTACTCAATACGTAGCATACTGACCACCCGTTTTATGGGTGCTACTCATTCCCATAAGTAAGATGCCCTAAATCTTATGTGCAGGTCTTAGAAGATCAACTAGATGATTATGTTGCCTATGATGCCCTATGTGGGGATGAGTGACTTCATCTATATTAGGGGCTGGATGAAAAGTAATTATTATCCGATTGATGTATTTAATCAGATACCATTTTTGGACTATTGATCCATGTTATCCCTTCTTTTGTATTGTTAAACTCAGAGTTGGACTCCAAACTTTTTATTGTACTATAAATGTTCTTTTGTTTCTAATTTTCTTATGTTACTTTAAATGTTTTAGCCTTGTGATTAACGTAAGGATTGTTGCGTAGGCCAGAATTATGTCGATCACAGTGGTAACCCCCAATATTTTACTTAATTACTTCCACTGCAAAACTAAATTTTTCATTAGTAAAAATCAGGGTGTTGCAAGGATGATATTGATTTGTATGATGATGTTCTTCGGTAAGAGTACTATTTTTTTATGTTAGGACTTAGAAGACTAGAAGTTATCCGGTGGTGCCTTCACGATATTTTGTATCACAAATATTTTGGACTATTGTGTCTTGTTTCTATTTTAGGTTGTATCTTTTTGGGAGTTTATGTCCACAAGTTATCTCATTATATTATTAATGCTTCCAATGATTGTTATTTCATGGCTTGTTTGTGAACTATTTTTGCTTTGCTTTAGCATGAGCAAGGAGCGGTTACCAGACTCATGTTATGAGCAGCGGTAACACTATAGTTTTAAACAAAAACTTTTGGCTTAGAATTTGGTGTGTTACATCTATAGGGATGATATATTGTAGCAGAAATTTTAAATTTTTACCAAATGTTCAATCATGTTTGAATTGTTTAGAGACGCAAATTTTGATCGATGACATAGCATTGCATAACATTTAAATCATTTGAAAATAGTAAAAAAAAAATCAAATTAAAGTTATTGTTGAAACAACATATTAGAATGGTATGTGTTATTGCTAATAACAATAATTACTACCATCCGATTTACATTCCATTTTTTTTTCATCTACGAAATAATTGCGATAATATATTAGCGACAACTTGATATCCTCAGTCACTATCAATGACCATAAATAAGGCTTCAGTAGTTGTAAGAAATCTCTTTTCCTTATAATGATAATTGGTGGAGCTAATTTATGTTCTCCAATTTTATAATAGAAAAGTGATCTGATAGAAAGCTACACACACCACACACAAATGATTCTATATAATAAAATATCATAAAAAATAAATAATTTACAAAATATATATGTATATATGTATGCAATTTATTAGAATGAATATAATTTATATTTATTTGATCAAATATTTAATTTTTTATTGGTTGGATTAGTTATTTAATCTAGCAAAAAAAATAAGATCATATCAATTTAAATATTTAATCGGTTCATCAAATATCAAATTATTTGAACAACCCTGACTATAGAGAGAAATTGTGATGGTAACAAGGAGAATTTGTTGCAAGAGTACGATTGACCACAAGAATCCTTGGGATCTAGAGAATATATGCATAGTTTAAAAATTAAATGGAGAGGTGATATGATTTTATTTCATTATACAATTTAATCTATGATTTGTCAGACTCATTGGATGAACTAACTCAAGCAAGAATATATTTTTAACAACCAATCTGTAAAAAAAATCCACTAAAATAATAAAAGTTATAATATTTATTGGATTAATGTATTACATTATGATCTTAATATGTGACTAGGCATGAAATAAATAACTAAGATAATAATATAATAAATATTATATATGTACATGATTTCAAAGGTTGGATACACCATATTATGACATGCTGAGTTAAGCCCTGATTATCTTTACCAATCATATATAATTTTTTTAAATGAATTATATCTTTAATAGGATTCGAACCCAATCATTAAGAACGTATTTTTTTCATCAATAATTCTTTTGTCAGGAAGATGTGTCGCTGATCATATCTTTTTGTTGATAGCTGAGTACCATACTGTCTATTCATTTGTTTGCATGTTACCGATTCGATTCGATGAGTCAAAAAATGCTTGTGCTTAGTACTCAGAAACTTCAAAGGTTAGAAAATCATGCAATAATAAGTTAAAATAACCTTTCTTTGTGGTTACAATCTTCCTTTCTATTTATTTTTTCGATTCCATAATCTTATGTTTATTTTAATTAAAAATAATATGACTAAATATTAATTACGCTATATATATATATAAAAACTTTTCAATCAGGAAAAAGTTATTAGTAGTCTGTTGTCGCGAGCCTGTTACTTTCGTGAGAACAAGAAAGTTCGGAGTGCTCTACTCTTACCCCCAAAAACAGAGACATATTCAAAGATTTTCGACCAATAAAGTTCGTCAAACTCGAAGGTTGAATCTGATAAAAATACACGCAAACCGCATGAAATTAAAGGACCGGGCTACCAAGGGTACAAAACTTCCGAAATCCGAACAACAACAACAACAGCCATAAATCACGAGGCGGCGAAACACGCGGCATCACATATGGAACAAAACCCAATCAGCCATGGTTTCCCACCGCCTCAAAATCAAAATTCAAATCGTTCAGTGAGAAGATCGATTGAACTTGTTCGCATTACTGGTAGTAAGAAGCATCTCACGAAGCTCAGCGACGTCGACGTCATCGGCATGATTAGCCGGCCTATAGTAACCGGTAACAGGATCTGGCACCCATGAATTCTCATCGTTTGAAGTGGTAGATGTAGCATTACTACCGCCTGCTCTTCGCAGGACGTTGCTGGAGTTGGACATCACCATACCTTGCGCGTAACTCCTCCTGTAATTAGTAGTTAAATAAGATTAATTAAATTAATAATTGAATTTGAAATATAATAAATTGGAGGAAATTAATTAGTCAACTCCTTATGTACGGACGTATGTTACCACGTCGAAAAACAAATATATAGAATTAATTGGCAGTTGTTTAATATTCAATATATATTGACAGAAAACAGTTTATTATAATTGAAAATTCGGATGAAGAATTCCAAACGTAGTAGACTGCGTGATTGATTGATCGTCAGTAATCTGAATAAAGCGAAGGGGGGGGGGGGAAAGGAGACTAGAACTGGACCGGACAGAAATGGAGGTAATGACTAATTACCTGAAGAGAGCAAGGGAGAGATTGTCGACGACGAGAGTAGAGACGAGCTTAGCATTAGAGTAAGAGCAGCGAGCCATTTTCTGTTTTTCCAAATTTAATTTCTGAACCGAGGTTCTGTTCGTCGGCAATACAGGAGCACAGATAAGGTGGACTACCGCTCTCTCTTTCTCTCTCTGATTCCCACTTTCTTTGAAGAATGAATCGGAAGAAGAAGAAGAGGAGGCGGTGAGTGGAAAGGAGGGTTTATAGTAGCCTTATATAGAGAGAGAGCGGGGGAAGCGTCGGCCTTAAGTGACGGGTTTCGGAGAAGGAGGGTGGGAAGATTCAATTATTCAGTAACGTGTTTAACTGTTTCACTTTACCAGCGTATTATATTAAAGAGTTCTTCCGGTAAGGGGATAAGAGGGATATTTTTTTTATTTTTTAAATTAAATATTTATAGATAATATTAATATTTTTAGTAAAATATTTATTATAGTTTAAATTACTATCTAGAATAGATATTTGTTTAAAAATAATTATTTTATTTTAAATAGATTGAATAAAATATATAAAAAATGAGCATAAAGTATTTGTTCTTATTATGTCACACCAAACAATCGCTAAAAAATATAAATATAAGTAAAATACAATTGACTTTATACCTTACAGGAGTGCCCGAACAATTCTTCAGGGTAACTAAGAGACCATGTCAGACTTGGCGGGGCCAAATTGATTTAAGAAGGCCGGTAATAGAAGAGACGGCGCTCTTCAATTCTGATTCTACTACTCGTTCTCACAAAATTGATCAGGTGTCGTGCGACATGACGATATCGTCTCGGCTTCTAACGCTGCCGAAAGGTCCGTCTCTTCTTCGTGGAAAAGTAAGGCCGGTTTAATCTCAGCCTTCCACCGCTTATTCGGCCTTTCTGTGGAACCCCCCGCGTTCCAAGGGCCTCACTTCTCCAAAGTTGACTGGTGATTTTCTCACACCTGTTCTCAATTCTCATACGTAAAGTATTTTGGTCAAAATGTTGTGAATGGCATGCAGGCATTGTCTTGCCACCGCATGATTTGCCTGCTTTAATCATTAGTTAGGTTTTAATCCTAGCCCTTGTAATACTACTTATACTTAATACCAGTATTTTAATAGTATGTTTAGTTCGGAATGAATCGAGATAAATTAAATAATTCAATTTATTCATTCTCTTTGAATATAAAAATAAAAGGTATATTTAGGTTAATAAGGGTTTAAAAAAATTCATTTACCCTATTTTTCATCATTTTCATCAACCTCCAATTTTAGAATAATGATTATAAAGAAAAAATAATAATAAACTTTTATCTAATTAGACAAAAATACTCTCCTCCTAATATGTGTGTTATAAAAGAGACTTTAGATATAAGTGTCATTTATTTTATTTTTAACATTCATCCACCTCGATCCAAGTAAAATTAAAATAGTATCCACCTCGATTTATCTTTACTTAAGTTAATTTTTAATATTTACTATTATTCTGATTTACTCCAATCCAAACAAACCATAAAAGATAAGCCAATCATGCCCCTCTTAATTTTAACCAAGACTGACCCAATGCACTAAAAGGTGACATAATGAATAGAGAAACCCTCACCTTACTTCCTTAGATTGAATGAAGATCTTCTCTGTGCATGTTTGAGGAGTAATAATTGTTGGTTGTTACTGTCAGCTAGTTTGCTATATTTCAAAAGTAAATCTGCTAAAAATAGTATAATTTTTAAAAACTTGTGGCTGAAAAACACTTATTAGATCATAAAACAATCCAAACACACTCTTTGTAAAGGGAACACGCCCAAGCATGTATTCCATGATGTAACTACAAATAAATTAACTGTTAAAATTTCCCCAACTTTTAGAGGAGATGTTCGATACATTATTTGAGGGTCTTGTCTATCGATAGATTTACCATAAGTGATCTCTCTAGCACGTTTGCTCTTAGTCTCTCACTATTTTCTTGCACCCTGTTGTCATTCAAGCTCAAGTTGAAAAGTATGTTTGTAGATATAACGCTCCAAAACTTACAATTAAAAGTTTTCACTTTTGAACAATGTTTTGTGGAAACCAAATTACAAAACCATATATATTACCACCACACTTAATATGAGTCTAGTATCTGCACCATTCTTATACCAACTGCAAGTATAAATACTTTACAACTTTAAACTATAATATATGAATCAACTCCATATTATATATATACTAGTTACATTTTCTCGTGCAATGCACGGGTGGTCTATTAATTATTTATATATTATTATATAAGAGATGAATAATTTAACAATTTAATTAATATGCAGGAGATGAATAGTTGATTGTATATGTTCAAGTAACTAATTAATAAAATACTTAATTAAAACTTGATTAATATGTATTGTTCGACATATGTGCATAAGATGAATAGTTATATGCATTTATTGCATGTAGAATATTAATAGTTGTGCTGTATTAATGAAAGAAGATGAATAGTTATATGAATTTGTTGTTCGCATAAGATGAATAGTTGCATTCATATATTCATTAGTTTGACAATTCAATTAATATGCAGGAGATGAATAGTTAGTTGTATATGTTCAAATAATTAATTAAGAAAATACTTGATTAATATGTGTTGTTCGACATATGTGCAGCAGATGAATAGTTACATTCATATATTCAGTAGTTTTACAACTCAATTAATACACAAGAGATGAATAGTTGGCTGCATATTTTTAGATAATTAATTAAGAAAATTCTTGATTAATATGTGTTGTTCGACATATGTGTAATAGATGAATATCTCAATTAATACGCAGGAGATGAATATCATTTTGTTGTTATGTAGCGTAGGAAATGAATAGTTTGAGAAATCAATTAATACGCATGAGTATTTCATCATTTATTTAACCTTATTATTTAGTAATAATATATGGCAGTGATAATATATGATTAGTAAGAATAAGTATAGTTTAGGCAGAAAAATTTGTCTGTATATTGTCTACCAAATAACTCTATTTTTAAATAATAACCAATGTTATCATTCTCTTATTAGTTTTTTTAATAATAATTATATTATTAATCATGATAATATTCATAATAGTAATAATCAATTATATTAATATTCATTATTATCATAATAATAATTATCATTATTATATTATAAATTATGATAATAGTAATTATCAAAATTATATGAATAATTATATTAGTATTAGTTATATTAATAGTTATAATTATTATAGTTATATTAATAATAATATTCATATTATTGATAATAAATAATAAAATTATTATTATAAACAATTATTATTATTATTATTATTATTATTATTATTATTATTATTATTATTATTATCATCATCATCATCATCATCATATTTGATTGATGTTGATCTAACCTTAAAAAAATAAAAATAATAATACTTCATTAAAATTAGTTATATGTATTTGCTAGTTGCATTATATTAATAGCAGCAGATGTATATGTGTTGGTCGACTGGTTTATGTACTTTATTTGGTGTATTAATTATTTATCAATTATTTATATATTAATATGTAGGATATGAATAGTTTGACAATTCTATTAATACACAGGAAATTAATAGTTGACCGCATATGTTCAGGTAATTAATTAAAAAAATATATTTGATTAATGCATTATTAAAATTAGTTGTTCGACATATGTGCAACAAATGAATAGTTATATGCATTTGCTGCACATAGGAGATAAATAGTCGCATTGTATTAATGGATATATGCATGTGAAGCAAATTAATATGCACTTTGGTGTATTAATTATTTATATATTAATATGCAAGAGATGAATAGTCGGAAAATTCAATTAATATGCAGGAAATGAATAGTTTTTTTTATATGTTCGGATAATTAATTAAGAAAATATTTGATTAGAAAATATATAGTTAATACTTTTTTAAAATTAATTGTTTGACATATGTGCAACAAATAAATAGTTATACACATTTAATGCACATATGAGATGAATAGTCGCATTATATTAATAAATAGTTATATTAATTATTCCATCTTATTAATTAGTAATAATAATAATTAGCAATAATATATGACAGCAGTAATTAATGATTAGTAATAATTGATATAGTTTAAACGGAAAAATTTGTCTGTATATTGTCTACTAGAGAACTCTGTTTATATATATATATAGATACAGTGAATATTAATAAGAAAAATCCATCCTATATAATATCCTGAATTTTTTTTAATCTAACCTTAATACCAGTTGAGTAATATCCTAACCTTCTTTCTAATTATTTAATTTTGATTTTCACTCTAATTTTAATCATTAACACCTTTTCTTTTCCTTCCTTTTTTTTCCTTTTCTCTTTTCTTCTTTTCTCTAGTTTTCTTTCCTTTCTACACAGTCCATATCCCCACCCAACCAAGCTTGTTATGTTTGGTTACTCATACCAAAATTTTCCAAGTATAACCAAATCCTTAATCCATCATCATTACCTCAATTCCTTTAATGATTTTCACGCAGAATTCCATCCCCATTTCTTCTCCCTTTGTTTTGTGTGTCCTAGATCCATCACCTAACCTCAATTTGTACCACACCATCCTCTCTCATGCAATACACTATATAAACATTATCTCTCTCCCTAGAGATCATTCACTATAAGCCACAAAACTCTTTCTTTCTTTTTTCTCTAAAGTTTCCACCTAATTGTTGAACCATTTCTCCACCACCTCCCTACTTGGCATCTTTTTTCTCACTGTCTTTAGCATCATCTTCACTATTTTTACCATCCTCATCCTTTGCATCTCACCCAGCCAAACGCCACCCAAACTGTAATACCCTAAAATCTTATAAAATTTTAATTTTGATTTACCAACATTTTAACCTAATCTAATTTCTAATATTTAGATTTTTTTTATATTTTATTTTAACCTAACCCCAACCCCAACTCCAAAAAATTTATAAATAAAATTGTATATCTACCTATCCAAAAATTTAACCCTAAACGTAAACCCAAATTCTACACTCAATAGATTTTTTTTCCTTTTCTTTTTCTTCTTTTTCCTTACTTTTTCTTTTCTCTTTTCCCTCCTTCTCCCCTCAGCAGTGCCTGTCAACCAACCTAACCTAACTTTTTTTCTCTCCTCCATTCCTCAGGAGGCGTCCAGCCAAAACTCCCCACCTTCTCTCCTTTTTTTATTTTATTTTCTCTTTTATTTCTCTCTCACCTATCATCTTCCTCACCCATTTCCTTTCCTTTTCTAAACCAAACAACCCTTCCTGAGCCTTCCTTCAAGTTGCCCCCTTCCACTCTTTGACCATGCAACTGCCCCTGCCACCTACATCGCCTGCCTTATGTACCCCATCCCCCTACACCTCTACGTCCTTTTTATCCTCACCTATCTCAGATGTCAATCCCCCTCCCTGCCCTGTTCGTATTCTTTCCTCCTTCCTCGTCGAACTTGTAACCATGCACCCTGCAGGTGCACACACACACACTTGTCTCACCTCCTCCCTTTACTTTCTCTTTTCCCTAACCATCAATGAGACTTGGCTGCTCATGCCCTATTTTTCTATGCCTCACCTTGATGCCCCTATTACCACCAAAAAACCACCACCCTTGCCATCGTCATCACCATAGACGACCTCCCTACTATATCCCTTCCCTTGCCTACATGTCACTGATCATCCCCTCTCTATTGTAGCCTTTTTCTTCTTCCTCCTCTGCATCTGCAACATCGACCAACCACGCCCGCTACTGACAGCGCTACACCACCACCAAAATCTTCCTTTCCCCTCTCCTTGCCACCGTCATCCCAGCAGCACCACCGTAGACACCTTAAGTTAACATCGCCACTACACCAAGCCCTCTCTTTTCCCTCTCTCACCCACCACCCTTGCCAGCATCGTTGTCGACCACTACTTATAACCCCAATCGTTGCCTATAGACTACCACCACCGCTTGTCATCGGTCTGCCAACTCCACACCACTCCCTTGCTCGCAGCAACCCCTAGCGACCAACCACTCACCCTCAAGCAGCCATCACCACCATATGCACTACCTTAGCAGCCGACCACTAACACCACCGCCACTACTTACCACCAGCTCTCTCTAGTCCCAACACCACCATCACCTCAACCCTAGCGCTAACCATCATCCCATCCTTAAACCGTCATGGCCATCACTATCGTGCACCACCCTACCCAATCTTTCTCACTTCGGTGACCTCTATTTCCTTCCCTCTACTTTGCATTAGTTTCCTTTTAGGTTGAAAATTTCAAAGCATAAACTTTGTATATTCTTATTTCTAGATGATACTCCAGTGATAGTGGAGGAGAAAGCATAGGTTTTGCATGCTTAGAGACCTGAACCACTTCAGTAAGGATACATGTAGGGATGAAAATAGGGCAAGTAGGGGACAGGGATCCCATCATTATCCCCAAACCAGATAAGTAAAATTATATCCGAACTCACCTTGATCCCCTTTTTTTCTTATCAGGGAATCTCCAACCCAATCCCTACGGGGATTAAATCTCCATACTTGCCCCGATCCTCGAATAATTTTTCATCCTCAATTCATTCCCTGACCTTAAAACCTACCCGATACCTAAAATCCAACCCCATCCCCAATACTCGATCTTATTTTCTTACAATATATGTTAATTTATATTCTATATATATATAATTTCAAGGTGGGTTCGAGGATGGGGAACCCAAACCTATCCCCAAAAAAATCCCTAATAAGAATCTCCTAGCCCAATCCTCCAATTCTCTCCCCGAACCTGAACTAGAATGGGAAATCCCTAATAGGGCCTCGAACTCGTGGGAAAAATTGTCATCCCTAGATACATATCATAGTGAGGGTTTTGATGGGTTAAAATGTATATCTTTGCTTGTGTTAATGTGTTTGATATCATTATATGAAATGTTACATTGACATTGGTGCTATATATTATGTGGTATTACATGTTGGAAGAAAAGGTAAAAAAGTCGTACAGGTTTGAATTATGTTGAATACAAATTATATATATATAATTGAGGCCATGCATTTTATGATGAGTGTATATGTGGGAGGTTGAAAAATCATTCATGTTGGGAATCGTGAGATTCAGGTGGGAAGATAGGTATTTTAGTTACCTTAGGGGCATTTTGGTCAACATGGTTAAAAATGGCATGGTGGGTACCTTGGGATGTTAGATGGTTCAAAATAGGTTAAGGGTATTATATGAAATATTATGGAGTGAAAATGAAAGGTTTATGACTAATAATTGAGAGAAAGGCTTTAAGTGTGAATAGCAAAACTTAGAGGTGGAGTCATGATCATATGTACCAAAGGTTGGATATTAACCCTAATATATGAATATGATACAATTTTTATGTCTTAGGTATGCATACAAAAATTTAGATCCATGTGAGTTCTATGAAAAGAGTTATGACTAGAGGCTGAAATTAGAGTTTTATAGGAGTTATAAATAATAACCTTAATAGTAGGCTATTATCGCATGTGTAAGACAAAGGAGTTAGACCGCATTCTTGGGAGATTATGTTAATAATAACATTTTGGGAATGTATATTATATTTGGTAGCCATATGGGGTGTAAGGAGATTGTTATTACTAAACTGTAAACTTAGGGTTTTATAGGAGGCACAAATAGTAACCCTAGAGATAGGTTATTATCACATGTTTAAGATGTGGAATTTAAAACCTTATTTTTTACTATCTTTTTAATAACAATATTTTAATCTTGGGTATGGAATTTGAGGACTAAATGAGTATTATGAAAGGGATATTTGTTAGAATGGTGTCTTTTATGATTATGTATATATGACTATGTTATGACCTTGAAATAAGTATAGTACTAATCATTTATTGATCACTTAAAGTCAAAGATTATATGAGTCAGGATCAGTTGTGACCGTCCATTCCACGAGATGAGAATCGTGACTAGAAGTGTTTTGCCCTAGCTTGTATATTATTGAAACAATTTCACCTGTTGAGAATAGTGGCTAAAAAATTATTGCCCTAGGGTTATACTTATGTTACCATTCCACCAATTGAGAATAGTAGGGTCACCAAACTCAAATTAAATAAATCATTTGAATGATTGTAACCCTTGATAAGATATTAATCACTTAAAGTGAAACACCACATGATTTAGGACCAATTGTACATATTTGTTCCACCAAATGAGAATAGTAGCCAGGAGCATCTTGCCCTAGGGTTTTATATTATTAGAACCATTCCATCGGTTGAGAATAGTATCCAAGAACGTGTTGCCTTGAGGTTACATTTACATTACCATTTTGGCAGTTGAGAATAATGGGCTCCCTAATCTCAATGTGAATAAAAGAATGAGTATTTATCATAACACTATTATTATATGATTTGGAAAGAAATAAAAAAGTTGGCATCAATAACATTATCCTATGTGTATGTTATCACTTGTTGTGATCTTATGAACTTTTGTGACCTTTCTTGATTGTATTGTTACTTTACTCAATATGTAGCATATTGATCATCCTTTTTATGGTTGTTGTTCATTCCGATAAGCATATACCCCTATTGAGGCTGTGCATGTCAATGATGACCCGCTAGACAATTATGTTGGTTATGATGCTCTGTTTGGAGTGGAGTGATTACATCTCATATATAGGATTTGGGAGTCAGAGAGTTATGTTATCCGGTTATTGTTTTCAACCGACTTCCCCTTATTTTTTCATTTTCTCTCAAGATGTTTATTTTATGTATTTTAGATTTTGTTTTCAAAATTATACTCCAAAAGTCTTACTTATGCTTATGAAGTATCATCGTTCTATGTTTATCATGTCTCGTATTCTAACTTATTTTTGCCTTATAATTGATGTGAGAATGGTATGTAAGACAAACTTATATCAACTACGATGGTAACACCTGTTCATGTTTGAATTACTTTTCCACTTAAACAAAACTTTTTTAGTTATAAAATTTGGAGTGTTACACAAACTCCTCCATCTCCACCTTTTTTTTCATCATCCATCCATCGCAACCACCACTATTCTTGACTTAGTCTCCTAGCCTAACGCCCCACTATTGTTGTGTATTTTCTTTCCATCTCTTTCTCTACCAAGTTGCATTATTCTCCCTCGATCTTGGCTAGTATTACCAAGCAAGCTAAAATCACCGAGTGGGTGAACTTACCAAGTAAGTTGTTTCCCCCTCGATCTTGATTCTCTCATCAAGCGAGTTACATTATTTTCACTTGATCTTGGCCAAGCTTGTTTATTCTCCCTTGGTTCTCATCCGAGTATGTTTTTTTACCCTATCCAATTACTCTACTTATGCCCTTGATCAACCCTATTACTCACCCTCAATCTAATTTAATTACTGCCCTTGCTGAGTGCACAACTCATTTTTGTTCTTCTTATTAGTCCTCTTAATCTCTTTATCCTATCATTTTTCGTCTTTCCTTATCTTTCTTTGCTCAACCTTCCAATATTCTAACCAATTGATTTTCTCTTGGCCTTAGGTGATTCCTCGAATGCCTTGGATGAAGAAGCTCAGGGCATTTTGCTTGCTTAGAGATTGGTGGTACTATAGTAAGAACACATGTCATGATTTAGGATTTTTTGATGCTATGTGAATGGTAGGCAATATCATGCTAGCCTCATTATATTACGTGAATTATGTTTTTGATGTTATACCGTGATATTGTTGTATTATATTGCGAAAATATGAATGCTATATAGATGTATGGGCTTATATGTTATTGCTTCAATAAGTCTTGTCTCGTAACCCAATCATATTAGCATAATATACTACCCTATTTGAGTTATGAAGAGTATGTTGTAAGTATGATAAAGTACTATCTTGATTGAAATATGTTGAAAGGTTGAGAATTTATAGCATTAGTATTCGTAGGGTTTTGGTGACAAGTTTGCATGACTTTAATGGGATAACTAACTAATGATAAGACATTAAGATTTAAAGTGGAATATCAAGCAAGTTATCACCAGTTTTATTTGTAATGCCCCAAATTAGTTTAACCTTAATTCTAAATTATTAATATCCTAATATTCTTCATAATCTTTTAATCTTAATTTTAATTCTGATTCTAAACCTTAACACCATTTATTTTCTTTTTTCTTCCTTCTCTCTTCTCTTTTCTCTTCTCTCTTACCTTCTTTTTTGTATTCTACACAGCTCTCAAGGGGGAAAGAAAGGTAGACAAGGTGGTGGTGATAGACGAGTGTGGATGACTGATGCAGTAGGGGAAGGAATTGCGTGAAGAGGCAGTGATGCAAGGGAGGGAGTAGTGTGAGGCTGCGACATAGCTAGGAAAGGGTTGTGGTGGAGTTCATCTTAGTAAGGATAGGAGTCTCATGAGGCTGTTGGTGCATGGGAGGGCGGGAGATGGGTGATGGTCAATGATGGAGGAGGATGGGAACCATGGTGGTGCACAAATGATGGCTAGTTTCTCTGTGGTTGGTGATGGTTGATGGTGGTTCCATAATTTAACCCATTTTAACATCATTTTGTACACATAATAATTCCACAAGTTAACATGCTTTATATTATTAAATTCCATATTATCATTATTAAACAAATAATCATAATACAACTAACATAATTAATACACAATTCTTGCATCAAAACCTAATTGTGCTATCATGTGATATTTGAACATTTTGGTAGAGTATAAAAGTTACTTGATCTTCAAGCAAAACATAATTGTATTGGCAACCTATTAAAAATTATTAGGCTCTGCTAATAAAACTTGTGTACCTAAAAATAATACCATAATAACCATATTATAATTTAATAAATAATAAATTACTAAAATTTTCCTTACGTTAAAATGGGGGTAAAATTTTTAAAAGAAATCTCACACTACTCATGCAGCTTGAGTTTAGCGAAGGCGAAAGGCTTGAGGAGGGGAAGGTTGGCTAGGTGGAGGTGATGGCTGAAGTGGGTGGTGTTAGTGGTGGCGAGGCTTGCTAGTGATGAAGAAGAAAGGCTCCAAAAAGGGAGGCCGAGGCAAGTGGTGCAAGGTATGGCAGTGGCTGGCTCGGTTGGGAAGGATATGGGAAGGTTAGTTGGCTTCAGCTGCTAGGAATATGGAGGAAAGGTGTGACGAGATGGAGGAGCTGGCTGATGGTGTTAAGGTAACGATAAGAAGGCATGACAAAGGAAGAGGGGTCAATGGTTGGTTGGTGGTGTGTAGGGTAGAGAAGGGTAGAGAAATCCAAAGAATGGAGGAGGAAAGAAAGGAGGATAAAGGGTTATGGTCGAAGTGGTCTGGTTGGTGATGGTGTTGGTGGCGTGAGGGGGATGGAAGGTTGTAAAGGGGATGGGCAGTAGTGAAGAGTCACGGCTAGATGGTGGAGTGAAGAGTAGAGAAATAAAGGCAATGGATGGAGAAGGAAGAAGAGGAAGGAGTAGGGTTCAAGGTTGTTTGATGGTGGTGATCGATGAAAATAGAGTAGGTCGAGGAGGATGAAGAAGGAGGCAAGGGGGTTGGTTCTAGTGGGAAAAAAGAGGAAATGGATAAATAGAAGGAAAACGAAGAATGGAGGCTTGGATTCGGGGTCACACGAACGGGGAGGGGAGTAGGGTGGTGTTTGTATATATGTATATTAGTTAGAGAGGTAATGGATGTGGGTTTATAGAGGGTAGTAATGGTAGGGGAGTTAGTATTAAGGGGGGGAAATGCAAGGGAGTGGGTAATGGTAGCGGCGACAGGGGGAAAGAAATGCAAGGGTTGTGTGTCTAGTTAAAAAGGAAAATGAGGGATGACATGCACTCTCTATGGCATACAGGGGTTGTTTGGGTGTGTAGAGGAGCGATTAAGGGTTGAGGAGATGAAAAGGGTTAGGGGATGTTTGGGTCCGATCAAATAGAGGAGGCGTGTAGGGTTGGGCGGTGCAGGAAAGGTAGAGAATTGGTGTAGGAAGGGAAGGGAAGGAAAGGCGTGTGAGGAGGGAGTGTGTAGGTTTGGTTTGGATAGAAGGGGAAATAATGGTTTGGTAGGCATGCATGGTTGTATGGGGTGTTGGTTTGGTGCAAAGAAGGTCATACATAAGAGGGCGGTGTAGGGGAAGTTGGGACATGTTTGGGTGCATAGGGGTGTAGACGGGAAGTAGGAGAAGGAAAGAAATGAGGAAGGACATGCTTAGCTAGGCAGGCCAGGGAGGAAAGAAGAAAAAAGAAGAAAAGGAGCTGGTTAGGCTTGGCTTAAGGCACGTGCTAGGAGGAGGGAAGATGGAAAAGGAAAGGAGAGAAGGTGGGCCGGTTGGGCCAGTTAGGGAGAAAAGAAGAAAAAGAGAGTGGTTTGGGGCATAAGGAAGGAAATAGAAAGAAGAAGAAAAAAAAAAAAAAAGAGAGAAAAAGGGAAAAGAAGAAAAGGAGAAGAAAGTAAAATTTAGGTTTAGATATTTATCCAGATTTAGGTTATTCGATCAGAAAAATAAACTGGATAAAATTATTTTTTTAACATGGGTTTAAATAAAAAAGAAAAATATATACTAATTTGAATAACTTTATTTGATAATTCATCTCGATTTATGGGTCAAGGGTTAATAAAATTAATGAAATTAATATTCAAGGTTTAGATATTTAGATAAAAGGCTAAACTTTTAAAATTAAGGTTATAAAATTTTGGAGTATTACAACCCCTTAATCTATTCTAGCATAATTGCTCCTAAAATTCAACATTCACCAAACTTTACCAAAATTTCACACCAACTCTCAAATAATATTAAGCACCCAATTATATAATTATCTTAAATTAAATTAACCCAAAAACACACAAAATAGTCATGGGCCATGACACCCTTAAGGTCCACCGAGCCCAAAAGTCTAACCGCACAAGGTATTCTTCAACAATACTAAAATACATGATAATATACTTAACAACATGCATATTAAGAATAACAAAATACATTTCCATGCCCAAAAATTTAATATAATACCCAGCATGATAATTTGATATAGAATTATAAAAACACATGGTATACATGAAATTACAAGATAATTACATAAATATAAGCTTCAATAACATAATCAAGATTTTACATAATAAGCATGCTAACATGATAATTAAATTAATAATATAACATATAAAATCAAAAGTCCTAAACTAGATGTATGTATCCTTACTTAAAGTGCCATTTTCTAGCAAAATTACTCCTATATTGACCATTTTTTCACCAGGGGAGGCAAAGTTAATCCTCTGCCTTTTTCTCAACTTTAACTCCCTACACTTAAATTAATTGTTTAGAAGTTAGGCTAAAGGAAAAATATGAGGTCAATAGGCAAAATAAGGAGGAGAAAGGGTCATTAGTTAGGGGGAAAGGGTAAGATCAATGAACATCCCAAGAATAAGAGAAAGTGCAAGAAGAGAGAGGAAGGAACAAATTTGAGGTTGTAGGAAAAGAGTTAAGTGTGAAATGAAGACTAAAGACATTAACCACATTATATAAAAAGGCCAAAAGGAGAGATAGGGGAGGTAAATCTAATTTAAAGTTTTCTTGAAAGGCATGGAAAAGGCTGAAGTGTAGAAGAAAGAAGGATAGTGTTGTAAGAGTAGGTAAGAGTGGGTAAAATAGTAAGATGATTGGATTATGGCAAAAGTTGTGGTTTAATGATAAAGAAAAATGTCAAATCTGATATGGGAGGTATGGAAGATGATTTTTTTAGTTAAGAAAGTCAGTTGTTTACTAAAAATGAGTTTTAGATAATTTATTTGAGTAGAAAGTCGGTTAAATAAGGTTATATTGGGAAAATAGCAAATAAATTAAAAAAATTATGAAAAATTATATAAATTTGTGGAATAATATAGGGAACACACATATATAAATTTATTAGGAATAAGAATTTGTTCGAAGCTTGATGGATGGAAATTGAGCAAAAATGATAAAATTGGATTCAATTAATAGGCAAAATAAATAAAAAGGGTTTAAATGGATATGGATTGATGTAGAAAATTTTTATAAAATCAAATATATAAAAATATTCGATCAAAAATTGGTTTAAACCTAAAACATATAAAACGGTTAAAGCTATCTAATCACTTCAACAAAACTTTCACAGTTTAATAATTCGAAAATATCGAGTGAACTAAAAATTTAGAAATAATTTTAAAACGTCTGAAAATATAATAAATAATTTTAAAATGAGTTGCAAATTTTACATGGGGAAGAGTATGAGAAAAATATCGAATCAAAAGAATCGTAGAAAATGTAATTTTTCACAAATGAATAAAATAAAATACGAAAGGATTGAATACAGTACAAATAGCGTCGAAATTAACATTAAAATTTTTGAAACGGATTACGAGTATTAAGTATATAATAATTAGGGTTAGGAAAAACATTACACAAAAGCCATAAGGTTTGACCAACTAGTCAAAACCTCCATTCCTAATTATTCTATTTCAACTTACTCTCTTATATTTAATTATTCAAGCCAATATGAGGTTACTTAGAAGTTCTCTAAGGCCATATTAGGATCCTCTTACTTAATTCCTAGGTGAAATAATCCACTAAATTATAACTCAAATAGTCACATCTCTAAAAATTACCATTTCTAGGCTGGAAGACCTCATAAGAGACAACAAACAAAAATCTTAGACATAATCAACTTAGTCACCTTGAAATAAGATTGTGCACCAAATTTGAAAATTTTATAATTCGCACAAAATTCAGAATCTTTACTATTAGGAATTACTATTCATTATAAAACCGTTAAATTACTATTCATGACGGTTACTATTTATGATAATACAATATCCCTAAAAATATCTTATATCCCTAAAAATATCTTATAACCATAAAAATATCCAAAATTACAAAATATATCATGAAAATATCCTAACTCTTATGAAATAACATTTGTGTCCTTAATTAGCCAAGACCATGATTTACTCCAAATGTAACCCTATTTAGAGTAATTTGGTCACTTAATCGATAACACTTTCAACTTCTCAAGAACATCAATAGCATTGAAGAACAATCCAAAACTTGTTAACCTTTCAAGACTCAAATAAATTACTCAAATCATGCTTAATTCAAGATGAGTTATATACTAAATATTGCCTCAAAGTTTCAATAAATAACATGGTATAATTATATTTAATAAAAACAAATATAACATTCAATACCACCCTAAAAACCAAAATACCAAAACGAGAGGATTAAAGCCCTCAACTCATTATATATCATGGATTCATTGGAATTTTAGACAAACCATTCTAACACTAAATAAAGGCCTCAAGCTAAGCCTCCTCAAAAGCACACAAAAATCACATCTTTCATGCTGAACTTGGAATATAAGCATATAACAAATATCAATTATATTTGAGAAGAGTTTGTGAGGTTTACATTTCATCTACAAGCTTCTACATTGGGAAAAGGAAAAAAAACAACACAACCTATAAAAACTATAGAAAAGATTAGAGAAAACAAGCTCATAAATGGATAATAAAGAAGAAATGATGGTAGAGAAAGGGTTAAAGAACTTACCCTCAAAGTTTGAAAGGCAACTAAGCTTCATCCGTGGAGGAAATGAAGGATACGCCACATAATGGAAGGAGAGAGGATGACACAACACTGGTTTCCCGAATGAACTGGGTATTACATTTATTTTAGACGAATTTAAACTTTAAACACACTTCTATTACTAGGATAACTAGGATAATGCAATCAGGATCAAAAGAATTTTCATAACTTAAATTTTTAACTTAGAGAGAGATAATATGGTTTAAAATATTACAAATTAATAAGAAAGATTAGGACTAAAAACAAATTTATAAGGATTCAATTCTAGGAAAAGTTATATTATTGAGGGATTAAATTAGTGTTTTACTTTTCATTCTTGTATAATGACTTTGTGTTTTATGTTATACTATGATGTGTCTAGTACCATCCCAAATCTATAATAATAATAATAATAATAATAATAATAATAATAATAATAATAATAATAATAATAATAATAATAATAATGTGTGTGTGTGTTGTGTGTATATTAGGGTTATGTTCTCTTCGTCTTATTTTTCTTGATATGACATCATTAGAAAAAGTACTGTGTTATTGTTATTATTATTATTATTATACTGTTATTAATTCCATCATCATCATCATCATCATCATCATCATCATTTGTATCATTATTATAGCTATGATCATTAAGTTTATAGTATTTATATTATTACAAATATTACTGATTTGATATCATAAAATAAGTTATGCATATAAGTTGATGAGAACATAGCTTAAAAATATACCATTTTTGTCACCTAGAGTACTACTATAGATTTCTCCAATTTTCTCCCTATCAAATCCTAATTGTACTAATAATCTCGGTAATGAACAATGCTTGATATATATGATAGAATTGATTCCCCTATTAGACAAATGTAAATGAGCACCACCACGTGTTGTAATGCAAATCATATTGAAGCCTCTCTTCCACTTGTTGATATAACCCCATATGACATTAGAAATGAACTTCCCCACAAGTAAAAAGGTTAAGAGTATGATTGATTCTACTTATGCATTGAATGATATTGACATGACTGATCCCCTAATTGAGATAAAGGATATTAGTGTTTTTGATGATGAGAAAGATGAAGAATATATGTGGACTGAAGTTTTATCCTTCATTTACATGCTTTAAGGCAAGGTTCAAAAGGCATATTACTTTGCATTTGATGGGATTAACTGAATACAAGTCAAGGAAATTAGTGAGGAAGATTGCGATGACAACCTAAATTTTCAATGCTTCATCATGGCCTTAGATTTGTGTCTTGGCCAAACAGAAGAGGAATATGTACAAACCATGATGTTGTTGCCTAATCCTCAAACCCCTAGGATGCTCTTTCTGGTATGATATGATCTGCCATAAGGTGAGACACATATGGTCTGTAGAAGGGACATATGAACTTATTGATCTCGGGCATGGCTTTTTGTGACCAAATTGTAGAAGAAGGTCAACTATGAATACATCTTTTGTAATGGACCGTGGTTGATATATGTTTAATACCTTATTGTTTGTTGGTGGAATCCAAAATTCAAAGTCTCAACTTCTTCACAAAGACTTTAGCTTGGGTAAGACTATCTAAGATACCGATCAAATATTACTAGGTTATCAACATGTTTTGGGAAATGGTAATTGTATTAGTCATTTCATCAAGCTAAAATCAACCACAACTCACCTCTATAGAGGCAAATTTGTTAGAATGGTAGTTCAATTAGATTTGAGTAAGCCTCTATTGCTAAAATACTATCATGGTACTTCTTTATACAACATCGAGTACAAATGTCTTCTTATGACTTGTTTTAGTGATGGTTGAGCATGTCAGTTATTTGATGTATGTCTAAAAAAGAACAGAGTGACTGGAGAGTCGGGTAATAACCACCCACTATCTAAGGCTATGCTAGAGGTGATTTTAGGAGCTTAGGTCTAGGAAATAACTTGAAGGATGATTCCTCTCTATTTAATCCCTAGATGATAGTTGTTGGATAGGGTAAAAAAGTGTGTGATCCTAAGTGCACTTCACAAGGGGATTTTTAATTCTGGTGCTAAAATCAAGGGGGGATCTAATGCTTTAAGGAAAATGGAAACTAGAAAAAATTTGATTCTGTTATAGAAATTAAAGGAGATGTCAGTGATGAAGATCTTATTGAGGATATCCACCTAAATCTACTTCGTAAACTATGGGGATATCTCATCATGAGGTGCTACTAGACAAGGAGATGGTTGATCGACCCTCTCATGTTCTCTAGTTTTCTTAGGACATGGAGAGGCTTTTAATTAAAGGCCTATAATGACTAGAACTATTACATTGAATATGCATCAAGGGCCTAGTTTGGAAGGTGATATCTACCCAAAACTTGACCCAAAATCATGTTATGCTCTAGCACTTACTATTAGTAAGAAAAAAAGGAGAGGCCTTGTCCAAAATTCATGGCTCGAGTGTTTATGTGTTAGCAGGGCATTCAAATAAGCCCAATTATTCTACTCCTAGGATAATCAAACTAAAGCATACCAATCCATATAATTTTGGTAAAGAGAATAATTGTAACACCAAAAATTTTGACACTAAACCTTTTTGTTTTAAAGTGGAAGCATATAATCAAAAATTGGGTGTTACCACCATAATTGATATAAGTCTGGTTTACCATACTATCCTTACATCAAATACAAGGCTAAAATCATTTAGGGTAAAATAGAGTAATTAAAAATGAGAGAACATTTATAATATAAATATGATTTTGGATATTAACTCTGTGATACAATAACAAAATATAACAAAAAGGGATACCATGGATTGAAGAGTTTAAAAGGTATCCAAGTAAAAATATCAACCAGATAACATGACTATTCGCACAAATACCCAATATAGGAAAATTCATTCCTCCCCATATAGTGCATAAAAGGCAGTAAAATCATCCAACTAGTCCTCAAAGACTTGTACAAAAGCATCCAGGTCATCTGCTCGTGGGAATGGGCAGCACCCACAAAAAATGGTTGATATGCTACCTATTGAGCAAGGTAAAAATATTGTCATGTTAGAAATATGGTTAAATACATAAATTCATATCAAATGATAAGTATTTGTGTGGAACACATAAAATATCACAATGTAAATACTAATCCATACCTCTTTATTCTTTTATTTACGTTGAGTTCAGGTGCCCCACTATTTTTAAACTAGTGGAATAGTATAAAACACCTCTTAGGGACAACACACCTAAGCTACTATTATCATCCGGTAGAATGGATCCAATACCTCTAAGGATAAAATGCTCCTAAGCCACTATTCTTAAACCAGTGGAATGATCTGAAGCACCTCTCAGGGACAACACATCTGAGCCACTATTATCGTTAGGTGGAATGGACCTATAAATACCTAATTCCTGACTCACTTAGTTTTCTACTTTGAATTATTAATATCTTATCCAATAGGTTACTTATCATAAATCATATTCTTATTCACGATGAGTATAGTGTCCCACTATTCTTCTAATAGAACTGACTGAAGAACCTCTCACTAACAACACACCAGAGCTCATATTATTATCTAGTGTAATGGATCCATAAACACATCTAAGGGAAAATGTTCCTGATTTACTACTCTTAAACTAGTGGAGTGGTTTGAAGCACTTTTAAAGGACAACACATCTAAGCTACTATTATTGTCCAGTGGAACAAATCTATAAACACCTCGACCTTACTTACAAGATCTATTACTTTAAGTGATTAATATCTTATTCATGTTTGATTTAAGACATAACATGTTCAAAATAGGTAAGTCACATCATGATATCATAAGGCCATTATCTAGGGTTAAGAACGGCATCCCTAAAACACTAATTTCACATTTTTATCGTAACTCTTCTTTTGTTACTCTTTTAACCATAGAACTTAGTTTCGCTTCCTCCAATATTATTATTATTTTATTATCATTATCAAAATAACCTAATTTCAAGGCCTAGCTCTAAAGTCTTTCACATACGATAATAACCATATCTCAAAAATGACTATTCTTGGGGCTTATAAATCCTAATTTTACAAATCGATCATAACTTTTCTTGTAAGGCTCAAATAAATGCCAAATTAAATACACATCCCAAAAACACTAAGCCTAAAAACATATTTAAATTTCATGTTCTAACTCTATCATTTCACACATGTGATAATAGCCTCCTAATTTTAGGGTTATTATTCCCAAATCAAACCATTTTCATTTTTTTATTAAACTTAGGTTTTTCATAAATACTCTAAGTACTTCATATAAATTCCTTAGCACATCGTGGATGATATAACACCGTAAAATACCATGATTCTCATATTTAGCCCACATTGACTAAAATGCCCTTTATTGGTAACAAAACCCTTATTTCATGTAAATCTTATATATTTGGTAACATTACCTCCAAATCCTGCATTTATCCCTATATACTTTATTATTCTCTCTTCATTCTCATCAAACCATTAATAAACCTATGATACAAACATATTTCACACCAAAGAATTTTCCACATAAAATAACAATACCGCTATAATCTTTACTTACTCATTTTCTATCATAAAATATCATCCACATATCATAACATTAATAATCACATATTAATTTACATAATAAAAATAAAATATTATAACACAAGAACACGCATAACACTTAACAATCAAAAATCCTAAACTACGACAAGTATCTTTATAAAAATGACTACGGTCTCTAAACACACAAATCTTATTCTGCCTTTTCTAAAATATCGAAAAAATCACCTAAAAAATCATAATACAACATCATTAGGATTAAGCCACCTAAGTAAATAAAATCTAATGAAAAATGAAGGATGAAAGAAGGGAGAAACAAAACCAAAATAAACTAGGAAAACTTGTGCAACTAGAGAGAGGAGGAATGATGGGTTGTGATGAACCAAGGGAGTGGTAGCAACAACACAAGCTGTCATTGCTATGGAGCAATCAATGGCCAAAGGATCCAAATGGTTGAGGGAAGAAAAGGTGGGCTAGGATAAAGGAGGGAGGTGGGCATTAGTCATTTTAGCCAAATCAAGGTGGTGTGGCATTTGATTAGAAGTGTCGAAAAGTGGTGTGGTTTGGTGAAAACTACCAAAAGGTGGTGGGGGATGTTTGATTGATGTTACCAAAATGGAGGGGGTGGAAAATGCCGCAGCAAATGAAGAAAGAAAAAGGAGGAGTTGCGGTGAGTGTTGGCCATAGGTAGAGATGTGGTTGTGATGAAGATTTCCAAGGGTGAAGGCATAGGCTACTGTCGATATGGCTACGACCAAAGAAAGGAAAAAGGAAGGAAGGTGGTGTGGAGTGTTTAGCCAAAAGGTGAGGGGTGTTGTAGTGAAAATGGTCATTGGTTAGGGGGTGGAAACGAGATAAGTGACCGAAGGAGATGAGGTTGCTTTGGTGAGGGTTGACAATGGTGAGTTTTGTGGTTATTTTCAAGATGGCAATGTGGAGGAAGTGGAGGAAAGCACTTGGTGGTGGAACTTATCTACAAAAAAAAAGGGAGGAGAGTGGTAGTTGGGGCAGTTAATATGGGTATATATATATATATATATATATATATATATATATATATATATATATATGCACACACAAAGAAAATTGCTTTGTGTCTTGATAGATGGTAGGGGATGATGGAGGCATGATAAATGTTTTCTAAGGATAATGTATCATGTAGGAAGAAGGGGGAAAAAAAAAGAAATGGGGAGTCAGCCAAAGGAAGAAAGAGAAAAAGGAAAATAGGGAGATTAATATGTTTATTTTTTTATTAGAATAAGATGAATATAATTTAGGATAGGTAATTAGGATAGTTTAATTATTGATAAATTATGATTGGATTAAATTCTAGGGCTATAGAATTAAGGTAAGGTGGAAATATTAATTTTTTGATATTAGGACTATGTTACAAAGTAAATTACTCGGGATTAGGTTTAGCTAAAAATTCGGGGTATTATAATAATATAGGTGCTTTGGGTGCCATGGACTTACAATGATCCACTAGTTTACTATAACAACCTTACCTCCTAAATGTAGTTTTCTTTTCCAGAATGTCTAAGGGGTTGGAATTGCTTCCTTCCATTCTTATTTATTCTATTTAGTTCATTGCCATAATCTATTTTTGGTTATCCTTGTTGAACTTAAAGTGAATGGTATTAAAGTTGACGATGTTGTTAGAAGGCTCACATTTGATGGTAATGTATGTGCAGAAGCTCATGGTTTTATGGAAGGTATTTGGTTTCTATGGCATGGTGATTTGATGTAAGTTTAAGTCCTTGGGGTGACCTATCAATTGATCCATACCTTTGTTAATATCTGTAATAATCAATAGTTTCTGTTAACTAGGGTCTATGCATCTCCTAACACTCTTGCGAGACGAGATTTGGGATGATATGATATCCGTTTTAGATCAATCTAGACTCTTATGGGTTGTAAGGTTGATTTCAATGACATTGTCTTCCTATATGAATGTAAGGGTAATATTTTATCGATGGCTCCATAGATTTTCTCTATTCAACAACCATTTGGATTGGTGTTCACTCCTTGATTTGAGTTTTTCATATCCAATATTTTATTAATATGTTAAGTTTAGGATAGTCATAAAATCAACTCATGGATTGATCATATTGTTTCCTCCCCTAGTTGGTGCTCACTTTTCCCTTATGTGTATATGGTACACCTCACTCACACGTATTTATATCACCAACCTATTTTCCTCTCTTAAGTTGAATCCCAAAACTGACCCCACACACCATGACCATGCCGGCTTGATTATGTATGGTTGTTGCATGAACATATCAACTACTTGATTCGAGTCTTTTCACAACAAGGCATGGATGCACCAATAATCTGACTCATTAGAATGAGTAAGTTTTGGGGAATATTTTCTAATAATATAAGAAGGTCTTAGCTAGGCTCTAAGGGGTGTAATGCAACATGTACTCATCTTTTAGTAATAATATAGCCATATTGGAATCTAAGGTGTTGCACAAACTAAAATATATATCAGCTTAAGAGTAGCTATGTTGGTTTTAAAAAGCCAAGTAAGGTGTGAGTACACTCTAGGATGGGAAAACCCATTTTTTCTACTTTATATAAAAAGGCATGACTAGGTGTCTTGTCTTAAATATGCAAGTGGCTCCTAGATTCATGAGAATGGGAAGATAATGAACCTAGTAGTCTCTTATTTTTAGAAGTTGTTCTCATCTAAACATAATACCCCTATAGATTATCCCTTCCTGGTAGTTTTTCTAGCTCTAACAGGAGAGGGGTTACAATTGTTAAGTTCCCCTATCACGTTGGTGAAGGAAAACTGAATTTGTTCTCTAGAGGCCCATTCAAAAGCCTTAGGCTCGAAAAATATAACCCCACTATCAAAAGTTTTGGGATGTAGTTTATGAAGGCATTCATGGGTTTGTGACTTAGGCGATACACAATGGATTTTCCGAACCAACATAAATGACACTATTACAACACTTATTCCTAAGGCTGAGCAACCTACCTTCTTATGCAATTTTAGTCCTACATGTGCAAGTAATGTCCTCTACAAAACAATCACTATGTTAATAATTAGTAGAGTCAAGCTAATTTTAGCAAGAATCACGGTCCTTGAGCAAGCTATTTTTTAGTTAGCCATCAATCACATGATAATATTTTAATTAGTTAGAAGGCTATGCATTTGATGAAGTACAAAAAAGGGAAGGTTTGGTTTTATGGTCATCAAATCAAAGCTAGAAAAAGCTTGTGATTGCCTATATTAGAGCTTTATATAGGAAACACTAAGTTATTTTGGCATTCCAGATGGCTTTATACATATAATCACATATGGTATTTCTTTGACTAATATTAGAGTACGGTTAAATGGGACACTCTTGAATACTTTTCAACCATCTAAAAGGATTTGGTAGGGGGATTCCATATCACCGTATATCTTCATCATGTGTCTTGAAAATTTGGCCTATGCTATTACACAACGGTTTTCTTGCAATGAGTGGAAACCTATGGCACTTACTAGGAATGGGTCAATTCACTAATGACTTGATTCTTTTCGGTCACACAACTCCTATGTAGATTCACATTATCATAGATGTGCTTTATAGGTTTGAGTTGGCCTTATATATATATATAATCAATCTAGCTAAGTTTTATATGATTTTCTTTGGGAAAGTCTTTCATGCAATATCCCTTGAGATTTACTCGAGTTCAAGCATTGAATGGTCATTTAATCTAGGAAAATGATTTAGGGTTAATGCGGTCGATATAACTAATATTAAAGGCTTATTTTTCATATATGATTGATAGGGTGCAATGAAAGTTTTTCTTAGGGCGGCCCCACATGTTCTCCTTGATTATCTACCTCCCCATGGTGACCTCTATCACCTCAGTTATTCCTATCTTCATTATGATTAATTCTAAGTTTTATAAGCATATTAACAAGCAACTTGATAAATAAAATAGGCATTTTATTTGGAGTAGAATTATTAGACACATACACTTGCATTTGTTTGACTAGCACAAGGAGTGTGAACCCAATGACGGAGATAGTTTGGGTATTTTTAGTATAGAGAATGTTAAGCATGTGATGATGCTTAAGTTGACTTGGGATGTTTTGCAAGAAAATAATACTCTCTAATTCAAGGTTCTCCATGAGAATTACATCAAGAGTTTTCTTTCCTCTTTTCATGTTCTACTACGACATGGTTTATCCTAATGGAAACATATAGTTGCAACCATGCATCAACTTGAAACAAGCATGATATATGTGGTTTAGAACAGTCACCAAACCAAGTGTTGGTTGGATTATTAGGTGGGATATATGACGGTTCTTAGTATTGCAACCAAATATATTTCATTAGATTACATGGACAAGATAGTGTTTAACTATTTGGATGACGTACAAGGCTAGATGCGAAACCTTTTCTACTATTTCTCCAAATGTTCTACTTAGCCCAAAATGCATCCATGTTTGTTGAACCTATAGCTATTGTAAACGATTCAAAAATCTATGGCCAAACACCTGATGGTATCTTCACTACTAAATCTACTTACACATTTTCACTATCTATCTCAAAATAACAATATGTCTAGTGAATTAAAACATAATAGTGGATTATGGTATCCACTTAGCTGGTTGCTCAATGCAAATTATGACAAATGATGAAAGATATTATAAAGGCCTAACAAATGATGACTCGTGTAACACCCTAAATTCATTAGGGCTATATAACATTACTCTAAACTGCTTCCAGGATTGATGACTAGCCTTACAAATTAACATTAGTCTTTTTTAGCATGCCTTTTATCAACTCACACACATTTTGAGAAACTTTCTAAGAGGCCACCCATCATTAAATTGTTTCAATTGAAGCACATTTAACCATAAAGTTTTTTTTAATGATATGTTTTCCAAATAAAAGGTATACTTTTACTAATTGACAGTTTTATGAATCATTTTAAGGCTCCAATTTCTATCACTACTTTTGGGGTATTACATCTTAGGCTTAGGGTGTCAGTTGGGTGTCAATGATGTTATTTATTTTTCACATGATTAACCCATTATCCATAGCATATGGGAAGTGATTCTTCCTGACATCACTAAGGAATGTTTTTTTATTAAAAAAAAAGAATGCTACTACATGGCTCTAGCGTAACGATCCACGAGAATACTGATGGTAAACCTCCATGGTCTATTCTTTATTTCTTAAATTGTTGGTATTTGTGGTATTGGAAGAACTAGGGAGTATTTTGTAGACGGATGAATTGACCTCTTTGTGTAACGACTTAATTTAGTAGTTTTAATATGGATGAGTATAAGGCTTAATAGTTGTTCAGTAGTGTCCAGCATTAGGGTTGTGTGTTTGAAACCTAGTGTAATACCCAAAAATTTTCTAACCTTAATCTTTAGATGTCTATCTTTTTAATCCTTCCCTAACCCTTAACCTTGTTTTACTTATCTTTTCTTAACCCCTCCCCTTACCAACCAATTTTTTTCCTATTTTACTTCAATCCCAACTATGCCCATTCATGTACTATACCCCACCAATGCCCCTCCATTTATTTTTTATTCAATCCCTTCGTATAAGTAGACCTCTCTATCATGCCTTACCCAGAGCCCCCCCTTACGCTTCCATTTTTATTCATGTAACCTCAACCCTACATATAAACTCCTCATTCTTCAACATGTTTTCTTTGATATTCTTACCAAACCAGCTCTACCTTCTTCTTTTTCCTTATCCCATTGGTTAATCATTCTTCATGTTTTATAACACCACCTCACACAACCAACCACCCTTTATTCCACCACCTTACATAACCAACTACCCTTTTTGCCACTACCTCATGCAACCACATCCTAACAAAAACACCCCACACTATTATCTCACTCAACCACCACCACTTGTGTCCATATCTGTTGTATTTCCCCATTTTTTGTGTGCATACCTCATGATGTAATCCCTAACCCACACAACATCCTCACATAACACTTGAAGCAACCAACTCATCCTTTTCCACCCTCATTTCTTTGATTTGTGTTCCTTGATTCGTCTTCCCTCCTTTGCGTTTCTAACTTTTTGTTATAGTCATCTGGTTGATCCTAAGGTGTTGGTATATAGAGTTTAAGAATATTTTACTAAGAGTGTAATACCTCCAAAATTTACTACCAAAAAATTTTATTTTATTAAAAGAGACAATGGAAGTAAGGAAAATAAAACTATAAATTTTGGGGATATTACCACCGCGATCAGTACAAGCCCGGCCCCTAGCCTGTCTCATACTAACCACAAGGCTAAAGAAAACTTACCATCAATCACAAGTTAAAATTAAAACAAGATTTCATAAAAGAACTTAATATACGGAAATTAGAGTACACGTAAAGGAGATTTTCAATCCAAGAGTGCATAATTAAAGTTCTCAAAGGGACAAAAGGTATAGTACGATAAAATAAAACTGAAGTAAACTGATACAAGGTAAATAAATGACAAAAGAGAATCCGTCTAAGTCACTCTTAGTCCCCAATCCAAGTCCAAGCTGAACTCTCAGCCCCGCTCGATGCCTCGTAAGTATTGAAGGTATCGAAAATAGCATCTCCTACTTGCACAAACTCACTAGGGCCCTCTACTCGTGGGAATGAGCAACACTCATGAAACGGGTGGTCAGTACGCTACGTACTGAGTAAGATAACCATGCATCTAAGGCCAAGCATGCAAAGACATATAACATAGGCATGATCATAAAGACAACATACAAACAATACAAATAATAAAGGCCGAGCTATAATCTAGATAACTAATTCTTTAATTCTCTAATCAATACTCATTTCACACCATACTTATTATCAATCCATGCGATTGCAGGAACCTTACTATTATAGCCGGTGGATTAAAAACGTATAGGGCAGAACACATCTGACCATTATTATATGCCGATGGATCGATCTCCAAGACAAAACGCTCCTGGCCACTATTATGTCGGTGGATCGGTCTAGCCCCGACTCCCATGGCATTTCACTGTAAGTATTTAGTGTCTTTTTCATGTATTATCATAACTTAGAGTTTAGTTTATTGAGCTCGGGATCCCCCACTATTATAGCTAGTGGATTGGAAACATACAAGACAAAACGCACCTAACCACTATTATATACCGATGGATCGGTTTTCAGGGCACCTCGGCGCCTGGCCACTATTATGCCAGTGGATTGGTCAAGCCCACTTCAACAATCTTTTACTTTAAATGATTAGTGTCTTACAGTGTCTTATTCAACAAGTTTTCACCCTATACATGCAGGTAACAATCTCTCTACTCCTATTCTCCCAGGAGGGCCCATCCCATACCTTGAGACTTCTGCACCTCCTAGCACACCCCCGACATCCTTTCCTTCTTCCACTTACTTATACTGGAAGCCCAACTCTTAAGGTTGTGGGTTAAGGCCCACTACCTTATGTCATCCAAGTCCACTCACTATCCCCCCCCCTTGGGTTTTCCCCTGAAGCCCTAAATGAGCCTATGTGGCCTATCCTTCTCTGCCTCACGCAACTAAAGCTCCTTTACCACCCCACACATCACCTCACTTAGATTCAACCCCCATCCTTTCACTTTACTTCCCAATACATATGTGATCCTGAAACCCTAGTTGGTCACTCCAAATCTTAGCACCTTTCTTTCCTATATGTCACTCATCTATTTCTCACCTGCCATCCTTTCTTTCCCATGACACCCATACTCACCCTACACATGCTATTCTTCCACTCTCATTCTATATTCCACTCACCCTCAATTATTTTTACTTTCACAACCACCTCTAATTAGGGTTTTCCTTCCAAACCCTAGCCAGGTTTCCTATGCATCCTTATACCAACCTACGTACTATTTTTACCCACAGTCTCCAATCACTCCAAAAACTATTCCCTTACCTTACTTACACCCCAAGAAAACTTTTCTCACTGAAAGATAATTCTATGCAGACTCCTTCCATCCCATGCAAATCCTAGAAATTCCCATGTAAGGTTCACCCCACTTTTTTATTTATTTTGTTCATAATTCCCTTTTATTTTCCCCCTCATAAATCATGAGATAGTTAGGTTAATCCCATATCCCTTTTGTCAACTCACTTCTCCCTTTTTTCCTTTTCATCCTTTCACCCCCATATCATATTATTAAACACCCTAGCATACATTTCCTAAAGGGTCACTTCATATAACATCATAAGCACAACATACATATCATTATATGCATGCCATAAGAAAGTCACATAAGCATGCCTCAACTCCAAGTTGTGCTACACATAAATAGTTACAATAATCATAAAGTACGCAACATAATATAGCACAAGACATACAAGGTACATAACACACACATAGTTGGTCTTAGCTACATTCTTACCTAACATGACACCGGTCTTAGAGCACGCTCCTATGCCTTATTAGGGTTTTGACTTGATTCACCTATAAGAGGGAAAAACTAAGGGTTAACTTCCCTCTTACCAAAATTACCATTATTTCCTACATTACCCTTATCATAGCCTAATATTAGGGTTACTAATATTAATAGTATTTTAAGTAAAAGTAGGGTTATTATTCTTAAGGTGGCTAACCATATTGTTACTAGTCAAAGTAGGTCTTAGGAGGTAAATATGTTCATGTTAAGGTATTTATAGCCATATTTATATTATTAAAGATAATAGCTTTAATATTACTAATAATAGTTGTAGTGATAATACTAATAACAACCCAAATCTTATCAACAATAATAATATTAGTAATAATAGAGTAGTGACAAAAATGATAATAATAATAATAATAATAATGCTTGTAGTGATAGTAATATTAGTGGTATAGGTAATATTAACAATAATGACGAAGTAGTAGTAGTAGTAGTAGTAGTAGTAGTAGTAGTTACAATAATAATAAAAGTGTTAAGAATAATACTAATAATAACAATAGTTGAATGGTAAATAGTAGTAATAATAATAATAATAATAGGGTTCGAATATTTATAATAATAATAAAAGTGATAATATGCCAAAGTTAGCATTAATAATAATAATAATAATAATAATGATAATGATAATAAAAATAATGATAATCATCATAATAATAAAAATAAGGTTTCGACCATTCATAATAGTAATAGCATTAATACTCCGAAGTTATATTTAATAATAATAATGATAACATAATAATAATGATAACATAATAATAATAATAATAATGATGATGATGATGATGATGATGATGATGATGATGATGATGATGATGATGATGATGATGATGATGATGATAAGGATAATAATAATAATATGATGATGATGATGATAATATTAAGAATAATAAAAAAAGATAACATTTACATAAATAGGGTTTAAAGGCTATGGGGATTAGGGTACCACCTAGGGACGGCGGTGGAGGGAGAAGAGGGGATAGAAAGGTGGTTGTTTAGGATTGAAGAGGGGTAATGAGAGGGTGATTGAGGTGGTGGAGGATGCCCTAGGTCGAGAGGGCTGGAATGGTGGTGGTGGTGCAGCCAAAAGGGAGGCGCAGGCGGTGACGGGTGTGATGGCCAAAGTTGGTGGAGAGGGAGGAAGGGAGAAGGAGAGTAAGGTAGGGGGAGGTAGAGGAGGTTTTTCTGGTGGTTTTGGGGGTAGGGGAGTGGTGGTTGTGGTGGGAACGGCGACATGAAGGGCGGCGGTGAGTGAGAAGAGGTTGGTCGAATAGCTAACTTTGCACGGCCAATGTACCTTGTGCAAGAAGGATTGAGGGTTGTGAGTGGTAGATTTTGGTGGAGGGTGGTATAGGGAGTGTTTCAGGAGGTGGTTCAGGTGGCGGTGCTAGGCGACGGTGACGGGGTGGACGCTTGAACAAGCAACAGTGTAACAAAGGGAGGAAACTCTGGGTAGGGGAAAAACCAAATGGAGGGTGGTTAAGGGGTCTTTATAGGCCATTGAAGGGGGAAACAATAGAGGGGAAAGTAGGGACGAGATTGGAATGCGTGGTAGGTCACTGGTTGGTGGCGCACGATCGGTATAGGCATGCAAAGTTGTAGGTCCTGTCAGCTGGGGGAAGGAGAAGGAAGGGGGAGAGGGGTACGTGTGAAGAGAGAAAGAGAGGCTAATTGGGTCGAGAAGGGAGAGGAAACAACAAGGGAGAGAGGGAAGGTAGGCAAGCGGTGCAGCGGTGGCTGGTTGGCGATGGCAGGCTCACATACAGGGTGCTACAGGTCTGTGTGGGGAAGAAGAACAGTCGGGGAAGAAGGAAGGGAAAAGAAGTGGACTGGTCGGCCCAAGGGAAAAGGAAAGAAAGAAAAAAGGGGGAGCGGACTGAATTGTTGGAGAGGGAAAAAAAAAGGAAGGCAGGCCTTGGGCCGCGTGGGGGAAAAGAAGAGAGGGAGGGAGGTTTGGGCCGTAGGGGAGGCTGGCCCAAATCGGGGGAGGAAAGGGAAAAAGAAAAGGAGAAAGGAGAGGAAGGAAAGAAAACAAGGAAAAGAAGGGAAAAGGGAAAATAGATGGGTTGGGTGTTAGAACATTTTGGTATTTTTGGATGTTTAAAATAATAATATTTTAATAAAATAATAAATAAATTCCCTTTTAAGATTAATTTAGGATATTTGAAAGATTTTTCCTTAATTCCATTTTAATTAGCAAAACACCCTAATTTTTTCCAATTAAATTATTTATTATTTTCCTCTTGATTTTACCTTAATTACTTCCTCTTATTTTAATAAAATAATTTATTTCATTAATTTTCCTAATAAATTATTATTCTACCATAATTTCCTAAATTAAGATTTTATAATATTTCAAAGAGACCGATGTAGCATTTAGTAAGTATACACAACTCTAGATTAGGGATTTGTAATTATATGTGTTTCTTTTTATTTATGTGTCATGTTAGTATGTTTTGTTGCTATAAATCACGTTAAGGGCTATTTATCTTGTATTTATGCACTCAAATGTGAAATCATGATTTTATGTGACATTTCTATAGTTTAGGTCTTGTTAGACTTTGCTTTAAACTCTCAAGCATGTTGGTATAAATTTTTATTTTATTTTATTAAGTTTGTGGTTCGTAGATTGGAATATGATTAAGTATTATTATTTTGAAATATGTTGATTTTGGAAGTTTTGAGCTTGTGGAGGTTCGGCCCTAAGTCCATTTATGGTGTTTGGGTTATTTTAATTAAGGTTAATTATATTTTTGGACTATTGATACTATGTGGGCATTTGTGTGTAATTTTGGAAAGTTTTAGAATATGTGGAAATTTCGTGGGATTTGGATGATTTTTAGCCTTATGGGTATTTGATTGTGAGTTTTTAAATAAGTATGAAAATGTATTCCTTGATGTTTTTATATAAAGATTGATATATAATACCTTAGGTTTTGGTTGTGTGGATCAAGTTATGCTAAAATGAAAATTTGAGGTGCAAAGCTCATATAGGGGTATTTTGGGATAATTTAGGAAAACTGAGGTTGAGCAAGTGCTATTAGATTATGTGATTGGTTTGGGTTAATATGGTTGACATATATGAAAATGGCTTCAAATGAACTTAGAAATCCTAGGAGTATGATTAGTATTTCATGTGTGAAATGTTAAGGTTAAATCTTCATTTTTGGATATGGTATATATTATGATATACTAGGGTATTGTGTAAATTTTGTTGATTTGGTGAGTATTATGGGCACAATTATGATGCAATTGTGAATTAGGGTTTTACGAGTACATTTTAGTCTGTTCACTGGTGTATTATCTCCTTTTGTTCTTTTGTCATTCCTTATGCCTTATATTTTATTCATGTGAGTATATCATGTTTGGTTTTATTAACCTTGGTACAATTCTAGGTATTTGAGTAATACACAGTTATTGAAATGAATTAAGTGATACTCGATATTTCATGTAACAAATGATAAGTGGTAGCCTATGTGTTAAGTCAGTGGAAATATAAGTAGAAGTGTTGTCATAATAAGTAAACCAATTGATATTCTGGAGTATGAATTATGTTAGTTATGATGGTTAATAAGACATTAATAATTAAAGTAAAATATCACATCATTTAGTATCGGTAACATTATTTTCATTAGGTTGCTGCACTACCCAAGTGGCTTGGTTGTTGTGATAACCAAGCAATTTATATTTATTTCCTGGTTAGTGTGGTACACATGATTTCTCATTATTGCAATAACCAAAGTAGACCTATATATACTCTATATTATTTATTTTACAAGCTTAGAAGGGGTAAGTATACTTAAAGAACATGATTATTGTTTTGGGGTTCCCATGTATATTTTACCTTAGATGTGTGAATGCTAGTGATATTGCCCATCTTTCTCTCATCAGCAAGGGAAAAGGAGAGAAATTTCTATGTGGTTTCCTAGTCTCAATTTGATTAAATAAATAGAATTATGTAATCACCTACGTATGAGCTTTATTATGGTTTATTTATTAGGTCATCTCATATTATATTCTTAGAATTCTATCTCATGTAAACCATTTGTGCTATACACGCCTTATTCAATTGATGTATATTGTTACTCAGTATGTAACGTACTAACCATCTTTTTATGTGTGTTTCTCATTCCTACGAGCACATGTTGCATTGTTTTGTAGGAAATGGATGAATCAATGGTTTTGATGTGATTGCTTGTGGTGGGTGCTTAATTGGGTCGGTATAGCACATGGTTATTTGGATATATATCACTTTTTAGACTTTTATTACTCTATTTTCTACTTTATTTTTTTCTCTTTTCCTTATTTTATAAATTCATATCTCTATAGGATCAAGTGCTTCTCACGCCAGATTTTTAGATACCAATTACTTTTTAGCCTTCCACCTAGCATATATTGGGTATAGTGAGTATCTTTTAAATGTTAAATGAGATATAATGCCTATTATTTTATTATTATTGCTTCCGCAAACTAATTTTTTTAGTAGTAAATTGTGGGGCATCACACCTAGCCATTAGGTTGGATCACCCCTCTAAGTGGCATTGTGAAATTGAATGTGCATGACAGTGGTTTTGGTAATCTCGAGTCCATATTTGTTAGTGAAGTTATATGCGACCAGTTTTGGAATGTGGTTGTTTGTCTCTCGGTTAGTCTTGGGCATGCCATTGTGATAATGGTGGAGCTTTAGGGTACTTAGTTTAGCCTCTTTAAGGCTTTGAAGTGGTATTCCCTTGTGTCAAGCTTTGTAGTGATTCTGTAATGGCAATAAATTTGATCTCTAGTCGGGGTATATAACATCATCCCTGCCAAGGTTTGATTAAAGCTTGTCAATGCTTATCTTTGCAATTCATGATTTGTTGGATTCTCCACAATTATAAGAAGACAAACTAGGTTGCAGGTGACATGTCTCATCATAGGTAGAACCTTCCTCTCAAGTGTCACTGGTTTGATTCACCATTTGTTGGTGTTTGAGATAGATTAATTTTTAACCTTGGTGGTGGTGATTCTTTTAGACAAGTGACTTTCTCATCTTCATAATCTTGATGTACAGATGCTTAGATTCTAATCCTTCCATTATCACAAAAAATTACTACTATATAGTAATCAACATATATTGATAAATCAAAAACATTAATGATGTATAACCAGTGAGAATAAACATTCATTGGTAGTTAATAGGTTTTATAAATGTCCATAACTATGGTTTAATGCAAAGGTTTAATGTATAGTTATTGAGAGTATGGAAGTGAATTTAATGCATAACTATTATTAGGAATAAGGAAGACAAATTAGTAGGGTCTTTGTATATACGAAGTGAGAGCTAATAAGAGTAATCAATTTAGTCTTAACAAGAATAAAGAAAAGTAAATATATATGGCCTAAGCTAAGTAAAATAGTTTTGTAGAAATACATATTATTATATTGGTAAAGAAGATTTTTTTTTTATCTTCCTTTAATTTTTTCAAATTAAGAAGGCCATTTACTATTATACAACTTCCATATTAGCATAGCATAATTATTTGTTGAGAAATCGTATAGTTATCATAACAATGGTTGTATTTTGTACAAGATTTGATGTTGTGTTTGAATGATATAAATAAATAAAAAACTAAATTTATTCATCTTAGAAGGTAATTTGAATTTTCATGACCCTCAATTCACACTTGAAAGACAAAATATAAATGAATATGGTACGGGAAAATAAGAAATTTGAATCAAAATATATGACGTAATGAGTAACAACTTGTTTGGAGTTATTTATCAAAAGTAATTATCTATGATAATTACTTATTTTAGAAATTTTTTAGCATACAAAATTTCTAAAATAAGTAGTTATTATGGATAATTACTTTTAATAAATAGTTCCAAACATAAGCTAAAGCAGCAATCATGCATTGTATAAGATGGTAAATTAGCATTATATAAATGTATGTAGTTGTGTGTTAATACACATCTTATTCTTTTTAGTCATATCTAAGGGAATATATGTCATAGTTTAAGATATATTTGTTTGTTTGCTTAATATCCAACCAATATCAATACTTATTCGCATCATTTATAAAACGAGGTTTCTATTGTGGAGGTATGTAGAATATTGTTTGAGGGTTGGAATTCTATAACTTTATATAAATAAGGGTGTATACGGTTTGATTTGGTTTAGTTTGAACTCTAAAATAAATTAAAGTATAATTTTGTAGTTTGAAAAAAGAAATTCTAAACAAATCAAATCGTTTTTTAAATACTCTAAACTAAACTAAACTAAACCAAACCATAATTTTATGGGTTCATTTGTGGTTTATGTCCTTTGGGCTTTAATATTTATTTTTTACATTAAAAAACTATATTTTTATTATTTAACCTCAACTCTACAATATATTTTTATAAATTTATAATCAATCTAAACTTCAAACTTTAACTTCTCCTTCAATATAAATATTAAATAAGTTTTATATCATATCACATTAGAAGAAAACAAAGTGAGCGTATGTGTACAAATATAAAAGAAGAAAGGAAAAAAGATAAAGGTATAAGATACGGTTTACTACCTAAAAGTTATAGATTGCAATATGGAAAATAATTTTTATATAAAACTATATATATGTGTGTGTGTGTGTGTGTGCATATAGATTTATAGTTTGCAATTTATAAACCATACTTTAATTTTTAAAACCATAATCGAACCATTATTATAAAAAAATAAACCAAAACAAGCCACAAATTATGATTTGATTTAGTTTGGTCTGCAATTTGGACCATATTATGAACACCCTTTTATATAAGTGATGGGTTATCATTATTGTCAATACTCTTAAAAATATGATTATTACTATTAACTATCAATAATAGTCATGATATTTTTATCTAATTTGATTTAATTAACTTTAATGAGATATGTTTTGGTTCAAAAAAAAGGCAAGGAGATGATACATTTACTCTCCTCTCGATGCATCCTTCTTCTTTTTTGTTATAAAATAAATACAAAACCTATAAAAAAAATATAAGTTCATAAGGAAAAAGCACAGATAATATATTATAACAAAATTCATCTCCGTGTAATATCTCTCATGAATAAGAATATGTGAACCTAATAATAGCATATTTGTATGATAGTCATGTAAATATAGTCTACGCTTGCTGCCTTTAGATAATCCTTAGCACGAGGACAAAAATATAGTGATAGTGGTTATTGAACAATTGATTATCTAACTATCTCACAAATTCTAAATTTTTTTCCTCAATAAATAGAATTTCTAAGGCTTTAATTAACTTCATACCAAATAGATCTAAGTAAACCCCTCAAAAGGTTAGACTAGAGTGGTAGGTAGCTCTTAGTTTGAGTGCAGTGTGGAATGTCTCCAATATTCCAAGTTCGAGCCCAACTAGATGCAAACAACTTTTTATAATTGAGGGCCATGTTTTCTTCTCCCTTGTATGAGGAAGGGATTGCATCTTGTGTGTCTGAGAGCATGGACACACAAAACTAGATATTAGTCATGGTGTTAAGCACATTTAAATTTTAGATTTAATAATAATAATAGGATCTACGTAGTCCTTGGCATATATATTTGAATAAAAATATAGGTGCAACACGTTCTCTTCTTAAATATGCAAATTATGCTATACAAAACAAGCTAGACCTATCTTTTGTGAAATTCATCTCAAACTTAGGGTTTTTATTGCTTGTATTTTCTATGTTCATATGGATATATTCTTTGTGTGTAAGAGTATAATTCTTATAAGGTTCAAATTAAATGTGGAATTTCAGTAGGTTGATCTTGCCTCTACATTAGTTCTTCCTGTTCTCCTCTTGCTCGAGACCTTACTTGTATACTATTGGATGGAAAAATATAGGTCTAAATGACATGTTGGATGTACTTATTATTGCTGTGACTTTGATAATAGTAAAGGAGATTTTATTTTTGTTTTTAAGTAGACCTAATAAAAATAATTTGGTAAAAATATGAATCTGTATAATTTATTAAACAACTTTATATGAAAAATTAGAAAAATAAATAAATAAAGATGGGACTCCTCGAGTTTTATTAAGAATAGTAACTCCGGGCCAAATGAGGGTGGAGCCATATGAAAATTGTTCGGTACAGGCCCATCGTCTAGCGTAGCAGCTTAACGTTGGGCCAACAAAATGTGTGAGTGAATAGCTTGCCGATTCTGACGGAACTGAATCGAGCGACGGCAGCTGCAACAGCGATGAAGCCGAACTCGAAGAGACTGTGAGTTTGAAAATAGGTTACGGGCTTCTCCTGAAAGCGGAAACAGTAGGCATTAGACTCCGCATCCTTGCTGAAAAAAGGTAGCATCAACAGCTACCATGGCAGACACGGCTAATCCTCCTGGAGGCGACGTCCCTCCTAATCAGACCATCTACATCAATAATCTCAATGAAAAAACTAAGCTGGAAGGTCTCCATTTTTTTTTCTTTTCCTATTGCTTGAATTATTTTTTCCCTAACCTGTGCTTCTTCTATTTTTCTTTTCGCTAGAATTGAAGAAGTCACTGTATGCTGTATTTTCGCAATTTGGGAAGATATTGGAGGTATTAGCATTTAAGACCCTAAAGCACAAAGGTCAAGCTTGGGTTGTGTTTGAAGAGGTTTCTTCAGCTACCAATGCGCTTCGCCAAATGCAAGGGTTTCCTTTCTATGATAAGCCCATGGTCCGTACTCTTTATTTTTCTATCTTGACATTTTTTTTTTGATGTATTCTTCTTCTTCTTCTTCTTCCTGTTTATCTTGATAACGTGAAGAAATGCTGAACTCGATGTCGATACATAATTAAGCCATATCACAATGTTTTCAGCTATGATTACGAAGAAAACGCTGCAAATACTAGAGATATAGCCTATAGGAATAGTTTTCTGTTGTTTTTTCTGTTTAAGCATTTAGACATGTTGGTTAGCATTTGAGTCATTTGACACCATTTTTTTTTCTTTCTCAAGTTGCAAACGAAATACATGATGTTCTGAGAGGATTGTGTAAGAGAGTTGAAAAAATAGGTTGTTGTGCAGTGCTTGAAAATGCCTAAGGCCTTCCTGGGCAATAGGGGTCCCCAACTCCTAGGCACTACGGGCAAGGCATGCGTCTAGGCGAAGTGAGATGCCAAAATTACCTTATCTTATACTGCTTTATCTTCCTAAACTTGTAATCTTTTCCCTCAAATTCCATGATCTTTTTTCCTTTCACTTTCCTTCCCAGCACGGGATATAGTCATCGTATTCATAAAAATAAAGCCTAAAAATAGATAATCAGTATTTCCTTTTCCGTAATAAATACATTTATTTCCTTTTCCATTCAAAATTATGTCTATGAGTCCTCCTATGACCTTTTTTTCCTCCTAACTCTCTTTCCCATTCCGAGAATTAATTACTATATTGATTGTAGATTTTTTTTTGATGAAATTAAAACCTAGAAGTAGCTAATTTTTTTGTAAGGCATGCACGTTTGAGACTCTGTGCCTAAATGCGGGCCTAGTGTGCCTTAGTTGCACCTTGCTTAGGACAGAAAAAGTCCCAAACTCCGGGCATCTTGCACCTTGCGCCTTTTCAAATGTTGGTGTTGTGCATGATACACCAACAATGATTTAAAACGAACTCTCCCGTTGACCGTTTCTGGGGGTTTGGTTGTTTGCATTGCAGCCTCACTTAACTAGCTTGGGGTTTAGTGACAGACTGTTTCCTTGCATGATAAACAATAGAGACTAACTAATGTTGAGGAATGATGCAGATGTAAGCGGAAATGAGGATTCAGGTGTGTGATGACTTTGTGGTTTGCTAAATTCTATGATTAAGTAGGTCGACAAAACTCCTGTCTTTTATCAAAAGGGAAAAACAGTACAATAGAGAAGATGGTGTTTGACGTTGATGATCCTAGAGGGAATATTCAGAGTTCTTATTGGAATTTTACTCTGATATATGCGATTTACGATTGAGTGCTGTCAAGAACTGAGCCATCATGTAGCAGAGTTGGGATGTGCATATTGGGCTTCAGTATAGTAACTTGGGATGATATAAAGTTGAATCAGAAGGGTAGTGTAGCTGTGTTAAGTTCCAACCCAATCTGGAGAAGAAAAACATTTGCTTTGTGTTGCTTCCAGCAATCATAGAGCCTGTTGTGGAGGTGTAGGGGTAACTAGAAAAACAAACCTTCCTATAGACTTAAGAACATGCATAACAGGGGTTTGCGGTTTTGCTTATACCAGGTTTTAGGTGTTTTGTGGGTTTTCCACCAAAGATGGAGCTTTTAAGGTAGATTATCAAAGTTGAAAGTATATTGGGAATCTTTATAACCAAAGGGCTCCAAGTGAAGGCTGGTCTTGATGCAACCGCTTAAGGGAGGTGGATAGAATAGATTTCTGTTGTATATGGTTCATGTTCTAATGTCAACTCTCTTGGGTCATAAGGTAGGGTTGTGAGGGAATTTGGATGAAGCCCAAATCCTCACCCACGCGATCTACTTTAGATGTTAACATAAACCATGAAGAACTAGCAAGGGGTGTGGTTCATAGCCTTGTGGGACAGTGTTTGAAAAAGCGCGCCTAAGGTGCAAGGCGCAAGGCAATGGGGGGTGGGGGCTTTTTTGATGCTAGGTGAGGCGATGTGAGTGAGGTGCACGTAAGGTGGTTGAGGCGCGCCTAAGGTGCAGATGCGCACAAGCGCAGAGGCACGCGCCTTTGAGAAAAATTTCCTTTCTGCAAAAAAAATCACATAGGCAGCCAAGGACTTAGGGGAGAGGAGTAGACATTTTTTTGGACGAAGGGAAGCCTATTTATAGTTTTAATTGGGGAGGGCAATAGTTGTTTTGGAAATATCAAGCAGGGACTTAAGGAAGAGGAGTAGACATGCACATGCCTTTCAGCAGAAAAAAAAATCATGCAGAGAGCTAGGGACTTAGGGGGGAGGAGTAGACATGCACATGCTTTTCAGTAGAAAAAAAATCATGCAAGGAGCTAGGGACTTGGGGGAGAGGAGTAGACATTTTTTTGGAAAAGGGTAAGTCTATTATAGTTTTGATTGGGGAGAGCAAATGCACATTCTGCAATCAAACAGGCTGCAAGCCTACAAGCAGAGTCAGGGTCATTAGGGAAATATAAAAAAGAGTAAAATTCATTTTTTAAACACATAGGTAGTATTAAACTCACATAAAAAATTAAACAGAGCCAGACCGTAGAGAGTTGAGAACCAGAGATAGCAAGAAGAAGTGGTCCATAGATTCAACTATCTGCTAGTATTGGTAGTATTAAACTCATAGGTTATTATTTTTTCTAAGTATTTTCTTGTTATGGTATATATATATATATATATTTTCTGAAAACTTAGTCATTTAATCATTTTGTTTAGCTCTGAGTAATTTTCGTGCCTCACATTACCTAGGTGCACGCCTTCGCCTTGCGCCTAGCGCCTAGCGCCTAGCGCCTAGCGCCTAGGCTCTAGGATCCCTATCGCCTAGGTGTGCCTTAGGCCTTTTCAAACACTACTGTGGGATGGTGAAGATATATATGGGGTTTTGGTTTTTAGCTTTATGCCTTAGTGCTGGAGGTTGAGAGTATATAATTGTGAATGTTGTTATGTTTTCTCTCTTGCTTTATGTTCTACTCATACAATTAAATATTAGTCTTGATACGTGATATCGGTAGTTATTTGTCGAATTTTGGGTTAGCTAATATGCAGAAATGGCGATACGTAATGGATTTAGAATTTTACATATTTATTGGCGATATATCAGTTATTTGCCGATATTTTACCAATATTTACTGATATATGCCAATATTTATTGGTATTTGCTAATATTTATTAAGGAAAAAAAATCATGCGTGACAACCTTGACATATAAAATATCGTTCACGACAGACAACGCTCTGATACTGCAACACCGCGATCGCGACTGCAATCGCGACCGTGACCGCAATTTTATTGCCTGGCTTCTGCTTTTCATCTATTCAACAGTAAATTTGTTTTGCCTCACAATTTAGATTTGAGTTGTAATGGTGTGCCAGTCTTTTGTTTGGATTTCTTATTTGTAACAAGAATAAAGACTAGGGTTACATCATTCTTTGGTGAATGAATTGTTGTGGACTTTGGAACATGGAATAAAAGATTATCCAATACATGGTTATATCCCTGATGTATATCGTGCAAAATGCCTGATATGCAATTCAAAAATGAAATGACATTACTGGTCGATATGATGTTGATATTTATTGATATATGTTAATATTTTTTTTTTGCAAAATAAAAAATACACCACAATAAATTTGATGTATAATTTATCATCCACAATACTAGACACCACAACATCATGACTGCAACCATAGTTTTATTTGGTTTGGAAGGATATTGGCTGCCCAACTACTAGCTTAAGCCTCGGCTAGCAATTGAGAAATTGGCATTCAATTGTAAACAAAATGTTGCTCATCTGTTACCTAGGCTCCATCATACATTCTAAACACATGTTGATGTATAAGGGGTTGCATCTCTTAAGTTATGTATTACACATAATTTGCTACTCTCAAGTAGCTCTGACAAACTATTGTGGAGCCATTATAATACGATGTGTATTTTTTCCATTATTGTCAACAGTGATTTTTTTTCCCTTTCGTTCTTCTAGGCACAGTATATATACAAGCACGCAATTTAAACCCTCTTAGAGTCAATTGTAGTATTGATAAATAAAGGTATTGTTCTATACCAAGGATTGAAAGGGCTCACCTCTATTTAATTAGCTCACAAATAATGAAAATAAATTAATAAATAAAAGCACAAAATAAATAATAAGATGAACATAATTTTGGGGTTTTAAAAATAGAAATTAATAAAAATAATAAATAACTGAAAATATGATAAACTTGTTAAGGAAATCAAAATCCATTACTAGATTAAGTTAAAATATAATAATAAATTTTAAGTCATCTTTTATTCATGAGAAGGAGACTGACTAAGTTGTAAGCCAAAAGTAGGTCTATACACCTTATATTATTTTTCTAAAATAATTAATACGACAAAATGCTAATATTAAATCCTATTAAATATTAGCAGTATGGTAGCAACAAACCAGCTCCTATATTTAACTAAATTTAAAGCATTAAGCACAATTAGAAGGATGTCAATCTAAGTTCCCATACTAGTACAATAAGCATGTCTAGTTGTATTTCTCTACTTTGACCCACACATATCCAAATGTTCTACTACTCCGGTTAGAATCACAAAACTATTAAGTGAATTATTATCTAACCTAGTTGCAATTTATACATATAAATTCTAGCATATTTATATGACTACCTAGCAGACATATAATCCTACATATTGTCACTATGAGGAAACTAGAATAAGGCATGCACTATATAAATCATGCTTGATAGAATCATATATATGAACGATAGCCATTAAAATAGAGTTAAATAACAATCTCATGAAATAAAGAAAAATAATATCATATTTCAAATCATAATCTAAGGTTTTAATCTATTTTCCAGCAATAAATAATTAGCCAGTCATAATAATCAAATTAATTACACAAAAATATATATCAGAAATAGATAAAGAAACAATCGAAATTAATTATAGATGAAAGTTTAGCAATTTATTCAAATGAAAAATTTATTAAATTTCATCTGAAATAAATTTTTCGGTCTTTTTTTCTCTTTCGTTCTCTCTTGGCTAGTGTGGATTTCCATGCTTGTCTCTCTCCTACTTTTTCATTTCCCGGCCGGCATCTCTTTTTCTTTTCTTCTCTCTCGCCTCGCCGCCAGGCCTCTCCCCTTCTCTTTCTTCTTTCTCTCTTGTATGTGGCGTCAGGCCTCCTCTCTGCTGCGTTTAACTGTTCTAGCTCGCTGGCTGTTCTTATTTTTCTTTCGCATACTTTTTTTTTCTTCATTTGGTCTCGCGCTGGCTCTCCTTTTTCTGTGTCACCCTTTTTTTTTGTGTGGACTGCCGCCTTTTTAATTTGCCTGGTGTCCTCCTTGCTGGCACTTTCTTTGGATTTTTTTCTTTTCCTCTCTGAATCCTTTTTATTTTTTATTCTTTTACTTTATCTACAAAATAAAATTAGAAAAATTAATAAATAATCTTATACTTCAAAATTTATTTAATTTATATCATTTAGCTCAAATAATAAAAATTATAAGATTATTATTACTTAAGCATAAAATTATAATTATTCTTATATATTACTCATATAAAAGACCAAAACTAAGATTAAAGGGGTATAAAGTATGTCAAAATATGAACTCATTAGCTACACCTATGAAAAGTTGCGGTAATTAGAGGTAACTTGTAACATGCGTATATGAAATCATAGAAGTAGAACTAAGATGTCTTTTGCTTCCCTTGTTTCTTTTTCCTTCATTTGTGGTATAAAAGTTGAACAGTATGCTATGAGATTATTGGAAAGAGCATTTAAGTTGGCGGGGATGCTTGATTCTGCAATCTTTTCTGTTCACTGGATTGCAATTTGATGATGGTTGGGTTCTTCAACTAGAAGATTACTGACATCTGTTCACAGACGCAAGATTTTGACTTTCGGGGAAGGGCACATTGGTCACCTGATGATTATTCTATTCTTCAATTAAGCAAACCCAATATCATGTTGAAGAGTCGATGGTTAGCAAGAGTGGCTCCTGGATTAAGACTCATTAGTCAGCAAATGGTTCATGTTTCAGTGAATATAATATTACTATCAGCTTGAAGAAAAAAGATGCTCTGATAGATCAAAAAGCAGTTCTGTTCCCCAGATTTACCGATTGCTGTTGAATATGGGCCAGTGATGAAGGAAGGGTTGCGTTTGGACGAATATCATTGTAGATCTGTTTTAGGGAGTGGATTTCGAAGCTGATATGGAAGTTAATTCTCTGCCTATAGTTTTGTTGGCATAAAGAAGGGTGCAATATGAATGTTAAGGAGAATTTGGACCTGTGAAATTGGCTTTTCATTGTCAGGGAGGGTTTTAGGTTTTATCGACTACTGTTTGAATAGTTAGTCGTAGGATAACTTGGAAGGACTTTTAAGGAAAGGATCACTCTTAGGAATGACAGAGTTTTGCCTTGCTAAATTTATGCTTTTTATAATGCTACATCCACTTTCCTTTCTAGCATATGAAGTATAACAAAGCTTGCAGCCTTTTTTTTTTTTTTGTGTGTGTGTGTGTGATTGGTGATGAGAGCTATGTTCCTGTTCCAAACTGAATTGTTTCATGCACAAATCTATTTATCGACCTACTCTGTGGACTCTCCTTAAGCTTCAAACAGTGGAAGAACCATTTAATAATATTTCTGAACTTATTGTCATCTCTTATTTTCTGTCATTTCGTTTATCTGTTTTGCCACAGACTTCAAGCTTTTATTCCGGTCATATGAATTTTCTTAACATATGGCCAAGTATTGAGATTGCCATAAATTGAAAAATTGTGGCAGAGATGTTCACAACTTTACCTTGTTTCCTTTATTTTGGGTGTAGTAATGAGGGGGTTAGAAGGAGTGAAAGTTAATGATTTGACTCCTTATGACTGAGAGATAGAGATGAAAATAGATTGCTTCACTATCATAGAGATGATTGGGATAATATGTTATCCGCAAAAACTGTGATGTTCAAGATTTACTACACGAGCCTTGAATCCTGCATGGTTTCATCGTCATGGATTATAAAACTTGCTGATGGTATAGTGAAAAAATATATGTTGTTCCTATGCAGAGAATACAATATGCAAAGACAAAGTCAGATGTAGTTGCAAAAGCTGATGGCACATTTTTACCGCGAGAGAAACGTAAAAGACATGATGATAGAGGTAGGCATACTTTTCCATTTGAAGTTTGGTCTTCTTCGCCTGTGGTTAGAATGTGATGCTATTTACATGTTACTAATCACGCTTTATATCTTTCTAATATTTACACGTTACTGATCATGCTTTATATCTTTCTAACAAACTATCTGCTATGTACTTTATGGTGTAATCCCATTTGTATCTAACTAGCTTCTTTCCCTTTGGTAATTTAACCCAATCCCATATCTGCTTCTTTTTCAAGGCTTGCGTTTCTTCCTTCACTGCAGTATTCCAAATTGGTTGCTACAAAGCTTCTCCCACATTTTTAGTTATTTTAATGAGCTATAGCTTAGTATGGAATGACCTATAAGCATACAATTAAATATCGGTCCCGATACGCAATATCGGCTGATATTTATCGGATTTTGGGCCAACCGATACGCGACAGATTTAGAATTTTACATATTTATCGGCAATATATCGGTTATCGATCGATATTTGCCGATATTCTACCGATATTTACCGATATTTGCCGATATTTACTAGTATTTGCTAATATTTATTGTGAAAAAAAATAAAAAAAATCACGTTGCGACAACCGCGGCATATAAAATATCGTTCGCGATGCTCCGATACCGCAACCGCAACCGCGACCGCGATTTTATTGCTTGCCTATAAGATGTTGAGATTCTCAAAGGAGATGAAGCTAGCAATTAGATGTTGTGTGCATGTTTGAGTGCCCTTTTGGTGGCAATAAGAACATTAAATTCTCTTAAAGCTGTACATACCTCCTCAGGACCTGCAACTAGTTCAGAAAATTTGACTGTTTTTTGATCAGGAGTAGGTCATCTTCTTGAGTACTCCTGCATTGGTACCTTGGATTTTGGCCGTCCAAAATTTGAGAACCATAGGTTGTTTCTTGTGGCTGTTGCTCATCTTTGATGAGGAGTTGCTGGTTGGTATTTTGTGGTTGTGGGCTGGTAATTGTGGCTGCTGGTCGGTGTTTTTGTGGCTGCTGTGAGTTGGTGATATGGCTGCTAATTGGATAAATTAGATGATGGTGGATCAGGGATTTCAACATGATAGTTTGGGAGAATTTAGGTTTTTCCGTACACTACTTTTAGTCTTTTTTTCACTACTTTATTATAACGCTGCACGGGTTCATATATAGGCAGAAGAGGGAAGCACGCATACCCTAACAGATTCCTAATAAATAGGAATAGATCTCGGAAAATAGCAAGCAACAACTCCTAATATCTTGTATTTATTTTGCCGAATTGATCGGGACTTTATTCTCCTAATATCTAGCATATTAACTGCCAGGTTTCACCTTATCTTTCCTACGCCTCCACTCAAGCGGGTTTATTGATATCAATCATGCCCAACTTGCCAACGCAAAGCTCAAAATTAAGCTTGAATAACCCCTTTGTAAGAATGTTTGTCTGTTGAGCAATGGGTTCAGATGTTAGACAGGTTTTGCCTTCCTCAAGCTTCTCCCTTATAAAATCTTTGTCAATCTCAATATGTTTCGTTATATCATGTTGGATTGGGTTTTGTGCAATGCTAATGGCTGCTTTGCTGTCACAATACAACTTCATGGGCTTGCTTACAGATTGACGTAATTCTCTAATAATCTGCTTGAGCTATATTAGCTCACAAATCCACTGATCATGGCTCAAAATTCTGCTTCTGCGCTGCTTTTTACCACACTCTGCCTCTTGTTCCTCCAAGTGACTAGATTCTCCCATACATACATGCAATAACTAGAAGTGGATTCCCTATCTTCAATGTATCTAACCTAGTCTACATCAATGAAGGCTTCAATTCCCCCTTCTTCCTAAAGCTTGCATGCAACATTCATGTGTTCTGTGCGTGGGGAATGCATAAATTGACTAACCAAACTAACAACAAAGGTAATATCAGGACGAGTATAGGAAGGATAAATTTGTTTCTTAACTAGCCTTTGGTACCTAGCTGCATCAACTAGTTGACTTTCTTTATAAGCCCTCAATTTTGTACTAGCATCCATTGGTGTATGGTCACCTTGAGTTCCTTGTATACCCTTGTCTCTTCACAGATTTGGTAAAATTTTCAAACTAGGTCTAAGGAGTATGCTTTAAACCATAAAGTGCTTTCTTCAGCTTGCACACCTTCAAGCCAAGCTTCTCCTCAAAGCCCACTTGTTGTGTCAAAAAGCCTTCTTCTCTTAGATTGCCATCGAGGAATGCATTCTTGATGTCCAATTGATACAAGGGCCACTCAAGGTTGGCAGCAATAGATAGGAGAATTCAAATAGTGTTTAGTTTAGTCACAGGGGCACAAACCATGCCTTGTATCTTGTAAGAGTATCGTCAACCTTATATTTCAATGTAAGTACCCACTTGCACCCAACAAGAGACTTTCCTCTTGGTTGATTGACAACTTCCCACAAATCTTATTTTTCTCAAGAGCACTCATTTCTTCAAGGATTGCCTTCTTTTATTTTGAAACTTTTAGAGCATCCTGAATATTTTTTGGAATCTCTACAGAAGATACATGAGTAGATAAAGCAGAGAAGGAGGGTGAGAGATGTTTAAAAAAAAAACAAATTTTGATAGTGGATGTAAAAGATAACTAGTACGAGATCTAGTTCCCTTTTTGGTGGCAATAGGAAGATTCAAATCTGAAACCAAAGTGCTATCTTGAGGCAATTGGTTTGAGGGAGAAGGAAAGGTACTTAAAGTAGTAGGAAATGGCCCTAGTGTAGATTTATGGCAATGCAAAGGGCATGTGGAATCTTTCTCTTTATGAGGGGTTCCCTTTGAGTATATAGTCTTAGGCCCTACTTTTGTTTTAGCCGACTGATCAGATGGAGGAACAATGGGAGCCTCTTTTCCTTGTTGATTATGTGGGCTAGAAGATTGGTTTTGATTATCTTGATTTGAAGGGAGATTTTTTTTAGAGAGAGTCCATGTTCTGATTCGTCAAAAAAAAAAAAAAAAAACCTTCCTTCAAATTAAGAGAATCAAAACCGATATTCTAGCCCACATATGTGGGCTCTCCCTAAAACATTGGTTGTTACTGTTATTTAGTTCATCCACCACACTCTCCCGATTTCCCTGTCCATCATGCTGGTCAAAAACAACAGAATGGTGCAAAATAGAAACATAATTTTTCAAAACATGCAAAACTTCCCCCGAGAACAAATCCTCTCCTAACTTCTCCCTGTGAAGATGTGGTTTAAAATATGTACGAGTTTAAAAGAATTTGACATCCATAGTGACAAAGGTTCTCTAGGAAATGGGGTCATAGCATTTATAGCACTTTTAGGTAGTCAAGTATCCTAGAAAGACACATCTTTTGGCTCTAGCATCATATTTATCACCCTTCTCAAATACAAAGATTGTACACCGGTAAGGGACTGGATAATCGATTATTATGGAAGTGATGGTTGAAAATGTCTAAGGGCGTTTTAAAATTTAGGACTTTAGATGGCATACGGTTGATCAAGTAAATAGCTTTAATAATAGAATCTCCCTATAAATATTTTGGACATGAGTGGTGAATCTAATGGCACAAGATAACTCTAAGAGATGTTTATTTTTACGTTTAGCTACCCTATTTTGTTTTGGTATATTATTACATAAGCTTTAATGGATTATCCCTTATTTAAGGAAAAAATTCCTAATAATGCATTGAAGAATTCTCGTTCATTATCACTTCTTTATTGTAAAAATATGGTAAATTGGTTTTGAACCATATTGTAAAAATTCCTAAATATGTTTGTCACTTCTGATTTTTCTTTCATAAAAAATACCCAGCCTATTTTAGTGTGATCATTAGTGAAAGTAACAAACCAACTTTTTACTTGATGTGTATTAGATAGATCGATGATGTTTAGCCAAAGTGTATATTTCACACCGAAAAAAAGTAGTATCTTTATTAATAAATAGTTTTGGTAGCAATTGTTTTAGGTATTGAAAACATTAAACATGCATGACCTAATTGAAAATGCGACCACATTATTTCATGATTATGAGAATTAGAACTAGATCTAAAACGTGAACTGCGGACAAAATACCTAGATTTTGAATTGTCCAAAAACTAATATAGTCCATCAACCTCCTTAGCATTGCCAATCATATTCAACGAGATTGGATCCTAAAATTCACAGTGTGAGAACATAAATTAACTTGACATTTAGGAATACGAAGAACATTATTAGGGAAAGTAAAGGAGCGAGTTGGATTGATCCCATGCTGGCAACAACAGAGAATAATCCATCTACAACCTTAATTTTTTGATTTCCAGCACAAGGATTATTGGATTTAAATAATTGGAAGCAGTTTGTCATATGGTTTGTTGCTTTAGAATCAATAATCTAGACAGATGTGGACATAACATTATAGGAGATGGGATAACTTATATTACCTTGTTGAGTTAGAGAACAAGAAGAATGTAACTGTGAGGATTGAAAATTTCCTAGCATATGCTCAATTTGATCCTGGGTGAATGAACACTCTTGTATTAACTTCTTGTTGTTAAGTTTTATCCATGTTGTTTGCATTGCTCTACCATCAGAATTGCTCTGTGAGTTAGGAGGTTTCAAATGAGTGTGTAGTTTCCAACACTTTTTTTTCCAGTATGCCATGGCTTTTTATAGTGTTCACATCATGGTTTCTTCCTCCTCTCACCATCTATACTGGGTTTGCATTTAGCCAGAGCAGAGCTCTCCAATTGTAGACCAGTAGCTAACTGTTGAGCGTGTAGCATAACCTTTTTCCGTGCCTCTTGTTGTAGCTTTGAAAAAGCTTCCTCTTTGCCCGACAACAATTTTCTCCCCAATATTCTTCCTTTTACTGAATACAATCTAAATTATGGCCAACCCTAGCCAAGAACTTATAAACAAAATCATTCTCTTCACGGTTCATAAACTGAGCCCAATCATTCGAATTCTTCCACTTGTCATCATGACATTGATCTAATTCCCGCTACCAAGTTACCATCTCATTATAGTAGGTGGTTATATCTTTGTCTCCTTGCTTTGAACGACGCAATCTAGACTTTTAACTCAAATATTTGGGATGAGTTTTCTAGATTTGAGCATGTTACATGACATTGATCTAATTCCCGCTACCAAGTTACCATCTCATCCTCCATATGTGCTTATTGACACTTCTCGGACCAAAGGAAAGGGATAAAAAGTATAAGAGGTTCATGAATCTGACTTTTCATACTTTGAATTTTCAAATCTAAAAAGAGTCAACCTATCTAGTGGACCAAGGGAAAAAATAATTCTTAAAAAGAGGCTTGATATTCTTATTATTTTTTCTGCATTTGTTTTGGTCCTTTACAATGTTTGCTAAGGTTGATGCTTTGGATCAAATTATACATGGGATCAGGGAGCTAAAATTAAAAGCCTTGTTGTAAAATATGTTTACTCATCAGGATCATTAGGAGCCTTGGCCCACTGATACATGTGATACGTTAATTGTAGGTTGAAATTGCGATTACCCATAATGTGCTGGTTATTATGAGCTGGCCTTCGGTTTAGGAAAGAAGACCAAAAAATCATTTTTAGGCAGAAATTCTCATGGCTGGCTCATGATCAACCTGAGAAGCCAAAGTGTTTGCCTATGTCCAACACGTCCGGCCTTGATATTTATACTGCAACCAAATAGGTCATGCTCGTTGGGCATGTCCCAAACAAGCTGCTAATACACTTGGGCGTTAGTGGTTGAACTTTCTCAATTGTGGATAATGATGCAGTTTACATGTCAATTCATTGTAGCACCCATAGCTCCTAGCTCTCTATTGGACTATTGGAAAGAAATTCTGGGCCCAAATGAATATGCCTCCTCCTGTACATCTACACTTCGGGGATCTACTAGTTTTTTATATGATTATAGTTACTTATTTACTGGGACTTCTATATTTTTTGTTAGGATTTTGATATTATTTTATGTAGATTTTATTTGACCTTATTAGGTAGTTCTTTGGTGATAGTTTAGCCTACATATATGACCTTATGTTGTACTTTTGAATTGAGAGTTGGGGTGAAAAAGATTTGAGTGAGGTTTTGTGTGAACAAAATTAGCCTAAGTGTTTAGCTTACATCAACTTGGATAGACTCCATGAATATTTTCCACCCGTGCCAAAAATCAGTAGAAGATTGGGATGAAGAAGACAGTAATGAAATTTTCATTTATTTTTATCTTTTTTTCAAGAAACGACTGATGGATCTCAAAGAAGAAAGATAGGAAAATGGTTGTAGCAAAAAAGGCTCGTAAAGGGGATTTTAGAAGAGCTATGAATCTCTGATACCTTGAATGATTTTTGGATCATATCTGATGTATATATTTACAATTCTAGTGCTATAGTGATATGTCTAGGTACAATCCTAAAGCTGTGTTCATGCACAGCATAGATACATTGTGATAGATTCAAGTGAGCAACAATCAAATGGAATGACAGGGCAGATTGAGAGATAGAGAATTGGGCGTATAGCGATGAAAATTACCAGAGCTTCGAGGATCTGGATCCCTGAACAGACTTGACAATTCTGCTTTTCCTCCTCTGTCTAGTTAGCATTCTCTCTCCTTTTGTATTACCTTCTAACAGCTCTCCTCTGACTCAGCATATGGCTTAATAGAATCCACTAACAAACAGTAAATAAACCCAGAAAGTACTAACGCCCTACAATACCAACAGCTATCCCATTCCAGCCAAACGCAGCCTAAACAGTTGTGACACCACATCAGCAAGACCATATCTGATTACCCAGCCCCCCTTTCTGCTGCGTCCCCATTTTTAGTAGCTCTGCACACATATTTATACCCCGCTCATTTGGAATGCTTGAAAGTTATGGAAATGGTTCCATCTTTTTTTTTTGGGAAATCTTTTGTTTGATATATCAAGGCAAACAAAAAATAAAACTCAATCTTAAAAAAATTTAGAAGATATAAATCTTATGTATTTGGAAATGGATTTCCATTTCCAATGAAATTCATATCAAATAAGCTCTAAGAGTTTCACCTTGTCCTCAAGGTGGAAAGATGGGAACCAAGCATTCGGTAGTTCAACCTCTTCTCACAAGGCCTCAAAATTAGGAAGTCCATGCCACTTGATGAGCACCTCCAATACTCCCTTGGGATTTTAGCGCACAACTAATACTTCATGAGGCTCCACCCTCCATTCTAGGTCTTCAATGGAGGACAAAGGAAATGGTTGGGTCTAGGAGTGATTGACGATGGCCAATTTCAGCATGGACACATGGAAAACAGGGTGAATCTGAACATGATCAGGTAATTTCCCCCCTAGCAGCGATGCGGCGAGGCAAAAATACCGTGGGGACAACGTCTCATTGAGGCGTGCGGCCAAAGACTTGTGTCAGTAGGGTTTAAGCTTGACGCACACCCAATCTCCCACAACCAACTCTGAGTGTTGATGCTTCCTATCAGCAGTGCTTTTCATAATCCATTGTGCGCGTTCAAGGTTTTACTTCAATTCAGCCAATACCAAATCACGATCCCTTAATTCCTAGTTAATGGTAGACAACCGAGTTTCTCCTTCAAGAAGCCACACTAGAGGACGTGGAGGCCTGTTGTAGAGTGCTTCGAAGGGACTACTATTGTTGACAAAGTAATATGAGGTGTTGTACCAAAATTCAGCCCGAGATAGCCACTTAACCCATTGTTGCGGCTTGTTATAGATGAGGCATCAGAGGTATGTGTCAAGGCTGCGGTTAACCACCTTTGTCGGGTAGTTAGTTTGAGGATGGTAAGATGAGTTGTACCGTTAGAATGTACCCTCAAACCTGAATAACTCCCTCCTAAATCATCTAAGGAATACCTTGTCCCGATCAAAGATGATCACCCAAGGAAACCCATGAAGGCGTACAATTTCCTTGACAAATGCAAAATCTACCATTTGGGTTATGAATGGGTGCTTCAAAGGGGTAAAGTGGGCATACTTGGATAAGTGATCAACTACTAAAAATACACATACACAGGTGTACCCTCTTAACTGAGGTAATCCTAAGATTTCATCCCATACTTGCTTTGGCACCGGTAAGGTATGCTGAAATCCCTCAAGGAACAATGCCACAGGCTTGTTCTATTGACAGACAAGCAAGCGACAACATATTGTTACACTTGCTTCCTTATGCCTTGCCAAAAAACATTTCGGGACAACCTATGAAAGGTTCCCAGTGCCCTCCTACTACTTTGCTCGATAATCCTTCAACAACCTGGGATTAAATTGAGAAGTAGCAGCCAGACACCCCTTGTATAACAAATTGCCCTGACACAACGTGCAATTAGGATAAGCACCTGGTGTGGATTGAAGTGTACTCTTAATTGGTCCATAAGTAGAATTAGGGTCTATCTTAGCTTAACTCCTCCAAGTGCTGGCACCAATTTGCCACAAAAATAGCAAACATCGGCAACCTTGTTCTCACAACCTGACCGATACTCTTATCTCAAAGTTATAGCTCCAAAGTTCAGAAACCCACTTACTACTTGTTGCTTAAGAAATATTTGAGATGTTTTTGGTTGGTTCAAACTATAGTTAAATTCTTGATTCAAATCTTACGATTCTATGATCCAAAAATCACTAAATTATGTAAGATCCTAGGTAGAATCTTGAAGTAGTAGAATTGTGGTAGAGTCTTTGAGGAGTAGAATTGTGATAGAATCTTAGGATACTTTATAGGATTAGTAGAATCTTGCGATCCTTGGTAGAATCATAAAATTATTCATTACGACTATAGTTTTTTTTAATCTATTTATCCTAAAATACGCTTTCCTCTTATATTCCTACTATATTTTTTTCCCTATCTCTATTATTTTTTACATACTATATATTAAGTATTAACTAATGTGAAGGAAGCACGAGCAAGATATTAGCAAAGTCAATTGTTAGAAAGAAAAATACATGTGAAAAATCCAAACTTTATATGTAGAATAAACAAAAATAATAAATTTGTTATATTATTTGTTTACTAATTTCTATTTAATTTATAATTATCCTTTTTATTTTCTTTTAAAGTGTTGCTTATTATGCTTGTATGCATAGTCCATATAACAACATTTTTTGTATGCATGTATTCGACTATCTGTATTGCTTGTTACTTGCTACAACTTAGTTAGTGACCAAATAATAGCCTTAAGAATGAGCTTTTTAGTTGTTTTTTTTTTTTTTAATTTTAACTTCAATTATGGTATTTTATTGTATACAAGCATATCAACATCCATATTTTTGGGGTGTTAGTAGGATCTGATTATCTTACAATCTGATTATGATGACCCTTATTGATTCTAGTAGAATTATAATTCTAACACTCTTGCTTTAAACCAAGAATTTTTGCCCATTAAATATGGCCTTCAACATTGCATTGCTAGGACTATTGCCATAAGATCATGCTCATACACAACCTTGGTGCGTGCATGCCCATTGCCCTAGTACCTGACTGAAATACACAACGGGTCGCTGCCCTTGCATTAACACAACCCTTATACTCATCCCCAAGGCATTCTCTATCACAAATGGTTGTTGGAATCTATTAGTACCTTGCCACATATTTTCAGTAGTAAGTAGTTAGTCCTAAGAACTCACGTAGCTCTTTCAAATTCTTTGGGATAAGCTAGTCAACCTTGGCATGGATTTTTTAGGGATCCACAACTACATATTATGTGCCCCAAGTATTCTAGTTCTCCTAGTACCAAGGAACACTTGTTTATATTCACAAATTGTGAATGTTGGCATACAACCTCCATAACCTATTTGAGGTGATTCACATGCTGCTCCATGCCTGAGCTAAGAACCAATATATTGCCAAATAATGGCTTGAACATCTCATTCATTAACCCTTGAAAATTGGCAGTGTGTTGGTTAATCTGAAGGGCATGACAAGAAAATCATAATGGCCTTCATGTGTGTAAAAGGTTGTCTTAGGCACATCCTCTAAGTGTACGCGAATTTGATGATATCCGAACTTTTAAGTCTAGCTTAGAGAACACTACTGCCTTGTGCAATTCTTCCAATAATTCATCAGTAATTGGGATAGGGAATTTATAATCTACATAAAACCGCGAGCTCCCATTTTATTTTTCTTCACAAGTAGTAATGGGCTAGAAAATGGACCATGACTTGGTTGGATGATCCTTGCAGCTAATATCTCCATCGCCAATTTTTCAAATTCATTTTGCTAGAGCTGCGGGTAATGATAAGGTCTCACACTTAATAGGTGTAGTGCCCAGCTGAAGGTCAATTATGTGGTCTAGTGTGTGCGGAGGTGGCAACCCTCGTGGATCAACCTTAACATCTTGATATTGTTGCAACATGCATTGCCTTTATCTCTTGCGGAATGAATGTTACCTTTGCTTTATCAGTAGTTACTATTTCTAGAGCCGTAACTTTAAGAGAATCCCCTGCCCTTCACATCTTATAGCCTTCATTGCTAAGTGATATTTGGGTTTTACACAGCCACGGTTCCTCTCATAACATAATAGTAGTGCCCCAAGGTAAACTTCATAACCAAAATCTGCCAATTTATGTGCATCATACTTAGCTTGGACAACCACAACATCCCCAATATTAAGTCCATGCTGCCTAACTCCGATGGTAGGAAATATTCCACCACCTCAATTTCTTGCATCGCTACCCGCACCCCCTTGCAAATCCCTATGTGCAGATAAATACTCTAGTGTCCGTCATAACCCCATAAGCTATAGCGGGGAAAAGTGGCAATTGTAGTTGGTGTATCACATCCGATGCTACCAAAATGTGTGTAGTTTTACAATCAATCAAGATTGTAATTTGGTGGTTTCCAATCTGGTCCTTAATTTTCATAGTGCGTAGGGAAGTAAATCTACCTACTAAATTCATAAAGAGCTCCACAACCCCTTCAACCACCTCTGCCTTTAATGTGTCTACTACCTCCTTTTGATCAGGGTTTCCTTAGTCCTCCCATTTGACTGACTCTAGCTCATCCTCTAGCAATACTTGTAGCGTGCAATTTTTACATGTCCAACTAAAGAAAAAACGGATCCCTTTTTCTTTATGCCTTTGCAAATTGGCATTTGATAAGTGGTGAGACCCAGTCCAACAGTTAGATGCTAACAATTCAGCTGGTATTGTGAGAGTGTTGGTGCAACTTCCCTTAGATGAATTTACAGAGATAGGAGTTGATGTGCGAGTGTTTGGGCTATAGAGATTTGTATTACCCGATTTGGTTCAATTAGTGTCTAAAAAGGCACATAGCACGAGGCAATGGGGTTGGGGGACTTTTTTGGTGCTAGGTGAGGCGAGGACAGTGAGGCGCGGGTACGATGGCCGAGGTGCATGCCTTTCAGCTTTGATCGAGAGATGTTAGCCGAGGGATAAGATTGATCCCATTTCTTCGAAGGACATTGATGAAAGTAATGATTAATTAATTTGGAGAACATAATCAGATGAAGAGGGTGCTAAAATGATATTATTTTTGAGGATGATGATTTGAATTGGGGGATTGTTGTTGTTGCTACTGGAGTTGATGAAGAGAGGTTTATCTTAAGATCTAGGGGCCATAGGCCTAGTGCAAGTGGTGGCAGCAATGGTAGCTCACAAAGATATATGCCTAGACAAAAAATAGAGTAGTGGAGGATGATGATGAAGGCTATGGGTCAAAATCAAATGCATTGGAGGATGAAGATGTACTTACTAATGATGATGATTTTTGAATAGCTTGCTAGTATTGGTAGTATTAAACTCACAAGTTGCTATTTTTTTAAGTATTTTCTTGTTATAGTATATATGTATATTTGGTTTTTGAAAACTTTAGTCATTGAATTCTTTTTAAGCCTTTTTGATTAATTTTGGCGCCTCACATTGCACCCAGTGCTTAGGCTCCAGTTTCCCTATTGCCTAGGTGCGCCTTAAGCCTTTTTAAACACTTGGCCCGCATGATTGGTTGGCCTAGGTGATGCAAGTCTTTTCTTCAACTAATTAGGTCGTGTAACACCCTCGATTTCTAAAACCAAACCACTAAGAAGTAAGAGAAATATTACAAAAGTTAAAAACTGATATTGAGGGCATTGTTGTCACACCTAATATAAGATCTTATTATCCTACTCATACCAGCTGCTAAGGCTAATTAAAATAAGAAAACACGCCAAAATTATTCCTTAACTCAAACTAAAGAGGTAACATTAACGTCAAATAAACTCTATGGAAATCAAATTGAGCAAAGCAATGGAAGTAAAAATGTTAATTACAGCTGAAAGTTATTAAATAATGTATTAAAATTAACAAAGAAAAATGAAACTCTAGGATTGGCCACTGCACTTACTGTTTCCCACCATGTATGCCATCAATGCCTCGAATGGGATCATACTCAATCTACATTAGGTTATCTGCTGACTATATATATCGCGGATCATCGCAATCTCGTTTAAAATAAGTAATAAGTTAGCTAAGAAAACAAATAAGTAACTTGTTATATAGAAGGAGAAGATAATATTTTATTACACAAATACAATTAGCACCCCATTATAACTCATATTAACATCCACAAGTAGCCCTTTATTGATCCTTGTTAACAAGTGACCACGAAGTATATCCAACTGCTTTACTTAATTGAGGGGAAAATAAAAACCTACAGGAGGGTTACTTGGTAAACCTAGTGGACTAAGGGTCAAATATCTAGCTAAAACCTACCATAAGAGGGTTACCTCATGGGCAAACCTAATGGAATCAATCCAATTAGGGCAGTAGGTCTTTCTATCCTTAAGTGTCTACATCCTTAAGAGATCCATAGAATCCTATAAGAGTAGACATGGAGCTGGAACAGGCTCTTTGCCAGGCAAATAAACCAAGTAAATTCACGATCACTACAATCCAAGTAATGACTATTGTCTATCCTCAAGGCCCTAAACTCACTCTTATCTTCCACTTTTAAGGGACTTACATTTTATTCAAGTGAACATAGAATGCACACCACTTTCTTATTTAACCATCTTCCCAATGTTAGGCGCCTTCCACATTTGGCACTTCTCAAAAATAGCTTAGGGCTTGTAGACTATTTTGAAAAGATAAGCAATTTAGCCTACGCAGATATAGCATGATGACCAAGCACAAGATTTTCATTTCTTTTGTCTTTTTCAATACTTGTGATTAGTACCAAACTTTAATAATCAACTAGAATAATAGTAACAAGCTTCTATTAATAAATCATGCCAACAATAACAAACTTTAAATTATAAAATACTGAAGGATCATATTAACTTGCCAAATCAGTAGGAGGTAGAACGAGTACTACGTGCTGCACTAGAATTGTTGATTACCTCGTGGCCATGCTAGAAAAAAATGAAAGCTTGCTGCACTCCTCTTTTGATCCATTTCTTTGTTTCTATTCAGTTCTTCCATTGTATACTTTTGATAGTATAAGATATGTGGTGCTGGCAGGTTAAATATCATTGTGAGAAGGTACTAATGGAAGATGTTTGAATTTACACAAAATTTTCTAGAATTAATGAGAGAAAGGTAAATGATCAATTCGTTATATTTAATTAGTCAGATACTTGTTAATTAACAAAACTTATTGACTAGGTAATTATTTATAGCTACGTTGTTAGTTAAAACTCTTTTGACAAATCATTATTTATTTAAAATATGCACATAGTAATAGTAACTAAATTTTTAATCCTTATTATTATTATTATTACTATTCAAGAGTGTGGGGTATTACATTCTTATCAAACAATATGAAAATGATTAATTCATCAAAAGAAAACTATTAAGGTTTAAAATTATAGGTCAATACAGCTGCCTCCATTATCTCATATAAACCCTTAGGCCTCAACTTTCTTACTTCAGCCCAAATGCTAGACCCAGCCTGTTTAGGAAAGTGCTCTCAAGCACCTCAGCCAAAACTTCCATTGCAACGATGACACGAGAATCTCAAACATCTCTTGGTACTACGCTACCGTCCCTTCTAGCTCCACTGCCAAGAAATGCTTGAACAACAGGCAATTAAATTGCGGTCGTGGTCATGATGTCACGGTATCGGAGCGTCGCGAACTATAAATTATGTGTCATGGTTGCGCGGCGTTAATTTTTATTTTTATTTCACCATATACTTTAATTATTATTTATTGACCATTTGAATATAAATATTCAATAATCTAGTGTTTTATATTATATTAGAAGCATTAAAGTGATTCATTATATAAAGATAAAGATAATAGTAAATTTTCTTAATAACCCTAAATTTACCTTAGAATGAAAAAAGACATTATTTAATAGGAAATATAAAGATAATAAATAGAGATACTTTATTATAATTCAGTAGTAACTTGGTCCATGATATATATAGTAAATGATTTTTTTTTAACATGCATGCTTTTTTCAATAGATTTAAGAATTCTCAATAAATAGCTGATTTATTGGTGATTTATTCCGATTTATTGGTGATATTTTCCAATTATTCGGCGATTCCGATTTATCGGCTAATTTACCGGGGATTTATCGATAATTTCGCGTAGTGGCTGCTATTTAATTGTATGTTGCACTGGGCCCCTCGTTGTGAGCACAAAATCTGGCTAGGAGACGATCCTTGAAATTCGCCCACGAAGTGAATCTTTGACTGTCCACAATGTACTGGAACCAAGACAATGCTTTGCCCTCCAATTTCTCTCCCTCTTGGATGCGATTGAGGTTGACGAACCTTTCTGCCTTAAAAATCCAGCTATTCGGACTGTTTCCATCAATGGAACAAAAAATCTATAAAGTAACTCAAGTTGTCACGTGTTTTGAGTCTCAAGCACTCCCCCTGTCCTAGCCACCTTGGCTTCGCTCCTCAATGTGGCTGCAGACTCATCCTCAACAACCTTCTGTTGCTCCACCTCAGTGACAAATGATTCAGGCTACGGAGGAGCAGCTGCTCTTCTCCCCAAAGTTTGTTCTACTGTTCCAATCCTTCCCTCTAAGGTAACCTTGATGCGACTGACTTCCTGAGCCCATTCATCTTGAATCTCTCCCAGCCTTGCTTCCATGGCATCAGTCTGCTTTGGTGCCATGTTAGTCAGGATGGTGGTTGCTTTGATATCACAATGATAGATTCAAGTGAGCCACAATCAAATGGAATAAAAGGGCAGATTGAGAGAGAGAGAGAGAGAGCCGGGGGGGGGGGGGGTAGAGAATTTAGCGTATATTAATGAAAATAATCAGAGCTGCGAGGGTCTGGGTCTCCCAAGAGGCTAGACAATTTTTTTTTCCTCTCTTGCTAGCTCTCTATTTTTGTATTACCTTCGAACAGCTCTCCCATGACTCGGCACTTAGCCCAACAGAGTCCACTGACAAACATTAAATAAACCCTGAAAGTACCAACGACCCACAACACCAGCAGCTATCCCATTCCAGCCAAACACAGCCTAAACAGCTGTGACACCACATCAGGAAGACCATATCTGATTACCCTACCCCCTCTCTGCTGCGTCTCCACCTTTAGCAGCTCTGAGCATGTGTACTTAATCAATGGCCTATCACATTTCTAATTTGTGATCACATGGATCTTATCAGTCTAAAACACAGAACTTATCAGTAAATAATTACTGCAGTAATTTCTTCAAATTCATAGAGCTTTGGCAGTTAATAATTACTTCACATATATGGAACATAGCCGTGATTTCAGCCAACGGTAATAAGCAGTTTTATTTTCTGCAGCTGCTTAAAAGTTAAAACTGAGTTCTCAGTTAGCTTTCACATGGTATCTGTTGGAATAAAACAGTATTATAAATTTATCCTCTTAAGCTTGTGGGCAAACTGGTTCCTTGACATATTATTACTGTATTAGAGCCACTATAACTGATGGGTCTAGCGTTTGAATCCCATCTCTCTAAATATTACTAAAAATGGAATGGAAGCATAAAGTATGAAACAATTGATGCAGTAATGTAAAGATCTTATCAACATCCAACTTTTATAAGAAAATAGATATCTACATATATTGACTTGGATTACCCTCAAAATATATTTGCCTCCCCTATCTATATCCATCAAAGATTGGGCGTTGAAGCATAAACTTCGCTGTCATGATTTGCTATATTGTCCCAGTTCGTTTACATATAACTGTGAGTACTGCATCCTATGTCTCTTAAGTATGGATCTTTATATTCAATTTGGAAACTCCTGTTTGCATGTTTTTTCAATTGAGGCCAAGCCAAGTTAAATAGAATTTTAGACGGGATTTTTTTTTTTTTTAACATTTATCAGGGGTGGTGCTGTGGTTTCACCAATAATTGCTGTTCATTTTGATAAATGCAAGACCTTATTCTAAACATAGAGGCAAGAGGAATGGGTTAGGGAAGGATACATTTGGACAAAAAGTCTGTATTTGCGTATTTTTTAGGACAATGCTCTTGGTGGTGTAAGCTTTTGCTTTCCACCTTCGAATCTCATTCACCCCTCTCCTCCCTGATGTTGTATCTGTGATAAGGCCCTATCTGAATTTTTTTTCGATGTACATCATGTATCATCTGATGTATTCGTGCAAATATTGATTGCGTCTGTGATGGAACAGGTAAGAAGCGAAAAGATCAGAATGATGCTAATCAAGCTGCACTTGGTGTGAATTATCCTGCTCCCTATGGAGCGACTCCTGTAAGTACTGTTACTTAATCCACCTATATGCTTTTTTTGTTTGTATTTTCTTTCGGAATAAGCATTGTTTTTTTGGCCAATAAATCATAAATATGAGAAACTATGGGGGTTGAGAATTACTGTACCCCGAGCCACTTTCATTTTTTTTTTTTGTTTCACTATAAATAAAATAGAACAAGTCTCAGATGGGGACTTGATGATGATAGTTATCAGTCTATTATATTTTCCTTTTTTTTTTCCTCTTCTGTCCATTTTCTTGCCTAGAAGCTTTAGAAAGTTCCCGTGTGTGCCCATTCTTTAAATTGGGTGTTGTTTATCTTATGTTTACAACACAATGTTGCAGATGGCGCAGATGCAATACATGGGTGGTGCGAAACCCATTGTCCAAGAAGCTCCACCTGCGCCAAATAACATATTGTTTGTCCAAAATCTTCCCCATGATACGACTCCGATGATGCTGCAAATGCTGTTCATCCAGTGCCCAGGCTTGAAGGAAGTGAGGATGGTAGAAGCAAAGCCAGGAATTGCCTTTGTGGAGTATGAAAATGAAATGCAATCAACGACAGCAATGCATACCTACCAGGGTTTCAAGATGAGCGCACAGAACTCCATAGTGATCACATATGCAAAGAAATAGATGGTTATGAGCTATGGTTTCCCTGCGTTGTTGACAGATATTATTCGTAACGAATTGACCTGTGTGAGCTAGGCTGCATTTCTCTATTTTAGATTTTAAGCCTCACATATCCATTATGGAGAACGTATTTGTAATAGTTTGGTAGTGCTGCAGTTTGGTTCCGCTGTGGTACAGAGGCGCTGCTCGCTTCATAGACCATATGCTACTGAACTTTAATGGAAAAATCTTCATGCATTGGTTGCTCTCGTTTGTTGTTGCATTCGCCTATCATTTTTTATTAGCTCTGAATTCAGTAAGGGTACGGTGTCAAAAATAATCAACTGTATATAACGGCGTACTTTCCGGAACAGTTTCTCTCCCTTGATCTAAGCAAAGTCAGGAAGATCAATACGGACACTCAAATCTCTCTAATGTGATCAAGGGTCTTCATTTATATTATCCGGCATATATATACAAATTGATACATGCATAGTGAAACTTATATATTTTCTTGAATGGACATCAGGCAACATGTTCGCAGATGGCAGCACTACACTAGCTGTATTGGTTGTTAAGATGTTGATAGAATTCATGAAACTAGTTAGCTGCATTTGCCTCTCGCTGTACAAGCTACGAGAACATGTAAATATAAAATAAAATCCCACTTTACCAGACAAGTTGGGAAAAAAGCTGCATCATGCAAACCTAAAACCTATGTCATCAACAACCCAAGCCTCTACCTTCCACGAGTCGTAACCTTTCCGGAACATTTACTATTACAAACCCTGCTGACATCAACCTTTCATTATGAGTTCCTAGTCTCCACTCTCCTGGCTAGACCCTTTCAAGCTCTGCTTTGTGCTTGTCCAATTGCTCTTTCACGTCTTTCCTCCATCTTTCGATTAGCTGTTCTTGCTTCTTAATGATTTCTGTCTTAGCCTTCAACTCTTCTTCCATGGAAGCAATTTCCTGTTGGGAGAAAGGAGGCAAGGCTAAATCATTTATAGACATGGAGTAACTAATACAAGCAGCAATCAGCCTCTAATAACTATACCTTGCGAAGCATATCTGCCCTGCTAGGTTGATCCTCTCGCTGCAGGCTGATAAAAAATAGCTGAAGCTTTTTGGCATTCTCCATAAAATCTCTTGCATACCGTTCGACATCAACTGTAAGAATGAAGCGATAAATGTCATTTTTTGCAGGCCAAAAGTAACTTATGCGTAAATGATTCAAATAAATAGTTGATATATTCCCCCAGCTTGGTACTGAAGGCGGTGTCTGAAAATTTAACACATAATACCAGTTCTTTGGTGAGAAATAGTAACAGAATGGTAACCTTCACATACAATTGAATGGGCAATCAAGCCATCAAAGTTGGGGTAATATTAATAAATCCTTTTATCAAAGCTTCAAAAAAATATTGGTATGCTAGATTACTACAAAACTCCAAGGTGAATCAGAACTTACACACAACACAACAAAGCTTTTGAAATGATGTACGGACGAGCTCAACTAGGCACTGCCAGGTTGTTTAGGTGCACTACTGCATTAAAGAAAAGTCTAGAAAAACCATCAATTTCTATCTATGAGCTCACTTGTAACTCGACCCCTAATTTGTGGATAGAGCATGCGCATGACCACTAAGCTTTAAGTGAGCAATATCCACGGCTGAAAGAAGCTTCCTATCAGAAGGGCAAGAGTCAGTTCACGCTAGACCGACAGCAATTCATCATTTACATAGCCTCTATAAACAACAAAACACAGTTGAGGATGATTAAAATATTTGACTTAGCCACCCACTGGCCCCGCCAGGGGGCAGGGTGTAAGAAGCATGTGTGGAGTCTTTAGGAGTCTGTTTCATCGTCAGGAAATCATGGTAAATTATGTTTCCATTTCTGATTTAGTGGAGTTGGTTCCCCTTTTTCGAAGCTGGTAATTACTTTCATTGCAGCAGACAGTTACCCTGCAATCCTATAAAATAGGACTGTATGTTTCCAGTTAGAATGCAAGTAAACTGTACGTTCTTCTTTTCCAACAATTGGCTGTTTGATGAACAGGGATTGAGTGAGAACAAGAAAACATAAAGAATGCTCAGAGCAAGCTTGCTCACTCACACTTTCAGCTCAGAGCCATGTCCTCAAACACAGATGTGAGTGTGGTGCCATGGCAAACAATGACAATCTTCTCCTCCCTCTTAATTCCAGCATTTAAAGGTGAAAAACATTAATAGAGGAGTACCAAATTGATATTTATTTAAATCCCATGATCAAGTTGAAGAGCTTAGGCTGAACAGAAAAAAGAAAGATGCCAAGGAACTTTTCCTCATCCAGCAGGCAGTGGATGATTCAAAATTTTCAAGGGTTACAGCAGCAAACATCTCCAAAGAAGCATGGGAAATTCTGAAGAAAGAATTCAAGGGTTTCTCTTGGGTAATGACTGTTAAATGGAAATATTTCCATGGGGAATGATTATCATCGCAAATGAAAGGTGGGGACTATATGCTGTAAGTATTTATCCCGAGCTTCTACTGTGAGCAAAGTGAAATTATTCAGGGAGGAAACTAAAGGCAACACTATAGTTGCAAAGGTTTTAAGTTTGATTGTAGAGGACTCATGACTTAGGCAGATTACATAATAGATCAATAAAAGGAGTTTTTGCGAAGCTCATGAAGAGAGGCCGTCCAGAATGCAAGCTAAGAGTGATGAGAAAGATTTTCAAGTCAAAGCAGAAGAGTTTCAAAAGGAAAACTTGCAACTGCTGGAAATGGGAACGGCAGAGGCAAACGTTGAACAACAATAGTTTCAGAGGAAGAGGTGCCAGAGGAGGTTCCAGAAGAGATATGGCCACAAAGAGAGTAAGATACACAGAAAGCAAATCCATTGCTATTGTTGTCACAGAGATGGCCACAAAGAGGCTGATTGTTGCGGTAAACAAGTAACTGTTGTTTAAAAAACTGATGAAGAAAGTAGGCTACTCACAATTCATTTTCCCTTTGAGTTTATAGTCATGCATGGTTCTTAGGCAGTGGTTTTCCCATCATATGTCTGGAAGTCAACTAGATGAATCAAAAAGGTCTGAGGTTAATCTAAGCAATGGTAAAATACTTAGGTGAAACAAATGAAAACCATACCTATTAAGACTAACAATGGAAAAATGAAGTTATTGCATGATATGCTGCTTGTTCCCCCTAACATGTGTGGTAAATGGGTACATGATTTCAGTTTGATGAGAAGCCTGAAAACTCCTAAATAAAAGTACCAATTAACCGGTATTCATTGTTGTGACAACTAAAATATAGAATGTTTTTCCCTCGAAGTGTCAAATATGGGATATGCTATTGTTGCTAAAAGAAGTTTTGACGCTGGTCTATGGTATTTGATTGTAAATGGTTTGAAACCATCGAGTCACAAAGCAATGGTTTTTAGATTATCAAAAAGATTGGCAATATTAGTTTCTGTCAGAGTTGTGTTTGGGGAAGCCACAAAGCTTTCCTGTAGGTAAATCTTGAAAAGCCTCTTGGAGCCTTGCCTTGGTACATGTTGATCTATTGAACTTTATACACTTTTCTCAAAATACAATCTGAGGCATTTGATTGGTTCATGGAGTTTAAATCTCCTGTTGAGAACAATCGGTTATGTTTCGAAGACACCAAGAATAAGTTGAGGAAGAGAATTTTGCTCTGTTGAATTTAATTACGTCGGTGTTGAGAACAGTATTCATAGATGACTCACTCCCCTTAGCAAGATGGGTTTTGTTGTCTTGCTGAGCGAAAGAAGAGCACAGTGGAAGAGCTGGCCAAAATTATGTAGACAAAGGAGGAAATCTAAAGCAGTGACAAAAAATTTATACTTCCTGAACATTTCTCCTACAAAAGCAGTGCAAACCGAGTCTCCATATAAGGATTCGACCAACAAGAAACTAAAAACTAGTCATTTTTAGAGACCCACAATCAAGCAATAAAATCGCGGTCGCGGTTGCCGTCGCGATATCGCGGTATTGGAGCGTTGCGAACGATATTTTATATGCTGTGGTTGTCGCGGCGTGATTTTTTATTTTTTTTCACAATAAATATTATCAAGTACCAGTAAATATCGGCAAATATCGGTTGATAACCGATATATTGCCGATAAATATGTGAAATTCTAAATCCGTCGCGTATCGCCAATTTCGCGTATCGGCTGACCCAAAATCAGATAAATATCGGCCGATATTGCGTATCGGAACCGATATTTAATTGTATGCCCACAATAAGCTTGAACACATTTTTATGGGTACCACAGAATATAGATTGTTCAACCCAGGGAAAGAAAAACTCTCAATTGCTAGGAATGTGATTTTCAATGAGGTTAACTGGGGCTAAAAAAAATGATCTGCCAAAAACAAAAACTGTAACTTGCAACTTCTGGAGCAACAACTTCAAGTAATAGTAACACTGTTACTTGAAGCATTGGCAGCAGAACAGGTGATACTAACTCCTAGATTCAAGAGTATAACCATCCTCTGTGAAGCTTCAGGTCCTCAAGAGACATCTATGATCAGTGCACATTTGATCTCTACATTACTATACAACAACAACAACTACAACCAAAAAAAGAAAAAAACCATGAATGTTTAAAGGTATTGTAATATAAAATTACAGACACAGAAATCAAATTTGGGAACTTGCTCAACTGCTCACGAGGAAAATGACAATAGGTTTCAAGTGGTTTACAGCACAAAATACTATGCATATTCTCAAAGAAAGCTCAGTAGCCAAGGCTTGCACAACAACAAAGGGTGGGCTTTAAAGAAACATTCATCTGACGGCCAGACTTGAAACTGAAATTCATTCTTTCTCTAACAACCTCGCATCTCAATTTGGCTTTCCAGTTATTCATTTTGATTTGAAGTATGCACTAATAAATTGTGACTTGAAAAAAGTGTACGTGTGCCAACCATAGTTTAACGAACAACACAGACCTAGGACATGGGCTAGGCCCACTGCAGGGTCAGTCAGGCCTTGGCCTAGTTTCAGTTGTGGTCTATTAGATTTTAATCCATTAATAAGGGTTTGGCCCAGTTTCAGTTTCAGTCTATTAGATTTTAGTCGATAGGTGATTGATGTATTAAGGTTTCATAGGTCTGATTAATAAAAGGCTGGTTATACCCTCTTCCTGTTAGAAACCCTAGATTGCTCCCTAGGCTAAGATATGTTTCACTATCAAAAAGAGGCTTTCACCTCAATAATAGACAGCTTGGGGAGTTAACAGAATCATTAGTTCTCTGACCTCTTTAGCTCTCTCCTCTCTCACATTGCCCCCTCCCCAACTCTCCCTACTCTCTTATTCAAGAACCCTAATTTTAAGCATTCAAAGAAACAACTAATCCCCTAATTCCCCACATTCTAGATCCTGAATTGGGCACCATACCAAATTGGGATCAGAGCCAAAAGTTATGGGCATAAAATTGCTACCTTTAAAGGTAGACAAGGATCTTATGAAGCAATTAGGCATTGAACGACGCAAAATTATGAGAGCAAAGTCGCTAAACGGCATCAAGAGATCCAAGAAACTCTTAAAGAAATCAAGGAATTCCATTGAAAAAATAAGGAAAGTGGTGCGAAATTGGTGCGGATCAAGATTGGACTACAGGGAACAGAGAAGATGTCGCCCCTGACGCCATCAATGACTCACCCCAGTCGGGCGGTGGCAACCGTCCTCAGGCAATCACAAATGTTTCACCATCCTCCATGGCCAACCACCTAGGGATGGCAATTTTCCCCGCGGGTTCGGGGCCCCGTCGGGGATTCCCCGTTCGGGTTCGGGGAGAGAATTCGGGGATCGGGTTCGGGTTCGGGGATTCTTAACGGGGATTTTTTCGGGGACGGGGCGGGGACGGGTTTGGGGTCCCCGTCCCCGAACCCGCCCCGAAATTTATATATATATATATATATTTATATAATTATATATATATAATATATATAATTTTTTTATAGAATATAAATTAAACATATAATATGAAAAAATAGTTTGAGGATCGGGGATGAGATCGGGGATCGGGTATAAAGTCGGGTTTCGGGGATCGGGTCGGGTTTTATGAACGGGGAATAAATCGGGGATTAAAAATAGATCGGGGATCGGGTCGGGTATGGGGACTTGATCCCCGTGGGGATCGGGTCGGGGAATCCCCGATAAAAAAATTTCGGGGATCGGGTCGGGTTCGGGGATTATTTTCCTTATCGGGTTCGGGGATGGGGATGGGGTCCCCGTCCCCGACCCGCCCCGTTGCCATCCCTACAACCACCACAGCCACAATCCCAGTTGTCGCTTCCTTGTGTACCACCTGTGATTTCTTCCCCAGGGCGGCAACCATGGCGAGGGCACCAACACATTGGTCGACACTAAGCAGATGGTGATCGACCCATCTATCACCATCACTTCTTGGCCCTTAACATTTCAATTTTGCCAAACACTAACCCTAAATCGCCCACATACCACGCCACTTCTTAACACTTCATCAGTACTAGTTGACCCCTGCAACCTTCGCCGACCTCCTGCGGCTACCAAGTACCAACCCCTCCCACACTCCATACCATCCATCCCTGCCCCTTCACTACCTCTTATGGCAGCCCCCGATATTGGCTTTGACAACCAACCAAGCTTATTTGCTCCAATTAGGTTACCCATACCCCTCTTCACTGTAGTCACACATACAACACTATGTGCCAACCACCTTAACATCCACAAACCCCAGCATCACCCCTCCGCAAAACCTACAATAGCTAAAGGCATGCTAGTCACAACTGTCATTTGCAAACTCCAAGGGAGAACTAAGCTGACACTTATTATACTCAAACATACTTTAATTCTTCAATGGAACCTTGGGATCATCTGTTACAAGCAACTATCACTCCGCTCATCCAGTGAGCACCTGTTTTGTGTTTGGAAAGGAGCTCAGGGTCCTCTAGGAGGCCAAGCCGATGTTATTATAAGTTCAAGCTATCTAAAAAGAAGTTGGAAAATCCAAACTATTGTTGGAAGCGCTTTAGAGGGATTCTAGTGTTCTAATGTGGTAGACATTTGGACTCCTAGGACTCTCTCCACCACAGACTAGCCCACCTATTGAGCCTCCTTGGCCCTTAGCGACTCTGCCTAATATGTTGCCTAATGTGGTTGTAGCTTGACACATCATGGCGCCCTAACCAAAACTCTGACACAATCAAACATCCATCATTAGCTCTTAGCTTACTCAATTGCTAGTCAAGTCATACAATTAAATATTGATCCACATATGCAATATTAATTAATACTTATCGAAGCTTATTCATGAACTAGGAAACCACAACCGTTTCAGAATATAACATACACATCAATATTTACACACTTGTTGTGAAAAAAATCACATCACAACAACTACAATATATAATATATTGTTCGCAACACCCCAATACTGTGACACTACAACCACGACAGTAATCGCAACCACAGTTTTATTGCCTATGTCAAATGGAATGGATTGGCACATGATCGAGCTACAACAAAGTTCATCGCTGATTTTGGTTGCTCCTTTCTTTTTCACAAGCTTGAGGAAAAGCTCATTTTTCAACAGAGGAGTCATGTCATACATCTAGGTCATAGGTAAGGCCCACTATTAGGTTTCAATCTTAGTTTATTTGATTTTCATCCATTAATAAGTAAGGCCTTGGACCAATTTCAGTCTTAGCCTATTAGATTGTATTTTTTTTCTTAATTCTTCATAAACCCTGATTTATTAGGTGATTGATCTATCAGGGCTTAATAGGTTATAAAAGGCTTGGCAAAACCTTAGCCTACTAGAAACCCTAACTTGCTCCCCAAGATAGACAATTTGGGGAATTAACGAAATCATTAATTCTCTAGCCTATTAGGAAACTCTATCCTCTCTCCTCTCCCTCTCTCTCACATTGCTTCCTCCCCAACTCTATCCCATACAATTTAATAGTGGTTCTGCTATAGTGTAGCGGTTGCTATTTAGTGATTTTTAGATTAGCCGCGACATGAAATTAATGATACGCTACGATTTTAAAATTTTACATTTATTCGCTCATAAAACATCGGCAAATCGGAATCTACAATTTATTGAGAATTAAAAAAGCATGCATAATATTTTTTTTCTTATTCATTTACTATATATATCTTGAACTAAGTTACTATTGAATGATAATAAAGTATTGTTATTTGTTACCTTTACATGTCCTACTAAATATCATGTATTTTTTCATTCTAAGGCAAATTTAAGGTTATTAAGGCAATTTAGCATATAATAACTCCTTTAAATACTTCTAATATTATATAAAACACTAGTTTCTTGAATATTTATATTCAAATGATCAATAAATAATAATTAAAATATATGGTGAAATAAAAATAAAAATTCAAACAGCAATGACCGCAATACATAATTTATCGTACGCACATTCTAATACTGTGACACCACGACCGCAATCACAATTTCATTGCCTGCTCTTTGCTCCTCTCTTGTTCAAGAACCCTAATTCTAAGCACTCACATATATAACTAATCCCCTAGATCCCCATAACTAAGATCCTAAATTTAAGACCATACAATTGATATAAAAAGATAGATTATTGTTTTCACATGGATTTAAAAGATACAAAAATGGCATAATAAGACTGATTTTCTAATACTGTGTATTTATGTTGATGAAACTATTTACATGACTAGTTTGAAGAACACTATTGAGATTACTAATATTCTTCTTGGGAATTGAAGTGAAGTAAATGGAAGAAAAGCATTCTCGTTTTAGTAAAAAAAATGTATGCTAGTGATTTGCTAAAGAAGGTCAGTATGACAAATATACAATTTTGGGTCTGCCAATACACGACATTATTAAAATTTTACGTATTTGGCAGCAATATATTTATTATTGATCAATATTTGCTGATATTTGTTGTGGAAAAGAAAAACATGTCGCGACAACTGTGATATATAAAATATTGTTTGCAACACCCCAATACCGCAACACCGTGACCGCAACTACAACTGCGACTGCAGTTTCATTGCTTGATGACAAGATGTAAACTCGCAACTGCGACACCAATAAAAGTTGGAAGTATATGATGGGACTCAAGATGCAAACAGAAGGTTGTACAAAAGTTTAGTTGATGGTTAGTAAAATTGCTTTGTGGAGTTGAGATATCGAAGCATCATGATGATAAAATACATGGGTTATTGTATCTTTCACAATATTGGTAAATATAATAAATATGGGTTATTGTGGTTACATTCACACAAATATCTACAGATAAGTATTGCGATTTCGATTTGGCGTCACGTATCTGACTCTTTGCATGTCAACAAACCAGCAATCCAAGACATATCAGTCAATACATGGCATATATTCTATTCTGTGATTAAACAACCTCACCTATACCAGACCTGATATTGCATGTTCTGTGAGTGCAATATCTAAGGTTCATGCACAATCACAGAATATCAACTAGAGGCAGCAAGGAGAACCTCAAGATATATAAGCAGGCATGTGGTTCTGGAATCTAGTTTGCTAAGGTTGCAAATTAAAGTTTGATTGGGCATATGGACATTCGGCACTGACTAGACAGGATGTATTGTTACAGAAAAAAGGACTTCATCATATGTTGTTTTTAGTTGTGGTTCTAGAGTATTTTCTTGCAGTGCAAAGAGGCAGGAAATAGTAATTTTATCTTCACAAGCGAAGTACACTGCTAGGACAGTTGCAGCCTATCAAGTTATGTGATGCTAGCTATGTTCCCTTTGGAGCAATTGGAAGCAACAGAGATATATTGTGATAATAGAGCCACAATTAAAATGGCAAAGAATCAAACTTTCCATAGAAGACAAACATATCTAATTCAAGTACCATTTTATTAGAAGTTTGGTAGATAAAGGTTGGTGGCCTTGAAGCATTCAGATCAGAAAGCTAATTGCAGATATTCTAAAGCACTTCCTCAAACTAAATTATACAGACAAATATTAAAAGTTTGCAATTATGAACGAAGAGGGTTGATTCAAAATTTTGACTCAGTTGAGTGAGTTTAAAGTGTGTATATGAGTTTAATGAGAAAATCATGGTAAATTATCCATTTTTTTCATTTCTAACATAGTGGATTTAGTTCCCCTTCTCAGGAGCTATTACTTACTTTTACTGCAGTACAGTTATCTTGAAAGCCTATAGAAAAGGCCTTTACGCTTCCAATTTGAGTGAGAGTGAAATTAGTATGTGGTATTTCTTTTGCAGTGCCTCCACTTTGTTTTAAGTTCTGTTTTCTTTGCCAACATGATGAACATACCATTAGAGTACTTACGGTAGTCTGAGAAATTTCTCAAACCTAAGAGTCACAGCATAAAGCATATCACAATAGAAACCCTGACAAATAATTGCATGATGCAAATTAGATAAGCCATAACTTATTCCATTTATACACAGATGTTTTCTCTCAATTGATAATATATATATATAAACACGGAACTCAACTTATACAACAGGAAATGGAAACAGATGATAACAGAAATAAAAATGAAATAAACAGAGAAGCGGTGTAAAATGTAAAATTTATACTTCGCGGAGAGCATTTCTACAACATAGGCATGTAACGTACAGTCCTGCTTGGATTACATATTATATCACCATGTTCCTCTTCAAAAAATAAAAATAATTGCAGTCACATGATATTCAAACATACATAGTACCATGGAATTACAATGAATTCTAACAATGGAATTGAATTAAAAATACCCTTCAAATGAAGTACACCATATAGGAAGCTGCAGACAGCAGCAAACTGTTTCAACATCCAATACTTTTTGAAGGTGTGTTCCAGAACAGGGGACAAAAAGCAAAAATGCAAAAGAACTGGCAAAAGGATGGGGACTCACTCTGATGAGAAGGCTGTGAAGAACGATCAATCGCTTGGAGCTCCCTAGCAGGCAAGCAAGGCAACAGTGAAGCCTCCAGTTCCATCACACATGTTATCATGTCGTCTCTCACTGTTGTTGGTGTTTGTGTTTGTGACTGCAGTGGTGATGGCTGCATTGGGGTATCAGTTTGCTGCTGCTGTTGATCTAGAATTTGCTGCCTCTCCACCATTTTTTTCTCCTAGAAATAACCCAAAAATCATAAAAATAATAACATCAAACACTCGAACTTCAAAAGCATTGACAGTGCAAGGATTTTGGCTCCATGATGACACTGCATACTGGCATGTCGTAATAGAGTTGGTTATGTACAATTTTCAGAAAGATGGCTATCAGGAATTTCCAGAGAGGTGGCTGCAGAGAAATTCAACAACACATAGACCAGTCGTTTTCATCAAATTCAAATGAAACCACCATGGCAGTCTATTAACATTTGGATCCCACATTATGCAAGAAAACAATATATTTTTTCTTTGTTTCAACTTTCAGCAAAAATTATCAACAGCAATTACTTTTTTTTTTTTTTTAATGATGGGTACCATCAAAGCTTAAAAATTCCACATAAATATGATCCTGATCTTCAATTTCTGATCACAATCAAACCACTACCAAGATAGCAATTCATACATTCTTAACCTCAAGATTTACTGCTCAGGCTTTGTTATCAAATGACAAACTCTATTTATCTACTAATTATGCTAATAAACTAAAAAGAAAAAAGAAAAAAGAAGCAATCTATCACACAATCACCAAAGCAGCAGCAGGAATGACAACAACGACAATAATAATAACAAAATCAAAGAAATTAATACAAACTAAAGATTAATGTGACAAAGTAAGAGTGACCTGTGAGAGAATCACAAAGAAATCCACCAGAACTCAAGCGATGGGAACCAGCAGCATCAGTACATGATGACGGCAAGACAGCAGCAAGGGAGACAAGTAACAAAGGTGAAAGGCAACGGCCTGAAAGGTGATGTAGTCTTAGTCTTGAGAGCAGTAAATCGGAAAGAAGATGAAGAATGAGAGACGTGTTGAGTATTGAATCAAATCTTGGTCATATAACTCACATGGTGCTGCATTCATAAGGTCCATATACTTGAGAAATAGTATAATTTGTCACCGATTCAAAATATCATTTGGTAACAGTATTTCCCTAGTTATAAGTTAGTCCTTATATTATTTCCCCCCTAAATTAATTATTAAATTTTTAGTTTATTCTATTTTAGTGCCTAATTTACCTATTCAACAGCCTGTAAAAAACTGATTTCAATTTAATGATTCAATTAATATGCATAAATACCTTAATTAGCATTTTTGAAAAGCTAATAACCTACTCATCCATTTTTGCTCTATCTATCTCCTACCAGACTTCTACTCTACTTTTATCTCCGCTCGAATTTACAGTCTTTGTTCATCAAATCTGTTTGCTCCCCACTTAGTCCATCACTTCCATTGATTAAAACCAAGAAAACATCGGCCAACCCTGGTATTCTGTACATTTCATCGCTTGGCCACTGTACCCATTTCCACATCAACATTAAAAGACAAAAAGAAATAACAGTGAAAGGAACAATTTATCAATACCAAGTTTTGATATAAATTAGGAAAAAATAAATGTTGAGCAATTGAGAGAGATTAAATCTCAGATTCACCAAATGGCTTAAAGTTTTCCTAGAAAACAAATTACTAGCACTCAGTTAAAAGAAAAGAAAAAAATCAACCAAATCCAACCCAAACCACTTGATGCCTTCAATATGAACACAATCAAATATAAACAGATCAATAAAAAAACATATAAAAACTTGCTGATTTCTGGATTTTAGACCCACAAGTGCCTCCAGATTGTCATCCAAATTCCAAACAATATATACTTGCACTAATTAACCACTAATCTCTCAGAAAATCCTCAATACAAAATCACTAATATGCAAGATACAACGAAATACTTCCTCCACACCAGCTCCTCTCCCCCTTCTCCAAAAGCTGGATGCCACCAAGCCCATTCAGATCAGGGTTTAGGGTTTAGGCGACCACCAAAAATGTTTCAAAGAGTGATAGAAAATCAGTAGGTTACGAGAGTTAAGAATTGGTCTATCCGTGGATAATCAAAGTCCTAAATCTATAAAAGCCGAGCTAAGAAACAGAATTAAGAAATGGTGTTGGGAAATGGGGGAATTAGAGAAATGCATAGGAGAGCAATCTCATGGGAGTGTTGGAGAAATGCAGAGGAGAGCACTTTCACAGATGAGTTACTGGATATGGACAAACAAAGTGATTGGGAGGAGACTGATCAATAGGTTATTATTTTATTATTTAAATGCTGACAAGATATGTGGGTGTATTTATTATAACCATAAACTGACATGCTAAGATTGTGACCTTAGGACAAACTAAAATTTTAATAACTGACTTAGAAAAAATGATAGTATAACTTTTTTTTTGGAGGATTGCCTATGCTAAGGGATGATCCATGTGCGCCTCTGAGCAAACTGCCCTTGGCGGACAAGGAAAAAAAATAATAGTATATGGGCTAACGTAGGACAACTAACCAAAATAATGTCTCATTTTTCATTTACCCTTTTCCGTTTCTTTGTTTGGAGAAACAGAAAGCAGTTATTTAAAATTGAAAAAGTATGTTTAAGCGTTCATAATTCTTATTATGTATATTAAGAGTGTGCTTGGTAGAGCATTTTATGCACTAAATACTTTTAAAAATATTTACTATTTTAACCACAATTTTTAAAAATGTGTACTATTTTTAGTAAATTTACTTTCTAAATATGGTAAAATAACTACCAACAATAGCCAACAGCTATCACTCTCTCGTGCACACCCCAAGTTCGTTCAATCTTAGATCGAAAACTGAAAAATCAGAAAATATGTTTCAATATATCTAAAGACGTGATGCAAGAGCATCCACTGTCATTTTTTTTTGCTAATGAAATTTATAGTGACTTTGCCCTCAATCTTTGCAAGGTTCAAGAAGACCATCACATGGTCATTTTCGATCTATTAGGATCAAGTTATAGTCTTGCTTCCTATCAAACAAAACCATTCTTGAACTCAAAGGATAAAGGATCCATTGACATAAGTTCAGAATATTCAATTGCCAAAATGAAGCTACAGTAGCAATGTTTTTGTCCAGCTTTTTGGGCATTCTTTTGCACGAAATTACAAGGCAAAAGCAGCCATTAATTAAGTACTTTTGCGGCAAAGTTGTTGAAGAAAATCAATCACCAATCAGCAGCAATTCATGGCATTGGTTTCTTCAATGTCATGCAAATTTTTTTTTTTTGGAGGTACAAGGACACCAAAATAAGAGCAAAAGGGGAACCAGCAACAAGGAAGGACTGTGGCAGAGTTTTATGACAATTAAAGTACAATCCAAGCATGATTAATGTCCTTAAGGTCAGCCACAAAAAAGGCTAAGTTTACTTTTGTTAGCTAATAATGATATAGGTCCTAGCTTAGCCTCTTTTCTCATAGAACATCTCCAAATCTGGTGTAAGCATGGAAGAAGTGACCAAATAGGCCTTAGAAGCCCTGGCAGTGAAATTTTCCACTTTTTAGACAAGTTTGGTGCGGAAACTCAAAGACAATTAGAAACAGCAAGGGCAAGTAGCAGGTCTGATTTGTGGAAGCATGTTGCAACAATTTTGGACAGATTTTGGGGCATGCTTAAGAAAAAAATTGAAGAAAAAATGCAGCAGCAGTAGCTGTCTTTTCGCTTTCCCAATCAGCATGGGGGGCACTTCTTGAGGGTTGTTGGGCACTGAATTTCGAGAATAGCAGCAAGGCAGATTAAGACAGCAATTTGGCCAGGCTTTTGGGCCGATTGGGTGCAGAAAACAAAGGAGGTAGGAAGGATGGCAGCAATCAACTTTGGGGAAAAGTACAACGGCGCTTTTTATATTTGTCAGCTGAGTTACTTTTACTATAGCAGTCAGATCTGATAAGGTAGCTTTTACTAAAATCGTAGGATTAATTAAAATCAGCGTGTAAGTATGGTAAGGGAAAAACACTCAAGTTTGCAAGCCATAAATGTAAATGGTTGGTTTGCTTTTGGTTAAACTTACACTAGTTGAGTTAGCCGCCCACCTCACGTAACTACTAGCTTGATCCTAACCAAGTCATCCCTTATGCATTTTAGTGTTTTTTTTTTTTTTTGTAACTAATGATGGACCTAACATATCCTTATAAATGTTATTGTGAATGGAAAGAAGAACTTGTTGGCTGCCTAATTGTTCTCTTTTACAAGAATCACCTCCAAAGTAGAGCGAATACTTTAATTGAATCCTATCTTCGATGTCTTAAGCCTTAGGTGGTGGTTGAGAGCATACAATGTTTATGAGGTGCCTAAGATTGTAAGCACTATCCTCCTTTCTCCCTGTGGTAATTATCCTAATCTATCGTTTTCTTTAGCATGAATCAATTTGTATCTCATATGCTTCAAGATGGCTTTTCACTATAATTTATTATTTCATTATTTGATTGCTGATAAGTAATTTCGCATTATTTCAATTCACAAGTTAAGTTTTCAAATGAATTTCAATTATATTACGAACACTTTGTTATGTAAAAAAAAAAAAAAAACATCCCACTACTTGCTTGTAATTTCTTCAATGCATTTCATTTATAGTTGTATCAAATAGAATAAAACTGTACACAACTTACATATATCCTTATCTTAGTCCTCCCTCATAAAAATTGAATAATTATCAAGTTTATCCCTAGGGTTCTACAATATAGCACAAGCTAATGAAATTAATTTTTGTCACATTCTTTATTAATAAATCATGTCACTTCCAATTCCAATCACTTTGAGATACAATGTTACAGAAAAGGGCCACAGCCCAAAATATATCATATCCATGCTTTAAAGCAAAAGAGATATACCGTTACATGATTTAGAACAAAAGAGATAAAAATTTATTTCCATGAAATCCTGGCAAAACCAATTCGATTTCCAATCTTGGCCAAAGCAAAAGCATTATCCAGCGCAGTCCTCTTTTGGTAATTAAAGAGATCGTATTCCTTCAAGCACATTATTCCAAAAATATCTAATATCCAACGTACACTACTCCAGATATTTATCTAAGAACTGATGTAATGTTGTTAGTATTTGTTAGTACCAGTTGAAGGATGTCATTAGCATACGTAGCTAACAAATGAGAAACCACTACTCACTTATAAATTGTATTTATACTCACAACAGTGTGATCTCAGTTCAGTCTCTTATCAATCTTCTTCCATTTCTTACATATGCTATTATATTGCAAGCATTCTGTTGTTGTATTGAGCTACATTCTCCCGTAGAGACATCTTTCAATTGCTATTACATTGCTCCCCAATCACCATGATTTTTTAATGTAGCAGAATACCATCTTCATACGTAGGGTTTCTCTTTCATAAACCCAAAAACAAAAAATAACAACTATAATTGCAACTAGCTATAAATTTATAATCATAATACAGAAAACGAACAAAATCAACAAAGTGAGACAAGGAGGACTGAGTGAGACAGATATATGTACCTTAACAGAGAGGCGATGAAGAGCAAGGGCGACCGAAACTTCGGCAGAGTCCAACCGTACAATGACGTCGTCGACTATAGGGCGAAAGAGACGAAATGATAAAGCTAATGAAAGGGGGGAATGACAAGAGACGAAGTGAATGAGAGAGGTAGATGGACGAGAAACGGATTATAAGATCATAGAGGGGGAGTGCCGGACGAAAGAGCTTCGTTTTTGTTTATTTTTTTCCCTTCTTCGTCCGGCAGTAGTTAGAGGAAGTCTGAAGTCACCTCTCCTAAGTCCTAACACACATCTTACACACGTCTTTTACTAAATACACGCCGATATACTCTTAAAATTTTTATCATTTTTTATATTATCCTCCTTATTTCTCCAAAATTTTGTCATTTTCAATTTTATCCTTCTTATTTCTCCATTCCTCCTAACTTTCTAACAAATTTTCTCTCTTCTCTCTCTTCTTCCTCATCTCAAATCTTCTCAAATCTTCAATCAATTCATGAAATCAAATTTTAATTAATAATAATATATTCTACATCTAAAGATATACAAGATTTTATTATTATTATTTTTGTTAATTTTTTTTTTATCATTTTTGAAGTAGTTGCAAATGTAAAATTTAATTATTGCATTTGTCTGACTTTAGTTATTTTTTTACCGAAGTTAATGTTTATATACATAGATCAAAATTAAATTAGTAAAATTGTCGTAATTTTAGGTTAAAATCCAATCTTCGAACGATAACTATGGAGGTCAGGTTCGAAATAATAGAGTCGTTGGGTGGCTTATCCGGTAGTCATACCTACCGATGGGTAACTCACCCGTCGCAACAAAAACTTAGTGGGTAGTTCACCCGTCAAGAGTCAAAACATATGGGTAATTCACCCGTCATATACTTCCTCTAAGGGGGCAGTTTACCCGTCAGCCTTTACTTTCACCGGGTAGTTCACCCGTTACACTTTATTCCAAATGGATGACTCACCGATTGAAAAATCCAAACCCTTGAAACCTTCTCCCTTAACCCTAAATCATAATCATAAACCCTCTAACCCTAAACCCGAACCCCTCTGACCCACCCTTAACCATAACCCAAAACCCAAAACCCTCTAACCATTAACCATAACCCAAAACCCCAAAACCCTCTAACCCTTAACCCTAATTGTAAACCTAAAACCCTCTAATCCTTTATCCTAACCAAAAACCCTATAACCTTTAACCCTAACCTTAAACCTAGAACCATCTAACACTAACCCTTAACCCTAAACCCAAAACCCTCTAAACCTTAACCCTAACCCTAACCCTAAACCTAAAACCCTCTAACCCTTAACCCTAACCATGAACATTAAACCCTAAACCCCAAACACCCCAAATCCTTAGTCATACAGCCTTAATCCCAAAGCCTACACCTTAAAACCTAAAGCCTTAACCTTTAACCCCATTACCCAAACCCCAAACCCTAAACCATAAATTATTGATGAGCTAATGCATAATATTTAATAATGATTTTTTTTATAAGTGGTAAATAGTAGATAGAAGAGGCAGAGGAAAGGATCTAAGGTAGGTTACTCCGGCCACCACTAGGGTGGAAAAGAAGACATTTATTGCTAGTACTAGAGTAGGAGTTGCAATGGAGTGTGGCAAAGCTCCATGTACTAGACACACAACACATGCCATTTGAGGAGGAGTATGATAATCCCAGCGAGAGAGCTTTCGTTGGAACTAGTACATCTGTCCATGCAGTAAGATTCATTTCTTCGTCAGCATCAAACGACTATTAGAGATTGACTGGACCTACTGGTGGGAGTACACTCATTTTCAATCTTCTTACCAATTTTAAGGGTCATGCGGCATACACCATATGGAATGATGTTGAGGTAATTTCTATTATTATATAGATTGGATTCTATATTTTTACCCAGTAATTTATTATTCTAATATTCATTTTGTAGTAGGAACCATGTCTTGAGCTGAGAGTTCAGTCCAAGACGAAAAATTTGAGAAGACTACTGGGCGATGATGCTGGCATGGGTATTTCCTACAACTACATTGAGACAAGGGCCTAGAACATCTACATTCGACAAACTTCCACCATTATAATGCTTCGCTCATCTCCGCTTTTGTTGAAAGGTGGAACCTAGAGACCAACAACTTCCATCTTCCATTCGGTGAGATGACTATTACTCTACATGACGTAATATATATTATGGATCTTAATTTTCATAGGTATGAGTGTATTAGCGGGCATTTTCCTACTAATGGTGATGTGGCAGATCTTATGGTCGAGATGTGGGGTGAACCTAAGGTGTTGGTTAAGTCAACTTTTGTGAAGGGAAGCATAGTTGCACTAGATGATATTTTTTATATGCTTACGGTTGACTGTGTTGAGGATGATGAGTCTTATGCCCGTTATATATGTGGTACCACCTACTATCATGCATGATTTTGTTGACAAGCCCAACAACCATACTCCATTATCAGTGCTCAAATTAGTAGCTAATTTGAGTAAATTAGGCAATTGATCCCTTAGAGCTAGGACTTTAGTGTATTTATATAGGCAACTTGGGATAGCATCTAGAACCAAGTGCAAGCAAATAGGTGGTTGCATGAAACTATTAGAGGTAACTATTTATTGCTAATTTGTGGTTTGACAAAATTTGTTTAATTGTTAGCTTAATTGTGTTATATATGTGTCATAATTGTGTAGAGGCCTTGATTTATGAGTATTTCCTGTGCTTTTGGGGGAGTTATTCTCGTATATATAATCTATCCTATGATGCTACAATGATGAGGTGGAATACATCTCGTTAGACACTTCCCCCTAAGTCCATAGATGGTGTAATTCAGTACAGGAGGCAATTGGATTCTCTAAGGACCCAACAGGTTGGTGACATACTTTTTTTAAGTACTTTTCAATTGTAGTTATTTCTAATAATTGATATCCCAATTTGTTTTACATGCATTTATAGGTTGACTTCTTACCGTTTAACCAAGATCCGAGTATGAAACGTCCTAAGTTAATGTACCAAGGCGGCCTACGCTTTATAAATGTCGTAGAGCCTTACATGCCGAATTGAGTTGCCCGACAGTTTGCTAACCCCAACTCATCCTGATTTCTCCTATCGTTGCAACACATGAATTCTGTCATAGTGCAATTATTAAGAAGTATAAGGCAGATTACTCCAGTTGTGTATCATTTTAGAATTCTTGGCCACACCATCGACTGGACTTCATCTCCTATTTTCATCGCTCAACATATAAGCATGATGCATCAGTTGAATACCTTCCTTGATATCATCCATGAACCTATCCAGTAATACATCTTGTAACGGTAGATGAAGGGTCAAGTAATGCCCTATATATTAGGACAAAATTGGAGGTAAATAATGAATTGATAGGTAGATTCCACTACTGGTTTAGAGAAGAAAAGATTGGTAGAATTGATAAGGATGAAGGTTTTGATAGGCTCAAGGAGGTGTACCTCATCATGAGCAGGCTCAGACTCTCCTCTAGTGAAGAGGAGGAGGGTGACCAACCCCTTACTGATGATATTTAGTAGAATTTTTTCTTTACACTTTGATTTTAATTTTATATTAAGGTTGTTATGACTTTGTTATTAGAGTAATTTATTTGTATGCTAATTTTAATTTCACGTTACACCATGATTATTCCTCAACAAGCGCATAAACTTTTACAACAAAATACTTAAGATAATACAATAAACCAAAGTAAACAAAGTTCTGCACCAAAATACTTAATAGAATGTAATAAACCAAAGTACATAAAGTTAAATGCTAAAATTGTTACATTAAGCACAAATCATTAACCTATGTCTCCCCCTTAGTTGACACCCATACCCATTGAATTTCGATACATCTAAATACGATCATGATATGGATTGTCTCATCTAGATACACTTGAAGTAGCATGTATGTACCACTGATTAGACATATGTAGTATAATGAAAACTACATACAAAATTAGTGTGAGTAAAAGACATACTAATACGTAGTGCGAAAAATTGTTCACACATAAGACGGTGATGATCTAACTAGGTTGTTGGTCGTTAGGTATAGCTCTGTACAGTAAACATGTAATCAACCCATGAATACTCAAGAAAAAAATATGATATTATATGTTGTCGCAAAGAGGAAGCCAAAGTCAAGTTGATGCCACCATTTCTCCATTGCAGCTGATCCCTTCTAATGTACCAAGTGTTGCAGGCTTTCAATAATAGGATCTATAAAGGTAAGCTCATATAAATCTTGATGTGTCACCAATTCCCTATACATTTTAGCTCTAACATTTGACCATTCTAGTTCCCTCCTAAAGAGTTGTAGTGCAACTCCTCAAAACCTATAATTTTCATTGCCTAAAATAGTACACCATGATTCCACCTACAGGAGCATAGCTTCTTCAATATCAAAGAACCACAAGAAATCATGGATGAGTCTACGAGTCCTCCTAGTACTATGTCTTCCACTACTACTTCTTCCTCAATCCGATAAACTAGAGGAAGAGTGACCTCTACCAAGAGATGCACATTTCGATCAACTAGGGGATGAACGACGTTTGCCATTTCCTCGACCTGATCAACCTTGCCCCATAGGTGATTCCAAATAAGCATTCTCTATGTGCTCCCACTCTGATAGTTCCCTCCGTATGTTATTACTTGGGCATCCTTTGCTTTGTTGAACATTTGGTTCTACCATATTTGTTTCTACGGGTTCAAGAATCTCATCAATAATATTAGAATAATATAGTAGGCATGATGGCAATTGGTCAAGCATCATTTGCACCTTAGATATAATGTTAGAAGCAAATGGATGTACAGATAGATCAATCATTGAATCATCGAACACAAACCTTTATTCTTGTGGTCTAACAAAAGTGAAAGTCTTCCAGAATTTATCCATTACCAATATGGGAATAGGTTGATGATCTCGTTTGTAATGAAATATCTTATGTGCACACAGCTGACCATATGTCAACCTCAAGTGACACCCACATCCCAAATATTTGGGACTAAACATATTAGACCTCTTACTCTCCTCTTCATTCAAGTCCAATGCTCTACAACATACAATAGATGTGAGCTCCTTGAACAATATTACATTTGTAGAATAATGTGGAATAATAACCCATGATTGCTCTAGATATTTTTTCACCTCATTAATTTGAAGTCTTATCAGTGTGTCAATCTTTAAACATAATGTGTTAAAACTCATCTGTGATGATGATATATATTTCTTCAACTTGCCATGTTCACTTTCCACCCTACAACTATAATTTCAAAATATAAGTAACAGTTAATGTTACTATAAATAGAAGCCTGTTCTCATATGTCTCAATTGTAGTGGCTTGTACAATCTTCCTCTAACCTCCTAGGAACCGTTCCCCCACTACTATAATTCCTTTTTTTAAGCAGCATGAGAGATAACATTATTATTAATGTGTCATCTACATAAGAAGGATGCTACATTAGGAAAGTCTTTCGGCACTGTTTATGTCAGTCTCAGTTCCCTATTAGTGATCCCCACATTTGGTTCATCGGGCTTCATCAATCTCTTTACTTTATCAAGCACCCATTCATAGCTATATTCCTTTTCCTTCATAAAAAATTCCAAGGCAATGGTAAAATTCTTACCACTAGACACACAACAAACGACCTCCTAGAAAGGAATGTTGTGCTTATTAGTTTTGTGTGTGCAATCCAAATAAATGACATATGAAAACACATGCAAGAAAGTAATAGAATTCGGGTATGCAAATACAATATCACTAACTACATTAGAGTCAGACAACCAATGATGCCATGAATGGTATTTGTTGGTTTTCATGAAGTGGAATAATTATTACATGACTGTATATCCCATCAAGCTTTGTACTTTGAACTTATGTCTAGCATTGTAGATTTATACTAAGTGTTGCAGTATTATTTCCATCACACCCTTTTAACTTGCCGATAATTTCCCTTGGTTTGACATTTATTTGTGTTAGCTTGTGCACTAACTTGTATTCTTTTGGAGATAATCGACAAGCAAACAAATACCCTTACAAATACTTACCTAATCTACGAGTATGTATTCCACATTTTACCACTAGTCTCCAACCATCGCAAGCATCTTTCCTTTCATGAATCCTAAATTCACAGCCACACTTTTTAATCCCAATAAATTGAATAACTTTTTGATTCACTAAAGGTTTTATTCTATAAACACCTCCTCTTTCCTAATGAATCCAAACCCTACATTTTTTTGACCTCTCAATACCTAAAACTATATTATATGGCCTTCCAATTTCTAAAAATCTCATCCATAACAAATAATCCACTCTAATAAATATTAATTAAATTTGAATTCTATAATTAATATTAAAAATATTAAATTATAAGGAACACATAAATATAAAAATAAATAATAAAAATTTATGGAAGGAGGATTTTTGGATAATTCACTCATCAATATTAGGACCTGATAGGTGAGTTGTCTGTTAGAGTTAACTTGTGATGGGTGAATTACTCGTTAGAGTTACCTTATGACGGGTGACTTACTCGTCAGAGCTAACTTGTGATGGATGAGTTGCCTGTTAGAGTTTACTTGTGATGGGTGAATTACCCGTCAGAGTTACCTTATGACGAGTAATTTGCCCATCTGAGTTGCTTTTGGTCGGGCAAATAGCACGTTAGATATGAATTATAATCGGTAACTTATCGGTTATACCCAAAAATTCTCGAAAATAAAATTACATTACTATTATTTCATCATGTTCATCTTCGCTAAAAAAATCATTAGAATCATAATCTTCCCCCATATTCATTATATTTAATATTGAAAGAATTAGATGTTGTGTAATTAATTAAGGGGAAGATAAAAGAGAGAGAGAGAGAGAAACAGAAGATGGCTGATTGGTCAAGTGCACAAATAAAAGGGCTAAATTGGTTAAAAATGAAAAAAGGGCTTTGAGGGTCTGAAACCATAAGTTTGGGTGTACATATAACATCACACATAGAGGGAAAATGATATCATGCGATATTTTTTTTAAAAAAAAATTGAGCATCACGTCCACCACAAAAAGCACAAAATATCCATCTTTTTATTCTGGCCTAGATATACGCCTCTATTTCTTCTTTCTTAGATCGCCTTCTTATTCTCCTTTCAACGTAACTGAATTCTCCTCAAGAAATTTTGACGTAACATTTATTTTCTTTTCAGCATAGCTAATTTTGTTTAGTTTTCTTTAGTTTTATAGTATTATTAGTTTTAGGCCTTTATTTATTTTTAAGTCATTATTGATTTTTTTTTCATACAAGTAAACTATATTCAACTTAACATGTTTGATAATGAGATTGAGTAATATATATATATATATATATATGAAAAAAAATAAGTTTTATTATTTAAAACTAAAAAACATTATAACTATAAGACCAAAACTCATCTATAAGATGAATGTACCTATAATACTTAGCCATTCTATGATCATATAAGCACCTACAAGCTATGCTAGTGGCAATAGTCTTACCCATCGTTTTCCAATTACAAGCAACATTATTAAAGACCACATTATTCCTTGTCTTCCATATCTTGTAAATGGATGTAATGAAAAGTTTTCTCAAGATCTCCTATATTTCTCGTAAATGGCATCTTTTTTTGTCTATTCGCTACCAGACATCTCCTATATTTTTATATTTTAATGGGCTTTAGATCATATTTACTCATGCATTGTATTTTATTTTCATGCATGTAAACACCTTGAATGGGTTCAATTTTGGATATTTGGTATAGTTGGAGCTAAATTGAAGATCAAATGGAGCTTGTTTTATTTTTGTAATTATAAGTGGTTAGAGTAAGAGTTATCGGATTGTAAATAGATACACTCAATAATTATCCTATTTAATTTATCATTGTATTTAGATTATAATATTTATTATAGGTGTGGGGTGTGTGAGTAATGGTCAATGAAATACTCCAAAACCCTAATTTAGGAAATCATGGCCAAATAGGGAATTATTAGGAAATTAATTAAATAAACTACTTTTATTAAATAAGAAGGAATTAATTAAGTTAAATCTAGGATAAATTTATAAATAATTTTAAATAGGAAAATTTGAGTATTTTTCTAATTAAAATGGAATTTAAGAAAATTCTTTAAAAAAAATCCCTAAATTAACCTAAAAAGAGAATTTAATTATTATTTTAATAATTATATATTCTCAAACACCCCAAATTATCCAAATTATACTAATTAAGCCAAACACCCTTTTTCCCTCTTTTTCCTTTTTCTTTTTCTCCTTTTCCCCTATTTTTCCTTTTCTTTTCTTTCCTTCTCTTCCTTTTTTTTCCTCTCCTTCTTCCCTCGACCTGGGCCAGCCGCTGGCCCAATTCCTCTCTTCCCCTGCGTGGCCCAACGCCCCGTGCCCCTCCTTTCCTCTCCCAGCCGGTTCAGCCTGTTTTTTTTTTCTTTCTTCCTTCTTTCTCCCTGGACCGCCGGTCCAGCCTCCTTCTTCCCTGCGTCGTCTTCTTCCCCCCGACAGGCCTGCAACTCCCAAATCGGCGCCGGATTTTCTGCCTCCGATCGCGCTGTTTGACCCGTCGTTCTCCTCCTCTCTTCCTCGTCGTCTTCCCTGTCAATTCGTCCTGGTCGGCCATTCCCTCCCCTGCTCGCGCCATCCCCCTTTCCCGACAAGCATGACCTACCCCCGTAGACCTGCGCCGGCCCATCCTCGCTGGTCGGAGCACCATACCCCTTGCCCTCCTACTCTCCCACATTCCTTTGTCGTTTTACCACTCGATCGGCCTATAAATAACCCTGAAGGCTGCCATAATCGAGTTTGGATTTTGGCAGCCCAGAAAAATCATCTAGCGACCACCGCCTGTTCCGCCGCCGTCGACCGCCTTTGCCGCTAGAACCAACCACCAAAATTCTCCCTGCACCGCCCTATACACAACCCAACCACCAGCTTTTCTTACCTTGCCCTGCAGGAGCCGCCCCGGCCGTGCGAAACTACCTCCCCGAACAACCCATTCGACCTCCCGCGCCACCTTCACGTCACCAGCGCCGCCCATACCGCCGCCTGCAGCACCACCCCTACCCCCCAAAACAACTAGGGGATCCTGCCCTACCACCCTACACCTCCATTTTCCCCTACTTCCCTCTCCCCTAGCCTCCACCTCCACCTCTCCCATTTCTTCCTTCCTTCCTTCCTCCACCGCCGTCGCCGCTGCGCCGCCGCCGGCGCCACCGCCCCGCCAGGTTGCCTTCCACCTCCTTGGACCCTAAACCTTGAATAATAAAAGTTTTAATGATTTTAATATTATTAATTAACTAATATTATTAGTATTATTATGATTTTTATTATCATTATTATGATTAATTCTATTATTATTATTATTACTATTACTATTACTATTACTATTACTATTATTATTATTATTATTATTATTATCATCCTTATTATTATCATCATTATCATCATTATTATTATTATTATTATTATTATTATTATTATTATTGTTGTTGTTGTTGTTGTTGTTGTTGTTGTTATTATCCTTATCGATATTATTATTACATTATTATTATTTCCACTACTATTATCATCATCATCATTATTATCCTTTTTATTATTATTATTAATATTACTATTATCATTATTATTATTATTATTATTATTTCTATTATTATTGTTATTGTTATCGTTACTATTGTCTCTATCGTTATTATTATTATTATTATTGTTATTATTATTATTATTATTATTATTAACACTATTATTATTACTATCATTATCATTATTATTATCCTTACCATTATTATTATTATTACTATTGTTATTATTATAATTATTAGTATTATCATTACTATGTTTACTACTCTAACTATTATTATCATTGTTATCATCTCTATTATTATTATTTTTTTAGTAGCCTTATAATTATTAGTATTATTACCATTATTATTATTATTAGTAGTAGTATTCTTATTTTTATTAATATTCTTATTAATATTATTATTATTGCTATTAGTAAAACTGACACCCTTACTTTAATACTATGAGTATTATTAAAACTTACTTGATTAGTAGTAAATTGATTAACTATCTTGAGAATAATAACAACCCTACCTTTTGATTATAAACTACTATTATTAATATTAGCCTTAGTACTAGGCCATGATAGGGGTAAGATAAGAATTTTGTTAATTCCGATAGAGGGAGATTAACCTATAGTATTTCCCTCTTATAGGTGAATCGAGTAAAAACTTCCGGGAGGCGTAGGAGTGTGCTCCAAGCCTGGCGCCTATTTAGGTAAGGGTATAACTAAGGCCGCTTGTGTGATATGTGATCTACTTGCCTTGGATGCCTCGTATGATTATATGTCGTGTTTTACATGTTATTATCTTACCTGTTTTACGTGTAGCGCAGCTTGAATTCGAGTTACGTCTATGTGATCGCTTTTGTTATGTATTAATGTGGATGTGCTACAAGTTGTAATATTATGTGGCCTTAGGACATGCATGCTAGGGTATTTGATGTGGTGATGTGGTTTGGGGGCATGAAAAAGAAAAATTGGAAAGAAAGATAACCAAGGGGAAGTAAGTTGGCTAGTGAGGGGAATAGGAGGAACTAGGGTTTGCATGGGGTAGTTAAGGTCCGTATGGGGGCGAACCTTACGTACGGAAAGATGCCTTGGGGCGTGTGGAAGGTAAGAGAAGTGACGTTTGGGTGTTTGGGGGCTTTGGATGAAAAATAGTACGTGGACCAAAATAAGGGTGCGCATGAAACTAGGCTAGAGTTTAGAGGGAACCCTAATTTGGGTAGGGGAAAGAAGAAAAAGAGAATAATAAAAATAAGTGAGAATGAGCGAGACATGAAGTGAGGGTTGAACCGAAGGGTTGTGATGTGTAGGGGTGCTAGAATGAGTTTTGGTTGTACGAGGTAGAAAAGGGTGGGCCACATAGGCCCAAGTTAGGGTTTCTGGAGAAAACCCTAAGGGAAGGTGGTGAGTGGACTTTGGGGTATAAGGTGGTGGGCCTAGACCCACACACTTAGGAGACGGGTTCTCAGAGTGAGTAAGCTGATTCAAGCAAGGATGTCGGGCGAGTTAGGAGGCGTAGAGTTCTCAGGATATGAGACGGGCCCCTCTTGGGAGGATAAGTATAGCTGAAGTTAGCCGTACATGTCTAGGGCGGAATTCGTTAAAAAGATACAATAAAATACTAATTACTTAAAGAGAAAGATTGTTGAGCCGGGCCCAGACCGGTCCACCGGCGAATAATAGTGGCTAGGAGCCGGGGTGCCCTGGAGACCGATCCACCAGCAAATAATAGTGGCCAGGAGTAGGGATGGCAACGGGGCGGGTCGGGGACGGGGACCCCATCCCCATCCCCGAACCCGATAAGGAAAATTATCCCCGAACCCGACCCGATCCCCGTTATTTTTTTATCGGGGATTCCCCGACCCGATCCCCGCGGGGATCAAATCCCCATACCCAACCCGATCCCCGATCTATTTTCCATCCCTGATTTATTCCCCGTTCTTAAAACCCGACCCGATCCCCGAAACCCGACTTTATACCCGATCCCTGATCTCATCCCCGATCCTCAAACTATTTTTTATATTATATTTTTAATTTATATTCTATAAAAAAATTATATATATATTATATATATATAATTATATAAAAATATATATATAAAAAATTTCGGGGCGGGTTCGGGGATGGGGACCCCAAACCCGTCCCCGCCCCGTCCCCAAAAAAATCCCCGAACCCGAACCCGATCCCCGAATTCTCTCCCCGAACCCGCGGGGAAAATTGCCATCCCTAGCCAGGAGCGTGTTGCCCTGTATGATTCCGGTCCACCAGCTATAATAGTGGGGGACTCCGTGCTCAACAAACCAAATGTAATAAAACTAAGAGATGGGAAATGCACTAATACTTACAGTGGAATACCATGTGAGTCGGAGCCAGACTGGTCCACCGGCAAATAATAGTGGCCAGGAGCATTTTGCCCTGGAGACCGATTCACCGGCAAGTAATAGTGGTCAGAAGCGTTCTGCCCTGTACGTATCTCCGGTCCACCGACTATAATAGTGGGGCTCTCGCACTCACATGGATTAATAAAGAGTATGTGTGAAATTGAGTATGTTGTTAAGAGATTTAAAGGATAAGTCTAACTGGAGCATAATCGGCCTCACTATCTGTATTGTTTTATGTGCCTATATGATCATGCATGTATTGTGTACCTTGTATGTTTGGCCTTAATTATTCGGTTACCTTGCTCAGTACGAAGCGTACTGACCACCCGTTTCATGGGTGCTGCTCATTCCCAAAAGCAGAAGGCCCCTCTGATTTAGTGCAGGTAGGTGATTTTGTATTCGATGCCTACAACGCTTATGAGGCATCGGACGGGACCGAGAGTTGAGTCCGGACCTAGCTTGGGGGTCGAGAGTGACGTGGCCGGAGTCTATCGTCCACTTTATCTTTCTTATGCCTTTAAGTTAGTCTATTTCTGATGTACGATGTTCAACTTTTGGAACCTTAAAACAGTACCTTTGGATTGTATTTTTTACTTTCTGCACTCTGATTCTGTATGACTCATGTTTTCCTTATAACTATGTTTTGTTATCAACTCGTATTTGATGGTAATCTGGTTTAGCCTTAGTACTTAGTACTGAGACGGTAGGAGTGAATCGATCTGGTATTAAGTGTGGCGGTAATACCCCCGAATTTATAGTTTTACCTTTTCATTTCCGTTAAACTTTTTGAAATCAAACGAAATTTTTCAGTAGTAAATTTGGGGGTGTTACAGCCAATGATAATAAAATTTTTAAAATCTTATTGATATTCGGTTGGATTTTGATGGTGTTGGTTCAATCTTCTTGTCCAATGGATTCAAAGAGGTATGCTCCAATAACCTCCCCCAAACTTAGATGATAATGAGTGATCAATTTCTCAATCTCCTTTCCTTTTTTTGCCCCCTCCATGAATTGAGTTTTAAGCCCAAAATCATGGTCATGCTTCATCTTTTTCCTTGCTATGTTTTTAATTAGAAAAATTATGGGTTTCTTCCCTTTTATTTCTCTCATTCAAATCTCTCTCTCCTTATCCCTTTCTTAGGGGCGTGTTTTCCCATTACTTTTGTTGTCTCCAATCTTCATCCCTTCTTTTCTCATCAAAATCTCTCTCTACTATTTCATTAAAGCTTGAATCCAATCTTTCACGATCTAAGGCCATATGTTCTATCTTTTCTTCTTCCTGTTGGATTCCCTTTCTTATTTTTGAACAAGCTACCCTTATATATACTTGTAATGGGGCACATATTTAAGTGATTGTTTTTAGATGATATAAAATCATGAGACTAAGTCATTTCTCTCAAATTCATTGAAGCATCAATGTTTGATTCAAAAAGTACTTCTTCTCGGTGGAAACGAATACAGTCTTGCAATCCCATTTACCATATTGAGTACAATCCTGCTAGTTGGGTTTGGTTCATCAAGAGAAATTAGGAGTATTCTTCAAGGCAAAAGAATATTAATAATGTAGAAGAAATGTGTTGAAAGATATATTATACCTTGGTGAAAGATAGTATCCTGGTTGATGAAGTGGTGAAAGATAGTATCCTGATATAGTTGTGAGGAAAGATATATGATTAGATGAATGTTGGACAGTGGTAGGTGAAAAATATGTTGAATCTTGGTGAAAAGTTCGGTATGAAATGGTGAAGGATGTGCTGAATAATGGTGAAATATTAATTGTTAAAAAAAATGGTTGATAATATTTGACGTATTTAATATCTAAGTGTTTATTCATTAATCTTTTACTTTATTATATATTGTTGATTATTTTTAGTTGAATATATCTTATCTTTTATTTTAAATAATTTTTGAAGTTGATTTTTAGTTGAATTGACTTGACCAAAATGAGGAAGACCTTTTAGGGGAAGAATCTTTAGTTGATTTTGAGAAATATAAGTAGAGATATTTTATACATTGGTGAAATATATTTAAGATAAATAGCAAAGCATATGTGTAACTGTGATAAAAGATATGTATTTGCCTACCTATATATTGTTAAATTAGTGTTGAAAAATCAAAGAATTTGCTAGTGAAAGTTCTATAATAAGATGATGAAAGATATGGCTTGTGATATTGAAATTTACTCATAAATGTGATGAAATATATGATAACCTTGGTAAAATTTTCATTATATAGTGGGAGAAGATATAGTTCGTGATAATGAAACATACTCATGTGTGGTGAAATATATGAGGTGAATGTTTATCTTTATTATTTGCTTTTGTTAACAATTTTGTATATATATTTTTGGTGTAGATAATATTTTTTTCCCTGAATTTAGTGGTGAGGAGTCTAAGATATTAGGGAAAGTGGTTGATAATGATAATGTTACATATAATTTATATAATCAACATGCATATATAGTTGGATTTAGTGTTAGAACATCACATCAATGTTATCGGGCTAACAAAAAAACTACATGTATGAAGAAATTTTGTTATGGAAAGCTAGGATAAAATGTGATAAAGGGATTGAAAATAAGACATATATAAATGTTGATTTTAGAACCAATTACAAGGCTGGGGTGCAATTTAATATTGACCATGAAGGGGTGTGGACATTGATTAAACATGATTTTACTCATAATGATGACTTTATTTGTCCTCATTAAGGACATTTATTAATTCTATGTTAATCTCCTAGGTCAGTTAATCTTATTATCCTTATTTTGAAGATAATAGACATGTTTAAGGATCTAATAATGTATGTTTAAGTGTGTATGTACTATCATGGTTCATATAGATGACGAGTTCATATTAATTCAAACAATATCTCAAGTGCAAATATTTAAAAAAGTGATTAAGTTTAAAAGCACAAGAGAAGATTAATACAAGATGCTTAAAGACTTATCTTCAACGATTTTAATCTATAAGTTTTAGGTTCAATCTGGTAAGGTTTATAATGAGAAAAATCACATTTTTCTTAAACTTTGGAATGTTTTAAAGTGTTTATTAGAATTTATTTTATGTAAATTATTAGTTGATTCTAGCCCAACCAATCGACTAGTTTTCAAACCGATTTACTACTCTGTGTTTTCATTCTAGGAATTTAACCTTTTAAAAATCCTAGTAACCAATCAACTAGTTCCTTAGGGACTTAAACCTTAGAAAATTTTGGCTGGGTTCGACTTTAACACATCGATTGCTTTTAGTAAATTGATTGACTAGTTTACTCAATTAGGCTAAGGATTAAAGTTTTTACAAAATAAGTATTGCTTTGATTTTAACATATCAACTAGTTTCTTAAAAATGATTAATTGGTTTTTAAAACCAAATGAGTGGTTTTTCTAACCAAGTAAATGGGTTAAATTACTTGCAAGCTTATTTTTGCTTTGACTTAAACACATCAATTGATTTTTTTTTAGATCTATCAACTACTCTGCCCAACTAGGCCATTAGTTTGTACAACCATTCAATGTGTTTCAACATATTCAAGGACCAAGAATATATGGCTCAACACTAGTTTAAATAAATTGACTGATTAGTTATATCAACGATAACATTTTCCACTAGGTCTTAATATAACCAATTGACTAGTCAGAGTAACTGATCAACTAGTACCCTTGACCTATCAACTAATTTGCATTAAATGGTTAGAATTCTATCTATTATTTTTATAATGACTAAAAGACTTTGTGCCCCAACAATTATGAGCTTTCTTGAGCCATAAATAATAATTTTTAAGCAAAATTAAAATATATTTTGATATTCAATTAATTTTTATTCAATTCTCTACTCTCTCCTGCAATTAATATTCAACTATTTTCATTTAAAATCAAAATTTTGAGTTTTTTTTTCAAAAGTGTTCTTACTTTTTCAATATTGCTAGAACCGAGCTCTCTCATGGTAATATTTGATTCTTCTACCTAATATTACATCTCATATTTCATTCTTGCACTTTCATCCCTGGTATTTAGTGAGATTTTTTTTTAATCATCACAATAACTCTTCATAAATTTAACATTAAGATGTCGTGTGTGTATAGCATTCCTAGAGAGGTATTTGGGTTTGTAGACTCATAAACCTAGAGATAATGAACAAATTAAGTTGTAAATCATCTTCTATAGTATTATTTAAATTGTATTCTTATGAACAAGAAAATGATTAACTATAAATAAACACACATTCAATTTTAAAATTTAAAAGAGAAGATCCTTTGATAGTGAAAAGAGAGTAACCTATCTTAGGTTAGCTTAAACCACTCTAATTCTAGTGTTTAAACTTTTAATTTATTAATATAATTTATAATTTATTTTACCCTATTCACCCCCTTTAGGGTGTATTTCAATTGGTATCAGAGTAGGCATATCTCAAAGATCTAACAATGATGATAACCGATGAGCTCTTTAGAAACATTTTTATCCATGAATCCAACATGGATAAAGTGGTTGAAGACAAGAAGAAGAAGCCTCTTGCATTGAAATTCTATAATTCCTTGAATCAAAAGGAAGTCATCATTGAGGAAGATAGAGTGGAAAAGGAAGAAGCATAAGAGGAAGAAGGGGAATAGGAAGTTCACATGGATGATGAAGAAGTGACATTAATCACTACACAATTTAAAAGGTTCCTCAATCAAAAGAAAATAGAATAGAAATATAAGGAACACAAGCTCCAAGCTCTTCAAGAATATCAACGAAGAATGCTAAGGTTAACAATAACAAATGCCTCAAATATGAAAAGAGTCATCATGTCATTCGGGATTATCATGAGTTATGTAATGAGAATGCTCATCAAATAGCAAGAAGATAGAGCAACAACAACAACAACAAAAAAGGGAAAAAATATCTTAGAAAAGTAATGCCAACTTTTAGAGAAAGTGAAGGAGAACCCTTGAAAGATGAAGAGGAACTGGAAAACTTATGTTTCATGGAACTCGATGCTGAAGTCTCCACCTACACCTCATTCATTAGCTTCGATGATAAGGAGGATGACCGTAATGTACAAGCTAAATTTATTTATTTCTATAATGAGTTGATGTGTGCTTTACATGATACTTTTTGCAATAAAAATAAGATGGAAAAACAATATGACAACATGTTAAAGTCATTTGGTCACCTGAATGAAAAATATAGTAACCTCTTAGATGAAAATTTTGTTATAGAATCTCTCATGCGCCCTCTTAAATCCAAGCTTAAGAAAAAGATTGATGAAATCGATGCTTTTAAGAGTTTTAGCATCTTTGATCAAAATTTGAAGATAAAGTAACTTGAAAGTGAAATAGTTGCATTTGATAACCGAAAGAGTAAGTTACGAATAAGGCATTTTAGGGTTCCCAACATTGCATGCCATCACCTTCTATAGCTAAGAAAAAAAAAATTCACCACCTAAGGCACCATAGGGAATAAAACCTACCCCCCGATGCCATCCCATATGGCTAAGAAAAAATTTCTATCGCAGCCTAAAGCACCATTGACAATTAACCCTAAACCCTCGGCACCACCCCCTTCAATCTCTTTGGGCTTTGTTGATGTGCCGACTAAAGGTTCAAGTGTTACATAACAATGAGGGTGCTTCAAAAACCCCTACTACCATGCGAGATCCAACCACAATTAAATCACAAGTGAATCCACTAGATGATATTCCACAAAAAATGGATGCGAAGATGAACTCTATTAGACAACCAAAGGCCTTTGAATGGAGGGATAATATCAAAAACAATAGAAAACTTGACCATCTAATCAAATTTACCTATGATCCTCCCACGATGGTAAATGGAACAATGATGGTGGAACTTAGGGAGGTCGATCTCAATAAATAAAAAACCTAAGATAAGGGAACATGTCCTTATTGGCACGATTTGTGGCGCTAGGTCAAGATTTTATCATTTTAATACCTTTGTTAGATCAAACTAGGGACATGTAGATCTCCCAGGTATCATAATACATGAAAAGGGTTATGTTTTGTTCCTTTTAAAATCTGAAGAAGAATATTTAACCATTTAAACGCAAGCTATTGATATCTTCATAACAAACCTATGCTTCTCAAGCACTAACACCTAAAATTTTCCTTCTTTACAGAGGAGTTTTAGTTTCTTCCTCAATGGATTTAGTTCCCCAATCTTCCACTTCATATGTGGTCCCCCATCTTTTAGTTGCATTAGGAAACCAGTAGGGATGGATCCTATGATAGCCTCAAAAGAGAGGATTTCTTGTGCATGTGTGCCTATGGAGGTTGATACTCACAAGAAATTACCTAACTCTCACTACAAAATAATTGACTTTTGCCAACAGGTCTTATCTGTTGGTAAAAGCCATATTTCTGTTGGCAAAAGTTTTTACCAATAGATATTTTTCTGTGACAAATCTGTGGGTAAAAACTCTGTGCTTAAAAGTTTTACCCACAAATACGTGTGATCTGTTGGTATTAGTTGCTTATGCCCACAGATATTTATCTGTTGGTAAAACTTATACCCACAATTATATCTGTGAGTAAAAGTATTAACCACAAAATGATATCTGTGACTACAAGTATTATCCACAAAACAATATCTGTGACTAAAACTATTACCCACAAAAAAAAAATCTGTGACTAAAAGTAGTATCCACAATATATATATATATATATTATCTGTTAGTAAAACGACAATAATGTCCATAATACCTGTTGTAGCAATATTTACTTATAACAATAACTTATCCTTATACAAAATATAGTACACCATACATAATCATCGTTCGCTAGTTTAACTATCAAAACGATACTAATCTTATAGGTAGAATATATATACAACTTGTAACATATACTAACATATAAAACATCTTCATTAACATATCAAACACCATCCTCTTCATTCCCATCCTATTTAGCATCTCCAATGACTTTTGCGTATTCCCTAAAAAAATTTGCATGTAACTTAATTAGATTAATATAATTAAATTCGCCTAAGATAAGAATGAAAGAATAAATAATAGTAACCAGAGTAACTAAACACACAAACAACAACAATACTAATAACACAAACAATGAGTAATGGCCTAAACTAGTGGCAAGACTAGCCTCACATACAACTTTGCTAGAAATAAAAGGTTAGCTAATTCAAGAAAACTTTTCAGCGATAAATTCACTAATATTTCAGACACATGAAAATGCACAAAGCATGATAAGGCAAGAAATACAAATCAAAGCATGAAAATGCACAAAGCATGATAAGAGAGCAGGGTTGTACTTTGTTATGGAGCAAACTATTTTTTCTTCCCTAAATTTCCTCACATGAAAATGATAGTTTCTGTAATTCACTACTGTAAGGGAAATAGTCAAAATGACACCTCCAAAAAATATGCTCAGAAAACATACTAGCTCCACACACCCCTAGTGCTCTTATAGACATAGAGTGGCGAATTACTCAAGTCTCCGTAAACAACACCAACACTTTGATCATTTCAACTATTTCTTTTACCTCAAATTGATAGTTTTAAAACTATCAATTAAAGGTATTAGAATGCAATTAGGATCATTTCAACTATTTCTATAAATTTAATTTTAGAAAACAATTATACAAATGATCAATTTTATAGTTTCACTTGAAATCTAGGGTTTTAGGCCCGAAAATACAATTCGGTTGAATTCTATTAATTTATTTGAATTAAATGTTTAGAAATGCAATGAGACATATTTTATAACATATCGTATAATCAATTTTCCAAAACCAATAAAAGAAATACCCAATTTAACATAATTAGGGTTTTGGAGCCCGTAACACAAATCCGATCAATTCTTGCTAAAATATATAAATTGATGGTTCGAAAATATAATTAAATATATTCTAATATAAATTAATAATTAATAATAATATATGTAAACTATTAATAATATTAATATAAAAACTTTGAAATAAAATAATAATTAATAATAATATATGTAAACTATTATTTCTAAAAATGACTAATGACTTTATTATTATTATTATTATTATTATTATTATTATTATATTAAAAAGAATAGAATTAATCATTATTAAAATTATATAAAAACAAATATTATTATTGAATTTCATAAACACTAATACCAACAGATGTAAAAGTGGGTATTAGTTCTGTTGGTATAATGCTACTAATAACCACAGATATAAGTGATGGTAAAATATCTGTTGGCATAACATATTAATACCAACAGATAAAAAATTTCTGTTGGAAAAACTATATTATTGCCCACAGAAAATTATCTGTTGGTATTAGTTACTTTTACCAACAGAAAAAATATCTGTGACTAAGTTTCTGTTGGCAAAAGTGAATTATTTTGTAGTGTCTATTCAAAATAATAAATTTACTAGGAAGATATTTGAGCAAAGCTTGGATATTGAATGACATTCATTGTACTACCAACATTATCATGGAATCGATCATGAAGTCAATGGATGCCCATTAAAGGCACCTCAACATTATTTTCTAAGAAAACAGTAGGTGGTGGTCAGAGATAGAAGGAAGGAGGATGTTTCACATACTAATGCACTACCTACTATTAGAACAACCTCCAATGACCATGATATTCCACAAGATATGTAACTAGCTCCTAGTATGGGTTCAATACTAGTGAATAGAGTCATAGGGTCACAAAGGCCTACCACTAGATCAATGAGACTAGGAGAACCTTCTTCCTCACATGCTTTAACCAATGATCATGATTTACCAAGAGTTTTATCACAAAGAACTTTTGAATTTTCTAGCATTGATGACATAATTTTTGAGATAGGCTAGAGAATGATATATTGAAAAAACCCATTGGATGTCATGTTTAGGCCTGACTTCCACATTCAGTTATGAGCTTTGGTTGCTAGAATATGAGAAGAATAAATTACCCTCTCAAGGAAAATGAGGTGAAAACCTAATGTAGAAGAAACAAATATAATTAATTGGTCTTGTTGAAACAAGAATCAATGAAAAAAATGCTCAAAAAATTACTAGCAAGCTTATGCATCATTGAAATTAGATTCACAACTACAATAACCATTCTAAAAGTTGAGTGTGGATTGGTTGGGACCCTTATTTTAGATGTGTGGATAAGTTAGCTAGTATGAATCAAGGTATTATCATTCGAGCATATGATGTTAAGGATGGGTTTCAATTTTATGCCTCTATCATCTATACATATAACACTAGACATGGTAGGAAGTCCTTATGGGAGTGGCTAATACAAACATGTCCTAGAGATGGAAGATGGCTTCTCCTAGTTGATTGTAATATTTTTACCTTTGGTCAATAAAAATTATGAGCTATTATTATCAAAATAAGAAGTGGATGACTTTGTGAATTGCATAAACCAACTATAGTTAGGAGATCTCATTCACAAGGTATTTTTTCACTTGGTGTAACAAGAAAGAGGTTGAGGATAGAGTTATTTTCAAATTAGATAGGGTTATAGGAAACCATAAACATTTTGATTGCTATGAAGGCTCACATGTACACTTTTTCCCAACTCTAAATTATGATCATACATTGATTCATGTGACAGTAGGACAACAGAGCTCCTTTGCACCAAGAGCTTTTAGATTTTACAACATGTGGGTTGATGATGTCTCTTTTCATGGTATTGTTCATAACACTTGGAACACAAAAGTGACAGGTTCTCCCATGCTCAAAAATATAAAGAGGTTGAACATGCTTAAATCCTCATTGAAAAACCCCTAAGTAAAGATAAATTTGGAGGCATTTTAGATAGGGTACTATAGGCTAGAGAGAAAATTCATGATACTCAATCTTTGATTAGTCAAGATCCTTTGGATGATAATTTAATTCAACAAGAAGACCATTGGAATAAATAGGTGACCTTCTAATCAACCTATGAGGAGATATTCTATAAGTAAAAGGATAAAGTATAATAGCTGAGGCTAGGGCACTCAAATACTAGTTCTTTTCATGCAGTGGTGAAAGGTAGAAGGAAAACAAATCAAATTCACTCAATTAAAGACGATCAAGGCCAGATTCACATTGATAACAAGAAGATATTTGAATTTTTTTATTAGTTTTACATTGCCTTAATGGATACTCAAACTAAAAAGACTTGAGAAATCAATAAAGATTTTATCTCTAATATTTTAGCTAGAGGCCATCTTCTTACTATTTTCCAACATCAAGCCTTACTTTTCCTCTATTACAATGGATGAAGTCAAGCAAGTTGTTTTTGATAGGGAGGGGATAAATCCCCTAGACCAAATGCTTACAATGCATAAATTTTTTAGGCATGTTGGAATACAGTGGGAACTAACATCTTCTTTGTTGTCATAGATTTATTTGTTGTTATAGATTTCTTTTCTAGTGAATATCTAAGGGTTTGAATGCCACTAGCCTTAATCTTATCCCTAAGGTGTCTAATGCACACAAGGATAGTAAGTATAGACCTATTACCTATTTTAATACCTTATAAAGAATAATAGCAAAGGTACTCCCTATAAGAATGCAACCTGTCCTCCCTCACATAGTTGGTGAGTGCCAATCAACCTTTGTGAAAGGTAGAAGAATAGAAGATAATGTGTTGCTTCCTACTAAGTTAGTGAAGGGTTATAATCAAAAGCACTTATCTTTTAGATGTTTTTATCAAGTTATACATGAAGAAAGCCTATGACACTATCATATGGGACTTCCTCTAGCAACTCTTAAGTCTTATGCTCTTTGCACTTCCCTCCTCACTTCATGTTCCTTAATCATAAATGTGTGTCCGCTATAAGTTATCACATCATGTTTAATGGTGTACTTCACCCTCCATTTCATGCTTAAAGGAGATTGAGTCAAGAGGACCCCCTATCCCCTCTATTTTTGTAATTATAATGAAATTCCTTGATAAGCCACTTCAAAAGCTTTGGTATATGGCTGACTTTCCCCCCAAATCCTAGATGTAAAAGGATTCTCTTGCTTAAGATGATGTTTGCAGATGATCTTTTGTTCTTGTACAATGGATATTGGTCATCTATTAGAATAATATTTTTATGAGTTCAATCTATTTTCCTCACTTTCAGGCACATGCCTAAATGCTTCAAATACTTTAGTGCATTATGAGGGTTTGTTGAACAAGATGTTAAGGATATAGTGTTTTTTATTATGCACATTGGTGTTAGGACTCTTCCTTTTATCTATCTGGGTGTTCCTCTAGATGGTAAATTCTTAAACTCTCACCATTACAATCCTTTGATTAAAAAATATAAAACTAAAGACAGATCATGACATGCTTCACTCCTTAATTATGCTAGTAGAATGTAACTTGTGAGATTAGTTCTCCTTCATTTAAAAATTATTAGTGTCTCATTAATCCTCTTCCACAACATGTAGTTGATGACAGTAGTGCAACTTATAGGAGCTTTCTTTATTATGGTTCTACAACTAGAACAAGAAAGGATCCCATCTATTGGGATAAAATCTGTAAGCCAAATAAGGAGGTAGGGTTAGTATTCATTAACATTGCCATTGGGAGATTACTATGGTTCTTGTATTAAAAAAAAGACTTACTTTGGGTTAAATCGATCCATTCCTATTATATAAAACATCATGACCTTTGGAAAATGGAAGATAAGCCCATTACATCATGGATTTTGAGAAATATCATTAGCCTTAGACAAACATTTCAATCTTTATTCACTTCCATAATAGGTCAAGAGAAGGTCACTTACCTAGTATTGTATGTTATCTCTCATGCATATCATGTCATTAGGCTAAAGAGGGAGATAGTTCCATGGTCAGGGTTATTTTGGAATTCCCTCACTATCCCAAGACACAAGGTTGTTCTTTGGATGGTTAATCAATATAGATTACCTAAAAAGGCAAGCTCTTACAATATGGTATTATTGATGGTTGTACACGTGCCCTCTGTTCTTACACCGAGGAGTAAGCTTCACACCTCTTTTTCTCATGTTCTTATTCTCAAGAAGTCTGGTTTCATTTGCGGCACAAGTTGGGATGTCTTCAATAATTGCATGAATGGAATGCTTGGACTAGATGGGCTATCAATGGTGGTAGAGGTCCAAAAATTAGGAAGGAGCTATTCAAGTCCTTAATTGTTGCTACTATATACCATATTTGGAGAAAAAGGAATGCATAGTTCTTTACCGATGCAGTTCAACCTCCTCTCCAAATCTAAAATCTAATACTTAATGACATTTCCACTAGATCAATGGCTTTTTCAGAGTGAAAATATTTCTAGAAGTTAATGTCATTTATAGATTCTCTTGGCTCTTAGTTTACTACTAGTAGTAAACCTAGTTTTTTGTTTAGCCTAGATTTGTTGTTGTTAGTTTTGCTTCTATTATCTTGATGTAATATTCTTGAACTATCTTTCAGTTTCTTTGGAAATTTGATAGCATACAAATTACTTACCATGATTACATATAAACCACTTAAATTGTTACATATGGATGTATTCGAGCCCACTAAAATCCGTATTGTGGGTGGTTATAGATATACATTAGTCATAATAGTCATGATAAATGATTACTCCCAATATACATGGGCTTTATTCCTTTCCACTAAAGATGTTTTAAGAGAATGCAAGTAACAAGGGAATAATGTTCCATATCATAATGAGTGATCATGGAAAGGTGTTTAAGAATGCCACGTTCATGGAGTTCTACAATCAAAATGGCATATGTCACAACTTATCAAACCTAAGAACGCTCTAACAAAATAGTGTGGTGAAAATAAAGGACAAAACCTCATAGGAGTTACAGGAATGATGCTTGTGACTCCAATAAGTACTTCTAGGCATGAGTTGTGTCAACTGCCAATTATTTCACCAAATTCTATTTTGGAAAAACAAACTCTCTATGAGCTCTACAAATGTAAGAAACCAAATGTGGGATGCTTTTGCATATTTGTTTACAAATTTTTTAACCTAAACAATGGGAAAAATAATTTGGATAAGTTTGATTCTAAAGCTAATGAATGCTTATTCATTAGTTATTCCTTGCATAGTAAGTCTTATTAGATCTTCAACAAATAAATAATATTAATTGAAGAATCCATAATTGTTGTTTCTTAGAAGCCTTGTTCAAGTGTATAAGGTAGTCAAGAAGAGGACATAGGGTATTTTGTACAAGTGGATAGTTTATTGGAGGAAGAAAATCCAAACCCTAAAGAGCACTAAGATGAAGAGGATGATGGTCCTCTAATTTCTCAAAAAAAGGATGAGTAACAAGAATAACTTCCAAGAGCTTGGAGATATGCATATGGAAATCCTCAATAGATCATCATTAGGGATCTATAAAGAGAACCAACATGAGTGAATGATAAGAGGAATGATGGTAAAACAAGTTAAAACCTCTGTTGCATTTTTTCTTTTGAAACTTAATTGCATTTATATGAAGATCAGTGAAATAATAATACACAACACTGATGAAAGTTTAATGGATTAATTTTGAGAGATTTATATGGAATTATGATTTATAATCTTTGGTGAACTAATATATATATATATATATATATATATATGTAACACCCCAAAATTCACTACTTTTTTTTTAAAAAAAAGCATAAGAATTTAAAATTGGAAACCCATGAATTCTGGGAATGTTACCACCACACTTAATACTAGACCGGTTCTCTCCGACCGTTCCAGTACCAAATGCTAAGGATAAAAAGATTAACATTAAACTTAAACCAAGAGTTCATAAAAGAACAAGAAAGATCATAATATCAAAGATTAGAGTACGCATAAAGGTTTACGAACCAATAGAGTACAATCAATCATAAGATAGAAATTAGAATACGCGTAAAGAATCATGAATCAGAGTACATGGTCAAAATTTCAAAAAGAAGAAATAAAACTTTCATAAGATAAAAGTTTCATCTAGAATACTCAATACAAAGTAGTCACTCATAAAGGGAGAAATCTTATACAAAAAGACTAATAGAAATAATTAAGATAACAAGAAGAGTGGATCCAGCCACACTACTCTTGAACTTCAAGCCAAAACATACTCAATATTCAGTCCCAACTGATGTCTTGCCCACCTGTACAAAGTCAGAAGGGCCTACTACTCGTGGGAATGAGCAGCACCCATGAAAAGGGTGATCAGTACGCTACGTATTGAGTAAGGTAACAGATGCACTAAGGCCAACACATAAAATCACATAAACCATGCAGAAGATAAAAGAGCATAATCATGATAACATAATATCGTACAATCATTCTGGTAGATACATAAGGCCCAATTACAATCTGGATTAATTACTTAATTAATCTCTGATCAGAACTCATTTCACACCATGTTTTTTATCAAATCCATGTGAGTACGGGAACCCCACTATTATAGCCGGTGGACCGGAAACATATAGGGCATAAAGCTCCTGACCACTATTATTCGCCGGTGGACTGGTCTGGCCCCTTCTCACACGGTGGTCCACTGTAAGTACTTAGTGTCTTTTTCATATCTTGGCACAAATATGTTCGGTTTTGTTGAGCACGGAATATCCCACTATTATAGCCGATTGACCAGAAATGCACAGGTACAAAGCCTGACCACTATTATTACCGGTGGATCAGTCACATATAGGACATCATGCCCTAACTACTATTATTCGCCGGTGGATCGGTCTGAGCCCAGCTCAACAATCTTCCACTTTAAATGATTAATGTCTTAAGTATCTTATTTAGATACTTTCACCCTAAACATGCATGATTCACTCCCTTTACACTTATCTTCCAACTGACCCGTATCATATCATGAGAACCCTGCGCATCCTAACTTGCCCCAACATCCTCTCCTCCATATCCTATCTCACATTAGAAGTCCATCTCTTAAGTATATGGGTCAAGGCCCACTACTTTTCACTACCAAATCCACTCCACATCTCACTCTAGGGTTTTATCCCGAAACCCTAATTTTAACCTTTGTGGTCCATCCCACTCTACTTTACGGAACCCAAATCATTTTAACACTCCACACATCATAAGTCATAAATTCCACTCTTATAATTATACTTTAATCACCAAATACACATGATACCACAAAAACCCTAAGCAGCCACACCAAACCCTAATTGTCTACACAAACTCTAGCTCGGTCTCCTACTTACCCTTATATTGCTCCACGTACTATTTTTCATCCAAAGTGTTCAAACACCCAAACAACACTTACATTACCTTCCTCACAACCCAAATCAACTTTCCATATGTAAACTTTACTCCCATGCAGATGCTAACCTCCCCATGCAAACCTTTGAACTTTTTCATGCAAACTCTAAAATCCCACGTGAAACCCTAAATTCAACCATGAAAATCCTAGATTCTTCCACATAAAACTTTAGATTCAATCCATAAAAACCCCTAGATTAGATTCCCCCATACAACATAATAAAATCTACCATGCAAAACCTTAGATTCATCTATACAAAACCCTAAATTCTTTCATGCAAAACCTAAGATTCCTTCATACAAAACCCTAAATCCAATCCACACAAAATCCAAGGTTTCTCCATACAAAACCCTAAATTCAATCCATATAGACCATAGATTAGATTATCCTATGTTACACCATAGATTAGATTCTCCCATGTTACAACATAGATTAAATTCTCCCATACAGAACTATAGATTAGATTCTCCCACATAAACCATAAATTAGATTCTCCCATATAAAACCATAAATTAGATTCTCCCATACAAAACCATAGATTAGATTCTCCCATATAAAACCATACATTAGATTCTCCCATATAAAACCATAGATTAGATTCTCCCATACAAAACCATGAATTAGATTCTCCCACACGAAACCCTAAAATTTCTGAGTTAGATTCTCCCATACTCACATCCCTTGGTCACCTTATTTCCCTATTATCCTTTTTCTTCCTTTTACACAAACCATATTAACATCCTCACATGCATGTCTTACAGGGTCACAACACATATCATCACATACCACAATATTTCATCACATATACATAGTACGCATGCCATATAACAACACATGAACACACTTCAACTCCACGTCATACCACACATGAAATCAATATAATGATAAACATAGGATGCATAACATACAAAACATATAATGCACATCAACACACAATACGCCTTAGTAACAGCCTTACCTAAAACGACACCGGTCTTGGAACACGCTCCTACGCTTCCTTAGGGCTTGACTAATCTCACCTATGTGAGGGAAAAACTAAAATTAGATTCCCTCCTATCAAAAATACTCTTATTTACTAATTTATTCTAAGATTAGGTTTTTGATAAAATAATAACATATTAATAAAAATGACATTAACTAATTACTAACTTTGGATAGAAATATAAGAAATAATAGTAATATTGTAAAAGTTGATAATATAAGGTTTGAAAACTTTATCCTAATAATAATAATAGTGATACTAAAATAATAATAGCAAAGATACTAAAAATAATATCAATGTTAATATTAATAAGAATAATAATAATAGTAACAATAATAATAAAAAGGGCATTACTCAAAAACATGGTGAAATAAGGGCTTCAGCCCCTTTACCAAAATAATAATAATGATAATAATAATAATAATAATATGAAAAATAGTAATAATAGAAATATAATAAAATAAATACTAAGAACCATAATAATATTGAAAAATAATAATAATCATAACGGTAATAATGGTAATGATAATAATCAAAGATAAAATAAAGTAGGGTTTCGACCCTACATTGAAATAGTAAGAATACTATTAGTAATAGTAGTAGTAGTAGTAATAATAATAATAATAGTAATCGCATAACAGTAATAATGATAATAGCGACACTAATAGTAAAATAGTTGTAATAATGATAATAATAAATATAATTTCAAAATAGTAATAGTAATAATAATAATAATAATAATAATAATTACATATTAATATTAATAATAAAGATAATAGCAACAATAAGAATAATAATAATAAAATTGAAATAAAAATATAATAGGGCTTTGGAACTCAATAGAAATAATAATAAAAACATTAATAATAATAATAATAATAATATATTTTGAATAAATGAAATAAAATAAAATATAGCTTGTATAAATAGTGAAAAAGGGTTGAGAGGGTTTATGGTTCAACCTTAGACTGGTGGTGACAGGCGGCACCAGCAGTGGTGCACGGCGGCGACAGCCGTGGCCGAAAAAAGAGAAGAAAAGGGAAAAAGTTGAAGGTTGGGAACAAAATAGGGAGAATAAAGGTGGTATTAGAGGTGATTATGGTTGCCTAGAACGAGAGGAACATAATGGAGGTGGTGGCACAACCAAAGGTAGCGGCGCACGACGACGGTGGTGGTGGCCAAATGGGGGAAAAGAAGAGAAAGAGAGGAGGAAGAGGAAAAGGAGAGTTGGGGGAGATAGGGGAGGGTCTGCAGATGTTTTTGGGTGGTGTAGGAGGAAATGGCGGCGGTGGAAGTGGTGGTGGACGGTGGCGTGAAGGGTGGCAGAGGCAGAGAATGGGTTGATTGGGAAGGGGACTTTGCACAACCGAGGTGGCTCGTGCATGAATAATTGAGGGATGAGGGAGGTTTAGTTAGTTATAGGGTGGTGCAAGGATTAGTTGGGTGGGCAGAGATGGCGGCGAAATTGGCCGGAGGCGGTGGAAACGGTGTCTGAAGGGGCGATGGTGACAAGGGTTGATTTCTGGGTTTCGGGAAAGAAGGCTTAAGCGTAGGCTAGTATGGGGATATTTATAGGCTAAGGGTGGGGGATAAGGTCGAAGGGAGGATAGGGCAGGGGTGAGGGCACCAGCCGGTAACAGTTGCCGGTAAAAATTCGAATGTGGTGGAGATAGTTGGGCGGGGAGAGAGAGGAGATTGTGCGCGAGAAAGAAGGGAGGTGGGTTGGTCTATGTGGTTGCCGAATCAGGGGGAAGAGAAAGGGAGAAAAATAGCCGGTCAAAGGGGCGTAACCGATGGCAAAAAACCAGGGACGGGCAGCATTGTTGTAGGTCATCGACGATGGGGAAAGGGGAAGAAGAAAGAAGGAAGAAAAGGCTGGACCGGGTGGTTCGGGAAAGAAAGAAAGAAAGGAAAAGAAAGGTGGATCGGGTGGTCGGGCGCGGTGAGGATGCGTTTAAATCAAATGCTGCATTTAGCGGAAAAAATGATAAAACGCAGCGCTGGGCTGGCCCAGTCAGGGAGAGTAAGGAAGAAAAGAAAAGAAAAGAAAAGAAAAGAAAAGAAAAGAAAAAGGAAGGAAAAAGGAAGGAAGAAAAGGAAAAAGGAAAAGGATAAAAAGGAAAAATAATGGGTTAGGTTAATTAAATTAATTGGGATATTGAAAAATAATAATATTTAAATAAAAATAATATTTAAATCCCTTTTAAGGCTAATTTAGGGGTTTTAAAAGGTTTTTCATAAATTTCATTTTAATTAACAAATTACTCTAATTTTCTTAAATTAAATTATTTATAAAATTTATATTAATTTGGAACTATTTTCTCCTTCTTATTTTAAATAAAATAACTTATTTAATTAATTTCCAAAATAAAATCCTTAATTAGCTAAAATACCCAAATTTCTCCTAATTAAAATAATTATAAATTTCTTCTTGATTTTTACTAACTAATTTCCTTTTATTTTAATAAAAATAATTTATTTAATTGATTTTTCTAATAAAATCTTATTTAACTATAATTTTTAAAATTAGAATTTTTAGGGCATTTCAATCTATATATATATATGTAAAATATGAATTTTCCAATTTGGGAAATCGCTTTTACTATGAATTTTGCTTAGAATATGATGAATGATTAGCACATCTATGGTGAAAGAAAAGTTGGGTGATGTTGAAAGATAATAAATAGAAACAAAATACAAGAGCAAGGATGGTTAAACATTATTACTTATATATATAGCTTTAGATTTGTTGTTAATGTTCATTACAACTTAAAAGAATGTGAACTACAATGTTGAAGAGCATTTTTATTGAAAATTATTTGTTATCATTTCAAAAAATAAATAAATCATCATTTCACAACTTTCTATCTTATTGTGATGGGTGTGGTGCAAAACTTCATTCTTAACATGTTCACTAACTCAACATGCAAACAAATAATTATAAGGTAATTGTAAGGAATTAGCTTTTTCCATTGACCCTTTTATATGAGGAAAATCTTGAATAGGAAGATGATTGTTTATGTTGTCCTTATCTAAACCATAAAGACGACCATCACCCTATCACATGTATGCACTCAAGTGCCTCATCAAAACTACTTCATGGTCTGCATCATTGGTGTCCAAACTCCATGGCAATTCAAGAACTTTGAATATAAATTCCTTGAGAGAAGTTGCTCTTGGAACTTGTTTTTTCTTCATAGCTTTGGTGTATACATTGACCTTTTTAAGTGCAATAATAAAATAATCTAATTAGAAATAAAGAAAGATAAAAATTCACTATTTTTAGGCTAAAAGTCATACCATTTCTATAACTCGGTTACCAAATTTATTTTTAAATGGAAATTTCAATGGAATGTTATCAAAGGCATCAATTATTTATTCTTTCTTATCATAATAGTGGTAAGAAGACTTGAAGAAGATATAGCCATTTACAAGAAAGTTGGGCATGATAGTGGTGAAAGATTAGTGGAGTTGTGATGAATGATAAATGCAGCTGATATTTAAGATGATTATGATAATGTTTAAATATTAGAGGAACATAGTGAAAGATTATTATGGTGGTAGTGAAATATTAGTGGAACCAAAGGAAAGATTAGTGTGGTGGTGATGAAACACTCTAAGAATTAGAGTGAAATTTCAGTAGTATGATGTTGAAATATCAATGAAATAAACAAGGGATTATATGAGAAATTTCTTACAAGATGATATTATTTGATGTCTTTGATTCGAGCCTTCTTTAAGTCTACAAGTAATCTATCTATGCATTCTAAATCTCCATAAATAGGAGTCTCTAGCAGACTTTGCAAAAAAATGAAAATATTATAATCATCATTATAAATAGACTCTATGATTATTGAAAAAGATAAGAATGAGACATTATAGTTGCAGTCATTATAATGTAAGGTATCCTTGGTGATTGACTAAACTTCCATTTCTCAATTTTATTGAGATATTTTGTCAATGCATCAATACTTTCGTCTTCTACCTAAGATTTTCATCAATAATTTTTGTTCATTTATGTCTCCTTACAATTGAAGATTAGATCGTTGCATACAATAATTCAATTATATATGTGGAAAGTGGTGAGAATTTATTTACTTAGGATCTACTCCTTTATCCTTGTTTAGTAGTTCCTCAACATTATTGTCTAAACTTTTTAGTCCTTTATGCTTACAAATCTAATCTGAATGGTGATCTTATATTTGTTGGAAATTTATCTTATGTTCTTTTTTTATTATGTTCTTGTGTTTTTTTTTTGTTTGTTCAATTTCTTTGTATTCAGGATTCTTCTTTTGCTAGTTATCGTGTCATTTTTTCATTGGATACCTTCTTATCTTTTTGAATTACTTCTCTGTAGCATCATGTTGTTTTCTTAAGTCTTCTTCTAGCTTTATTTTTGATGTTTTTCTAATTTTTTTTCTTGTTTATTTTCCTCTACTAATATTGAAATTTCATTGGTTGGTATATATTTGCCTTTTTCCTCATTAGGGGTATCCACCTAGAGAAACAAATGATGAAATATCAATAAAAAAGCAAAGTGAAATATTATTTATTAATTGGTGAAAAATTAGTAACCGAATGGTAAAACATCACTCATGAAAATTTGAAAGGTCATGACTATGATTGGATATGAGGTAATGAATGTTGAATTTTCTTATAAGATCAATGGCTAAGGACGATAATAATAATGGTGAAAGATTATTAGTGAAATATTTTCTACAATACTCATGTTTTGATGACTTCTTCATTTTGTACACTATCTTGATTCATCTCCATTCTATTTAACACAACAAGTGCTGAAAGATTTGTAAGGACAATGGTGAAGTATCTTTAATATGAGTGTTGAAAGAAAAGCAATAAGGTGATAAAATATTTAGTATGTGGTGGTGATACATGAGAAGTTAAATGATGAAAAATGAGAACTTCTTACAATTTAAGCCAAGCATGTCTTCTATCACCAGCTAGATAAGTAGAATTAAATTATGATAGTAACCTCTATATACAATCATTAAAGTACTCATCAATAGGTGCTTTTATTTTGATTAATACAATAACTCTCAAATATTAGTTCCATTATGTTAAAAGATTATAGGAACATTGTTGCAATATTATTAATAGTGGTGAAAGATTAATGATAACATGAGAAAATTTCATGACATGATTGGTAAAAGATGATTAATAATTTAATCAAAGATGACAATATCTATAATATTAAGTGTCAATAATAATGTAAATGAGTTTACTAAATGTCTTGAGCCTTCTATGTTCTACTTTGAGTTTGATTAGTTGCATTGCCCTCTAAAATTGGACTTTCTGTAGTCGTAGAAGTATTTTGAGCAACAATATGAGGTAAGACCATTGTGTTGTTTTATGAATCATCAATATATATACCCAAGCAAAAATAAGGTGATAATATGGTGCTTAAAGGAAACAAAATTTATGCAGTTGTTGGAGTGTGTTGTGTACTAATAGAAGGAACATCCATCATTTTGCTATGTGAATCACTAAGACTTTGTTGAAGATAATTGTAATACCCCCACTTTTCTCAACTAAAAAATTTCAGTTTAGAAATATATTACATAAGCAAGATAAAGAAATAGAGATGAAACTGCCACATCTGATATGAGGTGATGTGCGTATGATCACCTAACTCATGCTAAATATGAAGTTAAAACATAATATAACTAATCTTTTTTTTTCTAGAATACAACCATAGACGATCCTCTCCAAAGGATTTATAATTAAGTACAATACCAATAAATTACCCATACAACAAATAAAAGGGGTTAAAGCAAGAGTTTAAACAACCATAAAGCTTCAAACATTCTCATATAAGGGTGAAAGAATTCAAACATCAGTGAATTTAACTCTTTACAATAAAGAAGAAGCGCCCCAAGCAACGGCCATGTGGAGGCCCACATCATCATCATTCTCAGTATACTTTGTCGAAGATCCATACCCCTACAAAAACATTTCTTTCTCATTAACTAAGTAGGTGGCCATGAACCAAATACATCAATACACAATGTACTAAGTAAGAGCTAACCACTACACATGAATAAAAGCATATGGAACATATTATAGGCATCATATATTAGCATTCTAAAATCAGGTGATAAACATTATGCACATCAAGAAAAATATGAAGGGATGTAAATAGGGTAGATTTTACTAGAAACCCGATGGGTTTTATCTAAATAATATTTAAAGGATATAAAGGATAGAAAAAAATTTTCCACTAGGTTTGGGTACGAATACGGGTAAGGAATATCCATACTTGTGCTCCTACCCATACCTAAATCTTTATCCATATTCATTTATTTTTCAGGTAATAGATTTTCCTATTGGATGATATATATTGGGTAATTTAACGGGTAAATTAATTATTCATCTAGTAAAGGATATCTGTGAATCTACTAGTGGATACCCATTTGAATATGGGTACGGATTCAAGTACACATTTTCTTATTAGCTACAGATATGGGTATAGGAGTACCCACCCCATTTGCATCCCTAAGCACATGTAATGCAGGCATGGTATACCATATGAAATCCCATGTAATCTCAATCAAAGGAAAGCACATGTCTCATTACTCATGATTGATAGCTATGGTATACCACATAACACATACATATTAGGTTATACTCACCTACTACCAAGCTATTGTCATTTAACCATAGTGTCCTAGCCACTAGGGCCCTCAAATGTTTTACAATGATTATGTAAAATGAAATTTCTTAACCTTTATAATGTTTTTCAAAATTACACAAAAAGTAATCCCTTAAGCTCAATAGTATTTTTCAATGATAACATAAAATTTGAGTCATTTAACTCAAGTAGTGTTTTACAATGATAACACAAACATAAGTCTTTTGACTCAAGTAGTGTGTTATAACGATTACGCAAAACGTTATACCTATTGGCTCAAGTAGTGTTTTGTAATTATTACACAAAATGGAAGCCATTTTGTCTCAAGTATTATGTATATAGATAAGATGTTTATAGATTACACCAAACATATCAACAAGGTGTTTAAAGCTATGCTTAATCATAATTTAATGATCTCATCTTAACCCCTAAACCCTTATTTTTCCCTTTTTCAGCCTTTAAAAAGTAGTTTTCATATCAACCAACTGGTGGTTGACTAGGATTACCCTTCAACTGATTGGCCATCAACTTTAGACCAATTCATCTAGGGCACTTAGTAATGAAATAAAGCTGGAAGATTATCACCTTGATTGTCTTTCTTAATTTATTTCAACTTCAAATTAGTTTTCGTATCCAATTTTTTTTATATATTTGGGTTCTTAGTTTAATTACACACCATTCCTTAATTTTTCATAATTTTTGGGAATTATTTAATTATTTTTTCCATTGTTAACCACTTACTGGGCATTCTACCTAATCTAAATTATTTTTAATTGTTGTTGAATTTATTGGGCATGTTAACTTCAAAAAATATAATCTTCATGCCCCTCATGATACCTTATCCTTACCCAATCAATAAAATTTTCATCTATAATCAATCTAATGATCTTCCATCAACTTTCTTACACTCCCTCACCTATGTCAATTACTCTCATCATGTTTTTGCTTGCAAAAAAGCCTCCCATCAAATCTCATTCTCTCTCCTCTACCTTTATCGATTACTATATGGTGTCATAACCCCTTCAACTTTTATATTTATGCTTAGTTATTTTCCTATCTTCTCAACCTTTACTTCTTCCTCTCTCCCTCCTTTTTCCTCTAGCCTCTCATTTTTGTTCTTAAGTGATATTGATTTCTCTTACCAATCCTAGCCTTTTCTCCTCTCCATTATTTTCACCTTTCTACTTCTAAAGTCTTAAACTTTAACTCTTTGGTGCGTGCTTTAAGTAAAAGGGATTTAGATTCATCGATTGGTGATGGTGCATTCATGATTATCCAAATTCCTATTTTTTTAGCTTAAGGGTTACTCTTCCTACCATCTTTAATTTTCTTTTATATTTTAATCTTTGATAAGCTTAACATCTAATTCTATTTTATATTCTTTTGTTAGGCCATCAAGGTGTAGAGGAAGGTAATTAAGAGATCAATTTATTATTTGATACAGATATAAAACTCTAGATTACAATTTTTGATTATTATATGCTCTTTTTATTAAATACCATGCTATCATGTTTTATTCTTAAAAACAATGATTTTGGATTTTTATCGCTTGTGTTCATGTGTTATGCATAATTTAATATATATTGTGATTTTATGATTTTGTGTGAAATATGTCATGTTAAACCATGCTATGCTATTTTTTTAAATTCCAAGCTTGATGTTGTAATTTTTTATTTTTATTAAGCATGTTGTTAATTTTTATATCATGTGATCAAGTGTTTTTTTGGTGAATAATAGGTTGAGGCTTATTTTTTGGCTTTTTAAACTTTGGTGGGTTTGGCCCTTTTGGGTTTTATGGACCTTTGGGATGATTAAATTTATATTAATTGCATATTTGGGCATTTGATAAAATATGAGAGATTATATGAGAATTTAGTTAGGTTTGGTTAATGTTGGAATTTGGGAGATTTTTTTGTTGTTGTAATAAGAGCATTTGGTTTAAAGGTATGAGTTTTTTGAAAAATAAGTATTCCATCGTATTCATTAAGGTTTTTACATAAAATTTGATATATTATATTATAGGGTTTGGAGGAGTATAGATCAAGTTATGCTAGTGAGAAATTTTAAGGCATTTAGATAAAATAAGGGTAAAATGATCATTTGGGGTTAATTCTGAAAATTTGAGGTTATGAAAGCGTTGTTTGGACCAAAATATGACAAGTGTGCTATGTGATTAGTTTGGGTTAATATAGTTAACACAACTACTAATATTATGTTAAAATGGCTTAAAATGAGCTTAGAAACCCTAGGGGTATAAACAATATGTTATGTGTGAAAAGTTGGAAATAAATCTTAACTTTTGGATATGGTATTTGTTATGATATATTTAAGGGTAGAATTAAATTTGGTGAGTCAGTGAGTTTTATGGGTGAAGTTGCGAGTGGTTCATGAATTAGGGTTTTGTGAGGGTATTATGGTCTTTTTACTTATATAACATCTTCTATTGTGTTTGCTGTCTTGATTTATGTCTTATCATTACTTCATGTAATTATAAAATATTTGATTTGGTTAATCATGATACATTTATGAGTGTTTGAAAATAATAACTGTAATATCCCGTATTTTCGAAACCTAATTTTATTAAGCCCAATGATTTTATTAGCGTAATTTGATGTAAATATTTAATTATTTTAATTTCGATTTGTTTTATGGATTTATCGACGATTTCGAATTCATATTTGAATTTAATTAATCGTTGTCGTTGCCAACCATTCTGGACAAATTCGTTCACGACCATGATTTTATTATATTCTTATGATTTCGATTTTCGGTTAAAAATATATATTTCCATTCTTTCTCGTGTTTTGATTTTTAATATTTTAGATTCGTTTTCGATTATAACTTCGTCGTGTGATTACGACTTTATTTTGGAGTTATATTTCGTTAACGAAATATATTATTTAAATTATAAAATTTCAGTTTAAATAGTTAAAGTTATTTTAATAATTTTATCCGTAGAAAATATTTCCGACTTTAAATTTATTCTTTTTTAAAAATCGTTAATATCTTCGGGAAGTTTTAAATTAAAAAGATTTTCGGAGTTTATTTGTGAATTTCTTTCCGGAATTAATTTTCTTCCGTTTTACGATTTTTGGTTTACGGAAAATCGATTTCGGGAATTATTTAAATTAGTCTCAGTTTATTAGAATTTAATTTAAATATTTACTTTTATGCTTTTAAATATTATTTCGAGGTCTTATAATGTATTTCCGTAAATAATATAAATTTTTATGTTCGTTGGTAAATTCTTCCGAAAATGCTTCTGAAATTCTTTATATAGTTCTTTTATTAATTTTAACCTTTCGGAACCTTACCAAATAAATTTCGTTTAATGAATTTTAGATAAAATATTCCAATAATAATTTTTAAACATTTAGTATTTTATTTTATATGTGTATTTGTAAAAAAAAAAAAAAACCCAGCCCTACCCGACCGGTGCCCCCCTCTTCCTTTTCCTTTTCTCTTCTCTTTCCTTTTTCCCGTCTCCCCTGCTCCCGGCCTGTTTTCTGCGCCAGAAACCCCAGCCCCGACCTCCTCCTCCCTGCTCCTCATTCGCCGGCCGTCGACGTCTCCCGACCACCGCAGCAGGGACCAGCCGCGAGCAGCCGCGCCCAACAGCCACGCACAGCAGCCGAAGAGGGCGATAGCAACCGCGCGCCGCAACAGCGACGAGCAGCAAACGCAGGCTGCGCCGCCATCGCCCGGCCACCGAAGAACCACCCCCGGTCCCCGACGAAGCTTCTCCAGCCTTCCTTTGCTCCGATTTCGTTGATTTTCGTTTGGTATAAATATCCGAAAACCCTAATATGGATTTGGTTAATTGAATGTGATTTAGCTTGTGATAAGCTAAATTAATTGTTTGATTATGTATATATGTGCTGTAAGATTGATTTGGATTTGTTAATTGTATGGTTTGTGTTCGTAATTTGGAAAATTGAATTTTAGGCCGGGTTATGCCCGAATTTTTCGGATCCGTCCAATTTGGCGATTTTGGATAAATTGATTATACAATATGTTTTTAAATGTATCTAATTTCATGTCGGAACTGTCAATTTGAGAAATTTATGCGGAATCAATCGGAATTTGATTTCTAGGTCAAAATTCGTGTGTAGTAAAATTGGGTCGCGTAATTGAGTCGTTTCACTCAATTGATTTTACAATATCGTTTGAAATGTATTTAATTTCATATCGGAAGTGTTGATTTGGAAAAATTGTGCGTAATTAATCAGAATTGGATTTTTAGGTCAAATCTCTTGCGGAACTAAATTGGATTGTGTAATCGGGTCGATTTATTCAATTGATTATATAATTTATATTATAATATATTTAATTACATTTTCGAACCGTCAATTTATATATTTTAGCAAGAATTGATCGGATTTGCGTTCCGGGTTCAAAAACCCTAATTGTACTGAATTGGGTATTTCTTTTATTGGTTTTGATCAATTGATTATTTGATATGTTATAAAATGTGTTTAATTGCATTTCTAAACATTCAATTTGATTAAATTAATAGAATTCAACCGAATTGTATTTTCGGGCCTAAAACCCTAGATTTCAAGTGAGATTATGAAATTGGCTATGTGTATAATTGTTTTTCTAAAATTAAATTTGTAGAAATAGTTGAAATGATCCTAATTGCTTTCTAATACCTTTAATTGGAGTTAATTGATTTGAATTATCTGAGTTTGTGTCGTGGGCTTTAAAACTCTAATTTTGAAAACGGATCGTCTTGAATTGGTTAATCGGAATATTGTTTTGTTGAAACTGATTATTTAGATTTATCTAAAATTAGTTTAATTGTGTTTTAAAACTACCAATTTGAGATAATAAATGTGATTTGGTCGATTCGTAGTTTAGGCATTTAAAACCCTAATCTTCGGGGATGGTTTTATAAAATTGATTGTGCCGTGTGTCTTTTATCTAATCGATTTCTGTCTTTGGGTTTTAAATCATTTGATTTATATTTTAATCTTAATCTTAATAGAGCTATGCTTTTGAGTCCTAAGTTTCGGACACGTTTTTCAAGAAAGATCGTTTGTATCCGTTTGCATTTATTTAATTGTAATATGTGAATTATTAATTGATAAGATAGTTTCTAACCTAGTTCCGATTTCTATCGGCGATCTAGGAAAACTTTCTCGTGGATTGTCGAGCTTTCGATAGCTCTCCTTCTTTCTCAATTTGCTTAGCTAGCTTCGGATTGAGGTAAGTCATTACTTACCTTTACTTATGGCTGAATCTAGATGTATTTCTGTTCCGAGTGGAAGGTGACGACTATGCTTATTGATCTTTTAATCCTGTCCAGTGTATGTTGTTTTCTGTGTGGCAATTTTATGTATGTATGAATTCATAGCCTCAATGCCAATATGTGTTAATATAACACTTGAATATGGTATGTATTTGAGTATGTGAATGGTTGAATATTGATTGAAATTATTTGATACTCTATGTTGTATCTTTATGCCATGGAATTATTTATGTGGGCCTGGTTATTGGTCGGCTAAAATCTCTGAATAAGATACTAATTACTTAAAGTGGAAGATCACGTGAGTTGGGCCGAGGTGTAGGGTCCGTTCCACCGGACGATAATAGTGGCTCGGGTGTGTTGTCCCCGAGAGGTGATTCAAGCCGATCCACCGGTTCAGAATAGTGGCTCAGGAGCGTTTTGTCCTGAGAGGTGTAGAGTCTGTTCCACTGGACGATAATAGTGGCTCAGGTGACTTGTCCCTGAGAGGTGCTTCAGTCCGTTCCACCGGATTAAGAATAGTGGGGCCCTATACTCATCGTGAACAAGAATATGATATGAATTAAGTAATGAATAAGACACTAATTATTTAAAGTGGAAGATTACGTGAGTCAGGACCAGGTGTAGGATCCGTTCCACCGGATGATAATAGTGGCTCGGGTGTGTTGTCTCCGAGAGGTGCTTCAAGCCGTTCCACCGGTTCAGAATAGTGGCTCAGGAGCGTTTTACCCTGAGAGGTGTAGGATCCGTTCCACCGGATGATAATAGTGGCTCGGGTGTGTTGTCCCCGAGAGGTGCTTCAGACCGTTCCACCGGTTTAAAGTGGGGTCCCTGAACTCATCGTAAGTAAATAAAATCGGATGTAATAATGATTATCATTGGATTGTTAGATTGGTGTTACTTAGCATGCTATCGTGATTTCTTGTACGCTTGTATCTTATGTGTTTTATGCTTCCTTCCATGAGTTTGGTAGTATTGATTTACTCAGTACCGGACCCGTACTGATGCTACCTTGGTTGAATGGGTTCTGTGATGATCCACTGATGGTGGGGAGCAGACCTCTTGTGCAGGTTTGAGATCGAATACTGTTTTGGGGTGGAAGGCTTGACTTGAGAGAGTAGGCAATCCGGAATTTGATCCGTCAGGATTTGTCTGGTTTAACTGTATTTATTTTTGGAAGTTTCAAGTATTGTATTTAAAATTCAAGAGTATTGTAATTTAACTTTCAATTTCTCGTACTCTGATAAGCTTTTAAAATTCGGATTTATTTCACAGGTTCCGCTGATTGATTCAGCGATGATTTTATTTAGTGAATTGATTCACTTGCCTTCTGCCTGTGGATATCTCCTTGTGGGATTTTATCCTTACGGCATTGATGTTTAAAGTTTTGTTTGACAGGTTTTAGCCTTGCATCTAGCATGAGATAGATGGTGGACATCTATCTTGTGTTAGATGTGGCGGTAGCATTCCCCAAATTTTCTCCTAGCGTCCGCTTTATCCTTTCAAAAAAAAATTTTTTTAGGAGTGAATTTTGGGGGTGTTACAATAACAATAATTGATATGAATTCATGATAATCGATACTCCATAAAGGGAAGGCAATGGGTTGGGTTTAACCAGACCCAAATGCAAACCTATTTACAATACCTAGATTTAAACCCAATTTGAACCTGTTGATTCTTAAAAGTTAAGACTCAAATCTACCAAGTCTAATGGATGAACAGGTCCTAATTAGATCCAATTATTATTTTTTAAATATATATATATATATATATATAAATACACATATATTTATATTTTGTATAACTTAATATTTTTTTATTAAAAAATCTATCAAGTGAAAAGATAAATATTTTAAAATAGTTCATTAAAATTTTTATGGTGTTTTAATGCCTTTGGAATAAAATATTGTGCTTATTGCTTATAAAGTAACTTCACAGAAAGAACATTGAAAAAATTAATAAGGAGTTCAAATAAAATTATGATAAGGATAACAAACATAATATTAGTATGTATTTATACATGTATATATATACACATAAATATATACTACATGGGTCTGGTAAATCGAGTCTGGATCTAAGACTATTGAACTCAGACCTAAACCCATTTAAATATATATGGACCCAAATCTGACCTAGATCCATCAGGTCCATAAATTATGGATCAATACCCGCTAAAAATGAGGCAAGTATGGGTGTAACACCTTCAATTTAATACTCAAAAATTTTGTTTTCCGAAAGCATTAATCTCAAAATAATGGGTGTTACCGCCACACTTAGCATAAGACTAGTTTCTCATCTTTCTTATGCTAATTTCTAAATCTCAAAACAAGTTAGATCCAAAATAAAGTAGTGGAAATAAAAGACAATAATATAGATAAAAGTTACTAATAAATAGTCTCCATACAACCATGAAAATCAAAATACAATAAGGGACATAAGAGTCCAAAGGAAAACTAATTACAATAAAAATCAATACTCGAATGTACAACACTAGTTTGCCCTAACTCTTCGACCCATAAGCCCATTCTAAGAATGGGACATCTTCCTAAGGACTCCACTTATCCTTTTTTCTCTTAAAAGCTTTGTGCCACTCCATGGACTTTACATAGTCATCTTCAAATATAGTATCAGCGCACTGAGTAAATCACTACATCTCACAAGAGGTAGCATGCTTACATTACACATAATCACATAATAATCTAAAAACACTCTTAAAGCACAAAGCACATGCCATAGCAACATACAATAATCATGGGATAATATATATACAACATCAAGGTCTCATGCTTAACATCTAATAATACTTAACCAATTCACCTCATCTCAAAGTATACGATAACAATATCAAAATCCATGACCAAACCAACTAATCAATTCAATTCTAAATACCAAGGTAGGGCACTGAGGCAACTATTGAATCATCCCATCAAGCCAAGTAGCGCATAGAGGTAACAACCCGACCACAACCACAACAATCCATTTTTTTTCTTATTCTTGCACAATAATTACTTCCATTTTTAATTGCTTGAGGGGGATATAATTAACCTAGGGATACTAAGGTACACTCAATCATATTGGTGCACAGAGGCAATATAATACCCTTACTCTAGAACCCAGGGACACTACAATACGCTTGATTATATTAGCACACATAGACAACACAATATCCTCAAGCTTTGATCACCTAATCATTAACTATCGATACCGCCAATAGGGTCGTAGATCAGCTATAAAGTAGATTAGGGTCTTATTAGGGTACATCAGCACACCAAGAAACCATACTAAAATGAGGGCTATACCTTGTTTCTAAAGTAGTTAATCCTAGAGAGCAACCATTCCCAAACTCGAAGTCTTATTTTTTAAATATTAATGATTTATGACATGATCACAAATATCATACATTACACAACAATTCTCATTCTCATACTTAACCATTTTTTCTTTATTTTCAATTATTAGAGTAAACCCTAAGGTCATCGGTCTATGTTAAAGCCAAAATCAATAATAAGGTCAACCTATCACAAGTTTTAGGTTATCCTATGTCCAATTATTCACCTAAGGTGCATTAGGTCAAAAATGACAAAAATGCCCTCAAAACCCTAATTTCACCATTATGATCTAATTTCATACCAAAAATTATTATTATGAGAAATTTTCATAAAAAGGCTAAAAGATAATTATTTATATTATTTTAACACGTAGGTAATTTTTAAGATTTAGTAATTGACTATATTTTCCACTAAGCATGCATTTAGCCACTTATGTGTATAAATCTTAATCATGTGTCTCTAACATGCCATATATTTCATGCAACATATACATACATATTTTTAGCATGATGCCGCATTTAAAAATGGCAGTTATTATCATGGTGCATCTAAGGGAGTATTTCTACCCTAGAACGTGTAAATAGTAACTATCTTGTTCTAACCCTAATCAAGCACACATTCTTTCATACTATCCATATCAACTATAGATACACATGCAATGATAATCATATAACACTTAACATAGCATAAATTTAATATCTTGGCAAGGCCAAATGCTAACAAAATCCTAGACATACATATGTTACCATTTAACAAATTAAACATGCATATTGCTCATAAATAACGGTAAGTCAAACACATGTATTAACTATTTAAGAGCATATTATCATCTTATCATTTATTTTATAACATTTATATAATATAAAATCATATCATGAATCTAGATCTAAAAAAGCTATCATGCTTGGACATAAATTCTACCAGCTTATGAGTGATTGGATTTACTTAAATCCAAGCTACATAAAAGCACAAAACATCGTCTTCTCTATAATACCTTAAGGGTTGCCTAAGCAATCAGCGTACAACAACATATATATGAGCATATAATATAACACAAAAATAACCAAAATTAACTAAAACTAACTCGTAAAAAGAGTTAGAAATTAATTGGACAAAGGAAGAAATGACACACATCATGCAGAAGTGAGCCGGTTGAAGAAGTGGCACAACCTGATCATGGTTCTGTGAAAAAAAGATCGAAGGCATGATCTTGCATGTAATGCATGAACGGGTCGAGAAGGTTGAGCACGCATGGATTGTGTGCAGAGCCCACAAACATGCGAGGAGAAAATAAATGGAGAAGCAAACAAACTGCATGTGAGACACACGGTGAGAAGAAAAGTGAATGGGTTATACAAGGGTATTGCATGTGTTATGCGAGAGAGGCACGACTAGGGCGTGTGAGAGAGGCATGACTAGGGTGTGTGAGAATGAATGGCCATGTGCGTCAACAAAAATCAAAGTTGTAACACCTAGTTATTTTGGTGTTACATTTCCACTAAAAATAAAAAAATTTCAATAGTAAATTTTGGTGTGTTACAGTTATTACTGAACATTGAAGTTGAATCATCTACGATTTGATCAAAGTTGAAAGGGGGGAGAGAGAGAGTGAACATCGAAGAGTGGCACACGAGGTGTGAATTAAAACAAATGAATGAAAGTGATACTTTATTAATTTCTAAAAAGACATAATATATATATATATTAGGACAGGTTTGGGGATGGAGACCCCAAACCCTTCCCCACCCTGTCCTTGATTAAAATTTTCAAACCCAAATGGGAAACCCCCGATGAGGCCCCAAACTTGTAGAGAGAATTATTATCCCTACGTTTGTGGGGTTCTTTTAAATCATAATGAATAAAATATGGCTAAGAGTTGGGGGAGTTAGTAGTTGTATGCTAAGAGTGAGTAATGAACTATGTTTGCTTGATAGATTGTTATGATTAGTTTATTTTTCTCTCTAATTTATAGGCCTTACAACTCTAGTATTTATGGATGTTGTGGCTCACAGTGCACCCTTATATGAGGTAGGATAACTTCACCATGAGAGGTGGTCAATGCTGGAAAATCAAGGGGAGTTAAGCCATGTTCAAATGGAGTGGTGGATAACTAATTCTGAATCTACACTAATGTTGAGGCTGTAATATTTGTCCAGAATTCTATTTTGTGGGATAAGTCAAGTGGGATGAAGGGAAAAACCTTTAAATGTCTTGGACTACCTAGGGTATATGAAGTTTCTAAGCATCGTTGTTCGAGGCTAGGCTAAAGGTCCAGATTTTTCCCATACAAGCATCATTTAGGGTCAATCTTTTCAAGACTTTCCCATGGCTAAAACCCCTTAAATTTATTTATTCTTTAACCCTTTGAAATAATATTGCTCTTGTCCAAAAAGATATTATTTTCATTTCTCTTTGTATATGTTGATTCATGAATTTAACCTTATCCAAGTAGCATTATTGATTCAAAAAAATGGGAACATTTAAGGTGAAATATTTGAATATGAATGGTGAAATATGAAGACAATAATGTTGAAATATTAAATCATATGTGGTGAAATATTATTAAATTATGGTGAAATACTATTATATACGAGTAAGAATAGCATAAATATTATGAAAAGGCATGTAAGGTTTTTCTTCTAAATTACAATGCTTAATATTAGTTTTTGGATGGTGCACTGGCACCAATTTCCCTGGTTGATCACATCAACATTTTTTTAGTGAATATAGGATTCAAAAGTTTGTTGTTAGTCCTTAACTTGCACTTGCATGGCAATTTGAAACAACAAAAATGACAAAAAATTTTTTTTAAATCCTATTTATATTTACCGCTTTCTTATAATTTCTTCCTCATTTTTTGGGTCTTTGGAGCCCTGATTGAGACATCCCATATGTGTTTCCATTTTTGTAACAATGTTTGATATTCAACATCTCAAGTCTTTGCGTCTTCTTCTTTTACTTATTGTTTCCCCATTGGATGTTGTAGGCATCTTGATACATCATACGGTTTTTTTTACCTAATTGAAACAAACATGAAAATTCTTTAAAGCTTTGTACTAACCATTTGCCAAGCCTAGTTTCAATTTCAGCGATTTGAAGATGTAAAAACCCTCCAAAATCAATCTCTTGGAGTTTATTGTGTTGGTTGTTATTCAATGTATGATAAAACTCATACATTCCCTTTGGTGGTGTTCTACTATTGAATTTTGCTTTATTTGCTTTCTTTTTTGTTTCTTTTTGTCATGTTATAGTAGCCAGAGTTAGAATAATATTTTGTTCTTATGGAATATAATATTTATCTTCTTCATTTTCTTCATCTTTAGAATATGTTTTTCTTATTCTTCTTCTTCTTTTATCTCTAATGGTGATCCTTATGTAGGATTTGGTCTTCTTCCTTTTTTTCCCCCATATCTCTTATGTTTTTACTTACCTAGCTTGCAATTATTGGTATTTTTTTTCATTTTCTTCAGTCACTTCTTGTTGTTGATTTTTTGATTTAGGTAGTATGGGACCAATGCTAATTTGTTTTGTTTGTTATGCTCCATGAGATAATTATTATGAAAATATTTATGCAACATTAGTGAAATATAAATAAAAAGATGTGATGGAAGATCAAGGCAATAATGGTGAATGATAAGTTAAAAGTTTGGGAAAGTTAAGTTTAATGTTGATGAAAGATAACCATCTTTATGAATGATCAATTTTTTTAAGAATGGTCAAATGATTGCTATATTCTATTGTGAAATATGGGTTCAACGTTGGTAAAATATTAGTTAAGTGTTGGTGAAAGATCAATTAAATGAGGGTGAAATGCGAACTATATTTTCTTATAAAGGATTAGTTTTAAAATAATGAAATATTTACAATGGTGAAACACCATTTCAATATTGGTGAAATATTATTTTATTATATTTGAAAAATTAGTCAAACATTAGTAAAAGAATAGGAAGAAATATTTGCTATTTTAAACGGTGAAATATTAGTTTTGTATTGTTGAAAGATCTTTTGAATTTGGTGAAACATGAATTATCTTTCATGGGTGGTGAAGAACTAATCCTAGTGAAAATGAATCTAAGTATATTATCAATTTACTCACCTTGTACCATCCTTTCTCCTCTTCATTCTTCTTTCATTCCTTAGTTGTCAAATTTGAGCCTAATATTTTTTTAATGTCATTTGAATTATAAGTACCAAATGAAAAAGAAGTAGAGCATAGACCCCTTTTTTTTTTCTTCTTTTTTTTTCATTAGTTCATTCTTGAATTAAGTATTTTGATGTGAGACATGTCACATGGTCGTGGATCATGCAAAGGGTTGCATAATATACGAATTAGTGAATCGAAGTAACATTTGTTTATTTTTTCCACTAATATAAGTTTTTTTTATAATATATTAAATACATTGTACAAAAAAAATAGTACTTATAAACTATACAACATGCCATATCATTAATGTCTAGTATTTTATTTGTAAAGATTAAAATTAAGTGAAGTTCTAAAGAAATCGTGAAATATTTGAAATTTATTAGAGACAACAAAAAATAAAATAGAACTCTAATATTCTTAAAATTTCAATGTTATTAAATTCCAAAAAAAAAATCATAAAGATAATCACAATTGAATTTCTCAAAATATATATATATATATATATATATATATATATAAGAACCAATCTCAACCATTAGATCAAAATTAAATCAACATTCAAGATTTTAATAATACCAAACCAAAAAACTAACCCAAACCTATATCCAAACCTCTAAACCCTAAACCCTCTAAACCTAAACCCTAAACCCTCAACCCTAAACCCTCTAAACCCTAAACCCTAAACCCTCTAAACCCTAAACCCTCAACCCTCAACCCTAAACCCTCTAAACACTAAACCCTAAACCCTAAACCCTCTAAACCCTAAACCCTAAACCCTAAACCCTAAACCCTCTAAACCCTAAACCCTAAACCCTAAACCCTAAACCCTAAACCCTAAACCATAAACCCTAAACCCTCTAAACCCTAAACCCTAAACCCTCTAAACCCTTTAAACCCTAAACCCTAAACCCTAAACCCTAAACTAACCCTAAACCCTATAAACCCTAAACCCTAAACCCTAAACACTCTAAACCCTAAACCCTAAACCATAAACCCTAAACCCTAAACCCTCTAAACCCTAAACCCTCTAAACCCTAAACCCTAAACCCTAACCCTCTAAACCCTAAACCCTAAACCCTCTAAACCATAAACCCTAAACCCTAAACCCTCTAAACCCTAAACCCTAAACCCTCTAAACCCTAAACCCTAAACCATAAACCCTAAACCCTAAACCCTGAACCCTGAACCCTGAACCCTAAACCCTAAACCCTAAACCCTCTAAACCCTAAACCCTAAACCCTTAACCATAAACCCTAAACCCTAAACCCTAAACCCTAAACCCTCTAAACCCTAAACCCTAAACCCTAAACCCTCTAAACCATAAACCCTAAACCCTAAACCCTATAAACCATAAACCCTAAACCCTAAACCCTAAACCCTCTAAACCCTAAACCCTAAATCCTAAACCCTAAACCCTAACCCTCTAAACCCTAAACCATCTAAACCCTAAACCCTCTAAACCCTAAACCCCCTAAACCCTAAACCCTAAACCCTAAACCCCAAACCCTCTAAACCCTAAACCCTAAACCCTCAACCCTCAACCATAAACCCTAAACCCTAAACCCTAAACCCTCTAAACCCTAAACCCTAAACCCTAAACCCCCTAAACCCTCTAAACCCTAAACCCCCTAAATCCTAAACCCCAAACCCTAAACCCTCTAAACCTCCAAACCCTAAACCCTAAACCCTCTAAACCCTAAACCCTAAACAAAACCTTATGATAGACTCAATCATATACATGCATGCTGTATTCTTTCTCTTCCTTATATATATGATGATGATGATGATCCAAGAACGAATTTGTTCTCCCCACTTAGAATTTTACACATTAAAGTACATCATGGATCTCAGTTTATACAAGGATTTCTGGAAATCTTACTTTCAGAAGCTTCGAATCAGGTTCACGTGTTTTAGTTCAACTTTCCCTCTTCCAATAACTGCTGAACTTTTCCTTCCATTTCACCACAAAACTGATGAGGCTACGATAAGTCCATTGCTTCTGTTTCCTGGATTGAGGGTCCAGGGAGTACATATCCTCTACGGTCCTAAGGAAAATACCTTTACCAAAGGCAGTAAGAAGAAGAGGATCGGTATTCATCTCCACGGCTCTATCCAGATATCCAGACCTTTTCCAAACCTGTATTGTTCTACTCAAATCAAATCCATCCATCTTTGCATCAAATAAAATGTCAAAGGTCACGAGATCAGGTTCCACACCTCTACGTGTCAGTTTCGAGAATACATTTCTGAATCGCTTATAGTTTTTCATCTTAAAATACGCCAGCAAGAGGACATTAGCAACAGTCACGTTCCATGGGATGCCAAGTTCTTCCATTTCCAACAGAACAGTTTCCATGCCATTCTTGCTCAATCCGGATGCATGGGAAAGGAGACGCAGGCACCAAACAAGGTCCATCCTCGTACCGATTCTTGAACCTAGATCGTTCCCCAGCTCACTTAATCTAGAAAACATGTAATTTTCGGTGTAGACCCTAGCATAAGAAAGCGGAACAAAAAAAACAGAGAAAAAAGAATTTAATCCTAAGGCAGCATCTACATCAATGAGACGAACAACCAAATCAAACTCAAGGAAAAACACAATACTCAATTTCGTTATAATTATGAAAATGCCAATCGACCCTCCGACCATAAACACAGAACAAAAAATCGAATACCTCTGTCCTCCTGCTCAGGTCGCGATGCCGCCGCTTCTCCTTGTCTCCTGTGTGGCAGTGTAGTGGCGGTTGAAGAATGGAGGAGCTCTGCTCAGGTCGCGATGCCGCCGCTTCGATTGTCTCCTGTGTGGCAGTGTAGTGGCGGTTGAAGAATGGAGGAGCTGAGGTCTGGTCGAAGAGAACAGCGGCTGAGCTCGTCTGCTGGTGTACGAAGCTCGTCGGAGTAGAGGAGGAGTGGAAATTGAGGGAGGTCGGGTACTTCGCTCGATCTGTCAGCAGATGGGAGGAGCTGGTCGATGGAGAGATGGAGAAGCAGAAATGGCGAGGGGGAGCTAGAGAAACGGGTGCGATGGAGAAGGAGAGAGGTGCGATGGAGGGAGCGAGGTGCGATGGAGGGAGAGAGGTGCGATGGAGAGAGAGAGAGGCGCGATGGGGTCTGGGGGTCGGGGCGGCTGGCGAGCTTGCAAGGTCGAAACAGGGGCGAGGCAGACTAGGAGAGGCTCGGCGAAATAACACTTTTATCTACAGATATATTCTTGGCCGTTGGATCTAATTTAGATCCAATGGCCAATAATTATTCCTACGTTTGTACAGAATAAAAGGTGCGCACATGATCTTATCTCTATATATATAATTCTATAGTACATATTTTAACATTTGATTAGTCTCAGAAAAGAATATAATTCTAGTTTCTACATAAATCTATATTCTTCAATTAAAATTTATAAAATTTTAAATTCTATTTTTTCAAATAAAAAAATTGTGGAAAATGTAAAAATTAGGAATTTTGAAAAATGTTGAAAATATAAAATAAAATATATTTTTCTTTAAAATTATCCAAAATTCTCATAAATCCAAAATTGCTAAATTTCATAACATTCTACTAACACACATAAATTTTTACATTTCAAAATTTTCTTATAAATTCTAGATTTTATTTTTACATTGTATAATCATTTACAATATTGCATGATATTTATGAAAATTGTAAGATAGTTTTGAAATTTCTAGAATTCTATTAAATTAAATAAAAAAATGATAAGTTTATAATATTTTGAAAATTTTAAAAACATTACAAGAAATGTTATAAGAGTCTTGCAATATATTGAGAAAATTTTGAATTTTAAAGAATGTTTGGATTATTTTCTCTCTTTTTTGAATTTTTTCAATTTGATAAAAATTAGAATGTTTTTTGTGCTTGTGAAAATTCTTACAAATTTTTAAAATATTGGGTTTCTTTTTGGAAGTTTGGACTTTCTTAATGCTCTTTGAAATTTTAAACTTTCATTAATTTTTTTTTTAATTTCTTCTACTGTTTCTTGATAAGTTTTGATATTTTAAGATTTGTAAGAAGGTTATATTCTGGACAATAGCAAGTACTTACTTTGAAATACTTGGATGATAAAATATGTTATCTAACTCTTAGTTATTGTGTATCCTATTTTGCATAGTATAAATAAATGAAAATAAATGTCTAATGAAAGAGTTTCTTAAATTTATAGTACTAAAAATCATTCATTTTTAACAAAACGCTAAATAACGTTCATTCCTTAATTATATAAGGGCTTTAATGTCACTCAAGAACCATACAAGAGTTATCTAATCAAAATTTCCAAAATGTCGCACTGCTTACATTACAGACCCGCTGGCTACCTTTATCAGAGATTAACCACAATATAGTCGGTGCCCTATGCAAATCCCTGCTACAGCCTACGGCTACTAGGCTTACACTAAAACAACGCTACAACCAACCTGCTAACGAGGTAGTACTTTATATAACTTGGCTCTTTACAAGTACTTTACAGTTAGTAATCAGGCTCCAGTTCATCATCATCAAATGCCTGATAGCGCTAGCACTGTTAACAGGGCTTCAGGGGAGATCACAATCACCAAATGGTCATGCACCAGACTCAACAGCACCAGTTCATCCATCCGTTTGAAGCTCATCACCTCCTAAAACTGAAATTCACGTGGAGAACATACCGCATTCTGATCTGATTTACGTTGTAAACGATGTACTCGTTGTACAACAAGCTACCCTGCAATTAAATCACAAAGATGAGCATCCAGGAACAACAGCATGGAACAAATTTAACTCTTTTAAATTGGTTTTTCCTGTATCAAAATTTAACTCACACCTTGCGTGCCTGTTCAACTGGCTTCCCTAGAGGAACAATGACGCCATCATCAAGCACCTGAGCCTCAGAAAGATCAATTGTAGTTGCCCCAACTCCTTTGGTACTGCAATGCAAATTTCAAATACATACTGGTCAATATAGAAGCATATATCATGGCTGGCTAACCATCAAAAGGCAAGTTTTCTTTAATTTCTTCCGGTTACTAGAGACAATCAAAAGCAGTCACAATTCATATATGCACCCCAAAACCATTCCGAGATGTACATTAGCAAAAGCATTCCATCAAGTTAACTTTTCATCATGTAATATTTTATCCTGCCAACACACACCAAACCACGAAAAAAAAGAAAAACAAGCCTCTGGAAATTTGTCAGGTCAACAAAGTTTCTGCAAGCAATCATCCAAAACGTACCTTTGGTGCATTTTGCTTGGGCATAGAGAAGAATAACATTAACAAAAGATATACACACACAAAAAAAAAAAAAAAAATAGACAGGGATTTCTCTTTTGTTTTTCATTTATCACCACCCCAAACAAAAAACAAAAAACAAAAAAAACCTCTTGCAGAAATATCATGTGAAACTTGATATAATGCAAAATCAAAATGCTAGCGAATTGTACCTTAGCTTCCCCTCTGGCAATTTATCAGCATTATAATTTGCAGAGAGAAGCTCCTCCATCTCACCCAGTGCAACCTACAAAACAGATTAAGCAACCACTTGAGACTAATAATTGCATGAAGGCAGAAGCCGCCTTTGCCATTATTACAGATGTAAGATAGTACATCAATTGGATGCCCTAGAATGTAATCCATTTGCTTGATATGTGCTGCAGAGTCATCGTACATCATGAAACTATACATGGTCGAACCATCAAATGATAAATTTTTTGAGAAAGCATAGATAATTTGTGCAATCAGTGGAAATAGTTTCAATTTCTCATGGGCAAAACTAACCTCTAAAATTTTGACGTGTTTTCAGAAGTTGTATACTATTTAGAAAATCACTAACACTTGCTGATGCATCCAAACCCAATAATAAATTTTGTTCTATAATTTTAATATTAATTAAGGAGCTACCTCGCACAGAAGCAGGACACCATCTCTAGCAGCATGAGTTGCAAAGCAATAGTTTGCACTTTTGGAGAACATGTCAGCAAAGTAAACTCCTTTGCCAAACATGTACCCTGTAACAGGTGCTTCTGGAGGAGCAATGCGCAAACCTGATAGTATTGTGACATAGTAAGCAGTTCTCTTCTACCAATATAAAGAGAATTTTAACAATGACCAATTTGGTTTGTAAGCTCACGTTAGATGGAGTACCTTGAGACAAAATGCCTGCCCAGTTTGTGAGCCGTGAACCATGCCACAAAAGCATCCGATTTTTTGTACCAGAGAACTGTTCAGAAGATTGCAAACATGAATCGCATGTAAAATAATCATTAATAACCAAGGCCAGAATAGTCTTTTATGATAACTCAGAACTTCACCTCTCTGAACCGCTTACTTTCTCCTTCCCTTTTCACTCTAAATACTTGAACAATATCAACTTCATATTGTGAATGTGTTTTGGCATGAGTATTCTTCAGATATTTATTCACCTGATCACATGGAATGGTGGGGAAAAAAAGGCTAAGGTTAAACTACAAAATCAAACACTAAATCTCAATTGTGTTGCAAGTTCACTTGCACGAGTAATATGTTTCATTGAAATTACATATTAATGTCATGTTTTCCTTCAAGAAGTGTGACATAGGAAAAAAATTCAAAGCTGAAGGTAATTATATATAATCATATCACTTCCAGTAACATGGATATTCAGAAATGTTGCAATAAATACCGGTAGTACCTAGCAACCCAAAATATACACATAGTTCTAAACCAGTAGTAAAAATGTTTATAATAACTGGGTTTAAAATTATAATTCATCAGATGCGTGCCATGAGGGACTCGAGCATCAAAATTTCAAACACAATGCCATTTAAACTACCACAGATTGAATCTCAATGCCATAGTATAGTAACCGGTTTTTTGAAAACCCTGATTTAATTGAGATTGGTATTATTTATAAGTAAAAGTATCTTATTTTGAATGATGTATTACATTTTTTAAAAATTTGGAAACTCTACTTACATTTTAGAAACATTATGTTCACACTTTCTTGCCATTCCTTATAATTTTGAGTCCTGTAAGACTTTCAAGCCACTCTTAGCTATCAAACTTCTTCCGAATCAATCTAAATTGATCATATTTGGATTCCTTCATTTTTTTAGAGTCTTCTAAACTTTTTTAAAATTGTAAATGGAGATTTTGATGAAAAAGCATTATTCACCATCTCTTTTACTCTTAATTGCATTTTAAGCTTCGAAAAGAGCATTTTTGCTAAAGAAAATTTACTAAACTTTAGGGATACTTATATTTTGGCATAATTAAGCTAAATATGAAATAAAAAATAAGTTGTAATTATTTTTAACATTTTTAGATAATTTCTACCATTTTAGGCATAAGTAGCCTTCGAAACTCAACTTTTTCTAAACTAAACCTATCCTGAATATGTGAGAACACCTTATTGGACTCCTTAGGCAGACCAAAATCAGCAAACTTTGGAGTAACCAAATTAGTTTTGAATTCTAGCTACTTTTTACATAAATATCTAACCTTAACCATTTATTCTTCCAACCTTATTTCTCCTTTATAATTTCGTACATACCAACCCCTAAGCCTACCAATTTTCTGATATGTTCATAATGCATTCAATGAATAGCATAAAAATTTTCATGTAGTAGATCTTTGTATGCTAGGAGTTGTGTTTTTAGGGTTTTTAAGGGCAAAATCATCTTTTTACTTGGTTTTTGAGTTTTTGGGAGGGGGGGGGGGGGGGAAATTAAGTTGCAAGGTGTTTTATTTGATATAAAAATATTTTTGGTAAATATTCATAATTTTCGGAATACATTTACTATTGTAATTAGATTTTAGAAATTTTTAGCATTTTAAGGATAAAATCATCATTCATAAGAATTGGTATTTCATAAGATATAATGAGACATTTATGATTTGTTTGAGATAATTTGTTAAAAATGATCCTATCTTAAATAGTAACCTATGTGAATAGGATTATGGTAATAAATAATTTTTGGTTTTTAAATATATATTTATTGATATATTTCTACATTTTCCGATGTACATAAATAGTGTTTGATAAATAGTAAAAAAAAATTTCTGCAAATGGTATACGGCCTTGTTCTATAATAGTGATTAAAAATATATCTGATATTTTAAATAATTTAGGTGATAAGTGGAATAAAAGCGTAATATATAAATAATTTAAGTGTAAGGGAAAAAAATGGTTTATGCAAGTAGCCTTGAAATGATATTAAAAGTAGGTTTTGCAATAAATACACTCCTTATTTATTTTGTAACTGTATTATTGCCACTGAACATTAGTGAGGCCCCAACTCTATTCTATAGGTTAATTCTTAAAGGTTAGGGTGCCCTAAGGATTTTATATATCACAGTCGAATTGCTGTTGGCAATTTGTATACCATAACCAATGAGGCTACAGACATTTCGCGTACCACAACCGAAATTGCTGTAGGCTTTTCATTCACTATAACTAGTAGTGTTATAGGCAATATGTTTTTCCTTATCTATAATGCTTCGGAAGTAGTTCCTTAGCCACTAAGCTATGGATGTGGGTTTCATGACCACTATACCTTAGAGTTGAGCAATACTATATTTTAGAAATAGATAAGTGAATCATCATACGGGTATATATAAGTAGAATATGTAGGATAAGTGAACTATCACTTTATCTATATCAGGTAATAGGTAAATATTGAATATATATCATGTGATAACATATTATGGATTAGAATAATCTGTGGATATTGCATGTGTATGAATTCTATCATTTTGGTATTGGGTATTATATTCTAAGTATTCATATGATTTTATGGTTTTGATGAATAGTAATAAATGGTTATGAATAACAAGGAATAGTAATACATAGTAAGAAATAATATGAAATAGTATAAAATATACAGTGTGCTCTAAATTCAGGTAATTGTGCGTTCTTTCATAATCAAGTATAATCTTCATGTTTTACAGTATGTTATATGATAGTGGTAAGGTGTTATTAGGCATGAGTTTACGATTATGTAGGTTGCTTTCTGTGATTATGAGCTAATGTCTGTTTTAAGTGTTTATTATGAAATCAACTTCAATATAACCTACCACTTTCAGCATGTACCTGTATGTCTTATGTGAGTATGATATCGTTTTTAGTAGTTTATGTTTGCTCAGTACACATATCATATTGATACTACACTTCTCATATCTTTGGTGCAGGTGCATTGGTTGTTCTAATGCTTTTTGTTGGACTGGAATGGGATTAAAGTTATCAAATAGTAGCTGGGATCTGAGACCCAATTTCTTGGGCTCTTGTGCCCTTTCTTCTTATTATATTTCTTTACTTGATTTTGTAATCTTATAGTATATGGGATTAGATAACAACCTCACTTGATCACAACCTATGAGTTTACTTTTTTGCCTGGCATTCGGCGTAAATTGGGTATGAGCTGTAACTTTTGGATATATCAGTAACACCCTATATTTCTTACTTAGTTTCTGCAAAACCTTTTTAAAACAAAAAATTTCAAGTGTGAAAATGGGGGTATTACACATACCATGCAAAATTCTTCAGAATCGGCTTCAAGCGGAATCAGTTCACAATGAAGACGTTGATATTGAGAATACAAGGGATCTTCCTGCAAATAGAGGTGAAGCTTACATTCACACTAGAAAAGAAACAACACAACCATATAAATTAAAAAGTTAAAATAATATTTGCCCAACACCCCTGTCCTCACCAACAGGAGAAAAGGTAAATAAATAATGTGTGGGACAGCAGGAATAAAACATCTTTAGATTTACGAAGATAGATCAGGTAACTTTATGGTAGCTTTCCAACTTATATACATATAAAACCAAAGCTGCTGAGCTATAGGAACAGATTTCAAGTATAAAAAATATGCAACACCAAGACCTAGATCTAACCAGTAGGAGTTGGGTTTTCAGACCCCTCTGCAGAAAACAGAAATCCCAACTCTAAATTTGATTTAATTGAGTTACAAAATATAGCACCATTTGTACAGCATATGTAACATTGAAAAGAAATAAATGCTGAAAAACACAGCAGAAAGAAAAACAACAGTACCTGCATTTCAAGATCATCCTTCAACAATTTTGTCGCCAGCTCAATTTCACCAAGAGCTTCAACCTTAAGTAATACAGAACAGAAACAATCTCATAATATTAATCCATCTGTGCATATCATCATCCCGGGGGGGGGGGGGAGGAGGAAAGGGTAATAGAAAGCACCATAAGGATGTACGAATTACGAACGTATAAGACATCAATATGATTGTACCATTTCCAACTTGCTTTTTAGTTTCTGGGGTGTGTCGATCACAAATTCACCTAAGAATATTTACAACATATATATTAGATAAAGGGAATACCAAAGCATCTGTGAAAATCAACTTTGAGACCCATTTATTAACAAAAATTTTAGTCTAAGAAATCACGCCAAAAAAGAATCAGAGAAAGAATGACACTAAAAACAGGGGAACAAAGAAAAGATAATGAATCAAAGGACATATTATCTTCAATTGAACTCTTCGTTGAATGACAACTATAAGTTGGCAGAGCAGACATACGCATTTTCTTAAAGCCAAAGTCATGGGGAATGACAGTGTAGAATAATCTGCACACCATGAAACAATAACATTAAGTAGTCTCAGATCTACTACGTAAGAAATATGAGGTAAAACACATTGATAGACCAAAAGAAGAGAAAACACAACTTATACATACCCACTCAATTGTTCAAGTGATTTTCTATCTGACTGGCCCATCACTTCAGCAATCCTCTTCAATGCATCGTAACCCTGCATACACTCAACAAAAAATGACTAGTTCACTCTAATAGACAAGAACTAAAATATGCAACACTGTCAGAGAAAATTGGAACAGTAAGGACATACATTACGGTACATCTCAACCCCAAACCTTATAGGAGACAAAACCAGGAATATTTGAAAAGCAAAATAATGTGATAAGAACCATAATTTATCACAATCTAAATCATTGCACCCTTTCATGAATATCACATGTTTAGTAAATTTATTTATCAACAAGATGGATATTGTTGCAGAGCAAGTCTTGCTGTTCTAAAAAGAATGAGCTTTAAATGACCATTCTGGGAACAAGGGGCACACAAAAGGTCAGAACCTAGAAAATATGCAAAGGATGGGATCAACCTTTGTACCTAGAAAAGAGTGAGATATGCTTGCTGTTTGTTTAGAAGTTCAGATGCAGGAAATCCTGCTTGCCGTAGCTTTTTTTCTTTTTTTTTTGGTAAATTGCTTGACATAGCTTTATCAGTTAAACATAGTCCGTAGATTTCCATCAGGCATGGGTTAAGCCCATAGAGGAACTAAATTATATAACATCAATTAGAGGGACTTAACTTTGAAGAAACAATTGATCTATTGATCTGTGTGTTTGTACAATAAGTTCTTCAAGCACCTTTATATAGGTGAGAGATTGAATGAACCAAGACTTTCTAATTTACATAATAAATATGAACATAATAAATCTAATACATGAATTTAATAAATATGAACACGAACCTAATAGAGAGAAACATGGACATAAACAAGTTAATGTACCTAATAATTCATGCATGAACTTATCTAATGCATGGACCTAGGTAATGCATGAATCCACCATTAATTCCTTTAACACCTCCCTCGTCTAAGTAATGCATGAATCTAACATTAATTCCTTTGACATATACAAACAAGATTATATTTTAAAATCAATTGGTAATAACTGAAGTAGCACATAAAACTCTAATCATTCAATGTGGAAGACTAACATGTGGGTTTCTTAAAAAACCACTCGTATGTAAGCCCATCGACATTTTGAAACATGGAGAAGTGACAATATCCTTTTTCAAGCTAGAAATGGTTTAAATGACCCATCATTCAAGCTAGACATGGTTTAAATGACCCATTAAGCTAGACATTTGAACAAGCAGATTATTTCAAAGCACCATTTTCATGTACAAACTAAGATATCCTTCTCACTGGTTTTGTCCAATATTTAAACTGATATATATATATATATATATATATATATATATATATATATATTATATTATACAAGCTGGATTTGAGATCTAGTTGTTGAAAAATAGAATCCAATCAAATAAACTTCATTAAAAATGCCTACAAAACTTGCCAGAGGAACCCAAATGTGAATGTCCCACATTGAATAGATACTAGATAGACCAACAAATAAGTTTAGTAGACTACTCCACTTATTACCAATAGGTTTTAGGATGAATCTCACTTTGACTTATATATGGGTAGCGTTCCTCCTCATTTCCATATAACTTCCAGATCAAGTGACACCATTTTTTTTTGCACCATTTAATAGAAAAATAGCTCATGGAAGAGCATGCATACTTTTAAAGGAATACCTTCAAAATTGTTGATTTGCTTAGCTTCCCAAGAGGCAACTTTTCAGCATTGTATCCTAAAAGAAATGCAGGGACACATTAGAAGTGTATTGGGATAGCTCAAAGTCAAAGTGAAGTGAGCAATAATAGTTTTGGATAGTTATAGGCTACATCACACTACCACCGAGGCAAATGTGTGAGATCTCTACTCATGTCCATGCTTACAATGATAGGCAAAATATGTATGTTCAAGATAACTGGCATAAAGAGGGGGGAGGGAGCACATAATCCGCTCCATAAGATCAGCTTTGTTCCCATGAAAAGACGTTTTCCTCCAATGTCATCTTCTCCCCTTTAGTGTCATCATTCCACCACATAAATCAGCTTTTTAAACCTCTTGACACTGTCAGGCCTTCACAAACAGCAATCATAGGCTAACCAGATCTAGATAAGTACAATCAGTTTTCTTTGAACCTCCTTTCGCCCCCAACAATCTCAAAGTATAATATCTTGTAATTTTAATAATAATAGCAATAATAATACACCAACAATAATAAGATATACAAGGGAACTTAAATATATGTTCATTTATTTGAAGCATAAGACTAAGTTTCCAATGGCTATAATAATTAAAATAATAAAGATTTAAATTATAGTATTATTACTAAGTATATACATAGCAATTAAATAACAGGTTGCTAATAGAGTTTAATTAAACAATGTTGTTATAAGATATAGTTATTGGATTTATTAGTAAATGGGTCTTTTATCAAATTAATTAATTAAACCCTTCTAGAATTATCTACATATAAATAACCGCCTTCCATAACCCTAATGACTCCCACTGACTCTATATAAACCTGTTGTCGGTGCTTAAGTACTAACAAGTATAGCTGCCACCGATGGCATAAAGAAGAAAAACAAAATAAAACAAAGAGAACAGTTATCAATCAGACTTCTACATAAACCTAATCCTAGCTTAGAGAGGTATAGTGACTATCCATCAATCCATGAAGTTTTCTTTCTTTAACTTTTCATTTTTGGCCGGTGATTTTGACTCTCTGATGTGGCAGGCCCTACAGGACTAGTTAAATAGTACGTTAACTATTGGTTTTGATGGGAATAAAACCAGGCCTAAGCCAAGCCCAAGTGAAATTCTGTTCTAAAACCAATCGGTAATAGAATTAGCCCATTTGACTTATATATTGGCCTAATTCCCTGCTCTTAATCAACGTAGGATTTTTTATTCACACCCAACAGATTTATCATTATAGCAATTCACCGTTAATTACATTTTACTACTACATAGAATAAGACAAATATATATTGGTGCTGTAGCCTTGTAGCTGCTCATAAGCCATACTATTAATCTAGCATTTAGTTTTATTGATGTGATATTAAATCCTAACTTCACAATTGATATAAAGTTAGTGCTAAAGCTTCTATATACATAATGATTCACATTTGTGCACTTTATTAGGTTAGAATAACTCAATTAATTTTGAAGCTCATTAGCTTATAGTAACCACCACTTCCATTTGGTATGATAAATTAGTTTCATTAATTAACTAAACTTTGATGAGTCATGGACAATGTTTCTTCTATGTAATAAATTTTTTTATCTCCTAGCTTAACGTAATTGATTAAATTTTAAAAAGATATAATATTTTTATGATTATTCAGCTATAGGTTAAGTAATCTAAGGAAATTTAATTAACCACTCTCGATACTTTGGCTAATTACTACTATAACCTTATATGTAATTAATTATTTTCGGACTCTGAGGTTTATACATATAAACATTAGTTATAAACTAAGGGATTCTACAGGATTAGTAATTTTACGGATTTTGATAAGTTATACATAAGATACATGGAATATATTTATTTAATATATCTCGCCCAACATTAGTAATATATTAGTGTTAATTATAGGGGTAACCGACTAGTGAGTTTTGGCATACAATGAAATATTGGCACCGCAGTTGCAAATTGACCGCAATTTCACAGTTTTCGAGTAGGTCGTGACTCGAAATTCGTAAAATGCTGCGGTTTCAAAAAATCACATATTTATCATCATGATATCGGTAAATTTTAAATATCATCCAATATTTTCCAAAATTTGTTGTGAAAAAGGATAAAAAAATCACACCGCCACAACTGCAATATATAAAATATCGTTTGCAATACCGCGACCACAACCGTAAACACAACTGCAACCACAGTTTTATTGCTTAAATTTTGGTGATTGGGTCTCACTCCAAATAACCAATTTACTTTTCTAACCACTCATAGGTAAATTACCAACTATATTTTGATATATGTGATACCATTTTTGCATTATATGATTTAAGGTGTTTTAAAATGTATACATGGGATAACTCTTATTTTACAAGCCTTTGTGTCTCATCAACTTGGTTCAAATTTTATCTAACAATATGAGTTTTATAACTATAAGTTTATTCGTACATGTTTTTATAAATTTCTTTTGCTAATTTATTCGGAACTTATTTAGGATGATTATGTAATTTTATATATTGTTGGTGATCATATGAAAATTATGGTATGTGTTGTCTTATTATTATTACTTTTATTATTATACATATATGATCTTTGTTTTCCTAATTGGTATGGAAGTACATCGACAGTTGGAGCGTGACTTAGATAGTCTCTATATTTGAAAATTGCTTAAATTAAAAGGTTGTTTTGAGGAAAATTTATTTTAAATAGCAGTATCAAAAAAACTCATCATTTTTGGAATGTGTTGGTTATGAGAAAGTTGTTTTTGGAAAGTACCAAACATCGATGATACCCAGTTTTGGAAATGTAGTTAAATAAGAAATGAATAGAAATGTGTATATATATGATTTTGTGCTTTGGTTATTTTATATGGACACACTGTATAAGTTATTGCAATTTAAAGTAAAAGACTTGAGTCGTGTTTAGGGCCCTTTATGGTTGGCCTCCTAGAGTTGGAGATCGGTAATAGCCTTTCTTAAACTGTAGTGACGTGTAGTCACTTGATTTATTTACTTGGCCAAGAGCCAATAAGGCTCCATGCCCACCCCACTAGGATCTTTTGACCTCTTAGAAAGTGTACACACTTAAGCACTAGATGACAAAAGTTGAATTTTTCCCTTGGGTGCTAGGACTACAAGGATTGCCTAGGAGGTGGATCTCTTGTAGTTGGTTTTGGTTGCTCTTAGATGTCGTAGGACCTATTTGCCAAGTGACCCTTTTGGTTGGGTTTTATTGACTTAATAGATAAAATTGGATGTATGTTTATGTGGTTACTGATCAAAGAAGCTTTATTAATGGTGAACTAATATTTGTCTTATCAATTGACTCATATGTGGTTGTGTTTGATGTACTATAGTAATGCTATAAATTATGATATTTTTCTTCTAAATAATGGATTATTTAGCTGATCCCCTAGCTCATTTGTTACTATTTTAAACGAAGATACAATGATACATGATGTACATGGTAATCGCATAATATTGTGCAAGTAGATTGTGATCATATTTGATGATGGATACATGCTTAGAAAACGAGTTGAGAGAGTAGTTTGGCTTTTGGAGTTCTATCTTTTAATGGTGTTTCAATTTCAATGGGTTTTAAATATAGTTGAGTTATATAATTTACTGGATCTATCATTAACTACTTTCGACATTGTTATTTGATTTTTTTATGGTGTTCTATTACATTAAGAATGTTGTGGAATTTTATTTTGGTTTCAATTTTAGTTTTAGCTTTAACATATAGTGTAAGCGGAACAATGGTGTCTACTTGCACTAGATGCAGCAATAATACCCTTGTTTATATTCAACTTTCGAATTGTTTTCTAAGTATTTTGTGTTTTAAAAATTGGGGTATTACACAGCCTATATGATAAGTAGGAATCTTGAGAAAAATAAGGGTTAAGAAAGGCATTAAAATCGTTTGCATTGAGATGGTTTTGACAGGAAAAAGAACTATATTTACGTGCACATATCCTTGATGAAAACTAATTTCTGATAGATGATATTCATAGGTCAAGAAGAAATACTACTAGCACCGACCTATTTCCATCATCTGCTGTTTCATCATACTTATATTGCAAATCAGAGAAATAAACTTGGCAATATGAGACTCCAATTTGGTTTCTCGAGCTTTATTATCAGATCCAAAGCAAGCCTTTTCTTGAGCCTGAAATTAAGCAAATTAATATCAATGTAAGGAAGATTATGGCAGTAGATAAATTAGATGTCACTTCCTGCTAAATGTTACTGAAGTAGGAGGCAAGGGAACAGAAACCAGATTTCTAGCTTCAGTTCTACAGCAACATAAATTAGAAGGGGAAAAGGACTCACACTAATAGCGTACCCAATTGAAAGTAGAGAGCAGTAACAAAATGGAAGTTTAAGCAATCAGTCAATTAAATTAGATATCTCCAAACATAAATTCAATATAAAAGTCATCAAAAACTTGAGCATTTACTTAATCACCTATTGAAGAATAATTAATCAAACAGAAACATAGAAACTCAACTGGTGCCCCATCTTTGTCATTGTAGTCCATTTCCAACCAAGTGTAGCTCCTTGGATAAGAAACAAAATATTTTCGATCTGACCAATGATTTTTTGTCTTAGAAAGGAACTTCTGCTCAAACTCCTGAATTACACTTTCTCTGGATGAGTAAGGGCCAAATAACTTATCTTGACCCTTAATACCAACTCTGCCCCATCTATTGTATAACATAAATTTCTGAGCATCATCGGATTCTGCAACAAAGCACAAAATCTGGTGACGTAATGGCTCTAGAGCACCATTTATGCCGATGGCAAAATAATCCTTGTCAATATCTGGTATGCTGTTTCATGATCCATATGAGGGGACAAAAGAAAAGAAAAACAATTCATTTTGATCAACAATACAAACTGGATAGATTGCTAAAGAATGTGAAGCAGTATCAAATTTGGAATCCAAAACCTATAGCAGGAAAAAACATTTCCCACCATTTGACAGTGAGTATAAGCACAAGTTATACACGCATTTTTCACTTAACCAACTGACAATTTCAGCAGTAAATGCTGATACGTTTACAGGGTTAAAAACTTTGAATTTTACTCCTCTGGTTGTTTATAAATATTTATAACTAGAGGCCACTAGCCTCATCTTCCTTCCTGATCAGGCACAACTTTTACAGAATGCACATCCACAACATTTATGCAATGTGAACAAGATAAGAAAAAATTAGATACATAAATAGATACAAGTTAGCGAATGCTATTTATATAAACATCATTACCTAGTGCTTGAATCACATAAAACTTATTGTTGTTATGCCCAACATTTGTCTGGTTCAGCATTGCATCATAGATTTCATCTCCCTGCATAACAATACTGATATGATGAGTGCCAAGAAGCATGGGCATCACAAACGCAAAGACGACTACTTTAACAATATGAAAAGAAACCAATGAAATAAGAAACACCAGCTGCAAAACATGGTACTGGTTCTTTATATGGTCCGGAAGCCACTGATCCAACACAGCGGCACCTTTCTTCGTTGCTGTCACCAACTTCTCCATCTTACACTCTTCAATAACCTTCTCCTCTTGTTCCACCATCCCATCGTTATCTTAGCACCCATGGAAGGAAGGAAAAAAGAGATTGTCAAACAAACAACGGTAAAACTAAAACAAACGCCAACTGTAATCGAATAATACAATATTACGACTCAATTGAGATGCATTCTACCCTGACCATCGGCCACAAATGCATTTTCATTCTCAACAACAGCACAAAGTCTCTCTATGAGTCGCTTCTTCGACCCATTCGACAAAATGCCTCTCAGAGCAGCTTGTTCACGTAACTCCTTTACACCCATTTCTCGAAACTTGTCAGCGGCGCAAATCTTCACAGACCCATTTGGACTTGACTCCTCGTCTTCATTTTCATCCTCCCTTTCTCTCTTAATAGCACATGTAGCTGCATTAGTAGTACCAGCATCCGCGTCCACTCCGTCCCTTGACTCCTTGTTTTCTTTCCTAATAGCTGATTCCAGTCTTTTCACCTGAAATTGAACCAATTGATCCGTTGGTCAAATGAGAGGGAAATATAATGAATTGGCCAAGCTACAGGTTAAGAAACGATGAGTTCACCAGTTTAAGTTTGGCGCCATCGATGCTAAGACCACGTTTGGAGAGATCAGCCCGAAGGTCATCTACTTTCATCTTGCTCGCCATTTCTGCTACTTGGAGGAAAGAGTGTGATAGAGAGGAATATGGGTTTTGAGTTTTTCTTTTTGAGGAGAGGGAGAGATGGGATGGATGAATTTATATATCATTTGATTTTGAAGGAGCTTCTGAGGGATGCAATTCATTCCGATGCGCTGCACGATCTTTTTGGCGCGGGGGGTTTGTTTATCTATTACAAGATAACCGATTACCAAAATAGACTATTTTTATTAATCAAGTACAAAAATAATTTTTTTAGTAATACAATGGTCTAAATAGTTATTCGTTAGTAATGTCATTAAGGTACTAAAATAAATCCGATTATTAAGCATGCTTTGTTTAAATCAGTCATTGTGTCAGGCTTTTGTAAGATGGAATTTTGACATAAACAACTAATAATCACATATATTTTATAAGTATACACATCTAATGGTTAGACGTATTTATTTAATCCTAAATATGAATCAACTTCCTTCCTACAAACATATTTCTACTCCAACTTCATCCATCTCACTTCCTTCTTCTCAAACTCGATACAATCAAACTTCAACTTCAATCTTGTAAAAAATTTCCTCTTTCATATCCTATCCCGATTGAATCTGCACATTAAATTCACCCTTACACCTTCGTCCAATAATTTCAGATAATGTCTTTTCGTTTAAAATTAATAGTGTAGTAATTTTTTTTAGATAATATTTCATAATTTTATCTAACTTTTTGTCTGAAATTTGATAACATGTGATCATATTCATACATATATACATATATTTGTTGTTATGGTTGTAGATATGAAATATATGTTGAATATTCTTACATAAAATATAGATTTTAGTGAATAAAAAGTAAATCTTGATATGTATAGCCTATTTACATATGTTGTCTGCTACCATAAATTTATTTATGATATTGTAAAGTAAAATATTATGATGAGATTAGTATATTTGTTTTAATTAATAGTAAAAACTAACTATTGCAGATTCATGACAAATCAAATTAGACATTCCTACAAATTTAATGAACTAGACAATGTTTACAATTGTCTATTAAATACGCCAAAGGTAATATTTTTATGGATTCTTGATGACTTTGTGTAAGTCAATGAAGACCCCTCAAATAACTTTGCTGCTTATGATGTTTTACTTCGGAAGAGTGATGATACTATCCTTAGGGTTTGCGGTGTAGAATTATGTTATCCGGTTTATAACTTTGGCCTAGATACCTTTTGAGACTCTTAGCTCCAGTGTATCCCTTTTATATATTTTGAATATTGTACTCGAATTTAACCTCTAAATTCTTATCTATCTTATAAATCTTTCTCATTTGTTGTTTCATCATGTGTTTAAGTGCTAAATGTTTTACCTTGTATTCGACGTAAAGATAGTATGGTAAGCTAGACTTATGCCAAGCACATCAGTAACACCCAACTATATTGTTATTACGCTTATGCTAGAAATAAATTTTTTGGGTAGTAAACATTAACGTGTTATACAGACTCCTAGATAAGGAGGCATACACTCATTTTTGGGTCTGTGACACCCACTATACTAACACTAGTGTTAAAGGGCTTTTTTTAGGGATCTTTAATATGCACCACACTTGATCTCCTAGGTTAGAAAGCACAACCTTGATAAACAAACCCTAAATATGAATACAAGGGAAGGCATATAAGATTTCATTATTAAACTCCATAAATTAACCTAAATTGAATCTTTTAAGTGTTGACACCAAACACCAACCAAGGCAATCCTCTAAAATGGGTGTTTAGGAGATAATATCAAACTCAAGCATAAAGGTATCATCATTTACAAGATACAAAAAATTTCCCATTTTTATTCCCCTTCTTTTTCTTAGATTTAATTATTAATAATTGAAGACACACTCAAAATCATAGACTAAAGGTCAAATCCTAGGTAAATTTTGAAGAGAAAATTATCATTGTCCTTAAGGACCAAAAGTAAGAAAATCCAACAAGATAGGATAAATAATCAACCAAAAGCACCAATTGGTCTACTGCTTTAAAAACCTAGAACCAACCAAAAATGCATCACCTTGATTGACTGAACTACTAGTTTCGTCGATCGATCATTCCAATAGAACATAATAATAACAAAGTGTACACATTAACTCCTAGGGTGACTCAGTTGATTGAACCAATGGTACCATCTGTTGGTGAACCAAATCAGTTGACTAATAGCACAACATAAAACATATCATAATTTCCACTAGCTATAACATTGACTGAAGACCCAAATTAGCCAACCAAAACAAAAATTCATGCGATCGATGTAGCCCTTCGTTTAATGGTTACCTGGGCTAATTCATATGTGAGTAAATGCATTATAAAATCAAAATAACAACAAATTCTAACATTTTCTCTAATCTCGTCAAGGGAACATAAAAAACATGATAAAAAAAAAAGAATATAGGTCATTCTCATCAAAATAAATACAACACCCTCTTATTCTCAAAATCACAAAAATAATGCTTAAAGGAGAAAAATCCTAAAACATGATTAAAATTCCAAAGAAAACATGATTCATGCCACATGATAAAAATTAAAGGATATAATTAGAACATGAATATCATGGAAAATACCAAGATCATAAGGCCATAATTTACAACACAAATTCTTAATCATAATTTAAGATAAGTATGCCTTACCTTTAAGAAAATTATTTTCTAGCACAAGAATAATCTCCTAACTTGATGAATTCTATCAAGACTCTTGATTTTATAAAGAGAATCAAGAAAATCAATCAAAACCCATTAAAAAGGAAAATGAAAAGAAGAAGAAGAAGAAGAAGATGTACAATCAAACCTCCTCCCAAGATTTATCTTGCTAGGAGGGGGAAAAAGGGCACGAATCTTCGATCATTTTCTCAACTTGAATCCTCCTTTGTTTAGAGAAAACAAAAGATAATTAAATAAATATTAATTGAAAGAATAAGGAAGGAAACCAATAGAGGAAGGATGGGGAATAAGGGAAGCTTATTCATAATTTTGTAGAGAGAAAAGAAAGGGAGGAAGAAGGAAAATGAGGTAGAAAAATTAACGTAAGGAAAAGAGAGAAAAGTGAAAAAATTATTAGGGAGAGCATAAATGAATCAGAAAAGAGGGTTCCCAACCCTTCTATGGTCAAAAAACAAAAGAAGGAGAGAGGGAGAGAGTTGACGTGGGTTAAGGGATGGTGGATTGTAAGGATCAAGGTTTAACCGATTAAAATGATGAATCATGGTGCAACACCCCTAAATTTAGTGTTTAATTTTTTTTTATTTTAGTGGAAATAATTATAAAAAATATCGGATGTTATACCATAACCAACATAGAGAGATATATGACTAATACCAAACTTGTGCTAGTTATAAAGCCAAACATCTTATACATGAAAATTAGGTATGGTCAACATCTAATCCAAGGTCAAGACCAAAATCCAAAAGATATAAATGGCAATGAAGAAGAGAGATTTTGAATACATTACAAAAAGTTTTTATAGCAAATGAAGTCTCAAAAATGACCTTAACAACCAAAACACAAATTCAAAACGAGGAATACCAAAATAACATAAACTCTCTTACCTGAACCCAAGTTGCCACTAAAACTTGCACCAACCTAAAAGTGATAGTGTCGGTACAATTTTATCATATTAAGGAAACCACAGCTCCCATAATGAGGTAGTATGCCTACATTACACATAAACATATAATAGTCAAAAACATGCTCAAAACGCTAAAACACATGTAAGGATAAGATACAGTAAATCTTCTAAAAAATATATGTCATCAAGGTCACATGATCATCATGCTAACTCACTTAATCATTTCACAACCATATCAAAATCCATAACTACTAGGGTAGTGCATTAAGGCTCCACTGACCAACCATACCAAAATAGTTTCAAATACCAAAAGTAGGACACAAAGACAAATACCAAGCTAACAATCCAAGACTTACCAGGGCCATCAAATAAAGTTACTTATTCATTATTTAGTTTACTCAAGGAGAGATAATATCAACCCAGGGACATGGACATACATCCAGTCATATTGGCACACATAGGGAATACAATATCCTAATGCTTTAGAATCTAGGGACACTGATGTATACCTGGTCATACTAACCCACATAAATAACACCGTATCATTATGCTTCCTATGTCACCTAATCCTCAAGTATCATTACTCCTAAGAAGTCTAGATAATTAATTAGAGTATATATAGGACCTTACTAGGACATTACAGTATATTAACGAAACAAATCAAACCCAAGAATAAACTTTATACTTAGGGTAGCTATCCTTAAGGAGCCATCAATCTCAAACTCAAGGCCTTCCACTTAAAATATTAATGTCTTATGAGTTGATCACAATTATTAAACAATGCACAATAATTTTCATTTCTAAACTTAACTATTTTTCCTTTATTTTTAATTATTTAAGTTAATCCTAACGTCAACATATCAAGCCAAGTTAAAGTGAACATTAAGGTCATATTAACAATCTAATAAGGATAACTTAATCCAATTATTTACCTTGAGGCAAATTTTTGCTAAAATAACCAAAATGCCCTCTAAAATCCCAGTTTTCACCTTTTAATCTAATTTATCACCAAATTTAATTTTGTAAAGGATATTTATCATAGAAAGGCTAAAATAAAATAATTAAAAATAACTTATCATATAAGGAAATTTCATGACATGAAAAAAATATAATATTACCCCAAAGCATGGATCTAACATATTATGCATGCAAAACCCTAGCATACATTTTCTCACATTTTATAACTTTCAAGCTATTTCTGCATAACAATTGTAAACATAAAAATAATGGTACACAAAAATTAACCTTTTTACACCTATAACATGAAAATAAAGAATCATCTAAACTTAATATTAATTATGCAAAAACCAACCTGCTATACATCAAAATATCTCTAAAGTGCACGAGGAATGTATTAAATTCATTAGCGTGCCAAACGCATGGTTAAGCAAATTTTTTGATTCGAACCCTAATCCTAGACATGCATAATATTTCTAGCAAAAATTTATATATTAGCACATGTGTATATTATTTTATATATTATAAAATTACACATAGAAATGTAAAATTACTTTCTTTTATTTTCTGGCAAAAACAAAAAACTTTCTATAATATCAACCTAGCATGATTATATTCTAAAAATAAACTTATCATGTTTACACCCAAATTCTATCATCTACGGAGTCATTGAATTTACATCTAAGGTACACAAAATATACCATGAAAATGCCTCTTCCAGGGCCACCTCAAGTAAGATTGTGATCACTTAAAGCCAAAAACACATCCCACATAATATATATAAGTATATTAGCATTTTCCACACAAGGGGAACAACTAAGGATAGTAAACCATCAACTTTTGGAGTACCAATTTATGCTACAATTACCTAGTAGCATGAGATTTTCATTCAAAACTAGCTCTAATGATCCTTTACACACGACTAAGGTAACAAGTTTAAGTGCATAAAGGGTGGTAGCTTGAAGGCCGGTAGCTACGTTGGGCCAATCACATTAGAAGTCTTGTGCAAGGAGACTCTGTAGTGGTAATGTTGCTATGCACGAAGGGGAAAGGTGGTAGCTCGGTTGGTGGTGATTGGTAAGCCAATACAGGGGATGACGGTGGGTGTAGACAACATAAAAGTGAGATAAAGGAAAAGAGGGAAAAACCAAGGGCTTGAAGGCAAGGTTAATCATGAAGGAAAGGAGGGAGTGATGCAAGGTTTTGGTAGGGAACACGAGCAACAAAACCCAATAAAAATATTATATTGAAGGGAATAGAGGGGAGTTATATCTAAACTGAGATTGTTGTAAACTAATTGCAGAAACAAAGAGAACTAATATGAGCAAGAAGAATTGAACATGTCCAACCTTGAATTGAATTGAATGTAATACAAAAGAAATCAGTAATATATATATATATATAACTATCCAATGCTAATCTTAATAGAAAAGAATAAAGATATAAAAAGATAATGTTGCCACATAGGATGCCACATCACTACAATCCTTATTTCTCCCTTGTAATTCTAACTCCCTACACAGTCATGTTTCTACTATCAATCTTCTTTTTAGCTTGCTAAAAAAATGAGAAGATAATGGTTTGGTTAAGATGTTAGCCACTTGATCAATGGCTGGAACATGATTGACAACTATTTGTTTTGCTGCAATCTTCTCTCGAACAAAATACAAATGTAGCTCTAAATGTTTGGTTTGAGCATGTAAAATACGATTGGCAGATAATGCAACTGTACTTTGATGATTACACCAAAGGACAAGAGGTGAAGGATAGTATACTCCAAGCTCTTGAAGCAAAGATTGAAGCTAGAGCATTTTAGTAGATGCATTGGCCAAACTTCTAAACTCAGCCTCAATACTAGAATAAAACACTACATGCTACTTCTTGGAAAACCAAGCTACCATATTTTTACCCAAAAAGATACAAAAAACAACTAGTAGACCTCCTGTCACCAGAATCATTAGCCCAATCAGCATCACTAAACCCTGTTAATGACAACTATGATGAAATATGTAAAACTAGACCATCATCAAGTGTCCCTTTCAAATATCGAAGAATTCTTTTGATAACCTTCCAATGGGAAGCAAGGGGATTATGCATAAATTGACATAACTTTTTAACATTGAATGCAATCTCAAGTCGAGTTATACTAATATATTGTAGTGCTCCAACTACTGATCTATACTTTGAGATATTCTCAGTGGGATCACCTTTTACTTTTGAAAGTTTTAGATCACTAACTATGGGATTAGGTAATGCCTTGGCATCAACTATTTTAGCTTTCCTCAATAAATCAAGGATATATTTCTTTTGAGAAAAATGCAGACCCTGAGGCACCTTCTTAACTTCAATTCCTAGGAGGTAATGCAACTCCCCTAGATCTTTTAAAGAAAAATACTAATTAAGAAGACCAATCAGTGATTTAAGCTCAGTAACATCGCTCTTAACCAAAATAATGTCATCTATATATACCAAAATGAAAATGGTAGACTCCTTACTGGTTTTGATGAACAAAGAATAATATGCTTGAGAGCTCTTAAACCCTAAACCTTTAAGACAAGTCTTAAACTCATCAAACCAAGACCTAGGATCTTGATTCAAGCCATACAATACCTTCTAAAGTCTATAGGCCAGTGAGTTATTATTTATGTTATCCTCTTGCTTAAACCTAAAAGGTTGATCTATAAAAATCTATTCTTGTAACTTTCCACTGAGAAAAACATTATTGACATCTAGTTGATGAATAAGCCATTTTCTTGATAAGGATACTGTGAGAATAACCACTATGGAGGTTGGTTTAACAGTAGGACTAAAAGTTTTAGAGAAATCAAACCCATAAGTTTGTGTGTATCCCTTAGCAGCCAAACGAGCCTTATGTCTAGAAATAGAATCGGTAGGATTCTTCTTTAATTTAAACACCCAATTATAACCCACTATCTTCCTATCACAAGGCCAAGATACTAATGTCTAAGTTTTGTTATTCATTAAGGCTGCATACTCTTCTTCCATTACTTTTCTCCACTATGGATGTGCCTAAGCCGCTTATGCACTATCTGGTTCTTGAAAATCAAGATTCACATGATAGACTATAGGTTTGTAAATACCAATCTTAGCTCGAGTAACCATAGGATGCTTATTAACCACTATGGTTTCAAAAGCAACTTTAGAACTTGAGGATTGTAAATCACAGGGAATTGGACTCAATGACTTAGAAGTAGAAGATTGCTCAATTGAACTTGTAGAAGTGTCATTAAAAGGAGCAGGTGTAACACCTCCAAAATTCACAGTTGAAAATTTTCGTTTACACAAAAACTGTACACTAAGACAAGGAGGTGCTACTATTGTGATCGACACAAGTCTGACCCCCGACCATTCTCGTACCAACCACAAGGCTAGAAAATTCACAAGATTTGATTAGGGCATAAAACTACAAGGATTCTAATAATTCATAATTAAAAAGAAAAGCAAATTGCACGATATAAGAGTTATTATGGAAATAGAAAACTAGTATAGTGTTAAAGGCCCTGTGGGAAAACAGTACAATCAACAAAAGATGGTGAAAACAGAATTAGATGAGTCCGGACAATACTGTCTCTTAAGCCCCATGCCAAGTCTAATATGCCATCACTCAGCCCCGCCCAACACATCGAATGTGTCAAAGTCATCAAATGCAACATCTCCAACTTGCACCAACTCATAAGGGGCTACTGCTCGTGGGAATGAACAACACCCATAAAACGGGTGATTAGTATGCTACAAGGTAACCATACAGCTAAGGCTAAACATAAAAGATAGATAATATAAATAGTGAATCAGTCCATTTAAGCATAATCATCAGAGCTCTGGCCATTATTTCCATTTTCACACAATTCACAATTTAAGTCCATGCGAGTGCGGGAACCCTACTATTATAGCTAGTGGATCAAAAAATTCCAGGGCATAACGCTCCTGAAAACTATTATTTGCCAACAGATCAGTCTTCAAGGCAAGGTGCTCCTGGGCACTATTATGCCGGTGGATCGATTTGGCCCCAACTCCCATGGTGCTCTACTGTAAGTAATTAGTATATTTTCCATGGCTTATTATCAATTAAGGTTTGGTTTATTGAGCCCAGGATCCCCCACTATTATAGCCGATGGATCAAAAATATCTAGAGCAACACGTACCTAGCCACTATTATTCGTCGATGGCACCCTACACCTAGCTATTATTATGACGGTGGATCAGTCTGAGCTCGGCTCAATAATATTTCTCTTTAAATGGTTAGTGTCTTATTCATGTCTTATTCAATAGGTAATTTCATACTAGACATGCATGCCCATTGGACTTCCCATTCACACCCCTTTCATACTTGTTCTCCTGAAAGACCCCGTCTTATATCTTAGGACTTCTACACATCCTAAAACTCTCAAACATCTTTCCCCCATTTCCTTACTCACCATGAAAGCCTAAGCTCATATGTATATGGGTTGAGGCCCACTTTCCCATATCTCCGGTTTAACTCACCATCGCCCTCTAGGGTTTTTCCTCAAAAACCCTAATCTAGCCTAACATCTCCCTATCGTACACATCCCATGCTCCATTTGCTTCCGACTCATCACCCCACTCAATCCACACCCAACATCACAACTTTACTTCCCATCCTAAATGTGTGGCCACAAGAACCCTAGTTGGCCACCCCAAGCCCTAACATCTCTCCTTTCTTGTATGACATCTATTCATCGCCCTCACTCACTATTTCCTTTTTCCACTTGACACACATTTCCCGCTCCATGTGACACCCTTATACTCACATCCCACACTCTAAACACACTCCCCTTTCCACTTAGGGTTTTTCTCACAAACCCTAGCCAGGTCTCCCATGTACCCTTATACCAACCTACGTACTAATTTTCACATATAGACTCCAATCACCCCAACCACTTTTTCCTCACATTCCCTAACCTTCAAGTCACCTTTTCCCATATAAATATTACCCCTATGCAAAGACTAACCACCCCATACAAGCCTTACACTCCCCATACAAGATTTATCTCATCCTCTTATTTTATTCATATCATTCTTTTATTTTTCCTCCCATAAGTCATGAGATACTTAGGCCTTTTCTCACTTCCTTCTTACCACTCCACTCTCTTTACTTCTTTTATCTTCCCACAACCTCATCTTAATACTTAGGGATTCCAAGTATGCATGTCATATAGGGAAACAATACATAAGCACAACACAAGTACAAGTCACATCACCATATTACGCATTCCATAAAACATATACAACTTACCTTAGCTCCATACTTATCAAGTTGGGCTACAAGTGCATAATCCATGACCATATAAGATACATACATATAACCAACACACATAAACACATAATACACAAATTGGGCCTTAACCACATCCTTAACTAAAATGACACCGGGCTTTGAGCATGACTCCTACGCCTCCTTATAGGACGGATGTGGTTCAACTATAAGAGTGGAACGCTAGTGTTATCTTCCCTCTTATTCCTTTCATTATCCCCTAGTTGATTTTTTTTGTAAGGAACTAATATTAGTAATGATAATAACAATAGTCCTAATAGTATTAATAAGGTTGGTATTATTAAATAGGCGAACCATAATATTAGTAGTAGCATTAACTATAATAAGATTAATAATATTAATGATGATAATAATAGTAATAATGGCATAATAGTAGTAATAATAGTAATAATAATGATGATGATGATGATAAGGCTAAAATAACAATTTTACAAGATAATCTATACTTAAGTGATAGCAAAGGTTAGGGTACAACTAGAAGTGGAGGTAGAAACTAAGGTGGCAGTGGGGTAGCACGCAACGACAGTGAAAGTGGTGGTTGTTTGGAAAAATTAAGCTTTGGGGTTAGAAGGGAGAAAGGGAGGTGGTGGGTTCCCTGGACCAGGAGGGTTGCGGTGGTGGTGGTGGTGTGGCAGGGTGGTGGCACAAGCTGCAGTGGCTGTAGTGGCCAAAGGTGGTGGAGAAGGAAGGAGGAGGAAGGAGAGGGAGAAAGGGGAAAGGAAGGGTATGGGGAGGTAGGGGAAGTATACTGAGTTAAGAAGGAGGAAGTGGGGGTGGTGGTTATGGCAGAGGGAGCGACGTAGGGCAACGAAAGGGGCAGCGATGGGGTGCAAATGGTAGCTCGAGCTGCCCACTTTGCACAAGTAGGACGAGTTGCGTAGGAGGAGTTGAAGGCAGGGAGTGTTCTAGTTTGGTGGAGGGTGATGTAAGGAAGAGGCTAGGTGGCGATTTGGATGGTGGTGATGCATGACGACGGCTGGGGTGGCGTCTAAAGGTGCGGTGTTGGGGAGTTTTAGGAGATTTCTAGGTAGAGAAAAAGGAGAGGAATAAGGGCGAGGCTGGGGTATTTATAGGCGTGGGGAGGAGAAGAAGACAAGGGAGGATTAGGAAAAGGGAGTAGGGGGCAGGGGCAGGGGCTCACCGGCCGAAGGTTGCAAGCCGGTATAAGCCTACAGGTTGTAAGGAATAGGGGGCGAGAAAGGGAAGGGGCAGGGGCACACGAGAGGGGTAATGCAAGAGCAGGTTTGGCTCAAAATGGAAAGGAAAGGGATGAGGGAGAGAGAGAGAGAGAGCAGGACAAGGCTATGCAAGTGCAGAGGAGGACGGGAGTGGTAGGATAGGTGCAACCTATGGCTCGAAGGAAGGAGAGGAGGAGGAAGATGAAGAAGGGGGAGGGCGGGCCGGTCAAGTGGAGAGAAAAGAAAATTGGGCCGGCCTGCATACGTGAGGGAGAAAAGAAAGAGAGAAAGGGAGGAAGGGATTAGGCCACACAGGCGAGCCCCAAACTGGTGGGAAGAGAGAAGAAGAAAAAGAAAAAGAAGAAACAGAAGAAAGAAAAAGAAAAAAAGGAAGAAAAGAAGGAAAAAGGGAAATGTGATGGTTGGGGTATTTGGGGTCTTTTTGTGTTTTTGAATTTTTGATAATAATAAATTTAGTAAAAATAAATAATTAAATTCCTTTTTATATTGATTTATAAATTTTGGTTAAATCTTCTTAAATTCCATTTTAGTTAACAAATTACCCTAATCTCTCCTAATTTAATCCTATATTATTTCACTCTTTTTTTTGTTATATTTAATTGATCTCACATATTAACCCCTATTTTATTATAAATTTCTAAATTAAGGTTTTAGGGTATTATAAAAAGACTATAAGAAGATAAATCTAGTGGTGCATCAACAAGTGCAAAATTTTGAATGACATGTTCATGACTCAATACAAGCATATCGAAAACTGCAAGAACATACTGTGAAGTAGAACTAATAGATTCTAGATAATGTGTGGTAAAGGGAAAAACTAACTCATCAAATACCAAATGTCTAAAGAAAAAAATCTTCCTAGACTTATCTAAGCACTTATACCCTTTATGTAAGGAATTGTAGTGTAAGAAGGTATAAGGTCCTGATGTACTGTCCATTTTATGAGCATTATATGGCCTTAAATAAGGAAAACAAAGACAACAAAAAACCTTCAAGAATGAATAATTTGGTTTGACATTAAAAAATACCTTATGAGGAGATTGTTGTCTTAGAACTTCAGTAGGTAACCTGTTGATAAGAAAAATAGCACTTGAAAAAGCACCAGACCAAAACTTATGAGGCAAATTAGCTTGAGCCAATAAAGTTAACCCAGTTTCTACAATATTCCTATATTTCCTTTCCACAATTCCATTTTACTCTGAAGTATAAGGGCATGACACTCTATGAATAATACTAGTGCTCTTAAGAAGTGTAGATAAGCTTCTTAACTCTCTTCTTTAATCTATTTGCAGCATTTTAATCTTCTTATTAAATTAAAGTTCTACCGGAGATTTGAAGTGAATAAAACACTCACATACTTCCGCTTTGCTTTTAAGAAAATACAACAAAGTAACCCTAGAAAAAACATCCATAAAACTTAAGTAATATCAAAAACCATACACTAAAGGTGAGGGTGAAGGACCCTAAATATCTGATTCATTTAATTGAAAATGTTTTGTATATACAGTTTGAGATATAGGAAATGGCAATTTGTGACTCTTCCCTAATTCACAAGCCTCACAAACACTACTATTGCTGAAGTTGCAAGAAATATGGTAGCCAGTAAGTACTTGTTTTACAACTTTCATAGAAGGATATCTTAGTTTCTTATGCCACAATTTGTAGACTGAATCATCCTTTGTATGTAAACTATGCTGATTATAAACTAGTTGTGTACTTGACTAGCTTGAATTAACTCCTAACTATAACCTCTTATCTACTCCAACCTTAGAATTTCCATCCTTCAACAAATCAAACTGATAGTGTAACACCCCCAAATTTACCACTGAAAAATTTCGTTAAATTAAAAGAAGTTTAGCGGAAGCAAGCAAATGAAATTGTAAATCCGGGGGTATTACCGCCACACTTTGTACCAGATCGATCCATAACTACCGACCCGATACTAAGTGCTAAGGCTAGAAAGAATAAAACCAGAACAAATCATTCCTAAAACACAAGTTTTGCGGAATCAGAGTGCGAAGGTCAAAAGTTACATTCCGAAATACAATTTAAAAGGTCCATATATCAGAATACTTAAAATAACGGAATAGCAAAGTACGATAAAACCCTCGGAAAATTAAATACAACACTTGTAACCTCCAAGGTCAAATACGATTAAACCACACAATTTTCGAAGGGCAAATATCCGGACCGCTTACTCACTCAGATCAAGCCTTCCACCCCGATTTAGTAACTAATCAACCTGCATCAAAGGTCTGCTCCCCACCATCGGTGGATCATTGCAGGACCCAGTCAATCAAGGTAGTATCAGTACGAGTCCAGTACTGAGTAAGGGCGTAGGTGCGCTAAGGCCAAGCATACAATCATACCACATAGCACACATAGTACAATCATGTAGACAACATGCGATAACCCGCAAGATAAGGTCTGAATACTTTTCTGGTAACTTATTCTTTATCCTCGTTAATAATATGTCCATTTCACACATACTCTTTAATAACCCATGTGAGCGCGGGAGCCCCACTATTATAGCCGGTGGACCGGAAGATATACGCACAGGGCAGAACGCCTCTGATCCACTATTATAGCCGGTGGACCGGAAAATAAACGCACAGGGCAAAACGCCTCTGATCCCCTATTATAGCCGGTGGACCGGATCATGGCCCCGACTCACATGGTGTTTCGCTTTAAGTACTTAGTATCTTTCCCATGGATTAACTTATTCGTTTGGTTTGTTGAGCACGAGATCCCCCACTATTATAGCCGGTGGACCGGAAGATAACGCACAGGGCAGAACGCCTCTGATCCACTATTATAGCCGGTGGACCGGAAAATAAACGCACAGGGCAGAACGCCTCTGATCCACTATTATAGCCGGTGGACCGGAAAAATAAACGCACAGGGCAGAACGCCTCTGATCCACTATTATAGCCGGTGGACAGGATCACGGGCTCGGCTCAACATCTTTCGCTTTACGTAATTAATGTCTTATCTGTGTCTTATTGAATCACATCACACCCTTAACATGCATGTGGTTAATACCCTACTACTTTCCCCTCCAAAGGGACCGTCCCATATTTTGAGACCCGTACCTCTTCTCACACCCGACATCCATCCCTCGTGGACTTAAGCATAGTGGCATATAGTAAGGCACAATCTCCAAGAATACAGGCTACCCCAACACATAAGATATCGACTCCGTATGTCCTCATCCCTCTAGGGTTCCTCCTCGGAGACCCTAGTCGGACCTATGTGGTCCAACTCTTTCTTACTTACCCAAACGTTACTTTATCCTCTATCTCGCACCTCATTTTTATTAGGAAACTCCCCAAATGTATTACTTTATCTCCCAGGTTCACGTGTGACCGGCAAAACCCTAGATGGCCACCCAAAACCCTAGCACTTTACTTCCTCAACAAGTAACCTCCCTCTTTCACCCCAAAATCTCCCCTCTCCTTTAGAAAACCCATACTCATCCTTTATATAAGTGAATTCTCACTCTCAACCCCATACTCCATCCTCCCTTGATTTTACCCTTGTACCCTTCAATGTCCTCATTTTCTCCTAAAACCCTAATTGGGTCCCTTAGACACCCTTACATCGACCCACGTAAAATTTTGCACCCAAGTCTCCAATGGATCCATAACTTTAACATTATCTTATTTACTTCCCAAAATCAACCTTCCTCCAATAATATTCATCCCTACGCATAATTTAGATACTCCATGCAGACTCCCCAACACCCACTTACTCGCAAAACCCTAATAAGATCCCTTATGCACCAACTCACGTACTATCTTTCATAATAAGTCTCCCATCACTCCAAGACTCTCCAAAACTCTCACTTACAACCCAAATCAACTTTTCCCACGTAAGGATCACGCCCATGCAAGATCTAGTTCCCCCATGCAAACTTCCCAAATGTCCACTTTCCCGTTGTTCTTTTATTATCATTTCATGCTACCAAAACCCTAGCATGCATGTCCTAGAGGGCCATATCAAGTCACATCATCAACATCAACGATAAACATGGAACATGGCATACACGTATAATATCAGGCACACACAACATACCTCATGATCCATGCTGCGCTACATCAAAACAAGTTATTCATAACACATGCATGATACGCATCAACATGGCATACTCAACATTCAGCCACACGTTATATCACACATTACACAAGGCCATAGCTTCGTCCTTACCTAACGCGACTCCGGTCTTGGAGCACGCTCCTATACCTCCTCCGGATGTTGACTTGGCTCGCCTATAAGAGGGAAAACTAGGGTTACTTTCCTCCGACCAAAATACTATTCTATTTTACCTTGCCCCTATTATTTAACTTACCATTAGGGCTAAGAATAGTAATATTACTTTTATGAGTGAAGTATGGTCAATATTCTTAAAGTAGTTAATCATGCTACTACTAATAAACGTAGCTACAATAATTTTAAAGTAATTTTAATAATATTTATTATTAATGGTAGTAGTAGTTCAATGTTACTAATAGTAATGATAGTGGTAATAATAATAGTAGTAATAATAATAATAATAATAATAATAATAATAATGATAGTAATAGTAATAATAATAATAATAATAATAAGAATAAGAACAACCATGATAATAATGATAATAGTAATACTAGCAATAATAATAACGATCAGGATATTAAAATAAAAAACTAAAGTTATAGGCCACTAATATTAGTAATACCAATAGTTATAAAAGTTTCAAGGTTAGGCTAAATAATAATAATAATAATAATAGTAATAATAATAATAATAATAATAATAATAACAATAATAACAATAACAATAATAACAATAACAACAATAATAATAATAGTAATAATAATAATAGTAGTAATAATAGTACTAATAATAATGATAATGATAATAATAATAATAATAACAATAATAATAAAAATAGTAATAATAAGAATAATAGTAAGAATAATATTAATAATGCTACTAAAAATAATTAGCATTTGTATAATAAAGGTTTAGGGGTTGGGGAGTTTAGAGAACTACCTAGGGGTGCTGGTGGCACAGGTGGCGGCGCACGGCGCACGGTGGCGGCGGCGGCGGCGACGTAGGGGGAGAAGGAAGGTAGGGAGGTGGTGGAGGGGAAAGGAAGGAAAAGGAGGGGTTGGCAGGGGAAATAGAGGGTCTAGGGAGGTTGGGGAAGTTCCCTTGGTGGTGTTGGGAGGCAGAGGGGGCGCTGGGAGTGGCGGCACGGCGGTGGGCGGCGGTGCGAAGGGTGGCGGGGTTTGAGGTTGGCTTGGTCGGGAAGGGCACTTCGCCCGCTTGGGGCGGCGCGTGCAGGGTAAACCGAGGGCTGAGGGAGGCTTGGGTAGGTGGAGGGTGCTGCAGGGAAGAATTTAGGGGGTGGAGTGAGCGGTGGCGATGGGCGTCGGCGACGGGGCGGTGGTCTGAAGAGGGGGCGGCGCAAGGGGGAATTCTGGGCATGGTTTTCGAAAGAGCCTGATGCTGGGGCTCGTGGGGTATTTATAGGCTCGAATTGGGGGGAAATATCGAGAGAGGAGACAAAGGAGGACAGGTTAGGCGGCGTTTGGGCACGCCGGCCGGCAGGGGGTCGGCGCAGGTCTGCCATGGCAGACCCCTGCGCTGGTCGGGAAAAAGGGAGGAAAAGGCGCGGGTGGCCTAGGGGGTATGGGGGGTGTAGGTCGGTCGAGAGAGGGTGGTCGGCAGGGCAGAAAAGGGAAGGCGGCGTGCAGGCGGCGCGCAGGCGGCCGAAGCAGGGGGCGGCGTGTTGCAGGTCGCGCGCGCGAGGAGGAAGAAGAAGGTGGCCGGACCGGCGGTCCGGGAGAAAAGAAAAGAAGGGGGAAAAGACCGGCCGGTTCGGAAACAGTTAAAAGGTCCTACCAAAACGCGGCGTTTTGGGTTATTTATGGACAAAACGCGGCATCGAGTATAGCTGGAGGCAACGGTTATTTTCACTTATCGGGACGCAGTGTTCCGGCGAAGTGAAGGGCTAAACGCTGCGTTTCACTGTGCGAAGGAGGGCCGAACGGCGCAGGGCCGCGGGAAGGAGGAAGGAGGTAGAGGATTGGGCCGCGAAAAGGGGCAGCCCAAACGGGGAGAGGGGGAGGAAAAAGAAAAAGAAAAGAAGAAAGAAAAAGAAAGAAGAAAAGGAAAAAGAATAAGGGAAAAAGGAAAAATAATAATATGGGATATTTAAATTATTTAAAATATTTGATGTATACAAAATAATATTTAAATTCCTTTTTAGGCTAAATTAGGATTTTTAAGAGATTTTTCATAAATTCCTTTTTAATTAGCAAACACCTTAATTTTTCTCCAATTAAATTACTTATAAAATTATTAAAAATTTTGAAACTATTTTCTCCTTCTTATTTTAAATAAAATAATTTATTTAATTAATTAATAATTTTTTTTAAATAAAAATGCTTAATTAGCTAAAATACCCAAATTCCTCCTAATTAAAATACTTATAAATCTCTTCTTGATTTTCCTTAATTAAATACCCTTTTATTTTAATAAAAGTAATTTAATTAAATAATTTTCTAATAAAACCTCTTTTAAATATAATTTATAAAATTATGAATTTTCGGGGTATTTCAGATAGAGACCATTGACCACATGACCCTTAAGAAGAGTCTCCTTGTTGTATCCTTCAAAAAATAAGAATAAAGATGAAACTCAAAATACACAGGATTATCCTCAGTGAACTGTGAAACACTAATGATATTATTGGTAATTGAAGGAACATGTAACACATGATTCAACTATAAAGACTTATAGGAATTCAAAGACAAACAATAATGACCAACATGTGCAATATTCAAACCTACACATTACCCATATACATTTTGTGTTTACTAGAAAACTCAGTGCCAAAGGTGAGATTATTCATGTCATTTGTAATGTGATTTGTTGCTACTAAGTCTGGATACCAGCTTGGCATATTTAGACTTGCATATGCTTCTAAGATTTGTCCAACTGAATCTGAAGAAGAATTAACTTGTTCTTGAGCCAACTGAAGCTTGGCTGCTAGTACCTTGATTATTATCACTAGAATAACTTGAAGTTCTACTAAATCCAGTAAAGCATGGATCAAATCTGTAATAGCATTTTATAACCATATGACCCATTTTACCATATATATGACGTTGTGGTCTATTGTTATTGTAGTGGCCTCCATGACCTTTTCTTTTATTTCCTCTAAAACTGCCTTTTTTCCTTGTTGTTGATTATGATAAAACCCTGCTTGGCCTCTTGAAGTCCAAGAATCTTAATTTCTTGAACCCCATGATCCTTGATTACCATTGTTATTACTTAGATTCCTTCGCTATGTAGCAATGTTAGCCACCATCTGACCTATCAACCATTGATTGTTTCTACCTTCATGATCCAAAAGAATATTGCTTACAGTTCTTAATTCATGGGGAGTTTCCCTTGAAGCAAGTACATCCACTATGGCCTCATACTCATCACCAAGACCATTTAACACTACCAAAACATGATATGTTTCACTTATTTTGTGATTAGCTTCTCCAAGAAAATCAACCAACATCTTTATCCTTGCAAGATAGTATTTCATGGCCATCCCTTCCTTCTTACATCCTTCAAGTTGCCTTTTATAGTACATAACCTTAGTAGTTGATTGAGAGACAAATTGATGTGCAAGAGTTGTCCATATCTCATAGGATGATTTACATTCGATTAATTAAGAAATATAAAAAAGAATATATAGATGATAGCAACCAAGATATAAGAAGTTTATCCTATCTCTTATAAGCGACAAAGGAAGGATTGGGAACTATGGTACCTTGCTCATCTAATATAGCCTGCTTAGAATCTCCTGTGTTCCAAAAATATATCCATCCATCCCATAACCACTTATTGTAGATTCAACCTAGAATTTCTACTGAAGATAATTATCCTCCTCGAGCTTGAAAGTGATTAATTAGCTAAGAGGAGTGACAACCAGCTTTAGTGGATCATCACCCTGAAGAATTTGTCATTGATTCAGTAAGGTATTCACAGATCCCTGATGTTCTTGAGTCTTTGAAGAATTGGTAGACTCTTGAGCCATTCTTGAATCTTAAAGAATACTATCTTCAAAAAAATACAAAGATCAAGAGCAACTGAGCTCTGATACCAAGTTAAGTTTAAACTGATATTGTTATAAACTAATTACAGAAACAAAGAGAACTTATGTGAGTAAGAAGAATTGAATACGTCCAGCCTTGAATTGAATTAAATGTATTGAACGAATGTAATACAGTGATATACATATATACCCCTCTCGTATATACACACACACACACATTAATTCTAATCTTAATATAAAAGAATAAAGATACAAAAGATATAAAAAGATAATGTTGCCACATAGGATACCACATCACTACAATCCTTCTTTAGGGGGAAGAGGGAGTTATAGAGATTGATAGATAATGAATAGGTGGATGATTAAAGGTTGGTGATGTTGCATGAGAGGAGAACCATGAACCAAGGGAAGATAGGCTATGAGGAACTGAGGGAAAATTTGATTTTAACCTAAGCTATGATCCCGGAGGTTGAGAAGAAAGGGTCGGAATTATATGATTGAGTTAGAGATGGTGGTGATGCCAGGTTGCTACTCATTAGAGCTCGAGCAAGGAATTCTCAATGGGGGGGTTATACTTCAACGAAGAAACTCAATCGAGGTGGTGGTGTTAATAGCTAGAAAAAGAATGAAGGGATGAGGATAAGCTACAGAGGTGGTGCAAATGATCGTGAGGAGATGGTCAAAGAAGCAAGTTGGGCAAGCTGGGTTGGTTACAAGAATATCAAAAGTGAAGGGACAAAAAAAGGGGGTTTAATGGGGTTGGTAGTGTGTGAAATAAGAAATCTAGTAGGGTGAGGGGAGGGCCAAGTTAGCAAGTTGGGTTGTGAGAAGAAAAGAAGCCAGTTGAGTAAGGTAGGTTGGTGTGGTTGAGCGTGTGGATTATGTGTGATTGGGTGAGGTGAGTGCAAGGGAGAAAGAAACCAAGTATGGCTGAGTTAGAGATGGGATGAAGCACTATAATGTAGGGGTCTTTGGTGTACGAGAAAGGAAAGAAATTAGGTGAGGTAGAGTGATGCAACAAAGCATGTGAGAGGGTTAAGGGAACGTTTAGTTGGGGAATCTAGGTTGGAAAAGGCTAATTCACAAGGAAACATAAGGAAATCAAATGAGACAAAGTAGCTAGTTATGGGATGATGAATTGTAGTGCAATGTTAGTTCTTGTTTAGAATAAGGCATAATGCATGGGGAAAGTGGGAAACGATGTGCTGCACAAGCTTGTGGATAGCCTTGGTAGATTTTTGACTAAGGGGGTTGGCGTTAGTTTGGTTAGAGGTAAAAATAATAAGAGGGTTAAAGGTCAAAATTAATAAATAAAACAATTAAATCAATAATAATAAGTTTAACAGATTATTAAATATAAAAAGGTTTACCTAATTAATATTTATGAAAATTTTGAATCTACTAATCTATATTATTATCACAAAATAATAATACACATAATAATGGAACATCCAACCCTTATATAATTTTTATAATTAATTACATATAATAATAAATTTTATATTTAGAATATCTAAATTAGGGTATCTATAAATGAGGTATTACACATGGATTGATGGAGTGGAGTTTTATTACCGGTGAAGGTTTAGGACAACTCTAACAACTCCAAAGGGTCTACACACACAACCTAAGGGTAAAAAAGAGAGGTGAGGAAAGAGAGATAATGGTAAATAGGGGGAAAGTACCAAAAATACTTTTTTGGGGATTTTAATTCAATAAAATTGATTTAATAACTTAAATAATGTGAAAATATTCCCTAAACATCCTAATGTGTGTGTGTGTGTTTTTTTTGTTACAAACAAATTATAATATAAGAGTTTCATAATCATTAGAGAAAGGAAAGAAAAAAAATACCTAAAAATCGCAGGCATCAATTAACCAATTGCTTTGGCCAATTAACCAATATATCATGGGTAAAGTGCTTATTTTCTAAAGTTGTTCCCATAGACTAGTATCAGTTGATTGAGAGATACCCATTAACTAAATCACACCACTAGTTAACCGATGCCCTAAAAACATCCACTCCATAAAATTTCCAAGTTCATTCTAAAAATAATGCCACTTTATTTAATGTCAAAATAATTTTAAACATATTTCAAAGGATTTTATGATGGAGTATTACATTGGTCAAGTATCTCATCATGTTGGATGTGACGGTAACAATCAATAGTTTATGTATTTGATTCTACTAAAATAAATTTTTATGCAATAATTTTAGGATTTTATAGTTATGAAATTTTCAAAAAGTATAGATAATTAGTTGTTGAAGGTTCATAGGAACATCATGGGCCTATTTTTATGATAAGGGATTTTATAGCATAAATATTAGTTTAAAATATGAGAGATATTTTTTTATTAGAAATAGATTAAAAATTTATTTGATTTATTGGCTATTATTTAACTATTGATAAAGTTATCATCCATTGTAACTCCTTGAGAATTTAAGTGTATCCCAGGTTGTAATTGTAATACCCCGAATTTATCCTACCCTTAATTTTGGGTAATTGGGACCTTAAAATTTTCCTAATCCTTTAATCCTACTTTTAACCCAAACTCTAACTCTAAACTTCTTTTCTTCCTTTTTCCCCAATCCCTTTTTCTCTTTTTATTTTCCCTGTCTTCTTCCTTAGCCCCGTCTTCCCTGCCCAACCATTCTATTTACCCTAACCAAATTTGTTTCTGTTTGGTTAAGCTAACCAAATCCCCCAACTATACCCAAACCCTCACTCCATCATCATTACCTTCCTTTATTCAAGTGTTGATCATGCCAAACCCCATGCTTGTGTTTGTTTTATGCACTAGACCCTAAACCCCCTACTTCTCCAAATCCCTTAGGCTACTTATTTTGCACGCTTGCACCTTTTATTGTGTTACATATCAATCTCTCTATTTATTAGTTCTATTTCTCATTTTGTTCCACTATTTTTGTAATATCATATCAATCTCGGATTATGTGATAGCTACATTTGATCTTATGGGTATGAGTTACTGTTTTTCCTTACACTTAACATAGTTTAGGTAATAGCTATGCCTCCTTTATTCCAAATGTGGCAGTAACACCCATGTATTTATGTTTAGATTTTGCTTAAAATAAAAATTTTAAGCTATAAATTTTATAGTGTTACAATAATGTTGGGACATGTAGGGTGACATGAAATGTTTGGACGGTTTGATATTTTAAGGTTATTAGGTACTTAAGCAATATAAGGATATTTTGGTAAGTTTGGGTTAAATATAGGAATTTGGAATTTCTAAGGAGTTATTGGGCTAAAAGATTTTAAGTATGTTATGTGAAATACTTGGGTTAATTATGAGTAACATAAGTATAATAATATGTGAAAATGACTTAATTTGGGAATAATAGCCCTAGAGGCATGGTTATTATTGCATGTGTGAAATATTAGAGTTGGGCCTTGATTTTAGGATATGTTGCTAATAAATATATTTTAGGATGTTGTGATAAATTTAATAGTTTTGTGAATCTTATAGGAGGATATACGTTTGAATTGTGAAATTAGAGTTTCATGAAGGTATTGTGGTCTTTTCATTTGGAGAATGATCTAAAATTACATTTGGTTGTGATTCATGTGTCTTATTTATTTATGATAAGTATTCACAATGTCAATAAAATAACTAATTAATCTAATAAGAAATTAATATTTAAAGTAAAATATTTTTGAGTTAAGACATATTGTACCCATCCGTTCTACCAAATGAGAATAGCAGTCAAAAGAGTTATGCCCTAGGCTTTTACTAGTCCATTCCACTAGATCATAATAGGGGCCAGGAGTATTAGACCTTAGGGTCGTACCTATCCATTCTACTAAACAAGAATAGTGGTTAGGAGCATTATGCTCTAGAGTTGTTTTATTTATTAATATTGTTCCACTAATTATAAATAATAGGGCTATTGAAATCAAGAGATTAAGTAATTAGAACACGTAATCATATATCATGTAACTTTTTTAAATTCCTCTCCTGAAACATTTCATGTCAAAATTATTATGCAAGTATATTTCTTCCATGTGATCTTATATGATAGGTATGTCCTTCTTCTTATGAGTTGTATTATTGTCTTACTCAATACATAAGTATTAATTATCTTTTTCAAGAGTCCTACCTGTTCCCACAAGCACACAACCTAAGTATTGATGTGTAGCTTGTTGGAGACCACCTTGATATTTTTTTGATTATGATTCACTTTATGTGGAGAAGTGAGTTACCTTTTGAGCTTGGGCGTATAGTCTATGTTATCCGATAGCTATCATTTTTGTCTAAATACCTTATGGACAATTAGTTCCATAATATCCCTTTTATTATATTTCGCTTGTATTATACTCAAAGTTTTATCTATTAACTTTTATCTAAGATTTATGAAAATTTCCTTCTTTCTCTTGTTTATCTTATTTAAAGTTGTAAATGCTTTGCTCTATATTCAATAGGGGTGTTCAAGAATCAGTCTGGACCAAAATTTTAGACAAAACTGGAATTCTAATCTTTGGTCTGGGTTTCAGTCCTAAATTAAAAGAAAAAAAATAATCCTTAACTGGTTTTAGTCCTATTCAGTCCAGTCCTAACAACTCCGGATTCCAGTCCTACCTAAAATCTCATTAATAATTTACTTAAAAAAATATAAAAATATATATAATTTACTTATTTTGGTACTAAGTAGTCTTGGACCGGTAATTCCAGTCCGTTCTTGATCAGGTCATCGGTCCTAGCTTTACAAAATTTCAGTCCTTAACCAGATTCCGATCTAGTCCAGTTTTGGATTGGTGCACACCCCTAGTATTCAATATGAAAATTATACAGTAAGCCGAACTCATATTAAATATGGTAATATCACCCAATTATCTTATTATTATGCTTCCACAAAATAAATCTTTTCATTAGTAAGTTTTGGGGATGTCATAGTAATAACATTGCTTGTACTAAAAAAGTTCTTTTTTGGTCACTATTAAAAAGTTAAATTTTAATTTTGATAAAGTTATTGCTAAAATTAAAAGTTATTACCAATAATATTAGTAATAATGACATCAATTATTGTCAATTAGAACATTAAAATTTATATGATTTATAACAATGTAATTTTTTTATTGAAAAAATATGGCATGGATATAAATATATTTATTTAGGTCATGATTGATTATAGTTAACTATGATTGTGTTGTCATAATAAATGTAATATCCCATTTCACAACCCTAATCTTATTGTGTGCTTGGCCTTATAAATCATTCTAGAATGTTCTAATATTGGTTAATCATCTTATCCTTACCTATATCTGGGGGTTTCTTCCATGCAACTCTTTAAGAACTCTAGAGTTGTTTTTATCCCAATTGATGATTGACTGGCTAATGCTTGTGGTTAATTGACCACCAAACAAAACTAGTGTTCTAGTTCCATAATCTAGCTAGGGCCTACGGCTAACTAATTACCAGGTGTTTTGCCTAATCTTACATAGTTTATATCTTTTAAGCACAAATTGATTCCTCGACCAAATATTTGTATGTATTTCAATTCTTAATACTATTCCACATATTTCCCTATCTTTTATTTAATTTTGGGATATATTTGATATATTTTTCTAATAAATATCTATTTAATTAACTTCTACCCAATAAAGTTAAACTAGTATAGCGTGTTTTGTTTATGGATAATCATCTTATCCTTACCTATATTTGGGGGTTTCCTCCATGCAACTCTTTAAGAACCCTAGAATTGTTTTCTTTGACTAAGGATCAACTGGCTAAGGCTTACAATCAACTAGCCACTACCAAAACTAGTGCTTCCATTGTAGGATTGGTGGTCAACTACCTAGAGACTTGGGAACCACTATGTGCTTTGCCCAATCTTGCTTAGTTTAATTCTTTTAAGCACCAAATCAATTCTTCTACTAAATATTTTTTTGTTCCTAATATTATTCCACACCTTTCCCTACCTTTTTCTTAATTTTTAGGATTTATTTAATATTTTTCCAATAAATATATATTTAACCAACTTCTACCTAATTAAATTATTTACAAATATTATGGTCAATCCATTAATCTCATTTAAAATACCAACAACGCCACCTCATCATAAAGATTCATTACCCTTTCTTCATTTAACCAAAAAATTGTCCAAAATTCAATCACTTACACTACCAACTCCCTTATTCACCCATGCTCCTTCTAATCTAAATTATCACTCAAGTGGGTGTATGTTCTCACTTTCTCCTTAGTTGATTATTTTTTGAGCATCCTCCCCTCCTTATGCCTTTGTTTGTGTTTTGTTAATTAATCACATAACTATCCTAACTTGTGTTATCTCCTCTCTCCTCTTCAAATAAAATCTGCCTAAGTGTGTTGTTCTTAGAGATACCTATCAAGACCTTTCTCCTCTGTTATCTATCACTTGATTTGATTTTCACTTTCCTTTACACCTTTTATTTATTTTATATTTTCCTAAGTATAAAAGTGGTAGGATTTGGAAAAAGTTAAAGAATTTTCATTTCAACATCCTCTTGATTTTTCCTACCTTGGACAAGGGTAAAGATTGTATTTTGTTATTTTTTTCCCTTTCCTTTCTTGTTTTTCCCCTATTTCAATAAGATAACTTTTGCTAGGTTTTTTTTATGTATTTTTATAAGGTGAAGAAGGAGGACAAGTTAAGACGATTAAGGCTTAAGTGTTATTTATTCACTAGCCAGCTTAGCTAGGGAAGGAGGTAAATCCTTGCCTATAATTATGTGTCATTAAGTGTTGACATGTTAGGGATTTTATTTTTGTTAAGTTGGTTTTCCATGATTAGTTTTTATACTTAATTTTATGAACAAAATAACCTTGTTAATATGTTTTAAAGCATGACTTTTGATATTTTTGTTATGTTTTTCATGCTTTTGTGTGAATTTATGTCATGCTTATGCTCCTTAAATTTTGAACCTTTACATACACACAAATACACCGTATATCTCTATATTTTATGCTATGCATATTAATATGTGAATTTTAGTATTTATGTGCATATATACGAAATTGGATGGAGAATGAGTATATATATGTTGTTTCTCTTGACATTAGGACTTTTTATTATGTTTTTGCTCATTTTACTTTCATTCAAGCATGCTATTATATGTCTTTTAACACATATATGATTGTGTGTGAATTTGGTGTCAAAATCTTTGAGAATTAAGTTATTATTATATGTGTGGCTCTCAACCTAAGTTTTTTTTCCTCATTTTGATTGGTTTTAATAAATTTTGATTATGTCATTTTATTCATTAAGTGTTTTTCTTAATGTTTGATACATTATATGTTGGGAAATCATGCTTCTTATAAGTTCTTAGGTGTTTAAGGAAATTTTTATCTTTTAATAAAATATGCAAAGGTTTTTTTTTAGTAACAAAGTGTTTATATGAGTAAGTCGGAATAATTTAACTTTAGACTGACCTTAGAGTTGATAATTGAATTTATCCTTGTTTGTTGACATTATGCTTAACCTTCAAATAAGTTGGAAAATTAAGGGAGTAAGTGGTTAAGTGTGGTGGTTAGGGCTTTATGACTTAATCCTTAGCTTTTTGTGGTGGATTGTGCTTTTGATCCCTTGTATATCAAAGATAAAAAATGATTGAGCTCTTGGTACCTTGTAGATCAAGCAAATAATTAGAATAATTGGGTTGAAAATGGTTAATTGTGACATTGATAATGTATGTGTCTTATGTGTTATGTGTGATCATTTCAATAAAATATTAGTGTTCAAAGTAAATGACCTAGAGTTTGGGAATGATTCCTTTCTAGAGTTATATACCCTAAAGATGAGTTTTGTGGTTTATTAAATGCCTCAATTCCCTAGCTAAGGCCTTACATATACTATATTTTGATCTACAAACTTCTTAAAATGTATCAATGCTTAAGGATTAGGTGACCTAAGATAAGGGAGTATTGTCCTGCATTGTGCACCAGTATAACTAGGAGTACGTAATTGTCCCCAGGATGTATAATGAGAGGTTAATGTGTTGTTTTGTGTAATAGTATGACAAGGTATCTTAGTGTCCCAAAGTTAAAAATGTATCCCCTCGAATAATTAAAAAGAAAGTGGATTGTGTATGTGTCTTAATAGTTGCCTTAGTGTACTACCCTTGTTTAATAAGGGAAATTATTGGTAGTTACCTCTGAGCACTACCCTCACATAAATTGAAGTAATCAATTATGGCTTGGTAGTTACCATCAGGTATTATCCCTTTTGGTAATGAATATAGATCAAGCGGAACTATTTTTTGGTTAAGTGTTGAGTTGGTCTCTTTAAAGTGTAATTGTATGCTAAACATGTTTGTTATTGCATGTGTGTCCTAACCTTATTATCATGCATGTAAGATATCCTTGTTATCACATGTGTAATCTATCTTTGTTATTGCAAGTATTCGGTGGTGTATTGATGGCATGATGTCTATGTAATCAATATTCTACATGCTTCATCAAGCCTTTCACATGATTGGATTAGTAATGATTTACTCCATATGATTGTACCGATGTGTACTATTTGATCATTGCCAACTTATTTGATGAGTATTTGAGATATTATAGGAGTGTAACGAGAGTCCTTTTTGAGGCGTCTTAGGTTGGGATAGATATATGGTGTTCATTGCAAATATCTTTTGTTGAGATTATTCTTTTGAGCTATTATATCACTTCATCGTATTTTCTTCCAATGTTACATTGTTTCTCCTTATCTAGTCATTTTGTCTTATATCAGAACAATGAAAGTTGTTATAATATTATCTATTAAGTTTCTTGTACTGGTGTCATATCTTAATTAGGTTAAAAAAATGTGTGTCCTCAATTCATAGTATAAGAAAAGTAAAAGATATCGAACTTATACTAAGTATAGCAGTAACAACCTGCATTTAAATAATTTAGCTTTGGCATTCCCCTTTTAAAATAAAATTTTCTAGTACTTAAAATGGAAGTAATGCTATAAATATCTTAGGAAACAATTTGTGTTACTATTGGTGCTTTTTGAGATAACATTTTCGTTCCAAATATTTTTTTCCCTAATTTTTTTCGCAACAATATGTTTGTTGCTAGAAATGTTTTTGCAATAATAAATATTGCTAACAGGGCCTTCCAATTGTTGACACAAACACTTTGACAAGTAATAGCTCGTTGTTGTAGTTACCTTTTCTTTAACTTTTTATTGCTACAAATATTCTTTTTTCTTTTAAAAGATAACTTAATGATATCATTACGTTTGTTAAATGTTTACATGTACATGCCATAAATTATTAATTTTTAAAGTGAATGGAAATAAACTATGGCCCATTTTATTTAAATAATTAATGTATAAGAGGCAAAAACCAAGTTTCTATACTTGATATAACACTTGATACAACAACCCATATCTATACTACTTATTCATCGATGAATCATTACACGGTGTAAAATCTAGGATACATCAAGTATCCTTACATTATTGTCATTTTACTTAGTAAATTTATTGTTTATGGTAATTTATTATAAAGGACAATATATGTATACTTATTAACCACATATCCATCTATAAGTCTTTTTCTAAGCTTCTACAATTTTTTTTGAACTTTCAAGATTAAAATACTCACAAAAATTCACCATTTTCTCTATTCTCTCTTACCTCTCTTCTCAAGCCATGACATGATCCCAAAAAACTATCGATCACATCCTACTACCTTTCTTGTTGAAAATTTTTTTCTAACGGGGTGTCATCATCCTTTATTTTCAATCTTTATTGTACAACCCTTCAAATCACCATCAACTTAACCATTCTAATTTGTTTATTTTATTTACCATTGTGCATATGTGAGTTAGAAGATAATAGTAGAGGGATAACACTTATGCACCTAGTGGAAATTAATTGCTAGACATTTGAGATAGATTATGGGATGGTAACCATTTAGTTATGAGTCTCTTCATAACCTCTCCACTTCTGTTAGCTTTGTCGACATGTGTCTCATATATTTTGAGGGATAATATTTGGGACCTTTTTCTTAACCAAATATTGTGTCACTCAAACATTTTCAATTTTGTATTCATCATTTATCTTTTAGTTTATCTTAATCTTAGTTTATAATCCCAATCATTAATTTTTATATTTTCAATTGTTGTTCAGCTTTTGACCAATTCAAACATGATAATGTTGTTATGAGTGAGATGATAGTCTATTGGTTTGTGTTAGGGCTATGGATACTAAGGTTTCATATTTGAATGTCTCTCTCCCAATAATCTCATACCTTTATAGAGATTATTATAATACCTATTCAATAAACTATACTCGTCCTTATAGATTCCTTATGATTATAATTTTTGGCATATTGTTGTTAGATGAAAGTTACTAAATAAATGACAATAATGCAATTATAATATAATAAGACTAAAAATGTAGAACACGCCATGCATCACATATGATACTACCAAAAACATGGTAGGGAGGACATATGCTTGACAAAAACACTCTCATAGAACTAAAATGTTGAATATCCAATGTTGTGACTCTAAGTAGAACAAAGTGTATATTCGTAGCAAAGGATTTGAATTAGGTTCTACCATTATTCCTATATATATGTTGATATGGTTTGATATGTTGGTCCTATTTAATATGTAATCAAACTGTAACTATTATTAAGCCATTAAGTGTATGTTTGATAACCTGATTTTTTACTATATTTGACAATGTTACCTGAAAGGTCAAAGTTAAAGGCTGGAAGCTAAAAGGTTTATCTTATTTTATATGATATTAGAACAAGCTTTAAAAAAAAAAGATTTAAGTTCATTATCCAAACATCAACAAACATGGTATAAGAGTTTTTTATTTTGTTATTTTTTTTTCCAAATAGTTGCCAAGCATGCTCTTGATCTAATTTTAAGTAATCATATAACTGAAGTAATAATAATATTGAAATAATAATGATGTTGTCAAACTTATCTTCTTTATGTCTAAAAGTTGTTAAGGTAATAATAATATTTTATAAAAATGAATTAGCTTATATTGACAAATTTGGACATTCTTTATATAATAAATAGTGATAGATGGATATATTTGATAAGGGTATAAATATAATAGTGTATGATAGTTTATAACTTGATTATAAAATAATAATATATGGTTGATAATATAATAATAAAATTCTAAAAATAGTATGCAAAATTTTTTAAAAAAATATGTATGAAGAAATAATATATTGTTTGTTATGGGTAGACAATTTCACTTAAGTGAACTGAATAAATAATTTTACTAGGGTGAATGTTCACTTTACTAAGTACCATATGTATGTAATGCATATATAGATACTCACTCTTCTTCTTTTTTTCTGATTTTTATAACTACTACTAATACTACTACTGCTCCTACTCATACTACCACTTCTTCTACTCGTATTGCCACTGCTACTGCTGCTGCTGCTGCTACTACTACTAGTGTTGCTACTACTACTGCTGCTACTGCTGCTGCTGCTGCTGCTTCTACTACCATTATTACCATGGTAGTTGCTGCTATGACGATGCCCACTATAACTACTACCACCGCTACCACTATTATTGCTCCTCCTACTGCTACCTACCTACCACCACCACCACCACTACCTACCATTACTACTACTACGACTACTACTACCGCCACTACTATTGCCACTATGACTACTGCCACTACTATTAATGCTATGACTATGACTACTACTACTAATACTACTGCCCTATGACTATTGTCACCACTGCCGCTCCTCCTCCTACTATTACTCTACTGTTGCTCATATAGATTCAATAGTTCACAAAACTACAAAGAATTTCATATATCTCATCACGTTATCACCATAAAAGATCTAATAAATAAAAAAATCTACCAAGTCTTTAATCCAAGAGTCATCCGACATGTATACCTTCAACTTGAAAAAAAAATTTGTAGAAAAAAATATCACAAATTATATGCTTCATTTACTTTGTTAAAATTATTTTTTAATTCTTGAAATTATGTTCTATGGTTGCTAAACAAAATCTGGATACTCCATATCATAAACCACAACATTTTTTAAAGATGTTTTTCAAATTCATTTTTTAGAGGTTATAAGATCTCAGCAAAAAAAAAAAGAAAAAAAAAGATTCAAATAGATCCAAAAATGGAAATGAAATAATAATAATAGTATATTTGAAAACAAATCAAAAAGGGTGAAGCATTTGAAATAGATATGAACATATCTGAGCATATCAACAAAAAAACCAAACAAGATCTAATAAAAATCAATACTCTATGATTTAGATCGAAATAAATTGAAGAAAAAATGAGTATAAATTCAAAAGAAATCAATTTCCTGTTTTTTTCATAGGGTTCAAGGTGACAAAAAGCCTATTTTTTCCCCTCTATCTGTATACTAACCCATCTTCCCCTTCTTTCTTTTGTTTTGTTTTGTATCTGTATACTAACCCATCTTCCCCTTCTTTCTTTTTTTTTGTTTTGTTTACTCTATTTCTGAGAGGTGGTTTTAAAAAAAATGGACATGTGTTTCTCAACATGAGAAAAGAGGACAATAAATAAATAGAGGGTGTATTTTGTGTCAACAAGTTGTATCATTGTCATGCTTTTAAGTTTTGTCCTCATTTTGCTTCTTTTTTTCCTTCTAATATATGTGTTGTACTTTTTTAGAACTCATAATATAGGTTTTATTTTATCATTTGGCATACATGCTCGAAGATGTGGGCTATAAGCCTATGCATAGCAATTTTAAAAAAAATTTAATTACTTAGAATAAAAAAAAGGTAAAGAAAACAAAACAAAACAAAAAACTAGGTACACACACATTTATGTGTAAATATTTATATCTATATGTAAAATATTTTAAATTTTATCAGTGCTTGAGTCATGACGATCATATAGAAAGAAAAAGGAATAATCGACATTATAGCTACATAAACCCATCTTAAAAGCTATAACACCCCGAGTCGATATGATCATACGAGGGCTATCCTAAAACGCTTTTGGATTGATTGACCGATCCCACAAATCAACATGAGTCCTTTCAACACGCTTTGTCTTCACTCACACGCTTCTTAAGAAAATTTTAGAAAATTTTTAAAACTTTCCAGGAGGATCACCTATTCTAAAAATTACTTTACAACCAGCACGCTTAATTGTAGAGTTCTTATTTTGGAATCACTAAAAGGATGGTATACCATGTTGATATAAGTAGTCATATCAATCCTTATAAGACTCCTCTCAAATTAGGAAATTACATTCACCCCCACTCAAAGAATGCAATGTCCTCATTGCGCCTCAACCACTAACTGTTTCAATATACTTTATCCCAAGAATTGTACTGTTAGGTGGCTGATTGGCTCCTCTGAGGCTATCTTACGGCCGCGGTTTTACTATTCTACCATTTGTAACACCCCGAATCGATACGACCACATGGAGGCTACCGTGAAGAGCTGTTGGATTGATTGACCAATCCCAAAGATCAACACAAGTCCTTTAAGTGTGTTTTGTCATTACTCATGCGCTTTCCGATAAATTTTTAAATATTTTTGAAACTTTCCAGAAGGGTCACCCATCCTAAAAATTATTCAATGACTAGCATGCTTAATTATAGAGTTCTTAGGATGAAATCAATAAAAGGATGGTATATCATGTTGATATAAGTAGTCAGATCAATCCTTATAAGACTCCTCTCAAATTAGGATATTAAAAACATATCGATCGACCCACTTAAGCCAAATATGAATAGGGCTATTAGAAGTAAAAGAGACCCTAAAATATAAATAGTTGGATTTGTTGTACTATTTCTTTTTCTTTTCTTTTAAAAAAAATAAAAAGAAGAAGATAAGAAATGGTTGGAGGAAAAAGATGAGAAAAATGGATAGGGATGGACAAGTCTGTTATATGCCCGTCGAGTATAAAAGGTGGAAATAAAATATATGATTTTTTTACAATCTATTTTTTATATATTTATTTATCCAATTTAAATATGTTATACTAATATTTTGCTTGATAATTTTAAACTAACACTATTATATTTGTTTATAGTACACCTCATAGCAAACATTGAGGATATAGCATTCAATATCTTTGAACTATCAGGTCAAAGATATCTAGAATAAAAATTTATTGCACTAGCATATCTAAAAGCTATAGTCCTTCATCATACTATTACAACAAATAATAATACAACAGAGGAAGAAAAAAAATCAAAGGTAACAATATTTATTCACCAACATCTACATAAAAATATGATAAATAAATATTTATTAGAAAAATATACCAAAGAGTTATGGGATATTTTATCAAAGATATAAACACCAAAATATAACCCTCCTCTTAAAGGCACAATATGACTGGATCCATTTAAAATTTCATAATTATTAGAGTATAAGTAACTATAACTTGACTATGCATCGAATAATGTCTCAAATAAAAAATGCGCATACACGCAGTCACCAATGATAAAATGTTAGAAAATATACTTTTCAATTTTTATGCACCAAATATCTTACAAGATCAATATAGTCTAAAAAAATATTCATAACTAATATAAGTATTAATTGATTTGTTGATGAAAAGTAATAACTTAGGACCCATCAGTTCCACAACATTACTTAAATATAATGCTTCACAAAAAGGTAGGCATGAGCATTACAACAAGTGAAGACGTGGTAACTATCGTGGTCGAGGCCATGGTAGGGTCCACCTTAACTACCACAATTATGGAGGTATGGGTTTTAAAGAAAATGCAACTTAAAAAACCACAAATATCAGTAAGAAATTCCCTATAAAGATAAAAATACTATATTATAAATATGGTATGATTAAGCATTGGGCTCACATTTGTAGAACTACCAAACGCTTGGTAGATTTATACCAATGTTCCATCAAGGATAAAGGGAAGAACATTGAATTTATTTTCACTAATAATGCCACCATCTCAATGTCCACTCTATAAATTGCTAATTACTTCACGGATAACACTAAGAACAATGATAAATTTGCTATAATGGGGAATGCTACCAATTAAGAGAATATTATCTCTACTATTTTTCTATTTCTCTTTTAACATGTGGTATTATATTCTCCATTAGCATCTTATAACATTTCTTCTATTAGCATGCCATTTGTATGATTTATGTAATACTTTTTTATGTTATCTTGTAATTTCCATTATTAATGGAATATGAATTCTATTTTACTAATACCCTAACAATGATTCTTTATTCTTGAAATTGAATATATGTACACATTTGTAAACTAATCCAATGGTAAAGAAAAATTTCTTGTTGATTGTGCCACTACACACACCATTCTAATAAACAAATAAGATTCTTCTCAACTAAAATATATTGATGGTAATGTAAACACCACATCTGGTATTTCCAAACTCAGAGAAAGCTCAGGAAGAGCATGTGTGCTACTCACTAAGGGGACACAATTAGTAATTAATGACATACTATGTTCGAGAAAATCTTGAAGGAATTTATTAACTTTTAAAGACAGGCGTCAAAGTGGTTATCATACGGAGACCATGAATGAAAATGAGAAAGCGTATTTATGTATTGTGATGTATAAATCTAGTAAGAAAAATGCTCTTAAGAAAATGCTAACATATTCCTCATGATGATATTATACTAATATAAGTCCAATTGAAATAAGTATGATCTCTAATTAGAAGTTAGAAGTTAGAAGATAATAAGATATTCACTTTATGGCATGATTGTTTGGGTCACCCAAGCACATGAATGATGCACATAATTATTAAAAATTCAATCAGACACTCACTAAGGAACATTAAAGTTTTAAAGTATTATGATTTAGCATGCATTCCCTATTCTCTTGGCAAGTTTATTATAAGGTCGTCAATGAATAAGATTACCATCGTGCATTTAAAGTTTTTAGGAAGACTAGAAGAAGATATTTATGAACCGATTGTCTCTCCATATGGGTCATTTTGATATTTTATGGCACTAACTGATGCGTCAATACGTTAGTCACATGCGAGTCTATTCTCCAATACAAATGTGGCATTCGCTAGACTCTTGGATCAAATCATTCGATTAATGACTCAATTCTTGGATTATACAATAAAGAAGATAAGACTTGATAATGTCCATGAACTTACATCCCAAGTATTTAATGACTATTGTATGCTAATTGGGATTGATGTGGAGCATCCGGTGGCTCATGTTTATACACAAAACGGAATTGCTAAATCTTTGATTAAGCGATTACAATTGATTGCTCCACCATTGTTGATGGAATCCAAATTACCATCATCAGCTTGGGGACATGAAATATTACATGTGGAAGATTTAATTTGATTAAGATCTAATGGTTATCATAAATACTCCCCATTAAAATTGGTATATAGTAAAGAACCAAAAGTTTCACATCTAATAATATTTGGTTGTGTTGTATATGTTCCTATTGCTCCACCACAAAGAATAAAAATGTACCCACAAAGAAGGTTGAGAATTTATATTAACTTTAAATCCCCATCAATTATTAAGTATCTCAAACCAATTCCTGGTGACATGTTCACAACACAGTTCACTAATTAGCAATTTAATGGAAAAAATTTCCTAACCTTAGGGGAGATTAGAACAAAGTGGACCCATATAAAAAGGAGATTATATGTAATATAATAAATTTATCTTATCTTGATGCACCATAAAAATTATGTGAATACAAAGTGCAAAATATTATACATTTATAAGGTGTAGCTAATCAATTACTTGATGCATTCACTGACATCAAGAAATTGACAAAGTCACACATTCTAGTGATGAATGTTCATACAGAAATTGTAGTTCCTACTAAAATTTCATCTAGGAATCCTACAAATGAAACTACAATAGGTCAAAAGCATGGTAAACCACTTAGTTCAAAAGACTTGAGACTAAGAATGATGAGAAAGCAGCACAATATGTGAAATGATATCAAAATTGTTCCATCCATTAAAGGAAAAGATAATCATACCTCAAAGGTTGATGTCAACACCTCATAAAATGCGCATGATGATAGAAATATCAATAGTCATGAGATATCAATAAATTATGTTTCCAACAGAGAATAATTTGATAGAAATGACACCATAATGGATGAAGTGTTTGCATATTCAATTGCATGTAAAATGATGTCAAATGAAAATGATCTTAAATGAAAATGATCTTGAGCCAAGGATGATAAATGAATGTCGATAAAGACAAGATTGAATAGAGGCAAAATAGGCAATCCAAGTAGAACTAAAACCCCTAGAAAAATATGATGTATTTGGACACATGGTCCTTAAACTAAGAGACAACAAGCGAATAGGCTATAAAAGTATGTTCCTATGCAAAAGGAATAAGAAAAATAAAATTGCAAGATACAAGGCAAAATTTTAGCCCAAGTTTTTTTTTAATGCCTAGAAAAAATTATGAGGAGACATACTTCTTACTTGTTGATGCAACAATGTTGGGATTCTTAATTAGTTTAGTTATCTTTCAAAGACTAGAGACGAGTTTTATGGATGTTTGACCGCATATTTATACAAATCCCTTGATATAGACATCTTTATAAAAGTTTTCGAGGGTCTTAAATTATCTGAATATCATAAATTAAAGCCTCGAGAAATGTTTTTCATGAAATTTAGAAAATAATTGTATGTAATAAAATAACATGGACACATGTGGTATAATCTAAGTGAATACCTTCTCAAAAGAGGATCTAAAAATGATCTAATTAGTCCATGTATTTTCATCAAGTGATCGCATTTTGGATTTGCCATTATTGTAGTTTATGTTGATGGCCTTAATATCGTTAGAAAACATGTCAAACTCAAGAATACTACAAGATATGATGAAATAATTTGACATGAAAGATCTAAAAAAAATAAAGTTTTATCTCAGCTTATTGATTATGCATTTAAATGATGGCATTTTATTTTTTTTAGCACCAATCAACATATAGTGAGAAATTTCTAAAGAGATTTCACATTAATAAAACACAACCGCTTAACTCTCCGCTAGTGGTTTGTTCACTAAATATAGAGGATGATACATTCCACCCCCATGAGGACAATGAAGAAATCATTGGCTTTGAAGTCCAATATTTAAGCGTAATTGGGGCATTAATGTACTTGGCCAATAATATGTGGCCCGACATTACCTTTTTTTATTAACTTATTGTCAAGACACAGTTCACAACCAACAAATAATGCATTGGAAAGGAATTAAATATTTATTTCATTTCCTTAAAGGTACACATGATCTCAGATTATTTTACTAAAGACATACAAATGCTACACTCATTAGATATGCATATGCATGATACTTATCAGATCCACAGAAGGAAAAACCTCAATCCAATTACGTGTTCACATTTGAAAACACTATAATATTATGGAGATAAATAAAAAAGTGTGACTGCCACATCATCAAATCATGCAAAGTTAATTGCTCTTTATAAAGCTAGATGAGAATGTTTATGGTTATGATAAATGATTCAACACATAAAGAATGCACGTGGGTGTAAAAGTAATAACATATTATCTAATGTGGGGCCTGTCTAGCGATTAGATATTGTCACGCCGAACGGACCCTAACCGGAACCCCAAGGCGTAATCGCCCGAGACCAACTAATATGGGCCCCAAAGGGTAATACCTTGGAAGGCCCTAGGGATAATCCCCGGAGAAGAGCCCTAACTCCACCCAAAAGTTAGCTCAAGAGTGGAGAATTGACTAAAATACCCCAAAACCCTAATTTAGAGAATTATGGAAAAATAAGAATTTATTAGGGTAATTAATTAAATAAATTATTTTATTAAAATAAGATGGATTAATTAAGGTAAAATAAAGAGGAAATTTATAAATAATTTAATTGAAAAAAATTAAGGTGTTTTGCTAATTAAAATAAAATTTAGGAAAAATCTCTCACAAATCCTAAATTAACCTAAAAAGGGAATTTAATTATTATTTTATTAAAATATTATTTTTAAATATTCCAAACTATCAAAATATTCTAAATACCCTAACCCATCTATTTTTTTCCTTTTTCTTTCTTTCCTTCCTCTCACTTTCCCTTTTATTTTTTCTTTTCCCCCGACCTGGGCCAGCTCAGCCCTCGCGGCCCAAAACCCCCTCCCCTCCTTTCCTCCTGCGCAGCCCAGGCCCGCGCCCCCTCTCCCTTTCTTCTCCCTCGCGACCCAGTCTGGCTCCCCCCTCCTTTTCTTTCTTTCTTTTCCCTTGGACCAACTGATCCACCGCACCCCCTTCTTTCTTTCCCTTCTCCCCTTAATCCTCTCTCTCCTCATTGCCCAACCATCCCACTTCCTAGCGTAGGCACGCGGCCTCTATGCCACTGCACGCCGACCTACCGCCCCTATCCCCTTCTCTGTCACTCCCTCTCTCTCCTCTATCCAATCACAACCTCTCTCTCTCCTCACGCATGCCTCTCTCCCCCTTCCATTTTCCCTTCCCGATCTATCAGACCTGCAAAAATACCAGGCTTTCTCCGATCATTGGGCTGCCAGCTGGCGACCTGCACGCGTGCCACCGACCTCCCCTCTTCCCCCTCTATTATCCCCCCTCATCCATGGCCTATAAATACCCTTCATCCACCCTCATTCAATCTTTTTCTCTCAACCCATAAATCCACACCCTTGTGAGCTGCCTGTTCAACTGCCAGTTGTGACGCCTCCATCCAGCACCACCACCCAAACTACTCCCTACACCACCCTCCACTGAGCTACACCCCTCGCCACCCTCAATAATCCCTGCACAAGCTGCCTTGGCTGTGTAAAGTTGGCCATTGGACCAACCTTAACCCAGCCACTGCCGCCCTTGCGCCGTTGTCTGCCACCACCCCTTATACCCTCCAAAATCACCAGCAGACCTTCCCTACCTTTCTTTTCCCCTACCTCCCTCTTCTCCTCCCTTCCTTCCTCTCCACCACTCTCGGCCACCACACCACTGCCGCATGCGCTGCCACCTTTGGCCACACCACCACCACCAGTCCAACCCTCTCCACCTAGGTATCCTCCACCACCTCTAATCCCCCTCTCATTCCTCCTCTCCTACCCTAAACACCCAACTTTTCCCCCTTTTTCCCTCTTTTCCCACCATCGGTGCCATCGATCACCACCAACCCTAGGTGGTACCCTAACCCCTCTCAATCCTTAAACCCTAATTGTGAAAATATTATTCTTTTTATTTATATTTATCTTATTATTATTTTTTTTTTGTTGGTGTTGTTGTTATTTATTACATTTATTATTATTTACAACTTTGGGATATTCATTCTATTATTATTAAGGGGTTGAAACCCTATTTTTATTATTAATTCGATTATCATTATTTTTATTTTCATTATTGATATTATTATTATTATTAATGCTACCTTTGGCACATTATCACTTTTGTTCCATTATAAATATTCAAACCCTATTATTATTATTTACTATTTGACTATTTGACTATTGCTAGTATTAGTATTATTCTTAATATTATTATTATTATTACTATTACTATAGTTATTATTATTATTATTATTATTATTATTATTATTATTATTATTATTATTATGATATCATGTCTATTATTTTTACCATTATTATTACTAAATGTAGCCTCAAGACATTTATCCCATTATTATTTGAGGAAGTCGAACCCTATTTTAATAAATTTTATGACTATCCTTATTTTTATCACCATTAATATCATTACTACTTTTATTATTATTATTATTATTATTATTATTATTATTATTATTATGAGTGCTATCCTTAGTATATTATTACTATTATTACTTTTGTAAATATTCGAACCCTTACCCATATAAATATCATCATTCGATTATTATTATTATTATTATTATTATTATTATTATTATTATTATTATTATTATCCTTAGCAATATTAGTGATGACTTCTATTATTATTATTATTATTATTATTATTATTATTATTATTATTATTATTATTATTATTATTATTATTATTATTATCCTTAGAAGTAGCATACAAGGTCGATCCCACAAAGACTAGGAAGTGAGCGATGGGATAGTGAAAAGATCTCCTATATCTAAACTAACGATAGGGGCAGATGATGTCTAATTCTAAATAAAAATAAAATGTGCAAACTAAATCCAACTATAATATAAGAACAAGAGAAATTCAGTTAGAGAAAATGCTAAGGTTTCGGTCAATCTCCTCAACCCCAATGTGATAGAATATTTACCCCAAATCCCAAATCAAAACACTTTGTCATGAATGACAACCAAAGTATGTATTGTAATGCTCTCTCGAGCCACTGCACCCTATTTTCTATTAAGACTCATCCATCTCTTGTATGAATGCAAAATAGGTAACACATTATTATGTATCATATTCCCTTTTTTTAGTTGTAGAAGACAACCAACGTCTCTCGATTTTGTGGTTTGATTTCTAGTCATGCTAATGGAGCCCACTCCAACTCATCTCTCAAATCTCACCGGGTTTCTCTAAATAATAATAGAAAAGTGATCAATTTTCTCTATTATTCCAATTAAATCATTAACACAACATATATGACAAGGAATTAGATTATGCAGGGTTTAGATTCTCAACACATCCGGATCAGGGGATTTCCCTTCACCTCGGCATATATCCATCAACCAATCATGGCTTTTATTAAGCTCAACATCTTAAACATAGAGAATTGCATCAATTGAAGAAAATTAATAAAATTCAAAGGAAAAATACAATAACCTCTTTATTCAAAATGAGAAATTCACTTTTCTATCCGTCCGACCGGGAATAAGAAATTGAGATTAAGAGATGGAAGATTGTGGATGAGTTGGAGGTAGGATTGGATTGGGCGATGCCAAATAAGAAACCCTAGATCTCTCTTTGGTGCTCTCAAAGCCTCCGTCTTTTTATTCCATCAGTTCCTCTTCCAAAATGAATGAAAAATATGTTTATATAGGCATAACTACCCATCAACACGGCCATTTCAATTCTTCAGCTTTGCGCATGTTTCGTATTCTAGACATAACTTCTTCATTTGACTTTGGATTGAGTTGATTTTTAATGCGTTGGAAAGATAACAACAATATATACAAATTTAATGTTCAATATTTTTCCAAGTTCCTATCGCATCATGTTTGAATTTTTAAGTCTTTATTCATTTTCATACTTTGAGCACTTGTGTTTGCTTCTGTTTTGTTCCAACTATTGCATTTTAGCTCCTTTTGATCCCATATTCTTGAAATACCTAAAAAATATGATCAAGAGAAGTAAACAAGAACAAGTGGACTAAATTATGAAAAAAATCATGATATAATCACATTAAATCTTCATGTTAAAGTCCATATGATTGACATAATTCATGCCTATCAATTAGTATTTTGTTAATATTACTATTATTATACTAGTATTTTTTTATCATTAATCCTATTTTTAGCCTTAACCTTAATAATACTAGGGTTTATATTACTATGAGTATTATTATTATTATTATTATTATTATTATTATTATTATTATCATTATTTTTTCTACAACTAGTATTAGTACTATCATTAGAAGAAATAAAGCTATTAACTTTAATAATATAAATATGCCTATAAATATTAACATAAACCTATTTTGACTAGTAATACTCTAGTAGGCTCACTTGGGAATTAAAAACCCTATTTTTACTTGTAAAGTTTCTTTTAATAATAGTAACCCTAATATTAGAATAAATTAGGATATAATAGTATCTTTGGTAGGAGGGAAATTAATCCTTAGTTTTTCCCTCTTATAGGTGAGCCCAGTCAAAATCCTAAAGAAACGTATGAGCATGCTCCAAGACAGGTGTCATGTTAGGTAAGGATGTAGCTAAGGCCCTATGTATGTTATGTGCCTTGTATCCCTTGTATGCCATGTATCATGATATGTTATGTACCTTATGATTATCATTATAACTGTTTTATGTGTAGCGCATCTTGAAGTTGAGGTATGCTTGTGTATAATATGTATATGTTGTGATTATGATGTGATGTGATGTGGCCCTTTAGGACATGCATGCTAGGATATTTAATATAATGATATAGGGTGAAAGGATGAAAAAGGAAAATAGGAAAGTGAGTGGACCAAGGGGAAGTGATTTGAACTAGGGATATAAAATTGACCTAATATCTCATAATCTATGAGATGGAAAATAAAAGGGGACTATGAATAAAATAAAATAGTGAGTGAACTTTGCATGGGAGATTCTAGAGTTTGCATGGGGTGGATGGAGTCTACATGGAGATAAACTTTACGTATGAAAAGTTGTCTTGGGATGTAAATAAGGTAAGGGAAGAGTTGTTTGGGTGATTGGAGGCTTTGGGTGAAAAATAGTGCGTGGGTTAGTACAAGGGTGTACAAGAGACCTAGCTAGGGTTTGGGAGGAAAACCCTAATTTGAGATAGTGGCGAAAGTAAAAATAATTGAGGGTGAGTGGAGTATGAGATGAGGGTGGAAGAATGTCATGTGTAGGGTGAGTATGGGTATCATGGGAAAGCAATCATGGAAGGTGAGAAATGGAGGGGTGACAGGTGGAAAGAAGGATGCTATGATTTGGTGTGGCCAGCTAGGGTTTCGTGGTTACACGTGTATTTGGGGGAGTAGAGTGAGATGATAGGGGTTGAATCTAAAGGAGGTGATGTGTGGGGTGTTAACAAAGCTTGGGTTTTGTGAGGCGGAGAAGGATATGGCATATAGGCACAAATTAGGGTTTCTGGAGAAAACCCTAAGGTAAGGCAGTGAGTGGACTTGGAGATATAAGGTAGTAGGCCTTAACCCACACACTTAGGAGTTGGGCCTCCAATGTGAATAAGTGGAGGAAGGAAAGGATGTTGGGGTGTGTTAGGAGGGGCAAAGTCTCAAGATATGGGACGGGCCCTCTTGGGAGGATAAGTATAGATGGAGTGTGATATAAATATCTAGGGTAAAACTTGTTGAATAAGACACAATATGATACTAATTATTTAAAGAGGAAGACTATTGAGTCGGGCCCAGATAGGTTCACCAACGAATAATAGTGGCTAGGAGTCGGGGTGCCCTAGAGACTAATCCACTGGTGAATAATAGTGGTCAGGAGTGTCATGCCCTGTATGTTTCCGATCCATCGGTTATAATAGTGGGGGATTTTGTGCTAAACAAATCGAACATAATTGTGATAAGACATGAAAAATATACTATGTACTTACAGTGAAACACTATCAGAGTCGGGGCCAGACCGATCCACCGATAAATAATAGTGGCCAGGAGTATCTTACCCTGGAGACCGATCCACCAGTAATAATAGTGGTCAGGAGTATTATGCCCTGTATGTTTTCGGTCCACCTGCTATAATAGTGGGGCTCCCGCACTCACATGGAATGATAATAAGCATGGTGTGAATGAGTATTGATCAAATATTTAAAGAATCAGTTGATTTGGACTATAGCTTGGCCTTTATTTATCTGCAATGATTGTATGTTATTATGTGAGCATGCTTGCATTATATGCCTTTGTGTGTTGGCCTTAGTTGCATGATTACCTTACTCAATATGTAGCGTCCTAACCACCCTTTTTATGGGTGCTTCTCATTCCCACGAGTATAAGGCCCCTCTAAGTTTGTGTAGGTTGGTGATATTATTTTCAATGCCTTCGATGCATTCGATGCTTACGAGGCATCGGGTGGGGTTGAGAGTTGAGTATGGACTTGGCCCGGGGATCGAGAGTGGCGTAGCTAGACTTACTTCCTATGTTCTTTTATTTTGTACTGGATTACTCAAACTTAATTTTTATTGTATTGTAGCCTTTATTCCTTTTAAGAAATTTTAATTATGTATCTTGGATTGTAAACTCTTTTTGCGTACTCTAATTTCTAGCTTTATGAATGTTTTAATGCTTTTATGAAGCCTTACTTTAAGTTTGAATTATGATGGATGCTATCTCTTCTTTAGCCTTATGGATAGTACGAGACCAGTCGGGGGGTTGGTCTTGTACTGATCACATCAGTAATATTCCCGAAATTCACAAGTTTCTCCCCCATATACTGTCCAAAGATCCCTTCAGTAACCGATGTAGGATCACATCACCCACCCCCTTAAAGACCGCACGTGCTCGTGTTGCCTCTGTTAGCGATCGGCATGAGAAGGAGGTTTCAACTGAAGTTAGGCTCTGATACCAGATGATACATGCCCCACCTAGCTATTAGATATCGTCATACCAAACGGGTCCTAACCAGAACCCCAAGATGTAATCACCTGTGATTAGCTAATATGGACCCCAAAGGAGTAATCCCCCAGAAGGCCCCAAGGGTAATCTCCCAAGAAGAGCACTAACTCCACCCAAAAGTTAGCTCAAGAGTTGAGGGTTGACTCCCCCATATAAACTGTCTAAAGATCCCCTCAGTAACCGATGTAGAATTACATTATTATCCCATTTTAATATATGAGAATAGTATAATTTATATCACTCAAGTAAAGGAATGATACATTAACGAAGACAAAACAAAGCATATATCACCAAAGTTTTCTCCACACATGATTTGGAGAAATAATGATCAGTAAATATCTAATAGATTCAATCATTCGAGAATCTAACTAACTTATTCACAAAATCCTTACCTCCTAAAATATATGAAGAATTGATACATAAGTTATGGATGCATTATTTTCGAGATGTATGTTAAATTAAAAATGAATGTTTCACACTTTGCACTCTTTTTTATTTCAATTACATTTTTTTTTGTCATTAGGTTTTTTTCTAACAATGTTTTTAAGAAGAAAGTATACTTAAAGCATATAATAAAATGTGACTGATCCATATTCAAAGGAAAATATTATGGGTAGACAATTTTATTTGAACGAATTGAACAAATAATTGTACTAGGATAAATATTCACCTTACTAAGCACCTATATGCATTTAATGCATACATAGATACTCACTCTTCTTCTCAAATTTTCTGATTTTTATAATTTATCTTATGTACCAAACAACATATATATATATCCAGAACTATTACTACTCATACTAATTCAAGAGTTCACAAAACTATAAAGAATTACATATCTTTTCTCAATATCATATTTGCCAAACAAACACTGCTATTTTTGATAAAAATAAAGTGAGAATTAACAATATAGTCAAATAACACAAGTCTAAACTTAATAAAGTGAGAATTTAAGCAAACCAATCAAACTAGTTGCTTTGGTGGTCAAACCGCTCCAAGTGGTTGTCTGGACAAATTTTTTTTTTTTCAAAGTTCCGAAATCTAGAGCAAACCCAGGAGGATCTGTTATTGACAAAAGGCATTTGAGAGGTGCGACTAGAGACAGCAATCGCTGACGTCCGGGAACAAAATAGCAAAAAACATAGCAACTCGGTATTTAGCCATTATTTGATTCCACAAAATTCAATAAGAGCTCATTGTACTAACATCAAACCAACATTCGAACAGCAGTAGCTAAAAACCCCCCGAATAAATTTTAGGTAACTAAGTTGCCCTATGATGAGAGTCCCCTTGGCCTTTCATTCATACTTCCCCTCAAGCAAGAGCTCCCGTGCAGGCAGTAGCTGGAGCAGAACTGGGCTGTCTATTGGCAGAACTGTATTTCTTGGTAATAAATCTGAAAAAGATCGGAGCAAAATCATTAAGAATGGGAAGTTTTGATGAGATCCTACACCTTGCTACACTAGCGATGCAAATCAAATCCAAAGTACATCAGCAATTACAAGCATCTAGAAAGAACAGATTTATGAAGCAAACATCATTCATGTGTCAGCCTACCTGAAGAAGTCCCTCCACATCAACTCAAACATCAACCAGTTCATTCCACCATCACCATCAATGCCATTTGAAGAGGCAGAAATTGTTCTATCAACAGCAGAACAAATATAGTTGTTCAGAGGACACAGCAGAATGAGTGGAAGGATTTTGTATAAAAACAAGGTTAAATGGTGGACAGAAAAAAGCATGTACCAGGATTTATTCCATTTGGAAAAGAAGCAAAGAAGTCATACCTAGATGCAGTTTTCTTTAGCTCGTCAAACATAAATCTGGGAGAGACGCATCCCATTGCTAGCCACGGAGAGATTTTGCATGAAAAGTTTGCACCATAAATGCCTTCACTCCCATCCTTGGACCCTTTGTTTGGCTGTGCTTGGCATTCAGCTGCAAATTTTTGGAGCTTCTGCAATGCCTCAGTCTCTCCTCCGATCATTGAGGACTTCCCATCCTGCTGAAAAACAATAGAGCCAATCACAAATACTCAGGAAAGAATATATCATCTAATCCTATCAAATCAAGATGGAACAAAAAGTTGATAGCTGCCACACTAGTCACGAAATAATACATAGATGTTAATGCAAGGTGTTACAATTGAGAAGTCTCTCCACAATGAGAATCTAATCCTAATGAAAACCATAGTCTAATTCATTCTCACTAGCTTACCAGATTCTTCTTTGCATCATTGCCTCCTCCACCTCCATCTCATTGAATTATTAGTTTTTAGACAAGCGATGTATGAGGATTATGTATCTATAAGTACATTGCCATTGGCACCATCATAAATTAAATTAGAAGGCCTTTGCTTCATGCAATTAAATATCGCTTCAATTATAGCATATCAGCTGCTATTTAACAAAATTTGGGTTAGCTGGTGCACAAAATAGCTAAAATGCAGTGAATACAAAATTTCACAAACTTATGGTCGATATATCACCGATACATCAGATATCGGGAGATATCACCAATAAATTGACAATTTATCAAAAAACCCTAAATCTAGTAAAAAAGGCACACATAACAATTTCTTGCTATTCATTTAGTACTATTGGATTGTAATAAATATTGCTAATCATTAGCTTTTCATCTACCAATATATAACATAGTTTGTTTTTCAAGGCAAATGTAGTGTTATTAGGATAATTTAAAATATATAGACTTATTTAAATGCTTTTAATATAGTATGGAACATTAGTTTATTGAATAATTACATTAAATGATCAATATCTAGAAACTAGAATATAATGTGAAATAAAAATTAAAATTCATGCTATAAAAACCGCAATACATAATTTATCGTTCACGATGTTTCATACCATGACACTTTGACCGCAATTGCAACAGATTTTATTGCATGCTTTGCTCATAAGCCTTGCATGACTTTAAAGTTAATGATACTTTTCATCTTCGCTGATCTTGTTCTCAATAGATCAAACTAAAACAACCAAGATAGCATGGCCTAAATATCTATACACAAACCCAACCTACTATAAGCAGACTGCAGAAAAGCTAATACAAACTATACAGCAATAGACCACAGTCGATTTATCTATAGTTTCTTTACTGTTTCATGACCAAGAAGCCACAATAAGTGTCATCAAAATAGCTTCCCTCTTGTAACACGATCATTTCACCTCTAGTAAAGTACATGCTCCCCTTTACAAGAAAACTTATCATTTAGCCAAACATGTACACTAATATCTAAGTAATTAAGTTGATCATGCTTGAGGCGAGGTTTACAATGATGACTGAAGTTCATGAGGAAACTCACAGAAGCCCAAACGCATTTAGGTGTACGCATATTTAATGAGATTGGTAGCAGTGGAATGGTATAGCCTGTGCAAGTTTTAACTTACACATAATCACATATTCTCTAATATTCTAAGTCGCCAAATGCCTAATAGATAGCAGATTAATTTTTGCATTATTAGGAAATGAAACAAAATCCAGCACCACATTCTTTGATGTCAGACGCAATGCCTAGGATGGCAATGCTTCAAGACATAGCAAAAAGTTTCGACTACAATATCTGCAGTTTTGATACCAGAAAACAGACAAGTTGAATATCACAAAAGATAAGATATAGAATAGAATCGAACGAAATAGATATTGATGAACGTAAGCCATAATACAAGCTTGTGATAAAAAGAATCAAGGCAAGAAAGGGCAAACCTGAGCCACCGCAGCACTTGGTTTGAGACCCAAATCAGCCAAAGATGGGATCTCCCCAGGCTCCACATCTCCCCTGGAAGGAATTCCCTTCAACTGATCCAAGGCAGCTATGGTCTTCCTAACCTCCAATCCCTGCACTTTTTCCTTAAACCCACCATAGTTCGTGGGCATATCCTCCACCTTGAATGGTAAATCATCCTTATGGAATAGAGTACTTCCCCAGAAGTACTTAACCTCAACACCCTCATCCTTCATGGCTGACTCAATCTTTTCCTCCGCCTTCACCTCCTCCTTTGACACCTCGCCGTGCGCATAGATAGCATCTGCCCCTATGGCCTTGGCCATTTCAACCAAAACATTCTCTGCCTTGCCAATTCTCACCACCAAATCAGAACCTCTTTCCTGAAGGTTTTTCCTAAGATTAGAAACCGATTCAATCAGGAAGGAAGCGCGATACGGGCCAGTTTTATCAAAACCGGATGAGGATTTCCCATAATCTCTCGGGTCAAAACAGTAAACAGGCAAGACTGACATAGACTCGTTGCTGGCAGTGGTGAGGCACTCATTGTCGTGAACACGAAGATCGTTACGGAACCAAACGATGGTAGCTCGACGAATTGCAGCCCCATTTGAGGGCTCCGAAGGGCGGCGAGGGTTAATAGAGAGAGGATTCTGAAGAGGGATAGCGGAGAAACTGGATTTTTTGGAGAAGGGTTTTGCTGGGGTGAGAATGGAGGAAGAAATAGTGAGGTGGGACAGGGAGGAAGAGATTTGAGTTGGGACTTTCACCTTCGTTGGGTGAGGGGCAAAAAGGTTGTTGATTTTGGACGGAGCGATGAAATAGGAAGGAAGGATTTTGGAGATAGAAAGCGAAATGGAAGCGGTAGGGGGTATAACTGCAAGGGAAACTTCATTTTCAGTGGTTTCTGGAGCTTCTGGGCGTTGGGGGTAGCTGGAATCCATTTCTCCTGGTGATTGAGAAGCTGAGGATACAGTGAATCGATGAAGAGAAGGCTCAGATGGTGTCTCCTCTGAATTTGGTGGCCTTCAGAGAGTGTCTGCGTGTTGTATTTGTTTGGGAGGGTCCGGTGTTCTTAAAGTATGAGTTATCCCCAACGGACCACAACTAACATTTTTCTACTAACCTTCAACTTTTAATCTCCCAGAGCCATCTTTGGAATTATGGTAGGGGTTGCATTTGGAATTTCCGATTGTGTTTGGTAGGACTTAGGAGTCTAATAAATCTTTTTCTAGTGATACCGTCACCCGGAATAAAATACTAATATAAATGTTGTGTGCCGGTCAGCAATCACACTTGATAAAACAATTAGGTTTTGTAGCATAGTTTTTTTTTGTTCATTTAAAAAAATACTAAAATAATTATACGTTTAATATTTATTTGATACAATTGGGTATACATAACTACACTACATACACCAGAATTCTATGTCAATAAATAAAAACTGATGTATTTAGCACATGAATAGTAAAAAATATGACAAATATAATTATTATAATAGCTCATATAATCACTACATTAACTAATATAATCACTTTATAAATACATATAATGCCTATTATAGAAGACTCAATGACTATAGAAATATATGATTATAATATCTTATACGATCACTATAAAGATATACATAATACTAAAATAACATACATAATCCTTATAAAAAAATTACATAATAGTAAACATAATCACTATATAAATATACATAATTACCATATAAATAAACATAATTGCCAAAATAAATTAAATAATCACCTTAAAAAATAGTAAATTTTAACACAAAAATGGTAAAACAAAAATATATATTTTTTATATCAAAAGTATATCAATATGGGAATCAATTTATAAAAAAAAATTATAACGATTATTATGATATAAACTTTTTTCATTTCATAGTTTATATAAAAATTGATATCACAAAGTGATAGATATAATCACCATATAGATATATATAATCACTATATATATATATATATATGCCAAAATTATATCAATATAGGTCTCTATTTGTAGAGAGAGAAAAAAAGAGATCTTTATGACATAACTTTTTTATTTATTTGAAAATCCCTATAGAAATATACATTGCATAATGGTAGACACAATTACCATATAGATATTTATAATCATCATATAAGTCAACATAATCACTACAATAGAACACATAATCACCCTAGAAAATAGTAAAGTTTAATTAGCACATAAATGGTAAAATAAAAATAATTTTTTTATACTATGAATATCTATTTGTAGAGAAAAATAATCAAGATCATGAATTTATCTTTAAAAGCAATCATTTAGCTCAACTTTATCCTAGTTTTGTGGTGGGAACAACTCCATTTTCACCTTGAATTGGTGGGGATATGCATAATTTCTTACTTTTTGTAAAGGATTAAATCTAGTAAATGGTGGTTTATGGCAAATCGATATTGCCCATCATCATTTAGCTATTGCGCTTCTTCTTTATTTCTTTCTTTCTTTATAGTGGATATCATGTATAGGACCGACAAGGGCATTGGTCATGGCCTAAACCATATTATCATATTTTTTTTTATTTGATAATATAAATTAAATATAAACTAACATTAAAAACAAGTTGAAGTCACAGTTCACACGATGCAAAAGTGTTGTAAACACATGGCATAAAATCACCATATATGAAGACATAATCATCATATTAATATACATAATCACCAAAAATACTAACATAATCATTAAACGTATTGAAACATTGTATAACATACATATCAAATTCAACCCAATTAAAACACATTTCCACAACAATCTGAGTGTATGTAGCTGCATACACTCAGGAGTATCAAATAATTTGTCCTAGTTTATAATCTTACTTCATAAAACAATTATATTTTATACCATTTGGCATAGGGTTATTTTTTTAAAAAAAATTAGGGGTTTTTCCTTCCCTCTTTTCATAACATCAACTAAAATTGAACTTCAAGGTTATTTTTTTTTCTAAATTAGGGTTTTCCCTCCCCTCTTTTCAACTGTAGGTATGTGATTGATATCTAGTAAATGGTGAGAAATGAGAACCACCCTAATTTATTGAGATACCTACAGTTGTTTCTACCACTACTGGAGGTACTCTCTTAACTTGAAACATAAATATCTAATATTTATAAAAACATCACCGTTTTTTTACATTCAAATACTATTATTTTCTATGAGACTTACAATAGTTTGTTTGCCCTGCTGGAGGTAGTTTCTATTCCCTAATGTGGATAGTCTCCTAACATGAAACATAAATACCTAATATTTATAAAAATACCACTGTTTTTCTTTTTATCACTCAAATACTATAGTTTCACAATTATAATATTTTTATTCCACATATTGAAAGTAGTTTCCAAACCTAAAACATAAATACACAATATTTATTAAAATGCCACCCTTTTTTTTCTAACACTCAAATATTATAATTTCTTGAGATACTTACAATAGTTTTCTCTATTTACTAAAAGTGGTTTCCATCATCTATTTTGAGTAGCTTCTTCATCTGAGAGTACTAGTTTTCATTGAAAAGGCTAGTTCTCATTGTATATTCTTATATTTTTCATTACATAGAAGACCCATAAGTACGAGTGTTCATTAAATGGTCTAAAGTTTAAATCATAAACAAAATTGAACCGAACTAAACTAGACTATGTATAATGGGATGAGTTTGTTTATAACTTGAATAATTATGGTTTAGTTTAATTTTTTTTAGAATTTTTTTAGTTATAATTTCAAATATTAAATTACAGTTTATAAATCATAAGCAACACAAATAATATTAATAATTTTGAACAATTTTTTTTAATATAACAACCTACAACTTCAAAGTATATGTGTGTATATATATATATATATATATATATGTATGTATGTATATCGTAAGTTATACATCTACACTTATCTTTTTTTTTTCCTTCTCCTAAATGCTATGAAATTTGTTTAATGTTGATATTACACTTGGTTTTATAGTTTTAACTCTATATTGGTTGTAAATTTATATATATATATATATATATATATATATATATATATATATATATATATATATATATATATATATTATTTGATTTTCATTTTCAAGATACATTTTTTCATTTGTAAAACAAGCATTAACATGAACATTAAATGTAAAGTGCATAAACTGCAAACCGAATCCAACTACACCTTAATATTATAGTTTTTTTTAGTATTTATGAAACAATTTTATTTGGTTTGAATTTTTTTTTTATACTGTAAAGTTATGGCGTAGTTTTGTTTGAGGTAGATATAGAAAATTATAACTTGTAGCAAATATTTTTTTCTAAATGAAAAATTATAAGTAAGTTTCTTGCTATTATTAAGTTATAGTATAAAAGATATCCATACAAATTATTTACATAATAAAAATGTGGATGTATAATTATTTTATCAAACCAAATAATAAATAATAAAGTTAAATAAAGTATTAGGAAAATTTGATACTTATAAAACCACAAACATTATTTATATTAGTGAATTAAAAGAACATACAGAAATTGGAAAAAGTCTTTCTCCCATAAAATTCTCAAGGATTTGAAGTGCATAAAATTAAGAATATAGTCAATTTGGTATTAATTACAATACTTCATTAATAATTTTATAGTGTTACTCCTTATTTGTTACTATTACTAGTTTTGTAGCCATTGCGATACACATGTCTCTACCTATAGATAAATATAAACATTATTATAATATGTGAAACATAAGTAGATCGGTGAGATCTTAGCTCAGTGTTTAAGGCTGGTTTTAAGTATAAGAGGTCCCGAATTTGAATTTGTATCCCTCGATAATTGTAGACATTTATCATAATTATGATGAGTTGTACTTGCCTTTACGAACAATATCTTGATTATTATTTTTAGAGATTGATAAAAAATTTAATGATACAGTTATTGACTATAGTCAAATTATCGTTAATTAAAACAAAAATAACACCAAACTATCATAATAGAACAATTGCTATGTAATGCTCGAATATTTAAAAATTTCTAAAATACTTCCTTGAAGATAACATTAATTGTTGAAATAATGTGTTTGCCTTTTTCTTTCTTACTCATTTATCAAAATCCTCAAAGCATGACGATTTGCAATTAGTAAAATGACTATGCACAATTGATCATTTTATAACTAACTAAATAATAATATTGAAATAAGTTTTATATCAAATGAATAATATGTCAAATAGTATGTTATATTTTCCTCTAATTAGGAAAAATTAGATGAAAATAATATATTTTACCTATAGTTATGGTATTTATAAAATAATAATAATAATATTGTTATTTAGTACTATATAATTGCTGCATCTCTATAGTATTTTCTATTAACATCAAATAATTTGTTCTTGTCATTATTTAATGCAAAATGTAATTTTGGAGGGAATTGAAAGTGAATGTGGCTCTTGGTTTTTATTATATACATGCAGTATCTGTCAAATGGAGTCCCTAGAATTTGAAAAGGCAGAAGGTCAAGTAGACTATTTAATGCTACAACTGTCTGCATGATTCAAAATCCAGCAAGAGGCCGGGCAAATAGATGTATTATTATGGGTTGGAGATTCATGAGGTCTCTTGAGCCTACGAAGATGATAGGTTGGAAAATTGGAATAAAAAATAATGAGTTTGTTATTTAATCAAAGCTACAGACACAATCAACTTCTTAGTGGAGCCAATATATTTAATTTAGCTAGATTTAAAAACCACCAGGCAGATTAATAGATACTGTTGGGGCTAGGAATTTAATTAGTAATATTTGGCACGAATATCATCTAATGATGATCATTAGCCATTAAATGCTGCAAATGGCTGGAAAAAATTATTGTGGATTTTCCAATCACAAACTTATTTTTATATAATTATATTATAGATTAATAAATTTATTTGTTGGAAATGAATTATATATGTAATGTCACAAGTAAAAAAATAATATAAATGGAAAGTAAAAAAAATTGTAATTAGAAACATAACAAAGTTTTGGTACAACTAGAAATAGCTTGCTCATGATGACAAATATTATATTGGTCACTTTACTTTTTCAATTATTTTGGGTTTGTCATTGTACTTTTTTCTATAGTAATAGAGTCTCTATTTAACCAACTTTAGTAACTAAATTAATACTCTTCAATCAAATAGTAATGATTAAAATATAATAAATTAAAAAATTAGAGCTATCAAATTATTGGGAAGACAATTGTGGTTCACGATTAGTATTTATTAGAAAAATTAACTTACTAGAATACATATACTTTTTTTAAAATTATTTTAAGAGTCAAAAATGTTTTTCCCAAAGCCATCATGCAACAACATGGTTACGCTACAGGGACGAGAATTTCAAGCATGAGTTTAAAGCCCCATGGGTGCCATCTCGATATGGGAATACATTTTTGGCATGAGCCAAATCATAATATTTTCGATAGTATTATTCAAACTAATCTAATATCCTAAGAGTCAATTAGGAGGTAGAAATAATATATATTTATTTTATGGAAAATGCGTGTTTATATGTGTATTATTTTTTCAGAAGATTATGTATTTTTTTATGTTTTTTTCCCTTGAAAGATGATGTTTTTTTTTTCATATGAAAGATATGTATTTATATTTTAAAACGTGTGTATTCTTTTATTAGAAAAATGTATATTTATAAAAAAAGTATTTTTTATTTTGTAAATTATGTATTACTATCTTAAAAGATATGTATTTTTATTATATAAGATGTATATTCTTGTTCTACGTTATCCTAAAATGTGTATTAGAATTCGCATATTTGTAAGGTCAAATATACCGGCAATTCCTTTCCTTCATCCACCTTATTATTCTTCGTGTTCTTGAAACTTTTGCTAAATAATTCAGAGCTTGGGAATCGCATTTATTGCTTTTTAACCTGCTAGTTTCGGCTCCAATTCTAAGCAGTGTTGCACGGAAACGGGGATGGGGAAACGGGGATGGGACGAAACGCGGAAACATTATTTTTTTAAAATATAGGAAACGGGGACGGCAGGAAACGTTAAAAAAAATTATATATATATATATATTTAAAAATAGATTAAATTTATTAAAATTAAGAGAAAAAATAAAAAAAATTATAAAATTAATTCATATATTAGTTAAATTTAATTATTAATAATTATATTTTAATAAAAAAATTGATTAAATAATATTTTTTAATAAAAATATTACTTAAATAATTTTAATAAAAATTTTAATGTATAAAAGTTTTCGGGACACAAATATATATATATATACATGTTTCTGTCGCTGAATACATGTTTCTGTAACTACTCACTACTCTTTTTTCCTGTTCCTTTTTTCTTTTCTTTTTTCTTTTTTTTTTGCTTGCGATCTCCAGTCAGTTGAATTGTCAACTCAAGTTTCAGATCATACTCTTCGAAGTACGGCACAGATATTCAAAGATTGGTCGGTATAAAAGGTAACCCGGAACGGGAAGTCTGGAATTGTCAGTGAGGGGCAGTGGGCCGGGGCCGTGGAGCCTGGAGCGTCGTGCGAGGGGATGGCGCGACCGGGCAAAAGACAATAAAAATCATCCAAAACGACGTCGTTTTGGAGGTTCTTTTTTTTTTATCAGCGTCCCGCCTTGCGTTTCGTCCCCGAAAACGTCTCGGGGACGCGAAACGGGCGCACTTCAGCATCCCCGTGCTTCACAGATTCTAAGTTGAATTGGGCAATTCTACTCTCTAAAGAAAATTTAATATTTTTCCTGGCTCGATTTTTGTCATTGTGAGGAGAATTAATGACTGGAAAATTGTATCACTAAAAAAATACAAATTTTCTAAAAATATCATTATCTAATACTTTTTCTGTATAAAATGAAAGTCATTTTATCATTTTATATATTTTTTTATAAAAGTAATAAAATTAATCTTAAAGTTACACTAACATTCTTAATTGAAAAATAACAAAACAATTAATGCATATATAATTATAAAAAAGTAAGGATAAAAATAAAAATAAAAAAAATAAATTTATTTTTTTATATAAAAATTTAATAATATAATAACTTTTTTTTTATACGATATATACATTTAACTACTGTGCAACTTTAAATTACCCAATAATGTAACTACGTACACCATGCACAGTGCATATATACGTACCATATAAATTGTCACACATACTCTCACAACTGAATTCGAATGAGGTGCAATATGATAGTGTGTGTATATATATTCATCTGATTTTCACTAATCTAAAAAAATTAATGCATTTTTATAATTATTCCGATGTTTACTATTTTCTAAGATATAATTTTATTTTTACTGGTTCAATTTTTCTTACATTGCGCAAAACATGTCGTATGTGAGACTATGAGACGGTTTGGTGGCACGTACTCTGTTGATTTCAATATATCAAGCAAATAATCCGCAAATAAACTCCCTCCGTCGGTGTCAAACTATGACCTACAGCGTAGAGCGATATCGCTTTCGGCTAGCCATCAGCTGTAGTCTGAATCTCTTTAATCAAAAGGTGAAATCAAAGAAAGAGCCGCCCTTCTGAAAACTCATTTTGATGATTTATATAATAATGTAATCAAAATCAAATAAATTAACCCTCACAATTTTACTACATCGACAGACATACATTTAATTAAAAAATCGAAAGGTTGTGATATAGCATCACATTTTCTAAATACAAGTTTTTGTTTATAAATATTACAGGAAAGGGAAGGGGCCCTCAACCAGACACCAAACCCTCTTCAAAATGTCATCTCCGTTGGACTGTCAAGGATGGTAAAAAAAAAGAATTAAACAGAAGTACAGATACCCCGGAGACAGTTAATGAATGAGTCAACATGAAGATACTTCCATTCTTTAAGGGTAGCTAGCTGACATTCTGGGACTCTGAAGTCCCAAGAATATGTTAAACATCATCCATTTCCTTGCCAACTAACAAGGTTGGTAGCTAATTTCCAAGGCAGCATATTATATAGCTTGACCGGCGGTAGCATGTTCTGGAGGCAAAGGATACAGTATAGCTCAGAAGGCATAAGGGCGTGGGAGATCCACCTAACTGTCAGCTGCATAGCCACAAAACTGAGGGGATCTGCTCAGTACACACAGAAACACCTTAAGCCCAGTATTGACACAACATCTCACTGCTGCAACACAGGAAGCGTAGGGTGAGGCCGTACGACATTTAGTACTCCTCTAGCAGTTGCCTGTTGTAAAATTTAAAATGGTTAGGGTTAAAGATAAAAGGATCAGATCACATTATATTACACCATATAGCAAATTTACAAATAAGAGTTGAGCACATAACATACTTCTTGCCTTTCCCAATTGCCATCTTCATTTTCAATTTTATTCCTTAAGGTTTTCATTTAACTACCAAGTCACCAAGTTCTCATAGGTATAGTTCTATTTCTATCACAAACTCACAAATTATGAGTACGGCAGATATCTTCCTCTTCCCCATTCATCATCTTCAATTGTTACTTTAATGTTTCCAACTTTCAAGTTTTCTCACAGCCACAATCCTACTTAAAGGAAGGTCCTTACAACACAAACTGAACATTACTCTGGGACCATGTAATGAGAAGCTAAGCTTCACCCTGATCTTGAAACAATTTATGGTTCCTGCAGCAGAATGGGTCTTTTGAATCATGATTTCCTTCCCTTTTATTCACTTTCTCTACAGTTCTGTGGGAGGAGGCAAGGGGTCAGATGCGATGTTTTACCTGATGAATACGACGACAACATGCAGAGAACATAACAGTCTCACTACTGACAAGCTATAAACCTACTGGCATATGCAACAATTTATTTCCCTTTAGTTTAGACCCTACATACAAATAGATCCCAACTACTAAAGGTAAAACATTCAACCCCTTAATTTGATTACGAAGATCATCTCCCATCCTCAACCCCCTTCATCCCTTAGATCTTTCCATGTTCATCAACACTGTTCTGAAAGTCATTCTCGAAAGAAAAAGAACTTCAAGGATTTTCTTTAGAATTTAGATCATGTGGGAAGCATGCATCCATAGTATAGGGCAGGTATTACCCAAATCATTTTCCAATAAAAAAAACGAGGATAGTTGTAGCAGTGAGAAATGAAGGAAAGGAAAAGGATAATAAAAAGTGAAGCCCCTTAACTAAAAGCAATGGCTCATCCCTTTGTCTCGTACTTTTCCATCACTCTTGCTCTCTACATCTTTTTTAAGGTGCCTGATAGCAAGCAATTCCGATCATCACAATGGTTGATATTAAGATACCATTAGCTTGTTCCTTAATTCCCATTCATCCAACTTTGCTTCACCATTATAACATCCACCTGTGTAAAGCTAGATGCAGAGTTCAGGTCCATTTTGTTTCTGCCGATGCTCAAAAAGGACTTTGATTGGGCCATTTGTTGCAAAATAGAGGTAATTCAAAGCAACGCTTCATATAGTTGACGTAGTTGATGGAAGCTGTAATGGAAGCAGTCACAGATGGTGCAATGACATATGTGCTAAGGATGAGTATTGAAGGCTAAGACGGAGTGCTGGATTTTTGAAGCAGGATTGCTTGTGGCAATCTTCAAATTGTCATCTTTCTGGAGTTTTGAGGGCCATGAGAAAAATGTAGATAATCGTTTGGTTGTTAAGAATAATTTCCAATCTATTGTTCAAACTTCAAACAGTAGAAACAGAAAAAATCTTAGTACTCTTCCCTTTCGTATTATTCAACCACCATCCTGATGTGGAGATGGAATTTTAAGCTTCAATTTCTTTCAATGTACTTCTTTGCCAATAATAAATTATGAACGCCACATTCCCAAAGGGAAAGAGAGCAAATGTCACGTTTGTTTGGTTTCAAAAGCCTGACTAATGATTATGCACAGGGGTGGAGCAACAAAGAATAATCTTCAGAAGAGAATAACAGGCCTAAAGACACCAAAGGAAGAAAATGAAGCATATATAGACATCAATTACGTTAACTGAGAAACCAAAGTTCAATTATGAAGATGCACCCACTATTCTGAGAGCAAAACAAATGGAACAATAGAAGGCCAAAGGTCTCATCTTTTTGTTCCTCTTTCCTTAATTTTTTAGACACATACAGGAAACAAGATCTGACTAAATTATCCAAGTTGATAAAAATATAACTGAATAAGAATTACCTCAAAGAAAGAGTTGAAATTCAAACGCAGAAGAAAACGCCTCAAGAAGGGGGCTCGTTGACTCCCAGCCAGTCTGCTACTGCGTAGGATAGTGTATAATGAATTTGATTTTTTGTTAAATTCCTGAAAATTTAATCAACCAGCAGGTGAAATCAGATTCCAGAATTCGTAAGAACTAATAGGAGCATAATAATGCAGATAAACTAAGGGGAGCAAAGAAAATATTGCTTGACAATGTAACAAAGGATTGAATCATTAAACAGTTAGGGGCTCAGTTTAGCTAAGCGAAGAACATAAATTAAAGATTTCAGGATGCAACCTCCTGCGTCGCACCCACGCAGACAACAATGATTCTAGCAACATTCAATAGTCACCTACTGCAATTTTCCGACAAAGAAATTGTCTTGAGGTGATATCGGTAAATGGCAAAATAGAAGGAATGGTATTTGAACCCAAAAACAAAGATGGCTTAATGTTAATTTTGATAGCTTAAAGAGTGACTTTTAATTACCTTACTCCTATAAATAGTGTAACTACATCTTCTAATGGAAGATCAAGCAACTATATCTCTCAATTCATTCTTGTTCTGCTGCCCATTATTGGCAGGAAAAAGGGAGAAGAGGATGGATGACCGTTGATATAAATCTTTTGGGCTCCAGTAACAAAATAAGAAAACATTCAAACTCAAGTTCAGTTAAATAGAAGCTCAGAGGCAAAGCTTTTTGCTCAAGTGGAAAAGCCTTTCACTATAGCATTAAGCCCAACCAGAAACACTTGAAACGTTGAAAGGACAAGACAGCATACAAGGGTGCAAGCAAATCACATTGTTCACAAAATATTTGGGCTTGGAAAGATAAACAATAAGTCCAGGATTGCAATTCATGGGTTCATGAAAGTTTTAGGTCATATTCCAAATTTTATCGCTTATTAGACTTGTGATTCTAGTGACATCCAATAGTCACCTAATGCATGATGAAACTACCCATAAATTATAAGGAAAATTCATTATACAACCTTTGTGTTACGCTGTATCAGCCTTCTGAAATAGTGTTGCTCAATTCTCCAAAGGAAGTGATTCATAGCTATCTTTAAATTTTGAGAGAAATTCGGCACAGATTGACACATAATTGTGTTGAGAAACCATAAGGAATTACAAGTTGCCATGGTACAGCTCAGACACAATTTAATTAGTGTTTCCCATCTCCTTACTCTCAAGACACACAGGAACATGATCCCACATGCACATATTTCCTTAAAACAGATGCCCGAAAATGCCTACCATCATTCAGTGGTATCAATTAAATATTCCTAATGTAGAATAAGGTTCTCAGAGGCAAACCAAACACATTCATTCTCTGTCACACTAAATCAAATATGATTAGCATCAGCGAACTTAAGCTATTCAAATGCAGACAACTGTTTTAGCACCTCCAGAGAACATTGATCAATGAATCGATGAACCATATCATCCTCCACCAGTCATTTTTGCAAGCTCATATACAAGGCAAATCAAACTCTTTCTGATGGATGAAGAGTGCATTGTTACTGAAAGTAGCAGGCCAAATCCATTGATCCTGAAGCTCTACGTATTTACTCTCCAAAGAAACACCTTCATTTTCCATAAAACTCATACTGTCGTTATCAACTTAAATTTCAACTTGGGGAAGCCCGACCCTCGTCATTCAAGTCCAGATAAACAGGAAGCCTGATGCCACAGGCATGCTATTTATCATCTTTTTCTTGTGATTGTCTATGGTTCAAGCTTTACTAGACAGGTAAGTAGTCCTTCCTATGCTTCAATATATTTTGGTTTACTTTAAGCCTAAAGTATTATTTTAATAATATGGTAAAAAGATTGTACGAAGAATCTAAAGGTCAAATAGACTATAGAAGTGCTTGTCCCACACAATATAAGTTGGCGAACTTACCTCAGAGATATGCTCCAATTCAGCAGCGCTTGGGTTTTCTTGTCTTTCAATGTTCCAGCAGAACTGCAGACAGAGTTTCATTATGCTGTCTAATATCCTCGACACAGAGCCAATGTCCAAGAAAGACTGAGAAATTAAGGCCGATAGGTACCTATAGAGTTAATGCAAATATTTATGTACTTAGCATTTAAAAACGATGATGACAGGCCTGATAGATGCTTCATTATAATCACAAGCAATACAATACATGGTTGCAAATTCACTATGAAAATGTATGTACTTCATTATAATCACAAGCAATACAATAAATGGTTGTAAATTCACTATGGAAACTTGTGCGTAGCAGGATCTTTGACCCCCAATTATGAACTTCAAGCAGTGACAAAGGTAAGACTTTTCATGGATTCTAAATGAGCAAAGAAATATAACATCTATTGCCCTTCCAGCCATGTATGCAACAGATTTATTTTCCTTTCAAGGGAAAAAATCATTTATCACTTTCATATGGAACAATATCAATTAAGGATCAAATTGGGAACCTTATCTCTTGCTTCTTGCAAGAGATCTAATAGGGTAAGTCCTGAGATTTCAAAAAAAAAGGGTAAAGCCCTGATGCCACTTTTTTGATAGTTAAACTCACTAAGTCACATTGATGACAGTGCTCTATAACTTTGTAGTCCGATGAAGAGGAAGTCTACACAAGCTAACATGATCTACTCACCTTTCTCTACAACACAATAGAGCAGGCATGTCAAGAATATGTTATCATTTTCATACGTATTAAGCTGATGTCAATAGTTTGATATGGACGGACTGAATTTAAATCCCATTAGGAAGATACAAGCGTGAAAAAATAAATCCTACCTCTTTCTCACATTGTTTGTAACATTTGACATTGCATGGACTTCAAGGCCACCATGTGACTTATTTTATATCAGTATATATCAATGATAATTTTCAAAAGATAATTTCATGGAAAAAATTCATGACAAATAAATAAAAGTATTTTACATTATTCAACAAAATAATGGTCAAAACAATTGTAATGTTTGAGCTTATTAACCAAAACATGGCAAACAATGTGTGACAGGGAATTATTTTTCATCCCAACAAGAAAGCTATTGTGTATTTCAGGTCAGAGTCTCTTTTGTTGGCAATATTCTTTTCCTAAGAAACCCATCCAGTTTTTTGCCAAACAGTGCACCATCTGTTTAGATTTCAAAACATAGGAAATAGTTCCCTAGGGACTAGTCCCCATCCTTCACAAACTACAAGGCCTCACATCCCTACTACTACCTTGTGTTCAACTCATGATTGCTCTCATTGCTTGAGCCTAATGTGAAAGTGGCCACCATTTGGCCATAAATCATTGTCAGATGTAGGGACTTTATCTTGTTTAAGTATTTGGGTTCTTTATTCTTTTACCGGAAGCTACAAAAAGAAAGCAAATGAAAAGACAAAAATGGCATATTGAGGTACATAGACCATAATGAACAAAGAGTCATCAACTCAATGCAGTATGAATCAGTGGTCAGACTCTACTTTTTAATAGACATGAGATATAAAGTGAACCCATTAGGCTTATTGCATATTTGGATTAAACAAGTTCAACCTAAGATAGAGAGACTTCTACTCACAACTTCCATATGCTAAATTACTTTGATTCTAGGGATTGTACTGGAACCTCTACCACCATATATAAGTAATTGAGCCACAAGACCAAGACCAAAGTCAAAGATTCCAGCCTGAACCATAAAGTTTAACTAATTCCTCATTTCAAATATCATTGCATCATCTACATTTCACAATTCACGCTTAATAACACACTTAATAGACTGTAGATGAAATTTTATAGCAACTTTCTTCCAACATATTTCACACAGAAAAACTAAGGTTGTATTAAGCAATCCATATAACCTCTAACTCTAAGAAGGGTAAGTGAGAAACTTGTCAGATCAAGTGCAAACAAATCAAGGCACTGATTAGTTCGACTGTTCTGCACAATAGTACAAGTCTATATATATATATATATTTGATCAAGTCCAGAGCATATCCAAATAGTCACAGGCTCTTCATGTCAAATGAAGAAGATAACACCCAAATGGACATTGTGAAATCTTTAAGAGAAGATTGATTCCCCCCTCCCAATGGAGCTTACGCCAGATTTCGTCAACAGAACAGAAAATATGACACTACACATGAGCCATCTTGACAACAGTGTTCGGTGAGATCAGGCTTTATTATGCTCTACAGACATGGTTCAGGATCCAACATGAGACAACCCAACTGTGGGATCATATATATAGTGAGCACTGTTATTAACTTACTCTTGATGAAAATTTACAAGTTCAGTAAAATCATGAGAATCTTGGACATGTTCCTGCAGTAGATTCCACTGTGACTCTATCACATCCACCTGAAAATGGCCAATTTAAGTTTTGATAAATCTACAAGGACAGCCAACACAGACAAACAAGGCTGAAACAATTTAAAAGCATTATGCAAACACACTGTGGAGCCAAAACTCTCAACTAAGGCATTCAATCAGGGAAAGTATAAAAGACGGTGAAGGATGAAGTCTACTGGGTATACTTTTCAAGATACATCTACTATAGAGAGCATGATACAAGTATATATATATATACCATAAATAAATATAAAGCTTGTAATTGTTATTTTGTTGATTAGTAGAATGCAAGTATCTAAGACAGCTTAATTGCTAGAAACGCATCCATCTGCCTCTTTGATATACATTTAATCAAAATCCTTAAAAGAGGAAACCAGCAAATTGCGCAGCCCTTGACTGCCCTCAAACAGAGGATGATGAAGAGATGGCAACCAATCAGATTTTGAAATGTTAAGGCAGGAGGCAATTCTACTACCAGTAATTACTCTTAAAATGCTTGCCATTGAAAATATCGCTCACCTGAATATAAAACTGAAGGTTCCTAATCAGAAAGGCCATATGCTCTCTTACACGCCACACTGGCCTAAAACGTTGTTGCTGTCGCTGCTGAGGTGTAGAGCACATTTTGCGTTCATTCCGATACTTGGCAAAATCAGCATGATCTTGATGCATCACCGCCGCCCATGATTTCTCCAACTCCATTTGTGTTCTCTTAAGCCTCAACAGATACTGGAAAACTCGTTGATACCTGAAGCATTAATCCAAGTAAGCTCTGGGATAAACAAGGTCTTTTATTCACCTAATATGACAAAAGATCTGCAGCAAGTATAGAATTCTTCAATAAATTTTAGCAGTTTTATTTTCCTATATGAAAAGAGCTGGTGCTAAATATAAAAAAGGTTAAGTTTATGCTCAATCTGAACTCAAGACAAGAGCAACAGAAACTTACTTAGACAGAACCTCTTGAGTGAAAAACAACTGTGAAGGCCAGTCAACAGAATATTCAAGAGTGATGCCATCCCAGCCATCCAGGAACGTATCTGAGGAACTACTTGAATGTGGTAAACCGGAATTTCCATCAGGGTAAGCTTTTGATTTAGGCATATCAACTTGGGATGATTTAACTGTGACCCCAATTGAAGGAATCCTGGGAATCATGGAATGTGTAGTCAGATAACCTTAATAATTACTCACAGCATATAAAAGGGTAAGAGGAAACCACGACATCTCATCAGATGTAAGCACAGAATAGATTGCATAAAAGAAAGGAGCCTTTAAGGACTAGATTAGATAGTCTGCAAACACTCTGACCTTAATGAAACTCTAGAGAAGTATTTATCTTCATCACCAATGGTTTTCAACGCAGCCTGCACTTGAAAGAAAGCATATGATACTCTTCTGACATTGTAGCTAGAAGAAAAGGCAAAAATACATTCATATTTCAACACCCAAACACTGTTAATGGAAAATAAAAAGAATATTCGGCATACAATGGAATAACTACTGAACTTGGCTGCACTTATATGATTTTGTCATTACGTTTAACCAGGTACAGAAAATTGTTTGTCCCACATAAACATCTATGCCCCCTTCGTTCACATTAAACATCTATGAACTCTTTAAAAGCTGTTAATCCCTTATCTCTAAAGCTTGACATGGGCTGTTTAACCACAATAAGTTTACGTGGCAACTTTGATTCAAACTAAACTCATTTCCATCACCATCTTTCATAATTAGTTCTTGGCCAATCACTCTCTAATATTATGCTAGAGTAATGTCCGATGCAACAGTCATATAGCATACCAAGAGGAGGTAGAGCAAGTTCAAAATCATTTCGCAAGGTGATAAGACACATAATAAACTGCAGCATGCTTTAACTTACCAGCTGAAAAGGCACCATAAGATCAGCTTCAGCAGTTGACTGCCGAGGTGGTAAACGCATTAATTGGCGACTCTCCTCCAAAAAGCACTAGTACAATAACTATTATTAGATATTTGCCATCGTAAAATCTTAGAAACATAAAAAGATATTTCAAGATAGCAAAATATACACCGCACATTTGGTAAGTAACATTCTAGGGATGTTGAACTTGCCAGATATTATATATCATGCATAAACTATACCAACAAAGGGTCCTTTACCAATAGTATTTTCACGTACTAGGAAGAAAATAACTTCAAGGAAGAATAAAGTAATCAAGCTATCCGCATCTAACATTAAATAGATAGCACATGACAATTAACCATGTAGGTTAGAACTTACGAGCAAGAGGAGTTGAGGCTTCGTATAAATAGTTTCCTGCAGACTTAATGGTCCAACATGTCATAATTTTTATGTAAATATATATCTACCTAGATTTACTACTCTCTTTCACATTATAAGGCCCCTACATATTTTAAGATAGACTTTGAACATTAATATCTTTCAATATATATTGATAAAAACGATACTTTGAAAGAAATTAATATTCAAAATTCAGCTCAAACTACGTGGGGGCTTCATATTGTGAAACTGAGGGAGTGTGATTGTACAATAATCTGATAATGTGGGATATGTAGCAGTCAAGGCAAATTAGTTTATAAGGGTGGTTGTGGATAGATATTCAAATAGGATAGTGAAGTTAGTTAAGCAACAGAATATTTGGCTAATCTTTTGTATAGAGGCAGAAGGCCTATATAAGACGGCCTTAAATAATAATAAAAAAGAGCAGAGTCCATATGTCTCTCCTTCCTCTCATACTCCCCTCTAAATTCTTAACAGGTCCTTAACTTGCCACGAACCTGGTTTCCACAAAAGGTCTTCTAGGCTTGCTGCTTACCATAATTCACCATATTCACTGGCCCACACCATTCAGACCCCTAAATCCTTTCCCTCACAATTTAGCATATAAAAAGGCAATATCAAAGCCGGTTGATCCTTGGCCATTGCAGAAGGTGTTTGCACTAGAGATGAAATTATTGGTCCAAAAATGTCACTAGTTGTCTCCCTTCCCTTTTTGAGAAAATGAATCAGACATTAACATTCATGATAGCCAGCATAGATAGACTCATTTGGAAGCCTTGGAACCACTCAACTAGATGTGACTTGGTTAATTTGTAAAATCAGCAAGTTCAAGGGATGGACCTAGTTTTTCAAATGCATTCTTTGGACAAAGGGATCATTTGCCATGGAGTGGCCATCAAAATGGTATGTTGACTCAATTGCTCAAAAATGGAATCCCCAAAATTTGAAGTGACAATGCTGAAGGATGGTTATTTAGATGTCACATTCTTTTAATTTGACCAATCTCCTAATGAACTAAGTGGCCTCAAAGCATCCCTAAACTTAGAAGACTAGGCTAGCTACTGGTTTTGGTCATATAGAGAAAACCTTGACTAGCATCTCACACATAGGAATGACAATTGAACAAATTTTATCCGAAACCTGATATATGTTATCCGATGGATATATAGATAAACAGATATGGATATGGAGGAAAGAAGGAGGAGGAAAAAAAACTGTCAGATTTGGGTACAAGTACGAGGTCTCCAAATCTATATCCACCTCCATATTCGTATACGTACTCACCTCTATTTATCTGTTAAAAAAGTACCATTCTACCCTTCATTTAGATAACCTAAAAATACATATACAGGTTAAAAATAAAAATTAACCAAAACACTAAAAATCTAACTTTATTCACCACAATTGTTCTAGATCTACTTTTTGGAATCGAAGTCCCGTCCCACTCCAGCACCCCTAAATCTCCCTCCCTCCTCCCTTCTCACTTCTCAAAACCATCTAATCTTTGCTCGTGTCATCTAACTCATCCTTCTCCTTTTCTTAGTCAATCAGCCTTAACCCTCGACAAATTGTTGTAGCAGCCTCACCTTGCCTCATTTTTGTTGCCGTCTCATCATCATCAGATTGTTGGCTCCTCATCATCATCAGATCATCATCTTCAACACAAGCTAGTGCCTAGTAGAGGTGGTGAGATCTCATCAGCGATGAATTTTGTACCATAGGAAAAACTGAACACCTTGACAATGACAAAAAAAACTCCTTAATAACTTTCTTTCTTTGATAGCTTCCATTTCTCATCCAAGTATAGCGTAGTTCGTATTTCTGCTCTTGATGTACTTGATCCTCTACAATAGGGTATGCTACTATTTCTTATTTTTTATTAATAGATTTTTAAGTGTACTATATTTCTATTGATTTTTGTTCTTTAAGTGCACCTTGATATTTTTTTATCTCAGTTCATTCTTGTTCTTTAAATCTTTTTTTTTTTTAACTTTTTAAAGTTTAACTATTTGATAAGAGATTTGGGTTATGCTAGTATGGCTTTAGATGAAATAGTTAAATTTGTTATTATATTCGTCTGTGATTAAGGGTGTTGTGAGTAATTGAATTCGGTATGTATGGTTTGACTCCTTCAATATGATGCCAACCTTTCTGTATATCTCTCTTTAGTATGTTTTGATTTGTGTTATCTCAGCTTAGACAAATTTATTAAAATTTTCGGGTAAATGGGTCTATTGTTGGGTAAACGAGTATGGAAAATCCATTGGGTAACAGATGAATCGGGTAGCGGATTTATTCATTGGATGACAGATTATCCGACAAGTAACGAGTACTGCGGATATTGATATAGATGGTGTAATAGATATCCATTTGGGTACAGATACAGATATGAATTTCTTTTTGGGTTCGAGTAACGGCTAGCAGTATCTGATCCGTACCAGCCCCGTTATCATCGCTACTCACACAAGAGATCTTTGAACACAAGATTCAGGAAAGATTTGTTGGCGCCTGTTATTGAAATCCAATGACTAATATAGAAAATTTGAAATAGTAGGCATAGTACAAGAGTTAGGGGAAAATAAAATAAGTTGACAAACCAAAGTCAAAATTTCAAAAGGATCTAGATAACATGCTAGAATGTTTAATCCCACTAACCAAAACATTGCTATCTATCTAAAAAACCTGAAAGAAGTTTCTCTGTCTCTTAATGGGAAAATTAGCATGAACAGCTATGACCCGAACCTAGTTTTTCAAACAAACCAACCATAAAGTCTACAAGTTGGACGATAATCCCAAAAGTGTTTTCACTAAGAACACTTGAGAGATTGACCGCTCAAGAGATAGAACAAAAGAGCAGAAAAAACATTAGTTTCAATCGTGATGACAATTTTTTTGGGCCATAGATATAAGGAGATTGAAATCTTTGTCGTGGAGGTCAAAACTAAGGATTTCTTAAATCTCCAACACTTGTCCATCAATGAGGCATAATAATATTTATCAGCAGCATGGCCAGAAGTACGCTTTTAAGAAAAAAAAAATATGTTTTATTATATATCATCAAATCACCAACCCTTTATCAGAAACATCAAAATGCAGATAGCAGCCCCATAATTAATTGTATTTGAAATTCATCCATTTCTTACCTGAAAGAAATCCCCCTTTGCCAGCAGGAAGTAGTCTTTGAGAGCTTTTAAGTGGCCATTCAAGTCAGCACGAACAACTACCAACTGTGTGTAGCAAAAATATAAGGAAAAACTATACCAGCAAACATAACAAAAGAAAATGTTACATGAAGCACCTGCCACAGATGACTGGCAGCAATAGCACGGATAGAGTCGATAGCAGACTCAAATGACCTTCTATGAAATTCAGATGATTCCTGCACATTAAAGAACCGGTGAAAATTTTATCACAGTAGAAGAACAAGGACATTACTTACCAGGCAAACAAGTATGCCCATCAAGTGAGAATGCAACATTCAATCACCAAAAAAAGGCCACAAATAGAATACAATCAATAGCAAAACTGCAAATCAAGAAAAAAGGTCCTGAATGAATCAGTAATGGAAGAGAACGATTATAATGAAACAACCTTAAGATCCACAAGCATAGCTTCTATTTTATCTGCCTCAACCTGTGGCAGTAATTCTTCACCAATTGCTTCCAAATCCCCTGATTTGTTCTTTTGACAATAAAAGCTACTAGAAAACTCTTGAACTCCATATGACATCTTTGGAATTTGTTGATGGTATGAAGAATCTTGGGACTGGAAGCTGGGACTGGGATTTCGGAGTACCCTGACTGCTTTACCAGCAAAGAGAATGGACTCTGCAACACGCATGTGAATATACTCCGGAAGCATATCCTGCAGAAACCTAGCAAGTGAGAGAGCAACTCAAAGCAGTAATCAATAGTTAAATTCTAACCTGCAATGTGACATAGAAAGAAGACAACAGACAGAATTTTTGCCGTTTAACTGGAGAACAGACAATTTCAACTTCAAAGTAAACTTAATAATGCATATTTTGCATATAACTTTTGACAATGAAACACGGTCTAGGACATGCATCACTAAGTCTTGTATTCAATATTATCAGCAAGTTATCACATTAAATGGAAAGACAAATCAAATTTTGTTAGACGAGCTCATTTTCACCAACATCTAAAGCAAAGAGCAATAGAGTTGCACACAGGGACATATCATATAACATTCTTAATCCTTAGAAACATGAAAATATCGATTAATTACCAGCTGGCTTAGAAACATGATCAAAAGCAAAGGAAAGTTATCCGCAGAATATGCAGAATTTAGTTAACATGTACCAAAGATAAATGAAAACCAAAGTGCCAATCTGTCAGAGAGGAATCATCAATGGACAAGCGTGTAAGTTTGCCAAGTGGGCCAGGACTTGATTCTTGCTCTAAGTCTCTATCTTCCTGCCTGAAAGAAATGTTCATACATTAATTAAGTAGCTTTTTTTTCTAATCCAGAAATAAGATACATGCAAATATAGCAAAAGATTGTTACAAACACGGTTTCTAGGAAGTCCAAACACATAGTACAAGAGATCAACGCTTTGAATTCTCACTACTTCATGTACAAATTCACAACAAAAACTAAGTATATGCATACAAGAATTGACTCATTTCATTGTTCCCCAAAGATGAAGAATCATTATCAAATAATCTTAAACTTCCAGATTGTAGTTTTCTGCCATCAAAGTTTTATTGTTTCTTTCTTTCCAACAGGCCCACATAATGGGGGAAAGAGTCAATTTACCTGTTTCCTACTAAATAGTAGATATGAACAAGACAATCAAGACATAAAGCAACGAATTATCACACACAGACATCTGTGGACCTGTGGTGTCATATCAACCGGTCAAGTTTCATAAAATATGATTGTATTTTACAGCTTTTTCACTGGATGACCCACCAATTTACATTAACACTTCTTTGTAATAAAAAGATAAATCTCCAACTTTTATCACTATTCTCAATTCATTTCCCTTCCTCTCCCTACCATTATCTCTCTAGCTCTGCATTCATAGATCCCTACTCCTACGGTAGTCTCAGTGCGAAAATCCCCCCCCCCCAAACCCTGCTAACGGTAATCTCTCTGCAACCAGGTTATTTAGACCGCCTCTACCCTTCACTTGGGTTACAACCTAACAATACAAAAGCCTCTCCCTCCCCCTCCACCCCCCAAAAACTCAGTCGACTATATTTCCGCAAGAAGTAAATTAAATCAATTCTCTATGTCTCTGTATAACGTGGGCTAAATCAGTATTATAAATCTGTGCATAAGGTTGATTAACCAGATTCTAAACTACGTTCTTCTGCAACAGCTAGAAGTTCTGAGTCTTCGTGATTCTATTTCCAAAAAAACCGAAGCAGCAGTTTATAACTTTTTTGGGACTAAAGAATTAGACCAGATAGAAATGGGGCAGTTTACAATGTAGATAAGAAATTCAAGATGTAAAAACAAATTGACTCAATCATCTGATTAACTAGATACATAATTTAGGATATGGTTACTGCTGAAAAAGAAGTAGAGACGCGAGTGCAATACAAAGTGAAGCACAGTATAAGAATTTGGCTTCATTTGTAGCCAAGCTCTGACAATGGGATCTAGTTAGGACTCTTCTACTCTGATAAAGAGGAGAGATAGTTGTTTGATTAAACTATTTAGTTACCAATTGATCTATTTAAGATGACAATTGAAGAGCTAGAGTAGATATTGCCAACTTCTACGACAATATTGTGACTGAATGATAATGTCTAACACTTTCTGTTCATGGCACTAGACGCATAACTGACTACTTGGTGAGCTCATGGACTTAATCGAATGAAGAAAATAAGGTGGTAGCCAAGATGATGAGGTGCTCCAGCAACAGGATGGAGGCAACCAATCTTCACTAAGACTGGATCCTTAGTACTAGTTGAATTCCCCCTATCTGGGTATTTGTAAACGCTTCATGGTGATTGCTATACCTATATGGTGAATTATACTTGACCTTGCAGGCTCATGGATCACCCCAAAAAAAAATGAGATTGGCAGTCCCATATTTAGTGATCAACTAATAAATCCTACAAAAATTTGAAGTTTTTTTATTTCAGAGCTCTGTTACATCAACTTTCTTTATCATAACTCAAGATGATACATTTCTTTGGGACTTTTTTTTGGGAACTTCCTCATGCCACATCATTTTATTATTTTATTCAAGTCACATTCTTTCATTCTATAAACAATTATTTTTGTTTCGCATAGCAATCTATAATTGGATAAATATGTTATTCTAATAGATAAGACTAAGAGATATGGGTACCTAAAGGTCTCAGGTTTGATCTCCTGGTATTCCGCAAGTCATTCAAAAACAGCCGGCATCTACTACTAGTCGACAAGCTAGTAAAGGCAACATCGAGTACATCTTTTACCCATACAAACCCTGTCAAAGAAGGGCTGCATACTCTGGCGTCATTTTTATATTAACCTTTATGTTTGAATATGGAACTTATGTTTATTGAAAGCAAGATTTAATTTAGCAAATATATTGGGACTGAATAGCTAAATTTCATGGTGGGATAATACCATATAATTCAATCAATATTGAATGAAAAATCGATGAAAAAATTTGAATGAGAAAAAGTACAGCCATTTTATTCAACAAGAAAGAAGGTAATTCTTGGATTCAACCAAAAAAAATGCAACAGATTCAACAAAATGAAAAATGATAAAAACTACTTCATGGCAGGACAAGTCCCATATGGAGAAACAAAGGAAAGGCTGGCAGTTTAGCACGTAAGTGAGCATCAGCAGTAGAGAGGTGCACATGCTAAAATGCCCTTATTTTCTTGTTTTTTCTTGGGGGGCACTAATTCAGAATAACTCCAAGCCATCATTTTGATTCCCTTACCCATTCCACGGTATAAAAAATGCCACATCAGCAATATCTTTTGACATTTTTCACCAAAAAGTGCCTCCTATGTAGCTGTACTAAGAGACTGCAGGCTCTAAGTATCAAACTGGAGCAGATCTAAGTCGCTGGATTGCCTCAAACTTTCTGACAACCCAAACAAAAAAAAAAAAGAAGGTTTTACTCTATCTCCTTGAGAGGCGACTTATTTATAAACATAAAACAACACTTGCACTCTGAAGCATTCTCCAAAAGCTCAAATCTGAGAGGACACTGCATAAAACATAGTTATGGACATAACAGAAATGAGAGATGAAACACGACTATGCAAGACTAACTTATGAATTCAAACCTGTTGAGAGTATGCCTACAATTTGTATGAGCACGTATGACATGTTTTGGCATTTATTCTTAGCCTAAAACTAGCCACAGGAAAATATTCAGTTGATGTCCCTTGCTTACAGCACAGCTGATTCTGTTAGGCAGTTAAGGCAGTTCAAACAGGTAGTTACAGGCTGACGTGGTTGTTCACTTGGCTAGGACATATGGGGGCTATTGGTGTAATATAACCAATCAATGAAACTTCCTCAGTGATCGGCAGTTAAAATTATCTGATTTTCTGTCAAAAGCACAGCTGATCATTTCAGCTATTTCATTCGATTGTTTCAGTTCTTGTTTATCAAGAATCATTATTTTCTATTATGAAGTGTTCATTGCATTGCACTCTCAAGTCTAGATACATGAGCTGAGTGGGTTGTTCAAAGAGTTGTAGAGTTCTTGGAGCTTGAAAGTGTCAACCTGTCCATCTGTGTTCACGAAGAGCTCTTGGGTTTCAACAAAACCCTTTCACATCAAAATCACAAAAGCCATAAATCTGACAAGTTGATAGTATATCAGGGCTAAAGCTGGGAGTAATGTGTGACTCAAAAAGTCATAAAGGAGGCATGATAGTGGAATGAAGACATGTAGAGGAAAATCAAGGGCAAGAAGGCAGCATACAAGTAGGTGTACAAAGAATTAGACACAAACGAAGAAAAAGTTGCTTTTAAGTTGGCCACGTATAGTGAGCAGAAAACAAAGGACTTAGGCCAGGTGAGGTGTATTTAGCATGAAGAGAGATGAGTTCTTTTAGGTGAAGACGACACGAAGAAAAAGTGGAAGAGTTATTTCTACAGGCTTTTTTATTGAAATTGAGGATAGCACCGTTTGTTTGGAGGGACTATGCACACCAAAGTTTAACTATAACTTTAGTTGTTGTCCTCGGATTACTAAGGAAAAATTTGAGACTGTTTTGTATAAGATTGATTCAAAGAAAGTGGTACGACCTGATATGATACTCATAGAACAATGGAAGCATCTAGGGGAGGAAGGAATAAAGTGGTTAACGAGGTTTTTCAACTTTATTCTCAAGTTAGCAAGGATACTCCACTAATGGAGGGTTAGAATTTTGATCCCATTATATAAGAAAAAGGTTATATGCAAAGCCATAGAGGTATTAAGTTACTAAGTCATACCATAAAGTTATGCGAGATGGGTGATTGAGGTAAGGTTCTGAAGGAATACATCCACGTCAGATAACTAATCTGGCTTCAAGCTAGGGGAGATCCATCATAGAAGCTCCAAACATCTTCACATGTCAAGGAGTATGAGAAGCAAAATGACCTAAATGTGGTTTCCATAGACTTGGCAAAAGAATATGATAAAATCCCGTGAGGGTTTTCATGTTGGAACTTGGAGGCCAAGGCCCAAGCGTGTCTCTGATGTAAGGTGATCTTAGAGGAGTTATGACTAGCTCACATAAGGCAAGTGTGAATATCAAATACTTCCCAATCAACATTAAATTACATAAAGGATAAACTTTCAGACCTTTCACACGATAGTTTTAGACAATCCTCTTAGGATTACATCAACCGCTTTGCCAAGGAATGATAGTTTAAATATCTTGGATCAATCAAGCAAAGCAATGGAGACATTGAAGAAGACGTTGCACAGCACATGAATGCTGGATGGATATATCAAACTTAAGATTGGCTATAAGACCATGTTGTATAGCACCTAATGAAGCAAAATCAAGTTTCCTTTGGATGTGTAATTTTATAAGGAGAGATAAAATCACACTGGACAAAGTGAAGGTGACTTCTACTGCAAGAAAGATGTGGAAATCAAGAATCAAGACTCAGGCGGTTTGCTCATGCAAGAATATTCTTTTGAGATTGTAGGAGACAAAGAGGCAGCCCTAAGATAAGTTGGAGTGAGTTGATTAGACATAATTTGACTTATATAGGACTTACAAGGACATGTTCCTAATTAGGAAGTTGCGGCACCATAAGATTAGGGTAGCCAATCCACATGGGGGATCATTGTATGTCCTCTTAGCTGAAGTTTGCTTTCGCGATACATATCCCCCTTTTCCCTAGTAGTGTTCTTTTATGGTTGGGAGAGTTTCAAGGTCTGAGGGATGTGTGTTTTGTGTTTATTGGGTCAATTGTCATTGTTGTTGCAATTGTTAGCATTTTATGTTTAGATATTCGTCAATTTACCCCTTTATTTTTTGGGGGAAGATATTAGGATTTATATTACTTCCAAAAACATGATTACATACTAGTTCTCCTTTGGGAGTTCCCCAATTCTTTACATGAAATCTATCAATCATTTGTGCAAGAGAGTAGAAGCATGTATAATCATGTAATTGCTGTCTTTGATTATGCACCACAATAGGACTCCTGCAATTTACTTCTGTTGAGTGAATACCCAGACGTTCCTTTCCCTCCAAACTTAAGATACTGCTGCTGCTAAATGCTAACTGTGTCTTGAATGCTAGGTGTTTTGGTTGTGGTCTTCTCCTTGAGTGAGCTACCTAAATCAGTTCTCTCTGCCAGCGTCTGATGTGATGTCCTGTCAATTTACTCCTTGATTTTAGTAGAATGTTTTAGCATGCATTTCACTATTTAATGTTAGCATTGTATCACTATTTGGGGTAAGAATTTGTAATTATCATCATCATCATCACCACCACCATTTTATTTTATTTATCCATTTTTCAATTCACCCTAATACCACTAATTTATCACTTACTTTTCACTTCTCAATCTACCTCTTCATGACCGTACTACAAAAGTTTCTTGAAAGAAATTAACAGATCCTTTTGGAAACAACCCCTCACAAGCCCAAGCTAATGGAGGTGAGGTTGCAAACACCAGACCCCTCCAAACTCTGCCAATGTCAGGATTTAACTTGGCTTATTATTATTGTTAAGAAGTATGGTATATGAATTTTATCCACCAATTTGTTCAATCTTCAGGAACACTACAACATTTTATGCTCAATTGTGCCAGTTTGATGACAGGGTGATGATGTTGTTGCCTTTATTCTGACCTTAGCTTCATTCCCTTTTATCATTTCACCCTATTTCCAGCTTCTTGAAATCCCACCAACGAAAATGTGAAAGAAAGAGAAAGAGACACTTTGGGGTTTGACATCAATTATGATATAGCAGGCAAGCACAGTGGTAGAAATAGAAAGGGGTAGTAGCTCTTTATATAGGAAGCTTGTGCTAGTTGTTATGATGAATCACGTGCTAAGTACATGACATCCATCTGCAATTGCATAAAATTTCCACTCTCACCTTACAACTGCATCACATTTCATGTGTACATGGGAAATTGAATACCTATACCACACCCAAGGGGTAAGTAGATTAACTTTCTATACCTCATGGCCCAAGCCCTAGGCAAACTAGGCCTAGAACCCTCAAATTTAAACACCTAATATATGCATATAACATATAAAAATAGTTTATCTAGCTCAATCAGTAGGAAGTATGATCTTTAATCTTGTATTCGTGCGTTTGATTTCCATGGTTTGCATTTATTTTTCCACACTGTTTCATTCCATGCCATTAATTTACCCATAAACGCATAAATATAAAAAGACATTTTAAACAACAAGCACGCGTAGCTTAATTTGTAGAAAGCAAAGTTTCCACTTTGTAATTGAATCCCTAAGTTCCCATTTAATTTCCCTTTATTTTCAATTTTTATCCATGCTATTAGTGTGAGGATGTCTGCCTAGGACCCCAATATAATTAAGGCCGACCCTGTTTTACCCACTTCCTTTTTGTTCACAACCAGCCCTCAATGTATAGGGCCATAAAGCTTACTAGAAGTGTGCAATCCAAACTAGACCTGAAAAGAGGGGTTTCAGTCCAGACACATTATATCCAACCCTGCTCTCAGACTTATATTTTTGAGAAACCAAGTCTTGATATCTGATTTGGCCTAGACACAAACTTTCCGAAATGAATATAATGCATCAGAGTTTGATTTTCATCAAATTGATGTGGACCTTTGAGTCATACATTAAGTTCATTATCTTCTAATCTTATTTTAGTTTAGAGTTTATGACCCCTGAAATTATGGATAGCTAGTTCATTACCGGATTGAACAAACTAAATTTTGATATTTGACGGTTAAATTATGGGAATAAGGAATAAAAAACTTGGTTTGGTCTACACTCAGAAAATTGTGGTCCAATCCGGACCAGTTTAGAACCAATCTGGTATTTGGTCCGAGGTTTTTGAAGAAACAGGTTTTCAGTTTTGGACTGGTGTAACCAGCACATGCCTTCAGTCAAAAATCCACCATGAAGATTAACATATGAGCAAAATATTACATTTGTCAAATCATGACAAAAAAAGTTCACCCATTCTATAGCTTAGCTCCCTCATTTCCTTCTTGCTATCTTACCCCTTTTAGGTGTTTTCCATCTCCCTATAAAATCTTCAGATGTACACACATGACAGCTTGAGATACACGGGTCAACTCAACTAGGAATAAGCAACTATTACATGTTTGGAGAGCATTTCCTTTCCCTTATACATTTTTGGACCAATTAAAAACACTCACTAGCACAAAAATCAGTGAAGCAAGGCAGCCATCAGCCAAAACCAGAGGTAACAGGATAGTAATGTTGCACACAAATAAAAGGAGAGAAGAATTTATCAAAGTATTTAAAGAAGAATAGCGCCTTCTCCTTCATCCAAAAGTTGATAATCTTGAGCCAACTATTCACAGAAAATCAACCAGTAAATCACGCTGAAGTAAACATTGAGATAAAGCGCGAACGAGAGTCAATCAAAACCATTAGTTTTGCAGCAACAATTCCATCTCATAATCATAGGGAGAAAAAAATCAACAAAGAAATAAGAACAACAGAACGTATGAAAAACAAGAGAAACAGATCAGAAGGCAGAAATGAATACCTTTGTATGAAGAATTCCCCGTGTGTGTCTTGGAGAATGCCATAAACCATCCAAGATGCAAGTTGGTTATACATAACTTGATGCCCATGCCACAGAAGCCTGTGTTTGGTAAAAAGATTGACAATCAACTATGGATGCAGACTACCGAAAAATCACAATAGAGTAAATATAACAAACTAATGATTTTCCATATAAAATTTGCAAGCTTATACTCCCTCCATCCCATAATAATAGGTTAGGTTTCTATTTTAATTTGTCCAAAATAAAGGCTTGTTAGTATGCTTATTTCCTATGATACCTTTAATTAATTTGCAATGAAAACATATCTTTCTCTTACAGACTTAATGTCAATGATTTCCAATGTGAGGGTAAATATGAAAATACATAAATAAAATGTATTATAAACATGAATTTAATTATGATTTCTTAATATGAATTCCAATTCAAACAAGCTTATCTTTATGAGACGGAGGCAGTAGCTCACAGTGTTCGATCCAATACAGTAACGTTGATTGATACATGTATATGTTGCATTAGTTAACAAATCAGAGTCAATGAAACCACCTTAAGATAACTTAAGGCAAATAAGAGAACAAAATTGGCAGCCAGCAATCATCCATTAATAACACGCAAGATTGAGACAAACAAAAACATAAGAATGACTACCAATATAAAATAATGAATATCATGAATGTATGAAAATAGTGTTCCTTTGCAGCAATGTGTGCAATCATACAGAAAAATGATTTGGCAGAAAGAAGATACACATTTTCAACTGTAGTCAAATGACAGCATAAAACATGAACAGGCTCCACTCAAATTAAAAGAGAACTAACACCAGGTTGGTATTAGACTAATTTCCTACAGGTTTGGAAGCAGCGTAGTGTAATATTAAAAGAGTAATGCTATACTTACAAACAAGAATTTTACAACCTTTTTATGACCATCCCACAATCTATGGATCCCATATACATGAGAGACACACACATTATGAGAGGGCTGTAGGGACCCACACATTACGAGAGGGTTGGAACAACGTTGTAAATGATCTGGTTGCAAAGTTAGTATTTTTCACATTAAAATGTCTGAAACATAGTCATGGCAAAGATAAAAGGGGATGATGTATGTACAACCATACGACAAAGACATGACTCAAATGATCCATTTTGGGAGAAAGTTAAGGCGCCCAAAAAACTATGGAGATGCATGAGGTGGCATGGCAAACATGAAGGAGATGAAAAAAGAAAACATTGAAGGAAATAATTAAGGCAGTGTTTTGGGAAATTAATTGTAAATTTTTTTAGTGCATGCTTTAGTCTTATTTTAGGGCAAAATTTTTAGTCCTATTTTAGAATTTAAAAAGGCACTTTATTGAATATTGCAGTACAAAAAAAAATAGCAATGGGTCACATAAGCTGAAAAGAATGATCAAAAGGGCAATTAATTTGATTGATAAATGGTGCAAAAGCACAATTGCAAACCTGTTCACCCATCTTATGTCCAAAATATATTGATTTGGTCACCAAATTGAACGGCCTGACATTTATGAGTTTATTCTATGATATTTATCCAATTTGGAGCAATATACCAGAAAAATTCAAAAAAAAAACGAGGAAAAATGATAAGTGTGTGATTTTGGTGAAATATAAATAGTTTTGATCATTAATTGATTATCAAGAAGAGTAACAAGTTAAAATTAATAGGTAATGTTTCACAAAAGGCCAGCATAGTGCAATATATGGTTTGTGGTTGCAACATTCCATTCTAAGTTGTAGTACAACATGTCAATCTTAAAAATATATTGAAGAACGTAACAAGTAGCAACTCCAGTGAAGATGTAAGGGAGCCAATGCTAATATGGAGAACTTGGATAGGATAAGCATATGGAAGTACAGGGAAAAAATATTTTGATTTGATGCAACGAGACAAAGAGCCTCTCATTTTTATGTGAGCAGATCTTGACTCATGCAACCTCCAATGAAGATCAAGGATCTAGAGGGGAGGAATGGGCACAAGTGTTTACATAATGGATAAGATGTACCATAAAATTAGTGTATCACTATATAGCCTCAGTGATCCAATGTTATCAAAGGTGATTCTACTTAGGCATGGAAAAGTAGCATGCCATCACCTCAAGAAATAAGACGTGAGTCTACACTTCACATGGTCTTATCTGGGTATCACAACTAATGATTATTAGAGATCCAACTAATGCATATTTCAACACATGAGTACACATTTATAACCACGTGATGACAGGTATGATATGCAATAAAAATTCATTTATGCTTAGTGGTAATAAGTTAGTATTCTCATACATCTTTGAGACAGTGAGAAATACCTTCATGTCTTCATTTTGCAGCACCTGTATTCCTAATCAAACTGAATAGCCACTAGAACTTTGCATTTCAATTATTGTGCATATTTTCTAATAAGTTACACAGATACTCAAGTATTTACGTGTACAATGTTTTAACAAATTATTTGAAAAATTATTACATATAACAAATCACTTGCACATTTAATAGGAAGTTCTGTATTTTGACAACTTTTAATGCTCAAAAAAAGTATCACCAAAGATTTCCATAATTCTCATGTTGCCAAATCAATAAATCTTATTTTATGACATTAAAATCATTGCATTTGGTACGTATAACAAGGTATGTTTTGAAGGGCACAGAGAAGAGAATACAATGCTATTTATCTGGATTTAGATTTTGTGAAGGTGGTCGTCAGCATAATATGCAATGGCAATGGCTTGGTGGTAGTGACAAATGATTGTCTGGCTTTGCTTTGAAATTTTTAGTATCATATGATATCTCATGTTTGGAGAGAGGGTAATGAAGCTTCTCATCGACTTTCTAGGATTTCTTTAATATAAATATTGTTGGAGACTTATCCTACTATGATCCTCTGTGTAGCTCTTTCTGCTTCTCATTCATGAAATCCTGCCTTTATTTCAAAATGAAATTCCTTGCATTTGGCATAGTACAAAATAAGAACTAAGGATGGCTAAAATCATTTATATAAATGCGGGAGCATAACAGAAAATATAGATTAGGCCAAATATCAACTTAAATCAGTTCCTTGACAAAGCATGACTGACAAATCTAGGATTTGAGTCTCACCATCCCTAATATTGTCAAAATATTGGAAGCATAGTAGGCCCCAACAAAATCCACACTTCATGTCCAAAAAGAAACATTTGTGTGAAGGGAGTGTTGAAGTACAATATAAATCACAGGATATTTTAAGACAATTAATTACAACTCTCTATATTCATCGACTTGTGGTTTAATTAGATACATCTGAGAATGAGTTTCAAGCATTGATTACTAATGAGATTCATGCAATAGTTGCTAATGAGGCTCTTGCATTAGTTATCAATGAATTTCTGTATGTGTTTATTTATTATGTACATCTATCTAAGGGAACGTACAATCATCCAGACCCTATTATATAGAGGTACTTGGAATGTGCTTTTGTGATGATAGAAATATATTCTCTCTTTTTGCACAGGATATTAGAGCCATAAGGCTTGTTTTTCTAGGATTATTTATAATTTTTTTCAGCCTTGATAACCATATTTAAGTGTTGCTTTCATTGAAATCCTAGGCAATTTTTTTTACCCAATTCTCTAGATCAAACCTTATGTTCTTTTGAGTCTTCATAGCCACTTGTTTTAAAATGTCAGATACAACCTCTGTCAACCCCTTTCGTAAGACAAACACAACAACACAAAGGCGAGCAACAATAGTGACAACAACCACCCTCGGTTCAAGCTCAACTCATTTGATAAATAAAACAAGTTAGCTCATTGGCTAAATGAGCTCAATATGTATGCTCAAGCTTACCTCAGTTTGAAAGTCGGCTCAAGTAATCAAAATAAGTGATATGAGTCAAGTTGTCTCAATTTATATGTTTATGAGCTCAATTACTAGATCAAATCATTTATGCATGAAGTTTTCAATTGGACCTAAAATCATAATAGGATGTGTCATCTTCTTTGCTCGATACTCAACCCGTTCATATATAACATAATACTTAATGAAAACTAATGGATGTAAATAAATGCATAAGCGCTATTTATAATAATATCATATTTACAAATGAACATTTAACGAACATCTAAACTAGCCTAAAATAGGCTTTTAAACAAGCATATAAACAAGTTGTCTTGAGAACAAATGAGCCAAACCTACCCTAATTGAACTCAATTTGTTCCGTAAATTATCCTAAAAATAAAACTTAAGCTTGACTCGTTTAATCTCCAAGCACACTTATCTATACAAAGGAGACCAATCACAAAATAATAGAAGATTCAATAGAGACAAGGTTGAGAAATGGGAACTCTTGCAAAAACCCCTTTGGTGCTTGTTCATCAACACTCTTATGTGATCCCAAGGTTGAGAAATGGGAACTCTTGCAAAAACCCCTTTGGTGCTTGTTCATCAACACTCTTATGTGATCCCTTATTTTTCCTCTGAGCTAAATGTTTCCTTAGAATAGTTTAAGATTACATGCATCGAATATTTTCTATACTTACACCCTATGTCCCAACATTAGAAATATAAGGGTTGTCGATGAAACTACATTCACAATGATGGTGTAGGAGATGTACATATCACTCCAAATCTTATCCTAAGAGATGTCGCAGGTCCCGACATTATTGCAATTTTATGTCCATCTAAAATATTACTAGAGACTTAAACTATCATGTTACATTTTATTCTTCTTTCAGCAAATTTCATGTCCAAGATTCGGGGACTAGGATTTAAGGAAGATCATAGGACATAACATAATACCCCATAAATTTAGATCCTTAATGTGTGTTGATTCATGTCTTTATCAAGATCCAAGTATGTTTAATTGTGGTTTAGAGTTGTGTTTTGGTTTTGGTTTAAGGAATTTTGGAAGGAAATTTTGATTTTTAAGGAGATTTGATTAAGTTGACTATTTTTTTACCTATACCAGTCTACTAGTTTACTAGTTCTTTAGTTTCTTAGATCTGAAAGAACCAACCAATTGGTTTTAACCAGTCGACTGATTTTGTCAAACCTAAATGTTTCCTACTTGAATTTAATTTCAAACTTGATCCAATGATCTAGAAATATGGTAATTGAACTTTAAAATGTTTCTAAATCATTTTTAAGACTTTTGTGGCCATTGATTCAAACTCTATTAGTATAAACCGGATTTGGGGATTGGATTTGTCAAAAAGGTATTGATGACCTCATTTCTCCTATCTCCTTCTTCCTTTCTTCCTCCTTTGTTGCACGCCTGATGATCCCTGCAATTTGCTTGCAAAATCATTTTGCATCTAATTCTATCTCTGGCTTCTTTTATCTCCTTCTCGCATTTCTCAATAACTTGACTTTGCTACCCAAGGAACTCCTTACCTTCACCAAATAAGGCAACCTCTATTTCAGCTCAAATTTTCCCTCCAAATTTATGGGTGCACTAATGTACTTAGGATTGGGGAGAGGCATGTTGTGGTTATCAAGTCCCCTAAACCTCTCTCTCAAAACCCTAACCCCATTTCCTCTCCTTTAAACGCCTATTTTCTCTATATGTTGAATATTTTGCTCTCTAACTCCCTACCCCCTTTTTCTAAACCGAGCTCCATCTCTTCTCTAATTCCTCATTCTATTCTTCCTTTCCTCTTTTGATCATTTCCCTATATCTATCTTGGTTTACTCTTACGGTTAGACCTAGGAAAAGCTAAGGGGTTTGAGCCTTACTCTTGATTTCTCTGATTCCTTAAAGGAAGTTGTGTTTTTTCTAATTTTTCATTCTTGTTTCACATTTAATGTTTTTTCTAAGAGGCTTTCACTAATTTTACTCTTGTCTTTAAAGGTATTCAAGATCTTGAGGTTTCAAGCTTAGGGTTCCTTCTCTCTTTTGCGTGAGTTTTGTTATCTTGGCTTAAGGTAAGTCATTCTTACCTTAATTGTGTAGTAAATTAGCATGTGGGTTATGTAAGCTTTAAGATTACAAGTTTGTGTGTACGCATGTAGGTCAGTGGTTGTGGAAATAAACATGTTTTAGTAAAGTAAGAGCAATTTTGAATAGGAAGCATGAAAATAGGGTTTATGGCGTGATTTCCAGTGTTGCTTCTTAAGGATTTGTGCACAATTGATATACTCCTTGAATGTGTTGAGATTTCAACTTGTGAGCATGTTTAGTATGTGGCATGAAGTGATTGTGTTATGTGTTAAAGCATAACTAATGAGTTTTTCTAGATTATGGCCAATATAAGATCATTTGCTAGAATATAGAAAATCTATGAATTCCTAGCATGATGTATGTAGGAGGTTGTTAATCTATGATTTCCAAGTATTAGATGTTATACATATAGTATGATTGTTGTTTGGTTGAAGTATGAAAGCATGTTTCAGTTTCAAACAAAATGTGAAAGTGAAACTGAATCCTAAGCAAACCAGTCGATTGGTTACAGAGTTAAGCTGTGTAGCTTTCGGATTTTTCTATGAAGTGTGGTTCCTACAAGCCACCAATAAATTGGTTATGCTGTTTTGAATGTTGTGCTTTTATTATGCAACTTGAACTAGTCCACTAGTTCTATGAATAAGTCAACAAATATTTTGAGAGTATTATAAACTATTTTTCAAGGTTATTCTCATAAAGGTAACCATGACTTTGATCTCAATCTTAGGTTTGACCTAGCCATTGACTTGTGAATAAAAAAGGAGAAGTGCTGGTTTGAATACACACACACACACACATATATAGTTGGTATGAATATAGATTTGCTCTCTTGGAATAAATTGGTTGAGTAATAAAGGTGTCACCCTAATTACCTTTAATGAGAAATGATGGATTTTTTCAGATCTTTACGGCATGTGGACCTTTGTGTGGCTTATAATCTTAACACAATTAGATACTAGTCACTTAAGGGAAAAGAGTTCAACTGATCCTATGTATCTCCGACTCTCAAAGTAGCTAATCCAAGGGTAGCTTTGGATTATGATTTGCCTTCAAGCAAGGGAATCCACGTTGATTTTGGAACCTCTCCTACTCTACTTACACCAAAAGTATACTTAGGAGGTGTTAACACTTAAAAGATTAAGATACCTAATGATGCGATCATATGGTTACTATAATAACCATTGGTATTAATATGCTATCATGGATGAGCTCCATGATGGAGAACGTAAGTGCTCCCTCAAAATTCTTATATGGATATAAATTATGTGATCATGATATTATTAAGATAATAAATGGAATCAACCTTAATGATACTTTGAATGGCCTTGAATTCTCTTATATAATTTCCAAAATGCTTTATATTATTCGTCAAGACTCATCATGATGATGCCTGTGACTCTTAATCCTTGTGACACGTGTGACCTTCCATGTCTCTTATCAAGCTTGATCATTTCAATATTCAAGTGCATATGTGAGTGTTTCATGCTATGAGTATCTTATGTGCATAGTGTGTGACTTGGACATGTTGATGTATGAGTATGATGTTTCTGTGTATTTAGCATGATCTACACCTTATATGACCTTATGTACATTATGAACTCTATAATGGAGTAACTTAAGTTACTCAGTACGTAATGTATTGGCATGCCCATTTAATTTATCACCTGCTTGATCCCACAAGCAGAGGGTCTTGGACAGGTAGACGTGGCCATGTACTTGTTTAGGGGTTGGGGCATCCAAGCACTAGTCATTCCGGCGTTGCTTTCTCTCTTGAGGGTCCTTAGAGACTGAGAACTTCTTGTAATCGTTTTATCCTTTGGTTTTTTCTTTCCTCTTCTTACTTATTTTTGGGCCAAATATAGCCTTGGATTGTAAACTTTAGACTTTTATCTCTATGTTATTTTGCACACTCTGGTTCTCTTGTGTTTTTAATGGTTTGGATACTCGATCTTGTGTCTAGCATGAGATGGGTGATAGAACAACTATCTCATATAAGATACAGCGGTAGCACCCCATTTTTCACAAATTTTGTATTTTGCTCCTGCAAATATTTTAACAAAAGTAATTTCTTTTAGTGGTGAAAAATGGAAATGCTACACCCAACAAGAAAAGGATGGACTTTACAATCTCAAGAAAACCTGAAGTATGAACAAGAGATTTTATTACCTTTCATGAGCCTTCATGCCAGCAAGTGGAGGAGGAGAGTCTAACACATTTCATCCTAAAATCAATTAATAATTAGCTAAGTATCTAACTAGACTTATAAGGTTGCCATCTCCATCTCCTTTGTCCATGCGGGATAACAATGACACAAGTGAGTTTCAACAATCTAACAATAAAAACAAATTTGGACCATACATAGATTGAGAGTGTTCAAAGTAATAAATTTCACAGTGGCGGTATGAACAAGGATCATACGATTAAGTACGTTGTTTAGCACTACAATTTTCACTTTGTTGCTAACTGTCATTTTGTTTAAGGGAAAAACTTTGGGCATAATATGAATACTCGGAAAGTCTTCGGTCTTATCTTAATCGTGCCCTCTTGTAGGCGAGCATGCACACAACCACAGATAGTGGAAAAAATCACTAGAAGGAAATTTCCAAAAACCACATTGCAAATATAAAAATGAGGAACTTTTCCCAATAAACAAGAAGAAACATTCCCGACACAATGCACAAACATAGGAGAAGAGTCTATTAGAGAGCTTGTATAGTTACCTTTGAATGCATGTTTGTAACTCAGGCACCCCACAATGGCATCGTTTATGCAACAAGTTGAGAAGTTGTCCGCCACAAATGTTTTCACGCTCAATCTCCAAAATCAGCTCATACAAAGGAGGCAGAAGGACAAAAAACTAGAAAGAAAACCTTTTATCATAAGTGCTCAACATAATGATGTATTTAGAATCAGGCACGCCAACTGCAAGGTATCCAAAATCATGGAAACTAAGAGTTTGCATCTTTCACCAAATAACACATTCACGGTTGATTAGAGTAGATAAGTAATGCCATAAAAAATTTTAGAGCAAATAAATGCTTTGCAGTCAATCATACAAAAGAACTCTTTTCTAGCCTACCAAACCATTCTCATATATCCTCTGACGGGCAACACTACTTAGAAATTGGACATTGCCATCACATGAGCTTCAGAATAAATATAAACAAACAAAAAAGTTCAGCAACACGTTACATGAACAATTGCACAGTTATAACTTGCAAGTAAAGAGTTAAGAGAGTAACCAACATGCTTTCCATGACACTTGTCAGAAATAGAAACCAAGGAACAAGGGGGAGAATGACCATGATGTTTCACATTAATGAATAATCACTGTTGTTGATAACAGCTGTGTTGTCAGCTGGTCACACATGACACATGGAGAGTTTATTAAGCATAAGGAGGAGCTGCATAAACGTGAAAAAATACTCATTTCTAACAGAGACCATTCAGACAGCTGTTGACACTGATTGAGAAAGAACTTAATCCATCAATTCTCTAATGTCACTTTCATACATATTTAAATCAAATCCCATTTGATAATGTCAACTTTACACAGTCAAGATCCATCTGCACTAGAAAGCAATCCTATTTTGCATCTATGATCCTGCTGGAAGAGCATCTCAAACTTCAGTCCATAAACATCAAATGTGATGTACTAAGGTGATCGGACTCTATTTTACCTATTACAGAAAATGACCTGACGGAGGATATAAGATCAGAAGTCTGTCATTTCATTTGGAGTGCGTCCTAGCTAACCCTGTGAGGCTAAGACATATCTCTCTCTGGGGTGTGGACTAGCAAATAAACCGTTTCCTATGCATAATGACAGTGTTCCTACTTAAGTCGACTTATGATATTTACTAATGTGAAATCATAAACCCCATCAGAACAGCCAAAAATTCAAGGCAAACGGACGACAAGTAGCACCAATGAACTGAGAGGGGAGATCAGACGCCAACTGAGTTGGTTGAGGATGCTCAAATCTGGACTTAAATATAAGTAATCTAACTGTATAAACGTTAAACCTTTCAATAGCCGGGCTCGCACTAGTCATTCGAAACGCCTAGGAGAAACAGCAATCGAAGACAAACCTTGTTAAGACCCTGAGTAACAGTTGCCAGAATGGGCACAGGCTCTGCTAACAATTTCTGCTCAATATGCAGAACTGCAGAACGATAAACAGACAGTATCTCAACAATTCCATTAGCGATCGCCCTCCCATACACACTCTGATTTTTCATTTTCCTCTTTGAAACTTCCTCACACCTTTCCAACGGCGAGACACTTGCCGACCTTATCCAGCTCAAATTTCGTGATTTAGTAGCAAATCGATCAAGCTCCCTATAGTAAAACCCTAAAGTAATAATTCTCTCAATCACGTCCCTGCAATTGAATTCAAAAAGAAATAAAAATTAGACACTTTTTCTCATCTTGAAACTACAGTCGTTAATTAGGCTAGGGTTTAAGAAGGCAATAATCAAAACCTGTCACTGGATTCAATGAAAGATAGGTCAGGGGCAAGCTTGAAAGTGCATTCATCGGAGATCGGAGCATCTGGGGATAAAATGCCGAGGGAAGCTTGGTGTTCACGCTCGTCTATGATCAAATCGCCGGTATACCCCAACAGCGCAAGCAATATTTCATGCAACATTTTGGTTTCCTTTAGCCCCGACAATAATTCAATGTGTCATGTAAGATACAATGGCTGCAAACCGTAAGCTTACAATATCAGCTGATGATCTGAGGCGGGTCGCCACCAAGTTATCTACGGTCAGACGGAGCGCGGGGAAGTATAAAGTGAGGCTGTGCGGGTGAGTGCTAGAGTGCGGGTATTTCGATTTTGAAAAATCTACTGGTCCGTTTCAGCCCGGCTAGGCAAGGTGCGGCGAAGAGTTTTTTTTTTTTTTTTTAGATATGATCTAATTAATTTTTTTATAATTTTCTTACCATTCATTTGATATTATTTTTATTATTATAAAAAAATTATTGATCTAATCTAATTTAAAATAACATGGTCCAGTAAATTTTAAAAGTAAGTTAAAACTTAAAAGGGAACATAGCCAAAGTGTTACAACAAAGTGGATCATGATAAGTAGTGTGAATATTTACGCGATATTATATTAATTTTATTACCGAATATTTTTAATTGACTAAATTATATTTATATTGAAAAAACTAACTATGTTTGTTTGTATCTAAGTATATTGCACTATATATCCATTTTTAAACTTCCATTGTATTTGATGCTATCATACTATTATATTTTTATTTTAATGGATATATTAGCTTTTTGTTAGTTTTTTAACCAATAATTTTAATTATTTTTAAATATGTCCCCTTTAATATCTTCATTACCTTATTCCTATAATTTGATCTTATATATATATATAAGCGATAACAAAAATAAGAAATTTTCTACCAAAACTCCCTCCTCAAATATCAATTATAAGTATAAAAACCTACTTAATAATGACAATTCACCTTAATGATAACAAAAAATTTATAGGAGTTACGTATTTATATCAAATACTTTATATATCAGTTACACGTTAATTCATAATATTATTATTAACTCTTAAATAACAATCCATTTGGATTAAGGATAACCTAAGTTAGGTTAAACAAGATAGGATGAATGTTTTAAAATTTTGTTTGGGTTTTTTACTAGATTAACCTTGATAAATGAACTATAATTCTCCTTCTTCTTCTTTCTTCTTTTGAGATTAATAGAGGTGAATAGCTAAATTTTATGAATAAGTTAATCTTAAACTCCTTTAACCACTGGTAGAGGTTAAAGGAGTTTTACTTTTAAGTTAACCTAACATAGGTTAAGTCCCAAAATAAGTTATCAAACAAGGCGAACTAAAAAATTAAACTCCATTAACCTTGGTTAACTGTAATCCAAACATGCTATGAAGCTTAATACACCTCAATGGTCACAAAAATTTTCATATATGTTTTATATATAAATTATATTATATAACAATTACATCTTAATTCATACCATTATTATGACTCTTTTGTGTATATATAGAAGGTAAATCATATCATTTCATTAACAAGTGGAAGTATTATAACTCAGTACATAGAACTTGTCTAAAAAACTTTAACAAATTCATTACATGTCCTCTCAAAATAGGATGAGTGCCTAGTTAAGATAATATAGATAACTTTCTTAATTAGTTATTTTCATCTATAATCTACTTGGGATAAAAGCTCTGAGTTACGAGAATGCTAGCATTCATATATGTACCAACACTCGAGGTTCTAACCACCCGTATCTTCAATCTGGACAATATTGTGTTTTGAGCTAAGTTATCAAGAGCTCCAAGCCAACTCTGGACAAGTCCTAAAGAGCTACACTTGCAAAAGCATTCTTCAAAAGATGGTTCATTACTGGACAACAAAATAGGACGCAGTGAAAGGTATCATTTACTTCACAAAAGCAACATGACATTTCCTTTATATTGTAATATTTGATGACGATGCCTTTCGTGGGAAGTCTACTGTGAGTTGCAATCCAAAGAACAAATTTATTCTTGGGACTTGCATTATTCAACCAAACTTCTTTCCAACATGTGATAAGAGAGCCTATAAGTCTTATTTTATCATATACCAAGCATATCTTATGGGGTGTGCAGGGATCAAGAGAAAGAAAAATATGCTTTAAGATCTCTCTTGACTTATGATATTTTAGAGGGTATCAATACTTGAGGGCTAGGTCACCTAGGTGGTTTTATTTTCTTTGGTATCTAGTTTCCAATATCAGGTGGATGTTGTAGTCCTTGTACAAGCTCCTTGGTGTCGATGTCCATTGTGGATGGAGTCGAATGCTCCTATTCTTTTCTTGTGCCCCTAGCTTATATTTCTATTTGTGGAGGGACGAGGTGACCTAGCGGTACCCTTATTGTATTTATCCATTAGTGGTGGGATGGGATGCCCCATATTATTAAGTTACCATGACAAGTTCATGGAGGAGAGTTAATGCAGTCACTCAAATATACTAACAAATGGACTTATTTAATTATAATGATGGAGATTTTAACATGGCTATTGTAAGGACTTCATATTACTTTCTACACTATCATGTTATTATATAACACTCCCACTTTCACACATGCCTTAGTTAATTATTGTAACACTTCCACTTTTACAAAATCATAAACAAGGGTCAACAATTCAACAAACATAAGGACACACTAAAACTCATCACATTAAACTTAATTGACCCAAATGCATAATTTAAACTCATAATTTTACACATAAAATGAGGACTATACTCCTAGGTTTTTTTTTGTTCATTTTAAGTTATTTTCATCGAATATTTCAACTTAAATTAACCAAGATTAACCCAAACGAGACACTTATTACACTTGTCACATTTTCATCCATATAACACTCATACAACTCCAAAATTTTAGAATTTAAATAAAAAGACCAAATTACCCTTGATTACCTAAAACACTTCAAGTCTTGCAAAAGCCATAACTTCATTAATATATTTCCAAACACTAAACATTATCTATCAAACTATAAGTAAAATACCTAATAAACACACCGGTACACTTAGAATTTACAAAAATTCACTAAAATGATAATATTACCACCATATCCAAACATACTTCAAAATTGGCCAAACTTTAACTTACTCCAAATTACACCAAGAGAAACTCCTACACACTATTAGGTGCCTAATGGTATAATTATAACGGATTAAAACAACCAATAAACTCACCAAAGGCTAAATGACCGAAACCACTCGTTTAGGTAAAATGTCCATAATTCAAATTTACAATATGACTTTCTTCATAAGACTTTGATACATAATAGAATCCATAAAGACGTGATTATTATAACTAAATTAATACATTCATACCATGCTTGAAGTCCCATCAAAGTCCTAGCATGGCCTAAACATGGCATTTTTCTAACTTTTAACTAATAATGCATAAAACCACATATAGTACATGCATACAAGTTTTTAAGACATAAATCATGCTATCATGAAAATAAAATAAAATAAAATATAACACATAACATAAAATCCTAATACAGGGAAGTAGAAGGTGCTACCTAGCTAAGTCTCTTAAGCAAAATATTCACGTGCAACTTCACCACCTTCACCTACTATTTGATCAACTAAATAAAAATTACAAGATAAGCAAAGAAAATTAACTAGGGGTATAAGAGTAAAGAAAGGAAATTAAAGAGGTGAAGAGTGAAACCCTTGCCTTGAAATTATATTACTTGAGCAAGGTTGAACAATTTACTAACCTATGAATCTTAAACCATTTTTTCTTAAACTAAACCATTAATGGATTAAATTTGAAGATCTTAGAATCAATGAAGGAAAAAGATGAAGGAGAAGATAGGAGTGGGGGGGTTGGTGGTTGTAAAATTTGAAAAAGTGAAATGACTAGGCGCGAAACCAAGGTTGCTAAAAATGAGGAAATAGAGGAGGAATCTGGTCATGGGGTTGCTTTCAAGTTAAAGAGGAATTGGATGTTATTAGAAGTAGTGATAGGTTGTAAGAGAGTTAATGAGAAATGTAAGAATATATTATGGCTAAGATTTTGGTTGATTATCAAAGGACAATGATCAAATCTAATTGGGCAGGTATGGGAGATTATTTTCATGGTGAACCATGGCCATAGAAGAGAAAACTCTAATTAAAATAATTTACAGAAAAGTATACACTCTAAAAAATGGGTACAATTTTGGAGAAAAAAACAAATGATTTCCAAAATGATAAAAAATTTGAGAAAGGTGTAGAATAAATTTAAAAATCCATATATATATATATATATATATATATATATAAGTGGATATATGGATTGATTTATAGTCAAAAGAAAATAAATTAATTGACTTAAGGTAAATTGTCAAACGACCGATCAACCGTCAGACCCCTATAAGAAACGATGATTATGTCTACAAGTTGATCAACCGAAGGGCATAGCCCAGTTGATTACTGATTGAATGAATCTAACCTAGGGTTTTAGAAGGGTTTAAATGTAAGATAAGCTAATTTTGGGTATAGATAATATGACTAGTTAATGATAGAAGGTTTATAAATGATTAAGAAACAAATCATTTAGAAGTAAGAGTTAGAAAAATCCTTTACATACTAACATGCTTATATTCATGCATACACATTATGCTCTCTCAAGTAAATCCTAGAAAGTAAACCACACACGTAAGACACAAATCCATTCACTTCATAACAACATACGTGATTATTTATCTTAATCCAAAGCTTAAAAACATACAAAAATTGAAGACAAGAGTATTCCTCTAGTTAGAAATATTAAAACATTCAACATCACAAACACTTGTAAAATAAAACTTATAAAACTTAGGAAATAACTCATTTTTCTTTGAAACCAAACTAAAAAAATATTATAATTAAAAGGGAAATTGAATCACTCACCTCCCCCTAAAACATGTGAAAACTTAGATGAAAGTGTTTATATTCTTCACATTTCTGCTAAATACAATCCTCTTTTATTTGAGGAAAACAAAAGAGACTTAGATAAAATATTAGAAGAAAAGATAGGGGTTGACATGTGAAGACAATAGAGGAAGACAGATCTTAATGCAGAGGAGATAAAAAGAGATAAATCAACACCTCTCTTAAAATATTTTAGGTTGAAATAATGAGCATAGTATAATACCCTAAATTTTATCTAATTTTAATTTCAAGTAAATAATAACCTAACCAAATCCTAATATTTGTTTTGGATAATTAATATTTTTAACCTAACCCTAACTTTGGATGATCAATATTTTAGTCTTACCTTAAGTCCTTACTCATAATTTTAAACCTAATCCTAACCATAATCCCACACTTACCCATATCTGCTTTTCTCTTTTCTTTCTCCTTTTATTTTTTTCATTTTATTCTTCTCATGCCCAATTTCCTTCTCTTCTCATCCGTATATGTGCCTTCTTCTCTACTTTGACCAAACTCCCCTTGTTCAACTTCCCCAATGTGCGGCCATCTTATCCATCATCTCTCATAAATCTTGAGATGTATTTTGTTGAAATTTTTTTCCCAACTTTCCCCAATCATGCCTCACCTTTAACTCATACACCTCCTCTTCTCTATCATTCACCATGCACTCCAAGTGTGTGTTTGTGTGTGTGTATCCTTTTTGGTAAGGATACACATAGTAGTTAGGGCTTTTATGTGCAATGTATGTATTTTGTATGTGCTATCATGTTGGTATTATTTTATTGATATTATTATTAGTATGATAATACCGTTATATGATATTTTGTGTCATAAGATGAAAAAGTGAGGAAGTTGTGAGTGTATGTGGTTGTGCATATCATTAGTTGGTATAAATCAAGATATGTGGTATCTATATATAATTGTAGTTATGCATTTCATGATATATATATATATATATACATATATGTATATATATATATATATATATATATATATATATATATATATATATATATATATATATATATATATATATATTCGAGGTTGAAAATTATTCATATTGGGCTATCGTAAGGGTATTTTGGTCATTTGATGATAATATGAAAAATAATCATGTCATGTTAATTTTTAGAGTGTTATAATTTATTTCATAAGTGATGTGACCCACATGATGGTTTAGTGAGACACAAGTAATCTAATATGAGATTTGAGGCTTTCAGTAAGGTAAGGATATTTTAGTTAATATGGGTTAAATATGAAATTTTGGTGATTTGAAATTGGGAATATATCTAAAATATGATAAGTATGATACTTGTAATGTTTGGGACAATTATGTGTAGCATAAGTTTAATGTATGATAAGTATGATACCAAAAGTTTTTGTGTAGATTGATGAGGAGCTATTTGATGACTTTCCTGCTTATGATGCTTTATATATAGAGGAGTGATTCTCATGTATTGAGGTTGGATGTAGAGTTATGTTATCTGATTATCGCTTTGGATCTAGATACCTTTTGGGACTCTTAGTTTCGATGTATCCAAACTCTTATCTAAGTTTATGAAGGTTCTCTTATTCTTTGTTTAACATGCTTTAAATATTAACTATCTTTGCCTTGTATCTGATTTAATGATTGTTTGGTAAGCCATACTTATGTCGAATATGGCAGTAACATCCAACTATTTTTGAGGTGTTACACTTACACATAGGGTGTATAAGTGAGGCTCTCCACTCTCCACTATTAGGAGGGAAAAACAAAAGGGAACATCTAAGTGTGATGCCCTAAATAGTGAGGATAAGTTTTGCCTATAGGCCCAAGGTTAATGGAAAATATTAATCAACAAGGAAGTAAGACAAATGAGAGACCGGAGAAAGGGGATATTAGCTACAACTGCTCCCTACAACCAAATTACATAGGCCTGGCCAAAAAATTATAAGAGAGAGGCAAGAAGGAAGATAATAAGATGGTTCCCAATTTGGTTGAAATCCTGAAAAACAAGTGCAATAATAGCCTTAAAATCCTTGTAAATTAGCTGCAAACCAAGCATCTCATATTCATAAGTTTGCATATGCGTTAGAAGAAGATTTGAATTAATTTGAGTCTAAAATTGGTCAACCTAAAAAAAATCAATCAATTGATTTGATAAACTAATCGATAGATTCATCCGATTTTAAAATTCCTTTAAAGTTCAAACTAGTTGATTGGCTATCTCAAAATTGGTTGACTAATTTCCCAAAAAACCATATCCTCCTCTACCCAAACCAACCTCTTTCAAGTTCATACTTTTAGGGCACAAGTATATAAATAATAATTAAATACATAATTAATAACTATTAGAAAAACCTATGTGCCCGAACATGTTATAATTATCCCGACAATGATAATAAATAAGCAAAGGTGACTTTGTGCCTCCTTGGATAAAGCACGCCACCAAAATTTCTTTTATGAGAGGGTTATGTCCTAAGAGGGAATCCAACCCCGAAAGCCACATTATGCCAGATTAATGGCGCCACTTAAGGTATGATATCGTGGTAAAGCGCGCGACCGTCACTGGTTTTGATTATCACCGAAGGAGGTAGTATACACATTATATTTTCAAGAGGCATGCTTAATTTAAACAATACCAATAATGATAATCATTTACATACTAACATGCTTATATTCATGCATACACATCATGCTCTCTCAAGTAAATCCTAGAAAGTAAACCAAATACATAATATACAAATCTATTCACTTCACAACAGCATAAGTGATTACTTGTATTAATCCAAAGCTAAAAAACATACAAAATAGAAGAAAAGACTATTCCTCTAGCTATAAATATTAAAACATTCAACATCATGAACACTTGTAAAATAAAACTTATAAAACTCAGGAAATAACTCATTTTTCTTTAAAACCAAACTAAAATATATATTAAAATTAAAAGGGAAATTGAATCACTCACCTCCCCCTAAAACCTGTAAAAACTTAGATGAAAGTGTTTAGATTCTTCACCTTTCTCGTAAATATAATCCTCTTTTATTTGAGGAAAACAAAAGAGACTTTGATTTAAAAGAAAAGATAGGGATTGGCATGTGAAGACAATTGTAATACTCCGTTTTTAGGAAATCTTAATTAAAATTAATAATTACGTATGATTAGTTATAATTATTAATTTAGGAGGTTTAGTATTAAACGTATTATTATTATTATTATTATTATTTCAATGACTTAGATATAAAAATTAATTAGGCTAAAAAATTGATAGAAACCGATTCCTTATTTTAATCCTAGTTTTATTCGTAAATCTTATCTGAATTATTTTATTAATAGCCGTAACCCGAATAATTTTTTTTAAAAATTTATCTTCGATTGTTTTTATTTTATTTTATTTTATTTGTTTTTATTAAACCCATTCTAATCCGCATTATTTTTCCGAATTTCATTTTTGTCAAATATCATAATTTATTCAAACTAAATTTAAATTAAAGAAAATATATACATATCTTATTATTATTTATTTATTTATTTATTCTCTCTCCCCCTGTCTCCCTCTTTATCTGACCTTACTCAACCGTCCGTATCTCTGCATATTATACACATGTACACACGCACACGAAACCATCACCGTCCAACCCAAACAGCCCCCCCCCCCTCTTTCATTTCAGACACACACGCACAACACCTCATCGCAGCTCCCTCTCTGCTCCCCTCCATTTTCGATCACCAACGGCACCCCTTCTTCCCTTTATTTTGTTCGAATGCTTCACCCCAAACAACCCCTCTCTGCACCTTCTCATTTTCTTCCTTTTCTTCCTGTCTCCCCGTCGCAGAACACAGCCTGCCACCTTCTCCCTTCCCTTCTCCCCCTGCATCTCCCTCCCGTCCAGCACAACCAAACCAGCAGCTCGCCACCCCAGCCACGAAGCCCGTCGTCCACTCCCCTCCCTGCCCCGTTTGTTTCCAACGCAGCCCGCCAGCCCACCAGCACCCACAGCCATCGCAGCCACCCCGACCCTTTCCCCCGTCGCCCAGCTCCCCAGGCCGTCGCCCTCCCCGTCGCAGCCAGTAGCCCAGCCACCCTCCACCGCCGGCCAGCCACCAGCTCCGCCGACCACCAGCCCTGCCGTCCCCTCCTTTCCCTGCCTCGCAACCTTGCCCGACCCTCTCACCCTTTCGATCGTGCCCCATTCCCCTCGAGCGTGACTCACGCTGCATGCAGCGTGAGTTACGTAGTGGTTAAATAAAATTTTGGTACCAATATTAATTGTAAGGGTATTTTGGTAATTTTAGAAAAATAAATATTTTTATACTATAATTATTATTTTATCTGATAGATATTAATTCGATAATTTCGGTATTATTTTTAGGTACGAAAGGTTGATTAGCGGGATCCGATAAATTTAGTAGGATACCGCTATTTTTGCGTTTTTGCTGGAATTCAGGTAACCGTTATACCTTATTAAAATGTTAAATATTGCGTGATAGCACATTAGGGTTCTTGGTGTATTAAATATGTTTAGCATGATTTATTTCAATATAATTATGTGTTAATTATTATTATTATGAAAAAGGGTAAAAATGGGCATGTTATCTGATATAAAATATTTCGGGTATAAAAGTATGTCTTAAAAATAATTCTAATGATGGGAGGACGTTTGGTATAATAATTATGCATATAATTATTAGTTTAGCATGTTTAGATATAATTATGCAAGAATTATTATGGATGTGTGCCCTAGGGGAAATTTAGTCATTTTTGTGCATTATGATATTTATTCTGAAAATCATGTCTAACATTTATTATCTGTTGTTGATTTTATGGTCATGTGTTTTGTACGTTTCAAAAGTTTATGATAGAGTTTCATATGCCGAAACCTAGGTAGATGATTTAAATTATATAATAATTGATTAGATTATTCATTTTAGCCTTTTCATGATAGATTAATAAATAAGATAGACTTAGTATTTAAAAGGATACTAATCTGATAATTATTAGCTTCAAGGGCATTTTGGTCATTTTCGGCCTAACGCCCGAATGTGAATAATTGGATATAGGATGGCCTTAGACTTTTGGTAGGTTGACCTTAGTATTGATTTTGGCCTTTCTTCATATCGTTGACCGTAGGGTTGACTTGGATAATTGGAAATAAAGGGAAATGAATAAGTATGGAAATGAAAATAAATGTGTAATGTGTGTTATTTGTGATCACTTTATCAAACCACTAATACGTAAAGTGAAAGACCTCGAGTTTGGGAATGGTTTCTCTCTAGGGGTAGCTATCCTAGAGACGAGGTAGGAGTCCTCGATTTGTTTGGGTTTCTGGTGTGCCGGTTGTGCCCCAGTAAGGCCCTAGTCTACTCTATAGGTGACCTACGGGCCCTATAGGGGGTATCGATACTTAAGGATTAGGTGTCCGAGGTGAGGAGGGTACTGTGTGCCTTGTGCGTCAGTATGACCAGAGTGCTGTTATGCCTCTGGGTTGGATGGTTGGAGGGTATCGTGTTGCCTTGTGCGCCGATATGACCGGTGTACTGTTATGTCTCCGGGTTATTATTGTATCCCCCTCGAGTAAATAAAAATGGAAATAATATGATTTGATTGGAAGGATTATTATTGGGTATTGGACTGGTTTGGTAGTGGCTGTTGTGCCTACCTGTGGCTTAAGTAGTAGCCTGCGGGCCTACGTGTGTGGGTATTATGTCTATAAGTATGCCTGTGATGTTATGTATATTATTATACTATATCTATAAATATACCGTTGATGTTTTGTATTTTAATTTACTATACCTGTAAGTGTACCTGTGGGATTACGGATATTATTATTCTGTGTCTGTAAGTATCCAAGTGATGTTATGTATTTTATCATATTCTACCTGTAAGTATACTTTTGATGTTGTGGATTATGTTATAGCTTACCTGTTAATACACTTGTGATGTTATAAATTTGGTTGGGAGTTATGCTGAGATATGAGTCATGCTGCTGATGTTATAATTGTTATGCTGGAGTTTAGGTTCTAATCATTACTTCTGAGAATACCTTTGACATGTTAGTCTGGTAAGCTGTCGGTTGTTTTAGACAAATAAAAATGAGTAGCATGTAGCTTTAATAGAAATTGATTGTCTAAATGATTATTGTTTATCAATCCTCGTATGAATACTTAAATGTCTTGTACCTGTTAGTCGTATGCCTTGTATGTGTTCCATGCTAGTTTTTCATATTAGTTTGGTATAAAGGGTTATTCAGTACCGTAGTACTGACGGGTTCCGTTTCATGGTCCCCTGCCTATTCCACGGGCAGTCGCTACTTTGCAGGATTACTTTGAGGGTAGGGTCTGACGACTTCAAATAGAGGGTTGAGAGTTAGGACTATCCGGTGTTCGCCTCGACTTCTTTTGGTCCGGATATTTCTTGGACTCTTAAGTCCCCTGCTATTTCTCTTTTGTTACATTACAACTCTTGCCTGATCTTTTTGTATCTATTCAGGACAATGTAATTTGTAATGAAATTCTATCCTGCCTCTGTTTTAATATTATTTAAGTAAAGTAATATTTTAGCCTTAGCACTCAGTATAAGAACGGTAGAGGATGCCAGACTTATACTGAGTGTGGCGGTAACACCCATGGATTTTGTAATTATCGCTTCCGCAAAACGAAAATTTTTAGCATTATAATCCCATCCATTTTTACTGCTAAAAATTTTCGTTTTTGCGGAAGCGATAATTACAAAACCAATGGGTGTTACCGCCACACTCAGTATAAGTCTGGCATCCTCTACCGTTCTTATACTGAGTGTTAAGGCTAAAATATTACTTTACTTAAATAACAATAAAGCAAAGGCAGGATAGTATTTCATTACAAATTACATTGTCCTGAATAGATACAAAAAGATCAGGCAAGAGTTGTAATGTAACAAAAGAGAAATAGCAGGGGACTTAAGAGTCCAAGAAATATCCGGACCACGAGAAGTCGAGGCGAACACCGGATAGTCCTAACTCTCAACCCTCTATTTGAAGTCGTCAGACCCTACCCTCAAAGTAATCCTGCAAGGTAGCGACTGCCCGTGGAATAGGCAGGGGACCATGAAACGGAACCCGTCAGTACTACGGTACTGAATAACCCTTTATACCAAACTAATATGAAAAACTAGCATGGAACACATACAAGGCATACGACTAACAGGTACAAGACATTTAAGTATTCATACAAGGATTGATAAACAATAATCATTTAGACAATCAATTTCTATTAAAGCTACATGCTACTCATTTTCGTTTGTCTAAAACAACCGACAACTTACCAGACTAATATGTCAAAGGTATTCTCAGAAGTAATGATTAGAACCTAAACTTCCAGCATAACAATTATAACATCAGCAGCATGACTCATATCTCAGCATAACTCATATCTCAGCATAACTCCCAACCAAATTTATAACATCACAAGTGTATTAACAGGTAAGCTATCACATAATCCACAACATCAAAAGTATACTTACAGGTAGAATATGATAAAATACATAACATCACTTGGATACTTACAGACACAGAGTAATAATATCCGTAATCCCACAGGTACACTTACAGGTACAGTAATTTAAAATACAAAACATCAACAGTATATTTACAGATATAGTATAATAATATACATAACGTCACAGACATACTTATAGATATAATACCCACACACGTAGGCCCGCAGGCTACTACTTAAACCACAGGTAGGCACAGCGGCCACTACCAAACCAATCCAATATCCAATAATAATCCTTCAAATCAAATCACATTATTTCCATTTTTTATTTATTTACTCGAGGGGGATACAAGAATAACCCGGAGACATAACAGTACACCGGTCATACCGGCGCACAAGGCAACACGATACCCTCCAACCATCCAACCCAGAGGCATAACAACACTCTGGTCATACTGACGCACAAGGCACACAGTACCCTCCTCACCTCGGACACCTAATCCTTAAGTATCGATACCCCCTATAGGGCCCGTAGGTCACCTATAGAGTAGACTAGGGCCTTACTGGGGCACAACCGGCACACCAGAAACCCAACAAATCGAGGACTCCTACCTCGTCTCTAGGATAGCTACCCCTAGAGAGAAATCATTCCCAAACTCGAGGTCTTTCACTTTACGTATTAGTGTTTTTATAAAGTAATCACAGATAACACACATTATACATTTATTCTTATTTCCATACTTATTCATTTTCCCTTTATTTCCAATTATCCAAGTCAACCTTACGGTCAACGGTAAAAAGAAAAGTCAAAATCAATACTAAGGTCAACCTACCAAAATTCTAAGGCCATCCTATATCCAATTATTCACATTTGGGCGTTAGGCCGAAAATGACCAAAATGCCCTTGAAGCTAATAATTATCAGATTAGTATCCATTTAAATACTAAGTCTATCTTATTTATTAATCTATCATGAAAAGGCTAAAATGAATAATCTAATTATTTATTATATAATTTAAATAATTAATCATGTCAAAAGACCATTTTGCCCCTACATAGATTTCGGCATATGAAACTCTATCATAAACTTTTGAAACGTATAAAACACATACTCATAAAATCAACAACAGATAATACATGTTAGACATGATTTTCAGGATAAATATCATATTACACAAAAATGACTAAATTGCCCTTAGGGCACACATTCCTAATAATTCTTGCATAATTATATCTAAACATGCTAAACTAATAATTATATGCATAATTATTATACCAAACGTTCTCCCATCATTAGAATTATTTTTAAGACATACTTTTATACCCGAAATATTTTATATCAGATAACATGCCCATTTTTACCCTTTTTCATAATAATAATAATTAACACATAATTATATTGAAATAAATCATGCTAAACATATTTAATACACCAAGAACCCTAATGTGCTATCACGCAATATTTAACATTTTAATAAGGTATAACGGTTACCTGAATTCTAGCAAAAACGCAAAAATAGCGGTATCCTACTAAATTTATCGGATCCCGCTAATCAACCTTTCGTACCTAAAAATAATACCGAAATTATCGAATTAATATCTATCAGATAAAATAATAATTATAGTATAAAAATATTTATTTTTCTAAAATTACCAAAATACCCTTACAATTAATATTGGTACCAAAATTTTATTTAACCACTACGCAACTCACGCTGCATGCAGCGTGAGTCACGCTCGAGGGGAATGGGGCACGATCGAAAGGGTGAGAGGGTCGGGCAAGGTTGCGAGGCAGGGGAAGGAGGGGACGGCAGGGCTGGTGGTCGGCGGAGCTGGTGGCTGGCCGGCGGTGGAGGGTGGCTGGTTGGCTGCGGAGAGGAGGCTGGCTGCAACGGGCGGTGGGTGCTGCTCGACGTGGCTTAGCCGAGAGAAAAAAAAAGGAGGGGGGCTGTTGGTGGTGCTGTGGCTACTGGGGCTGCGGGGCGACGGTGGTCGACGCTGGTGGGCTGGCGAGAGAGTGGTGTTGCTGGGCTACTGGCTGCGACGGGGAGGGCGACGGCCTGGGGAGCTGGGCGACGGGGGAAAGGGTCGGGGTGGCTGCGATGGCTGTGGGTGCTGGTGGGCTGGCGGGCTGCGTTGGAAACAAACGGGGCAGGGAGGGGAGTGGACGACGGGCTTCGTGGCTGGGGTGGCGAGCTGCTGGTTTGGTTGTGCTGGACGGGAGGGAGATGCAGGGGGAGAAGGGAAGGGAGAAGGTGGCAGGCTGTGTTCTGCGACGGGGAGACAGGAAGAAAAGGAAGAAAGGGAGAAGGTGCAGAGAGGGGCTGTTTGGGGTGAAGCATTCGAACAAAATAAAGGGAAGAAGGGGTGCCGTTGGTGATCGAAAATGGAGGGGAGCAGAGAGGGAGCTGCGATGAGGTGCTGTGCGTGTGTGTCTGAAATGAAAGAGCGGGGGGGGGGGGGGGGGGCTGTTTGGGTTGGACGGTGATGGTTTCGTGTGCGTGTGTACATGTGTATAATATGCAGAGATACGGACGGTTGAGTAAGGTCAGATAAAGAGGGAGACAGGGGGAGAGAGAATAAATAAATAAATAAATAATAATAAGATATGTATATATTTTCTTTAATTTAAATTTAGTTTGAATAAATTATGATATTTGACAAAAATGAAATTCGGAAAAATAATGCGGATTAGAATGGGTTTAATAAAAACAAATAAAATAAAATAAAATAAAAACAATCGAAGATAAATTTAAAAAAAAAAATTATTCGGGTTACGGCTATTAATAAAATAATTCAGATAAGATTTACGAATAAAACTAGGATTAAAATAAGGAATCGGTTTCTATCAATTTTTTAGCCTAATTAATTTTTATATCTAAGTCATTGAAATAATAATAATAATAATAATACGTTTAATACTAAACCTCCTAAATTAATAATTATAACTAATCATACGTAATTATTAATTTTAATTAAGATTTCCTAAAAACGGAGTATTACATTACTACCCCCTTAAAAAGGGACTTCGCCCCCGAAGTCCACATCACACCACATAATTTAAGCACATAAGGCCCACATAGCACATTAGAGTCAAAGCCTTATAGAACTACCTCATCAAAAAAAAATCTCATAACCATCTAATATATAACACATAAAGTCAAACCATCCAAGCAGTAAAAGGATTAATAGCCAAAATACCGGGAGGTGGGTTTTCTAGACCCCTGGCCTGAGCATCTGCCTCTGATCGGCTGATAAGACGGATTGCGCCAAACATTGGATCTCTCGGGGCATTCCCAATGCCAGATCCCTGACCTGTACCGTTACCTTGCGGCGAAGGACGATAGCTCGGAGCTTTACCCTTATTGTCTCTACTCTGTGAGATGCCTGCTGGCTGTGGGGTCCTCTGTGTAGTTTGCTGCTGGTAGGTGACAGGTTCTGATGGCTGCACCTGCATCCTCTGAACTCCGTCCCGAGGTGCCTGGAAGCACTCAAAACTCCTATGACCATGCTTGCCACAATTATAACACTGGACTAGCTGACCCTCACAAGTTTTCCCTGGATGGTTTCGTCCACAACGCTTGCAGTGGTAGTGTCTGCTCTGTCCTTGGCCTCCTCCACTACGGGAGCCAATCTGACTACCCTGGTGCTGACTAGTCTGGCCTCCTGTCCGAGGCTGAATCCTGCGATCACTGTCTGGAACCTCTGGTTTCCTTTTGTTCCCTGGGGTCTCACTAACCCTAATCTGAATAGCCTTTGCGACCTTGGTCGCCTTCTCAAACATGTCAAAGAGGCTGAGGAAAGAAGAACTCGAGAGCAACTCCTGGATACGAGGGTTCAAACCCATCTCAAATCGGTGCATCTTCATCTCCTCATCTGCCCCTACATCAGGTGCGAAACGAATCAAGTCGGTGAACTCCAAGTAATACTGCTCGACTGTGGAGGAACCCTGGCGAAGCGCCATGAATCTATCATATAATCCCATCCTAACACTGATACCATTTGTAACACCCCGAGTCGATATGACCACGCGGGGGCTACCTTGGAGTGTTTTCGGATTGATCGGCTGGCCCCACAGATCAACACGAGTCCTTTCAGCACGCTTTGTCCTCACTCACGCACTTCCAGATAAATTTTCAGAAAATTTCCGAAACTTCCCAGGAGGTCACCCATCCTAAAATTACTCCACGGCCAGCACGCTTAACTGTGGAGTTCTTAGGACGGAATCACCAAAAGGATGGTATACCATGTTGATATAAGTAGCCAAATCAATCCTTATAGCACTCCGCTCAATTTGGGGTATTACATTCACCCCACTCAAAGAACGCAACGTCCTCGTTGCGCCTCAACCAATGACTGTCTCAATACAGTTCATCCCAAGAATCGTCCCGCTAGGTGGCTGACTGGCTCATCCAAGTTCAACTCACGGTCGCGGTTTTGCTCTGATACCATTTGTAACACCTCGAGTCGATATGACCACGCGGGGGCTACCTTGGAGTGTTTTCGGATTGATCGGCTGGCCCCACAGATCAACACGAGTCCTTTCAGCACGCTTTGTCCTCACTCACGCACTTCCCGAGAAATTTTCAGAAAATTTCCGAAACTTCCCAGGAGGTCACCCATCCTAAAATTACTCCACGGCCAGCACGCTTAACTGTGGAGTTCTTAGGACGGAATCACCAAAAGGATGGTATACCATGTTGATATAAGTAGCCAAATCAATCCTTATAGCACTCCGCTCAATTTGGGGTATTACAACAATAGAGGAAGATATATCTCAATAGGGAGGAGAGAAAAAGAGATAAATCAATAACTCACTTAGGATATTTTAGGTTGAAAGGATGAGCATAGTATAATACCATAAATTTTATCTAATTTAAATTTCAAGTAAATAATAGCCCAACCAAATCCTAATCTTTATTTTAGATAATTAATATTTTAGTCTTACCTTAAGTCATTAATTATAATTTTAAACCTAATCCTAACCATAATCCAACACTTACCCATCTTTGCCTTTCCCTTTTCTTTCTCCGTTTATTTTTTCATTTTCTTCTTCTCATGCTCTTTTTCTTTCTTTTCTCAGCCTTATGTGTGCCTTCTTCTCTGCCCCAACCAAACTCCCCTTGTCTAGCTTCCCCAATGTCTGACCATTTTATCCATCATCTCCCATAAATCTTGGGATGTATTTTGTTGAAAATTTTTTCCCAACTTTCCCCTGATTATGCCTCACCTTTAACTTGTGTACACCTCCTCTTCTCTATCATTCACCATGCACTCCATGTATGTGTTTGTGTGTGTGTGTGTGTGTATCATTTTTTGGTAAGGTTACACATAATAGTTGGGGCTTTTATATGTAACTTGTGTATTTGTTTTTGCTATCACGTTGGTATTATTTTATTGATATTATTAATATTATTATGATAATATGTTTATATGATATATTGTGTCGTAAGATGAAAAAGTGACGAATTTATGAGTGTATGTGGTTGTGCATATTATTAGTTGGTATAAATCGAGATATGTTGTATCTATATATTATTGTAGTTATGTGTTTCATGTTGATGTTGATGATGTTGATATATATATATATATTCGAGGTTAAAATTATTCATATTGGGCTATCATAAGGGCATTTTGGTTATTTGATGATAATATAAAAAATAAACATGACATGTGTAATTTTTAGGGTGGTATAAATTATTTCATAAGTAATGTGACCAAATGATGGTTTAGTGAGACACAAGTAATTTAATATGAGATTTGAGGCTTTCAATAAGATAAGGATATTTTAGTTAATATAGGTTAAATATGAAATTTTGGCGATTCTAAATTGGGAATATATCTAAAAATATGATAAGTATGATACGTGGAATGTTTGGGACAATTATGTGTAGCATAAGAGTAAAATATGATAAGTATGATACCAAATATTTTTGTGTAGGTTGATGAGGAGCTATTGAATGACTTTGTTGCTTACGATGCTTTATTTGTGGAGGAGTCGTGTTCTCCGATTATCGCTTTGGATCTAGATACCTTTTGGGACTCTAATATTTGATGTATCCCTTTTAGGTATTTTTGATATTATACCCAGTGTTAATTTCCAAATTCTTATCTAAGTTTATGAAGGTTCTCTTATTCTTTGTTTATCATGCTTTAAATCTTGACTATTTTTGCCTTGTATCTGATTTAAGGATTGTTTGGGAAGGCAGACTTATATTGAATATGGCAGTAACACCTAACTATTTTTGGGGTGTTACACTTACACATAGGGTGTATAAGTGAGGCTATCCGTGCTCCACGCCCCACTCCCCACTATTAGGCGAGAAAAACAAAAGGGAAAATCTAAGCTAAAAGTGTGATGTCCTAAATAGCGAGGATAAGGCTTACTTATAGGCCCAAGGTCAATTGAAAATATTAACCAACAAGGAAATAAGACAAATGCATGAGAGAGTGAAGAAAGGGGTGATTAGCTACAGCTGCTCCCTACAACCAAATTACATAGGCTTGGCCAAAAAATTGGAAGAGAGAGGCAAGAAGGAAGATAATAAGATGGTTCCCAATTTGGTTGAAATCCTAAAAAATAAGTGTAATAATGGCCTTAAAATCCTTGTAAATGATTTACAAACCAAGCATCTCATATTCATAAGTTTGCATAAGCGTTATAAGAAGATTTGAATTAATTTGAGTTTTTAAAGCCTAAAAATCAATCAACTGGTTTGATAAACTAATTGATTGATTCATTCGATTTTAAAATTCCTTTGAAGTTCAAACTAGTTGATTGGTTATCTCAAAATTGGTCGACTAACTTCCCAAAAAATTGTATCCTCCTCTATTTTTCAAACCCAAACCAACCTCTTTCAAGTTCATACTTTTAGGGCACACATATATAAATAATAATTAAATAAATAATTAATAACTATTAGAAAAACCTATGTGCCCAAACATGTTATAATTATCCCGACAAAGATAATAAATAAGCAAAGGTGACTTTGTGCCTCCTTGGATACAGCACGCCACCAAATTTTCTTTTATGAGAGGGTTATGTCCTAAGAGGGAATCCAACCCCAAAAGCCACATTATGCCAGATTAATGACACCACTTAAGGTATGATATCGTGGTAAAGCATGCGACGGTCAATGGTTTTGATTATCACCGAAGGAGGTAGTATACACATTATATTTTCAAGAGGCATACTTACTTTAAACAATACCAATAACGATAATCAACTACAGAATCATTTACCAAAAAAACATCACTCCTACATAATGCATGTTGAGCATTTTATAATAATAAGAGTAATGATGTAGTTTTTTCTTCTTTTTTTTTTGTTAAAAGCATGTTGGTGTACTTTTAATTGATGAATATTGTTAGGATTGCGTAAGGAATTTAAAATATAAAAATTTGATCAAATATTTAAAATATTTGATTAATTTTCTATATTCGGACTTTGAAATTTCTAACTTTTGACGGAATCATACAATCCAAAAAAATATTTTGTATTTTATTTGTTTTTATTCATAACATATCATAATATTGTAGTATAAAAGTTTTTAAATGTTATTAATCTTTATAAGTTAAATATAAATAATAATATTTTAATATTATTTTTTACTAAAATAAGATACATATATATATAGTTATAAACATTAACTAACACATAATCTTTATCTATAAAAACCGTCTTATAAAAATTATTTAAATAATACTTTCATACAACTATCGAATACATTCAACATCTAACCTACAATCAATGCATATCTTTACGTATCTAAAATTTTAAATATCTGACCCAAGGACCAAAGAAACGAATATATCCGATTACAAAAATTAATGCCGACGCCATATCCAATGACAAGCGGAGTCGTCTCCGCTAAATACGAGCAGTAATTTTCTTCGGAAATTCAAAGCATATGCCGCCGCACAGGGGCATTCCACGTAACCGGGGAGTCGGGCAGCGTTTCGTCCGTTACGTGGCGCCATCGGAGCACACCTTGCGTGTTACCAGGACGTAGTACGCGCGGATACGTCGTGTAATTAATTCTGCAGTTTTCAATTACGAACCAGATATTTTTCATTCAGGGCATTCTCTATTTTTCATTATTCGTAGAGGTTGAGAACTATAAAGATATTATAATATTAAAAAAAAAATTAATTTAAAAATTATGGTATCCAAAAATATAAAGATATTAGATCAACGTATGTAATTACGGCTTTGTTTGGGGTGCACGCGGTTGCTGCGTGTGTAGCAACGACGCATTCGTCGGGTCACAATACTTCTTTGGACTACCATACACCATACATCATCAGCGGAAAGAGGAACCGACGAGAAATACTGATAGACACTGATGCACGGGGACGACATACGTTTCTGAAACGTTTCCAGCTTCTCAGGGTAAAATTTTTATTAAAATTATTTAATTAATATTTTTATTAAAAATAATTATTAATAATTAAAATTAACTAATATAAATAATAATTTTAAAAGAAAATAAAAAAAAAATATATATAATATATATATATAAATTTTTTAATATTTTCCATCGTTTTTATTTTTTAAAATTTTTAAAAGCAATATTTCTACGTTTCCTTCGGTCCCCGTGCAACACTGCTGATAGACCGTGCAGGTATATAAATTTCTCATAAAACAGAGGTTCCAAACGACAAACGAATTCATGATTAATTTCAGAAAAAAGGAAGGGAAGAGAGAGAGGTCGCCAGATTTCTCGTCAGTTCTGTCGGTGGAGTAGCTTGCTTGCTTGCAGTATCTTACTTACAGCAGGGGAGGTATCAGTCTTTGAACTCTACTGCTACTATTACGGATAAACATGCGGTCACAATCACGGTCCATAAATAAAATTAGACGCGGGGGGCGGGGGTGTAGAAACTAAAACGGAAGGAACGTAGGCGGGCCCCGCTGGTGTTCCGCAGAAGGACGGAGACGGACCGAAACTGTTGCAAGTTATTTCATCGTCATCGCTCTCCACTCATGCCACGCCGCCCCGCCCCCGCGCCTCATACATATTTCCCTGTTATTTGGAGTCGCCGCCGGATTCTGCTGAAAAAAAAAAACCCCTTTCTCCGAACAAACAAGAATGAACCAATTAGACTACAAGGAAAAATAACGTGACATGCATACCCTTCCCTTACGTACTATTTAATTACTATACTTAACTTAGCCCGTACGATAATTACTACCTTATTTAAAACTACTTAGCCTTCAAATATGGCTTGTTTGAAGTTACTTATGAAAAATAATTATCTATGATAATTATTTATTTTAAAAAATTTTAGTCTAAAAAATTTTCAAATTAAATAGTTATCGTGAATAATTAATTTTAATAAGTAACTTCAAATATAAGCTAAAAGGTTCCAATTAGCTAGCATACATTTATACGATACTGAAAAAGAAGGCACAACACAATCACATACATGCTTAGATCATTACCGATCGACGACAGGAAATCACATGCAAGAAAATAATCAACTTATATGTTACTAATTAATAGCTCATTAGAAAAAAACTTATAAGATTATTAATTGCTTTTTTTAATTTTTGCTATAAAAAAAGTTCCTAGCCTAAATGATCATATTAGATAATCATTTTCTTTTCCAACCCTCAGTTCCAAACAAGAGTTCACAATTAGCTAGCATACACGTACGCATGTGACGCCGAAAAAGAAAGCACAATCACGCACATACTTACATTGTTACCGACGGACGGATGAGAGGAATTCACGTGCATGAAAATCAATTAAGGTGAGGAACGCGTGTTGGAGAAGGGGAGCACGTGCATCACATAGCCAGCCAGCCGATTCTTTCATGTTGTTGTGTGAAATATTTGTCGGCCCCTGCAAATTAAACGCAGCATGCATGCACTGGCCGGTGTCTTGGTCTTGCACGTGCCCTGCTTCTCCAACAAGGAATTACTCACCCGCCGGCCTTTTGGATAACCTCCGATGCACCGCCGCTGCGGCCTACGCGGCGGGGTGAATTTGAAATTGGGGGTTGGATATGATATAAACTCACGGCTCACGGCGAGGGGCGTAAGTGCGACGGTAAGGGGCAGAGGAAGGGCCTCTATTTATAGCCGTGCGGAAAGGCAAAGGACTCGGTCCGTATTCGGTAGCAGATACTAGACATGAGCTGTGCCCATGAGAAGCACCGACGAGGGGAACTAACTTTTAAGTACGGTTGTGTTGGAAAAATCTGATATTTAAAATTTTGATTCGATTTTTAAAAAATTTAATTATGTATTTAGGATATTTCATCTGAATTCAGTTAAAAAAAATTCGATATTTATGATATTTTATTATTTTATTAGATTAGCAGATTAAAAAAATATTAGTTTCTTTTTAAGAATATATTATAATATTATATTTGTATATTTTTAAATGTATTTATTTTTATATTTTAAAATTTTAAAGTAATATTTTAATACTTTCTAAAAATAAAACAATATATTTATCTAAATATATATATAAATATCAACTTACTTTAATTAAATAGTATTTTTTATACGAATATTAAATTTATTCAAAGCCATTCTTATTTTTTAAGTATTTGATCTAAAAAATAGATAATAACGGATTTCCAAAAACAAAATATTCGAATTTACACCCTATTTTAAGGGCATTAATTGATTTCTCTAGCTATTACGAAAAAAGAAAGGATCCCGCGGAGGGGTTAGGATACGTTCTCTCTCCTCCTCATGCAGAGGAGAGCAATCGAGTAGCCTCCGAGTCTCTGACTCTCTGCACGCCCTGTCAATGCAATCATTTATATCCCCCCCCCCCCCCCCTCGATTACTTGTTCTAAAATCGCATGTAAGATTAGTCGGTCCAAAAATCTTCGGGGTAAGGATCCGAATGATTCTCCTCCCTATTAATTAGGGGCAGTTTAGTTTAGCCTGGGAAGACCTAACCCGCATAAATATTTTTTACGGCCGTTTTACTAAGGGCTCTACTTTTAACAATTTCTTTTTTATTTTTATTATATCACAGCAAATGAAATAATATTAGATCAAATAAACATTAATAAAATTATACCATACCATACCATACCCAGTTAAATAATACCATATAAGATTATATTCAACATAGTATAACAGTAATTATTCTTATTATTATTACTACTTATCTTACTTGAATTATTAAAAACACAAGGTATATATTAGATCAAATGTTAGGTTATTTAAATAAAATTTGTAAAAAAAATAAAAATAATCCTTCTCATGCAGAGTAAGTAGGTTGAATCTAAACAAGTAAAACAAAAGGTATAGGAATGCTAAGGCATGGTTTGGAAAGTCACTGAGGTTGGTTGTCTTGTCGTGCTTGAATTTTAATACTTTAATTCAAAAAAATAAATTTATTAATATACTATAATATATAATTTTTTTTAAATACATGCTTGATTTTTTAACCTCTTTGCCAAATTATAGCCAAGTATGAAAATATGACTTCACGGACAATAAAAAAAAAAAGTGGGGGGAAATATTAGTTCAATGAAGTTTTACATTTATTATATACCGAAAAACTAGCCTAAAATAATTTTGAAATATTTTTTCAAAATTTATCTTTAGTTAAAAAAAAATTACTTGTCGCGCAAACTTTTTTGATTGAAAAATAAACTAAAATATAACTTAAAGTATTTTCATCTCTTCCTTAAATTTGAAGTACTCAATTGGACTATCCAATCATTTTTATCCTCATCTCTCATACTTTTATCAATTTACTTCAAATTTAATTCTCTACTCTACATCCCATTACCTCAAATTTATACCCCTCAATTACTTTATCAATCACATAACCAATTAATTATACTTTATAATATTTAACTTTTAATTTATATTAATTTATAAATATCAATTAATAATCTTATATAATGAAATTTTATTAAATATAATTTAACTAATAAAAAATATTTTTAAAAAAATAAATAAATACTTTATATATATTTTTTAATAGTAAGAGTAAGTCTACGATGTGTATTAAATGTGTCTCGGTTTTCCTACTCCAAAATGACCTTAAAATTTCAAAGTAACTTTAAATTTAAGATATTTTTTTCTACACTTACAATTATTTTTCTCAAATTTAAGGTACTTTAAACTTAATATTGAATTTTTTTCCCTCTCATTGTAGATGCTCTTACGAGCTATCCTTAACCTACGCGGACATGGTGTGTCGGTAGGGAAGGAAGGGAAACAATGAGGTGTTGTCGGACTGTCTCGGTTCAAAATCCCTTTTGCTCGATTCAGAGTTTCAGCGAACTAGATCGGGGGATCACACACAAAAAGAAAAATAGTAGAAAAAGTACACGTAATGCTCTGCAATCTCCTCCGCTCCATCTTTTTATCATGCAGCAGGCCAGGACTGGAGTACTCCGCTTATCTTCAGCTAAGCTACGACCATACTTTCGCATTCCTGCCGAGGCTTTTGGTTAACCGAATGCCGGGGGTGCACCCACTGTTGTTGGATCACGCATCCCTCGTCGTGCACGGGGTCCACCATCTTTTACAGTTCTCATATTTTTTGAAATGAGATATAATAAGTGGAGATAGATCGATAAATAAATAAATAATATATTTTAGTTAATATTTAATTTTTGGGTTAGAAAAATATACCCCTAGCAAAGTCTCTAATCTCTATACTGCCAGCCACGTAGCACATTAGAATGAAAAAACTGTCAAAATATCTTTTATCTTATAATTAAGTTGGTAAGAAAAAAAGATATTATTATTATTATTATTATTATAATATATACTAATTCCTTACTAAGTTATCTTCTGCGATTGCTTCTTCATCCAAGTATATGCATATAGTAAATGCCAAGAGAGCGATGCTGAAAATTTACTTGCATTAATTTTGGCTTTTGGATTGTCGCACGTAACCCCTCTTTTTTACCCCTGCGGTGCTAGGGCTCATCATGTCTTTGCGTGTGGCGCAAAAGAAGGAGGGAAGGGCAGCCGGTGCGTCAACTTTACGGGAGAATGGGGGTGGGATGGAGAGGCTTCCCTCCCCCTAGGTAGATATGATTCCCCCCAACGTATGGCTTAGGGGGGGTAGTCAGCTTTTCCCCCATGGCTCATGGGTGGGTTTTTTCTTTTCTTTTCTTTTCTTTCCTCCTTAAATGTCTATCACAACACACAACCACAATCAATGTCAACCACACTGATTGCAAGGCAGTTATGTCCATTTGCCTTCTACGAATGCCTTGCAGGAGCGGCAGGCAGTGCCTTATTCGAGCCCGTAGGCTCTTTTTTCCAACTTCACGATCATTTCACTGTGTCGAGGCTAGCTACACCCGTTTTCAACTTGCTCCCCTTTGTCTAGCCTAGTACTACATGCGACCATTTTTCTTCCATAATTGTCCTTCAATTCTTTTTTTTTTCTCTCCCCTCTCCTATCGAAATAGTAGTATATTAAATAGAAAATTATTAAAATAAAAAACAAATACGCATGCCGGCTGATTGATATGTATAATTAAGTTTCTATTCTGCTTAAATACCTCGTTCCATCCTTTCCATTCCCTCTATTTCACTATAGAAGTCTTATAGGTTTTTAATATATATATATATATATATATCAACAAGTACTAAAATTTAAGAGAAATGGTACACAAATGGATTAAAATGTCCATATTGAAATCCGAATAATTTAGATTTTGTTTGGAGTTACTTATTAAAAGTAGATATTCATGATATATAATTACTTATTTTATAAACATTTTAGGCTAAAAAAATTCTAAATAAGTAGTGATTATGGAAAACTACTTTTGATAAGTAGTTCTAAACATACGATAAATATTATTCACAATTTAGAAATATGACTTGTATTATGCAATGGGGAAAAAAATATAGGCCATCCATCATGAAACATATAGAGTATTAATATATTGTACCCACTATACACAATAGCAATCTCTTCTGAAAAAAGCTAAGTTGATCCATGTTTTTTGAGCTTTCAAAATATCAACCATTCATATAATACGTCCTAAATTGTGACCCTAATATAATTGATCACACAAATTATCCTTATTGTCGGATGGCAGTTAGAAGAAGATCAAAATTCCCTTGGATAATGATTTGGACAACCGTTGGACCACATTTGAAGTCTTATTAGATAGGTCGATTCCATAATGAAGTTATATGGGGTCCAATATAGTGCATTAATTTCAGGCTTGCCTAAATATTATAGTTTTTATGTGATTGTAAGTTTATGTTTGTAATAATGCGTTGCGAGAAGTTAAAGGCATAGAACCAATTGATTGTTTCAAATCCTTCTAATTAGAAGATGGAAAATGATGAATAACAATTCCTAGTTGCTTCCATTTTCCTAAGTGAAATTATCTACTTTCATATAATAATAACAATAACGAACACCAAATATTTTACGTTTAACGTACTAGTTTATATAGAAATGCTAATATATAACTTTTAATTAGAACTAACTGTAACATAAATTTTACCTACAATTAAGAAAGTGTGCACGTATCAAATATAAAAATTGTACCATTATTGATACAATTTTTTTTTGTCTTATGATTAATCAAGACTTAAATTTTGATACACTATTAGCATGATTTTTTTTTGGATAAGTAATTTCTGTCAAGTTGATCTATCCTTATTGGATAATGTATTTGCTTAGTACTTTACATGTTTTTTTTTTCAGTTATTAAACATGTAGCAAGTTACAGTACTCATTCCTTAATTATTTTTAAACTCCTTAATTATATATATTATATAATAAATTTAATTCATTCATTAGTTACCTTTAAACATCTTTCCCTTGGATAATGATTTGGACAACCATTGGACTACACTTGAAGTCTTATTAGATAGGTGGATTCCATAATAAAGTTATATGGGGTCCAATATAGTACATTAATTTCACGCTTGTCTATATATTATAGGTTTTTATGTGATTGTAGGCTTATGTTTGTAATAATGCTTTGTGAGAAGTTAAGGCATATAACCAATCGATTGTTTCAAATCCTTCCTAGAAGATGGAAATTGATCAATAACAATACCCGGCCGCTTCCATTTTCCTAGGTGAACTTTTCTATTTTCATATAATAATTACAATAATGAAACACCAAATAATTTACATTTGATGTATTAGTTTCTATAGAAATGCTAATATATACTATATACCTTTTAATTAGAACTAACTGTAATTAATACAAATTTCACCTACAGTTAAGACGGTGTGCACGTATCAAATATAAAATTTGTACCATTATTGATACATTTTTTTTGTCTTATGATTAATCAAGACTAAAATTTTGATGCACTATTAGAATGCTTTTTTTTTTGGGGGGTAAGTAATTGGTGTCAAGTTTGATATATCCTTATTAGATACTCTATTTGCTTAGTATTTTACATGTTTCTTTTTCTTCATTTATTGATAATGTAGCAAGTTAAACTGATTCCTTAATCATTTTTCAACTTCTTAATTATATATTATATAATAAATTTAATTCATTAATTAATTACCTTTAAACATCTTTCCCTTTTACCTTTTTTATTTTAACAATTGTTCTTTTCCTCAAAATAGTGTCTGCCAATTAAATTTGAATTACATAATAAAATTTCTTTCTTAATTTATGTATACTTTTTCACTCAGTTTATAAAACCAACATTACAAGAAAAAAAAGAGCATGAGAGTTCAATTGGTGAATGAGTTAAAGATTGACCACATAAATGGTGTTGGCTAAGTACTTTTAGAATGAATATAGATTAATTTACTAAATGTTGATTAATCTTATTATTATTTAGATTTTTCAATCGTAAGAGAATATCATTTTTCAAGTGAGTATTTAAGCATTAAAAATTGATATAAACTGATATTGTTTTTGTTTTATTTATCATTGTAATAGGATTCTAACGTATGCCATCGTCCTCGAGTAGCGATCTCACATAATTTCTTTATTTTAACGATATCATTTCCCGCTCCGTACGGCCACGCACTAGTTTTTTTTTGGTATAAACTTCAAAGCAGGGAAATATGTATAAAAGAGAGCTTGCTCAGCGATGTGGGCAAAAGACGTAGGCTCGCAAGCCACAGCACTCGTTTCTTGCGGTCATGGGGATACGAATTAATACACACTCCCGGCAGTATTTGTTTGTCTGGGGAAGGAAGAAGGAACGCAGATTAAAATATGATGTCATGATCAAATCTAAAGGCATAAATATTTAGCGTGTGCAGCTCTTCTTAAATCATTTCATGGGCGGGCAGCGGTAGGACTGACTGGCCATAGGCCAGTAAATGCCCCTCCTCCATAGTCGTACGTAACGCAGCTCATTGGGTACATGCATGATACGAGGGAGCCAAAATTTTCCAAGCCACTCGATGCGTACCTTTTGACTTTGTCTCGGCCGAAGGAACAGCCCGAGGGGGGAAAATTAAAAATCAATCAAATAGTATGACGTCCGTAGTATGTAACATGTGTAAGTGAAGAGGTGCAGCCTTTAAGAGCATGCAAAATCTTGTTCGGCTGGCTAACGGTCAAAGTAATTGCAATTTCTGAGCCCTGACATCTACAGTAATTTTGCAAGAATGCTCAGGAAAAATCAGAAAATCTTGATCTGTCCTTTAAGTTTGAGCATGGCTAGGATACAGTCCTCATCGGGTATGGATCATACGCTTTCGATCCCTCATCCAAATTATATATATAAAACCTTACCACCATATTAATATATAAATTTAGTAGATATTTTTTCCCCTTTTATCTATATCTTTATTTGTATCTTTTAACATATTTAATGAGTAAAATCTATCAAATTTATTATATTTTTAACTTTAACATTAAAAAATATATTAACATGTTATTTAAATAAATGGTAAAAATTAATTTCATATTAACTAAACATATATGGATAACAGTCCGTATATCAATGTGAGTACAAACTTAGAGATTTTTTATCCTTATCCATATCCAAACCTAAAAAATATTTTTCTTTTCCTTTATCTATATCCATTTATACATCCATCAGATAAAAAATATATAGTTTCGGATAAAATCCATTCGATTGTCATCCTTAATTATTAGGGTCATCAATGAGTTAAGGAGGCTCGTAAACCAATTTGATTTGATTCAATAAAATGTTAACAGGGCTCGCTTATTTAGTTAAACAAATTAAACCTAAATCTTATTTTTAGATTTGTTTTTTAAACAAGTCAAACTCAGGTTAGGGTAGGTTCTATTTGTCTAAAAGTTCAATTAATGATCGTTTAAAAGTCCATTTGAGGCTCAATTGGATATTTGTTAGAGACTCATTTATAACTATCACATTATATTTATGTAGTGCACGCTTATTGACTCTTTTACAATAACTAAATTCAAACTATATATCGTGTTATACATAAATTAGTCAAGTATGAAAAATATTAAAAATATGATACATTTTACTAAAATCTTATGTTCAAAAAACTAATAAATTGCATATATATAATAGAGTTAATAAGCGATATTATCATAGAACAAAATTAAAATAAATTGATTCATTTCTATTATTCGAGTTGGTTCGCGAGGCGACTTAGAATGGTGCAATTTGTTTATCAACAAGTTAAACTCAAATACTAATATTTAAAATTTCTCTAATAATAATTTAATTTGACTTGACTTATTTATTTGAACTCCCTTAATAAACGAATCAATTTAAGTATTGAAAGGTCGATTCACTACGTTAACAGTCCTACTTATGACTATTGACCCACATGTTCAATCAATCTTTACCGTTGAATCGCAAAACAAAATGCATGCATGCATGCTTATGTTTGCCAATTGGTTTTGCATATTATGTTGTTTGGTAAATGTATATTTTTTATATTATTTGGATATTATTATATTTGGTTGTTTGTCTTACATACTATTTTCATAACTATATTACCTACTATATTAGTTCATAGTATGTCTTACTATCTTTTATATAATATTTAAAGTATCACATATTTTTACCCATATACTCTTATTAATTATACATATCTACCACATTCCTACAATTATTAATTTAGAAAAAAAATGAGAAGATAAAAATACAAAAAATATAGAAATGGTAATTCTTACAAAACTAAGAAACACTGGTCAAGAAAAGGTTAAAACGGTAAAAAATAAACAATATATATATACATATAAGATCTTTCATTTAGATTTATAAATATTGATATAAATTATTTTTATCATATCCACTTAGAAGAGTATAAGCCTCAACAACTTGCATTTTAACCTAAAAGAAGTTATATATATATATATATATAACTTCTTTCATTTAGTTTTATAATTATTGATATAAATGGTTTTTTGTCACATCCACTTAGAAGAGTATAAGCATCAAAAACTGTCATTTTAAACTAAAAGAAAATAATTTCACGGAGACATTTAAAGTTTATGTGTCACAATTTGAAGGTTATTGAGAGATGGGAAAGACTGAGGGATTTTAAAAGACTTTTGAATAGATATAAGAGAGGTTTAAAAAAATAGCCAATACATTTTCATTTTGGTTAATCTTTTTTTAGACATTTTGGAAATTGCTTTAGATTTTCCAATTGGACACATTTCAAAAACAACGAAATGACAATTTGAAGAACTTTTTATACAACTTAGATGATCGTTTAACTCCCGTGACAAATATGAATTGGGCTAGTATTAAGTCAAGATCGAGATCGATCTATAATTTCTTTTTTTTCATGGTTAATTGATCTTAGATTGACTTGGAATTAGGCCGGATCAAGTTGATCCATAAACCCCCAAAGGTTCAAACTTTCCTTCCAGACAAGGTTTAAACTAGTATTCAATAATATCCTTGAATACAAAAAAGTTATAGACTTAAATCCTCCTACCCTCATTCTTAACATCCTTATGGTGATTGGGTCTTTTATATGATATTTTGTATTCGTTTTTTAAGAACTGAGATACGTATACCATGATGTTATGGAAACGTCGAACGAGATGAACAAGGATTGGATCTGAATCTTCACACGATTAGATAATAATTGATAACCAAAACTAAAATTAAATCAATTGGGAAAGTATAAAGTAAATCAAAGACACAAAAATTTATGTAGTTCAGTCAAATCAACCTACGTCTACAAACGACAAGAGATGGATTGGTACATTAATTAATTAAGAATTACGAAATGAAAAATGATTACAATGAATTATCAATCTCTGCATTAATCAAATTAAATGGATAATTAATGGTGTGAGTGGATCTTTTAAAACCCTAAAATTTCTCTCTCAAACTCTCTCTATAAATTAAGAATGAAAATAACAAAAAATATACCAAAAGATATGGGAAATTTTTTTTTAAAAACAATGATCATGTGAACTTTGCTGCTCTAAGAAAAAATATATAACATGCACACAGTCATGAAAATCATGGACAACTTGGTTGTGCTGATTTCTTCCTCTTGGCAACCACCGGCACAGTTGTGCTAATGGTCGTATCATTTTCTTTCTCAGGTGAAACATACATGCAGTGATGTGCTGCATCTGCATGGGCTGGCCCTTTCCATTTGTATTTTACCTCCAAACTTAATATGCACACTAGATACATCAAAATGTATTTAATTCAAGGCAACACACACAACACATGCTATACCAATTGTTAACATATTTGGAGTCCCTTCGGTTCTTGGAGATACAATCTTAATTAATTCGCCTAAGCCAAGAACTGAGCCTACAGGTGGAACGTGGATGATGTGTTTGACAAATACAGAGGTATATAGTAACTTTATGTAGATGGCCATCTCTAATGGGAAGTTGATGCATGATAGCAATAGCTTTTTCTACATGCTTGGTAAGTGATCACGATTTTCATTACTGCTTAAGGCAAAATATTAGACCCAAACCTGTATGGGTTCGATTACGACAATTCTTTTATCACTCTGACATTGGTATCTAGCATTGTACCTCGGAGCACATGGATATCACAAACGACCTGGCTCTCTAAGAAGATTTATTGTCTTTGCGTTCCCTTCGTCCATAAGGGATAGGCATCGACGACTAGTCCCAACTTTCCAAATCCAGCCTTTATGAAATATCGTCTTCTTCATGCACAAGATTTTGGAGGCAGAAGTAAAACTCTGTTTGTTATAACAAAAAAGATACTAGCATTTGATTGCACGTGATACTTGCTTAATTTATATATGTACATAATTTTGTGTTTATCAAGAGAAAGAAACTCAAATCTATTCTAAATATTTCTCTCTTCTCCTAATCCTCGTTCATTGTCGTATTTATATGGTAACTACGGGTTTTTCTTCATTTGGTTTGATGGAAAGAGGGAAATATAGAGGCATACTGAAATCTGAATATGTCGTCGAATGATTAATTGATAAGGAGAAGAGAAAAGAGCACGAAAATGAGGGAAGCAACAATGGAGAGCATGGGGGATCCGCATTAGGTCCGATGGTCGCCAAAGGCGGTTACAAACCCCATGTCATGGCCTTAAGGGTTCGATCCCCATTCCATGAACAAGGCTCCCTCCTCCCCCTGGTTTTCAAGATTCCGTCACTCCCGATGTAACCGTCTAAGAAAACGTAGAGCATGAAAAGAGATTAGGAAGAGAGAGATAAAAAGGTGGTTTGATTCAATATGAGATGGTTTTGGTTGAAGTAGTATTTATATTATTTTTAGTTTAAAAATTCTAGGCTGTATTATGCAAGCGGCATGCACTAAATAAAATTGTATAGGTTCGATAAAAATTAAATTTAATTGACCTAATACGTGTAAAGACATGAAACCTTATTAGAAACCCAATTTATATTTCACTCTTTTTCTTTATTATTCTAGTGGCGGAATAAGTAGACAATTAGTTGTTCCATCCTAGGATAAGGTTTAGTAAAAAACAACATACAAAGCAAAATGATTATACTAAGCCCGTAGCTCAATTAGCATTCCTCCCACCTTGTGTGGCTTCCTACAAAACTAGGGTTCAAACCTAAATTAGGGTTCAAACCTCATTGTTATCTTAGGACTTAAGTCTTTACTAAAAAAGGGTAAAAGGATAGTTACTTATGACAATAAATACATTTTTTTGAATGAAAATCAGAAATGTTAGCCGTTGCTTTTAGGATACATATAAATTTGTGCCATCATAAGCAAGCACCATATCTGTAAAATTTGGAATTCCCATGAGACACAAAAATAGCCTTGGTCTAATGGTGAGGAACATTTGCTCCTTACTCTTAGATCCGGGTTACTGCAGTAATCTGAACAACCCAATATAGGAATTTGATTTCTGCTAATAGCATTGTCAATGGTTGAAAGTCGCCTCCTTATAAACAATCATGGTCGCACAAACATGTTTTCTGCATTCTTAGGGCAAATCTCACAATATATCTTCGTTATGTTAACCTACAACAAGACTGACGGTGATACTTAACAGAAGCATATTGACTTTTTAAGGAATTCCCATAAGACATAAGTTATGCATTCAAGAACTTATAAATACAATCATATGATTAGAACCATTTTTCAGCTTAATTTTATAGTTTGCGTTGAAAATTTAAGGAAATTTGGGGAGCATGCATCTCAAACAAAGGCCCATCAAGAAAAGCCGCAAGAGTCTACATAGCAGAAGGATGGCCGAAAGTAGCCATGGCAGTCACCTACATTGCAGAGTGATGATGCATACGGCGACCGTTCCACCCACAAAGATACCTCTCATAAGCCCGTGATTGTCGCTGCTTCTTGCCATTTAAAGTACTCATTGGCGTCTTTGGTGCATGTTTTATCGTGGGCGCACCTTGGTATTTAGGTGATTGATCAGGGACGACGACGCTGTCACAGCGCTTGTCCAGCCAGGCAATAATGTCGCCGAAAACAATCTCAATATTGTCATCGGGCTCACCCGACGTCAAAGCATGCCACATTCTTGGATAAAGCTTCATTGTCTTGTCTGGACTGCTGGCTTTGTTAAACAACGCTCTGCTCACCTCTGGATCAGTCACTATATCTGCCTCTCCATGCAAGACAAAGAATGGCAGCGTCACCTGCAAAAAGAATAGCACCCTGACTCAGTAACACGCCTGATTCACAGTTTGAAAATGTTCAGCAGACAACTTCATAGCAACTTTAATATCCATTTTCAGCCCTAGGACTGGGCAACAAATGTAGGGTCTCTATATTTCTGATCTCAAAATGAAAGCTGAGCAAGCAGAGCAAATAGAAGAACACAATCATCCATTTTCAATGCAAGCCGTCGCACATAATATCAAAGAAAAAAATAGGGGTAGTATGACCTCATGCAAGCTGTCTTCAAGGCTCATGCTTGTTCGAAGCATTTCCAGAGCTGTCTTGAGCCTAGGCTTCTCTTGATATATCAATTTGTTAGTCCTAACCTGCAAATTACTGACAGTAAGAGTAAAAGATTGCTGTGTTGAATGTAAACTCAGAGTGATGACAGAAATCAGCTTGGAGCACCTCTTCTCTCTTGATCGGGTCTTTGAATGCAGCATCAATGACATCCTTCGTGGGAACTATCTTCCATTTAGGTATGATCTCCTCCACTCTGGTCAATATGTTCACAACTACAGGATGCGGCTTCACCTTTTCTGATATCTGACAATTCAAACCAAAAAAATAAAAAAGGCTGTAAGACGGAAATAATTTGTTGCATGGAACCATAAATTCAAAATTTCTTTGTTTCAGTGCCCAGGTATGTAGGTCCCTGAGACAGTCTACCCTATGGTAAATACCAGATCACTGTAACACGGACATGGTCCCAACTAAAAAGTCTAATTTTCCTCAATGTTTCAATGCTTAAACAGTGCCATCAGTAAAAAGGGCCAACAAAGTCGAATACAGGACATTGCATGGCCCATTCTACTTTCATTTGCACACATCAAATTCTATTGTAAGAGGTCAGGACCCAGACCGAATTTCTCAGCTCGAATAAGAAGTTTCCCCTAAGTTAAGTTTCCAGCAAATGGGTGAAATAGGTCGGCAAAAACTTGATCAGGGAATTCAAGTTAGCTTTCGTCTCATCCTTCACGTCTTCCAACAGCAGGTCAAAAGAAAACATGCAGATCGAGCTTATTTGATTTCACAACTTCTCAGATTAAGATCCCTCCCATGATAAATTTTAAGATGAATCGCCTAGCATCAATTACCTTACACATGGGTGCAACCAGAACAGCGCCATGCCAGAAAGATGGATCCTTCTTATGAAGCAGCAATGCAACAGCCCCTCCCATTGACTCCCCATACAAGAACCTGCTTTTATCCCTATATTCATCCTGCCCTGAGATCCATTGTACCAGTTAGGTCGTTGCTATGAAAACAAATCCAAGATACAAAAAAGAAGTGGAGAGCGGGTGGAAAAAAAAATAAAAAAAACCATCATCCATGAAAGCTATAAATGATTTGAAACCGCACATAAAGTCCAATTCAGCAAGCAATAAACCACCAAATCATCTCCCATCATTTCCGATGCAAAAAGTATACTCCCTCAGGATTCAAAATAAGTGACGTCTTAGACATTGGCACATGTTTTAGAAAAAGTATGCAAATTGTTAAATATAACCTCATTAATAAATATATAATGATGCTTATAATGAAAACCCTTTAATGAGCAGGAGTAGCTTAAGAAAAACAAATTTGATTTTCTGTGATGGAAATCTAAAATGACACTTATTTTGAGTAATATATATATATATATATATATATATTGGCTAAAATGACATTAATTTTAAATCAGAGGGAGTATGCATTTTTTATCTAAAATAGCAAATTATTCTTACTCTTGTAAAAGGGGTATTTTGTGTTGGTGCAATGGCAACCTTTCAGCCTTGCTAAATTTTGTTGATGTTTTTCTATTGTCCCACATTGGTGGTGAATAGAAAAACTATTCACTTTTTATATCCCCACACCTTTTGGATTGTTTGAGTATTGAGCTTGGGGTTGTTTTGTATGGGTTGTGGGATGGACTTAATATACCACACACACGCGCCCGCCTGTCCTGTCCGGGCTGGGCGTGAGTGTGGTCTTTGATCCGGTCCGACCCGATTTTCTTTTACAGTTTTTATTCGGTTGATTTGGTCTTCATCGGTTGCGTTTTTACCTATTCTACCGATTTGTTTTTGTGGAGTGAAGAGTGGAAGACGTTCCACTCTTGCACTAACTTGGTTTTGCCTATTTAATAACAAAATTTTTTCTTTTGTTCATTACGCACGAAAGCTTAATTTTGAAGAGAAAACCGACGGCCATCAACCCTAACCCTAACGCTAGGGATGGCAATGGGTCGGGTCTGGACCGGGTCCAGCCATATCCAGACCCGGACCCGTTTATATTACCTAGACCCAGACCCGACCCAGACCCGTCGGGTCTCAAAAGTTTAGACCCAGACCCAGATCCATCGGGTCTAGCGGGTAAACGGGTCCTAAACGGGTCCTAAATGGGTCCGGCTAATTTAAAAAAAAATAATTAATAATCTATGTAAATACAAATATATTTATGTTTTATATAACTTAATATGTATTTTTTGTTTAAAAAATTCTCCATGTGAAAAAATAAATATATTAAAATAGTTGCGTTGACTTTTTAAATAGTTTTTTAATGCTTTTAGAATACAAGATTGTACATATTGCTTATAAAGTAAATATATAAAAATAAAATTAAAAAAATGAATAAGGAGCTCAAATAAGATTATAACAATAATGACAAACATAATATTAGTATGTATATATATATGTATATACATAAACACACACACATATATATACTAAATGGGTTTAGCGGGTAGGGTCTGGGTCTAGAACTATTGGACCCAGACCCAGACCTGTTAAGGTATATATGGATCCAGACCCGGCCCAGACCCGTCGGGTCCAAAAATCATGGACCCAGACCCGCTAAAAATAAAGCGGGTCTAGCGGGTCTGGGTCGGGTCCGAGACCCATTGCCATCCCTGCCTAACGCTCATTAATTTTCGAAAAGTCCCGATCTGGTCATTGTATCTTTGCAAATTCCATCCTTCAATCCCGAGTGCACGAGATCGAAGGAAGTTGTGTTAACCTTGGGGGTGAATCGACCAAGAAGGGATCTGCGCCATTGTCCGGTCGAAAATCACTTCAGGGCAGTGATTATTTTTCACGGCACAACATTAATCTCGGTTAGAATTTATTTATCTTATAAATTGCTGCGTTCGAAGTTAATTTCCCTTACAATCTGAAGTATTTTTTGCGCTTATTAATTCGTTCTCGTAGCAATTTATTCCCAACCTTGTGTTGCTCGAATTGATTAATTTTGTTCGACCTTGTGCTGCTCGAATTGATTAATTCAATTCCAGAAATTATTAGGCTACATTATTGTTGCAATTTTTCGAGTTTTGCTGCGTGGAGTTCTTGCCTGTAATTCGGTTCTTGCTGCATTATATAAGTCGAGTTATATAAGTGCTTCGATTTCGATTTTTGGGTCTTCATTCTGCCCGATTTATAAAGTCTATTGTTCGATTGTTGTTGGAATTTGTTGGCTTCCATTCCACCGCCGTGTCTCTCAAATTTATTGGTTCGATTGATATTGGATTAAAGGTCTTCTATTCAAAGTGTTATAGCCTCTCGGTTTTGGTGTGCTTTCATTGCATATAAGATCTTGTTTGGTTTCGGTTTTGGAAAATCGACTCTTGCTACTAGTGTTATAGTAGCTTCTATTCAATAATCTTGCTGTACTAGTTTTTCCTGAATCTGATATGGCTTCAAGTGTACCGAGAGTCATTTCCGATATGTCAAAAGTTGAGCCACTTGATGGTACTAACTACCACAGATGGTCTCAGAGGATGACAATTTTGTTTGAGGCTTTGGAGGTTGATTATGTTCTATTCACTGATCCACCGACTCAGATTGACACAAATGTTGCTCTTGCTACTCCTACAACTACTTCGGTTCTTCCTGCTGCAAAGAAAAGTGATGAAGCTGTGAAAGAAATATACGAACGGGACAACAAAACCGTTCGAGGTCATATTCTACAGCATATGAACAACAAGCTTTTTGATATGTTCTTCAGTGTCGAGTCTTCGAAGAATATCTGGGACACTCTAAAGAACAAGTATGGTTCAGATGAAGCAGGTAGAAAGAAATATGCTGTTGGAAATCTTTTGCGATTTCAAATGGTTGATGACAAGCAGATTATGAACCAAGTCCATGACTATGAGCTGCTGGTTGCTGAAGTATTGGGTGAAGGGATGAAGATCTGTGAAACTTTCCAGGCAAACATGCTGATAGAAAAGTTCCCTCCATCCTGGAGCGATTTCAGAAACCAATGAAGCATAAAAAGAGGGATTTGACCTTACCAGAGTTGATCAGTCACATGAGGACAGAAGAGGCGAACCGCTTGAAGGACAACCGAGTACCTTATGCCTCAGGTTCCATGAGCGCTAACATAGTAGAGTCTGCTGCTGGAGCTAACAAGTTTAAGGGGAAAGGCAAAAGGACTCAGAAAAAGGGTCAAGCGAAAGGTCAACCTAACTTCAAGAAGGGTGACACTAGAATTCAGAAGAAACAACTCACTTGTTATGTATGTGGTAAGTCGGGTCACAAGGCTTATCAATGCTTTAAGAGAAAGGGCTCACAGACTCAGAATCAACAAGGTGGTGGCCCTCCTGCTCCACAAGCTAATGTTGCTGAGACAGAGGAAGTTATTGCTGCTGTGGTTGTGGAAGCTAACCTGGTCGAGAACAAGACAGATTGGATACTGAACAACGGGGCTTCTAAACACTTGTGCGCGAACAGAGAACTATTCCACCAGTTCCAGGATGCTACCGATGGAGAGCACGTCTTTATGGGAAACTCTGCAACTGCTGGAGTTCTGGGAAAAGGAAAGGTTCTTCTAAAATTCACCTCTGGAAAATCTTTAATGTTGAATGATGTGTTGTATGCCCCCTCCCTCCGTAGGAACTTAGTTTCTGGTAGCTTACTTAATAGGGCTGGTTTGAAACTAGTTTTTGAGGCTGATAAGGTCGTGTTGACCAGAAACGGGGACTTTGTGGGTAAGGGGTATTTATCTGATGGACTCTTTGTTTTGAATGTTGTTTTGCTCCTATTAATGAAATTGGCTCTACTTCTGCTTATATTGCTGAGTCCGTATCTGTGTGGCATGGTAGGCTAGGGCACGTGAATGTGGCTTCCATAGACAAACTGAAACGAATGAATTTAATTAATGTGTTGGACACTAATGATTATGAGAAGTGTCCCGTTTGTGTGGAAGCCAAGTACGCTAAAAAGCCCTTTAAACCAGTCACAGCGAGAACAACGGAATTGCTTGAATTAATACATACAGATTTAGCAGATTTTAAGAACATCGAGAGTAGAGGAGGAAAACGGTATTATGTGACATTCATTGATGATTATTCGAGATATACTAGAGTTTTCCTCCTTAGGTCTAAAGATGAGATTGAAGGTATGTTCTTAAAATATAAGGCAGAAGTGGAAAACCAATTGGACCGAAAGATTAAGAGGCTTAGGTCTGATAGGGGTGGTGAATATGGAACTAGTTTTTTAAAGGATTTTTGTGATAATCATGGTATAATACATGAAACTAGTGCCCCTTATTCTCCCCAACAAAATGGTGTAGCAGAAAGAAAGAATAGAACTCTAAAAGAAATGATGAATGCTATGCTTTTGAGTTCTGGTATGTCTGACCAAATGTGGAGGGAGGCTGTCCTGTCTGCATGCTATGTTTTAAACCGGGTTCCCCATAAGAAACTAGACAAGACTTCCTATGAACTATGGAAAGGTTTGAACCTAATCTGAAAATTTTGAAAGTGTGGGGGTGTCTAGCTAAGGTTGGTTTACCGGACTTTAGAAGAACCAACGTGGGAATAAAGACATTTGACTGTGCATTCATTGGATATGCTCAAAATAGTGCTGCATATAGATTTCTGTGTTTGAATGACTATTCTATTTGTGACTCTAGAAATGCAGAATTTTTTGAGAATGTGTTTCCTATGAAAAAGAATGCATGTGAACTTGCTAGCTCTTCTAATGCTTCTTTGGTGCCTTTGTCTTCTTCACCATCTCTTGGTATTGAAAATGATAATATTCATGAGCCTAGGAGGAGTAAAAGATGAAGACTAGAAACTAGCTTTGGACCTGATTTTATTACTGCTTTTCTTGTTGAAAATGATGACATTGACATGATTAATGTTGACTTTGTGTCTACATATCTAATTGAGGAGGATCCCAAATCCTATAAGGAAGCGGTAACTTCTGTGGATGCTAGTTTTTGGAAAGAAGCAATTAAAAATGAGTTAGAATCGATTATGTCCAATCACACTTGGAATTTGGTTGATTTGCCTAAAGGTTGTAAACCAATCAGATGCAAATGGGTCTTTAGAAAGAAATTAAGAACTGACGGGACCATTGATAAGTTTAAGGCTAGATTAGTAGCTGTAGGCTACAAGCAAAAGAAAGACGTTGACTTTTTCGATACTTATTCTCCTGTGACTAAGATTGCCACTATCCGCTCCTTGGTCTCTTTGGCTGCTTTCCATGGACTTATAGTCCATCAAATGGATGTGAAAACAGCATTTCTGAATGGTGACCTGAAAGAGGAGATTTATGTGAAGCAGCCTGAGGGCTGTGAGGTTGAAGCATAGTTTTAAAAACCGGACCGGTCATCGAACCGGTATCATAATTGGTTCACTGGTTTAGTGGTCAAACCAGTGGTTTGGACTGGTCGAACCAGTGGTACATTTTAAGTCAAAAAATATGAAATACATAGAAAATTAAACTATACATGAATTTGACCGACTCCCAACCGGTTTTTTGACCGGTTCACCGGTTTTCACTAGTCCGACCGGTTTTTGACCGGTTTTCACTGGTTCCGAGATCTTAAAAACCGACACATGAAATCTGACCGGTGACCCGATCGGTTCGCCGGTTCACTGGTCGGACCGGCCGGTCCGGTTCGGTTTTTAATACTAGGGGTTGAAGGTCAGGAGACTAAAGTGTGTAGATTGAGAAAGTCATTGTATGACCTTAAACAAGCTCCTAAACAATGGTATGAAAAGTTTGACCAGACTTTAGTCAGCAATGGTTATATAGTAAATGCATCTGATTCTTGTGTATATTCTAAATTGATTGGACATGAATGTGTGATAATATGCTTATATGTGGATGACATGTTGATTCTTGGCATAAGTATGTCTGTGGTCGATGAGACCAAAGTATTTTTATCTTCTCATTTTGAAATGAAAGATTTAGGAGAAGCTGATGTAATTCTTGGCATTAAAATGAGAAAAACCGAGAATGGCTTTTGTTTGAATCAATCTCACTATGTTGATAAGATTCTAGAAAAATTTGAGTGTCAAGATGAAGTGCCTGTGAAAACACCCTATGATCCTAGCATACATTTGAAAAAGAACCTAGGTGCTAGTGTTTCTCAAGCTGAATATGCTAAAATCATAGGTAGCGTGATGTTCCTAATGAATAGTACCAGACCTGACATAGCATATGCTGTGAGTAGATTGAGTAGATATACTCACAACCCAGATAGTGATCACTAGACTGCACTACGCCGTTTACTTAGGTACCTTAAAGGTACTAAGGATTGGGTTTGTGCATTAATTCCATCCTTCAATCCCGAGTGCACGAGATCGAAGGAAGTTGTGTTAACCTTGGGGGTGAATCGACCAAGAAGGGATCTGCGCCATTGTCCGGTCGAAAATCACTTCAGGGCAGTGATTATTTTTCACGGCACAACATTAATCTCGGTTTGAATTTATTTATCTTATAAATTGCTGCGTTCGAAGTTAATTTCCCTTACATTTTGGTCCTTGTAGTTTTTCCAGTAGGAGAAGGCTACAGGTCATTCTTTCCTTATGAAAGTAAACTTACGCACGGCTCAGAATCATTTTAACTTGTACGTGTGGTATTTTACCTGTTCGCCATCAAACACACAAAACAAAGGGTCGAAAAGCCTTAAAAGAATAGAGGCACGTAACCTACCACAAACAGACTTGAAGAAGTCACTGCAATCATTTATAATATGATCGAACTTCTTGATATAACAACGAGAGCCCTTAGACCTTCCATGTCCTTGATAATCCATGCCTACTGTAGCATAGCCTGCACACGCGAGCCTGATTCCGCATCCTGAAGCATATGGATAATGCACAATCGTTTTATATCACTGTACAATAATTGTCGATTGCTCGACTGTTATCAGCCACAATTGATATACATTCCCAACATTATTGAAAAGTTTCTGAAACTCGTTTTCATCATGGTCTGTCAGCGTATCATGGTAATTCTGTTGATGCATTTGTGAAAATAACAACATATTAGTGCATCGAGTCTTAAGCTGAATAATTCATGCAAGTCCAGGCTTCATTTGCGCGTATTTTTTTTTATCTCTTTTCTTTTCTTTTAGAAGCTAGTAGTTGAACAGCAATGTGTGAATACGACTGCTTCTGACAACTACAGTAGTATTTCAGATTACTAGTAAATTTCTCTTCTTTTTTTAGAAACTATTAGTCGAAGAGCAATATATGAATACGACTGGTTTTGATTTATTCCAAATCATTATCCCATTCCCACCGTCAATAAATAGAACAGATAATAAAGAAAATAAAGGAAACATAATGCACATGGGACCAAAAGGAAGAATCCCGGACTGGCATAAATAAATAAATAAAATTCCAAACTGAACGGGAGCAGAAAAATGCCCATGGCCCATCCCCTTGTATCTTTTTATGTGGGAAAGAAGAAATCATTAGTGGGCCCCAACAAATGGTGGTGCACGGCAGATCAATGTAGCTAGATTGTTTACCAACCAAACCAGCCATCCTAACACTCAAGCTAATATTTGCCATAAGTCAAAATGAAAACCACGGGAAGGTAGATCTTTGATCATAAACATCGAAAGTGTGTGCCAAGAAAAGAAGTCGATGGATTGGAGAAGAGCAGCTATTTTTTGTAAGTTGAAACAGAGTTCCATCTCCAGAATCACATGTTATCTGCAGACTGCAGCATCAATGGCACTTCGGATTTCAATTACTTTTGGCTCAACCCTAAAGGCTTAACGATATTAGTAAAATTAAGGCGTTACGGTACTTCGGATTTTGATTGAGCATTCGTCCTCCCATGCAGAAGCAAGCAGTACAAAAGGCACCATTGCTTTTTTTGTAAAGTGTCACTACTTGGACCCGATGAGATGTTATGTTAGCAAGTTATATTCAATCAGATCCAAATTTTCCTTTAAAAGGAATTAGTAACATAAAACAAGAATAAACAACCAGAGGAAGGTGACCCACCAACTACTGGATGCAAAATAGTGATGGGTGCAATTGGGGAGGACAGGCTGGTGGTGCCCATGCTGAATGGGGTGAGTGAAATCCAAGATAAGATGTCTGATATTATTATTACCAATTTTCGATAAGTTCATTGACCACACACCAGAATTAATGCACACGAGAAAAATAAAAATATTAAAGAAGAGGTCCAACTCTTTAATTTCAGTTTTCTGTGTCCTCTGTTTCCCTATTAGGGTTCCTTTTTTTATTAAAATAATAATAATTACCCTTACCCTTAATCTCGTTGTTGGAGACTTGATGGACAAGGGGGTAAAACTCTTTTTGTAATAAATATGTGAAGGCAGGATAAAAGAACCTTGCCGGTGCTTAAAGTAGATCATCAATGACTCGGCTGAATTATTTGCTTGATAATATCATTGATTCAGCTCTAACTACTTAGCAGGTGATCTAAATCACTCCCCTTCCCCAACCTCCACCAACTACCGGCTACAATAGATGAAGTAAAGGCATTAAATAAAGAACACGAAAGCCGTGATCAAACATAGTAGCCACATTGACTAGAGTTCCGTTTCAAGCTGATAAAACAAGGATAGTATGCATTTAATTTTCTTATCAATTTGGACCAAACAACCACATAGAATCTACTAGAGTGCCCCAGTGTCTATCCAGTGATCCAGTCGCGGCTCTGATTCATGCTCACTCACACACTAGATTCAACTCAATCTACCACATTTAATGCAATCACCCGCATTTCGTTTTTGCATTTAGCACCAATTGACAACACTACACCACGTTTCGCATAAAAAGAAAGATTGATTTGAGCTGTGCATAAATGATTGTGGCAGCAAACTCAAAGTCACCATATTTTCAAACAAGGGTAGAGCAGGTGGCCCATCTGTTGATAACGAATGGAAAGATGCCTAAATGATCGAATTGACTAGCAATAGCTATTAACTACGAAGCTAAGACTTTTAGATTGAGATCAAAAGTAATAACCCCCGGGGGGGGGGGAGGGCAACTCAAACTATATACGGAACAGAAAAATTGCACGGCTTATTCACTACCCGAATTTTGTATTAGCTAACCTCAGTCAGCTGGTTGGAACGGGACCTGAGGGGGTTGCATATGAGCATTGCCAGATTGAGAAAATGGATGAAGGAAGGAAGGAATTAGAGAATGTGAATAGAACACTTAAGTACCTCTCATGAAGCCACTGCATTCCATGCCATACCCTGTGAATGCAATCAATTTCAACAAAACAAAGTAACCAGTTAAAACACATAAACTATAAAATTAACAAGAGAGAAAATACGTGTACAGGCGGGAGGGGGAGAGAGAGAGACCATGGCAGAGAAAAACGACAGCTTTTGGAGGAGAAAGAGGAAGCCATCTGCATGTAAAGAGCTCAACATCCCTTGAATTCCTGATGTACTCCTAACCTCAACACATTTCAATCATACAACATTAATTTGATGGCAAACCCATCGCATATATAATATCAATAAACAGAACCCAGAGGATAATATCCTCCAAAACGCTAGAAACCAAAGAAATAAAACTGCATATAACCAATTATATAGCTCACCTCTTGATACTCAAAATCCATCCCCTCACCACACACTCTAGATCCAGTCAATTGAGAAGCATATGATTTCAGCACAACTAAGAGATGCTGTCGTCTCCGAATTTCTGAAGTACTAGAATAGAATAGCCCGAAAAGGAGAAAAATGGAGGGGAAATAAGCTTATGAAAGAGGGAAGTCGATAGAGAGAGTGGGTCCGGGCGAGAGTTAATTATGCATACGTTTCAGAATCTCGTTCGGTCATAGATGTTCCGGAAAGTGCAGACACAAGAAGAGCCCGGGAATGCGATGAGGATAGTCCCTAGGGCGGTGTCACCCGATGTGTTTAAATATAGAACCGAAAATCGACCGGTATTGGCGGCGGGTTTGCGATTTAACCGGTTCCATCAATCTTATTGTAGTTTAATTGAAAATTATTTTTATTTAAAAATTTAATTGGTATAATTATAGTTTTAAAATTTTGATTAATTTATATAACACCTCCAAAATCATTACTTAAAAATGTTGTTTTGCGGAAACGATAATTGCAAAATAGTTAGTGTTACCGCCACGCCACACTCAACATAAGTCTGATATTCTCATCTTCCTTATGTAAAGTGCTAATGTTCAAAATAAGTCAGATTAAACAAAAGCAAGAGAAAGACGATACATAAACAAAATTTTTGCAAATAAAAGATTATTCGTACAATAAGATCATCTAATAATTAAGTGACATAGGAGCTTGAAAAAAATAGTCAAAAAAGGCACATGAAGGTGTGACAGTAGTTTGCCCTTACACTCATCTGGTCCACCACAATATTACAAGAAAAGGGGAATAGGGACAGGGTATGTTCACTCCCTTAGTCTAACTAGTCGTCTAGATGATGCTCCTCAAAATCTTTCAGCCACTACATGCCACAAACGTACTCATCTGAAAAGTGATAGTATTAGTACGACTTCCTCGTACTGAGTAAATCACAACGCCTCCGGAGAGGTAGCATACCCACATTGCAATTAACATAAAAATAAAGGATTCTAACAAAACACATACGATCACATGTAAAACCAAGTTTTATAACACGAATCCACATTACAGTTGACAATACTAGTTAGATTAAAAATTCCTAGCAAGGGTACTAAAAAACATGCTTCGAATTTTACAATCATTTCAAGGCGTTAACAATCATACTTTAAATATAACATGGAAAGTTATTGATATTCCAAGCAATCCAACCAAGTTCAAGCTACGCCTAATCCAATTATTACATATGTATTATGGTGGATGTCTAATCCAATTATATCATTCATATATTAATTCTCGAGTGGAATACAATCATACATCCAAGACAATGATCGTGAAGGAGGTAGTACCAAATCAATTCACTCAATTCCAGGGCAAAGCTCACCAAGGAAGTCACACGATATATCAGTCACCCATACTAAAACCTCAAAACCCAAGGTAACACGGAAGACTCATTAAGGCCATCCTAATATCATCTAATTTCGAATTAGAATTCGTTCACGTGATACTTACTAATTATTAAATACTATTACCTCGCTAATCAGCGTTATTTGAGTCATATTACGAAATTCCATAATCACAACGACATGTTAGATACCAACAACTCATTACCCCTTACTTATATAATTCCTAAGTCATCCCTTCCTTACTTGACAAATTACCATATTACCCTCCTTATTACAAAATTACCAAGTTACCCCTTACTCGATTTAGGTTACCAAGTTATCTCCCATACTTATTAGGTCACTAATCCCCCTTCATAATTATTACACTTAATATATTTTTCATTTGGTTGGTTAGATTACCACTTTGCCCTTTTTCCTTTATTATAATTAATAAATTATCCTTGAGTTGGTCAAATTATCAAATTACCCTTCCTTATTATCCTAATTACCAAATTATTCCTTTATTTAGTTAATTATCAAATTACCGTCCTCTATTATTAATTACCAAACTACCCTTCTTCATTGTCAAAATTACCAAATTACCCTCTGGTTGGTTAAATTACTAAATTACCCTTTTATATTATCATAATTACCAAACTACCCATCTCCATTATCAAATTTACCAAATTACCATTTGGTTATTTAAATTACCGAATTGCCCTTCTTAATTGTCATAATTACCAGACCAACCTACTCCATTATCAAAATTACCAAAATACCCTCTAGTTGGTTAAATTACCAAATTACCCCTCACGTTTATCATACTTACCATTTTATCCTTCTCCATTATTAAATTGTCATTTTACCCTTTTCTTTTATTAAATTATTATTTTACCCTTCTCAATTATTATAGTTACTATTTTGCCCTTTAATCATAAAATTACTATTTTTTCCTTTAATTATAAATTTACCATTTTGCCCTTTAATCACAAAATTTTCATTTGCTCTTTAATTACAAAATTACTAATTGCCCTTTAATCACCAAATTACTATTTTGCCCTTTAATTACAAAATTAACACTTTACCCATTAATTACAGAATTACCATTTTGCCTTTTTATTACCAAATGACCATTTTGTCCTTTTATTACAAAATTACCAAGTTATCCTTTAATTACTATTTTACCCTTTATTTACAAAATTACCATTTTACTTCTTTAATTACGAAATTACCATTTTACCCCCTTTACTTCCAAAATTACCAATTTACCGCTTACTTCTAAAACTACCATAATACCCTTTTAATTAAGAATTACCATTTTACCCTTAGTACACCATTTATATTAAAACATTATTATTACTACATAAAATATTAATATTTACACCTCACCCACAACTCTTATAATTAATATAACATTATTAGCACCCATATACATATTAGGCCATATTCTTGTACAAGGTACATTAATAAAATCCCCCAAGGCTCACAAAATATTAATCATGCATTAAGATCCTAATAGCATAATACAACTTAGATAATACTTAACATTTTCATCAACCACCAAACTCTTACCTTAAATAATATTTGCATACATAGCATATAAACCATCATTATTTCTTTTTATCAATCAACACAAGAGACCACATGTATCATATTAAACATCATATATCAAGAATAATAATATATTAAAATCCTAATGTGCTAACACACGTTAATCCATATGTTTAAGTGGGAATTAATGATTACCTCAATTCCCGCAAAAACGAACCTTACCGGTATTCCGGTTAAAGGTTCAAGCTTTGATTATCAAAACCAATACCTAAAAATAATATCAAGACTTATTACATTAGAAATAATAAAAATCAAAGTATAAGGCTTTATAACACTTAATTAATCAAATAATTAAATTAAAATATTATTATACCTTAAAAATTATTACCCAAATTAATTAACAAAGGAAGCAGCTCATCCTGCTCATGCAGCATGAGCTGCATGTAAGGAAAGAAGGAGGAGGGGGCTCGAAGGTGGTGAGAAGAGGAAAAATTGGGCACTTTTGGGTTAGTGGTTTGGGGCTAAGAAAAAGACATGATGAGGAAGGATTTGGGGTAAGGGTATGGTGCAGAAGTGGAGAGGGGGTGTAGGTGGTGGTCGAGGATGGGTTGAAGGCGACTAAGGGCGGCGAAGGCGGTGGCAGCGAGGCTGTGAAGGTGGCAGCCGAGGAGGGAGGTCGAGATGGGGGCTGGTGAGGAAGGAAAAAGGAGAGGGAAAATGAAGGCTTTTGGGTGGTGTTTTCAGGCAAAGTAGGATTGGGGGTGGTAGAGGGGGTTGCAAGGATTGGTTTGGTGGCTTAGGTGGCGACATAGACGACGGATCAAGGCTGCGTAGGGTGGCTACTGAGAAGGGAGAGAGAGAAGAGAAAAAGAGGAGAGGATGAATAAGGAGGTTGTGGGGTGGCTCAATGGGTGTTGTGATGGTTCGGGGGTGAGGTAGAGGGTGGCAGGGGTGGTTTAGGTGGTGGTTGAGGTGGCGGCAGCAGCAGAGTTGGGTGGCGAAGCAAAAACAGAGAGGGTAGGGAAGGAGAATAAAGGAAATAAAAGAGAGGGTTTGGAAGCATGGGGAGTTTAGGAAAAAATGCAGAACGGGCAGGGAAAGAGGAAGAAATAGAAGAGGAAGAGAAGGGAGGGGATAGGGAGCTCGAGGGGTGGCGACAGGTGGTAGGGAAATGGGAGTTGCAGGGAGAGGGAGAAGGATATGGTAATGGTAGGGAGAGGGAGAGGGAGAGATGGTGGGGCTGGTATGGCAGGAAAACGACGAGAAGGAGAGAGAGGGAGATAGGAGGAGGTCAACAGGGGAGAGGGAGTTGCAGGTAGAGATGGCGGGGGTCGGGATTCTCGCCGAGGAAAAAGGAAGAAGAAAGAAAGAAGAAGAAGAAAGGGGAGAGGGACTGGTGCGACAAGCAGCCAAAGGAAAATCACACGAGCCGCCTCGGTCGAGGAGAAGGGGAAAGAAAGAAAAAAGAGGAGACAAGCCGGGCTCGACGCAGGAGAAGGAGGGGAAGGGGGAAGAATGGGCCTGGGCCCAACACGCCAGGGAGAGGAAGGGGCAGGCCAGGGCACCGGTGACCTAAGGAAGAAAAGGAGAAAGAAGGAAAAGAGAAAAAGGAGAAAAAAGGGGAGAGAAAAAGGGAAAAAGGAAAAGAAAAGGCGAAATGGAATAAAATAATTCAATTGATAAAAAAATACAATAGAATAATTTTGGGTAATAAATTTATTTAATAATTTAATTTGATATAATTAAAATATAAGGGTTTAAAAAGGATAATTTTAGTAAAATAATGGTTTGAAAATTATTTAAATAAAAAGAATATGATAAAATAAAAAAATATTTATTTTAAATTATTAAATATTTATACCCAATTTTATTTACTCAAAAATCAATAAAATAATTAAAATAAATAGATTTAAATGCTAATTTATCCCAAATAAATGTTATTTATTAAATTATAGGCTTTTAAAAATTCGAGGGATTACACTAATTGTCCAAAAATATAAAAATATTGTTATCTATGAAAATTCATAAATTTTAGATAGGTTAAAGATGCAATTTAAAGTCCAAAATGTAGGAACGGTAATTTGCATGAAATAACAAGAAAATGAGATTTTAAGTTCTTAAAAAATTATTCGATGTTAAAAATATCATTTTAACATTACCCACTAGTTTTTTAAAATTTTCATTAAGAAAAAGTACATTAAATAAATTCTCAAATGTAGAGAAAAATTTTAAATGATTTTTTAAAATATAAATAGGAATAAAACTCCAAAAATGATAAAATTTACCAAATAAATATTTGGGATCATTTAGAACCTATGAATATAATTTTTGTGATCATTTGATTAGAAATAAAAATTTTGACCTAAGGCTCCTAAATATAAATAGTAATTTTCCAAGAAGGTATGGAAAGAAATGTATCTAAGCGCAAAAGGAAAAGTGTTTTCACAAAAGTTGACTAAAATATGTTAAATCATATTTTGGTGTGAATATGGTTAAGAGCACGAGAATATGTGTATATTGGTATTTGTATCTTCAAAATTTATACGAGAGTATGCATATTTTGTATTATCACATATCTAGCTATTTGTAATAAAGCATGTGAGTATGGTTATGTTTTAGCAATGTAGGACTTGGCATGATGTTGGTGATTCAAGCATGAGAAGTGTTGTGTATTTATTTTATAAGCATGATTATGTATGGTTTAAAGTGTTAATCATGCTTTTGTGTTTTAATAGTGTAGGGGCATGTTAAGATTGAAATACCCCAAAAATCCTAATTTATGAATTATGGCAAAATAATGATTTATTAGGAAAATTAATAAAATAAATTATTTTATTAAATATAGAGGAAATTAATTGAGGAAAATAAAGTGAAAATAAAAAATAAATTATTTAGAAAATTTTGTACATTTTACTAATTAAAATGGAAGTTAAGAAAAATTTATCCAAAATAGCCCAATTAATCTAAAAATGAATTTAAAAATTATACTTAAAATAATTATTATTAAATTTAAATATCTAAATTAAATATATAAATAAATAAAGACCAAATAACCCAACCCAATCATTTTATCCTTTTTTCTTTTTTCCCTTTTCTTTTCCTTTTTCTTTCTTTCTCATTTCCTTAATTTTCCTTCTCCCTCGGTTTGGGCCAGCCAGCGACCCAAACTCTCCTCCCTGGCTCGTTTTGCGCAGCCCAATCCACGAGCCCTGACCCTACACCCAACCGTCAGTTGGTTCTTCCTTTTTTCTCCTTCTCCTGGACCGTCGGTCCACCTCTTTCCCTTTCTTTCTTCTTCCACGCGACCTGTACTCCCGACCTGCAAATTCAACCCTGCAACTCTGCCGCCGACAGCCACCAACACCGTCTGGTCTCCCTTCTCTCTGCTCTCCCTATCGTTTGCTTCATTTTTTCGACCCCAAAAAGCCCCATCTTTCCCCTCCCCGCATGTCATATCCTTTCCTCTTTCTCCCCGACCCGACCTAACCTGCCATGGCAGGATTGCGCCGCCTGCCACTGCCGGCCGGTGGTCCTGCCACACATGCCCCGCTTGTCCTCTTCCCCCTCAATTATCCTATAAATACCCCCCATTAGCAGCCTGGGTCGAGCTCCCTTTTCGCAGCCCAGAAAACTCCAGCCGCTCGCCGCCGCCCATTCAGCTTCTTATTCTGCCGTTGTCGGCGACCTCTACAACAAACGCCGCCCACCAAAACTATCATCGCACTTCCCTCTACAAAACCAAGCCACCATCACCCCTATCTCGCCTTGCATGTGCCGCCCCGGCCGTGCAAAGTGACCAACCCGAGCAGCCACTCCAACCCCTCGCTACCCCTCGTGTCGCCTTCCGCCGCCAAACCCGCCGCTACCAGCTCCTCCTCCACCCTCCAAAACACCTAGGGAACCTTCCCCTACCTTCCCATACCTTCATATCCTCTTGCCTCCATCTCCTTTTACCTCATCCCATCTTCCACCACCTTCGGCCGCCGCACCAACCATTGTGCGTCGCCACTCCCAGCTACACCACCACCTTCATTCCACCCCTCATCACCAGCTGCACCTTCCTCCACCTCAAACACCCCTCCACTTCCTCTCTCTTAGCCTACATATCCATTTTCCCCCTCTCTTCCTCCTCCACCGCCGCCACGTGCCGCCGCCGGTTCCACCACTAACCTTAGGTGGTGCTCCAACTTCCCCAGCCCTTACACTATTCTCTATAAGTGTTAATAATTTTATTTAATATTTCTAGTATTATCCTTAATATTACTATTATTATTATTCTTATTATTATTAGTGTTTTATTATCATGGTTATTATTATTATTAGTATTAGTATTATTATTATTATTATTATTATTATTATTATTATTATTATTACCATTATTAATATTATTATTATGTATCCCCCCTTATTTCCTAACCTAATTTCAGAAAATACTTATAACTAGGTTAAACTATTTAAAAGGCTACAACTTTAACATTAAAATGGTTATCATAATTATTATTATTATTATCATTATTTCTATTACTACTACTAATACTACTATCATTATTGTTATTATTCACAACTTTAGTTAATATAGTTATCTCTATTATTGTTATTATTTTTTTGTTGTTGTTGTTGTTGTTGTTGTTGTTGTTATTATTATTATTATTATTATTATTATTATTATTATTACTATTACTATTACTATTATTATTAGTGTTATTCAAACTGAAGTTGGCATATTTTCATTTTATTTTTAAAGAAGAAGAATACTTAACCTTAGTATTTTTACTATTTAATATTCGAATATTACTAATATTATTCCTAATGCCTTTTTCACTAACATTATTAGTTATTACTATTATTATTATTATTATTATTATTATTATTATTATTATTATTTTATTTCTATTATTGTGACAAAAACATTTGAACCCTTATATTATTATTATTCAAAATATAACTTTTATCATTATTATATTTAGGAATATTTGTACTTTATTGGTATTGTAATTATTATATTATTATTTTAACCCTAACACTATTATTAGAATTAGCCTTAAAAACGCTAGGGTTTCTATCACTATAAGCATTAGCATTACTATTAGTATTATTAGTATTATCACTATTTTGCTATAATTAGTATTAGTACCATTATTAGAAGAATAAAGCCATTAGGTTAATAATATAAGTATAGCAATGAATATGAAAATAAACATATTTTGACTAGTAATATCTAGTAGGCTAACTTGAAGATAAAAACTCTAGTTTTCACATATCATGCTTCCTTTAATAATAATAATCCTAATCTTAGACTAAAATAAGGAGTAATGGTACTTTTGGTATGAGGAAAACTAATCATTAGTATTTTCCCTCTTATAGATGAATCGAGCCAAAACCCTAAGGAGTTGTAGGAGCGTGCTCCAAGCCCCGCGTCGCTTTAGGTAGGGATGTAGGTAAGGCCCTTGTGTGTTGTGTGACTTGTATGCCTTGGATGCTATATATATCATGCTATGTTGTGTATTGTATGATTGTCGTTAACTTGTCTTATGTGTAGCGCAGCTTGGAGTTGAGGTATGTTTGTATGTGTTTCTTATGACATAAGTATGATATGTATATGTGGTGTTTATGGTGTGATATGATATGGCCCTCTAGGACATGCATGCTAGGACAACTGATAATATGATATGGGAATGAAAGGACAAAAAGAAAGAAATGGGAAGTGAGTTCATTAAGGGGGATATGAGTTTGACCAAAATACCTCATGATCCATGAGAGGAAATTAAAAAGGAAGGAATGACCAAAATGAATGAGAGATGGGAACCATGCATGGGAATCTTAAACTTTGTATGGGGACTTTGGGTGTTTGCATGGGATGGATAAATTTTGCATGGGGGTGATCCTTACGTGAGAAAAGTTGATTTAGGGTGTAAAAAAGCTAATGGGAGAGTTGTGGAGTGATTGGAGACTTGGGATGAAAAATAGTACATAGGTTGGTGTAAGGGTGTATAAGGGACCCATTAGGGTTTTGGGAGGAAGTAGTAATCTGGAAAGTACAAAAGTAAAAATGATTATGGAAGAGTGGAGTACGGGTCAAGAGTGAGAATTTATTATATAAGGGGTGAGTATGGGTTCCATGGGAGAGAAGAGATTTTGGGTGAAAAGAGAGATGTTATTTGTGGGAGAAGAAAGGTACTAGGGTTTGAAGTGGCCAACTAGGGTTTTTCATGTCACATGCGAAATTGAGAGATAAAGTGATATGTTTTGGGATTGGGCCTAATTGAGATAAGATGTGGGGCGGTGAACGAAGTAAAGGTAGTGTAAGTGAGAGAAAGTTGGGCCACATAGGTCCAATTAGGGTTTTCAAGGGAAAACCCTAGAGGGTGATAGTAGGCGGAGTTGATGTCATAAGGTGTTGGGCCTTAACCCACACCCTTAGGAGTTGGTTTTTCATTATGTGTAAGCGTAAGGGGGTATGGATGTTAGGGCGTGATAAGGGGTGTAGGAGTCTCAAGATATGGGACGGGCCCCCTTAAGAGGATAGAAATAGCATGTTGAGAACATGCATGTCAAGGGTGTAATGTTTACCGAATAAGACACGAATAAGATATTAATCACTTAAAGAGAAAGATTTTTGAGCCGGGCCCAGACCGGTCCACCGACAAATAATAGTGGCCAGGAGCCGGGTGCCCTGGAGATCGTTCCACCGGCGAATAATAGTGGCTAGGAGTGTTTTGCCCTGCATGATTTCTGGTCCACCAGCTATAATAATGGGGGATTCTGTGCTCAATAAACCAAATGTAATGAAGCTAAGCCATAGGAAATACACTAAGCACTTACAGTGAAACACCATGTGAGTCGGGGCCAGACCGGTCCACAGGCGAATAATAGTGGCCAGGAGCGTTCTGTCCTGGAGACCGATCCACCGGCAAATAATAGTGGTCAGGAGCGTTCTATCCTGTATGTATTCCGGTCCACTAGCTATAATAGTGGGGTTCCCGCACTCACATGGACTATTAAAGAGTATGTATGGAATGAACATATTATTAAGGAGAATAAAGAATAAGTTACGTGAAAAGTATCCAGGCCTTATTACATGTATCATTGTATGTTGCCTACATGCTCATTCTTATGTTATATGCTCTATGTGTTAGCCTTAACGCATCTGTTGCCTTACTCAGTACGTAGCATACCGATCACTCGTTTCATGGGTGATGCTCATTCCCACGAGCAGAAGACCCATCTGAGCTTGTGCGGGTAGGGGATGATATCTTCGATGCCTACGACACCTACGAGGCATCGGGTGGGGCTGAGAGTTGAGCCTAAACCTAACTTGGGGATCAAGAGCAACTCGATAGGACTTTGTTTCTTTTATTAGACCTTGTATTTTCATATTTTAGTTGTGTTTTTGTACTACGCTTTATGTTTGAAAAACTCTAGTCACATACTCTTTGGTTTGTAATCCTAAATCACACTCTGATTTCTGTATGACTTGTGTTTTATTTATGATTCGTGTTTAAGGTTAACTTTATTTAGCCTTAGCACTTAGTACTGGAACAGTAGGAGTAAACCAATCTGGTACTAAGTGTGGCGATAATGCCCCCGAGTTTACGATTTTATCTTTTCGCTTCCGCTAAACCCTTTTAGGTAAACGAAATTTTTTAGTAGTAAATTTGGAGGTGTTACAAATATGATATGGATAAGTTAGGTTGTATTTATGTATGAATTACATGTTGTATTATGTGTTACTCCCAAATAAACCAATCAACCGGTATAGGAAAACTAGTCCATTGGTGCACTAATCAACTGGGTTTGGCCCATCTAGTTGATTATCTAAGTTGGAATTTTTATGTTTTAGTTTTAACGTGTTTCACTCTACTACTCAGGGGATAAATTGGTCAATTAGTTCACCAATCGATTGATTTATCTATTTTATTTTGTCTATGTGTTGTTACTACTCTCAAACCAATTAACTAATTTGTGGGACCAATATAATGTTCCCTTGGGATAATTTTATTGATTTTGGGAGGTTAATCACATGGTATGACCAAAAGTTTACCTTGGCTTATGTATATTGACAATATTGTATTATCTTGTATTTAGTTGACTTTTGGTTGACCTTGGTATGGAACTTTGACCCAACTTTCATAGTTTATATACTGTTAACTATTAAATAATTAGATATAAAAGTTTGAAAGAGGGATTGAATTATTTTAATTTGGTTAAGTGTTCGGGTTATGGCTTGACACCTAACCCTATGCCTTAATGGCTTTGATTTGTAGTGCCCCTTGATGTCCTTGGGATTGGTTAGATGGTTAGTTTTTTGTGGTTCTTGTGGTCCCTTAGATTTATTGGATGATTAGCTTGATTGATTTGTTGTTGTGGATCTTAGTATATTGTGAGGAATAATACTTGGAAATTAAATAAGACACTAATAATTTAAAGTGAAAGAATTGAGTTTCGAAAGGGATTTTGTGTCTCGGAAAAGGAACCTGAGTGTATAGTTGGACCTTCAGTTTAAATGGCTCATTTATTCTCAGAGAGACTCACAAACCTTATAGAGGGTACATGTACTTAAGAACTTGAGTGTTGAGGTTGTATACACATAGCTTTTACGTCGTGTGACTTTCTTAACTTGCTATTAGAAAGTTAGCAATTTGGTTTATTGATTTATTCATGGTATCATTTCCTTTGATTATAGGATTTTATTCCTCTCAATATTTGAATTCAATTGATTTGAAATGGACTATAAAACCGCCATGGTAGGTTTTGTGATTTATCCAATGTGAGGAAGTTTTACCAATGATACAATTTTATATGATTATGTATGAGCACTGGAGTGGCACAATGCTTATAGAGTGGAGAGGATCTTTTAGAAGAGGTCCCTTCTAAGGAGTGGCCCTTGGTTTATAGAGTATAAGGCTATTCGGTGTAGCTTATTTTCTACTTTGTATTTTGATTTTTTCTTTATCGCGTCCTTTTGAAATATCAAGTAGTTGTATATGTTTTACTGTTGTATTTACTATTGTCCTCTCTCCTCCTCTTGTTGATTTTCTATTGGTTTTTTCTATACCTTGGATTAGGTTTTATTAGTAAAAATGAGGGTGTTACAGGGTCTCTTATGATGAACTCATATTTAGGATGAGAGTTAGGGCTACTAGGTATAATTTTGGTATCTTTTGATATAGATATTCTTTTGGACTCTTATGTCCTTTCCCTTATATTTCTCTTTTGCTAAATTTTTGTAATGTTCTCATCCTACCCTTTTATTTTATATCATAACTTTTGAAATCATGGTAATATAATATTTTAATTTTTTTCATAATTAATGCTCGTTTTACTCAAGAGGAGAATATTTTAGATGAAACACTTGGAATAAGAAAAATTAGATGAGTTCTAAATTATGCTAATTATGGTAGTAGCATGATTTATCTTCCACGTTATCTTTTGTTTTTTCTTAAAAAAATCTAGTCCTAAAAATGGAAGTTTTACAGTGTATTACACAATGAGCTAAGCTAATATCTTTCATGAGATGTGAGGACCAAGGCATATTATTTAGTAGGATGGTATAGGTAGATTTAGCATACAAACAACCTCTAGGATGAGGTTTCCATAGTAAATAATTTATGCTAAAGCTATTATACTGATAAGATCAATGCCAACCTAAGGGTAACCTTATATTAAAGGAAACATAAGATCTTCATTGAGATGTAATGATCAAGGCATGCTATTTAGCAAGCAAATGTAAGTAGATTTTGTAAAGAAATAACCTCTAAAATGAGGTTTTTATAGTAAAGAATATGTGTTAGATCAATTATACTAACAAACATTAATCTCTAATCTATGGGTAGCCTCATATTAAGGGAAACATAACTTGATGAACTCTTCTTCCAACATCTATCGTGAGAATCGATGAGATCATTCTCCATGTACACCGACTTATGAGCATGATTAAAGCCTTATAGTCTATGGTGTGGAATGCTATGAATCCAACTGTTATTCTATATATGGATTGAAAATCCATTGATAATTATCAAGAAAAAATGAGGTCTCAACTCTTCTCTCATGTAGGCCATAACCTTCCACACAAAATAATCTCCGCTTTTGGAAAGTGATAATGAAAACAATACTCAAAATTCAACAATCTAGCCCATAACTAGTCAGAATTATCCAAGCATCTTCTTATCAGCTTAGCAATTAGATAAATTAATCAGATTTGGGTCTCTAATACTAGAACTTCAACATCTATTAGGGAAACATAATGTCTTCCAATTATTATGAACAATATGCCTATTATCACCAATGTGATTCCACTCAGAATTCTTTTGAAGTTAAACCAATTCCAACCATACATTATTATGCATTAAATGAGTGGACATGGTATAAATAGGTAAGGACGATAAAGCTGAATATATAAGCACCAATCAACAAAAGAGAGAAGATTTGTCTTCCAACCAACCAATATATTATTACTCGACTAAGTCAGATCGATATACACACTTTTTGTGATGCTTGCATTTATGAATAGGTTCTCTAATTTAAGAGTATGAATGTCATATATGTCTCCCTAATCTTTTGGTATATTAGAGTCTCCATAGGGATTAGATAGTTTTAATACTGTAGGATAACCTTAATATGAGAAACTAGAAGATAATCTAACAAAATAGTAATAAAAAACTAAATTAATTAGATGAACTAGGGGATTTAAGCCAAGTTAGGTAAAGAAATACTCTAACATCTCAACTAGTAGTGTGTCGAACAATATTAACATTCAAAGAATAGGACATTCATCGCATGCTAGCAATAGTGAATTCATATTCCTATGTGCAAGTTAATTAGGCAATTCTCCTGTACAATTAGATCATCATTCATGAATAACACATAACACAAATATATAGAATATTAATCACCACTTAAGTATATTGATTGATCTTATATCTATTGAGCTTCACCCAATTGAATAAAGTGTCATTTGTGTTTGACGGACAACATTTATAACAGTAAAACTACTTAAGTGAAAATGTGTTGTAAAATACTTTTCATTGTTCACAACAATCATTTAATGCAAGATTTAGATCGCCTCGATTCACCATTATGAAAACTTAGCCCATGCTAAGCTCCATTACAATAATGATTGAAGAAAGTAGGAAATGGTGCAAATAAAACAACGGAAGAAAGCTCCTTCAATTACAATGGCAACGTAACATATTGTTTTGATGCTTTCTTGTATTTGATATATAATTCATTATTCTTAATTCATATTGCTCTATATTCATTTTTCCCCTTGCTTCATTTAGCCATTTATATGCAAATTTGATACAGACCTCGTATAGCAATTAGGTATCGTCGTGTTAATTGAGTACTACCTATAATCCCAAGGCATAATTGCCTAGGATAAGCTAAAATGGACCCCAAAGACATAATCACTAGGGAGCCCCGAAGAGTAATAACCCAATAACTCCATTTAAAAGCTAGTTCAATAGTGGAGGGTTGACCTCCTCCTCTTGCGCATATAAAATGTCGAGGGATCCCCTCAATTTTTTATGCGGGATCACATCAGAATATGACGAGATCCTCGGGAATGTGGCACTTTGGGAGTCGATACTAAAATGGGATAGATGCCTTAGGTGAAGGAAGTAGAGCTGTCTAAATATTCCATCATTTGTGTCTGTTATAATTAAATTGCACTACTAGATAATGTATGACATCAACTTACATTTAATGACCAAGGTTAGCATGTTGTTACATCCTTTAGCCCACACATTGTAAGTTTATAACACACTCAAAATTAAGATGGTAATTTATGACCTTTGTATGCATCATTTTGGTACATTAGGGGTTCAGTTTCTTATGTTTCCTCGGGTTAGGTAGATGCCACTCTATAGGATAGCTAAACATGCTAAAGGTTAAACACCCTATATCATATTACCACCCAAAGAAGCTAAAAACAACACAAAACTATTCATTAAAACAACTTCTATCTAGAAAGATATCAAAACTCTATTGAAACATTATCCAAGTTTGTAACACACGAACATAAATATATTAAGCCAACTATCCTTAATAACTACCCTATTTAATACACTAATTCTCCAAAAATAAAAAAGATGGTAAAAAATAAATTTAATTAAATCCATCTGATGAAACCACTTCTCTCTTACCAAAGCATTATTCTATGTAACTAGCTTCTTTTTAATATATTAACTTACCAAAATTACGAATAAAGAAAAAATTGCTCCACTGTCTATTAACTACTACTTGCAGTACTAAGGAGTATATAAGCATTGAACTGAAATTGGAGAATTCCATGGGCAAAAATAATAGATTTGAGATCAAATAACATTTTTATTTTTTTATAAAAGTACAAATTTACAATAAATTATATTTTATGTAGCCTGATTGTATTCTCCTTTGACATTTGTACTACAACTCACATGTATCGTCTGCTAGCAAATGCTAGTACATATAATATGTACCATAAAATTAAGAACCTATATTTATAGGACTATAGGTAGCTATCTAGTTTTTCTATACTCAAGACAAACTCCAAGACAGGGTTGTAAACCAACAGAGCCGGATTGTAAATTTTTTGGGCTCTGGTCATTAAGGGCTTGATTCAACTCATTTATTTATCTAAACAAGCTTAAAAATGAAGTTTGAACTGGGCTCAAGTTCAAGCATCATTTTTAGGCTCGTTTATTAAACGAACTAAGCCCAAACCCACTCCAACTTGGCTTGGTTGAGTTCGTTTACAACCCTACATTAGGATTGAAAGCATAAAGGCATGTTCAATACGTATACTGTTTGTTTTATAAGAATAAAAATAATTAATTTTATTACCCAAAAGCGGTTGGTAATTGGTAATTGAGGATTTTATTATTATTATTATTATTATTATTGTAACACCCCAAAATTCACTACTCTTTTTTTAAATCGGAAGAATTTAAATTAAAAACTTGTGAATTCTGGGGATGTTACCACCACACTTAGTACCAGACTGGTTCTCTCCGACCATTCCAGTATCAAGTGCTAAGGCTAGAAGAAAAGATTGACATTATATTTAAACCAAGAGTTCATAAAAGAACTAGAAATAATCATATATCAAAAATCAGAGTACGCATGAAAGTTTACAATCAATAATAAGATAGAAATCAAAGTGCGAAATCAAAATTCCTCGAAGGGAATAATCAAAAGGAATTAATCGGATACAGAAGAAATAACAAAAGGAATTAAATCGCGTAAAGAGATAATATGGCCACGTCACTCTCAAACCTTGAGTCAACCACAAGCTCAACACTCAGCCCCACCGGATGTCTCGCCCACCTGCATAAAGTCAGAAGGGCCAACTACTCGTGGGAATGAGCAACACCCATGAAAAGGGTGATCAGTACACTACGTACTGAGTAAGGTAACTGAGCACTAAGGCAAACACATAAGCACATAAATAATGTAGAATAATAATAGAGCATAAGACCAACATGATAACATAAATGCATATGGTCATTCAGGTAAAAGTACAAAGGCCCATATATAATCCGATTAAATTACTTAATTAATCTCTGATCAGAAGTCGATTCACACCATACTTTTTATCAAATCCACGCGAGTACGGGACATCATGCCCTAACCACTATTATTCGCCGGTGGACCGGTCTCCAGGATACTATAGTACCTGGCCCCTATTATTTGCCGGTGGACCGGTCTGGCCCCTGTTCGCATGGTGTTCCACTGTAAGTAATTAGTGTTTTTCCATGTCTTGGCATAAATATGTTCGGTTTTGTTGAGCACGGAATCCCCACCTAATATAGCCGGTGGACCGAAAATGCACAGGTACAAAGCATGACCACTATTATTACCGGTGGACTGGTTACACATAGGGTATCATGCCCTAACTACTATTATTCGCCGGTGGACCGGTCTAGGCCCGACTCAACATCTTCCACTTTACGTGATTAATGTTTTAAGTATTTTATTTAAAAGCTTTCATCCTGGACATGTATGAATCATTCCCTTTACACTTCACACATCACAAATCATAAAATTCCACAATCATAATTACACTTTAATCACCAAAACACATGATAACACAAAAACTCTTAAGTATCCACAACAAACCCTAATTGTCCACACAAACCCTAGCTTGATCTCCTACGTACCTTTATAATGTTCCACGTACTATTTTTCATCCAAAGTGTCCAACCATCCAAACAACGCTTACATTACTTTCTTCACATCCCAAACCAACGTTCTATATGTAAATTTCACTCCCATACAGATGTTATACATTCCATGCCAACCCTAATACCACTATGCAAACCCTAATACCACCATGCAAACCCTAATACTGCCATGCAACCATTAATACCACCATGCAAACCCTAATACCACCATACAACCATCAATACCACCATATAAACCCTAAATTATTTCATGCAAAACCCAATATTCTATCATACAAAACCCTAAATTCAATCTACAAAAAACCAAGGATTCATCCATACCAAACCCTAAATTCAAACCATATAAAACCCAAGATTCATCCACATCAAATCCTAAATTCAAACCATATAAAACCCAAAGATTCATCCATACCAAACCCTAGATTCAAACCATACGAAATCAAGAATCATCCTTACAAAATCCTAAATTCAAACCATAGATTAGATTCTCCCATATAACGCCATAAATTAGATTCTCCCATATAAAACTATAAATTAGATTATCCCATACAAAACCATAGATTAAATTCTCTCACCCAAAACTATACAAGCCCATTGTAACACCCCAAAACTCACTAATTTTTTTTTTAAAACGGAAGCAATTAAGATAGAAACACTTAAAACCTGTAAATTCTGGGAATGTTACCGCCACACTTAGTACCAGACCGGTTCTCTCCGACCGTTCCAATACCAAGTGCTAAGGCTAAAGAAAAGATTTACGCTAAATTCAAATTAACAATTCATAAAAGAATTCGAAAGATCATACAACAAAATCAGAGTACGCATAAACATTTATTAATACTTGTAACTTCCAAATAGAAATACATTTAAACAAGATAAAACCCGATGGGTCAAATTTCGGATTGCCTACTCACTCAAGTCAGGTCTGTCACCCCAAAACAGTCTCTGGTCTTAAACCTGCACAAGAGGTCTACTCCCCACCATCAGTGGATCATCACAGGACCCATCAACCAAGGTAGTATCAGTACGGGTCCAGTACTGAGTAAGGTGACTTGATCACTAAGGCCAACACATAAATACATAAATCATGCAGGACGTAGAAGGGCATAATTACCAACACAATGACATAAGGTGCTTACGACCATCCAAGTAAGAGTACAAGGCCCGATTGTCGACTGGATTAGTTTTTAAATTAATCTCTTATCAGAACTCATTTCACACCATACTTTTTATCAAGTCCATACGAGTACGGGAACCCCACTATTTTAGCCGGTGGATCGGTCGCAAGGGTAACATACCCTGCCACTATTTTAGCCGGTTGATTGGTCGCGAGGGTAACATACCCTGCCACTATTATATGCCGGTGGATCGGTCTGGCCCCTTCTCGCACGGTGTTCCACTGTAAGTAAATAATGTCTTCCCACTTATTATCAACATGTATAGTTTGGTTCGTTGAGCTCGGGATCCCCCACTATTTTAGCCGGTGGATCGGTCACTAGGGTAACATACCCTACCACTATTAAGCCGGTGGATCGATCTCCAGGTTACCGTAGTACCTGGCCACTATTATGCCGGTGGATCGGTCTGGGCCCGGCTCAACATATTTCACTTTACGTGATTAATACCTTAAGTATCTTATTCAAAGGCTTTTACCCTAGACATGCATAAATCTTCACACATCATAATTACACTTTAATCACCATATACACATTCAATAGTCAATCACTCCAAACCCTAATTCAGTCACCTCCATACCCTTATAATGTCTTACGTATTATTTTTCACCCAAAACATTCAAACACCCAAATAACTCTTCTACTTCCTCCCTTACATCCCAAATCAACTTTTCACACGTAAATTTCACTTCCATGCAAACACTAATCTTTCCATGCAAACCTTCGAACCTTTTTCATGTAAACCCTAAAATTCCACGTGAAGCCCTAAATTCAACCATGCAAACCCTAATACCACCATACAACCATCAATATCACCATGTAAATCCTAATACCACCATACAACTATAATTACCACCATACAACCTTAATATCATCATACAAACCCTAATACCAACATACATCCATTAATACCACCAGGTAAACCCTAGATTCCGTCATACAAAACCATAAATTCAATCCAACCAAAACCAAAGATTCACCCATACCAAACCCTAAATTCAAACCATAAAGATTCTTCCATACCAAACCCTAAATTCAAGCCATAAAGATTCTTCCACATAAAATCATAAATTAGAATCTCCCAAGGAACACTATAAATTGAATTTCCCCCAAGAAAATCCTAATTTAGATTCCCCCATATAATATCATAAATTACATTTTCCCAAATAACATCATGAATTAGATTCTCCCAAACAAATTATAAATTAACTCTCCCAATCAAATCATAACTTAAATTCTCCCATACAGTGGCGGAGCCAGGGCTTCCGCATGGTGTCCCGGGACACCACGGAGTCCTGGCTGGAAGGTAGGTTTTATGTTCATTTTGTAGGAGTTAAATATATATTATATATAAGGGACACCTCAACATTTGTTTCAAATGGATCAATGGTTCGGTTACAGAGGTCCCTTCCTTTTTGAATACAAGGTCCCGAGATCAAATCTCTGGGGCGACTATTTTTTGAATTAATTATGTAAGAAAAACGACGTCGTTTTGCTTTCTCCCTTACCTGTTAATCGCTGATTTTCTCCCTTTCTCAACTTCTTCAACTTTTCCAACAGAGGCTACCCTGCTCACCTGCTCGTTCGTCGAGCAATTTCGCCCCTTCTTCCACCACTCAACAATAGTTCCTCCAGATCCAGAGACCACCGCTGGTTGTGCCGAACTCCATCGACGATGACATTACTTCCTCTACTTCTTCCTTCTCTAGTTCCCCTACTCCGTCCCTCACACAGCCATACTCTCAGTCAGTCATTCTTCCTGCCTGTTCAGTGTTCACCATCAGTCCATCGCCTCCCTAGCTCCCCACCTTCGGCCCTGCCATCGTGCGACTGTTGTGGCCTATCAGTTGTCTTCGCCGGACAGCTGTGCTTGTCGAATTAAAAAAAATGAGGGGAGCGGAGGGGATTGAGTTGAGGAAAGCAGTGTTAGGCGGGCGCCGGTGTAGCTTGCGCATGAGCGAAGCTTCAAGCCACAGCATAGTAGGAATGAAGGTAAGATTTTGTTTAATTTTTGATTAGTTAAATTGTTACTGATAAATTGTGAGTAGTTAATTTATCTATTTGATTAATTGATTAGAATTTTTTTGTTTATAGAAATCAGAATTAAATTGTTACAGCTGTGCTTGTCGAATTAAAACAAATGAGGGGAGCGGAGGGGAGTGAGTTGAGGAAAGCAGTGTTAGGCGGCCACCGGTGTAGCTTGCGCATGAACGAAGCTTCAAGCCACAGCACAGTAGGAATGAAGGTAAGATTTTGTTTAATTTTTGATTAGTTAAATTGTTACTGATAAATTGTGAGTAGTTAATTTATCTATTTGATTAATTGATTAGAATTTTTTTATTTATAGAAATCAGAATGTAGAAACCCTAATTTATTAATTAGTTTGTTAATAGATTAAATTGTTTAATTGTTTAGTTAAAATTTGAATTAATTTGTTATAAAATTATATTATCAATTAAGTTTTAGTAAATTCTTTATTTAATTCATTAAATCGAACGATACTTTTCAAGCTAATATAAAAACTCGACGAATAATGTTGTAGCACTATATAAAATTTTTTACAAGGACACCATGGGATTTTAATCCTGGCTCCGCCACTGCTCCCATATAATATTATAAATTACATTCTCCCAAATAACATCATAAACTAAATTCTCCCAAACAAACCATAATTTAATTCTCCCAATCAATCATAAATTAAATTCTCCCATATAATATCATAAATTAAATTCTCCCAAATAGCATCATAAACTAGATTATTCCTTATAAAACCATAAAATTTAGGTCAACTCACTTCCCTTAGTCAACTTCTTTCCCCATCCTCCTTTTTTTATCCTTCCTCTCACACAAACCACATCGATTTCCTCACCTACACAACACATATCATCATACATAATTAATACACATACCATGCACAACATACTTCAACTCCAAGTCATACCACATATAAAATATTTAATTATAATAAACATTAGATACATAACATGCGAAACACATAATACACAAGCACATAAAAGGCCTTAGCACTCCTTACCTAAAACGACACCGGTCTTGGAGCACACTCCTACGCCTCCTTAGGGTTTGACTGGTTTTACCTATTATGAAATAAGAGCTAAAATTAGACTCTCTCCTATCAAAATAATATTAAAAACTAACGTAATATAAGACTAGGCTTTTGGATAAACTAATAATAACAAAAGTACAAAAATAATATCAATATTAATATTAATAAGATTAATAAAAATAGTAGAAATAAAAAAAAAGCATTACTCAAAAATAAAAGGAAATAAGGGATTCAGACCCTTTACCAAAATAATACTAAAAAGATTATTTGTAAAATAAATAACCCAATTCATAAATAATAATAATAATAATAATAATAATAATAATAATAATAATAATAATAATAATAATAATAATAATAATAATAATAATAATAATGATAATGATTATGATAATAATAATAATAATGATAATAATAGTAATATTATTAACAACACTAATGTTAAAATATTTATATTAATAATAATAAATAATAATAATGGAAATTTGAAATAGAAAATAATAATAATAATTATTATTATACTTATAACATTTTAATATTAATAATAGTAATTATAGAAATAATAAGAAGAATAATAATAAAATCGAATTAAAATATATTAGGCTTCAGCCCTCAACATAAATAATAATAAAATATTAATACTAATAATAATAATAATAATGCATATTAAAATATAAATATTAAGAATAATAATAATAGTATTTATATGTAAATAATTGAAATAAAATAATCTAAGGGTTATAAAAATAGGGAAAATAGCTGAGAGGGTCTAGGGTTCAACCAGATGTTGGTGGGGATAGGCGGCACCGGCGGCGGAGCACGGCGGTGGCGGCGGTGGCCGGAAAAAGAGAGGAAAGAAGGGAAAGTTGCATGCTGGGAATAAGATAGGAAGAATTAAAATGGGAGCTGTGTTGTTTTGAGTTCCCCGGAAGGAGAGGGACAGAATGAAGGTGGCGGCACAGCCAAAGGTGGCGGCGCACGGCGGCGGCGGTGGTGGCCGAATGGAGGAGATGAAGAAAAAGAGGGGATGAGAACGAGAAAAAGGAAACTAAAGGTATGAGAAGGTAGGACAGGGTCTGCAGCACAATTTGGGAGGTGAAAGAAGCGGCCTTAGCGGCGGAGGAGGTGGCTAATGGCGGCACGAAGGGTGGCGGGGCAGAAAACAGGGTTGATCGGGAAGAGAATTTCGCACAGCTGGGGCGGCTTGTGCAGGAAGAATTGAAGGGCAAGATAGATTTGGTTAGATAGAGGGCGGTGCAAGGATGACACGGGTGGCCAGAAAGGGCGGCGAAGTTGGCCGTAGACGGAGAACAAGGCGTCTGAAGTGGCGACGGTGGCAAGGTCGGGATTTTGGGTTGGGGGGATCAAGAGCTCGATACATAGCTGCTTACGAGGGTATTTATAGTCTTAGAAGGGAGGATAGGGTTCTTTGGGTCGGCTAGTAGATAAGGAAGGTAGGGTTCTAGTCGCCGGTGGCGTCGTCGGCCGGAGGGAGTCAAAATTCGGGTAGGGAAATGCGTAGGAGAGAGAGAGGAAAAATCACACGAAAAGGGGAGTTGATTGGGTTTATTCAGTTGCCGAATCAAGGGGAAGAGAAAGGGAGGAAAATTTCGGTCAATTCGGGCGAGATCGCCGGCGAAAAACCAGGGCGGGGCGGCGGTGCAGGTGCAGGTCGAAGGTCGGCGTCGAACGGGGGAAGGAAGGAAGAAGAAGAAGAAAGGTGGGGGACCGGGCGGTTCAGGGGAGAAAGAAAGAAAAGAAAAGAGGGGCAGACCGGGCCGGTCGGGCGCTGGTCGAAGGAGTTTAAATGAAACGCCGAGTTTCAGTTGAAAAGGGCTCAAAACGTCGTGTGGCATGGGGCGGAAGAAGGATGCGCGGTGCGGGCTGGGCCGTGCCTAAGAAGGAAGAAGGGAGGAGTTTGGGCCGCGGGAGATGGAAGCCCAACGGGGAAAAGGGGAGGGAAAAGAAAAGGAGAAAAAGAAAGAAAAGGAAGAAGAAAAGGAAAAAGGAAAAAGGGGAAAAGGAAAAATAATAATATTGGGTATTTAAATTAATTAAAATATTTGGAATATTTAAAAATAATAATATTTGAATGAAATAATATTTAAATCCTATTTTAGTCTAAATTAGGATTTTTAAAAGATTTTTCATAAATTCCTTTTTAATTAGCAAAACACCCTAATTTTCTCCAATTAAATTATTTATAAAATTAATATTAATTTGAAACTATTTCTCCTTCTTATTTTAAATAAAATAATTTATATAATAAATTTCAAAATAAAATGCTTAATTAGCTAAAATACCCAAATTCTTTTCTAATAAAAATACTTATAAATTTCTTCTTGATTTTCCCTAATTAATTCAATTTAAAAATAATTTATTTAAATAATTTTCTTAATAAATATCGTTTAATGTAGTTTATAAAATTAGAAATTTTCGGGGCATTTCACCCATAAATTAGATTCTCCTATACAAGACCATAAATTAGATTCTCCCAAATAAAATCGTAAATTATATTCTCCCACACAAAACCATAAATTAGATTTTTCCATATAAAACATATATTAGATTCTCTCATATAACACCATAAATTAGATTCCCCCATATAAAACATAAATTATATTCTCTCACACGAAATCCTAAATTTTCCATTTTATTCTTCCACTCATGAATCATTAAAATACTTAGGTCAACTCACATCCATTGGTCAACTTCTTTCCCCATCCTCCTTTTTCATCCTTTCTCCCACACAAACCACATCAACACCCTCAAATGCATGTTTTACAGGGTCACAACACATATCATAACATATTTATATTACACATGCCATATAACAACACAAGAACATGCTTGAACTCCACATCATACCACATACAAAATAACTAGAGTAATAACATAGGATGCATAACATACAAGGCATTTAATGCACACCAACATACAATAGGCCTTAGTAACACCCTTACCTAAAACGACACCGGTCTTGGAGCACGCTCCTATACCTTCTTAGGGCTTTGACCAAATAATAACATATTAATAAAAATCACATTAACAAATTTCTAACTTTACTAAAGATATAAGAAATAATAGAAATATTATAAAAGTTGATAATATAGGGTTAAAGACTTTATACTACTAATAATAAAAATTGATACTAAAATAATAATAGTAAAAGTACTAAAGATAATATCAATGATAATATAATAAGAATAATAATAGTAACAATAAAAAAAGGACATTATTCAAAACAAAGTGAAATAAGGGCTTCGACCCCTTTACCAAAATAATACTAATACTAATATTAGTAAAATAAATAACAAAATTTAGTAACAATAATAATAATGAAATAATAATAATAATAACAAAAACAATAATAATATCAAAGATAATAGTAAAGTAGTTGTAATATTAATAATGAACTAATAATAATATATATTCAAAATAGTAATAATAAAAATAATAATTATAATGATAAAAACATATTAATAATAATAATAGTAATAATGGAAATAATAAGAGTAATAATGATAAAATCGAAATAAAAATACTATAGGGCTTCAGCCGTCAATAGAAATAATAATAAAAACATTAATACTACTACTAATAATAATACATATTAATAATGGAATTAATAATAATAATAATAGTATTTATATTCAAATAAATTAAATAAAATAAATTAAGGCTTATAAAAATAGGGAAAAGGGTTGAGAGGGTCTAGAATTCAACCTTAGGCTAGTGGGGATGGGCGACACTAGCGGTGGTGCATGGAGGCGGCGACGTAGCCAAAAAAAGGGAAGAAAAGGGTAAAAGCTAAATGCTGGGAAAAGGAGAGGTAGAATGGAGGTGGGATATGGGGTGTTTAAGACTTCCTAGAGGGAGAGGGACAAAATAAGGGTGGCGGTGCATCCAAAGGTGGCAGCGATGGTGGCTGAAAGAGGAAGAAGAAGAGAAAGGGAGGAGGAGAGGGAGGAAGAGGAAAAGAAAGGTAGGGGAAGGTAGAAGGTGATCTGAAGAACATTTTGGAAGGTGAAAGAAGAGGTGGCAGCGATGGAAGAGGTGGTTAAAGGTGGTTCGAAGGGCGACGGAGATAGAAAACAGGGTTGATCGGGAAGGCTAATTCGCACAGCCGGGGTGTCTTGCGCAGGAAGAATCGAGGGACATGGGACATTTGGTTAGCCAGAGGGCGATGCAAGGAAGAGTTTAGTGGCCAAATATAGTGGCGAAGTTGGCCGGAGGCGGCTAATGGTGTGGCGGCGAAAAGGAAGGATTCCCTAGGTTCAAAAAACAAAACTGAACTACAGTGTTGGTAAGGGGTATTTATAGGGTTTAAATAAAAGGTTAGGGTATGTGGGTCGGCGAGGGAGTAAGGAAAGTAGGGTTAGGGTCACCGGGGGCGATGGTTGGCCGGTGTCAGCAATTTTTAGGGGAGGGGGTTGGCTGGATGGGAGAGGGAGAAATGTGCGAGGAGAGGGGGAGAAGGATTGGTTTATGTAGTCGCCGAATCAAGGGGGAAGAAAAAGAAAGAAAAACGGTCGGTTAATAGGGGCAAGATCGGCACCGAAAAACCAGGGCATTGGCGGCATTGCAGGTGCGAAGGTTGGCGGGGCTGGGTATGTGTGAAGGAAGAAGAAAGGAGGAAGAAAAGGCTGGACCGGCGGTCCAGAAGAAAAAGAAAGAAAGGAAAAGAGGAAAAGAACTGGGCTGGGCGACGCTTAATTTTTTTATATAAATAAAACGATGCGTGTTTGGGGAAATAGAAGTAAAACGTGGCGTAGAGAGGGAGAAAGAATGGGACATCAGCTGCGTGGGCTGGGCCGCATCGAAGGAAGGAGGGAGGGGGAAAACTAGGCTGCGGGAGGGGCAGGCCCAAACGGGGAAAAAGAAAGAAAAAGAAATGAAAAAAAAGAAGAAAGAAAGGGAAAAAAGGAAAAATAGAGGATTAGGTTAATTAAATTAATTAGGATATTTTGGATATTTAAAATAATAATATTTAAATAAAATAATATTTAAATTCCTTTTTAGGCTAATTAGGATTTTTAAAAGATTTTCCATAAATTTCATTTTAATTAGCAAATCACTCTAATTTTCTTCAATTAAATTATTTATAAAATTTATATTAATTTGAAACTATTTTCTCCTTCTTATTTTAAATAAAATATTTTACTTAATTAATTTCCAAAATAAAATCCTTAATTAGCTAAAATACCAAAATTTCTCCTAATTAAAATACTTATAATTTTTTTTATTTGCCCTAATTAATTACCTTTTATAAAAATAATTTATTTAATTAATTTTCATAATATATCCTCATTTAAATATAATTTTTAAAATTAGAAATTTTCGGGGCATTTCAATTATTATTTTAAGTTATATCCTATATATTTCCACTATATAACGACCAAGTGAATGTGCATAACTAAAGTATGATATAAGAAAGTTGCTACCTTTGATTGCTGTGATTGATGCATTTACTTTTTTTTTTTAAAAAAAATAAACTTATTGAGTTTCATATAAATTGAATTAAGAATTTAGAAATTGATTAAAAATTTAAACATAATATATGATTTTACTATATTATTGATCCAATTAAATATCTATATTGAAAAATAAGCCCATCTCAATGAACTTTTGTCTTTTGGTAAAAAAAAAAAACTAGAAGCATCCACATTTGTTATAAAATTTGAGTTGAATTGTAAATTTAAATTGTTTAAGTTTGGTACACATTGATGCAAAGATAATTTAATTTGATACCTAACCAAAATTTTGACACGTGTCAACTGTCAATTGATGGTGCATTTACTTTTTCTTTGTCGTACATAAATTTATACTATGCCCTATATCATAGTTTATCGTTGTGCAATAGGTGCTATAGTTATATATTTTTTAAACATTTTCTTCTAATTAATTAATTTTAATTTTATTTTATTAAAAAAATTATAAAAAATTTTAAAATAACTTTATAAATAGATATCTATATTATTAATTTTTGATAAAAAAAAAGATTAGTGAAAAATAACACATTAGTTGTAAAAGATTATTTTTAAATATAATAATGTTAAAAAATCTTCTTTCTAGTGAAAGGTCAATACATTAATGATGAAAAATGAGTTTTAAGTAGAATAATAGTGAAAGATTAAACTTGATGATGAAAAATAAATTAATCAATGGTGAAATATTAGTACATCCATGGTAAAAAAAATAAGTACACTAGTGGTAAAATATTAGCTTTAAGTAGAATAATTGTAGAAACTTGCTTGTGAAAGATGATTGTGTCTATGATGAAAAATTGTTACATTAATGGTGAAATATTAGTTTTAAATAAAATGATAGTAAAAGATCAATTCACTGGTGAAAAATTAGTACATTAATGGTGAAACATAAACTTGCCAGTGATAAAAAAATTATATTAGTGATAAAATATTATTACATTAGTAGTAAAAAAAATAGTATATTAATGGCATGTTTGTTTTGGAGTGAAAGGGGGTCAATCAATTGATTCACCCCATTTGGGAACAAATTTTATTAACCTCGACAAGGTGATCTGGGTTAAAGTTTAAACTCCATTTACCCCGATTAACCTTATTTTTATTAACCCCTCGATTTTTAGGTAAACATAGGCGAATGTTAACATATAAGTAATAGTTTTACTTGATCGATTAAAAATGTCCCTAATTTATATTAATGAAATCACCTTCCTCTTTTTGTCCACTCTCGCCTGTTCTGTGCCTCTTTCTTAAATTATTTTATTTTTTAACCTTCATTCACCTCAATTCAAATGTGATTTTTAAAACATTCACTCCAATTTACCCAGGTTAGGTTAATGTCATCCAAACGGTATTTTAAAATATTCACCTCAATTCACATTCATTTCCTTCACCTAGGTTAATTTTTAATGCTTACCTTCATCTTGATTCACCCTAATCCAAACAAACCATAATAATGAAAGACTATTTAAACACTAATGAAAAATCATTTGAACGAGAAAAAAATATAACACAGATGAATTTTTATTATTATAAAAAATGTTGATATGTCATATACTATAAGGTATTATACCATGCAACATGTTGTATAGTATAGAAATTGGGGATCCATATACTGAAGACACACCTCCCTTTGTTTTATTTTGTTTTGCATGTAGTCGGGTTGAGATAAAAAACCTTTTGATGTGTAGTCAACATTTGCATTATTTTGCAATTTTTTTTGAAAATAAAAAATTATTTTTAAATAGATAGTCGTATATATATATATATTATTAATAATGCGATATAATTGTTAATTTTTTATTCTAATTATTTTAACATTTTAAATATTTTTTTGGTAATCTTAGAAAAATTGAAGTATAGAAATATTTTTTAAAAATATTTTATAAATTTATATTCAATTAAAATTCATTGTTGAATATTATTAATTTTTATTTATTGATTAAAATAAATAATAAGTTAAATAAAGTGAAGTGCAGTAATCAAAGATAAAATTGATAAAAGTAGATTTGAAAATTAAATTTGATATTATTGGTGAAGAATAAAGTATTAACTTTAGATAAAATTGATAAAAATAGAATATTGGAGAGATGATTGATAGTACAATTAGGGTTGTTCATATTATTCGATATATGTTTATTCGATCCAATATGTGAAGTGATCTGATCCAAAAAAATAAATAACTAATACAGTTTTTTTTCAAATCAAATATCCGATCCAATCAACAAAAGTTAAACAAATTAGATATCTGATTCGACAAATACAAATAATACTCGATCTAATGAAAAATATTTATACATTTTTTATAATTTGTTATGATATATATATATATATATATATATATATATAATTTTTATTTAATTTATTATTTGGGTCAAAATTTAATTTAGTTGAAATTATATTTTTAATATAATTCATTTTAAATATTTATATAAAAATATTAAAATAATCTGTATGCGGATAGGCCTCATCCACCAAGTCACCCACTCTTTCCTTATTTTTTCCCCTCCTCTCTCTCTCTTCCTTTTTCATTTTTTCTCTACAATGCAAACTAATTTCGAAACCTCTAAATCCAAGCCCCAACTTCATGTTTCGGTGCTTCTAGCCCCTGCATGGTCCCTTGTATTCTCTTTGTTTTCAATTTATCCACGCCACCACCATACCACCTCACCCTGTCACTCAACCACACCACAATAAACGGTCAATGCCTCCGAGCTTTAGCACACCAGTAGACAATAGAGGACACCATACCATCTTGCCTCACTACCAACGGTTACCCCAACGGCGTCCAACACCATCGAATGTTCCTCGACTTTTAGTGAAGCTCCACCTCCATTTACATACTCTGTTTTGGTTGATTTCAATGGATAAATTTTTTCTAAATCCTAACTCTTATTTTGATTAAATTTCTGGGATTAGCTTAGGATAAGTTAAAATAATTGATGAATTGGTGATGTATTGTAGTATAAATAATTGGATTTGATAGAATCCAATTAAATCTTGTGATGTAGGAGCTTTACTTTTAATTTTAATATCCGATATTTATTGACTAAGTCATATATTTGATGAGCAGATTGGATATTTACTCAACAGATCGGATAATATAAAATATATTTACGATTTGATAGTTTTTTTATATTTAAAATTTTATTTGGATAATATCGGTTATATTTGATATCCGATCCGAAAATTTAGATATCCAATTTTTTAAATATGTGAAGTTTCAAATCAAATATTATTTTTGAATATCCAAAAATCGAATATCTGAAATATTAATATTTAAACCGTGTACAACAATTGGAGGATTAAATTTGGGTGATTGGTGGGAATAATTCTTTTGGTTAAGATTCTCCTTTTTCTTTCAAACAAATAAATTACTTCTGATTATCTGGTAGTCCATGCTCTTTCGAAGCCCAGCCCATTAGCTCAGCGTCTAGACCTAAAATGTCTAAAGTGACGCATCTCGACTCTCCATTATCACACAAAATTCGAAAAAGAAATTACTGCTCTCCTCGTCCCCGTAGCTTGTTCTCAGCTGCTGCGTGCCTCTCGAGTCCTCGCCGAGGCTGGCCGTCTTCCTCGTCCCCACTTCAGTCACCACCCCCATCACCATATTAAACTCGTATGTTTTTGTTTCAGCTTGTAAACTTTATTATTATTATTTGTTGTTTTGCTTCACCAGAAGGGAGCTGGTTTTTGCTCTGAATGGTTCTCCTCGTCAATGGGGATGCGTTTGCGAGACCTGATAAGTGATAACCATCTTGGTAGATCGTACTAGGAATTTTGATGTGTTTTCTGTTTTCATGCTGGAAGTTGTAGTGCCGTATGTTGTTCTGTCTTCAGTATATTAGATGTGATGCAGATGGTTCATTGGGTTTTGGGGTCTTGACTATTCTTGCGTATACTAATGAGAAGATAGCGTTCTATTAATTTTATTTATGAATTTGGTAAATCCGTAGTTACTAGCAATTTCTAAGTGATCCGAGGTTCGTTGTTTCTTTCGCTGATTTAGTCGTATGTAGAATAAACAGAGGGAGTGGTGGGAAAGGCTTCGGATATGGTAAAATCGGTTATTAAATACTAGAGATAATGGACCATATAAGCCTGAGTTTTGGCGAAATATATTGTATAACTGAGTTTTCAGAAACACATTGAGTTTAAAGTTTAAACCTAATGTACAATATAACTTTTGAGTTTACATTGCCCTTCCCTCTAAACACTCAGGATATATGACATTGTTTCCTGAAGTGTAGGGAGGGTTATTTGGCATGTAGCTGTTAAAACTTAGGAGGGCTATATGGTGTTTACCTGCCAAGAGTTAAGGTTATATAAGACGTTTATGAAATTTTAGGGTTATCTTGCATATTTTGTCCAAAATCAACGATGCATTTTTCCTAAATATTAATAGATTCACGGTCTACAAATTTAGCTAATAAAAGCTTTTTAAAATAACCAAATTATATTTCATTCATCAATACCTAACAATTAAATTGACGCTGGTGATCGTACCATTTTATTCCTAAACATTTATGTTTGTTACTTCAGTCTTGGTTTTTAGGTCAGAGACCTGTAATATTGCAGGCTTGAATATGAAAAGTATGTTGTTACAGATGTGAAGCATATAATATTGTAGGGATGAATATTTTAATTATGAATTTTATGTTTATAATTTTTTTGGCATTTTATTTGAGTGTATTGAGGTCTGTAGCACAATAGCACAGTAGCAGGGCTGTAGCTGTATTGGATGGTCAACTGTATGTAAATTGTTTTTTTTAGCTGTACAATTAAGTTTATTAGTCTAATTTGGAGAAATAACTAATTCATATATATATTTTTAGATTTTGTATATATCAGATATCCAAAAAAAAAAAAATCCAAACAGATGTGGATGTATGGTTTTGCATAGCCCTATATTCATAGTGACTTTCCAGTTTTAATATCTTTTAGCCATTTCACGTTGGTATTTACCTTACAATGTCATTGCTTGTTGTGCAGTTTGGGTTTGGCATCTGTGTTCTAGATCAGCAACTTTAAGATGAGGTACTCTATCAAGCTTTGAGTTTAAAGTCTTGAAATTCTTTTATTTATTAAATCATGCTATGGACTAGAATTTGATCCAGTGTAACTAATGTTATGATGCTTAGCTTGAAATTTTTTGTGAAAATCCCTAACTTTTCTGGCAAAGATGTGGGTTTTATTAATTTTCCTTCCCCGTGTCATATGTTCTCTGAATTTTGATTGGTTGTGAAAGGCCTAATTATGTTCACATTGCAAGGAATATGGAAACTGTGTGGTGACCGGGTCCTATTTGCCTTTCACACGAGGGAGTTAAAATCCTAACGCATTCACTGTGGAGTATGGCTCTTAAGCTTATTAATGATTTAAAAAACAAAGTGGAAAATATGAGGTGATCTCATTCCACGTCACATAATCGTTCCCTCCCTTGTCAAAGCTAAGTGAATTATTCCATCACAAGCATCATTTTTGTATGCTCTTTAATTCAATAGTTTGATTTCCCATACATCACAAGCATCATTTTTTATGCTTTGTAATCCGATAGTTTGATTTCCCATACATTTTATTAGGAGGATAAGTTAGTTTAGTTGATATTTGCTTTTAAATCAAGGGTTATTGTTTTCATGCTTGACCCTTGCAATTCAAATGGGTAATGGGTGATTCCTTTTTGTTTTGGAACTGGGTTGTGGACCTTTACTTTGTTTCTGAGTGGTTGTATCAAGTGTTGTTGCTTGAGATATCATATAAGACACTAATGGTCTGTTTTCATGGTAAATTGGTGGAGCAATTGAAGTGAATGTTTCATTGTCTCCTTCTCATGCATGGCTCACTTATGTTGAGTGCAATCAACCCTGATTACTAACTTAGGTGTTTTTTGCTTTGTGTTTGGGTTATCAGTCGGCCAATGGAAGAAGATACACCGGTAAGTCATACTGGATCCTTTTTTTGTTCTGTTCTAATTCAGTTGTTGTGTTGTGAATGATTGCTAAAATGCTCCTTTTTGGTTGGCGAGATGACTGTGTCTTGAGTGACTATGTTTTTCTTACATTATGATAAACTTTTAGATTTATCTCTTTTACTTATCTCTTACTCAACATCTGCTAGTTACCATCATAATTTACTTTGATTTTTCATGCCATTCAAAGCGTCGTGCATATGTTTCTCAGGCTTGCAATGAACTGTGAGTTCAGCTTATTTGTTCACATTAAAGCTCTCAATTTCATAACAGTTACACCTGCTAGTCAGCTTGCATCAACTCAGGAGAAGTTTTAGTTGAAAGTTGTGATGATTATTGTTATTTCATTTTGGTACATGTTTCTACTTTACTTTCTGTCCAGTCTGTGATGACATTATATGATGAATCTACCTTGGAAGGGTGAAGCAGATGTTGATTTATTTAACTTTTACGACAGACTGCAAGCGTTCTGCCATAGCTATGACCTGGGTGTGCTTGTAGTTGAACAGCCACCCACCCTGCCTCCTCTGACTAAAGGAAATGAATCTCCCCTTTACACTAGACAGATGTGGGGAAGGAAAATAAAGTGCATGGGTTGTTGAAAGAATTTAAAAATATAGTGATGCTCTTTTTGGGTTGTCATTCCTGAGCATTTTTTACCAGCTACTTTTATTTGTTGATTCTGCTTCATGGTAACACTCACATGGCTTCTAACTGTGACAGGGAAAGAATGAGGAGGAGGAGTTCAACACTGGCCCACTTTCTGTTCTCATGATGAGCGTGAAGAATAATACTCAGGTACCAAAGTGTAGCATATTGTATTTGATAGCTAATAGAAAGCTAGATGTTTGAAAGGCAGGCTTTATCGTTCTGCATAGGTGAACTCATGCAGTGAGTTCTGTATCCGGTTCTATGCAGATTTTCTCATCTGTCATTACTACTTTGATTAGTAAGATTCAATGTAGATGCTATCGTCTTCTGAAGTTCTCTATGTTCGGGTGCATTTGGTTTTAGGTCTTGATTAATTGCCGGAACAACAGGAAACTTTTGGGTCGTGTTAGAGCTTTTGACAGGCACTGCAACATGGTTCTTGAAAATGTTAGAGAGATGTGGACTGAGGTTAGTTGAACCTTTGATTCAGATTTATCTTTCTCTTTCTCATGGTTTTACAGTATGACAGCTCTATGAGCCATATTGCTTCAACTTTTCATAAAAATCTGAAGTTGGAGTACAATTTGAATCTTGTCATAATTGAGTCGCTCATTTCATATATTGTGTGCCAGGTGCCTAAGACTGGTAAGGGAAAGAAAAAGGCATTGCCAGTTAACAAGGATCGATTCATCAGCAAAATGTTCCTTCGAGGTGACTCTGTTATTATTGTCCTGAGGAATCCAAAATAGAGTGACATTGCACTGGTGCTATGTAGACACAGAACCCATTATCAGTACTATTAGCAGCTGTCTAGTATGAAAGCGAGTGCCTCTTTGTAAGGGCAAATATTTGTTACGTGGTAGGATCTTTTGGGTGCTATTTGTGTATCTTGTGTGGTTGAGAAGGCCCTATTAGCTGTTATGATTGATGAATTATATGATGATCGTTTGGTACTTTTCAAAGCCTTTTTATAGTTTGTTCAGTCTCATGATATAGCTGGTGATTGTTGGTGAAATAGGCCGAAGATATTAATCTCCCACCAGGCTGTTCCCTGTGTTCATTGTTATGGCTGTAACTTGGAAGTATTACTGGAATGGGCGTGCAGCGTTGTCCGGCATACAGAGAAATGGGGAAACAATTGTTTTATTAATATAAATTATGTCTGTATGTTATGAGAAAACGGGACGTGGGAACGAAAATGTTTTCACATTTCTGGAACGAGGATAAAGGGATCAAGCATAGTTTTAAGATACCGAATTGGTTATTAAATGGATGTTGTTACTAGTTTATGTGTCGTGGTTGAATTAATGGTTTGTATCGGTTCAGTTAATATAATATAAAATATAAAATAAACTAATGCATAATAAGATTAAACTGAAAATACATACAAGTCTTAGTCCTCTACAACATTTGGTCTGAGTTTATTCTATGCCCAACTATTCAAACTATTCTAGCCCTAATACATATGGATAACATACTGCATCTCTCTTTGTTAGTTGTTTGCCACTTCCACCTGCAATTTGTTAAGAATTCAGTAACTCACTAACTTCTGCCTAGGTGATCTAATGGGAAGAAAGGATCTCGAGGGAGAAATTGGAAACTAGATTACAGAGAAGATAACAGGAGTTGGAATATATGGTCTACCTTCTCTATTCTCGTTTGTTGTCTATATAATATAGATTCAATTTAGTTAGGCTGTTAGGCAAGAGCATATTTCGCATAGGTGAGTGCATCATAAAACTATGGCACATAACTAACAACCGGACGAAAGGAAACAGACCGGACTACAGACAAGAACTATAAAGGAAATGACAGAAAAGGAAAAGGCTCGGTTCAGCTTAGCAGCCCATAATTTTCCTACGTATCAATGCTCCCCTCCTTTCTGAAACCCTTGTCTTCAAGGGTGAAATGCAAGGAACTTGGCTAACAGATCATCATAGTATTTTCATGTATCATCCTCAGTTGTGTCATTATTCCACTTGACTAGAACTTGCATTGCTATAGCACGACCACGCTTGACAAAACACCTATCAAGAATGGCCTCCGGTTCATAGAGCAGATAAGAAGCATTGTGGTGAGAAGGAATGGTTGTGTGGACCGTGTGCTGCCCATGTTTCTTCTTAAGACGAGACATGGAAGACATGATGGACAACATTTTATTGTGGTATGGAAAGTGTGTACGCCATTGGATCGACCTTATCCAGCACCTGGTATGGCTCATAGTAGTAGGGTGACAGTTTATGATATGCTTGATGAGCCAAGGAATGTTGCGTTAAGGTTGCAATTTCACATAAACCCAATCTCCAATGTTAAAGGATCTCTATGAGCGACGTTTGTTGGCCTGTTGCTTCATCCTGACTTGAGTGTTGGTAAAGTGACCCTTCAACTATCGTAAGGCATTTTCTCAGACAGTAAGGGATTTGTTAATTGTTGCTACCGTCTAATCTCCTGGGAAGTAAGGCAAGTGCATTGGGGGAGGCTGGCCATATAAGATTTCATAAGGGGTGAATTGGACAGTAGTGTGAAAGGTGGTGTTGTACCAAAATTCAGCTAGGGGTAGCCGTTTACTCCACTATGTGGGAAGATCCCCGACCATACACTTGAGATACCCCTCTAGGCATTTGTTTAAAACCTCCAACCGACCGTCCGTTTGAGGATGGTAAGAGGAAGATAGTTGCAGGGCGACTCCTTGTTGTTTAAATAATTCTTGCCAAAAGGTACCGATAAAGATGGGGTCCCGATCACTAGTTATGCTTTGGGGTAGCCTATGAAGTCTGTAGATGGTGTCCATAAAGTTTCTAGCAACAACAATTATATGGGTGGCTCAGGGCTACAAAGTGAGCATACTTGCTAAGCCTATCAATGATGACCATGATTACATCTTTCCCATATGATTTGGGCAGCCCCTCTACAAAATCAATGTTAATGTTTGTCCATAACGTTGCTGGGATTGGTAAGGGTTGCAGCATGCTGGGTTGAGCTTGGGTATCATACTTGTTTCTTTGGAAAATGTCACATGACCGAACATACTCCCTTACCTCCTTCTTCATTCCCTTCCAATACAGGAGCGCAACTAGCCTCTTGTATGTTGCATGTACCCCCAAAGTGCCCTCTACTGGAGTATCATGATATAATATGATCAATTGTTGCCTCAACTTACTGCTACAACCAATCACCAATTTGCCCCTTCCTTTTCAGCAATTGTTGTGCGAATGTGCACTTGGGATAGTAGTGGGGATCCTGTTATAGGGCTTCAATCATTCCCTTAAGGTGTTGATCCTGGTACTAGCTAGATTTGATGTCATCCAGTAGAGCATGGTGTACCATAGATAGCGTCATTGCAAGGAGCTCGCCACCTTGGGCCCTTGATAGTGCATTTGTAGCCACATTCTCCCTTCCCTTCTTGTAACAAATCTCATAATCAAATGACATGAGCTTAGCCAACTACATCTGTTGGACGGAGGTGGTTAACTTCTGATCTAAAAGATATTTCAGTGGTTGGTGGTCCATTCGAATCTTAAAATGTCCCCTGCATAAATAATGTTCCCACTTTTTGATAGCAAAGAGTATAGCTAATCTCTTTTTCACGAGCAAAGAGCCCTTGGTTCGTAGGGGAGAAAGTTTTGCTGATGTAGGCTAAAGGGTGTCCTTTTTGCATAAGGACAACTCCCATGCCCGTGGATGAAGTATCCATCTCAATACTGAATTCCTTGGTGAAATATGGGAGACCTAGCATTGGTGTAAAAGTTAAGGCCTCTATTAATTTTTCAAAAGCCTCTCGAGCTTCCTCTGACCACCTAAAACTATTCTTCTTCAACAAATTCTGTCAAAGGTCTGCTAATTAACCAATAATTCTTCACAAACCGTTTATAGTACCCAGCAAGACCTAAAAAACCCCTCAACTGAGTTAAGTCTGTGGGTAGTGGCCAACTTTGTATTGCTTTGATTTTTTCTGGATCTATAGAAACTCCATTGCCAAAAATTATATGCCATAAATACTCGAGGCTCTTAGCACTGAAGGTACATTTGCTCTCCTTGGCATATAACTCCTGTAGGTCCAGCAACTCTAATATAAGCTCTAAATGATTTAGATGGGAGGCCCAGTCCTTGCTGTAAACCAAGATGTCATTGAAGAAAACCAAGATAAGCCAGCACAAGTACGGTTTAAACACTTGATTCTTGAGAGCCTGAAAGGTTGAGGGTGCGTTGGTGAGGCCAAATGGCATAACTAGGTATTTGTAGTGCCCTTCATATGTCTTGAAGGCAGTCTTGACAATGTCAGGGGTGTGCATCCTTATCTGGTGGTACCCTAACCATAAATCCAACTTAGAAAAATATTGTGCCCCCTCAATAGCTCCTCTATGACCGGAATTGGGAATTTATCTTTGATGGTGTGCTTGTTGAGTTCCTGATAATCAACATAGAGCCTCCAACTGTTGTCTTTCTTCTTCATCAACACAATAGGTGAGGAGTAGGGGCTAGAGTTATGTTGAATAATTCCTGACTGCAACATCTCTCTCACTAACCTCTCGATCTCATCTTTTTATACAGAAGAGTACCGGTAAGGTCTAAGATTAATGGGGTTTGTGCCTTGCTTCAATAGAATCTTGTGATCCTGTACCCTGGGTAGAGGTAGGCCTTGCGGTATGGTGAACACCTTTGCATACTTCGTTAGTATCTCTTATAAGCCTGACTGCTGGTTCCTTCCCATGTCTCGTGTGGATAGGACCATGGATGTGAGTTGATGAATACCTTCCCCCTCCACTTACAATGCATACAATTGCACCATCGCTTTGGTTGAACTGTGTTGAGAGTCTTCTTCACCTCTTTACCCCTTAGCTTTTTAGTCTTCAAACTGGTAGATCCCCTCAACACCATTCTCATCTTATGTACCATAAACTCCATACACAATTACTGGAAGTCCCATGTAATAGGTCCCAATGTTAACAACCATTATGCTTCTAGCACCATTTCGCACCCCCTAAGGGTAAGACCATGACATCTCCCCTGAATTCTTGATCCGACAACTTCCACACTAATCCCTTGCAAGAGAAAGTGTTGTGAATTGTACTATCATCAGCTATCAAAACCATGACAGATTAGGTAGGAATCATCAGGCACCGCAACTATTTTGCAACTTACACATTGAGGAAATTGTGTGTTGATCCACTATCGATAAGTATATTGACCGAACGTTTCTTAATTTGGCTTGTTAACCTCATCGTTTGAAAGGTAGGGATCCCACTTAGTGCATGCATAGAAATCTGAGGCACATCCTCCACTATAGCCTATCACTCTTCCCCCTTTTGAACCTCCTCATCAACCACATCCTCATTCTCCTGCACATCCATAATGTATACCTACCTCCGGGCACATCGATGACCTGGTTGAAAATTTTCAGTGCACCAGAAGCATTCATTCCTAGCCCTTTTTGCATCCATCTCTTATTGGGATAGTGACCTCATTCCCTTATTATTCAAAAATGGATTATGGAGTGGGTTGGAAGAGGGAGGTAGTTTGGAATTGTAGATAGGCAATCTGGACTCAATCCTTGGGGTAGGTAGCAAGGGGGACTGAGCAGTAGTTCTTAGCTCCCTAGCCTGAGTGTAGATGCCGCTTGATATAGCATAGCTAAGTTGTATGTGTCTTTCAATGTTCTCAGCTTAAACATATGGATCTGGCTTTGGATTGAAGGAAGAAATCCCACGAAATAGCTAACAACATATTTTTCTAGGAGGTTGACCCTGTTTAGCAATGAATCAAACTTGTCCTAGTAGTATTTGAGACTTCTAGTTTATTTCAAGTTAGTAATATCTTCCATTGGGTCATCATATGGGGTGGGATCAAAACGAGACACAATAGTATCTTTATACTCACCCCAAGTTATGTAGGCTGGTTGGGGCCAAACCTTCAAAAACGCCTCATGCCACTGCAAGGCCAGGCCTTCTAAGTCTATCGAAGCCATTCTCACTTTGTCGTTCTCTGGGGTACCATCCATGTCAAAAAATAAATTAACCTTGTATATCCATCCTTGGATATCTTCACCATGAAACTTGGGAAACTCGATCCTGGCTAAACGAATGGGAATTTGGTATGCACCGACAACTTGAGGGGCATTCGGTAGAACAGGTGGTGGGTGGAAATTTTCTGGAGGTGGTACCATTCGTGGGGGATTTTGTGGGTCTTCTTGTGGGGGTGTAGGAAAGGGTTCCAACTGCATGTTGGAAGAATTAGAAGATGAAGGCTGGAATTGCATCGGATGTCCCTAACCTTGTGATTGTGCCTGGGAGATCAGCGCTCTCATGGATGTTACATTCTCATGTTGAGAATCAGAAATCAGCTGCCAGAGCTCCTCTTTTAGTGAGGTTTTCCATTGTTCCATATACTCCTTTAATTGGTCTAGATCATGCCTCATTTCAACCATGCGAGTACCGTTAGCCATGATCGCAGGATAGCCAAGCTTTGATACCAGTGTTAAGAATTCAGTAGCTCCTGCCCAGGTGGTCTAATGGGAAGAATGGATCTCGCGAGAGAAATTGGAAAACAAATTATAGAGAAGATAACAGAAGGAGTTGGAATATATGGCCGGCCTTCTCTATTCCCATTCATTGTCTATATAATACAGACTCAATTCAGTTAGGCTGTTAGGCAAGAGCAGATTTCCCACGGTTGAGTACATCATAAAACTGTGGCACACAACTAACAACTGGACAAAAGAAAATGGAGTGGACTACGGACATGGACTATAAAGGAAATGACAAAAAAGGAAAATGTTTAGTTCAGTTGAGAAGCCCACAATTTTCCTACGTATAACAATTCCACACCCTCAATGATTGGTTAGATTTGAAGATGCCCTCCCCTTCTTTTCCCTTTCTATCCCACCAGTTTCACATCCCTTATGCATGTTCTCTCACTTTTCTCTCCATTTTTTCATACAAGTGCTCCCAATTAAAATTACAATAGATGAAAATTAGTTCAAATCTTGTTATCTTGGTCTCCATATCCTGCCATACCATTTTCTCTATTTACACCAACCATGTCGGAAGACCCATGTCAGAGGAAAAAACAAAAAAGTAGAGTGCCACCTTTGAAATATGCCATAAGATTGAATGCCCATTGCCCACAATATGAACCGAGTCAAAATTAGTTAATAAAGGCAATACTCTATGATTTGAATAAAAACTTAACAACACTTATGGAGTGCTCTATATGCAAAAAATAACACATAATCCTTATTGTAAAACAAATAGGCTGAATTAATATCATGAGAAAGTTTTTTACTTATTTTCAAAGTTAACTTATTTGATTCTTGTTAATATTTTGACAGTTTTTGGTTTTCCTTTTTTTTTTGATAAAACTGACTGGTTTGTGCTTGTCTTTACTAGTTCATATATAGGATTGATCCAAACTGTTATATGATCAAGTAGAAGTCTAGTTTATTATTCCATCTGTATCGGAAAAAAATTATTTTTATCATCAAATTTTTGTATAAAAAAGAAATTTATTTTAGAAAAGTAAAAGTCTATTTTTTATTTTTACCATCATTTTTTTAATTATAAATGCATTAAATGCTTTGTTGTTTTTCAATGAAGAGTATTAGTGTAATTTTAAGATTACTCTTATTACTTTTTTAAAAAGTGTGCAGAATAATAAAATAACTTTCTTTTTTATACGAATAGAGTAGTTTACTAGTCTGCTTGGTGTGACTCGATTTTAATACTATAGGATCAAGTGGAATTTTATGCAACAAAATCGACGTGTGCTGATGGTAAGCACTTGATGGACTTAGTTTCATTTGTCAAAAATGAAAAACATGGCCCCAAACTTGAGAACTCTTAATAGTGCCAATTTTCGAGGTTAAAGTTGTATAGTGGTTTTTGTAGTGGCTAAGTGAACTTTATTTTGTTTATGATAATGAGTTAAGTAGGTCAAACGACAATTAATTATGGTTGAAGTTGAGTTAAAGAGTCAATGGGCATATCACTATTTTTTTTGATAATTCTAGAACTATTATTAACGAACTGCAAAGGAAGTGTTGTCAATCATCATTTTGAGGGTTTCCTTCTCTTTTTATTAAGGATTTGAAAAGGTCGATACTCATGTGCTTAACACCTGCCCAAGGAACAACCTGCTAAAACATCACTATACAACATTCAACAAACAACAACTACTGAAACAAAACAACATGAAACAAGGAACAACTGAGAACTAACAAAACACCTCCCTAACACCCCTATATTCAAGGAACTAAAAAACATAAACCTGTAGTGCCACAAAAATAAGGCACGCAACTCTTCCAACCCCACATATAAAAGAAGAAAAAAGAACTAAGAGCATCAACTTAAATCCACACCACAAAGTCTAGGATTCTATTTAGGACTTGTTTGGCTAACTTGTCCACGTTGTGGTTAACACTTCTCTGCTGATGGACCATTTGGACACCTATCTTTCTCCTTATGAAGTTGTGAATGAAATTAATCTCATACTAAAACTTTAGCAACATTACATCACTTTATAACGTTCAATGAATCCTATTTAAATTACACACCAAAAAAAGAAACTAAGTGCTTTAATGAACTAAGTTTCATTACATAGCATATAAACATGATCTCTGCTTTGATTACGTCCATAAACTCACCAGAATAGGAAAATATGCATTTCACAGTTGCTCTCAACACATTTCCTATATCACATGAATGATTCATGATGTCAACCAAGGCATTCATGTTCCATTTGATAATACTAAAGCCCGACTTTAACCACAACACCTCACTGGTAGTAGATGTTGCCTTACATGTAGGAAAGTGCCAATATAGACATTCCAAAACTCTTGCAGCCTTAGTCACTTTATAAGGAAAACCAATTCCCCATCCCTCAATCCACCATTCAATCTTGATAAGAACCAAATGATTCATCTCTTCTAAGCTGAAGCTTTTATAATGAAATTTCCTATCATTTACCTCTTTCCAAATGGTCTATGAAATATCCCAAAATGAAGCCAACTAAACCTTTTTAAAAGAACTTTCCATATCACAAGGCTTCCAATTGAAGAATCATAGCATACATATCCACCAGTGAAACCCATCGGAGTTACCAAATACAACGCCACCAGTACCACAAGTCACTCATAAACCTAAATTGAAGGGAAAAGGTGGTTGAAAGTCTCAATATTCTATCTAAAAAAAATACACTCTTTGCCTTAAATCAAGGATAATATTACATGAGATAAATTTCTCTTTCATCAATATCTTATCTAAAATTGCCAACCACAGAAAAATCTTGACATGTGAGATAATAACTCCTTTCCATATTATGTAGACTTCTAACTTTGGTCATGACTATGAGAAACTAGATAGTAATTTACAACAATAATTAATTGAAATTTTTTCATTGCTTCATAGCAACTCATCACATGCATATTCAATCAGTCACATAGCCTACGATTTTGATGCCAATTGATTAACTTGGTTCTCCTACCACACAAACAATATCCTATGCCAAAAGAAGTTGAAAATTAGGGAAAAGAGCCTTGGTTATCATCCTATGAGATTACAGCTTCCCATCTAAATATCTAGCCAAAATATAGTGTTTTTTCCTCCACCTATACCTATTTGGATACCTTGTAGAATCTTATGGCATGATTTGTTGTTATCTAGCAATAATTTGTTCACACATATCTAAATACCACCCTTCTTTGGTATATTCCAATCCAATGTATGACCTTTCTAGTAATCAATGACTTATTGGCAATGCAATCCTTCCAATGGTTGGATTATTAAGGAAGCACCAATACCACTTGAGAAACAAACTGATATTCCTATGCTACCCCCACTCACCACCCACCTTTATTTTTATGCTCTTACAACACAGCACATCTAAAATGCATGGGTTTTGCATTTCCCTTGTCATTTTTGCCTCATAGGAAACTCCTATGACTTTTAGTAACCTTCATCTCTACAACCTTAGAAAGGATAATTAAAAGTAAAAACAAATAGTAGGCTGGTAAGGAGGACAATACTAGTTTAATAAGAATTAATCACCTATCAATCAACAAGAAATTGTTCCTACAATTACCTAACTTTTTCCTCATCTTTCTTAACGCCAATTCCTATAGCCATATGCAAGACTTCTCCCCTTAAACGTCAAAGGTAGACCTAATAAGTCATAAGCTACGTGCCTACTTTTCACTTCATCATCTACGCATTCATATTAAGCTTTATCTCTTTAACATTGATTATATATAGAGAGATCTTAAAGTAGTTGACCTTCAATACAGGGATTGTATAAAAGTCAATAAGGATGTCTTTGATATTTTTTAGGAATCCCTTTTTAACTTGAAAAAGGATCAAAGTGACATCTGCATATTATAATTAGGAGATAAAGGAGTGGTTGGTATGTTACAAGTGAGACTTAAAAGATTTTTTGTACTTTTTATCATAATTGATGCCTTTAAGCGATACACAAAAAATGATACACAACAAGACATGAAAAAATAAAGAAAGCATCTAGGTGTTTAAACCCCAAGCTAAACCAACACACCCGCATATGACACCCCTTAATTAAACTCATCATAGAATGATGTCCAGATAATGACATAATAATGAAAGAAATGCAAAACTTAGTGAAACAATTGACAACTAGGACTCACAACATAGGTAAGAACACCCCTTCCAAATTATATCCTACAACCAAGCAACGAAAGCATTTACCCCCAAAAGAGCCTACGTAGCTAACCCATGTTCAATATTTTCAACATACCTCCTTCTATGATGAATTTACGTACCTAAACACCTATATTGCATCATCTCATAACACTTTTAAAATTACATTCAATCTCAATATGAAGATTCCTAACCCAATCTTTGTCTTTGGATAGCCTGATACCATAAGAGATAGCGCACACATCAAATTCATTGATCTCTATGTACTCGATGGGGCACAAAAAAACACATCAAAACTTTCCCTTCCAATCTCGGACTCAACCACCAAAAATTACTTTTTTAGAATCCACTAAAACCAAAAATACATATTCCACTTAAGGTACCTACTACAAGACATTCCCAAACCCAATTGAAGTTACCAGTCCTTCTCAGTCCTAACTCAAGATTTCTCCACACCAAATATCTCAGTGTGCATAGGAATTCCTCTACCGAGTAAGGGAAATTTTCTTCCCATTATTTTATCCAACGGTTTTTTAGGAAATACAATAGACAATCCCTCAACCAAGTGGAAAATAACCCCCTCATCCAATTATACAATGGATGTAAGAGCAAATTGTAAGTAGTGAGAAATATAGGTTTGTGGGAGAAAGAAATATGATACTTTTATTGAGTATGAGGATCTAGAAAGCTTATTTTCTCTCACTTGTTATGTATATATATATATATATTATAATGGGTAGAATATTACCTTTTATACCATCCCTCATCAGTTGCCTAAACACTCAATTTAAATTTATTAGAAAGAATTGAAAGAATTTGTATTTCAAACTCCAAAATCCTAATTATATTAAATTGGATATTTATTTTATTGTTTTAATCAATTGAGAATACAATATGTTATAAAAAAAGGTCTAATTTTATTTCCAAAATATTCAAAATATATTCATAAAATTCAACCTCATTGCATTTTTGGGCTTAAAACCCTAACTTTTAAATGAAATTATGTGATTTTTCATTTGTATAGTTGTTTCATCTAAAATTGATTTTATGAAATTATTTGAAATAACTTTAATTGTATTATAATACTTTAAATTTGAATCAATTGATTTAAATTGTCCGAATTTATACTTTAGACTTTAAAACCCTAATTTTTTGGAATAGTTTCTGAAATTGAGTTGTATTTGATTCTTTTATTAATTTTGATTTAAAACCAATGAAATTTAGGTTGTTTTATTGTTTGGATTAATTTTCTGAAATTGATCGGTTTGACGTTTTGAATTTTGTAAACCCTAATTGTTTAAGTGGTTTTGATAAAATATGATTATTTTCTATTATTCGTGTTTCGATTAGTTTTCCCTAACTTAGTCCTACGATTTTCAAAGGTGATCTAAGATGACATGGGTAGATCTACGAAGTTGATTAACCATATTTATTTCTTTCATTTCTTAAGCTTGGGATAACAGATAAAGTCACTTAAACATCTAGTAGATAAATAAAATTATGTGTTAGCATGATTTTTTTTTTTCAAGAATAGAAGAATGCATGTTAGTTTTAAAACATAATCGTAATAATTGAGTCATAATAAGTGTTGAGCTTGAGTTGTGTTTGGTGTAGTGGGTTGTAATGAGTATGATATATGTGGAATTGTAATAAGTGATTGAATGACCCTTGTGGCATGTTTAAATGGTGGTTGTTGTGTATTACCAAGTGTTGATGCTATGAGATTATGGAAGTGAAATATATATAAATATTCTAGAATTTAATAATGATTCAAGTGTAAGACTAAGTTTAGGATTTAGGTGAGTAGCCTTATCATTGCCTCCGTTAGTGTGTAGCGAGACCTCTTTCTACTCTGTAGATAATCTACGGGTCCTATACGAGTATCTTTAACACCTAAAAAATTATTACTATTTTTTTTTGTTTTTAAGTGGAAACATTAACAAAATATAGTGGGTGTTACCACGACACTTAACGTGAGCCTAGTCCATACCTTTATCGTACTAAGTGCAAGGCTAAAAACTTTTAACAAATAAATTAAAACTTACAGAATTAGATATAAATAGTAAAAGACTAATAATTTAAATATAATAATAGAGTATAGAGTACATGCTCTAGATAATACAATACATAAAAAGGGATAAGGGGGATAAAAGAGATGATGAGTCCAAAAGAAATATCCAGAATCTAGGGCACATAACATGTGCAATCTCGGTTATATCTAACTATGTGCTCTAACCCTAGGGTGTAAACCCACATCACTTCACCCAAGGAACCTCCTCAATGTTAATAGGATCATCATCATATAGCTGTGACACAATGCCTATAAATGTGTAGTATCAATACGCATCTTGTACCGAGCAACACAACTATCCTATAGAAATAACATTATGTATGAGGCCCATGTGAAGAAAGCAACATAATTTATAATAAAAAGATAATAACATGCTTACATATAGATGTCAATTGAGCAAGATAAAACTCAACCATCAAGTATAACACAATGTTTTACAAATGTACGAATAGATGAGATTCATAGATTATTATATTTTATTATTGTGATCATAATTAATATATTATATTAACTTAAGGACAGAGACTCGAAGAAATAATAACAACTAATCTAGTACTCGAATGGTACTAACCCTAGCTGGCATGTCCAAAAACGTAATCAGACCACCAAATAATAGAGCACCTAATCACTTAAGTATATATACCCCCTATAGGGCCAAAATATATCAAGAAACTTATAGAGTAGAAGAGGGTATCTCCGGACCTTGTAAGGCACCAAGGATCATAGAATAGAAAACACCGGAATGATATCAAGTGAATACCAAATCTAATTCGAATAGCTACTTTGAGTGGTACAAGTTTCGACTCAAGATCTTTCATTTTAAGTGATTAATGTTTTATCAATGATTGAGGTTAAACAAGAACAAATGATATATAATATCACTTAATCACTTCCATGAATATAGACCAATTATTTTATTACATTCCAATATTATCCACACACTTGATCCACAAAGGAATCAAGCCTCAAGCATTTAAAGCACAAAGACCCATTAACATGATACTAAAGCCCAAGTGATTATATGAGGCATTAAAGCCCAAGGAAGATTATTAAGGCATTGAAGCCTAATTTCCATGCCATGAAAGGCCCAATAAAAGTATATCTTAATGTATATTAACTTCAATTTGAGATAAGGATCAATAGTCAACATTTAAGTCAACCAAGGGTTCACTTATAAGACTGAACTAAATAACTAGTCTAAAGACACATAAAATGACTAAAATATCTTTAAGACCTGCTAATTACCTTAATATTAAGAAAGGTATATTTCATGCTAAAATGATGATACTTAACCAAGATAAAATATTAAGATTACTCAATGCACCCAAAGTGTCTCTTTCTCCTTTTCTTTTTCTTGCTTAATTAATTATTTTAAGTAAGGCATATAGGTCTACTCATCAAATGTCACCTAAGTGTCAATTTAAATTATTTATTAATATAATATTCATATAGGTCTAAAAAATTTCAAAATTACATGCACTGGCCATAATTTTCCTTATTCACTTAACAATTACCTTAAACTTCTAAAATTCATAACTTACTCTAAGTATTGCCAAACCCTAACATATAATATACCAAATTTCATGTAAGAGACTCAATTAATACAATGGTACCCTTAAAACTTTCAAAAACTATCTGTGATGCCTAATATACCCATGGTCAAATATGTCCAAACCTTAAATGAGTTCATTTAAACTCCAAATGATCCAAAATTTATAACCTAGCTTCTATACACTAATATAAATACAATGGAGTAATTAGATAAATTTAAAATAACAAAAACTAATAAAAAATAACAAGGAGAAGAACTAAACAATTTGAATCCAGGTATATTCATCACAAATATATTAAATATTCTCACAATTCTACTTGACATTTAGCACTACTATACTAAATATTCATCACCTTTCTAGTAGATATAAGAATGTATATCACACAATTCATCTTCACATTAAATTGTCATGCTTAAACACATAAGATAGAAACATACACATGTCATAAAATATTTTCCAAGATAATATTTCATTCTTATAATTAACTTAAAGCTAATCATGCATAAAATAATATATAAAACACCTAGCAAAAAATTCTATTTCTAAAAGTTAGTTTAGTAACCAAAATTTCTAAGCTCCTTAGCAAAGCTAAAATAAGGAATCTAGAAATTCCTTCTCCAAACCCACTTGGTCACCTTCAATAATAAAAGATAAAGGATTTAGATAAACCAATACTATTGATTGAGAAAAAAATAGGAAAGAAAGGAATTGAAATAGAAAAAGTGAAATAGAAAGGATTACTCTTGAATATGGAGGTTTGAAAACCACCACTAAAACAAAAGCCATCACCAAGGAATGATAGATCAAGGTTTTGGAGGATTGATGGGAATGAAAACAATGATAAAAGAATAGAGGAAAGGCAAGAAATCTCTACTACAACACCAATAATAACTACAATAAAAATTCCAAGATTGCTCAGCAAGGCACATAGGAGAGGAACAAGAAGAGGGTAGTGGCACGATTTCTTGTATAAAAAGGGTTCCTTGATGAATTATAACATGCAAGGAAAAAAATAGTAAGATTTAAAGGTAAATAAACTAGGATTGATGCGTGGTAGCTTCTGCAACTAACAAAAAAATTCAGCATTACTACCGTTGTAATGCTGGTTGGGAAGAAAAAAATTTGTTCAAATTAAAATTTAAGGAGATTGACTTAAGGGATGAAAATAGTATAGAGTTTAAGTATGCAATTTAGTATTTAAAAAAAACAAAAAACAACAAGAGAGAGAATGATTTGCTGTAAATTGGAAAGAAATTAGCTTTGCACTCTGCTAAAATTCATGATTTTATGTGTATTTTGAAATTCGAACATACAATTTGGAAAAAAAATAGAGTGAGATATGATATGGAGGAGTGTGGATTGAGTTTTTTGTTTAGTTGCATCTGAGTGCTAGGATAGAGGGTATAAGAGAGATGTTAGACTATAGTTGAGTATGTAAGAGAAATGTCATAACATCATGATTATGGTACTAGTTATATTTTTTGGTCGAGAGAAAGGTAAAAAAGTTGCAAATATGATTTAGTTTTATTAGAAAACTAGTTAGTATTGAAATATTATTTAGAGGATTGGTTACAATTTATTTTGATCAATTAAATTGCAATAAAGTCCAATAATGATCATTTATTGAAAAAAATATCAATTGAATTCTAAAAATCATAAAAATTTATAAAAATATTTGGAATAATATTATAAACTAAAATATATAAAAATATTGAGTATCGGAGTTGGTTTAAAGGTCAACAAATGGAAAACGAGCAAAAATGGCAAAAACACATTAGTTGCGGAAGCTCATTTTTCTGCAAATGCACAAAACAAATAATTGAGGTTCAAATAGCCACAGATTGATATGGATTATTTTAGAAAACCAAATATATAAAAATATTTAATTTCAGAACTCATTTGATGACCAACAGATTAAAAATAGTAAAAATGGCTAAAATCGTCTAATTACGTAAATGAATTTTTCCAAAATCTAACAAATTGGAAGGAGATGGTGAAACATGAATGAATTCAAAAATATTTTTAGATCGATTCATAAATTTTGAATGGATTGAAAAGAATGAAAACAAAAAAATTTGTAATAAATATGTTTTTTGCAAACAAGAGAAAGGATCGATGAAATATTGAAAAATTAACGTGAATATACATATTTTGTTTTAGACTTGTTACTAGACAAATAATATATAGTAATTAGGATTTGAGGAAATAGGGTATTACAATATCGATACTTAAGGATAGAGTGTTCCTTAGTGGTTTCAGGATGGTTTATTAGCCGTAGTACTTTGGATTGATGTCTTAGCCATTAGTGCTTTTACATTAGTATTGTTCCCTCTTAGATAAAATATAAGAATGTCGATTGTGGTAGATTGCGTGGGTTCTATCATTTATGTGTTCAATATCACATTCTATGGATTTTACATGATTCTAAGAGCTTTGCACGAATAATTATAAGTATTATGAACACTTATCAATAGAGTGTATAGATGTTTTAAGTGAATTTAACCATGATTTATTGAGTATATCATACCATGGAATTCCATGTAGGAATGTAACGTAAATTTCAAATTTAATTTATGAATTTATTTATCTTTCTTGACATTATCTCATGATGGCATATTTTTACTGCAACATGTTCTTTTGTGCATTCGTGCTTAATAAAGATTATATATTTTCTATGGGTTATATATTGATCTATGACCATGTTCTCTTGTTTAGTAAGCTCTTCTGTTTTCCATCATCTTATATGAGAACATGTCATTTATATTTATTAGTTATATATGTACGTGAAATTATGTGGACATGGTATCACTATTTGTTGAGTGTTGTTTGTTCAGTACGTCATCGTATTGATACTATTCTTGTTTAGATGTTTGTTTATAGGTACTCTGGTTTAAATTTAGATGTGATTTGGACTTGTGTTGATTGTTAGAGCTACTCGGAGTTTTGTCCCTCAAAGAATTCTATAATAGTTTGTAAATGTTTTGGAGATTAAGTTGTTGTATTGAAAATTTAATTTGGTGTTGTAAACAACCATATATATATTATTTTTATTGTTTGGTTAAGATTTTGGAATCCAGGTTTATTTCATAGGTTTTTTGTTGATTAATCAATGATGATTCTATAGGGTTTTCCACTTACTTTATTGGCTAGGATTTTTTGTTTAGTTTCTATTTCAGGGTTTGTTCAAAAAGATTTTTAGCCTTACACCTACCAAGAGATAGATGATGGACATCTATCTTATGGTAGATGTGGTGATAACACTCACCATTTATTATTTTTTCTTCCACATTATATCATGCTTAAATGAAAATTTTTAGAAGTGAAAATAGGGTTTTTATAGATAGTAATTGAACATGCCCTTGGTCATTGCCCTTGGCATTTGCACTTTGTTCACGTCCTTTGCCGATAACCTTGTTTAATGCTCCTATTAGTCACCCTTTAGTGCACAACCCTTTGGATGATGCCCTTTTTTCACTTCCCTTGGATGACAACCTCAATTACTACACTTGGCCAACAACCCTTAGTTGTTGCCTTTCGCTATTGTCCTTTGGCTGATTGCTTCTTGTTAATAGTTTCTAGTCAGAAACCTGAGCTTTCTCCTCTGTCAAGAAATCCCCTTTTTTCCGATATTAGGAGAATTTCTTCCTACTTCTTTTAATAAGAATAACACCCCCTGATTAACCTAACCTTTGAGTAATAAATACCATGTTTAACTTTAGGCAAGGGTTTTGTAAAAAATTCTGACCCGTTCTCCTTGGTATGTGTCTTCTCTAAATAGAATTGTGCCTCTTTCAGCACATCCCTTATCTAGTGATACATGTAATAACCCAAATTTTATCTAATCTTTATTCTAGGTCATTAATATTTTTAACCTAGACATAACCCCAAATGGTTGATAATTAATTTCACCCTAATTTTCCAATCTAAATGATTTTAACTTAATTATAACCCTAACCCTAAACTTATCTTCTCTTTCTCCTTTCTCTTTTCCCTTTTTCTCCTTCACCTTCTCCTTTTCTTTTTCCTCCTTCCTAAGTTCCTTTTCTCCTTCATCTTCTTCCCACACGTTTCACTCTTTCTCCTGACCATTTTCCTTTTTCCATGCTTCCATCCTCAAACCTACCTACCCTACCCTCATCATATCAACAATCAAGTTCCATATCTCAAGGGACATGTTCGGCTGAAATTTTTGCTCCTTACACGATCGTGTATGTGCCTCACTTCCCATGATTCCCTATATTGTTCCTCACCATGCATACAAAATTACACACACACACACACACACACCCATATATATATATATATATATATATATATACACATATATATATATATTCCTCCCAAGCTTAGCCTTCTTTAATGCCCAACTAACCCCTCACTCCCTCCATTTACATCGAGAAGCAACCTAAATGAATTTCGTTCTTCTCTTTCCTTTCTTACTCTATTTGTTACTATCAATCATCAACTCCATTGCCACCATCATCCACCAAACGATGTCATTCCCCTATAAAATCAACCACCACTACCACCTCCTTATCCCCTTCATTGTCGCCCAACCATCGCCACCCTAATCCTTTTCTTTTTCCCTCTCCCCATTGTGATTTTCTTTATTTTCATTGAGGTGCACTACTGTGTACCCTATCACAACACAAGTATGATTTGCGCACCTCGCAAACCCTTCTTATGCATGTTCCATACTCTCGACCTACGCATGAGTTGTATGCTATTCCTATGCCCTTCATCTGGCACAACCATTCTTCCCTCCCTAACACCGACTTCCACCACCAATCACCTTTGGAAACCATCATCATTCACCACTTCTTATCTTTAGCCATTTCCTTTGTTACAACACCCTAGAAATGGCAGTTAGTGTTGTTGCTCCCTTCTTTGTTGCAGCATTAGTTTCCATTCCCCTTGGTTACATAAGTTTTGGTTATTACAACTTCAAGCCTAAAGATTCTATTTTTGCTCCATTTTTCACTCTCCTTTACCTTACCATTTTCTTGGTTATATCCTTAAGTTATAATTGTGTTTTATACTTATTTCATAGGTAATTTTGAAGGTATCAAAGGAGGCAGACTAGGTTTGTACATGCTTAGAGACTGGTATCCTTTTCGATAAGGATAAAAGTTGTAGTTTAGGATTTTTTTTAGCTACATATTATGTATGATATTTGTGTATTATCATGTGGTTATGATTATTTTTTAAATGTCATGTTATTAATGTTATGATGTGCTACTGAGATATCATGTGATGGAAACTAAGTAAAATGAGAAAGCATGTGCTTATATAATATTATTGTGATAATTCTTATGCTATAAAACCTAAGAGAATTAATATGATATGTAGTATTGTGTGGATTCTAATAATTATGGTAAGTATAAAATGATTATGATTAAGATTTATGGTGATGTAATAAATTGAGAGCTGAAAAATAATGACATTGGATTTGTAGGGGCGTTTTGGGCATCCTAAAGGGTATTTTGGTCAATATGGGTAAATAAGGAAATTTTAGTATTTAATGTGTTAAATGTTTTGAAATATGCCAAGAATATCATATGAAATATTTGGATTAATTATTAATGGCTTAAGTACCACAAAGGCAAGAAAATAGTTTAAATTAGGAATAGTTACCCTAGAGGTGGTGTTATGGTCACATGTATAAGATGCTGGAGTTAAACCCTAAATTTTAAAATATGTTGTTAATATTGACAGTTTAGGAAATTATGTACAATTTGGTGATTATATGAGTTTTATGAGAAAATTTATACCTAACTTGTAAAATTAAGGTTTCGCAATTAATATGAATAGTGACTCTAATGATATGATTATTATCACATGTGTAAGACTTTGATTTTAGAATATGTTCATAATAATGATATTTAAGGAAGGTATGATAAAATTGGTGGATAAATGAGTGATATGGAAGGGTTTATGCTTATAATGTGAAATTAGGGTTTCTAAAGGAAATTGTGATATTTTCCTTTGGGAATGTCCCCAAAACTACATGGTTGTGCTTTACATATTTTGACTATTTGTTGTGCATATCTACATAAGTCATGTATGATGATTTTGATATAAGTAATTCTGAATAAGATTATAATCATTTAAAGTAAAAGATCACATGAGTCGAGCTAAGATATATGTTGGGTCCATTTCACTAGATGATAATAGTGACTTTAAAGCGTTTTTCCTTGAATGGTGCATCATCCTATCCTACTGGATTAATAATAGCGGGGTCCTAAACTCAAAATGAATGAGAATATGATTTTGATATAATTAAATAATGGATAAGACATTAATCACTTAAAGTAAAAGATTATGCGAGTTAGAAATGAGGGGTTATGTCTGTTCCATCGGACGATAATAGTCGCTCAAGTGTGTTTTACCTTGAGATGCGCTTCATACCATTCCACCAGTTTAAGAATAGCGGTAATGAGTGTATTTTCCTTGTATATGTTGGGTCCATTCCACCAAACGATAATAGTGGCTTAGGTGTATTTTTTCTCTAAGAGGTGCTTCAGTCCATTCTACTAGATTAAGAATAGTAGATTCCATGAACTCAACGTAAATAAAAGAAGGGGTTATATTTATATCTAATAATGAGCTACAACATCAGTATTTACTATGCATCTCTTATTGTTAACCCATATGTATGCTTAATCTATTTTGTACCCTTACTTCAGGTATATTGTTACCTTACTCAATACTTAGTGTATGGATCATCCTTTTCATGGTTGCTACTGATTCCCACGAGTAAACTACCCATATGTTTTTGTGCATGTCGATGAGGACCCTTTGGATGATTTTGTTGCAGATGATACCTTATGGTGGAGGAATAATTCTTATATATTGGGGTTGGGCTTAGACTCATGTTAGCCAACTATCATTTTTGGACCGGATATATTTTGGGACTCATAGTATCCTAATGTATCCCTTTTATGTATTTTGATATTATACCGGGATTTAATATCCAAACGTTATCCATGTTTATGAATGTTATATTTTTCTCTATTTATCATGTCTTAAGTCTTGCCTATTTTGCCTTGTATTTGATTTAAGGATGGTATAGTAAACCATAATTACAACACTTATGTCGAGTACAGTAGTAACACACAACTAATTTGATATTATGCTTATGCTAAAAGTGAAAAAAAAATTAGTAGTAAATTTTGGAGTTTTATAATGCCTAACTTGGGTATGCTTGGATCTTGATTGGAAACTAGCACTCTTTCTAACATGAATGACACTCTATGAATTAGAAAATACTACAAACATATCCTACCTTAAGCAAATACCCTTAACAATCTATTCATCCACAATATCTCCTTGCACCCATCCATAATAGCTACATACTTTGCCTCGACTGTGGATAGAGTTACACATTTTTGTAGCTGAGACTTCCAAGAGATAGCTCCTCCATAGAAAGTAAGAAGAATTCCTTATGTTGATTGCCTTGTATATATATCTCCTACCATATCGAAGTTGGTATAACCCACCACAGATGGCTCAACCCAAATGAAATAAAGTCTCATTCTATATGTCCCTCGTTGATATCTTAATATCCACTTCAATTCCTCCCAACGATCTTTGCCAGGAATGGAGATGAATCGATTGACCGCTCAGATAAAAAATTCATTGTATGACCTCGTGCACACCATTGCATACATAGAAATTCCAATGGCTAAAACTTATAAAATCTGGCTTATCTCCTTCTTTCCCTTCTTGTGAGTCAGACATGATGCCTTACTCAACCTGAACTAATGAATAAGTGGATAACCAACTGGATTTTCTGGTTCCATATTAAATCTCTTGAGCACTTTCTTTATGTACTCCTATTGAGATAACCATAGATTTCCCTAACCTCGATCACACATGATGTGTATGCAAAGGATCTGCTTCACATGGCTCAATTCTTTCATTTCAGAAGTCTTGGCCAAATGGTCTTTTAGATGTGAAATTCGCTGCCTATTCTGGTTCACTATCAACATGTCATTTATATACAAAAGTAGAAGGATGAAAATGCTAGACCCAAACTGTTATATGAACAGAAAGTGGTATGGTGGCTTCTTTTTATACCCTTGTTGAGCCTTAAATAACTTAAACTTCATGTACCATTGCCTTTGTGCCTATTTCAGTCCATACAAGTTTTTTAATATCTTGCATACCATATCTTCCTTACCCTTAACCTTAAATCCCTTTGGTTGTTCCATTTACACATCCTCTTTGAGGTCATAGTGTAGGAAGCATGTATTGACATCAAGTTACTCCACTTCTAATTCTAAAGTGGCAACCAATCCTAGAATCACACATATGGATGTTATCATTACAATTGGAGAGAATATTTCATCATAGTCAACCCATTGCCTCTAGCCAAATCCCTTGAACCCCAACCTTATCTCGCGCCTCAACTCATTTTTTCCTTCCTCATTCTTGATCTTGAAGACCCACTTGTTATTCAAAACCTTTCTCTCCCCTTGGCATCTTCACAAGCCTATAAGTGTTGTTTTTTTGTAGGGAAATCATTACTTCCTTTATTCCAACCGCCCACTTAACCTTACAAGCATCCTTGAGGGACTCATGATAACATATAGGCTCTCCACTATCCGAGAGTAGCATATAATCCGTTGCAAGGTAATTTCTGATAAGTTCATATTTTGACACATTTTATACCCTTATAATCTTAGTTTTTAGTATTTTATTTAACTAATATAGGTGAATAATTATAGTTTTATGCTTAAGCGGTAAAAATTGCATAAATATTATTATTTAAGCTAAAATGATATAAATTAAGTAAATTTAGAATAAAATATTATTTATTAATTTTACTGAATTTTATTTTACAGGTTTTATTATTAAATAAAAGAAAATTAAAAAAATAAATTGGAAGTTTGGACCAACGACCAAAGGCCGAAGGCCTGGGAACAAGCCAAATGAAACCAAACGGAGCACAACGGTAAGGCAAACCAAACAAGCCGCAACAGGGATGACGTGGAAAGGGCACGGACGACGCACAAGAATAAAAAGAAGGAGGGCTGCACAAATTGGGAGACGAGAATAGCTAAGAGGCTGGTGCGGTAGAGCCGCAGGCCAAAGAGCAGAGAATAGGACGGCAGAGCCCAGGCCAAAGAGAAGAAAGAGGCTCAGCAGAGAGCCTTCACAGGCTCGGGAGAGGGATCAGTAGGTGCGACAGAGCCTTCAGAGGCTAGGTGGCACGAAAAGCAGAAGACGAAAACGCAGAGGGGAGTTAGCCGACGCAAGAAGTTCGAGGCAGCGTGGCAGCAACACATCAATGCACGGAAAAAGGATATGAATTTTGCACAGAAATAAAGGGTACTGAGAGAAGAAATAAGAGGAAAGAATTTATTCGGTAGAATTTATTTAAGATAAAATTAATTTTTATCTAAATAAATTCTTGATCTTTTATTTAAAATTAATTCTGATTATTTCTTTCTTTTATTTTAATCTATATTTTAGATATATATTTCTGTGTAAGTAATTCTATAATCATGGCCGACTGATCATTTATTGTTAGGGAATAAATTGAAACCCTAGATTAGGGTTTGAGATATAATTTTATTTTCTTTGTTCTGTGAGATTGTTTTTTGACTCTATTTTAATTGCTATCGTTTATATGTATAATTCTGTCAAGTATAATTTATTTGGTGTATGCCTTGTTCTGGTTTCCTCATAAGTGACAGTATGTAGGATTATTTGCATGCTAGGTGGCCATCTAAATATACTAGAATTTATATGTATAAATTGCAGATAGGTTAGATAACAATTCACTTAATAGTTTTGTGATTCTAACCGAAGTAGTAAAACGTTTCGATACCTGTGGGTCAAGGAAAGGAAATAAAACTAGACATGCTTTTTGTACTAGTTTGAGTACTTAGATTGACAGCCTTCCAATTACACTTAATGCATTAAATCTAGTTAAATATAGGAGCCGCTTGTTGCTGCTATACTGCTAGTATTTAATAGGGTTAATATTGACACTTTGTCATATTAATTAATTAAGGGAAGTTATATAAGGTGTATGGACCTGCTTTTGGTGTACAACTTGGTCGATCTCTTTCTTATGATTAAAAGATGACTTAGAAATTAATATTATATTTCGACCTAATCTAATGATGGATTTTGATTTCCCTAACATATTTATCATATCTGCAGGTTTCCCATTATTCCCATTATTTTTATTATTAGTTTATTTTATTTTATTTATTCCTTTTATTATTTTTATTTTTATAAACCCCCATTAGTATTTTTCTTATTTATTTATTCTATGTTATTTAGGATTTTTATTTTTAGTTTTAGTTTTATTTTCAAGCTAGTTAAATAGAGGTGAGCCCTCTCAATCCCCGGCCTAGAAAGATACCCTATTTACCAGTGCTACAATTGACAACAAGAGGGTTTAAATTGCGTGCCAGCTACGACCACACCACTTTCTAGCTAGTCTGTCTCTCTATGTAGGTCTTATCACTTCCTGTGCAGCTTTAGGAGCGACGGACACTTAGGGATGGATTTGCGTAGGCTCATGATCTTCACTCTCTATTACCACAATCTACTGACTTATCTTCTTATATTCCGAGTTGGAGTGTATCTCATTCACTCCTTTTGGATCCTCCTTCCTCGCATAGCCTTATATTTTGGAATCATCACTAGATTTCATTATATCATTGATATAGGCCTCCAACCTTCTATCTTTAAGAATTTTTTTGATGTTTTGGTTCTAGTAGAACACAACAAACCTATTCCACATGTCGTTCTTGGTTATTGGGTCGTATAGATTGTATATGAACTTCTCTTCACCATATTAGATGAACACACACTAACAAACATTCTCATCTAGTTTTTTTTCTCTCACCCCTTAGCATGTGGACAAATGTATGGCAACCAAACACCCTTAGGTGGTCGTGTCTTACATCCCTATCGTGCCATACTCTATCGGCCACATCACCATTTAGAGGATTTGCTAAAAACAAGTTGATCAGATGAAATTTTATTTGTAGATCTTATGCCTAGAATGATCTTAGAAGCTTTGTATGCGAGAGTAGACATCTTACTTTCTCTATCAATGTGTAGTTCATTTGCCACCCCATTACATTGTGAGGTTTTAGGAATAGTTTTCTCATGTTATATTCCGTGAGCCTTAAAATATTTGTCAAATGGACTAAGGTATTCACCACCATTATTTATATACATACACTTCAACCTCCTCCTTGTCTCATGCTGCTTCACCTTTGCATGAATAACTTTGAAGTTGATTAAAGCTTGATCCTTGGCCTTCATGGAATATAACCAAAGTTTTCTTGAGAATTCATTAATGAATTTCACAAAGTATGATGATCCACCCAATTATTTCACCTTCATTTAACTACATACATCTGAGAGGACCTGATCGAGTTTCCTTATTGCTCGTCTTGTGACACTTTTGACAAAGTGGGCTTGATTTTATTTGATTAATACAAAATTATAGCATTAGACAACCTAATCCCCTCGAACATCTAACATGATGCCTTGGTTGGTGTGAAGCCTTATGCCCTTGTCCCTCATATAGCCAATCTTATGATGGCATGCATCATTGAAGTCTTCCATAGAGTTCATTTCAACTGACAGACACACCTTTGCCTGAGTTCGATATAGTAAGCAATGCTTGCTTCCTTTTTCTTCTACCAAGGAACCCTTCATCAACTTCCACAAACCCTTTCTAAGCTGACTTATTTATCCCTCATCATTAAACTTAGGCTTACCTCAATTCTAGAACATGCCAACCTTCTTTGAGTTGGAAGGTATAACCCAAACTCATCTCTAGTTATATACTTCCTAGCCAACTATTTTTGAGGAACCATCATTTTCCAGTTGCAACTCACTAAAATCCCTGCATATTAAGGAGAGAAGAACTTCTTGTTTGAGGTAACATGGTAGGACACTCTAGTGTCCACTACTCAGTTGGCGCCAACACATGAGTTATTTGTACAAGCATTTAGAAACTCTGAGATAACCATCCATTCATCATCACTTATGGTCTTCGTCTTCTCATCCAATTCAACGTTACCCTTTGCATCATTTTTCAACTCACAACAATCTTTCTTAAAGTGACTAATCTTCCCATAGTTGTATCAAGATTTGTCATTCTTTGAGCTTAACGATCTACTCTTAGACCTTCCCTTTTTTTATCCCACCCTTAGTTCTTCATCGGGCCACCACAAGTGCCTTGGACTTTGATGATGAGACCACAATGTCTCATTTTCTAATTTTTGGTCCTAGAAGCAAAATTTTCGTTGATTTCATTGTGAGTTTTATGCCCAATCTAGAATTTCTACGAGACACATAAAGAGTTTTTTTAGCTATAGTAGAGAATCTAAAACTAACATGGCTTGAAATTCATCCTAGGAAACTATTTTCATGTTCTTTAAAGGGATTAATATGTTCTAAATCTCATTAAGGTGTGCTACAATGGGCTCCCCATCTTCATGCCACAATTTGTACAACTTTATCATGAGCTATACCTTGTTCCTATTCGTCTTGTTTGTATAGAGCGAACCCAGCTCGGGCCACATTCCATATGGTATGGTTTATTCCTCAACATGATGAATGGCATTGTCATCCACCAATTGATGGATATAACCTCTAGATTTTCTATTGAGATTCTTGAAATCCCCTTCTCTTTCCTTAATTTTCTCATGTATTACTCCTTCATTCTCAATCAGAATTACTAGCCCTTTTACGTAGAGCAAATCTTTTATCTTGCTCTTCTGTGTCCTGTAATTTGTGTCATTCATCATCACCATGACTGATTTATTAGCTATCATGATTATAAACCATGCTTTAATACCATGTTTTGGAATACAATAGATAATCCCCTTTGCTAAGTGGAAATTAACCCCATAGACCAACTACGCAATAATAAGGAATATAAAAGTAAATTATAATTACTGAGAAATGAAGGTTTGTGGGAGAAAAAACTAGGAAACTTTTGTTGAGTATGAAGGTTTAGAAAAAATTAGGAGGTTATATATATATATATATTATAATGGGTAGAAAAGAGCATTTTATACCTTCCCCCATCCTTAGCTAGAACACTCAGTCATCACTGGTTGTCTGACTTATATAAACGTACAAGCTACAACTTAATTATTTACCTTATAAGTTGACACCTGCCAAATTATAGGCTTTTATACTAATGAGTGCTAAATTTATTATATTAAGGGATTTTCTATCCACTTTCTAGAAATCACTCTTCAATCACTAATGGTTGTCAAACATGCCCTTGGTCACCACCCTTCACATTTGCATTTTTCTCACACCCTTTGCTGGTGACCTAGGTTGATGCTCCTCCCACTCACTTGTTCGTGTACAACCCTTTAGCTAACAACCTTTTTCCTTTGCCTTTAGCCAACGAATCTTGGTTTTTGCCTTTAGATAATGTCTTTTAGTTAACTACTTCTGGATGATGAATCCTTTCTAACTCCCTTATTTGTTTCCCTTGACTAATGCCCCTGCTGAATCCCTTGGTTGATTACCAATGGTCAATGACATAAGATTTCTCCTTTGACGAGGAATCCCTAACAAAGCAAGGTGAATCATTCGAGCCTTGTAAGTATACTAACACTTTTTTTTCTTATTTTTAAAGATTATGGCATTCCATTCTCTCCATAATATCAACATAATGCAAATAAAACAACTTTCCAAATCTTGCTAAAGAATAATCCAAGCCTGGGACCTATCTATTGATGGTAAGTATCCAAATATTTCTTGAGAAAAATCCAACCAACATCTCATAAATTTAGCCACCAACACCACAAATCATGGCCTACCCTATAATGGAGGAGGAAGTGGTTTCTATCCTCTAATCTTGCCGAACACATGAAGCTAATTCCTCATTTGATCTCATCAAGGAATTTGAGCCTATCTTTAGCGACAAACTTTTCAAGGAGAGAAAATCAAGTAAACAATGTAATCAATGGTGCACATGCCAAAGCTAATCGAACCAATTTGGTTTGAATAATTTGATCTAAACTCTTATTTGGAACATAAAAATAAAACCTGATCTCAACCCGTATCCCCAAAATAATTCAAACCAACCTAAACCCACTCTAAATTTAAATAACTCGATTGTGACCTATATCTAAAATGGCTCAAACCAAAATAACCTAACCCATACCCAGATATAAACCTGATAATGACCTGGCTTGAAGTTACCCAACTCAAAATGACACAACTTGAAATCAACCCATGCCTAAACATACTTTCAAACCTAATCCAAACTAAATTCAAATTTGAACTACAAAGGTAACCTTTTATCTCATATAACTTGATACACAAACACCAATAAACTATCTTATTAATAGAATTTCATGTAAACAAAAATATGCAACTCATATAACGACAATGAAACAAACTAGTAATAATTTATTCTTCTCACTTTATTTTAATATCAAATTAGCATCAGTCAGATCATATCATAAAATTTTCTATTATTATTATTATTATTATTATTATTATTATTATTATTATTATTATTATTATTATTAAAAACATAAAACTATAATTGTAAGCATAAAATTATAATGTATATTATTATAATAAAAATAGTAAAATTTATATTTGTATTTCCACTAATCATAATGATTATTATACTTATAAAGAAGAAGATGATGATGATAATAATAATAATAATAATAATTATTATTATTATTATTAACATGAAAATTATAATAATTATAACAATTATTATAATTATTGTATAATAATATTTATAAGTGTATTTATAACAATAACTATAATAATAATACTAATAGTGATAATAATTTGTTATTATTATTATTATTATTATTATTATTATTATTATTATTGTTGTTGTTACATATTTTATGATAATAATTTGTTATATCATTACATATCTTATGATAAAAATTACTATGATAATAATAATAATAATAAATCAAAAATTTAATTTATTAATTATATTAAATTGATAATAATCAACATTGATACAAAGTATAAATTGACTTGTTTCAAACATGATATGACCTGAGGTTTGTAAACCCAAATCCATCCATTCGATTCGGAATCTATAAACTCAAATTGAACTCAAACTCAAAGAAACCTAATGGGTGACCTGACCCAATATAGAGTCGATCCAAATCACCATTACCGGGATTGAACATACACTTGAAGAACTCCCAAACTAGAATCCGACCTGATTGTATAATTACCTAATTTAAAACTGACCCTTGTGACCCCTTTGCTAACTCTAAGGGGAACCATTCCCTTCCAAATACATTTGATCGAAATACTTAGAATGATATTGGAAAACGTTGCAAAACTTTATATGTAACACTACAAAATTTACTATTATTATTTTTCCAGAAGCATTAATAATAAAATTTTTAGGTCATACTCCATATCTAACATAGAATAGACATTTTCTATACACAATATATATTAGGTGCAGGGATAAAAAGTAACTCATACCTAGAGGTCAAGTGTGAAAAATGATTGATAGCACAATGAAACAAGGTAAAAAAATAGGAAGAGAAAAATTATGTCAGAAAATAGAAGACTTAAATTCTAGAGATAAAGATATTTAGATAACCATAACAGTGAACCAACCCATAAAATGCTCATCGCATTTAAGCACACCGAAAGCATTGAATCATGATATATCTAAAAATAAGGCAGTATGTGCTCATGAGAATGAGCAACACTCATAAAAATAATGGTCAATATGCTACCCACTAAATAAGCTAACAATAAACATCCATCGTAAGGGCATGCATATCATAGCATAGAATAATGTACAATTAGATACAAACCATACATTTACCTTATTCATCTTACAATATGATCTAAGAGAGATAATACATTAGAGTTTTATTTTTAAGTATGTATACATTTTCAAATTCTTAATCATATTAAGTTTAGGGACCCTAATATTCTCTATTGTTGGAATGAACTGGTACAACTTCTAAGTCAGAATGCTCCTAACCACTATCGTCGTCTGGTGGAATAGATTAATAAAAGTTTTAGGGTATAACATGGTCACTACTCTTGTCAAGTGGAATGTATTAATATAACTTCTTGGGAATAAAACACCTTGCGGTGGAACAGATTGGTACAATTTAGTTCCGACTCACGTGGTCTTCCGATTTGAATATTAAAGTCTTACCACTTCAATTATTGCTTATCTTGGTAATATAATGTACCAAATTTACGAAATTTATACCAACAATTGATGATATTTGAAACACTTTGAATGCAGCATGACCACAATACATTGGACATATTATGATTACATGAAGTAAGGGTAAGGTATAAGAGCAAACATTAAACACAAAAAGAAACATTCCACAAGATAAAAGACCATAATTCCTTTAGTGAAATCCTAATTCAAAACTAACTCATAACTTGATCGAATGATCTATCATTTTCAGCTTGAGTTTGGTTTGATGGAAATGATCAACTAATTTAGGGAACCGATTGACTGGTCTGTAGAACAGTCAGCTGGTCTGACCAAACTGATTGACTAGCTTATCAAGCTAAGTGTTGTTTGCAGTTTAATTTTTTTGAAGAATGATTTTACCAAAATGAAACCTAGGTAATCCAACTTCAATTGGTTCTTGAGTAATCCTCAACCCTTTTTATCATTTACCCAACTTTAATTTTTGCCTCAAGTGGATTCAAATTATTGATTTTGGTAGAAAAGGGAAAGATGATCTCACCTTTTATCTTCTTCTTCTCCTCTCCTCTGTATGAAAATGGAACATATGATTTATTTTAGGCTATCATTACACAGCTAGGATACTTGTGTCCCATGCTCATCTTTCCATTTCCTTTCTTGTGTTCTACCATTCTCTAGAAAATCTCAACTTGCCTTTTCTAGTAAATCACCATTTGATCTTTAAGAAAGAAGTCTGCTTGTTCTTGATAAATTTGCTTGTTCAACCCAAATTTGAATGTTAAAGTTAAGGTTTTTGATTTGTTGCACTCTCTCACTCATTTCTTGATCAATTCATTGATTATAAGTTGTAATACCCAATCCCAAAATTCATTAAAATGTATTTAAAATTATGTTGATGTAAATAAATTAGTTTGGCTTTAGAATGGGCTTGAAATTATAATAAAAATATGAATTTAAGGCATACCAATCTACTGGTTTATACAACATATCAACTGGCGTGCTGAGGAATTTACATTTTGGTTTTCGACAAATTAGTTAACTAGCTTGCCCAAACCAATCAATTGGTTATCTTGCGATTTCATATCCATTTCTAATTTTGATTCAAATTTCTCTCTAATATTTATAAAAGATTCTAATTAGAGTCCAATTATGCGAATAATCATGTTTTAGTGATCTATAATTATTTTCACATTAATTGGATCATCATATAATTTTAATTAGCCAAAATATTTTCAAAAGGCACTTTCGAGACAAGCTTCACCTTTTCTCTTCTCCCTCACCTATCCTTCTCTCTTTTGGTATCTAGGCCTATGAAATTGATTTTGTACATCATCTCATGACTTTCCAACCCACTTCCATGTTCATTTCTGACTGCACTAAACCATCCACCTCATCAAGTTAGCCCACATTTCTTGGTTACCCATACTCAACCTCACCAGTATCATCCTCCTTTTTCCTGAGAATGTCGACCCATACTTGCCTATATACCTATAATTTTGATCCATTTTCATTCCTCACTTAGTGCTCTTGCTCTTTTCTCCCTTCTTTTTGTGTAAAATTTCCCCAAGTGCTGAGCATCCCTTCATTTTCTCTCTTCTCCTCTCTACTAAGAAAAACAAATAATTCTCTAGTTTTCTCCCCTCCTTATGCAAGCATTGTGTTCCTTTATCTTCTACTAATCTTTATTTTATTTCTCTCCTACTTTCCTTAAGTAAGAGAGAATTAAGGTTGAGAAAGGTTGAAGATTTTAGCCCTTTCCTTAACACTCTATTTTTTTAGAAAAAAGGGTGGTATTTTGTGTTCTTCTTCTTATTTTGGTTTTTCTTGATTTTAATGAATTTTTTAAAGATGATTTTATTAGCTTTAACTATGATTCTCTTAGGAATTGAGGTTCTGCTAGATAGCCGTCAAGTAGGAGCTTTTGTACTAGAAGAATTACTTGAAGGTAAGGCATTCTTATCTTTAACATAAATAGGTCTCTGTGGTATATTGAGGTTCCATATGGTTGGTGCCTATATGAGTATGATCTAATTGTGTTCCATAATCTGAACATGTGGTATAAATCTTCCCAAGTTAGTGTTGTTGGAATTCTCTGATTTTCAGTATCAAGCTGGCCATTTGAGCATGAATTGTTTGATTATGTACCTTACCATGGATCCATGTGATTTTATGTGTGAAACATGTATTTTTATGTGGGTTTTGACATAGAAGCATACTAGGGTTAATATGGTAAAGTATGGTAAATTTTGGTGTGTGTTTTGCAAGTTTGGGCAGTGGTTTACCCGAACTAGTCCATCGGTTTCTCAAACTCATCAACTGGTTATGCAAGAAGTCAAATGGTTTGGAGGTTTGGATTAGTTGATCATGAGAGAAGTTAATTGGTTGATAAACTAGATGACTGGTTTTGATGAACAATCAATTAGTTTGTCAAAATCATCGACTAGCGTCCCTCTAGACAAAAATAGTTTGCTCTCTGCTTAGACCCATCGATCGGTTGGACCAAATTTGTAGATTTGTTATTATGACCAGTCGATTGGTTGGTAAAACCCATCCGTTAGTTTCTCTGCAAGCCAAAATAGTTTGGTCTCTACTTAGACTCATCAACCAGTTGGACCAAACCATTCAAATGGTTCCCATGAACAGTCGATCACTGATTTGGTGTGGTTTTGGTTTGGTACGACCAAACTAGTCGGCTAGTCCGAGGGATCGATCAACTAGTTCGGCTGGAAGCAGACTAATTTGTTATGTTTCTCTTAGACATTTTGTGTCAATACCTCCATGTATTTACACCATTTTAATTATGATTTCAACTATGGTTGACATGATTCAATAAGAATCATCATGATGGTATTTGAGGATTGAATTTGGTTAAATTTGGTATCATCTCTAAACACACAATTGATGGATTTTATGCCTTGTGATGTGTTTGGTGCTAGCACTTGAAAACACATAAATGGTGGGTTTAATGCCTTGCAATATGTTTGGTGTTATTACCTGAAAACACTTAATTTGGTTAAATAATGGAATTTAATTTTGTTTGGTGTTACCACTTGGAAACACCCATTTGGTTATGCGTGGATTTTATTGTTATTTGTGATATCCCTTGAAAATATAAACTAATGGTATAAGATTTCGTTAAAGCCTTTTTCTCTAGATCTTGGGGTAGCTATTGGGAGTTGGTGGGTTGGTCGCCCTGGGTTATATATTCACTCAGTACCTATTTCCTTCTCTATCGGGTTGCTATTAGTAGGGGGTATGCACATATATTTGAGGTATAAGATTATACTATGGCAAGCTGGCATGACATCAATGTCTAGCTGAGGTGAGTGAGGTATCCCAGTACAAGCCCCTAGCACTTCGTATTGTCCATTGTTTAGGTGGGTGTGGTATCCAACTTTTTAGCCTTTGTGGCGGAGACATTCAATGTAACACCCCCAAATTTACTACTGAAAATTTTCGTTTAAGACAAAGGTTTTAGCGGAAGCGAAAGAATTAAAACCATAAACTTGGGGGTATTACTGCCACACCTAGTACCAGACCGGTTCACTCCTACCGTTCCGATACTAAGTGCTAAGGCTAAACTAAACAATCATTAAGTAAGAGTCATCAAAACATAGGTCCATAGTTAACATAGACCATTCACGAAAACCACGAGTCAACAACAGTTAAAATATCATTTAGGAATACAACTTCAAGTACGGTTTCAAAACAAGAAGCGTAGTACAAAATATAGCCAAATAAAACAGATCCCAAGGGACCAATATCCGGATCACCTACTCACTCAAGCCAAGCCTTCCACCCCACAATTTGTAACCGATCAAACCTGCATAGGAGGTCTGCTCCCCACCATTGGTGGATCATCACAGGACCCATTCAATCAATGTAGTATCAGTACGGGTCCAATACTGAGTAAGGGCGCTGGTGCGCTAAGGCCAAACACACAATCGTACCACATAACATACATAGCACAAACATATAGACAACATGCGATAACCCGCAAGATAAGGCCTGAATACTTTTTGGTGACTTATTCTTTATTCTCATTAGCGATAATAAGTCCATTTCACACATTCTTCAACAATCCATGTGAGCACAGGGACCCCACTATTATAGCCGGTGGACCGGAAATAAAACACAGGGCAGGACGCCTCTGACCACTATTCTTACCGGTGGACCGGACTGGTCCCGCCTCAACATGGTGTTTCACTGTAAGTACTTAGTATTTTTCCCGTGGTTTAACTTATTTACTTTGGGTCTATCGAGCCGAGGCCCCCACTATTATAGCCGATGGATCGAAAATAACAACACAGGACAGAACGCCTCTGACCACTATTATAGTCGGTGGATCGGAATGAAGCGCACAGGACAGAACTCCTCTGACCACTATTATAGCCGGTGGACCGGAACGAAACGCACAGGGAAAAACGCCTCTGACCACTATTATAGCCGGTGGATCGGAACGAAACGCACAGGGCAGAACGCCTCTGACCACTATTATAGCCGGTGGATCGGACTGGGCTCGGCTCAACAGTCTTTCGCTTTACGTTATTAGAGTCTTATCCGTGTCTTATTGAATCACGCAACACTCTTGACATGCATAAATCATTCTCTTTATAATGTACACATCACAACTAATAAAATCCCACATCCATAACTACACTTTAATCAATAAATACATATGATAACACCAACAACTCTAAGCAGCCTTAACCGACCCTAATTGTCCACACCAAACCGTGGTTACCCACTCTTAACCCTATTTTACCATAAAAACCATACTTAGCCATCCCAAACCTTAATTATCCTCAACAAATCACAATTAGCTACTCCAACCCTACTTAATCACGACGGCCGATAGTTAATCACTCCAAACCCTAATTATGTCTCCTCCATACCCTTATAATACTCTACGTACTATTCTCCGTCAAAAACAGCTAAACACCCAGATCATACTTGCATTTCCTTTCTTACATCCCAAATCAACCTTTCATCCGTCAATTTTGCTCCCACGCAAACGTTACACATCCCATGCAACCTCTCGAACTTTTCATACAAACCTTAAATCCCATACAATCATTAACTCCCATGCAAAACCCTAACTCCACCATGCAGACCCTAATACCCCCATACAAACATTAATACCACTAAACCATAACACCACCATGCAAACCCTAATACCACCATGAAATCACTAATACCACCATACAAACCCTAATACCACCATGCAAATCCTAATACCACCATGCAAACCCCAATGTCATCATGCAGCCATTAATACCACCATGTAACCATTAATACCACCATAGAACATTAATACCACCATACAAACCATAACACCACCATGCAAACCCTAATACCACCGTAAGCCATTAATACCCCCATGAAATCACTAATACCACCATACAAACATTTATACCACCATACAACTCGAATACCACCATGCAAACCCCAATGTCATCATGCAGTCATTAATACCACCATGTAACCATTAATACCACCATAGAACATTAATACCACCATACAAACCATAACACCACCATGCAAACCCTAATACCACCGTAAGCCATTAATACCCCCATGAAATCTCTAATACCACCATACAAACATTTATACCACCATACAACCCGAATACCACCATGCGAACCATTAGTACTGCCCTAGGACATTAATACCATCATACAAACTTCAAGACTCCCATGATGGTTCCCAACTCATATTACCATTTATTCTAATATGCATGTCCTAGAGGGCCATAACATAATACATCATAAACATCATACATATACATGTCATGCTCATACCATGGGAGCACATACAACATACCTCAATCTCCAAGCTACGCTACACATAAGACAAGTTATACACAGATTATATAATACATGGCATAGCATGGCATACACAACATTCAACACATCCATGTCACACATAACACAAGGCCATTAGCTTCGTCCTTACCTAAGGCGACGCCGGGCTTGGAGCACGCTCCTCTAACTCCTTAGGGCTTTGGTCGGGATTACCTATAAAAGGGGGGGGGGGAATGCTAAGTATTAGTTTCCCTTGTAAGTACCACAATTCCTCATCCTAGTTTAGGATTAGAGTTTTTATTACTAAAGAGGGTGTTATACAAAAACTAGGGTTTTTACCTTAGGATTAGTATACTAAATATTAGTAGTCAAAATATAGTTATTTATGATGCTTATTGTTACACTTATTTTATTAAGCCCATTAGTTCCATTCTTATAATACTAGTGTTCACTAGTCATAGTAAAATAGTAATAATAATAATAATAAGACTACTAATAGTGACACTTATGTTTCAAGTAATAGAACTCTAGCGTTTTTAAGATTAAGTCTAACAATGGTGTTAGGTTTGAAATAATAATATTATAAGGTCACAATATTACAAGTAAAATATTCCTAAGAGTGATAATGATAATGGTAATAATACTAATAATGATGATAATAATAGTAATAATAACCATAATAACCCTAGCAATAATAATAACAATAACAATAACCCAGTATGGTTAAGTATTAATAATAATAACCTTAGTAAGGTAATGGAAATAATAATGATAAAATGTTAATACTAATAACAATAAGACCAAAGTTAAGTATAATACCAGTTAGGGTTTAAAAGGGATGTTAGTAGTAGTAAGAAAATAAGAACATTAATGATGGGGACCATAATAATGATAATAATGATAATAATAATAATAATAGTAATAGTAATGAAAGAAATAATAATGATAATAATAATAATAATAATAGTATTAATATTGGTAGAAAATAGTAGTAGTTATATAAAAGGGATATTAGGGTTTGGGTGAGTGGAGAACCACCTAGGGTCGGTGGTGGTCCGGCGGTGGCGCGTGGCGGCGGTGGAGGAGGAGAAGAGGGGGGAAAGATGGAGGTGGCGGTTAGATGGGAGGAGAAAAGAAGAAGTTTGAGGTGGGGGGAGAAACAACAGATGAAGGGGAGTGGAATGAGGGTGGTGGCGTGAGAAGGGCGGCGGCGCGCGGTGGTGGACGCGGCGGCCGAAGGAGGAAGAAGGTGGTGGAAAATGGTGGAGGCCGGTGGAGAAGGAAGCAGGGGGTAAGGAGGGTATGGGTAGGTAGGGGAGGACCTGCAGGTTACTTTGGGATGTGGAAGGAGGGTGGAACACGGCGGGGGTGGCGGCTACGGGCGGCGTAAGGGGCGGCGATGGCTGGAAGAGGTGGTTTCGAGCAGTAGACTTTGCGCAGCTAGGGCGGCACGTGCAGGGCAAATCGAGGGCTGAGGAGGGCTTGGTTAGGTGGAGGGTGGTGCAAGGTGGGGTTTTGGGCGGCGTTCGACCGGCAGCGTTGGGGGAAGGCGGCGGTCGGCGCGTCTGATGGGGCAGCGGCGAGAATGGAGGGTTTTTGGGTTTCAAAATCAAAACCCAGATTAAGGATGCTCATTAGGTATTTATAGGCCGATTGAAGTTGGCAATGACAAGGGGAAGAAGACAAGTGGTGGCAGGTACCAGGCATGCCGCCCGGTGGCGGCAGTCGAGGCGGTTCTGCCATGGTAGGGGCGTCGGGGTCGAGGGAAGAGGAAAAGGGAAAGGGGCAGGTCGCTCGGGAGAGGGGAAAAAGGCTGGTTGGGGTCAAATTAATGTAAGAAAACGACGGGAGAGGGAAAGTCAGGGTGGCCGGCCGTTGCAGGCGGCTGCCGGCAGGTGCTGCGGTTGCAGGTCGGGGTACGGTCATGCAGGAGGAAGAAGAAAAGGGAAAGGGGGTGGACCGACGGTCCAGGGAAAAAGAAAGGAGAGGGAGAACCAGCCGGTTGGTAACGGTTACTTCCTACTAATTGAAACGCGGAGTTTCAGAGGATATCGAGGCAAAACTCTGCGTCGCACCCTGCGATGCGGGCTGGACGCGCTGGGCCATGAGGGAAGGAGAAGGGAGGGAAAAGGGAAATTTGGGTCGGGCGAGGCCCAACCGGTGGGTAAGAAGAAAGGAAAAAGAAAAGGAAGAAAAGGAAAAGGAAGAAAAAGGGAAAATAAGAAAATAAATAGGATGGGAAAATAATTAAAATAACTTATGGGGAAATTGGGGTATTTTTGGGTTATTTAGAATATTAATATTTATAAAATATTAAATAAATTCCTTTTTTCTTATTTTAGACTATTTTAGATAAATTCCCTTAACCTCCATGCTAATTAGGAAAAATACCCAAATTTTCTTCCAATTAAATTCTTTATTATTTTCCTCTTAATCTACCTTAATTAACTCTCTACATTTCAATAAATGAATTCATATAATTAATTTTCCTAATAATTCCTTATTTGGCCATAATTTCGAAAATTAGGATTTTGGGATATTACATTCAAGGTGTGGTGAGTAAGGTATACCAGTACAAGCCCCCTTGGTGTACTTCAACCATGTGTGGTGGGTGTGGTATCTCGATTTGTGGCATGTGCACTTGCTGTGTGGTGGGTGTGGCATCCCTGAAGAAATTCCCTTTAATGTATCCTGACCTTGTATGATGGGTGTGGTATATCATTGTGATTATTTGTGTTGTCATAACTTTTATTCATGGTGGAGAACTAGGTGTGGTTGAACGAACAATTTTATCAACTAAAAATTTGTGTGGTCACTAAAGGAAGAATTCTAATATGGTTATATTGAATGGGTTGCAATGCATTTACCATATTTTTATACTTCCATTGTGATGATCCATGCGAGCATGTCTTGTTATACTTGAGATATACCAATATGATATCACCATGTGACTTCAATGTGCCGCATGAGCCTCGCCATATTTTAGGTAGTATGTTTACCAGTACTTTACTGTACTGATACTACACTTGTGGGGTCATCCAACTTCTGGTCTAGGGAGTAGAGGACTATTTATAGGGTTACGAATCTCGATTAGAGTATGCTAAGGGCGATGACGTGGGCCATTAGCAGGCCATTGCTTGGGGTTGGAGGTGACATCTATGCTTAAGAGTTAGGATAATCAGTTATAAGCATTTTACCCACTACATTGGGAAGTTTTTGTATTTTTAATTATTTAAACTCTTGGATTGATTTCCTATATTTTGGTTTTATAAAACTATCACTCTTATTCTATCTATAATATTGTTCTCATCATTATTATCTTATATTGTCACATTAATGTTTTGAGCTTGCGTCTTTTATTTATTGTTCCATGTTGCCTTGCATCAGGCATGTGTTAAGTGATAATCACACATCTCTTATGATTAATGTGGAGGTAACCTTCCCCACTTTTATTTTTCAAACTCTTCTGCCTTGTTTTTTAAAAAAAAATACAATTTTCTGATTAAAAAATTGGGGTGTTACATGAGTATCCCTAATCATCTATTCCCATTACCTCTTTTCAGCCACTAAAATATTCTAACTTTTCTCAACGCTTAGGCTCCACTCTTCTCCACTTCGATCTTTCACTCTAATTTGTGTACCTCTTCTAATATTTTCTCTATATCCCTTTGGCTTTATCCTTAAGCAAGAAAGAGTTAGATTTGAGAAAAGGTTGATTTTATTTTGTAGCTAATTTTCTTGGAATCACCTTGGAGGTGGTAGATTTTGTTTCCTTTCCCTAATTAGTATTTCTTAGTTTATAACTATTATTTGGAGGTCCTTTAGTTTTAACTTCTTGTTTTAAGGTTTTGGAAGTTTGTATCTTTCAGCTAGATGTTTTGCTCTTAGGGAGGAACTATGTTAAGCTTTTAAGTAAGTCATTGTTGCCTTTGAAATGTGGTATGACTAAGTATGTGAGCTAGTGTACTATGTAAATTTTTGATCTTGTATGCATATATGATATTGTTGGTATTTTATTGATGCATGTTGGAGTATTTGAGAATATTGAGAAAAGAATGCTTTGATGCGAATTTATGGGCGATTCTATGTGAATGCAGCATGATTTGCATCTAAACATGTATAATCTATATTTTATGTATTGGCGATGTTGTGATTTGGACATAGTTGGATTTTATAACCATAATCATATTTAAAATGCCTATTATGTGTTGTCTGGGAGCAAATTGATTGACTAGTTAAGCCAAACCAATCGACCAGTCTTTAGAACAATCGACTAGTTAGCTTAAGCCGATTGGTTGGTTGTCTGTGGTAACCCTAGTAGCTCTATAGTTAAACTCGTTGACTAGTCTAACCAAATAGATTGAATGGTTTGACCAAACCAATTAAGTTGATTGAGGTGTTATTTGGGGTTTGGCTGAGCCAAACTAATTGATTAGTTTGGCCAAAGAGTGTTGTTTTATTTGTATGAACCACAGCATGTTTTGGGGTTTTATATTATGCTATAATATGATTCCCAAATTATGAAAACACACATCTTGGCATGAATTAACTAACCTATTATATTGATTAATTAATTCATAATTTATGGTATTTTTAATAAGCTCCTTTGGAAGGTTTTAATGGGAAAATCAGAGTGTGTATGCTATGATGCTACTAATGGATGATGTAATCTAGATTCTTGGCATAATTGAAATATCTTAATAAATGGATTAAACTTGACTAAAAACTAATGGAAATCCTACCACATGGTTTAGAGGTTAACAATGGTTAAGATGGAATGATTATGTGAATGTGTTGTCTTGGTTGTCATATGGGCCTTATGCGGTAAACTAAGCTTGAATAATAGCATACTAATCATTTAAAGTGAAATATGATTGAGTAGTGCATGTGTATAGATTACTTGATCCTTAATTAACTACCAAGGGTTAGCTTGCTTTTAGACATTTATTGGTCCCTTTGGGCTTTAAATTTGGGCAAGATCCTAGTATATCCCTATGCCTTACCTATTCTAGACACTAATGATGTACTAGAGGGTGTCAATACTAAATGGTCTGGTTACCTAGGTAGTTTATTTGGCTTTGGCCAAGACTTGATGTCTATTAGTGGTTATTTTGGCTTTGACTAGGACTTAATGTATATTGGTGGATACTTAGCTTCAACCAGACTTTATATCCTCTAGTTTGGATAGGCTTCTATGATATGTGAGATAATGGGGTGGTAATAATTCCATCGCTCAAAATGGAAATAATATCTTGTAAATAATTAATCTAATGGTTTATTTAAACTCAAAAAATGGACCTAATAGGATACTCTTGTAAGTGGGTTGTGGAAACTATGTTGTGTTGATAAGCATGGTAAGTTATGAATTGTCTAAGTCTTTGCATGTCATGAAATCCCAATGCATTATATGATCATGATAATACATGTATATCTAAGAGTATCGTGTAAGTATGATATTATGTTTTAGTATGATCTCTATTGTTGTCTTGGGCTTTGCATGCTTGCGACTCCTATTAAGTAAAGTAATATGACTTACACAGTACATAACATACTAATGTACTCATTTGTTCGGTCAGTTGCTCAATCCCATTAGCATATAAGACTATTTGCAGCTTTTTGAGGATAGCTGGTAGTTTTCCTACCTTATATTAGGCTTGGGGGCTTAAGAGTGTGGACACCCAAAGATCTTTTGTAGGTCCTTAATGTACTATATTTTTAGGCCTTTGTCCTATTTTTTTTATCCCTATTATATTTGTAATACCATGAATTTTAACTAAACCTAATCCCGAGTAATTAATATCATAACCTAATTTTAATTATAAACCCACACTTATTTTTCTTTCCTCCTTTCCCCTTTTTCTTTTTCTTTTTCTTCCCCACCTGTAGGCCCCATTTCCCCTCTCTTCTCTTCTTCTTATTGTGTGAAACATTCTACTAGAAATATGCCTCTATCATTCCATCACCTACACCCTGTCCCCATTAACACATCATCTCCCATACTATACGTTGATGGGTTTCATTGAAAATATTACCCCATCACATGTCTCCTTTACCCTATGCATGTAATTGTATATATACAACACATTTAATAACCCAGACTACCTCTCTTTTCTCTCTATTATCTTTCGAAAAACTATGTCATCATTAAAACCTTCTTCCTTCCTCTCCCTCCATCTCACCGTCGCCAAACACACCCTAAAAACCACCACCAACCACCCTTGTTGAACCTCCCTCCCGTGCACACGTAATTCCCACCGAAACCACATCTATACCATCAGCAAGTCCCACCAAAACACCCTCACCAACTCAGGAAAAACTAATTGAACCTCCCTAATTTCTACACCATCTGCCACCTTTGGCATACTTCACCATTTCCTCACCCCTAACACCGGCAGCCTCCAATGCTCCTACCCCTACCCTTACCACCTACCAAAGCTATCATTTTCTACCCCATTTCTTTGAAAATAAAATACCATATCACCCTACCTCCATTCGACACCAAACATAGAACCACACTATCCTTCTTCAACTAAACCTATTGTTCCTCATCCTTAAGCACTAGTCTCCTCCACCATTTCCTACCCTTTAGCAACAACAAAAACTTTCTTTACTACCCCTTGGTTCAACAACCTCAATCGTTCCTCCCTCCTTTGATACATAAACTTTAACCAACCACACTATTGATCCTTTCTTCGGTTTTTATTTGATATTTTAACTATTCATTTTCTTTTACTTAGTCATCTTAATGAGTTATAACGATATTTTATTATAATTTCTTAGGTAATTTTTTGGAGGTTTTAGAGGAGATGGAATATGATACGTGTTTAGAGATCGGAGCCTTTTTTTTGTAAGGATAATAGTCATGTTTAGGGTTTTATGTTAAATGCCTTGTATGATTATGTATATTATCATGTTATTATTACTTTGTTGTTAATGTCATGATATGATAATATGAAATTATGTTATGAAAAGTGAGTAAGTTAAGAATCATGTGATATCATTATAGTAATTTATATATTGGAAACCCTAAGAGACTTGGTATGATCTATGGTATTGTATTGTGGGTTTAATAAGTATGATAAGTGTGAAATGAGTATACTTTTGAAGTATTGATACCGAATAGATAAGGTTTTCACGAAATAAAGGCTATTGGTTACTTGTAAGGGCATTTTGGTCTATATGGATTTAATATGGAAATTTTGGTATTTTAATGTGTTAAGAAATATAAAATATGATAATAATATCATTGAAATTTTGTGAGTAAATAAATATGGCATAGGTTTCACGAAATGAGGAAAAGGCTTAATTCTTGGATATATTGTTAATTATGATATTTTAGGAATATATATTGATTTTGTTAATTATTAAAGTTTTATGGAAAAAGTTATAACTTACTTGTGAAATTAGGGTTTTGTAAGCCTTGTGAATAATATCTTTCAAGGTGGAGCTATTATCACATGTGTAAGAAATTGGAGTTAGGTCTGGGTATTTGGGTATACTAATAATAATAATATTTGAGTAAGGAATACAAAATTTGCTGGAAAAAAGAGTAATAGAGAAGAAGTTATGCCTAAAATATAAAATTAAGGTTTATTATTAAGTATATAGATCTAAACCCTTGAGAATGGCCTTGTTATCTATGTGATTGTGCTTTAATTGATTTAGTTATGTTTTACCTATCAAAAAAATTATGAAAAATATATTGATCATTTAAATTTAAAGATCATGTGAGTTGGACTAAGGTGTTTTATGGGTCAGTTCCACCCGACAATAATAAGGGCTCTAGTGTGTTTTTCTCTAAGAGTATATTCTACCGGATTAAGAATAGTGGGGCCCAAAAATCAATGTGAATGGGAATATTATTTTAGATAAGTAACTAATGGAAAATAAAATAATTATTTAAAGTGGAATATTACGTGATTCAAGATTGAGGTGTTAGGTTCATTTCATCGGACGATAATAGTGTCTCATATGTATTTTTCCTAAGACAGACTTCCGACAGTTTCACCAACTTAAAAATAGTGGCCTCCCTAAACTAAACTTAAATAAATTAATGGATCATGTTCTATGTAATAATAAGACATAGATCAATAATTACCTTGTATTATTTTATGTATCTCGTATGTGTGCTTACTTTTAGCTGTAAATGCATGTAGTTGTCTGTATTCCTTACTAGAAAGTATTTTCACCTTATTCAATGTGTAGCAATTGACCATCATTTTCATAGGTGTTGCTCATTCCTATGAGTATAAGACCTAAATGTCTGCGTGCAGGTTGATGAGGACCTATTGCATGATTGTGAAGATTGCGATGCTTTTATGTGGAGTGGAGTGACTTTTATATCAAAATTTTAGGCGTAGAGTTATGTTATCCGGATGATATTTTTATTCGAATACCTTTTTAGACTCTTAGATTCATGATAGCCCTTTTTACTGTATTTTTGGATATTGTACTCAAAATTAATCTACAAATTATGTTCATGTTATAAAGTTTCTATCATTTTCTAATTATCATGTTTTACATTCTAATTATTTTATCTTATGATTGACGTAAAGATGGTTTGATAAGCCAAATTTGTTTCAATTACGGCGGTAACATGCAACTATTTTGGTATTATTCTTCCACTATAATCATAAATTTTTTAGTAGTAAAATTTGGGGTGTTACAATATTTTAGTACTTTCAGTTTACTCTCTCCTATACATTCAAATATTTGGGGACCCATTGTGGTCCGATTTTGTAAGTGATTTCTTTATAGTATATATATGATATATCACTTGCACATTGTATTCTTGTTTTTAATTTAGTTGGTTTTCTTAAACTTGTATCTAACTTGAGATGGGTAGCAAATGTCCATCCTATATTAAGTGTGGTGGTAACACCCCATTTTTTCTAGATGTGTTAGGTGTTTTTTGATTCTGTAATATTTTTAAACAAAATTGTTTAGTAGTAAAAAATATGGGTGTTGTATTACTATTATTAAATTAAGTCATTTAAAAAAATATTGCACCTAATCTACTTCCTTTTATCCCTAATGTTTCATATATCATACTTAACACTTTTACAATCCAACCATACTCATAAAACATCAAATATTTAAAATTTACCTAAAAATACTGAAATGCCCCCAATTCACCTAAAGATCTCCAACTTTATAATTTTCATAATTTGGACCATATTCATCTAAATCTTAACATATTTTATATAAACTTTATTGTAAATATCTCAAGGAATACAATGACATACTTATTTCCCACAAAAACTCACAAAGAGGCTAAATTTACCCATAAGGCCAAAAAATCATATGTACCCCACAAATTCCTAAATCTTCCTAATTTCACTAAAATTACAAACGACCACCCTTTCATTAATAGCCACCAAAAAGTTTAATTAGCTCTAATAAAAAAACCACAAAATCTCAAAGGTCATAAGCCCAAGACGCGCAATACCCGAAACTCCCAAATCTTACAGCCTCAACATTTTACATCAATTACCATACTTAAACATAATTAACTATACTCATCTATGTCTATATTAATATAAAAGTATATAATATCTTCATTAAGGTTGTATGTCAAAGCCTAGCAAGGCATAAAATATAATAATTTCACATAAACTTCATAAAACTCATAAAATTATTAACTTACCAATCAATACATAAACATAAATTTAAAATAAGGCCTAATACGATTGCTAGCATAAAACATGATATTATGAAAATTCACAAAATTAACACAAAAAATATTATTCTAAAATAGATACATGTATCCTTACCAAATGCTACGTTGTTCTCTACACAAAAATACTCTTAATAACGTCCTTCCACACTTGATTACCTAAAATGAAACTACAAGAAATAGATAAACAAATTATGGTTAGGGTTAGAATGGAAGAGAAAATTTGAAGGGTGGATAATAAACCCTATAGGTTTTGAAAATGAAGGCTTGAATAAGCTTGGGAAACCTTCATCAATCTATAACCTTAGCTCTCTTTTGCTTAAAGTAAGCACACAAGGTAATAAGATGAAATAAAATAAAGAGAAGAATAAGAAAGTATCATGACATCAAGGATCAAGAACCACCAAGATGAAAACTTCATGAACAAGAGAAAAGAGAACAAAGTTGAAGTGTTGGTATTTTCGTTAAGTGAAAAAGTGACCAATTAATGGGCATTATCCCTATATGGTTGTCAAAAATGGATAGAAGAGAAGGATATAATTCAAATGGTAGGTTTCTTAAATTCAAAAAGGGAGATGGGAGTGACAGGCATAAATGATAGCATAATACTCCAAAATTATATAAAATTTTAATCTTGAGTTATCAATATTTTAACCTAATCTAATTTCTAGTATTCAGTTTTTTTTATTTTATTTTAGCCTAACTACAAACCCCAAAATATAATAATAATAATAATAATAATAATAATAATAATAATAATAATAATAATAATAATAATAATAATAGTAATAAATAAGAAAATTTATAGATAAACGTTTTAGATTAACTTATCTAAAAATTTAAATCTAAACCTAAACCCAAATTCTACACTAAAAAGATTTTTCTTTTCTTTTTCCTTTTTTCCCTTTTCCTTTTTTTTGTCCTTTTCCTTCCATTTTCTTTTTCTCTCTTCCTTCCTTCCCCCTTGGGTTGCGCCTGCCAACCCAACTGAGCCTAATTTTGTTTCTCTCCTCCTTTCCCCGAGTGACGTTTAGCCCAAACGACCCCCTTCTCTCTTTTTTTTTCTCTTTTATATCTCTCCTGCCTGTGTATCCCTCCTCACCTCCCTTTCTCCTTTGATATTTTATCCCAAGAGGGACTTACCTGATCCCCTACACACATCCCCTTTACCTCTTTCAGCCATGCAACCCTAGTGATGCCGCTGCTTCGCAAGTCGCTCTACCACCTTGTAGCATCGCCCTACACCCCTGCACCCCTACCAACTCCCTTCCCCTAACAACACACCGCCAATCACCCTATGTCATGGTTTTATCCCGTCTTCCTCCCCTACATTTATAGCATTAGCCTACCACACTCGATGCCGCTAGCGCTGCACCGTTGTGACCAACCTCCTCCTTTCCCCTATCTTCGCCACTACCATCCCAATAGCACCACTACAACCACCTCAACCCAACATCACCACCACACTCAGCCCTCTATTTTACCTCCTTTTCCCACCACCCTTATCTACATCGCCGCCGACCACTGCTTACATCACTGGTTGCCACCTGTAGGCCACCGCCATTGCCCTATCGTTGCCCTGCTAGCTCCACAACACTCCCTTGCTAGAAGTATTCATTAGACACCAACCATCGGCCCCCCAAGAAACCATCACCACTAACCACTCCACCTCGTTTGTCGGCAACCACCACTTCCTGCCACCTAATCCTACTAGTCCCAACACCACCATCACCTCAACCCTTGATACCATTCATCACCCCATCCTTAAATCGTCGTCGTCGTGACCACCACCATGCACCACGCTACCCAAGTTTTCTCACTTCAATTACCTCTATTTCCTTCCTCTCATTTGCCTTAATTTTCTTTTAGGTTATAGTTTTTAATTCTAAACTGTATATATTTTTATTTCTAGGTGATACTCCAATGGTAATGGAGGAGGAAGCGTAGGTCTTGCGTGCTTAGACAATGAATCCATTTGGTTAGGATACATTTCATATTTAGGGCTTTGATGTGAAAAAATGTATATATTCGCTTGTGTTGATATGTTTGATATCATTGTATGAAATAGTATCTTAACAATGTTACTATATGTTATGTGGTATTGCATGTCGGAAGAAGATGTAAGAAAGGCGTGAAAGTATTATTTATGTTAAATACGGAATATATTTATATAGATTTGGCCATGCATTTTCATGATGATGGTATGTGTGGGAGGTCAAAAAATCATTCATGTTGGGAATGATTAAATTTGAGTGGAAAATGGGTATTTTAGTGGCCTCAAAGGCATTTTACTCAACTTAGTTAAAAATGGAATATTGGGTACCTTGGGATGTTATATGGTTCAAAATAGGTTAACGACACTATATTAAATTATTGGAGTGAAAATGAAAGGTTTATGACTAATAAATGAAGAGAAAAGCTTTAAGCATGAATAGCTAACCCTAGGGGTGGAGTTGTGATCATATATACAAAAGGTTGGAGATTAACCTTAATATTTGGATATGATGTTAATGTTGGTGTTTTAGGTATGCATATAAAATTTTATATCCACATGAATTATATGGAAAAAGTTATGACTAGAGGGTGAAATTAGGGTTTTATAGGAGATATAAATAGTAACTCTAAAGATACGCTATTATCGCATGTGTAAGATGAGGGATTTGGAACGCAATATTGTGATATGATGTCAATAATAATATTTTGGGAATGTATATTAGATTTTGTATCCATATGGGTTATAAGGAAATTGTTTTAACTAAATGATGAAATTAAGATTTTATAGGAGACATGAATAGTAACTTTAGGGGTAGGTTATTATCACATATGTAAGATGTGGGAGTTAGACCGTGATTTTCGAGTATGTTGTTAATAACAACATTTTAAGCATGGGTATGGAATTTGAAAACTAAATGAGTACTAGGGAAAAGTTTATGCTAGGTTTGTGAAATTAAGGTTTCTAAGGGAAATAAGACATGTTTTGGGATATTTGTTGGGATGGGTGTAATCCCCCAAAATTTTAAAAGCCTATAATTTAATAAATAACTCTTTTTGGGATAAATTAGCTTTTAAATTTATTTAATTTAATTATTTTATGGACTTTTGAGTATATACAATTGGATAGGAATATTTAATAAATTAAAATAAAATTTTTATTATTTTTTCATACTCATTTTATTTGAATAAATTCTCAAACCAATATTTTTCCTAAACTTAACCTTTTTAAACCCATATGTTTAATTACATTAAATTAAATTATTAAATTTATTTATCTACCAAAAATATTACATTCTATTATTTTATAAATTAAATTATTTTATTTTCCCTATTTTTCCTTTTTCCTTTTTTCCTTTCCTCTTTGCCATGCCCCTCTTTCTCTCTTCTTCTTCTTCCTTTCCTCTTTGCCATGCCAGATCATGCTCGACCACCCCAACCTGCAACTACTGACCCCCTGCCACTCTCTCTCCCCCGTCCTTTTCTTCCCCATTTTGGGCCAACCCGGCCTGTACCCCAGCCACGCATGGGCCTTTCCCTTTCCTCTCCCTACCACTCGACCACCCCTGCCACCCGACTGATCCACCTACCCCCTTATCTTCTCCCTCTCCCTTTTCTTCCCCTCAACGGCTCCTTCCTACCCCATTCTCGAGCTCCCTTACCTCCTCCCGATCCTTTCCTCTCCATTTCTTCCCTTTCATCATTTTCACCCCTATTTTGCACTACCGCCCCCTTCGCCACTGCCTCCGCCTCACCAACTGCCTACACCACCTCCTGCCACCCCCTACCATAGCCCTGCACCACCACAACGCCCCTCGAGCCACCCTGCAGCCCACCTCCATCCTCTCCTCTTCTTTTTCTTCTTTTTCGGCAGCCACCCTACACCTCCTCCTTCCGCCATCTCCGCCGCCACTTGGACCACCAAATCCCTCCCTGCAATCTCCCCTACCACCCCTACACCTTCCTTGGCCAAGACAAACCCCCTCATTTTCCTCCTCCCTTTTCCTTCTTTCTCAACCACCTCCACCTCGGCAGCCACCTTTGCAGCCCCTCTGCTGTCGCCGCCGCCGCCATTGGCCACCGACAACCCATCGACAACCACCACCTACACCCTTCCCTTGCCCTAAATCTCCCCCCACATACCCTCTTTCCTAGCTCCAAAACCCTAACCCGAAATTAGCCTATCCCTTCCTTTCCTCCACCACCTTCGACCCTTTCCTCCCTTACTTTGCATGCAGCTCATGCTGCATGAGTAGTGTGAGTTGTTGCATTTCTTGGTTTAATTTGGTTAATGGAATTTTATGGTATAATAGTTAAGTTAAGTATTTCATTAAGTCTTATGCTTTGGTTTTCTCATTTCTAATATGATAAGTATTGATATTATTTTAGGTATTGGTTTTGCTAATCAAATCTTGAATCTTTAACAGGGATACCGGTAAGGTTCAATTTTTACGGGAATTAAGGTAATCGTTGAACCCCATTTAAACACATGGATAAATATATGCTAGCATATTAGGGTTTTAATATGTTATTATGCATAAGATATGTTGTTTAATATAATGTATGTAGTTGCTTATATTAATTGATAAAAAGGAGAGCGTGCTAGTTTATATGCCATGAGTGGAAATAATGCTTAAGGAAGGAGATTTGTTATTCAAGAAAATTTCAAGTGCTTATCCATGTTATATTATGTTATTGTGACCATTGATGCATGAATAATATTATTGTGAGCCCTAGGGGCATTTTATTAATATGTCTTATGCAAGAGTGTGGCCTAATATGTGTGGGTGTTGATGAGTATTATGTTGAAATATAATAGTTGGTGGAATTGGATGATGAGAATGGAGTATTAATATTAATATTTCATATAGTGATGATGATTTAATACAAATGGTGTAGTAAAGGGCAAAATGGTAATTTTATAAGTAGCAGGGTATTATGGTAATTTTGGAAGTAAATGGCAAAATGATAATTTTGTAAGTAAAAGGATAAAATGGTAATTTTGTAAGTAAAAGGGTAAAATGGTAATTATAATAATGGAGAAGGATAAATTGGTAATTATAATAATAGAGAAAAGTAAAATGGTAATTATGATAATAGAGAAGGGTAATTTGGTAATTTAACCAACTAAAGGGTAATTTGGTAATTATGATAATAGAGAAGGAAAATTTAGTAATTATAGTAGTGGAGAAGGGTAATTCGGTAATCATGATAATGGAGAAGGACAATTTGGTAATTATGATAATGGAGAAGGGTAAGTTGGTAATTTGATCAATTAAAGGGCAATTTGGTAATTATAACAAAGGAGAAGGGTATTTTGGTAATCTAACCAACCAAATGGAAATATGATAACTGTAACAATTATAAAGGGCGATTGGTAACCTAATAAGTGTGGGAGATAACTTGGTAACCTAAACCGAGCAAGGGATAATTTGGTAATTATGCAACATGAAGGGTAATATGGCAAATTGGCAAGTAAAGAAGGGATGAATTAATGATTATACAAGCAAAGGGTAAATCAGTAACCCATATCAAATATGTCATTGTGATATTTCGTAATAAGACTCAAGTAATACTGAATAACAAGATAAGGGTATTTGACAATTAGTAAGTATCACGATAACAGATCCTAAATCGGAAACGGATGAGACTATGATGGACTTAATGATTCGCTTAAGTTACCTTGGATAATCGTGTAAATAAGGAATACCTGATGATATCAGAACAATTGAAAGTGAATAAGTATCTGATTGTTGTGCTTTTCGTGATCACCTTAATTAAGACACTAATGATTAAAGTGAAATTCTTTGAGATCGGGAATGGTGGCTCTTTAGGGGTTGCTACCCTAAAGACGTGGTTTAGCCCATGGTTATTCTGGTATTTGCTAGTGTACCTTTGTACCCCAGCCAGCCCTACATCTTACTCTCTCTAGCTCTATGGACCTACTTAGGGTGTATGCATACTTTTGAATTAGGTGTCCTTGTCGGTAGGGTAGTGAGTTAGCTGTATGCACCAATACGACCAAGGTACCTTTACATCCCTGGATTGATAGTTGAAGGGTACTAAGTAGCTTGTATGCACTAGTGCGACCGGTATACCTTTGTGTCCCAAGATCTTGATTTTCCCTCTGAGGCAAATAAATAGAATTGTTGTGATGATTAAAAAGGAAAAACACTAATCGTGAAAGTAAAAGACTTGTGAGTCAGGGCCAAACCGGTCCACCGGCAAATAATAGTGGACAGGAGCATTTTGTCCTGGAGACCGGTCCATCGACAAATAATAGTGGTCAGGAGCATTCTGTCCTGTATATATACCGATCCAATGACTATAATAGTGGGGTTCCCACACTCACACGTATATAATTAAATCATAAAAATACTAATCACTTACAGTGGAATACCATGTTAGTCGAGGCCAGACCGGTCCATCGACGAATAATAGTGGCCAGGAGCATTCTGCCCTGGAGACCGGTCCACCGGCAATAATAGTGGTCAGGAGCGTTCTGACCTGCATGTATTCCGGTCCACCGGCTGTAATAGTGGGGATCCCGCACTCACATGGATTTTTAATCTAAGATGACTAATGATGGACTAATGGCTTAAGGCCAAAAAGTATTGATTGTATGTTTTGACCTATTAACATTTGACAGAATTGTTATGTATGTGAATGTTACGTATGCACCTCTGATTATATATGTATATAATTTTGTATCATGTGTTGCATTACGGACCTACTTTTCAGTGTGTTTTAAAGGGTTACTCAGTACCATAGTACTGAAGGGTTCCATTCACGGGGCCCCTGCTTATTCAATGGGTAGGGTCCCTTGCAGGTCCTTTTTAGGTGTTATTCAAGTGGGGAACAAGAAAGAGCGTAAGGAATTATCCAGACTTTTAGGGTTTCACCTCTCTCTCTTTTAACACTAGTTTAAATGTAACTTGTATTCTTGTAACCACTATTGTAACACCCAAAAATTTACCATTTTTTTTAAAAAACGAAGCAAATACATTAACTCAGAACTTGTGAATTTCGGGAATGTTACTGCTACACTTAGTACCAGATTGGTTCACTCCTACTATTCCAGTACCAAGTGCTAAGGCTAAAGGAATTATCATCAAACTTAATTTAATATTCAAACCAGTAGTTCATAAAAAGAAAAAACTAGAAGAGTCATAGCATAGAAATTAGAGTACGCGTAAAAAGTTACATGTCTCAAAGTACAAAATCAAAATTCCTTGAAGGGAATAATGTCTGCAAACGATAATGTTTAATTCTGGAAAATCAAATATAGAAAAGAAATAACATAAAGAAACAAAATGATATAAAGAGAGAATCCAACCGCGTCACTCCGATCATTGATCTAAGCCCATGATCAACACTCAGCCCCACCTGATGCCTCATGGACATCGAAGGCATCAAAATATGCATCGCCCACCTGCAAAAAGTCAGAAGGGCCTTTTGCTTGTGGAAATGGGAATCACCCATAAAAGGGTGATCAGTACGCTACGTACTGAGTAAGGTAACCATGCACTGAGGCCAACACATAAAAGCATATAAAACCAAGCGGAACAATAAAAATAGCATATAGTCCAACATGATAACATAGTAGCATATGATCATTCAGGTAAATATACAAAGGTCCATCTATAGTACGGATTAATTGCTTAATTAATCTCTTATAGATACTCATTTCACACCGTGATCTTTTTATCAATCCATGCGGGTACAGGAACCTCCCATTATTTTAGCCGGTGGTTCAGTCACATATAGGGAAACATGCACCTAACTACTATTATAGCCGGTGGACCAGTCACATGTAGGGTAGAATACCCTAACCATTATTCCTTACCGGTGGATCGGTTTGGTTCTTACTCGCATGGTGTTCCACTGTAAGTACTTAGTGTCTTTTATGTGTCTTAGCAAACTCAGGTTTGGTTTATTGAGCTCAGGATCCCCCACTATTATAGCTGGTGGGCCGGAAACACACAGGACATAAAGCTCCTGACCACTATTATAACCAGTGGATCGGACACTTACAAGGTGGGACACCCTAACCACTATTCCTAACCGGTGGATCAGCTTGGACCCAGCTTAATAATCTTTCACTTTACACGATTAATGTCTTAAGTGTCTTATCCAAAATTTTAACCTTATACATGCATGAGTAACTATCTCTACGCTTATCCTTCAAAGGTCCCGTCCTACATCATTAGACTCATACACCTCCTAACTCGACCCTACCTCCTTTCCTCCTTACCCTAACTCACATTAGAGCCCATCTCCCATATATGTGGGTCAAGACCCACTAATTTTCACCTCCAGTCCACTCCCCGTCTCACTCTAGGGTTTTATTCCAAAACCTTAATTTAGGCCTAAGTGACCCATCCTACTCCACTTCACACAACCTAAATCATTTTAACACTCCACACAACACATCCCATATATTCCATCATCATCATCACACTTTAATCACCAAGTACACATGTGTCCACAAAACCCTAAGTAGCCACGCCAAACCCTAACTGGATACTTCAACCCTAGCTCGGTCTCCTATGTATCCTTATACTGTCCCACGTACTATTTTTCATACAAAAAGTTTAAACACCCAAACAACATTTCCATCACCTTCCTCACACTCCAAATCAACTTTCCATACGTAAAATTCACCCCCATGTAGACTTTATACATCCCATGTAACCCTTCGAACTTTTTCATGCAAAACCCTAAAACTCCCACGTGAAACCCTAGATTCACCCATGCAAACCCTAGATTCTTTCCTACGTACTTAGATTCTCCCATGCAAACCCTAGATCCATTCATACAAAACCCTAGATCCTTCCATTTATGGTCATGCAACATTTAGGTAAAGTCCACATCATTTCACTCTATATCATCATATTATATAACCTAGCATGCATGTCTTATAAGGTCACATCATATCACATCACAATCACAACACAAACATATTATATACAAATCATAAGATAACATATAAACGTACCTCAACTCCAAGACGCACGATACATACAATAGTTATAACAATACACATAAGATACACCACATATTATGGCATATGGCATACAAGGCATATAAGACACATTACATACATACGACCTTAGCTACACCTTTGCCTAATACAATACGGTCTTGGAGCACACTCCTACGCCTCCTTAGGGCTTTGACTGGTCTCACCTATATAAGAGAAGAGCTAAAGATTAGATTCCCTTCAACCAAAAATACTATTAGTTCCTTATTTATACTAAGATTAGGGTTTTGGATAAAATAATAATAACACTAACTAATTACTAATTTTGCTAAAAGTAAAAGTAATAATAGTCATATTGTAAAAGATAATAATATAAGATTTGAAGATTTTACCCTAATAATAATAATGATACTAAAAATAACAATAATGATAATAATAATAATAATAATAATAATAATGATGATAATAATAATAATAATGATAATAATAATAATAATAATAATAATAATAATAATAATAATAATAATAATAATAATAATACTAATAATCATATTCATATCATTCAAAATAAATGGTGAAATAAGGGCTTGACCCTTCACCAAAATAATACTAATACTAATACTAATACTACTACTACTACTATTAATAGTAATACAAAATAATAATCACAATAATGATGATAATAATAATGCTAATAGTATAAATAAAAGATAATGTAAAGTAGGGTTTCAACCCTAATTTGAAATAATAATAATAATAATAATAATAATAATAATAATAATAATAATAATAATAATAATAATTGAAATAAAAATATAATAGGGCCTTGGCCCTTAGTAGAAATAATAATAATAATAATAATAATAATAATAATAATAATAATAATAATAATAATAATAATATATTCAAATATAATGGAAATATAATAAAGTAAAATAAATAAATCTTGTATAAATAGGGTAAAAGGGTTGAGAGGGTTTAGGGTTCCACCTTGGGTTGGTGGTGACAAGCAGCATCGGCGGTGGTGCACGGTGGCGGTGGCGGTGGCCGAAAAAAGAGAAGAAAAGAGGAAATTTCGAATACTGGAAAAAGGAGAGGAAGAATGAGGGTGAGAGTAGGGGTGTTTAGGGTTGCCTAGATGGAGAGGAGTAGAGTGAGGGTGGCGGCGTAGCCAAAGGTGGCGGCGGTAGTGGTGGCCGAAAATGGAAGAAGGAGAGAAAGAGAGGAGGAGAGGGAGGAAGAGAAAAAGAAGAGTGGGGGAGGTAGATGAGGGTCTAAAAGCATTTTTAGGAGGTGTAAGGGGCAGTGGTAGCGGCGAAAGTAGTGGCTAAGGGAGGTGCGAAAGGCGGTGGATGTGGAAGGAAGGGTTGATCACGAAGGATACTTTGCACAACCGGAGTGGCTTGCGTAGAGAAAATTGAGGGAGAAGGGTGTTGTATTAGTTAGAGGGTGGTGCAAGGAGTACTTAGGTGGGCAGAGTGGCAGCGGCGTTGGTCGATGGCAACAGAATAGGTGTCTAATTGGGCGGCGACGCAAAGGGGGAAAATTATGGGTTTCGGGAAAAGGCTTGGCTAAGGCTAGTTATGGGGATATTTACAAAGCTAAAGGAGGGCTAAGGTCAAAGGGAAGATGGGAGAATCGGGGCAGGTCAGTTAGGGCTCACCGGCGACGACGGTTGGCCAACGAAATTTAAAACATGGCTTGTGATTGACCAGGGGAAAAGAGGGGGATTGTGCAAGAAGAGAGGGGAATGGTTTGGGTCAAGTTGACTCGTGATTCAAGGGAGGAGAGAGGAGAGGAAATGACCAGTCAATGGGGCGTGGTCGACGGCGAAAATCTCAAGGAGTTGAGTGTTGCAGGTAGGACGAGGGAAGAAGGAAGGAGGAGGAAGAAGACGTGTGTGGACCGGTGGTCCAGGACAAAAGAAAAGAAAGAAAAACTAGCCAGGCGATGAGTTTAAAAATGGGGGAAAACGTAGTGTGTTGGGCCACGCCGAAAGAGAAGAGAAAGGAAGGGAAACGGGTCGCAGAGAGGCCCAAGTTGGGAAGGAGGAAGAAAAAGAAAAGAAGAAGAAGGAAAAAAGAAGAAAAAGAAAGAAAGAAAAAGGAAAAAGAAAAAAGGGAAAAATAAAAATAGGTCGGTTGAGATAATTAAATTAATTTGGACATTTGTGATATTTAAAAATAATAATATTTAAATAAAATAATATTTAATTCCCTTTTGGGAAAAAATAAAATTTTTGAAATATTTTTCCTAAATTCCAATTTAATTAGCAAAATACCCAAATTTTCTTAATTAAAATATTTATTACTTTCCTCTTGATTTTTCCTAATTAATTTCCTTTTTAAAAATAATTAATTTAATTTATTTCCAAAATAAATCCTTAATTAGCTAAAAAATTTAAAATTAGGGTTTTGGGGCATTTCAACTATTAGTGGATTCTATTAAATATGGTTTGATTTTCTTGTAAATTATATTTTATCACTTGGCATTGAAACGGTAGGAGTGAACCGATTTGGTACTAAGTGTGGCAGTAATATTCCCAGAATTCACAGTTTTGTTATTTTGCTTTCGCCAATGCTTTTAATAAAACAAAATTTTTCAGTAGTGAATTTTGGGGGTGTTATAATGGGTGCCTTGCATGAGTGCGTGTATGTGAGTGTGTGATAACCTTGAAAGAAATAAAATATAAATAATACACTAATCATTTACTGTGAAACATCATATGAGTCAAGGCCAGTTGTAGTTGTCTGTTCCACCAGAAGAAAATAATGGCCAAGAGCTTTATGCCTTGGAATTGTATATATAATGAAATTGTTCTGTTGGTTGAGAATAGTGCCAAGAGTGTTTTTCCCTAGTGTTGTACATATGTTACCGTTCCATCAGTAGAGAATAGTGGTGTAACACCCCGAGTCGATATGACCATGTGGGGGCTACTGACCCCATATATCAACATGAGTCCTTTCAACGTGCTTTGTTTTCACTCACACACTTCCTGAGAAATTTTCAAAAAATTTTTGAAACTTCCCGGGAGGGTCACCCATCCTAAAATTACTCCACAACCAACACGCTTAACAATGGAGTTCTTGAGGATGGAATCACCAAAATGATGGTATACCATATTGATATAAGTGGCCAGATCAATCCTTATAACACTCCGCTCAAATTGGGGTATTACAGGTAGGGTCTCCGAGCTCAAATTAAATAAATCATTTGAATGACCCCAATTTTGGATAAGATATTAATCACTTAAAGTAAAATACCATGTGATTCAGAACCGGTTGTACCTATCCATTCCACCGGATGAGAATAGTGGCCAGGAGACTTTTTTTCCCTTGGGTTACATATTATTGGAACCATTCTACTAGTTGAAAATAGTGACTAGGAGACTTTTGTCCTGGGATTGTATTTACATTCCTACTTCACTTGAAAATAATAGGGTACGTGAACTTAACGTGAATAAAATGATAGGTATTGACCATAATGCTATTACTGTATGACTTGGAAAAGAATAAATAAGTTGGTATCGATGAGATTATCCTATATGCACGTTATCTCTTATTCTGATCTTATGACCTTGTGTGATTTTTCTTGACTGTATCGTTACCTTAATCAGTACGTAGCGTACTGATTATCCTTTTCACGTGTGTTACTTATTCCCACGAGTAAAGAACCCTTTTGAACTTGTGTAAGTCAATGAGGACCCGCTAGACAATTATGCTACTTATGGTGTTATGATTGGGGCTGAGTGATTATATCTCATGTATGGAGTTTGGGAATCAAAGAGTTATGTTATCTAGTCGTTGTTTTAAACCAGGTTCCCCTCTTTTTTCATTTCCTCTTAAGATATTTACTTATGTATTTGGATTTTATTTTTGAAGTTAGCCTCCAAAACTCTTACTTATGTTTATGAAGTATCATTGTTCTATGTTTGTTATTGTCTTGCATTCTAAATTATTTTTTCCTTGTGATTCAAATGAGAATGGTGCGTAAGTTAAACTTATGTCAATTAAGGCGGTAACACCCATTCATGTTTGATTTACATTTATGCTTAAACAAAATTTTTCGGTTATAAATGTTGGAGTGTTACAGATAGAGTAGTTGATGGAATATAATAGAAGTGAATGCCATGAGATTTTTGGTTGAATGAGAAAAGATAACATGGGATGTAAGAGGGCTGGATTTTCAAGGTCATTCATCATAAGAAAGTCAACAAGGATTACAAATTGTTTAAGTAGTGTAGATTGTCTAATAAATGGCTAAAAATGGAAAATAATAATAAAACAATTCCCAAAAAATCATGAGAAATCATAGAAAGATGTGGAATTAATCTAAGAATCCAAATATATACAAATATTAGACATATGAATTTATTTGATATAATTTTTTTATGAAAATCAAGAAAGATGTTAGTCACCCACCCTTAGTTGACCAGAAGAAGCTGAAAGTTAATTCCTATATGCTATGGATGAAAGGATTTGGAGCGGTGTTGGTCGGTTGACCATCGATTAGCTAATTTGAAATTTAGGATTTAAAGGGTAAAAATGTAAAAATGAGCATTTTTGAGGCGTAGGTATGGTTTTCAAATAAAGTTTAAGGATTAAGAGACTAATTATTCATAAATTAGGATAACAAATATTTAGAATATTTCATTACATCTTGATTTTGTAGTAAAGAAATCTTCACTTTCAAAATTCTAAATAAAAGAGTCTTATGAATTCGGGTCCAAGTAGAGGTGCTAGTCAAGTCGGGCATGCCCAGCGATAGCAAGTCAAGTCGCTTTTGGGTCAGGTTATTGTCAATTTAGGTTGTTTGCGGGTCAGTTGTAGATCAGGTTGGGTCATTTTGGATTTAAGTCATTTTATTATTTGGGTCAAGTCGCATTTAGGTTATTGCAAATCCGATTGTATCAAGTTAAGTTCGGGTTTAGCTAGTTTGTATTTGGATTAGGTTGGGTTTGAGCCGAACTAGCTCATTTTCAAATGATTTTGAGTTCGAGTTAATTTTAGGGGCGGGTTTGTGTTAACTTGACGGGTTTAATCTTTTTAGATTTTTATGGGTGAGCTTCGGATTGGGTTGATTATGGATATAATCAATTCGAGTTTGGTTCACATCGGACATTGACCACCAAAATTAATCCAATTCATTAACCACATTAGTAAACATTAAATTTGACTTAATGTAAGCATATAATTAAAAATGTGTTATTAACTAATACTTTTTTATTATTATTACATTTTAATATTGTGTTTATATGTGAAAAAAATTAATAAAATTATTATATTAATAGTGATTAAGTATGTCCATATTAAAAGCAAGAAGAATAAGTAAAATTTTGTAAAATAATATATTTTTAAAAGCTTTAAATAAATAATAAGATATGTATAATCTTTATTTAATATAATTGATTAATATCGAATATGATCTTACTGAGTTAAATGAATGTCGAGTTGTAGGTCGGATTTAGATTGATTTAGATTAATTATATTCGGATCAGTTTTAGATGAAAGTGATGATAATACACTGTTTAAATTATGTTAGATTCAAATTTTACACAAATTAGATCAATTTTTACTTTCTCTATGTCCAAGAAGGCCCCTCCCAAGTCCCGCCTTATGCGGTAAACTATCTTCCCACAAAGCCTCAAACCGCCAAAATCGACGCGTCCATGTGAACCGCCAAATCCATTTCCACTCATCCCACTGCCCTATCTCAGATTATCTGGTCAGCTACAGTGGCTTATGATGGGCGATGATATTAAACAATACCGGGAAGAAATCCTTAAGAGCACAACTTCATATCCAAACATCCAGCCAAAACTTCATCTGCATACCATCTCCCACTCTTTTCCTAATTCCACTGAGAAGAACATCCTGGCATCGTCCCTCTAAAGCTTTAAACAAATGAATCTCCATAAACCACACTCCCTAGGAATGTTCCAACCCATCATATCTCTAGTGCTGCCCATCCCATACTTCTCTTCTATAAGCTTCTTCTAGAGCTCCACATTTGGCTCTAGGTAGCTCCATATCCACTTAAACAGAAGAGAGAAATTCTTATCCAACAGATAACCAATCCCAAGGCCATCTCTATATTTCTATTGCTGCACTATCTGCCATTGAATAGGAGCTACCTTTTCATTCTTGTGGGGTATTCTATTCCTGTTCTGATTTACACCCCACACAAATTGGCACATGACTAAAATCATCTCTCTCTCAAAACCTGTAATGAAGGGTAGGAGAGAGAGGATATATACAAAGGTAAGCTCAAAAGCACCAATCTCTTGCCAATGCTAAGGGCCTTTCTCTTCCATATTGCCAGCTTCATATCCATTCTTTCGATGACACTATTAAATTTCCTTGGTTAATGCCTTGGATCCCTATGGCATACCAATATAATTGACAGCAACTCAGTTTTACATTTCGAGAACAAAGTGTGCTTCTTAAGCTTATCCTCAGCGACATTCAGCCCCACAAGTGCGCTCTTATGGAAGTTGACTTTGAATCTAAACACTATATGAAAAAGGAGAGAAGCTTAGATGTTTTGAAGGTACCTCTTCTTTGCCAAGCAGAACAGAAAGGTCTCATCTGCAATAAATTTACAAGAGAAAAACCTCCCTAATGCTTTTAATGAGAAGGCAATCGCCTTTATATAATACAGCAGAGGAGTCTTATCTCCTATTTGAACGTATCTCCTTGATTGTAGGTAGACTAAGATAGATTTTGTTAGCTAGAATATATGTTATTGACTAATTCATATGTAATCCAAGTACATACAACTCATACTCTAACATCCCCCTGCAAACCTTACGACGCTAAGTAGACAGTAAGGTTTGACCTCAAGAGCTGGAAGTGACTGGAGCTAAGACCTTTGTTGAAAACATCTTCCGTTTGATCAGTGGAAGAGATATATCGCACCATAAGGTCGCAATGGTGAACCTTTTCCCGAACAAAATGATAACCAACTTGAATGTGTTTGGATCGTTGATGAAACATCGGGTTCTGAGTCATATACCCAGCACTAACATTGTCACACAAGAGAATTAGAGGAGTGGAAAGGGAAAGACCAAGTTCCTTAAGCATTTGTTGTATCCATATGAGCTCAGCAGTGGCAAAGGCAATACCACTATACTCCGCTTCTGTGCTTAAACGGGCAACAACAGATTGCTTGCGAGAGGACCAGCTGATAAGATTATCCCCATAAAAAATGGCATATCCATGAGTAGAACGATGATCAATTGGATTATCAGCCCAATCAGCATCAGAGCAACCTGTAAGCATTGCTCGAGAGGAACGATGAAGTATGACGGCATGAGATAGACAGCCATGAAGATAGAAAAAAATCCGCCTCATAGCTTTCCAATGATGTAGAATTGGTTGGTGCATAAACTGGCATACTCTGTTAACAGCAAACGAGATATCTGGGTGAGTGATAGTAGCATATTGAAGGGCACCAACAACACTCCTATATAGTGTAGGATCAGACATAGGTTCACCTTATTGGAGAAGGTGGGAACCAAATTCAGTAGGAGACGGGACAGGCTTAGCCTCGTGCATTTTGAACTTTTCCAAAATATCCTGAATATACTTGCGCTGACATAGATGGAACCTAGAGGATGTCTGAGATAGCTCAATGCCCAAAAAATAAGATGGAAATCCCATGTCTTTGATAGAGAATAACCGATCCAAAGTGGAAACAAAAGACTCTATAAAAGGAGGATCATTCCCTATGAGAATTATGTCATCTACATAAACAAGGGCATAGGTGGAGGAAGAGCCCCGAAGATAGATAAACAGCGATGAGTCAGTGTAGCAAGAGGCAAAGCCAAGATGATAAAGGGTGTCACATAGTTTATCAAACCAGGCCCGAGGAGCCTATTTGAGGCCATAGATAGCCTTATACAGTTTGCAAACATAATCTAGGAAAGAAGGATCAACGTAACCAAGAGGTTTCTTCATATAAATAGTCTCCCAAAGATCGCCATGCAAAAAGGCATTATTAACATCAAGTTGTCGTAATGTCCAACCATGAGTGATTGCTAGAGATAAGAGGAGATGAACTGTGGTGGGTTTGACAATCGGAATGAATGTGTCAAAAACATTAACGCCGTGTTGTTGACTGAAACCTTGAGCAACCAAACATGCTTTATAGCGAGCCACAGATCCATCTGCATTGTACTTAACATGAAACAACCACTTATTACCAACAATATTAGTGTGTGGGGGCTTTGGAACGAGGCTCCAGGTGGAATTTTTTAGGAGAGTAGAGTATTCGGTGTCCATAGCTGCACGCCAAGTGGGTGTTTTAAAGGCTTAGGCAGCAGTACGGGGAACCGGTGAAGGGGAGGTGAGGGTGGTGTATAGGAGACGAGGTTTAAGTTAGCCCGTATGGGAACGAGTAGACATGAGGTGATGAGATTCAGCTGCTGGATGAAAGTAAGATGGAGGAGGGGGCGGAATGTGGCATCATAGAGACAGAAGGATGGGTAGGAGAAAGTGAAGAAATAGGTGAGGAGGATTCGTGGGCTGGAGGCCTACTATGTTGAGCGACAGGAAAGGTCGGTGAATTGATAATGGGTGGAGCATTAGATGGAGACACGTGAGAGAGGGAATCAGCATGTTGAAGCACGTGGAGAGAAGTAGCAGGTTAGAGAATAATAAGGAAATTATGACTCATCAAAAATCATATGCCGAGCAATATATATCCGAGAGGAAGAGGGACTTAAGCAGAGATATCCTTTATGTTTTAAGTTGTATCCAATAAAAATACATGGGGTGGATCTGAAAAATAACTTTGACGTGTTATATGGTCGTGTATATGGGTAACATAAACAACCAAATGTTTTGAGGAAGGAATAATCAGGAGGTTTTTGGAATAACAGCTGATGAGGGGAACAATGATGTAGAGTGGGGGTAATTGTATAGTTGATAAGAAAGATAGCAATGTGAAAAGCTTGCTCCCACATAATATATAGTAAATTAGCATGAGCAAGGAGAGATAATCCTTTTTCAATAATGTCTCTATTACGTCTCTCGGCAGCCCCATTTTATTCTTGGGTGTAGGGACATGATACACAATGTCTAATTCCAAGAGTTTCAAGAAAACGAGAGACCAAACGAAACTCACTCCCCAATCAGTTTAGACATGTTTGATTGGTAATTGAAATTGTGTTTGAACCATGGCATGAAAGGTACGGAAGATATTAAAAATATGAGATTTGTTTTTGATGAAATAGATCCAAATATGCTTGGAATAATCATCGATAAAAGAGACATAATAATTATTACTATTGAATGATGAAATAGGGGCAGGTCCCCAAACATCTGAATATACAAGATTGAAAGTCCTAGAAGATCGTTTATGAGTGCTAGATAAATGACTATGATGAGCCTTTCCTAATTGACAAGACCCACATACATTAGGAAACATAAATGATGAAATAGGTAAGGAAAAACAAGAGACGATCTTGAGGGTGATGTCCTCGTTAGGATGTCCCAATCAAGTGTACCATCCATGAAGATCAATTTTCACGCCAACAAAGATGCATGGTGAGGAAGTGGGGACTTTATAGAGACCATTTTTAAGATGACCTTTGAGTAGAGGGAGGCCCTGAGAATTTTTGATAATGTAGGAAATAGGAAAGAACTCAATGGAACATTATTGTCTTTAGTTAATTGGGAAATGCTCATAAGATTTTTAGAGATTTGGGGGACACATAACATGTTAGATAAAAAAAAGCGATTTATCATTTGTGATGTAGAGGATCCAATATGAGTAATAGGAAGCTTCATATCATTACCAATAACAACCTTCTCAAACCCATTGTACTCTTCATGAATGGAAAAATTATTTAAGTCTATTGTAACATTATTCGATGCTCCAGAATCAAGGTAACAAGAGGTGTCAGTTTGTGGCTCAGGACCTGCTAACATGGCATAGATCTGTGGAGCATTTTCAGCAACATACGAGTGATCAAAACGATTATAGCATTGAATAGCAAAGTGACTGAAATGAGTACATATCTGGCACTGAATTCAAGGTCTGTTTTTGCTTTGAGGACGATTGGAGTAAGAACGATGCTACTATTGGTTATAGGGAGATTGTTGCTACTGTTGGGGATAGAAGTACTGATGTTGCTTATGTGAAGCACAACTGCGACCTCTATTGCCACGACCTCTATTACCATGATGAGGATTAGAAGCACGGTTAGAGTTGTGGTGACTAGCTGATGCTTCTCCAATATAATATGTATTGATGTTTTTGCTTACAACATTAACTTGTAGCAGGCTAGTACGAGACCTTTCTAGATGCTCCTCTTCTTGAAGTAACATACCAAGCAAAGTATCAATAGTGATGGAATCACTACAGGTTATTATGGATGTGTAAAAGGCAGAGTATTCTTCTCCTAAGCCCATCAAAATATATCCAATCATGTCATCATAGGATACAAGCTATAAGTTGGCAGCCAATGCATTGAAAAGACAACGTTTTTGCTCAACATAATCAACAATAGTCTTTGAGCCTTTAGTGAGTGTTTGTAGTTGCATACGAATTTGCATCACTTTTTCTCCAGTTTTGGATTTAAAAAGTTTTTCCAGTGTCAACCATGCCTCCAGTGATGTTTTAACATTGGTAATATTACCCAAAATACGATCACTTACAATGGAACGGAGCCATAAAAGGATCAGCTTATCACAACGTGTCCAGGACATACCCAAATTGGCAGCAGGTATTGTTGAAGGGATTGTTGTGCCTGCGATTGATGAGGAAAAATTTGTGGTTGCTGCTGGTGGATCTGTCAAGATGAAGGATTCAAGTTCAAAAGCCTCTAATGTAGTCTTGTCTGTCTCACTCCATATGTAATAGTTATCATGGGTGAGTTTGATAGTAATAGAAGGAAAAGTTATGTTGGCTGATTGATTTTCTATGGCTATAGTTAGAGGCGACACAGGAGAGGTAGTCATTCGTGATGTGGACTACAGTGGAGATTATTGCTGATTGATTTACTATGATAATGAAGGATCGATGTTTCCCGCGAGGATATGGCGCTCTGATACCATAATAAATTTATAAGAGAAAAACATCCCTGATGCTTTTAATGAGAAGGTAATCACCTTTATATAATACATCATATTTCAACGTATCTCATTGATTCGAGGTAGACTAAGATAGAGTTTGTTAGCTCCTATTTTCTAGCTAGAATATCTATTATTGACTAATTCATATGTAATCCAAGTACGTACAACTCATACTCTAACAATCTGCATACCACAGATGACTAATCTTTGAGCCACCCTTTGAGATCTCCACTCCATCCCAAAGGTGACGACAATGAGCTTTATCAAGGCATATGTTCAAGACTTCTCAAGCAATGGAAAACAAAAAAGAAGATAGAGGTTCTCCTTGGCGCAAACCCTTTTCCATTCTAAAAGGTTTAGTCAGGGAGCCATTAACCATCACCGAGGCCCTAGCGGTGCAAATACATGTCATCGTCCACCTCCTCCATTTACAAGGAAAACCCATTTGCAACATCTCCCAATCAATGAATCCCAAAGTTACGCTGCCATACGACTTATGGAAATCGAACTTGATAAGGCAAGCTGAGGTCTTTAATCTCTTACACGAGTGAGCTAGCTCATTGTGCCATCAAGATTCTGCTAGTTTGCCAAAAAAAAGTGTTGTGGTTATGGCTGATAATGTCACCAATGACCTTCCAAATACGCCTAGCTAGATTTTTTGCAATTGCGAGTAATATATAGAAGCGGCCCACTGCATGAATCTGCCTATAGTCATTGAAACTGCTCGCGGTGTCTGTGTTTGGGACCAAAGTAATGCACGCAAGATTACTCCTTAGAGGCAACTTGGAATTATCCCTTAAAGAATGGATTGCAGCCATAATGTACCCCTTACTCCATTCCCAACTTTTCTTAATAAAAGCAAAATTAAACTCGTTGGACCCGAACGCATTGTTGCTATTGTAAAACATCATAGCCTGGTCTATCTCATTCTCACTGAACGACACCACTAGGTATCTAGCTTGGGCTTCAGAGGGATAAATTCAACTATGAACGTTAATGTTTATAACATTCAGGTAGCACAAATTTTTTTTAATGAAATGTCATTAAAGTTAGCGTGACTAAGCTACGAAACACATACTTATTAAATAGTGCCCAATAATTGCCCACAAGACTTAGATCATCCGCACTACACATCAGTATATTATCTAGATAATAACCTATAAAAAGGCGGCATAAACATAACAATTTTAATGCTATTGAAAAAAAATTGCTCTATATTAGACTTTGGTATCATCATCAATAATGGTGATTTGTGTAATTATTAAATTTTTCATTATTTGCATAAGATGTTCCATTGTAATCATATTGTCTATTTTAGTAACTATATCTGATTTTTTGATAATTATATCATGTATTTTACTTTATATTATACTCAATTTGTATTAAAAAAAAGAGTATTCTGTCAATCTACATACTTTTTAATGAACTAATAAAAGTCATATTAAAATTACGCTTATACCTTTTATTAAAAAATAACAAAATATTTAATATATAGATAATAGAAAAAAAAAGTAAAGGAAAAAATGAAAGTAGGTTTTGAATTTTCTAAAATAATTTTTTTATATAAAAATTTAGTGATAGAAGACTTCATTTGATACAAAGAGAGTACTTTGGCATTGTAATATACTTTATAATTATATTATATAGTTTAGTGATTATGTTTGATTTTTTTATAGTTATTTGATTTTTATATTATTTGCATAAGATATTTTATTGAGATTATGTTGCATATTTTAGTAATTATGACTTATTTTTTGTAATTCTTTGACATTTTTTGGAGATTATGTTATGTACTATGCTTCATTTTATACTTTGACACATTTCATATTTTAGCAATTATATTTGATTTTCGTATAATTATTTAGTACTTTTTGGTGACTGTGCTTTATACTTTGCTTGATATACTCTAGTGTTATAATACATTTTGTGTTTATGATGCACAATTTTATTCGACTTACATTATACAAAGAATAAAGGTAAAAAAAATCAAATTCCCGCAAAAAAAAAAATACATGTGTGAGTAAGATAATCAATTGTACGGTCTAAATACTCAATAAAAAGATATAAATAAGCACCTACATTTTTTTTCTACTATGCATATTGTCAATGCTTTGCTTTGGAGATCGTATTTAAATTAAGGCCATCAAACACTGGTCTCTCAAGCCAGTCTTCTTTATAGACAAAGCTAAGAAAAAATTCCTACTTTCTCTCTTGATTTGCTCCAATTCAGTAACAATTCTATCATTGATCTCCAATTTATCCATCTGATTGAGTTTGCACCTTCTTGAGTCAAGAGACTGAAGACATCGGTGTCTTGCACATAGTGTAATTTGTGCCTTTGCATCCGTCTCCTCAACTCAAATTGGGTCGTCTTCCTATCCGCAACATCCTCACTAGAACTATTGCCACCCGCCATTTTAAGGTCCAGCTCCTGAATCATTTTTTCCCGAGCCAACAATATTAGCAAAGATGTTACCATAGACCTTGTTCCACTTCACCAAATCCTCCTTTAACATTTCTCAACTTCTGCTGTAGTGGCAAATATCTTTCTAACTCCTTCCATACATTCTCTATAAGTATGAGACATCCAGGATGGGTTAGCAAACAGCCGACTAAGTCTCGGACCCCAATTCACTATATCATCATGGAGCCAAAGTAGTGATCCAAGAGAGACCGTTCCTTAATATTCAAACACAAGTTCGGGCACTTCAACCCCCCCCCCCAAACTCTTGGTCAATAAAACACCGGCCGAGGTTATTCATGGAGAGTCCTCCAAACCAAGTGAACTTCTTATTGCTGGATTTAATCTCCATAAGATAATTATTTACAATAAACTCCTTAGACTCCCTAGTGCTGGACGAGTGAAATATGTTATACCCCCTATCATCACGATCGAGAGTATCATTAAAACATCCTATGATGATTCTAGGCCATGTATGCAAGCTACGAAACATAGTTAAATCGTCCCAAGGTGCAACTCTTTTACTTTGATCACAAGGCCCACAAACGATGATAAAGCAACACTTGAGCTTGTCCTAATGTTAGGGTTTTTCGACAAGAAAACCAATGTTGAGACACAAGATTAGAGTAAACTTCATCACTCGAACTAAAGAGCCAAGTCCGTCAGACAAGAAAATGCATCAACCAATGCAAGGGGCAACCATCGGACAAGTTCGTCGAATAGGAAAGGGAGTCAGCTAGTGCAAAGGGTAACCGTCAAGCAATTCCATCAGACAACTAGGGGTGTCATTCAAAGGCATAAGCTAAAGATTTCAACCGAAGACCAACTAATAGAATCAATTGGTAGACCAGCCATTGAGAATATTCTTGTCTAGGAAATCTTAGTGGACAAAGCTGAGGGAAAAGACAAACACTAATAGAGCGAATATGGTTGAGTGTTTAGCCAATGATGAGGGAGAATTTAGAAAAATCCTTAATATTAGAAATTTGGTACTTATTCGCACGACAATCTTTAAGTTGAGATTACAAAATCAGACTGAAATGATGGGTACCAAGAAGTCCATTGATACAAAACTATCTAGTTTTGAAATGTACATACCTACAAAAAAAATGAGTTAGACCAAGTGAAACCCTATACACCCTAAACGTTGCCGTTTCAATTATGAAAAAAATAAATTCAAAGGAAAGGAAACTAGGTGAATAGGCAAACCGGTCAAACCAAGATTAGATCGGGTTATACCAAAGTTATATCGGACAATTTTTTAAATGAAAGCAAGTTCTGATGAAATTGTGGTCAAACTAGTTGGACCACATACTAGGGGGTCCACTAGGTTAATTTCTAGTATAGTATTTAAAATACTTTGTATAAGTTGATAGAGATAAACTCATATTGTTAATTAGGTGGTAATTTATGTACTTCCTCTTAACTTTAATTGATGTTCGGTAGAAAATTATATTAAATATATCAACTAATGATTGTTGAGTGTTTAGTCAAGAATGTGAGAGGGTATAAAGGTTATTTTTCTGCCCGTTTGTAAGGTAGGGCAATATCTCATTTTTCTCTTAATGTTCATTTTAAATAAAGTCTTTAATTTATTCTTTCTATAAATCTTCATTTTTATATTTGCAATCTTCAATTATATTTTCTTGTAATTGTGTTATTGATATAAGGACTATATTTCTTTGTGTTTCACAGACCTCATCTTCCTTTATAAAGTTTGGCAGACGAACTCATTCAAGTAGGTTGACAGGCTAAATATGGTTAGACCAATGAAAGTTATCATCCGCAACACCAACAATTGCCCCACCATAACAATCCAACTTGCCTTAACCTCAACTAGGCTACATTTGGAAAATGACTCCTTTCAATCCCCAATAATCCTCCCAGATTATATTCAATATACATATATGGTGATGTACAATATCATAATTTTAAAAGATTCATAAAAAAGGTCTCAGAGCTAGATGTTCTAATTCAACAATTTTGCTCTTTTGTTTACTTGGCTTGGGCGTCACCCCAGATATTTTCGTACTTTATTTTCTGTATGAAGTATACTCAGAAGTAAATAATTGTTTGTTAGGAAACTATCCGTTCCATATACCTAATCTTCGGTGGTGGTCAATTCCTAAACACAATTTACGAAGGCAAAGTAGAAATGTTTTCTACCCCATTCCCACAATCCCATTATCAGCCTTAAGTTTTAAACTTATTAGGAACACGTGGGAAGACATCATTCTCTTTTAATTTCTGCCAATCCCGCGATGAAGAAAACTGAAAATCTAAACATATTGAACCCTACGATAACAAGTTTACAATTCACAAATCAAGAGAAAACAGTGCACGAATTGCTTAACAACCGAAAGAGAAGGCTAAAAATTTAAACTGAAATAACTACTGGGCGTACATAACGATTATGTTTCTGCCTGATAGAAATAGGGTAACAAATAATGAAAATACAAATGACGCCGGAAAGAAATGCCAAAATATTTCCTCTACAACACCAACTAATAATACTATAGTATATTATGAGAGTAGAGCGGCAATGAGGAGAGCGGAGAATACACTGATGCTGTTCTGCAACCTCAAACAGCCGTATATATAATACAAAACACATGGGATAGAGAGGTGTATGGATGTTAAGTACATCGTTACCCGTCTGCAGATGGTGTTGCTGCTAATGCCAGCTGAACTTCAAAATGTGTGTTTTGCCATCACTGCCGGTGGCGCCAAATGCCGCCCTAGAATGCAGTAGCAGATCCACCTTCCTTGTGATCGCCGAAGACACGTTGCCTGAAGTCCTTGACCATCCTAGGGAGACCTTGACGGAGTGCTATCTTGGGTTCCCAACCGAGTAGCTCCTTGGCCTTTGAGATATCAGGTTTTCTCTTGTGTGGGTCATCCTCTGTGTTCGGCCTGAACTCTATTTTTGCATTTGGGTCTATTGTTTCCTGGACCACCTGTTATAAAACCCCCCGCCCCAGACAACAGATATCAATATCATGAGTGCCCAGGTTTGAAAGACAAAGTAGCTAATAGTCAAAAAAATGGGGTAACAAATATGTCAATATCAGCACTCTGTTCTGTTGTCTTCAGATACCTGAGCTAGTTCAAGCATGGTAAATTCGCCCGGGTTTCCAAGGTTGAATGGGCCAACATGCTCTCCTTCCATTAGGCGCATCAACCCTTCAACCTGCCACAAGCAGTAAGGACATAGGAAATTATTAAGGAAAAATCTGAATCTCAGTTCGACACCATAATGCCGTAATCACCAAGACCATAATGATTGGATGGGTGACTGAAAGATACCTAACCCAAATGTATCATCCTACTATAAACTGGCGAGAAAAATCTCACTTTCACGACTACTAGGGGAACCCAGATAGTGGGGAAGGCCATCTTAATTACTGGGACATACTAAAAGATTTATGTAAGACACAGTAGCAGCCCAGTATCCACAAATGAGTGCCCCATAGTTTCATTTCCTGAATGAGAAGGGCAAAAATAGATGAGGTACAGAAACTGCCACCACCGACACTAGCAAAGAATTAGCTACTAGTACTATGACGAAGTCATCTTGAAGTAGTCTTTGGATGGCTGTAGTCGCACAAGCAGAGCCACGAGTCCCCATAGCTACCTTAATTTACTGAAATGAAAGCATATTCACAGCAGTGAATATACACTCAAACCAATGGACAACACATTTTTAGTCACGCTAAGTAGCACAAACAATACTCTTCCCCCAAATACTTGTATCTACGCAATATGCAGGTCTTTCTCCTTCCCACCTTGTTTCACATATTTTGTTCAGGAATTTTGGGATTGGCATAAATTACCAAAGGCTATGATTGTTTAAATTTTTTGCTATCAGATCAGTGTGAGCTCATTTCTAAAGTCCAAATACATAGAACAAAACAATTTAAAAAGTTGAAAAGAGAAAAATATAGATGGCAGCTAAAAATGCAGTAGTAGATGGGTTGATAATCATAAAAGATTGGTATTCATTTCCTTACCAAATCAGAAACAAACTGAAAACTTCTAGTTTGCTTTCCATCACCATAAACAGTCAAGGGTTCTTTCCTCAGGGCCTGCAATGAACAAGGATTTAGAAATTGATAGTAACGAATCAACGTTGTTAATAAATCATAACAATGTAGTAGTATTTTATTAACCAGCTAAAAAGTTATAAAAGATTGATAATTCGTACCTGAGCAACGAAATTGCTAACAACACGGCCATCATCAATGCACATCCTGGGTCCATAAGTGTTAAATATCCTCGCAATCCTCACCTAATGTCAAATGAAAACTTATTGTAATTAGCCAAATGAAATGAGATGGGAATCTCGATCAAAAAACAAAAAAAAAAAAAACTTCTGCTTGCAAAAAATTAAATAGGCATTAATAAATAAGTAATAACCACATAAATAAGTTTCCATTTAAACTAATTAAGAGAATCTAAACAATCAATAACTAAAAGTTGGATTAATCACAAACATGAAGAAGCAGCACCAACCTCAACATCAGCACCTCGGTGGTAATCCATAGTCAATGTCTCAGCCGTACGTTTTCCCTCATCGTAGCAACTTCGAACACCTGTCCCATAACCCCCCCACAGTTCATCACCATCATCATGATGTTAGTAGTATCCGTCAGCATCATTTGTCAATTTTTCCCCCACCAGGACCACCCATACCCAAACAATAATTGTACTCACTATAAACAGAAGCGTCAGATTTCAATAGCCCGACAAGACTTTAACCAAACAAAATCTACCCTGGTTTCCAATTCTCTTGATCAATGTATTTTGTTTCAACCAAATGTCCCCAGCATGGATGGTACCATGCCCCGGTTCAAATCACAGACTCGTCACTTACCCAAAAAAATTATTTTGTTTCATGATGTAAGGAGAATATAGAAATTAAAACAGATACAACATTTTCCTTCCAAGCAAAAAAAAAAAAAAACTTTCATATATATTATTCTCTCAGTATTCAAAAAACGTCACTTCGTATTTCAAAATATAATTTAACCATCAATATTTTTTAATATATGAATATAATAGTTATATTTTTATATCATAATATATTATACTTTAAGAATAATTAATCATTAAAATTTATCCTCTACATACAAAGCGACAATCTTTTAAATATAAAAAGAATATCATTTTTGTATATATTTTATGACTAATTCTTACCACTAAATTACACAATTTAAATAGAATATTATCTCATAAATAAATAAAAATTACATTACACAAGTCTAAACCATTTACTCATCTACCAAAACTCTTCAACCCGCTTCATCCATTATTGTTACATTACATCCATCCACTAAGTTAACTAAGTTAACATGAGGCCAAATAAATATCCAAGCTTTACGTAAGGACGCGGAAAAGAGCACCAACTATCAACACGTAATATTCATAGGGGACCGAAAATCACGGATCAAAATATACGTTACATCCGACCAAGCGATATACAGGGTTGTTTAACAACTCATGAATGGTGCACCATACACCACTTGAAATTTTAATATAACTTATTTTTATAAATGTACTAAATGTACACTAAAATATATTAAAAATATACCATGCACAAGTAATATTTCTAATTTTAGGTGCACTATCTGTCCATTTATTACAATTATGGTGTACATTTAATATATTTTAATATATTTTTATTAATATATACTAAAAATATATTCTAATTATACTTACATATACAGTCCAACTCAATAATCCCCCTCCCCCAAAGACTATGGGGTACAATAGTGGGAAAAAAAAGACTTTTTGTTTCCTTTCCCCTTTTCTTGACTCCTTTTTCCGATCTAAAACAAAAAAGGATTCAAATAGCAAAAGGGAATGTAATAATCAACCCACGCTAGCTACACCCTGCCCCATGTGACTACTGCACCAGACACTACTTGGAATTTTTCTCATTAAGGTTATTTCCCAGCATAACATATGCTATCAAAAACCGATTCCAAATATTAGTAAATATTTTGCATTAGTTTAAGTTTTAATTTTAATGACTTTTAAACAGAGTAGCATCAAATTGCCATCAAACAATCAGTACTAGTGACTAGTCTACATATTTCGGGGAGGGGAAGCGATAGCAAAATTACATACCAATGGGATTGACGTTTCCCCAGTAAGTTTCCTTCTGAGGATGTTGGAGTGGATCACCGTATACCTCGCTAGTGCTGGTTAGCAAAAATCGTGCACCAACCCTCTTTGCCAATCCTAACATGTTCAGTGTCCCGACCACATTTGTCTTGTGAGCGCAACACACCACCAAAAGAAGAATTAAGGCACAACAACACATTTCCAACAGACCCATCAACCCGACCCGAAATAACCCAACACACAGTTCCTCGGATTAAAACATATATTTGAATAGGAAAGAGTCATAAAAAAATTCAAATAAACAACAAGTTAGGAGGAAAAAAAAGGATATAATAGTCTTGACCGGATTGTGCTTGTAATGAACCGGAGAAGCAGGGCAAGCAAGATGATAGATCTGATCAACTTCCAACAACAAAGGTTCAACAACATCATGCCTAATCAACTCAAAATTAGGGTTACCAAAATGATGCATAACATTCTCTTTCCTTCCTGTAAAGAAATTATCAACAACAATCACACTATCGCCTCTCTTCATCAATCGATCAACTAAATGTGAACCGACAAATCCAGCTCCACCCGTAACAACAATCCTCATCCTCTTTCTCTTCAAACCTAACGGCACCTTACCGCTTACTCTACCGATTACCTCACGAGAAATCGAGGATGATGATAGATATGATGATGAATCGTCTAGGTTGACTGAGTCATGAATGGAGGAGGCGGAGTAAAAGGAGGTGGTGGTGGTGGTATTCGAGGAAGGGAGGATGCTGAAGATGAGTGTTGCGATCGCAATGCCTACGAATACGAATAATAATCTTTGTTCTCTCAACATGTATCGAATTGGATGAGTTACTGACAGCCACGGTTTTTGTGGTTTCGGAGAGTATACGTCTGATGGTGGATGCGATTCGTGACCTCGGTAGATTAGTTCCGAACCCATCTGATCTGAGCTACGGTGTTTTCTCAGACACCGGCCGGCTGCTTGTCTAGCTCGTATAAAATTTTTGAATCGCGACCGAGCTGAGAGGAAAGGAGAGGGAAGCCGAGGAGGAGGAAAGGGACAACAGAAAATGGACCGGAATCTGAGCCTTTTTAACGGGTCTTGCGGCCGTCTCGTGCTGTTAAATTATGCCTTAAGGTTTGGTTTTATTTACGGGATTACCAGTCGTAAGAATACCAAAAGTCGTCTCCTTTCTACTTTGATAATTTATCAATCAAATGGAAGTGCCACGTAACTTACACAATAGCATGTGCGATGTCATGTGGGCTGTACGCTACAGTTAACCACTCGCTAAATTGGGAAAATAATAATAATAATGAAGTCGATTGTATTGAAAGAAAACCAATTGAGTTAACTAGGAAATGTTTGAAATTTATTTTAATTTATGAAAAAATGGTTTTCATTTTTTAATATAAAATAAATATTTTATACTTTGTTTCACTAAAGAAACTTTCCACGCCTAAGTTGTTAAAACTGATTGAAATTCAATAAAAAATTATTTTTATATTTTATATTTTAGAATTGTCATCTTATTCTTATTTAAATATTTTTTACAAGCTAACATATCATTAATTTACTAAACATAAAATTGAATCAGTCCAAATTAAAATCAAAATTATTAAAACATATATCAAATTAAACTTGAATTAAAACTAAACATCTTAATGAACAAATTTGGCTTTAAATAAGAAAAAAGGATGGCAGCCCAAGCGTTTGTTGCCTTAACCTTCTTCGTCTTCTTCTTCCGTATGTTCCTACCCTCTCTATCATCTTCCTTTCCTTTTAATTTTATTTAAAAAGATTAACAAAACTAATCATGTCCACACTTTAACACCCCTAAATCTTAAACCGATTTTTTTAAGACAATGTAGAAGAGTAATAAAACAATACTAGGGGATGCTATTGTCCATTATCTATCATATGCTTGATGTAAGAAAAAATAAAATGAACGAACAAAATATGCTTGCACTGACAAAGTAAAAATAATGAAAATGAGAATAATATAGAAGGGAGAGATATATAAAATCCAAATATAGAAACAAAAGTCAAGAGTTTAAATAACTAAGAGTAATAAAAAAAACCCAACATAGCGGACAAAACAATCTAAATTGGTTTCCCTAGCTCTTAATTAAATGGAAATATAAACCTTGATACATAAGCAATAGCCTACTACTAACCCACAACATCATCCTCAGTATATACCAACTGAGAGTTATACCCCTACAAATTGTCCTCTATTCACCAAAATAGAAGTCAAGTTATCACAATATCCACACAAATATAGTATTAGTGTAGTGAAGTATTGGTAAAATAAACTACCTAGAACATGGTAAGGGCTCATGTTGCACATGAAGGTCACACAATAGTATAGTATAAGACATACATAGGAAATATAACTTTGAAGATAATGACTATTGTGTAATAATACAAGCACAGATAGAATCCTCCATTTAGTGATCATGTTCTTTTCAATTATTAAGATGTTCGATTCGACCACATCTATTTATCTACCATGAATAGAATTCATGGTAGTATGACACATGCAATAAAATACCACACCCACCACATTTTAAGTGCATCTATCATAAATTTTAACACAAATTGGGATATCACACCCTCCTAAGCTTTGGATATATGAATTGTCAAGAGAGTTGTATAAGTATACCACAACCAACCTAAGTTGGACACCAATACGATGTTGATTTGCTACAATATTAATTCTATACCCAACGAATATTTGCATCCCTTTACCTACCATAACCTAGTAGAGAAGGAAAATAGGTACTTGGTGAAAAGATAAGAATCACAAGGGTGATTCGCCCACTAACTCCCAGTTAGCTACCCTGAGATTAGGAGAAAAAAGCTTGAATAAACTCTTAACTCCATTATTAATAATTATTAGGTGATAACACAAATTACAACTCAATTTTATTAATAACCAATTGGGTGTTTGCAAGTGATAACACCAAACACAAACCAAGGCATTCAAGCCACACCAAAACATTTATCATTTTAAAATTTCCCTTGGTTCTAGTTACGAAGAAATCAAGCCATACTCAAAATCAAAGTCTAAAGGTCAAACCATAGGTATTCTTAAGAGAAAACCACCATTATCTCTAATGACTAAAAGTAAAGAAAATACAACAAAATAGGACAAATAGTTTACCGAAATCACTAATCATTCGACTACTTAACATCTCAAAAATATTCCAAAAATGCATCGCTTCAGTCGATCCATTATTCAAATAGAACAGAATGATAACAAAATGTACCAATAGACTATTAAGGTAACTCAATTTATCAAATTAGTGCTACCATTGACCAGCAAATTGGAGCACTCAGTCGATAACACAGTATAGAACAAGTCATAATTTTCTACCAATCGTCCCATCAACTAGATAGCCAAATCAGCTAACCAAAACAATAGTTTTAGTCAAGTGATGTGGTTGCCATCAATTGATCTGTACCATTAATAGATTGATACTTTGAAAATACCCACGTCACACAATTTTAAAAGTTTATTCTAAAAACAAAGCCATATTGTTTAATATCAATATATTCTCTAACACATTTGAAAATATTATAGGATAGGGTATTACGAACATGGTCTAACTTCCTTTTGGAAAAGCTAGCACTATATAATTCCACAATTAATCATGCTTGATGTGGAGTTATTTAAGGATAGGTAAACCCCAAAGTTTTTTTTTAATTCATGTGATTTAACAAAAAAATATGCTAAAAAAACTTGTGTTGATTTATGAAGACAATCATTGATTCTAAAAGAATTCCATAGTAATTACTCACAACCTTAATGTGGGGCTAGGGGGTTACAAATGGTATCAAAGTAGAGTCATGGCCGTGAGCTAAACTTGATGCATCAGTTGATAACCTAGTGAGATAATTATTGAGATAGATTTTAGTGGGATGGTCAATGGTTGAGGTGCAAAAAAAATGGTGTGTTCTTGAGTGGAGATGTATGCAGTACACCCAAATTAGTAATGGATAATATAAGCTTAAAAGAATTGACAAGATTACTTATATAATAAGGTATATCTTATTTTTGGAAAGCCTATCGCTAAATAACTCCACAATTAAATGTGTATGACTTGGAACAATTTACGAATGGGTAACCTTTTGAGAAGTTTTTCCGAATGCATGTGAGTTGCTAAAAAATATGCTCAAAAGGAATTATGTTAATTTGTGGGGGAAATCATTGATCTCGAAATCACTTTGCAGTAACTACCTATGACCTTAGTGTGGGCTCGGGGTGTCTAAAAGTGTAACACCCCAAAATTTTGAACCAATTTTTTTTGTTTAAAATTATAGATTTGCAAAAGCAAAAACTTAAATATTGGTGTCACCGCAACTCTTAACGTGAGTTTGATATCTGGACATTTCTCATCCTGAGGGCAAGGAAAAACGACTTATAAACAAGTCACATAATAAAGAACAATAGAAGCAATAACAATATAATGAGATAAGTTGTGGAAATCAACTCCCAAAAGATACAACAAAAAAGGGGAATGGGACACAATAGTCCAAAATATCCGAAACAGAAAATTTTCCGAAGGCACCACCATATAGCTCATACCCTAAGTTCTAATCTAAATAACATCACTCTTACCTAGGCATATTAGCATACAAATCAATATCATCCTCCTTGATACCTACAACAAATTACCTGCAAGTGTAGTACCAATGCACCAATATATTAAATAAACAAGGCCTCCCCTATAGAGGCACCATGCATCACATAGGACATGGCATAAAAATGGTAAATCATACATACATACCACATACTATCACAAACACTCAAACACCTCATAATATCATGCTCAACTCATATAAAGTACTATAACCATATTGCAAGTTAAATTAGTGGATTGACTACCACAAGTTAATCCAATACATATAATTAGCACAATTTAAGTAAAGGTATACTAAAACTACTGGCTAACCCATTATAGATAGTTAACACAACTTAAATGCAAGGTGGATTAAAACCACTAATTAACCCAGCATAGATCGGCATCACAAATTAAGATAAGACAAACTAAAACCACCAATTAACCTAATATAGATAGCCAACACAATCAAGATAAGGTGGACTAAAATCACTAGTTAATTCTAACATAGATGGCAACATAGTTCAATATAAGGTGGATTAAAATCATTGGTTGGCTTAATATATATAGCTAATATAGTTCACAAAATAAGGTGGATTAAAACCACAAGTTGACACAATATAGATAGCTAACACAACTTAAGATAAGGTGGACTAAAAATACTAGTTGACTCAATCTTCATAGCCAACACAACTCAAATAAGATGGACTAAAACCACTAAATGGCCTAATATAAATAGCTAAGAATTTTTTTTTTCATTATCGTCCTCTTTAATCAACAATTTCTTATTCAAGGCCAACACTTAAACACATATCATACATCTACAACAAAGCCAATCATTCGCATTTAACTCATGATTTAAGAAGGTCAAAGGTAATGCAAGGAAGTCAACCCTAAGAAAATACACCAAAATACCTAATCAAGCCTATTATTCTCATTTTAAGCATGATTCATAAAGTTCAAAGATGAAGTGAGGAAACCAACCATAAGAAAATATACCAAAAATTCTAAGCAAAACAGTTAACTAGTATAGAAAACAAATAGAGAGAAAATGATGTAAAATAGGTAAACCAATCAATGAGTATAGGAAAATCAATAGATTGGTGCCACCAGCATATGAGTCAAAATCTAACTAACTTAGTGGTGCCACATTAAATAATTACCAACTTTTAATGAACCAGTTAATAGGTTTTATCCCATGCTAGTTGGTTGATTTTACTAGGCAAAACCAAATTCAAAGATATACATGCTTTTAATAATTTAAACACATCCATGACTCCTGAAACTTTTAGAAATCACACCAAACATTATTACTTCGCAAATCCACACTCAAATTGTCAAATTATGCAAGAATCATGCTACACTCAACATGATGATTTCTTATCAAAATAACCATGCATATCATGCTCGTAAAGCCATTTTCATACTTTTAACAACTTAAAGCATATTTAGAATAGAATGAAAATATTGTTGGAAATAATAACATATACTATCTCTGTTTCTAAAAGGAAATCTTTTTAGCTCAATATGTTTGTTTCAAACTGAATGTTGTCTTAGAAAATTTAATGCTTACTTTTTATTTTTATTCCTATTTTTCTCTTTCTTCTTTTATGCATTAATTGTTATATTATTTTTTCAATGAAGGGTATAATTATCATATTTGGAATATATTCATTACCTCTTAAAATAGTGTATAAATTGATATAAAGAATTTCCTTGAAAAATGGATGGAGTGACACATAACACATAAACGCATCATTCTATATCTATGAGATCTAGTGAAATTTATCTATTTAGCAAGTCTTTGAGAAAAGAAGACCACTACTCAATGTTAATCCAACCCTATAATTCTCTTTCACCTAATCAATAATCAGAGAAAATCATTTAGCAAAATATATTGAGCTTTAAAGCATAAAAAAATTAGAGAAGATAAAAAAGGAAGAAGAGAAGAACACTTGAAATTTTTCTTACAAAAGAGGAAAGGGTTTCAAGGTGGGTTTGCTAGGGAATTATTTTAGCACAAATGAGAGAGGAGAAAGGTCTAGTTGAAGTAAAAAAACGTAAGGCAACAAGGATAGTTAGCCACTTGAGTGAATAGGAGAAAAAGGTGAAAAGGGTGGTTATGGTGTAGGATAAGGCCAAGGGTGATGTAAGCTAATACAAATTGCATCAAACTTATTATTCAAACTTAGGAGTGATTATAGAGTAATTTTATTAGATTTTAGCTAAATCTAAAAATTAGTTTGCAATAATAGTTTAAAACGCTCTAAAAATCATCTATAACCAACACATAACATATTTTCGAAGCTAGGTGAATGATGGAAGAAGATTCAAATTCAAAACCAAAATAGGGATCCTGAGTTTCAATAGAACTAGTTGATTGGTTTTGGTGCACTAGTCAGCTAGTTCATCAGAACCATCAAGACAAAGCCATAATTTACCATACCAACCAATTGGTTCATTATTTTAAAACTCATGTCCATAATTCATTTCCCTTTAAAAATTATACTAAAATATATATTTTTATATATGAGGTATTACAAAAAGAAAGAATGATAGATTGATATTCTAGATTCAAAACAACAACCCCAAACCAAATTTGAGTTATGGGATTAAGAATGGCCCACACTCCAACACCACCATTTTTAGACCATCAAACATCGTTGTAGATTCATAATCTTTACCTACGTAGTCCAAGCTTCTAGTTCCTAATAGCATCAAATATAACACTCATAATCGAAGGAATCTGGGGATTTCCATGGTGGAATCATGATTTATGACTTTGACTAGAAGAGAGAAGATGAACAATTCTGCAAGAAAGCACAGTACAAACGATACTCAATTATCAAAGGTATAGGAAATGATTAAGGAATAGGAAGCTAGGTTTGATAAATTAGTGTAGAAGATGGAGGTTAAGGAAGAGCAAAAACCAGTAGATTTTAAATATAATTGAGAAATGGAAGAAAATCTTCCATAACATAATACACTTTAAAGAATATAAGATCTAGATATACATAGCTCAAGAAATTTAATAATAAGAATTTGAAATCAATGTAGGTATGAACCAATTGGCTGGATTTTCAAGAGTTGAAGTACAAGAAATGAGCTTTGAAGGAAGAAAAATATAAGGAGGAGGAGCATGGCATATAAAAAAAATGAGAGAGGAAGATGGTGAATACAATGAAGCCCTAACCAACCATAATATTTGGCCTAAAAACCTAGCCCATGATCATGTCTTTAAACCCCCATTTACACCTCATGCTATTTTTTTTTCATGCCTTTATTTATTGTGTTTCCACCTTATTTTGTTATTGCTATTGTGTATGCATGGTTGATCAAGTTGTCAACTTGCAATGATTTTAAATCTTTCATTTATACTCCATTTTTCCTTTCTTCCATTGCATTGGATTATTTGAAATGCACACTCCATGAACCTACCCATTTTTTCTTGAAATCATTAGTCTTACCTCTCTTTTTTCCCAACTTTGCATTCTTTTTGTTATTTCATGTGAACACTGTTGTTTTTGAGATGACTTATTTATATTTTCTTGCCACAACGTGTGCACTTTACTCATTAATTTCTCTAGGTTTTTTTTGGGTCTTAATCCCCAAGTATGTTATTCTAATTACCACCCTTTTCTCCCTTCATTTCGTAGCTTCTTCTATCTTCTTTGTCCCCTCAAAACACTTCTACCGCTCAACCTATTGTTTTGAGTTGTTGTCGATGATTTTCTAAGTTTTTGCTGTGAATTTTTGGATATTTTTCTCTATATTCCCTCATTCTTCCTTGGGCCTTAACCTCACCTAAAATTACCCCCTTGATTTGCTTCATCCTTGCTAATTTTCTTTATTTTTTTTCTAACTTATAAATATGTCATTTTTAAGTTATCAAGAGGTGGAAAAAGAAGGAAATGGATAGGAGTATATTTTTCTAGCTAGAATAATAGCCTATAAGTAAGATTTACTTACTCTCTGTTCATATAAATTATGTATTTTGATTGTGCTTATTTTTCCAGTATAATATAAGTATATGGTATGATGTGTTATATATATTAATTCCACAGTGAACACGTTATTGTATGACCTAGAATAATTTAAAGTTCCATGTTATGTGCTTTTTATCATTTTATATGAAAAAAACTCAAGTACAAAGCATGCTGGAATATTACGTATATTTATGCATGTAGTTAAGTTGCTAAATTTGTATATGGTATGCTTAGAATATTTATGCTTATTCTAGCATATTAGTTAAGTTTTTGGCAATTTTCCCTCTTAGTAATCCTTGGTTTTAAGGATTTAGGCTAAGGTTTTGTTGGTTTAATTTATATTTTCAATGACTTAATATATATATATTATTATTTAGTAGTGTTGGTTAAAATGGAGTTAAAGGCATGCTTGGAATTTTTAAATTTATGCACATCTAGGGTGAAATGGTAATAAAAATGAGTTTTTATTTCTAAATAAAAGGTCACAACTATGTTCATGAGGTCATTTACATATAATTTCATATATTAGAAGTCTTACATTAGAGTTATATAGCTTAAGTTACAATTAAAATGAGTTTTGAAGTGAGTTAATTAAAGTGGAGGGCATTTTGGTCTTTTTATGTGTTATTGTTCCTTGAGAGTGTTTGAAACCATCTTATAAAAGCAATTTTTTTTATGTTAAGTGGTTGACCCTAGTTAGTGTTGGTAAACATATGATAATTAATTAAGTTAGGAAGGGCTTAAAATGAGTATAGAACCTCTGAGGATGTTTTATCATTTTATGTTTTCTTCTTGAATTCTAAGATTTGAAATTGGGTCTCGACATTCTTATGAGAATGATTAAGTGTTGGATTATGTTTGGGTTAAAGATGAGGCCTTTTGGCATTTCTTTTCATTTAACAAAATGCTAGGGTTAAATAAGGATATTTTTCACCTTTGAACTTTAATTTTGACCTTTAGAATTGAAAACAAATATTATGATAATAAAGTGAGTTAAATATATTAAATAATTAATTGATATAATTATTAATAGTACAAGTTAAGATTTTATGATAAAATGACATAAAATGAGTATAAAAATCTTAAGGGTAAAGTTATTATTTTATGTGCTTATTTTAAGTTCAACTCCAATTTTTTGCTTAACTATGTTTGATATGAAGTGTTTTGGTATTGTCTTGAATTTGGTAAATTAATTGATTTTAAATTGATAGTTGAATGGATTGAATAAAGATTTAGGATTAAGAATGCCTCTTTGTGTTTTTTTTTTACCTTTAATATAATATTCTTGGGTCATGTTTGGATTTAGGATAACCTTAAGAGCCTTATTAGGAGAAATTAATCTAAGTGACTTAATTTATTTATTTAGATTATCCTTATGTGTTATTTTAGAGTTTATATGAATTTCTTATTGGTTATTTTATGTGGAGTTTTTCTTAATCGACCTTTGTGTATTCCTCATTTCATAATAAGAGCATAATTGTTGGAATGAATTCACATAAGTGGTGAATGGAAAGTAATGGTGATAATAATAAGCATCTTGTGAAGCATCAGGGTTAAGTATTTGGACGATACCAATTTAATAAAAACATTAATATTAAAGTGAAATATCACATGACTCAAGATTGAGCTTTGTTACTATGTATTTTATTGCCTTGGTTGTGCAAAACTATGATGATCCTAATATACTCTATACTTTTTCATTCCACTAGCCTATAAGGAAGTATGCATACTTAAGTATGGAAGGTTAGTTAGTAGTTCTGGTGTGTTTTTCCCTGAAACGATGCTTTTATGCCAATCTATGTTTTGTAGGATACAATAATGGTGTGTTTTATGACAATATCATCTCCTGAATACTTCGTGTGATCAATAATACAATGTTGTGATCAATAAGTAAATATAATATTATGGTTGTTATAGTTATGTTTTATTCTCATGTTCATGTTTGTGATATCTATGTGTTATTGCCTGCTTATTACTAAGTACCATGATTTATATGCAGTATGTTATGTTTTTAGAGTAACCGTGTTTCCTAGTTCATTTTGTATCAATGAGCAGTGTCTGCTCATTCCATAAGCAAAAGGTATTTATTATATTCAAGTGCTTTAAGGATGTTCAAGTGCTTGTTTTATTGCTTGTAGCGAGTGTCTTATTGGATTATGGGATTAGAGTGTATTTAATTTTCTTTGTTGGTTGTTTGAAGTTTATCTCTTAATGTCCTCTGCTTACACTATTTTTAATCTCCTCATTTTCTCTGTGTTGTAATCTTGTAACCTAAGATCAATCAAGTGCTTTTCTTACTTGATCTCTAGTTGTGAGTTATATTTTTAGGTTTGCACCCGACATGGGTTGGGTATACGTAGCACTCTTTTTTATGTTGGATTTGAGGATAAAACCCATTACTTTATTATTATGCTTTAGCTAAATAAAAAAAATTAATAGTAAATTTTTGGCTATTACAATAACATGTTTGATTTGGATAATCATGATGCATATCTAAACGTTTTAATTGATAATGATAGTTGGTATAAATTTGTTAGTAATTAACATTTCATGTAACAAATGATAGGCGATGGAAATATAAGCGGAAGTTTTATGATGATAAGTAAATCAAGTGGTATTCATTAAGCATGGAATATGAATTTTGTTTTTTATGACGGTTGATAAGACATTAATAATTAAATTAGATGATCACATGAGTTATGACTAAGTTGTACTAGTTATATTATTATTTTTTAGGGTGTTGGAGTACCAATGTTTTCTTATTATTAAAATAACTAGAGTAGCCCTAGATCTACTCTCTATTGACCATTCCACCAAATTATAGCATATATGAATACTTAAGGGTTAAGTGTAACATCTAGTAAATTAAACATAAAATGTGTGACAAATTCATGTGCTTGATATTGATTTGATGTATGCCTGAATGTTATTAGCCAGTATGAGGTTGAGCATCACAGTGATGTTGTAACACCCCGATTTTTGCTATTAAAAAAATTTGTTTTAAGCAAAAGCATATAATCAAATAGTTGGGTATTATCGCTGTAATTGACATAATTTGGATTACTATACAATCCTTATATCAATCACATGGAAAAACAAATAATAATGTAAAACATGATAAATAGAAATTTAAGGAACTTTCATAAACTTTAGATAAAATTTTGGGGATTTATTCTGAGTACAATAATCTAAAATACAAAAGGAATACCACAGATCTAAGAGTCTAAAAAATTATTTAGTCAGAACAAATATCTGGATAACATGACTTTACGCCCATAACCCTAATACCAAAATCACTCCTCCACATATAACTCATCAAAGGCTGCAAGCACATCCAATGGGTTAGCCACGACCTACACAAAGATATATGGATTGTCTACTCATGGGAATAAGAAGCACCCATGAAATGGATGATCAGTACGCTACGTAATGAGTAAGGTAATAATACAGTCAAAGTAAGATTATACAAAATAAGAGAGTAAGCATATGTAAGATAATAGAAATAGTGCTAAGTAGATATTGATTTCAAGTTTTTCTATATAAATATATTATATTCCAATCTTTTACTTACTTTGAGTATAGGAACCCCCCACTGTTCTTAAAGTGGTGGAACGATATGAAACACCTCTCAAGGATCCATTATTCTTAAACCATTGGAATTGTCCGAATTACCTCTCAAGGATAACATACCCGAGACACTATTATTATGCAATGGAATAGACTCAACACCTCGGTCTTGAATCATAAAATCTTTCACTTTAAATGATTAGTATCTTTTCTATTAATACTTTATATTTTTATTCTATATTTATTCACGTTGAGTGTGGGAGCCACTATTCTTAATCCAATGGAATGGACTGATAAACCTCTCAGAGACAAGACACCTAAGCCACTATTATTGTCCGATGGAATAGACCCATATAAACACCTCGGCCTGACTCGTATGATCTTTCACTTTAAATTATTAGTATCTTATTAGAGTTGATTATGTATTTGAGATTATCATGTGGGACTCATATAAGTATATAAGAAACAAAATTTAATAGTATTATTACAACCACATAATTATCCTCAAATGACCATAATACACTTAAATAGTTAAAAATGCTCCTATTCTCCTAAGGCTTGATGAATTCCAATATTAACACATACAAATCTCCAAAATTCATTTGGAGCATATATTCTTAATTATTTACATAGATACCATATCTAATATTATTCTCCAAATATATACTTCCAAATTCTATCACTATCAAAGTATCATATCATAGGATAACATCATTCGTATAATATGTCTAACATAAAAGCACATACTCATAAAGTCCTAGCTACAACATATATCCTTACCAACAAAGACACCGAGCTCTATATATATAAATTCTATACCTCTTCCTCTGAGATCATCATAAAATCAGCTATAAAAAATAAGATAATACACGATTAGGATTGAAGATTATAACTGGAGAAAAATCTAAGGTAAAGGAAGGTAAAAATGAAAATAAAAGGAGTTAAAGGAATGATAGAGTTGCGTGAAAGGTATAGTGGTGCTATGGTGAAATTTTGGTGGTGCTTGGGTAAAATTTGGATGTAAAAAAGAGGATGCATGGACAAAAAGAAAGAGCTGCACGAGCATAGGACAAACAATGTACACCCAAGCCGAGAGCTAGGATCCTACACTGGCAAGTTATGCGAAGAGTCATAGTCATACTCGAGCAATGAATTACACAAGAAATAATGAACATAGATGCATGCGCATGCGGAGGCTATGTGCGAGTCATGAGAGTTTGCACGGGAAACTTGTGTTGGTCTACATAAGCGTGTGATAAGGAAAAATAGAGGGCATGGCCATAGAGGTTGTGTGCCTCACAAAAATGCAATGGATGCGAGGAAAGAAGAGGAGAAAATAGGGTAGAAGAACGAGGGAGAAGAAGAAGAACAAACAAACAAACAAACAAAGAGAGGGGCTTGGGCAGTGGTTTTTAATAGAATTTAGGCAATAAATGATGTAACAAAAAAGAGAGAAAGAGATAGATAGAGGGGTATATATATGTGTATGCATGGAGGAATGCAAACAAGAGGTGCAGGGAGAAGATGCAAAGGTGATGATGTGGATGGTGATGGTGATGGTCGATAGTGGCAACAGGGGTGGAGAAAAATTCAATGAAGAGATGGGAGAGGATGGTTGTATGTTGTGTGAAAAATGGTATGGCAGCAACATGAGGATGCCAGACAACAATGGTAGTAGTAGTCGATGATGATGATGGTTATAGGGGATGGTGATGGCTGTGATGATTATGGAAGCAATAGGGGGAGTGAGGGTGATGGTTGTGGTTTATAGATGGTAAGAAAAAATAAGTTAAGTATTATGGTGTAGGAAGGAGGTAGGAGAAATAATAAAGGAATAAAGAGAAAGAAAAGGAAAATGGAAAAGGTTTATGGTTACTATTAGATAAATTTTTAATTAGCTAAAATAGGTAGGATTAGTGATATAAATTTACCGAAGTTACGATTGGGTTACAAAATATAATTTTTTCGGGTCAAAGATTTAGATTAGGATAAGATTTTGGGGTTAAAGAATTTAGATGAGGCTAAAATAAAATATTCTCAAGATTAGAATTGGATTAGAGTATTAATTATACGAGATTTGGTTTAGCAAAATCTCGAGATATTAAAGATATGGTGACCCATATTCTTATAGTTTATTCCTTACTAATATGTGTGCTTTTCGATTTTGGTGCATCCCATTCCTTTGTGTCATCTGCATTTGTTGTTATAGTTGTTTTACCCCAGTGCATTATTTCTACTTCTTTCATGTTACCTTTGGGGGATAGGATCATGTGTTCAAGACTCTATAGATGAGAAACCTTAGTAGTAAGTGGGATAGATTTCCTCTTATACCTTATAGAGCCTGAGTTGTGTGAATTCAATATGATCGTTAGGGTATACATGTTGGGAAAGTAACAAGCATTGATAGATTATGACAGGAAGGCGTTGTTTTTTAAGGACTGAAGGGTGTTGGGGTCTCTTACCAAAGATGCGGATCTAGCTTCTCTATGAAGGTTGTGTTGGCACGCATTATGAGTATCATTGTTTGAAAAGGGTATCTGCTCTTCTTGTGTAGTGTTCAAGATGTTAAGGTTGATGAGACACCATTAGATCAGATTTTAATAATTTGAGAGTATTTGGATGTGTTTTCCAAAGAGATTTTGGTTATAACTCTAGTGAGAGAGGTCGATTTCACCATTAATTTGTTGTTAAGGACTACACTAATATCCAAATCATTGCACAGTATGGTACCTGTAGTACTAAAGGCTTATCTATAGAAGTCGCTAGAGAAGGGTTGTATCCGACCAAGTGTATTTCCTTGAGAAGCACCAATCCACTTCGTTGGGAAAAAAGATAGGAGTGTGAGGTTGTGCATCAATTATAGAGGATTGAATCAGGTTATAGGAAAGATTCGTTACCCTCTACCTCTAATATTGACATTTGGTTTAGCTATCATCAATTTAGGATCGTTGAATAGGATATTTTGAAGACAGCTTTTTGAAGTAGATATAGCTATTATGACTTCATAATGATATCTTTTAGACTCATGAATGCACTAGCAACATTCATGGCTTTCATGAATTAGCACTTTAAATAGATTTTAGATCAGTTCATTATGGTTTTTGTTGATGATACTCTTATTTACTCGAGTGTCCATGAGTAGCACACTTAGCATCTAAGACAAACATTAGCATTGTTGAGAGCACATCAATTGCATGCTAAAATCTTAAAGTGTGAATTTTAGCTGATTCAATTAGCTTTTATTAGGCATGTGATCTTGAAGGACAGTGTGTCGATAGATCTGCAGATTTGGATAGTTTTTAAGTGGCTACCACTAGCATCAGTTAATGAAGTATATAGTTATTTGGGATTATCCAGTTACTATTGCATGTTGTTTAGGATTTATCCAAGATAGCTTGCTCTTTGTCTAATTTGTTGAAGAATACTACAAATTTTTTAAGGTGAGGAGTGTAGGGAGGCCTTTGTAGAGTTGAAGAGATGGTTAACTTTATGTCTAGTGCTCACCTTGTTGAGTTTTTCGGATGTTCTTTGAGGTACAGAGCAATGATTCTAAGCATAGTTCAGGGTGTGTGTTCATGAAACACAAGAGAATAATGGCTTGTGCTTCCCATCAATTGAATTTGCATGAATAGAACTACCTAACACGTGATGATTTAGAGCTTATCATAGTGGTGTTCTCTTTAAAGATCTAGAGGCATTATCTTTATGGTTTCAAGTGCAAGTTTTACATCAATCATAAGAGCCTTGAGTATTTTTTTCACTCAGTAGGAGTTGAATTTGAGACAGTGCAGATTGTGCGAGTTGGTTAAGGATCATTTACTATGAGGGTAGAGCCAACATAGTGGTAGATCCTCTTAGTCAGAAGGTGTCACACTCCTTGAGTACAATTATTTTGTTAGATCCCTTGTGTTAGGAACACAGGGATATGGGGATTAAGTCAATTACAACTAGTAGTTTGGAGGCAAGGTTGAGTGCCCTTACTATCCCACCTTCCATCTTGAATGAGCTTTAAGTTAGTCAAATTGGAGATATAAAGATCAAGAGGATTTGAAATATTATTGCCGAGGGTATAGCTAAAGGATTCTAGATCCATGAATACGTGAGTATTAGATATCGAGGTAGGTGGTGTATATCACAGCAGTGTGAGGTGCTAAAGGGAAAGATCCTTGAGGAGGGCCATTGTACTTCTTATTCCTTCCCCCTTAGAGGAGATATAATGTATAAAGACTTAAAGAATGTATATTGGAGACCTTATATTAAGCAGGAATTTTTTGAGTTTGATGCTAGATATTTGACTTGTCAGATGGTCAAGATCAAACATAAGAGACCAGTGGGGCTAGTATAATTGCTGGAGGTTTCGGAGTGGAAATGGGATAATATATCTATGGATTTTGTGGTTGGTCTATCAAGGACTCATGGCGGTTTTAATTCCATATGGATTATTTTTGATTGTTTGATTAAATTAGATATGTTCATACCAATAAAGCCATCTTGGAGAATAGAGTAGAAGGTTAGTGCTTAAAGGAAACATGTACTAATACTACATGGAGTACCTAGGGACATTTTGTCAGATCGGGACCTAAGGTTCCTATCACACTTTTATGAGGATTGCGCATTTTGAGGCCTTTTATGAGAGGAAGTATAAAATTCTATTGTGCTAGAGTGATATCAATGAATCAATTTTGTTAGGGCTAAACATGTTTGAGGAGACTACAAAGCAAATCAAATTATTCTAGGACTATATGAGAGCTGCCCAGGATTGGTAAAAGAGATATGCATACTTAAGGAGAAGAACACATGGTTATGAGGTAGGGGATAAAGTCCTTTTGAGGGTCTTTCCCACCAAAGGCATGATGAGGTTTAGTAAAAAGGTCAAGCTTAGTCTAAGATATATTGGGCATTAACACATCTTGTAGTGGGTCGGTGAGGTTGCTTATCGGTCAACCTTGCCTATGGAATTGTGTTATGTGAACAACATTTTCTATATTTATCGGTTGATGAAGTACATCGTAGATCCTTCATATGTTATCCAATTAGAGACAATAGAGTGTGACAAATCTTTGATCTATAAGGAATGTCCGGTGAGCAACCTAGTCATAAAAAAGGGGGATTCAAATACGAAAACTCTTTGGTCAAATTAGGGTGCCAAACAGGACACTTGGGAGGTCGAGGAGGATATTTGTGAGAATTATCCTACTTTGTTGTTATAATTTGTGTTATCACACGGTGTATTCCTTTCTTTAAAGGGAGTAGTAACCATTTTACCTAGTTGTGGTATTTGTGATATGTGCCTCAGTATGTCAGCATGTAAGTTTTGGCTAATTTACTAGTCTAATTTAGGAAAACATCCTCTTTTAATGGGGTAGTGTTATAACACCCCATAAAATACACCTATAATGTGTGACAGATTTATGTGCTTGATGACGATTTGATGGTGTATAATCTAATTTTGGAAAAATATTTTGGGTTTGATTTGTAGAGGTTTTCAAAAAGTTTGGAAAATAAGGAAATAAAATAATTTTTCTAGTCCATTAGTCGTTTGATTTTTATGAACCGATCTATGGGTTCGTTATTTTCAACTTGGTTTTTGGTTCAGGATAACTAATTAGCTGGTTGCAAAAAATTGATCAACTGATTTACCTAACCTGTAAGGTTTTTGAATTTAATTTATGATGAGAAAAGTATTCCAATAACATTAAATATTGGTAATCAAGCTTTAAATAATCTCTAAACTATCTGCAATGATTTTTTATCGATAATCTAAGGCTTTTCCTTCCTTAAATGGATTTGGGGACCAGAATTGATGAAAATTTAATGTTAACCTCACACCTTTGTCTCATTCTTTCCTCTGTCATATGCATGCTCGAATGAACAATTTTTCTCCAAAAAATCTGTGCAACATCTAATTCTTATTTTCCACTCCTTTTGCCCCTTTTTCCTTTCTTGTGTCTAGAATTTCCTAGGTAAGTTGTCTTATGACATTTCTTCCATTACCATTCAAGCCATAAAAGAATTTAGTTTGGTTCCCTTAATAAATTAGCTTTAAATGCTTGAATTCGAATGGGTTTTGGTGTTATATACCCCTACCCTCCATTTTCCACCAGATCTTAGGTATATTAGGAACCATAACCTCCATTTTTCCTCTTTTTCTCTCAACCACCAAATTGCCTTTGTTTTCTCTCTATTGTGTCTTTAACCATTTTCTCCTTTGTGTTCTCCCATTATGATCTTTTGCACCTATTATAATCCATCCCTAAATCTTTTTTGCTTTACTCTTATGTAAGATAAGGTTAGATTTAGGAAAAGATTGAGGATTGAATTTATTTCCTTGGTGTGCACTTTGGTGAGCTTGTATCTTTTGATTTTCCCAACCTCTTATTTTGTTTTGTTTTATATAGTTTCAAGGATTTTTTTAATATCTTCTTTATGTGTTCAAAGTTTAGACATTTTCAGCTATAATTTTCCCTATCTTGTGTAAGTTTAGACATTTTCAGCTATAATTTTCCCTATCTTGTGTGAGTTTTGTTAAGCTTTACTAGGTAAGTCATTCTTACCTGACTTGATTTTCCACGTGGGTTAGTGTAGGAATTAAAATTATGATTTTCCACGTGCTTATATGATAGTACTAGTGTTGTGGTGAACCATGCCTTGAGTTGTGTTATCTTTTGATAAAATGTTAGTTATATGCATGACTTGATGATTAATTAGGAATGAGGCATGATTTGGGTAGTAGAGCATGATAAATATTAGTTTTTGAAAGTGTCAAATGATATGGATGTGATGTGGTTGATATTTGAAGCCTAAATTATGTATGGAATTACTTGTGTAGGTTATTTTGCACAAACTGATTGAGCAGTCTTTAGAATATTAAAGCAATCATGTTAACCCATCATCTGGTTTATCTATGGTATTATTTGGTTTAGTCTTGGCTTGAACCCATTGATTGGTTTGACTAAGCCAATCAACTAGTTTAAACAGGGATGCTAGGTTTTAGTAGCATCAAACTAATCGACTTATTCATATAACTGATCGACTAGTTTCAGCCAGAAAACTTGATTTGATTCCTTTAAATCTTGTAAGGATTTGAGACTTGATATTATGTTATGATATGATTCTTGGATTATGGAAATCCACTCCTTGGCATTAATCAATTAAATCAATTGATGGATCAAATTGGTCAAGTATTGATGATATCACCAGTAAGTGCCCTTAATGGGTTATGATGGATAACTTGGAATAATTATGTGGACATAGTTAACTTGGTATACTATATGGGCCGCGTATGGTATATGGCTTGGTAAATAAAACACCAGTCACTTAAAATATAAGATCATGGAGCACTATATGAGACTAGATTATGTAATCCTCAATTTGTTATCAGAGGATTAGTCTGCCTTTGAATATTTCAAATATGTTCCTTTAGGTAGGATATTATTTGATCCTAGTGGATTTCCTACTCTCAACACTGATAAGATACTAGGAGATATCAATACTCAAGCATCTATTCACCTAGATAATGTATTTAGCTTCGGATGGACTTTATGTTAATTGGTAGTTTTCTTGGATTCAGATGGACTTATATCATTTGATTATTGATTAAACTTCCATGGATATTGAGAGACTATAGGAGATGGTATAACCTATTGCTCAAAGAAAAGAAACAAAAGTAAACAAATTAATGGTTATATAACAATATGATTTGAATCTCATGAATGGTAAAGCAAAATGGACTTAGGGTTTATCTGGTAGTTCACACCTTGGTTTGTCATTACACGTAATCAAATCTTATTATTCATAATTTCTAAATTTTATGATAAGCATGATGAACCATGAATCTCCTATACTTGTGTGAAGCATGACATTTTTAGAAACTCCATGTGTTGTCTGTTGTCTTTGAGAATGTTAATATCTACTTCCATATGCATGATTAGAATGTCGTGATGAGAATTCCATGTTGGTAAATGTAATACCTCAAAATTTTAACTAACCTTAATTCCTGGTAATTAATATCGTAACCAAATTCTAACATCAGGAAAATTTATTCTTTCTATTTTATCCTAACTCTCTAATCCTAAACCTTAGCCTAATTATTTTGTTTATAACATTGACCTGTAACCCGAAATGAATCCCTAAAATTTATTCTTGATTATTTTGTCTTTTTCCGTTCTATTAAACCTATATTTGTCCAGATTATTTTTTTCAGATAATTATTTAATTAATTTACCCTAATATCTTAACCCAGATTATTTTAATCTAAACCCATTATGTTTCCTTTTTTTTTCTCTCTTCTTCCCTTCCCTTACCCTTGCATGCACGTTTTATTTTTCTATACCTATCCGTACCCATCTTTTCCTAACCCCTGATATTGTGGGTTGGGGATTGGTTTTATATATATTTTTTCTTTTTCTTTTCTCTTTCCCTCACCCAGTCACAACCCCCTTCTTGCTTGCATTTTTTTTTCTTTTCTCTTTTCCCTGTAGCAATGAATGTCCCTACCCCTTTACTTCCCCATTTGGCTTTTGCAATCCTTGCACACACCCTTCCCCTACCAACTCCTATCTTCGCAGCCGCCAACCACACCACCACTGCAAACTCTACCGACTGCTACTATCACCACCTGCAGCCCATCTCTGCACCACCTGTCCCGACCATCTTCTTCTCCCTGACCCCCTTTCCTTCTTTCTTTCTTCTTCCCTACCTCTGTTTTCTTCAACCGCGACCACCAACCCCAAGCCCTACCAACCTTTGCTTCTCCTCCTCCATTCTACCGCTGCAGCCCTCCACATTCTTCCTCCTTTCCCCCCTATCCTTCTCAGCTTCATTTGGTTTGATAGCCCTCCACCACAACACACCCCAGCCTACCCCTTTCTCTCCTCCTCACTAGCCAAACAACGCCCACTCCATCATTTTACAACCACCCCATCATCACCACCCTAGCTCCAACCCTTCACCGCAACACACCCCAATAACCAAACACACCACTACCACCCTTCCAGCCACCACCATTCTCTGCCACTGCCACCACCTTCTTCCCCTAACTCACCCAGCCAACTAACCCTTTTCCCCCTTTTCGTGTGTGCATGGCTCACGCTGCATGCACAATGTGAATTTGTGCTAGCCTTAAGTAAGTGTAGTGTATTATATATATAAGGGTATTTTGGTACTTTAAAAAAATAAATATTTTATTATTATTATTATTCTTATTATTTTATATATCAAATATTAATTCGGTAATTATAGTTTTGCTAATTGTTCTTAGGTGAATTATCGAGAGTAACGGAAGAGCTCAAATGGGATAAGCGTGCTTAGAGACCAGAGCCTTTTCTGTAAGGATACTAGTCGATGTTTAGGAATTTGTGTTAAATATTTGAATGGCTATATGTATTATCATGTTATCATTATTATATTGTTAAATGCATGTTGTTAACGATCTGTTATAATAATTTGGATTATATGCTAAAAAAGAGTAAGAAAGACAAAAGCAGTGCTGATATGATGTTGTTATGCTATGCCATAATTTTTGTAGAGGAGCATAAAATGTGGGAGAATAATATGGGCCTAATAAAGCATGATAAGTGGGAAATAATGATATAAAAAATATAAGCTTTTCGTAAAATAAGGGTCATCGGCTATCTTTAAGGTCATTTTGGAAAATATAGGTTAATATGAAAATTTTGGTATTTTAATGTGTTAGAAGGGTTATAGTATTCTAATAATATCATGTGAAGTGTTTGGGAGTGATTATGATTGTTATAAGTTCTTTAGATGAGAGAACAACCTAATTTGGGAATAGTAACCTTAAACCAATAATGTCATTATCACATGTGTAAAATGTTAGAGTTAGGCTACGAATTTTGGATATGTTGTTAATATTAGTATTTCATGGGTGTAAATTAAATTTGGTAATTATATGAGCCTTTTGAAAAGGGTCCATTCCACTGGACGATAATAATGGCTCAAGTGTGTTGTCCCTGAGAAGTGATTTAAATCGTTCCACCAGTTAAGAATAATGTCTCAAAAGAATTTTACCCTTAAAGGTGTTGGGTTCATTCCACCAGATGATAATAGTGGCTCAGGTGTGTTATCCCTGAGAGGTATTTTATATCGTTCCACCATTTTAAGAATAGTGGAGTCCCTAAACTCAACGTAAATAAAAGAATGGATCATGTTATTTTCTCATAATACAAATCCGGACTAATAATAGCCTCGTATTAATTCTTATACCTCGCATGTACACCACTTTTTACTGTGAATGCATGTAATTATGTGTTCCCTATTTTCAAGTGTATTGTTACCTTACTTAGTATGTAGTGTATTGATTATCTTTTGTATGGGTGCTACTCATTCCCATGAGCTAAAGACCTTGATGGTTTATACAGGTCTTCGAGGACCCGGTTGATAATTTTGCTACCTTTGATGCATTGTATGGGGAAGAGTGACCTCTATCTGTAGTAGGTGTTTGAGCGAAGAGTCATGTTATCCGGATGTTATTTTACCCAAATACCTTTTTGGACTCTTCGATCCATGGTATCCTTTTTGTTTGTATTTTGGATATTGTACTTGGAGATAATCTCCAAACTCATATTTACATTATAAAGTTTCTCTTATTTATGTTAACTCTGTTTTATTTATAACGATTTTAGCCTTGTAATTGATGTGAGGACGATATGGTAGGTAAGACTTACATCAATTATGGCTGTAACATCCAATATTTTGGTTATAAACTTCTGTTGTAAAATGAAATTTTTCGGTAGTAAATTTTAGGATATTACAGTAAAGCTTGTAAGTTGGCATGTTACTACATAGGCATAAGAAAGTGTGTTAGTAAGACATATATGCCTTTTTATGACCATATGTGTATCATAAACCATTATGCCTAGGTAACTTCACTTATTTAGTATGTAGTGTACTATCAAGCCTATTTAATCAATCACATGCACAATCCCACAAGTAGGGGACCTTGTAAAGGTATTTGAGGGAGTTCAATATCCAACTTATTTATGTGTTTAGGCATGGGGAAACTGAGCATGGACTTCTAGTGGTTATCCTTCTGTTGGTCTTTGATAGACCTAGATTATCCTTATAATGGCCTATTATTAAAAATTTATCTCTTTATGTATTTTAATTCATTTTGGACTCCATATAGTCTTGGTTTTGTAAACCCTAACTCTTATTATCTTTGATGCTATCTATTTTGTGAACTTTGTTCCTTGTGATTTGGTTGGTGGATACTTAGTTGTGTATCCAACATGGGACGGATGGTAGGGCATCTTTCTAATATTAGGTGATGGGGTAACACCCTATTTTTCTTAGAAGTATTTTTGTATTTTTGCTTCTGTAAATGCTTTAAAAAAAAGTTTTTGGCAATAAAAAATGGAGGTATTACATTAAGTGTCTAGTTTTGTGGTTCCCAAGTATATTTTTCCGTATAAGGGGATATGTATCGTAATTCATTCCATCAAAAGATAATAATGGCTAAGAGCATTCTATCTTGAAAGTTTTATATCCTGATATTGTTTCATCGGTGAGTAATAATGAGGTTCTTGATGTCAACGTGACTTACTAAATGGAGTATTATGTTCAACTAATTTTAAATGCTAAATATGATTTCAATTTTAGTCATCTTGTGTCATGAGCATATATACATGTATAATATCTATCTTGTTTTATGATCCCTATGTATTATGTAGTGTTATTCTATTGATGTATATTATTACCTTACTCTTTACATAGCATACTTACCATTATTTTTATAAGTGTTTCTTATTCCCACGAGTAGACACCACCCTAGTTCATAGGTATCCGTTAATTTGATGCTCTTAATGTGATTATTTGTTGTAAGTGATTATTTAGGTTGGTGTAGGGTATGCTTCTATAGATATCCCTATCTCTTTCTAGACTTTTATTCTTTTGTTTTCTATTATATATGTTCTGTAATACCCCATATTTTTAAAATCCAGATTTATTAAGCTTAATGATTTTATTAGCGTAATTTGATGTAAATAATTAATTATTCTAATTTCGTTTCGTTTTACAGATTTATCGATGATTTTGAATTCATAATTGAATGTAATTAATCATTGTCGTTACGAACCATTCTAGACAAATTCGTTCACGACAGTGATTTTATTATATTCTTATGATTTCGATCTTCGGTTAAAAATATATATTTCCGTTCTTTCTCGTATTTTGGGTTTTAATATTTTTAATTCGTTTTCGATTATATCTTCGTCATGTGTTTATGACTTTGTTTTAAAGTTATATTTCGATAATGAAATATATTATTTAATTATAGAATTTCTGTTTAAATAGTTAAATTTATTTTAATGATTTTATCCGTAGAAAATATTTCCGACTTTAAATTTATTCATTTCGGGAATCGTTAATAATTTTTGGGAAGTTTTAAATTAAAAAGATTTTCGGAGTTTATTTATGAATTTCCTTATGGAATTAATTTTCTTTCGTTTTATACTTTTTGGTTTGTGGAAAATCGATTTCGGAAATTATTTAAATTAATCTCGATTTATTAGAATTTGACTTAAATATTTTGTTATATGCTTTTAAAGAATTTTTCGAGGCCTTATAATATATTTCCGTAAATAATATAAATTTTTATGTTCGTTGGTAAATTCTTTCGAGAATGTTTCCGATATTCTTTATATAGCCTTTTTATTAATTTTAAGCCTTCGGATCCGTTCGAAATAATTTTCATTGAATAAATTTTTGATAAAAGTCTTCCAATAATAAATTTTAAATATTTATTATTTTATTTTGTGCTTGTATTTGTAAAAAAAAAACCCGAACCTGTCGGAACCCCGAGCCCCCTCTCTTCTTTTTTTTCTTTCTCTCTTCCCTTTCCCGGCTCCCTTTCTCCCAGCCCCGACCCCCTGGCCCTGCGCCTTGTCCCTGCCCTGAAACCCTAGCCGCCTCCTTCTCCTGTCCTTTTTCTCCGGCGACCGGCCTCCTCCTTCCTGCTCCTCCCTCGTCGGACCACCGCCGCAGCAACCACAGCAGCAGCCAGCAGCATCGCGTGGACAGCAGCAGCGGGTGACAGTAGCCGCGCACAGCAGCAGCAGCAACGCAAGCTGCGCCGCCACCGTCCGGCCACGGCAGGCCACGCTGACGACCGGCGAGCAACCCTCGGGCCCCGATGAAGCTTCTCCGGCCTTCCCGTGCGTTGATTTGTTGAGTTTCGTTTGGTATAAATTTCCGAAAACCCTAACCCTTGATTTGATTAATTGAGTGTGATTAGCTTATAAAAAGCTAAATTGATTGTTTGTTTATGTATGTATATGCTGTAAGGTTGATTTGGATAGGTTAATTGTATGGTTATGTTGAGATTTTGAAAAAAATTGGATTTTAGCCGGATTATGCCCAAATTTTTCGGATCCGCCCATTTTTGCGATTTCGGACAAATTGATTATACAATATGTTTTAAAATGTACCCAATTTCATTTCAGAACCGTCACTTTGAGAAATTTATGCAGGTTTTATCGGAATTTGATTCCTAGGTTAAATTTTCGGTATAATGTAATTGGGTCGTATAATTGAGCCGTTCCGCTCAATTGATTTTATAGTATCGTTTAAAATGTATTTAATTTTATATTAGAAGTGTTGAATTGGGAAAATTGTGCGTAATTGACCGGAATTGGATTTTTAGGTCAAAACTCCCGCGGGTTTAAATTGGTTTGGGTAATCGTGTTATTTTATTCAATTGACTATATAAATTACATTAGAATATGTTTAATTACATTTCCGAACTGTCAATTGATATGTTTTGGCAAGAATTAATCGGATTTGCGTTCCGGGCCCAAAAACCCTAATTGTGCTAAATTGGACATTATGTTATCGGTTTTGATCAATTGATTATTTGATATGTTATAAAAGGTATTTAATTGCATTTCTAAACATTCAATTTGATTAAATTTATAGAATTTTACCGAATTACATTTTCGGGTCTAAAACCCTAGATTTTAAGTGGGAGTATGAGATTGGTTATTTGTATAGTTGTTTTGCTAAAATTAAATTTATAAAAGTAGTTGAAATGAGCTTAATTGTATTCTAATACCTTTAATTTAAATTAACTAAATGGAATTACTTGAGTTTGTGTTATGGGCTTTGAAACCCTAATTTTCGGGGATGATTTTATAAAATTGATTTTTGCTACGTGTATTTATCTAATCGAATTCTATCTTTGGGTTTTAAATCATTTAAATTCTGTTTTAACCTAATCGGTTTGGATTTGGTTCTATGTAAACAGTTGGGTTACCTATTTAGTTATAAAACCTAATAAATAAGTTAATTTCGGTAAATTAACTTATGATCGATGATTCTTTTCGGGCTTTCCAAATTAAGTTGAAATGTCCCAAGGGATATTTGTATTAATCCGTTTTTATTCAGTTTTAACCTTAAATCTTAATAAAGCTATACTTTTTAGTTCTAAGTTTTATACACGTTTTCTAAGAAGGATCATTTGTGTAGTTTGGGTTTATTTAATTAGGGTATGTGAATTATTAATTGATAGAATAGTTTCTAATTTAGTTTTTGATTTCTATCGGGTCTAGGAAAGCTTTCTCGTGGACCCACGAACTAGGGATCCCTCTCCCTCTCATTTCGCTTAGCTAGCTTCGGATCCAGGTAAGTTCTCTACTTACCTCTACTTATGGGTATTTCGTAAGGACGTAACTAAGGCCACTTGGGTGCATCGCATGATTTACCTGCCTTTTATGCTTTGTGCGGTTGTATGCTATAATCCTGTGTATTATCTGTGTATTTGTGTAGCGCAGCATGGAACCGAGGTACGTCCCCGTGTCCTCGTCTTTGTGTACTAATATGTTGTAGAACAAGAATGATGTGATGTGATGTGATGTGACCCTACGACATGCATGCTGAGTTATGTGAGGAAGTGTAGTTATGAATGTGGAATTTCATTGTTTGTGATGTGTAAGTATTGAAGTGAATGATTTATGCATGTCAAGGGCGTGATGTGAACTTAATAAGACACCGATAAGACATTAATCACGTAAAGCGAAAGATGTCGAGCCGAGCCTGTGATCCGGTCCACCGGCTATAATAGTGGAGCAGAGGCGTTTTGCCCTGTGCGTTTATTTCCGGTCCACCGGCTATAATAGTGGATCAGAGGCGTTTTGCCCTGTGCGATATCTTCCGGTCCACCGGCTATAATAGTGGGGGATCTCGTGCTCGACAAACCAAACGTATAAGTTAATCCATGGGAAAATACTAAATACTTACAGTGAAACACCATGTGAGTCGGAGCTGCGATCCGGTCCACCGGCTATAATAGTGGATCAGAGGCGTCTTGCCCTGTGCGTTTATTTTTCGGTCCACCGGCTATAATAGTGGATCAGAGGCGTTCTGCCCTGTGCGATATCTTCCGGTCCACCGGCTATAATAGTGGGGCTCCCGCGCTCACATGGATTAATGAAGAATGCTTTGAATGTATCTGAATGAAGTAATCCACAGGGAAAATACTAAGTACTTACAGCGAAACACCATGTAAGTCGGGGCTGTGATCCGGTCCACCGGCTATAATAGTGGATCAGAGGCGTTTTGCCCTGTGCGTTTATTATCCGGTCCACCGGCTATAATAGTGGATCAGAGGCGTTCTGCCCTGTGCGTTTACTTTCCGGTCCACCGGCTATAATAGTGGGGCTCCCGTACTTACATGGATCATTACAGAATATGTGTGAAATGAACATATTATTAATGAGAATAAAGAATAAGTCTAATTGGACCATTGCCAGCTTTTATTATATGTATTACCACATGCTGTTTACGTGCATATTGAGTCACTTGTTATTTCGGTTATACTATGCTTATATGTTAAATGGGATGTTGCATATGTGTTATATGTTACTATGCGTGTTTGACAAGAGCCATGTTGTGGGTTGTGAGTATGACCGATATTGTATTATAATTTAATATGTACTTGATGTTACAGTTTACGTCTCTCCCATAAGATAGGGTAGTGAGACTTACTCAGTACTGGACCCGTACTGATACTACACTGTTTGAATGGGTCCTGTGATGATCCACCGATGGTGGGGAGCAGACCTTTGATGCAGGTTTTGATCGGTTACTAAGTTGGGGGTGGAAGGCTTGGCTTGAGTGAGTAGGCGATCCGGATACTTATTCCCCGGGGTTTGTTTGTTTAATTGTTTTCATCTTTCGAAATTACAAGTGTTGTATTTAAATTTTCAAGGATTGTGTAATTGACTTTTAAATTTCTCGTAACGCTATTGTGCTTTTAGAATTCGGATTTAATGGTTGACAGGTTTTAGCCTTGCATCTAACATGAGATAGATGGTGGACATTTATCTTGTGTTAGATGTGGCGGTAACACTTCCTAAATTCACTCCTAGCTTCCGCTCTATTCCTTCAAAAAAAATTTTTTTCAGGAGTGAAATTTGGGGGTGTTACATGTTCACTTCTCTCTTTTTCATAATCTTGTGTTGTTATGAGATTAAGTATTTCCCAAAATCGATCTCTAGATTACTTTTAGCCTTCCACCTAGCATAAATTGAGTATAGAAAATACCTTTTTTTTAATGTTTAATGTGGTGTAATGCTCTACATTTCCACTTTTGAATTCTATGAATTTGTTTAAAGTAAAAAAGAAATGGTTTGTGAAGATGTGGGTGTTAAAATTGTTAGGGAAGATACATTAGCCGGAGAGTTATGCTGACCAGTTTAGATAGTCTTTGTCCACTGCATTGGGATATTTTTTATTCTTATCTGATTACTTGAACTCTTGTCTCTTTTCTTTGTATTTGGGTTTTGCTATCAAACATCTTCATTATAATATCATATTACCTCTCTCACTCTAGTTATCTCTTAGTGAATGCTCGTGTTTGTTTAATTATTTTGTCTTGTATAGAAAAGCTAAGTGAATAATCAGACCACTCTAATAATAGATGTGGTGGTAGCATCCTTCAATTTTAGGCTTTATTACTTTTGAGTTGTCTTAAAAAAAAATAGTTGAGAAAATTGGGGGTATTACAATTTTATGAATATCCCACATTTTGAATAATCTCAATTTTAGATATCTTCATATTTTAAATCATTAAAATTATATAAACTTATTAATAACTACTAAAAGTTAGTAAAAATTAAATGGATCTAAACAAATAAATGAAAACCTAATTTTTCAAAATTTTGATATTTTTTTAAAAAATAAGTGGATTTTTTTGTAGATCTTTATATATATATATATATATATATATATATATATATATATATATATATATATATATATATATATATATATATATATATTGCATTTTATAATTTGATAAACTTTTTATAATTTTTACAGTTATTTTTTTTAAATGTGTATTTTAAAAAAATCATATTTTATTCTAAAAACTTTTTTAAAAAATAATTTAGTTTTTCAAAAATAAGAAATTATGATTTTGATTTAAAAATATAAATTCATAAAATAAAATTTAATTTTTAAAAATAAATATCCATACTTCTAAAAAAATAGATTTTTTTAAGAGTTTTTGATAATATTTATCATTTATTATTTAAAACCACTTAAATCACACTACATTAACCTTACCTAAATTTTATTATATTAAAGACAGCCAAGTGATAATAATTAAAAATGTTATATAAATAAATAGAGTTATTAAAAATTGAGATAGCCGTAAAACATAAGATTGAATGCTAGAATATGTAAATGAGATTTATCTAGATATATAAATATAAAAAATGAGGGGAAGTTTCAATATTTTAATAGTTAAAATTTAATAGCTTTTTATTCGATTTAAAGTGTTTAAACTTTAAGGTTAAGTTTGATTCTTAAAAGTTATATAGAAATAAACTAATGGTTTTTTTCTAACTATAACTAATGGGTTTTATGGATAATCATTTAATTTTATTATCAAAATAGTATTAATTTGAAAATATATGATAAATACATGTGTTAAAACTTCCAAAAAATTTTAATCGAATAATTAGTTGTAAGTATTCTAGCTTCGTTCTAAAGTCTTCTCATCTTATAACATATTTGGTAAGGTTAAAAGTAACTAACGAGTTAACTTTTAGCTTATTAAAACTAGCTCGTAGCTAACTTTTAATCTTCAAACTAGTTTTTGAGATAGTTTACTAAACACACTATTAGTCACCCAACCAAATTAAGCATAAGAAAATATATTTTTAATTTTTTTCCCTTGAAAGCTCTTAATTAACCAAATAGTGCCTAGCTATGTTCTTAAGTAAAGATATGTAAAAGAAAAAGGACAAATATGGATCCCCGTTGATACCGTCAGTGATACTATTTGTACTTATCATGACATCTCAACAACAACCACACTGGTTAGGATTATAGCTATCATTTTTCTATAGCCACTAGAATTTTAATCGACTATATTGTAGTACAAAATTGACGAATCAGACGTTGATCTTATAACGATACATAAGGTGCTAAGTTGACATCAATAATATATTCCGTGCAGCACTATCAATCATCCTAATGTGATATTATGCCGATTAAAAAAAAGTGAACTTATTAAATATTTATTTCTACCCGCTCATTAGGCACAACTGCCACGAGCCCTTTATGAGTTACTTATTGCGTCGGTCGAGGAACAATGATGGATGAAAAACAGAAAGCATCATGATTGAAGGGAGGATGGTGGTACATTATTTATTTATTTGGTTGTTAGTTTTGTTCCGCTAACAACAGTATGGTAATATGACAGCAAAGAATCATTGAACCTAGAATAAATATATCTATATAATATATAATAATATAAATATAGCAATAGAGAAATTTTCTACCTTAACTAGCATTTATGTATATTAATATAGTAAGATTATCTGTAATCCATAAATTATAGTCTCTACATATTAAATACGGGTAATAGTTACAATTCAATTCCTATATAAACTATCCAAACAATAATATTATTACTTATTAAATAGTCGAGGAATAATATAATTTGATATATATGTTTACTATACTCTACTTCTATTAATTAAAATAAAATAAAATAAAATTTATGACTATACACTTAATTCTTATTAATGACAACAAAATAACTTATCATCCTTTCCTGCAAAATTGATCAACTCTAAAATCATTTTATCTTTCCAACTTCTTTCTCTTGTTTTTTTATTTACTAATTACACTTACTCCTTCTTTCTCTTATTACAGGAAATATTAATCGACTTGTTAAATTCTTTGACAGGCATTTTAAATAATTAGATATGAACATAGTTATTTATTAATTATCTTTAATATATTTGTAATTATTATTTAAATATGATTTATTTTTGTAATGTTACTCTATTTAATAAATATTTGTTATCAACCAAAAAATAATGATGAATTCAATATTACATATTTTTAGGAAATAAGAACTTATAATTTAACATCTTGATTAAAATGTATAATATTTAATATTATACATTCAATGATAATACTATTGTATAAATAAATTTCTTAAATTATCATTAACATTATATTTATCATTATTATTATTACCTCTTACACACAACTTTGTATTTAATTTAATTTATAAAATGTAAAATAAGTAAGAATATCGTACAAGTGCAATAGTAGCTAGTGTGTCAATTTATAAATATAAAAGACATAACAAGGATATTAAAAATAAATTACTTTAGTTTTCTACTAATAAATTTAGTTATTACTGTTAGTTTAAGGATTTATCTAAAGTTATTTAGTAAAATTAATTATCTAAAGTAATTATTATTTGTAAGAAGCTCTAAATAATAGATAAAATAAATCAATATGTTTTAGATTCATAAATATTCCATTCTCAATCTAAGGTACAAATGCTCGTGAATGAAGGCTCGCCCTCGGTGATTGGCGGCAAACAAGGGATTCTTTAAGCGAAGCGCGGCCGGCGCGTCCGGCGCGTTCTCCCGAGATGTCCAAGCCTTTATTACTCTCTAAGATTTTTAATGCTATGGGACATAATTACCGACAAAACAATGCAGCCATGTCCCCCCCCCCCCCCCAACTCCTTTCCTTTGCGTGGATCTACTTTCATACTTTCTCTGCGGCAAGTTTGACGTGACTATAAAAAAATCTCTACCTTCAATCAGAGTTCATTCCATACAAGACCTCCTCTTTTATTGGGGAAAAAAAAGGTGTTGTAATTGGTACTCGTTAAATCCGATTGCCTACTCGGTATTATTTTTAATAGAAACAATTGAGGTTGAAAATTCAATTCCGGCTGCGAAATCATATTTCCGTATATATTTCTTATAGCTTGAATGCAGGAAAAGAAATAAGAAAAGAACAAATATATAACATCCATCCCAATCCTTTGTTTTGCTACTACATCTATCAAATATAAACTTTATATTTTATCTGTATTAAAAAAAGTTATTTTAATAATTTATAAATTTTTTAAAAAATTAATAAATCTAATTTAAAATTTTTATTTGTATCATTAATTAAAATACAATAAATATTTAATGTATAGATAATAAAGAAAAAAAGATAAAAGTAAAAAATAAATTTTAATTTTTTTATGCAAAAATTTGTTCATACATTAACTTATTTTTTGACATAAAAAAGTATATTTTTTTTAAATAATCATTTTTATCTGTTATATTCTTCAACATACCAAATAATAATGTTTTTTTATATATAAAAAAAAAGAACAGATTTTTATTACCGTAGATTTATTTGTTTATTTTGACAATTATTACCGTAGATTTTAATGTAAAAACTCCTACCCAAGAAGAGAGAGGGGGGGGGGGCGGGGGGTTACGTGTCAGATGTTATAAATGACCTTAAGTCAGAGGGATAGATTTGTGTCGGCAATGGCATCACCTGCCAATCCTGGAAAGCCAGACAGAAGTATCAGAAATTATTACCGGATTCAACACCTTTATATTTAATATTATTACAATATATTTTTATAAATATATATAAAAATATGTTCTAATTATACTAAATATATAGATAATTTATTAATATATTTGATTTTAGATATACTACGTATATAGTTTTATATATATTTAAAATTATTTTATAAATATATATTAAACATATATTATAATTAGATCAAATATAAAGTTAATGTGCTTAAAATTTGAGGGACCCGGTTCGTTCAATAAGATCTTCACGCGGACATGGAAAGGAAGATCCAACTCCACTTGAAGTGCAAATTTGAACTACCAGTTTTTGGAGTAATTGAAACGCATAGTCTCGTTGACTAATCGAAGCACGTTTGGATGACCGTCTTTCCGTCCATTCTTGAGTTAGCTGGACAAAGCTAATTGAAGTAGGCCACTTTCCACCATGAGAGTAGACCGTGGATAGAAACGAATACTAGTAATTGAAGATACTAAAAGAGTGTGTTTGTTAATAATTTTAACTAATTATTAGCTTTTAATTAACTGAGCGGCAGTTTATCTAATTATTTTAAGCTTTTTTTGGGATGAAAATTTTTGAAGGGTCGAAAAACTTCGTAGCATTCTTTGCACATGTGTGTGTATATAAACTAACATCTTGTTTTTCAGAAGTTTGTTTAACTGGCTTTTAAAATATACTCCTATCTTTTCATCTTTTAGCCTTTTTTTTTACCTAATTTTCTATTTTTCGGGTTAATTGTGTCACATAACGTCTACGTATCATTGACCTAACATCTAATCTAGAGGCTAATGAGAACAAAAAAAAATCATTAGATAAATGAGATTTTACACTTAAATACCTTTAGCCAATAACCTCTTATGATATTATATATATATATATATATATATATATATATATATATATATATATATTTAAAAAAAATTATGTCAGGACTTATAAGAGTAAGTATAAACTATTATATAGATACGACAATAACTATAAAATCATATATAATAACATATATAAAAGGATAAATTTAAATCTTAAACCTCTTATTTTTAGGACCCTGGCCTCAACTACTAATATATTCTCTCTCCTACTTTTATAAATACAACATAATGAGAAAACTGTTAATATCAATCCACATTAGTTCAAATAAATGGTTAATTAGTACCTTATATTTTGGACTTTTGTTAGTAGGCTAAATCAACAAAAGTACAATCATGTCTCAAACAATAGTGATTATCATAAAAATCATAAAAACACACACACACACACACACATTATTTTTAGATAAGATTAGATCACATCATATAATATAAGATAAGATGAATGTCATCAAAAGCCATATGATGAGAATATAGCCTAAAGGCATGTTCGCCTCACCTTAAAATTAGATCAAATCAGTGCAAGTTAAATTAGGCCAACTAAATTTTGATATAATAAAAATAATATAAATCAATGATAATAATGATTATGAGAACAACAACGATAATAACAACAACAATAATAAAATTAATAATAATTATGACAGTAATAATGGTAAAATAATAACAACAACAACAATAATAATAAATTCACACACACAAAATAGAGTCCTTGTAATACTTAGAATCAATGCATGGAGAATCAACACATGAAAAAGCACATTGAGCATTACAATTTCATCGACAATATATTACATTTATATTGTGTTGGGTAAAAAAAATCTCCCTTATTCGCGATGGATCATTCAAAGTGCATCTTGTTTGATAGGCTGCCAAAATAAGTCAACAAATTCAAGACATCTCAACCTACATTATAGGAAATTTGTATCTTCTTTAAAAAAAATTATAATCATACTATGATTATACTATTATTAAGATTGTATGCCAAATGCCTTCTTTGTATGTAAGGTTTTAAAATAAGTTTTGTTTTTATTATCTAAATATCCATTTGGTGACACACGCATTCTTAGTATTATATTATATTATGTACAGAATTTTATGTTTTTTTAAAAAAAAATATTCAAAGTATTTGAAAAGTTTGTTAAATTCAATTTCTTTTAAATCAATATAATTTTTCTATATTTAAAAAAATATATTTTATTGAATTAGAAGATTAGAAAATCTTTTACTTCAAAGTTTACGGCTTTTAAAAAATTATAGAATTAATTTTTGGAATACGTAAATTATTTGATGTTTCAAATAATTTGAATTTTGAGAAGAAATGGATTGTATATATGTAGACAAATTTTGTTTTTCTATTATACAAAAGAAAATGGACACTTCTAATACTTTTGGAATCTTCAAATAATATATATATATATATATATATATATATATATATATATATATATATATATATATATATATATATATATATATATATATATATATATTAAATACAATGATACATTTTTCAAATATGAAAGGCTAGTTTTCCTATATATATATCTATATATAAGTTATTTAGTTTGTGGACTTTTGTAAAATAATTTTTATCATGATAATTAAGATAAGTGTTTTAAAAAAGTGTAATATATAAATAAATTGTAAACAACACATTGTTTCACCAATTTTTTGAATTTCTTTAACATTAACAAGATTTATAATATATTTCTTTCTTTTTTTATTTGTGCATGGTATACTTTTGTTAATTAATATGATGTGTGAATCAAAATATTGTTGTTAGTATATTCCTTACATTTAAAATAAAGCAATAGATCTGTCCTTAAAAAATGATTAAAAAAATTTAAAATTGATATTGTTTTCCATTAACAATAAAAATTACCTTTTCAAATTCAAAACTTTTAGAAACTGTATTTATAATTAAATTTAAAAATAAATCAAAATTTCTACAACGTAAAGGAAATTCTGTTTGAATTAATTTGACATTTTAAATATATTATTGAATTTTGAGAATAGTTGTATTTTGGAATTAATTCATATATATTTTTTTTTCAATTTGATACAATAAAAACTGAAATACTTATAACTATTTTTTTCAAGTAATCATTTTACAACTATAACAAGAGGAGAAATATGAAATAAAATAAAATTGAATCAAGCATTTACATATAAGAGATATTTAAAATCTATTATTTTTTTTTCTTTTTTGAGAAGCTAAAATCCATTTTACAATATTCTATAGCACGCGAAACTAGAAATAGGGCAAAACAATGATAAATACTGTAACGCATAAAAGTGCCGTGAAAGATAACAAAAAATAAAAAATACAAGGCCTGGATAATTAGTTAACTCACGATCTATACTTTTCCCACACCCTATAATGCAACGAGATGACAAAATGAACATTATCTTTTATTATTAGAAATATACGAATACAATAATATTTATACTAAATATAAAGTATTTATTTATCTTGAAGATTTAGCCAATAGAACAAGTATAATTATAATTAACATATAAAGAATTTCATTAGACAAAAAACAGAAAAAATAATATTGATTTGTTACCAACATTAAGTTTTGTTGAATAAAAAATATTTTATTTATAAGCTCTAAGACATATTACACGTTTGCTCGTAATATTTGCCCTATTTTCCTAATTTGTAACTATGCAAGCATTTTATTTTCATTTTTATTGAACAATCGAAAAATATTATACTTAAATATTTAAAGAGTTAAATGTGTTCAAGTGAACAACTATTTACGACTACTTCCCATTAAGTAATAAAGAAACTTTTGAGTTTCCTTATAAAGACCGAGTAATTTAAGATTTTCAATTTTAAAGAAAATAAAATGAAATATTCATTGAAGTTCATCAAAGTTATTATTTTATTTTACTATTGTGTAAGTTATATTATACAACTATTAAAAAATAATATATTACACAATTAATAAGTAATACTAAGTATAAAATTATCAAAAATATATAAATAATTGAAAATTTTGAAATAAAATATTTGTGTAAAATATAAAATATTTATAAAAGTTCAAAAATTGTATGAAAATTTAGAAAATAGATATGAAAATTATTTAAATTCTAAATGTCATCAATGTCGTAAAATTTCCCCAACAGTTAAGCGTTTTATTGCAATTATTATTATTATTATTATTATTATTATTATTATTATTATTATTATATTTTAATTAAAAAATTATAATTTTATTAAATTTTTAACCACCATTATTTGTGCGCTCAAATAGAATACTAGTTAAATTTTATATAAATCAAATCAATTTTGTGCCGGTGCGGGAGTCCAAGTACTAGTTTCTATCATTTATCCCTGCATGGGAACCTGTGTTAGAGATAAATAAACAAATAATAAATATGCAAAACCGGATATCCGTATCCGATCGGATTTTTTTTTCGGATATCCGATCCGATCGGATTTTTAGTAACCTATATCCGTATCCGTATCCATTAGTAGCGGATATCCGAACAGTCGGATATCCGAAAAATCGGATACGGATATCGGATATATTCAGTATATCCGATTATCCAAAAAATATTTATTTTTTAATAAAAATGACCTGTTTATGATCGGATATCCGAAAATCCGATAATGTAAATTCGGATATCCGATATCCGATATCCAAATATCCGTATTGAAATATCCAAATGTGGATACTTTAACCTGCTATAATTAAATTAAAATAAATTCTAAAAATCCAAAATCCATAACAAATACAACAAATCATCAATAATGCAAATATCCGCATTGAAATATCCAAATGTGGATATCTTAACCTGCTAGAATTTAATAAATCAATAATATTTCAATGCGGATATTTTAACCTGCTAGAATTTAATAAATCAATAATATTTCAATGCGGATATTTTAACCTACTAGAATATAATAAATCAATAATAATCCAAATATCCGCATTGAAATATCCAAATATGGATATTGTAACCTGCTAGAATTTAATAAATCAACAATAATCCAAATATTCGCATTGAAATATCCAAATGTGGATATTTTAACCTGCTAGAATTTAATAAATCAATAATAATCCAAATATCCACATTATCCAATGCCCATAACACAAATACAACAATAATCTAAAGTCCATAAATCCATAATTAAAACAAATACAGCAATAATCCAAAGTCCAAAGTCCATAATACAAATAGTAAAATACAACAACAATCCAAACTCCAAAGTCCATAAATCCATAATTAAAAGAAAAAAATTTAACTAAATCATTTTCCAACTAAGAAAGACTTAGAAAGTCATCAATCATCATAATATCATGTCTTCAAACTCCAAAATATCCGACTCATCGATTTGCACAATAGATGATAAGCCTACAATATCTGAAAAAAGAAATAAGATAAAAATTAAAAAAATAAAACACATGGAATACTTAAAAAAAAAAGTATCGATGAAATAGAATAAAAGAATACCCCAGCTTCAATGTTTTCAATCTCCTCAATAATCTCTTCTGCTTGAGGATGATCCGAAGATGACTTTATCCAATCTTGCGTACAAACCAATGCTTCTACCATTCTAGGAGTCAAAGAACTACGAAACGGATCAAGAACGCGGCCTCCCGTACTAAATGTAGACTCAGATGCAACTGTGGATACAGGCATAGCTAAAAGATCCTTAGCCATCAAAGCAAGAACTTCATAATTTATAGCATTATCCCTCCACCAACTAAGGATATCAAAACGTGCACCAACAACAAGCAAGTTATCCGCCAAATACTTGTCTAAATCATTCTTTCCATGAGCTAAAGTAATCTCAGCTGCCACTGTTTCTTCAAATTCTCTACCAACTGGATCACCATGCTCACAAATAACCTCACTTACATTCATAGTTGAAGATGGCTTAGGGGCTGAAGATGATGTAAGCTTAGAGGCATAGAAGGCATACAATTCTTTCAAAGTTGTATCAACCTTAGCATGTATGTCAATTGCAAGTTCAGATTCAAAATACTTATTTATTGCCCAACGCACAAATTTCATCTTTCTCCTAGGATCAAGAATCACAACAATAAATAGGAACACATTGATATTTGTAGCACTTCCCCAATATTTATCATATTTTGATTTCATACCCAAAGCCATCACACTTATGTCAAAATCATCACCATCTCTAGCCACACTAATCATTTTCAATATACCACAAATCTCTTGCAAATACATGTTACCAGTGACATACAAGGAACCAGATATCCTCAAAGTTGTCTCATAAAAACATTTCAAAAAAGGAAGCAACACACGCACATGCTCCCAATCATCATCCATTGGCATGCCCTTTAATTTATCCATTTCAAAACGATATTTCTTATCTATTTTCATCAAATCAAAAGCTTTCTTAAACTTAAAGGCAGCATCCAACATAATATACGTAGAATTCCATCTAGTTTCAATGTCCAAACATAACATTCTCTTGGACTCCAATTTCTCTTGCTCAACACAAGTCTTGAATTTACTCAATCTAGAGGGAGATGATCTCACATATCTCACAGCATATCGAACTCTAAGAATATGATCGCTGGACTCTTTCAACCCCTCTTTCACAACAAGGCTCAATATATGAGCAATACATCTGATATGTAATAAAGATCCATTTAAAACCGACTCACCCCAACCATTGAGTCGTTCTCTCAAATAATCAATACACTTATCATTTGAACTTGCATTATCAATTGTTAAAGTTAACACCTCATCAATATTCCAATCAATTAAACATCTTTCAACAGATCTATCAATAATCTCACCAGAATGACCAGCAATTGGACAAAAATTAATAATCTTTTTATGCAAGTTCCAATTCTTATCAATAAAATGAGCTGCGAGGACCATCTAACTCAAATTTTGACAAGAATTCCATGTATCAGTGGTGAGACAAATTCGACTTTGGCAACTCTTAAAAAATGCCTTCAACTTTGTTTTCTCTCCCATAAAAATTTGCAACGCATCTCTAGCAATAGTAGTTCTAGAAGGAATTATTGCTCTAGGTTGTGTCTTTGCCATATACCTTCTAAATCCCTCCCTTTTTACAAATCGAAAGGGTAATTCATCCAAAATTATCATTTCAACCAATGCTTTTCTATGCTCTTCTTGGTTAAATTTCCAATTAGTAACACTAGATATCGCGAATGATGGAAGACCGCCATCATAATAAGAAGCATTCATTTTTAAAATGAATTGTTTCTCATCTATATTCACGGGGTACTTCTTACAACTCTTTAAATGATTACTCAACTTAGAAGTGCCTTTAGAAGGAGCAGCCACATATTGATTGTTACAATAAATACAAACTGTCTTTTGATCATTTTTATTATCACATGGTATTTTTTCAAAATGATCCCAAACCCATTATCTAAATTTTTTTGTCGGTGGCCCACCCTCGTTCCTACTCTCTTTAGAACCTTCAGATTTTTCATTTGAAACAGGTTCTAATGGGGGCACAGGAGGACATGGGAAAGGAGGAGTCATTTCTGGTGAAATACCTGGTGTCCCGCTTTCGGCAATTTCAATCTCATTCACTGATTCCATGCTGTTATTGCCTGCCAGATCCCTAGTGTTGGTGCTAGGCTGCTAGCTGTCACAATTACATTTTATGAACAAAAATAAAATAGAGTTAATACTTATGAACAAATATTGATCATGATAAGCTGTATTTATTCATACTAATATAAAAAAAATCAGAGATAGATATTATGTTGGAATAGGCAGCAACATATGATATTATGATCCAAAGAGTTGGTAGTTAGTTACTAGTTAAATGTAGATACAAGTACAACTAACTAATATAAAAATATAAATTGAGAGATAAACAAAGATATGTTTGTATGTTTATAATTTAAATGCAGATACTATCATACTACTAGTAGGATTAGTGTAAACATGTTTATGTTGGTATATTTATAATTAATAACCTGTTTATGTTTGTATATTTATAAACATGTTTATTTTTGCACAACAGAAATGGGAAAAAATCAAGGAAAGTATCTTTATATATAGAGAGAGATGTGTTTGTAATATAACCTATCACATTGACATTACACAGTGTTTAATATATAGATATATGTAAACCAGTTTTAATCAAGATTTTTGTTCATAAAAAATGTTCTAATGGGAAGATGAGACTAGATGAGACACATAAAAAATGTAAACAATAGAGTTAATACTTATGAACAAATATTGATTATCATAATTCATAATCTGTACTTATTATACTAATATAAAAAAATCAGAGATAGATATTATGTTGAGAGAGAAACAGAGATATGTTTATCACAATAATTTATTTTAATTCTATATAATAACAAGTAATTATTATTATAATTCACATATTTGATTGTTATTATTACCATTATTATGATGATTGCCATTAATATATTTATTTAAAATTCATCTTCATTGCAAACCATTATTAGTAGTAGTTTTAATCATTATTAATTACAAACACATATATATAATCAATATCATGTTGTATAGCATACTATTACAGTATTACCTACCAAACAAAATTAACAAACTGGGTAGAATTCCATCTACAACAAGGATTATGCATGTATTACATTACATGATCCAATATATCCAGTCCATACTCCATACGGTCAGTCAGTCATACACATGTATTACATACATAAATACTCCATACAGTCAGTCACAACAAAGATTGAAATATATACAAGGTTTAGATGGCTCACCATCTGAACATAATAATATTTAAATAATGTGGTTGGTCCAAACCATCATGTAAATCAAGCTTTCAAATAAGAAAACAGAATTATTATTATTCTAGTATTTTAGTATCTGTATTATTATTATTATTATAAGTATCATGTTGCATAGCATACTATTAGTCTATTACAGTATTACCTACCAAACAGAATTAACAAAATGGGTATCAGCTACCAAACAATTCCCTAACAAAACAAATGCAGATAAACAAAACAAATAAATTGAGAAAAACAAAGACATGGACAATCGGTGATAGAATCGGGAATCCCATAGTCAATTTCAAACTATCGAATCCCACAGAGTCGATTTCAAACTATGAAATCCTACTAAGATAAGATTGTCCTTAACAAATTCCTGCTAAGTTGCTAACAACCCTAACAAAAGATTATATGGACAAATAAATTCCAAACTAACGAATCCCTAACAAAAAATTAACAAACACAGAAGCCCACACAAACAAATAAGCATAACCGACCTCATCTTCCGCAACCCTAAAAACCATCGACAATCGAATATATGACAGAAAAATAGACAAATTAACAAACAATTAGGGCATACCTTAAATGGCAAAACAAGCCTTCAAGGAAGAATCAGCAAACAAGAACAATGCCCTACAAAGAAAAATTGAAATCGGTAGAGTTAGACAATGGATTATGTAAGAATTAGAAACAACCCCTCACGAATTGCAAACGGCTGTACCTGGCGGTGGCTGTCGGTTGGTGGCGCTTGCTCTACGTGGGAGGGAGTGGTTGCTGCTGCGGCCGGCGAGCCTACGAGGCTTGCTCTGCGTGGGAGGGAGTGTGAGCTTCGAGAACGACGAGAAGAACGAAGGGAGGGAAGGGAAGGCTGGAGAATCGAAAGGAAGAATAGAGGCGGGATTCGGGAAAAATAAAAGCCACCACTGGTCCACTACGACACTACCAAACAGAGTCACACACACAAACAAAGACAGCCTGTCGAGTGTGGGCTGTCGCCGAATCATAGAAGGAAAAAAATTAGGTAGACCGGCGGCCAGACCGGATATATTAATAATTAGGTTAAATAATTATATATATAATTTATTTAATCAAAAAATATTTATTTATTTTATTTTAAAAAATATTTTCTTATACACCGGATATTTTAATCGGATAGAATAATTCGAAAAAATATCAGATCGGATATCCGCTCCGGAAAATTTTAATTTTGACCGGATCGGATATCCGCTCCAGTTTTTAAAACCCGGATCGGATATCCTAAAACTCGGATCGGATATTTTAAAAGTCGGATCGGATTTTCGGATTCCGGATTTTTTGCACAGCCATTTGTAACTAGTCCCTAAATACTAATTCCGCCTTGGAGGATATTTTTATGGAAAAATTATTTTAAAGTCTATTTAAATTAAATTATTTAAAGTTAAATAATTTATTTGATATTTAGTCTATGTTTTTATATTTAATATATATGTACATATAGATAATATTATCTGTATATTTATACATAATTAGATATATATATTAGTATAATTATATGTACATAATATTTTATATTTAAAATTAAATATTTAAAATTATTTTAATTTTTATCCTATTAATTTTACTCAAATAGACTGCAAACTAATTTTTTTAATTTTTATTTGCTAAACTTTGGACTTTGGAGATGGCAGATGACTTCTTCTACGGCACCTACAATGGCAAAGACCCGACGACCGATTCATAAAACTTTGACTATGTCATGCTGACCTTTGAAGTTGATTGACGATGATATATGCATAAATTATTTTGCTAGTCGAGCATTGGCAACGGACCAACTTTTCTGTTCTAATTAATCTTACCATTTTAATTATATTATATGTACTAACACTTTAGAATCACCCAACAATACTAACTGAATTGTAGTAGTGTTTATTAAAAAATCGGATTATTTATCGAACAGTTATTATAATTAATTTATTAATTTAATAGTCAGATTAATAATTTAAATTAATTAAATAAGTGATATATATTAAATAAAAATGTAAAAAATATATATAAATTTAAACTATAAGTTATCCAATCGACTCTCAATTGACTTTTGACCAATTTTATCAATTTTTGCCCACATAAAATATGTTCGACTTTATTGATTTATCGATTATAATGTCCTTTTTTTTAGTTATGAACAACTTTTTTTTACAAATTATAGACCCTATATGTAGAGTAGATATATGTGAGATATACACCAAAGAAATTTAAAACACGGTAAAATTTTGATTATAGGTATAGTATTATCGTAATATATTTTTTTATAAAACCTTAATTATTCTAAGTATTTAGTTTCAATAATCATTCAAACATATTTTAATTTCATTTATTTACTTCATTCGATCCATATTTGCATATTCCTTTCAAATTATTAAATCACATACAAATTCATTAATGAGATTATATGACTTTTTTGCTTTTGTTCATTTTCATTTATTTGGGCTGAGAGTCTCTTCCAATACTAATTTTTTTATATGTTTGGATTTCTAAAATTACTCCGCATCTTTTTCTATTTTTTTATAATTTCATAATTTATTTGTTATTTTTTTCAATAAGCACTCATTGTTTGACTCTCTTTAAAATTTCATGGGCAAAAATAAATTGTAATTGATATCCTTACTACCAATTTGATCCCAACTAGCCCTCTAACCAAAGTTAATTAGATTTTTTTTTTATCAAGAAAGGGATTACAAATCTAAAAAAATGTCTACCTGATATGGGTTCATAAAAACTATGAGGAACTATACATCCTAGTCTATCAAACATCAATGCAGGGTAAACTAACAAGGGATGGGCACAATATAACTCACAACCGAAGGGTAAGGAGTGGCTATTATGGGCAAGTTTATCTGCAACAACATTAGCCTCTCTAAAATCATGGAAAACCAAACAACTATCGAAACAACTCATTAGGGAGTGACAAGATTCCACAACCAAATCGAGAGGGTGAAGGTGGAAAATGATGGACAAACACACACGCATTGCCATTGTGGAACTGCTAGTGATTTGCTCCCGTTAATAATCGTGATCACATGCATGAACATGCCCATAATAGATAGCACAAAGCTCTTCCATTAAGATACTGTCAAACTCGACATTTGTGGAGAACCCAAAAATCTATTAACCAATGTGGTCTCGAGCAACACCCCCAAAAGAGATATGGTCTGGATTACCAAGAGCAATGCCATCCAAGTTGAATTTTACAACTCCATTTGTGGGCACAATCCAACCCACCGCATGATGAATATGAATACAACCCACCTCACATAATTTTCTCACCTTAAGTCGGGTTGTGAAATCTTACAAGGACACCCACTTAACATGGTGTGAAAGGGTCTAAGAGGTCATCCAACATCCTTAAAAATACGCTTGTTTTAGTTTTTCCAAATCTTCCAAATTGCTAAGGCAAAGTTCGCAGCCCTAAGGTGGGTAATTAGGTTGAAGGTGCTTATGCTGGGAGATGTTAATGTTGAGCTAATAAAAAATAGGCGATTCAAAAAAGGTAAGAGCAAGTTGCGTTGGTGAAAAATTGTGCCAAAAATCTTTGCTTGGAGCACAATCATAGAGGACATGGAGGAGTGACTATTCTTCTCCACAAATACTACAAGAAGCTTCAAATGAGAGGTATTGATTCTTCCTATTCTAGTTTGTCAAAAGATAGTTATGCATGGCAAGCCATACAAACATACAAACTTTTTGATGAACTAGGAGCCTCCAAACATTCTTACAATAGGATGACGTTAGACTTAATTTACTTTCTAGCATAATATAAGCTTATTTGAAAAAATAGTAGCCATTGTATCTATAACCCCAAAAGGGAATGCTGGCCACATCATCATTTTCTTAGATCCAAATGCTCACAATATCAAAAAGTGCATGGCTTGATTAGAGGTACTGGAATAGCTATCAGTTCCATCTTACATGCACTAAATAGTCTGTGATTGGTATGCTGATGTCATCACAACTAAGATGCCGGATAACATGATTGATGAGAGGACCATTACCTATCCACAAGTACAACTGGAATCGAGTGTTGCAACCATTCTACTTTTTCATGAACCAAAGAATTCCTACCCTCAAGGGTGTCTACCAAATTAGAGATTTGTCTCTATAAAGGAGAGCAATCAACCTTTCTTTAGGAGGTAAGAATACTCCCCAATTTCACACACAAATTCACACACACATGTGTGTGTGTGTGTGTATTCCATTAGATGGACTTATAGGATCGCTTTATTGACAAAGTAAGTCCTATGTGAGTTTAAAAAAAAAGTAGCCTTATTCATCAAGCCTACTTCCTGTAAGTTGGGAGCTCTAAACTCCTTAGGGTAACAATCCTTTTCCCACCGAAGTAAATGATGCTTGAGACATTGGGCGGTGCTTCCCAGAGAGACTTTTGTGTACCTTATCAATTTGGTAAGTAATCAAAGTTGTGAGTAAGTAGGATTGCATATTGTAAAGCGAGATCATAGAGGACACTACTTGAATCAAAGATACTAAGCTTGCAAGAGAAAAAATCTGAGGTCTCAAAGCATGCATACATTTTTGGACCCGATCAATAATATGGTAGAACAACCCCTTGGAAATCTTCCCATCACAAGTTTAGATACCCAAATAGCAGCCAATGGATGAGGAAAATTTAGTCCCCGCCTTTGAAGTGATGGCATGAGAGAGGTTATGGGGAACATTAATTGAAAAATAGATAAAATAATTATCAAGGCTTACCTTCTAGCCTAAAACTTCACTGAAATTCTAAAGAACCTCCATGATAACATCCATCTATCACATACAGGCTTCTACAAAAATAAATAAGTCATTTGCAAGGAATAAGTGCAAATCTATCACATACAGGCTTCTACAAAAATAAATAAGTCATTTGCAAGGAATAAGTGCAAATGTTTTAACCCCCTCTAAACAATGAGAAAATTTTCCAAGTTTGAGTGTTAGCTCTATCTTGAATAAGTTGAGAGAGACGCTCCATAAAAGTAATGAAGAGATATGGATATATGGGATCCCCTGGATGGAGACTTTGAGAAGGTGATAAAGCTAAACTAACTTTAGAGTTCCAAAGCACCGAAACACTAGATGATGAGATGCAACACATAATTAATGAGGCAAAGCATATACCTAAGAATCCCAAACAAGGTGAGTGTATCCTCTACAAAATTCCAACATGACTTATCAAAGGCTTTTTTGAGGTCAACCATGAGACTAATGAAACCTTTCACTCACCTTTTCTTGTGCACCGTATGAATAACCTGTGGGACAATAATGATGGTGTCATGAGTCTACCTCCCTGGTAGGAAAATGCTTTGATGGATGATAATGAGGTGACTTAAGATTGGTTTCATATGGTGAGAAAGGAATTTGGATGGAGCATGGTTAAGTGCTTTTGATAAAGCAAGTAGGAGGTATGCTAGAGAGGTTGCAAGAAATGGAGATGAAAGCACTAATGATGAAGCTAATGGTATGTCTTATTTTATTCTTCTTCTTTTCTTTAAGTTTTGAAATAATTATCAAGTATTAGGTAGTTGTAATTTCTCTTTATTTTTTTGTTCCTTAATCTAGATGAAGTCCAAGGCAATGAGTTAAGTAATAATGAAGTGGCTACGATCTGTGTTGCATCTAATGAAGATGATAACTCGGATGACTTTAATATAAATTCTCATGATGATGAGGATGAAGCAATTGAGACATGTATTGCTAGTAGGGTTACTGAATTTGGAAGTGAAGGTGTAGGTGTAACACCCCCAAATTTCACTCCTAAAAAATTTCGTTAAGACAAAGGTTTTAGCGGAAGCGAAAGAATTAAAACCATAAACTTGGGGGTATTACCGCCACACTTAGTACCAGACCGGTTCACTCCTACCGTTCCGATACTAAGTGCTAAGGCTAAAATAAACAATCATTAAGTAAGAATCATCAAAACGTAGGTGCATAGATCATTCACGAAAACCACGAGTCAACAACAGTTAAAATATCGTCTGAGATTGCAGCTTAAAAGTGCGGTCTCAAAGCAAGAAGCGTAGTACAAAATATAGCTAAATAAAACATATCCCAATGGGCAAATATCCGGACCGCCTAATCACTCAAGTCAAGCCTTCCACCCCGAATTAGTAATCGATCATAAACCTGCACAGGAGGTCTGCTCCCCACCATCGGTGGATCATCACAGGACCCATTCAATCAAGGTAGTATCAGTATGGGTCCAATACTGAGTAAGGGCGCAGGTGCGCTAAGGCCAAGCATACCATCATACAACATAACATGCACAGCACAAACATATAAGCAACATGTAATATGATGGATGATGAGGATCGGTTATGGTCCAATCCAACTTCTTCTTTTCATAACTCTGGTAATTATAGTCGATTCACATCATGATCGTTATGAGCCCATGAGAGTGCGGGAACCCCACTATTATAGCCGGTGGATCGGTCACTTATAGGGCAGAACGCACCTAACCACTATTTTATGTCGGTGGATCGGTCTCCAAGGCAGAACGCTCCTGGCCACTATTATGCCGGTGGATCGGTCTGGCCCCGACTCTCATAGTGTTTCACTGTGATTATAACGTATCTTTCCATGATTTATTTGCAAGTCATTTCACACCATAATCTTTGTTAATCCATGCGAGTACGGGAACCCCACTATTATAGCCGGTGGATCGGTCACTTATAGGGCAGAACGCACCTAACCACTATTATACGCCGGTGGATCGGTCTCCAGGGCACAACGCTCCTGGCCACTATTATGCCGGTGGATCGGTCTGGCCCCGACTCTCATGGTGTTCCACTGTAAGTATATAGTATCTTTCCCATGATTTAATTACAACATACTGTTTGGTTTGTTGAGCTCGGGATCCCCCACTATTATAGCCGGTGGATCGGTCACGTATATGGCAGAACGCACCTAACCACTATTTTATGCCGGTGGATCGGTCTCCAGGGCACCCCGGCACCTGGCCACTATTATGCCGGTGGATCGGTCTGGGCCCGGCTCAACAATCTTTCACTTTACATGATTAGTGTCTTATCCGTGTTTTATTAGATATCATTCCACCCTTAACATGCATGCCAACGACGTACTACCACTGCCTCTCAGCGGGCCCGTCTCATATGTTGAGACACTCACCCTTTTCTCACACTCGACATCCATCCCTCGTGGACTTAGGTATAGTGGTATATAGTAAGGCGCGATCTCCAAGAACATAGGCTACCCCAACACATAAGATATCGACTCCGTATGTCTTCATCCCTCTAGGGCTCCTCCTTGGAAAACCCTAATTTGGGCCTATATGGCCCAACTCTTTCTTACTCATCCTATCTTCACTTTGTTCCTTGTCTCGCATCCCGTCTCTACTAAGAAATTCCCAAATCATATCTCTTTGTTCCCCAACTCCGCATGTGACCGCCAAACCCTAGTTGGCCACACCAACCCTAGCACTTTACTTCCTCTCCAAGTAACCTCCCTTCTTTAGAAAACCCATACTCATCCTTTATATAAGTGAATTCTCACTCTCAACCCTCTACTCCATAGGCCATTAATACCACCATGCAATCATTAATACCACCATACAACCCTAATACCACCATGCGAATCATAATACCACCATACCAACCATAATACCACTATACAACCCTAATACCACCGTGCAACCCTAATACCATCGTGCAGTCATGAATACCACCATGCAACCATTAATACCACCATACAACATTAATACCACCATAAAATCACAAATACCATCATACAAACCCTAACGCCACCATGCGAACCCTAATACCACCGTTACAACCATAATACCACCATACAACATTAATATCACCATAAAATCACAAATACCATCATACAAACCCTAACGCCACCATGCGAACCCTAATACCACCGTTACAACCATAATACCACCATACAACATTAATATCACCATAAAATCACAAATACCATCATACAAACCCTAACGCCACCATGCGAACCCTAATACCACCGTTACAACCATAATACCACCATACAACATTAATACCACCATAAAATCACAAATACCATCATACAAACCCTAACGCCACCATGCGAACCCTAATACCACCGTTACAACCATAATACCACCATACAACATTAATACCACCATAAAATCACAAATACCATCATACAAACCCTAACGCCACCATGCGAACCCTAATACCACCGTTACAACCATAATACCACCCTGCAACCATTAGTACCGCCATAGAACATTAATACGATCATACAAACTTCAAGACTCCCATGATGGTTCCCAACTCATAATACCATTTATCCTAACATGCATGTCCTAGAGGGCCATAGCATAATACATCATAAACATCATACATATAAATGTCATGCTCATGTCATGGAAGCACAAACAACATACCTCAATCTCCAAGCTGCGCTACACATAAAACGAGTTATCCACAAATCATATAATACATGGCATAGCATGGCATACACAACATTCAACGCATCCATGTCACACATAACACAAGGCCATTAGCTTCGTCCTTACCTAAGGCGACGCCGGGCTTGGAGCACGCTCCTCTAACTCCTTAGGGCTTTGGTCGGGATTACCTATAAAAAGGGGGAAATGCTAAGTATTAGTTTCCCTTATAATTACCATCAATCCTCATTTTAGTTTAAGGTTAGGGTTTTTATTACTAAAAAGGGTTTTATACAAAAACTAGGGTTTTTACTTTAGAGTTAGTATACTAAATATTAGTAGTCAAAATATGTTTATTTTTAATACCTACTGTTACACTTATATTATTAGACCGTTAGCCCTATTCTTATAATAATAATGTTCATGCTAACTATAGAAAAATAGTGATAATAATAATAATAAAACTAATACTAGTGACACTAATGTTTATAGTGAGAGAAACCCTAGCATTTTTTTAAGGCTAAGTCTACTAATGGTGTCATATTTGAAATAATACTATTATAAGGTCACACTATTACAAGTAACTATTCCTAAGGGTGATAATGATAATAGTTGTATATTCTTGAATAATAAAAGGGTTCAAATGCTTTTGATTACAACAATAAGGTAGTGATAGTAGTAATAATAGTAATGGTTAATAATAGTGTCATAGTAATGGGGTTAGGGTTAATGTTAAATGGTATGGTAATAAGGTTCAAGTACTCTTCTTAGTTAACAACCAAATGATATTTACTAGCTTGAGTTAAGTAACATGGGTAAGACAAGGTAGTATTATTATTAACACTAGTGATAAATGTGTTAAGTATAATAATAATAATAATAATAATAACAATAATAATAATAATAATAATAATAATAACAATAGTACAACCAAGTAAGGCTAAGCAATAATAATAATAACCATAGTAAGGATAATAGAATAATAATAATAAAAATGTTAATATTAATACTTATAAAAATAAGACCAAAGTTAAGTATAATATAGGTTAGGGTTTAAAAGGGATGTTAGTATTAGTAAGAAAATTAGAACATTAATAATAATAAGGGCAATAATAATGGTAATAATGATAATAATAATAATAATGATAATGATAATAAAAGTAATAATAATAATAATAATAATAATAATAATAATAAGTATATTAGTATTAATATTAGTAGAAAATAGTAGCAATTATATATAAGGGGTATTAGGGTTTGGATGAGTGGAGAACCACCTAGGGTCGGTGGTGGTCCGGCGGCGGCGCGTGGCGGCGACGGCGGCGACGGTGGAGGTGGAGAAGAGGGGAAAAGATGGAGGTGGTGGTTAGATGGGAGGAGAAAAGAAGAAGTTTGAGGTGGGGGAGGAAACAACAGGTGAAGGGGAGTGGAATGAGGGTGGTGGCGTGGCAAGGGGTGGCGGCGCGCGGCGGCGACGACGACGGCCGAGGGTGGTGGAGAGAGATGGAAGATGAGGGAAGAAGGAGGAGAGGGAGGCAGGGGAATTTGAAGATAGGGAAAGGTAGAGGGAGGTCTGCTGGGCATTTTGGAGGGTGGAAGAGGCCTTGGTGGCGGCTGGGCTGGCGGTGAGAGGCGGCGCAAGGGCGGCGAAGGCTGGAGGTGGTAGTTTCGGGTTAGGACTTTTGCACGACTATGGCGGCACGTGCAGGGCAAGGGGAGGGGTGCTGGTGGCTTGGTTTCGTAGAGGGAAGTGCATGGATGATAACGGTGGGAAGAGGTGGTTTCGGCGGTGGCTGGAGGCGGCAGACATGGCGTCTGTTCTGGCGGCGGCGGAACAGAGTTTCCGCAAGGTCCAACGGGAGGACTTGCTGTGGCCGTTCGGGAGGGGGTATTTATAGGCCAAGGGGGGAGGAAAACGACGAAGGGAGAAGGAGGCGTGCGGGGCAGGGGTGCAGGTGGCCGGCCGATGGCAGGCGGTGCAGGTCCTGCCATGGCAGGCTAGGTCGGGGAAGGGGAGAAGAAAAGGGAAAGAGAGGGGCACGCGGGAAGGGGAGAGAGGGACTTGGTCGGGTCGAAAAAAGAAAGAAAGCGACGGGAGAGAGGCAGGGGAGGACAACCGGTACTGGGCTGGTGGCTGCTGGTGAGATTCGAGCGGCAGGCGTCGAATGCAGGTCGGGGAAGAAGAAGATGGCAGGGTGGACCGGTGGTCCAAAGGAAAAAAGAAGAAAAATAAGGGGAACCCGGCCGGTTTGGCGTTTATAAGATTTTCTTAAACCTAAACGTGGCGTACTACGGGTTGTGGAAGGAAAACGCAGCGTCGCGTCGTAGGCTGGCAACGGTCATTTGGGCACTTGACGCGGCGCGGCGTTTCAGCGTCCTCGGGGTTAAAACACGTCGTTTTGGGCATAAGAGTACGAGGGCCAGCGCACGGCACTGGGCCGCGGGAAGGAGAAAGGAAAAGAAAGGGGGGCTGGACCTGTGCGCGAGACGGGGGAGAGGAGAGGGGTTTGGGCCGATGGGCTGGCCCAGCTGGGGGAGAAGAAAGAAAAAAAAAAAAAGAGGAGGGAGAAAAAGGAAGAAAAGGGAAGATAAGAAAATAAATAGGATAGGAAAATAATTAAATTAACTTATGGGGAAATTGGGGTATTTTTGGGTTATTCAGAATATTAATATTTATAAAATGTTAAATAAATTCCTTTTTGCTTATTTTAGACTATTTTAGATAAATTCCCTAAACCTCCATGCTAATTAGGAAAAATACCCAAATTTTCTTCTAATTAAATTCTTTATTATTTTCCTCTTAATCTACCTTAATTAACTCTCTACATGCTAATAAATGAATTTATGTAACTAATTTTCCTAATAATTCCTTATTTGGCCATAATTTCGGAAATTAGGATTTTGGGATATTACAGTAGGCGATGACAATTATGATGACTATGATTGACTGATGTTAATCATTATCATGTTATTGTACTTTGTACTTTCTTGGCTTTTTGTGGTCTGTGTTATTAACTATTATGGACAATTTGTGGATTTGTAGATTGTTCTAGATTTATTTGGATTATTTAAAAGCTTAAATTTAAATTTTTAGTATTATTTAACTTTGAATATGAATAATATATCACTTACATTTTATATGATATCTTATTTTTATGATTTTGGTATAACCTTATGATTCAAGAATCCGATTCTATAGACCCTTGACCAATTTGTAGAATCTCAATTCTAAAAACCTTGATTAAAATGTGGCATAATTTTTATTTTTTTAATGGTTATATTTATAACTGCTATCAAGATAAGGGTGGAATATTTTTCCTTCATTTCATTAATGGTTCTTGTATAGAACCATTATTCAAATTTTCTCAATATTCCCATGCCTAAATTTTTACATTTTTAGAAATGGTTTTGGACAAACTATCATTTATGTGTTATTATTAATTGAATATTCCATAGTAGTGTGTGAAATTCACCCTATAACAACAAGATTTGATTGAACATTAGTTTTTGGTAGTAGTGCTCTTGGGGACTCACATAATGGGGGGACTTGTAGCCAAGGGATGGCTTAAGAGCTTAGGCATTTCGATTGTAAAAAGTCCAAATCTAAGTAAAAAAAATATATATGTAGAAGAAAGTTGTGTTCCATAGGTTTCCCAGGAAAGGGTATATTATAAAGTTTTGTCATGATAAGATGCCCATTGAGAGGTTTAGTGAGTCATTTAATATGAAGGATGATGTTGTTGTTTCCTAGGATGATAATGGTAGGGATGTGTTGATGACCACTGACTATAAGACCAAAATGATAGATAAGTGAATCTTAGATTTTGGTTGTTCTTACCATATTTTTCCCAAATGAAGTTGGTTTGAAAATTATGAGGTGACTTAATGTGGAGTTATCTTGATAAAAATGATGTGGCTTGTAAAGTCATTAGGATTGGGGCATTGAAGGTGAGGGTGCATGATAGTGTGGTTAGGGTAGTGTCCAATATTGGACATATCCAAGAGATGAATAAGAACCTCATATCCTTGAGTTCCTTGGATTGTAATAGGTACTAATTTGTGATTGAAAATGGAACCTTAAAGGTTATAAAAGGGGATCTTGTGGCGATGATGGGAAGCTTGTCACGACACTATAAGGGTTGGTGGATTCCATCACTATGAGTGTAGCTGCTATGACATTAGAGAGTTTGACACACTTAAATGTTTCGAGATTTTGGCACATGATATTAGGACACGTGAGTATTAGGGGTTTAACGTAGCTCTTCAAGAGGGGATACTAGATGGATGGAGTATTGGTACTATAAAATTCTACAAGCATTGTGTGTTTAGCCAACAAAGGTGGGTTAACTTTTTGACAACTAAGCATAGTAAAGAGCCCTTGTTAAGTACATCCATTAAAATTTGTAGGGTCTCAAAAGAGTGGTTTCAAAAAATGGATGTTGGTGGTACTTGGTCACATTTATTAATGATTTCTTTGGGAAGATATAAGTATATTTGTTGAAACATAAAAAATGATGTATTTGGTGTTTTCAAATATTAGAATACCTTGCTAGAGAAGTAGATTGGGAGTCAAGTTAAGTGTCTATGGATAGATAATGGTCTTGAGTTTGTTGAGAAAAGTTTTACTAAGTCATTCCAAGACTATGGGGTAGTGAGATGTCGCGTAAAATGCCCTGAAAATTTTTAATTTTAAAAATTATAGTTAAATAAGGTTTTATTAGGAAAAATAAATTAAATAAATTATTTTATTAAAATAAAAGTGAATTAATTAGGGTTGTTCAAGAATAAATTTATAAATATTTTAATTAGGAAGAATTTTGGGTATTTTAGCTAATCAAGGATTTTATTTTGGAAATTAATTAAATAAATTATTTTATTTAAAATAAGAAGGAGAAAATAGTTCCAAATTAGTATGAATTTTATGAATAATTTAATTGAAGAAAATTAGGGTGTTTTTCTAATTAAAATGAAATTTATGAAAAATCATTTAAAAATCCTAAATTAGCCTAAAAAAGGGATTTAAATATTATTTTATTTAAATATTATTATTTTTAAATATCCTAAATATCCTAATTAATTTAATTAACCTGACTCACTATTTTTCTTTTTCTATTTTTCCTTTTTCTTTTTCCTTCTCCCTCTTTCTTTCTTTTTCTTTCTTTTCTTCCTTTTTCTTTCTTCCTTCCGATTGGGCCTGCCGAAGGCCCAATCTCTCCTTTTTCTTTCCTCTCTTCCGCATTCCATCACTCTGTTTCTTTTCTTTGCTTCCTTCGGCAGCCGAAGCACTACGTATTGCGTCTTTTTCCCTTAGAATGCCGTGTTCCATTTAAAATTTTTATATCTGTTTCCGATCGGCCCGGTTCTCCGTTCTTCTTCTTTTCTTTCTTTTTTCCCCCATCCGGCCGGTTCACCTTCTTCTTCCTCTTCCTCTTGTAAACCTACAACTTTGTCGACCTACAACCGTTCGAGAAATCTGCTGCCGATCTCACCGTTTGACCGGCCATTTCCCTCCTATTTTCCCTGCTGGTCCGTCGACCACGTTGCCCAACCTAGTTCTCCCATTTCTCGCGTAGTTTCCCCCCTTTTTCCTATGCATACCATTGCCCCAAAATTGACTTCCACCGGCCAACCATCGCCGCCGGTGACCAAAACCCTACCTGCATTAAACCATTTTGTGCATTTTTAAAAATTATTTTAAAGTGTCTTATGATGTTAATTTTGTGTTTTATTAAAAAAAATTGATGCATAATAGGGTTGAACATGTTTATAGTATATTATGTTAGATTATAATTTTGAGTTCCCTAGGGGTATTTTTGTCAATTCACAAGTATTATATAAATTTCTAGTATCACATGTATATGTTATTATTTATAATGTATTATAAGCATGCGAAATATGATATGTTAGGCATGCATGATTATAGTTTTATGTGTTAAATGAGCTTATGTAAAAATAAAGGGTAATTTGGTATATTTACCATTCTATATTTTTTTAATAATTTTAATATTATGTTAAAGTGATTATTTTGACGTTATCCAAACATTGTATGAGTTTAGTTTAACTATATAAGTGATTGGTATTAAAATGGTAATAAACGGAGTACTTAGCTTATAAATATATTTTGATTATTTATTACTTCATGTGTGTAGGTGTTGCATAATTGGACATAGGATGACCAGTGACATTGACTCTGACCTTGAATGTTAACCTTAGATTTAACTTTGAATGATAAGAAATTAAAGGAGACAATGGATAATTAAGTGCTAATGGTGTGGTTTGGATGTTCTAAGTTATGTGTGTGTGGACCATGAGTGTTATGTGTATTGATTGTAAATCACCTGAATAAAATATTAATACTTAAAGTAAAAGATATTAAAATTTAAAATTTTGGTTCTTTAGGGTTAGTTACCCTAGAGATGTAGTTTAGTCCTCAATGTAGTTTGATCATTAGTTGGTGTCTCTTAGTGCCCTAGTAAGGCCCTAATTCTATTCTACTTAGATTGCCTTTGTATGCCAATATACCCACAATATCATAGTGTCCCTGGGTTGCTAGTCCATAGGTACTATGTTACTATGTGCACGAATATGATATGGTATCTTTGTAATATTCCTAAATTTACTATTTTTTTTGTGAAAGTTAAACATCCAATTATTTGATGTCACTACTATACTCAATACGAGTCCAGTTATCATATCATTTTTCAATCAAATACAAGGCAAAATATTAATAAGTTTAAACAAGATAACAAGAGAATAAGAGGAATTTAATAACACATATAAGAGTTTGGGGATAGAAATCCATGTATAGTACTAACCAAAATACAATAAAGGAAAAAATATGGATATAAGATTCCATAACATATATGGAGAAAAACTCTAGCTACTATATAACAAAGACTCTACTCCCAAACCCACAATACAAATCACCCCTCACTAAGAAGTGCATCAAACTCAACAAAGTTATCAAGGCAATCAAAACAAGTTTGTATATCAACAACTAGGTCATTTGCTCGTGAAAATGAGTAATACTTATGAAAATGATGGTTAATACTTGTGTATTGAGTAAGGTAATATTATACATCATTAGAATAAGGCATGCATAGCACACATGGTCACATTATAACACTCCCAATTTTAGGACTTGAAAATTTTATTTAAAAAAGTTAATCGCAAAAGCTAAAACAATAAAAATGTAAGGTGTTACTACCACACTTGGTACAAGTCTGATTTCCTCTACCATGCTCATACCAAGTGCTAATACTAAAGTCATAATTCCGCTTAAATTAATAATACAATTACAAGAATCAAAATAGAGAGAACAACCAAATTGGTGTTGTTATGAATAGAAACAACATCAGTGGTTACAGAATTCAAGTGAGAGAAAGTATAGGAGGACATAAGAGTCCAAGGACAACCAGAAATAAAGATACCAAAAAATATACCGGATAGTCCTACTCTTAACTCAAAATACTACCCTTTAGTTGATATCACAAGTAAAAATTTAAAAACCACTGCCAATCGAATAGATAGGGGTCCATGAAAAAGGAACCCTTCAGTATAATAGTATTGATTAACTCATTATACAAAACTATTATGAAAAACCCGTATGGAACAAATGAAAGGCATCTCAACAATACATGGTATAAACATCAAAATATACAAGTAATGATAAAAATGTGATAATCATATTAGGTAATTAAATATCTCATAATCGTTCATAAAAACCATATTGATGCTTACTAACTGAACATCCAAGGGATGCTATCTGAAGTAATGATTAGAACCAACCTTAACCCAATGACCTTAACAATCGTAATGTATCACATATCTCATTATTGATACTAATAAATATTATAACATCACAGGTAGGACTCATAGACACAATACTAATAAAAATCCATAACATCATAGGTACAATATCAATAAAAATCCATGACATTACAGGTAGGCATGTAGGATGCTATCAAACTATAGGTAGGTATAAAGACTACTACTAGCCAATCGAATAATAATTATTTCCATTTTTATTTTACTCGAAGGGAGATCATATTAACCCGGAGACACTAAGATACTCTGATCATACCAGTGCACCAAGACAAGATAGTATTCTAGTGATTATCAACTCAAGGACACTAAGGTACCTTGTTCATACTAGCATGTGAAGGAGACACAATACCCTACTGACAAGGACACCTAACCCATAAGTATGCATACCCTTTACAAGTTTGCATATTTAACTAGAAGTAAGATATATGGTTTGGTTGGGGCACTAAGGCTCACAATCAATAATCCATAATCAACCATGGACCAAACCACGTCTTTAAGGTACCTACCCCTAAAGAGACATCATTTCCTATCTCGAGGTCTTTCACTTTAAGTATTGATATTTTATTAAGGCAACCATAAAATCACAATGAATCACACCTATCTAGTTTCTATACTTAACCATTTTTACTCATTTCTCATTCATTCAAGATAACCATAAAAAAGCTCACCAGTAAAGTCAACTCACCATTTACTAAGGTTATCATAGGTTCCTTTATTCATATTTGGGCGCATTAGACTAAAAATGTCTAAAATACCCCAAGGCCATAATTACCACATTATCATCCATTTCAACTATTAATTCCATTTTATTTATTAATCTATCATGAAAAGGATAAAACACAATAATTAAATCATTTATCATGAAATTAAATAATTAACCACATCAAATGACTAATTTTTCCTTATACACAATTTTGCACGTAAAACCCTAACACACATATCTAATCTATCCAGAATCACATAATCTCATGCTCAATAATATAAAATACACATTAGGCATTCTCATTAGCACATATGACATGGTATAATTAAAAAGACCAAAGTGTCCCTAGGACACACACACATTGATAATAATCATGCCAGAATACGCCTAAATATGATCAACCTATCATTTTATACATACATATCATTTATAATCATTTTCTAACATTAGGACCATTTTAACATACTTTCGTACTAATAATATTTTACATAAGATATCATGATCCCTATTTTTGATTTTTAAACTAACAATAATAAGCAAATAATCACAATATAATGAATCATTCTTGACATAATTTATACACCAAACCCTAATGTTCTATCATGCAATATCTATCCTTTTAGTGAAATATAAGGATTACCTGATTTTCACCAAAAGTACTAATTATAAATAACCTATTGGAATTTATTAGGCTATTCCAATCAAACTTTTATACCTAAAATAATAGCATATTAACCATATTAATATTTAACTAATACAATAAAAACTTATATTAAAATATTTATTAAATGAAAGTCTACCAAAATGCCCCTAAGTTGAAAATTGGGTAATTTTTTTTATAAAATCATTACATTGCTCACGCAGTGAGTTTGGATGTGTATGAAGCTGCAACGATGGAATTTTAGTGCTTAATGGTGGTTGGAGCTGGGATAAAGGAAAGCTGTAGCAGGAATGGAAGGGCTGTAGTGGAGGCGATGGTGCCACGAAGAAGTTAGAGGTTCATGGTGGTGGTGATGCTTGTTGGCTTAGTTGTTCAAGGAAGGTGAGGGTAGTAGTGTTGGGATGTTTTAGTCGTAGGGAGGGTGAGGCAGTTTAGTGGTGGCGAGGTTAAGGGAGGCAGGGGTGGATGGTGGCGGTGATGGCGTGCTACGATGATGGTGGTGGATTTGGTGGTGCGTTGGCTGGAGAGAGATTTGTGAGGATGGTGTAGGTGTTGGGTTGGGTTACGATAGAGGGGATTGGTACAAGCTGGAGGCTGGGACTTTGGGCGTCAAGGTAAAAGGGGAGAAAAAACAACTAGTTTCATTACCTAGGGGTGCAACGGGGGGAGTTGATGCAGAAGAGGAGAGGGCAATGGTGGCATGCATCAATGGTGAGCAGGGGCTATAGTGAGGAGCGATAGATCTGCAAGGAGAATGGTGAGGTGGTGGTTGTGAGCTTGGAGGAGAAAAAATGGATGGTGGTTGAGAGAGGTGAAGGCTGGGATGCAGAGGAGGAACACACATTTTGGTGCATGGTTGGGGCACGGGCTATGTAAGAAAAATGGATGGGTTGTGCATTGGTGCCCAACCGTGCAAAATGTACAACCACAAACAAATTCAAGATGAAGAAAAGGAGAAGGAAGAGAGACGGGTGTCTGAAAATGGAAGAAGAAGAAGAAGATGAAGAAGAAGAAGAAGAAGAAGAAGAAGTCAAGGGTTAGTGGTGATGGTGGTGTTGATAATGGTGATGGTTGTGGATGATGTTCATTAAGGGGGGATAGGGAATGAAGAAGAAGAAAGAAGAAATGATCAGGGGGTTGGGTGAGAAGACCAACGAAAACAATGGAGAGGGAGGAGTATACATAGTCAGTTAGGGGTTTAATGGTTCGACTAGGAGGTGAGGTGAGGAGTGAGAATAGGAGGGAGACATGGGGAGTGCTTTTGGGTAGGAAAGATAACACGATAGGAGTAATGTGGGAGATGGGGTTGGTAGAGATAGGATATCATTATTTTATTTTAAGTTTAGTTTAGTTAAGTTATGATACCTGTTAAGAAAAATAAACTAGGGAAAACCAAACCAATTTAGGATAGATTTCAGAAAAAAGGAAAGTGATAAAAATAATCAGGAAAATTATTTAAGAATATATCCGAGTTATGAAACAAGGGTTAATAATAAAATAATTAAGTTAATATTTAATGGTTAGTTTTTAAATAAAAGGCTAAATACTTGAAAGCAAAGGTTACAAAATTTCGGGTTGTCACATATACTGAGAGAAAATTATACATACACACTACTCATGATACGAGATGACTTAAAAATACAACCTTATTACAGTTCATATTTAGGTGATCACACAAACCCATTTAATAAACACACTAAGACTAGGAAACCGCTAGCAACAATTACTCTCCTTTTTCCCAGTGGATGAAAGAAATATATTCAACCTCACTAATACTCTCATATCCAGGGTAAAACATGTATGAACCACTTGTAAACCTCTAATAATTAAGCACATATACCTACTATAGACTAAGGGATTGGAATACTATAGGGTAGATTATGAGTTTCTAGTTCCTATAGAACCAGACAAATAATACAATAATTTTAGTACTTAGTCTTTACTCATGTGCTCTTCTACTTTAAGTATTAATATCTTATTAGTACATTAATCAATACTTGGCACTTATCAAACTCATTAATTGATTTACTTAATTTCATCATACTTCTAATTTTATTACCATTGACTTATCACGAGGAAAATTATTTATCAAATTATTACAAGGATCTTTGATTATCATGAATTCATTCCAACTATTGTATTTACTAGAAACAACTAGAATTACACCATTTTTAATCATAACAAGCATTTGCATTCCATTTGAAGTAATGAGGGGCATAAGAAGGCATAACAAGTGCAATGGAAAACATTACACAAGTATAAAGACTATAATGCCCTTACAACACCCAAATTCACAATTATAACATAACTCCATCCATAAGTCTCACAAATTCACCAAATTTAACTCATGATCTATCAATACCATATCTAAAAAATATAACTTAACTTCAATATTTCACACATAAAATATCAATATTACCGTTTGGTTACTATTCTAAAATTAAGTTATTTCCTTATAATGTTGTATTTACGGTACTCCTATTTGTCCCTAATGTTTCAAATACTATACCTAACATTTTTAATGATCCAAAAATGCTTATGTAACATCAAATTTCTTGCACATGGGTAAAGAAGAGGGATATTATTTGTCCAACAATGGATGATTTTATACCCAAGCTCCATGTTTTCCTTCCTCTTCCACCTTTATCCTTGATATGATCTTCAACATTCCTCTTTCTCTAGGCATCTTACTTGATCTCTTTTTCTCCTTTCTACTATTCCCCCATCATTTATCACTATTTATCCTTTTTATTGCCTAATGTTGAACTTGCATGAATAGTCTATTTTTGAAATTTCATCTAGGTTGTCACATTGAGGTCTAGTAAAAATATCTTTTCTAAAATGCTAAATGAAGTTTGGACTTAAAATAATGCACCATGGTGAAATGTTTCAAGTCACCAAAACTATTAGATTAGGAAGGTTGCATGGAAACATATGATCCTATGCTCTTAGAACCCTAGACATACCATTCAATCAAATGAAACAAACTTGTTCAACTTTTTTAGGGTGAAAACATCAATGTAATTGAACAAACCTTTGATGGAAATCATGGAATCCATGACTCTTGTAATTGACAACATAATTCCCATTTTGTTTACATCCAAATATGACTGATTACCCTACATTTATTATTTTTGTGATTGTCTGGGATAAGCGTGAAGCAAAAGATCAACGATGATCAATCTAATTAATAGAAAATTTAATTTCAAGCATTACTGACTCGCTCTTTTGATGACTTCATCAAGGTTAAGTGAAGTTCAAGCCTATTCCAAAGAAACCCGATTGATGCATTCATATCGTCTTACTATTATAGATGCTAAAACTTTAGACAATTTCATCATCTAGCCTATTAGTATCAGTCTTCAATTGAATAAAAATGTACACTACTTATTTAAGGTGTTCAAGGATTTGATAAGTGCATTTTATGCCATATTTTTATCATATTAATTCTTATACTAGAACATATTCATCATCTAGACTATTAGTATTAGTCTTTAATTGAAGAAAAATGTATACTACATATTTAAGGTGTTCAAGGATGTGTAATTAATTTATACACAATGAGTGGTTAAATTCTTGTTGTTAGGGATTATAATGAAACGTGAGACCATGGTTTGGGATTTTAATAATAAATATTTTTATGTTTTTCTAATTATCATGAGATTGTCCTTTTACTATACTTTAAATGATATCGATTATATGTGTGATTATTTCAAGTATGATTTATATGGTTCATGCCTCGTTCTGACTTCCTCATAGTGATAATATATAGAATTATATTCTTTCTAGGTGACTATATGAACATTCTACAATTCATAAATATATAAATTGTAGCTATGTTAGATAACAATTCACCTAATAATTTTATAAGTCGAATCAGAGTAGTGGAACATTTAGATACTTGTGGGTAAAAGGTAGGGAATATGAATAGACATACTTGAGATACTAGTTTAGATACTTATATTGACGCCCTTTCACTTATTCTGAATACATTGAATTTAGTTAAATATAGTAGCTCGTTGTTGCAACTATACTGTTAGAATTCAATAGGACTTAATATTGGCACTTTGTCGCATTAAAATTGAATTAGGAAACTAATATAAATTTATACTTGCTTCTAGCTTACAACTTGGTCGATCATTTTCTTGTGACTAATAGGTGATATAGGAAATTTTTACTTTATCTCAACCTAATCTAATAGTGAAAATCAATTTCCTAGCACATTTTTTATATTTGTATTCACCTATATTTATTTACTTATTTAATTTTATTTGGTTTTTATTATTTTCTATTTTAAACCCTCATAATTTTATTTTCCTTATTTTTTTAGTGTGATTTAGAGTTTTTTATTTTGTTATTTGTGTGCTGGCTAGATTTAGGCGAGCTCTACCAATCTTATTAATACTATAATTAACAATAAGATGGTTTAAATTATGTGCTTGCTATGACCACACCCTAGATGAGGAAGACATAGTTAATATATTGTTGTTGTCCCCATATGGAGGCATGCCATATTATCAATTTGGAGATTCTTTAATACAATGATTTTGATCAAAGTTTTCTAGTTTGGAGAGGACACCCTCATATAAATTGGAGGACATACTCTTTGGAGTTATATACATTCAAATTAATGATGCTAGTTCTCCATTAATAATTGTAATTATGGATTGATTGTTGCAACAAAGAATATTCATTATCCAACGAAATCATATAGTGTATAAGTTGTTGCATGCATAGTTATAGAAACAACTCAATACCTTAGCCTATTTGGAATATGTTGAAAAGTATAAAATCATTCTCTAATAGAGTCATGATTTATGGGTACTTAGTTGTTTATGTGTATGGGAAGTTGAATATAATGTCAAATACTCTAATTAAGCTTGTTGCTACTAGTTTGTCATATAATTCCTGAATGAATTATTTTCCCCTTATTTTGGATCAATTTTTATATAGGACAATATACTATAATGATTAATGAATAGGAATGGTAAATGGAAATGGGGTGGGGATGAGGACCCCATCTTCGAACCTGATTTGAGCTTGCCTTGATCCTACATTTTTATTGTTAGAAATCTCTATCCCGATTGTAACACCCAAATCCTCTACTAGCCATGAGTAGTTACTCAATAATGCTTTCGGGATTGATGATTGTCACATCCATTCTTGGACTAATCCAAGGCAATCATGCTTAATTATAGAGTTATTCGATTATAGGTTTCTCAAAAAGAAGGTACACCTTATTGATATAGGTGGTCATATCAATCCTTTTAAGCATCTATCATCTACCACATAAACTTAGGGTATTACATATATCCCTACTCAAAGAATATAACATCCTCGTTGCACCCCAAACACTGGTTGTCTCATTACAGTCCATCCCTACGCTCGTGAATCATCCACCTAGGTGGTTGACTAACTCATCCAAATTTAGTATGTGGTTAAAGTTTTGCTCTAATACCATTTTTAACACCCCGACTATCTACTAGTCGTGGGTAGTTACTCTTGAATGCTTTTAGGATTATTGATTGATCCCATAAATCAACACTAGTCCTAGTATAATATTTTTTTTAATCAACTCACAATTATTTGGAAAAACTTCTCAGGAGGTCACCTATCTTTGGACTACTCCAAGTCAAACATACTTACTTATAGATGTTTTTTATGATAAGTTTTCCAAGAAAAAAAAAGGTGTATATTGTTAATATAGGTAATCGTATCAATTTGTTTTTATCAATTCACACTCATTTGGAATAACTTTTCAAGAGGTAACCTATCATTGGACTACTCCAGGTCAAACACGTTTAATTGTAGACCTTTTCAATGATAGGTTTTCTAAAAGAAGGTGTATAATGTTGATTAGGTAGTCGTATCAAAAATTTAAGCATCCACAATGTACCACACAATTTAGGGTATTATACTGATTCCCATAGGGACAAAATCCCAATCCTCGTCTGCTGCGATCCCTACTCCAAAATTTCCAAAATTCTAATTAAGTTGTAATATTCTTTTATTAGGTTATTTTTTCTTATAATTATGAAACAAACATAGATTTCTTGATGTAAATAATGAAGTGTGATATATTCACACCATAAATAAAGTAATTTAGTACACTAACTATTATTAATAACTAAAAAGGAAAATAAAATTATATGTATATATTGGAATAGGATTGAGTACTGAAACTTTATATCCTATTATTAAATTTAAAAATATTCTCTGACCTGAATTTAAAATTCAAAATTTCCCTCCGAACCCAAATTTTAATAGAGTTTAGATTTTTTGATGCCCCACAAAACCCACAAAAATAAAAATAAAAATTGGCATCCCTATAATAAAAATATTTGCCTATTGGCATTACTAAAGAAATAAAGACTTACAAGTTCACAACCCTTCGGCCAACGGACTCTCTTGCCTTCAGGGCGAACAACGATAGTTACCACGGACTAAGCCTATGTATCACGAACGATAGATATTGCTGCTGTCTGTGCTCGGTACTGTCGTCTGTGTTAGCTGCTTCCCGTTAGTCCTGCTGGAGATTCGACAAGTACTGCAAGTTCTGTCGTAGACTCAGTCGACCCTGTCGCTGGTAAGTTTTCCCTGTACACGCATATGTTGTTGCGTTGTTTATAAAACTCATATTGAGTTTCATTGTCCACACTCTATCAAAATTTTATCAGTGCCCGTAAGTCTTGGCTCACTCCATTTATCGTCTCCGATCCGTCTTCCATTGCTTTTGGTCCTCTGTCAGTCTTTATCGCTTCAGTTACGTAGCTCCAGTTCATTTTTCCTGCGACAAAAAAGGCAGGTCTTTTTTTAGTTAATTGATTTAATATATGAGTAATCGGATGTCTACCTTTTTCTTGGTTCTAAATTCTGTTCAATTGCTAAGCTTCCCCCCCCCCCCCTATTATATTTACATCTTGTGAATCTCAAACTTCCCTACTAAATTAAATGGAACTCGAGATGCCCATTGTTGTTGTCCATTCAAGGTATTGGTATATGCTATGGTATTTTCACAAGCACTTGGTATGCGTAAGCATTCAAGCAGTACTTATACATGTTCCACAACTAAAGGAATGACAGAAATAGGGATATCAATGGACATGGGGTGATGGACGGGGTGCAAAGAATAAAGTATGAACGCCTATGAAACCAGATTTTAACATATGTACTTGTTGATAAGGAAACTAGCATAGCTCATGTTCATAGTATGAGATCTTTTCGTGCACCATTATATGGCATCATATTTCTTTTTGATGAATAACCAGTTTTGACCTAGCTTTGCTGAGACCAATGGATGCATCTCTACTTAATAGTCTTGGCAAGCAATGGGTCCGCCTTTCTTTTTTCTTAATTGTTCAACATCTCTTCTTTAGCCTTGAGCTTGAAGGCCCCTCATTTGTTCTTCCTTGAGTTTTGAGAGCCCTATCAAACACATCAAGCAGGGTGTGTACTTTTGTTCCTCCTTTAGTCGATACACTATTACCCCTACGAGTTGTGTACACAACTTTGCACCAATGGGACTGATTTGGTTGCATTCATATTTAGGAAAATTGGAACCCACCTGATTATTATGAGGTTGACCCAAAAGGTGAACATTTGTTCCTTATTTCTTTTTTTTTCGGTAGGAGAAAATCTGCTCTTATGTGATATGTCTCAATCCACAGACGTATCACACAGTAATACCCCCAGTAAGAAAGGCAGGACAATGCAGAACTGGATGTGTGGAGTGGATGGTAGTCTGGTTCAATTTTCTGGTTGTTTATCGTGTCAGTTGTAGAAAAATTATTGGCTCTGGGCTAAGCATCAAACTTATGTTTATATTTCTTCACATCTTATTTCATTTTGGGGTTTGAAATTGTCCATTCAAGACTAGACTTTTAAATGAGTGTACTGCTTGCACCAAGGAGTGGTAATAATATACTGGACATATGATTGAGGTTCAGACTTGCCGACCAGGCTAGACCTCTGAATGGTTAAATAATTTTATGGGATCCTTTTTATGTGAGGAGATTTTTTTTTATATGTTTAATTTTTGAATTTCTTAACTATGTGATGTAGGTAAACTCCACCCAGGGTTTCAAAAAAATTTCATTTAACTCTGAATTGGGGATATGAGTGTGTATATGAAGGAAAACCTAAAACGATATGTCCTAAAATGATAAAAATTCGACTCAAATATGGAAAAATAATACCAAAAAAAAGAAGAAGATAATAGTAAATCTAAGGTACCAGATAAAGCTTTTGGTTCTCCTAAGGCTAAGGGGAGTATGGGAAGAAACATATCCGCATTGATGTGGGTCTTCACTTCAGTGCTTCAATGAAAGACTTAAACTATGATTGGAGACCCTGCAATGTATTGTATTAGACAATAATATAAATGGATTCTGTAGGTGATATTAATTGTGGATGGATACTATCCAAAGTTATAAAATGTTTAATTATTTAGTTATTGGATGATGCCACTAACAATTGCTAGTAATTGTTGATAGTCTTCATGTTGTTACGTGGTTGTAAGATTTTACCAGTGTTTGAAAAGGCCTAAGGCGCATCTAGTCGATAGAGGTCCTGGAGACTAGGCTTTAGGCGCAAGGCGAAGGCGTGTGCCTAGGCGATGTGAGGTACCAAAATTACTCAAAAAAGCTAAAAAATGATTAAATGTCTAAATTTTTCAGGAAAAAGTATACCATGACATGAAAAAACTTAGAAAAATAGCAACCTATGTGTTTTATTCTACCAATACTAGCAAGCTACTCAAAAAATATCATCTTGTATAAGTACATCTTCATCCTCCAATGCATTGATTCTTTTGACCCATAGCCTTCATCATCATCTTCCACTTCTTTCTCTATCTCTTATTTAGGGCATATTTATTTGTGAGCTACTGCTGCCACCACTTGCACCAAATCTTTGGTTAAATCTCTCTTCATCAACTCCAGCAGCGGCAGCAACGGTCCCCTAGTTCAAATTATTATCCTCAAAAACAATATCATTTTCAGCACTCTCGTCATCTGATTATGTTCTCCCAGTTAATCATTCATTACTTTCTTCAATGTCCTTCAAAGCAATGGGATCAATCTTGCCCCTATATTGATATCTCTCAATCAAAGCTTGATTTTACTTCACATAGACTAAATCATTCAATTGGGATTGTGCAAGCCTATTCCTTTTCTTAGCATAAATCTGCAAAATTGGAGATAACTCACTTCATTAGTTTGTCAAGGCGTTTAACAACAATTTAACTTTTAAGTATTAGATAATGATGTAGTTACATGCTAAAAAATACTCCAGTATCTCTCACACCTAGATGACCTACATGTTAGACTCAAAATTTTTACAGCAAATTGCTGCAAAGTAAGAGTAGAAGACCCATAGGCTGCCCACCACTCAGCTATAAATGTTATTAACATTAAAATATTTAAATAAAATAAAATGGGCATAACAATAAATAATATTAATAAAAACAAGAACACACAAAATAGCTAAATTGATAGTTGAATACCTAAGGCTTTAGTCTTTCTATGCCTAATAGCCATAGGATTTCCGAATAAACCATCAGCATTTGTGAGAGTTGGGAGCTCCTCCATTATCTTATCTTGCTTGCCAATGATTGGAACAAATCTTTAGATCCATTGATATGAGCCACTCACCACGTCTTCAAACCGCTCAAGTTGGGGATTATTATAAAAGAATTGTGGATTAAGAAAATGCTCAGCTGTATGTAATGGATGATGAAGTTGGCATTCACATCCGTTGTTGATCATTTGGAAAACATCAATGTACTTTGATTTATTTCCATTGAAGGTGGATGCGATAATCTCCTTAGTTCGATCCATAGCCTCATAAATATAACCCATAGCTTGCTTTTTCTCATCATCAACCAATCTGAGTGTACGGACCAATGGTCTGGTTAACTTAAGCATATAGGCCAAACCATTCCAAAATGTAGGCATCAAAACAGTTTGGTTAGCTGTTTTCCCTCCTAATTCCTTGGCCCATTCACTAGTTACCTAATGAAAAATCAAGTTTTAGAACTTGGAACTTCTAAATTCATGTGTACTTATAAGAATTATAAGAACTTTCTTAGGTTATCTCATTGCTTGTGTATTAATGAAAGAGTGATAAATGTAGTAACAAACCTTGTCTTTGCTGGCCTCAATAAGATTCTTTGTCCACTAAAGTGCCTCATCAAATTTATAAGATTTGGTCACTGGTAGATGAAACCGGTCGTATGTATTGCTGTTTTGACAACTGGAATTTTTGAAATATCTTCAAGTATCAAGTCAATACAATGAGCTGCGTAGGAAGTCTAATACAAATTTGAATACTTTGCTTCCAAGAGAGCGCCTAATCATTAAAAAGAAGGTATATATATAATCAGCTCTTGCATCAATAGTAAAAAGCATAGAAGTATCAAATAACTTGCATATAATAGCCATCATGACCAAGCAATAAAACCGTGGTTGAGATTATAATTGCGGTCGTGGTGTCACGGTATCAAACTGTTGCGAATGATATTTTATATGTTGTAGTTGTCGTAGCGTGATTTTTTTAATTATTTATTTTTCAATTATTAGCAAATATTAGTAAATATTGACATATATCGGTAAATATCGGCAAATATCGGTCAATAACCGATATTTCGCCGATAAATATATGAAATTCTAAATCCGTCGCGTATCGCCAATTTCGTGTATTGATTGACCCAAAATTCGATAAATATTGGTCGATATCGTATATTAGGACCAATATTTAATTGTATGAGCTTGACTCACTTAAAGAATTGTTACCCCACAAAATTGCTCCCATTATCTGTAATCACTTGCACCCCATTATGCTCTCCAACTTTTTCTATAATTCTACCGAGAAGCCTATACAATCTATCGCTAGTATTTGAATAACTTGATGCATCCACTAACTCGATGAACATGCTCTCCTTAGAATACTTTACAAGAAAGTTCAAAATGGACTCGTGACATCTGTCTTTCCATCTTTCTGACATGACAATGCATCTGGTTCTAGCTCATTCCTCTCTATGATTTTTCATTAAATCATTTGTTCTTTGGAATTTTTTTTTCTATGTGACTTTTGACCTATTCTAGCTCTACCAACAAAATCCATTACAACTTTGAAGGTAGGATAATTGAGAGCGTTGAAGGGAATACCGGCATCATACATCCATTGAGCAACGTCTGTTGCAACCTTTTCTCTTTGTTCTTTCTTGTAGGCTTCATTAATTGTACTTTGCTTTCTACTTTGAAGAGCTACTACTTTGGGTGTGCTTTAAGAGTCCATTGGACCAACTTGTCTTGCTTTCTTGGCAACAGATGCTTGACTTACAACTTCACTCATTGGCCTTTTCCTTCTATGGTATTGGTCATAAAAAATTCAGCTTCTTCTCCTTTAGGTTCTACTATCTAATCAGATTCATGTAGCAAATTTAGTTAATCACATTCACTTTTCTTCTTGAACATGTAGTTAATGATCTTTTGTTTAACATGTTGAGTACATTTATCGCAACAAGGTGTTTGAGTCGATATATCTCTCATTTAGCTACTTTCTAATAGAATTTACAAATTACGACATTTTTGTTATTGGGATCACTTAAAAATGCATATTTCCACCCCAAATTACATTTACCATCACCATCATCATCCTTCTTTTGTACTGAATGAGACAAGGTTCTGAATGCTAATTACCTAATGTGCAACACACAAAAGAAAAATAGAAGTGAAAAAGATATTAATTAGTGACATTACAAAGTGCAAAGGGAAAAATAAAGGTATTTATGCAAAAATTAAAAAGAAAAGAAAAGAAAAGAAAAGAAAGAGAGCAATAGGGGAAAAACAAAGAGAACATTAGGAAGAAAAAAAATGGATTATGTGGGTATATTTGCAAAAAATATAGAGGGATCAGGGGAGAGTATGGAGTAAGGACAAAAAAAAAGCATGAAAGCAAATTTAAAAGAGAGAAGTAGATAAAAATTTGAGAACACTGAGCAAGATAAAGAAACATACCTTGTATGTTTGTCTAGTTGATAACATATAGTGTGGACTACTTCTTGTTGTTTCTGGTTTTCAACTCTCTACGTTCTGTCTTTAAGTCTCTTTGTCTTTGACTCTTTGTTTCTTGTGAAATATTTGTTAACTTTTTTATATTTTCTAGGCTTTGCTTGTAGCCTGTATTGAGTACTAGTACTAAATGGTACATCTTTTTGAAAAAAATATTGCTCTCCTCAATTCCCGTATTGATTGCTGAATATTTTCAATGTAATCAAAACTATAAATAGGCTTCCCCTTTTTAAAAAAAATGTCTACTCCTCTCCTCTAAGTCCCTGTGTGATTTTCTGTTGAAAGGCGTGTCTACTCCTATCCCTAAGTCCCTGCACGATTTTCTGCTGAAAGGCATGCGCCTTTGCACCTTAGGCACGCCTCAACTGCCTTACATGTGCCTCACTGACCTCGCCTCGCCTAGCACCAGAAATGCCCCCCATCCCCATCACCTTGGGCACACTTTTTCAAACATTGGATTGTACTTGATTATTTTGAAATATAAGAAAGCAATGTCAGTGAATCATGGAACAATGAAGCATGACTTTTTGAGTCTTCATTTATTGATAAGCTTGTGGGATCATTACGAAAGGTGTGAGATGCTTCAATATCCCATAACCATTTGACTTAATTTTCTGAATGAACCAACATGACGGAAATTGAGTAAATGTGTGAAGTGATTTGACGAGTATGAAATATATTAAATTGTTATTTTATGGATTGCAACTATTGAAAGTGACTTTTCAATGTGTCACTTTGTCGTCTATAAATACTTCATATGACATGAAGTTGAAACATTAAGTATCAGAGTTTCAAGACTTCGAAATATAATTTCTTAATAGAGCCTTGATAGTGCTTTACTGTATCATGGATGAATAGTTGTGTCAATATCATCATTAAAATAGTGTCCTATATGCCTCGAAGCGAATTTAAAGGTGATATCTTAATGGAGATAGACTCTATCTCTGCGTTTAAAATTGGTAACCAAGATTTAATACAGTTGAATCTATTTGATGGAATTAACTTTATGAGATGGAAAGCTAAGATGGTTTTCTTGTTTCTTGCTTTGAATGTATATTATGTGCATGATGCTAGTCTGCCGAAGTTACCACCAAAATCTAATTACAACGATAAGTTAAAGTAGAAGGAAAAAAGTGCAAAGAAGATCAATATGATGTCGTCATTATATTCTTAGCTCCCTCACTGAAGGTTTGTATGATTTATATTCAAATTTGAAGTCATTGAAAGAGATTTGGATGTCTTTGAAGCCAAATTCAAAAACAAAAAAAAAGATGTATGGATAAATTTTTGGCCTATAAATATATTGAGTTTTGAATGTTATTGAAGCCAAATCTTATTATGAATCCAATACATGAACTCTAAATCCTAGTATCTTAAGTTTAGTGACCTTGAAGTGTTGATATCTCAGATTCACTTTAGATAGGAGCAGCCTTGTTTAAGTTGCCTCCTAGTTGGAATTACTATAGGGAGAAATCTCCAAATTCTCATGAAACCATGACTATAAAACAATTTTAAACGCATCTTCAAATTGAAGCATAATCCAATTCAATGATGTGTTGTTATTGAATCCTAAAGTGAAATATGTTGGTGAAAATATAAATATAAGGAAGCAAAGTGAGAAATCTTGAGATAATTAGAAAGTTAACAAGAAAAGGGATTCCTTTAAGAAGGATGTAAAGAAAACCATTGTTGAAAGGAAGGTCATTACATTCGTGAATGTAGAAACAAGAGGAGGTAAAATATGAGAAGGTGGAAATTGTTGAAAGTGAAGTTAAAAAGCTTGTGGCAATGGTATTTGCAAAACAAATAGGCATGGCAATAGAACTTCATATGGCATTGTGAGTAAGTTATTGGATTGGTGACTTGATTCAGGCAAAACTATTCAAGTGTGCGACAATATGGCACATTAAGTTACACAAATAATTATTAGATTAAGAGGAGGCTTTAATGGGAAACAACAATGTTACTAATGGTTTCGGTAAATGGTTGGTTGTCTTGGATATTACTTTAGGACAAAAATTGTCTTTACTCAATTTGTTTAATATTTCCGATATTAGAAAATATCTCATATCTACTAATTTGTGGGAAAGAAGGGCTTTAAAATTGTACTTAAATCTAATAGTGTCATAGTAACAAAGAACACTTGTTCGTAGGAAAGGGTACACTTGTGATGGAATGTTTAAACTTAGTATTAATAATAAAGTGAACTACTCTTTTGTTTACTTTGTTGAGTATTTTTCTTCGTTATGGCATACTAGATTAGGACATGTTAATTTTTATTATTCGGATCCTATGCAAAAACATAGATATATATTTTTAAGCATGATCATGACATATGCATTCTAGCGAAGATGACTAGGAAACCATTCCTAAGGTTAATCAAAATACACAAATATTGGATCTTGTGCATACAAATGTATGTGAGTTGAATGATGTATTAGCTAGAGAAGAAAAGCGATATTTCAAAACTTTTATTGATGATAGTTGACGTTATACTTATGTGTAATTTAGGAGAACAAAAGATGAAGCCGTAAGTTCAAATAATATAAAACGATAGTTGAAAATCAAAAGGGGCGATGAATTAAGATCCTTTGGAGTCATAGAGGGTTTGAATATTTCTTTATAGAATTCTCTACATATTGTTTAGAAAATGGTATAATACATCAATCATTCTCTCCTTATACTCCTAACCTTAGTAGATATGTATCCAGTTAAATAGCTGTTTCACCATAGCGTAGCGGCCGCTATTTAGCGGTTTTTGGGTCAGTCGCAATGTAAAATTACCAATACGCTACAATTTTAAAATTTCACATTTATCTGTCGATAAATCGTTGGTAAATCAGTATCACAGATAAATCGGAAAATATCGGCGATAAATCAGACATTTATTGAGAATTCTTAAATCTATTGAAAATAACATGCATGATAATTTTTTCTTATTCATTGACTATATAAATGTTGAACCAAGTTACTATTGAACAATAGTAAAGTATTTTTATTTATTACCTTTACATGTCCTACTAAATAACATGCATATTTTTATTCCAAGGTAAATTTAGTGTTTTTAGAACAATTTAGCATATAATAACTACTTAAATACTTCTAATATAATTTTATTGAGAATTCTTAAATCTATTGAAAATAACATGCATGATAATTTTTTCTTATTCATTGACTATATAAATGTTGAACCAAGTTACTATTGAACAATAGTAAAGTATTTTTATTTATTACCTTTACATGTCCTACTAAATAACATGCATATTTTTATTCCAAGGTAAATTTAGTGTTTTTAGAACAATTTAGCATATAATAACTACTTAAATACTTCTAATATAATATAAACTGCTAGTTTATTGAATATTTATATATAAATGATCAATTAATAATAATCAAAGTATATAGTGAAATAAAAATAAAAATTCACGCCACGACGATTGCGACACATGATTTATCGTTCTCAACACTCCGATATTGCGACACCACAAACGCGACCGCGACCGCAATTTTATTGCCTGTGGATATGGTTAATGTAATGCTCTTGAATTCTATTTTCCTTGAAGCACTTGAAACCACATGTTTTATTATGATAGAATTCCCTCTAATAAATTCAATGTTAGTCCTTGTGAAATTTGAAATAATGGAAAACCGAACTTGAGATATTTTCAAGTGTGCTGGCGTGTTACCTTGATCCTTATAAGAGTAAATTAGGACCAATGGGTATTGAAAGTATTTTAGTTGGTTATGTACAAAATTCTAAAATATCTCAAGTTAATGATATGCTTTTGAATACTAATTTACTTTTTAACTTGTGGGGTGAAGCTCTTGAAACTTCATGTTATATTCATAATTGAATTCTCCCCACTGCATTCAAATATTAGCTCTTATGAAATTTGGAATGATAGAAAATCCAACTTGAGATATATTAAAGTGTGTTGGTGTGTTGTCTTTTGTAAAGTGTTCGATCCTTATAAGATTAAATTGGGACCTAGAGGTATTAAAAGTGTTTTTGTTGGTTATGCATAGAATTATGAAGCATATAGACTTTTAGAGGTATTAAAAGTGTTTTTGTTGGTTATGCATAGAATTATAAAGCATATAGACTTTTAGATTTAAGTTCAAATGTGATTGTTGAAATGATATGTGGTGAATTTCTTGAAAATAAATTTATTAATTATTAATGATTCTGTGACAAGTGAAAAATGAGGATATCAAGCAAACTAAGGATATACCTGAATCTCAAAGAATTCAAAAGCTAAGAAAAGAGAAATTATTGGATGTTGTCTTTGTTTTAACCGAGTCAATAGTTTTATTGGTTGAAGGAACTAGAACTAAAATGTTAAATAGAATACCCATGGTATTTAATGTTGAAGATGATCCTAAATCACTTAGTGAAGTAATGTCATCAAGAAACGTGGTTTTTTGGTAATAAATCATAAATGATTGTTGGAAATGGCTATTTGAGAGAAAGTATGACATAGATGGCTCTATACAAACCTTTAAAGCAGTATTGGTGGCAAAAGGGTTTATGTAACAGTAAAGTGTAGATTATTTTGATACTTTTGCACCAGTAGCAAGGATTACTTTTATTAGAGTTATCTTGGCGTTAACATCTATTTATAAGCTCTATGTACAATAAATGGATGTCAAAACTGTGTTTTTAAATGGAGACCTCAAAGAAAAAGTTTATAGAGTATCTAGAAGGATTTGCTGGCAATAAAAAAAAAATTTGTGAACTAGTGAAATCATTGTATGGTTTGAAACATGCTCCAAAATTGTGGCATGATATGTTTGATGCAACGATGTTGTGATATGGTTTCAAACACAATAATAAGGCGATAAATGAGCCAAGTCGAACTCCTTTGAACTCGATCTTGACTTGTTTAATAAATGAGTCTAGAATAAGGTCCGAGTTTGGCTTATTTAACTAAATAAGTGTGTCGAATCAAGCTTTTAACAAGTTTAGTTGAGGTTGCGAGCCTAATGTTATAGATGAGCCTAGCCTAGCCGAACTCTCCTAGGCTTGGGTTCAGTTCGTTTAATAAATGAATCTAAAAATAAGAACGAAGCTCAACTCATTTAACTAAACAAAAAATTCGAACCAAACTTTTGGCGAGCCTAACCGAGCCGACTCTCATTTACAACCCTAGACAATAGGGCAAATAAATGCATATAGTCTAAATTTACCAAAGATTATGAAATAATTAATTGGCTTCATGTAATCAATATGATGATATTTGGTACCAATATGTTTGTTGTGAATGGAACCTAGAAATATCTAATTTCTAAGTTTAGGATGAAATATCTTAATGAAGTGGATACCATTTTGGGAATAAAAGTTTGGAAACATTGACGAGGGTTTTCTTTTTAAGCCAATCTCTACATTGATAAGCTGTTTCAGCAGTATTTTTATCCTAAAGTGAAAGAAGCAAACACTCTATACGGTTATAGTTAAAGCTTTCAACCAATGATGGTTGAGCAATGACACAATTAGAATATTGTAGTGCAATCGGAAGTCTTATGTATTCTATGCATTGTATAAGACCGGATATTACATTTTTTCTAGGTAAGCTTTCAAGATGTACAAGTAATCCTGGTAATGAATAGTGGAAAGGAATAAGTAGAGTATTAATATATCTTAAAAGAAAAAGGTTAAAGTTAGTGTTAGCATATTTCTCATTTCTAAATGTACTAGAAGGTTATTCAGATGCTAGTGGATAATAAGTGCTAATGATAATAAATCCTTAATAGGATGGGTTTTCAAATTAGGAGGAGGTTCTATAAGTTGGGCCTTAAAGAAATATAAATGTATCACACATTTGACTATAGAGTTAGAGTTTATAGTCCTTGTAGCCACAGGTAAGAAAGTGGAATGGTCGACATGTTAGCAAAATTAAGTTGTGATCACTTCTTATGTGAGACATGAGTATGTAAGAGAATTAATATAACATGGTAATGTTACTATTGTCTTTACAAAAACTTTACTAAGAGATATGGCAAGAAAGACATCTAGTGGAAAGGATTACTTTGGGAACCTTTCTAAAGGTTTAATGGATAGCAATGAGTTGTTGAAAAGTACTTCATGAAAAACTAAATTAGTTTTTGTATATGTTTTTAATTGTATCTAGGATGAGTTTAAAATTATTAATGGAGGGTGTGCAAATAAAGGAACTCGACTTATTTAGATATAGAAGTGTTGACGCTTCAATAAGAAGTTTGTAAAATAAAACCTTATAAATGTGTTAGCATATGGCCATATTACTGGTACAATAGTTGGAGGCTTATGAAGAAATTGGCTAATATTATGCGCATAATATTTTTGATTTTTATATAAGAAGTTTTAGTTTAATCCTCAGACATTATTAACTTCTTTAAAATCTTAAAATACTAATGCTATGAAATGATTTAATTGAGAGATACATTTTCTTGAGTATAATATCATCATGTTGAAAAGGAAACATTTATATTATAGTCTAGTGAGGGGGAGTTAATTATGGATGGACATTGTCCAAATATGTGTAATAATTAATTATTTATCTTATGATGCCACTAACAATTGTTGATATTATTCATGTTGTCACGTGGTTGTAAGAGTACAATGTTAGTTCTACTCCGTCATTTTGAAAAATAGGAGTGCAATGTCGGGGACTCATGGAATGAGGAACCATGACTTTTCGGGTCTTCTTTGATTAATAAGTCCGCGAGAAGTATGTCAATAGTCCATAAGTAACCAATGCAATGGAAATTGAGTAAACATGCGAAAGTAAATAGACATAAGTGAAAAAATTCAAATTCTTATATTAAGAGTCGTGACTATTGAAAGTGACTTCAATTTGTCACTTTGTTGTCTATAAATGTTCCTTATGACATGAAGTTGAACCATCAAATTCAGAGTTTCAAGCCTACAAAATACAATTTCTTAAGAGAGTCAGATTGCTATGTTGTATTTTAGGGGTAAATTGTTGTGGTAATATTACCTTTAAAATAGTATCTTACACGCCTCAAAGCTAATTAATTCCATCTTAAATACTATTTATCCTAACACAGTTCACTGCCTCTCTCACTTTGGATTCCTAGTCAGTGTGAATAATGACGTGGTTAGATTAAATCAGATGAATTCCCTGTTCTCTGTTTTTGTTGCTCATAATGTCTTCTTATGTGGACAGGTTATTATTTCATACAAAAGAAAAAACTCTTATGTTATAAGGAGAGTACTTCAGTATGATGGTCTACAAATTTACTGGAAACGTGAAGCATACAATATGCATATTTCAGTCTTCTTCAGCCACCCTAAACCATATAAGAAGATTAGGTCTCTGGTCTATGAAGAAAGATCCAGATCTTGAATCAGCTCTCTCTCGTAATCGTCGATGGATTGTTAATAATCAGATAAAGAATATAATCCTTAGGTATCCAGGTCATGTGGTACCTGTAAAATTTCTCCAGAAGAAGTTCAAAACCCTTGATCTTCAAGGAAAAGCTCTCAATTGGCTTAAGAAATACCCTTGTTGTTTCGATGTTTATAGAGAACAAGATGAAAATTATTGTCGACTAACCAAATGGATGATGCACCTAGTTGAGGAAGAAGAATCCCTGATGGAGATGCAAGAACCCGTGTTGGTTGAGCGACTAGTAAAAATATTGATGATGAGTGCGAATAAGAGACTCAATGTCATGAAACTTAACGAGTTAAAGAGAAATTTTGGGTTCCCAGACGATTATCTGATTAAGATAGTACCAAAATATCCAGAAATGTTTCGGCTTGTTAATTATAGTGGGAGGCGGAGTGCCATGGAGATTGAGCTCATTTCTTGGAACCCAGATCTAGCAATCTCAGCACTTGAGGCTGCTGCACAGAAGCAAAATTCAGAGCCTTGTTTTTCCTGTTGCTTGCCCTCAACTTGGATAAAATCCTGGGAGAGGTTTAATGAGTTCAATTCAACCCCTTATATCTCCCCATACTTGGATTTTCACAGATTGACTGAAGGTTCGATCGAGAAGGATAAAAGGACGGTGGGTTTTATGCATGAGTTGTTGTCACTGACGTTATGGAAGAAAATGTCAATTTTGAAGCTGAGCCACTTCCAGAGGGAGTTTGGTTTACCAGTGAAGTTAAATGTCCTGCTTCTTAAACATCCTGGCATATTTTATGTATCTAATAAGTATCAGATTTTTACAGTTCTCCTTCGAGAAGCATACGATGGGTCGAAGTTGATCCATAAAGATCCATTAGTTGTTGTGAAGGATAAATTCGGTGAGCTCATGCAGGAGGGGCTGCACGAATATAATCAAAGGCACCGGCTGTTGAACATAGAGAAGAAGAAGAGAAAGGGAATAATTGTGAAGAGATCTGAGAAAAGGGATAGCGCACTTAGTGAAATGTCTGACCAAGAAGATCAAGTGGGTCAAGTTGGAGGTTTGTTTGATCCAGAAGAAAGAAAGCGATTTTACAAAATTCTATTTGATGATGATGCTTCTTGAGGTTTTGCAAAGGTATGACAGCTATTCTTGGCATACAGTAATTCTGTTTTTTAATAACATGATGCCGGAATAATTGTTGCTTTCTCCTAATATGGTGGCTTTGTGCCAGCAGATTTGTTTTCATGTTTGCATAAGGGCTCTATTACCTCAGATGAGTTTTAAACTCAATTTTACCTCAGATGATCTAGTTCCCCCCTCCTTTCTGTTTATATGTTGCAGCTATATAGAAGCGGCTAAGATCTAAATTTAACAAGGCATGATGCCATAGACCAATTAGGAGGAGACCTAGGCACTCAACATTTGGTTGCCTTACCTGGGTTAAGTGGCTATCGTGAGGCTTCCTTTTGTTCTTCCCAATTGGGATTATATATGCCTTTGGGCCTTTTTCTCTCTTTAGTATACTACTAGATTCAACTATAGTTGTTAAACTCTCGATCTGAATCTTATGATTATATGATCTAAAAGTCATTAAATGATTTCCAATCTTAGATAAAATCTTAAAGTAATATAATCATGTTAAGATCTTACGATCTTATAAGATTAAAGATATTATATACAGATTGTAATTTTTTATCTATTTTTCTTAAAAACTGTCCTATATTTGTTCCTTAATTCTAAATCTTAATCCTCATTATTTTATACATACTCTGTATTGAACACCAATTAATGTGAAGAAAGTACAAGTGAGATATTAATATGATAACGAAGTAGACTATTGGGGAAAAAAACCTATAAAAGAATAAAAACTATATATGTAGATCAAAACAAATATATTAAATTTTGCGATGTTATTTGTTTATTAATTTCTATTTAGTTCATAATTATTCTTATTATTTTCTTTTGTGGTAGTGTTATTTTTTATTTTTATGCATGTAATTTGATAATTGGTTTTGTTTTTTAGTTGCTACAACTTGAATGATGACCAAAGGGCTTAAGAATGAATTTTTTTGTGCTTTTTAATTTAATCTAAGATATTTTGTTTCATATAAGTATATCAAAGTCATTTTTGTGGTATACGTAGAATTGTAAAACTTATGATCTGATTTTATGATTTGTTGATTTTATAATGCGATTATGATAACTTTTATAGAATAATCCAACTCTAACAACCTTGGCTTCAATCATAATGTTTCTCTTTCTTTTACTATTTGTCCCTTGTCAACTTTTTATTCGACTGGCTTATTTTTGTCTATTGACTTAAATAGTTTTTCTTTTTCGTATTTTGGTGTATCTTGCTCTGGGTTCCTCATTTTGACTTTTTGCAGCTGAAGAAAACTCTCATCATGCCACTAATATAAAGCATTGAAGACACAATGAACTTTTCACATAGGGGAGATAAATTTTTGATCTCAAAAAAAATTCATGGTGCAACATTATATATGCTTTGATCCTAAGTTGCAGCGCAAGTGGAAGTATCCCATGTAACATAATACTTTTCCCATTATGCTTTGATCCAATTTAACAAAATTATGACAAGCCTTTTCTTGTACGACTTTACATTGTAAATGATCATGGGAAGAATCATATAATGAATATGCTTCCGTTCAAGGAAGTCATAGTCCCTTTCAGTGATCATGATATGCATCTAATCACTTCAAAGGTGCCTATCAGTTGGCATTTGGTAGAAAGACCTAAGATTTTGGGAGGTTTAGGTGTGGATAACCTGCGGCATCAAAATAATGCTCTGATTTTTAAGTGGGCGTGGAGGTTACGTAACTCTGATAAGCATTATGGCAGCAAGTCATAAGGATGAAGTATCACCGATCACTGATCTCATGCCTAGAATCACAGGAGATCCCAAAAAGGGAGGCTACTGGAGAAGGGAGTTATTCTAAACCATGCTTGAGGCAGGGTTATGTATGCGGTTGGGCAATGGATAGAAGATCTTGTTCTGGGAGGATATATGACTTGAGAATCAACCATTAGAACTTGACTTTCCTAGATTGTTCTTGCTGGCTGTGTGTACAAGCAGTACTATAAGCGATATGGGTATGTGGGAAGATGGCTACTGGCGATGGAGTTCTATATGGAGAAGGGAGTTATTCAAATGGGAGATGCTTCTGGTTCAACAGTTGCTCCATGTGGTACAAGATGTCTGAGTCAACCCAAAAATGGAGGATAAAGTGTTTTGGAGGTTTGATAAGAAGGGGCATTTTACTGCAAAATCAGCAACCCTGTCTCTGGCACATATAATTTATCCAGCCCTATTGAAGCCCCCTTTCAATGCATGGCTGAACACTATTCCAAGACATATTGTACTTTGTCTGGCTAGCTCTTTTTGATAGAGCATCACAAGTGTCTTCTTGATGAGAAAAGGGATCATTAGTAGTGCAGAGTCCTGATGTATCTTCTGCAATAGTTAGATGGAGGAAGCTTACCACTGATTCATGCACTGTTCTCTCCTTCAATGGGTTTGGACATGGTGGCTCAGATTAAGTAAAGTAGCATGGTGTTTTCCCTCAAGTGTGCGAGATGCATATGAGCAATGGATTGGGCCCAGCAATTGTAAGTTCCAGCATAAGCTATGGAAACCAGCAGTCCATATGGAAGGAGCGTAATTTGAGGATGTTCGAAAACTAGGTCAGCAGTGCAAGGGATGTTCAAGATATGATACTGTTGCAAATTGGTGGATAAAAGACTAAAGGCCTTCTTTCCCTTATAGCGCAGATGATGTGGTTTGTGCACCTGCTTGTTTACTGACTTTTCACTCAACAGCTTGGTCCTCAAGCCCCCGATCAGAGGGATGTTGTATGGGAGGCACCGAGACAAGGATTTTTAAAGTGGAATATGGATGCATCTATATGTACTGGACTACAAAGAACTGCAATAGGAGGTGTATTATGAGATTGGCATGGAAGATTCTTATGTGTCTTCTCAATACCTACTGAATTTGCTGAAATAAACAAGGTGGAGGTGCTCGCTATCCAGATGGCGTGTATCTTGACTCTGGAGAAGGAGTGAACAAGATTTGTTGGACTTTGAGATAGAGTCAGATTCATGGAATGTGGCCTGATGGTGCAGTGATTAGGGCAACAGACTGGGAGCAGGCTTTTCCTCTCAATTTCACTGGCAGCATGGGTTTGGTAGGGGATGAGTTCTGGGTGCACTTCAGAATCTGTGAAGCAAAGAATGTGGCAGGTATGTTGGCGAAATCAGGTATTCGAAGGAATGAACCTTTCATTGCTTGGTTATGAGCCCGAGATGATTTAACTAATGCTAGATTTCACGAGGTAATGATATTGTGATACCCCTGTAAAGGAGAAGCTTTTTTTTTTGGTGTGAATTGTAAGATGCTCTCTCCTGTGAGACTTGCGTCATGCAGCGTATGATATCAACAGGTGGCCCTGTTCTGTAACCTCTGATTTTGCTGGAGCAAGTGATTAATGGTCATTTTCAAACCCTTCCTAGAAGATGGGAAAAATGGTTGCTTTTTGGAAAAATCTATTTCATTAGTAAAATGACCTACTTATCAATACAAAAAGAAGAAAAAGGAAGGGTGTACTAGTTAATGTGTGCTTTGTGATATAGGTAGAGAGGACCTGTGGCATCTACGTCACACTGTCCATATATAATTTGAGATCTATTTGTTGTTTTAAGTTGGTTTCATCTTCAGGCAGGGCTTATAACTATCCAGGATGTGTTTTTGTCAAGTGAAGAAGCTGAAATCTGAGTGGAGTGCTGTGTGTGCTACTACTGGTCTTGTGGCAGGCAAAAAACTGGAAGTAGACTCAGCTGGTCTGTTTCTGCAGAGACAAAAAATTACTTTGGTTTTTTATATTATAAATGATCTTGTAGTTAGATTAATGAAAGTACTGTCATAGTAAGTAATATGGTGAAGGGTGATGTACATTCAACTGCAACAGTTAGATCGGTGTTCTAACGGGGATTGGTGCCTGCTGGGGTGTATTCTGAAGCATGCTGCCTGATACTTGCCCAAAATATGTTCGTTTATGTTAGCATCTTTTGGTTTTCTTTGTCTGAAATTAGCTGATCAGGATATTCAACTGTGATTAACGAAATCTGAAGTTCTCGTCTTTGATTGATGGCGTCCCTTTGCTATCAATCTCATAAGGCTGAGCTCCTCAAAAGTCAGAACACGTGAATAAAATAGTGACAAGGATAATAAATGAGTGCGTCCTATGTAGAAAATCTGCCGAAACCATAGACATGATTTCCTATTTTTAGTGATTATGTTTGTTAACTGCCCGGTGACTAGGACACAGATGACATAGATTTAGTGATTTATTCTATTATGACACTGTTAATGTTTCTAACGAATGAAATGAATTTTATCATAACAATTAAATTAATTATAAAATATTCCTTTCTCATTTACTATAGATTTGTTTCATTGTTTGTTTGTTTTTTCTTTTGCAAAACTACACATTCTCAAATGCAGTAAATAATTTTATAGTCCACATGATAATTGATATTCTTGTCAATCACTGAGTGGCAAATCTCAAACACTTACAGCTACCCTTTTCCACAGTAACATTTGCTCTGAAAACCATTTTTAATTTTTTTTCTCGTCTCTTTTCTGATAACAATAATAATAATAAGCTACTTTAAGTTTAATTCTGATCATATCAAATTCGATCCACAAAATTTATATGAGTATAACATGATTTAAAGGCATTATTGATTCTCCCAAAGCTACAATGCATGTATTTTGTCTCTTTCTGCTTGGTCTAAACTTTTACATCCCAGATGATATTTCTTTAGTTCTAGCTTTCTAGTAAGACGTTTCTTGCTCTCACCCGCTAAAAGAATATTATATGCGGATAATATACGCAAGACACGTCTTAAGAGATTGACTTGGTAAAAACATTCAAAACTATGGTAGAGGATGGAACGTAAGGTTGATTCTAAATAGTAGTAGAAAAGCTCTTGGTATCGTCGTTTGGTGTCCTCGCTCGCAACACCTTTTGTGCAGAGAGAGAGAGAGAGAGAGAGAGAGAGAGTAAAATAAAAATAAAAATTTCATACATGTGTCTTAGGTTACCTTGGTATAGGTATAATGAACATCCTCGGCTTCTAAGCATCTTCACGAAAAATTGCATGATGTACTGAGCCGTATACTTTGTTTCAATAAATAAAAATGAAAATTTTGGTGGAGATCATTATGTCTCTCCATGCAAAAATTCAAATCAATATGTTTTACTTTTTGTTAATATGGAAGTGTAATTACATATTTTAAAGTTTTTTTTAGGTTTATTTGAATTTATTTTTTTATATTAATTTGTGATGGAATTTGTTTTTTTTAATTTTCACACTCAAGTTTTAATGGGTCTATGGTTTAAGGTTTTTAGATTTATGTGAGTATAGGGCAATTGAATTTGGTTTTCTTTATATTTTGAAAGCCCATTTTTTGCTTTATTATGATTCTTTTTATAATTTTTCTTAATTTATGCTTACATTCTTCTAAGTTTGGAATATTTTTTTAGGGCTTTTAGGTTTATTTGAGTTTATTTTTTTTATAAATTAATTTTGATTGAATTTGGCTCTCTAATCTTTATATTTAAGTTTTAATGGGTGTAAGGTTTAAGGTTTTTATATTTATTTTAATATAGGGTGATTGAAATTGGCACTTATTTATTTTTTGAAAGCATCTTTTTTATTGTATCATCCTTGTTGTTATATATATATATATTGATTTATGCGTACATTTGTCTAAGATTGGGGTAATTTTTTTAGGGTTTTTGGGTTTAATTGATTGCAGTATGTGTACACACACACACATATTAGTGATTGAATTTAGCTTTCTTATTTTTAAACTCAAATTTGAATGGGTCTATAATTTAAGGATTTTAGATTTATTTGAATATATGGTTTGTAGCTTAAAGTTTGTGGATTTTAAAATCTTCCAAAGTTAGGGTTTAGGGTTTAAGGATTATTCTATTTATTTTTGGGTTTTTAGATTTATTTGATATTTAGGGTTTATTCCATTAATTTTAAGGTTTTTTTTATATTTGTTTATGGTTTAACATTTTTATTCTCTTTATTCTTTATTTTTATGGGGTTTAGAGTTTAGAGTTTAATATTTAGGGTTTATTCTATTTATTTTAGGTTTTTTAGAATTTGTAGTAGGGTTTAAGGTTTATTCCATTTATTTAGATTTTTTTAATTAGATTTAGGATTTAGATTTATTCCATGTATTTTAGGTTTTAAAATTTTTATAGTAGAGTTTATGGTTTATTCCATTTATTTTAGGCTCTTTAGATTTTTAATAGAGCGTAGGGTTTAGGACTAGGGCTTTGAGTTTAGGATTTATGGTTAGGGTTTAGGGTTTATGACTTAATATTTATGGTTTAGGGATTAGTGTTTAGGGTGTATGGTTGTGGTTTAAAGTTTAGAGTTTGGGGTTTAGGTTCCATTTGGTTTAAAGAAAAATGTGAGGAAAGGAAAGAAAATTAGAAGGAAAATAAATTCTGTCCATTTGGTTGTTAGGAAAATATCAAAGAAAGAAAATGAAGAGAAAAATGACGTAGAAAGTTACACAGTTGCACTTTCCTAAGCTGAAGTCATGGAAAATTAAAAAGTGACAAGGAAAGTAATTCACACGGCACAATAACTCTACGTTTCTATATATATAAATATTTTTTTGTTTTCTTTTCCATCCCCTATATATATATATATATATGTACGTATGTATGTATATCTTTTGTCAAATTTAACTTTGTCGTTTATTTTACTTACTTTACAATGATTCTGTCGCAATTTATATATATATATATATATATATATATATATATATATATATATATATATATATATGTATTATCAAATTTAACTTTGTCGATGAGATAACTTACTTTATAATAATTCTGTCGCAGTCTATATATATATATATATATATATATATATAGACAATACATACATATATCTTTTGTCAAATTTAACTTTGTCGCTGATTTCACTTACTTTACAATAATTTTGTCGCAATCTAGCATATTTTTGTATCCAAACTTGCTACATATTTTTTTTCTTCCATTTTCTATATTTATTTATGTATTTACCTAATAAAATCCAACAAATTTCAAATAAAACACATTCAATTCAAAATACAAATCATTTAATATTAAAATTATATATTTAAATTGTTTAAATTTAATTATATTTTTACTTTTTACTTTAAAAATATATTAGATGTTATATAAATAAAAATACAAATAAAAATTTATATTAGGTAAATAGAGACGAATTGATACAGATATAAAAATAGATATATATTTAATAGAGTTGTTTATGTTATTTGATATCTGCTTATTTGATCCGATATACGAAGAGATCCAATCCGAAAAAGTAAATAACCGATCTATTTTTTTAAATCAAATATACGATCCAATCAACAAAAAGTCAAACGAAATAAATATCTGATCCGACAAATACAAACAATATCCGATTCAAAAAAGACATTTATACATTTTTTATAATATTTTATTTTGTATATTATTATATACAAATAAATTTAAATGTCTCTGTATGTGTATAATTTTTACTTACTTTATTTATTATTTGAGGCAAAATTAAATTTAGTTGAAATTATATTTTTAATATAATCCCTTTTTAGATATTTATATAAAAAAATCTCTGTGCCGATCTTGACATATTAATATTTAGAAGCTTTATTGGTTTGTATGAGTTTTGGTTTTTAAATTCTTACTTTGGTAAGTAAAGTAGGATGATTTATTTTATTTTATTTTTGCATACTCTATCTCTTATTAATAGGAAATTTTGAATGTTATTAATATTTTACAATTATTTTTAAAAAAATTATACTTAGTTATATATGTAATATTTTAGAATTTTTCTGAAAAAATTTGGAATTAGTATTGAGTTTATATAATTTTTATAATTTTATTATAGAATTTAAGTAAACTTTTATATATTAATATAATATTTTAATTTTTATTAATATATTAAAAATTAAAATATTAATATTCAAGTTTTCTTAGAATTTTCTTTCTATATACCAAATACTAAAAATATTTTCCAAGATTTCAATTTTCCACAAAATTTTTTCCAACAACCAAACAAATGAAAGAAAATTATTTTCTTTCATTTTCTTTTCTTCAATTTTCTTTCCTCTATATTTTCCTTTCCATTTAACTTTCTACAAACCAAACATAGCCTTAGTGTTTATTATTTTGGTTTGGGGTTCATGGTTTACTACTAGGGTTTATGGTTTGGGGGTTTAGGACTTAGGTTTAGGGTTTGGAGTCTAGGGTTAGTGTTAGTGTTTAGGGTTAGATTTATGGTTTGGGATTTGGTGTTCATTCTTCATTGTTTAGTGTTTAGGATTTAGGGGTTTAGGATTAGGATTTAGGGTTTAGGGTAGGATTTTGTTTATATATTGATTAAATCTTGACTGTGGAATGTACATTGATTCAATGATTATGATTGTTCTTAAGTTCATATAATACGAGTGATTTTATTTTGATATTTTTTCCCTTGACCCTATTCTATATGTATATATACTTGTGCACAAAAGAAAATTGCTAAGATCATTAAAGATAGAAAAATAACATTTAATAATACCAACCATTGCATCTCTGCGCAATTAATTCCTTGTATCATTTTAATAAAGAAATTAAAGTCTTACTAAGCATCTTTGATCAATGATTAGACAAACTAATATATATCTATGAATAAATGTAAAATAAGAAGATAAGTTTAAGCCATAGATTATTAAATGGAAGGGGGTTCGGATTGAATGATTCTACATGCTTTTCACCCTTGTGTCCTACATGTTGGACAACCACTATAGGTGGCATTTAGGTCAAGTAGGTCGGGTCAGGTTGGGTCGGGTTATTTATGGTTCATTTTTCTTTATGGGTTGGTTGTGGGTTAGGTCAAGTCATTTCGAGTCACCTTTTTGTTCGGGTCGGGTCGGGTTTAGATTCAAATAATTATGGATTCAAGTTGTATCAGATTAATTTATTAGATCTGGTCGGATTTGGGTTGAGATAATTGGGTTTCGAGTCAAATCGAGTTCAGGTTATTTCGAGTTAGTTTGTCGGGTCGGGTCTAGGGATGTAAGCAGGACATATTTTACATGTAGCCAATGAGTTTTATCCATCAGATACTTAAACACGTGTGGATAAATAGATATGGATAATGGAAAAAAATATTCACCGGGTTTGGGTATAGTATGAGATATCCGTATCCGTATCCATACTTGTATCTATATCCGTACCAATTTACTCGATATATAATAATTCTTTTACCCTTAACTTAAAATAAATATAGTATAAATTAAAGTTAAAATTGTCATTTGGTTTAACTCTAAATAGGTTTATCAGTTGGGTAATGAATTTATCCACTGGTTAATATCTATTAATGGGAAAATAGATTATCCATTGGGTAACATATATCCAACAGATATGGATATTGATGTGTTCAGGGTACGAGTATAAATTTGGGTGCAAATTTTCTTAGCTGGTACGGGTATAGGTATGAGCGTATCCGCCTTGAACTCACTATATTTACATCTCTATTGGGTATGGTTTGGGCCGAGTAAATTCGTATTTGGGTGATTTTATATTTGAGTTAATTTGACGGATTAGGATCTGGTTAACTTAACGAATCAGGTTTATTTAGATTTTGATGGGTCAGGTTAGTTCGGGCTGAGCTATTCCTTGATCAAATCACTTGGAATTTAGGATAAATTGTACATAAACTACTAATATTAATCTAACTCATTAACCTCTTAGCTGAGAATTAAGTTTAGCTTCATATAAGTATGTGATTAATAACGTGTTATTAATTGCTATTTGTTTATTATTATGACTTTTTAATGTTGTATTTTTGCGCAAAAAAATGGATAAAATTATAATATAGTTGGTAAATAAATAAGTTCACAATAAAAGTAAGAAAAAAAGTAAATTTAATTAATAATATATATTTAAAATATTTAAATAAATAAGACATATTTATTATTATTATTATTATAATTTGTTAATATCGAATTTAATTTTTATCAAATTGGGTTAATAATAGATCGGGTTGATGGTAGGTTACAAGTTGGGTCACTTATATTCGATTCTATATCGAATCGGGTTAATAAATTTATTAGGTAATGTTAGATCAAGTTTTATACAGGTTGGGTCAACTTTTGACGATTCTAAAACACCGATAGATTATGTTGGTAACAATCCATTAATCTGAACCATCCATTTACCATGGTAGGACTCAAAATTTACTCTTCATTTTGCATTTTGTCTATATATAAAACAATGAGCCGGGAAGTGAATGCAAGGGGCCGGATAACATGATTACAGCAAGCTGGTGATCCTTTATGAAGCCATAAACACGTATGAAGCAATACGGTGGTGGCATAGACACTATAGAGGCCCGGAAAGAAAGAGAATTGCATTAAATAGATACTAAAAGTAGAAGTGTCCAAACTTGTGAAGAGGAAGCTAGGGGAAGTAATACTTCCCTCTTGTATCATGTGAGCCTGTTTAATAATAATAATAATAATAATAATAATAATAATAAAATAATAATAATAAAAAGACTCAATAAACTCGAAAACTCGAAAATATCCAAGTCTTTCCTCAGACTTCGATTCCTTCTCCTCCCTCCCTGCCCTCGTCCTATTCACGTTGCATTGCAAGACGGCCTTCGTACAAAGAAATATTCCTATCCCTTCATTGGAAAATCCAATTAACCTTTTTCTAGCTAGCTAATTTCTCTATCGAAACCTGCAGACTAGTAGCTATAAGGTATTCAAGCTCCAAATCCTGCAGACTAGTAGCTATAAGGTATTCAAGCCCCAAATCCTGCAGAGCTTCGCCATCAAAAAGTACGTACTTCGTCTCGTTCTTACGCATGCCATTTAGTTATAGCCTGCAAAATTGGAGATGAAAGACTTGTCTTTCTTGTTCTTGATCAAGAAATCCATGGGTGCAAAAGTGAGTAAAAGATTCAGGAACTTTTGTAGCAGTGATAGCTCCACTTCTACCCTCAACCAAGCTTCAAAAACCACTATTGATCTTGATACTCTCGATCTTCCCTGCAGCCCATGTCCCTCAACCAACAACAACAACGCTGATGCACCACCAAGAAAAAGCGTCACATTAGAAGAAATGATACTGCAGCTAGAGCATGAAGAAGAGATGGCACGAAGAGCTATTAGCAACAGCAGAAATAATCATAACCCGGCAGCTTCAAGCACCCCTTTATATCATCATCAGTACCATCAAGATCCTAATGATACGACGACGATGAACATGATCATAAACCATGACCGCAGAATGTCATGCGTCAACAACTCAGATATCTTAAGATCAGCTAGGAATGCAGTACTAAACCAATATCCTCGATTCTCACTCGACGGGAAAGATTCCATGTACCGGTCTTCATTCACAAACCACAACTATTTGGGCCGTAAAGCTGGTAGTACCACGGCTGCTAGTACAGGAGGACCACGGAAATCTTCTTCTTCTTCGTCTTCTTTCATGGCAGCCAACGGAGGCGATGATCGATTCGATCTCAAGTTAGGGAAATTGTTGAAGTTACCACAAAGTGTTGGAGGTGAGAGTGTGATTTGGTGCAAACCAGGTGTTGTTGCTAAATTGATGGGATTAGATGTCATGCCTCTTCCTATAAATACTAGTAAGATGAGTAGCAATACTACTGCTCATTATGATAGTTGGAAATACAATGACAAGAGCAGGGAATGTAGAGATAAGCTGTGTGCTGCTATGAAGAGTCAGAATTTAAAGAGGAGAGCTGAAAGACATGAAATTGAGAGGAGGAGATATATGAATGGTTGTATTAATACTAATGCAAGGATTAGAGGTACTAAGAGTACTAGTGTTTGTTCAAGTTCAAGGAGTAGTAGCCGTTATTGTGTCATGATGCCTATTGTGTCAATGGATCGCCCAGCTGCAGCTGCCACCAGATGAAAACATTGTTTTTTTTTTGGCTGCTTATTTCCCATTTTGTTCATCAATTTGTTGCCCAAGTTGCTAGCTTAATTATGTAATTAAGAGATCGTCATATGTATAAATAAATAAATACATTACTCAAAAGTCACATGTCATTTTGGTGTTAATTAGCAAGATTCTGAAAGGCTTCCCTGAAATTTGTTTTCCTTTTACGGCAAAAGTGGGGAAGGGGAGGGGGGGGGGGGAGTTGTTACCATTGAGAGAAGTTTATTGACTCAGGCTACGTTTGGTGCGACTAGTTGATCATTTAGCATATAGCAAGAGAAAAAAAGCACATATTTATCGAGGAGTATGAAGTGACATAAGCTGATGTATTTATATCAACAGATTAATAATTTATTTATGGGTCAAAGTCATATAAAAAAATATTGTTTCTCATGCCAAATATGCTAGGCTCTAGGGTCAACAAGCTAGGTTAACTCATGCTATTAGAAAACGCTCTATTTTGTAAGCAATTTTTTTTTTTACCAATTTACAAGCTAGTTAAACTTATCGTAAACTAATTTCTCATGTTTCCCCTCTTTTAATCATATAATAAATTTTAATTGTTCTTTTTATTGACATAGATGCATCTTTTAACATCATCTAACACCTTTAATTAGATTAGTTGAATGTCTAATTTTACTAGACAGTTCAAAAAAAAGTAGATAAATTTTCAGCTAGTGACTAGTTTTTCTCAAACAAAATGGTTACTTTTAATTGCAAAATACTATAACTTTTTAATGAAATAATGTAGTGTTTCATATAGCTTCATAGGAAGTTGTTACATACACACCTAAATTATTAACTTTAAACCCCTTAAAACCCCTTTCTTTTTTTATTTGACTATTTTAGCCCCCTTATTTCTCCACTTCTCTTTTCTCTCTTCTACTCCATCAATCTTCAACACTCATTTTACTCAATTTTTAATACAATAATTATGGAAGAAGAAAATAATGATAATAATTGTTTTAGCCAAGAGAAGCCCAATGAATAATGGTAAGTCGTATATTTTTTCTCAAAAAAATTGGACCCTATGAGCTAGTTAATTGAAAACCCCTTCCCACCAGATAATTTAGCCGTCAAAGAAAACTATCAGAGGCGATGTCACACAATCCATGTTATGAACCTAATCTTTTTAGAGGATGAACCTATGCGTTGTGTATCATGAACCTATGTTGAACCTAGACAAGTCTCTCTCTCTTTCTCTCTCTCTTGGTAAGCATAATTTTATGCTATGAACCTAATCATTTCATGTGATGTTCATAAAAAATTTATTTGTCATCAAAATGAGATAAATGTATTCATTACATATTATAAACCCGAGTCCTTTTAATAATAAATCTTAAAGTTTTATGGTATGAACCTAATTATTTCATGAGATGTTCGGTGAAAATTTGTTGTTTAGTATTTTTTTTGTCATGAACCTGAGTTTCTTATGTCAAGAACCTAGGAGTTTTACATTATGAACCTAATCATTTACTATTATCACATAGCGGTGCAATACAAAACATATAAAAGAGACATCAAACAAGAACTAGAATCCTTCATGCCATCAACATCTTTATTCATTAAACACATATTCATCACAAGCTAAACATAAATATTTTATAAAATGAACCTAAATGTATGGTTAACTCAATGAACCTATCTATTATATGGGATGAATATAATGTAAATGTTTAACATATTGATTAATATGCTAAACATAAATGATAAAAATACTAAACCTAACTCCTTCATAGAATGAATCCAAGCAGGTAACGTATTGAACCTAACATAACTAAGCCAACAATTAAGTCCATATTCACATGTTAATTAAGATGCTGAAAATATAAATCATTAACAATTAGCGTGATGAACCTTATTGTTTAATGAAATAAACCTAATATTAAAAAAAAAAAGGTAAGTACATAAACAAAAACACACATGTTCATTAAAATGCTCAACATATACCTTTTTGTCTTGAACATCAAGGTTTAATACCATGAACCAAAATATTTTAATGAATGAACCTAATTGATCTACATGATGAACCTAACATAAAAAACACAACAATTAAAAAGGACCGTACATGTTTTTTTTCTTTGTGATCTTAATCTCATATATTATAAACCTAGGCTTCTTATGTCATTAACATGAGAGCTTTTTGTCATGAATTTGAGCATAGAAGGGACTAACCACCGGTGGCTTACCCATTATCTAGGCGCAACAACAAGCACTTCACCCATCAGCTACTCTTCTGCTTGTTCGATCAATTCTCCCCCTTTAACCCTCCAAATTCATAAAAAAATCGAACTATATATATAACAAACAATTTCAAGTTATTACTATACAAATTTCAACAAATCAAGCTCCAAATCTACTATTACAATGTAATTTCAAAAATAAACAATTTTAACCAAAATATTAACAATCAATGAATATAGTGTATGTAGATTAACGATAATTGAAATCTTCCTCTCAAAAATCTGAGTTTTTGCCTTGAAATGATTGAAGATAACAGCAGATGTTGGAGGAGAAGAGAGAACTAGTTTGACAGCAATTGAAAGGGATGGGGACAAGAGAAGGTCAGAAAAGAAAAGGAATTTTTTTAAGAGGTATATGGAAGTTAAAAAAGTATGCAAAGAGAGACGACGAACTTAATATTACAAAAAAAACATCACGGCCTAGTCGTCCACTCACAAGTGGCTTTGAAATAAATAAGATGTAAACCGCAATGCTTCAAATTCTTGAAAAACGGAACATAACTTCTTGTTCTAAAGCATGTCTTCATTTTCCTTTCAATTGTAATACACAATATGCATCGAGTACACTACTTTTACAGAAATATCGCTTTCATGATCCGAACTGGTTCGATCACATATAAGCAACACTACTTCGGTTACAGTCCCACCTGAGAAGAAAAAATAATCATACAGTACAAAGACTTTAATATGACACATCCAATGTACTTCGTGCGAGTAACTAGCTGCTAGAGCCATGAATACGGAAGATCGCATTACCCAGCCGTAGAGCTCCCTTATATAAGCTAATATAGCTTTCCTCATTGAACAAAGGGAGACCGAATTATACTTCACATTATAGGCCCCACCTCGGGCATGATGCTTACTTTCCGCTGGAGCCTGGTCTAAAGGGGGCTTTGATTTTCATACAGGAAAGAAGCCACTCAAAGTTCACTGGTCTGCCTTCTGAAGCCATCCTAGCTGTGATAAAAAGGACGTATTTCACAATGCTAAAAATTATTGGTACCAAGTCAGATACGGCAACCCGAAGGCATTACCTTCCATGCATACATCCCAAAGAATGCTATGATATCTGCGGACCAGACGACTGCAAATGACTTCCAAAAGAATGGGATTGTGACATTGAGTAAGGGAATGAGAAGGAAGAGGTAGTTAAGGGCTTCCTTTTCCTTATTTGAGCAGTCACGAGCACGGAGAGAAGGAATTGCTGCAAAAAAGACAAACAAAAACTCAGTAAATCACTTCAAAAGCAAATGACAACGTTTGTAAGCCCCAAATAAGCTGTTGTCACTGACAAAGTGATCCAAAGACATAGAATCATTTGGCAATGCGTCAATAATATGCCTACCAATTAGCAGCAAAACAAGCTGATAAGTTAATAAGGATATCGATTTCAAACTAGTCAGTGTGACATGAACACAACAACATTTTTCAGCTCAGCTGTTGCAGATCTTAGAATGTAATAAGGAATTATCATCTAAAAGCAGACTACTTCCTTCTTCCTTCTTGCCTCTCCCCCTCCTTTTCTGTTGGAGCATCCATCTCTCTGTGCAAATGAAGCTCTGTGTGCGAATGCACACAAAAACTTCAGCAAGTGATTGCACATATAATGGGAGAACAATTTGCTTCGCATCGCAAGAGAGGGATAGAGGCGTATCACTTGAACTACGGTGGGTCATAATTGCTGCACTTGAAATATTACGCTGAACCTACAATATGGGGATTTTTGTCTAAGGACTTTACATTTCCATTTAAGGCCAAAGAAGATATCAACCTTTTATTGATGCCTCTATTCATAGATAAGAATTTAACATCTTTTATCTGCCATAGCATACGAACCCAAAAATACATAAGTACACAGAAATAAAAGTAAAGAAAATAGCAGATACAAACAGTTATGCGACTACTGGTGCATGTTTGTGAACATAACCTTTGCAGCAGAATCAGAAATACAAACTTTCTACCTAAAAGTGAGATATGCATAAGTATGTTTGATAAGTAGTTAAGTACAAGAATGGATCTTTAGGAAGTATGACTTACTGAACATCCATACGGACCACATGCCCATCAATCTCCAAATGTCTGGTTCGCTAGATGGGAATAAAAGATTGAAGGAGAGAGCACCACCTATAAGCATTGAGGCATAACCCTGAAGTTCAAAAACAGAATACAAAGTTGATCCAGGTACCGCTGGATTTTTGGTGGCAGTGGAAGCCCTGGGTGCAAAGGTCGCAGCAGTCTTAGTAACAACCTTTTGCAAAGAGAAATAGCGATCATTATTATAAATTTCACAGAAAATTAATTTTAGAAGAAAGTCAATAAAGAATATCAGAACTTTCCAAGCAAAATTAACGAAAAGCTAGAGTAGTCACAATCAATGCAGACCATATGTCACCTCACTCAAGGGCCTATAGTTGTAGCTCTAGTTATCTGCAAAACAATCGGAAGGAAGGTTCAGGTCCAAACTGATATGCTTCTTCCCATAGACTTGGACCTAGGAAAACTAGTTAGTATTTAGATTTACTTATTTACTGGATTTGGTCATTATCTTCAGGACTTCAGTAAATAGTGTGATTTGAATATTGATTAGAGTTTAGTTAATAACTCAGCTAGTGTGTCTGTAAGAAAATCTTGATAACTTGTTGTGATGATGTATGTAGCCGAAGGTGGTAAACCTCAGTGACAAACTGTAATTGATTTGATTCAAGTGATCCTCGTTATTATGTTCATTATATAGAAGATCACATTCATAACCTATGAGGAAAAAAAGCTCTTCATTGCATATTTGAGATGATCTCCCCAAAGGCAAGGCAGACTCACTGCATATCATATCAAGATTATATTTTAAGAACTTTCCAAAAAGCCAATAGCCAATACTTAATTCAATTCAACCAATTCACATAACTCAAGCATTTCAGCACGAACTGACGTATGATGGAGCCTGATAAACTAACACTTATGTGGTAAAGCTTGAAGAGGAGCAACATGGTTGAGCTCCGGGAATAAGGGTGTATTACCAAGATGTGTTGTCAAGGTGTGTTCAAGGAACATGGGTGTGTTACCAAGGCGTATTCTAGAAGCATAGGAGCATTGCCAAGGTGTGTTCAAGGAACAAGGTGTACTTAAGAATGCAGGTTAAAATGAGGAGAATGAGAGCAAGATACATCCAACATGGCCTGGGAGCACTGGTGTCCGCCAACACCGCCATGCTCGCAGCCTGTGTTACATGTCGTGCTTCCTGTGGTGGTATTGTAACTGTTGTTCCAGTGCATTAAACCTGCAACAAACGCAGCCACGAAACACAACCATGCTGGCAGTGTTCAGGTTGTGTCAATGGTCACGTCTTGTTTTGTTACCCTTTTTGCATAGTTTTGGACCGTGTTTTCCACATGCACATGAATAGAGATTATTATTAGCAGTATCTAGATCTCAAAAACGATATAAAACACATCTAAAGAGAGTAATAGAACCGTATTCTCCGATGCGGACGCAAGCAAATTGTTGAACCACGTAAATCTATTGATCCTTTTTCTTGATTTCTTGTCTAGTTTCTATTGCTTGGTGATCAAATATCACAACAGATATTCGTAGAAAACAATAGCCTTTATCTTTGTCATTTACATCATGATCATATTTTGGAAAGCGATACAAACACAGTAGTCATGCATCACCTGCCAACTATTCGGACATATACAGCACTGTATAAAGTTGGAAATGCTATAGTCCCCTTTGACACTCTTCGCACCTTAACCTATTACATACACCTTGATTCGATTTGGAGTTTAGTTAGACATATCAACTCACAGTTTGTCAAAATTTAAGTAAGACATAAGCCAATGCAGCATATTCTGATCTCACTAAGTTGCAAAAGAAAAGAAGATATTCTCATAGAGGGCCAAATAAAGCAGTCAATAAGACAGCCCAGCACAACTACATCATCTAGGCTTGCCACGATTGACAACTGTTACTGAGCAACGATCGCAATGAGATGCTAATGACCAAGCAGCCCAAAAGAGATCTAAGGAATAATGACCTAATAAACAAGGGGTTACATTCCTATCTACCATAAATACGGGACAAACTGCAAACATCAATCATAAAATTACTAGAAAACCGCCACATAAGGGAATGCTAAATGCCTAAGCACACTTAAGATTATTTACTGCAGCAATATGCAGCCTCGCAATAAAACAGTGGTCATGACCGACGTGTGGCGGTATCAGGGTGTCAATAATAAAATTTTGTATGTTACAGTTGTTGCCGCATGATTTTTTTTATTTGTTTTCCATAACTGTCAGCATATATAATTAAATAAAATTAAAATATCAGTAAAGAATGGAGTATATTGGCCGAAACATATGATATGATCGTATCGGCATGTGATTTCATTTCTATATCTGGACATTTTGGGCATGGGCAAGCCCAAAATACAATATATATTGGGGATATATTGGCGTATTGGATGATATTTTATTCCATGTACGCAGCTGTATCTTCCACCAAACAATAGCAATGATCATATCGCGTATCATGACAATAAGCAAGAGATTATAATCTCGATCTAGAATATATGGCCACGTTACTGGCTATGAGTTTTCAGCAATCGTATCAATATCTTCACAGATCATCATGCCAAATTAGTAATCATGTTTATTCCTGAGAATTTGATGGTATGTTCGTGCAACTGGTAGATAGCTTATCCTCCAAAATTCTCCACGTAAAATACACATACAGAATAGCAGCTCCAAACACCATAATAGCTTGATAAAATAGATATGGCAGCTAGGCCTTGAAGAATCATGCTATTGCATAATCAGAATACAATCCAAAGTCACGAGGAACATAAAAAACCGAGTGAGATTAACAGCCAACAATTCGATTAATACACTCTAGTCAGTGAACGAACCCCAGAAGGGGGGGACACTGACCTTCTTGAGGTCCTTCTCAATAGCGGGAGAAGCGGAAGTGGAGGCAGAAACCTTGCTTACTCCTCCATCAATGTCTCTCTCTTCTGAATTTCTGTCATCACTGCCCTCAGCTTGCGGCTCTTCAGCGGCGTCCTTTCCCGCTATCGTTGATGGCGAGTCAACCTTATTTGAACTCGAACGAATTGTGAGACATTTGCTATAAAATTGAGTGTTGAAAGACTGTTTTTGCGCTAAGGGATACTTTATTGAGATGAATTTAGAAACTTTGAAGTAGAGAAGAGATGAAGGCAGCAAAGTATGCATGTTAATTTCATTCGAGTACGTGAAAGGGCAGGGAGGGATGGACGCAGAGCGATAAGATAAGGTACTTCGAGTCCCTCATTTTTTTATTTTCTTTATTAGAGGCTTTTGTGTGTTAATTCAAGCCTATAGCCTGTAGCCACCAATGGTCCAATACCGTCAAATTTATTTTTTAGCAACTGACAAGCAGGGGTTGATGTCTCGAACTAGGAGCATCAGTATCGCCAGATGACTGACTATTCTAATTCTAATGTTTAAAATTACGGTCGACTCTTGAGCAGCAGCGATTCATGGCTCAAATCATCCTCTTTTCTTCTACTTTTCGAGGTTAACTTACTCTTGGATGAAATTAATTTTCATATTAACCCTCTTTGGCAATGATTTTTAGACTGAACTTAGTCCAGCTAAAAATTAACATAATTTAACCTAGGAAACTATTTGGTATAAATTTTATTAGAATTGGAACCGAAAATAAAAATATATTTCTAACTCCAAAAGATTTGTACTTTTCAAAATTTTCTAAGACAATTATTATAACCCTTTTAATTCTCCAACAAATATATATATTAAGACAATGCAAACGTTATATAGATAAAATCGATAAATAGTATCACCACATCAATCATAAAAAAAAGATGTAGCTATATACCTAATTCATACTCGATGTAAGGTTAAAATATTTATAAAACCATGCACATGATTAAATAAAGCACAAAAAAGACATATTATATGATAAGGATAAATTTTTTACAACCAAAGGATTTCAAGAGTAGAGAAGTAACAGGAGTTCAAAATTGGTGAACATAAAAGAAAATTCATACAAAGGATAAAACATCTAAATGCTAGATTAGCCTAACCCTAGGTTACAAGCACTCCCCCAACCAAAGCAACATCTAGGGCTTCAACATCCTACAACACATTTCATCTATCAATTTAATGAACATTGAACACAAAGTGGTAGTATTAGTATGCGAGTACCGAGTAAAACATGATTATCAAATATAAGTATAATTCTTGTAAAACATCTTATAACATCGTAAACTATCATGCTAACATTTGGTATTTAATCATATGTAAACAAGGAAAGGAAAGCTCAAAGACATCCCTAACACGTATTTCGATTATTTCTCTTTTATATATCATGACCATATAAGTCTGATTTCTTACATTTTAACTCATGGTTAAATGAACAATTATAACAACAAAAAGGACACACATAGGCCAATATCATATAAAGGCATCTCGTCCCACCACCAATAGGTTTAAAAGCCTTGGGGCACAAACATAAAAGTAATTCACATAAGCCACGAGGCACATGGACACGAACTCCAAGGCATAATTCTGGACATTCCGTCCCATCAACAATGGACACACAATCCATGGGGCTCAATCATAAACATAGAATCATCCTGTTCTACTACAAATGAATATCTATACCAAGGGGTTATTATAGAGAATCCAATGTCCACCACAATCAAACATAGTATGCCACCATACGTTGAATATTATGTTCATCACTAATGGTCTTCGGCCAAGGTAGTCTCACCAAAGGAATCATAATTCTTAAGCGTATACACCCCTTATAAGGTACTTTGGATGTACTATAGATTAGAGAAGGTACTATACCGCTATACGTCTAGTGACCCCTTGTGTTTTACGGAAACACAAAACAATAAGTTTGTAAACCGTGTTTTGTGTGCCAATGCCAAATGTATCCACAACTGTATAATTGACACAAATCACACAATACACATAAACCAAGTGTTTATATTTAACACTAAACTTATATAAGATGCATGAATCATATTTTTCTCAAAAATACTTCTTTTAGTCAAAATACCTGTAACACCCCAAATTTACTACTGCAAAATTTCGTTTAAATCAAAAGGTTTAGCGGAAGCGAAAGAATTAAAACCGTAAACTTGAGGGTATTACTACCACACTTAGTATCAGACCGGTTCACTCCTACCGTTCTAGTACTAAGTGCTAAGGCTAAATCCGATCAACCTTTAGAACGAAGTATAAAAAAAAACGTAAGACAACATTTAAAATAAATCCTTAATGAGTGGTAAGTCAAACAGAAGTTAGAATACGATTTAGGATTACAACCCCAGAATATGTTTCTCAAAATAGGAAGGTAATACAAAATACAGCTAAACAAAAACAAATCCTGAAGGATAAATATCCAGATCGCCTACTCTCAAGTCAAGCCTTCCACCCCAAATTAGTAATCGATCAACCTGCATAGGAGGTCTGCTCCCCACCATCGGTGGATCATCACATGACCCATTCAATCAAGGTAGTATCAGTATGGGTCCAATACTGAGTAAGGGCGCAGGTGCGCTAAGGCCAAGCATACCATCATACAACATAACATGCACAACACAAACACATAAGCAACATGTAATACTATGGATGATGAGGATCGGTTATGGTCCAATCCAACTTCTTCTTTTCATAACTCTGATAATTATAGTCGATTCACATCATGATCGTTATGAGTCCATGAGAGTGCGGGAACCCCACTATTATAGCCGGTGGATCGGTCACTTATAGGGCAGAACGCACCTAACCACTATTTTATGCCGGTGGATCGGTCTCCAGGGCAGAACGCTCCTGGCCACTATTATGCCGGTGGATCGGTCTGGCCCCGACTCTCATAGTGTTTCACTGTGATTATAACGTATCTTTCCATGATTTATTTGCAAGTCATTTCACACCATAATCTTTGTTAATCCATGCGAGTACGGGAACCCCACTATTATAGCCGGTGGATCGGTCACTTATAGGGCAGAACGCACCTAACCACTATTATACGCCGGTGGATCGGTCTCCAGGGCACAACGCTCCTGGCCACTATTATGCCGGTGGATCGGTCTGGCCCCAACTCTCATGGTGTTCCACTGTAAGTATATAGTATCTTTCCCATGATTTAATTACAACATACTGTTTGGTTTGTTGAGCTCGGGATCCCCCACTATTATAGCCGGTGGATCGGTCACGTATAGGGCAGAACGCACCTAACCACTATTTTATGCCGGTGGATCGGTCTCCAAGGCACCCCGGCACCTGACCACTATTATGCCGGTGGATCGGTCTGGGCCCGGCTCAACAATCTTACTCTTTAAGTAGTTGATGTCTTATTCATGTATTATTAAATAAGGTTCCACCCTTGACATGCATGTCTACTACTCTCTATTCTATCCTTCGAGGAGGCCCGTCCCATATCTTGAGACTGTTCTCCCCTTCTCACACCCCGACATCCATCCCCTTTACACTTACCCTTAGACGAAAGAGTCAACCCCTACGGGTGTGGGTTAGGCCCTACACTCATGACATCAACTCCGCCTCCCATCACCCCCTAGGGTTTTCCCTTGAAAACCCTAATTAGGCCGATGTGACCCAACCTTCTCCTACTTACGCTACCTTTACCTCATTCAACGCCCCACATCTTACCTCAATTAGATCCTCTCCCAAAACATATCACTTTACCTTTCGATCCAGCACATAACCATGAAAACCCTAGTTGATCACCTCAACCTTAGTATCTTTCTTCTCCCACAAATAACCTCTCTCTTTTCATCCCAAAATCTCTTCTTCCACATGGGAACCCATACTCACTTTTATATAAATGAAATCTCACTCTAACCCATACTCCACCCTTCCTTAATCATTATTACTTTTGTACTTCCCAAATTTCCACTTTTCTCCCAAAAACCCTAATCGGATTCCTTATACACCCTTACATCCGCCTACGTACTATTTTACATCAAGGTCTCCAATGGACCCATAACTTTGACATTATCTCATTTACGCCCTAAATCAACTTTCCTCAAGTAAGATTCATCCCCATGCTTAATTTAAACACTCCATGCAGACTCTCCAACACCTGCTTACACACAAAACCCTAGTAAGGTCTCTTATGTGCCAACTTACGTATTATTTTTCATACTAAGTCTCCAATCATTCCAAGACTCTCCCATTCTATTACTTACACCCAAATTCAACTTTTCTCACATAAGACACACCCCCATGCAAGAGTTAGTCACCTCATGCAAACACCCCAAGTCATCATGCAAATTTTACGACTCCCATGCGTGGTTTCCCCAACTCTCATTTGTTTAGGTCATTCCTCCCTTATTAAATCTTTTCTCATAGATCATTAGGTACTTAGGTCAACCTCATATCCCCCTTAGTGAACTCACTTCCCATTTATTTCCTTTTTATCCTTTCATTCCCATATCATCATAACAATCACCCTAGCATGCATGTCCTAGAGGGTTATATCATATCACCTCATAAACATCATACATATACATGTCATGCTCACGTCATAGGAAACACATACAAACGTACCTCAATTTCCAAGCTGCGCTACATAAGACAAGTTGCCCACAATCATATAATACACGACATAGCATGGCATATACAACATTCAAAACATACAGGTCACACGTCACACAAAGGCCATAGCTTCGTCCTTACCTAAGGCGACGCCGGGCTTGGAGCACGCTCCTCTAACTCCTTAGGGCTTTGGTCGGGATTACCTATAAAAGGGGAAAATGCTAAGTATTAGTTTCCCTTATAATCAATCCTCATTCTAGTTTAAGGTTAGGGTTTTTATTTCTAAAAGGGGTTTTATACAAAACTAGGGTTTTTACCTTAGAATTAGTATACTAAATATTAGTAGTCAAAATATGTTTATTTTTAATACCTATTGTTACACTTATATTATTAGACCCGTTAGCCCTATTCTTATAATAATAATGTTCATGCTAACTATAGAAAAATAGTGATAATAATAATAATAATAATAAAACTAATACTAGTGACACTAATGTTTATAGTGAGAGAAACCCTAGCATTTTTAAGGCTAAGTCTACTAATGGTGTCATATTCGAAATAATATTATTATAAGGTCACAATGTTACAAGTAACTATTCCTAAGGGTGATAATGATAATAGTTGTATATTCTTGAATAGTAAAAGGGTCCAAATGCTTTTGATTACAACAATAAGGTAGTGATAGTAGTAATAATAGTAATAGTTAATAATAGTGTCATAGTAATGAGGTTAGGGTTAATGTTAAATGGTATGGTAATAAGGTTCAAGTACTCTTCTTAGTTAACAACCAAATGATATTTATTAGCTTGAGTTAAGTAACATGGGTAAGACAAGGTAGTATTATTATTAGCAATGGTGACAATGTGTTAAGTATAATAATAATAACAATAACAATAATAATAATAGTAATAATAATAATAGTAAAAATAATAATAATAATAATAATAATAATAATAATAATAACAATAGTACAACCAAGTAAGGTTAAGCAATAATAATAATAACCATAGTAAGGATAATAGAAATAATAATAATAAAAATGTTAATACTAATAATTATAAAAATAAGACCAAAGTTAAGTATAATATAGGTTAGGGTTTAAAAGGGATGTTAGTATTAGTAAGAAAATAAGAACATTAATAATAAAGACAATAATAATGGTAATAATGATAATAATAATAATAATAATAATAATAATAATAATAATAATAGTAGTAGTAGTAGTAATAACAATAATAAAAGTAATAATAATAATAATAAGTATATTAGTATTAATATTAGTAGAAAATAGTAGCAGCTATATAAAAAGGGGGTTAGGGTTTGGATGGGTGGAGAACCACCTAGGGTTGGTGGTGGTCCGACGGCGGCGGTGGAGGAGGAAGGGAAGGGAAAAGACCAAGGTGGGGGCTGGATGGCAGGAGGAAAAGAGAAGTTTGAGGTGGGGGGAGAAGCAGCAGGTGAAGGGGGGTGGAGTGAGGGTGGTGCCGTGAGAAAGGAGGCGGCGCGCGGTGGTGGACGCGTTGGCCGAAGGTGGAAGAAGGTGGTGGGAGATGGTGGAGGCTGGTGGAGAAGGAGGTAGGGGGTAAAGATGGTATGGGCAGGTAGGGGAGGACCTGCCGGTTATTTTGGGAGGTGGCAGGGTGGCTGGTAGCGGCGGAGGAGGCGGCAGAAGGTGGCGCAAGGCGGCAACGGGCTGGAAGGGGTTGTTCGGGGGCGATTTTGCACGGCCTGGGGTGGCTCGTGCAAGGCGAATCGAGGGCTGAGGAGGGCTTGGTTAGGTGGAGGGTGGTGCAAGGTGGGTTTCTGGGCGGCGCTCGACCGACAGCGTTGGGGGAGGGCGGCGGTCGACGCGTCTGATGGGGCGGCGGCGAGAGGGAGCAAACCCAGGGTTTCGGGGTTCCAAATCCCGAATCCAGGTGATCAATGGGGGTATTTATAGGCAGGGTGGTCGGGCAAGGTCAAGGGGAAGAAGACAAAGGGGTGCGGGTGCCAGGCTGGCCGGCAGGCGGCAGTGGCAGGCGGTTGCAGGAGAGAAAAAAAAGAAGGGTTGCAGGCTGCTTAGGAGGGAGGATAATGCTGGTTGGGGCCAAAACGGGGAAAGAAAACGACAGGAGCGAGAGAGAGAGAGAGAGGCAGGCTCGCCGGTGTCGGGACAACGCCGGCAGTGCAGACATGCGTCGCTGCTGCTGTCTGCACGGGGAAGAAGAAGGGGGAAGAAAAGGGGGTGGACTGGCGGTCCAGGGGAAAGGAAAAGGGAGGGGGAACCAGCCGGTTTGGCGGTGGTTATCTTCCCTATTAATGAAACGCGGAATTTTGCAGAAAGTTTTGGGCAAAACGCGACGTCCTCGTTGGTCTGGCAACGGTCACCTTTTTTCCTTATTGTGACGCGGCGTTTCGACGACTATAGAGACGAAACGCAGCGTTTGGTTTCACGGGCGGCTGGCTCGCTGGGCCGCGGGGGAGAGGAAGGAAGGAGAGGCGGGAAGGGGGTCTAAGCTGCGCAACGGGCGACGCAGGCTGGCAGGCCTGGCGCGCGTGACGGGGGGAGAAAGAAGGTTTGGGCCGACGGCTGGCCCAACCCGGGGGAAGAAGAAGAAAAAAATAAAGGAGGGAGAAAGAAAAAGAAAAGAAAGGAGAAAAAGGAAAAAGGAAAATGGAAAATGATAAAATGGTTGGGGATATTTGGGTATTTATTTATTTATATAATTAATTTATATATTTAATTTTAATAATTATTATTTTAATTATAATAATTAAATCCATTTTTAAATTAGTTAGGCTATTTTGGATAAATTGTCCTTAACTTCCATTTTAATTAGTAAAATGTCCAAAATTTTCTAATAACTTATTTATTATTTTCTCCTTATTTTTCCTTAATAAATTTCCTCTTTATTTAATAAATTCACCTATTTTCTTAATCTTTCTCTAATAAATTATTATTTTCCATAATTCCTAAATTAGAATTTTTGGGGTATTTCAATACCTCAAAAGGGAAAATGAACAGAAATATCAAATATATTAGGCTTAGCCGCCATAAAAAAAAGAAGAAAGAATGTACACCAATTTGGAGAAATTACTATTCACATAAAGATGATCTTCACAATGCACAAGAAATGTCGTTTTGTACCATAAACCTTAAATCCAAAATCCAAAAAAAAAGTATTATTGAATTCATATTTTGAGGGTAAACATTAATGGTAAATGGTTAACCATTGACCCTAAATTCATACTCAAGGTCTTTTAGGGGTAAGCATGTTATGTATGTTTTAAATAACCAAAAAATGATTAAATTCATTTTCAACCCTACTTATGGCGATTAGCACATAATTAGCTAAGAACATGATGAACACATGAAAAACATGATGAATAAATGAAGAGCACACTATTCATGCTCAAGAACACCTAGAACATGAAGAACTTTAACTATAATTAAAACATAATTATTTGCCAACATGATTTGTACCAAAGTTCATCTACAAATAACAAGAAATAACATGGTATCATCCAATCAACCAAAACAAGCAAAATTAAGGAAATCTATCCCTAAGGCTGAAACTACCTAAAAATATTCAAACATGTCTCAACTTTAACAATCACCACAAATTTCATTCTTATAAGTAGTAAAGAGATCTTACACAAAGCCTAAGCTCCAAATTAGCAAGCAAAAACAAAGGATTAAAGGAATAAGCAAAACTCTTCCAATAAAGCTTCTTGAAACCTTAAAAGATAAAGAAAAATATTTGAAAAAAATGACACTTAAAAACCAAATAAAAAAAAGATGGAATCAAATAGCAAAGGAGTATGAACTATTATCTTGTAGTTGGAAGAAACCCAACGTTTAACCATGGTGGAAATAAAGGAGGGAGGTGAAAAAAATGGAGGAAGAAGAAAAGGAGGGTGGTTTGGTAAAAAAGGAGGAGGAGAAAATTTATGACAACTTATGATAAGGTTTAGAAGACTTAGGGGTAAAGTTAGAACAAGGACTTAAAAGTTAAGGATTTAAGAGATATTTTTACAAAATATATCAAAAAAATAAAAGAAGGTGGATCCACATGGAGGAGAAGCCGAGGATGTTTCTCATCCATTATGAAGTAGAATGAAAGGATAGGAAGAAAGAATAAAGAGTGGAGGAGGAAGTTTGGAAGAAACATTTTATAACTTAAGATATTTATGCAAAATATCTAACAAAGAAGACTAGCCAAAGTTGATCACCGCCGAGGGGAAGGCACAAAATTATTGAGACATAAATGGGAGGTTCTCATCCAAACTAATCAATAATGTAAGGTTGGGGATTGATGCCCACAAGTTTAGATAAGAGTTAGAAGAAGAAATGTTAAATTTGATGACTTATTTTGTCCAAATGTATCCTAGTAAATTCAAAAATTATAAAAATAATTATAAAATATTTGAAAATCATTTAGAGCTTAATAACACTAAAATATATCAATCCTTAAAGTTTTGTAAATTTTAGATGGCTAAAAGGATTGTTTTGGGTCTTAAAAATATTTTTAAGGCATATCAGTACAATAAAAGAGTGTTTTTTTGCCAATAACTCAATTTAGGATTTTTGAAATAGCCTAAGAGACTAATAAAAATATGAGAAATTCAAATATCCACATTAGATAAGAGTTTCGAAAGAGTTTGAAGGCCAAAAGTGACAAGGACATTTCATGAGAATCAAAATCACAAAAGTGCAATAAAATGAGAATGAAACATTTCAAAAACATAAGAAATGTTTCAAATTTGATAGTTCCAAATAAGATGAAGTACTAAAGATCTTGAATAAGTCAAGGTTTTTGTGAAATAGTGTATTACAATTATATTTCTTAGTTGATTTGACATATGAATATGAGAGCTCTAGAAAATATATAAATGGAAAATCATTTCCATAATTATAACCAATTAAAATAAGTGGTAGATTCATACTAAAATTATTAATCTATAAATTGATGGCTGAAGTTGATCAATGCTGATATTTTAGTGTTGCTTGTTTTTCCTCCATTTGTCTAAATTTAAATAGTGTTAACTCTAGGTCAGCCTAATAAATTTTCAAATAATATTTTACAACATACTATATCAAGTTTTATCTAACCTTGTCTTACCCATTTTATTCAACTGAACTTAGGTTATCTCAATCCAAGCAAATTTTAAGGACTAAATTGTTATTTTATAATTGTCAATTTTCTATCAACTATTGCGAACACTTGCTAAAATTGCTAATAGCAAAAGAAAATGTTGAATGCAACCAATCAACTTATACTTTTATAGTTTATGAATGCACTAATATATATATATAATAAGTCTTAAGAGCAAGTACATTGTGAGGATTATTTGGGGTTTAACTGGGGAATTTAGGAAACAATGAAGTAGCATAAAAAAGAAAATGTAAATTAAATAGAAAATTTAGGGCACGATAGCATAATATAATGTGGTATTTTTTGCGTAAAATTGTAATATCCTATATTAGTGGTAGATGGTACAAACTTAAAAGAATTTACATGACTACCTATATCATTAAGGTGCACATTCCTTTTTGAAAATTCATCATTAGAGAATTCAACAGTTAAGCATGCCTAGCTTGGACTAGTTCAAGGAAGAGTGATCATCTACAAAGTTTCCTAAAAAATATGTGAATGAGGGCAAAACATATTAGAAAGGTTTGTGTTAATTTGCGGGGCTAGTTATCAATCTCGAAAGCACTTAAGTAATTATCTACGGCTATTGTGGGGCTAGGGTGTTATAGATGGTAATAGAGCAAAATTGCAACAACAAGTTGAAATTGGATGAGTCCGTTAGTCGCTACTAGGATCATTCTTATTCTTGAGATATATAGCATTGAGAAAGTTTGCGGTTGAGGTACAACGGAGATATTGCATTCATGAGTGGGGTTGTATATAATACCCAACATTAGTGGTGTATGGTAGATACTTAAAAAGATTAATATGATTACTTATATAAAAAATGTGCACCTTTCTTTTAGAAAATAAAGCATGTTTAGCTTAGAGTAGTATATGAATAGTCAATTTTCTGAGAATTTTTTTAAAAAAATATGTGAGTGAGGACAAAATACGCTAAAAAAGTTGTGCTTGTGTTGATTTGTATAGCCAATTATCAATTCTAAAAGCACTCCAAATAACTACCCGTGATTAGTGTGTGGTTGGGGTGGTATAGAAATAATAAGTTATGACATATATAAATAGTTTATGGATGAAATTTGTAATTAATAATGATACGAAATAAGTTTTTGGAAATAAAAATTTAGTGGGTATTGATAGTTGAGATATAATATTGGAACTTGTGTACTATTATTAGGTAAAAATGGATGGAGAGCGAGTAGCTAAAGTAATAAAATGTTTATTTTTTGCTATTAAAATTTAGAAAGATTTAAATGATGCTATCCATCGTTGTTCTTACTTTAATGATTGACACTAGTTACATAACATAAACCTTTGAAATTTACAATTGGAGAGTTGATCAAAGTGGGGCGAGACACTATCAATCTACCTATAAAAGAGATAGAACTAATACTTACAGTTTTAGAGGGATATCTGTAGTTCAGAGCCGACCTATAGACATTTTGGCATTCAAGTCTATAATAGAAGACTTGATTAGAGAAAAAAATAATGTATAGAAGAGAGAGAAAGTGGTCGAAGTTACTTAGTCTTCAAGAGTGTTTGTGTAGTTTGGTTGGTAATGCTTATAAATTGGGGCCCTTTGATGAAAGTATGACTTCGGTGAGAGCTAATGGTGCTCGATAAATTTGATTGTAAGTATATAATGGATGCTTTGAGAGACCGATGATCGATGAAGAATTATATTAAATTTTTAAAAGATAAATGGCTATAACGTATCCGTTGATAGTTAGAATTAGGTTACCATTTGTAAATAGTTGTAGTTGATAAGTTGAAAGAGAGAGTTTATCGGAGAAAGTAATAAATGATTTTTATTTAATTTAGTTGTGGGACTCATTATAGACAAATTAATTGTAGGAAAAATATGTTTGCGGAACCTTGAGACTTTCACTATAAATTAGTAAGTAAATTTGAGAATTGTGTCTAGTGAGATTTTTTTATTAATTTTGAGTCATTTAGTGCGTAAGAATATTTTTGGATTGTCCACGGAGTAAATTGAGCCTCAAGGCCCGATTTCTTCCGACACATAACATAAATGGACATAAAATATTTTTTTTTTAAATATAAGAAAGTCTTGCTAACTCAAACAAAAGCCAATCGGCTGTATTCGAGAATCACCGACAGTGTGAAGTACTGAATTCAACGAAACAGGGGACAAATAGAAAAAGAGAGCGTCGCCTGAAATTCCATTGTTTGCGTAGGTACAACGGTCGTCTAAAACAGAGATATGCTTCGACTTGTGACTATTATTGTCTTCACCATACTTTCGCGCTCAGTTACCGGCGTAGCATCTAAATGCTCCATCAATGGTGAGTTATCTTGTTAATGTTTCCCTTTTGATGTACAGGAAGACGAGTTTCATTTGTCTTTTCTTTCACTGGGAAAATTGCGTGCTGAAAATTGTAGTTTTCGATTTTGCTTAATCCTCTTTGTTTCTCTGCCTTCGCCTTGCTTTGGATGATCACTTCAAAAAATAAATTCCTTAATCAATTATCAGCAATCTAATTTGTGTTAGTAGTTGCACGTGCTTAACATTTAATCCGCTCCTTGGTCGGTTTTCTTTGAGTTATGAGATCAAAGCATCAGCTGCATCACAAATTGGGAATTTGGGAGAACGATATTAAGGTTCATTATAAGAGTAGATTGATTGTTTTAAACATGTTTAGATTTTGAACAATAACGACGTGATTCAGGTTTCCGAACACAGTCCCTTGAATTTTATTTAAACCTCATTTCCGTTGTAGCTGCTACCACCCATTCAGAGTGCTTCGGTTATCGCTGTCCCGACTTTAAACTATTTGTTGATATACCATGTTAGCTCCCTTTTGACAGTGCTTCTCGTCTTGTTGGTTTCTAGCTCCATAAGCTGTTATCTTTTCGAAGGAACACCCAGGAAGTTTGAGTGATACAATATCCGATGTTTTGCGTGATGTTGCAATGCCAAATGAGTCAAAAGTGGTCACCAAAGTGTTATGTTTGGGCATTTTTGTTTGGTATTATCATATCTTAGATTTGAGTGAGTGTGGATTGCTGTTTTATGCAGGATTGCCGTTGGTGAGGAATATTACTGAGCTTCCACAGGATGACTATGGTCGGCCTGGACTCTCACACATCACTATTGCAGGATCACTGCTGCATGGAATGAAAGAGGTGCATACAAACCATGAGCATAAATTCTGGTTTTGATTCCTTTTCTGGACTATACGTTCAAGGAACACCTGTAGATCAGTTAATAAGTGTGGGATTCCTTATGTAAGATTTTACTTATGGCGGTGTTAATGGCTAATAGATGTTAGTACAGTGGGCGGATTGTTTCATTTTCCGCTTATGTTAAGGTGATCACACATTATGGTCCGTTTTTCCAACTATGGTCGTGTGCCAACTGTTATATCTCATACATGACATGACATGAGCATGAGCCAGCAAGGTGTGTGTTTTTAAGGTCTTGTCATTCTATGATAGCATGTATTGACTGTCAAATGTTACATATGAGCAAACAGTTATCAGCATGCATTCCTTTCTGTCTATATTCTTATTAGGTTGAAACACTGTTACCTTTGAGCCTGTGACTTAGTTCACTCTGGTTTGTGGAATGGGTTTGGGAACACAGTACGCCACTTGCCATAATGTATTGTTCCTTGTGGGTAAGCCTAATAATTCATTATATTTAACATAGTTTGGCAAAACCACTTTCTTGGTTTAGTGATCCATCTTCTTATAAGTTAGTTGGTTCACTTTGTTGAGATTATATTTATATGGAAATCTTTGTTGCTTTATCTTGTTTCTAGTTATCAATATTATTCTATGTTGAAATCCCATATTTCTCTCCTCTTAATTTATTCTATTAATTTCTTCTCTATAATCTTTTTCATTTATTAGCTTGAAAATAATCAGTCAAACCCTGTAATCATTTTCCTTTAATGGCTTGTGAATAATTTGTCAAAGTGCTATAATTGCTCTAGCATGTAGATAATAGGTCAAAATTGCTGTAATTCTCCTTTCGTTCTTAATTTTCCTAATTAAGGGAATCTTCTTTGTAACTTGAGATTTTTTGTATCTTAGCATGCATTATACATAGGACCCTCTCTACTCTTGTAATATACGATTTAAAAAATAGAAGAAATTCAATTTTATCTCTTTTCCTCTCAAAATGGTATCGTATCAGAGCATGAAATTGCAAGAAAAGTACAGGACTCTGAAACCTTGGACACTGCCTACAATGTGTCTGAAAGCAGTCATTCAATTGGTTTGGGTGGAATGGACAATTCATCATTCCAACTCACAATAGATAAACTCAAAAGAACTAGCTATCTATAATGGGTTCAAACTATCTTGTTGATGGGAAAGTGAAATTAGGTTACCTCACTAGAGCCATGAAGAAACCATCAGATTCTGACCTGTCGCTGCCCAAATGGGGCTCGGAGAATGCACAAGTGATGTCTCTGATAGCTAATTCTATGTAGTCAGCCATCAAGAAGATGTATCTCTTCTTGTCGAAAATACATCTCAAATTTTTGAGATTAAAACAAGGCTATGACAACTTCAACAAGGAGATAGAAGTGCAATTGAGTATTACACAGAAATGACAAGAGTTATGAAGAGGAGTGGCCATGCTATGAGGATCTGGTACTGTTTTAGAAACAAAAAAAAAAAAAAAGAAAAAAAAAGAGTATTTGAGATCCTTGCTGGCCTAAATTTGGAATTGGATGATGTTTGCAGTTGGATTCTTGGTCGTCACCCATTACCATCGATTGAATCCGTATTCCCAGAATTATGATGTGAAGAAAGAATACACAAGGTGATGATGGGAGAAAAAAAAAACGCAAGAAGTTTGGGGATCTTGGTTGAAACTGGGCAGAATGGACCGAACTTTAAACACAGTTTGAAGCTTCAGCCCTTGCAACTAAAGGCGTCTTTGCTCAGCCCAATGTCCAGAAAAAAAGAGAGGAGAAGACGTGGTGCGAACACTGTCATAGATTGTGGCACATGAAGGACACGTGTTGGGACCTTCATCCAAGCCACTTGGGTGGAAATCAAAAAAGGCCTGTAAGTGTCTTTTATGAATCAAAAGGGTGAGGGAGACCTTAATCAATTAGTGATCTACCAGGATTAGATTGATAATCTTATCAAGTGGTTGTCTAGTATTCAAAATCCCAACCCAGTAGCATCATCTTCTCTTGCTCATAAAGGTAGTTTCCGAATAACACCAAATCTTAGTTCTCTACTAAATTTTTCATGGATTCTTGACTCAGGTGCCTCATGACATGTTCCTTTCATCTCTTTACTACATGCTCACCTTGTGCCTGAAGTAAAAATTACATAGGAACCCTCTCATCAGTTAGAGGAAAAGGAAACATACGACTCGCATCTTCTCCAACTCTTGAGTCTATTCTTCATGTTCCGAAGCTATCTTGCAATCCAAAGACTAATTTACCAAGAACTTAAACTGTTGTGTTAAAAATTTTCCCCTATCTTTGTGTCTTTTAGGATCTATCATCGGGGAAGACAATTGGTAGTATCATCGGGGAAGACAATTGGTAGTGCCTCTCCCTAGGAATAATGATGTTATGTTGTGACATTTTAGAATGGATCATCCCAACTTTTAGTACTTAAAACTATTAGTCCCTTTATTGTTCTCTAATAAAAATGCCACTAATTTTCAATGTGAATTTTTCTAGTTAGCCAAACATAATAGAACCCCTTTTCTGAAATTCAACCACTAAATTGACCAAACCTTTCCAGTTAATGCACAGTAGTGATGTTTGGGGTCCTTCTCGTGTTTCAACTCGTAACAATTGCAAATGATTTATTACATTCATCGATGATCACACTCATGACTGTTGAGTCTATCTCTTGAAAGATAACTTTGATGTTTGAACCATTTTTCAAAATTTCTACCTTATGGTCTAAACCCAATTTCAAGCACAGATATAGATACTTCGCACCAATAATGGCATAGAATATTTCAATACATATCTAACTATTTTTTAACATCAAAATGGTATCATTACCAAAGTTCATGTGTCAATATCCCCCAAAAAAATGAGGTAGCCCAAGCCTTAATGTTTATGGCCAAAATGTCAAAAATATTTTAGGGGGATTTTATCTTGATTGCCACTTTTCTTGTAAATCGGATGCTTAATCGTGTTCTCTTTTCGAACTCCTGTAGCTATCCTCTAAGAACATTTTCCTTTCTTTCGAGTACAATTAGATATCCCCTTAAATATATTTGGATGCATTGTATTTGTAAGCACTCGCCATCATCATTGTTAGAAACTTGACCTCGAATCTGCCAAATGTGTATTTATTGGTTATTCACCGACTCCAAAAGGATACAAGTGTTTTGATCCTTTGTCTAAAAAACTGTTTGTTAGTTAAGATGTTACCTTCTTTGAAGACACACCCTTCTTAAAAAACCTTCACTTTAGGGGGAGAAGTCTCCTGATGAGAAACTTTATTTTTTGGACCTTGAAATTGTTGAACCCACCATATCTATAGTACCACAAGATCAGCTTGACTAACCTGATCTACCACATATAAAAGGTCATATACTCTCAGTTGAGATTAGAAAACTAACATAGCAAAGAGATGATGGTCTACTCACAAAGGAAAAAAACGAAGGACAATGGAAACCACATTCCTCATGCACAATTTGAGTTAGACTTGAAGGTATATCTAGAATGTAATACCCCTATTTTTAGCACTTAAATTTTTTTTAAAAGAATTAATGACGAAAGCTAAAATAGTAAAAACATAGGTTGTTACTATCACTCTTAGTATAAATTCAGTTTTCTCTATCATTCTTATATCAAGTACTAAGGCTTAAACGTTAGCCCACTTAAAGTAATAACACAATTATAATAAACAAAATAGAGATTACAAGGTAAGTTAAAGTCGTTCTGATACTACAAAACCTGTCAGCGATTACAAAAACTAAAAGAAAAGAAATACAGAAGGACATAAGAGCATGCAATTAAATTGCAGTCGCGTTTGCGATCGCGGTAGCGGAAGCGGTGTCACAGTATTGGAGCGTCGCGAACGATAAAATATGTGTCGCAGTCGTCGCGGTGTGAATTTTTATTTTTATTTCACATCATGCTTGAATTTTTGTTTATTGTTCATTTAAATATAATTATTCAATAAACTAGTGTTCTATATTATATTAGAAGCATGTAAATGACTTATTAGATGTTAAATTGGTCTAATAACACTACATTTGCCTTAGAATGAAAACAAGATGCGTTATTTAGTGATAGATATGAAATTAATGAATAACAAAACTTTATGCTTGTTATTTTTGTGACTAGGTAGAAACTTTCCATCATCTTTTCTCGCATGTCCTATCATGAGCCGGGTTTGAAATGTGGCAAAGAAGGCTATGGGGGTTGTATGACTAAGCTCTTGCTGGAACCGTGAGATTGCATCAGTTGTTAGGACAAGTTGGGCTTCAGTAGTGAATATTCAAGTTTTTAGAGTTTTATTAATAGTAGGTTTATATGAAGTCTAGAGAGCAAGGAATGACTTATTGTATTCAAATATGAGCATGAACTGGCATAGATTCATTAAGGTTATTGGTACAATTATTTTTTCTAAATGTTCCCATCCATATAGGGGGAAAAAATATGTTGGTACAATTATTACAAATCCAATAGCAAATGAATAACAAAAACTTATTACAAACTAAAATATTAAATAAAATATTCTACAACGACTACCACCAAACAGAATGTCGCAGAGGATCTTTATAACAATCATCTTGTTGGCTTGATCTATAGTAAGTACTGTAGTCATTGTGAACATCTTCTATGTTCAGTGTTCTAAAATTGTAAATTCCACCTTGAAATTGTGGATGTTGTGTTGAATAAGAAGAACTCTCGTCTATTGATAACGATTTGGCATGTTGAGACGAGTTTCGATTTCGGTTTAGATTATGGTAGTAGTAATTTGGATATAGATTTTGTGGATGTCCTAATGGTATCCTAATGTTTCCATAGTTATCATAGTTGGAGGAAGATTGATAATCGTAATATGGGTTTGTCCTTTATCTCTCTCTCATACAATCAAATATCGGTACCGCAATTGCGTATCGGCCGCAATTTCGCGGTTTTCGGGTCAACCGCGACGCGAAATTCCGAAATTGCGGCCGATACAGAAAATCACACATTTATCGCCGCGATATCGGCGAAATTTCGAATATCGGCCGATATTTTACCGATATTGACCGATATTGGCCGATATTCACCAATATTTGCCGATATTTGTTGTGTAAAATAATTAAAAATTCACGCCGCGACAACCGCGATATAGAAAATATCATTCGCGACACCCCGATACCGCGACACCGCGACCGCAACCGCAATCGCGACCGTAACCGCGGTTTTATTGTATGCTCTCTCTCTCTCTGACCCACTATATGTGTTTTGGTAATCTCTCAAGTTAGAAAAATAACCATATTCTCCATGCATAGTTGTAGGAAACATAGATTTAAAAGGTTGATGGACACTTTGATCAAATTGATGAAATCTCTGGCTAGAGCGAGCTGAGTGGTGGCTACTAGTGCTTCCATGAGTTGGTTGATCATTAGCATCTCCATGAAAAACAAAGCTGCTTTGTTCATATGATCGAATGTTGTCATATCCACAAGTACCTCCTCCAACCCCACCACCACCACCATTATCATCATCGTCATCATCATTATCACTCTCACTCAAATGAGAATCATGAGATCAGCCATCTGGTTCATGTGTAGCTAGTGATTTAAGATCAATACCATATTGGATTGGAGGATCTTCTTCTAGTTATGTTGCTTGAAAGCTACTACCTCCTTCATATTCATTACCATTGTTGTCGTCATCATCGTCGTCCAAGCCATTCCACCAAGATGTTTGATTATTTTCATGTCTAACATCAAGTAAGGGATCCTCTAGTTCTTCTAGCTAAGGATCCAACTCAGCTTGGCTCTTTCTTGTGAAACCTCTTACTTTTAGTCTCATGTTGTAATGGACATAGATTTGGTGGACATAGACTTTTATGACAATCTTCTTGAGATGTGGAGCAGAACCTCCATATAAATTTCACCATTCAGCTAGAATCATAAAGTTTTGTGATTGATATAAACTATAAAGTTATAAATTATATGATAATCAATAACCGATTATAAAATACTAAAATAATATAAGATAAGTACATACCTGGATTGGTGAATTTAACAGCTTTTTGTGTGACAATATTACTAAAATCTTCTTATTTTAAACAGTATATCTCCAACTATACATTAAAGTTAAAAAAAAAAGTTATCGTCATTATTTTGTACAAAGAAATATATTGCATGTTTACCTAATTAAGAGCTCGAATCTAATTATTAATGTTTGGCTCGAGCCTTTGTATAACTTTCTTCACCCCTCTCATCACTTCTTCATCCTCTCTAATATCATAATCGTATCTTTCGTATGCGAATTGAGGGTTGAGGAAATATTCTTTTAAAATTCACATGTAAATGAAATGACAATTTAGTAATATATATTTGCATTAACATTGTTAAATAAGATAGAAATAAAATTTACCTGCTGCATGCAAGTCATGGTGAAGTTGGAAGTCCCATCTATGGTCAATGATCTGCTAATAACATTCCTAATATCAACAATTCTTTTGGATGACCAACTTTGCTTTCTCCGTCACTTCATATAGAAATCCCATTGTTGATTTCTGATCTCTATCCACTAGTCTTAGAACCTTCACGAGCGGCTCTTGCACCTTAATAACATCATTGGCCTTAGTTTAAAATTTTCTTCTTTCATCTATGAGTTGGAGAATAATGTCTCGAACTTGGATCGTATGATCATCGTTCATTTAACCATATTTGGTACGCTTCCGCTGTTCTGACTTCCACAAGTTTCTGAGGCTACTCTTATGCTTGATAATACTCTCTAGCAGATGAAATTGGTGGCAAATCTTGTTATGCCAGGTCAAAGAAATTGTCGATCATTTGTAAATTGCAACATGATAGCCACCACTTCATCATATCTGTATATGAATTGGGTGATGCTTTGAACCATTTGAAGTACTTTATGAATATTGCTTTTCTTCGAAATATCAGCCCATATGAGATCTATGCAATGAGCAGTATAACCTGTCCAATAAAGATGTAGAAACTCTTGCATCAATTTTTTACCTCTAGCCTTGATTGCAGCTTTATTATCTGTTATCACTTATACAACTATCTTAGGACCAACTTCCTCAACCACATTTTTCATTAACCTAAAGTAATAGTATGTGTCCTTTGATGGAACATTGGTGGCAACGACAAACTTGTGGAAAATTGTCCCAATTTTTGAATAAATCAGAAAGTTAATAAGGTGCATTTCCATTGTGGTAACAAAGAATCGGTCAATCTTTTCAGTGACTGATATTCTTCTTAAGATATACCTCTGCAAGCTTATAAGCACTAGGTGGTGGCACATGTTCTCCAACTTCACGAATAGTTGTCATTAAGGGCCTTGTAAATGAGGATTCTATTGCACTAAATTACACCTTATTATGCGTAATCCATTCTCCCCTTGCTTTTCTCAACTTTCCTTTGAGCATTTTAAATGCCTTTATACCTGGATTGATTTTGGTTTGTTTCATCTTCTGATGCTCTCATTCTAGAGAAGCATCCATAGTTACTAACCTTTCGGCAGGAGTCAATGAAGGTGCATATCCATATGAGTCATAACTTCTCTTACACTTAAGCTAGATGACTGACCCATTGGTCGAAGAGGTTGTTGACCACTGCTTCCACCTTCATAATAATGTTGACGATGATCCATCATATACCTGTTTTGTTCATACTCTAAATCTGCTTCTAACCTACTCCTTAAAATCACTTGAATATGTTAATCTCCTTCGTCTTCATTGCCAAGTGTCATTCTTGTAATTTCTTCTTCGACGATAAGATCTCTTCTTCTTTGTTGCAACAATTGTTCCATATTTCTTCTAACGTCGATTGACACTTTATCACATTTTGTAACACTACCCTTAACATGACCTAAATGTTCTTTTAGCCGTTTTATTCCTCCATTAATAACTTTTCCATAAAAAGTACACTTAATTTTTCTCCGACTTCCGTCTACAGACTCCCCAAAATTCCATGCAACATCTCTACCCGAATTATCATGACCACTAGTAGCATCACTACTTGTTCAACGAGACATTTTATTAAACTAAAAATAAAATAAATATATGACAAGTGTAATTAGTATTAAAGTAATTATTTATAAAGAACGATTATTATATGAAAGCAAAGTAATTATTATGTTATATGAAAAGTTATTAATGGAGGAATAAAACGGCTAAAAGAACATTTAGGTCATGTTAAGGGTAATGTTACAAAATGTGATAATGTGTCAATCGACGTTAGAAGAAATATGGAACAATTGTTGCAACAAAGAAGAAGAGATCTTATCGTCGAAGAAGAAATTACAAGAATGACACTTGGCAATGAAGACGAAGAAGATGAACATGTTCAAGCGATTTTAAGGAGCAGGTTAGAAGCAGATTTAGAGTATGAACAAAACGGGTATACGATGGATCCTCGTGAACATTGTTATGAAGGTGGAAGCAGTGGTCAACAACCTCTTCGACCAATGGGTCGGTCATCTAGCTTAAGTGTAAGAGGAAGTTATGACTCATATGGATATGCACCTTCATCGACTCCTGCCGAAAGGTTAGCAACTATGGATGCTTCTCTAGAACGAGAGCATCAGAAGATGAAACAAACCAAAATCAATCCAGGTACAAAGGCATTTAAAATGCTCAAAGGAAAGTTGAGAAAGGCAAGGGGAGAATGGATTACGCATAATAAGGTGTAATTTAGTACAATAGAACCCTCATTTACAAAGCCCTTAATGACAACTATTTGTGAAGTTGGAGAACATGTGCCACCATCCAGTGCTTATGAGCTTGCAAAGGTATATCTTAAAGAAGAATATTAGTCACTGAAAAGATTAACTGATTCTTTGTTACCACAATGGAAATGCACCTTATTAACTTTATGATTTATTCAAAAATTGGGACAGTTTTCCACAAGTTTGTCGTTGCCACCAATGTTCCATCAAAGGACGCATACTATTACTTTAGGTTAATGAAAAATGTGGTTGAGGAAGTTGGTCCTGAGATAGTTGTATAAGTGGTAACAGATAATAAAGCTGCAATCAAGGCTGGAGGTAAAAAATTGATGCAAGAGTTTCTACATCTTTATTGGACAGGTTGTACTACTCATTGTATAGATCTCATATTGGCTGATATTTCGAAGAAAAGCAATATTCATAAAGTACTTCAAATGGTTCAAAGCATCACCCAATTCATATACAAATATGATGAAGTGGTGGCTATCATGTTGCGATTTACAAATGATCGACAATTTCTTTGACCTGACACAATAAGATTTGCCACCAATTTCATCTGCTAGAGAGTATTATCAAGCATAAGAGTAGCCTCGAAAACTTGTGGAAGTCAGAACAACGGAAACGTATCAAATATGGTCAAATGAACGATGATCATGCGATCCATGTTCGAGACATTATTCTCCAACTCATAGATGAAGGAAGAAAATTTTAAATTAAGGCCAATGATGTTATTAAGGTGCAAGAGCCTCTCGTGAAGGTTCTAAGACTAGTGGATAGATATCGGAAATCAACAATGGGATTTCTATATGAAGTGACGGAGAGAGCAAAGTTGGTCATCCAAAAGAATTGTTGATATTAGGAATGTTATTAGCGGATCATTGACCATAGATGGGACTTCCAACTTCACCATGACTTGCATGCACCATTACTAAATTGTCATTTACATGTAAATTTAAAAAAAATATTTCCTCAACCCTTAATTCGCATACGAAAGATATGATTATGATATTAGAGAGGATGAAGAAGTGATGAGAGGGGTGAAGAAAGTTATACAAAGGCTCGAGCCAAACATTGATAATCAGATTCAAGCTCTTAATGAGGTAAACATGCAATATATTTCTTTGTACAAAATAATGATGATAACTTATTTTTTTTAACTTTAATGTATAGTTGGAGATGTACAGTTTAAAATAAGAAGATTTTAGTGATATTGTCACACAAAAAGCTGTTAAATTCACCAATCCAGGTATGTACTTATCTTATGTTATTTTAGTATTTTATAATCGGTTATTGATTATCATATAATTTATAATTTTATAGTTTATACTAATTACACAACTTTATGATTCCAACTGAATGGTGGAATTTATATGGAGGTTCCGCTCCACATCTCAAGAAGATTGCAATAAAAATCTTAAGCGCTATTACCTCTGTATCAAACTGTGAAAGAAACTGGAGTACTTTTAGTTTGATGCACACCAAATCTAAAAGTAGGTTGAAATATAGGAAATTGAACATTTTTGTCTACGTTCATTACAACATGAGGCTAAAAGTAAGAGGTTTCACAAGAAAGAGTTAAGGTGAGTTGGATCCTTGGCTAGAAGAACTGGAGGATCCCTTGCTTGATGTTAGACATGAAAATAATCAAACATCTTTGTGGAATGGTTTGGACAACGATGACGATGACAACGATGGTAATGAATATGAAGGAGGTAGTAGCTTTCAAGCAACAGAATTAGGAGAAGATCCTCCAATCCAATGTGGTGTTGATCTTGAATCACTAGCTACACATGAACCAGATGGCTTATCTCATGATTCTCATTTGAGTGTGAGTGACAATGATGATAATGGTGGTGGAGGAGGAGGAAGTACTTGTGGATATGATAACATTCGATCATATGGACAAAGTAGCTTTGTTTTTCATGGAGATGCTAATGATCAACCAACTCGTGGACTTGGTAGAAGAGGTCGTGGAAGCACTAGTGGCTGCCACTCAGCTCGCTCTAGGCAGAGATTTCATCAATTTAATCAAAGTGCCCATCAACCTTTTAAATCTATGTTTCCTACAACTACGTATGGAGAATATGGTTATTTTTCTAACTTGAGAGATTACCAAAACACATCTAGTGTGTCAGAGAGAGAGGGAGATCAAGGACAAAACCCATATGATGATTTTCAATCTTCCTCCAACTATGATAACTATGGAAACATTAGGATGTCCACAAAATCTATATCCAAATTACTACTACCATAATTTAAACCAAAATCGAAACTCATCTCAACATGCTCGCATCGTCATCAATAGATGAGTGTTCTTCTTGTTCAACACAAAATCCACAATTTCATGGTGGAATTTACAATTTTGGAACACTGAATATAGGAGATGTTCATAATGACTATAGTACTTGCTATAGATCAAGCCAACAAGATGACTATTATGAGGATCCTCCACGACATTCTATTTGGTATTAGTCGTCGTAGAATATTTTATTTAACATTTTAGTTTGTAATAATTTTTTGTTATTCATTTGCTATTGGATTTGTAATAAAGTAGTGTTGTTTTTTTAATCAATTAAAATTACTATTCATTTTTTTTTATGAATGATTATTAAACTGTACAACTAAGATGATAGAATTATAGAACTTATCTATGCAATACAGGTAACCAATAAACCAACATATTTTCCCCCCTATATGGATGGGAACATCTAGAGGAAATAATTGTAGCAATAATCTTAATAAATATATGGCAGTTCATGCTCATATTTGAATATAATAAGTCATTCCTTGCTCTCTAGACTTCATATAAACCTACAGCTAATAAAGTTTAGAAAACTTGAATCTTCACTAGTGAAGCCCGGCTTGTCCTAACTATTGAGGCAATCTCACGGTTCCAGCTAGATCTTAGTCATACAACCCCCATAGCCTTCTTTGCCACCTTTCAAACTTGGCTCATGATAGGACATGCGAGAAAAGATGATGGGAACTCTCTACCTCGTCACAAAAATAACAAGCATAAAGTTTTGTTATTCATTAATTTCATATCTACCACTAAATAACACATCTTGTTTTCATTTAAGGCAATTGTAGTGTTATTAGAACAATTTAACATCTAATAAGTCATTTAAGTTCTTCTAATATAATATAAAATACTGGTTTATTGAATAATTATAATTCACGCCGTGACGACCGCAACACATAATTTATCTTTTGCGACGCTCTGATACCGCAACACCTCTACCGTGACCGCGATTTAATTGCACGGGCTGGGCAGAAAATACCGAGTGAAAATGGGAGGAGTTGGGTATATAAGCAGTCGATGGTGGTGATGATGGTATGCAAAGAGGGAGGGAAGGTTATGTGGAAAAATGGAGGGAGATAGTGGGAGTGTTTAGTGGAAGGAAAAATGGAATGGTAGGTGGTAGTGTGAGGGAGGGAGATGGCAGGAGATAGGTTAGACTAGCATTAGATTTATTTTAGGTTTAGTTTGGTTAGGTTAGGATACTCGGTTAGATAAATAAATCGAGGAAAATTTAACAAGTAAGGGTGGGGTTTAAGTAAAAGAAAAATGATAAAAATAATTAGGATAATTATTTAACAATTCATTTGGGATACCGATCAATAATAAAAATAATTAAACCAATATTTTAGGGTTAGATTTTGAATAAAAGACTAAACACTCGAAAATAAAGGTTACGACATTTCGGAGTGTTATATAGATACCTAAGAACATTCCAAAGACATAGGTGACGTTTAGAATTATGATCTAAACTTATCTATTGCTCTTAGAAAACAACCTCATTCTTGCACCTTACATCCTATATCTTAGCTTGTGTCTTATAATAATTTGTCCACTGCATTTAAAACATTTACCACTAACCTGTCATCAATAACCTTTCCAAAGGATGTGAATGAAGCCTTAATCTCACCAAAATCGAAAAATGCTATCATGCAGGAAATAAAGACACTTGAGAAAAATAATACACAGTAGATTGTAAATTTAGCAAGAGGATATAAGGCAGCGGGGTGTAAGGGGGTTTTCATGGCTCCATAGATCGTCACAAAGCTAGACTTGTGGCTAAGGGCTTTACTCAAACTTATAGAATTGACTACACGGAGACTTTGGCATTTGTTAAAATGAATACAATTTAGGTGCTCATTTCCTTTGCTACAAACTTGGACTAGATCCTTGAACACCTTGATATCAAGAATGCCTTCTTGAATGGTGAACTACAGGAAGAAGTGTGCATGAAGATTCCACTTGGGTTCAACAAAGGTAATGAAAACATGGTGCGTAGGTTGAGAAAAGCCTTATGTGGACGAACACAGTCTCCACGTGCTTGGTTTGATAGGTTTGCAAGACATCTGAGATGTGAAGGATACAAACAAGGGAATTAGACCATAATATGTTCATTAAGCATAACAGATGAGGGATGATATCCATCTTAATTGTGTATGTGGATGATATTATACTTACAGGGGATAACCTACAAGAAATAGCAAGATTGAAGAATATCCTTGCAAAAGAATTTGAAGTCAAGGATTTGGGACTAATAAAGTATTTCCTTGGTATGGAAGTTGCAAGATCAAGGATAGGAATTAGTGTGTCCCAACCGAAATATATCCTAGACCTCTTGACGAAAATTGGGATGCTTGGATGTAGACCATGATACTCCAATAAAAGAACCATTCAGCAAGAATAGATATCAAGAGGTTAGTTGGAAAGCTAATTTACTTGTCATTGCCTCAGCAATAATAGATATCAAGAGGTTAGTTGGAAAGCTAATTTACTTGTCATTGCCTTTGTTATTAGTACTGTGAGCCGACATATGCATTTTCTAAAGAAAGCTCACGTGGAAGCAATTTACCAGATATGAAAATACCTCAAAGGCTCATCTAGAATAGGTTTTTTCTTCAAGAAAATGATTGTAGAGATGTTGAAGTGTTAGATGCTAACTGAGCTAGTTAGGATAGAAGGTCTACTTCTGGATATTGTAGGTTCATTTAGGGAAACCTAGTTATGTGGAGAAGCAAGAAACATAATGTGCTCTCTAAGAGCAACGTTGATGATGAATTTTGAGTTGTAGCTCATGGAATGTGTGAGGCTCTGTGGATCAAGAAGATCCTTAAAGAATTGTGTGTGCCAATGAGATATCCTATGAAGTGATAACAAGGCCGCAATCAATATTTCCCTCAATTCCATGCAACACAACCGCACCAAACTTGTTCATTAAAGAATATGTTGATAGTGGAGCTATTTGTGTGACCTATGTCTCAACAAGAGAACAAGTAGCATACTTCTTAATTAAATGATTATCCAAACAGCCATTTCAATATTTCATTTGCAAGTTGGAATTGATCAACGTTTACAGTCCAACTTGAGTGGAAGTGTCGAAATCCCATATTTCTCTCATCTACATTTATTCTATTACCTTTAATTTCTTCTCTATAATCTTTTTCATTTATTAGCTTGAAAATAATTAGTCAAACCTTTGCAATCTTTTTCCTTTATTAGCTTGCAAATAATCGGTTAATGTGCTATAATTACTCTAGTGTGTAGATAATAGGTCAAAATTGCTGTAATTTCTCCTTTCCTCCTTAATTTTCCTAATTAAGGGAATCCTCTCCGTAACTTAAGATTCTTTGTAGCTTAGCGTGTATTATATATAGAACCCTTTCTACTCTTGTAATATATGATTAAAAAATTAAAAAAAAATCAACTTTATCTCTTTTCATCTTAATATTCAACACATCAAATAAAGTCGTGAAGAAAATGGGGAAGTTAAAATAAATATAATAGGAAACACTGTCTTCTTTGGCGAAGGTGAAAAGTACAAATAAAATAAAATAGAATAAAACCATTACAACGCGGAAGTGGGACAACTGTTAAGCTTAGTTCTTACTTTCCCTTTATCTTTCTTTCTCTCTCTTCTCTAGTGCATTTTCCAACCTATATGATAACTATCCTCTCTTTTTGTATTCTCTCACATTTTGCTATCTCACTTTGCTCCTATGATCTCCTTGATCTCTCCACTTCACTCAAATCTTTCTCCTTATCTTTCAATTACAAGTTGGCATGTAGGTGTCCCATGATTTGGCTCACTTTTATCATCCTGTTGTACTGTAGGTTTGGGGGACCATATGAGGTAACAACTAAGAGTTGGATATTTTCATATCTGGTTGGGCTTACCTTTTTACTTGGGAGGGATTAGATTGTCTAACGATGCCAAATAATGTATGATGCAGTTTTCCTCAATTCGTATGGAATAGTATTTGATATAGTACTAATAAATAAGGAATTTATGAGGACCCTTTAGGACCTTTGGTGCATGCTGTTTATCTTGGTTGGTTTCCTTCTAAGTTTGACTATCTTCAAATTTTTTTATTTATTTAAGGTTCTGCTCATTGCGTGTAGCTGAGAAGTTAGCTAGCTGCTACTAGCCTACCACAGAACTTTTAAGCTAGTTGATTGTATTAAAATTGTTTATATATTTTGCAAAATCAGCCACTAAACTAGCTGAAATGTGTAAAATAATATAAACTGATAGTTTTATAACAACATTATGAGAAGCTACCTTATAACTATGCAATTTTTTTATTATTATTATTGACTTTTGTACTTTTCCTCTTTGGATTGATGAGTACATCGACAACCTATAGCTATAGCTATCACCTTAGCTAAGACATGACTTGGAATGTATTTTTGTTGGAACACCCTTAGGTTTCTTGCTTTCCAAACTTCATATATTGCTGTAACTAGAATACCACGTAACAATTCAGCTTTAGCTTTAGCCCAACCATGCATAGCACTAGCTAGTTTTATGAGTCGTTGCTAATCACATAATCCAGCTTGCTAACCTCGTATGCGAGCGAGTATCTTCACAAGAGGATTTATATATTCGCATTCTAGAGTAATATGCTGGGAAGTCTTAGAATTTGGGCAAAAAACACAAGTTGTATCAGGTATAGACCGGAATTTCGAGTTATAAACCTCAGTAGCCAGCCTTTCAAGAACAGATAGCCACATTATGAATTGGCATTTTGGAGCTGCAGGGTGTTAGGAGATGGGGGAAGCTGCGGTAATAGACAATGTGATAACAGAGGAAAAAAAAAGATCAATATGATTATAGTTTGGTATCCTGGCTTTCGAGACCCTGGTGCCTCCACAATCTTTCTGTTCCCCCCCCCCCCGATATCTCTCCTCCCTCCCGACTATATATAACTAACAACCTGCTGACATCCCGTAACTACCCATACAAGAAAGAAAACATAATCAGAAAAGGAATCGAAACGGAAATAAAATGTAATGCCTGATTTGCCCCTATTCCTCACACACTCCATATGTCCCTCCTTGTCTCAATTACGGTGCCCTGTTTGTCCTCCTTACAAAAGTTTGCTTCACCAATGGCCTATCAATACCCCCTGTCGAACTTTCACCTTGTCCTCAAGGTGAAAAGCAGGAAACCTGGAATTTAGCAGCCCGTATTCTTCCCATGAAGCCTCAAAGTCCGGCAGGCCATGCCACTTGATCAGAACTTCTAGTGCTCCTCTACGATTGTAGCGAGTATCCACGACCCTTTCTGGTGTTACTTGCCATTCCAGATTTTCCGTAAGAGCTGGAGGTAAAGGTTGCGCCTGCTGATGATTCCCTAGAGCACGTTTCAGCATTGAAACATGGAAAACTGGGTGGATGGCAGCAGAGTCTGGTAGTTCCAGACAATATGCTACTTTTCCCACTTTAGCGAGCACACGGTATGGCCCAAAGAACCTTGGTGATAGCTTCTCATTGGCGCGTCTAGCTAATGACTTATGGTGGTATGGCTTCAACTTAACATAAACCCACTCTCCCGCTGTCAGTTGGATGTCACGTCGCCTCTTGTCGACTATATCCTTCATTATTTTCTTGGATCGGTCCAAATGGTATTTCAACTCAGCTAAGGCCAAATCCCTATCCCTCAGTTCTTCATCCACTGTTGCCAACGATGTCTGTTCTGCTGCATAGCATATTAAGGGAGGAGGAGGCCTGTTATACAAAGCTTGGAATGGGGTAGTATGTGCTGCCGAATGGTATGAAGTATTATACCAATATTCAGCCCAAGCCAGCCACTGACTCCACTGTTTAGTGATGCATATGCCAATACAAATTGGGTCAAGTTAGGAAGGTTGTTATCAATGGGGGATAACTAAATAAGAAAACAGAGAAGAGGGTGAAGAAAATGGGTTGAATATGATCTTTGGTACCTCCTTAGATCATATACTAACACGAACCACCTAAGGTTTCAACACTTAGGATAAATCTTGTGAGATTTTAGGATTCAAACTTCAAACTCATGCACTAGAGTTGAAGGTGATTGATTTCTGTTGAGAGAAATAAGATAGCCAAATTCTGAGTTGTTTTTCATTCAAGTGTGAACCCAACACTTATAGGAGAGTGTTGGGTCTCATTTAGTTGTAATACAACTCAACAAAAAAGGACTGGTTTGGTTAACTAATCAAACTAGTTAGTTGTCAAAGAGACTAACTTTAACTAGTTTAATCCTAACCAAAACTAAAGTTGACTTTGTACTAGCTGAAACAAAGAAATCAGAATTGTTTGGGACCTTCCCAATGTCTTACATCTGACTTGGGAGGCTCCTTACAAGTTGATAAGCTAAGCTAAGCTAAAAACATCATTAAAAGTAAAAAGTAAAAGTAGCTTTCATGCTAAAGACTAAAACATTATTAAAAGCATAAAGTAGAAAGTAACTTTTCTGCTGCAAGCTTAAAGTGCCATCATAGCCTAAGCATAGGTTTCTTTTCTTCCAAAAAAAGGCCTGCCCCCTATGATACTTATAGCTGTTGCTGCTGCTAGTGCCCACATCTGCCCAGAAAAGTGTTGTTGGGGCTGCTATTGTGAGACTTGAACTGTAGCCTATCCTTGGCTGGGTAGTGAGCCATTTAAGCCAAAAAAATGAGCCACTAAGGTGCAAAAGGTGGTGGCTGGATTGAAGTTTTGCATGGCTTTCATGGCTTGGGGTTTAGTTAAACTAATTAGTCCAAGTGAGGAGGTTTTTATGTCCCCCTAACTTAGAGAAATTAACAACTAAATTAATATCTTGGATAATAGATGCTCCTGCATCATTTAGGCTTATCATAGCAGAAACAGCGAAGGTAAGTCTCCAGGCTACGATTGAGGACTTCAGTCTGTCCATCTATTTGCGGATGGTAAGCTGAGCTACGCCGGAGTGAAGTACCCTATAGCCTGAACAACTCCCCCCAAAAATGGCTGAGAAACACCCTATCTCTATCCGACACGATAGACCGTGGTACATCGTGCAGCCGGACAACTTCCTTGAGAAAAACTGCAGCCACCACTTGAGCGGTGAAAGGGTGTTTGAGTGGAATGAAATGAGCATACTTGGTCAATATGTCCACAACTACCAGGACACAAGAGAATCCCCCCGAATTAGGCAGTCCCTCAATGAAATCCATACTAATATCGTCCCATACCTGGTCGGGAACTGGGAGGGGTTGCAGCAGCCCAGCTGGGGCCAAGTGTTTTGACTTTTGTCACTGGCAGGTGTCACATTCGGCCACAAATTTCTGAACTCGCTTCCTCATACCCAGCCAGTATACGTCGTGGTTCAACCGATGAAAAGTTCTCAGGACCCCTGAATGCCCCCCTACGACACTTCCATGATACTCCTGCAGTAGCTTGGGAATGAGGGTTGAAGTAGCGGGGAGAATGAGGCGCCCTTTGTAGAGTAAATGTCCCTGATGAACTGTATAATCTTCCACTGCCCCCGGTTCAGCCTGCACCTGCTGTTTTATTGGGCCAAGGGTTGGATCTGCATCCACTTCCTCTTGTAGCACCTTCCAATCATGCGTCCATACCATTGTTAAAGTTGATAACCCCTCTTCTCTTCTCGACAAGGCGTCTGCTACCTTATTTTCACAGCCTGGCCGGTATTCTATGTTGAAATTGTAACCAAGCAGCTTGGTAACCCATTTCCGGTGCACCTCTGCCACTACCCTCTGGTCTAGTAAGAACTTAAGACTCTTTTGATTGGTCCAGATTGTAAATTTATGCCCCAATAGATATGGTCGCCAACGCTACACAGCGAGGACTATTGCCATCAACTCCCGTTCGTACACCGACTTGGCCCTTGATTTCGGTCCGAGGGTCTGGTTGAAATAAGCTATCGGTCTCTGATCTTGCATCAGCACTGCTCCCAATCCACAACCGGAGGCATCCGTCTCAATGACAAAATCCTTGGTAAAGTCGGGCAGCGCTAATACCGGCACTTGTGTCATTGCAGCTTTTAGTCTTTCAAAAGCCTCTTGTGCCTCCTTATTCCAACCAAAAAAATCTTTTTTCAGCTGGGAGGTCAGAGGAGCTGCGATGTGTGCATACCTCGCTACAAATTTCCAATAATATTCAGTTAATCCCAGGAATCCCCTTAACTCTCGCAAATTACGAGGAACAGGCCACTCTACCATGGCTTGAACCTTTGATGCATCGGCTGCCACCCCTTTTGCTGATATAATATGGCCTAGGTACTCCAGTTCCCGTTGCCCAAAACTGCACTTCTTCGTATTTATAAACAGGGAGTTAGATCGCAGGACTGCAAGGACTGTCTTGAGATAACCGATATGCTCCGCCATTGTTGCGCTGTAAACTAATATGTCGTCAAAAAATACCAGCACAAACTTTCTGAGAAACGGTTTGAATATGTCGTTCATCAGCGCCTGAAACGTAGCCGGGGCATTTGTTAACCCGAAAGGCATTACCAAAAATTCATAATGCCCTTCATGGGTGCGAAAAGCTGTCTTGGGCACATCCTCGGGCCTTACTCGAATTTGGTGGTAACCTGATTTCAAGTCCAGCTTAGAGAATACCGCGCCCCCCTTTAGTTCGTCCAGTAACTCATTGATAACTGGGATCGGAAACTTATCCGGGACAGTAACCTTGTTTAGTGCCCGGTAGTCTACACAGAATCTCCAACCACCATCCTTTTTCTTGACCAGTAGTACGGGACTTGATAACGGGCTCCTGCTAGGGATGGCAATTTTTCCCGCGGGTTCGGGGTCCCGTCGGGGATTCCCCGTTCGGGTTCGGGTTCGGGGAGAGAATTCGGGGATCGGGTTTGGGTTCGGAGATTCTTAACGGGGATTTTTTCGGGGACGGGGCGGGGACGGGTTTGGGGTCCCCATCCCCGAACCCGCCCCGAAATTTTTTATATATATATTTTTATATAATTATATATATATAATATATATATATAATTTTTTTATAGAATATAAATTAAAAATATAATATAAAAAAATAGTTTGAGGATCGGAGATGAGATCGGGGATCGGGTATAAAGTCGGGTTTCGGGGATCGGGTCGGGTTTTAAGAACGGGGAATAAATCGGGGATTGGGTCGGGTATGGGGATTTGATCCCCGCGGGGATCGGGTCGGGGAATCCCCGATAAAAAAATAACTGGGATCGGGTCGGGTTCGGGGATAATTTTCCTTATCGGGTTCGGGGATGGGGATGGGGTCCCCGTCCCCGACCCGCCCCGTTGCTATCCCTAGCTCCTGCTAGGTTGGATAATGCCTGCTGCCATCATCTCCTTAATTAATGCTTCGATTTCAGTCTTTTGAACTTGGGAGTATCGGTATGGTCGGACACTCACTGGAGCTGTACCCGGCTGTAATTCAATTCGATGGTCTGAAGTCCTCTGCGGTGGAAGTCCAGTGGGCATGTCCATGACATCCTTAAATTCTTCCAAAACTCGTTGTATTTCAACCGGAACCTCGTAGTCAGTATCAGCCCTTGGCCTAGGAATTTCCAATGCGGAACATTCTACTAGCACCCCCTGCCCTTCTTGTCGGAGCGTCCTCATCATTGCCTTGAGCGAAATTTGCGTCTTACACAACCCGGGTTCCCCTTTTAGTGTCACTGAAGCATTCCCCACCATAAACTTCATGACTAAGGCCTTCCAATTAATGTGGGTCATTCCCAATTTCATCAACCACTGCATCCCCAAAATGACATCCGCACTTCCCAGGTTCAATGGTAGCAAATCTTCAACAATCTCTATCTCTTGAAGAGTGATCGCCACATTCCTGCAGATCCCATGAGCTTGAACAGATCCTCCGGTTCCCATAATCACTCCGTAGGCCACTGTAGAAGTTACCGGTAGCTGCAGCTCGTTCACCACATCCCAAGCCACAAAATTATGGGTCGCCCCACTGTTAATCAGAATAGTAACAGGGTGACCGCCGACCTGACCCTGCAGTTTCATAGTGTGGGGGCTAGTAAACCCCACGACCGAATTCATGGAGAGTTCCACAACCCCATCCACCATCTCCGGTTCCTGCTCCTCCTCCTCTCTGGTGTCAACCTCTAGCTCACTCCCTTCTCCCATGGCTCCTTCATCTACCAACAAGATCTGCAACATCTTATTTTTGCAGACATGCCCCGGGTGGTATTTTTCCTCACACCGAAAGCAAAGGCCCTTCTCACGCCTCCTCTGCATCTCGGCATCACTCATTTTTTTTGGTTCCCAGCGAACGGCGAGTCTCCGGCGAATCTCCAAGCAAACCCATTGGGGTCGAGTTGCTAGAACAAGCCGATCCCCCAGGGCTTTGAGTCTTCGAGTTGGGCGAAGAAAGGGTGGAACTGGGGTTGGAGTAAAACGACGCAGTTGAGGTGGAGTTTTTAGGGCTGGGGGTATTCACAGTCAATTTACCTGGCTGGGTCCAGGAGTTGCCCCGTATCTTCTGGGTCGCCCGGTTCTTCTCCTCAATTAGTTGGGAAGCCTCCATTATCTCAGTAAGCCCCTTTAGTTTGTGCACCCTCACCTCCGCACGTACCTCTGGTTTCAGACCATTGAGGAAGGTGCTTTCCAATACTTCTGGCGGTAATCGTCCTTGTAACGGTGATGCCAAAAGCTCGAAGTGCTCAACGTACTCGTCCACTGTCCCCTCCTGCTTAATGGCCAAAAACTTCTCGCAGAGGCTGCCTTCGGGCCGGGGACGAAATCGTCCCAGCAATCTCTCCTTGAAATTAGCCCATGTTCCAAACGCCTGATTATCCTCAGTGTATTGGAACCAAGCGAGTGCCCTGCCTTCCATGGCTACCGCTACCATCTCCAGTCTCTCAAGCTCCGAAGTGTGATTGAGGTTGAAGTATCGTTCAACCCGAAAAATCCAGCCATCTGGATCCACTCCATCAAAGGTGGGAAACTCCAGCTGTCTCGGGATTTTGACTTCTCCCCGTCCCCCATGGTTATTCACCATCACCTCCGTTCGAGCTCCTTCCTCCCTCTGCGGTGATCGAGCTGCCGAAGATTCTGATATATTATGCCCGATTACAGCATCCAAACGGGCCACCAAGTTTCCCAGAGTTTTCTCCATCGATTCCATCTTCCCATCAAGCGATCCGATCCTTGCATCCAACTCAAGTATACGTCCCAAGTCCTTTCTAACAGCCACCATATCATTCTCCCATCCTGTTTGCAACTCCTGCATCTTCTCTTCGAAGGCGTCAACTTTCTTCTGGGCCATCCTTGCTCAGAACCGTGCTCTGATACCAAGAATGTTAGGAGATGGGGGAAGCTGCAGTAATAGACAATGTGATAACAGAGAAAAAAAAAAGATCAATATGATTATAGTTTGGTATCTAGGCTTTTGAGACCCTGGTGCCTCCACAATCTTTTTGTTCCCCCCCCCCGATATCTCTCCTCCCTCCCGACTATATATAACTAACAACCTGCTGACATCCCGTAACTACCCATACAAGAAAGAAACCATAATCAGAAAAGGAATCGAAACGGAAATAAAATGTAATGCCTGATTTGCCCTTATTCCTCACACACTCCATATGTCCCTCCTTGGCTCAATTACGGTGCCCTGTTTGTCCTCCTTACAAAAGTGTGCTTCACCAATGGCCTATCACAGGGTTCTTCCTAACGGTCCTCCACCACAGTTTAGCCAAATCTTTTTTCCGGATCAAATTATAGACATTGTTAATATTGTACTCCCCCTCAACTAGGCTAGAGTTGATAATGGGCAGCTGCTGAGTTTGAAGGTGAAAGATACTCCTTGTGCAGCTTGTTGCGTCAATTCAATTTTGTCCAAAGTTTGAGGACATAAGTAGTTTCCATGAATCCATTGCACCTAAAGAGTTTCCTTATTAGCCTTCAAATTCCATATGTGTTTACCAAGGGCAGAAATATTCCACATCTCTATGTCAGTGATACCCAAACCACCTTTCTTTTTTGGTAAACAACACTTGTTCCAAGTGACAAGAGCCTTATGGCTAGCTTCACAGCCCCCTGTCCAAAGAAAATTTCTGTATAAGTATACTATGCATTTAATAAGAGCTTTTGGAAGAATCAAAGTTTGGCACCAAAAAATTTGGATTCCAAAGAGAACACTTGTGATGAGTTGGAGCCGGCCAGCATAAGAGAGTAGATTAGAAGTCCAGTGTTAAACTTTATGCATAATTTTATCAATAAGCCCTGGAGTTGATGAGTTGTAATCCTAGCTGCAGCCACAGGGAGCCCTAGGTAGCGGAATGGAAAACAACCAACTTGAAAGGAAGTTAACTTCAGAATTTCACTTCCAATCTGCTCAGTGATACCCCCACAATACAGGAAACTTTTCTGTGAAGTTTGTTTTATTCACTTCTTAAAATATGGCTCCTTTCTTTCTCTCTCTTTTTTGGCTACTTCCAGAAAAATAAGGTTTCCTATCTAACGTCTCTAAAGTTTCAAGTAAGCTATAAAATTCCTTTATTTTGGGTGTCAAATGTTCTCCAAGTCCATGATTTGCCGATAATATGGTTTATGGTTTTTGTGGAATATTATAAAAGGGATTGCCTAATTGAATTGCAGGTTATTCAATGACAGTTGTTCCTGTCTAGTGGTTCTATTGTAACTTTGTGAGTATGTATGATTCTGGGTTCGAAGTTATGATAGTTCTTTTATGTGAGAAGTAATAAAAGGAGAGGCAATGAAGATACAATTGTAGTCAAATGTTTTAGATGAGCACAGAACACGCATACAACCCTAAGAATGAAAACAAACAGCCCTAAGAGTCTACATTTAGAAGGATTAAAGGAACCCGTATTCCTTACAGTTGGATATCCAATCGTAGAGCGTTGTTGATTCGTAGTCGTGTTTTTAGTGGGCTCCACTTGGCCAAGTCCTGCTTGATCACCTCATTTTAATTTTTCTTCGGTGTAACTCTTTTTCTCCTACTGTTCAACTCAATATTATTTTCCATTAAAGCTGAAAAGGAAATGCTGGTGGAGACAATTCTTTTACTTTTACTTCTTGGGATGATAAGCACGAAGCTACTATATTGTAACTGTTTCCCATCTACCCTCTATCTTTCTTTTGACGTTCTAATACAAGCCATACTCGTCCAGTTGTCACAGATATATCACAAATGCACTGTCTTTAATACATTTTTTTTTTTGCCAGATTGAAGTGTGGCTTCAAACATTTTCATCAGAGTCATGTACACCAATACACAGGCATTCATGTGAAGAAGTCTTTGTTGTCCTCAAAGGCAATGGTACACTGTATCTTGCCTCAGATACTCATGGAAAATATCCTGGCAGCCCTCAAGTGTCAACTATTTTTGCAAACAGCACATTTATGATTCCTGTTAATGATGCTCACCAGGTACACATAATCAGATTTTGTGCTCTTCAATGTTGAAAGTGGAACAAGTACAGTTTTTCTTTCCCTTGTTCAAACAAAGAAAATGATGGTGTGCATTTATTGCTTTAATATTGGACTTCTATAATTAAGTATATGCATAGATGATTGTGTGTTTAGGATGTGCCTCCGGTGTTTCATTTGATTTTCCTTTTTTGTGAGAGAATGATCCAATACCCACTAAGCAGATGGACGAGTCAGAGAAGCAATTTGTACTGTACTGAAAATAGCACAAAGCTACTGCCTGATCTGGTGGGTGATGCTCTGACAACTTTTGTGAAAGGTAGGCAAATAGGTGATAACATACTCATGGCTACAGAATTGGTGCAAGGCTATAGCAATAAAAATTACTTCCCCAAGATGCATGCTGCAATTGGATATGAAGAAAGCATATGACTCAATAAGTTGGAAATTTTTAGAGAGATTACTGCTGGTCATAAACTTCCTCATTCATTTTGTTAAACTCATAATGTCTCAGCTATTCTTTGGTACTCAATGGTGTAATGCATCCTCCATTCAAGGCTCTTAAAGGTTTGAGACAAGGTGACTCTGTCTCCTTATCTCTTTGTGATAGTCATGGAGTATCTGAACAGATTGTTGTCAACACTTTGGATGAACCCAAGATTCAAAGCACACCCTAAATGCGAAAGAGTCAAGCTGATTGCCACGATTTACTTTTCTTTTGTAGAGGAGATATTGATTCGGTCTTGGCCCTCTATGAAACTTTCCTGATTTTTCCACCTGTCGGGTCTTGTGGTGAATAATGCTAAGAGATTTACTATTGAGGGAAGGTTACTGATGAAACAAAGAACCAACTGAACTAAATCCTTTGTATCCTGAAGGAACTTTACCTGTCAGGTATCTTGGGCTACCTCTCACTGGAAAGAATTTAAAAGTTTCTGAATATCAACATTAATTGATAAAGTTACTGCAAAGATCACCTCTTGGCACACATGACTCCTTAGCTGTGCAAGCCATTTACAGTGTATCTCTTGCCTAAGAAGATCCTTCATGCCATTATTTCCTTGTGTAGAAGTTTCATTTGGTCAGGTCATAACCTCAACACAAAAATCAATCCAGTAGCTTGGGATACAGTTTGCAAACCAGTTTAGGAGGGAGGCTTAGGCCTCATGAATTGGGACTGGTGAAACGAAGCAGCTCTAGGTAGACTCCTACAGCATGTGCATTCAAAGAAAGAAGTGTCATGGTTTAAATGGGTTCATAGTTACTTTTTAAAGGGACAACAAATCAGGGATGTACAAGTATCTATTGGCATATCTTGGTGCAGGAGAAGATTATTACAATCAGTAATGTGGTGGTTCCTTTCTTGAATTGTAGGGGAGAGGTTACAATGAAGTATATATTGCCATTCAACCTAGAGGAGTAACCCTTTGTCCATTCCTAGACACAAACTTCATTTGTGGTTTGTGCTTCACCAAAGGCATCAAACAAAAGATAGATTGTGTAGAATGGGGATGACAATTGACCAAACCTATAACTTTTGTGGCAGTAGGGAGGAAAACCTTGTCCACCTATATTTCAAATGCCCTTATTCATGTTGAGTTTGGACTCACTTCATGAAGGACATGGGATGTACTCATAAAGCAACAGATTTGCCCACAGTGATGCGATAGATGCAAAGAGGAGGTAGAGGCCCTAAATGCAGGACTGAGGTACTTCGCTATGTGCTCGCGGCCACCAGTTACCATATTTGGATTGAGAGAAATCAACGTCAATTCCATGACAAAAAGAGGACGGCCATGGAACTCATAAAGCTTATTATGATGGAGATGGCTAGTAGGATTGATAGCATGAAGCATTTTAAAGCCTATGGTAAACTATTAAGCTTTGTAAATACTCTAGGTATACGATCTTAGAGTTAGAGTTTCTTTGAGCTTGTACTTCAACTCTCATTTTGGATTTAATACAATTTATACTTAGAAAAACACAAAGCAATTCATAAAACCCAAACTTGAGGAGAACCTTAGGGATCACTAATGATTATGCTATATTGTTTTATCATTAGTTTATTCTTGAATAATATGCATAATCAAAGTGTGAAAGAAGATACCTCAATCTTTGAGCATGAACATTTATTGTTGTCTGGTGATAAATTTGAATTGAAGCTTGTCAAAAGTGTGGAAAGAAGATTTTATTAGGAGTTGTTTTTTCTGCTCTTCCTAAAAGATCTCATGGTCATTGTCATTTTGTAGTGAATCATCTTGTTGATGTTTCATTCTATCATTTAAAGTGGCCAAATTACATCAAGAATCAAAATCAAAGGAAAAAGAAAAGACATGAGGCCTAAGGTCTGAGGGATGGAGAGGCTTAATTAGTTACCTCTTATGGATTTTTTTCCCTCTTTTGGTAAGTAATAGTTCCTTTATTATTTACCAAGTAAGCAATATGTACATCTAAAACTTCAAAATTCCCCTGCCTACTACAGGATTGCGTCTAAACTTTCTAACTACCAATACTTTACCCCTTCCCTTTATGTAAGTGATGGATAAACATGGAGAACTATTTCCCTAATAAGAATTCTAACCACAAGAACTTTAGCTTGAAATATATCTTGGTTCCCAACACTTCAGATCATATAGACAACAACTTCTATCACCATAGGCAGCTCATCTTATCTCCCTTCCTTCTCTATCTTCTCCTAAACAACCATGTCATAACTTGATCCCAAGTATTAAATGGTATGCAAATCCCTAACCAATTAAACAATCATCGCCAACATTCTCTAGTTAGATTGCATTTGACAAATAATTGCTCAAATCTTTCCTATTCTTGTCCACGTATGCCATACATTGCCAACCTAGTGAGAGAGTCATACGTGCATCCTTATTGCCTTCTTGCTAATTAGTCACATGAGAATCTGGTGTCTTGTTAAATGTGAATGTCTCCAATCCATATAATTTTATTCCACGCCTATATAGTTTCTCAACATATTTGTTCTTATATTTTGTTGATCTTGTATTTTCCTTCTATATGCACTGCCCATGTTCAAGTCTAGTAAACCTCCTCTTAAATCATGACTCTTCAATATATCCATGACTTATTGACCTTGCACCTAACCTCTGCAATGGGTTTATTTTTAATATAATAACCATGCACCCACTTCATCCACATACTCTCTCTTTTATTCATAAGATGCCATTAACTCTTGTTAGGGCTGTATAGCTCATTAATTTAGTTTAATGAAACAACTCCAAGCCTTATTTTTAGGTTTATTTATTAAATGAGTCGAGCTTTCGTATGAGAAAGTTCGGTTAGACTTATTTACAACCTTTGGCTTACGAGCTCGGCTCAGCTAATTGAAAACTTGGTTCGACTCATTCATTTAGTTAAATAAGATGAGCTCAAGCTCGGGGGAGTTCATCTCAGCTCATTTATAACCCTACCCCTTCCTAATAGCCACATGTATTTAAAGACATAAGCATTCTGAGTTTATTCCTATAAATGTATGAATGTTTTTGAGTTTCTTATTCAACTACAAACACATTTTGTTTTTATCAGGACATAAATGTTTTAAAAATTTTGAATTTAAGACAGTTTTTGTAAGTTGATAACCCAAAACTTATTTTATGATTTTTATATATTTTATAAACCTTCACTCCTAAACTACCCTCATTTTATCTTATTAAGTTTCAAATTAAACAAACAATAGAAACAAATAAACAAATCTAAAGAAATTGAAAAGATCTAAACTACCTTTGTGAGGGAGTCGTGGCAAGCATCCTTCCACACCAGTAAATGGACATTCGCACCAGTTAGATCTAAACAAATTTATCTTTTGATTGTAGCAAGGCTTTTTCTTTAAGCACTAAAACCCCACTTTCTCTCTCTCTCTCTCTTTTTGCCTCTCACTATTACCTTGGCCCTTTTTAGGGATCTGAAAATTGATGTTCTTATCTCAATCTTCTGTGTTGTTCTACACCATCCTCATTTCTAAATGAAAAAGCATATAATTTAGCTCTAAATCATTCTCTGAATCTCCCTACTGAAGCTGTATTTTTTTTTCTCTCTTTTTAATTCATCGCCTTAAATCTATCAATCCATTCCAAAGAAATTGTACTTGGTTTCTAGAAGCCAAACTAATCCACCACCCCACTTCTCGTTTTGTCTCATTTCTAATCTTATTGTGTGATGTGAATAAAGGAGCCTGTTGGTGTAGCTCAGGACAATGCCATTAGATACACTGAAGATTTACTCCCAGCACATTTGATTGATTCTAAGATATGTGGTTCGATTTTCAAATTATGGTTTCTATTGAGATTTTAGATGAATGATCAATCATACTTTGAGGAATTTGATAGTGATAATTATGGATTTACATAGCTTCATATTAGGTGCAATGCATTCTTCATTATTTGTTATGCATTTGGTTTTTCGAAGCCCACACAGTTCATGTTGTGGTTCTCATTTTCCAGACCTCAATGATGTTGTCTTGGGGACCTTTGTATTTTGCAAATGCCACATTGACTTAATTTGTTCGTGGAGGTAGAAGAGGATGAGGAGGTGTTGGAGTAGGAATTGATGGAGGCCAAATTTTGCTCCTCAAGTTCTCATCCTTTCTGTGGTAATTGCTCTATCTAACTGGCTGCAATGGTTGTTTATCAGTGTGGAAGGATGCCTCCCACCATGGAGCCTTAGAGATTGGGTAGTTTAGGCCTTTTAAATTCCCATTGAGTTATTTATTTGTTCTTATTGTTTATTTAAGTAGAAACTTAGTTAGAGTTGAGGGAAATTTAGAAATAAAGATTTTTAAATCATATAAAAAATATTAAAAAAAATAGACTTCAGCTACCAATTTAATAAAATTGCCTTAAATTTAATTTTTTTTCTTGAAACATTTAATGTTTGTGACTTCATAGGAAATGTAAAAACATTTATGTCTTTATAGGAGCAAACTTAAAACGTTTGTACTTTAAATGTACTTTGGTCTACTCAAATCTTTCAATTCCAACCACCATCTGTGTGTGGTAAGAAAACTTGATGCCAGGATATCAGAGCTTTGCTGTATTTTTATGTCAATCCAGTTAACAAAAAATTTGACAAGCTGCTTCCACTTTCTTAATTACAGTTTTTTTTGGGGTAAAATAAAGTTATGTGCCTAGAAACTTTGGTCCTCAAAAAGTACTGAAGCTATTAATTTTACTCGACAAACATAGCTTAGGTGTTTAGCTGCCCAACTTTGCACCCTTGCCTTCCTGTGATCTTCTCCTCCAGGGGTTGAAAATGATGAACTCCTAGTCTAGCTTTTTCTAAGGAAACCCCTAGGTATCGAACGGGAAAGTGCCAAGCTCACATCCCAGAACCTTACTATCCTATATTTTGTGCTAGGCTTCCCCCCACCTAGGTGCACAGATCTTTTAGTTGGATTGCCCTTAAACCAGCAAATTCATTTAGTTTCTCCTTCAACAGCCTTGCTGACGGAATATCTCCTTTGTTGGACAAAAGGAGACCATCGACAAAACATAAATCGATGAGCTTCACAAACTGGATGGCCAGTAAATGTTGGTTGATTCTATAAGGTTCTGGAAATTCGATGGAGATACTGCATTGCAAGAACAGGTATGGAGAAAGGGGGTCACCCTGTCACAATCCCCTCTTCTAGGAGAAAGGAGCTGTCAGTGATCCATTGATTTGAAATGAAACCCTTAAGGTGGTTACACATTCCATTACAAGGTGAACAAAGCGGAATGTAAGCATAATTTGCTGGTTTCCAAAAATTCCTTGTTGAGCTGTACTTGATAAGGAATCACCTTAGAGAATATTAGTATGTTGCAGCAGGCTATGGGTCAAAATTCCTTGACTCTGCATTCATTAGGGACCTTAGGAATTAAGATTAGAGCTGTCTTGTTGAGCTGTTTTAACAACCTCCCTGGTTTCCAGAAATCAATCAGTCTCCTCAATCTCATGGCCTATTATAGTCCAGGTTTTCTAATAGAATAAGGGGATTGTACGCATCTGGGCCTGGAGATTTCAGATTCCCCATTGAAAAAACAACCAACATGATCTCCTGTGTTGTGGGTACCATCGTAAGATGATACTTGTGCTCATGAGTTAGTGTTGGCCCTCTCTTGGATACTTCCAGATCAGCATCAGCATGCTGTAATGTCCAATGGCTCCTTGCAAAACCTTATAATCTCCCTGTGAGTGTCTTCGTCCCCAGTAATGCTCCTATTCTGTGCATCAACTAGTTTGTTGATCCTATGTTTTTTGCTGTAAGAATATTTCCTTTTTTTTTTCTCCCATTCCAATCTGGCTTCTCTCTGTGCTACCATAGAAGCCTGATCAAATGGCCGTTGGTTAAATTCCTCAACCTTCTCCTGCCATTTCTGTCTGGCCGCCTCTGCTAATTATGGGGTATTAATACATTGTTGAGTATTGAACCTCTTAAGTTACATCTGCAATGCTCTAGTCTTAGTAACTACTTGGAATGCCTTTTTTCCAGTCACTTGAGTAGTCCATACATCACAAAACACTTCCATAAAACCCTCCTCTATCCAAATGTTCAAGAACTTGAAAGGTTTAGGAGTTGGGGCGGTGGTGTCTCCATTCTCCACCACTAAAGCTATATGATTTGATGCTGGGTCTAGCATGTTCTTCACTTTAGCCCCACGGAGTAAGTCCAACCATTCACTAGTCCCTACTGCCCTATCTAGCTTGTAGTAGAGCTTGGTAGGCTGATCTTGCATGCTAGCCCATGTGTGTGGGGGACCAATCACAGGTAGATCCCCGAAACCACACATTTCTAATCATTAGGTAAAATCAGCTACATCCTTTTCTTCTATTCCCATAGCTTTTCTTGAGGTTTAGCAACTACATTAAACTATCCTAAGCCATGGCTTAATGTTCATCCATGTTGTTTCATCTATTCCAATAATTCTAGTCTTTGCCTCCTAGTTTTGAAGGCATACACCATAATAGAAACATGTACCCTATGTCTAGGCATACAACTTTTCTATGAACTCATTGAGCATTCCTTGAGATCCCTTGAATCACATATTTATTGTCATCCCACAAAAGCCAAATCCTACCATTATGATGGTTCTCGTTATTATGTGCCCAATTCCATGTCAATCCTCACTGTGTTCACCTTCGTCTCCAATATCCCCCAAATCCCTACTCTATTGTTGTTCACAAGGCTTCTCACAATAGGTAATAAAACCGCAGTCACAGTGGGGATATCGTGTGTCATGAACGATATTTTAATTGTAGAATTATGATTTTTTTACTTTTCCCGTAACAAATATCACAAATGCCGGTGAATATCATCTAATAACTGATATATCACTGATAAATACGTAAAATTCTAAAATAATCGTGTATCACCAATTTTAGGTATTCGCTGGCCTAAAATCTAGGAAATATAGGCGATATCGCGTATTAGGACTGATATTTGATTGTATGCCTCACAATCTTGTGCTTGAGGGTTTTATTAAACTCATGAATGTTCCAAACAATAACTCTCATGGAAGCTAGAAGATTTTTAGTCCTCCCCCCACCCATCCCCAACCTTCAACTTAGTTAATAGTTGTACATGAAGAGATGAGACAAATAACAGCAATCCTCCCCACAAGTTCGGGGGCCTATCTGGGATTCCCTCTTTAGTTTGGGTTCAAGGGATGATTTTAGGATTAGGTTCTAGTTCGACGATTCTTATCGAGAACTTCTTGGGGACGCATTTGGGGTCCCATCCCCGAACCCGCCTCAAATTATATACATATATTATTTAGGGTTAAACTAGATTACCTATAATCTAAACTAGCTTCTAGTAGCTTTCCTTATCTAGTAAATGTTCATTGAGTTCATTCTAGCATTTTAAAAAGGAAGAGGATTCTTATATTATCTACTCTGGCTATGGGCTTTAGTTGAATCGAAAATTTGCTTTAACAATTTTACATGAATTTGAGTGGAATAATTATGTCCTAAGCTTTCTTTTACAGCAAGATCTTACATCAAACTAACAAATAATTCAGAAAATAGTTTGGGGTGGGTTTTGGAGGATGATTTTTGAGGACGGGTATTTTAGGCTGGATCGGGGCACATATTTCCTCGTTAACAAAAACCGGAGATCGGGATGGGTTCTGGATTATTTTGTAATTTGGATTTGGGGATAGGGATAGGGTCCCTATCCGTGCCTTGTCTCGCCCTGCTCCATTATCATCTCTTAATGAGACCATACCTTGTGGAGTAGTACCCTTTAGCCTAGAATATAGGGTTAGTACCTTCCTACCCTCCTTGGAATCTCTATAGCTAACCGTAGTGCCTCTATTTTTTTCTCTTTACTTTGTGTACTGGTCTATTGGAGCAGTGTTCTTCACTTCATCATTCTTGTAATCTTACCTCCATGGTTTTCATTTAGTTGTGTAGCTTTTGCTCGCCACACTGTCTTATGTCATGTCCCAGTCAGCCACAACAATAGTAAAATTGTGGTATCCATTTATATTGCACATGTTGCTTTAGTTTATTTAGATAATAAACTAGTGGTCGCCGTCATGATTGCGGCTTCATAGTATTGAGATGTCGCAAAGGATATTTTGCACATCATAATTGTCAGTGTAATTTATGATTTAATTTCACAAATATTGTTAAATAGCCACAAATATCATTAAAATATTGGGATATATCGGCTTAAATGTATCATATAAGTTAATATTAAACATTACAAAAAATTCAATATATATCGATGTATATTTAATCCAAGTTCTCCTTAGTATAGTAGAATCATCTCAACTTGCTTAACAAGAGGAGTTGTAACCTCTATCCCACTGAGTAGCCACATCAACCATACAATTAAATAGCAGTGCTGCTATAGTATAGCAACAACTATTTAACGATTTTTGGGTTAGTCACAATGCAAAATTACCGATATGTTACGATTTTAAAATATCATATTTATTAGCCGGTAAATCGCCAATAAATCAGAAAATATAACCAAGAAATTGCCAATAAATCAACAGTTTATTGAGAATTCTTAAATCTACTAAAAAAAGTATTCATGATAATTTTTTCTTACTCGTTTACTATATATATATTAGATCAAGTTACTATTGAATTATAATTAGATATTGTTATTTATTTCCTTTACATGTACTACTAAATAACATGTATTTTTTCATTATAAGGAAAATTTAAGGTTATTTGCACAATTTAGCATATAATGACTTACTTAAATGCTTCTAATATAATATAAAACACTAGCTTATTGAATATTTATATTCAAATGATCAATAAATAATAATTAGAGAATATGGTGAAATAAAAATAAAAGTTCATGTTGTGACGAACGCGACATATAATTTATTGTTCACGACGCTCCTATACTGCAGCCACAAATGCGACTGTGATTGTAATTTTACTGCTTGGCATCAACACGTTTACCCTAAATACTTCAAATGTGACTCAAACTATCATTGGAACGGTAGAGTAATCTAGAGAGCATTGCTCTCCGGTCCTTTACAGTGAGCACCATGTCTGGACTTCATTTCTGTAGTAGTATAGGTGTAACCCCACAACTTCAGTATGGATGACCCAACACATAATGCACATCACATATATTTGAAGATTAAGTGATGCATATGGGAAACAAATTGGGTCATATTAATGAAGATTGTGGATTAGGATAATTATCACCAAAATTAAAAACAGAAATGGAGGTTGAAGAAGAGGAAAATATGAATTTAAGTACCCCTTAAATTCATATACTGACAATCACCATCCAAGGTATTCAACTCTTGGAATAAAGAAGGTAAGATTTTAAGGATAAATTCAATCAAATTCTTCACTCAAGTTTGAGGGTTCATCTCACTAAAAGGGAGGAAAACATGAGGCAACCAAAGTTCCTCATCATTCATATGTGACTCTAACATTTATTAGGAAATGTTAGGCCCTTTTGAGTTACAAAAAGACTATAATGACCTTCTATGGACTGATTTAGCTACACACTAACTAGAATAAAAAGTGAAAGGGCTGATTTCGTTAGAATCAAACTAGTAGTTACCTGATGAGGGCTACTAGGTTAAGTCTAACAAAAAGCAAACTAGCCATCGACTTTTGTTGGCTCAAAATTTCGTGCATTAGCCACCCTCCCATGCCAAGTAGGCTGACTTTGAGGTTGCTTACAAGTTAAGGGCTAATCTAGCTAGCTTAGGTCCTCTTCAATGAGCTAAAGTAAGACTAAGGGTTAGCTTTTTACTAGAGTTGATTCTAAGTACAATAATCATCTAGAAATTCATAAAAGTGCTACAAGCACACTTTTCCAATCAGACCTTCTATTGTACTTGCTTTTCCTCCATTTTTGTGCCCAAAAAGTATCCCAAATCTGGCCAATGATTTTGCTGCTACAGAAGCTGCGAAATGGCTGGATTTATGGTAGGTTGTACTTGTTTCTTCTTTGCCTCTTTCCCTCCATTTTTGTGCCTAAAAGCTGACCAAAATCGTAGCCATGGGTGGTTGTTGCTTTTGTTGATTTGCATTGCATTGGGCTAATTTACAATGTACAATCAGCGTGTTTTTGAATCATAAAAATGCTGCAAAAAATTCCTTCTATATCAGACCTGTCTACCTTGGTTTTCTGTGACATTCAGCCCCAAAAGTTGAGAGAAAAAAGCAGTTATGGTGGTTGATTGGTTGTTGGTTCTTGTCCTTCATGGCTGACTTGTGAAGCCATATATGAGCCTTTTTTAAGCCACCTAAAAGTTGACAAAAAGAAGTGTCTGGTTGCATGGCTTGTATGGCTAAGATTTAGCTAGTTTAATTCTTCCATATAAGAAAGATATTTATAGCCTTCAGACTTAGAAGAATTAAAAGCTAACATGATCACATAATAGCCCTTGAATGAAATTAAAGCAAATTTTGCCTTTTGACATGAACTTAAGGATAAAACAAAAATCATCATAATTTCTTGTTAGCAAAACTAAAATGATTGGTGAGTTTTCATCACCTTTTCACTAAGTACCTTTCTTATTCTACCAGATTGTGGCTTTTAGGAGGGACTAGGAATAATATTGTGACACACCATCATGACGTCAATGTTTGGGTTTATACCCTTTCCGTTTAGTGTCAACGCCTAAACACCCATTTTGGAAGGTGATGATGCCTTGGATGTTGTCATGGCTTTCATCCAAGGTATCATTGCCTTCTAAAAGGTGTAATCACTATAAAACACCCAATTGGATGTTGTCATGATGCTCCTGCATTTATCATGTAAGCATGTGTGAAAAAGAGGAAGAATGTTGTGTAAATAGAGATCAGGTTGATGCTCCATTTATTGTCTACCTGAAGGTTCATAGTTGATGAAACTATGGGTATATGATACAGAGGTGGAAAAGTGCAGGGGTAGACCAATCCTTTGTCTTTCTTTCTAGTGGCTCTACTCATTCTGTATCTGGCCTTCCAACCTACACCCCATCCCCTATCAGTAATTTTGATGCTTTGAGTAGAGAAAACTGCATCTCCTGATAATTTGGTATTGATTACAGATCTGCAACAGGAATAGCCATGAGGATCTTCAGATGCTCGTTGTTATATCACGTCCACCTGTCAAAGTGTGAGTTATCTTTATCTTCTAAGTCTGTTGCAATAATATTCTGTTCCAATAAGAGGTTTTGTCCATTAGTTTGTTGAAACATAAATAGATAAAGCAGTTAGGATGGTCCAGTTGACCCTGAGAAAATATCTAGCTAAAGGAATTGTAGAAGAGCTTTTATCTGTCTAGTCAGAAATAGCTGCAGATATAAATCAGCATGTAGGAAGTGGAGGAAACGCTTCCTTCTTCCACCTTGAAGGATCTAGTCTCATATGAAAGAAGAAGAAGGTTTCGTATTCAAGTTGATGGTGCTTTAAGCTTCCATCTTTTGCTATGGACTGAACTGGACATTAGAGCCGTCTTTTTGAGCCATATTTTCATGTCAATCCAATCATTTTAGAGAGATTCTGTTTGTTAATTAGTAAGATGATACCATGAAATCAGATCTTAAGTACTTCTTTCCTTTTCCAGAGCCTTCGTTGAATTGAAGAGAATGGAAAATACCAACCTAATCATCAAATGAATAATAACAATAGAGTTGGGGTTATTTTTTATAGGCCAAAATACTAAACCTTATCGAACTAGATGATGGGAGGAGATACTAAATCTAGTCCGACTAGATAATGGAGTTACAGTGATGAGTCTGATGACCCTTGGTGTAATACTTCTCTCTTGCAAGATATCTTAGATTTTCTTTCCTTGGGCTCATAGATCAACCTGAACCTCGTTTGACCTTAGATCAATCAGGCTCATAAAATATCTTAAATTTTCTTTCTAGTTCCTGTCGCATATTTTTCTTCCTTTTCTTTAGTGATGCCTTTTTCTTTTGAGTTTTACTCTTAATCCTAAACAAATCAAATTTATCAAAAAAAGTAAAATTTCATAGAACTGAACATATTGTTATAAGAAAGGTAGTTATGATCTTAAATTTATCAAATAATGAAAATATAATACCATCTCTGATGTTGGGCCTTTGGCATCTAAGCTATCTGTCTTCACATTGCAACGGAAAAATGTCTTGAATCCAAGAATGATTGTGGTATAGCTTTCAAACTAAAATTTCAGCGATGCTTGTCCCATGATAGGGATAGAAGCTCATGAAGGAACTTAAAATTTAGTAATAGAGAATTAGCTTTTACAGGTAGGAGAAATTATGCCACTGCTTAGCCTGATGTGTTCCTGCCTGTTGAAGGAAAATGCATCTTTGTAAATGAGTTCAGATCTCCAGTACGGAATTTTTAAGAAATCAGCCTCGGTATGAGAGTTGCTGTGGCGTTGATGGTATGAGATCTGGAATGCAGTTGCCTGTTTGTTCTGTTCTGGAACTTGGCTTTCGGACATCCTCTTCCTGGATTCAGGACAATTTTATTAACTAGGTGCAGCCAATTGAATTGTAGGTGCCTGTAATCGTTATAGTATTTTTGTTCAAAATAATATAACAATAACAAGTTTTTCTAGTTTTCAGAAGTTCATTAAGATCAATGGATGGAAGTGATGCTTTAAGGAAGCTAATCAACTTTCATCTATCTCCGCATCATAGAACCTTCAAGAGGGGACTAAAGTGTGCCTTAAACTGTCTTGATTGATGATTTATGTTTTTTCTGTGTTACGGGAATCAATGACTTGTTCGTAATTTTGCCACTATACAGATTTGTATATGAAGACTGGTTTATGCCTCACACTGCTGCAAAACTGGTGTTTCCATACTACTGGGACCGACAATGCTTTTATACTTCTCAGAAGGATGAGCTGTGATTGGGGGGGGGGGGGGGGAAGAGATTGTTGTGGGAGATATTAAGCAGTTCGATGCTTGTATGATAAGAGTGTAAAATAACTTTGTTAATTGAAAGAAAAGAAAATGTCGTTATGTTGTCAGTAGCCACCATGCCTACCACTATTGTGCAACCGCTGCAACTGTGATCCGAGCGTTTGATGCCAAAAGAGACCAAACTGAGGATGGCCCTCAATGGGATTGTCACTCCTATTGATGTCCGTGCTTATTTTATTTTTATGACAGGGCCCCGCTTTTGTTCTCCCAAACAGCCCTTTCATCTGTATTCTCTAAAATCCTTGAAACCACCTTCTCAAACTAATCGCCAAAGTCATGCAATGCCACGACAAATATTATTATTGGGAATGGCATTGGAGCAATTGGTGGATGAAAGGTCTTGAAGAAAATCAACTGTTCATTTGACTTGGGGTAAAAAAGGTGGAAAAGATATCCTTCTATTTTACATTTTTTATATAATCTATTTAAAATATAATTAATACTTTTGGAGGAATATCCATATATTATATTTTGTTCATTTTGAATACATAGCATAAAAGTTGTAAAATAAGAGGATATTTGTTTTCCACCCCTATTATTTATATTAAATGAGCGCTAAAGATAAAAAAAAATTAGCAAATTAAATTTGGAGAAAATGTGGCATGGCTTTAGGATACTTATTACCCTGTGTGCAAGGAATATTGATGGCAACATTTAAAAACTAAAATTATTTCTTTTTAACTCACCTATATTCAAACTTAACTTTAGGTGTAGGTTAACTAGGCCTAGGGTTGCAAATGAGTTGAGTCGAGCCGAATATTTTTTGATTCGGACTTGACTCGTTTATTTAAATGAGCATAAAATACAGTTGAGGCTTGGTTTATTTAACTAAACGAATAAGTTGAGTAGATTTTTTTCAAGTTCGGGCTTAATTTATTTAATAAATGAATCTAAAAATGAGGTTTAGACTCGACTTATTTAACTAAACGAACGAGCCGATTTAACCGAATACTGAACTGGTTTGGCTCATTTATAACTCTACCTACGACCCCTAAAATAATAATGTTATATACTTTATATAAGTTTATAAAAGTAAAATAAGTAAGATGACCAAGTAGTATATGCGTTTGTTTATTTATGAGGGACTGTGAGTTTAATTTTTTCTACTTTGTTTTTTTATTTTTTTTCTATCTTTCCATCATTTGGCGGGGTCTATTAGGACTAGGATTGCTGTATTTATAATTATTATCTATCTTGTAAGCACCGGCTAGCAAAAGGAGTTACAATACTAAGACTAGGCATTGTTATTTCAATTTATATTTGATATTCTGTATTTTTTAGCTATTTAGAGTTCTCATTTTATTGATATTTTTTTTTAATTTAGTATTTTTCTAATGTAATTATTATTATTATTATTATTATTATTATTAGTATTAGAATATTAAAATGTATTTTTTTTCTAAGTTAATTTTTAAGTATTTAAAATAATTGAATATTTTTTATTTTTTGTTTAAAACTTAGAGATTTCAAAAATGAAATGACCAAAAATTTTATTACAAATTATACCAACTCTTTAATAAACACACAAGAAAATATGCTATGGTAAAATATTCATTGTTTAAGCTATATATGACAAAAGAAAATTAGTACAATAATACTAAGTTAAAAATATCATGGTACCATTTGAAATTATTGAAAATTATAATAACAAAATTATATAAAGATCACTTAGATTTTTTTTTTTTTGCCTAGGGCCTCATTTAAGTCTAAGATCAGCCCTGCCCACACCCCGTAAGTGTCCTATGCAAATGCGTCTGGGTGGCCACGTGCTGCGGGAAGTTATTAATTAGAATGGACTTTCTGTGGGAATTGTTAACCCACTCTCAAATATTTAGATTGCGTAGGGTTAAATTTTGTAAGAGAGGACTCATGATTCTTCAAATAGGTCCCTCCTACAAAACGCTTTTCCATACTCAAAAAGTACAGAAGGAAGCATACCAACAGGCAATCGATCCTGCGGTTTGAAATTGCTTGAGCCTAATTCTGTTAACCCCCACGGAGGTTATTTATATATTAGTGGTGAAGGAAATTTAATACGTCTGTACAATTGATGAGATCAAAATCACAAAGATCAAGTGAGGGGCAAACAAATGTAACTCGCTGATAAGCTTCTGGCCGCTATAGTACCAGCTTTTGAGGATCTGGATCAAAATACTGAGGCCGAGCAATTATTTCGATAACTAAGTTCATTGCCTTTAACCAACTAATCTCTGCACAGGACAACCATATAGATTTCCTCCAGCAGAGAAATATAAGCTTCCAAGTTTAGCTGCCAATCCCACGAAATGATCACGTAACGAATTGTTTAAAGACTTGATTCCATAAAACCATTTCTCATTGTATATCTGCCAAGAGGTCAGGATCCTCAGGTTTAAACATCTTGGGCATCTTTAAGCTCTCATCAGAGGGAGGAACAATCTTAACCTTTTTATGAGCCCCTCGTCTTGTATTGGCGGCGAATTTCGAAGCTAAAATGGTAGGTCCAAGTGCCTGTGGGCTGTTAGCATCCAGTGCTGACGAGGTTTCAGCCCACTCGTCATAATCAACAAGTAATGGCACACTGCTAGCAGCATCATTATCTGCAACATCTTGCATGTAGTAAACATAGCTTCCTTCTTGTCTTGCCAATTCCTCAGCCATCTCTCTCTTTTTGTAACGTCTCCATGCAACTTGAATGAAACAAGCCCCCCATGTCCTCCACTGGTGAGAATAGAACCTGAAAGCATGCTGAAGTTTTTTGCTCTGAAGACGCTTGAACTGAGTGGCAACAAACTTGAGGTCATCAGCTCGAAGAGCAAATGCTTCGACCTCAGTTAGTGCCTTTACAGTACGGGTTGAGGATGGAAGGTTTAGAGTTGAGGTGGGTAATAAAGCCCATGTTAACAACTCCTCGCCACAGAAGTCACCCATCCTAAGGGTGATAGAGTTGAAGAATCCTGATCTTCCACCATAGGTTGTGGAGCTCTCTAATTGGCCTCGGATGATGAAAAGCATCTCGTTAACTGGATCACCTTCCCGAATGATGTACGTGCCCTTGGTGCTCAAGGATGACACAAGGCGTTCACAAATGGCATCTAGAAGCTGGCCATCCATCTGTGCAAAGAATGGCACCTGTTGGAAGTAGACCACTAATGTTATCATCATTCATCAGTATGCACGTATATCTTCATAATGCTAATTAGAGATGGACGGATGCCTGAAAACAAGAGAGAAACACAGGGAATGGATGACCAAGGACTTACTCGGCGAACAAGTCCCAGGCAGAGATGCCTCTGAATTTCCCGTCGCAGGTCCAAAGGTAGTGACTGCAGGATATCTTCTTCCTCAACTCCTCTGGTGGCAAGCCATTTAGATTGAACAAACCGTCGAATACGTTCTTTTAAATCTTCAGGTAACTGTCGATGTCGCATCCATTCTTCTGTATCTCTACGCTTTATCCTCCATTCTTCAACTCTCACCATCATAGACTGCAAATAGTTCTATATATAGGACAATATAAGTGAATAGATCCAAAAACTTGCCTCATATTAGAAGGTTTGAATATGTATTAATCCAATCCATAGGGTACAAAAAGAATGCGGACTCGATAAAATAATTTTAAATAAGTACTGGTTTTATTTAGTGGGAAAAAAGATAACATGCAGTTCTCATCACAACTGTTGTGATGGCTAGATCAAAGCATCAAAGAACTGATCAACAAGCAATGGATTGGCCTTTATGCACCAAAATCACCACCCAGAATGGTGTGAAAGTTACACTCCAACATCCTTTTTGGTTTTTAAAACATGTTTGAAACCTAGCTCATCTGGCTAAATGTGATTTGTGTTCACTAATATAAGCCATATTGAAATTGTAAAAAGTAAGTAGAAGAGAATAATGGGAAAACAACTTCCTAATGGATAAGACAACTTGTTCCACAAACTTTAAGCAAGATTGGACTTTAAAGAATAAAATGATAGTATCTTTTCGGGAAAATTCTAATATAAAAGAGCAACTAGGTCCCATCAATATAATTATGTATCATAATGGTGAAATGAAATAGGATGGGGAGAGCTATAAAAAAGAAAGGTGTGACTATTTAGAAAGAGATGGAGAGAAATGGACGTGGAGACTTGTAAGATCTACATAGAAGAGTAAGACTATAAACGAACAGAGTCGGCTCGCGAGTTAAGGGTTTGGCTAGATTGGTTCATTTAGCTAAACAAGCCAAGTTTGAGCATTATTTTTAGGCTTGTTTAATAAACAAACTGAGCCTAAACATAAAAAATTTTAGGCTCAACCTCATTTACAATGCAAAAATTTACAAGCTCGTGAGTTAGCCCGGTCCGTTAAAAGCTTAGCTCTTTTTTAATGAGCTGAACCTGAGCCTTATTTTTAAGATCGTTTATTAAACGATTCAAGCCCAAACTGAACCCGAGCCTACCCTGACTTGGCTCATTTACAGCTCTATAGAAGAGTACCTGGACTTGTCCGATCAAATGTGAGAACAAACCCAATCCCAATATACAAATGAAGCTGCAAAATACTGTTTCACCAACATAGGTGCTATTTTCCAAGTTCTGTCCATATGAGCTGCAAAACAAATAAATACACAAGTTAATAAATTGATTAAACAAAATTAATCAAATACAAGAAATTGCAAGCAAGTGTCAAGCTTATTCAAAGGCACTTTCTTGTGAATATAAGATAAACATAATAAGAATGAGCCTAAATAAAACAAACCTAAACCAATCCACATTTAATTAACTATTTGAAGTCAGCCACATAAATCCATGAACACAACTGTTCTCCATAAAAAGCCAATTCAATAGTCAAATCCATGTCATCATGATCCTTCACAAAAGCTTTAGCTCGCATTCTTTTTGGTCTCCTCTAACTCATTTTAACCAACAATGCTTCCAGTAGCTCACGACTGGATACCAATGGCTCAATAAATCTTCACCTGTTTACCTTACCACTTTAGACAAGCTTCTTTCATCTTCTCTTCTATTAAGGCCACCCCAGCTTTGCTCAAATAAATCCTCCCAAATTCTAGCCTTTTGACTATGAAATGTTCTCGACTTAGCTACACTCGTTCACCATGCATGTTGATATTTGGTTGGCTAAATGTCTATACTGTAAAACATAGCCGGTCCACCAGCTCTTTAGGACAACTTTCCCTGTAGTTTGATAATAAAATACATAGAGAAAGATGTGCACAAACAAAAAATTCTCATGGATAATGAGCTAAAGTTGTTGGCAGTCCAATGGTTTACTTTTTCAAGGTATTATGAGAATTTCACATGCAAATTATAAGGCACATTTGAAATCAATGATATGATTACCTTAGGTTCCTCAGACCCCACCAAAGGCAGTAAAAGTAGGATTCAATGAAGCCAGCAGAAGGAAGATCATCAGTGAAAGCATCAGCAAACATTCCAAAGTCGAAATCAACATCCTTATTATGAGGATTGCAGTTGGCAAGCACACGAGTTTGACTCAGCCATAGTTGACGTGCAGGGTCATCTAGACTAGAACTATCAAAGTAAAGAGGATTACAAGGAAATTTATCGTTCATTTCCTTCTTACATTCAATAATCCAACAAATATGCTGCCGCTGCATGGACCAAAGGTACCAGATAGCACCTAATAGCTGCATTATAACTTAGATTTTCAGTGATAATACCAACAACCACGATTGCGCTTACAACAATAACAACAGAGACAGGAAGAGAAAAACAAGCTTAGGCATTCAAGTGAGCAATAAATGAATTCAGATTAATCTTACAAACAAAGAAGGATACTCACGTGGCCAGCTAGTATGAACAGAAGCAAATTGTATGCTGCACCAGACCAAGCCGTTCTTGCCACAACACCAGTGGAGTTTATTATCTTCCGATTTAAAGGGAACATCACAAACAATCTAGGGACATACTGAATAAGAACAATAAGAGACAAGGTATGGTTTGTATGAGCTGTTGAGCTTTTCAATCCCGGAAGAATAAACCATATAAGAATCTGCATTTAAAGTAAAAACAAAAAGTAAATAAGCCTTCCAACTATTTCATACATTCTTAATCAATAAGACAGGGCAGAAACTAAATGTTGATATAAGTCGGTCAAGCAAGCAAACAACTTGGAAGGAAATAAGAAAAGAAAAAATAAGAAAACACAGACGTGTTAACTGTTAAGTTGAAATCTAACTGGGAAAGCCACGGGAGAGGCCAGATTAAAATCTACTAATAGAAATAGTTTACAGGCTTACAATTTATAGTAACCACCACGTAACCCTCTAGCAGGTATATCACAAATGGCAGGCGTTCTTTTACTTTGCAGTATTGTTTCAAACAAAAATTTTGCGCAATTCTAGGCCAGAGCAACTATTAATATGGATTGTTATACAGTCCTGTGCACCTGAATTAACCCTAGAAGTCATAACCGTTACACCATAAAAGTGCAGGCAGCACGGACAATATTCTCATAGTGTCGAAAATCTTAATATCTTAGCGAAGTGCCTTAAGACTCAATGTCCCAGTTGTAGTCACTGCAATTCCTTTTCCCATATACTTTGCTCGAATATCCACATGAAAAATAGACAAACTTGTATCACAGAGGAAGAACAAAGAGAATCAAAGATACCAGATTAAACAATACACCTGAGGCAACGGAAGCATAGCAGCGACATCAATAACAAAATCCGACTTCAAATACTGAATAGCAATTGCTGAGGGATCCATAACCAACTCACCACGCCCAAACACCCTAGAATTAGGTGCTACAAATGCAGTCCTAAATTTCATGATAATATGCAAGAGATGGAAGCAATCCGCCACTGTCCTAGAAAATGTGACCATTACAGCAATGGCAAGGTTCGTATCAAGGCAGGCAGGTCCACAAATGGATGGGACAAAGAAGTAGAGAGGATCGACGAATAGGGTAGACAAACAAGTAATGAAGAAGATATAATTCCACTTTGTAACGAATTCGCTGCCTGGATCAAGAATTTGGTTCCACCAGGGGGGCTTATGGGGACCATGGCGACGGAGAAGCGAGATGGATCTTGAGAAGTGGGGGAATTTGGTAGATGGGCTGCGGAAATGAAAGTTGTGCATTCTCTAAAACTTGTATCTGGTCGATTGTTGGGGGACAATGTTAAGGCAATGAGGTAGACAGCCGCAGTGGTGGCGGCGGTGGTAGCGGTGGTGAACACCATCGATATGGACGTTTAGAGAACGCAAGGAGGAAACGAGGAGACCGCTGGCGGAGAGCGCGAGAGGTAGAAAGTCGCGGAAAGCCACAGAAGCAGCACGGATTTTGGAATTTCCTCTGTTCACTATTTTTGGTTGATATGGCCTAGACCTGGCAAAATTGACCCAATCCGACCGACCCAACCCGAATAACCCGACTTAAAATCCGATAGTAACCCGAAAAATAAAATCCGTTCATAACCCGAAAGCCCGAAACAACCCGATTTAATTTGGACCCGACCCGAATTTAGCTAACTTGATTAAGACCCGAACCTAAATTGATCCGAACCGAAGTGACCAAAATCAATAATAACCCGAACCGAGCACACCTCAGACCCGACCCGACCCGAACTCCAACCCGAGCCCAAACCGACCCGAACTCTAACCCGAACCCGAACCGACCCGAACTTTAACTTTAACCCGAACTCTAACCCGAACCCGAACCGACCCGAACCAGACTTGAACCGATAATTGATTATTCTTATTCATATATAATATTTTTAACTCCATATTCTTATTAATTTTTGAAACCATGTAAATAAATGCAAACATTTATAAGCATAAATTTATATTTTTGCTTCACTTTGTTTGATAACTTCCTACAACTTAAACTCTACACTTTGGACCATAATAATAATACACTCATTGTATTAATGATTCATGAGGACCTGACAATCAAATTCAGCATTTCATCATACACTCATTGTATGATACACAATACACAATAATATTAAATATACTGATAATCAGTATTTGTATACCTTAGACCAGGATATTGGGGCCTTGACGAGGGGCTTCCTTGCAGCATACTTGGGTGGCAATGACTCGACGATCTCAACATCATCTTTCAGAGTCTCTATGAAGTGCCTCCAATCAAAAATGTCCTTAAAATCACTGTAAAATATTTAGCCCCCCAAAAGAAAACATTAGAGATGGTGTCGGTTGAATTTAAGTGCGATCCAAGATGGATCAAAAGAGGGGGAAAATTGCGTGTGCGTACCTAGGATCAGTCCAGAAGGAGTCATGATCAAGGGAAGGAAGAACGAGAGTAGCGTTCATGATCTTTGCAATGGCTACCATGTCGCAAATCTGGGGATCAATACAGATGTTGTGAGGGCGAAGAAAGAAGGAAAGGGGGGCAATGCGCAGATATAATGATATGATTACGTGTGGTGGATAAAAAAAAATGTATGGGAAGGGGAGTGAGCTTGCTTACTCCTGTTCTCATTTGATTCAGGCCACCGTTGGCATGAATAGTAAGATACCCATTTGTTGCCGAACCGGTCCCTGTAGTTAGTAATAACAAAAGAGATAGTCAGCAATTAGGGGGTTGGGTTTACTTACAGTGGGTATTTAGTATTTACTAGTAGTTTCGCTGAGAAAGAGGGTCTTACTTATCCTGTTTTTGGGTCTGACGATGCATTTGTAGAAGTTATCACTATCTGGTTTCCTCCACTTCTCCGGACTACACTTTGATCGTTTCTGCCCGTTTGGTTCGAATCACACGATTCAGACCAAAACCAAACATGGCACTGTGGTGGTGATGATGAGTAACCAGTGACGATAGAGTATCGAGTCGACGAAGCCGTGAGTGTGAGTGAGCCAGCCAGTGTTGTGTCTGTGTGTCTTCATGTCTTGTGTCGTGCGAATGAGAGTGACTGAGTGTAAGCTACAGTGTGAGGTGAGGCTGCGTGCGTCTGTGTGAGTAGTGTAGGATAGCAGTAAGTAGTTGTAGTAGCGTAGCTGTAGCTAGAGATACATGCGAGATATTTTGATCGATGATATCTGATTCTAATATGTTAAATTTGGAGGGAAAATAAAATATAGATATTGGGGGGGAAATAAGATTTAGGTGAAATATTAAAAAAATATAAAGTTATTAGAAAATTAAAAATATTTTAACCAATATCTTATTATAGTTTATATAAAATTAAGGGGGTTAGAAAAATAAGAACTAAGTGAAATATTTAATAGGGGACAAAGTATTAAAAAAATATTTAGTATTTAATGTATAAAATTTTTTACGTTAATTATAGCTCTAACATTTGTAATATGCTTTTTTACTCCTTAATTCATAATATCAAATTATCAATAGACTAATAGTCCACCTCATATGTAAATTATATCATTTTTTAATTTATTTTAACTAAAGCAATATTTATTCATTTTGTTTTAAAAATATACTATCATTTTAGTGAAATTTCAATTCATAAATATTGAACTCATTATTTTGTACTAAATTAATTAAATATATTATTTTTGCTAAAACTTGTTTATTTGTAAAATTGGTAGATCATTAAGAATAATTCATTGGATTTTCACCTTATCATATTTAATAAATAGGTTTCAGTTAATACTATAAAGTTCAAAATTATAACTTAAATTATCATTATAATAATAAAAATGATATGGAAATTTTGATGTAAAGTTATGGAAATTAATAAAAATATATTATTTTCCAAAATGGGTAATATTTATTTTATAGTTATTCATTTGTTAAAACTAAAATAAAATAAAACACTGATATCAATATAAAGGTTAATTAAAGATACATATCATTGTCTTTTACCACTGGATTTTTTAATATAATCATATTATATCATAGGTTTATTTGTAAGTGGGTATTAGTTGGTACTGCAAAGTTACAAGCTATTAATAACATAAATTATTAGTATAAGAATAAAAATGACAATAAAAAGATTTTGCTAATGATGAGATATTTAATAAATAGGTTTCTTTTATATATGAATATTCAATATTTTCATATTATATATTGAATTTCCCTAATATAATAGTATCTTAGCATATCATAGAATCTATGACAACATATTACTAGAAACTGTGTGTAATGTGTTGGAGATGAGTTAGATATACAGGTATAGGAGGATGCAATGCATGAGTAAGCCATAATAGAAGGTATTTTTTACTTCATCCAAATAGTTTAGATTAGAAAATGAGTTTATAACTATTGAAATGCAACGCACATGAGATATATCATGAAATTGTTGGATCATAGCTCATAGCAAAAGAATACAATTTTATTATGACCTATTTTACAACCTATAAAGTTATTGGATATTTTAAAGCTTTATTAACTTTACAACCAACTAGGGATAATATTAGCTAGGCATGATATTGAGATAAAAGATATAAAGGGAGTCAAGGATGAGTAGTCATCATCAAGTTTGCAATGACAAAAAATATAGCACCTGACAATCCTCACTGAGAATATCAGATTAAGATTAATAATTCAAATAATTAAAGGCTTGTAAGGAGTAGCTATTAACTAAAAATAGGTTGGTTAAGAAAGGTACGAATGGACCAACGTGTGAGATATGTGAACAAGTAACTTAGACTTTAGTGCATGAGATTAATGATTACCCAATTACCCAAGTGTTTTATTTGGATGATGATAATCCATAGTGAAGTTGTATACTATAAAAAATTAAAAAGACACTGAATTTGATTGAGTCTATTTCATAATCTAACACTTAGATGACGAGACGTTAGAAATGACGTGTACACTAATATAGGTTATTTGAAGGAATTGAAATAGGAGGAGATCAAATGACTCTGCACCGATTCAATGACCAAAGAATATTATTGAGGATGCCATGCACTTGCTTCTAGAATATTATGCCATAATATTAAGAAATGAAATAATTAACAAAGGAAGTGCATAGTCCACCATGTTAGCAATTATAAGAACGAAGGAGATGGATGATATGCATGTTGATGCAAATTAAACATGAACAATGCAGGAAAAGTAATGTAAGAAATCATGAAAATTATAATTGTAATTTAAGGTGTAAAAGGCGATATATTGTCACTTATTAGCTATGTTGTGACCATTATAAATATCTATCGACATATTTATAATATAAATAATTATCTTAAGACATCAGACATACAATATAGAGTTTAGTGTGCTATGACGGAGTATTGTTTTACTAAGTTAGGCATTGAGACAAATTCATTGGAAGTGGGGTAGGGTTTATAATCATAAGACAACTTTGATATTTCATTTTTCACAAAGTTATTGATGATTGTGATTTTCATTTATCACATATTTATTTATTGTATATTAAAAATTATTATTGAAAATGAAAAATAGTGACAATGTCACACTGAGAAATTAAAAAACCACAGCAAAAGAAGCTAAAACCAAACTAATAGTAATAGGATAATGTCGTACTATTATGGCTAGGAAAAAAACTCTCTTATTTTAAATTGTGATGGTGGTATGTTCAAAGATTTTATTAGTATTCTAAAAATACTTAAAGTTAATTTTGTAAAAATTAAAAATAATTTTATTTATTTCATACAAGTTCCAATTTTTATGTTCAAACTCGTTCTCGATCATGATTCATACTGTTATAAATAATATCTAATTTGAGTTTTTTGATTTGACCTAAAATCTATAGACCCGAATTCGAAAAACTCGATAGATCTGACACTTAGTTGATCTGATTCACATCCGACTCATATAGTGACCCGAACCCGAACCCGAACCCAAACCTAACCCGAATTCTATAGACTCGAGTCAAACCCGAAATAGACCCGAACCCGAGAAATCCGAAGAACCTAGCATCGACCCGACCCAAATCACACCCGACCCGTCAATTAACCCGAATTGAACCCGAACCCGACCCAAAGCAACATAACCCGAAACATACCCGAACCGAATTACACCCGACCCGAACCCAGACCCGACTCGATTGTATAGTAAATAAAAGTTGACCCGACCCATATCAGTCCAACCCTAACCCGACCCAAATGACCCGTTTGCCACCTCTAATGGCTTACCTGCCTTAAGAAAAAAGATTTTGCGTTTATCTAAATTCTATTTGATTCTAAAAAAAATTTAAACAAATAAATTAAAATATTTTTTCTAAACTTTTCTGAAAGAAAATTAAAGAGCTAATCTAACATAATTTTATTCCTTAGTCATTTTCTATTTCACTATCTTATATAAACCAAACAAAAAAATTTATTTTTTATTTTATTTTCTTTCGTTTCGTTAAAACTTTTCATGAATCAAATGAAACATAAGGATTTCAAGATTAATCGTTCGTATAGATTTTATTAAACTTAAAATGAACTCACATAGAGTTCAATACTTACAATTTATATTTAACTTCAATTCAATCTTGATGTATCTCTAATCATGGTATCTATGGCTTTATATAGCCAAGGCTACCAATTATAAGATACTAGCTAAAAGGTATACTTTTTCAGCAGATACTTAACTAAAAGATACTAGAATATAAAATATTCTTAAAAAAGATAGATTTATACTACTTTATTCTCTAGCTAATCTCTAACTCTACTAATTAATTAATTAAGCCGACATTCTCGCTTCCGCTTCATCCACTGCAGCTCGTGCCGGGGCTTCCCTCTAAGGTAGAACGCTCCCCTACCGATGCATTTTGACATCCCACAGCTTCGGCAGATCGCTTAGCCCCGTTCATCTTCGGCAAAATCAACTATTATGCATGTCCAAGATGCATATTATCTTTCCCATGCACGTAGCCATGCACTCCATATATGTTATGCACATGCACGTATACATCTAAGAGCTTGTATGGTACGGTTCATCTATTACTAGCAACATAATCATCCGTTTGTCTTCAATTTTGTGGGAGATCCTTTTTAAATGAAGAACAATTTGTTCCATAATGATAAATGCCAAATCTTGAGTGTTTTCTCTTGCATCACACGAAGAGTTCAAATTTTTAAGGATGGATTGATACCATGAATAAGGAAATAAATTTCATGATGGATAATGGCATATGGGGTCTTGTACCATTTCTGGAAGAAAAGAAAAACATTGGTTGCAAATGGATATTTAAGACCAAAAGGAGTTCAAAGGATAATGTGGAAATATCTAAGGCATGTCTTGTCGCCAAGGGCTTTACACAAAAGGAAGGAAAATATTTTAAAGAGACATTATCTCTAGTCTCTTCTAAATAATCCTTGAGGTTGATTATGGCATTAGTCATACATTTTAATCTTGAGTTATATCGTATGGATGTTAGATCACTTTTCTTAATGGTGGCATTGAGGAAACAATTTATATGGTGCAACAAAAAACTTTTGTGTCATGAGACCCATAGAATATGGTTTAAAAACTTAAGAAATCCACTTATAGGCTTAAACAATTGTCTTGACAATGATATTTCAAATTTCATCAAGTTATCACCTCTTTTAGTTTTTTGATAAATTTGGTGGATGAATGTGTATACCATAAATTCTATGGGAATAAATACATTTTTTTTGGTTCTGTATGTTGATGGCATACTGCTGGCATGTAATGACATAGGTTAATTACATGAGACCAATAAATTTCTAGCTAATAATTTTGAGGTGAAATACCTTAATAATGACTATTTTGTATCGGGAATAGAGATACATCGAGATCATTCTCAAGGTATCTTAGGGTTATCACAAAAGGCCTATGTTGAAGGGTTCTCAAGCGATATGTTATATAAAACTACAAATAAGGAAACACCCCTATCGCTAAAGGAGATAAGTTTAGTATCAATTGGTGTCCTAAGAATGATTTTAAAAGAAAGCAAATGCAAAGTATTCCCTATGCTTCAGTAGTGGAAAGACTAATACACGCTCAAGTGTGCACGTGTATGGATATTGCATACATGATTAGGATGCTTGGAAAATATCAGCTAAACAAGTCATGCGATACTTTAAAAAATAAAAGATTACATGCTCACATATTGGAGGCCAGACATGTAATACCCCAAATTTTTAGCTAAACCTAATCCTGATTAATTAATACCGAAACCTAATTCTAACCTCGGGGATTTATTTTTCTATCTTACGCTAATTCCCTAATTCTAAATATTAGCCTAATCCTAATTTTTATTTCAGGTTATTAATATTTTCCTAACTTAAATCTAATCCTGGATAATTATCTAACCTAAACCTAAATCTAAACCCCCACCTTTTTCCTTTTCCTTCCCCTCTCCATATCTTATTTAATTATTATTTTCTTCCTCTCCATGTCGAGCACCTTACCCTCCCTCTGTCAAATATACCCCTACCCCATCAATTTCCAGCTCCTGCGATTGTGCGTTGGGGTTTGAAAATTTTGCCCTGATCGCAACCCCTTCCTCTCCCTCTTTGCGCGTGTGTGCAAATATATATATATATATATATATATATATATATATATATATATATATATATATATATATATATATATATATATATATGCATATACCTCATTAATGCACCAAAAAAATAGCTCATTATTCCTCAAATTTTCTGTCAAAAAAATCACCCCAAACACCCTCCTTACAATCGCCAAAACCGCTCAAAAAGACCCCCAAAAACCCACCTTCAGCAACCATTACTGCACTACATCCACCTTCCACCACCATCGGAAAAACCATCCATTCCCTCACCCTTAGCTATAGTAAAACTCACCAGAACACCACCCCTAGCTATATAAAAACCACCCGTTCCTACCCCCAAGTTGTAGTAAAAACTAACCGAAAATAACCCCCTAACCATCGCAAAACTCACCAAAAATACCCACTACCCTTCGGCAAAATCGCCCAAAACTCCCCCAGTAGCTTCGGAAAAAATTGCTGAAGCCTACACCCCCTCTTCCAGAAGCCCTCACTGTTGCCTACCCCTCCCTTTCAGCCATCCTTGCCATTGCCTATTCTTTAGCAACAACAGTTTGTGTCGTTGCTAGCCTTCTTGGTCGGCCACCCATAATGCGAACCCGGTTTAGTTTTTCCCATTCTTTTTCCTTTCAATTACCTTAAGCCTTCATTAACTATATTATTAATTCTAATTATGTTTTTTTTAATTATTTTTAGGTGATATTTGGAAGTTTCAGAAGAAGCGGATTAGGATAAACGTGCTTAGAGACCGGGGCCTTTATTTGTAAAGACACTAGTCGATGTTTCGGGTTTTGTGTTAAATGCTTGTATGATTATGTGTATTATCATATTATTGTTATTATATTATTAAAATTCATGTTTATGATGATATAATATATTAATATGAATTATATGATAGAAACGAAGTGAGAATATCGAAGGATATGTTGATACGATGATATTACGCTAAGTCGTATTTTTATGGATGAGTATAAATTGTGGGAGAATAATATGGGCCTAATAAATTATTATAAGTGGGAAATAATTATATTTGAGATGTATGTTGATAAAAGTAGGATTTGGAAATAATGATATTGAGGATATAATATTTTCGTAAAATAAGAGCTATCGGCTACTTTTAAGGATATTTTTGCCAATATGGGTTAATATAGTAATTTTAATATCTTAATATGTTATATGGATTAAAATATGCTAATAATATCATTTTAAGTGTTTGGGAGTGATTATAAAGGTTATAAATTCTTTAGATGAGAAAATAACCTAATTTAGGAATAGTAGCCTTAAAACGGTAATGTTATTATCACATATGTAAAATGTTAGATTTAGGCCACAAATTTTGGATATGTTGTAAATATGGGTATTTTTATGATGTATATTTAATTTGGTAATTATATGATCCTTATGGGATAAGTTATGGCTTACCTGTGAAATTAGGGTTTGGGGAGTCTTATAAATAGTAACTTTTGAGATAGGGCTATTATCGCATGTGTAAGACGTGGGATTTAGAACTTGAAATTTGGGTATGTTAATAATGCTATTATTTGAGGAACAAATACTAAATTTGGTGGATAAATGATCAATATGGGGGATGTTATACTTAAATTATGAATTTAGGATTTTCAGGGAAAATGAGCATGTTAATCTTTGAGAACGGTCTTGTTATTTGTATGTTGATGCCTTTGCTTGCCTTAATTATGTCGTACTCATAAATCAATCATGAATAAGATATTAAGCATTTAAAGTGAAATATCACACGAATCATGACCGGTTGTATATGTCCGTTCCACCGGACGAGAGCATTAGCTGGGCGTGTTTTGCCCCGAGATTATATATTATTAACCATTCCACCGGTAAGAATAGTATCCAAGAACATTTTTCCTTGGGGTGGAATAACCATTCCACCGGTTGAGAATAGTGGTGAAATGCCCCAAAAATTCTAATTTTAAAAATTATACTTAAATAAGATTTTATTAGGAAAATTATTTAAATAAATTATTTTTATTAAAATAAAAGGAAATTAATTAGGGTAAATCAAGAAGAAATCTTATCAATATTTTAATTAGGAGAAATTTGAGTATTTTAGCTAATTAAGGATTTTATTTTGGAAATTAATTAAATAAATTATTTCTTTTTAATTAAGAAATAGAAAATAGTTTCAAATTAATATAAATTTTATAAATAATTTAATTGAAGAAAATTAGGGTGTTTTACTAATTAAAATGGAATTTATGAAAAATCTTTTAAAAATCCTAAATTAGCCTAAAAAGGGATTTAAATATTATTATTTTTAAATATCCCAAATATTCTATTCAATTTAATTAACCCAACCTCCTATTTTCTTTCTTTTTCCTTTTTTTTTCCTTTCCTTTTCTTTCTTTTTCTTTCTTTTGTTTTCTTTTTCCTCTCCTTTTCCCCCATTTGGGCCTGCCCCTTTCTGCGGTCCGCTTCTCCTTCTCCCGCGGCCCAGCCGCTCCCTCCTTCTTTTCCTTCGGCGCGGCACAGCCTGCGCGACCGTCTCCTTCTTCCGCCCTTCTCCGTGCCGCGTTTTGGTTCTTTTTCCCCTGGAACACTGCATTTTTTTTAGTTATTTTTAGCGTTGTCGCCCGGTTCGCCCGCCTTCCCTTTTCTTTTCTTTCTTCCCTGAACCACCTGGCTCCCCCCCACCTTTCTTCTTCTTCTTCCTTTGCACCTACCCAGCACCGTCGAGCACCTATAACCGCCGCCCTTCTCCCTGATTTTTCACCGTCGATCGTTACCCGTTGACCGTCCATTTTGCTTCTCCCTCTCCCCCTTTGTTTCGGCAACCCATTGACCCAAACCACTTCTCCCATTCCTCGCACGATTTCCCTCTCCCCTGGCCACTTGCAGACCACGAACGGGGAGTGCGCTGGCTGCCATCGTCGGCCAATGCCCACTCCTGCCTACCATTCTTCCACCTTCCCTTCGACCCTAACTTCCCTTCAAGTCGAGTTTTTGGCTTGAGTTCAGAAAATACCTTCCTTCACGCCACCGCAACTTTAGACAGCCTTTCTTCCGCCGTCAGCCAACTACGCCACCAACTCCGCCCACCAAACTCATCCTTGCACCGCCCTCTAACTACCTAAACCTCCCTCATCTCTCAATTTTTCCTGCACAAGCCACCCCAGCTGTGCGAAATCAAAAATACCCCAAAAATCCTAATTTAGGAATTATGGCAAAATAATAATTTATTAGAAAAATTAGGAAAATAAATTATGTTATTAAATAAAGAGGAAATTAATTGAGGAAAATGAACAGAAAATAATAAATAAATTATTTAGAAAATTTTGGACATTTTACTAATTAAAATGGATGTTAAGGAAAATTTATCCAAAATAGCCCAATTAATCTAAAAATGAATTTAATTATTATACTTAAAATAATTATTATAAAAATTAAATATCTAACTTAAATATATAAATAATAAAAACCAAATACCCCAACCCAACCATTTTATCCTTTTATCCTTTTTCCTTTTTCCTTTTTTCTCCTTTCTTTTTCTTTTTCTTTCTTCCTCCTTTACTTATCTTTCTTTCCCCCCGGTTTGGGCCAGCCCACGGCCCAAACTCTCCTCCATGGCCCGCCTCGCGTAGCCTAAGTCACGAGCCCTGACCCTACGCCCAATTGCTAGCTGGTTCTTCTTTTTTTTCTCATTCCCCGGGACCTCTGGTCCACCCTTCCTCTTCTTCTTCCCCCAGCCCCGACCTGCAACACGACCTGCAACCCCGATTTTTGCCGGCAACCACCTGCTCCGTTCGGCTGTCCTCCCCTACCACCTCCGTTGTTTTCCTTTCCATTTTTTACCCACCCTACTCGTCCTCCCTCCTCACGCGTGCTGCCACCCTTTCCTTTTCCCTACACCGAGCCAAACGTACCCTGCAATTCGTAGGGCATGCGCCGCCTACCACCGCCGGTCGACGACGTGCCTCACCTGCCCCCAGTTGTCTTCTTCTTCCTTTGTCGTTTTCCCCCTCAATTAGCCTATAAATACACTCCCAAGGCAGCCATAATCGAGCTCCCTTTTTCGCAAGCCCAGAAACTCTGCTTCTCGCCGCCGCACAAACAGATTCTTACCCCGTCGCCGTCGACGATCGCCGCCTCAAACGCCGCCCACCAAAACCTTCCCCGAACCTCCCTCTACAAAACCGAGCCACCATCATCCCCTATCTCGCCTTGCATGCGCTGCACCAGCCGTGCAAAGTCGCCAACTCGAGAAGCCCACTCCAGCCCCTCGCTGCCACTCGCGCCGCCTTCTGCCGCCAATTCCGCCGCTACCAGCACCTCCTCCACCCTCCAAAACACCCAGGAAACTTTCCCTTACCTTTCCATACCTTCATCTCCCCTTGCCTCCCTCTCCTTCCACTTCCTTCATCTTCCACCACCTTCCACCACCTTCGGCCGCCGCAAAAACCATCGTGCGCCGCCACTCCCAACTACACCACCACCTTCATTCCACCCCTCTCCACCTTTTGCACCTTCCTCCACCTCAAACACCCCTCCACTTCCTCTCCTTTAGCCTATATAGTAATCTTTCCACCTCTCTTCCTCCTCCACCGCCACCGCCGTCGCCGCCACACGCCGCCGCCGATTCCACTACTAACCTTAGGTGGTTCTCCAACTTCCCCAGCCTCTAAACTATTTTCTATAAGTGTTAATAATTTTATTTAATATTACTAGTATTATCCTTAATATTACTATGATTATTATTCTTATTATTATTAGTGTTGTATTATCATGGTTATTATTATTATTATTATTATTATTATTATTATGTATCCCCTTTATTTCCTAACCTAATTTCAGAAAATACTCATAACTAGAGTAAACTATTTAAAAAGGCTACAACTTTAACATTAAAATGGTTATCATCATCAGCATCATCATCATCATCATCATGATTATTATTATTATTATTACTACTACTACTACTACTACTACTACTACTACTACTATTATTAATGTTATTTAAACTGAAGTTGGAGTATTATCGTTTTGTCATTAAAGAGGAAGAATACTTAAGCCTTAGTGTTTTACTATTTAATATTAGAATATCATTAATATATTATTCCTAATGCCTTTAGCACTAACATTGTTACTATGTATCATTATTAGTTATTACTATTATTATTGTTATTATTTTATTACTATTATTGTGACAAAAACATTTGAACCCTTATATTATCATTATTCAAAATATAACTTCTATCATTATTATCTTTAGGAATATTGTACTTTGTTGGTATTGCAATTATTATACTATTATTTTAACCCTAATACTATTATTAGGCTTAGCCTTAAAAATGCTAGGGTTTCTATCATTATAAGCATTAACATTACTATTATTATTATTATTGTCACTATTTTGCTATAACTAGTATTAGTGCTATTATTAGAAGAATAAAGCCATTAGGTATAATAATGTAAGTATAGTAATAAATATTAACATAAATATATTTTGACTAGTAATATCTAGTAGGCTAACTTGAAGATAAAAAAAAACCTAGTTTTCACGTACAATACTCCCTTTAATAATAACAATCCTAATCTTAGACTAAAATAAGGAGTAATGGTACTTTTGGTAGGAGGGAAACTAATCCTTAGTATTTTCCCTCTTATAGGTGAATCGAGCCAAAACCCTAAGGAGTCGTAGGAGCGTGCTCCAAGCTCGGCATCGCTTTAGGTAAGGATGTAGCTAAGACCTATGTGTGTTATGTGACTTGTATGCCTTGGATGCTTTATATATCATGATATGTTGTGTATCGTATGATTGCCCTTAACTTGTCTTATGCGTAGCATAGTTTGGTGTTGAGGTATGTTTGTGTTTGTATGTGTTTCTTATGATATGAGTGTGATATGTATATATGGTGTTTATGGTGTGATATGATATGGCCCTCTAGTACATGCATGCTAGAATAATTGATAATATGATATGGGAATGAAAGGACAAAAAGAAAGAAATGGGAAGTGAGTTCATTAAGTGGGATATGAGGTTGACCAAAATACCTCATGATCCATGAGAGGAAATTAAAGAGGAAGGAATGACCAAAATAAATGAGAGATGGGAACCATGCATGGGAATCTTAAAATTTGTATGGGGACTTTGGGTGTTTGCATGGGATGGATAAAACTTATATGGGGGGTGATCTTTATGTGAGAAAAGTTGATTTAGGGTGTAAATAAGCTAAGGGGAGAGTTGTGGAGTGATTGGAGACTTGGGCTGAAAAATAGTACGTAGGTTGGTGTAAGGGTGTATAAGGGAGCCGATTAGGGTTTTGGGAGGAAGAAGTAATCTGAAAAATGTGGAAGTAAAAATAATTAAGGGAGAGTGGAGTACGGGTTAAGAGTGAGAATCTATTGTATAAGGAGTGATTATGGGTGTCATGGGAGAGAAGAGATATTGGGTAAAAAAGAGAGAGGTTACTTATGGGAGAAGAAAGGTACTAGGGTTGAAGTGGCCAACTAAGGTTTTCGGTCACATGTGGAATCGAGGGGGAAGCGATATGATTTGGGATTGGATTTAAATGAGATAAGGTGCGGGGCGATAAATGAAGTAATGGTGGGGTAAGTGGGAGGAAGTTGGGCCACATAGGTCCAATTAGGGTTTTCGAGGAAAAACCCTAGAGGGTGATAGTAGGTGGAGTTGATGTCATGAGGTGTTGGGCCCAACCCGCACCCTTAGGAGTTGAGTTTTCATTACATGTAAGTGTAAGGGGGAATGGATGTCGGGGCGTGATAAGGGGCGCAAGAGTCTCAAGATATGGGACGGAGCCCCTTGGGAGGATAGGGGTAGAATGTTGGTGACATGCATGTCAAGGGCGAATTGCTTATTAAATAAGACATGAATAAGATACTATCCATTTAAAGAGAAAGATTGTTGAGCCGAGCCCAGACCGGTCCACCGGCGAATAATAGTGGCCAGGAGCCAGAGTGCCCTACATGACCGATCCACCGGTGAATAATAGTGGCCAGGCGCATTTTGCCCTGCATGATCGATCCACCGGCTATAATAGTGGGGGTTTTCGTTCTCAACAAACCAAACATAATTTTGATAAGATATGTAAAAGAGATGAAGTAATTACAGTGAAACACCATATGAGTCGGGGCCAGACCGGTCCACCGGCGAATAATAGTGGCTAGGAGCATTTTGCCCTACATGACTGGTCCACCGGTGAATAATAGTGGCCAGGAGCATTTTGCCCTGCATGACCGATCCACCGGCTATAATAGTGGGGTTCCCGCACTCACATGGATTGATAAAGACTATGATGTGAATCGACTCTATATTTACGAGAGATCTAAAGAATAAGTCTATCCGCACCGTAGCTGGCCTTTATCATCTATTTTACTACATGTTGCTCATGTGATTATGCCATGTATATTGTGTTGTATGTCTTGTATGCTGGCCTTAGCGCATATGTTACTTTACTCAGTACGTAGTGTATTGACCACCCGTTTCATTGGTACTGCTCATTCCCACGAGCAGAAGACCCGTCTAAGCTTGTGCAGGTAGGGGACGACATCTTCGATGCCTACGACACTTATGAGGTATCGGATGGGGCTGAGCGTTGAGCCTAGCTCTGACTTGGGGATTGAGAGCGACTCGGTCGAACTCTATTTCTTTTATTGGACCATGTATTATCATATTTTAGTTGTATTTTGTACTATGCTTTATGTTTTGAAAAACTCTAGCCACATATTCTTTGGATTGTAATCATAAACTGCACTCTGATTTCTGTATGACTTGTGCTTTACTAAGGACTTGTGTTTTTATTAATGACTCGTGTTTAATGTTAACCTTATTTAGCCTTAGCACTTAGTATTGGGACGGTAGGAGTAAACCGATCTGGTATTAAGTGTGGTGGTAATGCCCCCGAATTTACGGTTTTATCTTTTCACTTCCGTTAAACCCTTTTAATTAAACAAAATTTTTTAGTAGTAAATTTGGGGGTGTTACAAAAAATCCTTCCCAATCAACCTATTTTTTGTCCCTGCCACCCTTCGCGCCGCTGTCCGCCACCCCTTCCGTTACCTCCTACACCACCCAAAAACATCTGCAGACCCTCCTCTACCTTCCCCTACCTTTCTTTTCCTCTTCCTCCCTCTCCTCCTCTCTTTCTCTCCTTCTTCCCCATTCAGCCACCACCGCCGCCGCCGTGCGCCGCCACCTTTGGCTACTCCACCACCCTTATTCTGTCCCTCTCCTTTTGGACAAATCTAAATAAAATGCCCCAAAATTTTTAATTTTATTATTTATTATTAAATAAGATTTTATTATGAAAATTAATTAAATAATTTATTTTTATTAAAATAAAAGAAATTAATTATGGCAAATTAATAAGAAATTTTATAAATATTTTAATTAGAGCAAATTTGGGTATTTTAACTAATTAAAGATTTTAATTTGGAAATTAATTAAATAAATTATTTTATTTAAATTAAGAAAGATAAAATAGTTTCAAATTGATATTAATTTTATAAATAAGTTAATTGAAGAAAATTAGAGTGATTTGTTAATTAAAATGGAATTTATGGAAAATCTTTTAAAAATCCTAATTTAGCCTAAAAAGGAATTTAAATATTATTTTATTCAAATATTATTATTTTTAACTATCCCAAATATTTTTATTTATTTATTTAACCCAACCCTCCTATTTTTCTTTTTTCCCTTTTTCCTTTTATTTGTTCCAATTTCTTTCTTTTTCTTTCTTCTTCTTTTCTTTTTCTTTTTCTCCTCGCCGAACTGGGCCAGCCCAGCGGCCCAGTCCCCCTCTCTCCTTCCTTCGGCACGGCCTAGCCCGCGCGATCGTCGCCCTTCACCCATCGCTCTCCGCACTGTGTTTCGCTTCTTGTTCCATCTAAACGCGTCGTTTGGTTTAAAAACTTTACCTTCACCGCGCCACACCGCCCAGTTTCCTTCCTTTTTCTTTCTTTTCTTTCTTCCCTGGACTACCATTCTAGCCCTTTCTTCCTCCTTTCTTCTTCCCCAGCCCTTCACACCGTCCCCGTCGAGCACCTGCAACCTCACCGCTACCTCCAAAAATTTCGCCGCCGGTTAAGGCTGTTTCAACTGGCTGTTTTACTTCCTCTCTCTTCCCCCTGACTCATCAACCATTTTGAACCAATCCACTCCCCCATTCCTCGCACGATCTCCCTCTGCCCTAGCCACTTGCAGACCACGATCGGGGAATGCGCCGGATGTCCTTGTCGGTTGGTGTCCACTCTTGCCTACCACTCCCCCACCTTTGCTTCGACCCTAACTTCCCCTTCAGTCTATAAATACCCTCAAGTTGTGTCTTGTATCGAGTTTTGGTCACTTACTCAGAATTCCTCGACATTGCCGCCGCCTCCCCTTTAGACGCCACTTCCACCGCCTCCGGCCAACACTGACGCCCGTTCTAGCCACCCATGCACTCCTTGCACCGCCCCCTAACTAACTATGCCTTCCTCCTCCCTCGATTTTTCCTGCACGAGCCACCCCGACTGTGCAAAGTTCTCTCCTCAACCAAACCATTTTCTGCCACCACCGCCCTTCGAACCACCATTAGCCACCTCCTCTGCCGCTTCCACCGCTTCTTTTACCTCTCAAATTATTCTGCAGACCACCCTCTACCTTCCCCTACCTTTCTTTTCCTCTTCCTCCCTCTCCTCCTCTCTTTCTCTCCTTCTTCTCCATTTGGCCACTACCGCCGCCGCCGTGCGCCGCCACCTCCATTCTGCTCCTCTCCCTCTAGGCATTCTTAAACAGTCCAACTTCCACATCCATTCTCCCTATCTTTTTCCCAGCATTCAACTTTTACCCTTTTCTTCTCTTTTTCCGACCGCCACCACCGCCGCCGTGTACCACCGCTGGTGTCGCCTATCCCCGCCAGCCTAAGGTTTAACCCTAGACCCTCTCAACCATTTTCCCTATTTTTACAAGCCTTAAATTATTTTATTTCATTTATTCTAATATAAATCCTATTATTATTATTATTATTATTATTATTATTTCCATTTTTAATACGTATTATTATTGTTATTAATATTAATGTTTTTCTTATTATTCTGTTGAGGGCTGAATCCCTATTGTAATTTTAAATTCGATTTTAGCACTATTACCCTTATTATTTCTATTATTAATATTAATATGTTATAAGTATAATTATTATTATTATTTCCTATTTCGAATTTCTATTATTCTTATTCCATTATTATTAATACAACTATTTTACCATTAGTGTTGTTAATAATGTTATTATTGTTTTTGTTGTTGTTGTTATTATTATTATTATTATTATTACTATCATTATTATTATTTTCAAGTGTTAGTATTATTATTTTATATAGGGCTGAAATCCTATTGTGCTTATTTTAAGTTTTAGTAGTAGTATTATAAATATCATATTATTATTAGGGTTATTAGTATTTTTATTATTATTAGTATTTATTCTTATTAATGTTATTATTATTATTTATTAAGTTATTATTACTCAATGTAGGGTGGAAACCCTACTCCTTTTTATCTTCAAATATTATCCTTACTATTATTACCATTATGATTATGATTATTATTATTATTATTACAATATTATTATGGTTTTTATCATCATCATCATTATTATTATTATTTCATCACTATTATTATTACTAAATTTGATTATTTATTTTACTAATATTATTATTATTGGTATTATTTTAGTAAAGGGGCTGAAGCCCTTATTTCACTATATTTTTGAGTAATGCCTTTTTATTATGATTATTACTGTTGTTATTATTCTTGTTAATATTAATATTGATATTATTTTTGGTATTTTTTCTAGTATTATTTTAGTATTTTATCAAAAGCCTAGTCTTATATTAAGTTAGTATTTAATAGTATTTTTGGTAGGAGGGAATCTAATTCTAGCTTTTCCCTCATAATATGTGAAACCAATCAAAGTCCTAAGGAGGCGTAGGAGCATGCTCCAAGACCGGTGTCGTTTTAGGTAAGGGGTGCTAAGGTCTTTTGTGTGCTTATATGCATTATGTGCTTCGCATGTTATGTATCCTATGTTTATTATTGTAATTATTTCGTATATGGTATGACGTGGAGTTCAAGCATGTTCTTATGTTGTTATATGGCATGTGTATTATTTATATATGATGATATGTGTTGTAACCCTGTAAGACATGCATGTGAGGGTGTTGATGTGGTTTGTGTGGGAGAAAGGATGAAAAAGGAGGATGGGGAAAGAGGTTGACCAATGGAGGTGAGTTGACCTAATTATTTTAATGATTCATGAGTGAAAGAATAAAATGGAGAATTTTAGGGTTTCGTGTGGGAGAACCTGATTTATGATTTTTATGGTTTTGCTTGGGAGAATATAATTTATGGTTTTATATGGGGGAATCTAATTTATGGTTTTGTATGGGAGAATCCAATTTATGGTGTTATATGGGAGAATATAATTTATGGTTTTACATGGGAGAATCTAATTTATGGTTTGTGTGGGAGAATATAATTTACGGTTCTATTTGGAAGAATCTAATTTATGGTTTTGTGTGGGAGAATATAATTTATGGTTCTATTTGGGAGAATTTAATTTATGGTTTTGTGTGGGAGAATATAATTTATGGCTTTATATGGGAGAATCTAATTTATGGTTTTGTATGGAAGAATCTAATTGATGGTTTTGTATGAGAGGATCTATTTTAGGGTTTGGTAAATATGATTATTGGTTTCGTATGGATTGAATTTAGGGTTTGTACGGATGAATCTTTAGGTTTTATATGGTTTGAATTTAGGATTTGATGTGGATGAATCTTGGGTTTTATATGGTTTGAATTTAGGGTTTGGTATGGATGAATCCTTGGTTTTTGTGTGGATTGAATTTAGGGTTTTGTATGATGGAATATTGGGTTTTACATGAAAGAATTTAGGGTTTGCATGGTGGTATTAATGGTTGCATGGTGGTATTAGGGTTGACATGGAATGTATAACATCTGCATGGGAGTAAAATTTACGTGTGGAACGTTAGTTTGGGATGTGAGGAAAGTAATGTAAGCGTTGTTTGAGTGGTTGAACACTTTGGATGAAAAATAGTACATGGAGCATTATAAGGGTATGTAGGAGATAGAGTTAGGGTTTGTGTGGACAATTAGGGTTTGGTGTGGCTGTTTAGGGTTTTTGTTGTATCATGTGTAATTGGTGATTAAAGTGTAATTATGATGGTAGAATTTATGATTTGTGATGTGTGATGATTCATGCATATCCAGGGTGAAAGCTTCTAAATAAGATACTTAAGATATTAATTACTTAAAGTGGAAGATATTGAGACGGGACCAGCCGATCCACCGGTAAGGAATAGTGGTTAGGGTTTTTACCCTATGTGCGACCGATCCACCGGCTATAATAGTGGTTAGGACATGATGTCCTATGTGTGATCGATCCACTGGTTATAATAGTGGGGCTTCCCGAGCTCAATAAACACAAACCAGAGTTTTGCTAAAGCACCTAAAAGATACTAATTACTTACAGTGGAATATCATGTGAGCCGGGGCCAACCAATCCACCGGTTAGGAATAGTAGTTAGGACGTGTAGTCCTATGTGTCTCCTATCCACCGGCTATAATAGTGGTTAGGGTATGATATCCTATGTTCCTCCGATCCACTGGCTATAATAGTGGGGGCTTCTGTACTCACACGGATTTGATAAAAAGCAAGGTGTGAATCGATTTCTGACCAGTGATTAATTAAGTAATTAATCCAGATTAGATATGGACCTTTGTACTTTTACCTGGTTGATCATATGCATTATGATTGTGTTCTTCTATTCTTCTGCATGATTTATGTGCTTATGTGTGGGCCTTAGTGCTTGGTTACCTTACTCAGTACGTAGCATACTGATCACCCTTTTCATGGGTGCTGCTCATTCCCACGAGTAGAAGGCTTTTTCTGACTTTGTGCAGGTGGGCAGGACATCCGGTGGAGCTGAGTGTTGAGTATATATGTGGCCAGATTCACTCTTCTCGTTATTTTATAGTCTTTCTATTATTTCCTTTGTATCGGATTTATCCAGTCTAATTTATTACCTTACATTGAGTACTTTAAATGAATATTTTATCCGTTGTAAGCTATTTCTCTTTTGGATATGCATAATAATTCTTTATGCGTACTCTGATTTCTATGTTATTATTTCTTTAATTCATTTTATGGAATCTTGGTTTAAGTTTTATGTCAATCTTTTTAGCCTTAGCACTTGGTATTGAAACGGTCGGAGAGAATCGGTTTGGTACTAAGTGTGGCGGTAACATCCCCAGAATTCACGGGTTTTAATTTAAATATTTCTATTGTAATTTCTTCCACTTTAAAAAAAATGTAGTGAATTTTGGGGTGTTACACTAAACACCCCAACTCCCATCTTAATTCTCCCTATCTTTTTCCCAGCATTCAACTTTTACCCTTTTCTTTCCTTTTTTTGGCCGCTGCTGTGTACCACCGCGGTTGCCACCCATCCCCACTAGCCTAAGGTTGAACCCTAGACCTAGACCCTCTCAACCCTTTTCCCTATTTTTATAGGCCTTAATTTATTTTATTTCATTTATTTGAATGTAAATACTATTATTATTATTATTTCCATTATTAATATGCATTATTATTATTATTAGTATTAATGTTTTTATTATTATTTCTGTTGAGGGCCGAAGCCCTATTATTTTTTTAATTATATTTTATTATTATTAGTATTATTAGTATTGTTGTTGTTATTATCTTTATTATTAATAGTAATATGTTATTTTTATTATTATTATTTACTATTTCAAAATTTTTATTATTATTATTCCAGTATTATTATTACAACTACCTTACCATTAGTGTTGCTATTATTATTATTATTATTTTTTGTTATTATTGTTATTATTATTGTTATTATTGTTGTTGTTATTATTATTATTTTCAATGTTAATATTATTATTTTATATAGGGCTGAAACACTATTGTGCCTATTTTGAGTTGTAGTAGTAGTATTATAAATATCAAGCCTTGTCATTATTATCATTAGCATTTATTATTATTATTATTATTATTATTATTATTTAATAAGTTTATTATTATTCAATTTAGGGTAGAAACCCTACTTTATTTTATCTTCGATTATTATCCTTAATATTATTACCATTATGGTCATTATTATTTTATTAATATTATTATTGTTTTTATCATTATTATTATTACTAAATTTTGTTACTCATTTTACTAATATTATTATTAGTATTATTTTGGTTATTGTTGCTATTATTATTATTCTTGTTAATATTAACATTGATATTATTTTAGTATCTTTGCTACTATTGTTTTAGTATCATTATTATTATTATTAGGGTAAAGTTTTCAACTTTATATTATCAACTTTTATAATATTTCTATTATTTCTATATCTTTAGCAAAGTTAGTAATTAGTTAATGTTATTTTATAAATATATTATTATTATTCTATTAAAAACCTAGTCTTATAATAAGTTAGTGATTAATAGTATTTTTGGTAGGAGGGAGTCTAATTTTAGCTTTTCCTTCATAATAGGTGAAACCAATCAAAGCCCTAAGGAGGCGTAGGAGCGTGCTCCAAGACTGGTATCGTTTTAGGTAAGGGTGTATCTAAGGCCATAGTGTGTAATGTGATTTACATGTCTTACGTGCCATGTGACATGTAATATATTATGTTCTAAGTGTATTCTTATATCTATTGTATATGTAATATGATAGGAGGTTGAGACATGTCCTCATGATGTTTTATGGCATGCATATGATATGTTTAAGTTGTGCTTTTAATGTGAATTGATGCGACCCATAAGACATGCATGTAGGTCGTGGTTGCATGGTGGTATTAATATTGCATAGTGGTATTAAGGTTTGCATGGTGGTATTAAGGTTTGCATGGTGGTATTAATGTTGCATGGTGGTATTAGGGTTTGAATGGTGGTATTAATGTTGCATGGTGGTATTAGGGTGTGCATGGTGGTATTAGGGTTTGCATGGTGGTATTAGGGTCTGTATGGTGGTATTAGGGTCTACATGGTGGTATTAATATTGCATGGTGGGAGATAGGGTTTTACATGGGAATTAGGGTTTGCATGGGAGTAGGGTTACGTGGAGCTAGGGTTTGCATGGGCATTAGGGTATGTCATGATTAACTATTGGTGGTGGTGGTTAACTAAGGTTGGAGCGGTTAACCTGAGTTGAAGAGTAAGCATGGTAGGAGTCTGACTTACATGTCTTGGTATAGGTTTTTCTTAATAAGATACTTAAAACATTAATTACGTAGAGTGGAAGATGTTGAGCTGGGCCTAGATCGATCCACCGGCATAATAGTGGTCAGGGACTACGGTATCCTGGAGATCGATCCACCGACATATAATAGTGGTAGGGTATGTTACCCTTGTGACCGAACCACGGCTAAAATAGTGGCGGATCCCAAGCTCAATAAACCAAATCATATATGTTGTTAAGATGTGGGAAGATACTAATGACTTACAGTGGAACACCGTGCGATAAAATGGGCCAGACTGATCCACCGACATATAATAGTGTTAGGGCATGTACCCTAAGTGACCGATCCACCGGCTAGAATAGTGGCTAGGAGCCAAAAGTGCCCTGGAGACCGATCCACCGGCAAAAATAGTGGGGTTCCTGTACTCGTATGGACTTGATAAAGAGCATAGTGTGAAAATAAATTCGATAAAGGTTTGATAGAGTAAATAATATGATACATATTGAATCATGGTATTTCACCTGAGCATTTATTTTATGTTGTGCTATTATGATTGAATTTTATGCTCCTTTATTATTACGCATTGGTTGTGTGAATTTTGTGTGCTGGACTTAATGCACGGTTACCTTACTCAGTACGTAGCGTACTGATCACCCTTTTCATGGGTACTGCTCATTCCCACTACCAAAAGGCCATTTTTGACTTGATGCAGGTGGGCGAGACATCCGGTGGAGCTGAGCGTTGAGCATATATGTGGCCGCATTCATTCTTCTCGTTATTTTATTTTCCTTCTATTAATTCTTTTGTATCAGATCTATCCTTTTCAATTATTTCTCTGTATTGATCTTTTGAGATAAACCGTTTAATCTTTGTACGATTATTTTCCTTTTTGGAAATGAATTATAATTCTTTTACACTTACTATGATTTTCGTTTTACTACCGTATAGCGCTTATTTGAAGTTTGTACTATTTGATTTATAATTGATTACTCTTTTCTTTTTAGCCTTAGCACTTGGTACTGGAACGGTCGGAGAGAACCGGTCTGGTACTAAGTGTGGCGTTAACATCCCCAGAATTCACGGATTTTAAATTAAATATTTCTATTGTAATTTCTTCCGCCTTCTGGAAAAAATAGTGAATTTTGGGGTGTTACAAGTGGGGTCCCTGAACTCAATTTAAAATAAATCCCGAGAATGATTATAATCATTTATAAGACATTAATCATGTAAAGTGGAATACTACGTGAGTCAAAACAGATTGTTTATGTCCGTTCCACTAGACAAGAACATTATCCAAGAGCATTCTGCCCCAAGAATGTATATTATTAACTATTCCATCGGTAAGAATAGTGGCCAAATGTATTTCCCGGGATTGTATATTATTAACCGTTCCACCGATAAGAATAGTGGCAAGGAGCATTTTACCCTAGGGTGGGATAACCGTTCCACTGGTTGAGAATAATGGGGTCCCTGAACTCAACGTAAATAAAAGAAAAGATGCTGATATATCCTAATAATACGAATCTGGACTAGAATTACCTTGTGTTGATTCTTATATCTCGCATGTATACTACTTTCCACTGTGAATGTGTGTAATGATATGTTTTTCCGGCTTTGACTATATTGTTACCTTACTCAGTACATAGCGTACTAATTATCCGTTTCATGGGTGCTGCTCATTCCCACGAGCAGATGACCCTGACGGTTTTGTGCCGGTCTTTGAGGATCCAGTTGATGATTTTGCTGCTTTTAATGTAGTGTGTGTGGGAGAGTGACATTTATCTGTATTGGGTATTTGGGCGAAGAGTCATGTTATCCGAATGATGTTTTTACCCGGATACCCTTTTTAGACTCTTTGATCCACGGTATCCTTTTTGTAGTATTTTGTTATTATAATCCGGAGTCAATCTCCAAACTCGTGTTTGGTGTTATGAAACTTCTCTCATTTTTGGTTTTATCCTGTTGAGCATTTTAAATTATTTAGCCTTGTGATTGACATAAGTTTGGGATGGTACGCCGACTTATGTCAATTATAACGGTAACACTAAATTATTTTAATTATGCTTCCGCTGTAAAACAAAATTTTTTAGTAGTAATTTTTGGGGTGTTACAAGAAAAGTTTAAGATCTCAATATATTTTGACTCTGATGTTGCTAGATGCTAAGATAACATGAAGTCTATAATATGGTTTGTTTCCTTGATGGCTGGAGATGCTATTTCTTAGAAGAGTGCTAAGCAGATAGATGTGGCATCTTCCACTATATTAACGGAATTTGTAGCATGCTATATGACTTTCATGGTATATAAATGCAAAATTTTATCACGGGGTTGCCTATAGTTGACGGCGTTGAAAAATCCCTTAATATGTTATGTGAAAATAAGGTTATATTTTAGTGTTTTAAAAAACAACCTATGTTCTACGAAATCAAAAAGTATAGATATTAAATACTTGGTTGTTAAAGAGAAATTACAAAAAGGAAAGTTATCTATAGAGCATATCAATACAGAATCTATGATAGCAGAACCACTCATTAAAGCTTTACCACCCAAATAACTTCTCGACCATGTTGTTCGCATGGGTGTTATGTTAGTTGATGATGTTTAGTTTTAACGAGAATGTGTCACTTTATTTGCTTTATGTTTATACTTTTTTTTAGCTTATAGAAAATTTTAACCATATATTTTCTACAAAAATAAGGTTTCGGTATAAAATTTTAGTTTTTTTTCTTTATGTTTTATTTATGATTTGATCTCACTAAAATTTTGAGGTGAAACAGTTGGAAATAGACATGTTAATATCACATTATATGACATTTTATGGTACAAATCCACATTTTGATCCATGTTGTTTAGTTATATCTACATACGTGACTATTAAAAGTTTGGTTAAGAAGAAATGTGACGAAATTCGCTTTGATCATTTATTAGTGAGACTAATGGGCTAGAGTAGTTATAGATACATTTCATAACAACAATAATATTGATCTCATTTGGTTATTTTGCAATTCATGGTTATAAGGTCACACATATAGCTCAAGAGGAAGATTGTTGGGTTTTTGTCCTACGTTGGACTTGTATATGAATGATATGAATTGTGGGTTATTATATTAGTAAATTCCATATAAAAGTGATCACATGTACATATAAATTATTTGGGCTTAATATATCGAATTAGATGCAGACTCATATATGTAGAAACTTTAGGTATTCTAGATTGTTGATGGATTAAACTATAATAATTTAATATATAATAAGTTAGTTTTCTATATATATGGTAATGGTTTTTGGATCACATACACTTCATCCTATTCGATTTTCATTAGTCAATAGAGACATACGAGTGTATGACTGCCTAGAAGACTACAGTACTAAAATGCCCTAAAATTATTTATTTTAAGATATATAATTAAATAAGAATTTATGGGGAAATTAATTTAATTATTTATTTTATTTGGAATAGGAAGTATTTATTTAGGGCAAATTAATAAGAATTTATAAATAATTTTGTAAGGGAAAAATTAGGCTTTTTGCTAATTAAAAAGAAATTTAGAAAAAGTCTTTAAAAACCCTAAATTAGCCTAAAAAGAAAATTTAATATTATTTTATTTAAATATTTTTATTATAAATACCCAAAATACTCTAATTAATTTATTTAACCCCAAGCCACTTAAATTTTCCTTTTTCTTTTTCTTCCCTCCTTTTTCTCTCTTTTCTTTCTTTTTCCTGCTTTTCTTCTTTTTCTTTTTCTCTTCTTCTGATTGGGCCTGAAGCGCGGCCTAATCCTTCTTCTTTTCCTTCCTTCTCCCACGGCCCAGCGCTGTTCTCCTTCCTGCGGAAACCGAGACGCCGCATATCATGGCCTTCTTCCCTAGAACGTCGCGTTTCATTAAACGTTATAACTGCAGCCGACCGGCCCGGTTCCTTCCCCTTTTTCTTTTCTTTATTTTCCCCCTTGACCGCCTGGTCCTCCTTCTTCTTCTTCCTCCTTCCTCTGGCGTTGACGACCTGCACCTTCAAAGGCTGAAAATGGCACTGCCGGCCACGCGTAAGTTGACCGGCCGTTTTTCCCTCTCTTTCTCTCCCCCTCGATGCATATTCCAGCATGCACTACCCCATTTCCCTTTTCTATCACACGATCTCCCCATTTTCCCTCGTGAAGGTCGGGCATGATTTGAAGTCGTGTTGACCAACCAACGCCATGTTTACCCCAATATTTCACTGGCATTGACCCCTACCAACCTCCAGAACTCGACCCTCCCCTCTAACACTATAAATACCCCTCGTGTAGTATGATTTTGAGATTATTTTTCCCCGAAACCCTAAGTGCAAACCTGTGCGCCACCGTGACTTCAGATGCACCATTCGCAAACATTAGCCAACTTCGCCGCCACCTCTACCTCCCAAATTCTTCCTTGCGTTACACTCTAGCCAACTAAGCTCTCTATCCCCTTCGATTCTCTTCGCACGAGCCACCACAGCCATGCGAAGTTCCCTATCCATCTCGCAAAAGAATTTTACCCCGCAACCTTCAAGCCACTGTCTGCCACCATATTCGCCACTTCTACTACCTTCTACACCACCTAAAAGTTTCTACTAATTCTCCTCCACCGAACCATAACCTCCTTTTCCCTTTTCTCCTTCTCCTCCCCTCTTTTTCTTCATCTTTTCCCCTTTAGCCCTCTTTTCCGGCCACCGCCGCCGCCGTTGTGCACCACCGCCGGTGACACCCATCTTCGCCGACTCAAGGTGAAACCCTAGACCCTCTCAGCCATTCTTTTCTATTTATTAAAATTTATTCTTTTTTATTCTAATTTCCAATATTTATTTGATAATTATTATTATTATTATTGTTATTAGATGTAATGTTATTGACAAATTTTATTGGCTGGGTTGAGATTATTCTAGAGTTAATTAGATTGTTAGTTTCGAATTTTAGGAATTTATTTGAATTATTATAAGTTTATTATCATTATTAATATTATTATTAATAATAATATTATTAGTATAATTATTTTATGATTTTAGTAATTATTTAAGGAGGGTCGAGACCTAAATTTTTAATTAGGTTTCTCACCCTTGTATTTTTATTACTATTTTTACTATTATTATTATTATTACTATTATTATTATTATTATCTTTATTAATTTTAATATTATAAGTATTATATGTTATTAATATTATTCAATAGTACTTTCATTATTTGGAGGTAGGGTCGGAAACCCCGCTTTGTAATTTTAGGATTATATTATTATTATTATTATTATTTATATTAATATTAGTATTATTACTAATATTTTATTATTATTATTATTATTATTATTATTATTATTATTATTATTATTATTATTATCTTTACTAACATTATTTTGGTGAAGGGTAGAAACCCTTATATCACCATTTGTTTTAAATTACATTAGTATTATTATTAGTATTTTTGGTAGTATTTTGTATAGTTAATTCTAGTTTAGTATTATTTTAATTAAAAACCAAGTCTTAGGATAAGTTATTAAATAATAGCATTTTTAGAAGGGAACCTAATTCTAGTATTTTCCTCATAATAGGTGAGCCCAGTCAAAACCCTCAAGTGGTATAGGAGCGTGCTCCAAGACCGGTGACATTTTTAGGTAAGGGATGCTAAGGCCATTTGTGTAATATGTGATTTATATGCCATGCATGCCATGTGATATGATTTATTGTGTATTTTATGTGTATATTGTATAATTATTATGAACGCATCATAATATGTAGTTGAGGTGTGTTTGTGTAAATAAATCGTGGCATGAGAATTGTATGTATGAGTGTGTTATTATTATGGTATGATGTGGCCTTAATACATGCATGATAGGGTTGTAAAATAATGAAGAGGAGTGTAACAATATGGTGTAGGGTTTTGCATGGTGGTATTAATGTTGCATGGTATTAGGGTTTTGCATGGTGGTATTAGGGTTGCATGGTGGTATTAGGGTTTGCATGGTGGTATTAATGTTGCATGGTGGTATTAGGGTTGCATGGTGGTATTAAGGTTTGTATGGTGGTATTAATGGTTGCATGGTGGTATTAGGGTTTGCATGGTGGAGCTACGGTTTTGTATGGGAGTAGGGTTTACATGGAGATAGGGTTTGCATGGGTGTTAGGGTATGTCATGGTTAACAATGTTGGGAGTGGTTAACTAGGGTTGAAATGGTTAATCCGAATTGAAAAGTAAGCATGGTAGGAGGCAGACTTGCATGTCTTGGTATGGATTTCCGAATAAGATACTTAAAACATTAATTACGTAAAGTGGAAGATGTTGAGTCAGGCCCAATCCACCGGCTAAAATAGTGGCAGGGTATGTTACCCTCGCGACCGCTCCACCGGCTATAATAGTGGAGGATCCCGATCTCAACAAACCAACCCCTATAGTTGTTAAGATGTAAAAGACACTATGACTTACAGTGGAACGTCATACGAGAAGGGGCCAAACCGATCCATCGACATAAAATAGTGGCTGGGTATGTTACCCTCACGACCAATCCACTGGCTAAAGTAGTAGGGTTCCCGTACTCGTGTGGGCTTGATAAAGAAAATGGAGTGAATTGATTTCCAATAAAAAGAGTTGTTAACTAATTAATCTGGGATAATCATGTGCTTTATGTGTGGCCTTGATCATTTGTAAGTTGTATAACTTTCTTCACGATCGTATGTACTTTATGAGTGGGCTTGAAAGTGTAAGTTGAGTATCGTTTTGAATGGTTCTATATGCTTATGTGTTGGCCTTAGTGCTCGGTTACCTTACTCAGTACGTAGCGTACTAATCACCTATTTCATGGGTGATGCTCATTCCCACGAGCAGAAGTCCCATCTGACTTGTTGCAGGTAGGAGATGCTTAGTTCGATGCTATTGATGTCTATGGGACATCGAGTGGGGCTGAGTGATGAATTTGGGCTGGATCGATTCCTAGAGTGGCGTGGCCATTTTCCATTTAAGTGTATTATCCATGTTATCTTTTAATTTTGCTTGAGACTGCATAAACAATTTTATTAATATGGTTATTTAGTTCCCTGGAAAACAATAGCTAGTATTCAAATTATGTAAAGACATTTGCATGCTCTAATTTCGTTTTCATAAAGTTGGGTCATTTAATAATGTCATGTGTAGTTTTCTTAGCTTTAACACTGGGTACTGGAACAGTAAGAGTAAACCGGTCCGGTATTAAGTGTGGCGGTAGTATCCCCGAATTTTACGGTTTAATTTATAAGTCTTGAAAAAAAAATGTGTAAAATTTGGGGGTGTTACAGTATCACTTGTACGATTATTTTTTCAAATGTATCAGTATCCGACTATTCTAACGTTATGGACTCAGATACACTTCCATAATATCTATATATATATTAATCTTAATGAATTAGCATATGATTATGAGATTAATTTTCTATCAAGGAAAAGTTTGGTAGAGATGTAGCTAATTTTAAGTCCCGTCCTAAGTCCACTAGAATGAAGGATGTGAGAGTTGTTGGTTGCTACTACCCATGGATAGTAGGAGAAAGGAAGGCTAGGAGATGCTATGTAAGTTCGGTACGTGGTGAATATCAATTGACTAACTTCATATATGTTGCATCAACTTTCGTATAGCATGAGCATTCCAAAAAGAAGAATCACATTTTGCGAAGCAAGAAAAATGAATACAATTATTTTACGTTAAACAAAGATCTTGTGGGTGTCCTATCTTTTAACCCATCAATGATAAGAAGAATAATATTCTTTATGCCAAAAACATAGTAAATATTTATTATCGAATATCTCATGAAGTATGTCTTCCTAGGTACATAAAATCACTTGAAAAATAAATCAAACAGTCCTAAAGAATAGCGCATGCGTAGGTCCCTTCCATTGCATAAATGCACCGACAAGATTTAGAGGAAAGCACTAATTCATGTTCCATTAGTCAACCATGGCCAGTTGTGTTAAAAACACTTCAATGGATAAATGAATAGGAGCTATTTTCAGCCACTAAATTGCAAAGAGAGCGTGTTACACCGAACATAGAATGAACCAAATTGAAATATTTTTAACTTTGTTATTAGGTTTGTCAAAACAAACAAGCATCCAAATATTTTAATTTTATATGGAGTAAATCCTTTTGGAATTTTATAAATAGATAAATTAGAATTATCAATATTTGATAAGAAAAAAAGAAGAAGATGAAAACGCCCGTACCACTATATGTCCAAAATTGGAATATCTTGCACCGAGAGATCATGAAATTCGCACCAGTAATGCTCGTAAATTATCTTTCCACACTTCTTACCATAAGAATAACATTATTTTCCATGAAGTAACCACACCCATTTAAAATACCCAACTCACTATAGTTTCCGACTATATTATAATAATCATCGTCAATTATTGAATGAATTGAGTGAATTTAATCATTATAAAAAAAATATATAGCCAAGCCAAGGATGAATCTAAAACCTAATGTTCCTTTCATTCTTTATTATTTATCATAATAGGATTCATATTAGTTTGAGTATGTAACAAGTCTACCTAGATCCAACTCTTTTTATAATACTTAGATCCTAAAATAACTTAAACTATATAAATATTAAAAGTTTACATCTAAATGATATTTTAATTCTCTAGATGTGTAAAATAAAATTGGTTAGTATATAAATACTTGGAAACCATTTCGGATGAAAGACTTGCTATGCGACGAGTAACAACATTTCTAAATAATGCTTTCCTAGGCTCTCCTCATTTGAGTAACTCAAAATCATCACATCATACTAATAATAATAATAATAATAATAATAATAATAATAATAATAATGGAGCCATGCAGTGCGCACAAAGCGATCTATTCTTTCGCCTTTTACTAAAGAATACCGTGTGCTCACTGCAATTAGTGGCATACCTTAATTTTTGTATGTAGCTCCCCTGCAGGGAGCTCTAGAAAAAAAAAAATAATAATAAATCCATACATACTAAAGGAATCCCGTATTTAAAAATAATTTAACGACTCTCTATTACTACCTACCCACTTCCTCTGTGTTTGGAAAGATTGATAACTTGTGCTTATGAAATCGGCTAGCATATACAGGAAGACAATTTAATGTCTGTAACTTCAACTAACAATCCCTCTTTTGTGCATACTGGGGGAAAATAATAAATTTAGAAATTTTAAGAAATAAACAATCAAACAATATTTGGTGGGGTGGGAGGACTCCCCCATCTTGAGGAGAACAACCAGAATCAACATACAAAATTCTGCCATTTTTGATAGGACTAATCTCACATCTTGAAATTCAAACGGTCCACCTTCACCAACTTCTACCATAAATAACTTCCATAGAGAGCACACACAGAGAACCCGAAAAGAAGGTACAAGTTACCGAAAACTAAAACCTACATGAATCTATGTCCTAAAAGAAAAGGGAAAAGAAGTAAATGATAGGAGTTTTAATGAGGGGAAAGCATCAGTACTCAGCACCATCTTCTTCTGACTTTGTTTTTTATGGTAAACATCATCGGCACCTAGTTTGTATATTGAGGTTCCACTCCATGAGAATGTACTGATATGATACATGCCAGGAAGTAGACTCACATCACTGGCACCTCCACACCTGGATCTGACATAGTATCAGAAATGTGCCTATCTGCCGAAGGTAACGCAAGACGTCGTTCCCTTTGGGCCCGTGGTGGCAGCTGCTTAGCTGGCTTTCTTGCTCCGACTTTCCATGGCAGAAACACCCCTGTACCACTATTAAGTGGCATTCTTTGGCAATTCATGACGACAGGCCTCATAGGGGCTAGCATAACTAGGGGGGGATGAATGACCCCCCAGTTCGGCACTAGATCTATGTCTCGATGGCCATTGGGAGCTCCATCTGGTATCGTACATGGAGGGACACCTGGCTGCCAGAGAGTCATGGCTTCAGTTAGAGGAGCACATAGTTTTGGTCTTTTGTGGTGATTTTCTGGTCGGATTCTAAAGAATGTGAGGGTGACCCTCTTTGTTGGCGATGGACACATGGCGTGTCTGGCCAAATCTGAACTGTTGTTCCTCATGATAAGAACAGACCTGAAAAGTTGGTTGTATACTGAATGTTATATAACATTGTATAAGGATTTAATCTTCTTAAAGAACAGAGCATGATGATTTAGGTCTATGTAGGCCTGTAGCAAAAGTAATATAATGACCAAATGCCTACCCTTCTTTCACGGTCAACATGAGTGGCCCTTTGTAATTGCCATCATTATCGCTACCTAGGGTACGTCCAAATGCCAAGGTCGAGTCCGAAAGCAGCACGGTACATAGGGGTTGATCCAAATGAGGAGGTTTAAGGTAAGGCTGAGAGTGCTCCCCCTACATAACGAGTGCATGATGTAAACCCTTAGTCTTCTCGAAACATGATCAAGGAATTATAAAATAAGAATAAAAAAATAAGATCAAGATCAAGATTGCTGCAATTAATAACACCTAGTTATCTAAAGAAACAACTAGCTGACATATTAAGTCCACAACAGCTTAATTTGAAACAATCATGTAAATTATGTAATGATTGAAAAGGTGAAAGAAGATTACCTCATCAAAGAAGTTGATTAAACAACCATCTGGTTTTCTATTCTCGGGAAGTATGTGCCACTCGACTAGATGATCAATGACACTATGGAGAATCGTCGGGATTGGCTCAATATCATCTGTAAACAACGATTATTTGATATCAAACAGAGTTGTAATATGGGCATTATAAATCCAACGATCACAGTTTTCAGTATCCGCACCCTTGTGCTGCTCATCATTTGATTCATCTTTGATGTGTCTAAATATCGGAAGTCCAAGCTGAATCTGCTCTCTTTTATTATCCTTTGTCATCTGGTTGAACAAAATGTACGTATCACCTGCACGGATATTGTTGAAGTAATTAGACGAATTCTAAGTGTATGCAATTATGATCATTACTAGATCTTCAATTAGAAACGTGTGGAACAGAGGCTTTATTTAAAAAATAAAGTCACTATACATACCTAAGAGTTGTCCATTCTGACCAGCAACTCGAATTTCATCAACAAACTGATTCAGCTTAGAGAGCTCCGCGTCGGTGAATGCATCCTCATATATCTTCAGGCCTTTCACAACATTTACCTGTATAGTTTTGGCGGAAAAAATTAATCACTAATGCCCAACAAAACTAGTGTCGCTTACTGTAAATCTATCTGCACGTTGATAAAAACAAATTATGTAAAAACAATCGTTGAAGAAAGAACTCGCCATGTGCCCTTTCACTGGCTCCTTGGCTACGAAACCTTTTGTTATTTTGATGCGCTCACGACGAGCACAACAATCATCATGGTTATCACAAATACCCAAGTCTGCTACAGTGGCATGTACTTCATGTGATCCTGCAATAAACAAGAGAGAACTTGATTCAAGGAAAGAGCACGATTGGCAAGACCAAAGTACTTTTAACTAAATGAAGGTCAGTATGATAGCAGCGGAAAACATATGTTGCTTGCAAATGAGTATTATCATAATTTAATTTATGAAAATTTGAAGCTTATAGAGCTAAATAGCTAATGAACCATCATATTCATGAATCAAAAGGAAAGAAGAAAAAAAATAGTCAAGTTTTGTTCAACAAGCAGTAACTCAAAACTCACCTAATCCATATGGTGTCAAAACTTTTTATGATCACTCACATCTATTTCCGGAAATGACAGTGACGCGTGCCTCACAAGTTTTGTGTCTCCACTTTCTGGGAGTCGATGTGCCAGATACATCATGACTATGACCAGATAAATTATGTGGGGTTTGAAAGCCCCTTTTTTCACAGATCTTTTATTTGGACTAGTCAATTTCTCTTTCATATACGTTCCTAATTGTCATTAGTAAGAAAAGAAAAATCAATTGAGATGGCTGCACTTTCTTAATGACTAACAAACAACTGCCGTATAGGAAGAAATTATTAAGGGACACAAACTCAATTGGTTCAAATTATTGGCATATTTGTTTATAGAATTATACTATTAACACCATGTGAAGCTATAAGAGGATATTTTCTTTATTAATAAAAAAAAATTGTAAAGATAAGTATAAATCATAATAGTACTATGAAGGTATTGAGATAGAAGAAAGAAAAGTCAAATCTAAAATCATTAATATCTAAAAACTAATCTTTCCGACTATACTAAATGATGTTAGTATACGAACGATCTTGTTTAAATAGGCCGACTTTCCCAAAGAGCGAGTAAAGACAAAAGGCGCGATATAAAGATGCACGAGTATATTCTAGATTCTCTCAAGGTCCAAATAGAGCCATCCGCCATCCCTTTCTGACTGCCGGGCAAACCAAATGACAAACTAACCAAACGAGTCCGAGAGAGAGAGAAACCATGATGCCGACTGGACCCGTATATCCAATAAAGAAGTAAAATCCTAATTGCCCAACGTTCTTCATGCCTCTGTCAGTTCTCCCCACCCACCCCCGCTACAGAGAACAACAGCCAAGAAGAGCCGTGGGAAGCGCTTACTCTTCAAATCTAACGGTCCAAATAACACCGCGGCCTACCAGAAAATGATTAAATGACCATCGGATTCACCACACACACATCTATGAAGAATTTGCGTCCCTCATTGTCCTTTGGTGCAGTATTTTATACTCCCTAACCACGCTGCCGATTAACACCTAAGCATGTGCATGTGTACCACCACCAATAGTTGTGGAATCAAATATGCTCAGCATAATATTTAATTCCTGTTTACCTAAAAATAAATCATATCAGTGAAATATTATTCTATTAAAAAAAAAGTTGCGTTCTTAACAACTACCCTTGTCTATGATAAACGACAAAACCTTATTATCTCCTTGTTGAATCTCCATTGTTTAATAAAACGATCGACACCTATTTAATTAAGCTTCAAGACATTATTCTGAGGTAAAGACGTCTAATTTAATTGAGAGATTTTATAACTGGCTTTCATACATCAAGACAAATACTTAGATAGATTAAATATAGAATTTATTTTTAGAACTTATTAGATCAACTCAGATTATATAATATCAAATTACATCACCAAAAATTTATTAATAAATAAAAAGTGTGAAATTAATGATAATAATTATAATGAAGATAGTAACATTGACAATAGCTAGAAGACGGATAGAAAAATATTAATTATCATAATTATAGTAAAGTAATAATAATAATACATTCAAAGTTTAATTATAATTAGATTAACAAAAAAAGCCGAGAATAACAAATTCTTAATACATTAACTAGAATACCACATTAATAATTTTATAGTTGTGCTTATGAACTTTATAGCCGTAGTATTTGCTAGTTTTCTTCCCCCCAAATGTTAAAAATACCATGCTTAACTTTTCTTTTATCTACATGGCAGAATACTATTGCATTGAAACTCTGTGGAGGTCGTAGGTTCTATTTTTTTAATTCAAAACAAAATACTACACTAATAGTAAATTTAGAGTTTTTCTTGTTACCGAAAGCATTTAGCTCAAATGGAATGGATGCTCGTAATATGAGTTGATAATTAAAGTTTGATTACCACTAAAGAGGCAGACAACCTTTCAAAGTATAAAAATAAAAAATAAAAAATACACCATATAATTCTAAATTTAGATATTAGAAATATAAGAGTTTTGATTGTATATCAAGTGGTTACATGGTGCATTAATCCAAAAATAAAGAAACCATAAGTAGTTTTCCTGCGTTTCGAAACGCTTAAATTGCCTACTTATCTCACCCTACCTCCTCTCGTCGTCCTAGCTTCATAATTTGTCAGTTCCTTGTATTTCTTTCATTTTCTTAATGATCCGAGATTTTCTTCAGTCAGAAATCAGAGCAGGATAATATTATACTACTAGGTTTTGTGATAAAATAAGTACCTAAAACAAATAAATAAAAAAACGGTTGTCAAAATTGTTGTTTTGTATGAAAACAAAATCTGCCACAATTAATCTCGTGAAAACTCCAGATTCCTTTACGGAAAAGCATTTTAGACTTTAATTACTGTTAGCTCGTTCGCTGTCGTTATTTACTCCAACAAAGTTGTTTGTAGTTGTATCAAGGCTTCAGGGATCACCGGATCAGAGTCCAATTGATTAAAGATTGCCGATTTCGAAAACCAATTTTTCTGTTCCAACATGCATTGAATATCGGATCTCACAATCAAAGTCACGGCAGCTCTCAAAAAGCATCACGGTACTCTACAATTCATTAATTATCTCAACTTTCCAAATAAATAAATAAACAAACAAAATTAGGGAGGCAAAAAATAAAATAAAAAAGGCAAGCTAATCACCCATTAAAATCGAATTCGCTAGTACTTTTACCAAACAGCTGCTACTACTTATAAATTGAAGGATTCAATCCACAGTTGATATTAATGCCGTCGAAAAATTATTAATAGCACTATGGCTCGATCAGAATAATTACTCTTTTCACCAGAGAAATAATTCAATCGAACAAATGCAACCGTAGGAGGATGCAGTGAATCATTGCCATTCAACGACCAATTTCACAAACAAAATTGATAGCATACCAAAAATGACTAAGTTGAATAATTTATAATTAATTATGATGAATTGAAATCGAATTGCTAGTAATACTCACCAACATCAGTGACCTCGCTGTCAGGTGAATCTTCGTCAACCATCACAGCCATATCATGACCACCATTTTCATTACAGTCGACCGCGTCTTCTTTCACTATCTCCTTTTTCTCGCACTTCACCACCTCTGTCACCGCCACCGCCGGATTTTCCTTCTCCTCTTCCTTCCCTACATTTTCCGCCACAACTTCACCTCCGTTACCGTTAAATCTACCGGCATATCCATCCTTAGCCTTCCTAGCTTCGACCACCTTTCGAAGCTCCGTCGCCACATCACCGATCGAGTAATACTTCTGTCTCTGGATCACCGGGATCCAATTCAACCTACGACAATGAATCGCTCCAAATACCGATTCATACTCTGACGACGATCCATTCACCCCCTCAAAGCTATTTAGCATAGTCAGATGGTTACAGAGCGCATCAATGATCGCATTTGCAGCCGCGAACTCTCCTCTGTACCACGCGATCACTGCGTCTTTGGTCGCCGATTCATGAGCAGCCATTGAGGACACCACTGGTGGGACGGCAGCCTGCTGCTGCTGTGATGACATGACGGCAGGCATCATGGCCGGAATTCGATCTGACGGTGACGCTGGGCCTATGGCCGGCGACATTTTTGAGGTAGCTCACCTAATCAGGTACCCTGTTCTGTTGCGATAGTATGGTGAGAGGGAGCGAGTAGCGGGGAGTTTTGATGTAAGGAATGATGGTTGCACCACAAGAACTCTGTTTTTTCGGGATCTCCTGTGGGGAGGAAATTTATCGCTCTGGGAATTTTGGAATAGAGAGACAGGCCTGGAGGGAGGTATGCTCAATGGGTCTTTACTCTTTATGAAATGAAATGAGGGCTTTGCGAGGTTTTATATTTTGCTTTTTCATTTTTATAGAGAAAATCCGGGTCGAGGCGTGGTGAGTCTTGCGACGGGGTACTCCCCCTTATTTAAAAGAAAAAATTATTTACGTTTTTTTGATAATTTAATAAACATACTCTTAAAATTTTATTTACACTTAAAATATAATAGTAAAAAATATAATGGTAAAATTAGAAAATATATTTTAATTTTTAAAAATATTTTTTTTTTATAAAAATCTAACAATAAAATAATTTTTTTTAATGCAGATGAAGCGATATTTTGCAACATTCTATATTCGTCGTAAATAATATAATTAAAAAGTTATTATGTCCAATACACTTGTTAAGGCTATAACAGAATAAAAGTATAAATGATTTAATAACACCACCCATCTTATATATTTATAGTTATTATTTTTATTCAAATCATTAAAAAAAAGGTTAAATTATTAATAGACACTTATTAGACAAATCATAGATTATTTTAAATAATGAATAAAATAATCATGTATAAGTAGATAATATTGTGGTTTCTATTGGTAAAAATATAAGTTACATAAAAATAGATCTAAATAGTATTATATAAAGTATGATTTTATACGTAGGAGTATTATTGGACCGTCTTAAGAAGTAACAGTAATTTTTAAATGGCAAAGAGGAGCGATATTTGGAGTTAACATGTACGGTGTCTAAATTATTCATACATAACTTAAATCATATTCAAAGAAAGTCGTAAATGTTCATTTCTTTTTCTATATGTACATATTTTTCCTTTTTTCAAATAAAATTATATAAAAAAAAACCTGACATTTACCGTTATTTTTAATTTTTAGGACTTGTTTAGTATGGAAATAATAAAAGTAAAAAAAAATCTTCTATTTTATATTTTTTATATTAAATATTTAATAATAATAAATATATTTTAATAAAAAAATTTATTTTAAATTAAATTAAGATCTAAAATAAATTTTTATTAAAATAAAAATATTTAATTTTAATTAAATTATATAAAATATATAAATAATTTTTCCACACTTTTCACTTCCCGACCAAACAAGCACTTAAAATATTCGACACTCCAAATGCAAGAGAATTTAGAAAAGAGATAAGAAAGGTAGAGAGGGAGGTGACAAGTTAATTTGCTTGTAAGTTGTAACTTCGGATATTTAAGCGTATGTCTCGAATCATATTCAAAGATAACTCGTGGATGTTTAGGTTCCCCCCCCCCCCCTTCCCTTTTTCTCTTCCCCTATACATGTGCATTTTTTCCATTTTCTATGTAACACTACACGAAAGGTAACCTGATATTAGCCATTGATTCTAATTCCGAAGAGATTGAACATTCCAACTGCACAAGCAGCTACAAAAAAGGGGGAAAAGATATATGAAGCGATGCAGTAATCAATTGTCAAGACGGCAATCGTTAAGTAACAATTAAGAATCAAAAAATGTCATTTGAATATTCTACACTTTCTTAAATGGTTTGGCCAAAATACATTTATAATAAATTTATGTCTGATCTTTATTTTTTAGCACAAATAAAATTAAACATTAATATTTTGGATTGTGAATTAAATTTTTTTATATTTTTCATGATCACGTCGATTTCTCAACTGATTAGACTTCACATGTCATAATTTTACGAATAATCCCTAACAATAGTTACTCTTCAATATATACCTAGGTAATATTAATGGTATTGCAAATTATTATACTACTTTCTTATATTAATATTTATAACCTATTCCATCCAAAGTTATATAGAAAAATGCTTTGGTATCTTAACTATAATAATAGGACAAAGTAACAAATATAATTTTATTATTTTCTTCACTAATGTAAATGCTCTACGTGATATACCTCTATTTTTAAATAGGTCTAAATATAATGGTTTGAAATTTGTAATTATGTTATAAAATATTTTATGTGATAAAAATAATCATATTAAATGTGTCTACTAGGGTTCTATGCTGATCCATGGCAAGACATAAGAAGGTTTCGCCTGGTTTCAATAATTTAGAATAAATAAAAAAGTCAACACAGCGATCCGGTGCTCAAAGTGACGAACAAAAGGATGGAGAATGATGTTGGAACAATACAAGACACAACTAAAGGTTTGTAGAGTTGTCTCGATTTTGATCCTATTCTTCAAGATACTCACAAGCGCATGTTATCGTCACCTATTAAGTATAATGAAGTTAAGAAGGTCCTCTCCATTTTTCTTTGGGATCATGATGCATTTAACCATGCACATGGTCTGGGAGGTTAAATTATATGGGCTAGTTCATGTGCATTGGAAGTATCCATTTGAAAGATTTGTGATGTGATTTAAATTCAATGTGAGGAAACTAAATAGGCAAAAATGATGCATTGTTGATGCTTATTTAGAGGATGAGGTAATTGAATTTTGTTGTGAGTTATTACTGGATGTCAATTCTAGAGGTCTTCCTCATCCACACCATTAAGATATATCAGATGAAGGGAAATCCATAAAGGATTTCAGGTGTTGAAGATTGATGATTCTAACACATTTATATAAGCTCAATCATATGTGTTTTATAATACAGTTGATGTCCAGCCATTTTTACAACAACAAGTGGATATGATCAGGGTTTGGAATCCATCTAGAAGCGGGAAATGGTTACTAGAGAAATATAACAATTCATATTGCAAGTAGTTTTCATCATAGGTGTTTGATCCAAGCACTAATTTGCATTAGTTATCACACCCCCTCATTAGGAAGTATTGTATTACAACTCATACACGATTGATGGTAGTACTTTCTACATGAAAGAGCAAGATGACAATAGTACCATACAGAATAGTGGTGTGAGTATTGTAATACCCCAAAATTTACAACTTATATTTTTTTTAAGTCGAAGTGTAAAACAAATGTAATTGGGTATTACCACTGTACTCAACATAAATTTGGCTTACCATTGAATACAAGGCAAAACAGTCAAACATTTAAACATAATGAAATAGAAAAAGAGATAGATTTCATAAACTTAAACAAATGTTTTAGAAAATTACTTTGAGTAAAAAATGATAAAGTGCATAAAGAGATACATTGGGATCTAAGAGCCCTAAGAACTATTCGGGCCAAAAGTATTAATCGTATAACCTGACTCTAGGACCCAAGTCGTTAAGATCAAAATATCATTATCCCCTAATAAGAGCATCATATGCATCATAGTCATTCAATGGGTGTTTAAAGATCTACACAAGTTCATATGGGCTTTCTGCTCATAGGAATAAGCAACGCCTATAAAAAGAATAATCAGTACACTGCATACTGTGTAATCCAATAATACAGTTATATCCCAGTTACACAAAAAACATAAATCAGATAGAAGCATAAGCAAGTATAATAACATAATGTAAGAGTACTAATTTTCAAAATTCCATTATTAGACACAATCATAATCCATGTTCATATTTACATTGAGTTCAAGAACCCCACTATTCTTAACGGACTAAAGTACCTCTCAAGGAAAAACAAACCTGAGCTACTATTATCGTTCGGTGGAATAAATCTAAATAACACCTATTAAGGAAACACCGCATGACCACTATTCTTAAATCACTAGAATATTCTAAAGCACCTCTCGGGGCTAAATGCATCTGAGCCACTATTATTATCTGGTGGAATGAACACAACACTTTAGTATTATCTCACGTAATTTTTTACTTTAAGTGATTAATACTTTACTCATTATTCATTATCTTAAAGATCATATTATAGCTTACGTTAAGCCCTAGAACCCTCATTATTCTTAAATAGATGGAACGGTTTAGAATATATCTCAGGAAAAAAAATACATTTAATCCACTATTATCATCTGGTGGAACTAACACACAATACTTTAGTCCTAGCTCACATAATCTTTCTTTTATAGTAATTAATGTGTTATTTATGGTGGTATATCTCAAGATCCTCATACATATGCATTTGTAGACATTCAAGGCACATGATACATCTTAACATAATCATTTGAAACACATAAAATGGAATCATGAGAATACCAATATATTTTTCCCAGGGAAAAGGGCCACATCTCTCCTACAAAATTCTAAGGGAGATAAGTCATGATTTCTTTGGTGTCACTTATGTCTAAAGCTTATTAGGTAATTTACAGGCCATAGTTACATACTCTAGTGTTGTAGGATACTTGGTGTACACTATAGTTTTTATCATGTTCTAATTACTTATGGTGTGGTTGTTGTGAGCAGATACACAATGAACCCTATGGAATCACGTTGGCTAAGTATTGAATATATTTTGAGGTACATGAAGTGTTCAACATCAACTTTTATGGAGTATGAGATGTCGATCGATTAGTTGATTGCTTCAGTGAACTATGATTTTGGTGGTGATCATGATGATCAAATGCCCACTGGTTTGCTAGTGATTTGCCTTAGTAGTTCTAAGGTTGTTTGTATGTCTACGACTGTCGTTTTTGTTTTAAGCTATTTAGCTTGGAGTGTAAGCTTATAATCTTAGGTTGGAATGCAGAGTTGCTATCGCAGACAATTTTGTAGATGTACTGATAAAGCCATTATTGTTTGAGTTCGACTTATACTTGAATGATGTTCATATGCCGTAAGGCACTTTGGGATAAGGATTATGATGGTCAAGTTGCGATAGTTTGTTGTCTGGTTAAAATGTGATGTTAAGGTGGAGATTTGTTGGTTTGTAACTTGTAATTGATGTGCATAGCATGGAAATATATGTGCATAATAAGAGGTCCCATGAGATGACACAAAAATGGTAGCGTTGGAGATAATAACTCATGTTGATAGTGCAGCAAAAAAAGAAAAAAATTAGGCAAGAGAAAGACGAACACGACTAGCCTGTGTTGGTGGGCTCGACCTATGTTGGCCAACCCGAGTGGCCTACTTATTTCTATACCACCTCATTGTTGTTTAGTTTTGTGCCGACTTTTGATGATTTATTACTCCATTTTGTCGAGAAGCTTTTAGTTTATGAATGTATCTTTCTCCTCGTGGATGCTTAAAACTCTAGGAGAGAGAAGAGTGAGAGACTTGATTGATCATGTGAGAATTTGTAAAGATTGATTCATCTTTATTTTTTTCTCCATTTTCTATACAGTAAATTGCTCGTCTGTTTTCAAAATCTTAGCCTTATGTTTTTCTACTTTTTAGTTTGCAAACTCTAAGGTCATGCAAGTCAATATATATATATTCGTAAATGAAAGAAGTAAACTCATGGTATTTGTAAAGCAGTAAGTTCTAACGTACAATAACTGTAGCCAACTCTCTAATAATCTTTGGTGGAATTGAAATTTATGTCGATTTTATACTCATATATATTATGTCATGAGAAATCCATTCGAATTCATCTAAGGTATGACATACATTAAAAGCCTTTATAAATCTATAGCATGACTACGGATGTTTTATGGATCAGATATCTAATATTTTCGATTACTAAATATTCGGTAAAAAGTTTTTAAATTTTGACATATTGGATATTCAAAAAAATCTTAGGATATTTAAAATTTAGGATCGAATGATAAATAATCCGTCGGATATCCAAAACATTTAAACATGTCACAACCGAGAAATATTGAATAAAAAAATATTCAATCAAAAATTAATAAATTAATTAAATTTAAATCGATATGTTCTAATGATTTGATTTGAGTCTTAAAGTACATTGTATTATATTATTACTTTCAAATTCTTGATAACTTTTAAATAATTAAAAAATATTAAATTTATTGATAATAAATACTCTCATTTTAAGTTATACATAGACATAAAATAATATTTTTAGTATTTTATATTATATATATATTATTTATATTTATCAGATCGAATATATAATTTATTTAGTATTTTATTGATCAAAATAATTATTTAATTTTAAAAAATTATAATATTAAATTAATTATTTAATTTTTAAATTAAATTAATTAAAATATTAAATCAAATTATCAAATTATCCACCAACATACGTACATAATAACAATATACATGGTAACAAAATGTAACGAACAAAACAGGATCCAAAGTCCAAAGTCTCGTGGTACAATACAAGGGATGCAAAGGAAAATGTGTTGAACAGAAAACTGAGAAGCGGTCACCACCTGTCGATCAAAGTGCCTCGTCGTCCGCTCATGGTTGGTGTGGCCCGGACAACTGACTTTTCAGTGGCTGAAGGTTCTCTGGCCCTTTTTGGTGCCAATGTCATACTGTAACTGTAGCACCATATCATATGACTAAAAATATTGTTGATTAAGGTAGTCCAACATGGCAAGGTGACGGCTGTAAAAGCAGCAAGGCTCATGAATGATGACGTTGGTAATTCATCAACACTAGTCTTCACTACATTCAACCAAATATTTTATTTTAAATTTATTAAAATATTTTATTTTCCAGATATTATAACTTATGCTTGTCATGTACTAGCATATTGTCAATTATTGAAACTTTTATTTATTTTATATATATATGTGTGTGTGTGTCATCCATTCTTTGATGAAAGAAATTAATAAGGATGTGTTTGGGGAGTGTTTTAGTCTTCAATAACTATTTTCTCATTTTTTTTAAAAAAATTTAGATAAAATTTTATATATTTATTTACTAAATAAATCGAAAATCCAATAGTTTATCCAAATGTACTCTTAGTTTTTATTTGAAAATTTGTTGCAGTTGGTTGTTTATTATTTTGATTTATTGTTTTACTAAATAAAATTATAATTGGTTTTTTTATACTATATTTAATGTATAAATTTATTAAAACTTGTTCATTTAAAAAAAAATATTACGGTTTAAAAAACTGTAATTTAAAACTACATTAACTATTCAAATACTATCTTAATCGGTAATGTAATATAATATACATCTACAAAATCATAATGTTATTATAAAATGGATTGTCTTGTTAATTTAAAGATTCTCAAATCCTAACGAACAGCCATGGAAGGAGGAGCGTATTTGCGCAGTTCGTTTTGGGCGGCGGGGTCCAGACGAGGCAGGTTCCTTCTTAATGACGATACTGTAGCCGTTTACTAACTGCAAAGGCGCCTGAGGGCTGGAAGTAGGAAGGTCCCGTGGGACCCGGTCCCCGCTGCCCCCCACCCCCACCGGAGAATACGGACGAGTAGCTTTATTAGCACAGCAAAAGGCACTTTATGTGGCATGGGATGGGATGGAATGGAGTGACGATCTATTTGTTAGGAGAATAATTTAAAACCGGCTGTGTTTCTTTTGAAATTTTAAACGAGTATTTTCGTAAAGGTGAAAGATTAAAATTTCATTTTTTTATACTATTTGGATATTATTAATTAATATATCTTATTAAAATAAATAATGTATAAAATCATTAATAAATAGATCAATTCATTTTAAATTAAACAAGTTGCTGATCACTATTAATTTTTCAACAATTTTCACGCTCAAATAATATGCATCTAATCAAACATCAATATTAATTCAGACACATTATTAGTTCAGATCATATCATATAAAAAAATGAGGTCACCAAACAGTAAGTAAGTCTACGCTTGAATAAATATTTTGGGTTCAAATAACTATTTTTCCATTGCAACCTTTTAAAATATGTAGTATATTTAATAAATTTACTTTTTAAGTAAGGAAAAAAATAATTAATATTAATATCCAACAAGCAATAACTACTACTCTTTCAAACATACTTTTCTCATAAATCTTAAATCTTCAAACATGCGACACCAAATTACTTGTAATATTATTTATGCGTACAAATATTATAAATTTATAGAATACACTAATTTATATGTCTAGTCATGCCACATTTCAAAGATAAGAATGATTTACTTGAGAGCTTAACACAATTCCACATCAATAAGGTAAAACCTTTAGCTGAAAGATCTTAACTTCAAGAACCTTAAAACAAGATGTTAAAACTCAAGGGCCTCCAAATAACTATTATAAACCATGAAATAGGACTTAGAGAAAGAAAACATAGTCTACCACTTCTGATGAGATTCCAAGAAAATCAGCTGAAAAAGAAACTCAATTTTTTTTTTTGAAATCTAACTCTTTCTTACTTAAGGATAAAAGAGAGAGAGAAAGAGCTAGAGAAATAATCAAAAAAGGTACACGAATTAGAGTGAAATCTCGAAGTGGAAAAGAGTGGAGCATAATTGTTGAGAAAACTCAGAATATTTTGGTGGCTGAAAAGAAGTAAATGGAAGAGATAATTAGTGTTATATATAACTAATGAATTAGTCAAGGAATCAATGAGAGAGTGCAACATATCAAACCCTATTTTTACCATTTAAATTTGGGTTGAATAGGCAAATTTATCAAGAATAAGGCAACTTCCCTCTCAGAGCTCAAATGGTAATTTATGGAGAAGGCATGTTGAGATTCACTAGAATGGTCGAACATAAGAAAGGAAATGGGCGTATCAGCATGGAAAGCAAATCTCTCAGCTATGCAGTGATAGCTTGGAACAAATTATATGTTTTAGAGTCGTACATAAGAGAGAGGAAGAAGAAAACAAATGGTAAGGTTATCCTCCCCCTTTTCTGCCAAAATCAGACCTTCGAATATGTGCGAGGCAAAAATTAAAGTTGGGTAAATGATCAAAAGGTTAAGGATTACTCAAGAACCGCTCGGAGTTGGATTATCAGGGTTCCATTTCAATGAAAGCATTCTTCCTAGAGAAATCCAACTTTAAAAAACACTCAACTTGACAAACCAATTGATTGGTTAGGTTAGACTAGTCAATATGTTTTCCCAAACTAGTCGATCGGTTTTGTCAGGCCAAACTCAAGCTAAAAATGACATACCAGTCAATCGATTCATAGAACCACTCGACTGGTATGCCAAGAAAACTCATTTACTCAATTTTTCAAAACTTTTCCTATTCCTTTTGAAATCAAACCCAAACTATAGTTCTAGATCAAGATCAAACATCATCCAAAACCCATTAAACATAAAAATTTCCAATTTTATAACTCTCTCAATTACAGGGTATTACAATTTTTATATACTAAATTAGGCTAGGCATGTTTTTATAATCTTCCTCCAATGACAAGAGTCGTTCATCGTATATTTCTTCATCCATAGGTCTAGTACACATGTACGTTCTACCTCTTTCACATCTTTATAGATACTCTACTTACTCCTATACTATTTTATTTTCTAAAAAATTTTATGATAAAAATCATATATGACTTCTACCCATTTGTTTAATCCATACTACAAGTTCTTCACGATTAGAGAATATTTGATCCATCATAAAAAATCTCTGATAATTTTAGGTTCTGAAGTATGTATTCATACGTTTCATATCATGTAAAAATAGTTGAGCATAATAATATGATAAGGAGAAGAATTCATTTCATCTAACCAAATCTATGTTTTACTAACAATTCCTACTACTTTTGACATAATTTAAAATACTAGAAAAACTTATTTTACCTTTTTGTCCTAATTGTAATTAATGTTTAGGGAATTCATTTGTATTTTCTTTGTGTACCCATTGCTTATTGAGGTTTTGAACCCATCGTCATAGTTTGTATGGGTTTTGAATTCATCATAGTAGTTTATCGGGGTTTTTAATTCAGTGTAGCTTGTAGGAATTCCAAACCTGTCATTGCTTGAAGGGATTCCTAATTATTTCCCATTGTGAATTCTCTTCTTTGATGTTTGTTATTTTTTATAAAATTTAAATTGAAATTTATTCTATTGTTGGATGACTAAGAATTAATGAAGTTGTTTTTTGGAAAATTTAAATTGAAAGCTATTCTTTAATGTATGTTGTTGGATGACTAAGACTGAGAATGAGTGAGCTAAGTTTAAATAGACCTTCTCACTACACTAAGTAATGAAACCCTCACGTGTTGCATTATTTGCACCTAATTGTAATTGAACATTAGACCTTGGTGAAGGTACAACTCAAGCTTCAATGGGGTAAAGATGTACTCATTATTATAATTGACCATCGCAAATTACATGATGCTACTACTAACAGTAAGTATGTTTCTACAAGATAAATTTGTAATTTCTTATTGTAAATTTTCATATTTTTGTTTATAAATATATATCTTTTACACATGAACATACATGTTTTATGGTAAAATACATGCCCCCCTTAAGAATATGATGGGTACAGTGATATTCTTTTAAATGTATTGAACCCCTTTTTTTTTTAAATAACACATATTTTATCCAAAAAATACACATCTTTGAAATATATCACTAGCAAGTATATACATATTATCCAACACAATATACACCTTTCGGATATAAATATACATCTTATTAGAAAGAATACAACACATTTTTACTGGACAAATGCACATTCTATAGTTATAAAGGAATATCTTATTCCGATAATGGGCATCTCATAGAGATAAAATACACATCTTATAGTGATAAATACACATGTTATATCAACATATGCACATCTTATAACATCATTTATTTATGAAATAATAAGAGACAAATACATGTGTTATAATTGGATGAGGCATATAGTTTTGATAAATACATGTGTTATAAGAGACAAATACATTTGTTAGTGTACTTAATGTTAGTTTTAATTGGATGAGGCATATAGTTTTTTAATTGGATGAGGCTACTCTAATAAACTTATCAAAAACTAATTCATATTATTATTAAAAGAAAAATGTTATCCAAATAATAGTATAAGTTTTTCATCCTCATCCAAATAATAGCATATGTTTTTCATCCTCAATAAATTTGTCATCCAAACAAAACAGTCAAATTTATTTCCGTTGGCTAAAATAAGCTAAAAGCTATTATCTTTATCTGAATGTCTAAACATGCACTTAAGGGATGGGATTGGGATGAGGATTGAGGAGGAGTTTTAATACTTACAGAAAAGGAAGGTTCCGAAGGGGGGGGGTGGAGAGAGAAAGAGAAAAAAGGGGGGGTGGAGAGAGAAAGAGAAAAAAAGGGGGGGGGGGCTGCTGAGTGACTTGAAACCACAAGCGGCCATGACAGTCCCGACTAAAGAGGCATATAACTGATTCCTATTGAAGAGGCATAATTGCTCAGGTAAAGACATTGGGAAAGGTCATAATTTGCTTTATTAGTACGATTCAAAAAAAGACGTCCGGCGTCTTATTCTCTTGAAGTTTCCAAAATATACTAATAATAATAAATAAATAAAAAGACGGAAGGCCTCCTTTATTCTTCTTTAGCCTCCAATGACTTTTCATTATTTTTGTTGCGTTGATAAGTTCATAATTTAGGTTAGCTTACGGTTTGTTGGTATCATGTGCTGCATGGATCTCCTACGCCTCATCCCCCCCTCCCTCTCCCAAAAAAGTTTATTCTTTCGCCTAAAAACCACAATTCATGGGACAGTATCAGTTCTTATGTAATTTGCAGATAAAAGCTCTTCCCCCCCTCCCCCCCCCACCCACCCACCCAAACACAACCTCTTCGGCATATTTTGAGAAATAATTAAAGTAGGAGATAAAAGGATCAATGTCTATAGAAGATTTATCTTTATGCTACTATCTTATCTTCTATACTAGTTCTTTTAGATTTTTAGGCCTTTAGCTTTTCATCTTCTCGTATTTTGGTCGCCTTATATCCTAGGGTATCAATATCCCTTTGGAATGTTAGAGTAGAGGGAAGCGCACGCGATGTTTTGTGCCATTTGATGTCCGTTGGATTTTGAATTGTACGAGAATTTAAGTGTTTGTCTGTCGTAAAATGTATACGATGCGGGTTTTCTTGTCGGACATCCACAAACGTGATCATTATAATTTTCTTTCGGATAGCCACTCAAGGAATCGAACGAATGAAGATGGAAATCATGGTGAATTTAGATCGGAGGAATTATGATAAATGTTGAAATATAACTTCTAGGAACCTCACATACACCTCTACCAACGACGTCCTAAGGTCACGTGACGGGGACGCGCAACAAAGAGACCATAAATTAAATCTCTAGTTTCTTGAGTCGATCGGATCGTCGCTTTGTATTTCTCCTAGTTCGTCCTTTTTCGACCGAACCATATGCCCCCGTGGGTTACCATACAGTGGTATTGTTAATATTCCATCACCACATATAACATCCCTCGTCTACGCCCTTACTAAAGAAGAAGGCAGCACGGAGTCGAATGACCTCACAAGAGGCGACTTTCGTAACACGATGCCCGGTCCTTTTTTAAGTTAATATAAGTCGCCTATTTTGGGGGTGATCATAGACGTATAGCATCATCATAGCTGACGCTGCCCTATGGTTTGAACTTTGAAGAAGCGATCGAAGAGGAAATCGTTGCTCAACTAGTCCGTGTGGTCATCTCTCATTGGATTCGACTGCCCTAGTAGGAAAGAGAAAGAGAGGGGGGGAAGGGGGAGGGGGTATCGAATTTTGAGAGAACAACGTCAATGGTGCGGTGGGCACGGAGGAAAGAAACGATTCCGGTTCATCTGTTATTTATTTTGTAACCTTTTTTCAAAAAAAAAAAAAAAAAAGTCAACGTGGAAGCACGAGCGGCCCATGTTCAAAGTTTCTGAGGCAAAGCGACGGAGGCCACATGGAATGTATAAAAGTTTTAACCCATCAAATATCTGCAACAATCAAAATATTTGTTGCTTGGCGGTGTGAGAGAGATCGATCGCCTGGCGTCATGTTCCACGCTTCTGGGCCGCATCTCTCCCAACAACAACAACAGAAAAAGAAAAAAAAAAATGTCGTAATCTTCATCCCGTCCGAAATTACCTACTCAAAGCCGAATTCGCTTTGGCTATCGACATACGTGTCTTTCTTTCTAAACATTAGTAGAGAGATATTTGTGGATAGCTTAGCCTAGCCACGCATCTTATTCCATAGAAACACACGGCGTATTTGGATTCGATTTACCAACACTAAATCAAGATTTTTCCAAATCCCTATCATTTGAACAAAAAAAAAAAATCCGTCATCGCTAGGACCATAATCTAGCATATAAGCTAGTTTTATAAGTTGAAAAAATAAAATTCATAGGAGCTAATTTTTATTATTTTAGACGCCGATCAACGGATCATTTAAACTTAAAATGGCCGTGCCATCCAAACGACGCTCCAAAAATTTCAACTGTAGTAACGATAGTTGAAGTGCGTGATCGGACTTATGTCCGCATGTTCTTATTAGTGGAAACAAAAAACAAAAAACAAAAAAACTCAAGATGAGCCGAACAGGTATCTTACGCAACTAGCAACTTTTTAATGCTGGAAGGAAAACCACAATAATGAAAAAGAATTTTGTTTAAGCTACCGTCATATCGGTCCGTGTCATGTATTTTGATGGAACTTTGTTTTTAGTAAAATGAAAACAAGTTTTATTATTATTATTATTATTTAACTTCACTCGACTAACATTATTTTAGTGATAGAGTACACTTTTATATCAATAAGTTTATTAGGTGGAAAGCATAATTTTAAAAATCAGACCGATATTATATCCGATTCATTAATTTAATGGCCGGATCAATAGTACATATTAAGTCAAAAAATATAAAATAAAATAAAAATAAACTACACATAAATTTAACAAACTGACCGTCAGTTTTTTGATAGATTCGATTGGCCAATTTTTTAACCTATTTATCGATTTTCATTAATCTAACTGATTTTTATTCGTTATGAAATCCTAAGAACCAATAAATATATAATCTAACTGGTGATCTAACTAATTTGCTAGTTCATTGATCAGATCAGACACTCAGGTCTGATTTTTAAAAACTATGATAGAAAATAGGAATTACAATGGATCGGATACAGCTAAATCTAAATCCATACCCACCGAGTTTGGCAGGTAACTAGATTCGACTATTTTTTTTATTTTTATTTTTAAATAATATATATAAATATAAATACCTTCATGTTTTATATATCTTCATATGTAATTTTTGTTAAAAAAATCTTCTAAATAAAAAGATAAACATTTTAAAAAAATTACTTTTAACTTTTTAAACAATATTTTAATATTTTTGAAATAAAATATTATACATAATGTTTATATGATAAATATACAGAAATAAAGTTAAAAAATAAATAAGAATCTTAAATACAATTACCACAAAGATGATAAATATAATATTAATTTATACACACACTATAAACGGATCTAGATTGGGTTAGGTCTAGATCTGGATTCAAGTATGAGTCTATGATTACTAAACCAATATCCAAATTCATTTAGATATATATAGACCCAAACCTAACCAGATTCGTTAGGTCTAAATCCAAACATAATAAAAATAAGACAAATCTAACAAGTCTGAATCGAATCTAAGATTCATTACCGTCCCTAATGAAAAGTTGGGTCAATGAGGTTCGTTAATTAAAGTATAAAACCTAAACAAATAGTTAAGTTGTCAATGCAGCTAACTAAAATAGGCTGCTTGAAGTAGCTTTTAAAGTATTAGCTTATAAATTAGGAAAAAACCACTTACTAAACTTTTTATTTTTTTTGAGAAAAAGAGTCATTGTCATTGAACCAGAAACTATTAGTAGTAGATAAGGAACCAAGACGCCTTCGCAAAACATGCCTTAAGAGCGAGGCTCACAACCATTCCAAATTTCAGAATTATTTCGTCATTTTTCAAGACTTAATAGAATATATTGATCCAGAACACCGAATATTCTACGAGTCTTGAATACCTACCTGATTAGTAAACGTTGATCCCATGAAGTCTGCAGCTTTGAGATAACAGTGAAAAGGATGAGTATAGGAGTATAGTTAAGATTTATTTGTTGGCGCAGACGAGCAGCCACTAACTGGATCAGGTCTATAGAACGACGAAAGAAAGCCTCACCCCCGCCGCCCCCGCCCCCCCAAGCTCCCCCTCGAATTAAAAAATAAAAAACGCTGGAAAATACTGGAACAAGGACATTTTTTTCCCACAGCCAACTTCAGTTTGTTTTCTCAAAACCTTTTAGAGGCACCCCTACGAGAATTTAATTCCATTGAAAACCCTAAAAGATGAAGAAGGTTTGACACTAGCTTTTTTCAGATTTACTATGAACATTGGTAACCTTCGATCCCAAAAACCAACTCATTACCACATATAACACATATACAAAACAAGGCATCGGCAGATTATCCAGTCAGAGAAACTACAAGTTCCTATTACAAATTCCACCCTAATGATTAAAACATTTCCTTTGTGTACGCTTAAAATAAGACCCTGACGAAGCTACATAAGCCTGCATTTCCTAATGATCTGATGCTGTTATGAAATAAGAGAGACCAGAGAAACAAACTCCAATGTCACTCGGCCCTTGGACCTAGTGTTAATCACAAAGTGCTCCGGATACTTTCTCAGCAGCATGAGCAAGCCATACCAAGGTTTCCCCTTCGATTCAGGACCGGGCCATTCCTCAGTAGTAAGATATCTCCTTACTCGACCATGATGCCAGACATTCCCAAATTGCTCCATCAGCTGCACAGGCAGTACAGATGATATAAGATGGGCACACACTTGGTAATTAGCTCACATTGGACCATGCACAGAAACTAAAGCTAAAGTTTACAAGTGCCCATGAAATACGCCTAGCAATAAAATTTGATGACAAGATGGTGACATCAATGCAAAAAAAAAATGTCATAAAGGTTCCAAGGAAAAACAGAAAAGAATGGACGAGGAGTAGGGGATGAGGGTGGGGTGGGGACAGGCATAGGCTCATATCAACCCCTAAAACCTGCAGAATGAAAGGCCATGTCATATGAAAAAATGGAACTGAAACCAAAACAAGTTATTCTAAGCATGGAAGGAGTACCCTATGAATAAACAGTATGGTGGAGCCAGGAAACATCATATTTCTGCTATAAGCAAACGTTCTACCCTTTCATATATATTATATATATGTGTGTGTGTGTGTGTAGCTCGGTCTACACATAGCTCCTGTTCAAGTGACATTCAAGCCTAGGTTACATCATAAATCATGCAGGAAACTTCTACCATATCTGATATTAGTGTAGTCTGCCCACCTATTAGGTAGATTGAAATACCACTGATCAGTTCAAGGACTATTACAGTTCAACTGGAGGCCAAGGTACCACACCATGCAACAACTCATGAAATCCTTCCCCAGTCCAACATACTCGGACTCTAATTTAATACAAAAATTTAAAGCTATAGGCAAAGAGATTTGTTGACACATATGCAACCTCATCAGAAAGACCACACATAAGAGAGAATGTTAGTTCCCTGATGAGCTCCTTATGTAGAATATCATAATCAAACCAAAAATATAGGATATCCTCAAAACAGATTGCTGGACTACAAAAAGTTCAAACTTACAAGGCAACCCACAAATATATTAGGTGACAGGAGAAGCCTCAAGCTGCTGAACCCAAAACAACGCATAGCTTGCAACTCTATCTCATGTTGCAATGGACTGAAGTTGATGATATATAACACCAATAAGATAACAAATAAGAAAGGTGAAGATCTCACCAATGGATTACAGTACCAGGTTGAACAAATAGCTATTTCATTCAAAAGAACCAGTATGGCTATCCCGTAAATTTGTATCAATAGCTTATGAGCTGAAGTTTCCTTGCACACTGTCCTCCTGCCTATCCCAGCTTTTATATCAATTATATCATCAACAAATCAATAGACTAATTCATCCACATCAAAAACTAATATATAACAATTATTATCTCTCAGAACTGAAGGTATCTGAAACAATAACAATGACGCAAGCATCAACTTCAATGTGGTAGGAGAGTCACATTGGGGAATACTAGAAAATAGCAGCTGATTGTTTGGTCCTTTAGTGCTAGGTTGGGCTGGTTATGATGGGTTGGTTATGGTTAATAATAAATAATTATGTATGCCTGGGGTTGGGAATCTAAGTCTGCTAGTAGAATGATGAGTCATCATTGTATTCTTCTATTTGATTTGCAAAGCCATAGTATGTTGTTATATAGTACAGTCAGTTAGTTGGGAAAAGGGAGGGGGGGAGGAATTGAGTTGCGAAATTGGAGGCGCAAGGTCCTCGAAACCTTGATAGTGTTCATTTTATATCACATCATCAATACCACTAATTCTCCTTCACTAAATCCCTGTCCAGTATTCTTTTGAGCTGCTAATTGGTAGGTGTTTTGAGTTCCAATCAATTTGGTATCAGAGCAGTTTGATACCGAGAGATATGGCACAGGGACTGGTTGATTTGTTAGAAAAGAAATTGGGGTTAGTTCAAGTAGAATGGCAGCAGGAGATGGATGCTGAGAAAGGGAATACCTACATGTTAACTTGACTGGAAAGCAGGTTCGAAACAATAGAGAAACCCATGGGCGATATCATGCACAAGCTGGAACCTAACTCATCTTCGCTCATCACTGGAAAACAGAGGTGTTTTTGCTTGAATCGGGTAGCAGAGGTAGAGAAATTGAAGGCTGTTGCAGCAGCCATGGAGGATGAAGCTTCCCCGCATGAGAAGTTGCTCACCTTGCACCAGGAATCTACAGTCAAGGAGTATCTGGAGCTGTTCCAAACACAGGCACCAACATTACAAGGAAGATTGTCTAGTGAGGTGCTTACAAGCACATTTCTGAATGGGCTCAAGTCGGCAATTAGGGTGGTGATGAGGATTATGAGCCCCGGTGGATTACTTGCGATAATAGAAGCAGCGCGAAGGGATGAAGTTAAGAATAGGGTCTTATTAATGGGCCAGGTCAGATCTACAGAATTAGAAAACAAGGTCGGAAATTTGCACCCAAACCAGCTAGGATTGCACCATGAATTTGCAATCTAAACTTAGTCATACACTGAGAGGAGTTCTTCGACTACTGTCACCAAGACGGTGTTGGCACCCAAACCAGCTAGGATTGCAAACACCACAGCCAGAGTACACGAACCTCCACCAGGCTACCAGCACACAGAGCACCAAGATACGGCAATGCTGAACTACAGAGAAGAATGGCTTACTCAATAGATGAAGGGTTTGTTAATAATGGAGGGAAAAAGCGATCAAACATTGTCTCCAGTTGCACTTTGCCAAGAACCCTGAACATATAATCGGATTTGAGCCTCCTGATTCTTTACTTCTGCGGAAGCCACCTGATTCACCAGATTGTTGTTTGCAGACCGAGGTTGAACCGTTGAATATGGTTATGGGCTGCTACTATTCTGGATATTCTAAGGGTACTGTAAATTTGATGATCTATGATGGATGCTGAACTGTTATATTTATGTTGGGTTCACTGTCAGAGCAGATTGATGGAAAAGAAATTTCAATGCTTGGTGATGCCAATTTGAAAGATTCCATGTAGCAAATTTTGATTGAAGATATAGGAACAGGCTATCTATTTATGTTAGTACATGGCTATCTATTTCTCATTGCTTGTATTTTCTCAATCCCAAAGGTCTCCATGATGAGCTGGAGAGTTGTTCATCGTTTTCTTGGTGCTGCCATTAAAACGATAATGGCTAATTTGGTGATCAGGGATAGAACAAATTATTTGAGTCCAAATGGGCAATTTGCTTCAGCCATTAATGATGGCTGCCCTATTGTTTTGATGGTAGGTTGTAAATAACAACAAGCTGGACATGAAATATTCTTACTAACAGATGTTTGCAACGAAACAGTTCATTATCGCATATGTGCACAGCTTCATAAGGTCTATAATGTGGCAGGCAAGGGAAGCCTGAAGGGTTCATTTCCGGAGGAGGTCGAACCTTTAATTCACAAAATTGGGAAGCACATGTGGATGAATGTGGCAGCCGTGCAAGTAAATATATGGGATAGGTTTATTTTTGACGGGAAGATATCATCATTACCATGCCCTAGAAACATGTGTGATCAGGGTGATGTTCACGGGTTGTGTAACAAAATGGGTTTCCTTGTTCTTCTTCACCTTAAGGACAAGGTGATTCTCTGGGCCCGGTAATGTTAGGTGGGTCTCATTGGGGAATACTAGAAAACAGCAGCTGATTGTTTGGTCCTTGCGTGCTAGGTTGGGCTAGTTATGATGGGTTGGTTATGGTTAAGGTTAAAAATAAATAATTGCGTATGCCTGGCATGGGAATCTAAGTCTGTTAGTAGAATGCAGGGTCATCATTTTAGTCTTCGATTTGATTTGCTGAGCCATAGTCTGTTGTGGGGGATAAGGTGCAATAGTGTAGAGTCGGTTACTAGAGGGGGTGGGGAATTGAGTTGGGAAGTTGGAGGTGCAAGGTCCTCAAAACCTTGACGGTGATCATTTATATCACATCATCAATACCACTGATTCTCCCTCACTAAATCCCCGTATGGTATTCTTTTGAGCAGTTAATTGGCAGGTGTTTGAGTTCTGTTACGTTCCCAGATTAATTAACAATCCTCAAAGCTATTTAAGGGGGCAATCAGTTTTCTTTGTATAAAAATAGCCAAAATCAGAGAATACAACTTTCCACTAACCAAGGTTTCGAGGACCCAGGAGCCTCCCACTTCTCTTCTCCTCCCTCCTAATGATTACCCGATTCCCAAATATAGCTCCCCCTCCCTTCTAACAGACCGATTACCCAGCTAAAGACACACCACAGACTCTAAATGACATAAGCAGTTACTACCAGACTCTTCAACTCGGCAATAACAAAACCACCGAATGTAAGGAAAAATAAATCAGTTACCCTCTAACAGCCTCAACCCTGAGCCAAAACCCCTGCACTATCACTGCAGCTTATCCCTCCTCACATGTGTACTTCACCAATGGCTTATCAATGCTCCCCTCCCCCAAAAGTTTCACCTTGTCCTCAAGGTTAAAGTCAGGAAATTGAGTTTTGATAGTCTCAAATCTCTCCCAAGAAGCCTCGAAATCAGGGAGTCCCTGCCAGCTGATGAGGACTTCCAACTGCCCCTTAGAGTTGTACCTTACTGCCTGGACTGATTCAGGAGTGAACTGCCACTGTGACCTGCCACTTCAACTCCTCGGTGAGAGCTGCTGGAAAAGGTCAGGACTGCTGCCCATGGCCACGAGCTGGTTTCAGCATGGACATATGAAACACTGGGTGCATCAGAGTGGATGATGGCAACTGAAGAAGATATGCCACCTGCCTGACCTCAGATATGACCTGATATGGCCCAAAAAACTGGGATCCCAGCTTCTCCTTGAGGCGCTTAGCTAAGGACTTGAGATGATAAGGTCGTAGTTTAACATAAACCCAATCCCCAACTTCCAGAGCCACTACCCTGCGCTTCTTTATCAGTAGAATCCTTCATGCGCTGACGCACACTCCCCAAAATCCAGTCCCTAGCTTCATAGAGTTCGTTTCAACAGAATCCTTCGTGCGCATCTTAGAGTTTGTTTCAGCTCCTCCAACATCCAGTCCTTGGCTTGAAGTTCCTCATCCACCGCAGCGAGGCTGGCAGTCCCCCATTCATATCTCACTAGTGGAGGTGGATCTCGCCCGTATAGGGCAGAAAAAGGGGTCGTATGGATAGAAGTGTGATAAGAGGTGATATACCCATGCTAACCAATCCACCCAGCACTTAGGGCTGTCTCCAATAAAACAGCACAAGTACGCCTCGACACTTCTATTAACTACCTCCGCCTAGCCATCAGATTGGGGGTGGTATGCAGTACTGTTCTTCAAGGCAGTCCCCTGCAACTTGAATAATTCGCTCCAGAAATTGCAAATAAACACCTTGTCATGGTCCGTCACAATCAAGTATGGAATTCCATGGAGGCAGATCAACTCTTTCACGAATATGGCTGCCACTCCCTGTGCAGTGAACAGATTCTGTAGAGGGATGAAGTGGCTATATTTTGTGAGTCTATCTGCCAGCACCAAAACACAATCGTACCCATGTGAACGGGGCAGTGCTTCAATGAAATCCATTGATATGTCCTCCCACACCTTGGCTGGAATTGGTAAAGGTTGGAGGAGACCTGCCGGTGATAAATTCACAGATTTGTTCTGCTGGAAAATGATACACTCTGCCACAAACTATTGCACTTTTTTCCTCATACCCAACCAATATACCTCCTTAGCTAGTCGCCAGCATGACCTCCCCCTCCCACCTTTCCACCATGGAATTCCCTCAAAAACAGTGGTATAAAGGTAGAACCAGCAGGTAACACTAGGCGCTCTTTGTGAAACAAGTTACCTTGGCTCAAAAAATACCCATCGTTATACTGTGAGGACGACAACAGCTCTCGCTTGATAAGCCCCAGCACAGGATCCTCATCTACTTCTTGCTGAAGGGATCCCTAGTTCCAAACCCATGCAGTAAATTAGAGTCCCCCAAGCCTGGAAAGGGCATCATCCACCTTGTTTTTACAACCCAGCCTGTATTTGATGTCAAAGTTGTAACTCCACAATTTCGTAACCGATTTCTGTTGCTCCTCCGAAATCACGCGCTGCTCCAAAAGCCTTTTTTCGCCAGTGAAACGCTGCCCCAACAAGTAGTGCAGCCACCTCTGCACTGCTAGGACCATTGCCATTAGCTCCCTCTCATACACAAACTTCAATCGAGCCCGTTGTCCCCACACTTGCCCGTAGAATGCTATGGGTAGGTTACCTTGCATTAAGACAACCTCCACTCCAACCCTAGAAGCATCAATTTCACAATAAAAGGCTTGCTAAAATAGGGTTAGCCAAGACTGATACAGTCACCATGGCTAGTTTAAGTGTCTCAAATGCCTCTTGTGCCGAAGTCCAACCAAAATTGTCCTTCATCGATTAATATTTCAGAGGTGCTGCATTATGCCCATAATTGTGCACAAACTTCCGATAGTACCCCATGAGCCCCCAAAAGCCCGTCAATTCATGAATATTCTTGGAGATTGGCTAGTCTTTCACAACCTGCAACTTGGAAGGCTCAATTGCCACCCCACAAGCCGAAATGGCATGCCCTAAATATTCAATTTCCTCTCAGCCAAACACACATTTCTTTTGATTAACAAAAAGAGTGTGTCTCCGTAACTCCTCAAAGACCAGCTGCAAATGCCTCACATGATCCTCCATGGAGCGAATAAATACTAAAATGTCATAAAAAAGAGTGTCTCTGTAGCTCCTCAAAGACCAGCTGCAAATGCCTCACATGATCCTCCATGGTGCGACTAAACACGAATCTGTGCAGGTACTGTTGAAACACCTGACTCACCAAGGCTTGAAAAGTGGTCAGGGCATTAGTGAGGCCAAAGGGCATCACAAGGAATTCATAGTGCCCCTCGTGGGTTCGAAATATTGTTTTATGGATGTCCTCCGGTTTGAACCGTATTTGATGATAGCCTGATTTCAAATCCAATTTAGAAAAGATGACTGAGCTATGCAATTCATCTAGCAGTTCATCTTTTACGGGGATAGGGAATTTATCGAGCAATGTTACTTAATTAATATCCCTATAGTCCACACAGAATCGCCATCCTCCATCCTTCTTATGTACTAATAGTAAAGGCCCAGAAAACAGGTTGCGGCTTGGCCTAATGATGCCCGCTGCAAGCATCTCTCTAACTAACTTCTCTCTTTCATTCTTTTGTGTGGGATGGAAGATTCTATGGTTGTTACATCACATCCAAGAACTATTGGATAACCTAGTTGAATGCCAGGAGGATGCTCTAGCCTTTTGAACTTGACTCGCCTTCCACCCCCAAGCTGTTGCACTCTAGTAATAATGCTTGGCCGCCCTTCCTCACCATTTTAACCAAGGCACGTAAAGAAGCCTGTGAATGGCATCAGGTGGGGTATGTTGCCAAGGTCACTAGTGTCGACCCCACCATGAATTTCACCTTAAACTTTATCTAGTTAATATGAGTCACCCCCAACTTCTCCAGCCATTAAGATCAATGTTGCCCAACTCTAAAGGAAGTAAGTCTTCAACCACCTCAATCCCTTGTAATGCCACCTGAACTCCCTTGCAAACCCCATTTGTATTGACTAAATTTCCTATTTCCATTAGCATGCCATAGGACACAATAGAGGTAACAAGTAGTTGTAGTTGCTTCACCACTTTCAGCGCTATAAAATTATGAATGCCACCGCAATCAATCATGATAACCACAGATTCATTGTCATTCTCTCCCTTCAGCTTCAAGGTGTTTGGAGTGGAGATGCCCGCCACTGAATTCATGGACAACTCCACCATGCCTTCCACCTCTGCTTCTCCTTCCTTACCAATCTATATGCATTCCTCTTCCTCATCGCCCAGCCCTTGCCACTAGTTCCCCTCAACTACCATCATATGTAAGACTATAACCTACAATTTCTAAACACATGTTTAGGCCCAAACTTCTCCTTGCATTTGAAGGACAACCCTTATCCCTCCTCTATAATTACTCATCTGATAGTCACCACCCACTAAAGAATCAGCTGCTAGTTGACACATTCCCCTTTGCCGACCAAGAAGTTGTTGTCAAAAACTAAAGTTGGGGCCAATTGACATTAGGGGTGAGTTCGCTGCCGCATGCGAATTGAAGACGCTCTTTGCACTACTATTTGGATACCCATTTTTTATCCATGATCCAATGCTATTGACCCACCCATCTTGGACCACCCTGTTTTTATCCTCCACCATCTTGGTCACATCCATAATTTCCATTAACCCATTGGGCTGCATCATCCTTACTTCAACCCTAATGTTAGGCTTCAACCCGTTGAAAAAGGTGCTCTCAAGCACTTCCACTAGAAGGCGTACCTGCAACGATGAAGCGAGCACTTTGAATTGCTGCACAAATTCCTCCAACAATAACTCTTGTTTCACCGCCAAGAACTTCTCACAAATCAAGCCCTCATGGCATGAACAAAATCAGAGCAAACGGGCCTCCTTGAAACTTCTAATGTTCGAACCTCTTGCAATCTTCAATGTACTGGGAACATGTGAGTGCCTTGCCCTCCATGGCCATCACCATAGCCTCTAGCTTTTTCCTCTCTATTAATCGATTAATTCCAAAATACCTCTCGACTCTAAATATCCATTCAACAGGGTCAGTGCCATAAAAAACAAGGAGGTCCAACTGCCTGAACGACCGAGAGTCACTTCATGCCTCAAATTCAAAATCATTGGCATCTATTCATGCCTCCATCTCATCCAACTTGTGCTTCCCAGTCTCCTGATTGGATAAGCCCAGCGTGTTTTTCTACACCAAAAATGATAGCTACCAGCATTAGTTTCTCCATAGAACCACTCCAATCCTCCATTGCTAGAATTCTCTATACCTCATTGCGCCCCTTTAGTAATTCCTTTTGAATCAATGCCAACCTCTCCTCCAACTACTCATTCTTCTTCGACATCCTTTCATTCGCCTTGCTCTGATGCCAGTGTTACGTTCCCAGATTAATTAACAATCCTCTTAGCTATTTGAGGGGGCAATCGGTTTTCTTTGTATTACAATAGCCAAAATCAAATAATACAACTTCCCCCTAATCAAGGCTTCAAGGACCCTAGAGCCTCCCACTTCTCTTATCCTCCCTCCTAATGATTACCCGATTCCCAAATATATCTCCCTTTCCCTTCTAATAGAATGATGACTCAACTAAAAATATATAACAGACTCTAAATGACATAAGCAATTACTAACAGACTCTTTGGCTAAGTAATATCAAAATAACCAAGTGAAAGGAAAAATATTTTTTTTACCCTCTAACAACCTCAACCCCAAGCCAAAACCCCTGCACTATCACAGCAGCTTATCCCTACTCACATGCGTACTTCACCAACGGCTTATCAAGCCCCTATCACAATGACTGTAAAAAAGAGTAGTTGTACAACAACACATTATAAGGCATACAGAAAACACATTGAGAGGCAAGGACAAATGAAATCAAATAGTGACTACAACTAAGATAACTTTATCAATATCCTAATCAAGCAAATTTTCATACTTAGAAAACGAGCAAATTAGTAAGATAATTGTTTTTTTTTGGGGGGGGGGGGGGGGGGGGGAGGTTCACCCACACTTTGAGGCACGGAATCTTGTGCTTCAAGCTGATAAGGATTGACTTGCGGCTAGACTTGATTTGTTGGATTGTTACTCGGTAAGGTGACCACTAATACTAGCAACGGTGATCACTTAACCTTCAAAGTTTAGCATATAAACAATTTAGACAGGATTTTGAACGGCAGGGTACGGTGTATGCGAATTCATGAGTTTAGTGAATAGGGCACAACCGCACAAAAGAGAAGGGAGTTGATTACAGATGTGCATGGAGCAATATCCCATATTCTTTTTTTCGTTCTAAATTATATGCAATTTTTTTTTTTTTAAAAAAAGTGAGCAATCTGAATTGCAAGTTACAGTTCAGTATGTTTTGATTGAATTATAACTACTTAATCCAGTTTGCATTTTTTCCAAACCTTGGTATTACGGCAGGGACCTCAATCTCATTCTGAATCAAACTGAACCATGAATACCCCTAACAACAGGAAGTGCCAGTTTTAATACTTATCCAACGGTCAAAAGAATCCACATATAAACAAATGTGTTACTCGTGATCTAGTTATTTTATGCAGGAGAGATCTTCAATAAATCACATTTGTCATCAAGAAGTAAATAAATTATCCAAGTTTTTTGTACTTGATGCAATTCGTCAAGGGTTGGGGGTGGTTATTGGCTAGAATATGGATCCTATATCTAGATTATGAAATATCAAAAGAGAGTATGATCTGCATCCTTTCCTTCAGATATAGGAAATCAAAACAGATACAGAGGCATGTACAGGGGATGCAAAAAGGAACAAAAAAAAAAAAAAAAAACTGAGACGCTTTATTAACATGAACGGAGTAAGTCTATTTAAGTGGCCCTTGAAGCTTCTTTTTTAATGCTGGTGTACTCAATCAAGAAAATTCAAAATGTTGCAGCTTTAAATAACGGATGAGCAGAAGAATGAAAATTATTCTAGAAATAATAACTTTAAGGCTGATCATCAATATCATTTTGGCAACTATAAAGGAAAAAATCTCAAATAGATATAGGGGAATTTCCTTAAAGTTACTAGAATATCATAAAACTCGAAAATTCAAACGACGACTATTGGTAGGTAAAAAGAGCGGACTGGGGGGATGAACAAGGAGAAAGAGTTAGAAATAGAAAGAGAGGAGGATAGCAGTTAAGAAAAGATAAACAATTTCATTTTCATTCCCCAAAGTCTACTCAATCAATAATCCTTGGCCATATTCATAGCCTTACAGGTCAGCATCAAAACAAGGTGCATGGAATCATGAACTGGATAATTGAAAGCATTAAATCAATAATCAACCTAATTGCTCAGTCCACCTATGTGTTCGTTGTAAAACGTTTGAGCTAGCTTATAAGCTTACATATGTATTCTTAATAGAACTAGTATCTAATACTAATACTACACATGTATAATTGTATATACTCGTAAGGAAGTTATTCCCTGTTATACCTCCATCATAGGCATTTTTCCCACTAACTCATCCCATGTGTGTATCATCCTAGCCAATCACCTTTTTCAACAATCAAACAGTTAAAGACCTTTCGGCCGTTCACCCGAGAAAGGGATTCTGTAAAGATTTGATCTAATATAATCCAATCTATTAATTTAGATGTAATTAATATTCTTATTATTTAGACTAAATTTACAATAATGGTAATAATTAACTTTCTCCATTTCACAAGAGAGGGTCTATAGTTTTTTACCACACATTAAGAACTAATAAAATTTAGCATGAATAGTATACAAATTGACTAAAATACCCATATTGAAATTTGAAATTTTAAATGGTTATGAGATACATTAATGAGATGGAAAATGATAAATTAGAAAATACAATAATAAAAGTTTGTTGAAACTTGGAATAGGACTTACATAATGAAACAAAAATAAATAAAAATTAAAGGTCCTCTATTGTGAAACAGAGGAAGTACTAATTACTAATAAATTAATACCACAAGTGATAATACTCAAAAATATTAATAACAATAATATTAAAATGAATAATGATGATCATAGTAACAATAAATGATAAAATGAGATATCCAGGATAGTGATAGCTATAATACATATGCATAACAAAAAATGTTCTTTATCCAAACTCAAAACCCAAAACAAACACCAAATGCGAGCTGGCAAACAAGGTGAACCCACCATTAATTAGTTTCTCCTAAAAACGTAGCTACTGATTCCAATTGGGAAAAAAAATATTGCAGCCATGTCGTGCACAGCAAACTTCAAAAGCTTCCATCTCCCTTGCATTGTTGAGACAGCTCATCATGCGCCGCCTGAGAGAATAGAGATAGTCTAGCGCAATGGTTGTCGACAAATCAGTTAAGAAGCAAATTAATCAGAAGATGTTGAACGGATGGATTCTTTTTCGGATCCAGATTCATCAATGATTTGCTAATTCTTTGCGACTTCAATTATTTGATTTCATTTCACAGAAAAGGGTAATTAAAATTAAAATCTCAGATTCTGTTATTTATTACAATTAAAACCCCTGTTCATGTTTTCTTTGAGACTTATGTGACTCAATAATCCTCTTTCAACATGTCTCTGAAGTGGCAATGAAATATTGACGATCCCTTCATGGATCTATTGCTTTTGTTATACAAGTTTGAATAGAAATCTTGCTTCTAGTAGCTCTCCAGTCAGCTGAAGCATGAACAGAGCAACGGTGGTGAATAGTGGCAGCATTAAACAGGTGGCGGAAGATGATGAGGACCAAAGGTCGGGCACTTTCAATATTTGATAGTTTTAATTAACGGCCAAAAAAAAATTACAAGCGTGGAAATTTTCAAGTAAGATAAGAAGAGAGATGGGGGTTTTCTGATTCTTTTTTCCATTTGCATTAGAATAGCTGAGTGTTCTGAGAAATTAAAAAGAGGGAAGAAGAGGTGATTTTATTTTATTTTTAAATTAGAATCAGAAAGTTATATCTGGGTAGAGTTAAATATCGGGTGGGACACTCCTATGCTAGGTCACATTTGGTGTTTGTTTTAAGTTATAAGTTTGAGTACATAGCATTACTAAGAATAACTAATTATAATCTACAATGATAATTATTAGGGCAAACATTATAATAATTATTATTTACTATCAATTAATTATATATTAGTATCGATCATAATAATTATAGCACAACTGCTTTCTTATGTTAAGAGTTTGGTTTAGTTATGATATTTTTCATCATTGCCATAATCCCAAGAACTGTTGCATGAAAACATGGGAAGCTAGCCATTCCTAGCACAATGAGATGGATTGGAGGATGTGACGTGGCAAACAGACATGATAGTGTTAGTTCTAACTTCTAATGATAAAAGTGAGAATCCCCTTTGGTAATTATTACTAGAGGGAAAATAATAGGTGGAGGCAAAAGTAATGGATTTAGACAAACCAGAAATTTTCATATTATACTTGACTAAAGGCTCACTTGTTGAATTTTGATGGGTAAGGGTATTGCAATGTGTAAGGAAGTGATGAGAGGGGTTAAAAATGTGATGGAAAATCGAAAGATCAAACTAAGAGGGGAAGAAGGAAGGGGGAACATGTCCCTTTGCTTCCTCCTCCAAGTGGCTTTAGGCCTCATTCAAGTATAGTAGCCGATATGTCTTCTAAAAGAATGAGCATAATTCCCTAATTAAGGCTTTCAATGATAAACTTTGCTCTCAACTAGAAACGTTAATTGCTAGAATGTTTTGCACTATGGTTTTCCCTATAATTTGGCTAGAGATAGAAAGATTTTGCTTTTGCAGCTAATTATCATATACTTTCTCTTATGTTACAATGGGTTATAATGAACTTAGACGTCGTAAAAGGAAAAGGCAAATATAGAGAAATTGTTCAAACCCATCAGTAAACTAGGAAGAGAAACATTGTTAGTCAAGTGAATGATGGCTAGACAGAGACAGATGTGCATAAAAGGTTGTGATAGGCCCTTCACTAAGTATACCTATGTCAGCTGTAGCATGGGGAAGAAGCAGGCACTGGAGTGGATGGGGCTAGGAGCCTAGGACCATACAATTAAATATCAATCCCAATACACAATATTGACCGACATTTATTGGCTTTTCGATTAGCAAATACACGAAATTGGCAATACGTGAAGGTTTTAGAATTTTAAATATTTATAGGCAATATATCGGTTATCAACTGATACTTTATTAATATTTACCTATATTTGCTAATATTTGTTATGGGAAAAAAATCCCTCTACGACATAAAATATCATTTGCAACACCCCAATACCATGATACTGCAATCACGACTGTAGTTTTATTCCTTGGCTAGTACTCGCTGATTCCCACCAAGTTTAGGAGTAGTTCCTATCTCATGTCAGCCAAGGGGTGGGTTATTAGGCTAGAAGCATGGTTTGCTGGGTTGTTTGGCATTCATTGGTTTGGGTGGTAGGTCGTTACTTGTTAGTCCTTGGGCTGGATAAGGTAAATTTTGTTAGTTTGTTGGAGATTTTTTATCAAGTCAATAGGATAGAATTGCTGAATTCAATGTCATAAAAATAATTTGGGGTCAAAAGGTGAGGGAATATTGAGGAATTAGAGAGTGGGATAGGGAGGAACCTGGTCCTCGATCTCCTTGCCTATTTCCTCATCGTATGAACCATCTACTTGATACAAACTCTCTAAACTATTTTCAATGGTATTTGCATTTGATTGTTGTGCTCATTCCTTATCTCATCACAGTCAATGACTTAAAAGAATTTGGCAGTTAGAAGGAAAGCTAAGGGTGGTCTAGGAAGATTGTTAATGAGAGATGGATGGAATGGGGGAAATTTAGTCCTTCTAAATCCAATCAAAAAGAGTCTCACATAGGCCCATTGAGAAACCCATTGAGCCAGGTCCACAAGAGCACCTCGAAAACGAACCAATAAGGGGAGATGAAGGCAATAACACCTAAAACAGAGCACCATCTCAGTGAGTATAAACCAGCCCAACAAATGGAATTCCTTACTTTCAATGGCACCAATTTGGACAAGTCCCTATTTCGCTTTGACCATTGCTTAGATATGAATCATCAACTTGATACAAACTCTCTCCTCATTCTACTATCTTCAATGGTATTTGTGTTCGCTTGTTGTGCTCAATCCTTGTCTTATCACAATCATTGGCTTCGAAGAAGGTGGCAGCATTAGAAGAAAAGCTAAAGGTGGTATAAGAAGAGTGGTCATGGGAGGTGGATGGAATCAGGGGGAAATTAAATCGGCCTCATCACTCCTAGAACAATGAAATGGCAAGGTGAAATTGGTGCTATCAGATGTGGACCTATAGGATAGGTTGAATAAATTCATAGCCTGGGATGTTGTTAAGGAGTTGCAACTACCCGTGAAAACCACATCATCTTATGGGATACTCAAGGGAATGGAAACTCACATAATTCCAAAGGGATTTGCAAAGGTATTTCATTAACCCCATGATATAGTTGTTGAGAATTCTTTGCCATGAAGATTGGGGAGTGCTAATGAAATACAATGTCGGAAAAATTGAGAATGGTCCACATTAACTAGAAGAGCTTGACTATGAAGTTTCCAGCAAAGGTCAGTCAGTAAAACTGAAAAGAGGGTAATGATCCGCCACCAAGGATGAATCTGACCATGGGTCTGCGTGATCATTAGAAGATTGTGGTAATGATGAAGCAGTGATGGAAAACTTTTAGTGATGTGAGTAGAGAAGTTTATCATTGGATATCTAGTGTCTCAAATATCCGGCATGATCCCATCATTAGATATGTTAGATATCCAAATTTTCAGATTGGATTAGAACACAAATAATCCATCAAATATCAAAAACTTCATATTAGACCACAAATAAGAAATATCAAATAAAATTAATTCAATTGATAGATAATAAACCGATCCAATGGCTAAAACCAATCTGATCCAATTAACAAATTTAAAAGATAATACCACGTAATAATTATTTGACCCAAGTCTTAAATTATACTAAATCCAACGAACACTTCCAAATCTCTAATAATAGTAAAATCTTAAACAAAAATTGAAATTAGAAAATATTATGGTGTATATACTTTTGGAAAATAAGAGAATTTTTTGGAAAATATTTTCCCTAATTTTGAAATTTAAAAAAATTGTTCATAACTTTTGTTACTCATTTTCTTGATTAAAAAATTAGAAGACACAATTTTCCAACTTTGTGAATAAAACTAAAAAACAAGAAACTGTGTTTCCTAAATTTTACATGTAAATGTAAGTCCTTATTTTCTCTATGTTTTCCAATTGGAAAATTCATTACTATTAATTTAATATTATCATTATTATTATTGTTAATAATAAAATCAATATTATCAATATTATTATTTATAAAAATAAAACTAATACTAATGACAATGCAACTATTATTATTATTATTATTAATTAAAATATTAGTAATAATGAGAATATTATTTTATTATCATTATGAATATTAATAGTAATAGTAATAGTAATGATAGTAAAAAATATAACAATATCATTAATATAATTCTTATTTGCATAACTATATAACAATAGTGTTCTTGCCAAAGAAAATCTCCATAACTTATAGTAATTTTATATGTGGTCATGAGGACAAATAAAGAATAGTAATTTTATTTGATTATATAGTATATATTATTATGATAAAGTAATTTCATGCTATATATGCATACACTCTTAATTTTATGTTATTTGGATTAATAATGTATATACACTCAACTAAAAAACATTAGACATACACAAATTTTAAAGAATCTATAAGTATGACACATTTTCTTTTTATATTTTGGCGTTTGTTCAAATGAATGAATTTTCTTTTTTTTTTGGTGCTTAAACATTCACAAATTATAATTTCTCCTTATAATGGACAACATACTAAACTATGAAAGAGTGAGTCTCCATACATCGAGAACAAATCTAGTTAATAATAATAATATCAATATTGTATTAACATTAATAATAATAATAATAATAACTAATATTAATCATATTACTATTAATAAAGTTTAAATAATCACAATATTTTTATTAGTAATATTATTATTATTGTTAATAATAATATTATTAATATTAACACAAATAATAATAGTAATGTAATTAATATCAATAATATGAATATTAATAATAATGATGATGATGATAGTAGTAGTATAATTATTATTCATATTTTTGTAATTATTTTAATAGGTCATATCCAAATCATAATTGTTCTTAATATTAACATTAATATTAATCTTAATATTAGTAATTTTTATTATCATCATCATCATCATCATTATAATTAATAATATAACAGTATTATCATTATTGTCTCATTCCAGTCTACCAAAACATGAACCTGTTTTTAAATTTCTTTCTTTAAAATTCTATTTTATTATAATATGGATAAATGAACATAGTTTTTAAATTTTTTTTATGTAAAACTGTTTTCTTATTTTCCATACGGAAAATGGGAAATAGTTTTCCAAACTTAAATGCACGCTAAAATTTCCCAACAAAAAAAAAATACAATTCATGAAGTCTTACAACAATCTCTACAAATTATCCATCTTGATCGAATTTTCTAGCATTAATTCTACCTCTTCAAAGTGCATCATTGTGGAACTAAATTATTTCTTCAATTCTACAATAGAAAAAATAATTCAATAGTAAATTGTAATACACACACACACACATATATATATGTGTGTGTGTATAGCTTTTCGGATAAGATATTATATGTATTTATGAATCAAATATCCAATTTGTTCGTTATTTTATATTTGTTAATTAGATTAATTTGGATATCAGATTACATGAATGATGAGAGTTCTCAGCACCACAGCCAAGGAAGATGAAAAGGTACAAGGTGAATAGTTTTCACATTAGTAGTATATTTTGATTGTGGTGAATGATTTCAAGCAATAAAACTGCGGTCGCAATGTTGGAGTATTGGGGTGTTGGAAACAACATTTTATGTGTCGCGCCTATCGTGGCATGATTTTTTAACTCTTTTTCACAACAAATATTGGCAAATATCGGCCAATATCAACTAATATCGGTAAATATTGACAACCGATATTCTAAATTTCACCGATATCGCGGCAATATATATATAATTTTCTAAAACGGCCTCATTTTAGGAATTTTAAGTCGCGGTTGACCCATGAACATCGAAATTACAGCCAATATGCAATTGCAGTACCAATATTTCATTGTATGGATTCACTCAATTCGTACTTAATTAATTATATACCCTAGGTTAAACCATCACCCCGAATCACCCTGATTCACTCTATTTTCATTACCCTCAAAATTAGGAATGTAAGGTAAAAACTAAGTAAATTTTTATCATATGTTGACAACATTGCCCCTAGAATTGTGGGTAATCAATTGAAGAGTAAAAAATTAAGTGAATTTTTTTTATAAGTTGCCTAAAATTACCATTCCATCATTTTATATTCAACCTAATTCACCTTCATTCCCCACACCTGAGTTAATTTGTAATATTTACCCTCATGCTCATCCCAATTCCTTTCAATCCAAATGAACCATAAGTGTTTGGCTTATGAGAAAATTTGAAGCATGATTATTGATAGAGAAAGTTGTACTAATGTGGCTAATAAATACAAGTGGAGAAACAAATTTTTCTACACAAACATTCTAGGCCATACAAACTACAAAGGTAAAATGATGGTAGGAAGATTAGGGCACATACACAAACAACTATTTCTTTCTCTGTTAGCAAGTATCATAATGAGCTTTTGTGTGCTATGATGCCCATGAAAGCAAATAACTTACTTTTGGACAGGTGTAAATTCCATAGAAAGGCCACTGATGATGGTCACACATATAGAGATTCTTTTGTATTAGATAAACCGGTCATTACTATTATACTCCTTCACCCCAACGCAGATGCTCAAAGAATAAGTGAAGTTGAGAAAAATGGAGGGACTCGAGTGTCATGAACTGACGTCTTAAAAAAAGGAGACAGAAAGCATGATAGTACTAGATCAAAAAGAAAGAGGAGATGAGAGAGGAGAAAGAGAGAAAAAAAGTAGGAAATGGTCATGACAACAATCAAGGAAAAAAAGAGGGGGAAAAAAACAAAAAAAAACTTCTTTGCAAGAGAGAGTGAGAGAGCCTATAATTCTACTAATGAACTTAATTCATCTTTGCCTAATAGTTTTTGAAGGAATTTGAAAATGTATTCCTCAAAGAAGTGTCAAAGGGCAACCACCAAGGTGATCAAGCACCAAATTAACTTTGTATCTGGATCTTTCATCCCAAACAAACTAGTTTAAAGATGATATCTGAAAGAGAAAATGGAGCTGCAAAGGCAAAAGGGAGAGCTCACAAAGAAAGGTTCAGTGTTCTTAGCGTTTTGTCTTTGACCTAAGTGATAAAGTTTGGATGCACATGAAAATAGAAAGATTTCTGGAGCAAAGGAAATACAAATTGCAGCCACTCCACGTCCTTACAAGAGTCATGAAGATGCCTACAAGCCTGACCTTCCAGATGAGTACAATGTAAGTTTTACTTTTATTGTTACTAACTTGTTTCCATTTGATGTGGGTGGCGATTTGAGGACAAACTCTTTTCAAGAGGGAGGAAATGATGAGAATCCAGTTCCACAAGCCCAAAGCAAAGATCCATTTCATGTATTAATAACAGGGTCAAGAGCAAAGAAGATGCCTCAAGCACTCCATGTACCGATAACACAAGTAAAGCCCCAAATAAATATGGATATAGGCCCAAGTGGAAGAGAATATGTAACTCTCAAAATTTAAACGTAAAATAAAGTTCTCAGACCCAAGGAAGGAGTGTCCACATTTTCAAGTTCAAGAATATAACAGCTAGTTATCGTCCAATTATTGAAGAGCAGAATATGGAAATATAATATTTTTGGGTTAAAAATTAGCAGAGAAATAAAGTATACAGCTGGAAGTAAAAGAAGGAAATTCAGTTAATTCACATGGTAAAATTCAACAAGACAAAATTCTCTTTTCCCAAAAAAAAAAAATCTAACTTGCAAGAGTTTATATATATTTGCCACATTACATTCTACGAAATAATGTTAGAAATAATTTACATTTATTTGTTTCTAGATACTCTAGACTAAATTAGTTACATCTCTAGGATTATGGCAATGTTTGGATGATAATTGCAGCCAAGTCATGGACCTCAAAAGATTTGTCATGGGCTCATCTACTTTTTTTTCCCATAAATCAATGGCATACACAATGCAATTACAACAAATTTGATCATTACAATTAATTGAGAGATTTGGCAATAATTATCTTGGTGGCCCAGAACCCTAAGAATCATCATGTGTGTCTTAGTATAACATTGGTTATTGCCAAAAAAACAAAAAGTTGGGTCATAGATCTTATACTTAAGGTTCTTTTTAGTGTAATAGGCAGCGGGTTGCAATCTTTTTTTATCTTTATATGTTGTGAATTTGATTAGAACGATCCTACACTTCAGAATTGAATCTCATCATTTGTGACAGGATACACATTGTTCCCCACTTCCCCACCTTTTGTCCCTGTTTCAATGTAATCCAGCTCCCCATATCATGTCTTATTCAGTCTGCCACAATGGAGAAAGTTTGTTTGACCTATTGTATTGCACCATGCTCCAACCCAAAAATGAGACAAACCCAAGAAAATCTTTCAGCCCACACATAGTTGCACTAACCATAGACTACCTACAGAGCAGATGACAACTGCCGGTGTCAATAACTAACCTCAGCATGGAGTCTCTCCATTGGCATCCATTCACCAGGTCCACAAAGGTCTGACAGCACAGTTGCAACTGATGATACCACATCTTTTTCTTCTAACTGCATTAACTGATGATTGTCGGCATCACGATCAACTCTTGATCTTCCATCAGCTTTCTCTGTGGTAAGCACAAACAATCCCATAAAAGGGGGGAAAAAATCAATAGCACTATTAGTGCAAAGTACAAACAAGTACAGGCAAATACTTCTCATGTGGCAACATGGAGATAAATGATGACAGAGTGGCTGCTAGAAGTAGGAAAATAGGAACCAACAAGATCATACACAACAGGCAGAAGTTTTCTGATATACCTTCACAAATAAAGTTTACAATTGTGGGTAAATACAGATGCAAATAACATGACCATAATAAACCAATGGCTGAAATGAAATAAATATAACAATAATCTCAACTATTGGTGAAATTTTTTATGCAAAAAAAAAGGTGGCAAAAGACCATGATAAAATTTATCATAAAAAAAACACACACACACACATAAAAAAAAGAGTACTCCTTCACAGTTTTCAGTCGATCCATAATAAATGCATTAGAAGAATGCTTTGCTTAATAGGTCCTGCACAAGAGATATCCAATGAATATGTATAAGACTGTTGTCAACTATTGTGTTGATAAAAACCAAGGCTTCTGGTATAACTCCTGGAACGCTACTGAAGATGGACAAGGATAGGCCTTCAACCTATGAATGAAGAATGTACAAACCTTGTACTTCTTCAAGCTCTAGCACACAGCCTACTGTGACAGCCTGACCTTTAGCTGGTCCATTTCTAACAGAACATAATACTAAATCAAGATTATCAACATATACCTTGATAATATAAAAGATGAGAGATTTTTCCTACGCAAATCATATCTAAACCCACGACGACTAAACGTCGAGCAAGACTGCATGCACTGTTCCTAGACTTTGGCTAGATTCAATAAGCGCAATAAATTAAATCACAGCTACCTAAAAGTAAAATGCAATAATCACCACAGCAGAAACCATAAGAGAGAGCAGAATGAACCAAGGAGTATATTAATTATGGCCCGTATAATTTGACAACATAAGTGCTCATAATACTCAAACGCGCAGAACTGAAAAAAAATATCCAGCCAACTAAGTAAAAAAAGTTACAATGTGCGTATCAATTCGGTGATACGAAGGATGAAGTCATAACATTGGATCAATCAATAATATTTAATCGTTGGCCGAGGAAATTGTACCAACCTAGTTGCCCAGATAATCCCTTTCCACCGCCGCTCCCACCAGCATTTCCATACCCACGACCCGCAACTCTTCTGATCTTCTTTCCACCGCTGCCAACACCACCTCCGTCCTCGCCTCTCGCAATACCCTCGTCCTCGTAATCCTCATCATAATATTCCCTTAATCTCGCTTTCTTAGTGCTTCCATACGGAAGAGATGGTGCTACTCCCGAAACCATCATTCTTCCAGTCGGTGGCGGTGGTGGCTGAACCCCTACGTACGCACTGTGCCGAGGACCTAGATTGCCACCGAGGATGCTCCGTACTGGAAGGAGAAAATAAAACTCCTTGTCGCCGATCTGCAGGAGATCCTGCGAATCCAATTTAACAGGTGGGTTACCTGGCAGATGGAGAACACCTTCAACAAAACAACCATTCTTTCCGAGGACCTCTAGCGCAAAACGACGGCGCTGAAAGTCGTAGAAAATATGAGCATGGTGGCGAGAGATGTTCATGCCGCCACCAAGGGAAGAAAGGTCCACATCGACAGTTGATTTCTTGCTATTCCGGCCAAGTATAATGGAGTAGGTTTGCATGTAGTACTCGAAGTCTTCGCCTTGAAGCTTCGCGAACCCTGCCTCGACATCGCTGCCGCCACTTCCCATCGATTACTCTGACACAAGGGGATTAAGGTTTCAATTTGAGAAGGCGAAAGAAAAAATTGGCAGAATTGTATGGAGATCGAAATACAAATTGATGACAGACGAGAACTCTGATAAAAGCGATGGCAAATCATGGAATTTCGGACTTCAGAGCGGGGCGTTCGAACTCAATTATGTGTTTGGAGCAAGGTTAACCAATGTCAATTTTTTTTTTACCAATAGCAGAAACTTTTTTTTTTTTTTTGAGTAGCAATAGTATAAACTTAGTTTAGGCTAAAGTAGGCTAAAAATATATAAGTTAATCTAGATTAAGTGAAGAAGTCAAAAAAAAAACTTAGGTTTTGAGAAACTAAGTGAATATTAAAAAAAATGTTTGAATACTTACTAGATCCATTTTTCTAATAAATGTTTAATGACAATTGTTAAGCTGACTAAAAGTAGAAAGTAAATTTACATTTATTGTTACCAATAAATTTGTATATTTGTATTTAATATATTAATAATACCAATTTAGGTAAAAATATTAATTTCTTAATAAGTATCTATGTGCACTTGTTAGAAAAATATTTATTAGATTAACCTAGTTAAATATGTAAAATCTTATTTTGATTGAGATTAATCTAAGATATAAAATATATAAGTAGGCATTTTATACCTGTATTAAGATGCATTTCTGTTTGTATTAGCTCTTTGGTCATTAATATGTTTCACCTTTATCAGGTAAACTAGATTTGCACTCGTGCGATGCACGAAGGATTCGAGTGTATGAATACCCCTATTTGTAAATAACATTTGGTAAAGAAACATTTAGGATAAATAAGTATTATATAATTAGTTTATGAGGCGATATTAATTGTAAACAAATTGAAATAAAATATAGATATTGAAGAATAACTAATCAAAGAAATGTCATAATTATATCTTTTCAAACACTTCTTTAAATACAACATTTGTGGTTGAATTACTCTCTACAACATCATTGTCACATATAAGGATTTTCAAACCTTTACGATTTGTGACTCGAGAGATGACAACATAAAACTGACCATGACTAAATACAGGTTTCTTTAAGAAAATACCAACATTATGAAGTGATTGTCCTTGACTTTTGTTGATTGTCATTGCATATGATACAATCAGTGGAAATTGTCTTCGATTAAACTTGAAAGGCAACCTTGGATCATATGGTGTTAATGACATTCTTGGTAACAATACTCGTTCACCAGAATTATTTCCACCTAAGATCTTTGCTTCCAACACGTAAGCTCCAAGCCCTGTGATTACCATCATAGTACCGTTGCATAAGCCAATTGAATGATTAATATTCCTCAATAACATAGCAGGTGTACCAATCTTCAAATGCAAGACATGATTTGGGACACCAGAACACTTAAGATTGTTTAGAAATTCCAGAGTGTGTAGATCTTGCAACAAATCATTATTTGAATTAGATCTATATGTTGTATCTGAACTCAAATATGTTTTCTCTTCAGCCGAGTTAATTGACAACATGTATTCATTGACAGACTCTACAACATCAAGAGTTGGTGCTAGGATAGATCTTCCCTCAAAATAAGTATCATAAGTGATATTGCTTGTGAACTCTAGATAAGTGTTTTTCACAATAGCTTCAATTGGATCATTTGAATATCTTATTAATAGATCACTTGGAAATTCGATTATTGCATGACCATCATTAGGACCTCCAATTGTTCCATCTCCAATGCTTGCAATCCAGTCAGAAAATTGCTTCAACTTGGCACATTCATCGACTGAGGTAAGATTTTGTAACCTCATATTCTTTGTCAATCGTAACACCTTACAGTCTCGCCATAAGTACGAGGAGTTGATAGTTGCATGAACAATATCTTATCGAGTACCCTTAAGAATGACAGGTAATATTTGTCTAAAATCACCGCCAAGAACAACTGTCTTACCTCCAAATGGCTTGTCAATACTAAATTGATCGTTGATGCGTAAAATATCTCTCATAGTTTTATCCAAAGCTTCAAAGCAATATATGTGCATCATTGGAGCTTCATCGCATATTATGGGTTTACATCTTATAATCAAATCAGCACGTGGACTACCTTGTTTGATGTTACATGTTGAATCTTCAGTTGGATTTATAGGAATCTTGAATCGAGAATGAGCTGCTCTTCCTCCTGATAATAAAAGAGAAGTTATTCCACTTGATGCCACATTTAACACGATATCTCATGTGCATCTAATAGTGGCTGATAAGGTCCTCCATATAAACATTTTTCCTGTACCTCCATACCCATACACAAAAAACAATCCACCTGTATTTGACCTTGTTGCCTCCATTATCTCATCGTATACATGTCTTTTTTCTGAGGTCATAACATAAAGATTTTTATTGAGCTCTTGAGACAAATTTGATCGATCATAACACATTTCCTCACATATCAATGAATTACCAACGGTAGAAAAAAACTCGGATGGTGAGAATAGTATTGGTTCAAACTCTCTTAAGCTTCTTCCACAGTTTCGTAACAACTTTTCTACCTCTACCAAGCCATAATTTTTTATCTCATCATCTTCCAAATGAAGTTCTGAGAATAAATTCAATAATTTAGAAAGAATATATAAGTAGTTTAACAATGTGAAAAAAATAAATAAGATAATTAAGGTAAGTTACCTTCATGTTGTAATAATAAACGGTGTCTGTATAAAATATCATCAGCCATATAAAATCCAACAATGATTCCAAACAACTTCAGGTCAAATTAGTGATTCAGATGTCAATAATGTTGCAAATCATTTTCTCAAAGAAGATGCAGAAGCCCAATGACTTGCCTCAATAATACCATCAATGTATTCCTTGTCATCATCTAACAAACTTAGGGCATAGCAAGAATCACGATATGATGAATGTTGCTCACCATTAATACATCTTATGTCTTCATAACTTGTAGGTCCACGCACAACATTAAGAAGACATCTTAAATAATAGAGTTCTTCACTGCCAGGAGGGACATAGAACATCCGTCCAATAGAGAACATTTTCTGCCTTGGTCGCCATTCTCTATTATACTTATCCCAAATGAATTTTGTAGGGAATTGAGAATAAGTTAATTCATTTGCCTCAGGATATTCTTTATTCGCCTTCATCCAAGCTAAGAACATACTTTGATTAACAGATAATCGATCAACAACATCATCGATCAGATCATAATCAGAAAAAATAACACTTTGTTGATTTGGAAGATGAAAACCTAACCTTTCAATCGGAGGATCTCTAAATTGAATATCATATTTGAATAACCTCCGCGATGTTTCACATGATGATATATACCTACAATCATAGTACATTTGAACTTCGTCTGCCTTTTTTGCTACTTCGTCATCCGTTGTACTTCCATAAAAAGATGCAGTAAGACGGTCATGTCCTTTGTTGACATATTTAAATAAATACTTGATAGAGCGAGATTGGTTACACCATTCAACATTCAAATGTGCACCATACTTCAGCAACAAATAACGATTGTGAGGAACAATAAACCTGTTATCAAGAGGAACTCCGTTCTTCTCCACTATTCGCCTGTTATCTATTCTTCTATAGATAGGATATCCATCATCATCAATAGTTGTTGATTCAACAAACTTTTTAGGAAAATGCTTTGTACAACGGCCAGGAAACATGCAAGGGGAGCTCTTAGCAGCAACACCACATGGTCCATGTACCATAAATTCTTGAACAGCTGTATAATACGCAGGATCAATGTTTTTATCTAGAATTTCGGCGTAAATAATTTTGTGTATATCGCTTCCTGTTGGATACTTATCTTTTGCTGCAAGAAATAACAATATGTGTGCATGTGGCAACCTACGCTTCTGGAACTCAATAGTCGATATAACTGCAATTGAATTGAAATAAAGGTTTATAACCGACTATAGTAAGAATATATGATAAATATAATATATATATATACACACACACACACACACATATAAACTATGAAATAGTACTTGATTTAATCATTCCAAATATCTTGTTACTGAGAAGATCTTTAATGAGATAATCCAACTTCATTTTAAAAACACGACAAATAATATCCGAACGATCATCAGCTTTGAGGCTTCTTTTTTCAACAAAACGAACTATTTCTGGCCATTTGGGATTGCAAGTAAATGTAATAAAAAGGTCTGGATAACCAACCCATCTACAAATTGCCATAACATCTTGATAGTTTTGAATCATATATCGAGCACCGCCTGTGAATGATGACGGTAATATAACTCGTTTTCCTTGCGTTGATGGATCGGTCTCACCCCTTTAAATTGCATCTGTTAGTCCGCTATATAATTCACACTGCAAATGTTTTTTGATGTAACTTAATGTAAGTCAATCTTGAAGATTCGACTATAGTATATACGTCAACAATAAATTGTTGAAGTAGTCTTATGGAAGGCAATATAATTGATAACTCTGAATTCCTTTCATGCAAATGATATGAAAAATACTCTGTTAAACTTACATACTTTTTGCCACCCTGCTTCATTCCCCCATTCAACGTTAACGGAATGTCTTTTCTATGGCCATCTTCTCCGTAAGGAAACAATATAGGATATTGTAATCCAAGATATGAAGCATGGAGTTGGTTAGTGCGTTTCAGCATTCCCGTTTTGGTTTCGACCAAGATATCCCTATCTCCTAATGATGCATCAAAGTCCCCAACAATTAATCCAGCAATTTCTGAAGCCGTAGGTAGATTATACCTTCTTCCATCCCCATTCCTCCTACCAATCAACTTCAACTTTACATCTAAACAACCATCCTTTTCAATTTTTTCTCTGACCATTCTGAATGATTTAACCAACACATTATTCTCGTCAAGCATAGTCTTCAAATCATAAACAATAGATGTACAAAGGTTGTTCAAGGTTTCACTTTCCCTATAACCAATACAGTTGGAATAAGGAATTAGAAGAAATTACTTAAAAATGATAAAATAACTCAATAATTACCACATCTTCTTAAGTAACTCACCTAACAGAATGAACTCTATTTTCAACTTCATTATCAGTGTCGTAAATGTAGAGTTGTACAAATTTAGGCATTGAACCTTTATTTGGCAATAAACTTCCCATAAGATGATAATTTTGACCATGTAGTCTAAATATTGGAGGAGATCTTCCATTGTTCAAACTCCTATCAACTTTTCCTCCCATCAAAGTGAAACAGAACATGTTATTGTATGACCGAATATTCTGGAGAAAGTGTTTTCTCTATCATTACGTAAATATAATAGATCATTTAATACTTTAGGAGGATTTCTCATTGGTGGGATTTGAACTTTGCCTTGCATGCAACATAAAGAATATTTCGGGTTTCGAGATGAGCGACTTTTATACATTCTTTCCTCGTACCAGAAAAAAGAATTGCAAAATCCACATGTGTATATTGCATCTCCAATATCAAAATAATCTACACATATCATAAAATTAATATAAGACATTTGAAAAGATTTATTAAAAAAAATTATGTACAAATACATTTCTGGTTGTATACCGGATGGTGTTCCACTATTTTGTTATATTTCAGCATCTGTGAAGACGTAAAGTATCAGACATTGAAAAAAATTATAGCGTTCTCCAATTATGTTTAATATATTAAAAAGAAATTAATATGAGACTTTTCGAGAAATGTAATATTTCATATGCATATATAAAATATATTAATCAGTGCATACCAGATAATAGGGTTCCACTATTCTCTTCTATTTCATTATGTGTTGACACATATATTACTATAGATATATAAATAACAATTACAGCCTAAGGAAAATAGTTATAAACTTATAAAATAATATTAATAATAAATGTTTACACATATTGGAAAATGAGAATGCTAACCTTCATCGAATTCCAATTGTTGCCCTACGATAAAGGCACCATAATTCTTCTTAGAACAGATAGAAAAGTTTTCCATTTTTTATGATTATGATAAATTCACAATACCACTTTCATTTGATGCATGACATGTTGATAATATATTGGTTGTAGTATTTGAAGGCCCAATACTTGACAACCATTTCATTTGATCATCATCATAGTTTAGTTTATAAATAGAGTTTGTAAGAGTGTAAGCTATAAGAAAGGAATAAATAAATAGTTAATATAATTGAATACTATAGACATGATTTTTAAACTGCCACATATAAATGTAAACAACTTATTACCATTTGTGATGTCACTAAGAGGAGATAACAATCCCTGAGATTCAAAAGGATTGAACACACATTTTGTATGTGTATTTTCATATAGGATCGATTTTGTACCAATCGTATTTAAATTACCTGCATACAAAAAAAACACAATTGTACCAATCATTTATCAATTCAAAAAATTAATGTGAATATATATTTTTTTAAAATTTTAAAGAATATTATTTTATTGTCAATATGTTCTTAATTTATAATGTAAACAATAATAATAATTTAGTCTTGTTAAAATAGATTAATATAATTTCTAACCAATTAAATATTTCATACTAATATTACGCAACTCTATTCAAATAGTTATACTTTCATAAAAACAAAATTTTCCAATTTTAAGTAGGAAGTTTATATTTCTTAAAACCATTATATAATTTTTTCATTTCAAAAATTTAATGTCAATATATATATATATTTTTAATTTAAATAAGATTATTTTATTGTCAATTATGTATTTATTAATTAATTATGATATCTCCTAATATTTAATAGGACTTTTTATTGCTTCCCTAAGAACATTTTTTTTAAGTAATGTAGTAATTGATAAACAACAACATGTTCTTAATTTATAATGTAAAAAATAATAACAATTTAGCCTTCTTAAAATAGATTAATATAATTTATAAAGAAATAAATATTTCATACTAAAATTATGCAAATATATTCAAACAGATATACTTTCATAAAAATAAAATTTTCAAATTTTAAGTAGGAAGTATATATTTGTTTAAATCATTATATAATTATTTTCATTTTAAAAAATTAATGTCAATATATATTTTTTTAAAAATTGAGAATATTAATTTGTTTTCAATTATGTATGTATTAATTCATTATGATATCTCGTAATATTTAATCAGATTTTTTAGTGTTTCCCTAAGAACATTTTTTTTGAAGTCTCATAGTAATTGATCAACACCAATATGTTTTTAATTTATAATGTAAACAATAATGACAATTTAGTCTTCTTAAAATAGATTAATATACTTTATAATCAATTAATTATTTCATACTAATATCACGCAGTTATATTCAAATAGTTATACTTTCATAATAACAAAATTTTCCAATTTTAAGTAGGAAGTTTATATTTGTTTAAAACATTATATAATTTTTTCATTTCAAAAAAATAATGTGAATATATATTTTTTAATAAAATTTCAGAATATTATTTTATTGTCAATTATGTATTTATTAATTCATTATGATATCTCCTAACAATTAATAGGATTTTTAGTCTTTCCCTAAGAACAAATTTTTTTAAAGTGTAACACCATCAAATTTACTACTGAAAACTTTCGTTTAATTTAAAGAGGTTTAGCGGAAGCAAACAGATAAAACTGTAAATTCGGGGGCATTACCGCCACACTTAGTACCGAATCGATTTACTCCTACCGACCTAATACTAAGTGTTAAGGCTAAATAAGAATAACACCAAAAATGAATCATTAGTAAAGCATAAGTTCGAAGGAATTAGAGTGCGAAAGTCAAAAGTTACAATCCGATGTACAATTTAAAATACCAAATGTCAGAGGACACAAAATAACGAAATAAAACAAAGCACGATGATACAGAGAAACAAGATGGGGGATGCTCTCTGGCCATGTCACTCTCGACCCCCAAGCTAGGTCCAGACTCAACTCTCAGCCCTGTAAGTAACAAGGACATCGCCCCCTACTTGCAAAACTCAGACGGGTCTTCTGCTCGTGGAAATGAGCAGCACCCATGAAACGGGTGATCAGTACGCTACGTACTAAGTAAGGTAACAGACGCACTAAGGTCCACATACATAGAGATACATGACATAGCAGACATAGCACACTTACGTAAATAATATGCAATAACACAGATAAACAATGTCGGTTATGAACCAGATAACTTCTCATTAGATCTCTGATAATTATAATCGATTCACATCATAGTCTTTATCAATCTATGTGAGTGTGGGAACCCCACTATTATAGCCGATGGAACGGTCACGAGGGCTATGCCCTACCACTATTATAGCCGATGGACCGGTCACGAGGGTAATATACCCTGCCACTATTATTTGCCGGTTGACCGGTCTGGCCCCGACTCACAAGGTGTTCCACTATAAATATTAGTATTTTTCCCATGTCTTATCACTTTTACATTTGGTTTGTTGAGCACGGAATCCCCCACTATTATAGCCGGTGGAATGGTCACGAGGGCACATGCCCTGCCACTATTTTAGCCGGTGGAACGGTCGCGAGGGTAAAATACCCTGCCACTATTATAGCCGGTGGACCGGTATGGGTCCGGCTCAACATATTCCTCTTTAAGTGATTAGTGTCTTAACGTATATTATTCGAGGGTATTTCACCTTTGACATGCATGGATAAAGGGCCTCAACACATCACATCATAACTTATGACATATTCGTACTATCACATACTAATGAGGACACATGCACACGTCTCGATTCCAAGCCACGCCACACATGAAACAGTTAAGATAATGGCATTTAAAACACGACACATAAATTATATAGAACATCCAAGGCACGTAGGATACATGTCACACATTCGGCCTTAGCTATACCCTTACTCGGTTTAGGTTACCGAGCTATCCTCCGCACTTATATTAGGCCACTAAACACCTTTTATGATTATCATACTTAACACATTTCTCACATCGGAAACCCAACCTCTAGGTGTGTGGGTTAGGGCCCACCACCTTATACCCCGAGGTCTACTCACCACTTTACCCTAGGGTTTTCACCAGAAACCCTAATCTGGGCCTATGTGGCCCTTCCTTCTCTGTCTCCCACAACACATACTATTTTAACACCCCACGTATCATGACCCTCAACTCAACTCTCCCTCATACCTCACTCCTCCTCATTTATTCTTATCATTTTCTTTTTCTTTTTCCGCCTTCTCAAATTAGGGTTTCCTCCCCAAACCCTAGTAGGTCCCTATGTACCCTTATATTATCCTACGTACTATTTTTCACCTCGAGCCTCCAGACTCCCAAACAAACTTTCCATTACCTTCCCTACGTCCCAAAGTAACTTTTCATATGTAAGGTTCGCCCCCATGCGGACCTTAACCTCCCCATGCAAACCCTTGATCTCCATCATGCCAAACCCTATTATTTCTATGTAAACCCTAGTTCTCCTATGTAACCTTAGTTTCTCCCACTATTCCCTTTTATTTAATTCCCCATTTTCTTGTCAATTTACGAATTACAGATTGCCTAGGTCATTCTTACCTACGTTAGCCAACGTACTTCCCTTTGGTTATCTTAATCTCTCATTTTTCTCTTTCATGCCCCCATTCCACAACACCTCATCAAATAACCTAGCATGCATGTCCTAAGGGTCACATCACATCACATCACATCATATTTGCATCATATCCATATTAGCACATACAGACAAGAGCACAAGAACATACCCCGGTTCCACGCTGCGCTACACAGTAAAACATATAACATACATAATACAGCATATAAACCGTACAAGGCATCCAAGATAAGTAAAACATGTAATATACACAGGCAGCCTTAGTTACGTCCTTACCTAAATAAGCGCCGGGCTTGGAGCACACTCCTACGCCTCCTGGGGGCTTTGACCCGGTTCACCTATAAGGGGGAAATACTAAGGGTCAATCTCCCTCTACCAGAATTACCATAAGTTTCCTATCTTACCCCTATCATGGCCTAATACTATAGCTAATATTAATAATAGTAGTTTATAAATAAAAAGGGTGGGGTTATTATTATTCTCGAGGTAGTTAAACAAATGACCACTAATCAAGGCAAGTCTTAGTAAAATCCATAGTTATTAAGGTAAAGGGGTTTTAATATTACTAATAACAATATTATTATTGATACCAATAATAGTAGTAAAAATACTACTAATAATAATGATAGTAGTTATAATGATAATAATGTTGACAATAATAATTAAAATCGTAGTAGTATCGGTGATGATAATAATAATGATAATAATAATAATAACAACAACCATGATCTTGATGATGATGATGATCATAATAATAATAATAATAATAATAATAATAATAATAATGATAATAAGTATGATAATAATAATGTTGATAACAATAGTAATAATAATAATACTAAGGGTAAGAACAATAATAATAATAATAATAGTGACAACAACGACCACCATGACCATATTAATGATAATAACGATAATGATAGTAATATTAATAGTAATAATACTAATAATAGTATAACTACTAAAATAATAATAATAATAATAGAGATAATAATGATGTTAGTCATAGTTAAAGTAACAAATATGATAATCAAAATAATAATAATAGCAATGGTACTAATAGTAATAACTTAACAAGGTCTTATAGTTAATTAACACCATTAATTAGAGGTTCTTAGGGGTAAGGTTGGGTCCTAGTAATAATAATAAGGGTGGTAGTATTAGTAATAATAATGATAATGTTAATATTAATCATAATAACACTAATAATTGTAGTTAGTAGTATTAAAATCATTAATCACTTTTATTATTTAAGATCTAGGGTTCAGGGAGTTGGGCAACCTGGCTGGGGGTGGTGGCGCCGGCGGCGGTGGTGGAGGAAGGGAGAAAAGGGAAAAATGGATGTGGAGGCTAGGGAAGGGGAAACCAGAGGAAAGTGGAGGTGTAGGGTGGTAGAGCAGGATCCCCTGGTTGTTTTGGGGGTGGTGGTGGTGCTGCAAGCGGTGGTATGGGCGGCGGCGGCGGCGCGAAGGTGGCGCAGGGGGTTGGAAGGGCTGTTTCGGGGAGGCAATTTCGCACGGCCGGGGCGGCACGTGCGGGGCAAGGCAGGGAGATCTAGGGGGTTGGTTGTGTAGAGGGCGGTGCAGGGAGGATTGTGGTGGCAAGGGCAGGCGGCAGAGGTGGCTTACGGCGGAGAAAAGGGCGGTTGAAGGTGGGGCGGCGCGCGACGGGTTTCTCTGGGTTCCAGATTTTTTGAACCCGATTCAGGCGGTGGTTAGGGCTATTTATAGGCCAATTGGGACGGGAAACGACAAAGCTTCGAGGGAGGGTAGGGGGTTAGGGTTAGGGTAGGTCATCCGGCGAGAATGGCCGGTGTAGGGTCTGCAATTTGCAGGCCGTGATCTGTCGGAAAATGGAGGGCTTACGTGCAGGGGAGAGAGGCTGCATCGATGGGTCATGTCTGTAGGGAGAAAAACGAGGGGAAAGGAAAAAATGACTGGTGCTAATGGCGTGCCGTTGAAGGGTTGATTTCCGGCGGAAATCTCGGCTGCAGGCGTCGAAAGGTTGAAGACGACTTGCAGGTGGGGCGGACCGGCGGTCCAGGGGAAAAGAAAAGAAAGGAAAAGGAGGAGGGCCGAATCGGCTGAGAGAAAAGGAGGGAGTGCGCGGGGGCTGGGCCGCGAGGGGTGCTGGGCCTGGCTGGCCGACCCAGGCCGGGGGAAAAGAAGAGAAAGAAGTGAAAGAAAAGGAAAAAGAGGGAAAAAAAGGAGAAAAGAGAAAAAAAAAGGAAGGGAAATTAATGGTTGGATTAATTGGCATGATTTGGGGTAATTTTGGATTTTTAATAAAATAATTACATTAAAATAATAATTAAATTCTCTTTTTATGTTAATTTAGGGGTTTTTGAAGGAATTTTCTTAAATTCCATTTTAATTAGCAAAACACTCTAAATTTCTCCAATTAAATTATTTATAAATTTTATATTAATTTGAAACCATTTTATCCTTCTTAATTTAAACAAAGTAATTTATTTAATTAATTTCCAAATAAAATCCTTAATTAGCTTAAAAATACCAACATTCCTTCTTTTTAAAACACTTATAAATTTCCTCTTGGTTTACCCTGATTAACTTCCTATTATTTTAATAAAAGTAAATTATTTTGATTAACCTTCAACATAAAAACCTTATTTAATAATAGATAATAGAAATTAGGATTTTTTGGGCATTTCATAAAGTCTCGTAGTAATTGATAAACAAAAATATGTTTATAATTTATAATGTAAACAATAATAACAATTTAGTCTTATTTAACTAAATTAATATAGTTTATAACCAATTACATATTTAATACTAATAAAAAAAATTAATTTCAATTTATATTTTTTAAAAGAATTTAGGAATTTTATTTTATTGTCAATTATGTATGTATTAATTAATTATGATATCTCCTAATAATTAATAGGATTTTTAGTGTTTCCATAAGAACAATTTTTTTTAAAGTCTCGTAGTAATTGATAAACAACAATATGTTTATAATTTATAATGTAAACAATAATAACAATTTAGTCTTCTTAAAATAGATTAATATACTTTATAATGAATTAAATATTTCATACTAATATTAAGCAACTATATTCAAATAGTTATACTTTCATGGAAACAAAATTTTCCAATTTTAAGTAGGAAGTTTATATTTGTTTAAAGCATTAAATAATTTTTTCATTTAAAAAAATTAATGCCAATATATAATTTTTTTAAAAAAAATTAGAATATTAATTTATTTTCAATTATGTATGTAATTCATTATGATATCTCCTAATATTTAATCAGATTTTTTAGTGTTTCCCTAAGAACATTTTTTTTAATTCTCATAGTAATTGATCAACATCAATATGTTTTTAATTTATAATGTAAACAATAATAACAATTTAGTCTTCTTAAAATAGATTAATATACTTTATAATCAAGTAATTATTTCATACTAATATTACGCAACTATATTCGAATAGTTATACTTTCATAATAACAAAATTTTCCAATTTTAAGTAGGAAGTTTATATTTGTTTAAAACATGATATAATTTTTTCATTTCAAAAAAATAATGTGAATATATATTTTTTAATAAAATTTCAGAATATTATTTTATTATCAATTATGTATGTATTAATTCATTATGATATCTCCTAATAATTAATAGGATTTTTAGTGTTTCCCTAAGAACAATTTTTTTAAAGTCTCATAGTAATTGATAAACAACAATATGTTTATAATTTATAATGTAAACAATAATAAAAATTTAGTCTTATTAAACTAAATTAATATAGTTTATAACCAATTACATGTTTAATACTAATAAAAAAATTAATGTCAATTTATATTTTTTAAAAGAATTTAAGAATTTTATTTTATTGTTAATTATGTATGTATTAATTAATTATGATATCTCCTAATGTTTAATAGGATTTTTTAGTGTTTCCCTAAAAACATTTTTTTTAATTCTCATAGTAATTGATCATGAACAATATGTTCTTAATTTATAATGTAAACAATAATAACAATTTAGTCTTCTTAAAATATATTAACATACTTTATAACCACTTAAATAGTCCATACTAATATTATGCAACTATATTCAAATATTTATACTTTCATAAAAAAAAAAAATTCCCAATTTTAAGTATGAAGTTTATATTTATTTAAATCATTATATAATTTTTTCATTTCAAAAAATTAATGTTAATGCATATTTTTAAATAAAATTTCATAATATTATTTTATTCTCAATTATGTATGTATTTATTAATTATGAAGTTATAAGCATTGAATATGCAAAATTTAAGCATCTCAAACATTTGTTTATAAGGATCAAAATAAATAAAAGAATTATGTTCAAGATAATATAAGCCTATTTAATCTAGCCGTGCATTTTTACTTGGTAAATCCTAACTATCCGTTTTACTTATTTAATCCCCGCCCTCCCTTTCATTTCATTGCCTATTACCGTTGCATTTTCCCCAATGTCACGACGGATAAATGAAACCCTACTTTCATAACCCAATCCTAACCGTCCGTTTAATGCTATTGTAATCTGCACCGTTCGTTTCGTAAATTTCTTTCATCAAATACTAAAAGCAGGTAGGGTTTCTGGAGAATTCTCCAACCCACCCTACGGCGCAATTCTCTCCTCTCTACTCTCTCCTATCTTCAATCTGTCCGATATGTCTGAATCTTTCATGAAGAAAGAAATTTTCGAAACTTACACTCCAGATCTATATTTCCTATGATTTCCCTTCTAATTTCGTACTTTTATTTTAGTTCTAGTTTTATGATGTTTCGAAAAAAATTTAGTTTGCGAAGATTAGATCTGTGATTTCTGTGTATTATAGAAAAGCCGAATCAAAAGTGTGCAACTTTTGATTTTTCTGTCGGTTATACTATATACTCAGAATGATTTATGTTCGTTGTTGTGGGTTTATGCGTACATATTTCAAAAATTTCTTATTTTTAGTTAGATTTGGTGGGTGCATATTACGTGGTTTACTGCTCCTAAAATACCATCTGGTTCTCTTCAGGTATTGTATCTTTTGCTCTCAAAAGAGAACACTCAATATAGAGAATTTTGGGTATTTTAGGTAATTTCTTAATTTCCGCCAATTTTTTCGAACGTATATTGTTGTCTATTTGTTTATCTTTTATGTTGACTTAAATTTGGGTATCTGTTTCAGATCTGTTGCTTTCAGAAGTAAGAGACATATCTAAGATAAAATATGGTAACGTTAAAGATATTTTTTCGTAATTCTTAAGTATAATTCATTCTGTTTCTCTCTGCAATTTTATTTGTTGCTTTCGTAAGTTTTTGAAAGTCGACACAAATAAAGCCAACAAATCTGGGTATTCAAACTCATATATGTATCTTTCAGAGTTGTTGATTTTTTTGTTAAATAAGTTGCATATATTATTTCATCTTTTGTATGTAAAGGAAACAAAGATCCTTCGTTTTATGTTGAGTCCCATCTGTTTTCTATTTCAGATCTGTTACTTTTGGAAGCGAACACACAGATCTAAGATAAAATAGGCTTAAGTTGATATCATTTCTATTATTAACACAGATCTGAAGTTTTTTTTGTTAAGCAATATTTTTTCTTAATTTTTAAGTAAAAATCCTTCTGATATTCTCTGCAATTTTATCTGTTGCTTTCAAAAGAGATTGAAAGTGGACACACATGAAGCCCAAAAATTATGGTATTCGAACTCATTTTCATATTTCTAACAATTGTTGATTAATTGTTCATTAATGTTTTTCAAAATAAACTGCTTCATAATTTTCACCTTTTGTATGTAAAACCAACACAGATTTGTCTCTGATTTTGTTTTTTAAGTTTTATGTTCTATCCCATATGTTCTCTATTTCAGATTTGTTGCTTTCAGAAGCAAAGACACTGATGTAAGATAAAATTGGCTAACGTTGCTAGAAATATCATTTTTTGTGAAATTATTAATCATTTCCTTATCCATAAAGTATTTTTTTTAATTAATCACTCAACTTATCATCTGCTGCTCTCTTTACATATAATCTGTTGCTTTCAAAACTTATTGAAAGTCAACAGAGACAAATAACAAAAATATGGATTTTCGAACTCATTTTTCAGTCTTTTTTTTTTCTTATGTTCAATCCCATCAGGTTTTGTTTTTAGTATTTGTTGCCATCGGTTTGTCTCTCCCATTTGATATTAGGTGAATAATTTTTCTGGTTTAGTATTGTCGCTTATGCCTGACAAATTTTCAGTTCTGTAATAATTGCAATAATAATCAAATTTTTACTTTTTATGTTTCAGATCCCATCTGTTGGTTTAATATGGAAACAAACATATCTCAGAGATCATTGGGTGTTCGAATTTATTTGACCTTCTGATTATTAATTTGTTTCTCCATGCTTTGGTGACATACTTATGATATAATAGTAAATTAGTTTTATTTCTGCTTATTAATTGTATGGTTTTGCTATGTTGTTTTCAATACGTATATATGTCCCTGTTATGATATTTATGATATATATATATATATATATATATATATATATATATCATGTTTCTGCAGGTAAGTTGGTACATAGTTTCTTATTTGGACTTCGACATTATTATAGTGAGTACTCACAATATTTAGATTTTGTGTTTATTAATATATATTCTTGATTATCTTACTAAAATATTTGATTTAATTTTAATGTAGGTACTGTAATTCTTCATAAACTAACAACGGTAAAAGTATACATACATCTTTCTCACATATCACATATTGTAAATTAATTTACTTAGTATTTGGTATGTTGTGTGTTTATCTCTAAAGTGCTATAAAGTGATGTAATTGCCCTTGCTATGTCACGCCTAATGTTACTGTTAGTTGCAAATTGTAAATTAATTTACTTGCTATTTGCTATGCTGTGTGTTTATCTCTAAATTGGTATAAAGTGTTGTAATTCCCTCTGTTATATCACACCTAATGTTACTATTAGTTGCAAATTGTAAATTAATTCACTGGCTATTTGGTATGCTATGTGTTTATCTCTAAAGTGCTGTAATTGCCTCAGTTATGTCACACCTAATGTTTTTGTTAGTTGCAAATGTGGATAATTATCTATAACACTGCTATCACAATAGCTGAAATAAAGATGATAAACGTAATTATTTACAACAGAATATTATTAATTCTTTACTGAAGTACCTGTTGATACATGATCTCTTGATTTTTTTTCCTGTTATTGTAGTTGATGATGTTAATTTCCTCATATTTGGTTGTATGTGTAGGAACTTATCTCTTCTGCCCAATCTGAAAGCATGTTAGATAAATAGTAAATTGAATAATTAGTATAATCATACTAAATAAATGTAATATAATTGTCAATATAGATTGAGCAATGACTTACTTGAGAAGTTGAATGTCAGATGAATGTGTTAATGTTTATATTGTGCTGCAGATTTTTGTTGTGTATGCGCCTAGTGTCATGTGTAGGCTGTATGCCTTTTTATAACAAGTAAAAAAAATATTTGAACTGAAATTTAAGAGGGAAAACTTTTCATGCTAAGCTTTAGAAAGTAAAATTGGTATATTGTAGATACTAATTTTGCCACTAAATATACTAATTCTTTATTTTTTTTATAAAATATTCCAGGTTATAAAAATATTATTCTAATTTCTTTATTAAAAAGATCCCCATCTCCCATCAAACTTGACTATAAGAAAGGGGCAATGATGAAAATTTGTGGTATATAATGTAACAACAGTCAACAATTATAGACTTGTACTTTTTTTGTAATATTAAGATACTCAATGATTTTAATTTTCCTAAAAAGCCAAGTGTAAATTTCTGACTGTTGTTTTGACATGTATTGAGCCCTATATACAACATCACTAAGATTTATGAACAACAAAATAGTGGTGTTTCATAGTAAATTTTCTTATGATCTGTTTGTTTGTGATGTAGGGGATCTGTTTATTAAGACTTAGAAATAATAATGAGGCAATGATGATCGTTGTGAAAAAATTTATATTGGATGATTTTTAACTGATTATTAAGTGAAAATGATAGAATATTCATTTTTGATCCCTTCCCACAGTAGGTAAGAGTTGAGGCAGCTTTTCTGAAGGGAATAATAAGTTAAAATTCACCATTTATAAATTAATTGAATGTTAGGCATTAGCCTATGATCATTGGTTGGTGAATAATTCGAATTCTGAGCCTCCAAAAAATATAAAGAATCATTCAACTCAATTATGTTGTGACCTTATTTAATATTATGATTCTTCATTATAACACCTTTATCCTTAAGTTTCATAAAATTTAGGATAATATTCATAACAAATACTCGATAAAACATTTGAAATAACAATCGGATGTATAATTTTCTTATTAAACTATGATATAGAAGTAGTAAAATATTTCCTTCGCAATTATGATATAAGTTTGTTATTCAAATATAATAGGTAAGATTAAGAATCATGCATACATAAGAAATTGTCTATTATATTACATAGAAACTTGTTATTACATTATGAGTAATATTCTGCATTAATTTGTAGGGAGAAGTTGCATTTATATTACTTGCATCAATTTGAGTATGCATATGAATTTTTCTATTACTTTTCTTGTTTAATTCGTTATTTATGGTTGTTTGATGTTGGTTGTCACATTAATTAATGTTGTGATTCTTGATTATATTACTTTTGTCCTTAACTTTCATTCTTGATTACAACAATTATGATGAATGTCAGATGACTTACTTGAGAAGTTGAATGTCAGATGAATGTGATTCTGTTTATAATTTGCTATAGATTTTTATTGTGTATGTGGCTAGTGTCATGTAATTTAGGATAATATTCATAGTAATGACTGAATAAAACAATTGAAATAATAATAGCGCATTCATCATGATAAGTTTGTTATTCAAATATAATAGGTAAGATTAAAGATCATGCATAGATATGAAAATATCTATTATATGATGGATTTTTTCTTAAAGTAATTAAAGGGATTGGGATAATATTCATAGTAAGCGCAGAATAAAACATTTGAAATAATAATAGGGCATACATAATTGAAACAAAAGTAATACCAAACTGTCTTCTTCTACTACATACTGAAGGCAATAATAATCTAGGTTATGTTTGGTTTCTCAACCAAATCACAATTAAGTACCATCAACATAAAATAAAATTTTCAAATGCTAGTTAAGCAAGTTAATGGAATTGATGTCACATCACTTCACTCCTCTGCTATTCCAGCCTAAACTTTTTCTATTTTAACATTGACCCTAGATCTCTTTTTTTAGGAGCTGTAGTGGAATGATCCCCATTCATACACCTTTTTCCAAATTCTTCATTTGTACTCTCAGAATTGCATGTTGTGCCCTGATTTGGTGTGCGAACTTCATCTGTTTGAGATTCCACCTATACAAATAATACATTATTAGGTTATAAAATAATTATTAAACAAATCATTAATTTACTACAATAATTAATTTTTAGTTAGGATTATTACCTGTTCATCAGCTGTAGTTTCTAATTTGGAAAGCATATCAGAGTCCTAAAATAATGCACATTCTCGTTAAAATTGATTGATTATATAATATTTGCCTTGAAATAAGGATTAGAAATTATAATAATCTTTTACACTAACCTGACTGTCGAAGGAACTTGGTCCATAATATTTGCAAACCAAAGCTTCGTCTACAATTAGCTTTATAACTGAATATGCTCCCAATTGTTTCTCCCTCACTTGGACTAAGACAAGAGCCTTCAGATCTATGAGTTTTTCCAAATTTGTTGGTAGCTTTGTATATTCAACATCTTCCTGTGTAGGTGAAATGTGAATAAAATAGTGTGTATAAATTGAAACAATACAATTTATATCATATTAAATTAGGACTTACCTTTGCATTGCTTTCCCTAAGTTGCTGAGCTGATTTTCCTATAATTTGTGTACATTCCCTATTCCATAGAAGTAGTGGGATATTTCCTGTTCCATCAACAACTTTAATTTGTAGCATGTATCTAAGACTTCCTTTATCATTTTTTTATACACTTTTCACAATAGAAATAGTCTCCAATAGGCTTGAGTTTCTTTAGACATTTCTTACATGCTACATAAAACCACTCTCCTACTATTTCAATTCCTGCAACCCTGACGTTGATCCAAAACTTTCCCACCTAAACCAACATTCATTAATTTAGTTACTAATGAAACATCTATTGTATGCATTACAGAAAATTAAAAGTACATCATTCTCTTGAAGTTGTTCAACTGTTTTGAAAATAAACCTCTCGCTTGCTAGCTCCTCTGTTATTGTTTGTGAATATAATGATTGCCTCTCTTCACAGACTATGATTTGTGAAGATTCACATTCAGGTAATCTGTACAAAGGAAATTATGTTTAGTTTCCATATTTTATTTTTGTGAAAGTAATTAATGGGTCTAAGTGTTGAAAGATATTTTCCTCTTCTCAAAGTCTTTAATCTCATCCATTGTAGTATCAAGAATTAATTTTGTGACATTCCAAGTGTTTGATATCCTGACTTGATCTACAAGTATTAAGTGTAGTTAATGTTAATTGAATAAGGTATAATTGCTAACAAAAAATATATATATTTTACCATTAAACTTGCTGATTCGATAGAATTGGAGAATAATAATAAGTTGGTTTGGATTTGACTGTGAAACATATTCACTTAGTTTTGCAGCATAATCTCCTCAAAATGTGCATTGTACTCTCTTTTGTCTGAAAAATTATGTGCAAGTAAATACTTGACAATGATGATTGTTTAAAAAGCATAACTATGGCAAAGTATTCATATCCACTTATCTTACTTTTCATCCTCTAGCACAAAATCCATGTATTTTGTGACTTGGCCATAAACTTCCTCCTCTCTTAATGTATGTACTATGCAAACTCTTCCAATAATGTCTGCTAGTAAATTACTTGTTAGTATGATAGTTAAAGCAAATTAGTAAGTAGTTTATAAATTATAAAAATCAAGATGGTACCTGTAAGACATGTTGGTGACCTTGTAGCTAATTCTATAAATGCTGCAAACTTGAATAGTACAGTTGGAAATACCTCTATATTTTTCAACAAATTACACTGTGTAAAATTGTTGAAGTAGATGACATATTTGAATGCAGTAGTTTTTATTTTCATTTAGTTGTCTGCCACTATGAAATTCTTGACATGGTATAGTTCCCCTTCAATGAGTTTTGCTTTATATTGTGGAATATGAGATTTTCTAATTGAAGCATGAACTCTGTTATCCTGTTTTATTCAAGCAACATAATTTATCAGATTTATTTATATATTTAAAAATAATAATGTAAATAAATAACATAAAATTTGCCTGCCAACTTACCTCACAGTCGTGAAAGACACATTCTAAACTGTATGATTCATTTTTTTTCCCATAAGAAGGATTGTCGTAAGTCTAATCAGTTGAAGTTTTACACACCAGTTGCTTTTGGCAGGGTGTATTTCTCTAAAATTTTTGTAAATTGACATCTTTATCTGTATGTTACACAAATATATCAGTTAAAACTTATGTTGCCGAATAAGCTAAAAAATTATAACACTGTATATATGACATTTTTAGAAAACATAAATCTAAAAAAGTCCGAAAACTTTCTTTCAGTAGTGGTAAAATTGTGATGAAAAAAATGATGCATACAAAAAATTAAAAATTGGTAAAAATAAATGGCCTACCTGCGGATGAAGATATGACCAAAATGGTTCTAGCAGTACAGAAAATATCAACTTACCTTGCAATTCTCACGACTATACCAGCAGACTTTGTTTGTGATCCATATATAGGCCGAGTAAGCAGCGATTGAAGTCAATCAAACAGATCCGACCGTCGATTTTGAACTTATCCAATGAAGAGTTGCACAACAAATTAAATTTGGACACATGGCAAAATATACTGCTGCATTGGGCGGGAAGCACATATTAGCAGATAAATTTTGAAGTTACCCATGTCAGCAATGAAAGTGTATAAAAATTTGACACATGACCATCTATTGTCCAATAAAAGTCAGATTGAATGTAATTTTAACACCTGGCAAGTATGCTGTACATAAATGAGTGGGAAAAAACATTATGTCATTGGGTCTAGGGACTTCGTGTGGTACATGACATCCAAAGCTTGCTTAACTTCACCTCCGTGAATTCTCTGCGCAAAATTTGCATTCATCACACCTGAATCTAGTCGAGCCACAACCTAGTTGATGCGTGTAGGTGAGCGACCAAAGAAAAGGTTTTGGAAGTAGTCATTAGCTATGTGCTCCATATCATCCCTATTAGCGAACCACTGTCCTCCCACATCAAAGAGGCATCATAATTTATTCCTCATTTGTCTATAGGTGGCACGTTGGTGGAAGCATATCTTATTGTGATCACCCCCTTTCACATTTTTTCCCTAACCCGCTTCCTCCACAGATTATCTCCTCTGACTAAAAAGCATATCCAACTCTTTTTGCCATTATTTTCATTTTTTCTCGATTTTCTTACAAACTTCCTTTTTTCCTCGCGGGTGCTCCTGTATACATCTCGATTCCATATCTTCAAACTCTGCCAATAGGCTCTTATCCTCACCATAATAAAACCTTCAAAAGATGAAAAACTACCCTTCAAAGCCTCCTTAATCATATCCTCACAGGACTCATGATACGCCCATATATTCTCAATCCTAATAACTCTATTTTTGTTGGTGTCTTATCTCTTTGTTTCCCAAGCACCACAACCATAGGAATATGATATGACCAAGTTCGGTCTATATGCTCTACTTTCGTCTGAGGGAATAAATCATTCCATTCCATGGTTTCCACCATAAGATGCAGTCGGCATTGCATATTGTTGTCACCGTTTCTACCATACCATTGTCATAGGTGTAATCACAACCACTGTCCTCCATATCTCACAGTCAGCAGTCTTCTAACGCTTCTCTAAACTGTTGCATCTTTCTCTCTTCACATGGAGTTCCCTCTAGGTTTTCATGAAGGAAGATGATCTCCTTGAATTCACCCATGACAATACATGGTAATGTTGACTATGCCGCAAGCAATCTAAGCAGATCCTGAGACACGTGCCGTTTATGGGTTGTGGGCCAACTGTAAAAGCCACTAAATCTCTTCCCTCCCTCCCTGAAAACATTAACCAATCTAACACCTATGTGGTGACTCGACATAGATAGAAAGTGGATGTCAAAATCATGCTGCCAAAGAAGTGCTAAACCTCCGATCCTACTATATTCCATAGAAATGAGTAAAGAATTTTTTATATTTTTTTGAATTCTCTGCTAGCCAACTTCATCTACACAAGGATATCTACCTCTAGTTGTTGCTTTTGGATTATGTCTTGAAGGTGATGAACTATAAAGGGGTCATCAAGCCTCCTATAGTTCAGAGAGAGAATGGTCGCTTGCATAATGCCCACCTTTTTGAAAACTTAAATTCTATAATTTATCAGTGGATTTACATAAGTTGATTTCTATCTTAGTTAAGATTGACTTATTTTTTATAAGCTTGTGATTTTCCAAGATTTTTTATTAAGTTTTCCATCATTTAAATCTATGATGTTTGTGACCATTCCTTAGTCAAAGCTTTGAAATCCTTTTATATAATTTTGAATCTTTAAACAAAAGGTATTTTAGATTTAAAGTATGATTTGGATAATATTTCACTAATCTTCTACTCGTACAATTTTTATTTTCGTCAAATGATTTATGCATGAATTATATGTTCACCTTTATTTCTATTTTTAAATCAATGTTTGTTTAGTTATGCTATTTACAACCATGATATGGTTTTATTCATTTATCGGTAGTTTTGACTTTATATCAAAGGTTTAACGAGCTTCTATTATATTTCTGTGCATAGCCAAGTGCATAATTCAAAGTCATAAATTTTCAAATTTTGGTTTACAACTGACTTGGTTTTATGATTTTATGTTATAACTTAATGTTATATCCTCATTTCATTTATGACTTTATCCTATGGATGATTTTTCTTTGAAGTCATATTTTGTCAATGAATACAATATTATGTTAAGTTATATTTTCCATTCGATGGTGTGTTTGTTTTAAATAATTAATTCCGTTGAGATTCAAGTTGTATTTTAAACGTATTATTATAAATGTAGACGTATCCGGCCCATATAGGTCAATATAAAGGCTTATATATATGTTTATTAGTCATAAACAATAGAACACAAGTTGAAGTATATCTGATTACCTCTTTCTTCTATTCTATTTTCTCTTCTTGACTTCTACTATTATAACATGTTATCAGCACGAAATTGCTTTAGTAATATTTGTAATTCAATATCCTTTTTCTTTGTTTTCCATTTGAGAACGGCAATTACTATTCATATGGAAAGTAAGTAATTATATATCAAAAGATCATGATGATAAATACAATGATAAAGTTGATGATAACTATGAAATATCAATCAATTATGTCAACACCAGAATTTGATGGTATAGAAATGAGATTATCATCAATGATGTTTTTGTATATAATGTTGTTGTCAGCATTATAGACAAAATGATAATGACCCTCAATCTATTTAGGAATGTTGACATAGAAATGATTGGGAAAGTTGGAAAGAAGCTATACAAGCAGAGCTAAATTTGTTAAACAAGCGAGATGTTTTTGGACCCGTCGTTCCAGCACTTGAAGGTGTTAAACTAGTCGGCTATAAATGGGTGTTCATACGAAAACAAAATGAGCAAAATGAAGTTGTAAGATATAAAGCCAGACTAGTGGCACAAGGATTCACCCAAAAATTAGGATTTGATTTCACAAAAACCTATTCACCTGTTGTGGATGTAATCACACTCAAATTTCTAGTCAGCTTAGCAATATCTCAAAAATTGCAAATGCATCTTATGGATGTAGTCACGACATATCTTTATAGATCACTAGATATTGATATCTATATGAGGATCCCAGAAGGATTAAGAATACATGAATCATGTAAATCACAACCTCACCATATGTACTCAATCAAATTACAGAAATCTCTATATGGACTTAAACGGTCTAGGCAAATATGGTATAATTGCCTTAGTGAGTATTTACTGAAAGAAAGGTATGGGAATGATCACATTAGTCCATACCCATTTATTAAGAGGACAAAGTTAGGTTTTGTAATCATCTTTATCTATGTTGATGATCTAAATATCATAGGAACTCCTAAAGGGATACGACAAGCAACGAATTACCTAAAGGAAGAGTTTGAAATAAAAAAAACTTGGGAGTGACCAAGTATTGCCTTGGACTTCAGCTCAAACATACTAAAGATGGTATTTTTATCCATTAATCAAACTACCTTGAAAAGGTCTTAAATCTCTTTAATATGAATAAAGTGAATCCATTGAGTACACCAATGGTAATTTGATCACTCAATGTTGATAAAGACCCATTTCGTCCTTGAAAAATTAATGAAAAAAAAAACTTAATCCTAAAGCACCATACCTAAGTGCTATTAGTGCTTTATTATATCTTGATAATAATACCCAACCTAATATATCATTTGTAGTGAATATGCTATTAAGATATAGATCAACACCTACACGGAGGCATTGGAGTGGTGTAAAGCACATCTTCGTTATTTATGGGGAAAAAGTGATATGGGACTATTTTACAAAGGAAATGAGGAAGGAAGACTTGTCTAGCTGATTGGGTATTCCGATGCAGGTTATCTATCCAACTCACATAAAACCATATCTCAATTAGGTTATGTCTTTTTGCATGGTGGAACTGTCATTTTCTAGCGTTCAATAAAACAGACCATAGTAGCAATTTCGTCGAACCACGCAGAGTTGATAGCATTTTATGAAACAGAATGAGAATGTGTGTGGCTCAAATTGTGAATACACCATATACATGGATCATGTGGAGTGGAAGAAAATAAAAGAGATCCGATAATGATATATGAAGATAATGCATCTTGTATTGCACAAATCAAGGAGGGATGCATTAAAAGTGATAGAATCAAGCACATATCACCCAAATTCTTTTCAACTCACAAGCTTCAAAGAAAAGGAGAAATTTATGTTCACCAAATCCGATACAACCAATATCTAGTATACCTCTTTACAAAGTCCTTACCAATAAGGATATTCAACCAACTCATACATGGCATTGAAATGTGATGTCTAAAAAAGGTTTGTTAGATTGAGGGGGAGTATTGTCACATTCTTTTCTTTAACCATGGTGTTTAGCCCACTGGGTTTTTCCTAATAAGGTTTCTATTGAGACATTATTATTAATGTATGTCTAAGGGGTAGTATTATAAATGTAGATGTACCCAACCCATATAGATCCATGTAAAGACCTATATAAGTGTGTATTAGTCATAAACAATAGAACACAGGTTGAAGTCTCTCTTATTACCTCTTGCTTCTATTCTTTTTTTTTTCTCTTCTCGACTTCTACTATTATAACACGTAAATGTTTCTGCAACAATTTTCAATTTCTTTCTGTAGTGGATTTTGACTAAGTTATATTACTTAAAGTAAAATCTAATATTTTTTAAATATATTCCTACTTGGAATTTCCCCTAAAATATTATATTCAAAATATATTATTCTTTCATATTAAAAAACCTTGGTTTTAAATGTACCATCCCCAAATTTACTGCTAAATTTTTTTGTTTAATTAAAAGGGTTTAGCGGAAGCGAAAAGATAAAACCGTAAACTCGGGGACATTACCGCCACACTTAGTACCGGATCGATTCACTCCTACCGTTCCAGTTTAAGTGCTAAGGCTAAATAAAGTTAACATTAAACTCAAATCATTAATAAAACACAAGTCATACAGAAATCAAAGTGCGATTTAGGATTACAAACCAGGGAGTACGTGACTAGAATTTTAAAACATAAAGCATAGTACAAACACAACTAAAATATGATAATACAAGGTCCAGTGAAAGAAATAGAGTCCGACCGAATTGCTCTCGATCCCCAAGTCAGGTTTAGGCTCAACGCTCAGCCCCACCCGATGCCTTGTAGGTGTCGTAGGCATCGAAGACATCATCCCCTACCTGCACAAGCTCAGATGGGTCTTTTGCTCGTGGGAATGAGCAGCACCCATGAAACGGGTGATCAGTACACTACGTACTGAGTAAGGTAACAAATGCGCTAATGCCAAACATAAAGACATACAACATAGCATACATGGCACATTCATATAAGCTGCATGTAGTAATCCAAATAATGAAGGCCGGCTATGGTCCAATTAGACTTTTTCTTTTGAATCTCTGTTAAATGTAGTCATTTCACACCATAATCTTTATTAATCCATGTGAGTACGGGAACCCCATTATTATAGCCGGTGGATCGGTCACTTATAGGGAAGAACGCACCTAACCACTATTATATACCGGTGGATAGGTCTCCAGGGCAGAACGCTCCTGGCCACTATTATGCCGGTGGATCGGTCTGGCCCTGACTCTCATGGTGTTTCACTGTAAGTATATAGTAGCTTTCCCATGATTCATTGGCAACATAATGTTTGGTTTGTTGAGCTCGGGATCCCCCACTATTATAGCCGGTGGATCGGTCACTTATAGGGCCGAACACATCTAACTACTATTATATGCCTGTGGATCGGTCTCCAGGGCACCCCGGCACCTGGCCACTATTATGCCGGTGGATCGGTCTGGGCCCGGATCAACAATCTAACTCTTTAAGTGATTAGTATCTTATTCGTGTCTTATTAGATAAAGCTTTTCACCCTTGACATGCATTTCAACTACCTCCTACTTCTATCCTCCCAGGGGGCCCGTCCCATATCTTGAGACTCTTGCGCCCCTTATCACACCCCCACATCCATTTCCCTTTACGCTTACCCTTTATTGAGAAACCCAACTCCTTCGGGTGTGGGTTAGGCCCAACACCTTATGACATCAACTCCACCTACTATCACCCCTAGGGTTTTCCCTTAAAAACCCTAATTGGACCGATGTGGCCCAACCCCCTCTCTCACTTACTCTACCATTACCTCGTTTATCGCCCCATACCTTAACTCATTAGATCCAATCCCAAATCACATCGCTTTACCACTGGATTCCATATGTGACCGAAAAAACCCTAGTTGGCCACTTTAAACCCTAGTACCTTTCTTCTCCCACAAGTAACCTCTATATTTCCCACTCAATATTCCTTCTCTCCCATGGCACCCATACTCACCCCTTACATAATAAATCCCCATTCTTAATCCATACTCCACTATCCCTTAATCATTTTTACTTCCATAATTTCCAGATTATTACTTCCTCCAAAAACCCTAATTGGGTCCCTTATACACCCTTACACCGACCTACATAATATTTTTCATCCCAAGTCTCCAATCACTCCACAACTCTCCCCTTAGCTTATTTACACCCTAAATCAACCTTTCTCACGTGAAGATCACCCCCATGCAAGTTTTATCCATCCCATGAAAACTCTCGAAGTCCCCATGCAAACCTTAGAATTTCCATGCATGGTTATAATCTCTCGTTCATTTTGGTCAACCTCATATCCCCCTTAGCATCTCACTTCCCATTTGTTTCTTTTTGTCCTTTCATGTCCCATATCATAATATCATTTGCCCTAGCATGCATGTCTTAGAGGGCCATATCATATCACACCACAATCACCGTATATACATTTCATACTCATGCCATAAGAACACATACAAAACATACCTCAACTCCAAGCTACGCTACACATAAGACAAGTTAAGGAAAATCATACGATACATAATTTAACATGAAATATAAAGCATCCAAGGCATAAAAGTCACATAACACACATGGTCCTTAGCTACATCTTTACCTAAAGCGACGCCGGGCTTGGAGCACGCTCCTACAACTCCTTAGGGTTTTGGTTTGATTCACCTATAAAAGGGAAAATACTAAGTATTAATTTCCCTCAAAAGTACCATCACTCTTTATTTTAGTCTAAGATTAGAATTATTATTATTATTATTACTATTACTATTATTAAAGGAAGTATTATATGTGAAAACTAGAGTCTTATTTTCAAGTTAGCTTACTAGATGTTACTAGTCAAAATATGTTTAGGTTAATATTTATTGCTATACTTATATTATTAACCTAATAGCTTTATTCTTCTAATAATAGTAATAATACTAATTATAGCAAAAATAGTGATAATACTAATAATGATAATGGTAATGCTAATGCTTATAGTGATAGAAACCTTAGCGTTTTTAAGGCTAAGTTTAATAATAGTGTTAAGGTTAAAATAATAATTTAATAATTACAATACCAACAAAGTACAAATATTCCTAAAGATAATAATGATAAAAGTTGTATTTTGAATAATAATAATATAAGGGTTCAAATGTTTTTGTCACAATAATAGAAATAGAAATAGAATAATAATAATAATAATAATAATAATAATAATAATAATAATAATAATAATAATAATAATAATAATGATAGTAATAGTAATAGTAGTAACTAATAATGTTAGTGACAAGGAATTAGGAATAGTATTAGTGATATTCGAATATTAAATAGTAAAAATACTAAGGTTGAGTATTCTTTTTCTTTAAAAATTTAGAATGATAATATGCCAACTTCGGTTTAAATAACACTAAAAATAATAATAATTGTGAGCTTGTGACTCGTATTTGGTGTGTAGAATAGCTTGGATTGGTGTGTGAAGTGTTTCGGAGGAATTTGGAGTAGAACTGTGATATATTCTGGAAAGGTGTGAATATTTTACCTTGAAGAAATTAGAATTTGGAAATGTACTGAACATAAAAGTTGCATATCTTTCTGTTAGCTTTCCAACGCATTAAGAATCAGCTCGATCGGAGGTTAGATTAAGAAGTTGTGGCCGAAATACTAAAGATTGTCAAAGCTGGAAAGAAACACGGGGGGCCCGTGTTTGTGAAACACGATCTGTGTTTTTTCATCAGGAAAATGTGTTCTGTTTCCATGAGAAGCCGAGAGATAGAAAATAAACACGGGGGTACCGTGTTTATTAACACGGTCCGTGTTTTTTAACACGGTCCGTGTTTTTTGGGTTTTTTGCTCCGCCTCGATTTTCGCTAATGACAGTTTCGTATACTATAAATACCATGCGATTAGAACCCTAATCGAAGAGCGAACGCCGTATTCTTCTCCTATTGAGTTCTATTGTAATTCCTTGATGAATTGAGTGATTTATGTGAGAATTTCTTTGATTATTTGTAATCACAATTACTTCACATCAATAAGATCATCTGTTTCCCCAATCTGTGTTCTTGAGTGTTTTTCTCTTCTCAATTCTTGTGTGTTCTAATTGATTCTAATTAGATATTATTTTTCCGAATTGGTGTCGATCCACAACAATAATAATAACAATAAAAATAATAACAACAACAACAACAAATAATAATAATAATAAGAACAACAACAACAACAACAACAACAACAACAACAACAACAACAACAACAACAACAACAACAACAACAACAACAATAATAATAATAATAATAATGATAGAGATAACTATATTAATACTAAAGTTGTGAATAATAATAATAATGATAGTAGTATTAGTAGTAATAATGATAACCATTTTAATGTTAAAGTTGTAGCCTTTTAAATAGTTTACCCGAGTTATAAGTATTTTCTGAAATTAGGTTAGGAATATAAAGGGTGATACATAATAATATTAATAATGGTAATAATAATAATATTAACAATTATAATACAAACTAATAATAGTAAGAATAATAATAATAGTAATATTAAGGATAATACCATTAATATTAAATAAAATTATTAACACTTATAGAAAAATAGTTTAGGGGCTGGGGAAGTTGGAGCACCACCTCAGGTTAGTGGTGGAACCAGCGGCGGTGGAGGAGGAAGAGAGGGGGAAAGATGGATATGTAGGCTAAGAGAGAGGAAGTGGAGGGGTGTTTGAGGTGGAGGAAGGTGCATCAGGTGAAGAAAGGTGGAATGAGGGTGGTGGTGTAGCTGGGAGTGGCGGCGCACGGTGGTTGGTGTGGCTGCCGAAGGTGGTGGAGGGTGGTAGGAGATGGAGGAAGTAGAAGGAGAGGGAGGCAGGGGGAGATGAAGGTATGGGAAGGTAGGGGAAGGTTCCCTGGGTGTTTTGGAGGGTGAGGGAGGTGTTGGTATAGGCGGGATTGGCGGCGGGAGGCGACGCAAAGGGTGACGATGGGCTAGAGTTGACTGCTCGGGTTGGCGATTTTGCACGGCCGGGGCGGCACGTGTAGGGCGAGGCAAGGGGTGATGGTGGTCTGGTTTCGTAGAGGGAAGTGTAGGGATGGTCTCAGTGGGCGGCGTTTGTTGCGGCGGTCGCTGGCGGCGGCGAGAGGTAAGGTTTCTGGGCTTGCGAAAAAGGGAGCTCGGCTATGGCCGCCTCGAGGGTGTATTTATAGGCCAATTGAGGGGGGAAACGACAAAGGGAGAAGAGGACACTTGTGGGCAGGTGAGGCAGGTCGCTGCCGGTGGTGGCAGGCGGCGCATGGCCTGCAAATCGCAGGGCTCGTTTGGCTCGGGGTGGGGAAAAGGAAAGGGTGGCAGCACGCATGAGGAGGGAGGACGAGTAGGCTGGGTCGAAAATGGAAAGGAAAGCGACGGGGGTGGCAGAGGAGGACAACCAGATGGAGCAGGTGGCCGTCGGCAGGCGTAGGACTGCAGGTCGGGAGTTGCAGTCTACATGAGGAAGAAGAAGACAGGGCGGGGTGGACCGGGCGGTCCAGGGAAAGAAAGAAAAGAAGGGAAGATGGTCCGGCCGGGCAGAACGGGCGAAGGAGGGGGACGACGCGCCTGGGCTGCGTGAGATGGGCCAGGGGAGTTTGGGCCGCGGTTGGCCCAATCGGGGAGAAGAGGGGAAAATAAGGAGAGGAGAAAAAAAAGGAAAAAGGAAAAGAAAGGAGGAAAGGAAAAAGGAAAAATAAAAAGATAAAATGGTTGGGTAGGGGGTATTTGGTCTTTATTTATTTATATAACTAGGTTATATATTTAAATTTAATAATAATTATTTTAAGAAAATAATTAAATCTATTTTTTGATTAATTAGGCTATTTTGGGTAAGTTTTCATTAACTTCCATGTTAGTTAGTAAAAAGTCCAAATTTTCCTTAAATAATTCCTTTATTATTTTCTCCTTGTTTTTTCTTTATTAATTCCACTTAGTTTTTAATAAAATAATTTATTTACTTAATTCCCCTAATAAATTCCTATTTTTCCAAATTCCTAAATTAGGGTTTGGGGTATTTCATTAAATTTTAGATAAAACCTTTAAGTATTAAAGTTTTACTATAGGGGTAATAGGGGTGGAAAAAATTTCTTCATATTTTATGTCTTTTATATCAAGTATTTAAAAAAATAAAATGTTTTTAATGAAATGCCTATTTTAGATTAAATTAATATCTAAAATGGGCATTCATCTAATTTTTTTTAAATTGAATAGATTATTCAATATATGTAAAATATAATAGTAAATTTTTTTACCTCTGTTACCCTCATACCAAGTGGGCACTAAAGAGTTGAAAATGGTTTTAGTTTCTTAATGTTATTTAAGTCACATTAAACCATCAAAACTTTTAATTAATTTATAAATGAGTATATTTCCCTATAGACATTAATTTATGTTAAATTATGGTTTTTAAAACAATATAAAGTGGTTTCAATAATTCGTTATGCGATTTGTGCTTAGACAACCTTATATTTGCTTACTATTTATATATGTAATATTTTCATGTCAAAATTTCAAATCCTTAGTCTAGTTATATTTTTGGATCCAAAATTTCCTAAAATATAGATTTGAAGATTTTTTTTTTAATTTATAATGATTTTTTTGCTATTTATTTTAGATTTTATACTTAAAAGGAGTATTTGAGACATTTTAGCTTAAAAGTGCATCAAATGATTATGGAAAATCTTGAAAATTTATATTTGAGTTAAAAATGAATTAAAATGTTGAAAAGTTTCATTATTTTCCCAATATTTTTATATTTATTTTTAAAAATTCATTAAAAGCTTAATATTTCAACCTTTAGCACAATATTTTATGTATCAAATCTTATTAATAATTCACAAAATTTGCACTTGATTTTATAACATTATTTTGATGGTTTCCACATATGTGTGTAATTTTTTAATTTTATTAATATTTTCCTAATAAAAACCATTTAATGATTTTTCTATTATTAAAAAAATTAAATTTGTGAAAAATACCTTTAGGGCACTAAAATCATTTTAAGAGAAAGATTAATTGAGTTAGAGGAAATATATACTTTTTCTCCTAAGGTGATGGCTTGAGGTCCTTAGCTTTTATGGCTAGTTGTTATCATTTGAGACTTCTTCCTTATCAAGAGAGCATGAAAGTAAGTATTGTTTATGGCATCCTTGATTAGAGATCTTGGAAAGACCTTCAGATTGAAGGATCCACTTATACTTTTGTAGGTTATATCACAAATCCCATGCGTGTGTGTACTTAGTAAAATGGAGCCCAAGTTATTATGCACAAACTAAGTGAATGTGTGGCTTCCTTATCAATAGATCATGTAAATAGTTATTGTTTTGTCTCACTTGTCAAGAGAGAATAGAAGTAGAAGTAGTTATTGATGTCTTCTTTATCTAGATGTACGTATCATTATTTATAGCTTCCTTGCCAAAAGAGCATGGGATTTAGTGAATTAATTGAATTCATATTGTGATGTTGTTATGGTAGGATAAATTATGTGCACTACCTTTATTTTTGAGATGTTGTATTGTTATAGGCATTATGAGTAGTATCTTTGGTTGTTATATGGTTTTCTAAGATGATTGGTAATATTTAGCTTGAGTTTATGCATGGCTTGATGTTATTGCATGTGAATTGCAAATTATGCATGATTTTACACATTTGTGTATTGTATGACTATATGATCATGCTATTTGCTCACGTTTGGGTGTGTTTACTCAATATTATTGAATTAAATAGATTAATTTTTCACTTGTTTTGGTACAAATATTTGGGTCACTTCTACAACTTTCGGTTGAATAAGAAAGTAGGGCTTCGAGTATTTTATCTCACTGTGGGGTTTCAAGTTTATGGTTTGAGTCGGCTCTATTCAACTTTGTAACCTTGGTTTGAGAAATTATAATCTTTAAAGAGTTTTTGTAATACTCTAAACTTTTGTAATCCTAATTTAGAGTGTTTAGCCTTTTATCTGAAAAATTGAACCTTTAAATATTAAATTAATTATTTTTGTTAACTTGTGATCCACAAATCTAAATAAATTATTATAATTATTGAATCTTACCCTTTTTATTTAAATCAACCCTAAACTAATTATTTTACTTGATTTATTTTTATTAATTTGCTACCATAAATTTGAATAAATTAATATTATCCTAAAAACCTAAATTTAATCTAATTTTAATTCTAACCCTAAATGTATTTTCTTTTTCTTTTTTCCCTTTTCCCTTTTCTTTCTTTTCTCTTTTCTTTTTTTTTTCTTCTACTTTATTTTTCTCTTCTTCCCTATGCCAACCTTCTCCTCCCCTCTATTTTCTTTCTTGCTACACCTAACCCAACCTCCCCTTCCTTTTTCTCTTATCCCTTTGCCAACCCGCTCACCACCTTCTTTTTTCTTTTTCTCCTTCTTTTCCCGTGTCAGCCCAAATCTCTTCTCCCTTTTTTTTCTTTCCCTGTGCCCCAACAACCTAACCTACCTTATTTTCTTCTTCTCCCTTGCCCATTTTGCACCCATGCACACCAAACACTCCCTTACCCCTTACACCTCCTTTGCACTTAGCGTGCCTCTACTATGCACATCTACGTTGCTTTTCCCATTTCTGGCCAAACTAGACCTACACCCCCTCCCTCTTCGCATCCTTTTCCTTCCATTTCTGACCCTTTCAACACTTCCCTAGCCTTCTCCCTATTCTTCCTCTTCTTATTCTCCACCACCTCCTCCTCCTCCTTCTTTCTTCCTTTCTTTCTCCTTTTCCCCTATCTTTGTTTTGCTTCCTCATGATCAACCCTCCTTTCCCTTTACATTTCTAGTTCAACCATCATCGCCATCACCATCCCAGCCTCCACCATCGACCACCTTCCTCTTCTCTTCTTCCCTCTTTCTTCCTCCTACCCTTCCTCTTTGATTTTCCTTCCTCCCTTCCTTACGGTAATTTCTGTCAATCCATGCCCCTTAGTACCGGTCACCACTCTCGGAACCATACCTTGGGCAACGATAGTTTTTTCCATTGCCATCTCCTCAACTCAATAGCTAGTCACTACCTCCTCCACCCCTACAACCTCCTTATACAACCAAACCACAACCAACCACCCTTCCCGTAGCCCTGCATTCCGCCACTATATCACGACCCCCTGCCGCCATTTCTACCACCCTGCTTGCAGCCTTGTCCCAACTCTAAACCTCCACCCTTGCTGCCTCCTTGCATGGTCTACCTCTAACCACAAATTCTAATAACCGGCACAACCACCCGTGGCAACCCCATCACCAACCCTTCCTTCCTTCCTTCCTTCTTCTTCTTCTTCTTCTCATTTCCCTCCTCTACGTTACCTCCTTTCCCGTAGCCCTGTACCACTGTTGTCGTAGTCTCCGACCCTCCTACACTAACCTACCCAACCACTATCATCTCCACCTCCCACGACATCCCTGCACCCACCTGTCGAACCAACCCCACCCAACCATCACCTCCAACCGTCAACTAGCCAGCCGCCAAAGACCCTTACATGCGTGGCTCACGCTACACACAGCTTGAGTGGTATTTTTGGAATTTTAAATTATTTTGGTAATATATATATATATGGGTAGTTTAGTAATTTTATATTTAATATATATTTTTAATAAATATATTTAATATAAAAATTATTATTTTATTGATCAAATATAAATATGGTATTTGTGATATTATTTTTAGGTACAAAAGTTTTATTAGTGGAGCTTAATAATTTTTAAGAGGTTACGGGTAACTTGTACTTTTGCTACAAATCAGGTAACTTTTATACTCCACTAAAATATCCGGATATATTATGATAACACATTAGGGTTTTAATATGTAATTTGTGTTAAGCATGATTTGTTACAAATAATTATGTGCTTATTATTATTGTCATGAAAAATGATAAAGAAAGCATGTTATCCTATGTATAATATCATGTGTACAAAAGTGTGATTAAAATGGTTCTATTGTGGAGAAGAGAGTTTAGATAATATTTATAGGTGAAAATGTTAGGTTAAACATGTTTAGATATACTTGGGTGCATTTTTGGTCATTTAAGCACACTATGATGTTTACTCTGAATTAGAATGCCTAACATGTTCTAATTATCGTTAAGTATGGTAGTAGGTGTTTTGTTGTTTTAGAAACACATGTTTTAGCATGATTATTATTATTATATGGCCTAGAGGTATTTCAATAATTTAGAGTATGCCATGATGATTATTCTAATAAACATGCATGATATGTATTATTTGTTGTTAAGCATGAGAATATATGTTTTGATGTTCTAGAAACACATGTTCGGGTTTTACGTGTAGAATTATTTATAAGGGCAACATGGTCATTTGGAGTATTTGGTAATTTAATTACATGATGAATAATTTTACTATGGTAGGTCATCCTTTTTATGATAAGTTGATAAATAAAATAGAATCTGTAATGGAAATGGATGGTAAAGTGGTAACTTTAGCCTCAGGGGTATTTTGGTTATTTTTGATCTAAGGTGTCTAGGTGTGAATAATAGAGTTTAGGATGGCCTGAGTAGATTTCTAATGTTGACATTAGTTATGATCTTGATTATGGTTATCTCAAAATGTTTGGAAATAAATAAAAATATTTAAGTGCGAAGAATTGGATCTATGTGATTAATGTGTGCTTACGTGGCCACTGTTATAAAACACTAACACTTAAAGTGAAAGACCTCGAGGTTGGTAATGGTTTCTCTTTATGAGTCACTACCCTAAAGATGTGGTTTAACTCACGATTGTTTATGGATTTTGCTGGTGTGCCTTAGTGCACAGGTAGCAGTCTTGTGCCTACCTGTGGTTAGGTTGTCACCTTGTGCCTACATATGGTTTGGCAGTAGCCTTTGTGCCTACCTATGGTTTGGTAGTAGTCTTTGTGCCTATCTGTGGTTTGGTAGTAGCTTTTGTGGCTACCTGTAGTTTTGTAGTAGCCTTTATGACTACCTATGGTTTGGTAGTAGTCCCTGTGCCTACCTCTAGTTTGATAGCAACCTGTAACACCTCAAAATTCACTATTTTTTTTAAAAAGTGAAATAATTTAAAATTTAAAACCTGTGAATTCTGGGGATGTTACCACTACATTTAGTATCAGACCGGTTCTCTCTGACCGTCCAGTACCAAGTGCTAAGGCTAAGAAAAGAATATCGTTAAACTTAAATGAAGAGTTCATAATATCAAAGATCAGAGTACACATACAAGAATCGTAAATCAGAGTACATGGTCAAAATTCTAAAAAGGAGAAATAAAACTTTCATAAGATAAAAGTTTCATCTAGAATACTCAATACAAAGTAGTCACTCATAAAAGGGAAAAAATCCGATACAAAAAGAATAATAGGAGTAAATATGATAACAAGAAGAGTGAATCCGGCCACACTACTCTCAATCTTGGAACCAAATAAATGCTCAACACTCAGCTCCGCCTGATGTCTCGCCCACCTGCACAAAGTTAGAAGGGTCTACTACTCGTGGGAATGAGCAACACCCATGAAAAGGGTGATCAGTACGCTACGCACTGAGCAAGAGAATCGTGCACTAAGGCCAACACACAAAATCACACAAATAATGCAGAAGAAATAAAATAGCATAATCCATCATGATAATATAATATCGTACAATCATTAGGGTAGATACATAGAGGCCCATTTATAATCCGGATTAATTACTTAATTAATCTCTGATCGGAAATCGATTCACACCATACTTTTTATCAAATCCATGTGAGTACGGGAACCCCACTATTATAGCCGGTGGACCGGATACATACAGGGCATAAAGCTCCTGACCGCTATTATTGCCAGTGGACCGGAAACACACAGGGCATAAAAGCTCCTGACCACTATTATTCGCCGGTGGACCGGTCTGGCCCCGACTCTCATGATATTCCATTGTAAGTACTTAGTATCTTTCCCATGTCTTAGCACAAATATATTCGGTTTTATTGAGCACGAAATCCCCCAATATTATAGCCGGTGGGCCAGAAACACACAGGCACAATGCCTGACCACTATTATTCGCCGGTGGACCGGTCACATATAAGACATCATGTCCTAACCACTATTATTCGCCGGTGGATAGGTCTGGGCCCGGCTCAACAATCTTCCACTTTAAATGATTAATGTATTATGGTGTCTTATTCAGAAACTTTACCCTAGACATGCATGAATCACTCCCTTTACACTTATCCTCCAACCGACCCGTACCACATCATAATAACCTTGGACCTCTTACCTTGCCCAACAACCCTTCCTCTATACTCAAACTCACACCAGAGCTCCAACATTGAAATATGTGGGTCAAGGCCCACTAATACACATCTCCAAGTCCACTTACTTCCTTACTCTATGGTTTTCCCCAGAAACCCTAATTTAGGCCTAAGTGGTCCATCCTACTCCACCTCACACAACCCAAATCATTTTTAACACTTCATACATCACAACTCATAGATGCTGCCCTCATCATTACACTTTAATCACCAAGTACACATGCTACCACAAAAAACCCTAAGTAGTCACACAAACCCTAATTGTCCACACCAAACCCTAGCTCAGTCTCCTACGTACCCTTAAATTGCTCCACGTACTATTTTTCATCCTAAGTGTTCAAACACCTAAACAACACTTACATTACCTTCCTCAAACTCCAAATCAACTTTCCAAACGTAAATTTCACTCCAATGCAGACTTTACACATCCCATGCAACCTTTCAAACTTTTCATACAAACCCTAAAGCTTCCACGTGAAACCCTAGATTCACTCATGCAAACCCTAGATTTATCCATACAAAACCCTAGATTTCTCCATGCAAAACCCTAGATTCATCCATACAAAACTCTAAATTCCTCCATACAAAACCCTAAATTCTCCCATGCACGACCATAGATTCTCCCATGCAAGATCATAGATTTTGCCATACAAAACTCTAGATTCTCCCATGCACATCCATAGATTCTTCCATGCAAAACCCTAGATTCTTCCCTACGCACTTAGATTCTCCCATACGAAATCATATATTCGATTCTACCATATAATACCATAAATTAGATTTTCCCACATAAAACCCTAAAATTTCCCATTTTATTCTTCCAATCATGGATCATTAAAATACTTAGGTCAACTCACATCCCATGATTAACTCATTTCCCCTTTAGTCAACTTACTCCCCTTTGGTCAACTCATTTCCCAATTTTCATTTTCAACCTTTTTCCCACATACTACCACTTTTATACATCCTCACGTGCATGTCTAAAGGGTCACAAACCAATCATCACATACCACAATATTTCATCACATATACATAATACACTTGCCATATAACAACACATGAACACTTCAACTCCATGCCATACCATACATGAAATAATTATAATGATAAACATAGAATACATCACATACAAAGTATATAATGCACATCAACACACATAAAGCCTTAGTAACACCCTTACCTAAAACGACACCGGTCTTGTGGCATGTTCCTACCCTTCCTTAAGGCTTTGACTGGTCTCACCTATATGAGGGAAAAGCTAAAAATTAGACTCCCTCTTACTAAAAATACTATTATTTACTCATTTATTCTAAGACTAGGTTTTTAATAAAATAATAATAATAATAATAATAATAATAATAATAATAATAATAATAATCATTAACTAATTACTAACTTTGTTAAAGATATAGGAAATAATAGTAATATTATAAAAATTGATAATATAAGGTTTGAAAACTTTATCCTAATAATAATAATAATAATAATAGTGATACTAAAATAATAATAATGATAATAGTAAAAAAATAAAAATAAATAATAATAATAATAATATGATTCGAAATAAAAGGTGGAATAAGGGCTTCGACCCTTCATCAAAATAATACTAATAATAACATTAGTAAAATTAATAATAAAATTTAGTAATAATAATAATAGTAATGAAATAGTAATAATAATAATGATAAAAACCATAATAATGTTGCAAAAATAATAATAATCATAATGGTAATAATAATAGTAACGATAATAATCAAAGATAAAATGAAGTAGGGCTTCGACCCTACATTGAATAATAATAAAATTATTAAATAATAATAATAATAATAATAATAATCACATAACAATAATAATAATAATAATAGCAACACTAATAGTAAAATAGTTGTAATAATAATAATTTTGAAATAGTAATAATAATAATAATAATAATAACAATAATAAATAAAATAAAAACTCATAATAATATTAATAATACTAATACTAATAATATACTCAACCAAATAGGGTCAGCCATGATAAGAAATAATAATACTAATAATATTGAACCTAATAGTAATAGTAGTAATAATAATAATAATAATAATAATAATAATAATAATAATAATAATAATAATAATAATAATAATAATAATAATCATCATCATCATCATCATCATCATAATCATAATATTCGAATAATAGGTTAAAAATTGAAATAAAATAAGCTTAATTAAATAGGGAAAAAGGGTTGAGAGGGTTTAGGGTTCAACCTTGGGCTGGTGGTGACAGGTGGCACCGACAGTGGTGCACGGCGGTGGCCGGAAAAAGAGAAGAAAAGGAAAAAAGTTAAGGGCTGGGAAAAAGAGAAAGAGAAAGAGGGTGGACGTAAGGGTGGTTATGATTTTCTAGAAGGAGAGGAATAAAATGAGAGTGGTGGCGCAACCACAAGTGGCGGTAGCGGTGATGGCATTGGCCGAATGGGGTAGAAGAAGAGAAAGAGAGGAGGAGAGGGAGGAAGAGGAAAATAAAGGTAGGGAAACATAGAGGAGGGTCTGCAGTACAGTTTGGGAGGTGAAAAGAGCGGCGGTAGTAGCGGAAGTGGTGGCTAATGGTGGTTCGAAGGGCGGCGGAGGTTTATAATTGACTTTTAAAAATAAAAATTTTTAATTCATAAATTTGGGGGTGTTACAGTTTTACTATTGCATGGTGGTTTATCTTTTGCTATTGGATTTTCATACACAGCTTTACATATGTCATGGGTTAGGTGAACACGTGCATGTCTCTTCATGACCGGTGTGACAATAACATACCCCGTTTTATGTTTTAGCTTTCTCAATGTTCTGTCAAAATGAAAATTTTATATTGAGAAAATTGGGGGTGTTATAATAAGTGCCCCCAGATTCCAGAATCCTCATATTAGTCAATCTAAGTTGTCTATATGTGCTACTCATACATCACCATCATATTCGTCTTGAGATATAACAACAACATCATTATCATCATCATCAAATGAATCCTCAATTTTATTTGCAAGTTTTCTTATTAAGTAGTATTTTCTGATATGGCCTTTCTAATGACAACTATGACATACTACATTCTTGAACCCATTCTTCTTTAATATAAACCTCTTGTCACCAGGACCTTTGTTATAAGTCCCTTATCATGGGAGTCAATTGATTTACCATTAGTTAATTGATTACCAATTAAAACCCTTCATAGCAAGGTAGAATTAATCTCCCAAGATCTAAATCTTCTCTATCATACAAAATTATATCTCTAAAGTACTTATATTTTGAAGGCATGGAGAACAACAATTAATTTGCTAAATCTTCATTATCAAATTTGAAATTAATTTGTACATTTATAACAATATATTCAAATTCATCAAGAGTAAGTTTAAGAGACTATCTCTCACTTAGCTTCAATTCATGTAATTTACTCTTCAACTCCAATTTTGAGCGGGTGCTCTTATCTCGTTCGCTACCTCACACTAGACTTCATTGGCAAATACAATTACATAGTTTTTAGGCCTTGAAATAGATTTCATCAATACCACCATCTTCCATTGATTAAGGATTCTTTAATTTACCAAACAAAACCCTCTCCAATTTGTTTTGAAAAAGGATCGCTTATATCTATAGCTTACACAAGATAAAGTTGCCTATTGGAGTACTTTTCACTATGAAACTATGTAGTCAATATCTTCAACCCAAATCCAAGCTTCAATACCATCTTGTTAAGAATTTATGCACATAAGCAATTTATAAAAAATTAGGGTTTATAATTAAAAAAGAACAAGAATAGGATTTTAAGGGAAATCTCATTAATTCACAATTTAGATCACAAGAGAATAAAAGAAGGATGGATCAATCCTTGTAAAAACTCTTTAGAACATAAGTTATCTCTCAAAAACACAAGTTATCTCTCTTTGGTGTCTAAGGATATAGAAGAAAATCAAAAGAAGAACTCTCTTATTGTGTCTCAAAAAATAATTTGAAATAGAAAAAACATGGGTATATATACTAAACAAAATAAATGAGTTTGAGATGGCAAAACAATGAAATATTTCCCTATATCAATTAACTCTTGTGAAAATTTATCCTAAAAAATGTGGGAAATAACCCCATTGACTAATTGCATAATTATGAAAAAATGTTAGGTTAAATTGAAAGTACAAAAAATGAAGATTTGTGATAGGAATAATAAGAGATATTTATTGAGTATGAATAATGGGAGAAATTTTTGGAAGCATGTACTACCAATTTTCCATGTTTTTCACCATGTTTCAAATGGTTAGAAGATAGATATCAGCCATAGTTAGGGAAACTTACTAGTTAAAACTTAATTATTGACTCTATGAGTGGACCCCTATCAACTTATGGACTTTCATGTTGATAAGTATTAAATCTATACATTAAGGGATTTTCTAACCACTCATTGACTTTGCTTATAAATTCTCCTTCAATATCGAATTTGTTGACTTAACCAATTGCTTCCATTAGTTAGTCTTTGGCTGTCGCCATTGGTCTGGCCCTATGGTTGACACCACATGGCTATCACCCTTAGTTGATGCTACTTGGCCAACACCACTTGGTTGATGCCCCACATCCTTAGCAACAATCTTTTTTCAAAGGAACCCCAATAACTCTCCCCTTTTTGAGAAATGGGAAGAATCCTTCACTCTTCTACTAAGAGGAGCTATGCACATTACTTAACCCAACTTTGGTGCAACATAAGTTAAGCTTACTTTTAGGCAAGGAATTTGTAAACATTTTTGAACCATTCTCATCAATATGAACTTTATTCAGAAAAAGTTACCCCTTCTCAAGCACATATCTTATCCAATGATACTTAACATGGATATGCTTAGATCTTGAGTGGAAGATGTCATTCTTGTTGATGTGGATGACACTCTGTGTATCATTGAATACCAAAAAATTTTCCACTTTATGCTCATCTCCCCAAACAACATCTTCACCCACAACATCTCCTTACACAACTTAGTGTTTGCTATGTACTCTATCTCAGTTGTAAAGGGAGTTTTAGCACTTTCACACCTAGAAATGCCATGAGATAGTTCCCCCACAAAAGGTAAATAAGAATATTGATATTGATCATCATGTATCGACATATCTTGCCATATGCAAGTTGGTATAACACATTAAAACTAGCTTAGGCCTACCCAAACAAATCCTCATCTTAGGTGTCCCTAGTGGGTACTTTAATATCCACTTCATTGCCTCCTAATAGCCTTGTCAGAGTTGAATATGAACTGACTAACCATGCAAATGGCAAATATAATGTCATAACTTGTACACATCATTACATATATCAAACTTACAATGGCTGACCCATATGAAATTTGGCTCATCTTTTTCCTTCCATCTCCGTATGTTAGTTAAGATGCCTTACCTAATTTAAATTAGGAAGAAAAAGGACAACCCAAGCTTTGCCTGGTCCATATTAAATCTCTTGAGTACCTTCTCTATATACTCCTCTTGAGATAACCATAGCTTACCCTGACCTCAGTCACGCATGATTTGTATGCCCAAGATCTACCTTGTATAATTCAAGTCTTTCATTTTGAAAGACTTAACCAACCAATTATTCTTTCAACTTTAAAGTATGTTGTTAATCCTAGTTCACTACCAGCATGTCCTCCATGTATAAAAGTATAAGGATGAAGTTTTTGGGCTCAAACCTTTGCATAAAAACACAATGGTTTACTGAAATCTTTTAGTACCCTTGTTAAACTATGAATTACTCAAAATTCATGCACCATTGCCTCGAGACCTAATTTAGTTCATATAAGCTCTTCACTAGCTTTCACACCCTACCCTCTTTGCCCTTAACCTCAAATCAATTCGGATATTTCATGTATACATCTTCCTTGAGGTCTTTATGTAGGAAAACTATATTGGCATCAAGTTGATCCACCTATTAATCTAAATCAGCTAGTCCTAAAATCACACAAATGGATGTCATATTCACAACAAGAGAGAAAATCTTATCATAGTCAACCCCTTTTCTCTAGATAAATCCCTTAACCACCAACCTTATCTTATGCCTTGGCTCAGATTCTCCCTCTTCATGCTTGATCTTAAAAACCTATTTGTTTTTCAAGACCTTTCTCTTCCTTGGCCTCTCCACATGTATTTAAGTGTTTTTCTTTAGAAGGGATCTCATCTCTTTCTTCATTGAAACCAACCACTTCTCCATGTAAGCATCATTGAGGGAATCATTATAGCATAAAGGCTCTCCATAGTCTGAGAGTAACACATAGTTCGTTACACAATACTTGTTGTCTAGATATTCTTTTGTATCTTTGCACTTCCTATGGAGCTTCAAGTGTGTTAAAAATTTTGGGTTATACTGGCTTAGGCTCACAATCTTCACTCCTCACTTCCTTAGTGGGGTACCTCAACATCTCTTCTTATGAGTCGTAATGTGCCTCTGCTACCCCTCTTAGGCTAACCTTTCTCGTCGAGTCTTTTACCTTAGAATCATCATTGGATTCCACAATATCATTAGGGTTGTTAATGAGTCGAGTCGAGCTGAATCGGGGTGGGCTTAGGCTCAGCTTTTTTAATAAACGAGCCTAAAAATGAAGCCCAAGCTTGACTTATTTATAACTGTATCGAGCTTTTAACGAACCGAGTTAAGCTTTTAACAAGACAAATTGTGAGCTTTTGTGGTAAACAAGTCGAGCTCAAAAAGCTCACGAGCCAGCTTGTCTCATTAACGACCCTATTTGATGTGGGCCTCCAACATCCAATATTCCACAAAGTCTTTGATTTTTTGGTTCCCAAAGAACACACTGTCCCTACTTTGGATGACCTTCTTGGTTATTAGATTGTACAACTTGTAACCAAACTTCTCTTCACCATATCTGATGAACACATAGTGTTGAGCTTTCTTGTCCAACTTTATTCTTTCATACCTAGTATACGGACTAACTGTAACACCCCCAAAATTTGCTTAAGCTAATCCCACATCATTAGCACCTAATTTGATTCTAATCCTAATAAATCATATATTAGCCTTAACCTATCCTTAATATCGAATCATTAACCGATTCCAAAAACTTTAACTTTGATAAATGATAATTTGTCAACCGAAATCAAATCCGTTAAAATTTTCGCTAATCCTAATTACCCTTAACTAATACAAAATCACCCTAAACTAATCCCATCAACCTTTCTCTTTTCCTTTTCTTTTCTTTTTCCCTTTTCTTTTCTTTCCTTCTTCTCCTTCTCCCGCCAACATCATCTGCACTTCTAAATTTGTGCAAGTTGCACTTACAACTTGCACCACCACTTTCACTATCTCCTATCTTGTCCCCTATAGACTTCCATCATCCATCAACCTCACCTCCCTTTCTTCTTCTCCTTCTGCACCCTTACCCCTGCCCGAATACAACCATCGCACACTCAATCTGCACACCCATCCTTCCCCTTACCATTTTTCTTCTTCACACACAATACCCCCATCAACCATCACCTCCTTCACTTTGCAGTAATTTCCCTACCCTAACGATCCCCTGCAACCATCACCCTCACCCTACAGCTACACAATCATCATCACCTTTGTCGCACACCATCATCCTCCCTGTTCTTTTTCTCCCTTCCCCAAACCATACCACACATCACATATGCACACATATATATATACACCTCACACTCTCCCTACTTCTCTTTGGTTTTTCCTCACTCTGCTGATATTCTGTGCCAAAGAGCCATTACCGAAGCTTCCTCACCCTTCTCCTTCCTTTCTTCTCCCTTTCTTTTTCTTCTTCCTCTTCCTTTCCCTATTTTGGCTTTTGCACCACCATCTTCCTCCACCGTGCACCACCTCGGCCACCACTTGCCCCATTTTAGCTAGTGGACCGACCACTAAGGTTGCCCCAATCTTCCCCCTCGCCGTCGTCGGCCATCATCGCCGACCACCGCCTCTTTTCCCTCCTTCTCCCTCCCATTTTCTGCAGCATCGCAATGTGCACGACCGACTGCATGACTGTGCAATGCTTAAAACACTTGCTGCACAAGTGTACAATCCTTGCATTGTTTGACCGTGTAAAATTTCTCCTCTCGGCCTGATTCTACACAGCCGTGCAATTTCGCACCGCCTAGTCGTACATTTTCTTTTCTCTCAACCAAAAGCTGCACTGCCTGCCTCATAGTCGTGCAACCCCATTCCTTTGGCCGTGCATCCCTATTTTTACCTCCAAACCTCAACCAAACACCACCAAACTCATACCATATCTCCACCACACATTCCTCTACACATCCACACATCTCAAGCTCTCATTGGACTACGGTTATACCTAATTCTACCCTCTTTACCTTGATTTTCCCCTTCAGTTTAACTCTTCGAGCCTAATCATAATTTTACTATTTTTTGTAGGTGGTTTTCCAGTAGCTTTAGAGGAGGAATTCTAGGATTTTGCATGCTTAGGGCCCCGTGTCCCAGTTGGTAAGGATACTATTCGATGCTTAGGACTTTTGATGATAATTGCTTGTATGACTAAATGTATTTTTCATGATTTTGCTGCTATAATATGTAACTTATGTTGATATTGATAATTTGTGATGTTATGCATGATATGTTGAAAGATTATAAGAGTTGTAAGAGATACCATTATGTTATAATTGTGACAATGATATCACATTTGTGAGAATGCATCTTATAGCATGAAATATGGGTCGAGTATTGTTAATATCATACTTGTGGAAATATATCTATGGTTGAATGATGATAATATCACACTTGTGGAAATATATTCATGGTATGAAATTCGGGTTGAATGATGAGAATGCCATATATGTGAAAATTATAACTTAAGGTATGAAATATGGGTTGAATGATGAGAATGCCATAACTATGAAATTATGACTTATGATATAAAATATGGGCTGAATGAGTTGTGAAAAATGGCATTAAGGTCTCTCATGAGGTATGATGATTAATGAGGACTTGGAAAAATAATATGTATGGAAGGTATAAATTTTTATAAAATAAAGTTGCTAATTGTGCTAAAAGGGTAACTTGGTCATTTTGGGATATTAAGGAAGTTTGATAATTTATGTGTTATAAGACTGACATTATGATAATAATAACTTGCGTAATTCATGGGGACATTATCATTATTTGGGGTTCATAAATGTTTAATAGTAAATTTAGGACAAGTCATTTTAAGGTGTTATTATTATTATTTCATCTTCATGGATTAGAAAATAACTATTGGGAATTAGAAATGATGAATATTTTATATGAATTGTTATGACAGTTTTATGGGATTTAGACTTCGTTACTTCAGTGTGTGATATATAAACATTGGGATGAGATTAATAAATCAAACTCATGGGAATTAGGTTGTGATTTTTGAGGTGTGATACTAATGATGGGATTAGGAGATGTCATAATACATTGTGAGTGGAACAACCAATATGGGAGAATGAACACTAAAGGAAGTGTAACTAGGGTTTCACAATACTTAAGGGTTTGGACCTATATTACATACGTATCTGTTTGATTGTGTTCTATGCCTGAGAATCAATCTTAAATAAGATACTAATCACTTAAAGTGAAAGAGCATGTAAGTAGGGCCATGGTGATTATTTTTCATAAATCTATATATATGTATTCCCATTCCATTGGGTAGAATAGTGGCTCAGGAGCGTTCTGTCCTGAGATGATGTTTGAAAGAATAGTGGCTCGGGTGTGTTGCCCCCGAGAAGTTTCAAACCATTCCACCGGTTGAGAATAGTGGGGCGCCTGCTCATCATGAAATAAAACATATCTTGAAAACCTATGGAAAATATACTAATAATTTAAAGTGGAAGAATACGTGAGTTAGAATCATGGTGATTTATTCCGTTCCATCGGGTAGAATAGTGACTCAAGAGCGTTCTGCCCTGAGGAGATGATTTATTCCCGACCCATCGGGTAGATTAGTGGTTTGGGAGAATTTTGCCCCAATAATATGTTATCACCTCCGTTCCACCAGAAAGAATAGTGGCTCGGGTCTGTTATCCTCGAGAAGTTTCAGACCGTTCCACTGGTTTAATAATAGTGGGGTTCCTACACTCATCGTGTATAAAAGAATGAAAATGGACTATACTTAATAAAAGGATCTAGATCGTAATATGCCTTATGAGATAATAATTTACTTGGTTTTATTTCCTTTATCATCTAATATGAAATCATGTGCTACTTGTATTCCTATTTTTCATAGTATTGTTCCCTTACTCAGTACGTAGTGTACTAATCACTCATTTTATGGGTGCTCCTCATTCCCACGAGTAGAAGGCCCTGGATCTTTTGTGCAGGTTTTAGAGGATCAGGTAGATGACTTTGTGGCCTATGACACCTTATGTGGGAATAAGTGACTCCATTTATATCAGGGTCGGGTGAAGAGTATCTATTATTCGGGTTATGTATTAAACTAGATACCCATTTTGGACTCTTGATCCACGGTATCCCCTCTTGTATTTTGGTATTGTAAAACTTGGAGTAGTACTCCAAACTCCGCATTTGTATTATAAATGCACTTTTGACTCTAATTTCATTGTATCACATTGAAAATTTTAGCCTTGTGATTGATGTAAGGACAATTGTATAAACCAGAATTGTGTCGATCACGGCGGTAACCCCCACTATTTTTACTTAGTTATTTCCGCTGCAAATGAAATTTTTTAGTAGTAAAAATTGGGGTTTTACACTAACGCTTGACAACCAAACACCTTTAGATGGTTGTAGCTCACATCCCTGCCAATCTACACTCTATTAGCCACATCATCATTGAGAGAACTTGATGGAGATAAGTTGATGAGGTGGTATGTCATCTATAAAGCTTCCCTGCCCCCTATAATGATCTTGGAAGCTTGACATGTGAGAGTGAGCACCTTGCCCTCTCCATCAATGTGTGATTCATCCATTATGCTCATGTCATATTCCATGAGCCTTACATTATTCATCAAATAGACCAAGGTATTTACCTCCATTGTCTATTCAAATACACTTCAACTTCCTCCTCATTTCATGCTTTACTTTAGCATAAAAGACCTTGAAGATGACCAAAACTTAATCCTCGGTGTTTATAGGAAATACCTAGAGCTTCCACAAAAATTCATCAATGTGACTGTAATACCTCAAATTTTAGCTAACCTAATCCTGTATAATTAATTCCTTAACCCAATTTTTATATGAAGAAATGTATATTTTAGCCTTACCCTAATTTCTTAATCCCAAAATGTTAATCTGATCCTAATCTTTGATCAGGGTAATTTATATTTCTTAACCTAACCTTAATTCTGGTTGATTTATATCTTTAATCTTACCTAAATTGGCTAATAAGAATTTAATCTAATATAAATTCTAACCTCAACCTTTTCCTTTTCTTTTCTTTCTCCTTTTCCTTTTCCTTCTCCTACATTGTTTTCAATTGGGTGTGGAAATTTCCATCCTCTGCAACATAAGACCATCATCTCCCACAATCTTATCTCCATTGAAATTTTCATCTTGCCATACCTCGTGCACCATGTTATCCCCTACCATCACCCCTATCACCTCTTCTATCATGCTAATCACCATCGATATCACCCTCTTCTATCCTTCTTCCTTCATACTACCATATATATGTGTGTGTGCATATATATATACACTAATATTTCAATCTCTCCCTACCTCATTTATTATCTAATTTATTACCTACTTTCTACCGAGCAAACCATCCACACACCACAATCTTCTTCTTTCTTCTTCGTTCTTCCTCCTCCTGCCCTGTTCGACTTCATCAACCATCATCACCACCACGACCACGACCACGACCACCACCAATCATCGCCATTGCTTGGTAAAACAACCACTTCAATCACCCCATCAATCCCCCTCACCATCGTCATCCCTCGCCATTTCTTTTTCCTCCTTCCCTGTGTGCTCTATTTAGTTTGTGTGAGGTGCACAACCGTGGTTATCGTGGACAACCCTCTTGTGCATGCTCGCACAACCCACACATGGTCTCATGCACAATCATGATTTCCCTTTTCTTCTTACTTGTGTATCTCACGCACGCCGGTACTTACCTCACACAGCTCGCCCTTGTGCCTTTTTTTTCATCTCTCCTACACATGCTAGTGCTTCTCACGCACAACTTGCCCATGTGCATTCTTCACCTCAACCTGTGCCCATGCCATTTCTTTAGCACAAATGTGCTTCTTATTTATCACACCTGTGCTCCACTCAAACATCACCAAAACACCATAATAACACCATCGTAGCACCACCATACCTTCCACCACACTTCCACACAATCCAAGCTTCCCATTGACTTTGGTTATTTCCATTTTCACCCTCCTTTACCTTAATTGTAATAATATATTATGAAAATGGTATAATATGATATCTTGAGATCAATGAAAATGTGTAAGTATGTATTTTGGATATAATGTTGAATTCATGGTATCCATGTGTATAATTGGGGTTTTGTATCTCATATGAATATCGAAGATTGATATATGTATTAAGATTAGGTTTCATAAAGGCCTTTGGGAGAGTATGATTGCCTTAACTATCATAAGAGCACTATGGTCATTTGAGGATAATAGTGATAATAATTATAGCTTTGAAAATTATACGGTTTGACTTACATGATTCAATTATATGTCTTGCATATTTATATGAGTCCCGCATGTTAATCTCGAATATACAACTGACTCTCAATAAGATACCAATCATTTAAAGTGAAAGATCATGTGAGTCGAGTCGAGGTGCTTATATGGGTACGTTCCATTGAACAATAATAGTGGCTTAGGTGTGTTGCCCCTAAGAGGTGTATGTATCAATTCATTCCATCATATTAAGAATAATAGGGCCCCATACTCAACGTGAATATGATTCAGAAAGAAATACTAATGGATAATACATTAATCATTTAAAGTGGAAGATTACATAAGTTAGGATCTAGGTATTGAATTTGTTCCATCGGATAATAATAGTGGCTTAGGTGTGTTGTCCATGAGAGGTGCTTCAGACCATTATACTTATTTACGGATAATGGCTCATGAGCTTTTTCCCTTTAGAGGTATTGTATCCATTCCATTAGACAATAATAGTGGTTCTGGTGTATTGTCCTTGAGAGGTGTTTTAGACCGTTTCACCAGTTTAAGAATAGTAGGGTCCCTGACCTCAATGTAAATGAAAGATTGGAATATGAAATATCTAATAATAAGACCTAGAGACAGTTTTTACCTGTCATTATTTATGTTAATGCACGTATGCTTATTTTCTAAGGTGAAATCATACAATATGTGTAACACTACTCGACTATATCATTACCTTACTCAGTATGCAACAGACTGATCATCCACTTTATAGACGTTGCTCACTCCCACGAGTAGATGACCTAGATGTTCCTGTATAAGTCGATGATGACCCTGTGAACGAGTTTGCAGCTTTTGATGCATTATATGTGGAGGAATGACTTTTGTATTTAGTTTTTTTTTTCGTAGAGTCATTTTATTTAGATAATAGTTTTACTTGAATACCTTTTTGGACTCTTAGTTCCACGGGATCCTTTTTGTTGTGATATTGTACTTGGAATTAATCTCTAAACTCTTATCCGATTTTTATGAAATTTCTCTTGTTTCCTTTTTATAATGTTTTATAGTCTAATCGGTTTGCCTTGTGATTGATGTAAAAATAGTATGGTAAGCCAGAATTATGTTAATTACAACGGTAACACCTAACTATTTAATAATATGTTTCCTCTTAAAATAAAATTTTTTAGTAGTAAATTTTGGGGGTGTTATAATGATGATCCGTCCAATAGCTTCACCTTCATTGAAAAACATACATCTAAGAAGACTCGATCAACTTTCCCTATTAATCATCTTTTGGCTCCTTTAACAAAGTGGGCTTAGTTTTGCTTGTCTGTAATATAGTGAGTGCATCATCCAAACTTACCCTCTCAGACCTCTAGTAGAGCACCTCAATTTCTTTAAAGCTTACCCCCTTCTCACTCATATAGCCAAGTCTATGATGCCACATTATAGGAGTTTTCTGTAGAGTTCACCTCAGTTGATGGACGCAAATTTGCTTGAGTCTAATATAGTGAGAAAGACTTTCTTCCCTAGCCACTATCATGAACCCCTTTGTCAACATCCAAGCGCCTCTTCCAAATTTACTCATGTAACCCTCATCACCGAGATTTTCAGATGAGATGAGGCTCATCCTCAAGTCTAAAACATGTCTCACTTCGTTGAGTTGCAAAGAATAACTTAATTTTGTCTTTAGTCGTATACTCCCTATACTGATTATCTTTGAGACATCATTACCCATCCACACATCACTAAAGTTTTTGGATGTGTAGGAGAAGGAGAACTTCTTGTGCGAGGTGACATAGTAGGTGTTAGAATATGAACATGAAGGGCATGCATAAGCATCCAAACCCTTCGAGACGACCAATAGATCATCATCGGTGATGACTACTGTCTCCTCATCCATCTCCCTTTTCCCCTTCACACCCTTCTTCAAATCCCAACAACCCTTTTTCTAATGGCATAGCTTCCTATAATGGAAGCATTATTTTTCCTTCTTTAAGCTCCTCAGTCTACTATTAGACCTCTCCCTCTACATCCCGTCCTTGGATCTCCCTTGGCTCACTACAAGTGCATCAAACTTTGATGATGAGGCCGCAATACCTCCTCTCCTAGTCTCTTCTTCCAGAAGTGGCATTGTATCCAATGTCATTGTGAGATTTTTGTCTAGGGCGTAATTGCTGAGAGATACACAAAAGTATCCCAGTAATCTAGTAGAGAATCTAAGACCAATAGAGCTTAAACTTCATATCTAAAAACTATCTCCCTATTCTTCAATTGGATAAATATGTTCTAGAACTCATAAAGGCATGTTATGATGGGCTCTCCATCTTTATACCTCAATTTATACAACTTTCTCATGAGTTGCACCTTATTTCTAGTTGTCTTGTTCACATAAAGTGAATCTAGCTTAGATCATACTCCATAGGCTGTGGTTTCTTTTTCAACATGATGAATGATGTTGTCATCAACCCATTGATGGATGTAACTGTATGCTCTTCTATCGAGCTTCTTCTATTCCCCTTCATTTCCTTTCATGCTCTTAGACATAAGTCATTCATTATCAATAGGATTAGCCAACTCTTTTATATATAGTAGGTCTCCATCTTACTCTTCCACATCCTATAATATGTGTTATTCAACATTACAATGACTTGTTTTCTAGCTTCCATGATTACAAATTATGTTTTGATACCAATTGTTGCTAAAAATCTACGTCAGAGTGGACAATAATCCCCTCAATCAACTACATAATTATGAAGAAATGTAAGAGTAAATTACAAGCACAAAGAATAAAGATTTGCGGGAGGAAGAATAAAATTCTTTTATTGAGTATGAATAATGGGAGAAATTTTTGGGAGCTTGCACTACCAACTTTATGAAAATTTTACCACTTTACAAATGGTTAGAAAAATACATTTATACCCTTCCTCACCTTTAGCCAAAATATTAACGACCATCTAGTTATTTAACTTATACATGTTTCCACCTAAAATCAGGTAATAGTTAGGAAAACATAAATGTTTCAAAAATGATTGACTATATGAGCCCCTGTCAACTTATAGATTGTCATGGTGATGAGTATTAAAATTTTATATTAAGAAATTTTCTAATCACTTCCTAATTTTGTTTAAGTCTTCTCCCTTGATCTCGGATTTGTTGACTTAACTAACTACTTCTATTAGTTGGTCTTTGACAATCTCCCTTTGAGTAATTATAGTCGCCCTTGTTGACACCCCTAGCCGATGCCACCTAACTTATGCCCTTGTTAGACACCAACTAGTTGTCGCCTTTGGCTGAGCCATCAGGACACCGCCACTTGGCTGACAACTCACATCCTTGGCAATGGTCTTCTTGTGGAGGAACTCCAACATTAACATGGTCATGTTGATCAACATAGGTCACTCATGTTGACTGACACTGGTAATCTGTGTTGCTTATATAACTCATTATTTTTCCTTTGCTTTTCACATATTTATCATGGTTGTGTCTAACAACACTCCCCTCCCCATGTACTAATCAAACAAGCTCTGATCAATTTCAATTTCACATGTACACACCACCACAAAAGTAAAAGAAATGTGAGTCACAACCCAACAACTTTTCTAAGGTATTATAGATGTAGGTTGTGGATTTTACATGGAGATGATTTTTTGAGATTTTGGGTCTTGATTTAAGAACAAAAGTGAAGAGAATTTAAAAAAATATATATACTCTAATGGAAATGGGTTCTTAAATTTCGCGATCTCTTTCGATGGTTGTGGCATTAGGGAGGATTAGAAGGGGAAGTTGTAGCGGTGGTTGTGAAAATGGAGGATTTCGAAGCAGTGGAGCAGGTTTGATTCGAAGACTAAGGGAAGTAGGAGATAGAGCTTTTGCAGTGGTGACAATTGTTAATGCAATGATTATTTTATGAGTTCTCATTGGGGAAGAGGTAGGTGAGCAATTTGCATTTTGTATAGTATAATTTCTTACTCTAACTAGAAAGTAGCAACGAACAGTAGCCTTAATGCATTTTTTTCATGATTCCAGAAAATGTTTTGCTAGCTCTTGCATTGCCATCTGTAAGGGGGAAAAACAGAGGCAATGTTCGGAAGCAATTTCACGATCAATTCAAGGAGAGAAGTGCAGGATCAATTCAATTTAAACTATAAATATAAATAATGCAAAAATAAAAGAATACACAATTTTAAGTGGTTCATCCAATGTGGGCTACGTCCGCGGACGACAAGGAGCAAGGATAATTTTACTATGTAGAGAAAGAATACAAGAGATCCTCAATTGAATAGAGGATTATAGAGATCTATCACTCTCAACAATTTTAACTCTCAAAGGGAATAGTAAACAAAATGTGTGTGGAACTATGACGGTTATTGTGAGTCATGATTTGAAAGAGGGCCAGGAACTACATATAAATAGTTTTCAAAATAAAATCCTAAAAAAATGCTAATTAATGGAGAGTAAAAATCTTTAACTCTCCATTAATGGCAGTTAATACTACCAATTAATTTAGTAGTAGGTTCTTCGGTTACTTTAGCTTCATATTTAAGTTTTCCATAACCCCAGGTTTTGAACTCTACATTGATGGCAGTAAATACTATTAATTAATTTGGTAGTAGAATCTTCGGTTACTTTAACTTCACATTAAATACTTCTATAACCACAAGATTTGAGGCACAAACTCAACAATCTCCACCTTGGCTCAAATCCACAATACTCATCATCGTCATAAACCTCGAAAGGTAATCATATGCTGCAAGAACCAACTAAGTCTCAGCAATGATCGAACTTAGCGGTAGGTAGTGGCTTCGTAAGCATGTCTGCAGGATTATCTAACGTGTGAACTTTCTTTACCACAACATCTCCCACATCAATAATGTTTCTGATAAAATGGAACCTGACATCAATGTGCTTGGTCTTCAAATGATAAACATCATTCTTGGTCAAGCAAATAGCACTCCGACTATCTCAAAACACAGCAGTAGTACCTTGTGCAACACCAAGCTCAAGTGGTTTGTGCTCTACTCCTATCGAACACCAAACCAATATTAGAGAAACCCTTCAAATAACATAAAATCCACTTGATTGTGTTCCAATGACCCTTACCAGGGTTGTGCATAAACCGACTCACCATACTCACATCATAAGCTAGATCAAGTCTAGTACAGACCATAGTGTACATCAAAATGCCAACTGCATTAGAATAGGGAGTGCTAGACATTAGCTCCTTCTCTTCCTAGGACTTTGGACAAAGCTTTGATGATAGTTTGAAGTGAGCAACTAGAGGTGTAGATACAGGTTTACAATTACCCATATTGAACCTATCTAACACCTTCTTAATATACTTCTGTTGTGACAGAAATAACTTCCCAGCCTTTCGATCTCAGATAATATCCATGCCAAGAATCGCACCAAGATATTTAATCTCGAACTCCTTGTTAAGTTGTGATTTCAACCTGTTGATTAAGGACTTATCCTTGGAAGCAATCAACATATCATCAACATAAAGCAATAGATAAACAAATAAGCCACCTTCAAACTCTTTAAAATAAACACAACCATCAAACTTTCTTCTTGTGTAGCCTTGCCCAATCATAAAAGAGTCAAACCTCATATACCACTGTCTTGGAGCTTGCTTTAAACCATACAAGGACCTCTTCAACCGACAGACACAATTCTCCTTATCAAGAGCAACAAACCTTTAGGCTGATTCATATAAATCTCCTCTTCCAACTCTCCATGGAGGAAAGCTGTCTTGACATCTAATTGCTCTAACTCAAGATCAAATAGAGCAACAAAAGTAAGGAGAACTCAAATGGAGGTATGATGAACAAATGGTGAGAATACCTTCATTAAAGTCGATACCTGCCTTCTGACTGAAACCTCTAACAACGAGGCGTGCCTTCCATCTAGCATCTTCAACCCTAAGTATGCCTTCCTTCCGCTTAAAGATCCATTTGCAGCTCATTGCTCTTCGACCCTTAGGTAACTCAACTAACTCCCAAGTTCCATTCTTATGCAAACTCTCAATTTCTTCATTTATGGCAACTAGCCACTTAAATGAATCAGGGCTGGATATGGCCTCAAAATAAGAAGAAGGTTAAACACCTTCAATAATCTCTTCAGCAACCGCTAGAGCATAAGCAATCAAGCCATCATCATCTCCATCTGCATATCTAGTGGGCCTTCGAATATTTCTCCTTGGCGTATCACAAGCAATAGAATAACCATCCTCCTACTGCTGCTGGATGGGACTAGTGGTACGAGCTACATGGTCAACACCATCAACATCAATGTTGGACTGTGTGGATGAGGAAGATGGATTACTATGATTTGAATTAATGGGCATCACTTCTAACTCCACATTCTCGCTAGTATCTTGCTGACCACCTGTACCATGCGAGGAAATAGTAGATTCTTTTATAGAAGATAGTAATGCATTCTCATTAAAAGTTACATCCCTACTCAAAATAATTTTTTTAGAGCTGGGACACTAAAACCTATACCCCTTAGACTCAGAAGCATAGCCTAAGAAAATGCATTTAACGACTCTAGGAGCTAATTTACCATGATCAACATGAATATATGCAGGACATCCAAAAACTCTAAGAATAGAGTAATCAACAAGATTACCTGACCATACTTCCTCTAGAATCTTAAAATCAACAGATGTATGTGGAGATCTATTAATGATGTAACAAGCTATAGAAACAACTTCATCCCAAAACTCACGTTTGTTCCACAATCCAGCATTAGAGAGCATACACCTTGCCCTCTCAAGTAGAGTCCGATTAATGTGTTTTGCAACTCCGTTTTGTTGAGGCTTCCCAATTAGAGTCTTATGTCTAGCAATACCATGATCTAAACATAACTCAGTAAAATTTGTCTCAACGAACTCTAACCGATTATCTGTCTTGAGCTTCTTCACCTTCTTCCCTGTTTGGTTTTCAATAAGAGCTTTCCACTTCTTGAAAGTAGGAAATGCTTCATTCTTGTGGCGTAAAAAATAAACCTAAACCTTCCGAGAGAATTCATCAATTAGAGTCATCATATAGCGCCTACCTCCAAGGGAAAGAATCTTGGATGGTCCCCATAAATCAAAATGGATATAATCTAGAATATCCTTAGTATGGTGTGTTGTAGTAGAGAATCTGACTTTTATCTTTTTCCCTAAAACACAATGCTCACAAAACTCTAACTTTCCCATACCATTACCAAGATGACCACGCTTGCTCAAAAGATTCATACCTTTCTCACTCATATAGCCAAGATGCATGTGCCATAATTGAGTGAGGCCTTCATCAGACATATATGTGGATACAGCAGCTGAACCTGTAATTGTAGAACCCTACAAGATATAGAGACTGCCATGTCTGTTTCCCTTCATTAGGACAAGAGCACCTTTGGAGACCTTTAGAACTCCACGTTCAGCTAAATACCTACAACTAAGAGACTCAAAGGTGCCCAAAGAGATCAAATTATGCTTTAAATTAGGAATATGCCTAACATTGGTCAATGTTCTAATACATCCATCATGGGCCTTGATTTTTACACTACCTATGCCAATAAACCTTACACTAGGCATTATTGCCTATCAAGACAACACCATGATCAACCTGCTCATAAGTGGTGAATCATTCCCTATTGGAACACATGTGATAGGTACAACTAGAATCTAGAACCCATTCAGACCGACTCCTTTTATCATCAAATGTAGCCAACAGTACATCACCCTCAGAATCATTTTCAACAACTGTATCGGCTTTTGCATTACTATAATTTCTGGGGGTTTTCCTTTTTCCTCCTTATCTTTCTTATTTTTCAATTTATAGCAATCAGAAATCTCATGCCCAAATTTCTTACAATATCTACTGGTCACATTGGATTTACGTCATCTAGATTTAGACTGGGATTTTTTTTTAATTTTTACACCATATTCATTATATCTACCTCTAATAGATAAGCCTTCAGCTTTATCATTAGAATGAACTTTAAGATCAAATTTCTCTTTCGAGAGTAAATTGGATTTAACATCCTCCAAGGTAAGCATATTAGAATTACCATATAACATAATTTCCTTGAAGTGCTTAAAGGTAGATGGTAAAGAGACGACCGATAAAACAACTTTATCCTCATAATCAATTTTCACATCTAGATTCTCATGATCAATAATAATTGAATTAAATTCGTCTAGATGAGATTGAATAGGAGTACCTTCAACCATACGCAAAGTATATAAACGTTCTTTGAGACGAAGCTTGTTTGCTAGACTCTTTGTCATATGAAACGATTCAAGCTTGAGCCATAGGGCAGATGCAGTAGTCTCATGAACAACCTCACGAAGAACCTTCGTAGATAGAGACAATTGGATTGTTGATAGCATCTTCTCATCCAATTCTTACCATTGCTTATCCGTCATAGTCTAGGCTTCTTAGATTTACCATCTAGAGCCTTCTTCAATCTATTCTGGGTCAGCACTACTTTCATCTGGACCCTCCAGATACTAAAACCGATCTTGCTATCAAACTTCTCGATCTCACATTTGGCAGACATCATGAACCTAAAGCTTTGATACCACTTGTAAGAGGGAAAACAGAGGCGATGTGCGAAAGTAAATTCACGATCGATTCAAGGAGAGAGGTTCAGGATTAGTTCAATTTAAACCATAAACAGAAATAATGCAAAAATAAAAGAATACACAATTTTATGTGGTTCACCCAATGTGGGTTACGCCCATGGATGACGACGAGTAAGGATAATTTTACTATGTAGAGAAAGAATACAATAGATTTTCAATTGAATAGAGGATTGTAGAGATCTATTACTCTAAACTATTCTAACTCTCAAAGGGAATAGTAAATAAAATGTGTGTGGAACTATGATAGTTATTGTGAGTCATGGTCTGAGAGAGGGTCAGAAACTATATATAAATAGTCTTCAAAAGAAAATTCTAAAAAACTGCTAATTGATGGAGAGTAAAAAACTTTAACTTTCCATTGATGATAGTTAATACTACCAATTAATTTTAATACTACCAATTAATTTAGTAGTAAAGTCTTCGGTTACTTTAGCTTCATATTTAAGTCTTCCATAACCGTAGGTTTTGAATTCTACATTGATGGCATTAAATACTACTAATTAATTTGTTAGTAGAATCTTCGGTTACTTTAACTTCACATTAAAGACTTCCATAACCACAAGATTTGAGGCACAAATTCAACACCATCATTGATTCCCGTAGTGCTTTTGCTGGGTCTTGTGTCTTGCTCATAGTATCTCGAACCTTCAGGCAAAGTTGCCTAGTTTCAAATGAGTCTACGTCTTAAGCCATGGGTGACCTCTCAACGAATGCACCGAATGATGTGGGTGGAATTTTGGTTTAATGACAATTACCACTTTCGAACAGTGGTCAGGCTTCAGGACACGAAAATCAGGAGGAAGAGAGCCAAGAGAGATGGAAATTAAACTTTTCGATTTAATTCAGCAAGTGTTGGTTATAAATAAAGGAGATATAAGTGCAGCAAAACTCAATTTATGCTGTAGCAACGAACCTAGGTAGACGGGTCTAAAAATGACAAAATAGAAAATCAAGGAACAAGGAATCGTCTCAACAAAATGATGATTCACCATGTCATGCTAGCTCGACAACACATCCATTCTAGAAGAGACTCTACAAATTAAGATGAATTAAGCTAATCAACTAAGCTTATGATTTAAATAGATAATTAGTGACTAATTCTTCAATTCTAGACCATGTAACTTTTCAACTTCTTCTCAACTTTTAGTTTAGTTTTTTTTTTCTTTTGTTAGTCATGCAGAAAAATACTCTAATCAGAAGAGGACAAAATAGCTGGACTAGCAAATGAAATACAGTTATTGAAATAACAATGGTACAAAAAAAAAGAAAAAAAAAGAAATATATATATATATATCTTACAATAAAATACTTCTCACAAACAAATTCACAAACCATATACGTACATAAATGCATAAACCAAAGGAGTTCACTCGAAACTAACTTACAATAAAACATTTCTCACAAACAAATTCACAAACCATATATTTACATTAATGCATAAACCAAAGGAGCTTACTCGAAACTAACTTATTGAAACTGATCATGACGACAGAAAAGGCACCCCAACTATATATCTAGATCAATGTACTGTACATACTCTCGATCCCCAAACTATATATATTATGCGTGAATGACGGCAGAACATATAAATTCAAACACAGATCGAGAAGACCAACTAATCATGCACCAATGTTACGAAGCAAGAAGCAGGGCGGCAGCTGTAGAGCGCGAAACATGAACGCACCGCTTAATAATTAATGCAACTTTCAATGGAGGTAGCCAGCTAGGTAGCTAGTTTTCATCATCGGGTGGCATGTTGTAGAATCTATTCTTAGTTTCAATAATGAAAGCGGTGACTTTATGATTAAAACTATCATTTCTCAGTAAGCTGCTATTCATGACACTATCAAAAGCAACGGATGATGTCCCGCTGTCATTCCTCGAACCTTCTTTATATACAAGCTTGTCCTCATGATCGTTCTTTGCAGCCGCAGCTATCGGCCTCCGTGATGCCTTATCTTCCCCTTTACCCTGAAGCAGCTGTGGCGAGCCCACTTGTTTTTTGCCCATATTCTCTTGGGCTTTTGCTGATCCCATGAATACCTTAGCTGAGGTTGGCGAAGATTTTTGAGGTCCGTGTTGGCTCACCGTGGGACCTGCAGGAGCATAGGTTGGCAAAGATGCAGGAGAAGAAGCATGCGTCGTCTGTCGATCAGCTGTTGCAGTGTGTTGGTTCATGGGATGATCTCTGATCATATTCATCCCTGGAGGGGGCGGTGGAGTAGAGGTAACAAATATGATGGGGACTTCTACTTCTCCTGACAACGACGGCGACGACTCTCCCTTCTTTTTAGGTGTTGGTGATTGTGATTTCGGGATCCTATTGGAGAATCCTGTGGAGAAGGTTCCTGATGGAGCAGACAATTTGTTTCGTTGTAGAGAAGAAGAAGAATGAATTGAGGATGCTCGTCCTGAATCGTCACCATGGAGTGGCGGCACTTGACGAATTTTTTTACTAAAAGCAGGGCTAATTGTAATAGCACCAATCAATTTTTCACATATATTTTTCTCTTTTGATGCTGCAAGCTGCACCTGCTTCTTTTCCATTGATTCAATTTGATCAGGTGCTCGAAGAGCTTCCCTGCACAAGGAGTAGCAGATGGGGGCGTTTTTGGCTACGAATATCTATAAGACCACGGTCTGCCATCAGCTTTGCCCTCGTGGTTAAATACTTGTTTGAATCAAAAAGTAGTTTTTTAAAATAATTATTTAATTTAAAAAAAATTTAGTCTATTTTTTTTAAATAAATAATTATTTTGGTTAATGAATTTGAACAAATAATTTTAAATATAGACTAAATATTACGAGTTTTTAGATACTAAAAGTCATTTTTTTAATAAAAATAAATTCTCTCATCGTGACTCGATATTATTTACCAAATTATTATAACACCATATACTCTCTTTAAATTTCTCTCATCATCTCTAGATAATATTTTACTCAAATAATGTAACGCCACAAACGGTGATTAAAAGAAATAACACAAATATCAATATACAAATTACCTTCAATTACAGTCTTGTTTTTTTGTATCAATTAGATTGGTATTTAAAATTAACTTTTAAATTATATTTAATCTTTATATAATTTTGCTAAAAATTTGATATAACAACTTTCATTAAAAATAGATTATTGACTAAGTTTTTTTACAGTAAAAGAGATATATTAAAAAAATTAACCTAGTTTATACAAAAAAAAAAACATGATTAAATTAATTAGAAAAGTAAAAATTTGACTCTAAATTTTTTTTATTCCCTCCGCTTTACAATATATGGCATATTAGATTTTATATATTGTGTCATAACATAAGTCACTTTATGAAAACTATCAGCAATTAAATATTTTATTTCTTATTTTAACCTTAGATTATTTATTTTTTCAACTAAATGAATAATAGACATTAAATTTAATATGATGATATATCAGTAAAAGCATATAATTTTTTATTGAGAATTTAATATATTTTCATTTGTGCATGAAAAAAATAAATATGCTTTATATAATATTACAAAAGCGATGGAGTAATAATAAAGGTCTAATATAGTTACATCTAGAATCGTAAATAAATAGAGTAGGCTTGAAAACTTTTTTAGATTTGGTTTGTTAAAAGTTTAGTTCGTTTATTTAACTAAATGAGTCGAGTTTAAGTTTTATTTTTAAGATTATTCAATAAGTAAGTTGAGGTTGATGATGAATATTTTGGATTCAAACATATTTACATTATAAAATCTTGCCAACTCTACTTGTTTACTATAAAAACCTCATTAAAATTTAGACTAGTTTAAAAATAAATTTAAATTTAAATTTTATTTTTAAACTTATTTATTAAAATAATCAAAACAGTCTATCCTAATCCGATTCTCCTAGGCTCATTTTAGGTGTTAGTTTCGGTGTTACCTAAAGTTCCTTTGATTTTTGAGGCTCATTTTGGATGTTACCTAAAAGTTCCTTTGATTTTTGACAAATTATTGTGTAGGGAACTTATTCTCTGTACTTTGTTTCTCTTTTGTGGAAAACAACCATACAGGGTGGAAAATTTGAGGCAACTTTTCGAGTAATATACTCGACTTACAAGGGGAGACACAGACACACTCAACAGCAACAATAATAAATTACAAGTAATATCCAGCCAGCGAGTATCTAATTCTCTCCTTTATCTTATTTCCCCCATTGCTTTTCAAGTATTACAAGTTAGAATCTTGGATGACTGGGTGTGTTGCTCCTCCGTTTCTCTTTCAAGAGATTCATGCAAAAGTATAGTTAGTGCGCTTAGAGGACTAAAAGGATTGCCTTATAAGTGAAGAAATTTTTCTAGATATTTTTTTATTTTAATTTCTCCAAACTACATATTCATTGTGGTATGTGGTGCTTAAGGGCCATATAATCAATTTTCAAATACAGCATGATGCACGTGGACAATATATATATATATATATATATATATATATATATATATATATATATATATATATATATCAAATGATTGGTTGCTTAATTAACTGTTAGGATGCCATGCTTCGTTGAGAGCCGCCGCAGTCGGACCAGGAGCGGCGTTATAGGATTATTTGATTTGTTGGTCTATACCCATCTCACCCCTCTTTCTCCAATTATTGGCGATGGAGGTTATGTAAATTCATATCTTTTGAGAGACAAATTAAAAATACTATAAACCCACTAAATAGTAACCGATCATAAAACTAAGCTAGAAGAATTTAATGGTGCAGGCAATTTTTAAAACATTTCTAGTTCTCCATGCATTAATATATATAGATACACACATAGATACACACGCGTATGTTCATATTTGTAATAAACTTTATTTATAATTATTAATATCGTTAATTAATTTTTATGAATTTAAGGGTGGATATATATATATATATATATATAGAGAGAGAGAGAGAGAGAGAGAGAGAGAGAGAGAGAGAGAGAGAGAGAGAGAGAGAGAGAGAGACTTAGGTTCATATCCCCCCCCCTTAATTTAAAGACCAAAAGATATAATTTTTTTTAACTTTGTGAAGAAATCTAAAAATTAATTTATATAACTTTTTTATATATAAATATAGTTTGTTCTTTTCACTTTGTTTTTTTATCGAAAAATAACTGTTGCCGCTGTTGTTGTTGTTGTTGTTGTTGTTATCTTTAAATATGATTTATTGATAATAGTTGTTATTGTTATTATTATCAATTATAATCACTCTGATTGTTTATTAGTAATAGTTATTAGTATTTGCAATAAACATTATTTATGATTATTAATATTGTTAATTATATTTTATAGTATTAACTACTAGTATCATTCTTAATTCTTATTATCCTTATTTTTGTTATTTTTTTTATCTTTTATTATTTATTATTATAGCTATTCTTTTTAGTATTAAATATTACTATTATTATAATTTTTTAAATTATTATCATTATTTATTAGTGATAATTACTATCAATAATCATTAGGATTTTTGTTTTTGTTTTTTATGATCATCATTTATTATTATTTATACTATTTATTATTAATTATTATCATATTTTAATTATGATTATTGTTACAAGTTACAACTTATTATTATTTATGATTTTTTATTATAGATTATGAATAGTATTATTAATTATTAATTAAAACTTCCTATTCCTTTTTCTTGTGAAATTTTATTATTTATTCTTATACGTTGTTGTTATTGTTGTTTCTAATCAAAAAGAAGATGAAAATATTTTTTTTAAATATATATTTCTATAGTACATTCTTCTAGCTTTTTAATAAAACTTGGGTTTTTCTTATTCTTAATAGTAAGCTAGAGATAGAAAATTGAAGGATTTCGTGTGGATTGCTACAACTTTATTTCAATATGAAGGTGACTTATATTCCAATAGTATATATACTTTAAAGTTGTGGATAGAATTGAGTGGAATCTTTAAATTCGTATCTGGGATACCTAAGGTACTTATGGTGACAATTTCAAATTTTAGTTAAATATTATTTTACATAGTAATATTTAAACAATTACATGTAGTTTATCAAATTTAATTTTGTATGTCAAAACTTAAGATTAAATTATCTCTAGTTTAGGTTGTTTAAAATTTTTTTAAAAATACACCAATTTTTTTTAAATATTTTTTCTATAAATATACGCTCATATTAATATATTTTAAACATAAAACAAGGAAATACACATTTGTGTGTTTTCACATACACATCTTACAATACATATTCCCCTATAGATTACACATATTTTAGGATACACATACATATCTTTAAAAATATAAATACAGATATTCTAGAATATAAATACATATCTTTTTTTATTATATAAATATAAAATTTTCAAGATATAAATGCATATAGTTTAAGATGAGAATTCGCATCCTCTAACACAATAATACATATCTTCTAATATTTAAATTAAAACATATATTTTCGAATATAAACACACATCTTTTAGGATGTAAATACATATAGTCTAAGACATAACTACACATCTTTCATATTTAAATACATGCCTTTTATAGTTTTATTAGTATAAGTGAACAACAAGAACAACAACAATAATAATACACATTCTTTATAATACGCATCTTGCACAATAATAATATGCATTCTTTAGGATAATAATAAACATCATTTTATTCGTATAAATGAGAGGGTGGAATGCACATGTATGACATCAAACATGCACCTTACATATCAAAAAATTCACATCTTACAAGATAATAACACACATTCTTCTAGTATACAAAAACACATTATCTGGAACAAATTATGCATCCTATTCGTCTTGTAGGATAAAATTATACATCTTTCATTATAACATAATTAACGAATGTTTATCAATTTTATCACAATCGGTTCTTTTTGAATTAAGGGTTATGATGTACCTTCAAATTTAAGGTAATCTTGCAATCAATTGGGTTCATCATGAGTGGATCACACGGTTGTTGGTGTCTTCTCTTATTTTAGGTGGGAACTCTGCTCTCTAGTTCCTTTCTCTACCATTTAAGTTTGGTTTCTTTGATCGATGAAATCATATTTCCTTCAAATTATCTATTTGGAAGCAAACTCCTTGTTTTCTAGAGAGTAATAAGCAAATTGTTATATGATTCAAAAAATTTACCGAACAATCTTCATTGATGTCATCATTGTGTATTCACTAATTTGCTTCATTCTCGTGGCAAAAAACCCTTATGTTCTTTACTAATCAAGTTATTTTGATTACATTAAGAATATGAAAATAGGAAAGGGTAGAGGAAAATGGAGATGGGGAGAGATGTGAGTGATATGAGAGGAAGGGAGGTAAGACACAAGATGGCGTTGGACTGAGTTGTTGGTTACTATTATATTTTTAGATAAAATAGGTACTATATGCACGAAGAACCCTACATATGAATGTATAATGCATAGATTAAGGTTGTGATACCTCTAGGTTCTATCTTATAGATCAAAAAAGGATACATCAAAAATTATATTGCATGTAAATGGTAGTCATGTGTTAACTCATATCGCATCCTACGACCATATGCATCTAGCAAGGTGCATATTATTCCATTTGGTCTTAATTTTATTTTTGTTTTATGTGTTATTTAATACTTTCACACTCATAAAAAAATACACATTCATACAAAAAGAATACATATCTTATAAAAATACTCATATTTTCCAACAAAATACACTTATTTCAAATTATAAATAAACATTTTATATAATATAAATACATATCTTAATAGTATATAAATATACACATTATAACAAAATATTTAAAAATACACATCTTACTGAATATATTTATATAAATAAATACATATTTTAGAGAATGTATATAAATAAACATCTTACATATATAACATAAATACATATTTTATAGAATATATATAAATACATATATTATAGAATAAAAATACGCATCTTACGAAATATAAATACACTTTTTATTGATTATATATACATAAACATATTAAAGAATACACACACACACACACACACACACACATCTTACAAAATATAAACACACATTTTATAAAAACACTCATATTTTCTAATAAAATTCCAAAACTTAATCTATCTTATTGTTAACAAGATTCGATTCCATCACCACATCAACAATAACCTCCTCAGTTTCAAAAATGTCAGCTTGTGGATCTAAAGGACTTACAACCTTTTGGGTCTAATTCTGGTTTGCTTAGCTCTGCCTCCTATAATATTGATAAGCCGTCTAACCTATCTTCCCACAGACATAGTAGGCCACCTTCTTCTTCTGAATATTATCTCCTTTCTTGAATTTTGATTGATTCTTTTGTTTCCCTTTCTTCTGGGGTATATTCTCCTTTTCCTTATACTTATCCTTAACAACACTAGATTCAACCACATTATTTGCAATAGATAAAAAATCATAAGAGATACAGTTGTCATTTAAATGACTTGTCTCTTCTATCCTAACGTGAATTATAAGTTATGACAATGACACCCTTTTCTTATACATTAGATGGTTCCTAAAGTTGATCTAGGACAATGTACTTTTTTTTTATCAACATATTAACTTGGAACGTATCACATATTTTCATTCCTCTACCCTCAAGACTGCAACAACCAAACTTTTAAAATCATAAACTTAATCCATCAATGACTTGTCATCAACCATCTAAAACTTCAATAATTTTTCAACAGCATACTTCTTTTTTCCAACTTCATCAAAACCATATTTGTTCTTTAGAGTATCCCAAATTTTCTTTGAGGAATCAACATCAAATAACATGTCAAACAACTTTTTTTTTCATATTTGATAGCAAGTAACCACATAAAGTCTTGTTGTCTCTTTCATATTTTTCTTTTGTAGCATCATCAACTTTCTTAGCTATAAGAGGAGCGGGAGTCGTATTAGGAGCAACTGACGTCATGTTTATATTCTTTTGAGTAGGTAGATTTGTTAGCAATACATAATTAACCTCAAGATTCTTAAACATAATCAACACTCTTTGATACCATATATGGTAGTTGGTACCATCTAATAGCTCAACCTTCAACATGTCAGGATTAACTCTCAAAATAGCAAAAGAAGCCATAGAGAATATCAAACATAACAATATAGAATATGGTTGTTTAGTACAACAGAAAATAAAAAAAGTGTTGGAAAAGAAATGGCTAGCACAATCCAACTCATGAAAGGATAGAATAGCAAACACCAAAATTCAAAGCAGACCACAACACCATTGAACCCAAAGATCCTACATAGCAAACAATTCCAAGATGAACAAATTATCAAACCCTTGATGTGTATTGAATTCAACAATTAAATACAAAACCAATAAGTAGAAGTTGACCATAACCATCAAAAAAAGTGAATACAAATATTTCTAACAAATGAAAGTAGAAACGAGTTAGAACTTATAGAGGAAAAAAATGGAACCATAACCAATAATATACAGATGAAATTGGTATTACCAATATGTAAATCAAACAAGGAAAGAAATTCAATCAGATCCAATAATTCCCGGTTACAAGCAAATGTAGCAGCACAAAAATTAAGAAAAAGTTAGAGTGAAAATCATGAAGAACAAAGTTGTCAACAACTCAAACAAGGAAGCACATAATAGAAGAATGAAAATCTAAATAGTAGTATCTCAAACTGAATGAACTATGAAAATAACAAGACAAGAATGCAAAAGTAGATAGAGATTATACAATTCATAAATTTTTTCTTAAATTATAAGTATCAGAGATAGTATATATAAAGGAGCAATTTGAGAAAAAATGATAATCAAAATAAACACTTATCAAAATCTGTTCGTTGTGTTGTGATCAGAATCATTGCCCTCAAGCAAATTTTAGCCAGACAATGGTACAATCATCCCGCTTTATCGTCCAAAGGTTGATATAACACCCTTATTATCATGCACTCAAGAAAATGGTAATGGAAGTTGCAAAAAGATGCCCAAATTATGTAAAGAAAACTACAAATAGAAAGGCTAGGTCTTTAAAAAAATGATTGGTATTGTTATATATACAAAATGATAAAAGAAGGAAGTTTTAAATAGAGAAAAATGTGAAGAAGTGGAACATTTTCCACTATTCTCATGAAAAAACCAAGCTATAGAAGCATTCAATTAGGTTACAAAAATGGAATTGAAAAAGATAAAGCAAAAACTAATTAAATCAATTCAAAAATTTAGAAAAAAATGTAGGGCATGTTCGGACCTATAATCCACCTACGCAAAACGCACGTACGACAGTGTCCATATATGCGTGTTATATAGTCCAACTCACTAGCTTGACAAAACAATTCAAACTTTCAACTCATAAAAGACATTTGGTAAGGGGTATAAACACTCATAAAAACAAAGCTATCCACTCATGTAGGACTTCAGAAGAGCAAAAGCAACTTCATCACTATATTTTTGTTCTACCACTTCCCCAACAATGGGCAATTATCAGATGGTTTTTATTGTGTGATAATTACTATATATCGTTTGAGGGAGAAATCTAAAATAAGCGAGGTTTGGACTAATATATATCATTCTTGTAGTGAGATTGGTTTACCTTGTGTTATAATTAGGGACTTTAATGAGTTTTTGGGGAAGGAGGATAAAAGGAGTATTTTTTTCAACATAGTTAACGTATCAAGATTCTTAGAGTTTATTAATTCCAATAACCTTCTAGAGTTAGGGGTGAAGAGGAACTGTTACAGTTGGTTTAGAGGGAAATCATTTAAATGTTTCATGGATCCAAAATGATTATTCTGGTTTCCAAATACTAGTCTTCGTATCAATAATAGATGCATCTTGGATTATTATCTTATATATATATACATGTATATATGCAGAGAATGATTTCAATTTTTTTTAATATAATTATTTTATTTTTTAAATTATATAATTTAGAAATATATCAATTTAAAATTTTATCATAATAAATTTTTTGGCTTTTATGAAGTAATGTAGCATAAGTGTGGTGTATCAATTTTTTTTATCTCACTAGTTATGATTACAAAATTACCACCATATCTTAATGGGTATATATTATAAGGTACTATTAGGTATAAGGTATACTTTGTAGTATTTTTAACATTTGCGTCCTCAATAATAACTTAGGACACCTTTGTTTTTCATTCTAATGATATTATTCACGCAATTGGACTTAAAGCTAGTGGTGTACTAAACATGGTTAAACAATTAACCAACCTACACCACATCGTAATTTCATAGTTTGGTTAGGTTAGTAGTTAAACAAATATAATTAGATTAAAGACATTTAAAAATGATTTGTTTAATAGTTAAGTGGTTGAAATTTTGATTAAATAAATGTTAACCATTAATTGTGACACACTCATGCACGTGCACACACACACTTGTTATGGATTGTTTTTAGTTATTTTAAAATGTATTGTAGCAATTTTTTTGGATATGTCCAACAATTTATTTTATTAGATTATGGTGGGCTTTGAGGATGTGTATATGGATTAAACCTATAATAGTTGGTAACTTGATAGTTAGATATATTTGATATCTTCTCGTAATATATTTATGAATGACATGGATATATTGATGCTAGCAAGCAACAACATTTTTAAGGTTTTTTTTTAAATTTTTTTTGTTAACCATTAACCTCACCAAATTATACCAAATCAAACTATAAAATTATTATTTGGTTTGGTTAAGTTAATTTAAAAAAATAATTTGGTTTGATAAAGAAAAATAGTTATAAAATATGGTTTAATTTAGTTAAGAATATTAACTGTCATTAAAGGCAATTTGTGTTGTGGATATGTTCCCACGATGCATATTGGAAAGGGTTAAAATTATAATATTTTATAATTAATCATTTTTAATTTAAATTATTGACATAATTATATTAATTTTATATTTCTATAAATACATACATATATTGATATACTTCAAACATAAAGAAATAAATACGTTTGTGTATATGAACAAATACAAATCCTACAAGTGTACACATGCTACCAACATAATACAGGCCTTCTAGGATAATATATATTTTTTTAGAAAAATGATGTATAACTCAGAGGATAAAAACACACATCATTTAGGAAAATAATAAACATTTCTCAATATATAAATACACATATTTTACGATGTAAATATATATCTTCCAAAACAAAGTACACATCATTTGGGACGATAATACACATATAAATACATATTTAATAGGATATACATAAACATATTCTAGAACAAGATTACACATTTGTTATTTGTACTAGTGCAAGGGCGAAATGCACATTTTAAAACCAAATACACATCTTTCACAATAATAATACACATTTTCCATAAAGAGAATGCACATACTTTATTTCTACAAATTTAATGAGAAATACATATGTACAAAAATAAATGCTTATATACTAGTATAAGAATACACATATTTTAGGATAAGAATGCACATCCACTAAAATTATAATATACATCTTTCATACTAAGAAAACATATTTTTAAATGTCGATGTGCATACTTTTAAAATAAGGATATACATATTTTGGGATAAAAATACACAATATAAAAGTATAAGTTAAATTTGAGTTTTCAAATAGAATTGGTCACGCTATGTAATCATATACCTTATTCGGTTTACATGAATTTTGAAACATAATTTAAAAGCAATACGAAGGAATTATGTTTCACCACAATATGATCTCTTATACTCTAATTAATTAGAAGTACATGCATATTTAGGGATTTTTCATTAAACCAATTGTGTGCACCATCACTTAAAGATATATATGAAAATGGATCTGGATGATAATATGAATTTCATCCTCATTCCTAAATCTAAAATAAAAATTAATTTTCATATTCATCCCGATCCTTAATTTTTAGTAACAAGAAATCCCTTTCCAGATCCCCACCTAAAATACCCGTCCCTAAATCCCACCCCGAATTATTTGCTAATTTGATGTGAGTTTTGTTGATATTATTTATGTAACAGAAAGCCTAGAAAATAATTATTCTAATTCAAATTTATAACAAACTGTTAAAGTAATTTTTTAGAATAATAATCAAACTTTTAATAGGTTAAGCAATCATAAAATGTTAAAATTTAACTCAAGGAATATTAATAAGATAAGGTAAGCTACTAAATGCGAGTTTAAATTATGGGTAATTTAAATTAATCCTAAACAATATATATATATATATATATTGTATGTACGTATGATTTAGGAGGAGTTTGGAAATGGAAACCCAAACCTAGCGCTGTCCTATTCCCAAAAAAAATTATTAAGATTATCCAATCTAGAATTTAATCCACGAAATCATCCTATGAACTTGACTCAAAAATGAAAAATCTCTCCGATCGATCCTCAAATGAAAAGGAAGATTGCCCAGTCAAAATTGATATTCCACATGCAAGCTAATGATCAGCATAACTTCTCACAAACATTCAACTTTGCAACTTTAATAAGGACGATCGGGATATACTATTGGCTCGGTTGGAGCAATATTAAATCAAAGAATTAGTTCTAAAAAAACTTCTTCATGATTGGATAATCTCCTTAAATTTTCCTTAGTTCCGTTCTAACACTTCCTTCACTCTAGGAATCATATCCTTAACTTTGATCGATACTTTGCAGTCACTCAATTACATAATCAACACCTCCAAGCAGTGTTACATTAATTTTTTTGATTAATTTATCTTTAGTTTAAATTATTAAAAAATAAGAACTATAATATTTATAATAAAAAATTTACAAATATAAGCTTATATTTTTATACTTCTTACTTGGGAAAAATAGTATATAATACTCTTAAATTAGTGATGGATAGTGGAAGTTTCAACTGATTGATAATACTACCCATCAATAAGTTATATATATATTTATATATATATATATTTAGAAAACCTATCATTAAATAACTTTATATTTAAGGATAGGTGATTTCTTGAAAAGTTTTTTATCATATAGGTGTTGATGACAAATTTTTGGTGAAGAGAAAATTGAAGAATAAAATATAATCTTTATTGATTATCATATCAAATGTAGATACAATCTCTATAGAAATCTATCATAAGATTTAGTATCATCTAAATCAATCTCCTAGGCAATCGATGACATCGTTGGATGTCATTGTGATTTGCAATGTTGAATTTCAGATCAACTTGTTCGGAGCTCATCTTGATTTTAATGAGCTTGATCCAAACCTATTGATTATCTTGAACGCTTCATTCTTTGACATTTTTTCTTCAATCTTCGGATCTTCGTTATTCAATCTTCGAATCTTTAGCTTTAGATTGCATGGAAGCATTCTCTCTGCGAGCTGTTGATCTTTGAATTTTAGTGTGTGCAAAATAAGGAGGGGAACCCTCTATTTATAGAGGATATGACCCCCTTGACTTTTGGACTTCAACCCGTCTCGTCTTGTAGACTTAAAAGGCAGGATTTATTGAGCTTATTTTTATATTCATGGCCCATTGTAAAAGCTAAGCCAATATTTAATCAAATTATGCCTAATTTAAATATTTTGGCCCAATTTAATAAAAATATGAACCAGACATGGCAAATTAAAATATTTTATTTTAATTGTGAAATTCCAAATAATTTTAAGAATATTTATTTAATTGTCCCTAATTTATATGGATCAACCACATGATGAAAAAATATTTTTTTTATTGTTATGTATATTTTTGGTGTCAAAAAATGCCCCCACTACGAGTCATTAGCTTAGTACACTTGCTATTCCGTAGGACTGGGACTTGTAGTACTTTTTTTTAGAACAAAATATAATTTTTATATTGATAAAAAGATATCAAGACTTTTCTAGAATAAAGTGTAGATATTGACGAAAAGATATGGCTTAAGCCAACATCTATCTTTTAGCTAAAAATGTTATCTTTTAGTTAAAATCTATCTTCTTCTTCTTCTTCTTCTTCTTCTTCTTCTTCTTCTTCTTCTAATTATCTTTATTTACCGTAAGATTGAAATAATATTAGACTTGGAAGTCCTCTAAAAGATATACACATGTAGATATTAACAAAAAGATATGGCTTAAGCCAAACTCTGTCCTTTAGCTAAAAATTTATCTTTTAGCCAAAATCTATCATCTTTTTTTTTTTAATTATCTTTCTTCTTTACTATAGGATTAAAATAATATTCAAATAAAACCTTTTGTGATGCTATGGAGCAAAAATTGATAGGATGGAGACGTCCAATGTGATAAGTTCTAGCATGTCTTCGATGGTACTAGTAACTTTGTCGTGTATCTTTTATTAATGAATTATTTCTCACGTTCTAGTATAGTGCAAACTACATGGTCAACCTTCTTACTGCTCCTTTTTCTTTTTCTTAGAAGTAACTGATCGTGGCTTGGTTAAGTACTTGTACGTGGTGAAGACGTTGATGCCTATATTTTTTTTTCTTTAGTTGTGCTTCATTTTTTTCTTCATAAGGTAAAATCATTCTCCTTTTTGTTTCCTTCTCCTTTTGTCCTTCCTTGATGATAATGATTGATGCCTTGGGCATGCCTCTTTTTGTTTCTTCATCAACAATTTGGTTCATGCAATGTAATCTTTTTCCTTATCTATCTCTTTTTTTTTGCATACATGCGTGCAGTTTGTTTGTTTGTAAATATTTTTTATTTTTATTTTTATTTTTTTCTTTAGTTGTGCTTCATTTTTTTCTTCATAAGGTAAAATCATTCTCCTTTTTGCTTCCTTCTCCTTTTGTCCTTCCTTGATGATAATGATTGATGCCTTGGGCATGCCTCTTTTTGTTTCTTCATCAAAAATTTGGTTCATACAATGGAATCTTTTTCCTTGTCTATCTCTTTTTTTTTGCATACATGCGTGCAGTTTGTTTGTTTGTAAATATTTTTATTTTTATTTTTTTCTTTAGTTGTGCTTCATTTTTTTCTTCATAAGGTAAAATCATTCTCCTTTTTATTTCCTTCTCCTTTTGTCCTTCCTTGATGATAACAATTGATGCCTTGGGCATGCCTCTTTTTGTTTCTTCATCAACAATTTGGTTCATGCAATGGAATCTTTTTCCTTGTCTATCTCTTTTTTTTTTTTGCATACATGCATGCAGTTTGTTTGTTTGTAAATATTTTTTTTCTTTAGTTGTGCTTCATTTTTTTCTTCATAAGGTAAAATCATTCTCCTTTTGTCCTTACTTGATGATAACGATTGATGCCTTGGGCATGCATCTTTTTGTTTCTTCATCAACAATTTGGTTCATACAATGGAATCTTTTTCCTTGTCTATCTCTTTTTTTTCTGCAAACATGCGTGCAGTTTGTTTGTTTGTATTATTCTCTTCTTTAACTTGACATATGTAAATCCTCTTTTCTTTTTTTCTTTTACTTAACTTGACATATTTAAATCTTCTTCTTCTCTCTCTTTTTTTTTTGACATGAGTAGAGCGTAGCAATATCCTTTTTTTTTTCCTTTTTCATGGAGCAATATATTATTATTATTATCATCATCATCATCATCATCATCATCATCATCATCATTATTATTATTATTATTATTATTTTATATATATTTTTATAGGTCATTGTGCAATTTCAAATCAAGGAGCTTTTTCAAATCTTCAAACTTGTCTTCATTCATAGAAATCAGCTTCTCAGTTACACTTGAGGAAGTTTTTTTTGTTGTCGTTATTATTTATTATATATTCATATATATATATATATATATATATATATATATATATATATATATATATATATATATATATATATATATATATATTGAATCAACGATTGTCTCGGCACTCGCAACATTTGACATTCCCTTCTTCAGTGGTCTATAACATCCAAATGATAGTTCCTTGGAAGTGGTAGCATCACAAAGGTTACAATTGCAGCTTGTGAATGGAGATTGTCCCTATTTCCTTTAGGATTTTGGGACATATCTCAAGATCAGAGGACTTGCCATTTCATGACTCAAATTCTATTTGGGTTTAGGATCCAGTTGTACTCCTTCTTGATCTGCTAACAACCTCTCTATTTCCTCTAGATTTATCTTTGGGATTCAATTTGCTTCATCGCTATAGTCTTTCTTGTTGGTGGCACTGATAGCTTCATCTTGCTCGCCGTTTCTTCCACCTCATTGTAGAACCTAGCATCTGCAAAGTGTGACTTAACCATTGTGAAGGGCTTTTCATCAGCAAACACTGTATGTACTCCATTTTTAAAGAATTTGAGGCACTGATGGAGAGTTGAAGGGACTACTCTATTATCATGGATATAGGAACGACCCAAAAACATATTGTAGGATGTCTTGGGATCAATCACATTGAATAATGTTGATGACGTCATGCTTCCATTAGTGAGGTCAAGGTACATCTTCCCTAGACTTTTCTCCTCTCAAATAGAAGCCTTGGATGAAAAGTCGATTGTTTGAGAGATTGCTTATTGGTATCCCAAGTTGGTTCATAGTGAATAATGGTATGATATTCACGGCTGACCCTCTGTCACCTAATACACGACTGATCTATTGGTTGCGGGCATATCTCGAGATGAAGAGTGGCTTATTGTATGCTTTAGCTTCGAGCAACATATCATCCTTTGTGAAGGGGACAGAGGTACAACAAACCACATCATCTATGTGATTTCGTACTTCTAGCCCTAGAAGTTCTTTAATCATAGCTTCTTAGACCTCTTTTGGTAACTTGCACATTTTTTGTAGGCTTTCACCTTGTGAAAGTGTGTGGGTTGTCTTGTCACTATTTAAATCAAGTATAGTGAGCACATTATCATCCTACATGGTATTCTCTCTTGTATCCTCTTCTTCAACTACATAATAGGAGGTTAAGTTGACTTCATAAACTTCTAAGAATTCTGGCAGGAAGAATTTTGCCAGTGTGATTGGCTTAGGAGGTTCTTGTTTCAATAATTGAATTGGCAAGACTTTTTCATTTCTTGGATTAGACTTCTTCCCTTTCTTTAGCTTGGCTTGACTTCTTTTCATTTGGACTTCCCTTTCTTTTGGAGTTTGTCTACTCTTTGGTTGTCTTCTTGTCACCAAAGTCTAACCCTTGTCATCCTCATCGGTTTCCACAAGGTCATCCCTCACTTTAAAGTCTTTGACATCTGTGTAGGTTTATGAACCATCACTATTTAGGATATATATCAGAATCAATTCCAAGATTCCAAACTCAATCAACTAGCCGACCCTTGTAGGCACTACTTCGGATGAGTCATCCATCACGGTGATGTAATTTACCCCTATTGTTGGGGCTTCTAGATTGAGCAAAGTTACTCATTCTTTCACCAATTTCATGATCCTCTCCTTCAAAGTGATGCACTTTCGAGTTGGATGGTTGATTCGTTCTACCTCTTATGGATGCTTTGGCTCTGACAGTTCTATCACCTTCTTTTCCAACAGATCTTCCAACATCATTGGGATGTTAGAATCAGGAAATGGGTAGTGCTTTGCCTCCGATTCTTTCAAAGTGGCATGTTTCTTTACAAACTCTTGTTTAGAGTTGTTCTGACTCCTATAAGATCTTTTTGGCTTAGCCGAGATCTTGATCAGAGATTACCCAATAGCCATTGCCTCCTTCGTCGTGCTCTTGGAAGACCTCTCATTCTTCTTGAACTCCTTCTTCTCCTTAGGTTACTCATACACAGGTATTTTACCCCATGTTTAGCAATATTCACCTTTATGTCATGAGCAGCGATAGATACCTTAGAGAAAGTTCTAGGCTTGGTACCTTGTAAGATATATGCAATACCCCAATGCATTCTTTCAATGCATAGTCCTGTAGTCGATGCTTCATTGAGGTGATCCTGACAATCTAGGCTCAATGAATGCCAACACTCGATGTACTCTTCAATGGGCTCATTCTCCTACTACTTAGTGTCTACAAGTGTTATTATACTTATGGTTCAGCGAGCACTGTAAAAGCGATTTATGAACTCTCTTTCCAACTCTTTCCAACTATCAATGGACTCTCTAGGAAGGTTAGTGCACCAATCAAAAGCATTTTCCTTCAATAATCGCACGAACTGGTTCACCAACAAGTCTTCTCCAGTAAATGCATTATTACAAGTTTCGATTAAATGTGTTATATGATGTCGGGGATCACCCTTGCCTACAAAATATTGGAATTTAGGAGGTTAATAACCAGTGGACATTGGTAAGTAGTCGATCCTCTTTGTGTAGGGTTTCATGTAAGAGAAGCTACTTTGGGAAGCAATGCTGAATTGAGCTTTCACTACACCGGTAATCATCTCTTGCAGACCTTTGGGAGTTAAAGATCCTAAAGGGATCGAGTTGGAATAATCTTTCTCCTCTTGAAGTTGCAATCTATCAATAGAGTCATACTGGTCCCTAGCTTCAATAACCACCTCCTTTTCCTTTCTAGATGAAACATCATATATTTCTTCAAGCTTTTGAGTTAGCATAATGATTTTTTCATTCTTCTCTTTCATATCCTTAGAGAGGATGTTAGCCACATATTTCAATTCCGCGAGTTGTTTGTCAATGACTCCATTTTTCATCATTGAAGCGATTGAGCATGTAGAGTGGTCCGACTCTTCATCTTGATTTAGTAGATCACGTTTTGAAGTAGCTTCTGCAGCGGGTAGCATTGGTCGTTTAGCAATGGGGGCTACTAGCAACATATCTTTATCACTTGAGGCAATAGCTTTTGCCTTGCTTCTTGTCAGTGGCCCAATATGATTACTGTCACTACTAAGCGTTGCGTAGTTGTTGAAGATGCTCTTGTTCTTTCTTGAAGCCATCAAGATGTGAAATGCCCCAAAAATATTTATTTTAAGAAATGCAAATAAATAAGGATTTATTAGGAAATTAATTTAAATTAATTATTTTTATTGAAATAGGAAGAAATTAATTAGGGCAAGTTAGGAGGAAATTACAAGTATTTTTATAAGGGAAAATTTGGGCATTTTGCCAATTAAAAAGGAATTTAGGAAAAATCTTTAAAAAAAATCCTAAATTAGCCTAAAAAGGAAATTTAATATTATTTTTTTTATTTTAAATACCCAGAATATTTTAATTAATTGAATTGACCTTAACCTACTTAAATTTTCCTTTTCCCTTTTTCCTTTTTCCTTTTCCTTCTTCCTTTTTCTTTCTTTTTCTCTTCTCTTCTTTCTTTTTCCTTCTTCCTGTCAATAAGGCATGTCGCGGCCCAATCCTTCCTTTTTTCCTTCCTCTCTTCCGCGGCCCATTGCCGTTCTTTTCTTTCCTTCCTTCGACAGCTAGAATGTTGTGTGTCGCTTCTTTTCCCCGTGGAATGTCGCGTTCCATTTAAAACCTTTATAATCGTTGTCGACCGGCCCTATTCTTCTTCTTATTCTTTTCTTTCTTTTTCCCCCAACTGCCTGGTTCACCTCCTTCTTCCTCCTTTCTCCTCCGCCGTCGACCTACAGCTTCTAAGCTTTAAAAATGGCACTGCCGGCCATGCTTGACTTGACCAGCCGTTTCCCCTCTATTTCTCTTCCCCTTGAATCGCAGTTCGACCCAGCCTAACCCACTTTCCTTTTTCTTTGCGTAAAATCTTCCTTTTCCTGTGCAAAAATTTGGCCACAACCTAAATTTGTGTTGGCCGATTGACGCCGCCAGCTACCCCAAACCCTACCTGCATTTTCCTCCTACCAACCCTTAGAACCCTCCCTTCCCCTCCAAACTCTATAAATACCCCTTGTTTGTTTGATTTCAAAACTTTTTCCCCTAAACCCTAAGAGCCTGCCCTGTGCATCACTGCGACTTCAGACGACCTTTCCTCCGCCGTCAGCCAACTACGCCGCCACCTCAACCTACCTAAGTCTTCTCTGCACCGCCCTCTAACTAACCGAACCACCTATCTCCCTCGATTCTTCTTGTACAAGCCACCACAGCCGTGCGAAGTTCCCTGCCCATCAAGCCAAGTTTTTACACCCACAACCCCTCGCGCCACCCTCCACCACCACATCCGCCGCTATCACTGCCTCCTACACCACCCAAAAGCTTCTACTAATCTTCCTCCACCTAGCCATACCCTTCTTTTCTCCTTTCTCCTTCTCCTTCTCTCCTTTTCTCTTTCTCTTCATTTTGGCCACTACCTTTGCCGCCGTGCGCCGCCGCCACTTGCTGCGCCACCACCCCCACTTTACTCCTCTCAGCCTAGGCTACCACCAACACCTCAACCTCCACCCTCATTCTCCACCTTTTCTTCTCAAACCTCATCTTTTTTCTTTTCTAAGCTTTTTTCCGGCCACCACCGCCGATGCCACCCATCTCTACCAACTCAAGGTGAAACCCTAGACCCTCTCAGTCCTTCTCCCCTATTTATTTAAGTTTATTCTATTTTATTTCAATTATTATTATTATTATTATTATTATTGGGTTTAATATTAATGTTATATTTTTTTGGCAGGGTCGAGAGTAGGTATAAATTATTTAAGTTATTAGTTTTGAATTGTTATTAGTAGTAGTAGTATTATGTTATTATTACTATTATTTATCTAAGGAGGGCCGAAGCCCTATTTTATGTTAATGATGCGCATACTCCTATTTTTATTATTAATATTACTATTTCTACTACTACTACTACTACTACTACTACTACTACTACTACTACTACTACTATTATTATTATTATTATTATCTTTATTATTATTAATATTATTATAAGTAATATGTGTTATTAATAATAATATTATTATTATTAAATGGTACCTTCACTATTTTGTGGTAGGGTCGAAAAACCTTACCTTGTATTATTTAGGCTTAAGTTATTATTATTATTATTATTATTATTATTATTATTATTATTATTATTATTATTATTATTATTATTATTATTATTATTATTATTATCATCATCATCATCATCATCATTATTATTATTATTATTATCATTATTAGCATTATGTTGGTGGAGGGTAGAAACCCTTATATCACCATCCGTTTTGAATTACATTAATAATATTATTAGTATTTTTAGTAGTATTTCGTATAGTTATTATGAGTATAGTATTATATTATTTAAAAACCAAGTCTTAGGATAAGTTAGTAAATAATAGTAATTTTAGGAGGGAACCTAATTCTAGTTTTTCTCTCATAATAGGTGAGACTAGTCAAAGCCCTAAAAAGGTATAGGAGCGTGCTCTAAGACCGGTGACGTTTTAGGTAAGGGTGTAACTAAGGCCGTTTGTGTGTAATGTATTTTACATGCCTTGTTTTCCATGTGATATGAAATATGATGTATTTTATATGTATTTTTTTATAACTATTATATATGCAGTATGACGTGAGTTGAGGTATGTTCATATGATATTTTATGGCATGCATATGATATGTATGAGTTGTGCTTTTAATGCGAATTGATGTGGCCCATAAGACATGCATGTAGGTCGTGGGATATGGTGTTATGGTATGAATTAATGTGGGAGTGATCTAAGTATTATATGACCATTCATGGTGGAGTTAGGGTTTGCATGGTGTTAGGGTTTGCATAGAATTATGGTTTGCATGGAGTTGGGGTTTGCATGTTGTTAGGGTTTGCATGGAATTATTGTTTACATGGTGTTAGAGTTTGCATGGAATTATTGTTTGCATGGAATTAGGGTTTGCATGGAGTTGGGGTTTGCATGGTGTTAGGGTTTGCATGGAAGTAGGGTTTACGTGGAGTGATGAGTTCATATTTTGACACATTTTATACCCTTATAATCTTAGTTTTTGGTAGTTTATTTAACTAATATAGGGGAATAATTATTGTTTTATGCTTAAGTGGTAAAAATTGCATAAATTTTATTATTTGAGCTAAAATGATATAAATTAAGTAAATTTAGAGTATAATATTATTTATTAATATTTAGTTAATTTTATTTTGCAGGTTTTATTTTAAAAAGAAATTAAAAAAAGAAAAGAAACTTGACCTTTGGACCAACGGCCCAAAAACCGAAGGCCAAAAGGCCTGGAACACAAAACAAAGCTGAACGACGGACGAAGAGTCAACAGGGCTGACGTGGAAAAGAGAGACGCACGAACAAAAAAGGGCACATAAAATTATAAAAAGGAAGAAAGTGTGTGCGATCGGGGGACGTCGAAAAGAAGGCAGAGCCTTCCGAGGCTCTGTGAGACGACGCGGAGAGCCAAGAGAAGGAGAGCCTTCACAGGCTCGGCCGAAGGCTCGGTAGAGAAAAGAAGGTGTGTGGCGTTAATTGCGAAAGCCACAGGAGGGTGTGCGACAGAGAGACGGGACAGCCGCACGGAGCAGCTGTCAGCCGGGCGGAAAAAGAAAAAAGAAAAGAAAAGAATTTTTACACGGAAATTGAGGTGCCGAGAGGAAGACAAATTAGAGGAAGCATTTATACCGGTAGAATTTATTTCAGATAAAATTAATTTTTATCTGAATAAATTATTGAACTTTTATCCAAAATTAATTCCGGTTATGTATTTCTCTTATTTTTAATTTATATTTTAGATATATATTTCTGTGTAATTAATTCTTTAATTATGGCTGGCTGATTGTTTATTGTTAGGGAATGAATTGAAACTCTAGATTATGATTTGAATTATAATTTTATTTTCTTTGTTTCGTGAGATTGTTTCTTGACTCTATGTTAATTACTATCGTTTATATGTATAATTCTGTCAAGTATAGTTTATTTGGTGCATGCCTTGTTCTGGTTCCTCATAAGTGACAGTATGTAGGATTATTTGCCTGCGAGGTGGCCATCTAAATATACTAGAATTTATGTGTATAAATTGCAGCTAGGTTAGATAACAATTCACCTAATCGTTTTGTGATTCTAACCGAAGTGGTAACACGTTTCGATACGTGTGGGTCAAGGATAGGAAATACAGCTAGATATGCGTTTTGTACTAGTCTTGGTACTTAGATTGACAGCCTTCCACTTACACTTAATGCATTAAATCTAGTTAAATATAGGAGCCGCATGTTGCTGCTATACTGCTAGTATTTAATAGGGTTAATATAGGCACGTGGTCGTATTAATTAATTAAGGGAAATAATATAAGGTGTATGAACCTGCGTTTGGTGTGCAACTTGGTCGATCTCTTTCTCACGATTAAAAGATGACTTAGAAATAAATATTATATTACGACCTAATCTAGTGGTGGATTTTGATTTCCCTAACATATTTCTCATATCTGCGGGTTTCCCATTATTTTTATTATTAGTTTATTTTATTTTATTTGTTCCTTTTATTATTCTTATTTTTACAACCTCCATTAGTATTTTTCTTATTTATTTATTTTAGGTTATTTAGTGTTTTAATTTATTTATATTTATATTTTTAAGCTAGTTAGATAGAGGTGAGCCCTCTCAATCCCCGGCCTAAAACGATACCCTTATTTACCAGTGCTACAATTGACAACAAGAGGGTTTAAATTGTGTGCCGGCTACGGTCACACCATGGAGCTAGGGTTTGCATGGAAGTAGGATTTGCATGGGTGTTAGGGTATGCCATGGTTAACTTTGGTGGTGGTGGTTAACTAGGGTTGGAGTGGTTAACTAGAGTTGGAGGATAAGAATAGTAGGAGTCATACATGCATGTCTGGGTGAAAGCTTCTGAATAAGACATTTAAAACATTAATCATGTGAAGTGGATGATATTGAGCCTGACCCAAACCGATCCACGGGCATAATAGTGGTTAGGTACTATAGTATCCTAGAGATCGATCCACCGGCGTATAATAGTGGTAGAGTATGTTACCCTAGTGACCGATCCACCGGCTGAAATAGTGGGGGATCCCGAGCTCAATAAACCAAACCCTACATTTTGCTAGGATATGGAAAATACACTAATTACTTACAGTGGAACACCGTACAAGAAAAAGAGGCCAGACCAATCCACCGACATATAATAGTGGTAGGGCATGTACCCTAAGTGTCCGATCCACCGGCTAGAATAGTGGCCAGGAGCCGAAGTGCCCTGGAGACTGATCCACCGGAAAAAATAGTGGGGTTCCTGTACTCGTATGGACTTGATAAAGAGCATGGTGTGAAAATAAATTCGATAAAGGATTGATAAAGTAATTAATCTAGACTATATTGGATTTTGGCATTTTCACCTGAGCATTCATTTTACCATTTGTGCTATTATGCTGGACTTTATGCTCCTTTATTATTATACGTTGTTTATGTGAATTTTGTATGACTAGCCTTAGTGCATAGTCACCTTACTCAATACGTAGTGTACTGATCACCCTTTTCATTGGTGCTACTCATTCCCACGAGCAGAAGTCTCGTCTGATGTGTTGCAGGTAGGTGATGCCTTCTTTGATGCCATTGATGTCTATGGGACATCAAGTGGGGCCGAGTGATGATTTGGGCTAGATTAGGTCCTGGAGTAGCGTGGTTGTTTTTCCATTTATGAGATTATTATTCCTATTCTCTTTTAACTATGTTTGAAACTCCAGAAATAATTTTATTATTGTAACTATTTTTCTTCTCTGAAGAACTATCGCTAGTATTTCGAATTATATAAAATGTATGCATACTCTGATTATTGATATACGAACTTTAATCTATGTATTAATGTGTGATGATGGCAGTGTTTTCTTATCCTTAGCACTTGGTACTGGAACGGTAGAAGTAAACAGGTCTGGTACTAAGTGTGGTGGTAGCATCCCCAAAATTTACGGGTTTTAAATTTTAAAGGTTTTGTGAAAAAAATGGTAAATTTTGGGGTGTTACAAGATGTGTATTAGGAGGTTGAGATGAGAGGTAGAGATGTGCCACCGGGTGCACCAAAATTTATTGACGATAAATTTTTGGTAAATAGAAAATTAAAGAATAAAATATAATCTTTATTGATTATCAGATTGAATGCAGATACAATCTCTGTATAAATCTACCACAATACTTAATATCCTCTAATTCAATCTCCTAGGCAATCGATGGTGTCATTGGATGTCGCTGTGATTTGCAATGTTGAATTTTGGACTCAACTTGTTCGGGACTCGTCTTGATTTTAATGAGCCTGATCCAAACCTATTGATGAAAATTTAGTTTACTTGGAGAAGAGGGCAATAATTGGTGTGCTTGATCCTTTCAAGTAGGTTCGATGGTGTTGAAGTTGCAATGCTTTAACATTTTGGACTTTGATGATCTTGAATGCTTCGTTCTTCATTCTTCATTCTTCGGTCTTCGTTCTTTTATTCTTGGATCTTACTTCTTCAATCTTTGGATCTTCGTTCTTCGGATATTTGATCTTTAACTTTAGAGTTCTTCGGAGCATTCTCTCTGCAAGCTCTATATCTTCGGATTTCAGTGTGTGCAAAATGAGGAGGGGAGCTCTCTATTTATAGAGGAAATGACCCCATTTGCTTTTGGGCTTCGACCCGTCTTGTTTTCTAGACTTAAAAGTCAGGCTTTATTGAGCTTATTTTTGGATTCATGGCCCATTGTAAAAGCAAAGCCAATATTTAATTTAATTATTCTTGTAATACTCGGTAATTTTGATAATAATAATAATAATAATAATAATAATAATAGGTCGTGGTGGGATTTGACTAATACAGGGTTGTTATAGGTTTATCTAATAATATTTAATTTATTTACTAATATGTATCTGCCGGTGCATTTCATTAACTAACTAATTGTAGGGTATAATAAAATTACGTATGAGTTAGAAATTATAAATTAGCTTGAAAAAAAAAGTAATTAATCTATAACCCTAATGGCTCCCTATCATTATAAATACTTACCTATTTCCTTGGATACACCATTCGACCGCATGAGCAACGGAAGATAGGTTTTGCAGCAGAGATTAAGAAGGCACAGTAGCACTCTATTTTGTGTTAACCCTCTGCCCTCACCCAATCTAACTGATATATTGATGGTATTTCACAACACTATGCTAGTAATAAAACATAGTTGATCTAGTCTTGTCAAAGGGTAATTAGAAATGGGTCTTGATTCTTCTAAATATAAAATTAATACTATAATATAATTAGTGGAGAATGGTGGGTGGGGTATTACATGTTGTAGTTCAATTGAGAATATCTTATTCAAGCTTTTGCATTACTTGACGCTTTGCAACTTTCCTCATGCATTTATAAGTATTTCCTTCTCCGCAGGCATTCGCGACTAATTCTTTTTCTATATATATATATATGTATGTATGTATATGTATATGTATGTACGTATCAATCGTGACTATATTACTTAGGTAGTACTCAGGTTTTCTCAAGCCTTGAATGATTATACAAATATTTTATTTTTAATTTTTTTGGGTTAATGAATCAAACTAATGAAAGTACGTTACAAATTAGGTGGTTTGATAAATCTAAATCAAGATATCCTTAGTAGACTTATCCATCTATAAATTGGTCTTAATACCATGACTACTTCAATAGAGTGGGCAATTATTATCTAGTATAACTTAAGTGGTATATTAATGTTTTATATAAAAATTTTATATATTGTATTTAGTTAATGTTACTAGTAGATTAATTCTAACATAGGGTCATTCTATTAATTTGTTTAGTCAAACCAGTTGTTAGTACTTGTATATATATATATATATATATATATATATATATATATATATATATATATATATATATATATTTGAGTAATCATATAGTTATATAATTATTTTAGGAGTTGGGGTTTATATATAAATATTAGGCGGTAAATTAAAATATTGGCAAATGTAAGAATTTGGATAAGTTGGATCTAAGCTATTTATAATATGTTTACCTAATATATTTCGTCTAGAATTAATATTATTGGTGTAAACTATAGGTTTAGCGACTAGTGAGCATTTGTGATCAGATCGCATTTCAGGTACCATTATTTTCAACCTTTTATATGTAGATATATATGTGTGTGTGCGTTCATGTATATTTTAATTACGCACTTGTTAATATAATGGTCTTATCTAGCTATGTGACCTTACGTGAATATATAAGATTTTATATAATTAGGCCCCATGGATGATATTCTACTTTTATTATGAATTTAATATAAATATGGGTTCCTGATGGATTTTATGTAAATATTGTAATTTTGTAGTGGTGTTATTTATTTGAAGTGCTGGTTATAAAGAGTTGATTTTATATAAGTGTTCCTTTAATATGCATATATCACAAGGCTCATATCTTATATGACTAAATTAAGTTTTTTTTAATATATTTATGTTAGCGTATAATTGGACCCTAAGAAACTTTGACTATTATTTATTTCTTTATTTGAAGTGCTGGTTGGATAATTATTTTATTCTGTTATATTCCAACTGGTGAATTGAGTGGTGACTCTAAGTGGTATATTTCTATGTAATTTGAGAAAGTTACCTAATATAAAAAGTGTATAAAGTGAATTTTATATGGTGGATTGTGTGACTTTATTTAATTAATATACTATAACTTAAAGTGAAACATAAAGTGGGCTTTGGGTCCTTTAGGTTTGACCTCTTGAAGTTGGGGATCAGCAATAGCCTTTCCTTTTCTATTGTGGATATTTATTTATTTGCCAACCGTGTCTGGTTAAGGCTCCTTATCTACTCTATAGGCTTCTCTGGACCCTGTTAGGGGGTATGCACACTTAAGGACAGGATGACCGAGGTGGTAGGTCTTCAGACTTTTGTTATCTCCTTTGGACTGTGTCCATTGGGATGGCCGAGGTGTGATTTATATTCCTCTTATGGTTGGTGGTAGGTATTCGGACTTTTGATTTGCCAGGTGACCCCCTGGTTGGTTTTCCCACTTACAAAATAATAATAAATAAATAAATAAATAAATTAGACGTTACGATCATCTAAATAAAGATTAATAATTGGGTGGTTTTCTTATATGATTCGAGTGTATGTCTATAAATTATACGCTTATATAAATGTGAATATATGACATTATTCCTTCGTATTTACGTGTTACTTAACTGTTCCCCCGGCTAACTTGTTACATGTTTTAAATGGGGATGTGATGATCCATGATGTACATGGTGAGCAAATGATCTAGTGCAGGTTGGGTACGAACCTACTCAAGGTGTTGATGGCATGCATGATGGGAAATATTGAGAGTGGTGGTGACTTTCAGAGTTTTATTTATTATATTAATTTTAGTAGATACTTTTCATGGTTTCAATTGTAGTAACAATTTCGATTCGGTTAGTTTGAATTAATAAATATGTTTTGTATGTTTTCTTATTTTACGTTGCCTTAGCATATAGTGTGAATGGGATTAGGGTGCCAATTTACACTAGATGTGGCGGTGATGCCCTCATTGTTTTTAGCTTCCGCGCATACTTTTTAATGAGTTTTTGGTTTTGAAAATGGGGGTGTTACAATACCCACTTTAAATATTTTGGATAAATTTAATAAAAATACAAACTAGACATGACAAATTAAAATATTTTATTTTAATTTTAAAATCCTAAATAATTTTAAGAATATTTATTTAATTATCCCTAATTAAAATGGTTTTTTATTGTTATGTATTTTTTGATGCCAACAATGGGAGAGTTAATAAAAAAGACCCTCAAAAGCATTATAAAGTAACCATTCATAGCCCTAGTGAGGTTGAGGTGTTACATATTATCTATAATTACTATTGATACATTGTCATTATTATTATTGATGTTCACATTTGTCAATAGATATGTAATCATACCTCCCTAATATTAGTTATGATGTTTGACTATAGTTGTATTCATATTTCACTATAATGGTTTTCATGTTTTAACATAATTTTTGTTATATCTTCCTAATGTTAGTTGTATTTTATTATATTTGCATTCACATTTCACTATAATTATCTTCATTGCTAATTACTAATATTTGTCTTGTTGTTTCACCATTTTTATACTAATATTTTATCATATTTTTTTAATATAGAAAGCATAATAATATGAGTATCTAGTTATAGAAGAAAAGTTTAAGTTTAATATAAATATATTATTTTTTCAATAGGTAAAATTAAAGATCATCTATTTCTATATATATATATTGATGTAAAAAAAATTCCAAGATTTTGAAGATTGTCTTATGCATCACGATAGATGGAAGTAAGGGTAAAATTTGAAGATAATTATTTACCCTAAAATATGGATATCATTGGAAAGATTATTAAATCAAGAGTCTAACGCATCTTTTGGATCTCAAATCCATATTTTCTATATAAAGTTATGATTGTTTTACCGTATGTATGTCAAGTTGAATTTTTATACACTAATGGATAAAGTATCGTAATTAGCATTATGGACTCTATTATCTTTTCAGATTTATTAGCTAGGTTGTTATTAACTTATTTGGTAATTATGTTAGGATATTAGTTAGTTAATTTATTTCCTTTATCATTAAGAAATTTGATAGTGTTTATCTTTTATCTTATGATGTATCTTATCTTTTTAAGATTTTTTAGGATTTAATTGTTATTATCATAGGATACTACTATTCATATGAATAGTGATTTAATTAGTTTTTATGATATTTAGATTAAGTTTATCTTATTATTAAGGAGGTTGTATGATGAGGTGGATATTATTCTATAAACATCACATGTAAAGTCATTATTTGAGGAGGATAGTTAAATTGAGTTATTAAATTAAGTTTTTTCTCATCGAAACTCTATGTGAGTTTCTTTGTTCTATATTTATGTTATCTGTATGATTTATAAAATAGATTTATCTCTAAATTATCTTATCTGTGTGAGTGATAATTTAAAAACCCTCTATACCTTTTCTGTATGGGTTTGTATAGAGTTATCTAGTGAAGTTTACTGTGTGTTTCTTCATTAGAGATCCTTTGAGAGTTATCTATGTGAGGCTTCCAAAAGTAGTTTGAAGAATTAATTTGTTTGATCTTTCATCTATATCCTAAATTTAGAATTCATTCTTAGTTTATCATTATAAAACTACATAAAAATGGGGGATTTTAAAACCACTCGTTCTGCTACACATCATATATAATTAACTCTTTTATGTATATGTCACCGCATCAATATTTCTTAATTTGTGATAATTGTTTACACCATAGAATGTGATGTACTAAATGGTACATTCGTGTATGGGAAGTTCCCCTCTTTTTGATAAGTATATATTATTAATAATATAATAAAAAAGAAAAATTATCTACAAATATCATCGTAAACCACATCTCCTATCTTATAAACAGAGCTTGGAAGAATTACTACTTATTGCATACAATCCATAGGGTCCATGCCAAAATATTTACAAATATCATTGCAAATTACTTCTCACACCTTTTGAAAAAAGCTTGGAAGAATTACTACTTATTTCATACATTTTGTATGAAGCTACGGTGTAGGCTCTATTCCAAAATTAAAGCACGGAGCAAAGGATTTAAACATTACTCATTTGAATATATGATTGTATGAACGCCCCGTTTATAATAGTGGGCTCATGATATGACTTCTTCTCAAAAAATAATAGATTTAAATCAAGAGAAAGTGTATGAATAGAACCTAGTACCTAAAATTTATAGTGTATATTTATTTCTATTGATACAAACAAAATGATCCCAATATTTATTAAAAAGATATACTTTATTTAGTTATTTTAATAGTTAACCTAATATTTAAAGTGCACCGCATATGTTTAATTATTTTATTTGGTACCTCTATATTTCATTTTATTTAACTTAATTATCATGAAAGGTATCTGAGTACTTGATATTTAACATTGTGTTATTGAATTAAAAATAAATTAAAACATAGCTTTATCTATAGAAATCATTCAAAAAATTAAATTTGTAAAAATATAAGGCAAAATATTTGATATTTAAAACACTTAAAATATAATTTAACCTTTTATTAAATTCAAATGATTAGAAAGTGTTATCTTGCACAATAATAAGTGAAGGAAGAAGAGCCAATGCACCCAAAGAAGAGAGTGGTGCTCTGCAACCTCTACTACTTAAATAACCTTTTTGAAAAAAATTCAAAGAGGTTATCTTAAACAATAATACAAACATCCTACCTTCAAATTTTAAATCATTGATGAAGTAACACATGAGAATATAATTAGTTGGTGTTTCTTTTATACTAGCTAGGTTGGATATACAATAGTAGCTAAAAAACCTCCACTCACACATCCATCGAAATAGTTTATTGATTAACATGTAATGATATAGGTTAAACAACAAATTTACATATGCAAACAAACGTTTGATAGATTAGTAAATCAAAACACTATATATATCATGAATAATAAGCTTCATTGACACTTCTTATTATAAGTGGCAAATATAAATCCACCTAAAATCTACAAAAAAAAGAAAGAAAAGACTTAGGGCAAAGCTCTTAGTTATTTATCACTAGATCAACGCAATACTCTCAATTTAAAATTTTGCGGGATAAATAACATATATATCATTTAACAAATGACTCTCTATGTTTACTACCGACATCAGATGACCCATGGAGGAATTTATACTTAACTTGAGTAATGAAATCAATGATCTTGTCATCAAAAATATATTTGGATAAGATAAGTTTATTATCATCACCAACAAGAGATGTAGTTCTAATCCTTGAACCAACATCGTTAATACATTCATTAAAAATCATAGTCTTAGTTTCCCATAATGTCTTACCTTCTCCTCCTTTACCCTAAAAATATTCTTTTTTTCCCATATCATAAGCATTTGCTTCCATGAAAGGCTTGCTAAAATTGGTTGTTTTGGTGTTCCATTTTTCTCATTAGTTATCTTCTTTCTTTGTAGATTTTCTGTTAGCCTATAAGCTTGGTTGTATGTTTTCTTTGCTTAGAATAAGACCTTTGTCTTTTACTAAAGCTTACACCATAAAAAATTAACAACCTTCTCCAGATGATCAAACATACTAGTTAACACCTTCATATAGTATTCATGAGTTGACTTATAGTTGTAGGACCTGAAAACTTTAGTAGATTTAATGAATCATTTTTCTTTCAACTATCTTTTACAGTCAATCGATTATGTTGTTTCATGGGGATATCTTTCTTCTTCGACAAAGTTTACCCTCATTTTAGTCAAAATATCACAAGTAGTGAAGATCTTCTCCATGTCTCTAATCCATCTCTCAAGCACATCAGATTCCCCTAGATCCTTGAAGATAGGTTGGTGGTGATGACAGGCTCTCGTTAACAAGCCCTCAAGAGCATGTTCTAAAATTGGTCGTGGCAATTGTGGAGCTTGAATTTGGCCTTCCACATAGGCCCGGAATAAATGTCCTATATGCTAAGATCAATTATCATCAATGATAACACGACATAAAGGCCAACACAAAACAACAACACATAAACTATGAGAATAACATTACTCCCCAACCATTCAAGCTCATAGGCTATTTTGGGTTTTAAGATACTTGACTTTTCTAAATCAATTACCCAAAAGGCATTAAAAAAATTGAAAATATGACTTTTAAACAAAATCGTCAAGGTTTCAAAATCAAAACGCTCTGATGTCAACTTATAATGCTCCCATTTTCTTGCTAATGAAAACTTTATTTTAATTAAAAGACTACATAAGCAAAATATAAAACCACTTATAAAAAATAGGATAATACCATTATATGTAACATAAGATATACATTATACCATCTAGGGCTATTCATTGTTCAAATATCCAATATATCAAATATCTGATTTTCGAATATCCAAAATTTTGGATACCTAAAAATGATATTTGATATTTGATTTGAAACATCAGATATACGAAAGATCGGATATCTTAATTTTTGGACCAAATATAAAATATAACCGCTATTATTTGAATAATATTTCAAATATAACAAAAACCACCAAATAACAAATAATTTTGATATTATCCGATCTGCTAAGCAAATATTCGATCTTCTCAATAAATATCCAACTCGCTCAACAAACATTCAATGTTAAAACTAAAATTAAAGTTGCTATATTACAAGATTTAATTTGATTCTATTAGATCTAACAAAGGATTATATTAAAATTAAAATTTCAACTAAATTAAATTTTGTCCCAAATACTAAATCAAGTAAGTAATATATATATATATATATATAGACACACACACACACATCTAAATTTATTTATATATAAAATAAAAAAATAAAAAAAATAATATAAATATTTGTATTTGATGAGGACACACACACACACACACACACACACACACACATATGATATTATTTGTATTTGTTAGATCGGATGTCTAGTTTGTTTGACTTTTTGTTGACCGGATCGGAGATTTAATTAAAAAAAATAGATCGATTATTTATTTTTTCGGATTGAATCGCTTTAGATATTGGATTGGATAAGCAGATATCGGATAACATGAACAGCTTACCATCCGCCTCATGTTAGATACACGGCTAAAACTACCAACTCAGCTAAACACAATCAAAATGATAAAGTACTTCAATGACATAAGGATAAAGTTCATTAAGTTTTACAATTCAAAACACAACCAAGGAAATAAATGCCATGAGTAATAGAAAAACATAATGGATAACCCAAAAGCATAATATATAGTGATTTTTGTGCTAGATGACCTAATTCTCTAATCCATCTCCCAAAAAAAATGATATCTACAAGCCAAACATATCTATCTACACAATGTCCCCCATTAGTTGAACAAGCATATGCCAATTAATGGCACACTAACAATACAAAATATATTGAATAATTCAAACAACTTATCATGTAAGTCCATGGTTCTCATGGATTTAATCATTCATATACACAATCATACTTATACTATAACAAAATAAGCTTATAAAAGCATATTATCTATTTATGTAATCACATGCTTGTTATGCACTATCATGGTCCACATTATCTAGTCATCATGATACAACCACATTGATGAAGACACATATCACTAATTAGAAAGCCTAATCCAATTTATTATATTCATGCTTATAACATGTGGCCACATAAGTAACAAAGTTATATTAAGATTTATGAGCCATTGCACTGATCATTCATCATGAAGGCCCGGCTATGGTAGAATAACCTAAACTAATAATAGTAACCAGACCAATTGGACATTAAATGTAACACTCCCAAAATTCACTACAGAAAAATTTCATTTTATTAAAAGAGTTAGCAGAAGCAAAATAATAAGACCTATGAATTCTGGGGATATTACCGCCACACTTAATACCAGACCAATTCACTCATGCTGTTTCAGTACCAAGTGCTAAGGCTAAAAGAATAAATTACCAATTGCTAGAAATCCAAACCATATTAAAAATCAGAGTAACACAATAAACCATTTACAAGGATAAAATTCTCTAATGGTGGTTACAAGAACAAAGATTACATTTAAACCAAGAGTTAAAAGGGAAATAGCAAAACCCTATCAAATTCCGGATAATCCTTACGCTCTTTCTGTTGCCCACTTGAATATCACCTGAAAAAGGACTTGCAAGGGACACTGCCCATTGAATAGGTAGGGACCCCACAAATGGAACCCTTCAGTACTATGGTACTGAGTAACCCTTTAACATACACTTAAAAGTAGGCCCGCTATGCAACACATAAAACAAAGTTATACACATATATAATAAGAAATGCATACACCACAATCACGTACTTAACAAGTCAATCAGATATTAATAGGTCATAATGTATAATCAATACTTCTGGGCCTTAAGCCATTAGTTCATCATATTTCAATCATCTCTCAGATTTTATATCCATGTGAGTTCGGGAACCCCACTATTATATTTGGTGGACCAGAAATCATGCAAAGCAAAACGCTCCTAGCCACTATTATTCGCCGGTGGACCGGTCTCCAAGGTAGAATGCTCCTGGCCACTATTATTTGCCGGTGGAGCGGTCTGGCCCCGACTCACATGGTATTCCACTATAAGTGATTAGTATTTTTTTTAATAATTTATTCACATCCATAATTGGGTTTATTGAGCTCCGGACCCCCACTATTATAGCCGGTGGATCGGAATACATATATACATCATCCAGGGCAACACACTCCTAGGCCACTATTATATTCGGTGGACTGGTACTCATAAATATCATCCAGGGAAAAACGCTCCAGGGCCACTATTATATCCGGTGGACCGGTACTCATAATCATCATCCAGGACAAAACGCTCCTAGGCCACTATAATACCCGGTGGATCGGTATTCAATATCATAATTCAACTGGGTCCGACTCATTAGTCTTTCACTTTCATGATTAGTGTTTTTCCTTTTTTAATTAGCACAACAATTCCATTTATTTGCCTCGGACGGGAGATCAATATCTCGGGACACAAAGGTACACCGGTCGTACTGGTGCATACAAGCTACTCAGTACCCTTCAACCATCAACCCAGGGACGCAAAGGTACCCTGGTCGTACTGGTGCATAAAGCTGCTCAGTACCCTACCAACAAGGACACCTAATCCATAAGTATGCATACCCCTTAATAGGTCCGTAGACCTAGATAGAGTAAGATATAGGACCTGGCTAGGGCACAAAGGCACACCAGCAAATACTAGAATAATCGTGGGTTAAACCACGTCTTTAGGGTAGCAACCCCTAAAGAGCCACTATTCCCGGTCTCGAGGTCTTTCACTGTAAGTATTAGTGTCTTAATTAAGGTGATCACGAAAAGCACAACAATTAGATACTTATTCACTTTAGATCATTCTGGTATCATTAGGTATTTCTTATTCAAACAGTTATCCAAGATAACACAGAGGAATCATTAAGGCCATCATAACCTCATCCAATTATAATTTATGATTCGTTCTCATAATGCTTACTAATTTTCAAACACCATTATCTTACTTTGCAGTGTTAATTGAGTCTTATTACGAAACTTCATTATCTCCTCAACATATTAGACACGAATTACTAATTTACCCCTTGCTTGTATAATTATTTAGTTATCCCTTCCTTACTTGCCAGTTTACCATATTACCCTTCATGTTGCATAATTACCAAATTACCCCCTGCTCGGTTTAGGTTACTAAGTTATCTCCCACACTTATTAGGTCACCAATCACCTTTCATAGTTGTTACACTTATCATATTTCTCATTTGGTTGGTTAGATTGTCAATTTCCCTTCTCCTTTGTTATAATTACCAAATTGCCCTTTGGTTGGTCAAATTGCCACATTACCCTTCTCCATTATCAAAATTACCAAAATGCCCCTCTCCATTCTCATAATTACCAAATTACCCTTTAGTTGGTTAAATTACCAATTTACTCTTCTCCATTATTATATCTACCAAATTACCATTCTCTGTTATCATAATTACCAAATTACCCTTTAGTTGGTTAAATTACCAAATTGCCCTTCTTCATTATCAAAATCACCAATTTGCCCTTTAGTTGGTTAAATTACCAAATTGCCCTTCTCCATTATCATATTTACCAAAATGCTCTTCTCCATTATCATATTTACCAAATTACCCTTCTCCATTATCATAATTATCAAATTACCCTTCTCCATTAACATATTTACCAAATTACCCTTCTATTTTATCATAATTACCAAATTACCCTTCTATATTATCATAATTACAAAATTACCCTTCTATATTATCATAATTACCAAATTACCCTTTAATTGGTTAAATTACCAAATTGCCTTTCTCCATTTTCATAATTACCAAATTATCCTTCTCTTTTACTAAATTATCATTTTACCTTCATTTACACCGAATTACTATTTTACCCTTCTCTTTTATTAAATTATCTTTTTACCCTTATCTTTTATTAAATTACCATTTTACCCTTCCTTTACACCAAGTTACCATTTTACCCTTCTCTTTTATTAAATTATCATTTTACCCTTCTCAATTATAATAATGGAGAAGGTTAAAATGGTAATTATCATTTTACCCTTCTCTTTTATGAAATTATCATTTTACCCTTCTCAATTATTATAATTACCATTTTACCCTTCTCCATTATTATAATTACCAAATTACCCTTTTCCATTATTATAATTACCAATTTACCCTTTTATTTATAAAATTACCATTTTTCCCTTTACTTCCAAAATTACCATAATACCCTTTTACTTATAAAATTACCATTTTTCCTTTTACATCCAAAATTACCATTTTACCATTTTCATACAAAATTACCGTTTTACCTTTACCTCCAAAATTACCATTTTACCCTTTACTTCTAAACTTACCATTTTGCCCCTTACTTCCAAAATTACCATAATACCCATTTTAAAATTACCGTTTTACCCTTTACCTCTAAAAATTACCATTTACCCCTTACTTCTAAAATTACCATTTTACCCTTTATTATACCACTTTTATTAAATTACCATCACTACATAAAATATTAAACATTCTACTCATTAGCACCCAAACATAATAGGCCACATTCTTGCACATGACATATTACTAAAATGCCCTAGGGATTATAATAATATTATTCATGCATTAATGATCATAATGACATAATACAACATGGATAAGTACTCAACATTTTCATTAATAACAAAACTATCTCCTTAAGCAATATGTCCACACATAACATATAAACTAACATGCTTTTCTTTTTATCAATCACTATAAGCAACTACATATAATATTTTAAACAATATATATATTATGCAAAATAACATATTAAAACCCTAATGTGTTAGCATACGTTTATCTATGCGTTTAAGTGGGGTTTAACGATTACCTTAATTCCTGCAAAAATCAAACCTTACCGGTATCCGGGTTAAAGATTCAAGCTTTAAATAGCAAAATCAACACCTAAAAATAATATCAATATTTATCACATTAGAAATAAAAAAAACCAAAAGCATAAGACTTTATAAAAGTTAATTAATGAAATACTTAAATATTATTATACCTTAAAATTATCAACCAAAATTAAACCAAGAATGCAGCAACTCATGCTACTTATGCAATATGAGCTGCATGCAAAATAAGAGGGATAAGGGGCTCGAAATGATATGAAAAGGAGAAGGAAGTGGTATTTTTGGATTAGGGTTTTGGGGCTAGGAAAGAGGGCAGGTGGGGAGGATTTGGGGCAAGGGAAGAGTGCAGGGGTGAAGAGGGGGTGTAGGTGGTGGTCGGGGATGGGTTGTTGGCGGCCAAGAGCGGTGGCGGTGGTAGCAGTGAGGCTGCGAAGTGGGTTGCAGGAGTGGACGAGGCTGAGAAGGAAGGAAAATGAAGGGGTAAGGGGGGCTTTTTTTGGCAAAAGGAGGTGTGGGGGTAGTGCAGGTGGTTGCAAAGAGTGGCTTGGTGGTTTGGGTGGTGGCAGAGGCAGCGGGACGATGATAGACGGAGGGGTTGTAGGGGGGTTGCCAATAAGGGAGAAAAAGAAGAGGGGGGAAGAATGAGCTACGGGGTGGCTCGGGTGGTGTTGTGGTGGTGTAGGGCAAGAGTAAAAGGGTGTAGAAGGTGGTGCAGGTGGTTGGTGAGGCAGAGGAAGCGGCGGAGGGAGGTGGCGAAGACAAAACAAGGAGGGAAAAGGAAGGAGAGGAAAGGGTGAAGAGGGAGGTCGGAGAAAGGGAAAGGCTTGAAGAAATGGGGTAGAGAGAGGGCTCGTGAGGTGAAAAAAAGGAGAGGAAGGAGAGGGCAATAGGTGGCTATCGGGTGGCAGTGTGTAGGATGGTAGGGAGGTGGTAGGGTGGTAGGGAGAGGGAAGGGAAGAAGGGGAATGGCTGGTTGGGTCCAAAATGGTGAAAAAAAGAATGAGGGGGAGAGAGAGAGGGGGGAGGATTGCAGTGGTGGTAGGTGGTGGCAGGACGGTGGTCGGCGTGCTCGAGGTGGCAGGCATGGCGACGAAGATAGGTCGGGCACCTTGGGGTGATCAACGAAGAATGAAGAAGAAGAAAGAAAGAAGAGGGAGGGAGAAGGGGACAGTCCAGGCGTGGGGGGGGGGAAAGAACTAGGCCAGCCTGGGTAGTGGGGAGAAAAGAAAAAAGAGAAGGTTTTTAAAATCCATAAATAATTAAATTAAATAAATTTAAAGGCTAATTTTTTTCCAAATAAAAGCTATTTATTAAATTATAGGTTTTTAAAATTTCGGGGGATTTGGGTCAAATTTCGGGGGATTACATTAAACAACCTCTACATATAGCCATACCAACTAACATAAGTGACCAAACCCTTAAGTATTAATATCTCATAACACATCATCAATTTAATACAGTAGGAAAGACATTGGGACCCCTTATACTCTTCCTAAAGGTAAAATATAACCAATGGCTCATACCCTACTAGCCACCAATTAGGTATTCCGAGAGTTAGAGAGTCGAGACTCATACAAATTTTTCTCTACTTTGAGTGATTAGTGTCTTATTATGATGATAACACATAAAGGCCTTACATAAATCATACCACCATAGTCACATCATACTTAACCATAGTGGACATTATGCCAGTCATATGCTCATCATTTCATAATTCAAAGATCCAAGGTCAAATCATAAGCCATACATGACACCTGACAGGCATAAAGCCAAAATAATCCATTAAATACCATGAAGGTTCACCACTTCATTATAAAGCCCTTTAAATCTTTTTTTAACTTATTATTTCTTTATAAAATATAGGGTCAAGGCTTTAGTTCAAGCTAAATCATAGTTAAGCCGATAAAGGTAATCCACCAAAATATTAGAAACAACCCTTGAGAACCAGTGGCTTGGTCCATCATAACTAATGGATTGGTTTGAAAACCAAAATTGAAGCAAAAGAAAACCAGTTGAGTGATTCCTAGGATCACATATCTACTTACACAACCAATAAACTAGTTAAGGCTTAAAATTAGTTAATTGGTTGCTAGTGTAGAGTAAATTGTGTAAAGCTAGAGTAACTAGACTTAACAAATCTTACCTAACCAGATAATCAGACCAGAATAAGTCGATTTTGGCCCAAAAATTTACACTCATTTTAAACCTAAAAATCCATAACAACCCTAACCAATTTGAAACATACCCAAATTTAGCTAACTCGATAATGCCCCATACCTAAATGACCCAAGTTGAGATAATTCATCTCGAACTTGACCCATACCTAGACATAAACTTGATAATGAGGCGCTGCAAACTTACCCAACGTGAAATGACTCAAATCAAACTTGACCAATAAGTAGACATAATTTTAAACTTGATCCAAATTAAAATTAAATTCGATCTATAAATGTAACATTTTGCCTCATATAAATTGACACATAAACATCAATAGACTATCTTATAAATAACATTTAATGTAAAAAATTAATATGCAACCCATATAACAACAAATGAAACAAAACTAGTAAGATTATTTTCTCCTTATGATATTTTAATATCACATAAGCATTGATTATATTAGATCATAAAAAATTATAATTATAAATATAATAATAATGATATATAATATTATAATGACATTAATAAAATTTATAGTTGTATTTCTAATGATAATTATGATGATTATTTTTCTAAAGATGATAAAATAAAATAATAATGATAAATTTTTATTATAATTAATTATTATTATAATTATTTATTATTATTATTATGAAAAAAATACACCATATATCCTTGAGTTTAGGTAAAATATACAATATAACCTTGATTTTTGACAATTAGGCATTATATAACTGTAAATTTCAACAGCTACATACTGGATAACCCTTAGTATACTTTGAGGACCGACACTATACAACCTTAAGTGCTTAGAAAAAATGTTATCTTATGCGTAAAATTGTAAAATCAAGGTTATATTATATATTAGGTTTAAACTCAATTTTATGTTGTGTGTTTTAAAAAAAAATTAGGTTTATATTATATATTTTGCCTAAACTCAAGGTTATATGAGCATTATCACTATTATAATTAACATAATAATAATAATAATAATAATAATAATAATAATAATAATAATAATAATAATAATCATCATCATCATTATAACTATGTATATAATAATATTTATAATTATATTTAAAATAATAACTACAATACTAATACTAATAATGTTTTATAATAATTATATATTTTATGATAACAAGTGGTTATATCATTACATTTATTGTGGTAAAAATTACTATAATACGTATAACAATAATAATAATTCACATTTTTAAATTTAATCTTTATATTAAATTATTTATAATCAATGTTAGTAAAAATTCTGAATAAGAGTAACCTTACCTAAACAAAATATGACTTGGAGTCTGTAAACCCAAATCAACCTAACCCAGATCTAACCCAAAGTCTATAGACCAAAATTAAATCCAAACTCAATAGGTTAGACCCAAACCCAACCCGACCCAAAATAACCTAATCCAACACGAAGCCAACTCGAATTATTATTACCTAAACTAAACCTAAACCTAAAGGACACTCAACCCAAACCTACATCGAAACTGATTAAGTTTTAAACCGACTCAAACCAAACACATTTAACCCATTTGCCACCACCTCTAAGAGTAACCAATTAACTTGTATGTCCAATTAGTTGATTAGAAAACTAGTTGATTTGTTCTAGACCATATTAATTTATTTGTTTATCTACAAATCTAGGTTTCACTTCCTTAAACAACTCACAAATATCCCACACCATATTGAGCACCAACCAAAATGCACATACATGTTGTTCCAAGCATATAAAGCACCAAAACCATACTTAACCACTTATTTATGCCTTAGATTTAACCACAAGACATTAAACATGCTTCAAACCTTTTAAAACATGAAGATACAATAATAAGCTAAACCATGATTCTCATTCCTCAAGAACATATTATGCAACATGTTGCATATTAAGATAGGGAACCTTAATAATACCTAGGCTTGATCATCATTAACACCAACCCATTTAGGAAAACTAAGAGGCATAAATCTCATATACTCACATCTAAGCCTTGATTTCATGCTCACAAGATATTGCATATAACATTATCATGTAAAACATATATCCAAAAACTCATTCTTTTCCTCACATTTCCAAAAATAAAAACTAATTCCCAAGGCATCCCTTCTTAGTCACCTTTCAAAATAATGAGATAAGTACTTAGAAAGCATTATTATAAATCAAAACAACTAAATTAAAACTCAAAAAAGAGAGAGGGAAACCAATTTATAACAACCACCACTAAAAATTAGGGCTACTAAGAGGAGAAATAACCAAATCTTTGACTTTCTCTTTAATCTATTGCTCCTTTGTCTTTAAAAAAAAGATAATTCGATAGAAGATTAGAAGAAGGGAAAGGAAGCAAGATTTGTGAAGAGAAAAAATGAAAAGGAGAGGTTTGGTGGATGAGGTAGGCTAGAGGCGAGAGAGCATAAACCACAATACTTAGGCTTATTTTTGTGCAAAAACGAGAGGCTAAGGGGTATATACCACAAAATCCTACTTTCCATCCCAAAATCAAACCAATTAGGGATAGATTGGAAATATTGAAAAAGTTGAAGAAGAAGGTATCTTGGGAGCCATCAACAAAATAATAATAATAATAATAATAATAGTAATAATAATAATAATAATAATAACAAAAACAACAACAACAATAATAATAATAATCATAGCATGAGGTTGGAAAAAGAAAAAAAAAGATAGTGGGAAAAAAGGTTAGGTTGTAGAGATATTTTGGAAGCAAAACACACCATTTTGAATGGCTAGATAAGAGAAAGGAAAGGGGGAAGAAGAAGAGAAAGCTTACATCATCCAAAATCCCCCTTTTAAAAGATGTGCCCCTCGATATGATGCAATCCTCTAACCAGGGTTGAAATAGGTCAAAAATTCTCTGAAAAAGGATTTATCAACCAATAACATAAGAACTATAGGGATAAATAGCCATTAGAAAAATATTCAAATTAAATCAAGCCTAAAAGAACTTAGCACCAAGGCTCCCATTTAAGTGATATAACCAATTTATTGGTTTATCATTAACCACTTGATTGGTTCTTCAGATTTGAAGAACTTTGAGAAAGCATAACCTAGTCAAATGGTACTCCCCAAAACTAGCTATTTGGTTTCCTGGGATACCAAATCTTCTCTATTTTCAAATCCTTTATGAATTCCTTTTAAATCAAACTTTAAGCACATAATTAAAACATATTTCAACACATTTTAAGGCCTTAAAGATAGAGTATTACATTGTTAATTAATACTCTTATAGTTATTAATTATGAGCTATTATAGTTTATTACTAATTATTATATATTATATATTATTATTGATGTCGTTTTTACTTATAATTTTTTATTATGAGCTATTATTATTTTATTATTGTTGTTTTTTTCAATATAAAAGAAAATGAACATATATTTACATTTTTTTAACTAAAAAAATTATTTATGTGATATAAAGTAATGAAAACATTCTCCACTTTTTTATTGAACATTATTTTCTTTATTTAAATAGAAAATTAGAGATGGCAAAAAAAAAGATTCCCTAGAACTTTTCATGTTGAATCCATCTTTCAATGCTGCTACTTTATTTAAATATAAATAAGACTTATATTCCTATACTATGCATACTTTAAAAATGTGGAACAAAGTGGGTGACAAATATTTCCTCTTAGGCCAAGATATCCTATTTTGGGATGCCTCTAGGCACTATCTATCTCACAAGCCAATGAAGGTTACATCATAAGTTATGTTAGACAAAACCCTTGTCATGTGTTGTTCCGCAATCCTAAAACATTTTGAGAATGGAAATGAAGCTCAAAACACTATACCAAGAAACATTTTCAACAAGGAAAAAACAAAGGACTTATAAAAATGACATTATTATAGTTTTTTATTTATTTAAAAAGACACGATGATGACCTTAATTGGCAATGAAAAGTCTAGAGTTTGGCTTACTTGTTAGTTGTTGTGAAGGTGAATAAGGAATGTCATCCACATCAGCATAGGCACATTCCTTCTTCTGTCATCCACTTAGATGTTATTTACTTATAACATCTCAATAGGAGTGATTTCATTTTATGAATATCGGGGGTATGTGTAACGCCCAATTTTTTGAGAACTAAAAATTTTCCTTTAAGAGGAAGCTTATAATCAAATAGATGGGTGTTACCGCTTCAATTGATATAAGTATGACTTACTATACCATCCTTATATCAATCACAGGGTAAAACAAATAATAATGTAAAACATGATAAATAGAAGTTGAAGAAACTTTCATAACATAGATAAAAGTTTAGAGATTTATTCCAAGTACAAAAATCCAAAATACAAAAGGGATGCCATGAATATAAGAGTTCAAAAAGGTATCCGCTCAAAACAAATATTCAGATAACATGACTCTACACCCATAACCCTAGTAGCAAAGTTACTCCTCTACATATAACTCATCAAAGACTTCAAAATCTTCCAAAGGGTCAGCCTTAACCTACATAAACACATCTAGGTCATTTACTCATGGGAATGAGCAACACCCGTAAAATGGATAATTAGTACGCTACGTACTAAGTAAGGTAACAATACAGTTGAAGTAGGATTACTTATAATACATGAATTTCCATCAGAGAATAAGCATACATAATATAATATAAACAATGCCAAGTAACTAATGATTTCAAGTCTTTCTATATAAATATATCATATTCCAATTTTTATTTAAGTTGATTTCAGAGACCGCAGTATTCTTAAACTGGTGGAACAATTTGAAACACTTGTTAGGGATAAGACACTTGAGCTACTATTATTATTCAGTAGAATGGACTCAACACCTTGGTCCTGACTCACGTAGTCTTTAACTTTAAATAGTTAGTATCTTTTCCATTAATATTTTATCTCTTTAATTGTATATTTATTCACATTGAGTATGTGGCCCTACTATTTTTAATCCGATGGAATAGGCTAATGTACCTCTCAGGGATAAGATATCTGAGCTACTATTATTATCTGGTGGAATTGACTGATATAAATACCTTGATCTGACTCACGTGATCTTTCACTTTAATGATTAATATCTTATTAGAGTTGATTGTGCATTAAAAATTATCATGTGGGACCCATGTAAATATACAAGATATAAATTTAATAATACAATTATGATCACATAAATATCCTCAAATGACCATATAACACTTAAGTAATTAAAAATAATCCTATTCTCCCAAGGCTTGATAAATATCAATACCAATACATATAAATATCCAAAATCCATTTAGAACATAAATCCTCAATTATTTATATAGACACCCTATCCAACATTATACCAAAAGTATACTTCTATAATCTCATTACTCAAGATATCATATCATAGGATATCATTAATCATATAACATGTCCAATAAAAGCACATACACATACACATACACATAAAGTCTTAGCTACAACATGTATCCTTACCAACAAAGAGACCGGGCTCTATGTACGTAAATCCTAAACCTCCTCCTCTGAGATCATTGGAAAGTTACGTACGAAAAATAAGACAATACATGATTAGGTTCAAAGATTATAATCGAGTGAAAAGTTAAGGTAAAGAAGGAAAAAAGTGAAAATAACCGAAGTCAAAGGGAAGCTTGAGTTACATTGAAGTGTGTTGGAATATATGGTGGTGTTATGGTTAAATTTTGATGGTGTTTAGGTAAGGTTTGGGGGGTGAAAAAATGGTTCCTATCCAAAAAGAGGGTGCTTCACGGGTGTGAGGTAGATGGTGCATACTTAGGTAGTGTGTTGAGATACTGCAAAATTAGACGGTGTGAAGAGGCACGGTCATGCTCAAACAACGAATTACCTAGGAAATTAAAACGAATAGGTACGCACGGGAATCTAAAGGTACTGTGTGAGTTGTGTGAGTGTGCACAGGCAAACCATATTAGTCTGCATAGGTATGCAATAAAGAAAAATAAAGGGGAACAACCATGGGAGAGGTCGTGTGCCTCAAAAAAATGAGATGGATGTGAGGAAAGAAGAGGAAAACATGGATATGGTCAACAATGACGGTTGATGATAGCGAGAGGGAGTGATGGGGGTGGTCTTGGTGGTTGATCCACCAAGCTCAAGGAGGCGCTCGGTGTTCGGTGGTGGTGCAATGATGTGGGAGACATTTTGGTCACACAAAATAGAGTAGGGAAAAAGGAAGAAGAAGAAGAAGAAGAAGAAGAAGAAGAAGAAGAAGAATAAGGAAGAAGAATTTGAAGAAGAAGAAGAAGAAGATGATGATGATGAAAGAAGAAAGAAAGAAAGAAAGAAAGGGAGGGGCTCGAGCAAGCTTGTTCGACAGAAAAGATGGGGCAATAATAAGACAAACAAATGAGGCAGAAGAGAGAGATGAGTAATGTGTGTGTGTGTGCGTGCACGCGCACGTGTGTGGAGGTGTGCGAATTGGGGAGGATGCAGGGAGAAGATGTAGAGCAGCAACAATAGGGGCACAAGGGGTGGCGATGGCATGAGGGAATGGAGAAAAATTCAACGGAGAGGATGGTTGATAGTGATGGTGGAGAGTTGGGTGAAAAATGGCAGGGGTAGTAGCATGACAATTGACAATGGCAGCAATAGCAACAGTTGATGATGATGATGGTTGTAGCGGATGGTGATGGTTGTGATGCAAATGGCAGCAGTTGGGGGTGGGGGTGATGGTTGTGTGTTGCAAGTTGTAAGAAATAAGTCAAGTATTACGGCAAGAAGGAGGCAGGAGAAAGGAAAAAGGATAAAGAAAAGGGAAAGTGGGAAAAGTTGAGGTTAGTTTTAGATAAATTTTTAATTAGCTAAAATAGGTAGGATTAGTGATATAAATCTACCAAATTTAAGATTGAATTACGAAAAATAATTTATTCGGGTTAAATATTTGGATTAGGTTAAGATTTTGGGATTAAGAAATTTGGATAAGGTTGAAATAAAATTAGATTAAGGTGTTAATGATATAGGATTAGGTTTAAAAAAATTTCTGTTATTATAATATGAGTGTGTAGTTTTGGTGTCTTTGTATTTCTTTGATTTATTTTTCTTTTTCAATAGAAATAGAGGGGTTTTAAGTAGAGGGAAGGTATTGAAAGAGATAGAAAGAAGAACACTACTACTAAGATAGGCAATACGAGAAGAAGATGATAGAATTCAAGAAATTCAAACTGAGTGGTTATTGATTATAGCTTGTATTCATTTATCATATGTGAATCAATAAAGCTTGTGATTCCTTCTTCATTTTCTTGATTTTAATTCACTAATAGGTATTAGATATTAGTCTTGCATTGCTATTTTGTTCTCTATGAAGTATTTTCTTTGGTTCTTACTATCTTTCGATTACTAAAAGAGCAGAATTTAACTCTGCAACTGAACAGTTGCATATGAGGATCTTCATCACTTGCCGTCACAGAACTCAACCTCTTCATCACTCATCATTTCCCTCTCACTTGTCCTCCTTCATTGATCAACTACCGTCATTAACAAGCGATGATGGTGCCTTTGATATCCAAACAAAAACAAAGTTGATATCGAATTGACTCAATTGTGTTGTGTGTGTGCTCATCATCCATGACCATTCACACTTGTTCGTTGTCCATGGTTATGAGGAAGAGAAAGGTTAAAGGCATAGACTCAGTAAGAGAGGAGAGTATTGAGATCCATTATGTGTTGAGAGAGTGGGAGGGGTTAAGAGAGGGCATACATAGGTAAAGGAAGGTAGTGACGGACCGACGCCGTACTAAAATAATGGTCATTGAGTCTATGTTTTATGGACTTGGGCTAATCTTATATTGACTAAATTATATATCGTTTGAATTGACTTATAAAATTTTTATTTATAGGCAGAAATGTATATTAAATGTATTCATAAATCTTCATAGAACTAATGAATTTTTAATTGAATATATATAATATAGTTTATTTGATATTTCCTAACATCTCATTTTTCTTTCATATTAGGAATTGATATTTTCCTCATTTTTTCTTGTGCCCATTTTTGTGTCCTCATTCACATCCCCATACCCTTACGTGCCGCGGATAAGAAATTGCCATGATTATTTTAGGTTGCAGAAGATATAAGTGAAATGCTCCCTAAGCTCCGCAAAAATGGTCGCGCATTCAATTTTTATTTATCCCGACTTATAGTCTTATTTCAGTGTAAGTGAGGAAAATAATGTCTTAGTTTTCTAATATATGATGGTTTTATACATCATTATATATATATATATATATATATATATATATATATATATATATATATATATATATATATACATACATACATATGTAAAAATAGAATGTCTGACCCATCTTTATAGAACGGAAACAATGTATGAACCTTAGAGATGAAGAATATCTTTTTACCGTAATATACTATATTCTGCCCTAGTGGTTATTGAAAATTCAGTCTCCAAGTACTGTACAATCATATTGACGTGAAAGTGGAGTTAAAAGCCAGTGAACAGAAAAAATAGAAGCCCAAAGCATCGATGAATGGAATTTGTCGCAAGGTCTCGTACCGTTGAACATCGGAATCTCAACAACAACTTATGTATGACACTTGTTTTACATTACTATTACTATTACTATTACTATTACTCCAGCGAGACTGTTCACGCGATTTGACTTGAAGCTTTTCTTCTACGTGCCAGCGGTGTCGATTCTCACAGACATTCAAGTTAGCAACTCGAACGAGCACATTGGGAACAACTCTTGAAGCCAAACAGGTGGAGCAATATCTAACCGGAGAATCTTTGCAAAACAAAGTGCTCGGATGATGTCCTGAAACTTGCTTTGGTTCCGTTCAAACATTTGTTTGACTTCGTTTGGACATCCTTGACATTTGACTGATACTCAGCAGCCAGTCGTGTTAGTGTTACCACAAGCTCTGATGCACGGAAATGGCACTCAGGTGCCGTTCCGCGTCCCCGAAACGTTTTTCGTTTCGGAAACTTCTCAGAAATTTTTACGAATTAAAATTTATATTAAAATTATTTATTTAATATTTTTATTAAAAATATATTATTCAATTAATTTTTTATTAAAAATAATTATTAATAATTAAAATTAACTAATATAAAATTTAATTTTTATTTTTTTTATTTTTTCTCTCTAAATTTTAATAAATTTAATCTATTTTTTAAAATATATATATATATAATATTTATATATATAATTTTTTTAACGTTTTCTGTCGTCCCCGTTTTCTAAATTTTTAAGAAATGACGTTTTCGCGTTTCGTCTTGTCCCTGTTTTCTCGTTCCCGTCCCTGTTTCCGTGCATCACTGACCACAAGTTCCTTTATGAGATCTGACGCGTTTCTGCTGTATGGCACAGCTCCCTATTTTTGTTTTTTGTTTTTTTATAAGAGTGTGTGTGTGTGTATATATATATATATATCGCCACCTAATACATCACACATTAAGAATACTATATAGTTAGGGTTATTAGAATGTGCGGGTGGGATTTGTTTTAATTTTGAATTCAAAGGCTTCAATTGATTCGGAGTGTCAATGAAACTGTTCCATTCTGCTTCGTACAATTTGCTGATATTTTGTACTCAAATGATATTGAATTGGAAAATAAATTTGTAATGAAAAATTTATTTTGAAATTTTTGATTCTAACATTTTTTTTGTGATACTTAATAATTTTTTTTATTTTTTACATATTAAAATTTATGTTTAATATCGTTTTATTTTGCATAAATAAAATAAAATACAATTTCACCATTAGGTGTGGTATGCACTATAATAATAATAATACTTATTATATTGATACTTATATTGATACTTATTAAGATGTTCAATTAAATGATATTGAATAAATATTATAACCTATGAGAGCTTTTTTATAACATAACATCAATTATTATTATTTTTATTATAGTGATGATAGTTTATTAATTTATAAAATATTTTTTGCATACTTCTTTTCTAAGACCATTCTCGTATATACTTATTTCTTGTGTAATATATACAATGAAATACACTTCCACAAGAAAAAAAAGTTGTAAGCAAGCATGTTTAAAAGAAAAAAAATTTAACAAATTCTACTCAGGAAAAGGTCAATTCTAAGCAAAATGAAAAAAATATTTTAATGGGTATATACACTAATGGAATGATTCAAAATTATTCTCACTTTAGTATAAAAGATTATTTTTAATATTATATCCATACAAAATGTATAAAACTCTATATATATTGGTACTTGTATATAGTAAATATAATGGTTTACAAGAAATACTTACTATAATAAGACAGAATGAATTATTTACATCGATACTTAATAAGAATGAGAAAAGAATAATTGTTTTTAACTATAATAAAAATAAGAATGCAATATTATTACATTGATACTTAAACAATATTTTTAAAATTTTGGACACTTCTTCAATAAGCTAAACTATAAATAAATTTATTGGATTGAGAAGATTATGAACTAAATTTGTGGACATGATGTAGAATATATTGTTTTTAATTTTACATTAGATTTAAAACTTTAAAGGAACTATAAAGAATAGTTGTAAAATCCAAAACCATACTTAATACATTGATTTATAAGAAACTGATATCATATTGTTACATACCAAAAGAATTAAAAAATAGATAGTTGTGTAAAAAAATGATTTTAAATAAAAATTTATAATATGGATACATTAGATTATGCTAAATAGGAACTTTCAAATATAGTCATAAATAATTTATTAGATTAAATAAATACAAATTCAAAACATGTTGATATTTGATTCATACTTGATAAATACTTTTAAATGTCATTTTTTTTAAAGTTATACTTTAAAAAATCAATCTAAATTATTCAAATTATTGTATTGGGTTAACAAATAACATCATACTTATTAAATTTATTTTTTTGAGTTCTTTTGCTCGATAATATGTAAGTATAATCAACTACTTGACATTAGCTTAAATAACATATTTGAAGCTTCCAATTTACATTTGTTTATAATAATTCAATGGGTTCCAAAAAATATGGTCTTCTCTTTTCTTTTTTTTTTTGCCTATAATTTTTGCACTTGCTATATATATATATATATATATATAAATAATTTAGAGTTTTTCATGTATGCAAAAAAATTGAATATGGCTCTTGAGAAAATAATATATGAAAAAGGCACACATATAGAAAGTTTGTTCAACCCATTTCAATATCAGGAATTGTTATCTCCTCTTAGTGACATTACAAATGGTAATAATTTTTCTCATTTATTGAACTCATTATTAAAATATTGTTTAAACTATTTAATTTTATAAACTTTTTTAAACATTCTTTTATATAGATTATACTCCTCAAATTCTGTTTATAAATTCGAGTTTACCAACAATCGAATGAACTTAGCCTCAAGTATCCAAAGTTCAAACACATACAAGAATATAATACCTACGTCTCATGGATCAAATGAAAGTAGTTTTGAGGATTTATCAATATTATCAAAAGTCGACAATGTGCAAGTATATTCTAAGAAATATTTTCATAAACCCTGTCATAGGGAAACAATTGGAATTCAATGAAGGTTAGCATTTTCATTTTTCAGTAATATTTTTTAGAAACAATATACATATTATTTATAATGTAAAAAGAAAGATATGACAACCCTAAATTTTTTTAATGTATGATATTTTATTTATTGATAGATGATGAATTAGAACACAAAAATGGAATACCATCATCTAGTATTTATCTAGAAATTTATTCATATATTGAAAATTATCACATTTCAAGGTTGATATGCAATTGAAATTTATTCAAGTTTGAAATTAGTTTTATGATATGTGTAGATTATTTGGATATTAGAGATTCAGCATACACATGTAATTTTTTTAATTCACTTTTTTTTGGTATGGAGAACGAATGTGCAAAATTCGATCATTTTGAAATCCAAAATACTCCTTATGTTATATGCAAGGAAAAGTTCAACTACCGCAAATAAGAAATCCTCTAAAATTATTGCATGACCTGTTATATTTATGTAATAATAGGAGCAAACACTACCTCTAGAATATCCGATCCTACAAAAATATATTTTGTTTCACATCCATAGGAGATAAAGTTGATAGAATTTTGAAGAAAGGAAACTCTCACTCAATATTTATATTACATGGCCAAAATTATCATCTTATGGGAAGCTTTTGCCACATGAAGTTCTAACGCCGAAATTTGCACAATTTTACAATTATGACACGGAAAATAAAGTTGAAAATAGAGTACATTCTATTAGGTGAGTTTTATAAAGACAATTTGTAATTGATTATTTATTATTCATATTTGAAGTAAATGGTTCTAATTATATGTTACAACTCTATTCGGTATATGGAAAATAAAACCTTACACAACCTCCATACATCTATTGTTTATGACATAAAGACAATGCTTGATGAGAATAATTTTTTGGTAAAGTCATTTAGAATGGTCAGAGAAAAAATAGAGAAAGAGGGTTGTTCTAATGTAAAGTCGAAGCTATCTGGTGGAAAGATCGATGAGGGAAGAAGGTATAATCTGCCTACGACTTTTGAAGTTTATAGATTAATTGTTGGCGACTTTGATGCATCATTAGGTGATAGAGATATCTTGGTCGAAACTAAAACAGGATTGCTAAAATGCATTAGCCAACTACATGCTTCATATTTGGGGCTACAATATCCTCTACTATTTCCATATGGTGGAGATGGTTATAGAGAAGATACCCCATTAACATTTAATGGGAGAATTGAGCAAAGTGGTAGAATGAATATAATATCAATAGAGTGTTTTTGTTATTGTTTGCATGAAAGAAAGTTTGAATTATCGGTTTTACTATCTTCTATAAGACTTCTCCAACAATTTATTATTGACGCATATACTATGGTTGACACTTCTAGATTTACATACATTAAGTTACATTAGAAACAATTACATTGTGAATTATATAGTGGACCGACAGATGCAATTTTAAGAGGTAAGACTGATCCATCAACACAAGGAAAATGAGTTATTCTACCATCATCATTCACTGGTCGTGCTAGATATAAGATTTATAACTATTAAGACACTATGGCAATTTATATATGGGTCGGTTATTTTGACCTTTTCATCACATTTACTTGCAATCTAAAATGGCTATAAATAGTTCGTTTTGTTCAAAATAGAGGTCTCAAGGCTGATGATTACCCAGACATTATTAGTTGTATTTTTAAATTGAAGTTTGATTTCCTTATAAAATACCTTCGCATCAACAAGATACTCAAAATAGTTAAATCAAGTACGATTTTAGACTTTCTTTATTAATTCTATTATACATGAATTTATGGTATTTTTTTTCTAACCTTTCTTTATGTTAATTCAATTGTAGTTATATCTATGATTGAATTCCAGAAGCGTAGGTTGCCACATGCACATATATTGCTATTTCTTTCATCCCCAGACAAGTATCCAATAAGGAACAATATTGACAAAATCATTTAGCTAAAATTCTAGATAGTAACATTGATTCGGCATATTATAAAGCACCTCAAGATTATATGGTACATGGACCATGTGGTGCTACTAGAAGGAACTTCCTTTGCATGTTCGATGGTTTTTGTACTAAGAATTTCCCCCAAAAAGTTTGTTGAATCAACAACTATAGATGATGATGGGTATTCTGTGCACAAATGATGAGATAATGGGGTAATAATGGAGAAGAACGGAGTTTCTCTTGATAATAGATTTATGGTTCTTCATAATCATTATTTGTTGCTCAAGTATAGCACTCATCTTAATGTTGAGTGGTGTAATCAATCTCGCTCTATTAAGTATTTATTCAAATATGTCAACAAAGGGCTCAAACATGTTATTGCCTCCTTTTATGAAATTACAGTGAACGATGAAGTAGCAAAGAAAGCATACAAATTTTAGATGTACCATGATTATATATATATATATATATATATATATATATATATATATATATATCATGTGAGGTATCATGGATATATTAAAAAATGAGATTCAATTCAGGGATCTACCAATTAAAAGGTTAGGATTTCTTTTTCTGAATCAACAAAGTGTAATTTTTTATATATACTCTAATCCAATTGATGATGTTGTGGATTGGTTCTCTGTTAAACAAAGCATGTTTCTAGCTTGGATGGAGGCAAATGAACACTATCCAAAATCAAGGGAATTAAATTATGCAAAATTTCCTACAAAATTCACTTGGGATAAGTATAATAGAGAGTAGAGACCAAGGTAAAAGAGGTTTTCTATTAGACGCATTTTCTATATCCCTCTTGGTACTAGTGAGCTGTATTATTTTAGATGTCTTCTTAATGTTGTTTATCGACCTAGAAGATATGATGAAATTAGATTCATTAATGGTGAAGAACATTCTTCACACCGTGATGCTTTCTATGCTCTAGGTTTGTTAGATGATGATAAAGAATACATTGATGGTATTATCGAGGCAAGTCATTGGGCTTCTACATCTTCATTAAGAAAATTATTTGCCACGTTATTGGCATTAAAGTCACTAATATGGCTAGAAGTTGTTTGGGATAATTTTTGGATGTACATGACCGATGACATGTTATATAAAACAACATTTAAGGTTACGTCACTAACTTGCCTTACTCATCTAATTTATATTATTATTAATTTAATTATTTAAATTAACATTAAACTTTCTAGATTTTTAAAATTTATTTAATTGATTTCTAAAACTTCATTTGGAAGATGATGAGATAAAAAAAAATTATGGCTTGGCAGAGGTCGAAAAGTCATTGCAAAATTATTTTAAAAGCTTACAAGAGTTTGAATTAATGCCATTCTGACCCAATGAGATTTTTTTCAACAGTATGAAATACATTAATAAGTGAGAAAATGTGTTACAATTAGTCAACTTTGAATGAATAACTCAACAAACATCTATTTGATATGACCCCGAAACTACGACGTGTGTATGACACCATAATGGAGGCAACTAGGTCTGATGCTGGTGGATTGTTCTTTATTTATGAATATGGAAGTACGAGAAATACATTTATATGGAGGACTTTATCAGCAACTATAAGATCTGAAGGAGATATTGTGTTACATGTGGCACCAAGTGAAATTTATTCTTATTTATTACTAGGCAGAAGAACAACTCATTCTCAATTCAAAATACCTATAAATCCAAATGAAGATTCAACATGTAACACCAAACAAGGTAGTTCACTAGCAGAGTTGATTATAAGGTGTAAACTCGTTATATGGGACGAAGCTCCAACGATGCACAAGTATTACTTTAAAGCTTTGGATAAAATAATGAGAGATATTTTACGCTTCACCAATAAGTCTAGCCTTGAGAAGCCATATTGAAGTATAGTTGTTCTTGGTGGAGATTTTAGACAAATATTACCTGTCATTCCTAAAGGTAGTAGACAAGAAATTATTCATGCATATGTCAACACTTCCTACTTATGGAGATTTTGTAAGGTGTTACGATTATCAAAGAATATACGGTTACAAAAACTAAGCCCGGTTGACAGTTATGGTGAGTTGAAGAAATTTTTAGAATGGATTGCAAGCATAGGAGATGGAACAATTGGAGGTTGTAATGATAGTCCTGCAAAAATAAAAATTCCAGATAGTCTTCTAATAAAATATTTATAAGATCCTATTGTAGTTATTGTGGAAAACACGTGTCCAGAATTTAATGGCAATATCAATGATGATGTTTATTTTAAAGGAAGATCTATACTACTACCAACTCTTGATATTGTTGAGTCTATCAATAAATACATGTTGTTAGTTAACTCTGTTGAAGAGAAAACCTATTTTAGTTTAGTTCAAATACAACATGCAAATCAGATTCAAATAACAATTCATTGCAAGATCTACACACTCCAAAATTTCTAAATAAAATTAAGTGCTCTGACGTACCAAACCACGTGTTGAATTTGAAGATAGGCACACATGTTATGTTGTTGAGGAATATCAATTATTCCTTGGCTTATGCAACAATACTAAGATGATCATTGCAAGGCTTGGAGATCATGTTTTGGAAACAAGGATCTTAAGTAGAAGTAATTCTAGTCATCGAGTAATATTGCCAAGAATATTTTTAACACCATCTAACTTGATGTTGTCTTTCAAGTTCAATCGAAAATATTTTTCGTTGATTATATCATAGGTCATGAAAATTAATAAAAGTCAAGGTCAATCTCTCAATAATATTGGCCTGTTTTTTTTTAATAAAATTTTTATCATTTTCAATTATTTGTCACAATTTTTTAAGTCACATATCGTAGAGATTTAAAAATTTTGATATGTAATGATGATGTTGATGAAAGTACAGTGAATGTTATATTTAAGGAAGTATTTGAAAAGATTTAATCATGTAATTTGATCACTTAATTCTTTATCAATTCTTTATTTTAGGTTTTATAGAAATCATATCTTCTTAGAAACTAATTACATTATATTAGTTTATATGTTAATTTTTAATTCTAAAAAAATTAACTATCCGTACACATCTCACTAGCGAAAATCTAGTTTAGAACAAAGATGGGTACACACGGGGCGCCAAAAGAACCATGTGAACAAGGCAAGGAAGTAGTCTTGTTGTGCCTAGAATAAAGTTTGTCTTTATCTCGTGACCTGCGGTTTATAATCACAATTCGGTACTATCGGATCAAAGTATCGACAAGCATCTTCGTAAAGCTATTTTTTCCCCGCTTTCTAAAACTAAAAGTAGTCGGGGGGAGGCTCGCAACCTATTTGATACATTGGGCGCCGATCCGAATCAAGGGTAGCTGTATGATTTGTGCCACGCGTCATAAATATCATGACCATGTTATTGGCAGGTTTGGAGCCCCAAAAGACCTATCCCAATTCCCAAGTATCTAAAATACACTATATATTTCTATCGACATACAAAACGATCCCAATATTAATGAAAAAAATAAATTGTATTTAGTTATTCTAATATTTAACCTAATATTTCATGTATATTTAAACCATCCTAATATATATATTAAAATAATTTCACTTCGCGCCTGTATATTTTAATTTATTTTCACTAGTATCTAAGTGCTTCATTTTTACCATTTTGTTACTCAGTGAACAGAAATTAGAATTGAAATTTATCTAATGAAATCATTTTTTTTATTAAAAAATAGTAGGCCAAATATTGGATATTCAAGATACTTAATATTGGCTATTCAATTTATCTACTTATAAAATCCGAAAAACGAGAAAGCACCATCTCCCACAACAATAGGCTAGTGAAAGAATGACGATTCAATGCACACAAAGAAACGAGCAGTGCTGCTCTGTAATCTCAGCCGCCTAAATAGCCTCTTCCAGGAAAAAAAAAATCATACAAGACCTGCCTTTAAATTCAAAGCCTTTAAATATATTGAGCAACAAATTTACAGAGACAAGCAAACCTTTGATACAATAAGTACATCAAAAACAATACACACACAGACACAGACACCGACAATTCTTAATACAAGCGACGAATACAACTCCACCCTAGACTCTGCATTTATATAATACATAAAGGAATCTTATATAACTCAAGCATCGATTACGTACAGAAATACAGTTCTCAGTTATTTCACACCAAATCAATGTAGCACTCTCGATCTTAAAAGAATCGACGGAATATATATCGTGGTTGTATATCGATCAACGGTCGACAGCCTTGGTTGCATTACTATCGACGTCGTATGTCGTGTGGTGGAACTTATGCTTGGCTCGACGAATGAAATCGCTGATCCCATCGTTAAAACTATCTTTGGCTAAGATGGGCTTAGGACCATCGCCAGCAAGAGATGGAGTTCTGATCCTTGTACCGGCACGATCAATATAGTCGGTGAAGTCTTCGGTCTTGGCTGACCATAATTTCCTACCTTCTCCTCCGTCTGTGCCCTGAAAACCCTCTTGTTTTTTGCCAGCGTCACGAGCTGGAGTCGCAGCAGCAGGACCTGCAGCCTTTGGCGCAGCTGGAGGAGCATTTTTCTGTCGACCGTCTTTTACGGTCGGCTGGTTATGTTGGTTCGTGGGGTGATCTTTTTTCTTTGGCGGAGTTGATGTGTCGAACAGGATTGGAACTTCGGAGGATGTTTTTTCCTGAGGTGGCTTGGCGAGCTTCTTGGACAAACCTGATGGTGATGTTGAAGCCGGTTTGTGGTCGTGTCGGAGGGCGGGATTTGAGGAAGCAGGATTAGTTCTGAAACCCGATCTGAAAGCAGGAAAGGTTGCAATAACTTTAACGAATTTTTGGCAAATGGTTTTCTCCTTGGTTGCAGGTTGGTTCTTCGCCATTGATGTCTCGGAAGTGAAGGGCTGAGTCTAAAAAGGTTGTAGTTCTGAGGTTGGTGCAGAATGACAGACAGATCGGGGTGTATTTTATAGTGACAGGATAGATCCCTGCACAAGGCAGCGACGGCCGGGGACTTCAAGCTCCTCATAATTGAACTAATAAGGTCAAACGAATCTATTCCCAATTTCTCTTTTTATGGAAGACATCTAAGATTTGTGTGGAAAATTTGAGCTGATATTTTAATTTCAAGGCAACACTTCCTCATAATTTCAAACAAGGCTCCCTTGGCATCAAATTCTGTCCTTTGTTTGGTTTTTTTCCTCTTCAAAGTCTTAAAAGTTGGAATCGTTGCGGACCTAATTCCTGCCTTCGAAAGGTTCATGACGGTGCCACTCAAGGTGCCCTTCACGTGACCAAATATAATTTTACTTTTCTCCAAGAAACTCAAGGCAACGGTGCTTAATCTCCCCTGAGAATTCCTCAAATTTAACAACACGGTAAATTGCAGGCAGGACTCGAGAACTATTTCTCTCACATACCATCTGAATTACAAGCTTTCGGTGGTTGCAGGTCGTGTCTGTTGGTCTTGTAAAAAAAAACCAATAAAATTGAAACCAATGTAAGGAGAGGGGGGGGGGGGGGGGTTGCATTTCCTTACATCTTAAAAGTAGAAGGATCCTTGGATCATTTTTCAGGTAAGGATATAAAAACGAATTGCCTTAGGCCCTTGTATAATATATCGACCAGAGTTATTTTTTGGCATTTTGTGCTCTCTTGTTATTGGACGTAGCTCGAATTTGAGAAGTTATGGAGTTCGAAGATTGTATACCGTTATTGGCTAAATTTGTTAGCTATGATGTGTACATAAATCACAAATCCTATCGTACTTTGTAATCAACAATATGTAGAGTTAATAACAATCCTCTTCTTCTCTATATTTTATGTCTTCAATTTCATCTATGACAACATGGTATCAAAGCCCTAAAAACTTCCACATTCACTAATTTGTTTCACTTATTCAATTCATTTTGTCAATTCCATTCATTTCATATAATCTCTTTTCTATTGATCTTCTTTTCAATTCTATTTTCCATCACAAATTCTATTCATCTTTATTTCTTGAATAATATGGCACCTCCGATTATAGAAAGTATACAATCGGTCAATGAAAATCACTCATATGCTTCAATTGATCCTTCTAATCTACTCTATCCTAGTACTTTAGATCATCCTAAAGTTGTTTTGATTTCAAAGAAATTTGATGGTGCAGGCTATGCATTCTGGAGAAGAACCATGATAACTGTCATTTTAGCCATGAAGAAGCAAGGCTTCAACAATGGCACAATTCTAGAATCAACAAAAACTTATTCTTCTTATGAATATTGGCATGTGTATAAAAATACGCTTATTGCATGAATTCTTAATACATTTACCAAATAGATTTTAGACAGTGTCATATTCATCAAAGCTGCCAATGGGATTTGGTCTAATCTCAGTGCTAGGTTTGGTCAATCAAATGGGATGTCTTATCTTCAATTGAAGAGAAAAATTTCTAATGCAATCCAAGGATCATATAGTATTACAAGCTACTACACTCTAACAAAGAAATTGTGGGATGTGCTTCAAGTTATGCATTAGTTTCTAGTAATAACAAAAGAAACCCAACAATACTTCGAGGAGGAACAATGTTTATAGCTCTTAGTAGGACTAAATGAGAGCTATTCAAATGTTTGTGAATCAATTGTCAAGACTAAACCCTTGCTTAGGATTAGAGAATCCTGTTCGACACTTTTACATGAAGTGAAGAAAAGAGAAATGAATTCCTAGCCAATTTCACCTCAAGAACAATCCTCCTTTTTTTGTGCAAGGTCATCCTCAAAAGCCTTTTAAGTTTGATATCAAGAAATCATCCCTTATATGCACTTATTGTACGAAGATAGGCCATGTTAAGGATAAATGTGATTATCTTATTGGATTTCTTGTTGATTTGAAATTTACTAAGAGAGGACATTTTTTGTTGTTATTTAAAGTGATATCAAACTGGTCAGAGTCTTAATTTCAAACACAAGCAAGCATTCATTTGAATAATGCTCAATGTAAGAAATTACTGTCACTTATGAACCAACAAGTTACATTAACTTCTTCCAAACCACTAGGCAATTCATCATCTATGTCTTATTTGACATTAGGTTATTTTACTAGCAGTTTTTAGATATTGGATTCAGGGGCTTCTGACATATATATATCTATAAATCTTTGTTCACTTCCATTTCCCCACTCAATAAAACCTATAGAATAAATTTACAAGTTTTGTTTAGTTGAATGATATCACTCTCACCAATGTTATATACGCCCTCACTTCAAATACAATTTAATCTTATCATCAAGTTATCACATCAATCATCCAAATTCCATTCCATTCATTAATAATACACGCTACTTGCAGGATCCTTCGCTAAAGAAGCATGTGGTTCTTAGTGAGGCTCATAATGGTTTGTACCTATTACATTTGTACCCTATTACATCCTAACCTCTAAGTGAAGCAACAAATCACTACTCCAATTCCCTTATCTATTCATAATTCTTATAGGTGACTGTAATAGTTGGCATATTAAACTAGGCCTTATACCCTTTGGAAAATAACTGATTCTCAATATATTATCATATAAGTGTAATAAAAATTCTATTGTTCCATGTACCATATGCTATCAAGGAAAAAAACATCTTTTATCTTTCCTTGAAAGTACAATCCATACCAAATCTCCTTTTGATTTAATTCACATAGATGTATAGGAAACATATTATACTCCTACCTATAATGGCTACACATGTTTTCTCACTATAGTAGATGACTTCACTAGAAATACATGGACTCATTTACTTAATACAAATAATAATGCATTCACTATAATTAAAGTTTCATTATTATGATTCAAACTCAGTTTCATGCAACCGTAAAAACTATAAGAAGTGATAAAGCTTTTAAACTAGGATCTAGTAGATAAACCTCCTTATATCGCGCTTCACTTGGGATTTTACACCAAACATCTTGTGCATATACTCTAGAACAAAATGGAGTATTTGAAAGAAAATATAAAATCTTTTAGTAGTGGCAAAAAAAAATCTTTCAATATGAAATTCCTCTTACATTTTAGGGTGAATGCATTCTTCATGCCACTTATGTCATAAATCGTTTACCCATAAAAATCCTCCCACACAAAACACCACATGAAAAAAAAATAGAACACACCTTGATATTTCTTCCCTTCACACCTTTAGTTTTTTTTATGTTGTGATTATACTTCTCCTAAACCACTTGGTAAATTTTCTCCTCGTGCTCATTTATGTATTTTCTTGGAATACCATATAGGGAAGAAAGCTTATAAATTATTCAACCTCACCACTCAAAAACTATAAATATCTAGATGTATTATATTCTATGATGACCATTTTCATTATAACGACAATGCTTATCACACCCCCATCAGATAACTATTACCCCTTCTCTATCACTGACAATTTATCTCCTACCCTTACAACATCTACTATACCTTTTTAAGACCTACCCCATGAGACTTTACCGTAAAATGCACTTTCACTTACATTACCTCAAACAATATCAAATTCAAAAAATACTTTACCTATTCTTGTACATGACATATGAGCTCCACAAAATAACTTTCCATCTCTTAGAAGATCCACCCGCCAAATAAAGCATCCCTTTCATCTTGATGACTATATGTGTAATATTGTTTTTGCTATCCATTGACACTCTTTTCTATCCTCATACACTAGCTAATTTTGGCATCCCTCCTTCATTTATACATTCATCTACCATAATCCATTGTCAATCTATTTCTACCCACCTTCACACATATATTTTATAGCCCTCTTCCCATATTGAATTTGTTGGTCATCCCAATTGGAAAGAACCTATGGACTTATATTTTTTGCTTTGGAAGTTAATAATACCTAGGAAATCATGAAACTTCCCAAGGGAAAGAAACCCATCTGTTGTAAATCAATCTATAAGGTAGAGTATAATGCAGACATTTATCGTGAATGACATAAGTCACAATTAATTGATTGTGGTTTCACTCAAAAGGATGGTAAAAACTACACCAAGACCTTCTCTCTTGTAGTAAAAAAAAGACTATTATTCGTTGTGTAGTTGTCACTACCCTAAAATTTGGTTGGCTTATATATAAATTTGATGTTAATAATGATTTTCTTCATGGAGATCTCCATGAAGAAATGTATATGAAGCCATAACCTAGGCTTTCTTGTAATACCTCAAATTTTTATCTAATCCTAATCACAATTAATTTATATTTTAATCTAATCCAAAGCCCAAATAAACAATAATTTTATTTTATCCAAATTAATTGACTCTAAATCAAATCCTAATCCTAATTCTAGGTCATATTTTATTTTAACCTAGCCTAAACCTTAGATACTTAATAAACTAATTTTTGCCCACCACTTTAAAATTCAAACCTAAATCTAATCCTAAAATAAAATTTGTTTCTTTTTTCCTTTTTTAAATTTTCTTCCCCCCATCCCAATCGACTTCTTTTGCTCCTTCCCATTTTGGCCATGCAGACATATCTTGTAACACCCCAAAAATTTTGTAACCTTTACTTTCAAGTGCTTAACATATATTCAAAAATTAATCCTTAAATCTAATCCTAGTTATTTTATTATTAACATTTTACTTGTAACCTCAATAAATTTTAAAAATTTTTTTGATTATTTTACCTTTTTCCTTTGTATGAAATCTATCCTAAACTAGATTATTTTTTCCAATTTATTTCCTAACTGGTATCTTAACCTAAAAATACTAAAATTAAAATATAAATAAAAATACTATTAACCTACCCATTTCATTTTACCCTTATCGTGCCCCCTTTCCCTCCTCCAAACAGTCCCCCTATTTTTCTTCCCTTTCTCATGCTACAACCCCATCATCATCACCATAACCCTTTGTTGAACCCACTCCATCACCATCGTCTACATATACATACATATATACACTCCCTCCCTCTCTATTTTCTTTGTTCGAACACAACCCTCCGACCTCCTCTGCATCTCCTCAACCAATCCCCGATCATCTTTCTTCTTGTTCCCTTCTCTACCCTATTTGGTTTCACACCACCATCCTCCTCGCATGAACCCTCTCCCTCGATGCTCTTTGCACCCAAATGCAACCCATTCTCTACTCAATGCGTCCAGCATTTACCACCCCTGCATTTGCACCATCAACCATCCACCACCTCACTCTTTCTTTCCTTATACTAACCATCATTAACCACCTCCAGCCTCCTATGTTGTCCTGTCTATGCTTCCTCCTCTGCACTGCCACTCACCACCATGCTTAACCATCACTAATGCATGTTGTCGACCACCATCCACCACCTCCTTGTCCTAGTTTCATTCCACATGCTCCAACCTAGTACCACCATAACCTTCACCAACACACAAACCCTATCTCCTTTCATCTCCTCCCCTACATCCTTTTCGACTGTAGCAACCCACTAGGAAACGACAAAAACTATTGTAACCACTTATGATGTTTATTTTCAAAACAAAATCAATATGTTGTTCTCTCTATTGTGCTTCTCTTAAATGTGTTATCTATTTAAGTGGAGTAATGGTTTTAACTTTATCACTTAGTATGAGAATGGTAGAAGAAACTGGACTTGTACCAAGTGTGGTGGTAACACCCTTAATTTTTATTGTTTCATTTATGCACTTACATCTTTAAAATGAAATTTTTAAGTCCTAAAAATGGGGGTGTTACATCTCCCCCACATGGTTCCTTTCCCTTTCTTTTTCCCTTTCCCAACCATGCATATCCCCTACACCAGCTACCTCCCTCTGCCCTACAGCATAGTCTACACCACCAACCTTGTCGTTCATCCCTTTCTCCTTAATCTGTGTCACAAAAACCAAACCCAAGCCAACTCCCTTGACCTTTAACCACTTGATTTTTCAACACTTCGCATGCCTCACCTCTCTCCCTTTATAAATGCCCCCTCCCAATCTACTTCAATTTCCTTATAGCCACACAAGCCAAACTTATCCTCTTCCCTTTTCTCATTTCCATTCCCCATCACTGAGCAATAACAACTTAGGCCCTCTTCATTTCCTCCTTCTCCTTAACCTATTGTCGCCACCAATCACCACACCAACCCACCACTAGCACTTGATACCATTTCTTCCCCTTGCTATGCCACCTTTTTTTGTTCCCCCTCTTTAGCAACACCTCCTTCTACCATTGCATCCCCCTTGCTATGCCACCTTTACTTGTTCCTCACCTCCTTATCAATGTCATCCTCTACCCTTTCCTCCCCTTGCTACTCCATCTTCTTCCCTTTCCCCCTATTTAGATTTGACCATTCTTGTCATTCTCCCACTCCAAACTACAACCATCATTGCCATTACCTTCCCTAGCTATGACACTTAGTGTTGTTGCCCTTTTTTTGCTGTAACAAATTCTACCGCAGCCAGTTTGACCCTTGCAGCCTTGGTTTGCTTCAATCCTTATCCTTTTCCACTCTCCCTTACCTTGGTTCATCCTATTTAATTTCCCTAAGTCTAATCATATGTATTTTAACTTCTAGGTGATATTCTGGTGGTATTAGAAGAGGAATTGTAGCTCTTGTGTGCATAAAGACTAGAGATGATTTGGTAAAGATACATATAATAGTTAAGGCTTTTATGTGCAATATGTGTATTTTTATTTTTGATATTATGCTTGGAATTGTTGTATGAAAAAATTATCATGATAATGGTGTTATATGATATGTGGTGCTCAATGTTGAAAGAAAAAGTGAGAAAATTATGAAAGCATGAGTTTGTGTATATTGATGGTTGATATGAATTGGGATATGTGAAATATATATATATATATAGTTATGGCTATGCATTTTTATGATGATAGAATGTATTGGATGCTTACAAATCATTCATTTAAGATTTTTATGAAAAATGGGTATTTTAGTTGTCTCGGGGGACTTTTGGTCAAATTGGGTTAAAACTAAAATATTGGGTATTTTAATGCGATAAATGGTTCAAAATAGGTTAAGTATATTTTGTGGAATGTTTGGAGTGAATATTAATGGTTTAAGTCTAATAATGAGAAAAGTGGTTTTAAGTGGGAATAGTAACTCTTAGGGTGGAATCATTATCACATGAGTAAAATTTTTTGGGTTTAACCTTCAATTTTTGATGTGTTATTAACATTAGCATTTAACTATGTCTTAAGGAAAAATTTATGATTAAATTGTGAAATTACGGATTTGTGAGGAATTATGAATAGTAACCCTAAGGGTAGACTACTATCATATGTGTTGGAAGTCGGAATTAGACCTTGATTTTTTGTTACATTATTAACAATAATATTTTAAGTATAGGTATTGAATTTGGTGACAAAATGAGTACCACGGGACAAGTTATGGTTAACTTATGAAAAGTAGGGTTTTCTAAGAGGGGTATGGACTTTTCCTTAGGGAAATGTATCGGTACTCATGTAGTTGTGTTTTATGTGTTTTAAATGATTATGTTAAGATGTATTATACACTTTTTATGTCTGCATATGCATATTTATGAGGATCTTGGGATATACCACCATGAATAAGATATTTATAACTTAAAGAGAAAGATTACATCAGTCGAAGTCGAGGTGTTGTGTGTTCGGCTCACCAGACGATAATAGTGGTTTGTTTTTCCTACGAGTTTCTCTAGATTTTTCCACCGATTTAAGAATAGTGGGGTTTCCGAACTCAACGTAAACCAAAATATGATCTTCATATAAGAAATAATAAATAAGATATTAATTACTTAAAGTGAAATATTATGTGAATCAAGAATGAGGTGTTGTTTCTATTCCATCATACGATAATAGTAGCTCAAAAGAATATTGCCTTGAGAGATGTCTTAGACCATTCCATCGGTTTAAGAGTACCACTCATGAGCATTTTTTTCCTGATAGGTGTTGGGTCTATTCCACCAGATGATAATAGTAGCTCGGGTGTGCTTTTCTCTAAGAGGTGCTTCATACCTTTTCACTAGTTTAAGAATAGTGTGGTCCCTAAACTTAATGTATTAAGAATATGGATTATGATTGTAAATAATGACAATCTTCTAGAATCAATATTATCTAATATTATGTTATTATGCTCGTTTATGCTTCTATATGATTTATGATTTATGTGTAACTTGGTTATTATTGTATTGTTATCTCACTTGGTATGTAGCATATTGATCATCATGTTTATAGGTGCAACTCATTCCCACAAGTAGAAGACCTAGTTGCATTTGTGCAGGTCATTAAGGACTCATTAGATGAATTTGTTTCCTATGACGTGTTAATTGGGGAGGAGTGATCCTACTTTATGTATGGGGTTTGGGATCAAAGATTCATGTTATATGGTTCCTTTTTTTGACCTAGATACGATATGGGACTCTCTGTCCATGGTTTCCATTATATATTTTGAATATTGTATTCGGAGTTAATCTCCAAACTCTTATCTATGTTATGAATTTATCTCTTTCTTTATTTTGGTATGTTTAAATGTTTAACTATTTTCCTTTGCATTCGATGTAAGGATAGCATGATAAGCTAGAATCATGTCGAGTATGACAGTAACACTCAATTACATTGTTTTACGCTTCTACTTAAAAGAAATTATTGAGTTGTAAGTTTTAGAGTGTCACATCTCTCTTCCTTCACCTTCCTTTGTTTGTAAACTAAAAAAGTCACTTTATGGTCTCAAACAAGCCTTGCGATAATAGCATTCCAAGCTCTCTACATCACTAATTTCTAATTTTTGTTCCTTCTTACAATGACTATTCTTTATTCATTAAGTCAGTTTTGAATGGCTTGATCAAAGAAGTTGTATATGTTGATGAAATTTTTGTCACTGATATTGGTGTTGTAGTAATTACCTCTTTGAAAGCATACCTCGACTAGACTTTTAGAATTAAAGACCTTATCCATTTACATTACTTTCTTGTCATGGATTTTTTCTAGTTCCTAAAGGCATGCCTCTCACACACACAAAAATTCATTCATGATCTACTGAATAAATGTGTTTCCCTTGATTTATCTCTAGTTTCCACTTTCTAGTCCTCTCGAACTGCATCTCAAGTTACATCTTAACATGGGTAAGCCTTTGGAAGATCCATCTCTTTGTCGAAAGCTTATTGTGAAGCTTAATTTCTTACTTCACACTATACCAAATATGGCTTTCTAATCCAATATTTCATTTAATTCATGAAATCCCTAGAACAAGCCTATTAGTTAGTTGTTATATACGTTCTTAGAATTTGTAACACCCCAAAAATTTTTATTGAAAATTTTATTTTTTCATAAGTATTAATAATAAAATATTGGGTGTTACACCTCATCCAATATTAAAAAGGAACTTCCTATTCCTAATATATGTTGGGTGTAAGACTCTATCTAGAGATCAAGTGTAGGAAGCACTTGATCCCATAAATGATATAATATTACAAAATAGGGAGGACAGAATAGATATAATAGAAAATAGAGGTAGAAAAGTGTAATACCCCATATTTATGTTGAATTTGTTGAATAAAATATTTTGGTGTTTAATAATATTTCATAATGTTTGATATTCATTTGGAATTAAGATTGGTTTTGAGGTAAATTTAGATTTTAATAAGGTTGGCAAAATAAATTAAATAAGTTTTCAAGCGGACCAATCGACATGTTCATCGTTTTAGCTAAAGGGTTTTCCTTAACTGAACTGATTGAATGGTTTGGGGGACTGATTAACTAGTCTGTAGAACAGTCGACAAGTAGGCCAAATCAATCGAATGGTTTGTTAAGCTGAGTACATTTTTTAAACTCAATTTTAAAAAAAAATTATGATACCAAAATGGAACTTTATTAACCCCATTCCAAATTGTTCTTAATGATTCTTAGCCTTTCTTATGATGCATTTGGCTTGAATTAATACCTCAAAATAATCTAAGAAGTTTGATTTGGATAATTGAGGGGGAAGATGACCTTATCTTTGTCTTCTTCCACCTATCTTATTTACACACTTCTGGAATAGTTGCTTAAATTTCAGACCTAATTCTAATTAGCTGAGAGATTCCACCCATGGAGAATTTTTGTTTCCCCTATTATGTTTGGAATTTCTAGACTAAATCAATATGCACCTCTTTAGAATCACCATTTTAGCTCTAGAAGATAGGTCAGTCTATTTTGGATAAAATTATCCTATTTAACTCGAATTCAAATGATAGGAAGTAGGGTTTTCAATTTGTGTCTGACCACACTCGTGATTGTATCAATTTGTTGGCTATAAATATCCCTAATCACCCCTTTTTTTTTAACTTTCTTTTTCAGCCACCAAAAATACCTTAGCTCTCTAGCACTTGTCTTCTCCCCTCTACACTTTGAGACTTACATTCGAATTCCTTTGCTCTTATGATCCTTTCTCTAGCTCTCTCTTATTTTATTGTTAAATAAAAAAGAACTAGATTTAGGAGAAAGTTGAGTTGATTTCAGGGTAATATCCCCCTATTTTCTCTTGGGTGTGGTATGTTCATTTTTCCCTTTATATTTCAAGTCCTGAATTATGAAAATTATTAGATGATTTTTGAGCTTTAACTCTATTTTTAAGGTTTTAAAAATTGAGGATTTCCATGAGTTAAGTTTTTTTATTTGAGGAACGTTTTTCCTACATCAAGTAAGCCATTTTTACTTCTAAATTGTGAATTGGTTAAGCTTGTATGTTAGGAAACCTTTAAAGTTCTGATTTTATATATTGGTATGAGTATATGGTTTTTAGATTTGGTACTAGGTGATTAAACTATGAAAATTTAAGAGGAATGCATGGTTTTTAAAGAAAATTGGGTTGTGATGATTAATGGTGAAATATGCAATTGTTTTAAGCTGTAAATGTGTCTATATGATGTTAGTCCATGTTCCAAATTGGTATGATAGAGAATTATAAGTATGATATGCATGAAAATGCTTGTTTTTTTCTATTTAAGGGCAAATCAATTGACTAGTTAGGCCCAACTGATCTACTAGTCCTTAGAACAGTAGACTGGTCCACCCAACCCATTGACAGGTAGGTCTGCAATGACCTTAGTCTTGCTCTCTACTTAAACCCATCAAATGATATGGTAGAACCGATCAACTGGTATATGAACAGTTGACTACTTTGTCCAAAACGATCAACCGATTTGAGGGAAACATAGGTTTGGTCGAGCCAAACCAATCAACCGGTTTGGTCGAGCCAAACCAATCAACCGGTTTGCCCAACCAATCGACTAGTTGGTACAACTAATCGATTTGTTAGGCTAAACTAATTGATTGGTTCGGCTAGTTGTGTGATTTTAACTTCTTGGCTTGGATATGGTTTGAGATTGTGCACAAAACTGTTATATGACTATCTAATGGGTAAAATACATATGTTGACATTGATCAACAACCTAATGGATGGATTAAATGAACCACAATTCATGACATACACAATGGTTGTTGTAAAGGCCTTGATGTATAAACCTAAGTAAAAGTTTGATGGCTTTGAAAATGGTGATGAAATACGAACATTGTCTTGGATGGATTAATATAAAAAATTTGGTTAATATTGAGTAAGAATTAATGGAAATCCCACACATGTTTGGGGATGGAAAGGGTTAACATGGAATAAGTATGCGAATGTCTGGCTTGCATATTTTATTGGTCTTGTGTGATTACATAACCAAAAAAATAATATACTAATCATGTAAATTGAAAGACAATCGAATTATTCATGAGTTGGGGTTACTCGATCCTTGATTAGCTACAGAAGGTTACTTTACCTTCGAGCATTATTGGTGCCTTTGGGCTTTGCCATGGGGTGGGATCCTAGAATATCTTGGTGTCTTACCTACTCTTGATACTAATGATGTGCTAGGAGGTATTGATACTAAAGGGTCTAGTTACATAGGTGGTTTTAAGCTTCAGCATGGACTTATATCCATTGGTAGTTACTTAGCTTTGGTATAGACTTTATGTCCCTTGATTTTGATAGGCTTCCATGGTATGTGAGATCATTGGATGGTGCACAGTCCATCGCTAAACTTTGATAATAATTGGAATGAGTAATTGAATAATAACTTGGATAAGTATTCGATAAGAATTTGCATAAGTATTTAGATAAGATTAAAATAAGTATGTGGATGTAATGGAAAAATAAATGAGAAGGAACTGGAAAGAGAAATAATGACTATAAATGAATGACCTAATGGATTGTATAAGTTGGAAAATAAATCCAATGATAAACCATGCTAATGGATGGTAGAAACCATAGGTATCATTTGACTAACTTGCTTAGTATTTGTATGTGACTATCTATGATGTTGTATTATGAAGAAAAGTATGATGCATCCTTAATTGCTTAAGTTATGCACGGTAATATGTTTCGATGCATTATTTGGCCATGATAGATTAGGTACATCTAACTATATGGCATCAACATGACTCATGTTAAGTATGAATTCCACAATATGTTCAGGACTTTATATGCCTGTAACTCCCATTGAGTAGGTAACTTGGCTTACTAAGTAAATAGTATACTGATATGTCCATTTTCTCAATCACCTGCTCATTCCTACAAGCTAAAGACTATGTGCGGGTTTTTGGGGATGGTCAGTATTGGGCGTACCTCGTCTTGGGCTTGGTATTTGAGAGCGCAGACATATGGATACTTTTGTGTGGTTCATGACAGAACAAGAATTTGGAGCCACGCCCTGCCTTTGTTTTCTACCATAATAGCCATGTATTTCAAATTAATCTACCTTCCTGTATTTTATTAGGTTGGGGACCGTATAGGTCTTGTTGCGTAAATGTTATCTTTAAATATCTATATATCTTGTTATGTTGCACTCTAATTTAGTTTTTGGTTGGTTTGGCTTTTCAACCTTGTATCTAATATAGAGTGGGAAACTAACATCTATCTTGCGTTAGGTATGGCTATAGCACCCTATGTTTTCCTAAGTGTGTTTGGTATCTTTTCACTTCTGCAATATTTTAAAACAAAATTTTTTTGTAGTGAAAAATGGAAGCATAAAAAAATGTGTATGTATATATATATCCAGATAACCATACTCTAACATCAACCCAGATAAACACTCTCCATAGGAAATCACATCAAAAACATTAATTGATAATTTCCTACAAAATAAGATTGTATCTTTTCGTAGGAATAAGTATCATCCATCAAAAGAATGATCGATACTTATATATTGAGTAAGTTAACATACACATCATAAGAAAAGGGGCATGGATAACATATAACGTCACATGAAAGAACTATACACGCACATTAATCATAACATGAGATAGCTCAAGAGGGAAACTAAAATAGAGTCTCATAATAGATTATTATACTTCTCTAAATACTTAGTCAATTGAGCTCAAGGACTCAAATATTTATAACTAGTGGAATGGTAGCAATGACCCTTCCAAGGCAAGATACACCTAAGAACCACTATTATATCTAATAGACCAGTAATACGACCCTTCTATGGCAATATACTCCAAGGAACCACTATTATATCCAGTGGACTTGTGTCACTACCCATAAAGTGTAATACACTCATGGGATCTATTATTATATTCGGTGGACCGGTAACAATAATCACCCTCTTATAGTGCATAACGCTCCATATAACTATTATGATTTTTTGGAATGGACTGATACAACTTGATCTTAATTCAATGACCTTTCACTTTAAATATTAATGTCTTATTAGATTTTTCAATGTTAACTTTAACTTCATGCATAGTGAGCATAAATATATAAGGTAGACAAATCACAACCAAAGGTAATTTAGATCATTCTCCAGTGAAAAGACCACAATGCCCTAATAAAATCCTAATTTCACAAGCCATGCATAACTTCTCCCATATGACTTGAAAACCCACCAAATTTAGCAAAATATCTTAAACTATCATTATTAACAATAGATCCAAAAATTAATTCCTAAATCTAACATTTCACATATGCTATAACAATAATGCCCCTAGGGTTGTCATTCCCAAATTGAGTCATTTTCTTATTTTATTAGCCCTATACTATTCATTATTAAACCATATATTTTACATAACATATTTTAACACAACATCACTTTATAAATACAAAGTTCCATATTTAACATAAACTAACCAAAATACCCCAATCATACTTAATTGCCTCAAAACCTCTTATTGTGTAACTTATGTTATACTCAACAAAAATCTATCATGTTAAAAATGAAATAAGTTACGAAAATCCTTAAAGATTACCAAGCCATATTTAATGTCCCAAAATTTCATGAAATGACTCAAATACCCTTAAGATCTAGAATTACCCAACTTTTTACAAAAACCCTACAAGTCCCAACATTATCAACTTCTAACTCTTGACACATTTTATCACGATAACACTTCCTCATATTTATACCCACTCTCCATAACTTAGTTAAAATAATAGATCATTCCAACATGCTAAGGTTTACAAGAAAATACTTGAACACAAGCTATACTACATAACTCATAATTTTCATATAATGATCATACTTTCACAATGTGATGCAACAAGATCATTGAATAACACTAACAACATGATTTCCATAAAATATACTATACTAAAATTAATTCAAGAAAATGAATCATACCGACATAGTATTTCATGTAATAAACATACAACATCAAAACCCCTTATTTAATGAAATATATCCTTACCATAATTTACACCAATATCTTAGAAATATTTACTCCTCATTACCACCTCCTATACCTTGATCACCTAAAAATATATAAAAAAAGGGTTAGGAAAACTAATAGAGGTAAGAATGGATAAGTAAGGATGGAAATGAAGGATAGATAAGGAAAACTAATGTGTGTTGTAGTTTTTGGGAGTTGCATGAGATTTTTATGCAGCAAAGGGAGAGTTACAAATGCATGAGACCTTGATTCAATTAAAGGGCGAGTTGTGTGAGACCTTGATACAGCTAAAGGGAGAGTTGCATGATACCTTGATACAACTAAAGGGGGAGTTGCATGAGGTGGTAGCAAAAGTTACAGTGGTTTGCGTGAATGGGTAGTGAAACCATGGGGGGGGGGTACTTGCATGAGTTATGGATGTTGGTAGGGGTGTTTTAGCCTAAGATACTCATGTTGTGTTAGTGATGGCAGCGTATGATGCATGTTGGGTTGTGTTGGTGGTCTAAGTGATGGTGGCTACATAAGATGTTGGTGAAAATGATGGTGTGGCTATATAAGGTGCCAGTGGTGGTAGTGGTGTAGGCTAGTCATAGAAGAAGAAAAGAAAATTATGAAGTTCAAATGGAAAAAATGGCAAACTAGGGGAAGGAACAAATGGGGTATTGGGGGAAGAATTTTTAAGGCAAAGAAAAATGGGGAAGGGGCTTTGATTTTGGGTTTTAAAACAAATAATAGAATGTGAGAGGAAGAGATGATGCATGGTGCTACATTGTGTGAAAATGGAGGTGGCATGAGGGAGTTTTATTACTAAAAAGGAGTGGGTTGAGTGTTTTGTTCAACATATGATTAAAAAATGACATGATAGCTGGAGTGTGGGATTAGGTTTAGTTAGTATTTAGTCAGGAATTAGTTAGGATAACCAAATTAGGGAAATAAAAATCTAGTTAGCAAAGGGAGAGATTAAGATAACATAATTTAACAAAAATTATGGATTTGGGGAGGATTACAGCTAGACACCAAAAAATTAGGGTTGTAAAATTCAGGGTTTTACAAATATCTCTAAGGAAGACCTTTTCAATACATTCTTCTTAATGATTCTTCAAGATTCCATTTACTAACCTATTGTGACTCTAATTGGGCATCATGCATTATTAGTTGGCATTTTGTTAGTGGTTATCTCAACATTTTAGGAGGCAATCCTACTTCATGGAAGTCTGAGAAACAACACACTGTAATACCCCCAAAATTCACGTCTAAAAAATGTTGTTTCAATTAAAAATTAGCAGAAGCACAAACAGTAAATTTTGGGGGAGGCTACCACCACACTTAGTACCAAACCAATTTCCTCTTACAGTTCCAGTACCAATTGCTGAGGCTAAAAAGGAACATAACACAATTTATACAAATTCAAACTCTCATTTAAATCAGAGTGGCGCATTAATGATGTTACAAAAGACAAAAAAAAACACTATTAGTGTTTACAAGAGTGAAATCATTAAACAAAGAAATAGTAGGGTTAAAGAAGGAATCCTGAAAAGCTTCTTGGACAATCCTTATAATCTTACCTGATAATAGCTTGAATAGCACCTATAACTAATCTATAAGGGAAACTGCTCATTGAATAGGTAGGGCCCATAAATGAAACCCTTCAGTACTATGGCACTGAGTAACCCTTTATACCAAACTTAAAGGTAGGGCTCGTATATAACACATCATACATAAACAATGTGAAAATAATAACATACGCAAGTATAGAGATAATCACCATCAACATATGAGCCAATACACGATGCAATATAACATACAACTGGAAATGCATAACAAGGTCCATTTACTTAGCAATTCCATTACTTACCAAAAGAGGGGGAGACACCAAGGCCAAACTTATACTATATCAATAGATCATATAGATGAATTCAACACTTCCGGTCTTAAGCCATTAATCAAACATTAATGAACATCATCTCTCAAATTATATCCATGTGAGTACAGGAACCCCACTATTATAGTCGATGGATCAGAAACATGCAAGGTAAGACACTTCTGGCCATTATTATTTGTAGGTGGATCAGTCTCCAAGCAAAAGTGCTCTTGGCCACTATTCTTGACAATGGAACAGTCTGGCTCCAACTTACATGGTGTTCCACTATAAGTGATTAGCATATTTCCTATAATTCATTATCATACAAGGTTTGGTTTATTGAGCTCGAGATCCCCCATTATTATAGCCGATGGATCAAAATACACTCCAGGGCAACACACACCTAGCCACTATTAAAATTAGTGGATCGGTACAAATGATATAATCCATCTAGGCCTAGCTCAATAATATTTCACGTTACATGATTAGTGTTTTCCATTTAATTAACATAAAGAGTCCATTTATTTAACTCGAGGGGGATATCACAAACTCAGAGACACAATGGTACACCGCATACTAGCAGCATAATACCCTCCAACCTTCAACCTAGGGATGCAAAGGTACCCTAGTCACACTAGTGTACGAGGACACCTAATCCATAAGTATGCATACTCCATAAATAGGTTCGTAGAGCTATATAGAATAAGATGTAGGGTCTGGCTGGGGCACTAAGGCACACCAACAAAAATCTAGAATAATAGTGGGCTAAATCACATCTTTAGGATAGCGACCCTTAAAGAGCCATAATATCCGATCTCGAGGTCTTCCACTTTAATTATTAGTGTCTTAATTAAGATGACAATGAGAAACACATTAATCACATACTTAATGATTTCCATTTGTTTATGTCATTATTAAGTAATCCTTATTCATATTCTTATCCATGTTAACTTAAATAAACCACTAAGGCCATCCTTTTATCATCCATTTCCATTTCAGAATTTATTTTCATTTATTCACATGCCATAAAGGGTTATCATATCATAATTGTAATACTAGTCATAGAATCAAGTATTCTGTATCAAGGATCATTAAATGCATAAACCCCAACATGTACTTCTAGCACATCCAGCACACATTTTCATGCATAATTAACAACTAAGGCACCTCTTACATGATTATGAAATAACATGATATCATACCCTTAATTATCCATTCAACCCTATGCCATGCCATATCCTTGTGATATTCATTGATTTACGGATATACCATTATCCTTATAACATACGGGGTTATACTTAAACAAGTGATACTAAAGCCATAAACCCTTATGTTGTTATTTAACATTACTTATGTCTTATTATGGAGGCTTGTTTAATCTATTGACATGTTATATACAATTTACTAATTTGCCCCTTTATACTTACAAAATTACTGAAATACCCCTCTTGTTTGTAAAGTTACCAAGTTACCCCTTTTTACTAGACAAATTACCAGATTACCCTTCATGCTTGTATAATTACCAAAATACCATTTGTATTTGTTAAACTGCCAATTTACCCTCCATACTTATTAAATTACCAACTTTACCCCTCATACTTGTTAAATTACCAAATTACCCTTCTAGTTTGCTAAAGTACCAAATTGCTCTTTATACTTGTTAAAATTACTAAATTGTCCTTCAGGTTTGTTAAAGTACCAACTTACCCTTCATACTTGTTAAAATTACCAAATTACCCTTCCGGTTTGCTAAATTACGAAATTACTCTTTATACTTGTTAAAATTACCAAATTGTCCTTCAAGTTTGTTAAATTACCAAGTTACCCTTCATACTTGTTAAAATTACCAAATCACCCTTTCGGTTAGTTAAATTACCAAATTAGCCTTCGTACTTATTAAAATTACCTTATTTCCCTTTTGGTTAGTTAAATGATCCAATTGCCCTTTTCGTGTCAAATTTACTAAAATACCCTAACCACATAAAACATCAACATCCATGGTCCATATACATCATCTAACACCACCAACTAATATTATTTATTATTAATACCCATCATCACCTAGCATATATACTATTATTTAGGCTATACCTTTTATACAAGAAAAATTATTAAAATGCCCCTAGGGCTCATATTAACATTACCTATACTACAAATTGGCACATTAGCTCATCATGTCATATACATGCATTTAACATTATTATTAACAATAAGGCTCCTTCCTTAGCTATCATTTCTACACATGACACATAATATAACATGTTTTTCATTTCAACCTCCGACATATACTACTAATCATAATATACTTAACATTATACAACATGCACATAAACATATTTTTAAAAATCCTAATATGCTAGCATATGTATATCTAAACATTTTAGTAGGGTATAATTGTTACCTTATTTTCAGCAATAATTAAATCTTACTAGTTCCTCAGTTAAAATTTTAATCTTTTGATTAGAAAATTTTGTACCTAAAAATAATATCAAGCTAGCATATTATTAGTAGGAAATTAAAAGGATGAATCTTTATCAAAAAGCTTAAAAAATACATATTGATGCTAACTACTTTTAGACCTCAAAATTTAGATAGATTTTGCAGCAAAAATCATGATGCCATGTAAGGTGAGCTACATATGCAAGGGAAGGGGAAATAAGGGATGAAGGAGAGAGATGGGAGAAGGGGGGTTAGTTTAGGTAAGGGTTTTGGGGGTTTGGTTGAGGGCTTATGGAGGGGAGTGAGGGTGGTGGCTAGGTGTTGGGAGGGAGTAGGGGTGTAGGTGGTGGTCAGGGGTTGAAGATTGATGGCTTAAGGCAGTAGGGACAGTTGTGGTAGGGCTGGAAATATGGGGTGAAGGAAGGGATGAGAAGTAGAAGGAAAGAAAAAGAAGAGAAGAAAGGAGGGGTTTGTAAGGGAATTTCGGCCAAGGTGAGGTAGGGTGGTGGTAAGGGAGGTGTCAGGGGGTCGAGGGGCGACTTCAGCGGGGATGGAAGAGGGGGAATGGGCAGCGCAAGGTGGTGTGCAAGGAGGAGGGCTGAGAGGAGGAGAAAAGAAAAGGAAAGAGGAAGGTGGCTGCAAGGACTAGTGGTGGTTGTTGGGTGGTGCAGGGAGGTAGTAAGGGAGGCCTTGGGGTTGGTGTGGTGGTCAGTTTAGTAGCAGAGGCAGTGGTTGAGGGTGGCGAAACAAAAATAGGGGAGGAAAGGAGAAGGGAAAGAAGCAAGAAAGGAAATGGGCAAGGGAGAGGAGGGTAAGCAGAGGTGCTAAGCTAGGTGGTGGCAGGGGGAGAGGTTGCAGGTTGGGGTTTAGGGTTCTAGGGAAGGGAAGGAAGAAAAGAGAAAGGAGAGAGGAATGCAAGGGGGCTACATGGTCAAAAATGGAAGGGAAAGGGATGGGGGAGATGGTAGGCTACTATGGTAAGGCTGCAAAAGGGAAGACTTGTAGGCAATTGCAGGCATGGGGGCGGTGTTTGTTTTGACAATCAAAGAAGGAAGGATAAAGGAAGAAGAAGAAGAAGAAAGGAAAGAAGGTAGGCTGGCCGGGCGGGGGAGAAAGGAGGAGACAAGCTAGCCCATGCTCGCGAGAGAGAAGGGCTGGATGAGCGGGGCTGGGAGGAGAAGGAGTCCAGCAACCCAGCGGCGGAGGAAGAAATGAGAGGTAGGTTGGGCGACCCAAAGGAGGAAGAAAAGGAGAAAAAAGGAGAAAGGAGAAAGAAAAAGGAAAAGGGGGAAAATAAAAATAAAATAAAATTTAGAATAAGGGTATTTAATTATTTAGATGGATAAATTAATTTAATAAATTAATTTATTTGAAATTTAATATATTAATTTAAGAGAGTAATTTTAGTAAAATATGGGTTTGAAATTTTTTTTAAATAAAATGAGTATGATAAAATAATAAAATATTTATTTTTAATTTATTAAATAATCATATCTATTTTTATACACCCAAAAGTCCATAAAAGAATTAAATTAATAATTTTCAAAATTAAATTATCTCAAATGATGATTAATTATTAAATTCTAGGTTTTCAAATTTTTAGGTTATTACACTTACAATCTCTCTTTCATCTACCATAGGAGAGTATAGATCTCTCATACCCATTACAATTGAGTTATCTTGGCTCAGTCAACTTCTAGGTGAACTTGCCTTTCCTAACATTACTACTATTCTTGTTAAATGTGATAATCAATCAACAATTTATGTTGCTAAAAATTATATCTTCCAAGAGCACACCAAGAACATTGAAATTTATTGCCACAATCTTCATGAAAAAATAAATGTAAGACTTATTTCACTATATTATACCCCTACTAGATGATTTTTTCACCAATACTAACAATGGCAAAGCTCATATTGTTGTTTTACCCAAGCTAGGAATGGTTTCCCTCCTCCAACGTGGGGGAGCGGGTATTATATGTAGCTCAGGCTTAAGAATTTAAGTAATTAGAATATTATATTCTATTATTAGATAATTTTTTATTAGCTACATTTGTTTGCTATGATGTGTATATAAGCCACAAATCATGGCTTTAATTGTAATAAATTTTATAAAGAGTTAATAACAATTCTCTTCTCTACATTTTACATATTTGATCTCATATCTGATAACTATATTTAGGAAGTGAAATAGGCTTCATCTTATTTTTTCTACCACATTATGGATCGTCTAAAGCATTGGTAACATAGAGAACTTTGTGCTTACCACGAGATGGAGGGTTGGGTTGGGTTTGTAAGACCTAAAGATGTGGAACTAGACAACTATGGAAATGGGGTTTGTGGTAACATTTGAACTCAACGTCACTTTTCTCTCTAATTTATGTATTATTAGTGTCTACATAGATAATCTAAAGAGTTTTATGAATGCATGGTCTAATATATCTTTTAGGAGGAAAATAATATGTCTCTTGTGTATTATTTCTAGATATTCATCGAAGAAAATCAAGGCTTCAAGGCTATCATTACTAGAATTTCATTCATTAAAAAAAATGTAACAAAAAATTAGTATATATTTAACCTCTTATTTCCAAAACATTAAAAAAAAGATTCGATGTAGAAAGCAATGGAAAAATAGAAAATATCAATGTGTCTAAACATCTTGCGAGTTACATAAGTCCTAAGGGTTTAAGTTAGACGGAGGTATTGAAGGGGTAAACGTATGAGAGTTACAATGTAATAGAGGAATTGAAGGGTAATAATTTTAGTATGGAGTGAATGTCTCTATTCCTTAGATGAAAACAAAGCCAAATTAGAGGAGTTCAATGAATGCACTATCCAATATATCTTCTAAGAGATGAATAAAAGATGTTCCTAGCATTCCCTAATTCCCATTGCTAGAACTTGGACCTTCCTAAACAACCCAATTTAATTATTTTTGTAAACATCCAATAAAATTTATTCCCCTAAAAAAATTTGAAAATGTGAACTGATAAGTAAAAGCTAATGATCACATGTCAATTACATGTCACTTTAAGAGTGGAGGTAGGTCAAATCAATTTCAATTATTTATTTTATATATATGCCAAGAGGATTGGATTGGAAAAATTTCCTTGGTTTTGAATGTTCCTTTCCTTAGGGACTCAAACACCCCTTTTGAGGTTCCTAAGAAAAAATTATCTCACCTAGGTTTTGTAATGACTACCCTCCACTCTTCTTTGCACAATTATTTCCTTAGTTTGACCCACTACATTACTCACTTATCTAGTCTCAATAGTTCTTATGGCTTCTCTTCATTTCCCCACCACTTCTATGATTTTGGATTTACTTTTGAGATTGTATTTTCTTTGTTGATTCCTCAATTCTTCATCATTACATACGTTTCCTTTGTCATTTTACACTATTTTCCTCTCTTTCTCGACATTTAGTTTCTGTATTTCAAAAAATCAACTTCCTTTCATCTATATCTCAATCAACATCTTTACAACTTACTAATCATGGCTTTAAATAATCCTTCCTCCAAAAATTCCAAGAAGATACCATTCAAAGCTAGTTACAAAAGTGTTGATATTCTTATGGATGTTGTCAACACTATCATGTTTGAGAAGCTAAAATTCATACAAAGACTATATATTATTCCTCCTTTACTATGACTACCCCAATAATAAAGACCAAGCAACCATACTTCCTATTGGTGAAATTCCTCTACATTTGGAATCCTTTGGTTGGGTCTTATCATCTCCTCAAAGAGTAACAACCCCAAAGATAGCATTGAAACATCATTGTTTGCCACTACCTCCCAACTCTAATGATGATTGGCATCATGTTATAGAACTCAATAAGAATATTAGAGCAAAAAGCATCACACTAGTTCTCCAAATAAATTTGAGAAGCTTAGCACCTACTAGAGAATCACATAGGCGAGAAATAATGACTCTCAAGATAAAAGTAAAGATTCGGGCCATGAATCCGACTGGTTGGATGAGGAATCGATGGAATCCAATAATTTTGAGAAAGTAAATGACTATGGCAAGAGCTATACCATAAAAATATATGGTATTTATGACATAAAATCCTTTCTAATGCATCTCTAAAATATTTGCCCGTCCCAAAGGTTAAGGAACAATTTTCCCAATGATGTTGATATAATGATTGATGCAACAGATAAGTACAAAAGAATTAGCAATGTTGTTGATGGGAAAACATTAATATAAGAGTGTTTCATGGAATCAACATCCCTTTTCTCCCTATTTCTTGTATTATTAGTGACTACATGGATATTCTAAAGAATTTCCATGAATTCACAATGCAACATATCTTTTGAGTGGTAAATTAAATAACCTTAGAAACTTATTTCAAGATATACCCCTGAAAATAAATTGATACTAACAAGCTATCATTACAAAACCTTTCACTCATTTAGCAAAAATACTGTAACAAAATTTAATATAAATTTAACCATTAATACAAGATATAATGTTTTCGTAAGAGTTCATTGATGCAGAATGAATGAAACCAATCTATTTGCACTTCATTTAACTTCCTTCCTCATAAAGCACACATAAAACATTCAGAAATCAAGTGTAAGAAATGACATTATGTGAAAGGAATGGAGAAGCACGTCTGATAACACAATTTTGAGTAAAATAATGCCATTAGGGGTCACTTGAACTTATAATTTTGATACATAAGAATTCTTGATGTAAAAATAGATGTTTTAAATTTATTGAATATGAAATTACATGAGATATGTTGTAAAACTAATTCTAACAAAAGATTTTCTATTAATAAAGTTGTTCAAACATATACAATTTACATTAGGTATGAAAATTTTAAAGGGTTTTCTAAATCAACTTTTGATCTTAATATGTGCATTATTATGTCAAAACAACTCAACATACAAATGAAATTTATACATCATTTTCCCTTAAAACAAAGCTTCAATAAAGAAATGTTTTCACAACTTGATCAATTTATATCTTATAGAGTGGATAATTAGTCAAATAGGAGGAACAAGTAATGAAGAAAAAAATATGACCACACCTACAACAAATAAAATTAAATGCAATCTCCTTATCAAACTAAAGTCAATTGTAGGAGAAAATAAAGAATTTTTTTATAGAAAAGGAGAAACATTAAATGTTCATTCTTTGTTAACAATCAATAAATAGCATAACCATGTTGTAGGAAATGATTATTACCAAATCACCCTACGAATGATTTCTATTAATTTATTTACTATTTTCATTATTAGAATAGCCTCCATAGAGATTTGGGTAAATTCCTTGGCACCTCCTTGGCAGGAATACAAAAGATGCTAGAAATTGTTAATTAGAGGATATATGAATTAGAGAAAAGAGGGTGAAAGGCTTAATGACTTACACTATTTACATACTATAGGGCTGAAAGGGTTAATGACTTACTTTATTTACACGTTGTGGATTATGATATATAAACATATGCATGTAACCATGCACGTAAGAATGACTGATAAATCCTAGTCATTAGGATGGTGAAACCCAATAAGTGATATCGAAAAGAAAATAAAAAATAAATTTAATATCACTAAAAGAAAATTAAAAAGAGGTGGAGAAAAAGTAGAACGATTATTATCTAGATCATTGGGCACTGCAACATGCACCAGAGATGTAACATGTTACAACTGTGCTTTTTAGGCTTAGAACTATGTTGATCTATCTGGATTCCTCCAACACCCACTACACACACACACACACAATTTGGAGGTTTATCTATGCATGCCCAAATCAGAAGAAACCTTATCATAAACATAACCTTAAAGGGGTTTGGTAGGTATGTTGGTGAGTTGATCTTTGGTGAGAGCATGAGTAATATCAATCAAGCTAACAAGAAGTCCTCGCATACAAAATTATAGTCCAACTCAATGTGCTTAGTATTGTAACACCCCAATTTGGTTAACCTTAGTTTTTAAGTGTATATTCTATAATCCTTACTTATTCCTTAATCTTAGTTAAGTATCTTATCCTTACCTCTCCCCTTACCAACTAGATTTTATTTTCCTAGTTTACTTACCTAAAATAAACCCTAAATATACCTACCTACACACTCAACCTCACCTATACCCCTTCAAACTTTCACTCAATCCCCTATTGGCTTGATTGGCACCTATGCCTCTCTTTGGTTCATGCCAATCTATTGAATCTTTAGCTCCCTATTATGTGAAATCAACCCTAAGCAACCCCTATCATGCTTGACCTCCCCACAACACCCCTCATGCTTTATGTTGTTGTCACACAACATCAAAGCTCATAATATACTCCCTCCCTTTCTCTCTCTTCTATCATTTTTCTTCCAGCCCTAAACCATGATCTCCTCTCCTTTTCTCTTAACTCCTCCATCCCAACAACCTCTCTTCTCATTTATCTTGGTTTGCCATTTTTGCTGCTTTGAAGCTATATTGTTTCATCTTTTCCTCTCACAAACCACCACTTTGCACAACCAATCTAACATATCTCCCCACCATCCATCATTAGCACCTCATGAAACACTCTCTTTTTGCATGAGAACCTTACAAAACCCCTTTACCTACGTTAGAAACTCATGAAAAAAATCGTGTCATCCGCCACAACCTCATTCAAAAACAACCCTAACAATGTGAACCATTGACACAACCCACACCCTTGAATGTCCATGAATCAAAACCTCATGTTGATAGCCTTTTCTAGCATGTAAGCCTCATGTAATAGGCCCTTTGCAATGTCCCTAACTCATGCATGAACCCTCAACCTTGGTTTGTTGTTTTTCTTACCTTTGTACACACTAAACAACACCATGTTTTCCCTTTTAAATTTTACTCCTTTCCTTACCTAGCCTTTTAATATTTTTATCTTGTTTCTAACCTCTTATCTCTCATCTTGTTAGGTGATCCTAAGGTGTAGTAAAGTGGTGGTTAGGAGTTTTTTGTTAAGAGACCGGTGTAGCCTAGGTAAGGATGCACATGTCTAGCCTAGGGCTTTTGTTGAATGATGTGTTAATTTATTTTCCATATTAACATGCTCTATTCTATCAATCATGGCTGCGATAAACTAAGCATGTATTATCATATTTTTGTTTTTTTCATGAAAGCATGTGATATGGTTAGTTTATATATTAAATGACATACTTAGACCATGATAGGTTTCTTTTTAAAATTTTCAAGCATTATTTCATCCTTTAATATCCTTATTAATCATGATGTTAATATAGATTATCATAAGTTTATTATCTAAAAAGAAGAGTTATATTGAGACTTGATTTGATGAATTCAAGCCTATACGCGTCTCAACCTTAGGATTATTAGTAGCCTTTGGGTAGTAATATAAGTAAATTATATGTTTAGGTGCCTAATTATATTTGGAAGTTTAGGTGTAAAAAACAATGCAATTTAGAGTATGTTGGTTTTTATGAGTTATGAGGATTAATTAGTCTAGAGCCATTATGGTCAAATCAATTGGGTTTTTGGAATTTAATAATACCATTATAATTTGATAGAGTTTGGCTGATTGTGGATTAACTTATGTTGATATGAAGCTTTCAGATGTTTGGCTGTAATAGGGGTAAAATGGTTGTTTTGGATTAATTTATGTAATTTGAGATTACACAAGTGCTATTAGGTTTAGTATTTAATAATTATGATATATTATTAGTTTGGGTTAACCATGTATAATATAAGTATTACTATTATGTGAAAATGGCTTAAAATGTTCTTAGAAACCCTAAGGGTACGATCAATATTTTATGTGTGAAGCATTTGAGTTAAGTATTATTTTTGGATATGTTGTTTAGAAGAAATATTGGGTTTAATGTGTTAAATTTACTAAATTGGTGAACCATATGGACAGAGTTATGTGTCATTTATAACTTAGTATTTTATAAGCTCTTGACGGTTAGTTTGTTGGTGTTTTATCCTTCCTTATCTTGGTTTTGCTTCTTTCTTGTCTTTTAGTTATACTATATGATTGTGGAATGTTTGATTTAGTTAACCATGATGCAACTCTATTGGTGTTTCATGTAACGATGATAAGTAATTATGCATATGGTAAGACAAAAATATTTAAAGTGGAAGATCACATGATTCAGGATCAAGTTGCACTAGTCTGTTCCATCGGATAATAATAGTAGTTAGGAGCGGTATTCATTAGGATTTGTACCAATTCATTCCACCAAATGAGAATATTGGTCAAGAGTTGTCTACCTTGGGGTTTGTATAAGTCTATTTCACCAAATAATAATAGCGATCATAAGCATTCTATCCTTGGAATTTGTAGCAGTCCATTCCATTAGATGAAAATAGTAGGGTCCCTAAACTCAACATGACTAAGAAACTGAAAATGTATGACCACCTAATAAGGAACCCTAATCTAATTTTCTTGGAATCAACTCCTATCATGAGCATTTACGTGTGTATATTATCCATATTGTCTTATAAATACCATATGTTATACATGCCTTAATTTATTGATCATTATTTTAATGGGTTTTCTCATTCACATGAGCAAATACAACCTTATTTTATAGGTAGTTGTTGATTTGATGATTTTGATGTCATTATTTGCTGTGAGTGCTTATTTAGGTAGGTTTTAGAGCATGGTTATTCGGATATCTCTCTCTAGATTTCTAGTCCTCTTTTTTTTTATTGAATCTATTCTAACCTCTGTCTATTTGGAAATATTATATGGTCATGGGATTAAGTGTTTCCCACACCTGATCTCTAAGTATAAGTTACTTTTTAAAATTACACATGTCATGGATTAGTTATAAAGAGTATCTTTTCTATGTTAGATGCAGTATAATGATTGATTTTTTATTATTATTACTTTTGTAAAAAAAAATAATGGTAAATTTTGGAATTGTATAAGTACAATCATGGAAAATTAGATTTTTGGTAATATAAATGGTAGCTTGATTGTCATATTTTATCGAAATTGGAGTGATTTCAAGGATCATGAAGTAAATGAGTTAACCAAAGAAGCTCTAAGGTAACATGACATAAGGATCTATGTTCTAATTTGGATAATGATAAACATATTGTGGTTTGCTTAGACTTGCATGAAATAGGTGATCCATCAAGTGTAATGAAGTACCCACTGACCGAAAGCCTAGTGAAGGGACAAGACAACCAATGCGAGTCGCAAATGCTTTCAAAGAAGTTGGGGAGTTGTTATCAAAGAGTAAGCCTTGATCTGGCTTACCTTTAAAATACCATAAGATATTAAAAAAAATAGCTATGAATTGTGGGACTTGTGATGCATAATTGAAATGACAGATGTGATGCATAAAAAAAATCATTACTTGGCCTATTTTTGGTTAAAAGTTCAATTTACCTACCTAACTACAAAACTCAATGGACTTTGTTGGTGGAGATTTTATGTAAAGTAACAACTTCTCCCTAGTATCTAAAGGACTTGTGACAACATAAGAATCTTATATGGAAGAAGTTGCAAGGATATTAGATATGAACCACCTTTAAGTCAAAACAATACCATATGTACATTTAAAATATTCCATGCTCAAGAAGTAACTTAAGTCGCCCAGGTCCTTTATTCAAAACTTATCATGAAGGAAGTGTTTGATGGAGTTGATGTTGTTCAAATGCTCCCCAACTACCAAATATATCATCCAAGTGCATAGTAATAATAGTGTAATTGCATTGATCTTTCTTAGTAAATAATGAATAGTCATCAATGGGTTGAACATGTCCATAAAAACAAAGGACGAGGAAAGATTTTCATACCATTATTGTGATGATTGTTTCAAGCCATAAATTGAATTGAGACCTGGAAGTGGTTTCATATAAATGTCTTCATGTGAATCCCCACGTAAAAAAGCTATTATTAACATCAAACCATTGTATATGCTACCATTGTTTTTAGTTGCCACTCCTAGAAGGCTACAAATGGTTGTCATAGAATGACGAGAGAATGTTTATGTGATGTCTTAGTAATTTAATTAGCATAACCAAGACTATTGGTGTTAGTAACATGGTGATTAGATGTGATGTAGTATGTCTCCTCTATCTTCTGTAGAAACAAATTGATTCAATACTATCTCATTGATTCTATATGATTGTTGTGATGATTTGATACACTTTAGTTGGAACCACTTCACACATTTGTACAGAACAATTGCTAAAAAAATATACATGTGTACAAAGAAGCTAAGTAGGTTGCTAAGACGCTAGCAAATTTTGAAATAGACATGACTTCTCAATTTATGATTTTTTATGTTTCTCCAAGTTTTCTAAAACCTATTGTAGAGTCTAATGCTCAAGGGTAGTGTTTTCCACAAGTTAATACAACTCATCCGCAATACTTTGAGGAGGTTGATTTCTATCGAAAGCACAAGAATTACCATCTAAAATCGATGCTTCAAGTTAAAAACACCTTTCATGCAAGTTACTGTGATGAACTTTATTTCAAACTTTGGTATGCTTTCACATTTTTCATTCATATAACACCTTTTCATCTCCTTTTTTTTTTGTCTACCAAGAATTTTCAAAGTAAGGATAAAACTTTGGTATGCTTTCACATTTTTCATTCATATAACACCTTTTCATCTCCTTTTTTTTTGTCTACCAAGAATTTTCAAAGTAAGGCTTATTATCCTCAGTTTATTTTTACAACTTATAAGATAAGAATGGATCAACACTAATAAGAGCATATTAAATCAACATAATAAGTGATAATAATTGTATTCTTAACATAATGACATAAAATTAATAATTAAAAGATTATTAATATGAATAATAATTTATTTATTTATTATAATAAAAATATTAATAATTACTTATATAAGAATAGTAATCACAATTAATTAAATAATATTTATAATAATATTAAAGATATTAAAATTAATAATAATATCAATAAATTTCATAATAGAGAAATAATAACAATCAAAATTTATAACATGAATTAATATAAATACTAATGTCATCATAATATTAATAATAAGAAATAATAATAATAATTGATTACAATCCTAATAATAATAAAAATAATTACAATTGATAATAATAATTCACAATATTAATTAAATAATTATCATTAATAATCATGATATTGATTATTAAAAAAATAACATTCAATTGAATATTAATAAATAATATGAAGATTAATTTAAAAATAAATAAATAACTGAGATTAGTTTAACACTATATATAATAACCTTAATAATAACCAATAATAATACTAACAAAATATAATCATAATTTTAAATAATTTATCATATAAATAATTATCCTAATAATAATAATAACAATTAAAATTATTATTAGTTTCATAATAATTAATAAAAAAATAAAAATAATTTAGTTAAAAATTTAAATATGAATATTAGTTTGATTATAATATTTAACATTTATTATTAATATAAATAATAGTTAGTACTAATAATACTATTAAACAACAATTATAATCTTAGATCATTAATAGTATAAATAATAATTAAGAATATTTATATTAATTTAATAATAATTATTATAATTCATAATAACTAATAATTACCTCAACATTTGATAATTATAATAATTAATTGAATACTATAAATAATAATAATACGAAATATTATTATTAATTTAATTATATCCATAATAATCATTAATATAAATCATAAAATTAATAATAAGAAGAATCAATACTATTTAGTTACATTTCTACTGAAATCGTCTCCGGAGCAGCATAGAGTGTTGTCAATTTACAGATACAGCGAAATTTGGACAAACACAGTATGCGCATACATACATACATACATATATATTCAATATATATATACACACACATGCACACACTTATACATATATATATTGAATAACATACTTCATTGAATCTTCTTGATACAACTGACAAAAAGAACTCTACCTAGACTCTGCATTTGTAAATAGAGCAATTATATAATGTACCTATGTATATGCATATATATATAATATAAGCATCGATTACGTACGGAAGCACTTAGAGCAAAGTTCTCGGTTAATATTGCATACCAGACCAATCAAGTACCCTCAATCCAAAAATTCAGACGGGATGAAGAACACATATTGATTAACGGATGACAGTTTGTGTTGCACCACTATCAACATCGGATGGCGGGCGGTGGAACTTATGCTTTGTTCGAGTAATGAAATCATTGATCCTTCCGGGAAGACTATCTTTGGGTAAGATAGGCTTACGACCGTCGCCAGCAAGAGTTGTAGTTCGGATCCTTGCACCAGCACGATCAATATAATCATTGAAGTCGTCAGTCTTGGCTGTCAGTAATTTCTTACCTTCTCCTCCTTTACCCTGAAAACCCTCTTGTTTTTTGCCAGTATCACGAGCTCTTGCTTCCATGAAAGGCTTGGGTGAAAATGGATCTTTTGGTGCTTCATTTTTCTTCTCAGGAACCAAATCTTCTTTCTTTTTAGGTTTTCCCCGAGCTTTCGCTGGAACAACCTTCTCCTGATGGTCGGACACACCGGTCGACACCTCTCCCCAAGAATTCACGAGCTGAGTCGTGGCAGTAGGACCTGCAAACTTTGGCACAGCTGGAGGAACATTTTTCTGTCGGCCGTCTTTTACGGTCAGCTGATTGTGTTCGTTCATGGAGTGATCAAACATGATTGGAACTTCGGATGATGCTTTTGCCCCATGTGACTTGGCGAGCTGGGGCATACCTGATGGTGTTGCAGCAGGTAATTTATGATCGTCTTGGAGGGAAGAATCCGAGGCAGCAAGATTAGTTCTGCGTCCAGATCTGGAAGCAGGAGAGGTTGCAACAACATTAATGATTTTTTGACAAATGGTTTTCTCTTTGGATGCTGGTTGGTCCTTTGCCATTGATAACTCAGAACTGAAGGGTTGAGTCGAAAAGGTTGTAGTTATAAGGTTGCGGCAGAACGACGAGCAGATTGGGGTGTATTTTATAGTAACACGATAGATCACTGCGTAAGGCAGTGACGGGGGCTAGAAGTTTTTGATGATTGAATAAATAAGGTCTGACGAATTTATTCTCAACTTCTGTTTTTTTATGGAGAACATCTGGATAGTGTGAAAGTTTTGAGCGGATATTTTAATTACAAGATAACACTTCCCCGTAATTTCAAACAAGGTTGCCTTGGCATCAAATTCTGTCCTTTGTTTGGTTCTTTTCTTCTTGAGGTCTTACAAAGTAGGAATCTCTGTAGCCTTTTTCCTTCTCTTAGAAAGGTCCGTGACAATGCTACTCAATGTGCCCTTAACGTGACAAAATAAATTTCCCTTTGCCGCTTTTCTTCAAGTGCTTAATGTTCCTTGAGGATTCTTCAAATTCAACATGGTAATTGTATGCAGGATGTGAGAACACTGTTGTTTGTCCTATCGTTGAAGGTGATGCTATTTTAGATATTTTTGTTTTTCTTAAACAGTTGAACTCGACATCACTTTTCTCTCTACTTGTATTATAGGCATTTACATAGCTATTCTGAAGAAGTTCAATGAATACACGATCCAATGTATCTTCTAAGAGGCAAATTAAATGCCCCTTGTGATTTATTTCAACATATCCCTAAAACTAAATTTCGCTCATTAGAAATAAAAAAAAAATAGTTAATACTCTCTCTATATTAAAAGAAATTTATTTCAACAAAATACACATTTGTTTATGCATTAATAAATATAGTCTTAAAATTTAATTTACCACTTCATTGATTTATTGTAAAACATTTAATGTATAGATAATAAAAAAAATGTAAAAAAAAAAAGAGATGAAGGCCAAATTAGAAAGTAGATTTTGACATTTCTAAAGTAACTTTATTTTTTATATAAAAACTTGGTAATAGATTAACTTATTTTTTATATATAGAAAAAGTAGTTAACCTCTTGTTGCTAAACCGCTAACGGAGGATTAGATGTGGAGAGCATGGAAAGGAATAGAAAATATTGATGTGTTTAAACGTCTCACAAGTTACATAAGTCCCAAGGATCCAATTAAGACCGAGGGACCAAGGGGTTGAGGGACATATAACAAAAGGCAAGTTAAATTATAATTTCGAAAGAGAGATAACATCTCTCTTTGTTAGATGCCTACATAGCTAATCTAGAGAAACTCAATGAATACACGGTCCAACATATCTTCTAAGAGGCAAATAAGGTGTCCCCAGTGCAGCCTATTTCACTATTGATAAAGGAGAACACCTCTCTTTTTTAGGCAGAAAATGACCTATTTATGACAATCGCTGTGGAGTAATGTTGTCCATCGCAAAACAGTGGGTATTCCTAGACCACCAAGTCTAATTACGGTTGTAAAGGTTTCATAAGATCTATTCCCTTCAAAAATCATTCAACCCGACAAATAAAAGCCAAGGGCCATATATCTTTTTCTTCTACGTGAAGAGGATTGAATCTGAAATCCGCTCCTTTTTCTAAATAGTCCTTTTCTTAGGGTAGTACCTCCGAGGATGGTTTTTATGTCATGGTTTACGATTCAGCATAGACTCAATACTAGAGAAAGACTTGTTAGAATGCGCATCATTGAAGCAAGTGAAGTTAGGTGCCCTTTTTGTGAGATTCAGGATGAAACGATCAACCATATTTTTCTGCATTGTATTGTGATAGGAAGAATATGGTATGAGGTGTGCAAGTGGATCGGTCACAACTGGGTGGTATCTCAGTCCATTTATGAGAATGATCTGGCTTGGCTAGGTGATAAGAGAAAATGGTTGAGACAGGAAATCTGGAGACTAGCTTTCTTCGCAATTATGGGGACCATATGGGAGTTCAGGAATAAAGTTGTGTTCGACAATCAAAAAATTTGCACTAGGTGAATGTTGTCGATAATCAAGATGCGAATAGGTTTCTGGATTAAGCAGAGTAGGAAGGACTTTCCATACAGAAGTGAAGAGGTAGTTCATAACATGAAAGCCATTTTGGGTGTCGGAGCGAGTTAGACTCCATGTTTTCTTGCGGTTCTTGCTCGTCCTTTATTTTTTTCCGGTTTTATCTTTTTTCGGGTATCTGTACCAACTATCAAAAAAAAGTCCTTTTCTTAGGGACTTGAATTCCCCATTTTAACTACCTACGAAAATCTTCTACTAACATCTACCCTCCACACTTCTCCTCATGATTATTACCATAATTTTTTATGGCGCATTAATCACCCATCTAGTCTCAACTATTAGAAAAAATGGATAGTATGCGTATGAAAATTATAAAGGAAATTCTAGAAGATAGGGAAGTGAACTTATAAAAATAATTATGTCATGTCACGAAACACCATTGTCATGAAGCGAATTACGACCAAACCTCTAATGTAATCCCATTTGCCCTTAAAGTTAACACAACAACTCTCGGATCTTGTACAATCAAGATTAAAGAATGTAAAATTATAGAACTTAGCCCAGTAATTGACAAAAATAAAAATAGAGAGATCAAAAATTGATAGAGAATAATCAATTTTTTATTTATAAATGCTAGTGCAAATTCTAATTATAAAAAGAAAAACTCACACAAAAACAACCACCAATCCTAGAAGATTTGTTACACCAACGCATAATGTGCGTAACGTTTGAAAAAATTTTAAAAAGGAGGAAAATTAGAATAGTAATGCTGAGTAAAATTTTAGTAAAAAGAATGTTGGTCTTGGGTCTGGTAGAACTATAACTAATAACACACCCGCACAAATAAGCCTATCCCAGATTGGTCATCCGAAGAGATGGGGGCAACGGGCACACATGTGTGTGGTTACTAGGTCTAACCCATCTCCCTCACAAAACAACACATATCAATTAATTCAAACAAGATGGTGTAGAGGGGAATTTAAAAGAAAAGAAAAGTTCTTCATTTCCACCAATATGGGATAAGAAAAAACTCCTAACAATAGTAAGAATAGCATAAGTCCTTTAATTGTCCAACAACCCCCACCAAAGGCAAAACATAAGTAACCACAAAAAAAATAAGATAAAGAAGGTGTAACACTTGGCTTGAATTTAATAATTGAATTGATACATACTGAAGTATGGAAACAATTGTATCCAGAGAGTGAACGAGTCTTGAATTAACTTGACTTTGATTTAGACCCCCACAATAAATGTCTTACCTAGAATTTTACAATTTCCACAATAACAAAGAAGCGCTTTTAATAGTCATGTTCACACCTCGAGTACTCATGAGTACTCTAGAAATATAGCCTTAATCTTTCACAAAAGATAGCCTCACCTTCACACTCACTTAAGTAAATCCATCAAGTGTGTCTCACAAGCACCCCTATACATGGTTATGGATTCATTAAGAGTATAAAAATGCTCAACCTCAGATATTTTAAGTAGTGAGTTCGTCAAGTTCATCTCACTAGGACCACCCAAGATTAAGGTTATGAACTCATTAAGATACTGATATCAACTTATAGTCAAAGCACTACTATGCTCCATAGAGATGGAAATGTAATGCAATAGAATAATCATATGCCTTCATTTGACCATGAATGATATCCACCATACTTTCCTCAAATAAAGACTTTAAGCCATGTTCCCCTCTACGATTTGAGGATAATTATCCTTGTTAAACCCTTTGTAAAAGGATTCGCCAGATTTCTCTTTGCTCTAAAAAAATCAAAGATGATCGCACTGTTCCTCAACAGTTATCTCATACAAATGTGTCTTCTCTTACCATTATATACATTATACTTAGCAACACAAATAAATACATGTTAATCACAATGTAAAGAAATCAACACATTTGGTTTCCTCCATAATGGAATATTGGCCAACAAGTTCCCCAACTATTTTACCTCTTGAGCGGCTAACTGGAGAATAATAAACTTAAACTCCATCATACACTAAATAATACAAGTCTTCTTAACAAACTTCCATGATACAGATCCTCCTCCCAGCGTGAAAACGTATCCATTGGTAGAACTAACCTCATCATTATCAAAAATCCAATTAGCATCACTAAATCCTTCTAACATACTAGGATATTTACAAAAATGAAAGCCCAAGTCCTTAGTACCCTTAAGGTTTCAAAGTAAATGATAGAGTGTAGTCCAATGATCTCTATTTGGGTTGTGAGTATACCTACTCAGTTGACTCATAGCATATAATATGTCAGGTGTAATATAGTTTATGAGGAACATTATAGTACCTATGATTTTAGCATAATATTTTGGTGAAAAACTAAAACCTTTCTTCTTTTTCAAATGAATGCTAGGATCATGGAGAGTTTTTACAGATAATTTATTGTGATTGACTCAAGAAAAATCCATTCTCATTTTTCCTTATTTTAATACCAAGAAGTACATCAACTTCCCCAAGAACTTTTATATAGAAGTGAGAAGACAAAAACTATTTGGTCTCATTTATCACATTCATATTAATGCCAAGAATCAAAATGCCATCAACATACAAACATATAAGCACACAATTATATCCAAAAATCTTAGAGTAAATACAAGAATCGAATCCATTTACAACATAACAATATCTCACTAAAGTTTATTCAAACTTTTTATACCATTGTTTTGGAGCTTGTTTAAGGATATATAGAGATTTTCTTAATATGCACAGTTTGTTCTCCTAACCCTCAACCACATAGTCCTCAAGCTGCTCCACATAAATTTCTACCTGAAGTTCACCATTTAAGAATGCAACTTTAACATCCATTTGATGGACTATAAGTCTATAAATAACAACCAAAGCAAATAAAGAATGAATATTAGCAATTTAGTCCATAAATTTAATATATTTCTTTTGCTTGTAGCCCACATCTAACACTCTAGCCTTAAATTTATCAATGGTTCTATCGGATCTCAGATTCTTTTTAAAGACTCATTTACATATTATTGGTTTAATCCCTCTATGCATGTTAATTAAATCCCATTTGTGATGATACATTATGGAGTCTAACTCATTTTCAATTGATTATTTCCAGATACTAGCATCAATGGAAGGTATTGCTTCAATAAATAATTTAGGATCTTCTTTAATCAAAAATGCAAACACAAATTCTTCACTCCTACACCTTTTAATTATCCTAGGTACAATAACAACATCATCATTTATAGCAGCAAAGGAAGAAGTCAAAATCAAAGGCACAAAACCAGCATTGGAAGAAATAGCGATATCGCATGCATTTTTTTTCCTGCAAAATATGTTTTCAAAGAACTCTACATTCTAAGATTCACAAATAAAATTATCACTCAAGTATAAGAATCTATAAGTAGCACCATTCTGAGCATAACCAATAAAAGCACAATCAAATATTTAGTACCCAAGTTAGGCCTTCTAAAATTAGATAATATAGCCTTAACTAGATACCCTCACACATATTTAATTTTTTAGGTTATTTACAAAATATTTTAATAGATCATAGGGTATTTTATCTAGCTTTTTATGAGGAACATAATTCAAAATATAACAAGTAGATAGAACATCGTCCACCCACATATGGTCAAACATACCATAATTTAAAAGCATAACATTCATCATTTCTTTTAGAGTCTTATTTGTTCTTTCAGCAATGATATTTTACTGTGGGATATAAGAACCATTGGTCTCATGAATAATACCAGGACTATCACGAAAGTATTTTAGTAAGCTAGTTCCATATTTACTGCTCTTATGAGACCTAAGTCTCTTAATATTATAGTCTAACTAATTTTTAACTTCTAATTTATATATCAAGAACATTTATTCAATCCCATCTTTAGACATAATGAGGTAAACTTTGGTATATCATGAATAATTATCAATAAGTGTCATATAATATTGTTTATCTCCTATACTTGGTCTTAAAATCTGCCTAGTCTGTATGGACCATTCAAGTAACTCATTTGTTATGTTAGTGACATGTTTAAAAGGCTTTCTAGTAAACTTAGCTTCCAAAAATAGGATACTTCTCATAATTATTAGTGTCTGCAATATTAAGTAATTTCAAACTTTTAAGTTTGTTCGATGAAGTTATGTGCATATGCCCTAACCTACCATTCCAAGTATCATTAGACTCACACAAATAAGTAGAATTTATTTCATTCAAATCAAATGGAACAGTATTTAATACAACAAGATCATCAACTAAATTCCCCTTACCCACATATACGCCATTTTTGGCTATTGCTACCATATCAACATCAAACACAAGTTTTATACCAACTCTAATCAATAAGCTTCCAAAAACTAAGTTCCTACCAGAAACAAAGTAAACATCACTCGATGATAGTTTATTTCCAAAGAAAAGTTTTAAAAGAACCTTTCCTTTGCGAAGAACTCCAATTGTGGCTTGATTCCGATATAGACAAGCTCACCCTCATCAGCATCCTTGAGCTAGCTGAACATCTCTTTATTAGCACACAAATGCTTTAAAGCACTTCTTTCTGGAATACAGTATACCTTATTGTTCACTATATTCACCTCTACCACAAATGTGATGACATCTTTAGTTTCAATGAAATTGACCTGAGGATATGGAGATACAAGAGATTTTTGACTCTGACCCTGCCTCTTATAGCACTACTAAGACTTATGACCTCTCTCTTCACAGACATAGTAGGTCACTTTCTTCTTCTCAATATTATACCCTTTTTTCAAATTTGCATTGATTCTTTTGTTGTTCTTTCTTTTGGGGTACATTTCCCTTGAACTTGTCTTTATTAGCACTAGACACAACCAAGTTAGCATCAGAAAAATTATTAACATAAGGAACTCATTTATCTTTAAACCAACTAACCTCTTCAATCCTCATATAGATTATCCGTTTTGATAAAGTTATGTATCTTTCATATTATTTAGGTAGTTTCGGTAGTCATTCCAGGAAGTTGGAAACTTCTCTAGTAAAACATTAGCCTAGAATGTCTCACTGATCTTTATACCCTTAGTTACAACATCATTATTTAATTTTTTGAACTCATGTACTTGCTCCATAATGGGCTTGTTATCAACCATTTGAAACCTCAATAAGTTATCAATCATGTATCACTTCATACCAGATTTATTAGATCCATAGCATTTATTTAGTCAATTCCAAATTTCCTTAGCAGAGCTCACATCAAAATATATATCGAACAACTTGTTCATCATATGAAACAAAGTGACTTCATATATTCCTGTTATCCCTATTATATTTCTCCTTATCAACCTTGTCTAACTTTTTTGTTGTAGGAGTGATTGGAACGGATCATCCATTAGAACATAATAAACCTCAAGAGACTCAAATAAAATCATAAGCCTTTTTTTACCATTGAATGTAATAAGTATTGTTAGGTAATTCCATTTAAGACATATCAAGGGTAATTTTTGGAACTATTGCAGCCATATCAACTTGGTAATAATAAAAAAATTGTAGCAATAAAATATAATAGCTATAATATCCTAAAAATTTATCTAATCTTAATCCTAAGTCATTAATATCTTAACCTAATTATAATATCAAGAAATTGATATTTCTACCTTACCCTAATTCATTAATCCTAAATATTAATCTACTTCTAATATTTAGTTCGGCTAATTTATATATTAACCCAATCATAATCATATATGATTAATATTTTAATCTTACCTTATTTCTCAGATCAATTGTTAATATAATCCTAACCATAATCCCACACTTGTCTCCTTTTTCTTTTCTTTTTCGCCTTTTTTCTTTCTCTATTCTTTTTTCTTTTTCTTTTCCTCTTGCCCAATTTATCTTCCCCTTCTGTAGCCTTGTGTGTGATTTTTTATCTACCTTGACCAAACTCCCCCTAACTAGATTCCCCATAATTTGACCATTCCAACCATCCTCTCCCACAATCTATGGGATATATTCGTTGAAAATTTTACAAAATCCCCCCCGATTGTGCCTCACCTCAACCATGCATACCCCTACCTTTTTTTCACTGCTAATTCACCTCATCTATGCACACAATGTATATATATGCCTTTCCCAAGCCGTGCCTCACCTATTGCCTCAACTAACTTCCTAACTCCCTGCATTATGTCAAGAAAAACTATCCCGAACACCCTCCCTTCTCCACTTCCCTTTCTTGTTATGTTTGTTGCCATCATCCACCATTAACTCCACTTGCCACCACCCCCATTTCCTTGGAAAACACACCACCATTAGTACCCCATCATTCCCCCTTATTGTCACCCAACCATCGTTATAATACCTCATTATTTCCCTAAGAATAAATAATAGAATAATGAAGTATTAAATAAATTAAAATATAGTTGCACATTATAATAATAATAATAATGCCAATAATAACAAAAAATGAGATTTAAAATTTTATTATTATTTGGAAGCTTTATTTTAATTATTTAACCTAAAACAAATTATAGATAAATTATAGCAATTTTCAACTATTTTTAATTATTTTTATAATTACCCATAAATTTTCCAAAACCCAAAAAAAATTCACCATCTCCTTTCTTTTTTTTTTCTTCCTCTTTTTCTTTTCTCTCTCCTTTCTTTTTCTTTCCTTTTCTTTCTTTCTTTCCATCCTTCTTCTCTTTTTTTTTCTTTCTTCCCCTCCCACGTCCGGGATGAGCTCTAGCAGCCAAGCATCTCCCATATCTCCTCTCTTTCTTTCCTTCCCTGACCAACCCAAGGGCCTCTTCTTTTTTCTTTTTCTTGTTTCCTTTCTTCTGCCACGGGGCGAAGACCAAACCAACCCTTCCCCTCCTCTTTTCCTTTTCTCTCCCTCCATTTTTTCTTCGTTTTCCTTTCTCTCCCCATCGGCCATCACTTACCTCGCACCTGCAACCCCTACATGACCTCCCCCGCTGCCATTTTTGCAACACCCAACCACTCCCTTTTCCTTTTCGACCATGCAAGGAGTGCATGCTGGCATGCCTCTTCACAATCCCCCTCCCTCTGCATGTCCCCCTACTCACTTGTGCCCTCTTACCCTGCCACCTGCTTGGACTTGCCCCCTACGCTATCCTTCCCTGCCACCGCTAGCCGCCCAACGACTGAGACCTTTATTCTTTTACTCCCATTATCCTTATCCCTCCCCCATTGACTATAAACCCCCCCCCCACTCTCTTTTTCCTCTCCTTCTTCCCCGAATCCACCCCTATAGACTTTCCTCGCCCTACCTTCAAACTCCACCATCACCACATCCAAGCCACGCCACTGTCCCAGCTCCACTTCTCTCCCTTCCCTACAACCCCGTACACCTACTAAGCCCTTAACCTTCCCCTTGCTCCCCTTACTCTCCTCTCCTCAAGAATGCAAAGTGGGCAGCTCAAGTTGACCTATGCCACCCTAAACCACCTCACGCGGCCGCCGCCGCCGACCCATTCCCCTCTCCCTACACCTCCCCTCCTACACAAGGACATCTCCTATGTATCCGGCCATCTCTGCCACCCTTTTCCCTTCATTTCTCCCTTATTCTCCTCATTTCCTCTTGGTTACCAGTCGCTAGCGCAAACTACCACCTGTCCCATTGGTCCACCTAGTGCCAGCGCCACCCACAACCCTAAGGAAACCAACCCCACTCCTTTTCCAACCCAAAATCTCTCCTCCTTGCATGGCTACCGCCGTGACCACCACCACACCACCCTCCTCTCATCTTGCCTATCTTGGTCATATTTCTCCTCCTCTTTGTCTATTTTTAAGTCCTTTGATCTAATTTGCTATTATTATTATCATTATTATTTTGATTAAGGAAAAGAGAAAAAGGAAACCGGTAGCAAAAGGATGAATTAGCCTAAGTTGGATGTTACCATTTTTAGGTACTGAACTGGTAATCACCAATGAAGAGGTGTAGGATCTTATTGCTTCAATACTTGATCCATTTAGGTAAGGATACAGTTATAGCTAGGGTTTGTTCTTATGTGCTTTAATTGTAGAATAAGTATATACCTGTATGAAATATATATATATATTCCAAGATTCTTGTGCAGCTTGGCTTATAAGGACCTAAGATAAGTGCATGTGTGGTCTTGACTACTTGGTTATATGTTGTTATAATATTCTATTATATGATAATGCATGTCTTGAGAATTCTTAAGAAAGTATGTATTTAAGTCTATAAGTCTTAGGTAGTGTTTAGTGGCATGGGGAATTTTGGGACAAGATGTTGGGAGATAGCATAAGGGGAAAGCCTAAGAGAAAAGGCATTCTAAATATTCCTTTAGAAAAGGGTTTAGTAATAAGAATGGTAAAAGTGAAAAGGGGATTAGGGTAAATTTTACATGGGGAGAGTTGACCCTGCATGAGGGTAAGTCCAACCTAGTATAACTATGTTGTGGGTGACTAAGGGAATGAGAGTTGTGAAGAAAGGATTAGGGGGATAATGAGGGTATTATTAGGTATCTTGGTAACATGGAGGAGTTTGTGGATGTTGGAAGATAGGGAAGTGCAGGGGGAAAAATTAAGGATTGGGGGGGTTCAAAACCCTAAGGGTAGGTCTTTATCACATGTAGGAGATGGGGGAGTTGGGTTGTGCCTTTGGTATGTGATGAGGGGTATACCTTATGGAGGATGTGTGTTCAGTTAAATAGTTAGTTAGGATGTGTAATAGAGGGTACAAATGGAAAAGGGAGGGTAGGTTTTTGAGGAGGAGTCATTTGGAAAGGTAGTTATCGCACGTGTGAAACCAGGGAGTTGGGGTGTAAAAATTTGCAAGATGGATAGTTATGGAAACAAACTTGTGCTTGTTTGTAGGAGTTTGGGACTAAATAAGAAGTGGATGAGAGGTTGGCCCCACGCAGGCCTAACTTAGGTTTTAAGGGGGTAACCTTAGGGGGAAATGGTTATCATAAGTGAGGAATGAGGGAAGCAATCTATGACTCATGAGTGGTAGGGTCCCAATAGCATGTTTAGGTTGGTGGATAGTATGGGAACTCAAAGGATTATTAGGGAGTGAGGATACCTTGAGTTTAATGAATTAGGGTTTTCAAGGGCCTAGGATGGCTCGAGGTAGTAGTTGGACGGGAGTCTTACTTGGTTAGTGCATGGATGTGTGGGTGTTTCCTGAATAAATAAAATACAAACAAGACATTAATCACTTAAACTAAAATATCATTTGAGTCAGACCCATGTGTATTATTTACCCGTCCACTGGTTAGAATAGTGGTCAGGAGCATGTTGCCCTAGGTTATGTTATATTACTAGTCTACCAATAAGGATAGTGGGGGCTTCATGCTCAAGTAGTAAAACCTTTGGACAATAATAATATGATGGAAAGACACTAATTACTTATAGTGGAACACCATGTGGGGCAAGACTAGTTGTAACATATACTTATATTAACCGATCCACCGGTGAGAATAGTGGCTAGTAGCATGTTGTCCTTGGTTGTATTACATTTACTGGTTCACTAGTTATAATAGTGGCCAAGAGGAGCGTGTTGCCCTAGGTTATTTTGCATTTACCGATCCACTAGTGAGAATAGTGGCTAGAAGTGTGTTGTCCTGGGTTATTATTATATTTGAAATGCCCCAAAATCTAATTTTAAGAATTTTAGTTAAATAAGGATTTATTAAGAAAATTAATTAAATAAATTATTTTTATTAAAATAAAATGGAATTAATTAGGGAAAATTAAGAAGAAAATAATAAATATTTTTATTAGAAAAATTTGGGTATTTTGCTAATTTAAATGAAATTTAGGAAAAACCTTTCAAAAATCCTAAATTAGTCTAAAAAGAAAATTAAATGTTATTTTAATTAAATATTATTATTTTTAAATATTCTAAATATCCAAATTAATTTAATTAACCCAACCCACCTATTTTTCTTTTTCCTTTTTTCCTTTTTCCTTTTCTTTCTTTCTTTTCTTTTATTTTTCTTCCTTTTTCCTTCTTCTTCTTTTCTTTTTCTTCTTTACCCCAGTCTGGGCTAGTCGCGGCCCAAATTCTCCCCCTCTCCTTTTCTCCTTTGATGCGGCCTGAATCCAAAACGTTGTGTTCCATTTATTTCCCAACCTACCGGTCTGGTTCTTCCTCTCCTTTTCTTTTCTTTCTTTCTCCACAGCTCCCGGTCCATGCGTTCCCCTTCCCTTTCTTCTTTTCCTTCCTTCTCCCTTCCCCCGTCGACTTACAACTACCCGAAGATCCCCGCCGCCGGCCACGCCGTTTTACTGGCCATTTCCCCCCTCTCTTCCCTGCTGATTCATCGACCATTTTGCCCCCAACAACTTCTCTCCTCTTCTCATACATTTTTCTCTCGTCCCTAGTTAATTGCAAGCCACGAAACCTACCACAACTGATCGTGCGCCGGCCGCCATCACTAGCTGGTGCACCTCACCCACTTGCCCGATTCTCCTGTTCTCCCCTCTGACCTTAGCCCTCCTTTATCTCTATAAATATCCCCATAACCAGCTTTGATCGAGTCTTTTCCCACAACCTAGCAAAATCACTCCTATGCACCACCATCATTTCAGATGCCTTTTCCGCCGGCTTCGGCCAATGCCGCCGCCCACTCTTCCCACCTAAGTACTCCCTGCACCACCCTCTAACTAATTGTACCTTCCCCCTCCCTCAATTTGCCTTGCATGAACCACTCCGGTCGTGCAAAGTTTCCTTCTCGATCAACCACTCCTCCACCCCTACCACCCTTCGCACCACCGTCTGCTACCACTTCTACCGTAACCATCGCCCCCTACACCTCCCAACCTGTTTGGCATACCACCCTCTACCTTCCCCTACCTTTCTTTTCCTCTTCCTCCCTCTCTTTCTCCCTTTCTTCCTTTCCTTCCCTTTCGGCCACCACAGCTGTCGCCGTGCACTGCCACCTTCATTCCACTCCTCTCCACCTAGGCAACCCTAAACACCCCAACTCCCACCCTCATTCTTACTCTCTTTTTTCCTGCATCCAACTTTTCCTCTTTTCTTATCTTTTTCCGGCCACCGCCGCCATCGCCACCGGTGCGACCTGTCACCACCAACCCAAGGTGGAACCCTAAACCCTCTCAACCCTTTTTCACTATTTATACAAGCTTTATTTGTTTTATTTTATTATATTTCCATTATATTCGAATGTATTATTATTATTATTATTATTATTATTACTACTACTACTACTACTACTACTACTACTACTACTACTACTACTACTAATGTTATTATTATTATAATTTCTACTGAGGGTCGAGACCCTATTATTATTATTATTATGATCATCATCATCATCATCATCATCATCATCATCATCATCATCATCATCATCATCATCATTATTATTATTATTATTATTATTTCAAAGTAGGGTCGAAACCCTACTTTACTTTATTTTCAATGTTTACCATTAGTAGTATTATTATCATTATTATTACTATTATTTCATAATTACTATTATTATTATTATTAATGTTAATAGGATTATTATTAATATTATTTTGGTGAAGGACCGAAGCCCTTATTTCACTTTCCTTTCGAATTATGTCCTTTTCATTATTATTATTATTATTATTATTATTATTATTATTATTATTATTATTATTATTATTATTATTTATAATATCATTATTATTATTAGAGTTACATCTTCAAATCTTATATTATCAACTTTTACAATATTACTATTAATTCTTATATCCTTAGCAAAATTAGTAATTATTTAATGTTATTATTATTATATTATTATTATTTTATCAAAAACCTAATCTTAGAATAAATTAGAAAATAATAGTATTTTTGGTAGGAGGGAATCTAATATTTAGTTTTTCTCTCATATAAGTGAGACCAGTCAAAGCCCTAAGGAGGTATAGGAGCGTTCGCTAAGACCGGTGTCGTATTAGGTAAGGGTGTAACTAAGGCCTTATGTGTGTATGTGTATTATATGCATTTTATGCCTTGTATAATGTCACGTTGTGTATCATGTGCTATTAGTTGACTATTTTATGTATGAAGCGGCTTGGAGTTAAGGTATGCTTATGTGCTACGTTATTGTATATGTTGACAAGTATATGTGGTGAAATGTTGTGAAATGTGATGTAATGTGTTGTGACCCTTTAAGACATGCATGTGAGGATGTTTAATATGGTTTTGTGAGGGGGAAAGGATGAAAAAGGAAAATAGGGGATTACGTTGACCAAAGGGAAAATAAGTTGACCAAGGGGCATGAGTTTACCTAAATATTTTAATGATCCATCAGTGGATGAATAATAGGGGTGAAAGTAAAATGAAGGAATGGGAGAATCTATGGTTGTGCATGGAAGAATTTAGGATTTTGTATGAATGGATCTAGGGTTTGCATGGGAGAATCTAAGTACGTACGGAAGAATCTAGGGTTTACATGGGTGAATCTAGGGTTTCACATGGGAGTTTTAGGGTTTGCCTGAAAATTTTTGAAGGGTTGCATGGGAAGTGTAAAGTCTACATGGGGGTGAATTTTACTTATGGAAAGTTGATTTGAGGTGTGAGGAAGGTAATGGAAGTGTTGTTTGGGTGTTTGAATGCTTTGAATGAAAAATAGTACGTGGGACAATATAAGGGTACATAGGAAACCGAGCTAGGGTTTGGCGTGGCTACCTAGAGTTCCATGGTCACACGTGTATTTAGTGATTAAAGTATGATGATGTCTATGGGTTGTGATGTGTGAAGTGCTAAAAAGGAGTTAGGTTATGTGAGGTGGAGTAGGATGGGCCATTTAGGCCTAAAGTAGGGTTCTGGGGTAAACCCTAGTGCGAGGCAGTGAGTGGACTGGTGGTGAAAAGTAGTGGGCCTTGACCCACATATATGGGAGATGGACTTCTAGTGTGATATAGGATATGGAGGAAAGGATGTTAGGCCAAGTTAGGAGGTGCAGGAATCTTACGATGTGAGATAGATCCTTTTGGAGGATAAGCGTAGAGGGAGTTAGTCATGCATGTCTAGGATTAAATTTCTGAATATGACACATAAAACATTAATCATGTAAAGTGAAAGATTATTGAGTCGGGCCCAAACCGATCCACCGGCATAATAGTGGCCAGGTGCTAGAGTACCCTAGAGACCGATCCACTGGCGTATAATAGTAGTTAGGGCATGTTGCGCATGTTGCCCTATGTATGACCGATCCACCGGTTATAATAGTGGGGGATCCCAAGCTCAATAAACCAAACCCTGAGTTTGCTATGACACATAAAAGACACTAAGTACTTACAGTGGAACACTGTGTGAGTAGGGGCCAAACCAATCCACTGGCATATAATAGTGGTTAAGGTATATTATCCTATAAGTGTTCGATCCACCGGCTATAATAGTGGCCAGGTGACGGGGTACCCTGGAGACCGATCCACCAGCTAAAATAGTGGAGTTCCCGTACTCGCATGAACTTGATAAAAAACATGGTGTGAAATCAGTATCAATAAGAGATTAATTAATTTAATTAACTCGGACTATAAATGGGTCTTTATGTATTTACCTAAATGATCGTACGATACTATGTTATCATGTTGGACTTTATGCTGTTTTTATTTTTCCACATGGTTTTACATGCTTCTATGCATTGGCCTTAGTGCACGGTTACCTTACTTAGTACGTAGCGTACTGATTACCCCTTTTATGGGTGCTACTCATTTCCACGAGCACGAGGCACATTTGACGTGGTACAGGTAGGTGATGTTTACTTTGATGCCTTTGATATCCATGAGGCATCAGACGAGGCTGAGTACTGAGTCAGACCTGAGTCATGGACTGGGAGTGATGTGGCTGGATTCTCTCTCCATGTTATTTTATTTTCTTCTGGTACTTTATTTCTATATTGGATTTTCTACAAGTAAACTTTATCGTTTGTAAACTTATCTTCTCTTAAGAAACTCCTACTCTATACTCTAGATTATGACTCGTTGTCATATACCCTAATTTCTATTTTATAGTCGTTTTATGTGTAATTGAAGTCTTGATTTGATTTATATTGATTATTAAACTCCTTTTAGCCTTAGCACTTAGTACCAGAACGGTCAGAGTGAAAAGGTCTGGTACTAAGTGTGGCAGTAACATCCCCGAAATTCACAGGTTTTAATTTAATTGCTTCTACTTTTTTTTAAATAGTAAATTTTGGGGTGTTACAATATTTACCGATCTACCGGTAAGAATAGTGGGGTTTTTGAACCCACATGGATATAATTCAAGAGATGACTAAATTCTAAACTAATGGCTTAAGTCTAGACGGTAACGAGCAAACTACTACAACATGCTTATGTGTCTACATGCTTCTGGCTATAATATCATGAATTATCATATTCCCGCATGACTATATTGTTACATTACTCAATACGTAGCATACTGATCACTCCTTTCATGGGTGTTACTCATTCTCACTAGTAGTGACCCATCTTAAGTCTGTACAGGTGACTGATGATGCCATAGATGACTTTGCTGCATATAATGACTTGGTCGGGATAAAGTGATGTTGCGGTATTCTGGGGTTAGGGCCGGAGAGAGTGCCTTCCGAACTTATTTTCTTACTAGTTTTAACTAATGTTTCCTGTAGCCTAACAATGTTTTGTATTTCCTGTATTTCCTTACATCAACACTTAATTGTTTATGTTCTATATTTCCAGTATTTCCTTATATATCAACACTTAACTCTTTTAAGTTATGAAGCTTTCTTGTTGCAGTATTTTGGTTGAGTGTTATCCTATTAGCCTTGTAGTTAGTGCGAGACTAGTCAGAAGTCGGACTTATACTGATTACGGTGGTAACACCCCATTGTAGTGTATGGTTTTTAGAGATGAAACGAAAATTTTCAACTGTAATTTTTTGGGGTATTACAGTCGCCACCCTAGTCCTTTTCTTTTTCCCTCTATCCATCATGCTCTTCTCTGTTTTCATTGAGGTGCATGGTCGTACACCCTCACACACCCTAGTTTACCCCTCTCGCAGGACCAATACATAGACTTAGAGTTTTTGTGCAGGTCGATGAGGACCCTTTTGATGAGTTTGCTGCATATGATGCCTTATGTGTGGAAGAGTAATTATTATGTATCGGGGTTGGGCATAGAGTCATGTTATCTGGTTATCATTTTTTGTCAGGATACCTTTTGGGACTCTTAGTTCTGATATATTCCCTGTATGTATTTTGATATTATATTTAGAGTTAATCTCTAAAACTTTATCTATGTTTATGAAAGTTCTTTTATTCTATGTTTATCATAGTTTAAGTCTTAACTATTTTGTCTTGTATTCATGGTCCGTTTGGATTGAGGTAAATATTAAAAATTAACCTAGGTAAAGGGAATAGAGGTGAATCGGGATAAATATTTTAAAATATTATTTGGATTATATTAACCTAACTTGAGTGAATCAAGGTGAATGTTTTAAAAATTATATTTACATTGAGGTGAATGAAGGTTAAAAAATAAAAGAAATGACATTTCTACCCTTGAATCAAATAGATAAGTCCTATTGAGGGGTATTTTGGTCCTATTAGGTCAAAAATTTACTTATTTTTTTCATCTTCACCTTAGTTACCCCCGAAATCAAAGGTTAAATTTCAATATGTAAAATGCTAATGCAAATTCTAATTATAAAGAGAAACACACACACAAAAATAACCACTGATACCAGAAAAATTGGCCCACTAATGCACAATGTGTGTAATGTTTGAACATGTTTAAAAAATGAGGAAAAATCATAACATTACTATTGAGTTAAATTTCAATAAAAATGATGTTGAACCTAGACATACTAGAATTAAAACTTATAACCCATCCACACAAATAAGTCCATCCTAGGCCAGTGGGCCAGATGGGTAGCAAAACACACGTATGTGTGTGTTTATTAGGTCTAGCTCATCTCTTCCACAAAAAAAACTCATATCAATTAAATCAAATAAAATGGTTTATAAGAGGATTTAAAAAATGAGAAAAGTTATTCATTTCCATCGATGTGGGATAAGAAAAAAAAAACTTTTAACTGTAGTATAAATAGCATATGTTTTGTCATTGTCCAATATCAACTAGTGTTGTTTATATGATCCAAACTCTGATGAACAGATTCGATATCTGAATCAATCCAATCCAAAGAATCAAATAATTGATCCAATATTTATTTTTCGAATCAAATAACTAATCTCTAGTCAACAAAAAGTAAAACAAATCGAATATCCAATTTAAGAAATACAAATAATATTTTGTCTAATAAATTATACACACATATACATATATATTCTAAAAAGTAGTTATTGTTAGTAAAGTTTATACTTTTTAATTGATAATTTTAGAAATGTGGAATTACTAATCAAGTATAACATAATTTAAGATTGAATCAAATTATTAGATCAGATTGATTCAAATTGGACCAATTTATTGTCTTTCAATTTAAGATTTTTTTTTATCTAATACTTCTAATTTGTGATTTGTTTGAAATGTTTACATGTCCGACGAATTATTTATGATTCGATCCAAAAATATTTAGTTGCAATCGAAATGAATATTTGATCTATTTTTTTATAGATGATTCAAAACCAGGATAATTTTTAAGTTTTCAATGTATTATACTATATTTGAAATATATTATACCTTATTTTTAAAATATTATAATGTATTTGAATATAAAAGTATATTGTATTATAGTAATATGTATTAGAGCATATTATACAATATTTTTGGTATATTATGTAATATATTACATTTTATTGTAATTTTACCTCCAATATATACGTCTAATTATGAATATCAGTTTAATTGAATATTTTAGATATTTCTCAATCTAGTTTTTTGAATATATCTTGATTAGATTTTTTTATATATTTGATCTAATCTACGAAATATAGATCTGATATTTAATCTAAGGATATTTCCAAAATAATAAAGACCGAATCACCACGATTTCCGCTGACACAATTACTTTACATGTGGAGCCCTTTGGTGGGGTATTCCTCATCTTCTCCAACAGTAACAACCTCCCCAGAAACATCATCGTCTGGCTCTGCCTCCCACCTCTAATGAATATGACGACTGGCAGCTTTTTAGTGAACTCATGAAGAATATTTGAGAAAATAACATCATGACACTTCTCTAAAATGATGATTAGAAGCTTGGCGCTAACAAGAGAGGGACACAGGCACCCAATAATGACTCCCGGAACAAGAGTAAAGGTTCAGCCACAAAACCGAAGAGTAAGCCCACAACTCTAAGAGTTTGTTTGGTTCTGGAAAATTAAGTGGAAAGGAAAATGTAGAGGAAAGAAAATTGAAGGAAAGAAAATGAAAGAAATTAATTTTCTTTCCTTTGTTTGGTTGTTGGAGAAAATTTTGTGGAAAATTGAATTCTTGGAAAATATTATTAGTGTTTGGTATATAGAAAGAAAATTCTAAGAAAAATTAAATATTATTATTTGAATATTATATTGATATATAAAAAATTACATAAAATTTCTAAAAAATTTATAAAAACTCCATAAAATCAATACTAATTCCAATTTTTTTTATAGAACTATTCTAAAATATTACATGAATAACTTACAATAATTTTCAAAAAAAATCTAAAAAAATCTGTATACAAATCCCATGAATATTTTTTTCCCTCTATATCTATAATTATGTTTATTTATCCATATCCGTTTATATATCCATCGGATAAAACTTATTGGATTTTGATTAAAACACATCAAATTTAAAATGAAATTTATTTAATGTTAGAATTATATGGTTAGATTATTAAAATTAAATTATGTATTCACTTTTAGCCTTAGAAAATATATGTCAAATTATATAAATAAGAATAAAAATATAATTTCATATCGGATAAAACCCATTGAATTTCCAGTAAAATCCATCAAGTTTAAAATAAAATTCCAATAATGTTAGAATTATATACTTAGATTATTAAAATTTAATTATATCTGTTATCCAAACTCGATAACAAAACATATATCTATATCCGTATCCAAATTCGGTGGATTTTTTTTTCTCCTCCATATCCATAATTATGTCTATTCATCCATATCCGTTTATATATCCATCGGATAAACATATTAGATTTTTGTTAAAACCCATCAAATTTAAAATAAAATTTATTTAATGTTAGAATTATATGCTTAGATTATTAAAATTTAATTATGTCTTTACTTTTAGCCTTAGAAAATATATGTCAAATTATATAAATAAGAATAAAAATATAATTTTATATCGAATAAATAAATCCAAATATGAATACAGTCATACAGATATAAAATCAGATAAAAATTTAAGAATTTATTATCCGTATCCATACTGAAATCTAATAGATATTTTTTTTATATTTATATTCGTATCTAATAAATAATTAAATTTAGTTATACAATAAACCCTCCACTTGCACTTAACAACAAAGCTTCATATCTGTTATACAATGTTAATTAATATAAATATGACAATATATGCCTGCACAGCCTGTCCAGTGCATCATGTAATGTAAGGCTATACATAACTTGATCATGATAATTCACCATCGATGATATGCTATGATATCCAACAAATCAAAGAACAAAAAGAAACAAAAACACAGCTAGAAAGTTGCATAGCAAACACCCTCTAAATTTGCATAAGATAAATTATGAGTACATAACAGACTGGACACATACACTATATACAAATGGATAAGGAAGGGGCAACTTCCAGCAGCCTGGACACATACAGAGTGGACACATACACTATCCTAGTTCTAAGTCCTTTCATCCTTTTGTTTCCATTTTATATAGAGAGATTGCCACTTCCAACAGCCTTCACACACAGCCCACCACATTGCTAAGCAGATCCTGCACATTCAGGCATAACTTACATTCTTTATGCAAACTACAGCAGAACAGTTTCACATTCAGAAATCTAACTGGTTATTAATAAACAGCTACAGGGCTAGAGATCCAAGATTGCAAGCGATGATGGGATAAGAACCAAAACATCCAAGAAAGGAATCGGTTTTGTCCGATTATACATACAGTACAGCCACCCAAGTTCTATTAGTTACAATTTCCTTCGTTATTCTATTCCATTTTACAGATGAAGATTGTGAACTCTGAAAGCCTTAACACAAAAACAACCTACTCGTAAATTCAAACACATTCATTAGTTTATGTTAATTCTTCATTGAAGTGGCAGAGAAACATCTCCGCATTCAGAACCCCAATTATCTATTCTTAAATGCTAGATTGAACTAATAGGTACATCTACTATCTTTCTATATAAGATAGCTCACGTAACAAGCCTGGCCAGCTTAATAACACGATACAAGTAGGGCTAACCCTTAGCAAGTAAAGATCATGAAATATGCGAGAACATAAAAATAGATAAACAGAGCTCAAATGCCACGGCCATAAACCAATTTTACACTAGACGGTGTAGCCAAGCAAACAATCATCTATGCAATAAACATGACGAGAGGAAAACCTTGGAATTATTACATTGGCTGATCAGAGGGGCACAAAGACAGTTTAAGGAGGCATCTTGCAGATGGTCATAGCAAGCATGGTCTGTAAGCTTTTGGTGAATAGAAATGCTATAATTTTCAAGCATCATACTTACTTACCTATAGTTATGGTTAGAGATATTATAAAGGAACTTTTTGTAATAATACACTTTAGTGCCCACTTTAGGACATAAGGGTACACAAATAATTCATTCACTGGTATTAAATAGGCATCTTGATTGATTAGGATCCTTTGTATACATAGACAATTTTGATGTACATATTCATTCACTGGTATTAAATAATTCTTTATTAATTACTAAGAAAAAAAATGTAAGGGTACACAAACCCCAAAGGAAAGATCAAGATGCATATTTGTGTGATGATAACACAAGACATAACTTACCATATAAGTTGTTGATATTTGCTGGGGCTTGTAACTCACTCACATTAACATATTGGACATCAATTGTAAATGTGCCTGCACAATAGAAGGTCAGAGCCTTCACACTGGGTATTGGATTTTTCTTAGGTTAAACCACAGTGCTTTGCTAATATTCTCCACTCTTGGAATCCTGATCTTGACATTGGATTTGATTCCTCGCTAATAGCCTTAATACATTAAAAATGAACAAAATCATCAAATGATATATATATATATATATATATATATATATATATATATATATATATATATATATATATATATATATATGTATGTATATGTATAAATGTATATATGTATGTATATATATATATATATATATATATATAAATGTATATATGTATGTATACACACACACACACACACACACACACACACAAAACAAATAATATTTTTCATATATATATATACTTTTGTTTTGGTCACCCTAATTTTTCATACATGAAACAATTGTTACCATCTTTATTTATCAATACAAATTCCCATCTATTTAATTGTGAGGCATGTCAATTTGCCAAGCACACATGAAACACTTTTTCTCCTAAACCATGCAAAACAAGTTATTTGTTTTTCCTTATCCATGGTAATATTTGGGGATCAACTAGGATCCTAATATTACAATTGCTCGGTTGTTTTTTCTAGTTGATGGTCATACTCAATTAAGATGGACTTTCTTTATGAAAGAAAAACCTGAAATCGCTCATATTATCATAAAATGTTTGGAATCTGGTTTCAACTCTTGGATTGTTGATGTGAATATGTTTCCAGTTATTAGCAATCCCCTAGATTCCATTGATCCCTTGCATGAAATTTATGCCAGCAAAGTATCAGATTTTCTATTTGTGAGGAGCTTATCCTCTACTCGTAGAATATGGGATGAAATTTTTGTGCAGCATGCTGCAGAAATGATAGGTTCGTCTACAGAACAAGTCTCATCAGTAATAGTGAAGTTGTTGGAGCAGCAGGGTGTCAAATTGAAGAGCATTAAAGAGGCTGGTTGGTTTGTTCAACTTGATACCCTGAATGGGGACCAATCCTCTTTGGGTGATAAGAAGATGATCTTCTGGTCGCCAAAGGTTGGCTTGGATGCTATTCAAAAGAAACTAGAACGGTTAGGGTTGTGGGAGATAGATGGTTCTTCTTCTTGTAAAGCTGTGGTCTGCCATCCTTCTTAGCATATGACACAATTTTTTTTTCCCTTATCCATGGTAATATTTGGGGACCAACTAGGATCCTAAATATTACAATTGCTCGGTTGTTTTTTCTAATTGATGGTCATACTCAATTAAGACGGAATTTCTTTATGAAAGAAAAACCTGAAATCGCTCATATTTTCCAGCACTTTGCAGAACCGATGCTGTGAATTCTCCTCTGCAGAATAATATTTTTTAGTAACTTTATTTTTATTTTGTAAATCTTTAAAAATAAAAAAGAGTCTTGATGCATGTTCCTTTAAAAGCATTTTTCTATATTATTTCAGTGATTCAAAAGGGGTATAATTTCTACTCTCCTACTAATTGCATATTCTATCACACCAGGGATGTGAAATTTTTTTGAAGACTGACTATATTTTTCCAATTCTACAGTTCGGGGGAGAATAATACTCAAAAACTATAAAATTGGGACTGGTCTACACTCAATTGAGTCCTACCCATCACACTATTCTCACTCTAGCCTACCAGGTCTAACTCATTCACCAAATGAACCTCTTAAAACACTTGAGGCTGGTCCATCACCATCATCAATCGTCTATCCTAAACACCTCCATCTTTGTGATGAAGCAATAAATGTTTACACAAGAAGAAAGGCACTCATGCAGCTTGAATTCAGCTACCAGCAAAACTAAGAGGCCCTTCTAAGCTCAATTGATCTTGAGTGGAAGAGATTGAACATGTGATATATAATTGAAATGGAAATACACAGTATTGCACTACCTCTGTATCTATCCAATTTATATTTTATATTATAGTAGAGTTCCACTTCCAAAATAAAATTATGATAACAATAAATGAAATGGAAAGAAGACGGAACATAAAATTTTCCTATTAGATTGAATGTTGTAACTGAATTGAAATTGAATAGCAAGAGTCATGACCAAAATAGAGCAACAGCAATAGCCATCACCAAAAACCAATCATGTAATTCATAGTTGCAGACTGATATTATATATATATTCTTGTAACCCATTATTCAGGACAAGAGGTAGGAGCATTGTGATTCCCTGCATCATATATGTAGTTGGCAGAATAGGAGATATACTTGAATACCATAGACCAGAGGTGCACACAACATCAAAGACAAAGCCCTATTTGCATATTCAACATCACAAAACCATTATCTGCCTTAATATGTTCTATTTCCCATTTAACTACAACTAAGTAAGCCTATAACCAAAGTCCTTGGATCCTGTTCCTTGACTTCTCTTTTTTTTTGTTCCCAAAAATACCATATAAATAAAGACAAGCATTCACACCCTTGGTTTCAGAGACTGCCACAACACCCAAACCTCACAAAAGAGAGAAACCAGTAAAAAAAATATCCTGTCAAAGAGACAATGGAGCAAACATGCGCAGAACACCAACAAAAATGATATGCAGTAACCCAATAGGTTATTTAAAAAAAGCTCATTCTGTCATCATCACCACAGATAGATGCAACCAGCACCAGGAGTCCCCTATTCCTCAAACAAAAACCGGAAGCCATTTATACCATCAAAACACTCATTACAATAACTAACTCAAAACATGCACTTGCCATTACTAAAGCCAGACATTTCTTCATATAGATGATAGATAGGACCACGACTATCACCTCAAAATTTTCAAACACCCAACACATGTCATTTCACGCAACAAAACACATCAATTGGGGGGGAATCACAAATTGACTCGACCCAATAACAGAGGGATAAAATCGTTATAATTATATATCTAAGAATGCCTCCCGGAATATAACTACTCAATAATTTGCAGCATTGACGAACACAATTTTGCAGCAAGTTACACAGAAGATCAAAGGTATGCTGCATCAAGTTACACAGAAGCTAAGACCATATCATCTTTCTGGCTCATCAAATCCCATTTGTATACATCAAAAACGAAATAAAATTAGGGCCTCAGAAATCAATTGCTGCTACAAAACTTACGACGTACCTGTGAAGTTCGAAATAACGGAGCAGCAGATCGAGAAGGCTGAGCCGACAATGGATTGCCAGGAAGCGTAGAGTTCGCGCTTGACGAACGACCTACGGGAAGCTTCGACCGAAATTGTGGAGGAGCCATGGGATGAATATAAGCACGAAGAAGAAGGATGGCTGAAGAGAAGAAAAATTGAAGACGAGCAACGGCTGAAGAAGACGAAGCTCGCAAAACACAATGGATGAAGCAGCGCAGCGAGTCGAGCAAAATCCACCGGTTTTCTTTCCTTTTCCTCAGCTTTCTCTGAGGAAAAGACCCCGTGCAATTTTCCTAACATTTTTCTTTCTTATTTTCTTTACTTGATTTTTTCTCATCAACCAAACAGACTTATTTTATTTTCCACCTCATTTTCGTTTCTTTCCTTATTATTTTCAACAAACCAAACACACTCTAAAGGTTTGGCTAAGGATTCTATGGATTCTAACGAGTTTGAGGTGGATGAGTTGCTATAGCTTATACCATCCGAATATGTGATATTGTCATATGGATGAAATGAGCTCCTTTCTTACGCAACTTCGAAAGGTTTGCTCGACCTAAAGGCTGAGGCACAGTTGACTTTGCACAATGATGTTGATATAATGATTAATGTGATAGGTAATAGAAAATTAATTAGCATTGCCACCGGAGGGCAAACATGAATCCAAGAGTACTACTTGAACTCATCACCACTTTTCTCCCTATTCCTTGTATTGTTTAAGACTACAAAGCTAATCCAAAGTTCCAAATTCACAATCCAATTTACCTTCTGAGAGGCAAATTAGATAGCCATAGTGCCTTACTTCAATATATCCCTAGGACTAAATCGAGACCGCAAGGGACAAGGCTTCATAACGAGAACCTCACTCATTTAGGAAGAAATAATAATAATAATAATAATAATAATAATAATAATAATAATAATAATAATAATAATAATAATAATAATCCGAGTCACAGCATTGCCTCAGCTGAGTTCCTTGATGTAAAATGGATGAAACCAATGAATCCATAATTCATTTAACTTTTTAGCTCAAAATTACACCTAATAAACCTAACTCAACCCGAATGATCCAATCCAAATAACCCGATCCAACACTCAATTTGGATCAAAAAATTTAGATCCAATTACAACTAAAACTAATCCAAAATTGACTTGAATTTTGCCAATCTGACAATAGCTTGTATCCAAATAACTCAAACCGAAATAGCTCAATGTAAAACGAACCCAAAACAAACCCGACCTATAATTAAATAAAAATTCGATAATAATCCAACCCAAAATTATCCAACTCAAAATGATCTAATTCGAACTCAACTCATACCTAAATATATTTTCAAGCTTGATCAAAACTAGAGTTAAATTCAATCCATAAAGGTAATACTTTACCACATATAAATTACTACATAAACATTAATAAACTATCTTATTAGTAAAAATTAATGTAAAAATAGTAATATATGCCCCATATAACAACAAATAAAACAAAACTAGTAAAACTATATTCTCCTTACTTTATTTTAATATCATATTAGCATCGATTATATTATATCATAAAAATTATTATTATTACGCAATTTATATTTGTATTGTTAATAATAATTATAATTATTATATTCCTAAAGATGATAATTATAATAATATTCATAACAATCATTATAATAATAATATATAATTATATTTATAATAATAATAGTGATAATAATGCTAAAAATTATAATAATTTTTATTGTTATCATAATTATTACATATTTAATGACAATAGTTTATTATATTATTACATATAATATGATTAAGATTGTTATAATAAGCATAATAATAACAATAAATCACAAGAAACTTAACTTATTTATTATATTAAATTAATAACAATTAATATCAATATAAATTCTCATCTAGATTAACCTAATTTAAACTAGATACGACTTAGAAAATACCGATCCGAAACAACCCGATTCAAACAAGATCCAACCCAAAAAGACCCCTATCAAAAAAATTGATATAAATTTGATATTCTCCTATTTGAAATGATCCAATATGACTCAATATTAATCAAATTAACTCCGAACCAAAAAGACATCACGCCCAAATTCAAAACCAACCCAATTATATAACAAATTTAATTTTAATCCAATCCAAACCACCTCAACTCAAACGCTCACAGAGAACAACCGAAAATCGAAAGTAGATATGACACCATGAAAAGCACGCATTTGCATGCATGTGAGAGGAATGGAGAAGCAGAATTCATAACATAAAGTGGAGTGAAATCACGCAGCCAGGGGGAGACACGTGGCGCGTAAATTTGCTGCATAAGAATTCTCGATGCAAAAATAGTTGTGAATCTATTTGATCTGAGATTACATGGGATAGGTCCTAAAAGCAACCCCGCACAAAAGCATTCTATTAGTCAAGTCGTTTGAACATATACAGTTTACATTGGAAATGAATATCCTTATGATCTTAATCTGTGCATCATCGCATCAATTCTCAACATGCAGGTGAAATGTGAATATCCTTCACCCTTAAAACAAAAAAGCTTCAGTGACGAAATGTTTTCACAACCTGATCAATTCGTCTCCTACAGAGTGGACAATTGATCAGATGGGATGAACAATTTGTACAGCAGCACATATGACCACACCTGCAACAAATCAAACGAAAGCCAAGCTCCTCATCAAACTTAGGCCGATTCTCCCAGAAAATAAAGATTTTTTTGACAAAAAAGGAGAAACAGTAGGTGTTCATTTTTTGTGAATAGCTATTAAAGAGCAGAGTCCCACTGCAGAAGCTGGTTACTGCCGAATCACCCAGAAAAAGATTTATATTCATTCATGTATTACTGTCATTAGAATAGCCTCCAGAGATAAAGGTAAAGTTCCTTCGCATTTCCCTGCTGGAATACGGAAGTTGGAAACATGGAATGCAGGACTGGAAACATCCATATGAGAAAATTAAATAATATTCTTTGACAACAATATTTGGACAATTCCATGGGTTGAAGGGTTGAAAGATTTTCGATCATGTGCACTTAACGCCGAAACACAATGGAGCAAGTTGCACGACAGACAAAGGCAGGTGCCACAAGTAATAGAGGAAACCAATGAAGAGAAATGTATTACGACAAACAAGAAAACAATCAGAAGAGCAAGTAAATTGCACCTAAAATGAAACTGTCCTCTCAGGCCCTATATCAGAATATGACCTATCATAGAATGGTAGTCCATCTGAGAGAATTCCAAAATATGAGTTCATCCACGCTGAACAATTAATTGAAAGATTTTAAGTGGAGGATTGATAATGTATTAGACAATAGTTAAGTTGATCTTGAAGAATGCACCAATAGTCCATAAGATATATCACTCAACAGTAACAACATATCCGTCAATGCAGTATCGGTAACAAATGGCTCAGCAAAGACAAGAAGGCATAGAAGCAGGATGGAGCACCATTACAGCTGATCAAAATTGATTCTCTTTTTGTTCCTATGATGGCAGCTGACCAGATATAAAACAAGAGAATTTAAAAGAGAAACTTACGGGACAAAAACAGCATTATACTCCTGTTCTAGACAGATGACACACAAATCTGGCATCAAGCGGTCTCTCTTATTGCTATCTGACCCATTCTCAGCTTTACCATTTGACTCTGACAAGGAGTAGAAGACTTCAGAAGCAAAGAAAAAAAGGCTTCGAAGAAGAAAAAGATGAAAACGCCCGACTAAAATATGTTACCTTCGTCATCCTGCCCGGCTCTTTTTGCAGCTGCCTCAAGAACCCTATAAAAGTGGGTCAAACAGTTCATAACAGAGGTAAAGATATTATAATATGATTTGGTTACTGAACCCAAACAAGATGAAATACACTATTAAGAGTTGTAATAATTCAAGTAGCACAATAAGAAAACACAAAATCATGATCATCTAGCCATCAAATGCCATTGAAATTTTTAGGGATAAATTTTACTTTGGTTCATAGGCCTAATTTATTTAAGTAGTGTATTTTGAATGATTCCCTAGAAGTAGCATGACATTGTTAATTTCATTTTACAGTAGTATCATTCCATTAATATGTTGTCTTCGACTATTAGAATACTATAAGTTTTACTATCACATAATTATTAAGCTACATTGTGATTATTTCAATTAAATTAATATTTTATAATTTATTGAGGAATTTTAAGTTTTTTTTTATAAAAAAAACTGAAGCATGTTTCCATATTTTTAAATTCAAGAAACTGCCAAAAAGTACAATAAAAAAAAATCCAAATGATCAGAACACTCCAAAGCTAGATTACAAAAATTATGCGATACATAATATTTGTCATTTTAATAATATAAGACAAAAGGTACTCAAGTAAAAATAACCAAAAACTATCATGGCACTTCTATGGAATTAATCAAAATATATGATAACTCGATGGAATTAAGTCAAAAGTGCAGTAATCAAATGGAATTTATCCTTCACTCATAGTAAAATGGAAACTGGCCTTTCTCCTTATGTAACAAAACTTGCAAAGGACAAGCAGGCCATATTTCTCCTAGGTTGCACCGGAACACAGAAACAGATGCAGACACAAAAATGGGACGCAGAGAAATAAATAAATAAAGACATTTCTTACAAAACTAAGGGACAAAGATGTTTTAAAAGCCAAAAAAAAAAATGGATTATTGCACCGTATACCTTATACGTAGGCATGCACCCAATCCTCTCTTTTCTTCATGACATAGACTGTAATCACATTTTCAGACGGAGTGTACCCACCCATCCACTTTACGTAGGTTTTAATGATATGGCAACTAACTTTAGAATTTAAATAAAACTTTGACACGACTAGATCAAAATGCCGATGTTCGGACTCCCATTTTCTCATCCAACCCTACCAGTCAATTCCAAGGCGATTAGATTCTCAAGCATTCGTGAAAATAAGGGAGCTAGGAAGAGCAGTGAAATTATTAGTAGAGGACAATGGAAGTGATTAGTGATACTTCAGCACAACAACATGCAACCCTCCCTCACTCACTCCCAATGTAAGTGACAAGCAGTGAAAAAGATAGTGGGAGACGAAGGCTAAGGGTTTTGTGTTGTTTGTGAAGTGATTTAGGCAGGAAAAAAAAAAGAATGGCAGAAAGATTTCCTTAAACAAAAAATGCTGAAACACATTAGAGAAGCAATCCCATACTTTGCAGCTGGTCACAAGAATCATACAACACATCAGTGGATACAAATATACAATGGTGCTACACATTCCAAGACACCTAACAAAACTCACTTAATCTCATTTACAACAGAAAGTTTCAACAAATGCGGAAATAATACATGCAGAAAAAAATTGAAGCAACTAGTATAATTGTCATATTTGCTTTCTGCAGCCTGTTAAGAAGCTTTCTTAAGCTATCATTAAGATCTAGTATAAACAACACGCGCATACTTGCTAGTGTCTTCGGATATCATAAGCATTTACCATAGGTCTTCCCTGTAAGAGTTTACCGACATTAGGTATAACATACTGTTTTGGGAAAGTTGACTATAAACAGGCTTTATCAACATGAAAATAACCATGCAACAAAGAACGGATGCAGTGACAAACACTCTTGGTACCATAATCAGCATTCTGGTGAAAGATAGTGAATAGGGAACTCAATTTGTAGAAGCAAGTGCTAGTTTGTTTTCTCATAGTCCACCAATGGAAATTTTTTGCGTAATGTTAGCTTGATTGCATACAGTTAAAGGGAAGATATAATTTTGGTACTCATTCATCAATATCAGATTACTGTTCTATGCAACCTTTCTCTGCAATTCCAATTGTAGACATACCGTTTTTGTAGTTTCCAACGGCGCTTTCTTTCCAAAATGAATCCAACAGCATGCTTGGTGATTAGATAGACACCAAATGCAGCAAAACCCAACGAAGCATACTTGTACCACCTGGGTACATCATGGTCACATTAAATACTCGGTACAAAATACTAAAGCAAGAAGAACAAAGATATTGTAGAAGAACCTTGCCCATTTCCCCAGGTTCACAATAAGCTGATCAATGGTTTTTGGAGACACATAAAAGGGCCCTTTGTAGGGTCTTTGAATCCGAATTGATCCAATATCATCTTTGATAGCCTGCCATAAACAGACAAATAAGTACTCCATATGCATTTAATATGTTCATACCCCTAGAGTAAGCTCTCAAGGAAAATACTTCCTACTGCCAACCATACAATTAAATAACAGTATCGCTATAGCGTAGCAGCCGCTATTAAATGGTTTTTTGAGTCAACCGCAACACGAAATTACCGATACACTTTAGTTTTGAATTTCACATTTATCAGCTTATAAATAGGAAAATATCGCCAATAAATAGACAATTTATTGAAAATTCTTAAATCTACTAAAAAAACATGCATAATAAAAAAAAATTCTTATTCATTTAACATATATATATATATATATATATAGGACTAACTTACTATTGAATTATAATAAAGTATTGTAATTTATTAACTTTATATGTACTAAATAACATGTACTTTTTTTTACTCTAAGGCAAATTTAGGGTTATTAGAACAATTTAGCATAAAATAACTCACTTAAATAATTCTAATACAATATAAAATGATAGTTTGTTGAATATTTATATTCAAATAATCAATAAATAATAATTAAAGTATATGGTAAAAGTAAAATAAAAATAAAAATTCACACCACGACAATCGCGATACGTACTTTGTCATTGGCAACATTTTGATACTGCGACACCGCAACCACAACCGGGATTTTATTGCCTACTACCAATGGGATTGTTTGCAAAAATATGAGGGCAACATCATATAGTGAATCATTTCAGCAGAGAAATTTGAAGGGGAAAAAGAAAGAAAAGAAAATATCTCTCCCTTCCTCCTGGAGTTTGAAAAGGCCTAAGGTGCATCTAAACAATAAGGGTCCTGGAACCTAGGCGCGCACACCTAGGCAGCCTGAGGTGCCAAAATTAATCAAAAAACCTAGACTAAAGTTTTTAGAAAAAAATACACCATAACAAGAAAATACTTAGAAAAATAACAACCTATGAGTTTAATGCTACCAATACTAGCAAGCTACTCAAAAATCAGTCTTTTATAAGTGCATCTCTATCCTCCAATGCATCTAATTTAGACCCATAGCCTTCAGCGTCAACCTCGACTTCTTCTTCCTCTATTTCTTGTCTAGGCATATATATTTGTGAGCTATTGTTGTAGCCACCAATTGCACCAAGCCTATGGCCTCTAGATCTTAGGTTAAACCTCTCCCACACAACAAAATATAAGCCAAGACATATCAGATTTTGATCTCGCCAATACGATATCTTGGTGATATCTGACAAAGAAAAAGAATCACACATATATCACCAATATTTACCAATACTGGCCGATACTGACTAATAGTAACTGATATTTACGAATATATGACTGATATTTGCCGATATTCGTTGTGAAAAATAAAGAAAATTCATGCCGCAACAACAACGACATAAAATATCTTTTGCAATACCCCGAGACCACAATTTTATTGCCTACTCTCTTCATCAACTCCACCAAGAGCAACAACGATCCCCTAGTTCAAATCATCATCCTTAAAAACATTATCATTTTCAACACCCTCTTCATCTGATTTTGTTCTCCCAATTAACCATTCATTACTTTCATCAATGCCCTTCACAGAAATGAGATCAATCTTTTCCCTCACATGATATCTCTCAATCAAAGCAAAAAGGCACGCACCTCTGCGCCTCAATGCCTTAGTGCGCCTCAACCGCCTTACTTGTGTCTCACTGTCCTCACCTCGCCTTAACTCACCTTGCCTAGGACCATAAAAGCCCCCCACCTCCATCGCCTTGCGCCCTGCGCCTTTTGCCTTAGGCACACCTTTCAAACATAGCTTCCTCCTTGCCTATCCCCTTCCACTTGGAGTTGCATTTCTGGTTAGACATAGGAGCTACAATATTATATAAGAAGAAGCTACAAAAGATGATTGGATGTTAGGGGATATCCATCATCCTTTTCCCAAAGAAACAAATCTTGTTGAGGAGAAATGGAGTTAACCTATTGCCAATTTCATTCAACAATGATAATGGCTAAATTTACCTATGCTATGTGAGAAGGATGGAAGGAGAAGGGTAGTCTGGTCTTGGTGAATGGGCATCGTTGCGAGTATGCTTGCGGGCTATTGACTCGAAGAAAAGTTTTTTACTTGTTGCTCATGGGTCTCATAGCCGAGGAATATTCTATTAGTTAGAGGATTCTGACTCAGCAGCTAGGAGGGCCAATAAAGAGGGTTTTGTTAGTTGAAACTACCCACTATCTATAAGAATAAAAACTAAAGAAGGGGAAGCAAAGAATGAGAGGTAGGAAGGGATTAAGAGGTTGGGTTGGGAGGTCTCAGCAACCCTACTTTTTCATTGTATTAATCATTGCTTTGGTTTCATCAGCTATATAATCCATCTTTCTCTCTATTAACTTGTGTGATTTCAATAGGAGAAAAGTACCCGATTCTAACAACTTGGTATCAGAGCTATCTTACAAAATGAAATAAGAAGAGAAATAGATAGATTACGGAATGAAATAAGAACTATCAAAATGGAGAAACGGACCATCATATTCGGCCAATTGAAGTCCTCAAAGGGAAGAACAAGGTCTGAAGTCAAAGAGTAAGCAAAAGCATCTGCTCGCCCACTCTATAGCTGGAAAGAAGGTAGGTTCTAAGCAAGTTAAATTAGACAAGAGTCATCCAACCTCTACCCAGACTCCCAATACTTAATCTTCCGAATTTGTCCCCAACTCTTGTCGCACCCTAGGTCTTAGCAGTAACCAATCTATCTTGCTTCAGCCTTACAAGCACCACCATGGTATTCAAAGGAGCACTAAAGCCCCTCTGCTTCTGCCTTATGAACACCATGCCATTCCAAGAAAGGCATGAGAAAGGTCTTTCTAACCACTAAGATGAAGAGTTTTCACCTAGCCACCTCTATGAAGATGAGCTTGATGAGGAATCAAGGGGTGCACTTGTTATTCAGCTGATCTTATCCCTCTTACAATTATTTTCAGAGATTAAAATCTCCATATTACGCAAGGTTTTGTTTAAACTGTACACGGGACATGTTCAAGAGAAATATGGTTTTGCCCAATGTCAATATTAATAAGTATGATAGTTACTTATGCTACAAGGAAGCTATTATTTAGTCAAGTGAATCATGTGCAATTGAGGTTAAGGTCAAGGACACTGGCTACCAATGCTTTACACTATTCATATATTTTTGAGTGTTGGGGATCATCTTGTTTGTAGTAATTGCATTGCAGTTGGCAATGCTAGCTACCCTGCCAATATGGTCATTAGAAGTTTGAGGAGTAGTCCCTCAGGTTGGAGCAAAGCTAAAACACTGTTACACTGGGAGGTTATGGAGATCCTACAGAGAGTGGCACAATGCCTCCAGATCCTGAGATGTGAGTTGCTGGTGTTATAGCTAAGAAATATGGTGATACTGGCTCTGATGGACTGATAAATTTCATTTTCACAAGGAGTGAAGGGCAATGCTTTGAATATTGTTTGACTCCTGAAATATATAATTGCTTTTGATTAGAGGAGCTACTAACCCTATGGAAAGGGTAAAACTCGGTAATATACAAGGTTCATACAATTAAATATCAATCCCAATACGCAATATCGGTCGATATTTATCGGATTTTAAGTCAGCCGATACGCGAAATTGACAGTACACGACATATGTAGAATTTCACATATTTATCGGCGATATATCGATTATCGACCGATATTTGCCGATATTCTACCGATATTTGCCGATATTTACTGGTATTTGCTAATATTTATTGTGAAAAAAAAAATCACGCCACGACAACCGAAGCATATAAAATATCGTTCGCGATGCTCCAATACCGCGACACCGCAACCGCAACTGCAACCGCAATCGCAACCGCGATTTTATTGCTTGACAAGGCTTATGTAGTTACACTACAAGCCTCAAGGTAGGTTGGAAGTATTAATCCTGTGGAAGGACCAAACTGAGGTTCAGCTTCATGGAAAAACTTTAAGTCAGTTAAAATTGTTATTGTGACTCTAATGTGCCACGATGAAATTCCAAAGAGGAAATTAGAGCATGTTATGGCTGGAGTCACCCCTAGAGATGAGTCTCCATTTTGTTAGACCAGTAATACACCCCTGCATCTGCCGCATCCTAAGGGATTAAAAGGTAAGAGGCAAGATGAAAAACTTCATTGAATTTGATGTTCAAAGGAATAATCCTGAACAGCATCAATTTCTTAGTGTGGAAGCTGGTTCATTTTGAAGCTAATGTTGCACACCATTTTTCGGGATGTTCATGCAAAGAAAAGCAAAGCAAAGCCAAATAAAAAAATAATAAATAAAAAAAAGAGCTCTTCCAAGACAGACTATTTGACAACCTGCTAGAAGATATGTACATGAAAAAAATGATCCAGTTACCTCATCTTTATTACTTTCTTGTCAGAATACTTGGATAGGATTATAGAGAATGGATGTCCTTAGATTTACCTCAGGAGATAATCAACTTCTATAGCAACATAGAAGCTAATTGCTATTGGTGTTGGTCAAACTGCCAAGTGGTATGAAGGGTCGTCACACATTCGCCCAACCAAGAATCAAGGGGATTCCTGTCAGCTTCACCTTGACGACAAGGTGAAAAGTTGGGTGGGGAGTATTGATAGACTCATGGTTAAGTTTACCTATGCTATGTGAGGAGGATTGAAGGAAGGAGAAGGGCTGGCTGGTCCTGCTCAATGGGCAAGTTTGCATGTACGCTTGTGGGCTACTGACTCAAAGAAGAGTTTGTTACCTGTTGCTTATGGGTCTCTTAATTGGGGATTATCTTGTTAGTTAGAGAATGCTGACTTAGCAGCTAGGACTAGGAGAGACCAATGTTTGAAAAGGCTTAAGGCGCACCGAGGCGCTAGGGGTCCTGGAGCCTAGGCGAAGGCGCATGCTTGGGCGATGTGGGGCGCCTAGTTTTTTTTTTTTTTTTTTTGTATATATACTTTTTTTTTCAGTTTTCCTTGATGCTCCCTCTATTTTTTATTTTTTTTCCAGATGTAGTGGTACATTGTTTTTCCCTTTGTTGTTGTTGTTTTTTTTTTTACATTAGGAAGAAAAAGTTTCTGCAAAAAATATATAGGACAATGGGGGACCTTTCTTTTTCCCTATATCTTTTGTTATCCCCTATATCTGCAAAAATATAGGCAGATATACCTTTGGTTTTCCCTAATGCCCTATCTGTTTTCCCCTATATCTGCAAAAAAATATATGCAGATATACCAAAATAACTATTTCTTGCTTTAAATTGGTGATAGCAGACTTTACAATCTCTGCAGCCTGTTTTTACCTTTTCCAAAATAACTCTTGGTCTCCCCAATTCCCATATTAATTGCAGAATATTTTTACTGCAATCAAGACTATAAATAGACTTACCTTTTTCCAACAAATGACTATTTAACTCCCCTAAGTCCCTACAGTCTGCATGTAATTTTTTATTTCCGCTGAAAAGGTTTTTTATCCCTCTTCCCTAAGTCCATCCTCCCTATGTGTCTATTGAGTTCCCAAGTTTCTGCTTGATTTTATGCCAAGGCGTGCGCCTCATAGCCTCTGCGCCCAGCGCCTTAGGCGCGCCTTATATGCGCTTCAGTTGCCTAGCCTCGCCTAGCACCAGAAAAGCCCCACCCCCCATCGCTGTGCCTTGCACCTCAGGCGCACTTTTTCAAACACTGGGAGAGACAATTAACGGGGCTTGTTAGTTGAGACCACCCAATGTCTGTAGGAATAAAAGGGGGGAAGCAGAGAATGAGAAGGAGGAAGCGATTATTAAAAGGTTAATCTGGAAGGTCTCAGGGTCCTCGAAACCCTGTTTTCCTCCATATTCATCACTGGTTTCATCATCTATACAGCCCATCTTTCTCTCTCTATTATTTTGTGTGATTTCTGGCAAAAGATACCAGATCCTTACAAATATCAACATCATAAATTCTTCACTCACCTCTATATACCGGTCCCTACTCCTTGCGCTCTCAATTTGCAGTTTCAGACCAGTTAATATGCTAAGTACATCTTTGAAGCAAGGATGGCAGATGATATGAGGGTTGTTCATGGAAATTGATAGTTGAAGTGAAATTATAGCACTAAAATGAAGGAATAAGAGTGACATTTAGCAAAGGATGACCTCAAAAGACTAGTGAGGAAGCTTCATACACTCACAATCTGTGCTCCCAAAAAAGAAACTTAAGAGGAACAAAAAAATTTCTGTTAATCCACTAGTACACAAGAAAAGAGTAAATCAAACTCTCGTAGTCTTAATCAACATCTTAAACTATGACCTTATTATCATATCAGTCTTAAACTGTATTACCCAAGGATTTGCTTATATCTATGTGCTGGTCAACCAAATTACTGTTTTTAATTCCATAATACTTATAAAAACACTTAAAAAGTTATATATATCATCCTAAACTATCTAAGTTGTGCATAAGGAAAGGATAAGCCATTTTTGTGCAAAAATGATACAGTATGATCATTTTTCATTGATACAATATTCTGTCCCATACACATACATGCATGCATGCATGCATACATATAGACATTTGTATAGCCCACAGGAGGTGCAGAAATTAGAGCAGTTCAGTAAATTTCAAATCAAGCAACTCTGATCCATGAAATAAAGAGTACTAAGGTAAAAAATTCATAGCTGGGAAATGCAATTGACCAACCATGTGTTTTATGACAAGCAATTGATGATGTAAAAGAACACTTATTTTCTGGTATTGTCATTAATAAATTCTGGAGATTGATTTTGCAATAGTATCAGATTGGCAACGGCCCTATGAACAGGCAGCAATAACCCAACTAGTTTCATGACAATGTAGAATGGAATGGAACCCTTCCTTGTGATAAAAGAGCAAACATGCAGCGGCTGTTCATCAGTTACGCTATAGGAAGAATGCAATTATCTAACAACAATGGAAAGATGAGGGTCAAGGCAAGTGATAACTGAGGAGACCGATCATTCACAAATTATCTATATGCTTATACAGTTGCCAGAGAAAGACTGGGCTCCAAAGTCTTGTTAAATTCAAAGATAAATACACAGCTTCCTTAATGCTATCACTTGATAGATACAGCCTGATATGAGTATCCTATCTTGGGACTTTGGCAGTAGTAGATAGTAACAGACAGAATATTTTTAAGGATACTCGATCTTCACTACTTCTGCCATACTGGAATAGCATGCAAGCTCTAGTTACATGATGTGCTTTATCCTTTTCATTGACCAATTATGGTAATTAGTTATGTTAAATCTGTGCTTTCTTCAAGATGGAGAATCACTTCAATATTTTGGGATTATGATTGAACAATAGAAAATAAATCACAGAAGTCTCATGAGGTACTCACATTAAAAGTGTCTTCATATATGTTCATGATGTTCTATGTCTAATACTACCAATTCTTCCTTCTTCTTTTTCTGTCAGCGCTTTTTTTCTTTTTTTTTTTTGGGGGGGGGGACCTAGGATGGCTAAAATCCCCTTTCCAATTATTTGACACCAATACATTAACAAAGTTACCACTATTGATGTACGCATATTACTGTCTAATTTATAAGGATGCATCAACACCACAATTTTGAAATATGACGTTTTTCCCTCACTTTTTGCCTCTTGCTCTCCTTAAATACCCAACTATAACGTAATAAAATTTAAATCAGTTTGAACTAAATAGTAATAGATGCCAAATTTTCGGCCAAAAATATCACCAAACAGCAGTTTCAAATAAGATTTTCCACATCTTGCACCGTAACGACATCTCACCCCTCTCCCTCCCTCCCAAAATTCTACATTAACTTTCAACTAGTAAACCATCTCTCATGCAGATGTAAGATAACATGTGAAATTAATAAACTTGTTTCTTCCTTTTTTCTTTTTTTTTCCGTAACTTTTTTATGACTGTAAGGTATTGCACCAAAAAATGTTCAAAAGTCGGCGTGTGATTATAACTTACAGGTCAGATTTCAAAAAGAAATCATGGGAATAAATTGCATGTCCTTTATCTATAAATAAAGTTTTAGTTTAGTAATGAATCATGCAATGTGTGCTTTCAGATCCTAGTAGACTGATATAGATGTTGAGCTACCAAAGCAATAGCAGCCTCAAAAGGACTCAAGCAGGTCCTAGTTCGATCTGAATTAAAATGCTGGCTGTGTTATAGAGATTACACCCTTCCCACCCATAGAGTGCAGGCACTAGGAGAGCTCCAAACAACGGATTCACTGTGCTGTTCTCTTTCATCTCAACAACTATACTAAAGTTCATACAACCAATCATGTATATATCAGAAGTACATATCACATTTAATTTCAAAGTCAATTTTTTTTCGTGCAATACGACATATGATCTTCGTTGACAAGTGGAACTGGTATAAGCTATGAATATATAAAGACAAACAATATTAATTAAGTTCATCAGCATACCATTTCATACCTCACCTACAACAGTAAGAGGTGTTCCGGTTGGAAGTATTCGTTCAGTGCGCTTCACTCCAAGCATCTAAAAGAACCAAATGCCATTTTAATAACAGGCCACTGAGCATATTCAGTTCAGTCACATAACATTCAAAGAGATGCACCTTGAGACCTTGGAGATAATCCAGTGTACCACGAACAAGAGATCTCCCTGAATCTTCAAACACCTCACTGCCAACTGTTAATTCCAACCCTGTGGCCCCACGGGCACCAATCACATATACACGACCTGTGCCATCATCCTGAAGCACAAGCAAAAACTAACAATTAGTGATGCAAGGAAGCTATATGCCACCATTGCAGAAGGAAGCACACAACCAGGAAATGAACAAATAAATAAAAACCTTACCAAGTACCACGGCACCTCCTTACTCATTGAAAGCATCAATGCGGAGTCCTGGACCCATGAACCAGCATCATTGTGCTTCAGGAAGTGCTGCTCAGCCTGAGTAGGGAAAGAAGCTACAGATTGAAGGCAATATGAACAAAAAGAGTACCATATATACATTCTAATACTTTTGTGCTTAAGAGTACATCTAATACCGTTTGTTCCACAATAACACCTCGTAGACCACTATACTCGGAGCTTATTGGTGTGTCGGAGCCAACTCTTCCAGAAACTGAAATGACCAAAGGTACAACTTTGCATGCAGTATCTAGCAACTGAGCTGAATCATTAAAGAAAAAGGAAGAAACAGAAGAAAATTGTCAGTAATTGAGAAACAATAGAAAGCGCCTTGAATTGCAGAGATGGATGAAACATGCAAGCCCCAAAAGATATCAAAATATAAAATCTATACTTATGATAACTTGGGCAAAAAAAGAAACCACCCAGTACTGAAAGCAGTTATATTCTAAATCCCTTCATCATTATTCAAGAAGCACACAGGATATCTTCAGCTTTAGGAAAGCAGTAAAGAAGGATGTCAATTTCAGATTTGGTAAGAAAACTACACAAGTGCAAGTGATCTTTGGCTACAAATTCTATTTTGTATGATATTCTCTCTCAATCCCCGGCACAGCAGTGTACCAAGATCATCTTTATTTGTTGTAATTTTGTTGGATTATTCCAAATCCAATAAATATGTTCAAGACTATAGACAAAGTTGGATCAGGACTTGCAAAACTTTGATGTTTGAAAGCAACTGGCTTGCCGGGATCATTAACATACTAACTTTTGATGGTGTTAGAATAAATATAGTTTCGGTGGACAACATGTAGGACTCCAATCACTGCTTCGTGATTACATTCAAAATCGAGACTGAACTTCACTGTTTAGTTTAAGGGAACGTCTAAATCACACCATTGAAAATAGAGACATAATCACATAAAAGAACTTGATATTACCAGATCGAACAATGAGTACACAACTCCATATACCTAGTATAACTTAACAAAGTAATAAATAATAAGAGCGACATGAGCATAAATACAACAAGAATTCACTACTAAACTTAGCTCACCCAATTCTTTCAACTGATTAACTCGGGTGACTGATTTCAGAGCCTCTGCGTCCCTGCAACCAAAAGAGATTAACAAAAATCATGCAATAGCATTAGGCAAAATAACAATGCTCCTATTGCAGCATCAGCACAAGTAATTTGAGTGTGCGTGTACAAAAGAGACAGACCTTCCACTGCTCCTGCCGAGAAGGTACAAAGCAGCGGCACTTAAACAACAGCTAAGACCGCCCCATGGAAGCATTTTTATTCCTTCCTCCGGAATTTTTCACAAAATTATCAAACCCTATACTAAAACTATTTTCCAATCCATGTACCGGAGTTGCCTGCAATAGATCAGTCGATTTCAAGCGGCTACACCGAGCACAACCAAGATAAATTAATACTAGAGAGAGATTAAGGTGGAAATTTCAGTAGAACTTCACAAAATGGAGCTGGAAATTTTTGTTTCCTATGAGAAATGAAACTACGAAGAACGGGAGCAGTTACTGAGGGAAAAGAGGGACAGAATCTGATGCCAGGAGTGCGGAGGAGGAATTTCAGCTATTCGCACGGAACCACGAAAGCAGCAAGCAGCCGATCGTATCTCTACTTTTCCTCAGCTCTATTGAATTAATATCTCTTAGTTCACTGCATTTTTCTTCTTTCGACGAAGTACATGAAGGAGGGATGAAGATTGTTGGCGAAGTACAACAAGGACAAAGATAAAGAAGCGAGAGCACCCTCAGCGAGTCAGCGGCATGATTAATCACTAGATAATCAGGGGATATTTTTTTATTGTATTTTTCTAATATAGTTAGGAAAATAAGGGTCGATTTGGTTTTAGAAAAATATAGCGGAGAGAGGGGGGAATAGATACAAGCTGTTGTTTGGCCGTAAAGAAAATAGGAAGGAAAAAAAAAATAAGAAAGAAACAAAACTTGTACGCGGAGTTTTTCCTTACCAAAAGCCGCGAGAGAAAAAAATATGAAAAATTTCCTCGACGGTTCTTGCACTATAGCTTCTCGCGTCCTTTTTCTTCACCGCAATTCAACTTCCTTCCAAGTCCTCCTTCGAGCTTCCTTCCATTTTCTCCATCTCTCTATTTCATGGCTCCTCTTGGCCATTCATCAAATTTAAGTTCCAACTTTGCTACAAGGGAACCTTCATCGACACAAGCAACTCAATTTATGGATCTTCCATTACGAACATAAAAAATTCAAATAGTTGATTCTCTTTTTAGCAACAAATAAATGCTGAAATCCTAATTCCATTCTCAAGTTTGGATTTAATTGGTTGTATTATGATTTGAACTTAGCAATTCAAACTTATGTAAATTTGTGGTGTGTAAATTTGAGATTGTTTAGCATTCTAAATTTTTATCTAACTTTAATCCAGATTAATTTATATCTTAACCTAATCATAATTTTAATTTTATGTCATTCATATTTTAACCTAATTCTAAACACGTATATTTGATAAATTAATATTTACCTAATCCTCTAATCTAATATTTAAGCCTAATTCTAAACCTAACCCAAAACCCCTTTACTTTAGTTTTCCCGCTTTTTTTTTCTTTATTCCCATCTTGATCAGTTTCCCTTCCCTATTTCCCCTTTTAGGCATGAAAATCTATTCTCGCATGGTTCCCTTTTCCTTTTCTTCTTTCCCTTCCCAACCATGCAATCTCCCTTACACCTGCACTACAAGAGCCACCTACTCTCCACCCAGTCTACAACACCAACCTGTCCCTTTCTTCCTAATCGGTGTCATAGAAAACCAACCCACGCTAACACCCCCAAATCCCTACTCCTTTAGCTTTCCATCTCACACGTCTCACCCACTCTCCCTCTATAAATATCCCTCATCCACACCCCTTACTTTATTTTACAACTCACAAAAACTCTCCCCATACTCCCTTTTCTTCCCCTCAGTCTTTTTATATTGTAGTCATCAGTAATCCATCATTTTCTTCCAACGAAGCTTTGTGTATCTTAGCCTTGGTTGCATCACAAGCCCACGTTGAATACCCATTAGTTACATCAACACCTCACACAAAAAGTAGTTTAGATGCGTCAAACCATCATGCAACCTTCATTCTTCCATAACCATACCTTAGCTGCATCAAATGTAACACTTCACATTTTTAATACTTAAAAATTTCATTCTACGAAAGCATTAATTATCAATTTACTATGTTTTACCGCCACACATAGCATAAGTCTTGCTCCTTCACCTTTATTATGCTAAGTGTTATGGCTAAAACAAACCATAACCAAAGTAAATCAACAAAAATACAAGACATTACATAAACAAAAGTTATAGGTAATATACTTCCTACAATGATGAAAAATTAAAACACCAAGGGACATAAGAGTTCGAAAAAAAAAACCGAATACATCAAAAACAGGTACCCAAAGGTAAATTGCCTTGTCTCTTAAACCCAAAGGCCCACTCTAAAAAGGAAATCCCTTCCCAATGACTCTCTTCTTCATCCCTATAGTACTTATAGAACCGCTCCATACCCTTCACGTAGCCATCTACAAAAGTAATATCAGTATGACTTTCTCATATTGAGTAAATTATAATACCTCACAAAACATAGCATACTCACATTACACAAAACATGTACCATAACAACATACAATAATATATGAACATCAAATCTTAAGCTCAGTAATAAACACATGCTAATTCACTTCATATCATCTCAAGGTATAATAGATATATTTGATTAATCAAATAAACTCCAAAAACTAAGGTAGGGCACTGAGACAACTGCCAATTCAACACATCCAAAATAATTTCAAATACCAAGGTAGGGCACTGAGGTAGTTACTGAACCAACAAATCCAAATCAATTATGAATACCAAGGTAGGATAATGAGGTGACTACCGAATCAACACAACCAAATCAATCCTTTTTATTTTCCACTCACAACAAATACTTCTTTTTTAAATTACTCGATGGGGATATAATCAATCCAGAGACACTAAGATATATCCGATCATATTGGTACCTGAAGGTGACATAATACCCTTACTCTCAAAGCTAGGGATATGGCGGTATATATGGTCATATCGAAGCACAAAGGCACACGGTATCCTTCAACATTTGCCACCTAGTCCTTAAGTATTGATAACTCTTATTGGGATTGTATGTTGTCTATAGAGTATAATAAGGTCTTACTGGGGTACAACGATACACCAACGAACCAAAACAAGAGAGGGCTAACATCTCATCTCTAGAGAAGTTAATCCTAGAGCGAAAGCATTCTGAACCCGAGGTCTTTCTGTAACACCTCCAAAATTTACAATTGAAAATTTTTGTTTGTTATGGAAGGTCATGCAATAAAATTAGGGGGTGTTATCGCTGTGATCAGTGCAAAATTGGCCTCTAGCTAATCTCATACTAACCACAAGGCTAAAGGTATAAACATCATTAACAAGGATGGTTAATAAAAACCATAATAGCCTAACATTAATTAATAAAAAACAAAGTACACAAGTGTTAAAGTTAATACATAGCTAAAAAAAATTCAAAACCACGCCCGCTATGAGAAAATAAAAAGGGTAAACATAACAAAAAAAAATACCCTCTTGGACCCCACACCAAGTACACCGAATCGTCACTCTACCCCACCCAAGGCATCATACGCATCAAAATCAGCAAGGGCATTATCTCCTAACTAGACAGACTCAGGAGGGGCCACTACTCATGGAAATGAGCAGCACCTATTGTAACACCCCCAAAATTCACTACTGAAAAATTTCGTTAATCAAAAGGAAACTAGCGGAAGCAAATTAATAAACCGTGAATTTTGGGAGTATTACCGCCACACTTAGTACCAGACCGATTCACTCATACCGTTCCAGTACTAAGTGCTAAGGCTAAAGGAAAATGAAATACAATTTGCACGAATTTCAACAAACTTAAATCAGAGTAGCGTACCAAACGTTTACAAGAATGAAATCCACCCATGATGGTTACAGTATCAACATATACATTTAAAACCAGAAATTTCAAAGAGAGAGAGAAAAACCCTACTAGTTCCGGATGAGACCTTACTCTCTTCCCCGTTGCCCACTTGAGTAGCACCTGAAAAGACCTGCAAGGGACACTGCCCATTGAATAGGCAGGGGCCCCCACGAATGGAACCCTTCAATACTACGGTACTGAGTAACCCTTTAAAGTCTCACTTAAAAGCAGGCCCGCAAAGCAACACATGAAACAAGCTACATACATATACAACATTCACATAATTAACATTCACATAGCATATCATTATATCGTTACGAACAATCGGTACTTACGGTCTTAAGCCATATCATAACGCAAACTCAAAACAATTAGGCCTTAAGCCCTTGTTCCACTATAAGTGATTTGTACTTTCCCATAATTTTATTCACATACATAACTGGTTTTATTGAGCTCGGGACCCCACTATTATTGCCGGTGGACCAGAATATATATAAATTCATCATCCAGGGCACAACGCTCCTGGCCACTATTATAACCGGTGGACCGGTACTCATAATCACATACCAGGGCAACACGCTCCTGGACCACTATTATATCCGGTGGACCGGTACTCAATATCATAATCATCTGGGCCCGGCTCATTAATATTCCACTTTCAATAATAATATCTTTCCTTTCTTTAATCAGCACATCAATCATATTTATTTGCCTCGAACGGGAGATCGATAACTCGGGACACAAAGGTACACCGGTCGTACCGGTGCATATCCACTACTCAGTACCCTTCAACCACGAACCCAAGGACGTAAAGGTACCCTGGTCGTACTGGTGCATAAAGCTAACTCAGTACCCTACCGACAAGGACACCTAATCCATAAGTATGCATACCCCCTAACTAGGTCCGTAGAGCTAGAAAGAGTAAGATATAGGGTCTGGCTGGGGCACAAAGACACACCAGCAAAAACCAGAATAATCGTGGACTAAACCACGTCCTTAGGGTAGCGACCCCAAAGGAGTCACCATTCCCGATCTCGAGGTATTTCCCTTTAAGTAATAGTGTCTTAATTAGAGTGATCACGGAAAGCACGATAATCAGATACTTATCCATTTTCAATCATTCCGATATCATTAGTCATTTCTTATTCAGATGGTTATCCAGGATGTCACAGAGAAAACGTTAAGGCCATACTAATTATCAAATACTCTTACTTGGCTAATCAGCATTATTTGAATCACATTGTAATGTTCCACAATCTCAAAGACATGTTAGGTACAAATTACTCATTTGCCCTTTACTTATGTAATTGTTAAGTATCCATTCCTTCCTCGCCAAATTACCATATTACCCTTTAGGTTACATAATTACCAAATTACCCTTTTGTCCAATTTAGATTACCAAATTATCCCCTACACTTTTTAGATCACCATTCACCCCCATAATTGCTACACTTATCATATTTCCCATTTGGTTTGTTAGATTACCAAATCTCCCTTCTCCTTTGTTATAATTACTACATTGCCCTTGAGTTGGATAAATTACTAAATTACCCTTCCCCTTTATCATAATTACCATTTTACCCCTCAACTATTATAATTGTCATTTTACCTTTTCCAATTATTATAAATACCATTTTAACCTTGTACATAATTACAATTATTAATTTACCCTTCTTTAATATTATAATTACTAATTTACCCTTCCCAATTATTAACATTACCATTATGCCCTTTAGTTAGTTAATTTACCTAATTACCCTTCTCTAGTATCATACATTCACACTTATCCAATTACCCATCTATAATCATAATTTAATTACTAAATTATTTTTAGTCGTTATCATAATTACCAAGTTACCCCTTACTCCCAAATTACCATATTATCCTTTTATTTACAAAATTACCACAATACCCTTCTTACTTATAAAATTACCATAACACTCTTTTTACTTTATAAATTACTATTTTACCCTTTTTCATCCAAAATTACCCTCTTTATCCTTCCTTACATAATTACCATTTTGCCCTTTTACTTATAAAATTATCGAAATACCCTTTTCACTTATAAAATTTCCACTCAACCCCTTTATTCACCATTTTTATGAACTTACCATCGCTACATAAAATAATGATATTATTCTTATCATCTAAGTCCACCAACTTGTCATTAATCAGCATAATACTCATTGGCAACTACATACATTAGATCACATACTTCATAACCATAATTACTAGAATACCCTTAGACAATAATATCATTCATGCCTTAGCAAAATAATACATCATAAACAAGCATTTAACATTTCCATCAATAATCAACCTTTTCCTTATTTATCATACCTACACATGGCACAAAGCTATCATGCATTTCCCTTTTTCTTTCAATAAATGTAAACAACCATTTATATATCATGCTTGGCTCACAAAACATACATAAAATCATAATAAAATTCCTAATGTGCTAGCATACGTTTCCATGCATTTAAGGGAGGTTTAACGATTACCTTAATCCCGCAAAATATCAAATCTTACCAAGCATAATTAGCAACTCAACACCTAAAAATAATATCCATCATTATTGTGTTAGAAATAAGGAAATAAAAAGGTTAAGACTTTATAAAAGAAATTTATTTAATAAAACACTTTAATTAATTATCAATATACCTTAAAAATTTTCCAAACAAATTCCAACACAAGGGGAAAGCTCACGCTGCATGAGCAACGTGAGTGTCATGCATAAATGAGAGGGGAAAAGGCTCGAAGAGGGGTGAAGGAAGAAAAATGAGCCATTTTCGGGTTGAGGTCTTTGGGCTAGTAAAGAGGGTAGTTGGGGGAGGTTTCAAGGCAAGGGAATGGTGCAGGAGTGAAGAGGGGGTGTTGGTGGTGGCTAAGGATGGTTTCTCGGTGGCAGAAGGCGGCGGAGACGGCGGCGGCAAGGCGGCGAAGATGGCCGGCGATAAGGGGAAAAATGGGGAGAAAAGAAAGAAGGGGTGGAGAAGAGAGGCAGTGTAGGGCTCAAGGGGGCGGCGTGGGGGTGCAGGGCAGTAGGGGTGGTGGCAGGAGTCGACGCAGGGGTTGGGTGCGGTGGTCGGAGCGGCGGACGACGGCGGCGCAAGGAGAAACGAGAAAAAAAAATGGAAGGAAGGAAGGAGAGAGGAGGGAGCTCGGGGGAAGGAAGGTGGCTCGAAAATGGGGCAGAAAAATGGACGAAGGGGAGAAGAAAAAGAAGAGGAAGGGTGAGGGGGTAGATGGCAGTGCATAGGGTGGCAGGGAGGCGGTAGGGTGGCAGGGAGAGGGTGGCGATGGGGAGGAGAGAATGGCAGACATGGATAGGGTGCAGGGGTAGATTGGCTCGAAATAGGGGAGAAGAGGACGGGGTAGAGAGAGGGAGTAGCAGGGGCAGGTGCGGTGGCAGGCGGCAGTAGTCGCAGGTGGTCGGGCGGCAGCTGCAATTGGTCGGGCTGCAGTCGACGATGGCAGAAATGGAGGTCGGGCGTGGCAGAAGAGAGAAAGGAAGAGAGGTGCTGGCGGGCGGCTGGACCGGCGCAGGAAAAGAAGCGTAACCCGGCCGGTCCAAGGAAAAAAATAAAGAGGGCGTTGGGCTGCTGGACGGCGTGCGAGGAGGAGGGGCTGGGGAAAGGAACGGGCCTGGCCCGACGCGCAAGGAGGGGGGAAGCAGGCCAACAGCCTGGCAGCCCAAAGCCAGGAAGAAGGGAGAAAAAGAGAAATGGGGGAAAGGAGAAAGAAAATAAAAGGTAGGAAAAGGAAATTACGGAAAATGGAAAAATTGAAAATAATTAAATTTATAAAATAATAGGATGTAATATTTTTGATAATAAGTTTATTTAATAATTTAATTTAATATAATTAAATATATGGGCTTAAAAAGGATAATTATAGTAAAATACTCGTTTGAAAATTTATTTAAATAAAATAATATGATAAATAGAAAAATATTAAATTTTATTTTATTAAATACTCTCATCCAATTTTACATAATCCAAACTCTATAAAATAATTAAAATAAATAATTTTAAAAGCTAGTTTTATTTCAAATAAAAGTTATTTATTAAAATATAGGTTTTCGAAATTTTTGGGGTATTACACCTATAATAGGGGCAATCAGTACGCCACGTTGTAACACCCCAAAATTCACTACTTTTTTTTTAAAGCGGAAGAATTTTAAATTAAAATCCGTGAATTCTGAGGATGCTACCGCCACACTTAGTACCAAACTGATTCTCTCTGACTGTTCCAGTACCAAGTGCTAAGGCTAAAGAAAAGATTGACATTAAATTCAAACTAAGAGTTCATAAAAGAACTAGAAAGAATCATACATTAAAAATCAAAGTACGTGTAAAGAATTATAATTCATATCCAAAAGAAAATAAGCTTACAACCGATAAAAGATTCATTTAAAATACCCAATACAGGTAATGAATCAAGGAGGGTAAATCCGATACAAAAAAATAACCGAAGGAGATAAAATAACAAGAAGAGAGAATAAGGCCACGACACTCTCGAACTTCGAGCCAAAACATGCTCTAGTCCAATATGATAACATAATAACGTACAATCATTCGCGTAGATACATAAAGGCCCATTTATAGTCCGGATTAATTATTTAATTAATATCTGATTAGAACTCATTTCACACCATGCTTTTTATCAAACCCATACGAGTACGGGAACCCTACTATTATAGCTGGTGGACTGGAAACACATAGGGCATAAAGCTCCTGACCACTATTATAACCGATGGACTGGAAAACACACATGGCATAAAGCTCCTGACCATTATTATTCGCCGGTGGACCAATCTGGCCCCTTTCTCGCACGGTGTTCCACTGTAAGTACTTAGTGTCTTTCCCATGTCTTGGCACAAACATGTTTAGTTTTGTTGAGCACGGAATCCCCCACTATTATAGCCGATAGACCGAAAACGCACAGGTACAAAGCCTAACCACTATTATTTCCGGTTGACCGGTTACACATAGGACATCATACCCTAACCACTATTATTCGCCGGTGGATCGGTCTGGGCCCAGCTCAATAATCTTCCACTTTAAATGATTAACGTATTAAGTGTATTATTCAAAAGCTTTCACCCTAGATATGCATGAATCACTCCCTTTACTCTTATCCTCCAGCTGACCCGTATCATATCATGAGAACCCTATGCCTCCTAACTTGTCCAACAACCTTTCCTCTATACTCAAACTCACACTAGAACTCCAACACCAAAATATGTGGGTCAAGGCCCACTGCTACACACCTCCAAGTCCACTCCACATCTCACTTTAGGGTTTTACTCATAAACACTAATGTTAACTTTTGTGGTTTATCCCACTTCATTTCACGTAACCCAAATCATTTTAACGTTCCACACATCACAACTCATAAATTCCACCCTCATAATTACACTTTAATAACCAAATACACATGATACCACAAAAACCCCAAGCAGCCACACCAAACCCTAATTGTCCACACAAACCCTAGCTCGGTCTCCTACGTACCTTTATATTGCTACACATACTATTTTTCATCCAAAGTACTCAAACACCCAAACAACACTTACGTTACCTTCCTTACATCCCAAATCAACTTTTCATACGTAAATTTCACTCCCATGCAGACTTTATACATCTCATGCAACCTTTCAAAATTTTCATGCAGAACCCTAAGTCCATCTATACGAAACCCTAAATTCTTTCATACAAAGCCCAAGATTCCGTCATACAAAACCCTAAATTCAATCCACACAAAACCAAAGATTCATCCATACCAAACCCTAGATTCAAACCATATAAAACCCAAAGATTCATCCATACCAAACCCTAAATTCAATCCATATCATACCAAAGATTCATCCTTACCAAACCCTAAATTCAAACCATATAAGACCAAAGATTCATCCATACCAAACCCTAGATTCAAACCATATAAAACCCAAAGATTCATCCATACCAAACTCTAGATTTAAACCATATAAAACCCAAAGATTCATCCATGCCAAACCCTAAATTCAAACTATATAAAACCCAAAGATTCATCCATACCAAACCCTAAATTCAATCCATACCAAACCAAAGATTCTTCATTACAAAACCCTACATTAGATCATTCCATACAAAACCATAAATTAGATTCTCACATACAAAACCATACATTAGATTCTCCCATATAAAACATAGATTAGATTCTCCTATATAAAGCATAGATTAGATTATCCCATATAAAACTACAAATTATATACTCCCACATGAAACCCTAAAATTTCCATTTTATTCTTCCACTTATAGATCATTAAAATACTTAGGTCAACTCACATCCATTGGTCAACTTATTTCCCCCATTCTCCTTTCCATCCTTTCTCCCACACAAACCACATCAACATCCTCACATGCTTGCCTTACAGGGTCACAACACATATCATATAACAATACAAGAACATGCTTGAACTCCACGTCATACCATATACAAAATAATTACAATAATAAACTTAGGGTGCATAACATACAAGGCATTTAATGCACATCAACATACAATAGGCCTTAGTAACACCCTTACCTAAAATGACACCGGTCTTGGAACACACTCCCATGCCTCCTTAGGGCTTTGACAAAATAATAACATATTAATAAAAATAACATTAACTAATTTCTAACTTTACTAAAGATATAAGAAATAATAGGATTATTATAAAAGTTGATAATATATGGTTGAAGACTTTACCCTAATAATAATAATGATACCAAAATAATAATAGCAAAGATACTAAAAAAATAATATCAATGAGAATATAAATAATAATAATAATAATAGTAATAATAATAGTAACAATAATAATAAAAAGAGCATTACTCAAAAACATAGTGAAATAAGGGCTTCGGCCCCTTTACTAAAATAATACTAATAATAACATTAGTAAAATAAATAACAAAATTTAGTAATAATAATAATGATGAAGTAATAACAATAACAATAATAATAATAATAATAATAATAATAATAATGATGATGATGATGATGATGATGATGATGATGATGATGATGATGATGATGATGATGATGATGATGATGATGATGATGATGATGATGATGATAAAAACCATAATAATATTACAAAATAATAATAATCATAATGGTAATAGTAGTAAGGATAATATTTGAAGATAAAATGAAGTAGGGTTTTCACCCTACATTGGATAATAATAAACTTATTAAATAATAATAATAATAACAACAACAACAATAATAGGAATAATAAATGCTAATGATAAAAATAGTGATAATATTAATAAGAATAAGACTTGATATTTATAATACCACTACTACAATTCAAAATAGACACAATAGGGTTTTAGCCCTATAGAGAATAATAATACCAATAATGAAAATAATAATAATTATTATTATTATTATATTAATACTAATCACATAACAATAATAATAATAGAAAAACTAATAGTAAAATAGTTATAATAATAATAATGAAATAATAATAATTTCAAAGTAGTAATAATAATAATAATTATTATTATTATTATAACATATTAATATTAATAATAGAGATAATAACAACAACAACAACAACAACAATAATAATAATAGTAATAAAATTGAATTAAAAAAATATAATGGGGCTTCGGCCCTCAATAGAAATAATAATAAAATCCTTAATAATAATAATAGTAATAACAATAATAATAGAGGTATTAATAATAATAATAATAATAGTATTATATTCAAATAAATGAAATAAAATAAATTAAGGCTTGAATAAATAGTGAAAAAGGGTTGAGGGGGTTTAGGGTTCAACCTTAGGCTGGTGGTGACAAGCGGCACTGGCAGTGGTGCACGGCGGCGGCGGCGGTGGTCGGAAAAAGAGAAGAAAAGGGTAAAAGTTGAATGCTAGGAAAAGGAGGGCCAGAATGAAGGTGGGAGTTGGGTTGTTTAGGGTTGCTTAGGTGGAGAGGGATAGAATAAGGGTGGTGGCGCACGGCGGCAGTGGTGGTGGCTGAATGGGGAAGAAGGAGAGAAAGAGAGGAGGAGAGGGAGAAAGAGGAAAAGAGAGGTAGAGGAAAGTATAAAGTGGTCTGCAGAATAATTTAGGAGGTGAAAGGAGCGGCGGCAGCAGCGGAAGTGGTGGCTAAGGGTGGTTCAAAGGACGACAGAGGTAGAGGAATGGGCTGATTGGGGAGGGAACTTTGCACAGCCAGGGCAACTTGTGCAGGAAAAATCGAGGGATGAGGGCAGTTCAGTTAGTTAGAGGGTGGAGCAGGGAGTACTAGGGTGGCCAGAACGGGCGGCAGTGTTGGCTGGAGGAGACGGAAATGGCGTCTAAAGTGGCGGAGGTAGCAAGGTTGGGAAATTCTGGGTAAGAATCAATATCTCAATACAAGGTAGCTTAAGGGGGTATTTATAGGCTTAAGGAGGAGATAAGGTCAAAGGGGATACGGGAGAATCGGGGTAGGTCAGTTAGAGCTTACCGGCGACGTCATTTTGGCCGACAAAATTCAACGGGGTCGGGGTGGTTGCGTAGAAAAAGAAGGGAATCGCGCGAGAATAAGGGAGATTTGGTTGGGTGAAAAGGTCGACGGTTCGGCAAGGAAGAGAGAGGAGCGAAACGCCCGATCAACGGGGCATTGCCGGCGGTGAAAATCCAGGGCTGGGGCGGCAGAGTTACAGGCGTTGACGGCGTCGGGGAGTACAAGGAGGAAGAAGAAGAAAAAAAGGTGGGGGCAGATCGGCGGTTCGAGGAGGAAAGGGAACCGAGCAGTCGGGCACGAACATTAAAATGGGGGAATAAAACACCGCGTCTAGGGGGAAAAGAAGCAAAATGCGGCACGACGAGGGAGAAGGAAGAAGGCGGTCACACAGGCTGGGCTGCGCCGAAGGAAAGGAAGGAGGGAGGGGGAAACTGGGCCGTGGGAGGGGGCAGGCCCAAATGGGGAAAAGGAGGGGAAAAGAAAAGAAAAAAGAAAGAAAAGAAAGAAAAAGGAAAAAGGGAAAAAGTAAAAGAAAAAAATAGGAGGGTTGGGTTAATTAAATTAATTAGGATATTTGGGATATTTAAAAATAATAATATTTAAATGAAATAATATTTAAATCCCTTTTTAGGCTAATTTAGGATTTTTAAAAGGTTTTTTCATAAATTCCATTTTAATTTGCAAAACACCCTAATTTTCTTCAATTAAATTATTTATAAAATTCATATCCATTTGGAACTATTTTATCCTCCATATTTTTAATAAAATAATTAATTTAATTAATTTCAAAAATAAAATCCTTAATTAGCTAAAATACCCAAATTTCTCCTAATTAAAATACTTATAAATTTCTTCTTGATTTGCCCTAATTAATTTCCTTTTATTTTAATAGAAATAATTTATTTAATTAATTTTTCTAATAAAACCTTATTTAACTATAATTTTTAAAATTAAAAAATTCGGGGCATTTCATACGTAGTGAGTAAGGTAACTATATGGCTAAGATAGGGTATAACATATAAAAGATAGATAATGCAAGCAATAAGTTAATTAGATTAATCACCATTATTAGAATTTAGGCCATTAATTTTGTCTTTACACATTTCTCGAATTATATCCACGTGAGTACGAGAACCCGACTATTATAGCCGGTTGATTAGAAATACAACTTAAAGATAGAACACACATGGCCACTATTCTTCGCCGATGGATCAGTCTCCAAGGAAAAAATGCTCCTGGCTACTATTCTCATCAGTAGATTGGTATGGGCCTAGCTCAATAGTCTTCCACTTTAAATGGTTAGTATTTTATTTGTGTCTTATTCAATAATTTACCCCTTCAATTAGACATACATGCTCCCAATGGACTTATCCAACCCGTTATTACTCTTCTACCTTAGACTTTATGAATGACCGTATCCCATAGCTTGGGACCTCTACACTCCCCAAGAATCCAAGACCTTTTTTTCTCCTTTCTCCCTACTCACCATGAATCCAAAAGTCTTCACACATGTGGGTCAATTCCCATTTCTCCACCTAGGCTCACCATTGCCTACTAGGTTTTCCTTTTAAAACCTTAATATGGCCTATGTGGCCCTAGCCTCTCCTTTTCCTATACAACCCATAATCCCCCTTGATTCCAACACCATCACTCCATTCAACCCACTCCAAATATTACAACCCTACTCTCCAACTTCCACGTGTAATGATGAACCCTAGCTGGTCATCCCTAAAACCCTAATATACTCCTTTTCTTTTTCATATTTCCCCTATAAACAAACTCCGCCCTCCTTTTTACTTAACTCTCACCCTCCATATTACACACTCCTAATCAAAACCAAAAACCCAAACAACCTCTTTAAACTCTCTCGTAACACCCCTATACTTAGGGTTTTCCCTCAAAAACCCTAGTTAGGCTCCCATACATACTTCTACCAACCCATGTACTATCTTTTCCCTAAATACTATAATCACTCAAAATACTCTTTCCTCCCCATGTTTAACCCTCAAACTAACTTTTCCCATGCAAGCCTTTCCCCCATGCAAGATTTTACCCTAACTCTTCATTTTATTACTTTCTTCCCTTATTTTCACACCCATATTTCATAATGCTCTCAAGCCTTTCTCCACTTCTCCTTACTTGATCCACTCTATTTTAGTTTCCCCACAACCACTCAACCCACCTTAGGCCTCTAAGTATGCATGTCATACCATAACAATAATTCATAAGAGCATGTCATACATAACGAGTCATATCACTCATATTACACATAACATAAATCATGCATAATATACCTTAGTTCCTTGCAAGCCAAGTTACACTACACACATATTTAGTTCACATTCACATATAAGTACTCAACACATGCCATTACACCCATAAGCACATAAATCACAACAAACCCAAGCTTTAACTATATTCTTACCTAATAGAACACCGGGCTTAGAACACGAATCATATGCTTATTCATGGAAAAGGCTTTGCTCACAACCTATAAAAATAGCATACCAGTCATTTAACCCTCTTCCTACTCCTTTTTCCCTTTTTCTTTATTTTTCTAATTATATATTAGTAGTAGTAATAGTAATAATAATAATAGTAGTAATAATAATAAAATATTTAATATAAAATATACTAAGTAAGTAAAAGGGATAAGGGCACAACTAAAAGGGACAGCAAGAAAAGGGGCCGTGATGGCGGCGACAGTGGTGGTAATTGAAAAGAAAGAGTTTTGGGGTAGGGAAAGAGGAGAGGAGCTTGGGTTTCTGTATCAGAGGGGGTTGTGTGGTGGTGGTGGTGTCTCACGGCGGAGTCATAGGTGGTGGCTATTGTGGTGGCTGAGAGAAAAGGAGGAGGAAGGAGGGGAAGGAGAGTGGAGATGGTGGTATGGAAAGGTAGGAGAAGGTTTCTGGGTAGGAAGGGAGGCAGTGAGGGTGGTGGTTGTTGTAAAGGTGGTGGTGCAGGCAGCATAGATGGGTGCAAAAGGGCAACTCGAGTTGCCCACTTTGCACAAGTGGGGAGAGAAGAGGAAGGGGAGTTAGGGACATTTGAGTGTCTCATTAGATGGAGGGTGACGCAAGGAATAAGAAGGGAGGGTGTGGCGACCATGGCGTGGCGCGACTCTAGCAGTAGCGGCGACTGAAGGGGTTGTGCGAGTAAGGCTAGGGGTGTGTTTAATTGGTAGAAAAAGAGAGGATTGAGGGTGTAGGGGATGTATTTATAGGGGAAGATGGATGGAGAAGTGGAAAATGAGGGAAGAAGACAAGGGTAGGGGTAGTTGGCTGCCGGCAGGCGTGCAGGTCGGCGCAACTACATGATAGGGGGATAGGGCAGGGAGGTTGCAGGGGGTTAGGTGGGGTGCTGGAGTCGTAGGAGGGAGAGGACCAGTGTAGAGCAGTACCTGTTGTAGGCCTTATAGATCCAGATAAGAAAAGGGGGAGGGGAGAGAGAGGGTTGGAGTTGTGAAGCAACCATTCCTGCAACTCTTGATTGGGGGGGGAGGTTGAAGACAGGGGCAGAAGGGAAAGAAAGGAAAGAAAGAATGGAGAAGAAAGGAAAAGAGGGGGAGAACGGGTGTGAGTGCCCGTGCTGGGCCACGTAGAGGAAAAGAAAAAAAGAAGAGAGTGGGACATGAGAGGAAAGGAAGAAACAGAGAGGGAAATGAGGGACTGGGTATGCACTGGATATGGCCCAGTTAGGCAAGGGAGGAGAAAGAAAGAAAAAAATAAAAATAAAAAAAATGAGAAAGAAGGAATAATAATAATTAGTAATAATAATAAAATATTTTTTTAATTAGAAATTATTAATTTGATTTACTTATAATTTATTTTAGTTTAACAAACAATTCTGGCCTCCACTAATTAGATCCCTACATCATTTTTTCCCTTTTATGGCCATAATTGTTATTACTATAATATTATTATTTTATTAGAAATGGTATATTTAATTAAACCTTATTTAATAATCCTTATTTTATTTTTAATTCCTAAAATAGGGTTTTGGGGCATTACACTTTCATTTTAAGTATTAATATTTTATGAGTTGATCATAGATGTCACATACTACATGACAATTCCTATTTCTATAATTAAAAATTTTTCCTTTTATTTTCAATTATGAAGGTCAACCCTAAGGTCATCGGTCTATGCCAAGCCAAGTCAACATTAAGGTTAACTTATCAAAAAACCCTACAAACCCTAGTTTTGCCATTCTATTCATTTACGTACAAAACATTATTATTACGAGAGTTTTGTCATGAAAAGGATAACATTAAATATTCCACATTATTTTAGCTCGTAGGTAATCTTTACATTTTAGCGATTAACTGTATTTTTTACTTTTCATGCATTTAGTGGATTGCACCCACAAAATCGTAAATGTAGGAAAATATCTCTAACCTTAGGTCATGTGAATAGAAATCATCATAAAGCAATCCTAATCGTGCATATATGCTTTCATGCAAATCATCGTAAACCTGACCACTATGCATTGGCAATCATGAGGTATTTATCATGGAATTTAAATCATAACTTGACAAGAATAAAAATTCTAACAAAACTCTGGACATGTGGACATAAATCTTACAACATATTACTCATGCATATAGCTTAACTTACAACAATTATAAGTCGTGCATGTCATATTACTTGAAAAGCATAAAACCCTAGCATGATTCTCTGTCTAAACAATTCTAGCATGCTTGCACATAAATTCTACCATCTTATGAGTGAGTGGATTTACCTAATACAAGATCACACAAAAGGTCTTCTCCAAGATCCTCAAGAATTACCTAGGAATTTAACACCCAAACACATATATATTAGCATTTAATACTACACAAAAATAACCCAAAAATACTAAAAACAACTCAAGGATTACTATACGGTCAAAGAAAAGCAAAGGAAGCCAACCAAAACTCGCACAAAAAGGGAGGAGGAATCAGTAGAAGTATGCTGAGAAGGAGAGGAGGAGCAACGGTGGACTTGGCCAGTGCTAGGGCTAGGAACGACATAAATGGTTGGTGCGGGGAGGGGAGAAACTACGGGGAAATATATAACAAGGGGAGTATTTAAGGCAGCAAGAGATATAGCAATAGAAGGAGGAAAATTGGCATAAAAGGTTGAAGTGGAGGGAGATCTTTGGTGGATTTATGCACAGGTTGGGCAAGGCTTCGATGGTGGAGGATGTAGCAAGGAAGGGAGGTGAGAAAGTTTTGGCTGAAGGAGAAGGGGGAGCTTCGGTGAGTTTGGTGGTGTGGTTAGACAAAGTAGTGGGGTGTGTTTGTGTGAGATTGTGTGTTGGTTTTGGTAGGAGTTGCTAATGTGGGGGTTGACAAATCGGTGGAGATTGATGGTGCTAGGGATAAGGGAGTGGCGGGGAATGTGTTGTCGAGAAAGAAATGGTGGAAAAGAAACAAGTGAGGAGAAATAAGGAGGCTTTTGTAATTCCCTCAAAATTTACTACTGAAAATTTCATTTTAAGCGAAAGCGTATTATAAGATAGTTGGGTGTTACCATCATAATTAACATAAGTATAGCTTACTATACCATCATTACAACAATTATAAGGAAAAAAAATTAGAATATAAAATATGATAAAAGAAACAAGAGAACTTTCATAAACATTGGATAAGATTTTGGAGATTAACTCCGAATATAATATCAAAATACAACAAAAATGATCCTATAGAACTAAGAGTCCAAAAAGGTATCTTGGTAAAACTACCATCTGGATAACAAGAATCTATGCCCATAACCCTAATATAAAAGCCACTCCTCCATATTTAATGCATCAAAAGATGCAAACTCATCCATTGGGTCATCATCAACCTACACAAGGACATCTGGGTTGTCTATTCGTGGGAATGAATAACACTCATAAAATAAATGATCAGTACGCTACGTACTAAGTAAAGTAATGGTACAATCGAGTAGGGTTACACATAATACATGAATTCACCTCAGAAAATAAACATACATGTGTTAACATAAATTATGAAAGGTAAAAACTAACTCTATGTGTCATTATTAGATATTCCATATTCTAATATTTCATTTACGTTGAGTTTAGATACTCCACTATTCTTAAACCGGTGGAATGGTCTAAAACAGCTCTCAAGGACAATACTCCTAAGCCACTATTATTATTCAGTGGAATGCATCCAACATCTCTCAGTACAAAATTCTCCTAAGCCACTATTATTAAACTAGTAGAACGGTATTAAGCACCTCTCAAGGACAACACATCTAAGCCACTATTATTATCAGGTGGAACATATTCATTACATCGGTCCTAACTAAGTAATATTCCACTTTAAATGATTAATGCCTTATCCATTACTTTTCTTATTGAATTATATTCACATTGAGTATGGAGTCCCACTATTCTTAGTTTGATGGAATAAACGGATGCACCTCTCAAGGACAACACGCCTGAGCTACTATTATTATTTGGCAAAATGGACTGATATAAACACCTTGGCTTGACTCACATGATCTTTCACTTTACATGAATAGTATATTGCTCGGATTTGATTGTATATTCAAGATTAACATGTGAGATTCATATAAATATGCAAGATATATGATTAAATCACGTAAGTCCAACCACATAATTTTTAAAACCATAATTATTATCATTATTGTCCTTTAAATGACCATGGTGCCCTTATGATAGTTAAGGCAATCATACTCTCCCAAAGGACTTTATAAAACCCAATATTAACATATATATATATATATATATATATATCAATTACTGATATTCATATAATATACAAAACCTCAAGCATATACATAGATACCACAAATCCAATATTGTACCCAAAATACATACTTACACATTTTTATTACTCTCAATATATCTTATCATACCATTTTTATAAACAACATTATTCATATAACATTCTCAAACAAAAGCACATACAAATATGCATGTAACACATAAATCCATAGCTACGACATGTATCCTTACCAACAAGGACATCGGAATCTAAGCACGTAAATCCTAGGGATGTAAACGGGGCGGGTTCGGATCGGGTATACTATATCCATATCCGAACCCGATTAAGAAATCCATATCTATATCCGTACCCAAACCCGAACGGATATCTACTAATATATCCATATCCGTATCCGACTGATATCCGTTACCCGATGGATAATCTGTTTACCCGATAAATTATAAATAACCAATAAATAATCCGTTATCCAATGGGTAAACCCGTTACCCGTTATCCGTTTAAATTTATTCTTTCACAAATTCACAATAAAATACCATCGTAAACCAGTTGAAACAACAAATCAAAGATTCAAAATATAAAGCCATTGACAAAACCGGTATCAAGTTCAAGGTGTTCTGAAACTTGACGAACAGTCGAACACAGCAACAAAATATGTTCGTAAGTGTATCTCAATTAGAAAATTACAGTTATCATCGTAAACCAGTATTACAGAAGAATATTTTGATGCAATTAGATGCTTCACTAATCACTGATGGTTATTTATTTATACCTAATCAAGATTTAGTCGAGACAAGCATCACAGATTCACAATAAAACTTTATGCTGCAGGTTATAAATGGATCTGCATATGTTTAATGTTACAGATTGACTCGGGCGATAGGCGGCAGGCGGTAGACGGCAGGCGGCACTCGCTGCGAAGAGGAAGAGTCACGGATACTCGAAGAGGAAGACGAACAGAGACTCGAAGAGGAAGACTGAAGAGTGGAGACACGGGTGGCGGCCGACGGGCGCAGCTGAGCCTGCGCGCGGTGGTCCTGTGCGGCTATGCCTGTGCCTGTGTTTACCACCTCTCAGCTGAGTCGGCTCTCGAGTCTCGACAAATAGAAGGCTCAAAGTCGACCGTCGACGAAAGTCACTGTGACGAGAGCAGCGGGAAGAGACGAGAGCAGTGTCTGGGAGAGTGAACACAGCGATGGCCGGTGGGTGGGTTTGGTCTGGGAGACTGGGTCTCAATTCGATACTGAAGAATGAATGAAGAAGATTCACGAGAGACGATAGACACACAGTGACACAGACTACAAATTTGAATTGAAAGTAGGGTTAAGGTAAAATGACCATTTAAATTTAAATTATAACCGATTCTTATATGAAAAGTTAAGGGTAAAATGGTAACTATATAACGGGTAAACGGGTACGGATATATAAACGGATATGGGGACGGATATAGATATGGATATCCCATACCCGTATCCGTACCCGAACCCGCCGGGTATTTTTAACCCTTACCCATATCCGTATCCATATCCATATCCGTCGGATAAAATCCGCCGGGTTTCGGGTATTATCCACCCCGTTTACATCCCTAGTAAATCCCAAATGGATTCCTTTGAGATCACCAGAAGATCACATATGAAAATAAGGATAATATAAACTTAGAACCTAAAATTATAATTGAGGGAAAAATTTAAGGTAGAGGGGATGAAAATGGAAATAGCTAGAACCAATGGAAAGCTTGGGCTACATGAGAGTGTGATGGAAGGTATGGTGATGCTAAGGTGGTGTTTTAGTGATGTTTGAGTGGAGCATGTGTGTACTTAGAAGAGTAGCACGGCTGTGCCAAAGAGATGACATGGGCATAGGTGCATAGGCCAAGAGAAATGAATGGGCACATACAAGTTGTACACTAGAGGCACGAGAGTGAACGTGAAAGAAGGAAAAGCGGGCACACGGGCATGTGAGGGATGCACGGGTAAGAAGAAATGGAGACACACAACTATATGAGAGATCATGCATAGGTTGTGTGCAAAAAGCATAGTTGTGCACAAACACATGTGAAAGGACACAACTGGGATGTGCCTGAGAAGCACGATCATGTGCAAAGCTTGTGAAAGGACACGACTGGGGTGTGCACGAGAAGCACGATCGTGTGCCTCAAGAAAACAAAACAAAGCACATGGGGGAGGAGGAAAAAAGTAATGACGAAGGGTGTCAATGGTTAAATATATAGTGAGGGGGATTGATTAGGTGATTGAGGTGGTTGTTTTACCAAGCAATGGCAGTTCTTGTTGGCGATGGTAGTGTGTGGTGATGGTGATGATGGTTCGATAAAGTCAAATAGGGTAGGGGAGAAAGAAAGAAGAAAAAGGAAGAAGGTGGTGGTGCGTGGATGGTTTGCTTGGAAGAAATTAGTCAATAATGGGATAACAAATGAGGTAGGGAGAGATTGAAATATTAGTATGTATGTACATGTATGTATGTATGTGTGTGTGTGTGTGTGTGTGTGTGTGTGTGTGTGTGTGTGTATGTTTGTATGTGTACATATACATATTTGGTGGTGTGAAGGAGGAAGGATGACAGAGGGTGATGACAATGATGTTAGCATAGTAGAGGGTGCATGATGATGGTGATCCAGCATGGTAGAGGAGGTGACAGGGGTGATGGTAGGGGATGTCATGGTGCACAGGGATGGCAAGATGAAAATTTTAATAAAGATAAGATTATGGGAGATGATGGTGGTGTGTTGTACAGGATGAAAATTTCCTCACGCAACAAAAACGACACAGGAGAAGGAAAATTATAAGGAGAAAGAAAATAAAAGGAAAAGGTTGAGATTAGGATTTATATTAGATTAAATTTTTATTAGTCAATTTATGTAGGATTAAAGATATAATTCAACAAGTATTAAGGTTAGGTTAAGAAATATATATTACTCGGGTTAAAGATTAGGATTAAGTTTATATTTTGGGATTAATGAGTTAGGATAAGGCTAAAATATAATTATTTTCATATAAGAATTGGGTTAAGAAGTGTGGGATACTATAGGGAAGGAGGAACAACATAGGATGAGAAGGAGAAGGGATTAAGAAGAAGGTGTCATAACAAAAAATGTGGAGCAAAACAAGGAGAGGGAAACATGCGGGAGAGGGAGGTATGGTACAGGTATGGTGTAGGGCAATGTGTAGGAGGAGAAGAGTAGGTAGGAAGTGAAAAATTCAATAAAATATAGTAGGCTAGGGTAATTATTTAGGTGAATAACTGGGTAGAAATATCTAGTTCCTATAATAGGATTTACTCGACTTAATAAATACCGATTAAGATCTAACTTAGGATTAAAATTTAATAACGCATCCTCTCGAGAATTTTAACCTAATTAAATTTTATATTTAATATTTCATAATAATAATACACATATTAACAATATATTTAATAAAAGACATCCTAAAATAATTATTACAACTAGTACACATAATTACTGGTTTATAATTAGGGTTTTCAAAAAGGTATAATTACATCAAACCTCCTTGTTGCACCACCACACTTTATGTAAAATTTCCAAGAATCCTATATTCATTTACACCTCAAACTCATGTAGCCTCCACCCCTCTTGTATCACTTCTTCATGCAACAACCTTCCAAACACACCACAAACTCACGCCAAACCACCACTCCTCACATCAATAATCCATACCAAACCACCATTCTAACATCAAGATCCCACTCCATCTACACCCTATATGCATCACTCCTTGACTCAGAAAGCCCCTAGATATGTCACACATTGATGTTGCACCCCTTGAGTTGCACCAACTTCGACCGTAGCTAGTTCGAGCCTTGGCAACTTGGTTTGCTTTGGTTTTTCTCCATTTCCTGTCCTCATTTGCCTTATATTTTCCTTTGTTGTTTTCTAAGTTCTAATGATGTACCAACCTTGATTATGAGGTAATTTTCTAGTGGTTCTGGATGAGGCATCCTAGGATTATATGTGTTTAGAAATCAGAGACGCTTTTTGTAAGGAAAGATGTTGTAACTAGAGTTTTTAATGTGCAATGCCTATTTTTGTAAGATATATCATGTTTGATATTACTATGATGATAATTTTATGGTATGATGATATGTTATTAAATCTATGAAAAGTGAGAATATGTAAAGAGTATGACCTTAAATGTTGTTATTGTGATAAATCTCTCTTTGTAACCTAAGTATGCTAATATGACCAATGGTCTTTAACGTGGTTTGAATAGTTATGGAACATTTTTGAATAATGTGTTTAAGTAGTATCATGATTATATATTAGAAGTAGATAAATATCCATATAGGGACTCATCAATTTTTGTGAAAATAGATGATTTAGCTAGTTTAGAGGCATTTTAGTTAATATAGGTTAAAAATAAAATGATTGATATCATAACGTGTTAAATGGTTATAAATATACTAAATAATTTGTGTGGAATATTTAGAGTGATTATGAATGATTAAAGGTCAATAAATGAGAAAATAACTAAAGTATGAATAGTAACCCTACGGGGTAGGTTGTTATCACAAGTGTAAGATATTAGAGTTAGCACTGATTTTTGGATATGTTTTTATTATTAGAATTTTAGTAATGTGTATTAAAATTAGTGGTTATATGAGTCTTATGGAAAAGGTTAAGCTTAAATTGGGAAACTAAGGTTTGGTAAGAATTATGAATTGTAACCCTATGGGTAGGCAATTATTATATCTATAATATGTTGGAGTTATACCATACCATTTAGGAGAAACTTTCAATAATAATATTTTCAAGACGGGTATTAAATATGGTATAAAATGAGTACAAGAAAAGAAGTTATACTTGGCTTGTAAAAATAGGGTTTCTTAGGAAGAGTGTGATTTTTTTCCTTAGGAAAGTGTATTGATATTCATGTAGTTGTGTTTTATGTGTTTAAAGTGAATATGTTAAGATGTACTATGTGTTTCACATTTCTACACATGCATATGTATGAGGACCTTGAGAAATAAAGCCTTGTATAAGATACTAATTACTTAAAGAAAAAGATTACATGAGTCAAGGTCGAAGCACAGGGTCCATTCTATCGAACAATAATAGTGACTCAGGTGTGTATTTTTTGAGATGAGCTTTAAATTATTCCTCCGGTTTAAGAATAGTGGTCAAGCGCATATTTTCCAGAGAGGTGTTGTGTCCACTCTACCAAATGATAATAGTAGTCTAAGTACATGTTTTCTTGAGAATTGTTTTAAATCATTCTACTAGTTTAAAAACATTAGGGCTCTTGGACTCAACGTAAACCAGAATATAACCTTGAGATAAGCAACAATGAATAATATGTTAATCACTTAAAGTGAAAGATTAAGCTAGTCAAGACTGAGATGTTGTGTTTGTTCCACCAGTCGATAATAGTGGATTATGTGTGTTTTTCTCTTAGAGGTGCTTTGGACCACTCAACCAATTTAAGATTAGTGGACACAATTATTTTTTTCTTAATAGGTGTTGGGTGTGTTCCACTGGATGATAATAGTAGTTCGGGTGTGTTTTTCCTAAGAGGTGCTTTAGACCATTCCACCAGATTAAAAATAGTAGGATCCCTAAACTCAACTTATTAAGAATATGGATTATGATTATAATTGATGGGCTTCTAAAATTAGTATTATCTTATGTTATGTTTATTATGTTCGCATGTGCTTCTATATGGTTTGTGTTTTTGTGTAACCTAGTTATGGATGTGTTGTTACCTTACTTAGTACGTAGTATATCAATCATCCTTTTCATGGTGTGGCTCATTTCCATGAGCATATTTGCCTTATTTTACAGGCGATTATTGATTTCTACTTTTAATGTGCTTACCTTTGGTGTGCTCTAATCAAATTGGTATATGGTATGGTTATCCAACTATCTATATCTCTCTATGAACTCTTAGTCTTATGTTTTCCTTATACATTTTCCTTCTCTCTAGTTCATATTATGTATCATGGTGGAATCAAGTACTTCTTACAATTGATTCCTAAGTACAATGTTACTTTTACCTTGCACCCAACATAGACAAAATATAGGGAGTGCCTCTTTTATGTTGGGTGCGGTGTGACACCCTTGCATTTTGTGTTTTGGATTCCACAATTAAATCTTTTAAACAAAAATTTTTAGTCATAAAATTTAAAGGTGTTACAAATTAGGTCTTCATTTTTTACTCTAATGTAGGGTGTGCAACCGTCTTGTTTCAATGTCGTACCTTGTGCATTAATTTTGGTTTACAATTTAAAATAGGACAACCATACTAATAGTATATTAGTATATTATTCTTGTCAATCTATTATTAGGATTTTATGGAATGATTTCCATATTTGAGTTAGTTTATGCTATGGATACGAATTGAAGAAGTGGATACAATATGCATTTTGTACTTTCTTTATTTCTATAGATAGTGGGTTTTGTGGTTATGGTTCTATATTGTAGCTAAATTTATTTTGAACTAGTGTTTCTTATGACTTAGGAGGTTTGGTTGAGCAACTTGATACAAAAATTATTTTAAAGGTGAAATGTCTTGTAATATGGTTTTTAAATAACACACTTGAGAGTGGTTTGATCAATTTCGGTTACATCCATGTATGTTTTTCATCTTAAAATTCATATACCGGTATGTTTTAATATATGTGGCATGATTTTAGAGTGTTTTAGTCATGTTTTGATCTCTCCTTTTTCTTTACTCAATTTAATTCTACACAATTTCAATCATGGGTAAGTGCCCAAATTCAATTTATTTTTACTAATTTACATTCATTTTCCTTTAATTAAGCTAGAGATCATCAATCAATTTCCTTTTCTCTTTTTGCTAATTTGATTTTTTTTATTGTTAACGTTTTGTAATTGTAGTTGCTAACAAGAATGTTAAAATTGGAATCAATGGTACCACACTAAATTATGACACCTCTACTAATTGTACAATGCCCATTTCTCATTTTGATTTAGTTCAACTCTAAAATAAATAAATAAAATTATTGATGTAAGAACTGTAAAAATTGTTTTAAATTTAGGATTTGGAAGGATTGGTTGTTTGGTTGCCAAAGTTTTTCTTCAAAGAGATGATATTGAAGTTGTAGTTGTTAATGATCCATCAATCAACACTGATTATATCGTATTACCTAGTAATGTACATCTACCATTATTCATCCTCCTTTGTTTTATGTTTCTTCATTATTATCATATTTGTTTTTGCTCCATAGAAATTGATAACTGTGTGGCTTTTTACATACTTATATGTTAAATATATTAGTGTACACATATAATGGAAGCATAATGATGTTAAGGTTCATGATGAGAAGACCATTCTTTTTTGTTAGAAATTTGTTACTATTTTTGGCATTGGATACCTTAGCTTCATTCTCTTTGTTGGGTTGTACTTTTAAAATCTTAATCTATATAGATTAAATAGTTTTGTCTGAAATTCTTCTTATAAAAAAAATTAGAACCCAACATAAGTTTATCAATGAATTTAAACTCAAAAATTATTGAGGGATAAAAAAAAGTGATAGAATTACTGACATCCATGTTCTCAACATAGTTGAATGCGACCATAATGATAGTGAGAGAAGTATTTGAATATAAAATGAATATTTAGCTTTTCTATTCCTCAAAAATCAATCATTTCTTCCTACATTTCATTCAATAATAGAAACAAGTCTCCCTTAGCCTTGTGAAACCTAGTTAGGGAAGTGATGACATACTTTAAATTTAAGGGTAATGAGGGTTCTAGGTAAGGATTTAGCACCATGAGGAGATATGATTTAGGATGTCTATGCTACAACTATGGATGATAAGATAATACCATTACCCTTAGGTGTTGAACTTTATACCATAGGAAATAAAACATTATTCTCATCATCTTACCCAAAAATTCAATGATAAAATGGGGAACAAAAGAAACTCGAACACCCCTAACATATATCGTGTATTACCCACTTTAAAACTAGCATAAAACTTAGTTACCCAAGAAGCACATATAGAGCCAAGACATACCATTTATGGGATGCTATAGTTTCAGATATATAATCAAAGGTATCCTTATGGAAACTAAAAACTTTTTTAAAGTAAATTGCTCAAGAGATTAGGTCCTCATACCTCCTTTATGCGATGGTTAAGACAAATCTAGGGTCAAAAATTGATTCATCCTCAACAAGAGCAGTGGGAGTGTTAAGCTTATGCTTCTTTGATGTTGTAGCACCATAAGACAATATTGTTGTAACACTCCCAAAATTCACTACTCAAAAATTTTGTTTTATTAAAATAATTAGCAGAAGCGAAATAAAAAAACCGTGAATTCTGGGGATATTACCACCACACTTAGTACTAGACCAGTTCACTCATACTGTTCCAGTACCAAGTGCTAAGGTTAAAAGAGTAAAATACAATTTACGAGAAACTCAAGCATATTTAAATCAGAGCAGCACAAGTAAATATTTTATAAGAATGTAATCCACCAATGGTGGTCACAAGAAAACGAAGGCCACATCAAAACTAAGGTTTAAAAAGGGAAGGAATACAACCCTAGGACTTTCTGGATAGTTCATTACGCTCTTTCTCGATGGTCCACTTGAATAGCGCCTAAAAACGACCTACAAGGGACACTACCCATTGAATAGGTAGGGGCCCCACGAATGGAACCCTTCAATACTACTGCACTGAGTAACCCTTTAAAAACACACTTAAAAGTAGGCACGTGATGTAACATATGATATACTACTATATCCATACATAACGACATGTGTAAACATAATATTCAGATCCGTACATTCACATACTTGACAAGTCAATCGGATATTAATGGTGCATAAGTAATATTCACTTTCACGCATTCGCATACTTAACAAGTCAACCAAATGTTAATAGACCATAATGAACAATCGATACTTTTAGTGCCTTAAGGCCATTATTCCATCATTAATCAATCATCTCGGATTATAAAGATCCATGTGAGTGCGGGAACCCCACTATTATAGCCGGTGGACCGGTCATGCTGGACAAAACGCTCCTGGCCACTATTATTCGCCGATGGACCGATCTGGCCCCGACTCATAAGGTGTTCCACTGTAAGTAATTAGTGTCTTCCCCATGTCTTATTGTTTTTACGTTTGGTTTGTTGAGTACGGAATCCCCCACTATTATAGTCGGTGGAATGGTCATGCAGGGTAAAATGCTCCCGGCCACTATTATTCACCGGTGGACCGGTCATGCAGGGCACCCCGGCTCCTGGCCACTATTATTCGCAGGTGGACCGGTCTGGGTCCAGCTCAACATCTTCCTCTTTAAGTGATTAGTGTCTTATTGTATCTTATTCGAAAGTATTTCACCCTTGACATGCATGACTAACTATATCCACACTTATCCTTCCAGGAGGGTATGTCCCATATCTTGGGACTTCTGCACCTCCTAACTCACACCAACATCCTTCCCTTAATCCACCTTCTCACACCGGGAGCCCAACTCCTAAGTGTGTGGGTCAAGGCTGACCACCTTATACCCCAAGGTCCACTCACCGCCTTATCCTAGGATTTTCTCTAAAAATCCTAATTTGGGCCTATGTGGCCCACCTTCTCTGCCTTACACATCCCAAACTATTTCAACACTCTACACGTCACGACCCTTAGATCCAACCCTCACTTTCTACCCCACTCATTCTCGTTTATTTTTATTATTTTCTTTTTCCACCTTCTCAATTTAGGGTTTCCTCCTAAACCCTAGTTTGGTCTCCTACGCACCCTTATACTGTCTCACGTACTATTTTTTGCCCGAAGCCCCCAGACACCCAAACAACGCTTCTAATACCTTCCTCATGCCCCGAGGCAACTTTCCATATGTAAAGTTTGCCCCCATGCGGACTCTAACCATCCCATGCAAACCATCAATTCTCCGCCTCTTTCATTTTATTTTTGTCCCCTTTTACTCGTCTACTCATGGATCATGGATTATTTAGGTCATCCTTACCTACGTTAGCCAACTTACTTCCCCTTGGTTATCTTTCTCTCCCATTTCTCTTTTTCATGCCTCCATCCCACATCACCACATTAATTATCCTAGCATGCATGTCCTAAAGAGCCACATCACATCACATCATAATTTATAACATATCCATATTAGCACATACCAAAAGAGGGCACATGAACATACCTCTATTCCAAGCCGCGACACACATGAAACAGTTAAGATAATAGCATATAGAACACGACATATAATTATATAGGACATCCAAGGCATGTAGGACACATAGCACACGTTCGGCCTTAGCTACACCCTTACTCGGTTTAGGTTACCGAGCTATCTCCCACACTTATTAGGCCCCTAATCACCCTTCGTAATTGTTACACTCAATATATTTTCCATTTGGTTGGTTAGATTACCAATTTTCCCATTTCCTTTATTATAATTAACAAATTACCCTTTAGTTGGTTAAATTACCAAATTTCCCTTCACATTTATCATATTTACCATTTTAGCCTTCTCTATTATTAAATTATCATTTTACCCTTCTCTTTTATTAAATTATCATTTTGCCCTTCTCAATTATTATAATTGCCAATTTACTCCTTTCCGATTTCCACTTTACCCATTTTATTTACAAAATTACCATTTTACCCCTTTACTTTTAAATTTACCATTTTTACCCCTTAACTTCCAAAAATTACCATAACACCCTTTCACTTATAAAATTACCATTTTGTCCTTTAATTACAAAATTATGATTTTTCCCTTTTGTTATAAAATTACCATTTTGCCCTTTAATTACAAAATTACCCCTTTTTACCCTTTAATTACTATTTTACCCTTTATTCATAAAATTACCATTTTGCCCCTTTAATTACGAAATTACCATTTTGCCCTTTAATTATAAAATTACCATTTTCACCTTTAATTATGAAATTACCATTTTATCCTTTGATTACAAAATTACCATTTTACCCCTTCACTTCCAAAATTACCATATTACCCCTTAATTACATAATTACCAATTTACCCTTTTTTCTTATAATTTACAACTTTACCCTTTTTACTTCCAAAATTATCATTTTATCCCTTACCTCCAAAATGACCAATTTATCCTTTTACTTACAAATTTACCATTTTACCCTTGCCTCCAAAATTACCATTTTACCCCCTTTTCTTCCAAAGTTACCAATTTACCCTTTTCACTTACAAATTACCATTTTACCCCTTATTACTTGAAATACCCCGAAAATTCATAATTTTATAAATTATATTTAAAAGAGGTTTTATTAGAAAGTTATTTAAATAAATTACTTTTATTAAAATGAAAGAGTATTTAATTAAGGAAAATCAAGAAGAGATTTATAAGTATTTTAATTAGGAGGAATTTGGGTATTTTAGCTAATTAAGCATTTTATTTAAAGAAAAAGTTAATTAAATAAATTATTTTATTTAAAATAAGAAGGAGAAAATAGTTTCGAATTTTTAATATTTTTATAAGTAATTTAATTGGAGAAAAATTAAGGTGTTTGCTAATTAAAAAGGAATTTATGAAAAATCCCTCAAAAATCCTAATTTAGCCAAAAAAAATGAATTTAAATATTATTTTGTATACATCAAATATTTTAAATAATTTAAATAGCCCATATTATTATTTTTCCTTTTTCCCTTCTTCTTTTTCCTTTTCTTCTCTCTTTCTCTTTCTTCTTTTCTTTTCCTACTTCCCCCCCCCCTTCTCGCCCGTTGGGCCAGCCCTCGGCCCTTTCCCCCTTTCCTTTCCTCCTTCCCGCGGCCCAGTGCCGTTCGGCCCGCCCTCGCACAGTGAAACGCAGTGTTTCACCCCTCCTTTCGCTGAAACGCTGCGCGCCGAATTAAGGAGGTAGCCGTTGCCTGCCAGCTACTCGACGCCGCGCTTTGTCCAAATAAGCACCAAAACGCCGCGTTTTACTAGGGTGTTTTAACGTTCGCTGAACCGGCCGGTTTTTCCCCCTTCTTTTCTTTTTCCCTGGACCGCCGGTCCGGCCATCTCCTTCTCCCTTCCCTCGCGCACGACCTGCCACAGTGCCGCCACCTGCACGCCGCCTGCACGCCACCTGCACGCCGCCTGCACGCCGCCTCCCCTTTTCTGCCCTGTCGGCCACCCTCCCTTGACCAGCCGACACCCCCAGCACCCCTAGGCCGCCGCACCCTTTTCCCCTTCTTTCCCCGACCGGCCTGCAAGTCTGCCATGGCAGACCTGCGTCGATCGCCACCACCGGCCGGCGTGCCCTGAGTCGCCGCCTGACCGTCCTCCCTTGTTTCCCCCTCGATCCTCCCAAATTCCGGCCTATAAATACCCCATGAACCCCCCGGCGTTGGCCACACACAAACCACCCAACCCAGCAATTCTTCCTTGCGCCGCCTCCTCTTCAAATCACCGCCCCGTCGCCGCCGCCCGTCTCCGCCGCCCGAACCACCCCCGAAACTCCTCCCTGCAACGCCATCCACCCAACCAGGCCTCCCTCACCCCTCTGGTTGCTCTGCACGCGCCGCCCCATGCGTGCAAAGCACCCTTCCCGACCAACCGCACCTCCAGACCCAGCCACCCTTCTCGCCGCCGCCCACCACCGCGCCGCCACTTCTAGCGCCCCCTCTGCCTCCCAGAATCACCCAGGGAACTTCCCCAACCCCCCTAGGCCCTCCATTTCCCCTGCCAACCCCTCCTTTTCCTTCCTTTCCCTCCACCACCTCTCTACCCTCTTCCTCCCCCCAACGCCGCCGCCGTGCGCCGTGCGCCGCCACCTGAGCCACCAACACCCTAGGTAGTTCTCTAAACTCCCCAACCCCTAAACCTTTATTATATAAGTGCTAATTATTTTAGTAGCAAAATTAATATTAATTTTACTATTATTATTATTATTATCACTATTAATATTATTACTAGTATTATTAATATTACCATTATTATTATCACCATTATCATTATTATTATTACTATTGGTATTATTATTACTATTGTTATTATTATTATTATTATTATTATTATTATTATTATTATTATTATTATTATTATTATTACACCTAACCTTGAAACATTTATAACTATTGGTCTTACTAATACTAGTGGGCCATAACTTTAGTATTTTATTTTAATATCATAATCGCTATTATTATTTCTAGTATTACTATTATTATTATTATTATGATTATTATTATTATTATTATTATTATTATTACTATTATTATTAATATTACTATTATTACTATCATTATTATTATTAATAATATTATTATTCACTATTATCATTATTATCAGTAACATTGAACTACTACCGTTAAATAATAAGTGTTATGAAAATTACTTTAAATTATTGTAGCTACTTTTATTAATAGTAGCTTGATTAACTACCTTGAGAATATTAACCATACTTCACTTATAAAAGTAATATTATTATTCTTAGCCCTAATGGTAAGGTAAAGAGTAGGGGTAAGATAGAAAAGAATAGTGTTTTGGTCGGAGGAAAAGTAACCCCAATTTTCCCTCTTATAGACGAATCAAGTCGACACCCGGAGGAGGCGTAGGAGTGTGCTCCAAGACCGGAGTCGCGTTAGGTAAGGGCGAAGCTATGGCCTTATGCTATTTGTGATGTGTTTATAGATGATGAGCATGCCATGTTGATGTGTAATATGCATGTGTTATGATTAACCTGTTTTGTGTAGCGCAGCGTGGATCATGAGGTATGTTGTGTGCGCCTTATATTATACGTGTATGCCATGTTCCATGTTTATCGTTGATGTTGATGATGTGACTTGTTATAGCCCTCTAGGACATGCATGCTAGGGTTTTGGGTAGCATGAAATGATAATAAAAGAATAACGGGAAAGTGGACATTTGGGAAGCTTGCATGGGGGAACAAGATCTTGCATGGGCATGATCCTTACGTGGGAAAAGCTGAATTGGGTTGTAAGTGAGAGTTGTGGAGAGTCTTAGAGTGATGGGAGACTTATTATGAAAGACAGTACGTGAGTTGGTGCATAAGGGATCTGATTAGGGTTTCGTGAGTAAGTGGGTGTTGGGGAGTCTGCATGGAGTATCTAAATTATGCGTAGGGATGAATATTACTGGAGGAAAGTTGATTTTGGAAGTAAATAAGATAATGCTAAAGTTACGGGTCCATTGGAGACTTGGGTGCAAAATTTTACGTGGGTCGATATAAGGGTGTTTAAGGGACCCAATTAGGGTTTTGGGAGAAAATGAGGAAATTGAGGGGCACAAGGGTAAAAATGGTCAAGGCAGGATGGAGTAGGGGGTTGGGTGTGAGAATTCACTTATATAAAGGATGAGTATGGGTTTTCTAAAGGAGAGAAGAGATTTGGGGTGAAAGAGGGAGATTACTTATGGAGGAAGTAAAGTGCTAGGGTTTTGGGTGGCCAACTAGGGTTTTGACGGTCACACGTGAACTTGGGAGATAAAGAGATACATTTGGGGAGTTTCCTAATAGAAATGAGGTGTGAGATAAAGGATAAAGTAACGTTTGGGTAAGTAAGAAGAGTTGGGCCACATAGGCCCGATTAGGGTATCCGAGGAGGAACCCTAGAGGGATGAGAACATGCGGAGGCGACATCATATGTGTTGGGATGGCCTATATCCTTGGGGTTTGTGTCTTACTATATGCTACTTTACCTAAGTCTACGGGGGAATGGATGTCGGGTGTGAGAAGAGGTACGGGTCTCAAAATATGGGACGAACCCTTGGAGGGGAAAGTAGTAGAGTATTAGCCGCATGCATGTCAAGGGTGATGTGTGAATTAATAAGACACCGATAAGACATTAATCATGTAAAGCGAAAGATGTCGAGCCGAGCCTGTGATCCGGTCCACCGGCTATAATAGTGGATCAGAGGCGTTTTGCCCTGTGCGTTTATTTCCGGTCCACCGGCTATAATAGTGGATCAGAGGCATTCTGCCCTGTGCGATATCTTCCGGTCCACCGGCTATAATAGTGGGGGATCTCGTGCTCGACAAACTAAACGTATAAGTTAATCCATGGGAAAGATACTAAGTACTTAAAGCGAAACACCATGTGAGTCGGGGCTGTGATCCGGTCCACCGGCTATAATAGTGGATCAGAGGCGTTTTGCCCTGTGCGTTTATTTTCCGGTCCACCGGCTATAATAGTGGATCAGAGGCGTTCTGCCTTGTGCGATATCTTCCGGTCCACCGGCTATAATAGTGGGGCTCCCGCACTCACATGGGTTATTAAAGAGTATGTGTGAAATGGACTTATCATTAATGAGAATAAAGAATATGTCACCCGAAAAGTACTCAGGCCTTATCTTGTGTGTTATCGCATGTGACTTATATGTTTGTGATGTGTGTGCTATGTGGTATGATTGTATGCTTGGCCTTAGCGCACCTGCGCCCTTACTCAGTACTGGACCCGTACTGATACTAACTTGATTGATTGGGTCCTGTGATGATCCACCGATGGTGGGGAGCAGACCTTTGATGCAGGTTGGGGGGGAGGCTGGATCTGAGTGAGTAAGCGGTCCGGATATTTACCCTTCGAAAATTGTGTGGTTTAATCGTATTTGTCTTTAGAGGATACAAATGTTGTATTTAATTTTTCGAGGGTTTTATCGTACTTTGCTATTCCATTATTTAAGTATTCTGATATATGGACCTTTTAAATTGTATTTCGGAATGTAACTTTTTACCTTCGCACTCTGATTTTGTAGAACTTGTGTTTTATGAATGATTTGTTCTAGTTTTGTTCTTTCTAGCCTTAGCACTTAGTATTGGGTCGGTAGCTATGGATTGATCTGGTACTAAGTGTGGCGGTAATACCCCCGAGTTTACGATTTTAATTCTCTTGCTTTCGCTAAAACTTTTGATTTAAACGAAATTTTTCAGTAGTAAATTTGGGGGTGTTACATTACTCCACTTATATTAAATTATTATCACCATGTGAATTACTAACATTAATACCCCATCCTTATTATCCAACTCCCCAACTATTATATTTAATATAATACTCATTAGTACCCATACACATTAAGCCATATTCTTGTACAAGATATATTACTAATATACCCTTAAGGCTCACAGAAACATTAACCATGCATTAAATATCACAATAGCATAATACAATATGGATAATACTTAACACTTTCATTTATAACCAACTCCTACCCTAAACAATATTTCTACACATAGAATATAATCTATCATGCTTCCTTTTTTATCAATCAACACAAGAAACCACATATATTATATCAAACAACATATATCAAGCATAATAATATATTAAAAATCCTAATGTGCTAACATACGTTAATCCATGCGTTTAAGTGAGATTTAACGGTTACCTTGATTCCCGCAAATACGAACTTACCACTATTCCGGTTAAAGGTTCAAGCTTTGATTATAAAAACCAATACCTAAAAATAATATCAAGATTTATTATATTAGAAATAATAAAAATCAAAGTATAAGACTTTATAACACTTAATAAATCAAATACTTGAACTAAATATTATTATACCTTAAAATTATTACCCAAATAAATCAAGAAATGTAGCAGCTCATGCTACTCATGCAACATGAGCTGCATGCAAAGAAATGAGGAGGAGGGGCTCGAAGGTGGGTGAGGGAGGATTTAGGGTAAGGGAAGGGTGCAGAGGTGGAGAGGGGGTGTAGGTGGTGGTTGGGGATGGGTTGTTGGCGGCCAAGGGTGGCAGAGGCAACGGCAACGAGGTTGCGAAGTGGTGCTACCGAGGTGGGTCGAGATGGAGGGCTGAGAAGGAAGGAAAAGGGAGGGGGAAACGAAGGCCTGTGGGTGCTGGTTTCGGCCAAAGGAGGTTTGGGGGTTGTAGAGGGGGTTGTAGGGGTTGGTTTGGTGGCTCAAATGGCGGCAGAGGCGGCGGAACGACGGCATATTGAGGCGGTACATGGTGGTTGCCGAGAAGGGAGGGAAAGAAGAGAAAAAGAAGAGAGGAGAAAGAAGGACGTTGTGGGGTGGCTCGATGGGTGTTGTGATGGTTCGAGGGTAAGGCAGAGGGTGGCAGGGGGTGGTGTAGGTGGCGGTTGAGGTGACGGAGGCGGCAAAATGGTGGCAGTGAAGCAAAAATAGGGTGAGAGGTGGGAGGAGAAGAAAGGAAGAAGAGGAGGTCGGGGAAGGCATGGGGAGTTTGAAAAAATGTAGAATGAGGCAGGGAAGGAGAAATAAAAAGAAGAGGAAGAGAAAGGAGGGGATAGGGTGGCTCGAGGGCGGTTATAAGTTGATAGGGAATGGCGATGGCAGGGAGAGGGAGAAGAAAGGTATGGCAAGGCATGGGGGAAGGAAGACAGGGATGGTGCAAATAAACGACGAGAGAGAGAGAGAGAGATAGGGGAAGCAGTTGGGGGAGAGGGTTGCAGGTTGGGCGGCGGAGATTGTGGGGTGGTTAGGTTTTTCACCGGGGAAAGAGGAAGAAGAAGAAAGAAAGAAGAGGGGAGGGGGCTGGTGTGACGTGTGTGTAGGCCGGCTGAAGGGGGAAAGAACGTGGGCTGGCCTGGTCGGGGGAGAAGGGGAAAGAAAGGAAAAAAGGGAGGCAAGCCGAGCTGACGATGCAAGAGAAGGAGGGGAAGGGGAAGAGAGACGGGCTAGGGGCCCAATGTGCAGGAGGGGAAGGGGCAGGCCAGGCCAGCCGGCAGCCCAAGGTAAGAAAAAAAGGAGAAGAAAGAAAAGAGAAAAAAGGAGAAGAAAAGGGAAAAAGGAAAAAGGAAAAAGAAAAGGCAAAATGGAATTAAATAAAATAATTTAATTTATAAAATAATAAAATACAATATTTTTGGGTGGTAAATTTATTTAATAATTTAATTTAATATAATTAAAATATAAGGGTTTAGAAATGATAATTTCAGTAAAATAATGGTTTGAAAAATTATTTAAATAATGAGAGTATGATAAAATAACAAAATATTTATTTTAATTTATGAAATATTTATATCCAATTTTATATACTCAAAAATCCATAAAATAATTAAATTAAATAGATTTAAAGGTTAATTTATCCCCAATAAAATTTATTTATTAAATTATAAGCTTTTAAAATTTTGGGGGATTACAATTGTCATATCATATTTCTTGACAGGATTGGTGGCCTTCCTCTTTTACATCCTCAAGACAATGGAATGACATTGGAGGACCCCTCTAAAGGAACCTACATTAGAGAATCATAGGGATCCCTAATCGTCTTCTTGGTAGTTGAGATACCAGCAGAGGATCACTTGGGTGGTGAAGAATGAATGAGGCCTTTCTTTTTTACAACCTTCTTCACATCCATGACCACTTATATGGGTGGCTAAATGTAACACCCCTAAAATTTACTATAATCCCCCAAAATTTTATAAAACCCATAATTTAATAAATAGCTTTTATTTAAAATAAATTAACTTTTAAAGTTATTTAGTTTAATTATTTTATGGATTTTTGAGTATGTAAATTTGGATAGGAGTATTTAATAAATTAAAAATAAATGTTTTGTTATTTTATCATATTATTTTTATTTAAATAATTTTTCAAACTAATATTTTACCAAAATTAGCCTTTTTGAACCAATATATTAATTTATATTGAATTAAATTATTAAATTAAAAATTTATCAAAAATATTATATTTTATTATTTTATAAATTAAATTAAATTATTTCCTCCTATTTTCCCTTTTCCCTCTCTTTCCTTTTCTTTTCCTTCTCCTTTTCTCCTTTTCCTCCTTCCTTTCTTTTTCTTTTTTCTTCTTTTCCTGGCCCGGGCTGCCAGGCTGCCTCTCCTCCTTGTGCCTAGGCCGACGACCCATTCTCCCCCACCCACACGCATAGCCGACCTAGCCAGACCAGCCTCCTTCTTTTTTTTCTTTTCTCCCCAGACCGGGCCGGTCCACTCGCCCTCCTACCTACGCCGGCCTAGTCTCCCTCCCTCTCCCTTCTTTCTTTCTTCTTCGATCACCCCGAGACCCCGACCAGTCTTCATCCCCAGACTTGTCGCCATGCCCGACCACCGAGACGCCGACCACCGCCCCGCTGCCACCTTCTACCAGCACCTGCCTCTCTCCTTCTCTCTCTCTCTTTCCTCTATAACTCTTTTCTTTCATCATTTTGGAAGTTGGCAGGCCATGCATACCCATCCCGCATGGCCACCCTTCCCCTTCTCCCCCTTCCTCTCCCTGCCACCCTAAACGCTGCCACCAACTGCCACTTATCCCCGCTACCCTTCATCTTCTTTTTCTTCTCCCCTTTCATCCATTTCCCTGCCCCATTATTGTCGAGCCCTTCTCCCCCGATCCTCTTCCCTCCATTTTCTCCCCTCCATCTTCTCCCCTTCGTTTCGCGCGCCGCCGCCCTCCGCCGCTCCGACCGCCACACCCAGCCCCTACACCGCCTCCTGCACCCTTCTACTACCACCTTACACCACCCCAATATCCCTCCCGATCCATCCCGCATCCCTCTTCCTCCCCTCTTCTTTTTCTCCCTGTTTTTCACCCTTCTCGATAGCCCACCTATAATGTCGCTGATCGCCGCTTCTTCCGCCACCCAACCACCTCCCTGCCACCCTAAACGCTGCCACTGACTGCCACCTATCCCCCTACCCTTCCTCTTCTTTTTCTTCTCCCCTTTCAGCCATTTCCCTGCCCCATTATTGTCGAGCCCTTCTCCCCCGATCCTCTTCCCTCCATTTTCTCCCCTCCATCTTCTCCCCTTCGTTTCGCGCACCGCCGCCCTCCGCCGCTCCGACCGCCGCACCCAGCCCCTACACCGCCTCCTGCACCCTTCTACTACCACCTTACACCACCCCAATATCCCTCCCGAGCCATCCCGCATCCCTCTTCTTCCCCTCTTCTTTTTCTCCCTGTTTTTCACCCTTCTCGATAGCCCACCTATAATATCGCTGATCGCCGCTTCTTCCGCCACCCAACCACCTCCCTGCCACCCTAAACGCTGCCACTGACTGCCACCTATCCCCCTACCCTTCCTCTTCTTTTTCTTCTCCCCTTTCAGCCATTTCCCTGCCCCATTATTGTCGAGCCCTTCTCCCCCGATCCTCTTCCCTCCATTTTCTCCCCTCCATCTTCTCCCCTTCGTTTCGCGCGCCGCCGCCCTCCGCCGCTCCAACCGCCGCACCCAGCCCCTACACCACCTCCTGCACCCTTCTACTACCACCTTACACCACCCCAATATCCCTCCCGAGCCATCCCGCATCCCTCTTCCTCCCCTCTTCTTTTTCTCCCTGTTTTTCACCCTTCTCGATAGCCCACCTATAATGCCACTGATCGCCGCTTTCCGGCCGCTTCTTCCGCCACCCAACCACCTCCCTGCCACCCTAAACGCTGCCACCGACTGCCACCTATCCCCCTACCCTTCCTCTTCTTTTTCTTCTCCCCTTTCAGCCATTTCCCTGCCCCATTATTGTCGAGCCCTTCTCCCCCGATCCTCTTCCCTCCATTTTCTCCCCTCCATCTTCTCCCCTTCGTTTCGCGCGCCGCTGCCCTCCGCCGCTCCGACCGCCGCACCCATCCCCTACACCGCCTCCTGCACCCTTCTACTACCACCTTGCACCACCCCAATATCCCTCCCGAGCCATCCCACAACCCTCTTCCTCCCCTCTTCTTTTTCTCCCTGTTTTTCACCCTTCTCGACAGCCCACCTGTAACATCGCCGATCGCTGCCTTCCGACCGCCTCTTCCGCCACCCAAGCCACCATTCAACTCCTTGCAACCTCCTCTAGGATCCCCATCCATTTTTTGGCTGAAACAAGTCCCCGAACCCCTTCATTTTTCCCTCCTCTTTTCCTTCCTTCTCAGCCCCTCCACCTCGACCCACCTCGGCAGCCAACTTTGCCACCTCTCCACCGCCGCATCCACCGCCCTTAGCCGCCAACAACCCATCCCTAGTATCCACCTACACCCCCTCCTCACTCCTGCACCATTCCCTTGCCTTGAAACCTCCCCCATCTATCTTCTTTTCTAGCCTAAAGACCCCAACCCAAAAATAACCATTTTACCTTCCATCACCCCCTCTTCGAGCCTTTCCTCCTTTTATTTTTGCATGCAACATGAGTTCGTGCATTATTTGGCCATTTTTATTAAAAATTTTAAGGTATGATAATATTTAAATTAACTATTTCCTTAAGTAAAATTTATAAAGTCTTATATCTTGATTTTCTTATTTCTAATAAATATTGATATTATTTTTAGGTATTGGTTTTTCTAATCAAAGCTTGAATCTTTAACCGGGATACCGGTAATATTCGAATTTTGCGGGGAATTAAGGTAATCGTTAAACCCCACTTAAACACATGATAAACGTATGTTTACACATTAGGAATTTTAATATGTTATTATGGTTGATATATGGTTGTTAATATAAATTATATGTTTGCTTGTATTCTTTAATAAAAAGGAAAGTATGCTCTTTTATGTGATATGTGTGGAAATGTGGTCTAAGGGAAGAATTTGATTACTAATGAAATTGTTAATTACTTATCTATGTTATTTTATGTTATTGTGACCATTTATGCATGAATAATATTATTGTGAGCCCTATGGGAATTTTTGTAATATTTCTTGTGTTAGATTATGGCCAAATATATGTGGGTGCTAATATGTATTATATTAAAATATAATAGTTGGTGGAGTTGGATATTGTTAATGGAGTGTTAGTATTATTATTCCATGTGGAAATGTTAATTTAATAAAAGTGGGGTAATAAAGGGGGTAAAGTGGCAATCTTGAAGGAAAAGAGCAATATGGTAATTTTACAAGTGAAAAGGGGTATTGTGGCAATTATGGAAGTTAGGGGTATTATGGTAATTTTATGAGTAAAGGAAAAGATGGTAAATTTTCAAGTAAAGGGGCATTATGGTAATTTTTTGAGGTAGAGGGGCAAAATAGTAATTTTATAAGTGGTAATATGGTAATTTTATAAGTGAATGGCGAAATGGTAATTTTATAAGTAAGGGGTATTATGGTAATTTGGGAGTAAAGGGGTAATATGGTAATTTGGGAAAGAAGGGCAAAAGGGTAATTTTGTAAGGAAAGATAAAAATGGTAATTTTGGATGTAAAAGGGTAAAATAGTAATTTGTAAAGTAAAAGGGGCATTATGGTAATTTTATAAGCAAAAGGGTATTGTGGTAATTTTGTAAATTAAAGGATATTATGGCAATTTGGAAGTAAGGGGTAGAAGGGTAGTTTTGTAAATTAAAAGGATATTTATGCCACACTTGAGAGTAAGGGGTAACTTGGTAATAATGATAATGAAAAAAGATAATTTGGTAATTAACTTATGATTATAAAAGGGCAATTGGATAATTATGATAATAGAGAAGGATAATTTGGTAAATTAATCAATAGAAGGGCATTATGGTAATTTTAATAATAGAGAAGAGTAATATGGTAATTATAATTATGAAGAAGGGTAAATTAATAATTTTAATTATGAAGAAGGGTGATTCGGGATTTATAATAAGTGAAAAGGGTAAAATAGCAATTATAATAATAGAGAGGGGTAAAATGGTAATTATGATAATGGAGAAGGGCAATTTGGTAATTTATCCAACTAAAGGGACGATTTGGAAATTTAACCAACTAAAGGGTAAATTGGTAATTATTTGACCAACTAAAGGGGCAAAATAGTAATCATGATAATGAAGGAGGGCAATTTGGTAATTTATCTAACTCAGGGGCAATTTAGTAATTATAACAAAGGAGAAGGACAATTTGGTAATCTAACCAACCAAAAAGGGGAATATGTTAAGGTTAACAATTATGAAGGGTAATGGTGATCTAAAAAGCGTAGGAGATAACTTAGTAACATAAACCGAGCAAGGGGTAATTTGATAATTATGCAACATTAAGGGTAATATGGTAATTTGTCAAGTAAGGAAGGGATGACTTATCAATTATATAAGTAAGGGGTAAACGAGTAATTTGTACCTAACATGTAGTTGTGATTGTGGAACTTTATAATATGACACAAATAACTCCGATTAGTAAGGTAAGAGTATTTGGTAATTAGTAAGTATTACGATAACGAATCCTAATTCGGAACTATATAAGATTATGATGGCCTTAATGATTTCTCTGTGTTATCTTGGATAACCGCCTGAATAAGAAACGACTAATGATATTAGAACGATTGAAAGTGAATAAGTATCTGATTATTGTGCTTTTCGTGATCACTTTAATTAAGACACTAATACTTAAAGTGAAAGACCTCGAGATCGGGAATGGTGACTCTTTAGGGGTTGCTACCCTAAAGACGTGTTTTAGTCCACGATTATTCTGGTATTTGCTGGTGTGCCTTTATGCCCCAGCTAGACTCTATATCTTACTCTATCTAGCTCTACGGACCTAGTTAGGGGGTATGCATACTTATGGATTAGGTGTCCTTGTGGGTATGGTACTGAGTAGCTTTATGCACCAGTACGACCAGGGTACCTTTGCGTCCTTGGGTTTCGTGGTTGAAGGGTACTGAGTAGCTTGCATGCACCGGTACGACCGGTGTACCTTTGTGTCCCGGGTTCTTGATCTCCCATCCGAGGCAAATAAATGGATTTGTTGTGCTGAGTAAAGAAAGGAAAAATACTAATAATGAAAGTGAAATATTATGAGCCGGGCCCAGTTGGATTATGATATTGATTACCGATCCACCGGTTATAATAGTGGCCCAGGAGCGTGTTGCCCTGGCAAGTGATTATGAGTACCGATTCACCGGGCATAATAGTGGCCTAGGAGCGTGTTGCCCTGGATGATGTTGATATATATTCCGATCCACCAACAATAATAGTGGGGGTCCCGAGCTCAATAAAATCAGTCATGGATATGAAAAAAGTTATGGAAAATACTAATCACTTATAGTGGAACACCATGTGAGTTGGGGCCAGACCGGTCCACCGGCGAATAATAGTGGCCAGGAGCGTTTTGCCCTGGAGACCGATCCACCGGCATATTATAGTGGTTAGGTGTGTTCTGCCCTATAAGTGACCGATCCACCGGCTATAATAGTGGGGTTCTCGCACTCACATGGATATAAAATATGAGATTGATTGAATGATGATGGAATAATGGCTTAAGGCTCGAATGTATTGATCTTTCACTATGACATGGCTTAAGGGCCGAAAGTATCGATTGTTCATAACAACCTATTGATATCTGATGTGATTGTTAATTATGTGAATATTATATGTACACATCTTGTTATATATGTATATAAATTTATATCACGTGTGACATTACGAGCCTGCTTTTAAGTGTGACTTTAAAGGGTTACTCAGTACCATAGTACTGAAGGGTTCCATTCGTGGGGCCCCTGCCTATTCAATGGGCAGTGTCCCTTGCAGGTCTTTTCAGGTGCTACTCAAGTGGGCAACGGGAAAGAGCGTAAGGATTATCCGGCCTTTAGGATTTCATGCTTCCTATTCTAATGTATAGTTTAAATGTAATTTATTCTTGTAACCACCATTGGTGGAATATATTCTTATAAAGTGTTTACTTGCGCAACTCTGATTTAAAAATGGTTTGAGTTTCTAGCAATTGATATTTTGTTCTTTAGCCTTAGTACTTGGTATTGGAACGATATGAGTAAACCGGTTTGGTACTAAGTGTGGCGGTAATATCTCCAAAGTTCACGGTTTAATATTTTGCTTCCGCTATTTGTTTTTAATAAAACGAAATTTTTCAGTAGTGAATTTTAGGGGTGTTACATTTACACATTTTTTTCTAAAAGCAATACTTATAAATTAAAAACGTAAATTTCTGGGCACACTTAGTACCAGATCGGTTCACTCCTACTGTTCCGGTACCAAGTGCTAAGGCTAGGAGGACACTATTAGTAATACCATAAAATCTAAATTTATAAAAACGAGAATCAGAGTACGCGCAAGTCTTACATAATTCGAAATACCAGCTATTGTTTTTCAGATAATAACTAAACAACATTAATAAAATTGTTTCTACAACTCAAACATAATAAAAATAATATGAGTCATAAATTAAAAAGGAAAATGTCCATGTCTCTCTAGAAATCAATCCAGCCCAACTATCACTCCGCCCCTCCTGATGTCCCGTAGACATCGATAGCATCAAAGTAGGTGTCTCCTACCTGCAATAGATCAGACGGGCCTTCTACTCGTGGGAATGAGTAGCACCCATGAAACGGGTGATCAGTACGCTACGTACTGAGTAAGGTAACTGAGTACTAAGGATGGCATATAACACATCAAATCTTGCATAAGAATAAAAGGACATAAAGACCATCATGGTAACATCATGTCGAACAATCATTTGGGTACATACATAAAGGCCCATTTATAATCCAATTCAATTACTTAATTAATCTCTGATCGGGAATGGATTCATATCATACGTTTTATCAAATCCATGCAAGTACGGAAGCCCTCACTATTATAGCTGGTGGATCGGAGGCACATAAGGTATCATACCCTAACCACTATTATAGCCGGTGGATCGGTTGGCCTCGAATCGCATGGTGTTCCACTGTAAGTAATGAGTATCTTTTAAGTGCTTTAGCAAAGCTCTAGTTTGTGTCCATTGAGCTCAGGAACCCCCACTATTATAACCGGTGGATCGGTCACACATAGGACACCATGTCCTAACCACTATTATAACCGGTGGATAGGTCACACATAGGGTAAAAACCCTAACCACTATTTTGAACCGGTGGATCGGTTGGTCCCGTCTCAATATCTTCCACTTCAAGATATTAGTGTCTTAAATATTTATTTCATAAACATTTGCCATTCACAAACATTTGCCCAGACATGCATGACTAACTCCATGCAACCCTAGTTCCCATGCAAACCTTAACTCCACATAAGCCACACTTCCATGCAAACCCTAGCTCCCATGAAAACCCTAACTCCACGTAAGCCACACTTCCATGCAAACTCTAGCTCCCATGCAAACCCTAACGCCACGTAAAACACACTTCCATGCAAACCCTAGCTCCCATGCAAACCCTAACTCCACGCAGACATGCTTCCATGCAAACCCTAATCCACATATAAACCCTAGCTTCACATAGACCACACTTCCATACAAACCCTAATCCATATGCAAACCCTAGCTTCACGTAGACCACCCTTCCATGCAGACCCTAATTCATATGCAAACCCTAGCTCTACGTACACCACACCCCCATGCAAACCCTAATTCATATGCAAAACCTAGCTCCACGTATACCATGCTTCCATGCAAACCCTAATTCATATGCAAACCCTAGCTCCACATATACCACACTCCCATACAAACCCTAATCCATGCCATTTCATGCAAATACTAACACCAAGCCATTTCATGCAAAACCCTAACACCACATTGTTACACTCCCCATCATTATTTTACAACCCTAACATGCATGTCTTAAGGCCACATCATACAATAATAATAACGTAAATATACACATAATTTTCATGCCACAATTTATTCATACCAACATATTCAACTCCACTTTATAATGCATATGAAATAATTAATAATGATAAACATAGAATACATGGCATATAAAGCACATAATGCATTTAAACACACAAATGGCCTTAGTAACACCCTTACCTAAATTGCCACCGCTCTTGGTGCACGTTCCTATTCCACTTGAGGGATTTGACTAGGTTCACCTATTATATAAAAGTATACTAGAATTAGACTCCCTTATAAAATTTTATTATTCTCTAACTTATTCTAAGACTTGGTTTTTAATTAAAACAATATTATAAAATAATTAACTAAACAAAATATTATTTAAAGATACAAATAAATTACTATTTTCATTCGAAAAGAGTGATGATATAAGGGTTTCTACCCTTCACCAAAATAGTATTAGTAATAATAATAATAATAATAATAAAGTAAAATATTATTAATAATACTCTTATTAGTAGAATATTAATATTGATAATACCATAAATCTTAAATTACAAGGTACCTTTCGAAACCACCCCATTTAATAATAATACTATTCGAAAATGGTAATAATAATATTAATACTATATATACTTATAATATAAAAGTTAATAAAGATAATAATGATAATATAATTAGTAATAATGTTAAAAATGCTAATAATAGTAATAAAAAGCAAGGGTGCAATGCCTAATTAAAATTTTAGGTTTCAACTCCCCCTGAAATAATTACAATATTAAATAAATAATTATACTAATATTATTATTATTATTATTATTATTATTATTAGTAGTAAACATGTAATAATTCTATTAAATAACTAAAATTCAAGAATAATAATTTATCTAAATCAAGAATACTCCCAAACCTGTCAAACAAATTTAACAATTATGTTATAGTTCATAATCATAATAATAATAATTAAAATTGAATTAACATTAAAAATTAGGATATAAGCAGAATAATTTTCAATAAATCGAAGGGAAGTGTTGAAAAGGTCTAGGGTTTCACTTTGAGTTGGCGGGGATGGGTCGCACCGGTGGTGGTTCCCGGAGGTGGCCGGAAAAATGATCTAAGAGGGGTAAAAATGAAGAAAAAGAGGGAAGGGGGAAGGAGAAAAAGAAAAGAAGTTTATGGGTCGGTGAAGGAGGATTAGCAGGAGTTTTTGAGTGGTTTAGAGGGTGGTAGAAGCGGCAGATGTGGTGGTGGGCGGTGGTTTAAGGTTTTGGGGTAAAAATTCTGGCGAGATGAACAGCAAACTTTGCGCAGTTATAGAGACTCATGCGAGAAGAATCGAAGGATGAGAATGGTTTAATTAATTAGAGGGCGTTGTAGGGAAGAGTTTGGGAGGAAGAAGAGGCGGCGAGGTTAGCTAACGATGGAGGACGGTGCGTCTAAAGTGGCGGTGGCGCACAGACTTATACTTAGGGTTTCAGGGGAAAGAAGGCTTGATTTCAAGCCAAACGAGGGGTATTTATAGTGGTGGAGGGTAGGCTCGAGTTCTGGAGGTTACTAGGAGGTCAAAGCCGGTGAGAAATGGGACGGTTATGGTGTTGATCGGGCGGCACAAATTTCAAAATTTACCCGACCTTCGCGAGGGAAATTGGGGGCAAACGTGGGGAAGAAAAGGAGAGTGGGGCAATTCAAATTGAAGTGTGCGTTGAGGGGAAGAGAATGGGCGGGAGAAATGCCAGTCACGACACGTGTGGCCGGCGGCGCCATTTTCGGGGGATGGAAGTTGCAAGATCGACAATGGCGGGGAAAGGAGGAAGAAGGAAGGGGTGAGCTTGCGGTTGGGGAAAGAAAAAAGAAAAGAAGGAACTGGTCAGTCGGGTGAAGGTTAAGGGCGTTTAAATTAAACGCCGCACTTTGGGGAAGAAAGAGGCGAAACTCGGCGCGCTGGCTACTGAGGAAAAAAAAAAGAAGAGAGGAAAGTGGGCCGCGTCAGGCCCAAATCGGGGGAGGGAAGAAAAAGGAAATAAAAAGGAAGGAAAGAAAGAAAAAGAAGGAAAGAAAAAAGGAAAAAGGGAAAAGGAAAAAGGAAATTGTGGTGGTTTGGGGTAAATAAATTAATTAAAATATTTTGGATAATTAGGATGTAATATTTAATAAAAATAATATTAAATTTCTTTTTAGACCAATTTAGGGCTTAAAAAATTATTTCTCTTAAATCCCTTTTTAATTAGCAAAAAGCCCAATTTTCCCTTAATAAAAATATTTACAAAATATTATTAATTTGCCCTAATTAAATCTTTTCTATTCCAAATAAAATAAATAATTTAATTAATTTCTTTATAAAACCTCATTTAATTATATTTTCTAAAATAAAATTCTGGGGCATTTCACTAAAGCTCTCCAACCACTTCTAGATGTGATGGCTAAGTAAAAACGGTAAGAGTAGGTTTAGAGGAAGTAATAAAATCATATATTAGCTTTAGAATGGTGGATTTTGATGTGGTGGAATATGTTTCTTTGGTTGTAAAGTGTCAGTAGAATATTATTTATCAAGGTTTTACTAAGGCTTTTTTTATGGTTGTGACGTAGCTTATTATTGATCTTGAGAAGCAATAGAGGACTCACTACTAGAGGAAATTTCTCTGGTTGGGCTTCAACTGGTGGTGTTTGTAAAGTTGAGGGAAATAGATGTTTATTTCTTAGTGTAGAGGGTTTTAAGAGTTCAAATTGAATGATATTGATGTTCTATAGGTGGGCCTAAAGGTTTTATGGGAAGTTTTCTTAACTCTCACCATTTTATGAGTGGTGGAAAAAGTGAACTATGGAAGATGAACAAGGTAGAAAGGAAGGATAGAGGATAAGGGTGAGTATATATAATACAATTTAAATAGTTTATCAAACTAATTCAAATTGTGGTTTTATAGTTTAGTTTGATTTACGATATAAAAAAACTTATGGTTTGGTTTATAATTTTTAAAAATGAATTGATTATGGTTTGAAATTTTAAATTATAATTTATAAACCGCAAATCATATGCGCACATGTGTTTGGTAATATTATCTTCAATTGGGATATTATTATGTGTAATCCTATCTAACAACTATGTTGTAAGTATATGCATTTACAACGGTCCTTTGCTATAACAAGATTTTGCTCCTATATCTCCCAAAGTACTCACATTTATTTTATCTTCTTGTTGTTTACATACTATAGTAATTAAATAGTTTTTTAAAAAATATTATATGATTTGTGCATTGCTTGAGCTATGCTTATGTTCTATGTTTCTTTCAATTACAAATCTGGCGTATATATAAATGATATTTATATATATATATATATAAATATATCTACATAAGTACTTAATATGTTAGATATTACTTTAAATATTATATTTCTCAACCATAATTTAGCATTGATTAGTCATTAGTTCATTAATTCATTTTGTAAGAATTTTCCAGTTATTTTTCGATATTTAAGAAATACGAACCAAGAATAAAATCACACCAAACCATAAACTACTAATATGCTTTCGTTTAGATCATTTGGAAAATGTTTTGATTTAGTTTGAGACTTTTTTAAATTGCAAAAATATGGTTTGGTTAGATTTGAGGCCAAAACTAAACCAAACCAAACCAAACCATATTATCCTATAATAAAGGTGGTTTAGAGAAAAAGGTAGGGATCTCAAAAATTAGCTAAGTGTGAAATGAAGGGATTGAATAGTGAATAGCAGTTTTTAAAATTTATATATGGGATGATTGATAAGGGAAATTGTAAAAGTTGATGGACGAAATGAAATGGATTGATGGCATATAGTTGAGGACATGGGGGCTGAGGCAGAATAAGGAAGGAGGATTACATTAGGTTAACTTTGCCATCACAAGGGTGTAACCATTCGTACTACCCTAGATATGTAACACATTAGGATAGACTCACCATTGCAACATATGTTCTATCCCTAATACATTATAGTAATCTAATGTTGTTAGTTTTTACAGCACAATCATTACTCTCATTCATTCCATGTTTTTCCCTGTATCACTCAAGCAACCTTATGAATGTAATAGCAATGTGACTCTATACATTCTCCTCTAAATTAGCCACAACAGTTTAAAGAATTAAATCACTCAATTACCATTGTGACAAATATGAAATAGGCAAAATAAAAATATGCCAAAATAAAAGGAGTTAAATAAAAAGGATTGGGATGCATCCTAGTGGCACTTCTTATATAGTCTTGAGCCTAAATTTTTCCTTGTCGAGCTTTTAGGGGTCCTGAAGGGGAATGGAAATCCTTTCTTTATCCATAATTCCCCCTCCAATAATGTTTTACTCTCTACCCATTGACCTTAAACATTTCCCCTATTTTGTCATTCTCTAATTCCACCCGACCATAAGGGTAAATTATGCTTATTCTATATGGTCTAGACCATCTTGATTTAAGCTTTTTAGGGAACGCTCTTAATCTTGAGTTGAATGATATCACTAATTATCCTATTTTGAACTGTCATCTGAGGAATTTTTTTTTCATCGTCCATTTCTTGATTGTTGCCATATAGATCACAATATTATCATAAGCTTCAACCCTTATTTCTTTTAATCCATTTAGATGTATCCTTGATCTTAATGTTGCGGCTCCAATATATATACTAAATACCTTGATAACCCATTAGGAACAATGTTGTAGCTCCATAGGCAATTTGCATGCTTTGCTAAAGACTATCTAATAAGGTGACATATCCAAGGATATTTTGAAAACTTTCCTCTAAGCCCATAATGCATCATCAATCTAGTGGAAAAGTCTTTCATTGCTAGGTTCACTATTTTTTTTTAATATCCTCACGATTTCCCTATTCAAGACCTTGACTAGGCCACTTGTTTGGGGATCATAGAGTATAGCTACTTTGTGGTGTACACCATACCTAGCTAAAAGATTCTCAAACACTCCATTGCATAATTGGGTGCCTCTATGCTTGATGATAGATTTTTGGGCCACACAATGGGTGAGAATATTCCTTTGCATGAAATGGGACACCATTTTGGCATCGTTGGTAGGTATTGTTGTAGCTTCAACCCACTTTGAGACATACTTTACTTCCACCAAGATGTAAAGATTTTTAAAGGATGCAATAAATGATCTCATAAAGTTTATCACCCGTACACCAAAAATCTCCACTTTTAAAATATTATTTAGTGGCATCTTTTGATGCTAAGATATGTTTTTGGTTCTTTGGAGCCTCTCGTACCACTTTCAAAGCTCTATTTGGTAAGTAATTTTTTTACCATCTTATAAGCTAATATTCGAAGAGCTACTTCAAGCAAACTTATAAGATTTTATATAGTTTTTAAGGTAGTTTTGTCAAATATATTGTTAATGGATTCTATTTTGGAAAATTGGAAAAGTTAGAGTAGTTGACATATTACCTGTTTGTATTTTTGGTAATTATACATCATATTTGGGGACTAATACTTAGGGGTTTGGAGAGAGAGAAAGTAAGATGAGGTTTTGATAAAAAGTAATTATATGGTAGGATATAAAGTTGTTGGTGATGTTAGGAAATGGTAAAAACATGTTATGATTGGAGGATAATAATGTACCTCTTACTTTTTGATGATGTGGCATATTAAGAAGCTCCAAGAACCTGATTTAAGCCATTAAGGTCATCTACAAAGATTTGTAATAGAATGTGTATCATTGTTATATTTTTACCTCCATTGATGTGTAATAGTGTACAATAGTCTAGAGTCATAAGGCCTAAAAAAACATTAACTAGAGAATAGAAAAGTAAAAACAGTACAGTGAGGGATGGTTAGAAGTTGTTGCCTTTGGGATGTAAATTTATTAAAAAGTAACATAAATTATAAACAACTATAATTGAAAAGCTATCGCTGAAATTCATGCAAAAGCCTTTCAAAACCATGCCTCATAATACAAATAATAAATATTATGTACATATTGGTCGTTGATGCGACACAACGAAAATGGTTTAAGGCATCTTATCATTGGAGGCAAAAAATATATTATTTGATTGAAGATATGTTGCACTGTAGAAACCCTATATTTTAAAAAAATTCACTCATGTATATACCCATATCCTTTTATTTTTTAATAGTCAATATTTTATGAAATTTACTGAAATAATTGTTAAATATAAAAGATGGAGAGATTTCATCAAAACCGTACAAATGCATCGCATAATATCCCTTGAAAGTAATTTGTACTAGTAAGATGTATTAAAAGGTGTCAAAAACCTCAATTAAAAATATTAAACATTTTACATTGCCTTAAAATATCAATTTGGTGAATTTACCAAGGTACAGTTTGATAAATTAATATCTTTTCTGAATCTGATATAAAGCGGTATGCACCGACATTTTTAATATATATTTTAATATTAATTAATTTATTCAAAGTTAATTTATATATAAGTTGCGATAAAATGCAGTAACAATTTAAAAATTTTATACAAAAAAAAATATTATGTCACATCAGAAACAAATAATTTTGCAAACAATATGGTTACAAAATAGGATCTAAGGGTCTTTATTTTAATAATTCGTGAACCCAAACTGTGATTCTGATAAAGATAGCTCGGTTGAGCTTGATTCCGAAAGCTTAGAAAACTAAGAAAAGACTGTTGCTATTGTACCTCATGTCATGTATGTGGTGACGATGCTCGTGAATGTGCCCGAACATGATCGCCCATTGGTTTGGTTGCTTTACAATTGGTAGCTGTACGTCCACTCTCACGGGGTTCAACCAAAAGTGCTGGCTTTTTATGTATTTATTTTGTACAAACAAGTCGGGCATGATCAAACAGTCAACCGCCAGCATTAAATAGTGCCAGAATACATTTTTCCATCATTGTGTTTCCACCTCAATCGCAATATGATTCAGTTGCCTAAGTCATGTCATCTGACTCCGGAGCGCAGAAAACAAGTAATTAGGACCACACATGTCTATCCTAACTAATAAATTTAATTAGAGAAAAATAGTCGGTGCTCCATTTAGATCAAAATAATTAAAGTTGGTCAATCTATTTAGTGTTTAGTTCAGTTTTTTTGGTACTCCAATATACATGTACATATAGAGAATATTACATATACATTTATATATAATTAGATATACATATTAGTATAATTATATGTACATAATATTTTGTACTTGTAACTAAATACTTTGGAACCATTATAATTTTTAACTAATTAGTTTTATCTAAATACACTATAAAGAAATTTTCCCATTTAATTATCGATAAAAATTAAACTTTCTACGACTGCTCGAATTAATAAGATTATTTTATTTTAAAAGGTTTATGTATTATTTTACATCTAACACACACACACACACATATATATATATATATATATATCAAAAACCGTGTAATTCAAACCTAGGAATTTGTGGAAAAGAAGAACATGTTTTCAATGCATGCATGGTAGGTGAATTGCACATTTGCATATATATAGATGCTATTGTTTCTTTAACTCATTAATTTCATTGTATTTTAGTTAAATATCCTCACATTTATATTTAATTAATATAACTTTATCCGGCTAAAATATAAAATTTCTCAATCACGGTTATAGTCACTCTTTTGTTTGGATAATTTAAATCAAAATAAATTATTGAAGTCTTTGTTTTTATATGACACTAGTTACATTTTCCCGTGCAATGCACGGACGGTGTATTAATTATTTATATATTATTATATAAGAGATGAATAGTTTAACAATTTAATTAATATGCAGGAGATGAATAATTGGCTGTATATGTTCAAGTAATTAATTAATAAAATACTTGATTAATGTGTATTTTTCGGCATATGTGCAGCAGATAAATAGTTATATACATTTGTTGCATATAGGATATGAATAGTTATGATGTATTAATGACAGAAGATGAATAGTTATATGAATTTGCTCTTCGTATAAGATGAATAGTTGCATTCATATGCTCATTAGTTCGGTAATTCAATTAATACGCAGGAGATAAATAGTTGGCTGTATATATTTAAGTAATTAATTAATAAATTACTTGATTAATATGTATTGTTCGACATATGTGCAGCAGATGAATAGTTACATTCATATATTCAGTAGTTTTACAACTTAATTAATATGCAGGAGATGAATAGTTGGCTGCGTATTTTTAGATAATTAATTAAGAAAATTTTTAATTAATATGTGTGCTCGAAATATGTGCAATAGATGAATATCTCAATTATACTCAGGAGATGAATATCATTTTGTTGTTATGCAGCATAGGAGATGAATAGTCTGACAAATCAATTAATACGCATGAGTATTTCATCATTTATTTGACCTTATTAATTAGTAATAATATATGACAGTGATAATATATGATTAGTAATAATATGTATAGTTTAGGCGAAAATACTTATCTATATATTGTCTGCCAAACAACTCTGTTTTTATATAATAACTAATGTTGTTGTTCTATTATTATTTTTTTAATAATAATTATATTATTAATCATGATAATATTCATAATAGTAATAATCAAATATATTAAAATTCATTATTATCATAATAATAATTGTCATTATTATATTATAAATTATGATAATAGTAATTATCAAAATTATATAAATAATTATATCAGTATTAATTATATTAATAATTATAGTTATTATAGTTATATTAATAATAATAGTCATATTATTAATAATACATAATAAAATTATTATTATAAACAATTATTATTATTATTATAATTATTATTATTATTATAACTTCGTTAACATTAGTTATATGTATTTGCTAGTTGCATTGTATTAATGGCAACAAATGCATATGTGTTGGTCGACTGATTTATGCACTTTATTTGGTATATTAATTATTTATCAATTATTTATATATTAATATGTAGGATATGAATAGTTTGACAATTAAATTAATACACAGGAAATTAATAGTTGATTGCATATGTTCAGGTAATTAATTAAAAAAATATTTGATTAGAAAAATATTTGATTAATAATTTATTAAAATTAGTTGTTCGACATATGTACAACAAATGAATAGTTATATGCATTTGCTACACATAGGAGATAAATAGTCGCATTGTATTAATGGATATATGTATGTGAAGCAAATGAATATGCACTTTGGTGTATTAATTATTTATATATTAATATGCAAAAGATGAATAGTCTAATAATTCAATTAATATGTAGGAAATGAATAGTTTTCTACATATGTTCGGATAATTAATTAATAAAATGTTTGATTAGAAAATATATAGTTAATACTTTATTAAAATTAACTGTTTGACACATGTGCAACAAATGAATAGTTATATACATTTAATGCACATAGAAGATGAATAGTTGTATTATATTAATAAATAGTTATATTAATTATTCCATCTTATTAATTAGCAATAACAATGATTAGCAATCATATATGGCGGCAGTAATTTATGATTAGTAATAATGGATATAGTTTAGGCGAAAAAATTTGTCTGTATATTGTCTGCTAGACAACTCCGTTTTTATATATATATATATATTTAAGTTTCACGGTGACAAATATTGAACAGGTGATCTAAAACTAATATACATAATTATAAATGCAGTTTTTTTTTTTTTGTTGGAAGTACTCCAAAAACTCTATTACCTACATGTAATAAATCTAGCAGCAGAATAAGAGAACTGAACCATTTATTGTTTTGAAGACAGACCACTGTGATAAATCTAGCCGCTGTCGAGCGAAAATCCTCCCATGCCTTTCACGCAAGGTGCAGTGTGGGCCACTGGCACTGCTGCTACTAATAAGGATTTGAGGGCTGAGCTCATCGGCTTCCTGGATTGATAGAATTGAACAATTAACGCCACTGCAAGTCTCTCTGACATGGCGCGTCCGATGACCTCGGCTACAAAGGCCATAGACCTCCATTCCTCCATGTATAGAGATTACTGTATTTGTATTTATTTGGTGGATAGCTTTTTCTTCTAATAATTATTATAAATAATTATTTATATTAAAAAAAATTTATTCCTTCTATTTTGTAAATTATTTACTATTAGACTAACAATAAAAACATACCGGTATATATAATTTTAAGAACTAACTCGAAATCAAAATAATTATCTAAGTTATATAATAATAAAACTTTTAACATGATATTATCATAATGGTAATTAAAATCCAACTCGATTAGATCGTATGCTACTCAATTCAAATAAACTTTATTAGTGTATATTATTATTACAACCCTAAGCTTAACCAGATTTATAAACCTATGCAGATATAGATTGCCTAGTAATCATGAGCCTAGCTTCTCATTAATTAAATTGCCATGCAATTTCGGATTAAATTTGTTCTTAGTTGGTTATAAATGACAAATATTAATTTAATGTAGTGGAGGATGTCACTAAAATTATGTTATAGTACGTGGGATGGGGTTTCATATTGGCATTCAACTGGATTAGGTTTCATCTATTCAATAAAGTTTAGTATTCAAATTCTCTTTTTTTTCTTCGAGTATTATAATACCTATATAATAATTAAAAAGCTTGACCTTATTTTATATACTATATCCATATTATTAAAATAAGTTATTTTATTACCAAAGTTTTGCACGAAACACTTATTTAAAAAAAAATTAAAATCTAATTTTTATTTTTATGCTCATTTTTTTAATTATCTATACGTTAAATATTTTATTATATTTTAAAGAGTCATAGACATGAAATTTTAATACTATATTTATTAATTCTTATAAAATATATAAATTATTAAAATAAATTTATTTTTTATACAAATTAAATATTCATTATATTTTATATAATTAAATATTAGACCGTCAAAATCACGTTTGATTTACCAATGAAAAATATTTTATCGGCTCCTAGCTATCATGTTTGTGTGCGTGTAATTATGTACTTGGGCGTTAAGTTTATAATCAATGCCGGCTGCTACATAAAGTGTTTGATTATTTAAATCAAATAAAATATACGAAGGAAAGACAGTGGAGAAGAGATAAGGACGTACATTGGGAGATTAGGTGTGAAAACCAATCACCAATTACCTGATAGTGCGTCGTGCATACTTTATTATTAAATTAAATTAAATAAATACGCCCGTGGTATGTATTCTGGCGTGCTTCGAGCTCCCGTGGAAGGTCTGGATCCTCGGAAGATAAATGGTGGTGGAGCATATATTATATTAATAAAAAAAAACACAAGCACTAACGACTAACGATTCATTTATTTTCCATGACGCGTTAGTGGCAGTAGTACCTTGTACGCCACTAACCGGAAGACCTTGACGTCAATACGTACATTGAAAACCAGGAATTTCAATCATGGCTGCCAATGGAATGTCTGGATTTTTGGTCAGGAGTTTTTCGCTATTAAATATTAAAAAGTTACCTCAAATACTTTATATTTTGTAAATTTTCGACTAATTTTTTAATTATTTTGCCAAACATGCTGACAATGAATGGACACTCTTTGACATTGGATTTACCTAAAATGACCCTCTTTTTTCTTTTTTCCCTTCCTTCTTGGAGCTTCTCCTCGTGCCCTTGATAAATATTTGTAGTTTAGATTAACCTTAAGACATAATTTTACATTTTTCTACGGTACAAAAGATTTATATTAGAGATTATTTACTAGGTCCATTATGCCTAAAGCTTAATAGTTCATATTCTTTTGGAGACTTCTATATTGAAAATGAGTACTAGTCTAATTTTTATATATGGTTAGCATCAAATTGTAATGCTAAAATCTTCGATTTAATACGAAAGGAAGTTCATCATGGTAAAAATTAATCATATTTAAAAAAACAATCTTCTTACTGTTTTACTTTACACATGCTTATAGAAACATTAAATGTAAATATAGATCCTCTCTATATTTTTATTACAACTTATACCCTATGCATAATAGGTATAATTAACTACAAATATATATAGACACAAATGTATTTAAAGGCATAAATGTACTAGATTTGTTCTCATAAAGGTATCAATAATTTTGAATTTTTCATAAAGGCGCATACATTTAAACATTGTTCCCATTAGTACAAAAATGATTTTTTTTTTAAATTTAAGACAAATTTAGCCTTAATGGTCTTTAGAATTGCCTTAAATTAAAAAAAAAAAAAAAGATGCTTATGCCTTTATAGAAAAAAAAATGTTTCTACATTTACGAGAAAATTTTGAAACATTTATGCATTAATAAAAATAAAGTTTAAACGTTTATGTCTTTATAAAAAATTAAAAAGTGTTTATGTCTTTAAGGAAACAAATTCAAAACATGTACACCCTTAAATACACTTGTATCATGCATGAAAAATGTGTATAATCATAAACATGCATTATTGTTTAATTTATGTATCTTTATGGATCTTACTTCTCATTTGGATAAATAATATATGATCTGAATCTAATTTGAAATAATAATATATGGAGTAATAATATGGTATGGTATTTTGGTAGATATAAACTGTTTGTACTAAATTTTTACCCATGCAATTTACAAAGGGTTTGATATGTAAGTATAATTTAGTTTATGAATATAATTTAATTATAAATATAATTTGAATATCAATAATTGGATGCACAAAATCTGAAATGATATATAGATATATTGTTAATACAATTACAATGGTCAAATTATTTGAAACACTTCCTTAAATGTAATATTTGATGCATTAAATTACTTTGATCATTATTATCATCATGGATGAGGAATTTTAGACCTATATAATTTGTGACTTTAAAAACAACAAGAAATAATTAACCATGACTAAATAATGGCTTTTTAAAAAATAGACGAGCGTTTGTAAGAGATGGACTTTAATTTTTGTTGAATGTCATTTCACATGAAATATTTTTGATTGAATTTGAAAGATAATATCGGAGTGGATGTTACCAATGACATTCTTAGTAATAAAACTCTATAACTGACATTATTTCTACCTAAGATTTTGCTTTCAAGACACGAGATCCCAACTTTGTAATAAACCATTCAAGTATTGTTGTATAGACTAAGAATATTATCTATATTCCTCAATAATATCATGGGTGTACCAATCTTCAAGATCAATACACAATTAGGGGCACCGTAACTCTTATTGAATTTAAGAATTATAAAGTATGTAGGTCTTATAACACATCATTATTTGAACTCGATATGCATGTGCTATATAAGCTAACATGCATCTTCACATTTGTTGAGTTAATTGACAGCATATGCTCATTTATAGATTCGTCAATGTCAAGAGTCAATGCTGATATGTATCTTCCTTGAAAATAAATATAAGTAGTCATATTGCTAGGAATTTCGGATACATGATTTCCAAAATAGCTACAATTAGATCGTCTAAATATTTTAATAAAATATCATATGAAATTTCAATTACAGTATGATTGTTATATAAACCTCTAATTATTCCATCTTTGATGCTTGTAATCTAATATGAAAATTATTTCAAGTCAACACATTAATCATTATTGTCAATATTTTGTAACCTTATGTTCTTGGTCAATCATAAGACCCTAGAATCACTCCATATATATGAAGAGTTGACAGTTACATGGGTAATATCTTGTCTACTTCCTTTTGGAATGACAACTAAAATTTATTTGAAATTGCCACTAAGAATGATAGTTTCCCCCCTCCAAATGAGTTTTCATATCTTAATTCATTGGTGAAATGTAAGTTATTTCTTGTGGTTTTATCCAAAGCCTCAAAACAATAGTTGTATATCATTAGAGCTTCATCTTAAATTATGAGTTTACACCTTACAATCAACTCAATTAGTGGGATGCCTTGTTTAATTTTACATGTTGATTATTTAAATCGAATAAAATATACGAAGGAAATACCATAGTTTTAAAAATCGAATCGGTCATCGAATCGGTACCATAAATGATTCACTAATTTAGTGGTCGAATCAGTGGTTTGGGCTGGTCGAACCAGTGATACATTTTAAATAAAAAAATATGAAATATATAAAAAATTAAACTATACATAAATTTGACCGGCTCCCAACCGATTTTTTTGTCGGTTTACCGATTTTTACTGATCCGACAGATTTTAATCAATTTTTACTGATTTCGAGATCCTAATAATCGGTATATGAAATCTGGCCGGTGATCCGATTGATTTGTCGGTTTATCGGTTGGATCAGCCGGTCCGGTCTGATTTTTAATAATAGGGGAAAGACAGTGGAGAAGAGATAACGACCTACGTTGGGAGATTAGGTGTAAAAACCAATCACCAATTAGCTGATAGTGATTAGTGATAGTGCGTTGTACATACTTTATTATTAAATAAAATAAATACTCCCGTGGTATGTATTCTGCCGTCCTTCGAGCTCTCGTGGAAGGTCTAGATCCTCGGAAGATATACGGTGGAGCATGTATTATGTTATATTAATAAAAAAACACACGCACTAACGATTCATTTATATTCCATGACGCGTTAATAGTAGTAGTACCTTGCACGCTACTAACCGGAAGACCTTGACGTCAATATGTACATTGAAAACCAGGAATTTCAATCATGGCTGCCAATGGAATGTCTGGATTTTTCGTCAGGAGTTTTTCGCTATTAAATATTAAAAAGTTACCTCAAATACTCTATAATTTATAAATTTTCGACTAATTTTTTAATTATTTTGCCAAACATGCTGACAATGAATGGACACTCTTTGACAATAGATTTACCTAAAATGACCCTCTTTTTTTCTTTTTTCCCTTCCTTCTTGGAGCTTCTCCTCGTGCCCTTGATAAAGATTTGTAGTTTAGATTAACCTTAAGGCATAATTTTACATTTTTCTATGGTACAAAAGATTTATAGTTGAGATTTCCATTATGCCTAAAGACACTTAGCCATTTAGTAAGCAAAAGTGGCATGAGTTTTGACCTAACTAGTATACGCCTTCAAACTTCTATAAGTTCTAAACAACGCATAAATTCATCCTCTTGTTGTTTTTAATTTAAAAAAAAGGGAGTTAAGATCTACTTTGGGTGAGGTTTTCCTAGACAATTCTACCCTTTTTCAAGAATTATAAGTGGTATTCTAATCCTCTCTAAGGGTATGATAATCTATCCTTTTCATTTGGTTTTCATTCCTTTTTAATTTGGGTTATACGTTTAGTGTGATTCTTACTAGAATTTTGTTGTGTTATTATACTTTTCCAAGGTTTTTTTGGCCACTAAACCTTGAGTGAGCCCTTTTTAATTTCATCATCAAACGTAATGCCCTTATTACCTGAAAATGTGAAAGATTGACTTGGTATATGTTTGATGGAGCTTTAGGAATCTAGCAACTTCTTTTTAATGATAACTTTTAATTTTTTTACTATTTTTATTAAATTTTATTTTTATATAAAAAAATATTCAGCTAATGACTATCACTCTACCAAAGATGCACCCTATGTTAAACAAAAGATTTTGAAAATAAATTTTCTAACTTTTCTTCCAATAACACTAGAATTATCGAGGATAACTTCTCCATCTTTTAAACTAACATAACAATTTGGTTGTGTCTTCCCCCGATGGTTGTTGCCACATGAAATGAAAATATATGATATTAATGTTATGCTCTGTAATTCTCTTATCTCTCAAAATCTGAATCCATCACCATTCCTTCCTCCTCGATTATTGCCACAACTATACTAAATTTATCGAAAAGAAGCCTACATTATTCTATAGGTGATCAATTTCTTTTAATATTGTGATTAATTTACAAGTTTACTTGAATAACATATAGACGATAGTTTTCCTTAGATATTTGTCTATTGTTTTTATGCTCGAGATTTTTTAATGAATAAATGAATTAATGAGAATTGATAAAAGCGACCCATGAAATAAAATAGTGCTTACTAGAACATAAAATAAGTCAAAAACCGCGGAGCCCACCCGAGAGCCAAGATTTTCTTCGTCCCAGATTGACACTGATTCATGTACAAACGTGTCCGGTGGAACGTGGCCAACAAGACAACAAAGCTAACCAAAACCAAGAAATATAAGCGTGAAAGCAACGTGGCCAATATCTATAAGCAACAAAGCTGATCTCCCGCTACTAAGATGACGTGCAATAAGTCAATAACTATCCGACGACAGTGTTTCATGGGGGCGGATATCGACAAATAGAAACAGAGAGAAATACAAAAAATAATATTTTAACATTAAATCGAACTACATTGTGTAACTGCAGTTTATAAAAATTTCAAACCGAACAATTTTTTTCTCTAAATAGCTTAACCCAAATCAAAATATAATTTTTCAGTGCGATTCAATTCAATTTATAGTTTATATACTTTATGTTTTAATATATATCTTAAAATACTTACTATATAGATGAAAAATCACACCCTTAAAATAATAAACAAGTTTACACTTTTTTTTTAATAAGGTTACAACAGATTTGATCTAAATTATAACATCTTGTGTAAGAGCAATATTTAATGAATTTCAAAACAATTACTAGAGAAACAAACGTACGTAGAAAAATAATATTTAGGGAAAAAGAGAATAAAATCTTATACTGTGGATGTATAATATAAGAAAGAAGAAAAAACTTAGACTTAAAAGTTATAGTTTATCACATGAAATATGTAGGTTGTTATATACAATATAATATTTACTAAAAATAACTTTATCACATGAAATGTGTAAGTTGTCTCTCTCTCTCTCTCACTCACTCACACACACACACACACACAATTGTATTATACAACATGTGCATTTATTTGAAAATGTGCTTTCACCACCATTTAAAAACCTCAATAAATTAAAAATAAAATACCATCATTTTTTGACAAATTTGCTGATGGAAATGGTTCCACCATGCAAATTATGATAGATGGAAGTTCAATACATTTAATGGATTAAAGGTCTAGAGTTTGTTCCAATACATCCTAAACATGTTTAAGTTTATTATAAATGCATAAATGTTTATAAATTGTTTTTATTAAGGCATAAATAATCTAAATAATACTATGAATAAACAATATGTTTTATCAAAAGAAGAAAAAAAAAACCTAAATTTTCTGAAATATACTAAAATTACCAAAAGTTTTCAAAATATAAAAATTATCAAAAGATTGTAGAATTTGATGAAAATGTTATAATGTATATAACAATGTATACATACTTTTTAAATTCTAAAATACTAATAAGATTCATGAAATATTATGGAAATAATTAAAACTCTCTAAAATTTGTCATTAAGGTTTCCAAAATTCCAAAAGTATAGAAACATTTTTAAAAAAATATCATATCAAATTAAATTTCTAAAATATTATTAGATAGTTTATAAAATAGGTGCAATAATTTATGTAAAAAAAATATAACTATGAATTTTCAAAAATTATAAAACTTAAAATTTAAAATTTCTATGAAACTTTAATAATTTCCAAAACATTTTAGCAAATTCACAAACATTAAGGCAAAAATTTTAGGGTATTTTTATCTATTGTAATATTTAATAAATTTTATAAAAAATAGATAAAATTAATAAATATAATTTTGGAAATTTGTTTCACATTTTATCTTTTTTTGATAATTTTAATTTTTTTTAGAATTTATAGCAATTTTTTAATATTTCCAATTTGAAATTTTTCTATTTTAGAGAAATTATAACAGTATAACGTATATTTAGTTTAGTTTTATATTATATACTCTTTGTATTATATATAAAAATATATGTGTGCCATACACACACGCGCACACACACATAACTATCAATATTTTATTGCTAATATGCCTTAAAATTATAAAAGAGAATATATTTGTATTGTGATAGAAATCACAAATATCTTGCCTTTATGAATAACTAAAAAAATGATTATCTATCAATAGAAAAAATCACTAAAAGCTTATGCATTTAAATATATTTAATTTATTTTCTTCTCATCTTCATATATTTGTATGAACACCAATTGTGTAATCTAAACCTATTACCTACTTTACTAATTTATAGCGTTATGTGCCCATGTATAAGATGTCAACTAAATATATTTATTGATATGTATATCGGTCGCAAATAATATCGGACACTAAGAAAATTAGATTATTATTTTTACAAAGATTAATAATGACACAAAAACTCTAATCACTCTAACTAGTTACAAGCAATTAAAATCAAATAAAGAAATAACTAATTCTAAACTAAGAATATTAAATTAACTAGATTAAGTTGAAATAAAATCAAACAACATCTAATAAAGGTAACATCAATTTATAAAAGTTACCAAGAAATACGAATCTACCACTATCTAATTATAATGACTAATTAAACAATTACTAAACATTTTTGATTACTAGTTATGTGTCAATATGAATGTTTAAATAACACATTTTTCTCTATTAATCACCTTATCTCTAGTCAAATAATTTAAATAAAACATAATAATCTAGGTTTAATAAATTATTTATTCTTTAATTTATTGTTAAAATTATGTAATTATTTTTATAATCTATTCAATTCTGAGATAAACTATATGATATAAAATGAAGAATCGGTTATCAAATTTTTTATCGACTTGTTAAATATTAACTAAAGGCAATCAGTTTATCAATTAGATACAAGCTAAAATAATAACTTAAAACATATAGAATAATCTATTAATCAAATAATTAATTTATTTATTAATATAAAAAATAGGATTTCACCGTATTTTTCATAAAATAAAATTAAAACATAATATTAATATAAAATAATAATTAAATTAAATAAAAAAATTCAATTATATATAAAATAATAAACTTTAAAAAATTTAATATAAAATTATAACATTTCAGATTTAAAATAGAATTAAAAATAATATTCTGCCGCATAAATAGTCAGCAACACTGAATATTTTTTGCGCTCTGGGCCGCCTTCCCTTCCTTTATTGTGAAACTAGTTATATTTCCCCGTGCAATGCACGGGTGGTGTATTAATTATTTATATATTATTATATAAGAGATGAATAGTTTAATAATTTAATTAATATGTATGAGATGAATAGTTGGTTGTATATGTTCAAGTAATTAATTAATAAAATACTTAATTAATATGTATTGTTCGACATATGTGCAGCAGATGAATAGTTATATGCATTTGTTGCATGTAGGATATGAATAGTTGTGTTGTATTAATGACAGAAGATGAATAGTTATATGAATTTGTTGTTCGCATGAGATGAACAGTTGCATTCATATATTCATTAGTTTGACAATTCAATTAATATGCAGGAGATGAATAGTTGGTTGCATATGTTCAAGTAATTAATTAAGAAAATACTTGATTAATATGAGTTGTTCGACATATGTGCAACATATGAATAGTTACATTCATATATTCAGTAGTTTTACAATTTAATTAATATACAGGAGATAAATAGTTGGCTGCATATTTTTAGATAATTAAATAAGAAAATTATTGATTAATATGTATTGTTCCACATATGTGCAATAGACGAATATCTTAATTAATACGTAGGAGATGAATATCATTATGCAACGTAAGAAATGAATAGTTTGACAAATCAATTAGTATGCAGGAGTATTTCATCATTTATTTGACCTTATTAATTAGTAATAATATATGATTAGTAATAATAGGTATAGTTTAGGAGGAAAAATTTGTATGTATATTGCCTACCAAACAACTATGTTTTTATATAATAACCAATGTTGTCGTTCTGTTATTAGTTTTTTTTAATAATAATTATATTATTAATCATGATAATATTCATAATAGTAATAATCAATTATATTAATATTCATTATTATCATAATAATTATCATTATTATATTATAAATTATGATAATAGTAATTATCAAAATTATATAAATAATTATATTAGTATTAATTGTATTGATAGTTATAATTATTATAGTTATATTAATAATAATAGTCATATTATTAATAATAAATAATAAAATTATTATTATAAATAATAATAATAATAATAATTATTATTATCATATTTGATTGATGTTGATCTAACCTTAAAAAAAATAATACTTCATTAAAATTAGTTATATGTATTTTCTAGTTGCATTGTATTAATGGCAACAGATGCATATGTGTTGGTCGACTGGTTTATGTACTTTATTTGGTGTATTAATTATTTATCAATTACTTATATATTAATATGTAGGATATGAATAGTCTGAAAATTCAATTAATACATATGAAATTAATAGCTGACTGCATATGTTTAGGTAATTAATTAAAAAATGTTTGATTAGAAAATATTTGATTAATACTTTATTAAAATTAGTTGTTCGACATATGTACAACAAATTAATAGTTATATGCATTTGTTACACATAGAAAATAAATAGTCGCATTGTATTAATGGATATATGCATGTGAAGCAAATGAATATGCACTTTGGTGAATTAATTATTTATATATTAATATGCAAGAGACGAATAGTCTAATAATTTAATTAATACGCAGGAAATGAATAGTTTTCTACATATGTTCGGATTATTAATTAAGAAAATATTTGATTAAAAATATATAGTTAATACTTTATTAAAATTAATTGTTTGATATATACGCAGCAAATGAATAGTTATATACGTTTAATACACATAGGAGATGAATAGTTACATTATATTAATAAATAGTTATATTAATTATTCCATCTTATTAATTAGTAATAGTATATGACAGTAGTCATTTATGATTAGTAATAATGGATATAATTTAGGCGAAAAAATTTATTTTTATATTATCCGTTAGACAACTCTATTTTTATATATATAGAGATTTTGTCCTGCATTCTTGTCGGCCTTTGTGCCTTCGTCCTTTCTTATACTATATGCCGTCTGTTTGTCTCTCAATTGTTTTTTCAGGAATTTCGGCACCTCCCGATCCCCTGCCGTCTTTCTCTACGTGTCTATATATATATATTAATAGTAATAGTCATGTCTTTCTTATTTTATTTTTTTTTTCCATTTTTCTCTTCTTCTTTTCCTTATCTTACATATATTTGGCTGTAAATTTTGTGGATTTCATTGTATCTTTGCAGGTGATGGCCCACGTGTACAGCTGCTAAATTTGAACTGCGAAAGAAGGAAAAATATTAGGAACAAACTTATTAAATCATGTCCAATAAATTTTTAAAATACTTTTAACTATAAATTTAATTTCTATTTTTCCAATTTTACAAGCATATTTAGAGAAAATATTCAGAAATAATAATTGTAGATTACAATTTTATCTTTTCATAATAACTTGAATCATCTAAATATGAGTTTGGATGTAAAAGTTATGGCCAAAATATAATAGATTATCAACTTCGCAACAAATTTAAATTTTAAGCTAAAAAATAATTTAATATATAAGATTATTATTATTTAAATACATAATTAAAAATAATATCAATAATCTCACAAATTATTTAAATAAATGACAAAAAACTTAAAGGTAAAAAAATACAAATTTATTAAAAATATGCATTCATTAGTATTATACATATAACACTCTAAAATATAATTAATACATTTTTATATAAGTGAATTATTTGATTTTAATTATTATTATAAATATTCAATATAAGATAAATTTTACTTGGGTGCCATGACATTTGGCTTAATTCCACTTTGATATTATATGTTTCAAATAATCCTATTTAAGTACTATATTTTAGGATACATTTTTATTTTAGTAACATCTTATCATTGTTGTTAACTATATATTACTAAAATGATAAAATAAATTATATAACATATTATTCTAAGATGAATATATTTTTCTGAATATTTTGAACTTTTTTTGGAACTTTTTTTTTCATACAATTTTATAAGATTTTAATGTTTCGATGTTTATATTTTAAAAACCACAAAATCCTTTAAAAAACTAAAAAAATATTTAAAATGCTCATATTTTTTTCAATTAATCATATAAAAATATATGGCATAAATATTATACGGCATTAGTAATTTAAAATTAGATACACTAATAGGATGATAATAAAGTATAAATAAATTATAAAACATGTAGTGCTTAAATTGAATTATATTAAACATATGGCATAAGAGTGGAATCAAGCTAAAATTCATGGTAATAAGGTGAAGTTTATCATATAAACATATATATCCAAATTACATGTTCTTTTATTATTATTATTACATCACATAAAGAAAATATAGGAATATGTGTATGACATGTAATAGGCACCTTAATTTTATGATTAACTAAAATATAAAACACTTGTTTTTGGTGGATCTCAAAATATTGCAAAATGTGTGAGTGACATTAAATAAAATATGAGAAAAATAAAATTTATTTAACAATTTTTTTACTATTACAAATTATAATATATAATTAGTTTCATTACATTCGGAGAAAAATGAATTTGTACTTGATGTTTTGTTTTGTTTGCACAATTATTTTTGTGACGTCATATTTTTATCTATGAAAATTAAATTAATATTATATAAAAAATTATCAACCTATTAATTATGTTATTAGAATGTTTCATAAATGTTTTTATATATTATTTTATTTTATATATCCAAGCATTTGATTATAAACTAGTTAGGGCCCATTTTCCTTTTAGGTGTTGCTAGTTTAATTTAAACTAAAAAAATATATAAAGAAAATTATATATATATATATATATATATATATAATTAATAATATAATAATAATGTTTATATCATTATATATTTTTAATTTTAGAATATTTGATCTAAATTTAAAATAGGACATTTTTTTGTAAAAACTAGTGCACATAAACCCATGCGATGCATGAGTATTTTAAAATAGATATAAGACTAATATATTAGACATTTAATCTATAAGCATGTAAATTCTTTTATAAAAACAAGTGTCAATGAAATTATTATACAATGTATGGTACTCTAAAATTAAAGGTGACCGTGATATTTTTGTAACAAACAAAACAAAACAGAGATCAATTAGGGTAGATTTGTGTTATTTTTAAGATTAAGTAATATACATAGTCCTCATTTTGAAAATATAAAACTACATAATTTAATTCAATCATTAGATAACTAATTAGATTAAGAAATAACTATGAAATTTAAACCAATAATTAAAATATTATAGTATAGACTATCAAATATAATTATGTTTTTTTTTGTATGATAAAAGTGTATTTAAAGGCATAAAATTTAGGATTTATTTTCATTAAGGAATAAATGTACTCAAAATAAAAATTTTAAAGTATAAACATTTAGATTTTGTTTCCATTAAATTATAAATAAAAATTACTAGAATTTACTAAATTTTAAAGTTTTAAAAATATTATATCTTAATGGGAATAAAGTGTACAATTTTATAGCTTTATAGAAAATTTAAAAGCGTTTATGTTTTTATGGAAAAAAAAAAGTAAACGTTTTTGTCTTTAAATATACCTCTCTCTCTCTCTCTCTAATGATATGAACAAGGTAGTTATAGTAGAAAAATAATACAAATAATGATATATAATCTTTTATTTATATAAATTAATAATGTATTTGTATGCATTTAAACCTAAATTACAAATATACATTGAGATAATTTGCTATTAATTTTATAATTTTTTTGTTTTTGAATTTAATAATTATAAAGTGAGGTTTATTGCTAAAGATAACAAAGTGTGAATAATAAAAAATTTCATCTCCAATTAAAAAAGAAAACATGCATTTAAAAATAGAGAAAATAATAATAATATAAATGAGTACAACTTCAAAATTTTATGATAAAAAGACTTATCTAACTAACTAGAAGACCTAATAAATTATGCCCCCTAGTTTTCAAATAGGTGTTGTTTTAGCAGTTTTATTTTGTTACAAATAAGTATCATTTTATATTTATAGGATAAATTTTTATGGTTTTCCTATTTTACCTTTATAGTAGTAATTACTTCATAGTGTATTATGTAACTATCTATATATTTTCCTAAGATGAATTTTTAGTGCCTTGCATAGGGCAATGTAATAGGAACATTTGAGCCCTACATTCACAACTCTTAATTTTGGCCTTTAAATATCAAATAGTTTCAAAATATTTTATTCAATAAAAAATAGTTATATGTTTGTGTGTGTGGGAGGGGGGAGTCTATTTTATTATTGCATGTGTTTCTTTTACAAAACTATGAACAATAACTCGTCGAACATAACTTTACAAACCAAAATAGACGTTGCTTTATTAATTTTTCTTATTAGTTGACCTTATGTAAACCAATACTTATTAATGAAATTAGTAAAATTATTTAGCTAACTAAATCCATTGGTAATCACAACATCTACCAAAGGCTATTAATGCGTATGTTAATATGCCATATTAAGTTTTTAGCATTAAAAGTTCCAAAAAATATATTGACAAAAGTATTCAATAATTGAAATATACAGTTCCTTTCAAGTACTTATAATATACAATCAACTACTCCCATTTCAACCAAATGTGAAAAAGAATATAATTTATATTTTATTTTTTAAAATAAAAAGTTTGACTATGCATAATTGATATTAAGTTAATATAATAAAAAAAGCTTAGGCCACAAATTTATATATACATTCAAGTTTTGAATAATTTTTTAATGATTATAAATAAATTAAATATAGATAATATACTAACTAAGATGCAACTTTTGAGGAAAAATATGTTCCATAAGTTATGTTTCTATATCTAACTAGTTTTGTAATACCTACAATACACCGATCTTTATTAATGAATAAATATAAGTATAATAATATGAATAATATATTTATTTTATTTTGAAAATAGATTATAGGGATGCATGATATATGATATGTAGTGATAATTTTGGATATATATAAAATTAAAAAACTAAAAAATCTTGTTATTTTGGAAAATAAAGTTTTGCTTGAAGATGTAATTCATAAAGTAATAGTTAAGATTGATCAAGGAGAGAATAAGTAGTGGTAAATGCATTAAATTGAAGATGAGATTTATGTAAATATAAAAGTTGTGACTCAACATTACCTTAAAAGCATTCCAACAACTTCGTTACGATCGTAAGTTTTGGTCATTCCATTTCTTTTGTTGTCCCTATTCTCCGTCTCACTATGTTATGATATTCTTATTTGAACAACTTTATATAATATTGGTCCACAAAATAAATTGCTTATGTTGTAAGCTTTACTATTTCTCTCTCTTTTGATAGTATTATTTACCAAGATCTATTAAAATATTTTCCTCTTGATGATAAATAAGCTTTTCTTAAAAAAAAAAATACAAGCCTTTCTTTTAATTGAAAGATTTTAGAGAACTATGCATTATTTTTATATAAACTGTGCTCGACAACTCCTTGTTATCTATATTATTACTTTATACGGATTTTATGTCATTTGTTTTGTACATTATTTTTAGAATCTTATCATTTATATTATTAACTATATATTATTATTTTAATGAGTCGGTCTCACTAATATTTACTAAATATCTAAACTATATTACTTTATTACCATTATACTTTTATTAAACACCACCAGGTTTGCCACAAATGTAATACTAAAAAATATATGTATTTCAAGAATGCTATAAATTAAGCTAAGTGTATTTAATTACATTTATAAATTAATAATTATTAGTAATAATATCACCCATAATAATAAATAAATAAATATTACAATGCAAACAAATTATGATAATAATTATAATTAAATAATCTCTACAAATAGTATTTATTATAAAGTAAAATAATTAACTAATAATAAAAATTAATTGTAAAGGCAGATAAATAATAATTATAATTAATTAATGTGGAATGTATTAATCATAATTATAATTCATAAGAACAATATTAACCATAATTCATAAGTATGTATATATCATATATGTTTGTCTACGAAGTGACGTCCAGCTACATTCTTGTTTTTATTTATTACTTGTTACCAAAAAATGGTAACAAGTGTTTTTATTTATTACGTTGTGACAAAATGGGGGGTAGATCACGATCCGCGTGTCGTACCGCAATGACGAAGTAGCGTCTTTATCTTTATCCTTCCGTGGTTCCATATTCCTCAATTTCTTCCTTTAACAATAAAAAAAAAAAAAGATAAAAAGTGGATAGAGAGAGAATGAAACGAACCACCAGAAGAGTACTAATGAGCCATCAGCTCCCTTGCCTTGCGCTATAAGTTCTCCCCTTAATGCTCCTAAATCTGGACTTATCCTTTTATAATTACAATATTCAAAACGCACTAATCAACAAATTCTCCCTATTTATAGTTTCCGCTCCCATTCATCGTCATCCTCCGCCTCCTCTAATTCCGTGCTCGCTGCTCCCAGAGAAGTCACGAAACCAAAACACAAAAAACAAAAAACGACTGCTATTTGTTCAGCACCACTACCATTGATTCTTCTATTTGATACGAAGGATTTAGTTCTTCTCTCCTACTGCGTCTGTCGTGTAAATTATCGGATCGAACTGAATTTAGAAGGAAAACAATGAAGTTTTGTAAAACGTATCAGGAGTATATGGAAAGCCAAGAGAAGAAATTACCGGCGGTTGGATTCAAGGATCTTAAGAAAATGCTTAAGAAATGTCGCCATCAGGATCTCCGATCTTCTGATCGCCAGTTACGATTTAGCGACGTCGATGTCGGTAATGCCGAAGCTGCCGGTACTGATGATAGTAACGATTTCCTTGTAACGCGCTGTCCCTACCAATGCCCAGGTATATCTCATTCTCTCTTTCTTTGTTCCGATTTTTTTTAATTTTTATTTTGATATTGTTTGTGTTTGTTTATAAACTGTTTTGATGATGATTGTGTTTGTTTGATTTTATTATATTTTATACTATTTGGTCGTATTGGTTGATTGTGATCACGTGTTTACGATTTATTTTTGTATCTTGATTACTTATGTGATGCGTCGTTTATACTTGATTTCTGTTACGATTTCTTTGTTTTTTGTTTTTTTTTTGTTTTTTTTTTTGCTTCTCATTAATCAAACGAAATCAAACAGTATATTCTCGGATTTTTTTTTTCCTTATATATATATATATATAAAGTATCGTCCCGATTAGTGTTGCGGCTTTAGGGTTAAACGGGTTTGAAAATAATAAACGTTTTGAACCTATTTCATAACACGAATCAGCGTTTTCAATACGGAAAAGATTGTTACTATATATTTGGTTCATTCATATAATTTATCTATCGCATATCGGCATAATTTTTGAGCTTTGAGCCAAATTTACGTGCTACTTGGAAGTTGGAAGTTGATGTTTACATGGTTCTTTGAAGCTGGTTTAAATTAAAAGACGTGCTTTTGCTGACCACGCGTCGGGTTTATGCAGCGTCGTGGTTGTTTGAGGTCTGGTTTTTCGGACCCTTTAGGGCTCCCAAAAAATATTTGAAAAAAACAGACGGTTGAATTGTCATAACCATACAATCGAAAACTTTACTTGTCGACCGTATAGTCAAAACAATCGGTACATTATACTTCAGTCGCTCTGTTCAAGAATTCGTTTTCGTATTCTTTTCCTCGCTGTTTAAATCATTGGGTGGTTGCGTACTATATATGGGCAGTTGGGATGGACCATATTGGTTCAGAAGGAATGTGTGCCCACCACCATTACGACTAGGCTGGTCCTTTTTCTTGTCTACTTCTCTGTTGGTCCTTCCAGGCTTGCGGCCTTATCTCCTAATGGAATTTGTTTCACTGCTTATTTGACCAACCTTTTTTTTATAATTTCATCCCAACATGCACTTTGTTTCGTGTATTGATCGGGCTGCTGTTTTAGTTTATTTGAGGAGTAGCTAGCTAGATACATACTATAAGTCTATCCATTAGTTACTGCCACTGATCGTGGGCGAACTGATTTTAAATGTATTGACGATGCAGTATGCGACGGGACCTTCTTCCCTGCCCTTCTCAAGGAGATGTCTGAGGTGGTAGGTTGCTTCAACGAGCGTGCTCAGAAATTGCTGAACGTTCACTTAGCTAGAGGCCTTAAGAAATACTTGTTGGTCTGTAAAGGCAAACCGCCTAAAGACCATGTTTCCTTCCTTCAACAAGGACAGGATCTTGTTACTTATGCCATGATTAACGCCCTTGCAGTTAGAAAGATCTTAAAGAAGTACGATAAGGTATTTATTCGTATGTACTATTAGCATTACAATCGCCCCTTTCGTGATTCGAAAATAGATTGAAGAAATACGTACGGAAACATGTGTACTTAGCTGACAGGTCTGTATACTTGGACGGATACTGCAGGTTCATCACTCGAAGCAGGGTCTGGCGTTTAAATCACAAGCACAAAGAATGCACGTTGAGATTCTCCAGTCCCCTTGGCTTTGTGAGCTCATGGCTTTCCATATCAACGTAAGGGAGAAGAAACTTAAGACGCGGAGAGCAGCTACCTTGTTTGAAGGCTGCTCCCTTACCTTTACTGATGGAAAGCCTTCACTGACGTGTGAGCTCTTTGATTCTGTCAAACTTGATGTCGACTTGACATGTCCTATATGCTTGGTGCGTATGTCTGTTATATATTCCAATGTCTCCTTCTAAATTTATTGCTAATTTTACGACATCAGTTTGAACAAATATTCCAAAGACCAGCTACTAGTATCTAGATAGTTGATTACTTGATCTCATTGCGGGCACACACACACTCTCTTTCTTAAGGCGATTAAAAGAACATATCTTTGGAACTCTATCCCTAGACTGGATATGTCAAACGGATATTGTCTTCATCCATGATGTGCTTATTTTTCTATACTCATGATCTAACAGGACACGGTGTTTTACCCGGTGGCTCTTGGATGCGGACATATCTTCTGTCACATCTGTGCTTGCTCTGCTGCATCAGTGAGTGTTGTGGATGGGCTGAAGCTAGCATCCCCGAAGGAGAAGTGTCCACTATGTCGTGAGGTAGGCTTTTCAATATATATAATACTTATAGTATATCTTTTGTGAACATACTTGTGCGATCTGAATATTCTTCAAATTGACGGAGCTATGGAGTCCTTACGAATGGTCAAATGCTTGACTAAACGCCATGTGATCGATTAATTTGATAATTAAACGTATGTCATAAATTTGGTAAAATATATGCCACTAACGCGTGGATTATCTTGTGTACTGAAATTAGCGACGTGTGTGGGAGAGTGACAGTGTTTTTTTTTTTTTGGGTCAATATATAAATATTTTAAACAATTTTGAGAATATAATCATCTTTCTGTGCTATCTGGCTACATTTATTGATCCCTTTACGTACCGTACCGCCTGGATGGATTAATTATGGTTTACTTTATATAATAGACTCGAGTATATGAAGGTGCCGTCCTCTTGGAAGAGCTCAACATCCTATTAAGCCGCAGGTACGTACTATCTTTTAAATTGATACAAGCTAGCAAGAATTTAGCGTATGCATCTCAAACACAAGAAAGTCCATTTGGTTTTACGTACGTACGTATGCATGCCCTTAACTACTAGCTACTTGCTGGCTTGATACTGCGCAGGTGCCCGGAGTACTGGGCAGAACGGCTGCATTCAGAGAGGGCAGAGAGGCTTAAACAAGCAAAACAACACTGGGAGAACCAATGCCGAGCGATCATGGGTGTATGAAAGCTATAGAAGCTCCCAAACTGTTTCTGATGCTTTATGTTGATTGCCTAAAGCTATGTGCAGGTTCCAAGAATTAGTAGTTGAGCGCGGCTGCGGCTGCAATCGAATGGGACAGGTGGACGCGAGATCATGCAGTTGTTTACCGTACATTCCCTTGTGTTGCCGAAGTAGCTAGTTAGTTATCATAGCGTTGCGTGTACGTTCCTCAAAGATAGATGTCGATATAGTCGTTTTTTTTTTTTTGTTTTTTTTTGTTTGGATCCAACTATGGCAGGCAGACACAAATTCCGCGTAATAAGGATTCGAACATGCCATGGAGGGGCTCTCCTGACATTGTCGGGATTTATGAATATTCCTTGTAATAAAAAAGGAATGTTGTAGAACCAACTCGTTGAACTATTTGATTGTTGCTTATCATGACGTCACTGAAATAAATTAGAGTGTATACAAACGCTTCAATATTCTTTGATATCACACACACACATTGTATGTGAGGAAAGGCTTCGTTTTATTTATAATATGTTTTGAGTTTATGAAATGGGGTCTATGTTAACCCATGTTCATCATCTTCGAGTAGTCTAAACCGAAGCTAGGACAAGAGTCTACAAATAAAAAGTTACATTTCATTTGTGTTTCAAGGTTTGCCAATTAATCTGCAACATGGTTGGCGTTTTGGTATATGTGTCCGACGGGTATCCTATGTGCACAAAACAGAGACAAAGCATCAACTTTAATCATGATTCTACGAATTTCTTGTGATTTTGCTAGATTAAGCTTGTCCCTCATAGCATATATAGGCTTTATCCAATAGAGTATTCGTGGAACCAATGTTTATTAGGAATCAAGCAATCCATTGTCTAGCAATTAGCATGGCCACAAGCCAACATGAAATGTATTCATGGACCCATGCTTCCGTCTTAAGCACAATACCCGTAGGTGGAGGTTTCCACACGATAGCAATAGCTACTTTCATCTCTCTTGTTATGTGTTTCCCGTCTCTGTTAAGATATCTCTGTGTATGCGCGCGCGTGCGCGTATTGTATTTTGTATTTTCTGTTTTGTCCCCTTGTAACTATGTTAGCATATGGTTTTCTTTCTATTTTGAGTGTTAACCATGACTAGCCCTAGGACGATTAGTCATTAGAATCAGGGTTAGTGGTCTGCCAGGCTGTAATCTAATCATTTACATATTACGTGAATGACTCCTGGAGAGAGCAAGTTCGAGAACAATTAATCCTACCTTCTTCCTCTCCTTTCCCATTTCAGCTTCATCGGTGATGGAGGAACTCAACATGGCATTAGAGCTCCATCATTGATTTTTTCCTTCCTTCCACTCACTCCTATCATAGTGATTGTTGAATGTTGCAGTATTTGCATCTGTAGTAACGGGCAATCGACACAATATACATTCAATTTTGTACTCTAATCTCCAAAATCCTTTGTTCGTTCTTCCCTTAGATGGATCAAATTCTTTAACTCCACGAACTAAACTTATAGGGGTGGATAATTATAGGGCATGGAAGTGATGGATGTAGATTAATCTCTCCAATAAACAAAAGTTGGGTTTCATCACCAGTACAGTTGTGAGGCCAGAAGAAGCTACACAAGTTGAACAATGGGATACGACTAATAATCTGGTAATCTCTTGGATAATGAGCTATGTTTTTTATTTAATCTCTAATTCCATTCTCTATACTATCAAGGTTAGGGATGTATGGAAACAATTGGAAAAAAGGTTTTTAATCAGCAATGGTGCATGAAAATATAAATTAAATAGAGGTATTTATGAGATTAGACAAAATAGGGTTTTTGGGAAGAGATTAATCCAATGAGTGAGTTACCAGCTCTTACTCAAACTGCGGATGAAACTGCTAAGTTTTTGAAGGCTTTAGATCAACAACAAGGGGAATAAGAGTTGTTTTAATTCCTTAATGACTTAGATGATATTTACAATGAGCAGAGAATTCAGATGCTCCTAATGACTCCTCTTCCCATTGTTGTAGAGCATGCTCCATGTTAGAGCAAGAGGAGTGATGGCTTCTAATTACAAGTGCACGGTGTTGAAGTAGGATGCAAGGTCAATCCCACAAGGACTAGGAAGTGAGTAATAGGATAGTGAAAATATATCCTATGTCTAGACTAATGATAAGGGCAGATGATGTCTAACTCTAAATGAAAAGAAAATGTGCAAAAAAAAAACTCCAACTATAATATAAGAATAAGTGAAATTTAGTTAGAGAAAAGGCTAAGGTTTCGGTAAATCTCCTTAACCCAATGTGATTGAATATTAACCCCAAATCTCAAATCAAAACACTTTGTCATGAATGCCAACCAACGTATGTAGTGTAATGCAAAAATAGGCAACGAATTATTATGTATAATATTCCCTTTTTTAGTTGTAGAGGCCTTAACGTCTCTCGACTTTGTGGTTTGATCTCTAGTCATGCTAATGGAGCCCACTCTGACTCATCTCTCAAATCTCGCCGAGTTTCTCTAACTAATAATAGAAAAATGATCAATTTTTTCTATTATACCAATTAAAGTATTAGCACAACACATATGACAAGGAATTAGATTGGGCAGGGTTCAGATTCTCAACATATCCAGATCAGGGGATTTTCCTTCACCTCGGCATAGATTAACTAGCTAATCATTGCTTTTATTAAGCTCAACATCTTAAACACATAGAATTGCATCAATTGAAAAAAATAAATAAAATCTAAAGGAAAAATACAATACCCTATTTATTCAAGATGAGAAATTCACTATTATATCCATGCGACTGGGAATAAGAAATTGAGATAAAGAGATGGAAGATTATGGATGAATTGGGGTTGGGATTGAATTGGATGATGCCAAACAAATAACCCTAGATCTCTCTATAGTGCTCCTTAAATTGCCTTCTTTTTATCTCATTTGTTTTCTTTCTATAACTAAATGAAAAATAAGTTTATATATACGTGACCGCCCATTGACACAGCCGTGTAAATCACCACACTAGTGTCGTGTCGCTACTTCAACTTTGTGCAAGTTTTATATTTTGGCCATAACTTCTTCATTTGACATTGGATTGAGCCAATTTTTGATGCGTTAGAAAGCTAACAAAAATATCTACAATGTTCATGTTCAACACTTTTCCAAATTTAGATTTCATCATGGTTGGATTTGCAAGTATTTATTCCTTTTCATACTTTGAGCACCCGCGTTTACTTTCGTTTTGTTCCCATTATTGCATTTAGGTCCTTTTGATCCCATTTTCTTGAAATACCTATAAAATATGATCAAGAGTAGTAAACAAGAACAATTGGACTACATTATGAAAAAAAATCATCATATAATCACATTAAATCTTCATGTTAAAGTCCATATGATTGACATAATTCGTGCCTATCAAGTTGGAATGTGGTCATTCATTAGAGGAAACCACATCTTTGTTCAACAAGAGCAGTGATAGGATATGTGAGAAATGTGGTAATAAAGGGCATGGAAGGGACAAGTGTTGGCAGATTATTGGCTATCTAAGATGGCATCCAAAGGTAAGAAAATTTCCTTACAAGAAGGTTTTAGGCAATGGACAAAAGCCCCTAAATATTGGGTATGGATAGAATTACTATAAGGGAAAAGGTAAGAAGAACGCTTCTATGGCTCGGGTTGAGATGACAAGTTAGAAAGGAAAGCAATAGACAAATAGCAATGTAGGCCTGGTGACATTTATACAAAAGCAATTCAAACGGTTGTTGAGCATGTTGCCCCAGTCATCAAGGTCTGCCGCTCATAACTTTGACTTGGGTGAGGGGCAATTTGATACTATTTTAGCAAGTATTGCTTCTATCTCCTATACATCAATTATGATGGATCAGTGGATCCTTGATACTGGAGCTATAGACCGTATCACACCTAACTTGAGTGCTCTCATTCAGCTAAAAATGTTGACGAGTGCACCCAAAATAACTCTCCCAAATGGCCAAAACTCTCTCATAACACATTATAGAAATATACACTTGCATAACAAATTAATTCTTAGTGATGTTTTATGTGCTCCCGATTTTAAATGTACTTTTTTTTCCATCATAAAATTGGTGAATTCCAATCGATTCTCTATCATTTTTTACCCCAAATGTTGTCTCATATAGGACTATGCAAACCTCACTATTAAGGGCATAGGCATTGTACGTGGTGGATTTATCACCTTCTCAACATATATTTAGCACAACTTAGCCCTCGATTGGCTTCAGCTCCTGTTTCTATCATTGCAGGTGCTCAACACTCTTCACAGTTCCTATCAAGTCCTTCTACATTTATTGTTTCTAGCAACACATCATTGTATAGCCTTTGTCACCATAGGCTGGGCCATGCTTCTCTTTAAAAATTAAAAATCATTCCATTATTGTCTTCTACTGAAATGACTCATTTTGCTAATGAATCGGTTCGCATTACTTGTCTTATGGCAAAAATGGCTAAGCTTCCTTTTACTCATGGTAACACAAAATCAATTAAAGCTTTTATTTTTGTACATTCGGATATATGAAGACCTTATAGGGTGGAAATAAGAAATAAACACAAATATTTTCTTACTCTTGTTGATGACTACAACAGGGCAACATTAACTTATCTTCTTCAACAAAAATCTGTCTCTAATCATTCTAAAAGAATTTTATGCATTTGTTCAAAACCATTTCCATATATCCATACAAGCCATCAGATTTGATAATGCTTTGGATATTGATAGCTTCTATTGTTGAGCCTTTTTTTAGTAAAAAAAGGAATAATACATCAGATCACATATGTTTCCAGGTCCCAACTAATTCAATCAGCCATCCCTCTTCCTTTTTGGGGTGATTGTATTCTCACTGCTACTTATATTATTAGTAAACTTCCCAGCGTTGAAATATAAAATGCCTGATGAACTACGAAGTACGAATGTCATAACATCCTACCTTTATTTATAGTTTTTTTCATTTAATTAAAAAATTATCTTTTGTGGAAAAAAAATAAGCCAATACGGTTTTAGACAAAAATCCAGACATGTCAATCATTACATCAGGTGACCGTTTTTTTAATTTGCTGAAAATGATTCTCAAAATGTTGTATTTTGGTCCCAATCTGTCTTGTACTCGTTATTTTACTGAAATCTGCTGGCAAAATAAAAATAAAATAAAATAGAGGCACCGTGTTTTGAAACTCTGAGGCCTCCAACTCCCATTGGTTTTTGGAATTGTGGCACTCTGATTTCTTTTCAGCATCATCGATGTATCATGTACTCTTAAGACAATCTAAAGCATGTTCATCCTTGAAAGTATGATGACGAAACTATTTCTCTTTCTTTCTATAGATAAAGATTGTAGTAAATCTTTTGCTAGAAGGATCGAAAAGGCCTTCGTCTTAACAACTCACCGTCTTCCTCTTAACCCAAACACAAACTTTTATCCATCGATGGAATCAAATAATTATACAAGCACTAATAAATATAGCATACACCACCTTACAACTAGTTATATCGTGAGCATAGTATAACCGATTGTTCTACATATATAACTAAGTTGAAGGGTTTTTATTTTGTTTAAAATTTTAGTAATAAATTTATCTTTAATTTTGCATATTAAAAATAAAATAATTATACTAAAATTTTATTATAATTTTTTTTTATAAATAAATATTCATATTAATATACTTTTGGTATAACAAAATTTATAGTAAAACATAAATATATTTATGGTGAAACATAAATGCCAATATAAGTAAATAACAATAGTAAAATATTGTTAGCAATAATGATAAAATATCAGTAATAATAATAATTAAAGATGAAATAAGAAATCAAGTACGATAAAATATAAAAGCAATTATAGTAAAACATAACTTAGTCTTATTGAAAAAATTACAACAATCATTAGGAAAATATAATAACAAAATGGTAAAATATCAAGATAATAGGGATAAAACATAATTATAATAGTGGAGAAGCAAAAAACAATAGTGGTAAAATATTAGAATAATTATAGTAAAATATAATAAGTTAATTTTTTTCAAAAATTATGAGTATTAATGAAATATAACAAATATAGCAAATCATAAAAATAATTTTGTAAAATATTAAAAAAAAGTGTGATAAAATACATACATAACGATGGTGAATTGTACTATAATAATAGTAAAATATAAAATTAATAATAATGAATAATAACAAGTTAGTTTTCTTCATAAAATCACAACTAACATTGATAAACTATAACTATTATATTATAGAGATAATTATGATATATTTTTACATAATAATCTTTTTAAGCAAAAATATATCATTATTAATCTTTATTTATAGGAAAAATTATCAGGAATGTAATAATATACTCTTTTTATTTTTTTTAATCACCTTAATTAAAGATAAACTAACTTAAAAAAAGAAAAAAGAAAATACATAAGCTTACCCAACAAGTAACAACCACCGAAATACTGTGCAATTCATTGCGCCATAGACCAATTGAATAAATATCCATCGAAACTATCGAACAGACGTCACATAAAGGATAGCCACGCAAAGAAATATATCAGATGATCAGCAATTTAGTATCTTTAACAATCCATATCGTGAACCAACAAAATTTTGGAACTTTTACATTGATGGTTGATATTCGACTTTGATAAGTCGCATAGCCGACAACATCATTTGGTCAATATTAGGGGATTTCTGTCCTTCCACAGACAATATCTTTCACATAACTTTTTCAGTGTTCCAACAGGGTGCTGCATATTATTTAACTTTATATCCCTGAACATGCCCTGCACAGATGAACAAATTTATAGTGTTGACCATCAAATCAACACAGATGGGCATTGGGGGGGGGAAGGGGGAAGGTTTCTACACCTACCTCGTAGTCATCTCCATATTTCTCAATCAAGGGCCTGATAACTGATCGCTGCATTGCCGTCAATGGCTGCAAAGGTGCCTTCTTTCCATCCTTCCGCTTCTTTCCCAGAGCTGTTTTTAGGTCTTAAATAGAGAAATTCATCATGTCAGACACATACGCCCGCAATAATTAGAATCCACAAATATAAGGTACTGGTGGAATCACAGGAAAAACAGTCAAGAGTTCCAAGAATAAGTTGCTATTCTCTAGAAACCATTACTTATAGTTTCAGTCATTTTTTGTCCTATGCGCAAGCCATGTAAGCACAGAACTTCATCCTCGAACGGAAGCAACCTCTCACAATATTAGCATCCACAAAAATATTTCTAGAAAACAAAGGATCCTGCTCATGCAGCTCAAAGCTGTTACAAGCCACAGCACCAAATATGCAAAGATTTTGAAAGTTACAATGGTCCTAGTACTAACGACATGCCCTCTCGTCCTAATACTAACAACGAGCCTCTAATCCTAGAACTAACGATGGCATATCCCATTTCAGGTAGACGATCCCTATCCCATTTCATAGCTTTATTTCACAAAAAAAAATATTTCACACAAATTTCACCACTGTAAGACTTACGCAGAGAATGTTGTGAAATATGACAAGATCAGGAAGGTTGGGCATGATCAAATCTCATACGCACTTCATCATTACATTTCTTATTTATGTTTTTCAGCAGGCTATGGAAACACTGATAACTCTGAAAATAAAGTTATTTTTGTACATTCTTTAACTTATTTTGCACCCGTATTTGAGTGATATTTATAGCAGTCAAAATTATATGATAATTTTGACCGATTAGAGTTCATTAACTATCGGTGAAATTATAGAGCTGAATGTATATACTGCTTACGGAAATTTTGGTCAGTTCTGTAAATTGTGGTATGGCCAGCAGTAACATATTGGTATTATCAAAATAATCACGTGAAACTGAATCCATTCACGCCTATTATTGTTTGTCAAAATTGACAAATATCAGCCAACAACCGCACATAGGTTGCAGATTGAGAAGATTCCCTTCTCCATGCGTCATGGTCGCCAGGCAGTAGTTATGCTAACCGTACAAAGTGAAACGTGTCCCTTTTCCACCCCAATAACTAAAGCCGGCAAAAGCTAACTTAACCTGCCCAATCCAACTCGTTTCGGCCAAAACCAAACCCGCTAAAACCTATGAAATTCATCAACCTTGCCCAAACTCAACCCAATGCCAACCCACCAATAATTGACTCAACCGGACTCGATATCAACCTAGTCCAACCGAACCAAAAAATATATTAACCCATTATGATAATTTTTAGAGAAAAAATTACAAACATGTTCTATTATCCATTGAGAGCTATTGGAAATTTATTGTTTTATATATTTTACTTATATTTTCTTACTTTTATCCTGAATTTCGTTATTCACAAAAACATACCATATAAAGGTTACAGTAACATAACAATTAACACATTTCAATCGCATGCATACATACAGTCAAGCTTACAAGATTAATGAAGCTGGACTAAATTTGGTGGTCAAGGGCATATTAGACAATTTTTTAACATCTTTATCTACTCCAACTAACTATTTCTACAAGCTAACAACTTATAACAAACACATAGATCACATCCTATAATGTTAAACGAACCTATACACAAGACATAACCATATTCAAGCTCGGTTTGAATATAAACCTCGTTGAATTCAAATTCACTAGAAACTAGATAGTCTAAACTGATATAATCATAGATGTGAGGGATGTCCTACAAATTCTACAAGCCATATGTTGGCTTATTTCATATTAGAGCCCATTAGTTTGGCATTGGTGGAAGATTAGGGCTAAACTAGCACATTTGTGCTTAATAAAGTATTTACTTGCTCAATTATGGACCAAGGAGAGACTTAATAGTTATTATTAAAAAATTTAATGAAGCCGCATATTTAGCACATGTCATGGACGTCCAAACTAATGGGAGAACCAGCTATATATATTAGACAGTAGTTAGAAGATTAGTTAGACATTGTTAGAATCATCGTCTTGTTAGTTGCAAGTTTTATCATATTAGTTGGGGTGTGACAATTATGACATTTTTTGTGTGGATTTTATCTTGTGATTTTAGCTCATTTTTTCATGGAGAATCATATTTGAGGTGTCGGATCCATCATAGAAACGTAGGCTTGTAGACGCTCATCATGAGTGCAATACAACTAAATCAAGTTTCATTATTCATTCCATTTTCTTAGTGAGTTCTTTCTTGAATGTGATTTTTGTGTGATTCTTATTCAAGTATTCTTTTCTCAACTCCTGTATGGTTTTGAGAGAGTTCGCTTGTGTTTAATTAAACCCATTCACATCCCATCATAATCATTTCCATCCACATCCATAATCATGCACAAATTAATCTTCAACCTCTCAAACCATAACCCTAACCCTCTTCCATACCGACGAATCTTATCACCTTAATTATAGCCATTAACCAACGTTTCCTTCTGCCATAATCCACCATTAACAACCCATCCATATCATATACAATCAATCACCAAATCATTCATACACACATATATTCATCTTCAACCTCTCAAACCCGAACCCTAACCTTCATATATACTAACGAATCTTGCCACCTTAATAACATCCATCAAACCACGTTTTTTTAGCCTCAATTTAAACTCCAAATTCCACCATTAACCAGAATTCAATTTGTTCCCATAACCATCCATCATAATCCATACGTGCAAACCCCAAAACTCCATTGTTTCTTTCAAAACCCTAACCCTAATACCCTTTCTTGCACAGCGTTTTCTATACCATTAATTATTCTATTAACCACGAATTGAATTGCCACAATTACCTTAATCATTAGCCATTAAACCATAATTGAAATCTCCATAAAACCGTGTATTAAAACCCTAATACAAATTGTGAAAACCAAAACCCTAACCTTCTAATTGACTCAGTTCTTCTTATTTTTTTGTTCAATTCTTGTATAGCTTATGTAAATTACTATTTTTCGCATCAATCATATTCTAGCCAACCTTGAATCCAAGCAATTCTAAAGCAAAAGAAATAACTTAAATTGAATTCAACTATAATCGATAAGTTGACCCGAAATAAAATAATTTTGAAATGACTAAACCAAACCCAAATCTATGAAAATAAATAAATAAATCCTAAGCGAGTCGGTCTGACCTGAGTTAACAAATTGACTCAAACCGAAAATGACCCAAGCTCGAAGTATCGCTAATCCAAAGCAACTCAAGTCAAATCGATATATTAACCCAATAACGAAATGACTTGACCCAAACTCAACTCAAACTATTAAATTGACACGAATTTACTCAAATCCAAAACAACTCGTATTAAAGTAAACTGGTCCAAACACGTCTCACACCTAGGGCTGTAAACGAGCTGAGCCAGTTCGAGCTCGGCTCGGCTCATTAAAAGCTTGTTCGAGCTCGATCGTTTAGTTAAATGAGCTTAAATTAAGGCTCGTATTCGGCTCGTTTAATAATCGTTAAGGTTCGGCTCGTTAGAAGCTCGTTAAAGTTGTAAACCAAAACGCAGCGTTTTACATTAAAACGCCGCGTTTTGGTCGAAGCAAAAAATTTCTCTTCTCCCGCGTCCCGCCGTCGTGCACTTACAGTCAGGACTCAGGAGCCCTAGTTTCGAACAACGTCAGTCGAACTCGACCCAAACACAGCCCCAGACTCCCAGTCCCTCATGCTCCCAAGTCGCACCCCATCTCTCTTCTCGAGTTTCGACTGTCGACACTCGACATCGACATAGTCGAACTCGAATCTTAGCCTGCCCGAGCATCCTTCGCAGTTCGCACATGCAGCAGTCACCAATCGCCGCGCAGTTCGCACACTCGTTCGGTGTTTTTCGAAACCCTTGCGGAGTTGGGGTCTTCGTCAATTTGCCCCCAGGTATGTGTTCTTCCTTCTTCATTTATCGAATCGTGTAACAATTTTTGACGAGTTAGATGATTTATTTGATTTTGAAGTGTTCTAGGTCTCGGCATCTATTCGATTTGAAGTCACAGAATCGCAAGACCTTGCAGATTCTGTGTGGAATAAATTTTGTAGTGAGGTAATATTTCTCCTCAATTATTCGATTTGAAGTCTATTCTGTGTGGACTAAATTTCAAGTCTATTTGATTTTGTAGTGAGGGAGTAGCTTGCTGGTTAATGTAACTCTACTTTACGTCTATCTCTGCCTATTAAAATTGATGATGTTCATAACATACACAAGCTTAGATAAAGTTAACTAAAAGACTGCCGATTGAAGAAAAATTAACTGATAATATCAACTAAAAGATGGATGAATCACATAGTGGAGCATAGGGCAGCCATCTTGTTGTCTTTGTGTGGGGTGGTTAGGAGAGGAGGTAAAGACTTGACCTCTTTGTATCATGGTTGTTTTGTCCTCTATCTTTTTGGGTAGCTTATCAAATAAAGATTTAACTTAAAAATGTTAAGCTCATTTTACCAACAAAATTTTCTAGTTATAATCTGTCTTTATATTTTAAGCTTATGTTGAAAAGGTGCATATTTCTTTTATTAATTGAATCTTAGATATTGTATTTAGGTTGGGTGCATTTTTTTTAGCTGCTGGAAATTAATCTTAGTATGCCTATACTTCAAAATGTATAATCACTCAACATTGTTTCTCTTAACTGATAAAGAACCACTAGTTTGATAGATTTAATGACTTTTTTTATGGCTTGAAAATTGTGACCTGTCAATTTGCTTTGTCGTTTGAAAAAATTGTAGTTGTACCTGTGAAAGCATGAAATTTGTTACACAATATACTCCATCTGTATAAAAAGAAGGAAGTTATTCTAGCAATTTACTCACTTTTTTAGGAACTAAGAAAAAGTAATTTTAAAATTACACTTAAATACAAACAATTTTGGATTATACAATTTAATCTACCTTCTTTAACTTTGGACTATACAACTTAGCTCTAGAAATAGTACTAAGTCTAATGTGAATGTCTTTAATCAGCTGGAATATACTCCTGTTGGGATGTATAACCTTGCTTTGGAACACAGCGTCATTTCTTTATATCCAAATTTTGTAGAGTAGTGAAACCACAACGGCTCTCATTACGTCTTGTACTCCTCTCCTATTTCTAGTTGCCTCACAACCCATGTCTTGCATTGATTCCAAGTACTCGGGGAGGTAGTAAGGTGCAACCAGTTCAGTAGCTTCAACCGGGAATTTTGAGCTAAAGGGCATTGAAATCGAAGATGATCCAAGTCTTCTCTGGTAGATCCACATATTGACCAAATGGGGTCTTCAATAACTCCCTATTCAGTGAGCCTATCTCTAGTTATAGCTTGATGGTAATGTTCTAACTTCTAATATAAGGTACTTGCCTCTATGATGATTATAATTTTAATAATTTGTTTTTGCAGATTGTGGATCGTGTCTTTTTTTGTTGGCTACCGAAGTCTCGTTATGATTTATTTTGGTATCATGGTATGTTTTCTAAAACTAGCTCATTCATGTTTGTTGGGGATGGCGGTATGCCGCTGAAAGTCTCGTTAATGAACTTTTTGGTGCACTACATATTTTAGTGATTATATCTAATTTTTCTGTTATTATCTGATACTTATCAGTGACTATGTCCTATATTTTGCTCTATATTATATTTAGTATCATAATACACTTTGTGATTATGTTATATATTTTAGTGACTATGTTGAATTTATAGTGATTATTTAATGTTCTTATCATTTGCAGAAGAATTGTTTATTGTGATTATATTCTATTAACTACCTCAGAGTGCCCCTTACTGTGTTTGGTACATAACATAGAGTTTATATCATAAAACGGAAAGATGTGAACTGTGTTTTTCACTTTGTACTTTGACGTAAGTTTTTAGTGTGGTCATGTCTCAAATGTAAAAGTGACAATTGCAAGCTTGACTCTGTACATAACTTTGGTATCATACAGTTCTTTGTTGATTCTTGACATTTCAAATGAATTGGTCATTTTTCTTTTCCAAATTCAGAAAACGAAACATATTACTATGGTGGGGGAAATAATGTATTATGGGGTAAACTGAAGGTCGGGAATAGAATGGAATGTGACTCAGCAAAATTGAATTTGATAACTAGCATTGTTGCTTGTCATTGGATCTGCATGTTGGTTTTGTTCTGTCAATTGATTGTTATGATAATTTTATGATATGAAAATTTCAAAAGAACCTCATTTCTCACTCTTTTGGCGAGAGCCTCTATACTGGGTGTTTGTTCAGGAGGTGCCATATGAGACATTCAACTTCCAAAGATGCTAAACCTGACTTGACCTAGCAATTTGGTTCTGTGGAGCTTTAATCTTGTGTTACTTGAGTGATATCGTTAGTTACTGAAATTTAATAGCTGCTGCAATAGAGGTCTTCTTTTGCTTTTTAAATGATATCTGATCTCATTTTTAGAACCCTCTCTCGTATTCTTTTTCCTGATATTTCCTTCCCTTGTTTTTTTTTTGCCTTCTTTTTACTTTTATTTTTGTTTTCCCTGTTAGTTCACTCTGGAAAGCATGTACATTGCTGCTCTAAGTTGATTCTTAATCTTTCCAAATGTATGTCTTGCAAACCAAATGCCAATAAAAATCAGACTCCCCTCTCTAATCATGCTTCCAAAGCTTCCCTGTTGGAGAAGACTTGTGACTTGATCAAAAATTTTCCAGAATATAACATTTGATTTCAACAGAGTATAACATTCTCTTATGCTTCATAATCTTATTCCATGAAACAGTGAAGTATCATTTGATTTTTTATTGCTTATATTTTCATCTTAGTAAATATAAATTTACTCCCAAGTCCCAACCCAATGTAATCCCTCTAGCCACACATTGATTGTTATCAATTTAATGTGAACAATAAATAAATTATGTGATTTATTATTATTGTTATATTTATCATAGTAATTTTTATTATATCATAACTTCCAAGCTATGCTAATATTATTTTTATACTTTTAATTTGATGCAGGTTATTTTTATCATATCACTCAATGGTCAATGACAATGGATGTGGCTGTGATGATTATTATGGAGCTTTGAAGCCATTTTGTTTGTGTATTGAATCTATTGATATATGATGTATCTACATCTCTAGTTGTATTTAGTTTTTATGGATTTATTGTAATATTAAACAGGCTTTGGGGAGAAATTCTTCACCTAAATTTGTATGCAATAGGTGCATGGTAAAAAAATTTTGAAACAGGGGAGAAATTTTGCACCTAAATTTGTGTGCAATAGGTGCATGGCAAATTTTTTTTGAAACAGGTTAATATTTGCTCAGGTTATAATTAAGATAAATTATGCCTGAATTTTGTCAAATATTGATTTATTAAGGGTAATTATACTAGTTGTAAATGATCCTTAATAAGGCGTAAACGAGCTTTTAACAAGCTCGAACGAACTATTAACGAGCCCGAACGAGCTTTTAACGAGCCCGAACGAACTTTTAACGAACTACGAACTCGAGCCCCAAACGAACCTCAAACGAGTATCAAAACGAGCAGTAAACGAGCCCAAAAGGCTCGATTAATATACACGAGCCGAGCCGAATAGTTCGCGAATACTAAACGAGCCGAATCCGAACATGACTAATCGAGCTCTAAACGAGCTCGAGCCGAACTCGAGCTTCATAAAATATAAACGAGCCGAACCCGAGCTTAGGAGTGTTCGGCTTGATTCGGCTCATTTACAGCCCTACTCACACCGTTAAATTTACCTGGTTTAAGCCAACCCAAAAATGACTTGATTCTATATTAATTCAACCTAACCCGAACCGTTAAATTAACCCAAACCCAAACCAACCAATTATCTTGATACACCCTACACGTGCAACAACCTAAGCTTGAACTCAATTCGAATAATAAAATGACCCAATTTCACTCCAATTGACCCACAAAGAAAAATAACCTACAAACAACCCAATTCGATTACCACCTCTACCAAGAACTCTACTACTTAAAATAATATGAACTCGGCACTGGGGACAACGAACTTACAATAACAAATGATAAAATCACACAAAAGAAGGAACGAATTGTGAAGACAAAGTGCAACTTGACATGAATAGAGTACACTTGGAGTTGAAGAATCAACATTGTGAAAGTAAAATTATCTCATTGGGTTGACTCTTTTCATAGTTGATTTCTATTTCATCTTCTTTGTTTAGACTATGCTTTTGTTATGAATTTAGTATGAACTAAACTCTTCATGAGCTGGGATCGATATGAATTTTGGAATCTAGTGACTCATATGTTCATAGTAGTTCAATGTTGATTATTCCAGCTCATAGGTGTGTTTGGTTGTTTGAATACTATTGTTAATTGGCTATTAATGGCGATTGTGGAAAGTTAGAATCCTTGGCATTGCAAGCCTTGAGGTTTAGGTTGTTAAATGTAATCCTCTAAGTGAATTTGCATAGGAATATGTGTAGTTTAATTCTTGGTTTTAAGAATATTAAGTTAGAAAAGACTACATGCCTTACTAGGGTGATTTATTATCTTCCTTGTTCGTAGCAACTAGGAGGATTTACACTAGTGAAGGATTCAAAAATCCCAACCCTTTCAATTCATCAGATCTGTTTCAAAACTTTAGCTTTCTTATTCCCTTACCGATCCTATTTATTCACTTGTTTGCCCTTTTGTGATTTCAATCCAACCAAAATTTAGTTCCTTTATTTTTGTGATTGAATCGCTCCTTATAAACCTAATCGCTAGGTAGACGATACCCAACTCACTCACTCGTTGATTGCATACACTTGCTAATTACAGTCCTCACATTTTAAGTTCTATCAAAGAAGAGAGCCAGATAAAGTTGAGGCAACAAAATAACTAATGGACCGTTTATTTAGGGGTGAAAGAGGGTGAAAGGGGATGAATTAATTGATTCACCCCGTTTGGGGACCAATTTTATTAACCTCGACAAGGTGAATCGAGGTCAAAGTTTAACCTTTATTCACCCCAATTAACCTCATTTTTATTAACCCCCGATTTCAAAGGTAACGGAAGTAAAGGTTAATATATAAGTAATATTTTTACTTGACCGGACAAAAATGCTCCTAATTTATATCAATAGAATCACCTTCTTCTTTTCATCCACTCTTGCCCGTTCTGTGCCTCGTCCTTCATTTGTTATATTTTTTTAACCTTCATTCATCTCAATCCAGACTGGATTTTTGAAACATTCACCCTAATTCACCCAGGTTAGGTTAAATATCATCCAAACAACATTTTAAAATATTCATCTCTATTCCCTTCACCTAAGTTAATTATTAACGTTTACCCTCAACCCAATCCAAATGGACCATAAGGTTCCTCAAGTATGTGAGAACTAGGTGTTGTTTACACTTCTTCTAGACTCAGTATTCAACATTCACTGCAGTAGCATACCCCATTTGGTGTTCTATTCTCTGGTTTAGAACAGCATTACTAATAAGCAAAACCAAATTTCCTCATTGTCCATGAACTAAAAAGAGGTCAATTGGATGATGTTCGATTCCACAACCAATAACCGAGCAACTTCCATCCCACAGGTAATCCTAAGCAGAATCCACTGTGTGCTTAGAACCCCAATGTAGTGAAATCAGCAGTAATAGCATTCATTATTTGCGAACTGAAATATGAAATTACAACTTCATCAAATAAGAAATGCAAAAGAAGAAGTGATGAGAGAGCGAACTAACCATCCTCTTCGAGCTCGCTGCCGTAATCAACGGGTTCGAACTCATCGACCTTAATCTCAGAAGGATCAGAAGGTGGAGGAGGCGGAACTTGAAGACTATCACTTTCAATGATATGCGACGTACGAGAGCGAACACCAAGTAAGTTAGGATTTGAAACGACTCCGAATTGCTTGTAGTTGCTAAGAACACTGCCTTTCTCATCCCATTTGGTGCCAAGAGGATCGATTAAGGAACGAAGCTTTGGAGGGAGATTGAAGGCTGGCTTTACTATTTTAGGATTCTTTTTTGGAAGACCTACTTGAACTTTTGCCCTTGAGTTCTTGTACTTCCTCCTTGATCTCCCCATTACTTTTGCGTCGACTGGCGAAGAAAGAGGCGCTGGTCAGAGGTCAGAGAACTCTCGAAGAAAAACTATCATAAACCCTAATACTATTTGAGGTTTTAGCGCGCGTGCACCGGTAAGGTTTTCCTTTTTTGGGAGACAATAAGAAAATAGTTGGGGAAAATAGTTTGTAACCAACTAACCTCAAACTATTTGTGTCATGCACAAAATACGGACATTACTTCTTATTTTTGGACCTTATATATTATAAAGTATTTATACTTTAACCAAATCTAAGGTATGGACCCAACCTAAATTTATTCTTAAAAACAAGTCTGAACTGATTTTCCTTCTTCAACTTGAATCTGATAATTTTTTTTATATTACTCACATCGCACAGGCACACCACCTCCATCCAGTGTCTACACTGGCTCTACACTCCTCGACAACAAGAAGAACAAAAGCACACTCGACGTCAAGAAATGTCGTGGTTCAGATCTAGGATTTTGAGCATTGATGTTCAATTTTGTTCCCAGATCTAGATTAGGTGTATAAATTTAATGGTCCACCTTCAAAGACCATATCTGGGACTATTTGTAGTTGCTAGAATGCGATGGTTATTTTTTAATCTTGGTGTCTCAAATGTAATGTGTAGAGTTTGATCATTTGTGGCTGATTGTTGTGCATAACAAGGGACGTCAATTTCTATTTGAAATCAATATCTTTGATTGAGCAAGCTTGGGTATTCGGTAAGCCATAGATTTGAAGTGTCTATATTTATTTGTCTTTAGTGTCTTTTGATCGTTTTTTGGTACTCGCTCCCTTGGGGAGGTCGAAAGGGTGACAACATGAATCCTCATATTTGTTTCTAATCAGTTTAAATAATTCATGGGTGTCAACTATTTTATAACACCCCCAAAATTTACTACTGAAAAATTTCGTTTAATTAAAGAGGTTTGACGGAAGTGAAATAACAAAACCGTAAATTCAGGGGGCATTACCGTCACACTTAGTACCAGACTGATTCACTCCTACCGTTCCAGTACTAAGTGCTGAGGCTAAACGGGATTAATAATCGAACACAAGTCATAAATAAAACAATGAGAATCCATGAGAGGATTCCCTTATAGTCATACAGAAATCAGAGTGCGATTTAAGGATTACAACCTAAAAAGTAAGTGGATAAAGTTTTTCCAAAACATAAAATGTCGTACGACATGACATAACTCGAATAAAAAACGATACGTGGTAAAATCAAAGGAAAGATAGAGTGAGGCCAATTGCTCTCGATCCCCGGGCCAAGTCTAGGCTCAACTCTCAGCCTCGCCTGATGCCTCGTAAGTTCATAGACATCGAATACGTCATCTCCTACCTGCACAAACTCAGATGGGTCTTCTACTCGTGGGAATGAGCAGTACCCATGAAACGGGTGATCAATACGCTATGTACAGAGTAAGGTAACAGATGCGTTAAGGCCGGCATATAGAGCATATAACATAAGAATGATCATATAGGCAACATACAACAATACATGTAATAAGGCCAGGTTACTTTTCAGGTAACTTATTCTTTAGTCCCCTTAACAACATGTTCATTCCACACATACTCTTTATTAATCCATGTGAGTACAGGAACCTTACTATTATAGCCGGTGGACCGGAATACATATAGGGCAGAATGCTTCTGACCACTATTATTCGTCGGTGGACCGATCTCCAGGGCAAAACGCTCCTAGCCACTATTATTCGCTGGTGGACCGGTTTGGCCCTGACTCACATAGTGTTTCACTGTAAGTACTTAGTATATTTCCCATAGCTTTACGTTTGGTTTGTTGAGTATAGAATATCCCACTATTATAGTCGGTGGACCGAAAATCATGCTAGGCAAAACGCTGCTGGCCACTATTATTCGCCGGTGGAACAATCTCTAGGGTACCCCGACTCTTGGCCACTATTATTCGCCGGTGGACCGGTCTGGGCCCGGCTCAACAATCTTTCTCTTTAAATGGATAGTATCTTATTCATGTCTTATTCAATAAGCATTTCACCCTTGACATACATGTTCAACAACATTCTAATTCTATCTCTTAAGGGAGCCCACCCCATATCTTGGGACTCCTGCACCCCTTATCACGCCCTGATATCCATTCCCCCCTTACACTTACACATAATGGAAACCAATTCCTAAGGGTGTGGGTTAAGGCCCAGCACCTCATGATATCCAACTCCACCTACTATCACCTCTAGGGTTTTTCCTCGAAAACCCTAATTGGACATATGTGGCCCAATCTTTCTCTCACTTACACTACCATTACTTCATTTATCGCCCCACACCTAGTCTCATTTAGATCCAATCCCAAATCATATCGCCTTACCCCCTCGACTCCACACATGACCGAAAAATCCTAGTTGGCCACTTCAACCCTAGTACCTTTCTTCTCCCATAAGTAACCTCTCTCTCTTTCACCCAAAACTTCTTCTTTCCCAAGGAACTCATACTCACCCCTTATAAATAAATTTCCACTCTCAACCCGTACTCCATTCTCCCTTGATTATTTTTACTTCCACATTTTTTTCCAGATTAGTGCTTCCTCTCAAAACCCTAATCGAGTCCCTTATGCACCCTTACACCAACCTACGTACTATTTTTTTTGTCCCAAGTCTCCAATCACTCCATAACTCTCCCCTTAGCTTATTTACACCCTAAAATAACTTTTCTCACGTAAGGATCACTCCCATGCAAGTCTTATCCACCCCATGCAAACTCTCGAGTCCCCAAGCAAACCCTAGAATTCCCATGTATGGTTCCCATCTCTTTTTCATTTTGATCATCTCTTTTTCTCTTTATTTTCTTCTCATGGATCATGAGGTATTTTGATCAACCTCATATCCCCCTTAGTAAACTCACTTTCCCCTTTTCTTTCTTTTTATCCTTTCATTCCCATAACATATTAACAATCATCCTAGTATGCATGTCCTAGAGGGTCATATCATATCATATCATATTCACCATATATACATAACATACTCATGCCATAAGGAAGACATAAACATACTTCAACTCCAAGCTGCGCTACACATAAGACAAGTTAATGACAATCATACAATACACGGCATAACATGATATATATAGCATCCAAGACATACGAGTCATACAACACACAGGGGCCTTAGCTACATCCTTACCTAAAATGACGTCGGGCTTGGAGCATGCTCCTACACTTCCTTAGGGTTTTGGCTTGATTCACCTATAAGAGGGAAAAACTAAGGATTAGTTTTCCTCCTACCAGAAATACTATTATTTCTTATTTTAGTCTAAGATTAGGGTTACTATTATTAAAGGCAGCTTTATAAGTAAAAACTAGGGCTTTTATCCTCAAGTTAGCTTACTAGATATTACTAGTTAAAATATGTTTATGTTAATATTTATAGCTATCTTTATATTATTAACCCTAATAGCTTTGTTTCTTCTAATAATAGTACTAATACTTGTTATAGCAAAATAGTGATAATAATAATAATAGTAATACTAATGCTCCTAGAAATAGAAACCTTAGTATCTTTAGGGCTAAGGCTAATAATGGCTTTAGGGATAAAATAATAATATACTATTAGTAATACTAATCAAGTGCTAATATTACTAAAGGTAATAGTGATAATAGTCATATTTGAAATAATGATAATATAAGGGTTCGAATATTTTTACCACAATAATGGTAGCAAAATAATAGCAATAATAAATAATAACAATAATAATAATAATAATAATAATAATAATAATATAGTAATAATGCTGGTAATAAAGGTATTAGGAGTAATATTAGCACTATTCGAATATTAAGTAATAATAATATTAAGGCTTAAGTATTATTCTTTTATAATAACAAAATGATAATATGCCAACTTCGGTTTCAATAATATTACTACTAATAATAATAATAATAATGGTGATAATAACAATAATAATAATAAGAATAATAATAATGATAATAATAATGTTAAGCATAATAATAATAACAATAACAATAATAATAGTAATTGAAATGATAATAATAGCATAAGGGTCCAAATATTTATATCAATAATAAAAAGTGATAATGGATAAAGTTAGTATTAACAATATTAGAAAGAAAATAATGTTAATGATAATGGTAATAATAATAATAATAATAATAATAATAATAATAATAATAATAATAACAAGGGCTATCATGATAATACTAAAATTGTAGATCTCCATTAATAGTAGCATTAGTTAAAAATATGTCCAAGGTTAGGTTAAGAAGTACTGAAGTAGTAGTAGTAGTAGTAGTAGTAGTAGTAATGGCATTAATAATAATAATGGTAATAATAATGTTAAAAATAATACTAATAGTAATGGTAATAAAAATGGCAATAGTAATATAATGGTTCAAATATTTACCATAACAATAAAGATAATAATAATAGGCCAAAGCTAGCATTAGTAATAATAGTAGGAATAATAGTGAGGGTAATAATAATAATAATAATAATAGTAACAATGAGGGAAAATCCTAATCACAATAACATTAAAGTTGTAGACCATCAATAATGATAATAATAATATTATTACTGGTTAGGAAAATCATAAGGTAAGGTTAAGTAGCAATAATAATAATAATAATAATTATTATTATTATTATTATTATAATGATAATAATATTAATAATAATGATGATAATAGTAATAATAGTAACAATAATATTATTAATAATAATAAAGATACTATATTAATACTAAACTAGTAGCCTTTTAGATGATAATACCATAGTTATAATATTTTCGACGTTAGGTTAGATTGTAAGAGTAATAACACAGTAATAATAATAATAATAATAACAACAACAACAACACAACATTAATAATAATAATAATAATAATAATAATAATTAGGGTTATACTATTAATATTACTAAAATTTATTAACACTTATACATAAAAGGTTTAACGGTTGGAGAAATTAGAACACCACCTAGGGTTGGTGGCGGGACCGGCGGCGACAGCGACGGCAGTGGAGGAGGACGAGAGTTGGAAAGATGGGTTTATAGGCTATAGGAGAGGGAATGATGGGGTGTTTGAGGTGGTGGAAGGTGTATCAGGTGGAGAGGGGTGGAATGGAGGTGGTGGTGCAGCCGGAAGTGGTGGTGCATGGCGGCCGGAGCAGTGGCCGAATGGTGGTGGAAGGTGGAGAAGGGAGAAGGAGAGGGAGTCAGGGAAAGATGGGGGTATGGGGAGGTAGAGGAGGCTACCCTGGTTGTTTTGGAGGGTAGGGGTGGCATTGGTTGTAGAGGAATCGGTGGCAGACAGCGGTGCGAGGGGCGGCGAGGGGTCAAAGTGGGTTGAATGGGTTGGTGGTTTTGCACGGTCAGGGTGGCTCGTGCAGGGCAAATTGAGGGGCGAGGAAGGTTTAGTTAGGTAGAGGGTGGTGCAAGGATTGGTTCTGGGGGTGTTTTGGCCAACGGGAATAGGTGACGGCGACAGAGTGCTCATCTGATGGGGCGGCAGCGAGAAATGGTGGATTTTTGGGTTTCGGAATTAAAACCCAAATTAAGGATGCCCATAGGGTATTTATAGGCCAATTGAGGTGGGCAATGACAATGGGAAGAAGATAAGAGGGTGTAAGTGCCAGGCATGCCGCCGATGGTGGCAGTCGAGCGGCACTGCCATGGCAGGGACGGCAAGGTCGAGGGAAGAGGGAAAGGGAAAGAGGCAAGGTGCTCGGGAGAGGGGAAAAGGGTCGGTTGGGGCCGAATTTGTGAAAGAAAGCGACGGGAGAGGGAGGGGAGGACGGTCGGACGGTGTAGGTGGCTATGGGCAGGTGTAGGGTTGTAGGGTCGGGGTGCAAGTGCATGGGAAGAAGAAGAAGAGGGAAAGGGGGTGGACCGGCGGTCCAAGGGAAAGAAAAGAAAAGGAAAAGGGGCGACTCGGCCGGGCGGTTCGGGCGACAGGTGAGGGGGGCTAGTCGCGCGGGCCTGGGCTGCGCAGGGAGGGAAGGGAGCTGGGTTGCGCAGGCGGGCTGGCCCAGGTCGGGGGAAGAAGGAAAAAAAAAGAAAAGGGAAGGAGAGGAAGAAAAGAAAAAAGAAAATAAAAGAAAGGGGAAAAAAAGAAAAATAGGTGGGTTGGGTATTTTGGTATTTTTGGGTTATTTTCAAAATAATAATATTTATAAAATAATAATTAATTCCTTCTTAGATTAATTTTGGGCTATTTTTGAATAATAATAATTATTTTTTAAATCCTATTTTAATCAGCAACACTCCCTAATTTTTTCCCTAATTAAATTATTTGTCATTTTCCTCTTGATTGTCCCTAAATAACTCCCCTATATTTTAATAAAATAATTAATTTAATTAATTTTCCTAATAAATCCTCAGTTAGCCATAATGTTTAGAATTAAAATTTTGGGGTATTTCATATTTGGTTTGAAATATGGCTTCTGCTATGTTGATTACGTTTGCGGCATATTAAGTTTCCATTTGATTAGTTCAGTTAAATAGGCTCATTTGGTTTTCCTATTCTTTGATTACTCGATCTCCCGGTGTGTTCGAATTGCTTCTTGCATATAAATTTGATGTTTCACACTGCCTCATAAATTGCTTCATTAAATTGGGTCAATTGATTATCACTGGTATTTTCTTGGCATATGTCTTAACTATACTTGTGCTTGAGCATTCTAATTCGAAGGAGAAGTAGATAGTCCGTATTTGTCTATTTGTTTACTATTTTGGGGGCTCCCTTGGTTTTGTGCATTGATATCAATAGCTATTGGGTTCCTTTTTGCTTAGCGATGGCAACGGATCAGGTACCCCCTATCTGTTACCCAAACGCGATAAGAAAACCTATACCTATATCCGTACCTAAATTCGGCGGGTATTTTTTTCCTCATCCATATCCATATCCATATTAGTTTATCCATATTTGTTTATCCATATCCGTTTACATATCCATCGGGTAAAACCCATCAGATTTCAGGTAAAACTCATTAAGTAGAAAATAAAAATCATTTAATGTTAGAATTATATATTTAGATGGTTAAAATTTAATCATATCTTCACTTTTAGCCTTAGAGAATATACTTAAGGTTACATAAATGAAGGTAAAAATGTAATTTTATATTGGGTAAATAGATGTGGGTACGGGTACGGATTTGAGGATCCCTTACCCATATCCATACCCAAACCCAACAGATATTTCTTCCCTTCATCCATACCCGTATCCATATCTATTTACACATCCAACGGATAAAACCTATCGGGTTTCGGGTAAAACCCATCCGATTGTCATCCTTACTTTTGCTATTTGTGCATTAATATCTTTAAATGTTGTCATTCACTTGTTGAAATTGTCTTAACTTTGTGGCTATATTTTTTATGAGATAGATATGGTTGGCAAGACTACAGCTCCTCATAGTAGATACTTGGTTGAAGTCTTCATGGAGGATACGTAGAACACAAATTTGGATCTTTTTTGTAATCAAAGAGAACTTTAATTTTCAAGGGTAGTAGACAAATTTTGACTGCATAAATGTAGTTTGGTTGTTTTGTTTGTTTAATTTGCTGAAATTCTTTTTTTTTTTAATAAAAAATGGGCATCTTATAGCAATTGCTATAATGTTCTTGTACAATTTGTATTCAATTAAATGCGACGATTATGGTTTCTAACTCCATGATTTTATTTACTTTTATTTTCTAGAATTATATAATGTGAACAGTCTGATTGTCTGCCTTGCTATATTTTTACTATACATTAATTAGGATGACAACCTTGTTTGGTTTGTGGGAGAGGCAAGGAAGAACGCCATCTCATGGATTAGAAAAATCAATTTATTGAGGAAATAGTGGACTAGAACATGTCCTAGTGGAGGAAGAATGAAGATAATGCATATAGATTAAGGGTGCTAATTTTAGATATTACTTTGTTAGTGCACTCATGTTTTGGTTGTTTCCATTCCTATAGTTTTATTGAAGTGGCACTTTGTCAGCAGCATTTGTCTTAGAGAGAACCGACATAGGCTTAAACTAATTTTAACAGCTAAAAGTTAGCTTATAAGTCATCCTAGCAAGTGTTGCTGTAACTATTAGAGATAGAACTAGTCCTTATTTAGGGTTTATGATGGTTAGAGACGAGGTGTAAGTTGTAAGCCAAAGATAAATAAAATATTTGTAACTAGACATTTACTTCTATGTTCATAATGATGTGCGCAAATGGATATTAGAAAGATGTGGAAAGACGTGGCTAATTTCCTCTAGTTGGTATTATGATAATGTTATTTCCTTGCATGCAGTATACATACACACCGGACAAAGTTCGTTCATATATTAATATATCTGGCTGCATATATATATATATGGTTTTTATGCACATACGATGTTGTATGATTTTTTTTTCTAGTTTACAGCCTCTTTCCAATTAACCTACATTCAAAGCAATCAATAAAAAAGTATATGAACATTTATACTCTTATAACATACACTAGTAGTGTAATATCCCGTATCTTTAAATTTTAATTTTATTAAGCTTAATTATGTTATTAGCGTAATTTGATGTAAATATTGAATTACTTTAATTTCTATTCAATTTATGGATTTATCAATAATTTCAACTTCATATTTGAATTTAATTAATCGTTGTCGTTGTAGATCATTCTAGATAAATTCGTTCACGACCATGATTTTATTATATTCATATGATTTTGATTTTCGTTAAAAATATGTATTTTCATTCTTTCTCATATTTTTATTTTTAATAATTTAGATTCGTTTTCGATTATAACTTCATCATGTGATTACGAATTTGTTTTGGAGTTATATTTCGTTAACGAAATATATTATTTAAATTATAAAATTTCCTTTAAAATAATAAAATTATTTTAATAATTAATTCGTAGAAAATATTTCTGACTTTGAATTTATCCTTTTTTCCGAGGTTGTTAAGATCTTAGGAAAGTATTAAATTAAAAGATATTTTCATAACTTATTTATTGATTTATTTTCAAAATTTATTTTCTTCCGTTCTACCCTTTTTGGTTTGTGGAAGACTATTTTAAGAAATTATTTAAATTAGTCCCGATCTCTTAGAAATTAATTTAAATATTTTTTTATAAGGTTTTAAATATTTTTCTAGGTCCTATAATATATTTTTGTAAATAATATAGATCTTGCATTCATTGGTAATTTCTTTTTCAAAATTATTTATACAGCTCTTATATTGATTTTAGGCCTTCGGATCATTACGAAATGATTTTTTGTTAAATAAATTTTAGATAAAATCATCTATTAATATTTTTAGGCTCAATTACGTATTTGTATTAGTAATAAAAAAAACACTACCCAATCTGCCTCCTCTTCCTTTTTCTTCTTCTCTCTTCTTCTCTCCCTTTTTCTTTCCTCCTTCTCCCCGTTGAGCTCCCTCTACAGTCTACACCAAACCCCAACCCTCACCTCCTTCTCACTGCTCCTCCTTCGCCGACCACCAGCCACCACCACAACAAACATAGCAACAGCGGTGAGTAGAAACGACGGGCAGTCGCAGATCGCGCCGCCACGTCTAGCTACAGCAAGCTCAGTTGTCTACTGGCGAGCAATGGTTGGCCTCAGATAAAGCTTCCACGGTCTTCACTCTCCCTGATTTGCAACTCTTTGTTTGGTATAAATTTTTCAGAAACCCTAACCTTTGTTTAGTGTGAATTAGCTTATGATAAGCTAAATTGGTTGTTTAATTATGTATATACATATGTTGTATGATTGACTTAGAGTGGTTAATTGTAGCGTATATGTTTGATTTGTGAAAATCAGAATTTTGATCCAATTATGTCCGGATTTTCTAGACTTGCCTGATTAAGCAATTTTTGATATATTGATTATACAATATGTTGTAAAATGTATCTAATTTTATATTGGAATAGTCAATTTGAGAAATTTATGTGGAATTAATCAAAATTGGATTTCTAGGTCAAAATCCATGTATAACGAAATTAGATTGCATAATTGAGTTGTTCCACTCAATTGATTTTATAATATCCTTTGAAATGTATTTAATTTTATATTGGAAGTGTTGATTTGGAAAAATTATGTGAAATTGATCGGAATTAGATTTTTAGGTCAAAGTTGTTGCGGATCTAAATTGGATTGTGAAATCAAGTTATATTCAATTGATTATATAATTTACATTAGAATGCATTTAATTACAATTCCGAACCATTAATTTATAAATTTTAGCAAGAATTGACCAGACTTGCATTACGGACTCAAAAACCCTAATTATGCTAAATTAGGTATTTCTTTTATTAGTTTTCATCAATTTATTGTAGAATATATTATAAAATATGTCTAACTGCATTTCTAAGAACTCAATTTAAATAAATTAATAAAATTTAATCGAATTGTATTTTTGGGCCTAAAACCCTAGATTTCAAATAAAATTATGAAGTTGGTCATTTGTATAATTGTTTTTCTAAAATTGACTTTATAGAAATAGTTGAAATGACCCTAATTGCATTCTAACACATTCAATTGAAATTAATTGATTTAAATTATTTGAGTTTGTGTCTTGGGCTTAAAAACCCTAATTTTCATAGATGGTTTTATTAAAAAGAATGATTTGCTTATGTTTCTCTCACCTATTAAATTATTAGTTTTGATTTAAAATCATTTAAATTGTATTCTTATGTTATCAGGTTGGATTGTTTCCCTAAAAATAATTGGTTTGTCTCTTTGGTCATAGAACCTAGTTAGTAAGTCATTTTTGATAAAATTAACTTATAATCTATTATCCTTTCCCTGACTTTCCACATCTATTTGAAATGCTTCAAGTGAGATGTGTTAAACCAAATTTGAGTAATATTTAATCTTAAACCTTAATAGAGTTATGCTCACAAGTCTTACGTTTTGGACATGTTTTCCAAGAAAGATTCTTTGTGTCTCCTTGTGTTGATATGATTATAATATTTGAATTATTCATTGATAAGGTAGTTTCTAACCTAGTTTTTTATTTCTATAGACGATTTAGAAAAACTTTCTCGTGAATTGTCGAGCTCTCGATAGCTCTCTCTCTTTCTCAATTTACTTAGCTAGCTTTAGATTTAGGTAAGTCATTACTTACCTTTACTTATGGTAAAATCTGGAATGTATGTCTGTTTAGGGTAAAAGGTGATGAGTATGCTTATCGATTATTTAATTATGCCAAGCATATGTTGTGTTTTTGTGTGGTAATTGTATATATGTATGAGTTTATAGCCTCAATGCAATTGCATGTTAGTATGACTCTTGAATATTGTAGGTGTTTGAGTATGTGAAGGGTTGATTGTGATTATGCAGCTAACATGTTCTCTTAATTATGAAATATTGGGTGATTTTGGAGTATATTCTAATGTGCCTAAATTGTAATCGGTTTAGAAAACTGTATTCGTGGTTGAGTATGGATTGCTATTATATTATACCTTATACTGTATTTTATGTCATGAAATTATTCAGCTCTAAAGCCAACTGAAATTATTTGGCCTTAGCGCCACTTAAATTGGTTCAGCTTTAATGTCCCTAGAATTGATCGGCTTTAATTCTACTTGGACTGAATTGGCTTTAATGCCGCTTGAAATCGATCAACTTTAATGCCACTTGGAATGAATATAACAGTGGAAATTCTGTGATAATGGCAGTGAGCTAAGTAGTGTTATGTGGGCTTGATTTATGATTGGTTAAATCCTTTAATAAAATATTAATCACTTAAAGTGAAAGATCTTGAGTTAAGACTTATACCACTCGGGATAGCTATCCGAGTTAGGTTTGGTATTCACTTGGTATCCTTCTGGTGTTTTTCTCTTCTGTGATCCCGGGTGCCTTAGGTCTGGAGAGACCCTCTTCTACTCTATAGGTGTCTCGATATATTTCGGCCCTATAGGGGGTATGCATACTTAAGTGATTAGGTATCCTATTTATTGGTGGTCTGGTTATGTTTTTAGGCGAGCCGGCTAGGGCTAGTACCATTTGAGTACTATATTAGTTGTTATGATATCTTTGAGTCTCCATCCTCAAGATAACATAATTAAATAGTTGTGATCACGATAAAGATATATAATAATGAATTCTTCTCACTCATGCATGAACTTTATGTTTCATTTGCTTATGCATGTCTATCGGTTGCCTCCCTTACAATAGTGATAGCATATGACGCATGTTCGTACTCAATTATCTCATGATCTATTATTCAAATCGCATGTGGGCCTTATGTGCAAAATGCTATCTTCTAGGGTACTGTGTGTTACTTAGCATGCGATCGTGATTTCTTGTATGCGTGTACCCTATGTATTGTCATGTCTAATCATGTATTCATAAGCGTGAATCTGTGATCCTTTGCTTTATTGTATGTATCACATGCATAATCGAGCATGAATTATTATATGAGTAGAATGGTGTATGTATCGTATGTGTAATTGAGCATGAGTTATTGTATGAGTGGAATGATATATGTATTATATATATAATTGAGCATGAGTATTGTAAGCTAAAAAGTAATAGACCTTGTGTGTATCATGTTTCTTTCCATGAGTTAGGTAATCGTGATTTACTCAGTATTGGACCCATATTGATACTAACTTGATTGTATGGGTCCTGCAACAATCCACTAATGGTGGGGAGCAGACCTCTTATGCAAACTTAAGATCGGATGTTATTGTTGGGTTGAAGGCTTGTCTTAAGAGAGTAGGCAATTCGGAGTTTGATCCCTTGAGATTTATCTTTATTTATCTATATTTACTTTTGAAAATTTTCAAGGGTGTTATAATTGAATTTTAATTTCCCATTACTTTGATAAGCTTTTAAAATCCAAGGTTATTTCACAGGTTTTCACTATTTTATTCATCGATAATTTTGTTCAGTGAAATTATTCACTTGCCATCTGCCTGTGGATATCTCCTTGTAGGACTTTATTCTCAAGGTACAGATGTTGTTTAAATTTTTGTTGGATAGGTTTTAGCCTTGAATCTAGCATGAGATAGATAGTGGACATTTATCTTGTGTTAGGTGTGGCGGTAACATTCCCCAAATTATATTTTGGCTTTTGCATTATTCTTTTAAACCAAATTTTTTAGGAGTGAATTTTTGGGGTGTTATAAGTAGTTAGCTTTGTAGTTAGTAATGATAAGGTCTGTCTTTTGTCTTATATGTAAACTAATAATGTTAAACTATCTTCAAGTCTAATTGCTATTATTAATATGTCTATTTAGCTTTTATTGCCTTTAGTTGTATCCATGGAATGAATCATTGTCTTAGTTATTTGCATGTGAGTTTTAAAATAAAATTTTAAATCTGAATATTTCAAAATAAATATGAAGGAGCATTTGAGTTGATTTACCTATGTAGGCATATTCTTGATTGTTTTTATTTAAATAAGTATGAAGTAATTCTTTGGACCTAGTCATTACCATGCAAAACATGTAAGGCTAGGTAAATGTACAATGAAAATCTATATATGTACATTTGTGGCTAGATTATGCTAGGTTAATTGTAATTAGGGCAATTGAAAAATAATGAAAACATCACTTTTTATTAAAAAAATTAAAGGGAAAAATAATGTGTGGCCCACCTAGCTCAAACTATTTTTATTTGGTCCACTACTTTTAGTATCAAGTTTAGTAATTTAGTTATTTTTTAGACTAAGACCAGAGCCAATTGAATGGTGTATACCCTATCAGGGATTTAGCTAATAATTTCTCTAGACTTGATGATAAGTCTTTCATTGAAGGTGAAATAATGACTTGAACAAAGATACGCTTGAAGTCGGTCTGTTTCTTAATTTTTTCGAAAAATAGCTTTGTGGTCCACTGGTCACAATCAAACTTGCTCCAGGTGTAGTTGATTTTGTATCTAGTCTAATATTTTCTTGTCCCGAATCTCTTTTTTGTACGTACAACACAATACGTTTGTTTATTATAAACCAGTATTGTATCTGCTATTGAAGGTGTATTGGAATTAATTTCCTAACTCTCATCTTGTGAGTTACTGAGCTTCTCAGATGGAACATTAAACATTCCCAAACCTTCTTCCCTCCCCTTCTTGTGTTGTCTTCTTCTCCCATTTGTTGCGTCTCATCCACTGAGCTTGCCTTATTCTCCGATGATAGTGTCGAAGATAAGAGGTGAAAGAAAATTCAATCTTTTACGATGTTTCTCCTCCTATAAATTTGAATGTGTTGCTGTATTGCATTCAATAGAAGGTATGTACAATGTGAAAGACATTTTCTATAATTGAAGTGAGGTTAAATCTTTGTAAGTTATGGTGCATGCAGTTCGGGATGGAGAGATTTAGTGTTGTTATTTAATCGTGTAGTTTCATAAATATTGATTTAATATTTTACGGGTCTTCTTGATAGAATTTTGTCATGGACCTAATTGTTAGATTTTAGGAATGGAATTTTATTCATGATGCTGGAGAGGTTTATTATTGTAATAATTATCTATGGTAGCCCAAATTTCTGTTAAATTTTAGTTTTTTTTTTCTCTTTCTCTGGTGTTTTGTTCATGAGATTTTGGAGGTTAGACTCGTAGGTTGTTTTTCTATTCAATTTCATTCTTTGGTACAGATATGGTACCATTTATGGGAAATTAGTAACCTTTTTGCCTCTTTATTCTACTTTTTTCTACCAAATGGACCACTAAGATGACCAACATCCACAAAAATACACGGTTTACAACCTAACATGAATCCTTGGATACAAGAAGCAAAAGATATAAAAAGCTATGAAAATGTTCAATCTTCAATGACAACAAAAGCTATAGAACCAAGATTGCTCTTTTTAACATGATCATATACCCAATCCAACATTTTATAGTGATCTTTTGGATCACCGTGGATAAAAGATTTAGCACATTCAACTGTAGACCAAGCTTGAGAGTAATTAATTTAAATGCCAGTATCATTCTCAATATCCCTGCAGACTTCATTAGGTCTATAGTTAGAGGTACTCCTAAGCTTACCAAGAATAAGGGCCCCGACTAATTTAGAACAAAAAAGTGGCTTGCATAGTAGGCAAATGTCGCCAACCTTGTGTTGGTGAGACTCATTAAATATCCTAATTTTAACCACTAATGTATTGGAAATAGTATATGCCTTAATGATAAATAGAAAATCATCTAGTGAACATTTCACAATCAAATAGGTTTTCATATTCTTAACCCATTTATAATGGAACTCATATGCTATTGAATATTTGTAAAGGCTACTTCAGAATGCATTTGCACTTTCAAATATTTGACCTTCACCAGTTATAACATTGGACATCATACTACCAACCCAAGTATGAGTAACACAAACAGCACTACGAACCCCCATCTCAACACCCCTTGAATCATCAACATGGTCATTTTCATAAGTATTATCATTTAATTTCAATCCATTAGACCTTGGATCACAATTTGAGTAACTTGGTTTATCTCTGATTATGTGGGATGACCTTTAGATGAAATCATTACAATTATCATTATCAATTACATTAAACTAAAGAACGTGGTTGACAAAATATTAATAATATGAAATATGCACAATAATTCAATAATCTCCACAAGAGAAGCATCATCAAGCAGCGGCATGAGGATTAACCTATCAAAATTTAAGCTATACCAAACATTTTTCTATTCGGAAGATATATTAAACCTCTTGCAACAAATAGGAATAAACTCCTCAACACTCATACCATCATCTATTATAGCTCCACTTTTACTACCACCATCATAATCAACGGATTTGTTACCCTTAACAATGAAGTACCCTTCATGGTGCAAATACATATACATCGCCTAGATCCACAAGACGCCATAAACCTATTAACTATTAGCCAAAGTATAAGTTACAAAAGGTTAAAAAGCAATAGCAAACATAATTCTCTAATGGCACTCATGTATATCTATATCAATACTACTATTTTAAGCTAACTATCCTTAATAAATACACCAACATTTTATAATAAAAAAATTCTTCAAAAAAGACAAAGAAATTTAACTTATGAACACAACTACTAACCAAATCTTCAAAAAATATCCAACGCAACAACCAGCATTCAAGGAGGTTTCCGCACTATAGTTGCACAACCATATTTCTTTAAATTCCCACCACAATCAATACTAACAAACATGGGTGACAATAATCAAACCCCAAACCATCACAACCATAGCTCAAATCAACAGTAACAATAAGCCACCAGTAATCATAGATTTCAAAATTATAATCTCAGATAAAAATTAGCATCAAGAAGAACAAAAAAAATCGAATTGAACTAAATCTCACAAAATCTACAAAGAATGAAGCCACTGTAGAGAGAAATCAAAGAAGTTAGACATAAATTTACCTAAGAAAGAAGATTGAGATTAAAGATGTATTGTGTGAAATTGCAAGGTCGAAGATTGAAAGAATGATTAGTTCTAGTACAAAGACGATGATGAAAGATATGACAATTTATTTCATGGATTGAGGACGAAGAAGATAAGGGACGAAGAAGGAGAAGAATGACAAAGGACTAGAGTGAGGTTGAATGAAAAAGGGAGGATATTGGAGGGGTCTTTCAATGAAGAAGACTCTGACTAGTGGAAGATCAAGAAAATGAAGGCAAGTAAGAATGGGTAGAAGAAAGATATTGGATTTTTTTAATATATATATATATATACTCTAAGACATACACCCAAACACAGAATTTGGAGTTGGTTTGGAATAGAATAAGCTATCGTATTTGACGTATACAAACATGGTTCAGGAGAAACAAAAAATGGATTGAATAATAAAAGAAATGGACTGGCAAGAATTAATTTTACTATAGTGGGGCACAATCTTTTTTTCCCAAGAAAATACTTTGCTAATTACCATCGGCTATGTATTTATTTATTAAATAAGACTAATCTATGAAAAAAAATTATTTTACTGAATTACTTTAAAAATTGCTAACGGTTTCAAAACTTATATTCAAATATTTATTTTGATTAATAGAGGTTAAAAGTTGGTTCTGATTCAGCTTATTTTTATTAATCTTATTTTTTAGGTAATTGGAATAAAAGATAAAACTTAATTGATATAATATTCATTCACTCCAATTTAAGAGGTTAATATTAACCAAATAATATTTTAAAACAATCACATCGAACATTCATCTTCATTTTTCTCACCTAGAAATTTTTTTAATATTTACCTTAAGTTAAATTCACCTCAATTCAAACAAACTATTAAAGAATATCATGTACTTAAATTTTTTAAGTAGTACTATTAATGTATATATCTATATCTTCAATTGATTTTAGGGAAATGTTTAGTTTACTTTATTTTTTTTAAATTATATATTAATTTAGATTACTAACAAAATTGTACAAATATACACTATATATAAAAAGGGAATCTAAGCAACATTCATTTCTCACCAAAAAACATCATTTTAGTGAAAAATAAATAAAAAAGAAACAAACTAGATAGACCTTTTGTGCATGCTTATTTTCCCAAAGTATAAGCACACTTCTGTTTGCAAGTAGTAAGTCGTGAAGAACATAGATGACAATGAGAGAGGCAATTTTGGTCATTCCACTGAAGACCATGAGAATGAGAGAGAGTTTCGGAAATGAAAACATATATTACCTCCAATTTCTACGACTAAAATTTTTTGTTTAAGATAAGAATTTTGCACAAACAGAAAACAAAGATTAGGGGTGCAATTATCACACTTAACATAAAGTCGACCATACTGGTATGTCTCATATTAAATACAAGGCTAAAATCAATACAAGTAAAAACATTAAAAAAAAAGAGGATACCTTTATTGAAGAAGCAGAAATAGATATGATAATATTATCTAGAAATAAGTGAATGGGGATACCAAAGAGTCTAAGAATTTAAACATCCATCAAGAGATAAAAGGGAACCCAAGCGTGGGTCAAAACAACTTGTCGTTGGATAGTCGTTGTCACCAAAAGCTAATCATCAATATCATTTTCTCACCCACATAAGAGTCGAGATCATTGAAGTGTAAGGTAGAGTCAATATAGGGAGTACTATGTAAGAGCAAGACTACACCATCACATGGTAAGGCTTATGTTTTATTATGATCATGATACGTATATAACTCATGTTTACAACAGACATTAAATAATTAACTAAGGCATGCATGAGTCATACATCTCATCCTGGCATAGGTACATATAATAGTGTGATAATGTAGAAAGAATTATGAAGCCCTTACAATAGCACCATTGAATGTTCCATCATTATAGCCACATAAGTCCATTTGTTAAAATATTTGAGTGACTGCAATAAATCTCCACCATGAACTTGTCATAGCAGCTTACCAAGTAATATAGGACATCTTATCCCAACACTAATAGATGTATACTCCATGGGCACCACTAGGAAATCCCACCCCACCACAGTGGAAATATAAACCATAGAACATAAGAATATAAAGGAGCATCTCATTTTACCCACAATGGACATTAGCACCAAGGGGTTTGTATAGGGACTCTAACGTTCACCTCATATCGAACACCAGATGCTAAGGGGCGCCAAAACCACAAAGGTGATGTAAACCTTAAGTATCGATATCCTCTAAACGATTATAAGTCTAGAAGAGCAGGAGAGGCACACCCTGAAGAAAATAATATAACAAAGGCTCCTGCCAGACTAACTCCCAAATAGCTAATTTGAGAGTTGGAGAAGATAGAGTTAAATGAACTCTTATTAACTATATTAATTTTTAGATTGATAACACTTAAAATAGCTAATCAACCATCAAAATTGCTTAAGTTCTCTATCCTTAGGTCCAAATATTCAACACCAATAAAAATCTAAGATTAAAGTTAACCCATAGGTCAAAGCTCTAAGTTAACAACCCAAAAATATAATCAAGTGTCTCAGAGGTCTAGTTGACCAGTTCCACAGACTAGGTGTATGGTATAGGAACATATACAAGAAGTAAAGAAAATGAAATAGACAAACCAATCAACTAGTTTAGAAAAATTAGTTGACTACTAATACTAATTGATTGATTTATCCCTTAGCCAATTAATAGGGCACAATTCAAAATAAAATGAAATAAATCACAAACTAATCAACTGAACTAGGAAAGATAGTTGATTAGTAAGATAAGCTGATAGATTTACCCCTTAATCGGTTGGTCGGTACAGGGTGAAGGTAAAATACAACATCAATTTAACCAGTTGACTAGTTTTGCAATACCCCAAATTTAACCTAACCATAATCCTTGGTAATTAGTATTTTTTATAAGTCGTTAATCCTAACCTTAACCCTAGCTCTAACTGTAAAATTATTCTTTTCTTTTCCCTTTTTCTCCTTTTCTTTCTCTCTTTTCATTTTCCCTCATTCTTCTCCTTCCTCACATAACTGCCCTTTCCCTGACCAAATTGCTTCAATTTGGTTACCCTAACCAAACAAATCTAACTATCTCTAATTTTTCACTCCATCGTCATCGTCATATCCCTATATTCCATGGATTTTTCACACCATATTCCCCCCCAATTTCCATTTCTCTGTGTTTTACCTCGATCTACACACACCACCATGCCTCACCATTCGCAGGCCATCTCCAACCATAAATACCCTTCTCCCTCTACCTTTTCTTCTTTCAATGCCCTACCAAACTTGTCCCTAACTCCTCCTTTATGTTTTTAACTCCCTTTTGCATATCCCCACCAAATTTCCATCATTTTTGTACAATGAGATTAGCATAACTCAATACACCTTATGTTGCTTCTCTTTTGCAGTGTGAAGAGCCTTCACAACTCACTTGGCCAAGCAACATCCAATCTCTTCCATCTCCATTCAGTTGTTCATCATTCATCCATCACAGACACGACCACCAATTTTGACTTAGTCGCCTCAGTCGTTGTGCCTTTTCTTCCCATCTACCAAGTTGTGTTGTTCCCCTCATTCATGAATAGTCTTACGGAGTAGGTTAAACTAGCCGAGTGAGCGAACTCATTGAGTAGGTAAAATTTATCCCCCAATCTTGGTTATCTTATCAAGCAAGTTCATTATTTTCTCTCCTTTGGCTCTTTGGTTAAGCGTGTTTTTTACCTCAGCAATTTCTATCCCCTTTGCCCTTAGCAAAGTCAATTGTTTCCCCTCATTCTCGGCTAGTCATTACCCCTTTATGAGCATGCTCATTCATTTCGTTATTCTCAGCCATCCCTTTCGATCTCTTTCTTCTCTATTCTTTTTCCTATTACCTTGTATTTCCTTTCTCAACTTATCTATATCCTAATATTAGATTCTTCTTATTTTTAGGTGATTTTTTGGTGTTCTTGGAGGAGGTGAGTTAGGGTTATTATTGCTTAGAGATTGTTATTACATGTGTAAGACGTTAGAGTTAGACCTAGATTTTGGGATATGGTGTCAATTATGATATGTTAGAAAGGTATAGTAAATTTGGTGGTTAGGTGAGTTTTTTGGAAGAATTTATGCTTATATTATGAAATAAGGTATTCATAGGGATGTGGTGGCCATTCCCTTTAAGGAATGACTCAACCAATTTTGGTTGTGTTGTGTGTGCATTGCACATTTATCAATTTGACCAACAATCTATTAAGACATTAATATTTAAAGTGAAATATCACATAATTCAATGCTAATCCATTCCACCGGATTAGAATAGTGGTCAAGAGCATTATGTTCTAAGAGTTTTACCGGTCCATTCTATGATATGAGAATAGTGGCCAAGAGCGTTATACCTTAGGAGTTTTATGAGTCCATTTCACTGGATGAGAATAGTAGTTAGAAGTGTTATGCTTTAGGAGTTGTACCTGTTTGTTTTGCTGAATGAAAATAGTGGGGTCCCTGAATTTAAAGTAATAAAATAAATGTATTATAAATATACCTAATATGGAACTCTATTTTGATTCCTCTTCTGAGTTGTATCATGCTATAATTAATGTACATATTTAATCCTTCCATGTTAATATATGTGTGTTGTTTGCCCCTTTACTATGACTATATTGTCACCTTACTCAATACACAAGCAGATGACCCAAGTTTTACTTTACAAGTCACTAAGGACTATCTTGATGATTTTCACTACTTATGATGCCATGCTTATATATGAGTGATTTTTATTTATTGGGGTTTTTGATGTAGAGTTATGTTATCAGGTATGTAATTTTTATCCGGATACCTTTTAGACTTTTAGTTCTATGAGATCCCTTTTTGTTTTATTTTTGTTATTATGTACTTAGAGTTTAATCTCCAACTCTTATCTAAGTTTATGAAAATTTCTCTCATTATTTGCTTATCTTATTTTAAGTTATAAATTCTTTACATTGTATTTGATGTAAGGATGGTACGATAAGTTAGACATATGTAGAATATGATGATGACACCCAATTTTATTGATATTATGGTTCCACTGAAATAAAAAATTTTAGTAGTAAATTCTGGGATGTTATGGGTTATGCCCACAACCAGTTAACTAGTTTACTTGAGAAAAGCACTTAAACTCATGCGAACCAACCAAAATAAATTCTAACTTATTCCAAACACTTCTAGCATGAATTTCTACTATCAATCAAGCTTAGAGACATAAGTATACATGATCCAAACACATATGACTAAAATACATTATGTTAAATCAACAAATTAACATGTCATTTAACCTAAAAATAATAAAATTCCCAAAACATGCTTTCATGCTCTAACATAAAAAAAAATCAATACACCAATTCCTCATGTCATAATTCCTCGCAAACATGGATGCATTTGGTACAAAAAGTCAACTTAGAACATGCTTGCAACCATATCATGAACAAATTATTTTCGAATCATGCTCTAATACAAAAACACTTGCTCCTATACATATAATCTTATCTATTAATGTACATATAAGTAAACACTATCAACACATAGCATGAGTGTAACCATATTCTAGAGTAAGACTTGGCTTACCTTAGACAAAGCAAATTACAAGAAAAAGAAAGGATCAACCTAGACTTCAAGCTTTAAAACTAGAGAATCTTGAGTAATTTTCAAAAATATAAAAGAGACTTACCTAAGGCCACAAAATTAGAGAAAATAGAAGGAAAATATTGATTAAAACAAATCTCAACCTCCTTTCAAAGCTAGGATTGCCAAGAGGAGTAAAACAACCTAACAATTCAACCTTTTTTCTAAATTTAATTTACCCTTGCTTAAGGAAATCAAGAAGAGGGTATATAAGGGATAAAGAGAGTAAAATAATTACAAAATAAGGCCTAAAAATGGAAAGGAAATGTAATGGTAGAGCTCAATGGCAAAGGAAACAATGAAAGGGGGAAGAGGAAAGTTAACACCTAGTGAAATTCAAGGGGAAATAAGAGAAAGGAGAGTAAAAGGGAGTAAGAACTTTTGAGATATAAGAATAAGATAATATTATACCTCCATTTTCCGCCTTAAGATCAAAATAAGAAGAAGGAAAAGATAAGGAAGCCTGGGTCCAAGCACTTGAGTGGAGGGAAAAGAATTGATAGTTTCAGCTAGGGCTAAGGAGTGGAATGTATCACAACAACCCCCAAGGAGAGGAGATCATGGAAAATAAAGGGAAAATAAGATCTCTAACAACTACAATCACAAATTGAGCTAAGTGAGAGAAGAAAGAGGTATAAAAAGGCTTAAAAGTGTAAAAAGGTAGCTAGAGTATCTTTTTAGGGAGATTTGATAATTAAAATAGAATATGATCTAAATTATTTTAGAAAATTAGTTTAATAACCCATAAGAATGCTCATTAGGATGAAAATATAATGATCAAATTTTTTAGCAAGCAAGAGATTTACAAAGAACAAAAAATAGAGGTGTGTATTAGGTTTCTAGATAAACTAGTTGACTAGCTTGTTAGTAACATTTGATTGGTTACTCTGAGCTGAGAATGAAGGTTATGGCACGAACCTTTTGACTAGTTTTTTCACTAACAGGTCAACCGGTTCCTTTGGAAATCCCATTTCCAAGTAATATCTAATTCTCTCCAAAACTAAAACAATATATACATAATTTGAAATATTTAGATAGAGATTTTGGATGGCATATTACACAACGACATATTCAACTCATTTCTGCTCACACTATTCTCAACCAAGAATAAAGAAAGGCAAAGAAATCGTCAAGAATGTTTTGTTATCTTGGAATTAATTCATGTGTCTGGATATGTTAACCTAGAATTTCATTTGTTGCATATTTGGTTAGATTAATGGTGCTCGAATCAAATCCATGTTCCACCCATGCGTTCATTTCTTTGCCTATCTTTTTTTTTACCTTTTTTTTTTACAATTTTGGGTCTTGATATGGATTTTTCATATCTATAATGTGCGTAAAAATATGTAAATTGATTTATAATTGTTGTTGTTTAGATCAATTACTTGTGATTTTATAATCGGCATGATAGTATCCTATTGATTTGTTTTGTCATGGTCTTCAAAGTTTGAGCTAGATTGAGTAAGGATAGTTTTTGGTTTTGTTAATTTTTGATAAATGGGATGAATTGATTCTAATTCAAATATGGTTGAATCAATTGTGACCTGATATGGGTATTTCTTCAACCAAATATTGGACCTACCAACCAGAGCCTTGATCATTTATTGTATGCCCTGGTTTTGCAGTCCAACCAAACAAAGGGGGACACGTAGGTCACCTTAATCATAGCCCAACCGGATGTCAAAGCACTTCGATACTAGTTAGAGGCCACCCGACTAGTGACCACCCCTCTCCCCCCGCCCCTCTTGCATCCCACCCCTAAAAATAGCGGTCTCATTTGCCATTTAAGACCCTAAAACTTAATAAGATGCCCACATTTTCTTTCTATTTTCTCTCCTTGGAACATCCCATTCCTAAAACCCCTTAGTTCACATTTCGCCTTTAATGTGAACAATTGGTTACAATTTTGATGGAGTTCCCTTTGGATTTAAATCTTGCTCTTGAAGCCTTGCTAATGCAATTTTATTTCATTACTATTTACTTATGTGATTCATTTTATTTTTTATATGTTAATGGGATATTTGCCCCTACTTCGCTAGGATACACAAAAAATGATATCGTCTTAATTCTGAATTAGATGTTGTACTTTTTTGTTACCTTAAGATTAATTAGGTTTAATGGTGGACCTCAAATATGTTTTCGGAAGTTTTTTTAACATAAAACTCCATATTTTTATTCTGGTACGTACAATATTTTAGTGATTGATATTAAGTTCAGTTTATTTGTTTTTTCTTCCTAGATATCTACTTTTCTTACTACTATTTAACATGAAGTAGAAAACACTATCTAAATCATTCATATAAGCCTTCAACTATCCCTCATTACATTTGAATTAAGGGGAATTCATAACATCCAAACCAGGGTATCATGCATAAAAGCTTTCAAAATGTAGAGACAAAATGTCACTTCATAACATTGTTTTATCTTCGACACACTTACATTGTAGTATTTCCCATCTAGAAATTTCATGCAATACAATTTTATTCACTACTTATCAAGTTTTTATTATAATTTTTTTTACAATTTGAATCAAATTATATATGATGTGGCTTATCTTTAATGGTATTAGGTTAGGTGTGTTTGCTTTAATGATTTTGTGCTTTTTGTTCCATCTCACCTGATGGCCACCAAGGCTAAGCAATAATGTGTATGGGTTTTAAGAATTTTAAAAATTATCTGCAAATAAAAATATTCAACTTCATTCTCTTAGCAAAACAACAAGGATTTACGAACAAAGATTATGAGCCATAGAAAGCCTCATTTATGGTCACAAATTCTAAATAAATCCCATCATATGAGCTTAATCCACTTGATCTTTACTTTCTCAAGACTTTTGATTTGACGAAGGTAAAGTCTTTTAAATCTTCATTTCATGTTTGATTTATCTCTTATTTTGTGATTTGTTTGGTATTAGGTGCATTCATTACCTTAGTTGTTAACAAATGTTTTTATTCTTCTTTAGGTAATGATGACATTCATTTATCATTCATTCTACATAATTTAGTAAGGCCATGGTTAGAATACAAGAGCATGAAGTATGACATGTTATTTTGTCCTCAATTTAATTAATAATGACAATTGGTGACATTGGATTGTCCTTATATTATTGGTATTAGCATCGTATGGTTATATTTTTATTATCTAGTTGGAACACCTAAAGTTGATACGATTGCGCGGGGCTACCCTAAAGTGCTTTTGGAGTGATCGGCTAGACCCACATATCAATATGAGTATGTTAATGCACTTTATCCTCACTCATGTACTTTCTAGAAAATTTTTAAAAATTTTCTGAAACTTTCCAGAGCTTCACCCATCCTAAAAACTGCCCCATGGCTAGCACGATTAGCTAAGGAGTTCTTAGTACGGAATTACCAAAATGATGGTATACCATGTTGATATAAGTAACGATATCAATCCTTATAACACTCACTCGAATTGGGGGTATTACACCAGTGAAATATAGTAATCTCATATAGTTATCTTAGCCATTGACATGTTTCCAATAACTATGGCAATGGTACATCTTGAATTAGACTACTTGCATGGTTTTCTAATGAAACAAGTTTATGATCACAGTTTGGATATAATTCGAACCACAAGACTAATAGTTTTCTATTTATTCTACTAGATTTATCATTTGCATTGGTGTTTTTATGTCAATATATTTACAAAATTAATTTGCATGCCATTCTAAGTTGGTGTTACAAATGTAGAATGCTTATTTATGGTGCTTATCATACCATGAAATGGACTTTATCAAGTCACTAAATAGAATGCAACTAAGGTGGTCATAAAGATACTCAACTAGAATGCCTTTATATATATCTTGATAGAGATTTGATCAAGTCATTAAATGGAATGGAACTAAAGTAGTTGTAAAGATACTCAATAAAGTTTGTCATCGTCACCAATTATGCATGTATGCATGGCCATTTTTCTACTATAATTTCAATCAAAGAGCATGCCTATGCAAATAACTGAGCAACAGGTCTCCATATAGAGTATCATTTCAATATATGAATTTATTAGTTCAAGTAATGGAAAAAATATTGCTTTTAGGTTTAAGTACAAGCTATGATTCCCAAGGGTTCTTAAAGATATCAGCTTCTCTATAATGTTTTAATAGTTAGGTTGATCTTCCTTGATGTAAATATTGTATCATGTTGTTGTAATGTTCAAACATTAAGGTATTGTTCCCTTTGGGTTTAGTTTGATCTTCATGTTTCTATTTATGTATACAACAATTACTAATAGAACTTTGGTCACAATTATATATATATATATATATTTTTTTTTGATAATGCTTTATTGTTGATTACTTCACCTTATTAGTATAAGCTCATACAATCTAATGTTTGGTTATATAAGTTATTATGTGCCTTATTTTGCTTCAGTATAATTTTGATAAGTTTTTGTTCATATTTTTGGCAACCTCCACATTTGTTCATTTTATCTATTGACAAATCCGCCATTCTTAACTTTGGCTTGATAAAAGTGTGGTGTTATTGTTGATTGTCTTTCTTTTCTTAGTTTCTTACTTTCATTGTCCGGGTTCTTATTTTCTTTGCCTTCTTTTCTTGGTTGTTGTGTAGAAGCTGATGTTGTAGGTTGCTTTGATAAGGCTTGCTCTTATACATGACAAGGTTGAAACATATTCAAGCTCAATTGTGAAGTCTATCAACACAAGGTAGACATTAATATGGAGGAGAAAAAATAGAACTTTATTGTATTTAATCAATTGTACAATATGATGTTTGTAATATTATTTATAGCAAATGCTAATATGTTTCTAAATGAGTTCCAACAACTTCTAGCTAATTACAATAACTCTTAGGCTTCTCAACTACTGTTTTACCTTTACATGTGTTGATCTTTGTAGAATGGAGCTTTGAAATTTGGTGTGTATTATGCAACTAAATTCTAAGCTCAACTAAATTATGCAAGGGATTTGCATTTTTTTTTTATCAAATGATGCCAAGGGATTATTAAGGTGTTATTTGACCCAAATTAGTATGATGACTTAAAAAGTAATAATCGGTTACAATGGCTTATTTAGAACTACATATCAGAAGTAATTATCTAAGATAATTACTTATTTTGGAAAAAAAAATTAGACTAAAAAGTTTCTAAAATAAGTAATTATATTATATAATCACTTTTGATAAGTAGATCCAAACGTAGCCTAAATTTTCTATTTTCACTTCACCTTAATCTAAATGTTTAGGGAATCATTCTAATTATTCCCCCTTCAACTCTTCAAAAAATTTCTCTTTTTCAATGATAAAACTAAATATTACCATACATTACTTATGAGGGTTGCTGTAAGATTGCCTTTTGAACTACTCTTTCAAAATTTCTTCTACCAAACTTATTAGCTTAGAATGTTTCATTGTTGAAAAGACATGTGGTTTTGCTAATTTGTGTTCTATTTTATTTCTCGATCAATTTGTTCACTTGTTTTTTTTTCCACTTTGTGCTTTATTTTATCTTCCTTGTGTTCCTGATTTTTATAATTTTGTTTGACCACTAATGATTTCATATTTTGCTATATTTTATATCCATTTAATTTTAGTTTTTAGTATTTTATTTGAGTAATATATGAGAATAATTATAATTTTGTGCTTAAGTCATAATAATCTTATATATGTTATTATTTGAACTAAAATGATATAAATTAAATAAATTTAAAGTATAAGATTATTTATTATTTTTTCTAATTTTATTTTTAAAGGTAAAAAAAGACTTTAGGTCTTCTGAACCAAAGGTTCAAAGACCCCAAAAAAAATTAAGAAACAGTCAGCACAACATAGAGGTGGTGTAGTAACAAAAGAAGAATGAGAAGTTATAAAAGGTGCGCCAGGCGGCGAGGAGAAGAGGGGAGAGAAGAGGGCAATAGCCGGCGCTGTCAGAGTAGAAGAAAGCCGAAAAAGCGAGGAGATCTAGGAACCACAAGAGGGCAGAGAGAGAAGGGCCAGCGAACCAAGAAGTGAAGGGGGCAGAGGAGAAAAGCAACGGCAAACAAAAAGAAGAAGTATGACAACAGACTAGACGCAGCCAAAAAAATAGAAGCCAGCGAATCGGGGGCTTAGGCTGGGACACAAAGAACCAAGCGTGATGTGGGACAGAAGCGTCGGGGCACGAAAAGTCGGGCGTGGTAGAGGAAAGAGAAAAGAGAGACGCCGGCCGAGGGAGAGAGAAAAAGAGACCAAAAATATTATTTCAGATGAAATTAATTAATTTTTTATTTGAATAAATTGTTGAAATTTCATCCATAATAAATTACGGTTATTTTTTTTTTATTTCTGATATATATTTTTAATATATATTTTTGTGTAATTAATTTAATTATTATGGTTGACTAATTATTTATTGTTGAGGAATGTATTAAAACCCCAGATTATGGCTTGAGATAGGATATTGTTTTTCTTTATTTCATGAGATTATTCTTTGACTCTATTTTAATTGTTATATTATATATATATATATATGATTTTGTCAAGTATGATTTATGTGGTGCATGCCTTGTTTTGGCTTCCTCATAGTGATAGCATATAGGATTATATGCTTACTAGGTGACCATATAAGTATTTTAGAATCAATATGTATAAATTACAGCCATGCTAGATATAATTCAACTAATAGTTTTATGATTCTAACTAGAATAGTGAAACGTTTAGATATGTGTGGATCAAAGAAAAGAAGTACAACTAGACATGCTCGTTATACTATAGTACGGGTACTTAGACTGACATCCTTTCACTTGTTCTTAATGCATTAAATCTATTTAAATATAAGAGTCGTTTGTTGCTACTATACTGCTAGTATTTAATAGAATTTAATATTGGTGCTTTGTCGTATTAATTATTTTATGAAAGTAATATAAAGTGTATAAACTTACTTTTAACTTACAACTTCGTTAATCTCCTTCTCATTATTAAATGATGACTTAGAAATTATTATTATATTTTAACCTAATTTAGTTGTAGATTTTGATTTCCCCAACAATTTTATCATAATTGCAATTATCCATTATTTTTATTATTTTAGTTTTTTTATTTTCTATTTTTAAAAACCCCAGTATTGTGTATTTCTTATTATTTATTCGTGTGTGATTCAGAGTTTTTATTTATTAATTTATTTTCATTATTTGTGAGTTGGTGAAATAGAGGTAGGATCCCTCTCAATTCCCGATATAGAACAATAGTCTTATTTACCAAACTACAATTAACTATAAGAGAGTTTAAATTATGTGTTGGCTACAACTACAACAATTTTTTGTGTTGTTGCCGGGAATTGGTAACTTCACCTTTATTTTCATAGTATTTTTTGTGTGTTCTTATCTTTATTGTGTTGTGTGTGTCGTGTCATCCTTTTATTCAGAGGTCAGAGTGCTTGTGGGCACTTAAGTCTCTCTATTGATAGGATTTTTAGTAGTAAGTGTGTGTTTTTAATATTTCCCTTTTTCTTTTAGTTTTTTTTTAAGGACTTTTAGTGTGTTTTGTTTCACTTTTAACTTTCTCTTTTGAAGTATTTGTGTCCTTCAGGTTACTATGACAGGATACTTGGGCTATGGACAACTTTGCATGAACACTCATGCTAGAGTAAATGAGATTGTCATAGCTACTGGAGTCATTAATACAAATGGAATGTGTCACACATAAAGAATTTCATATGCTCACCATTCACAAGCTATGAGAGGAGGAGGATGGGCACAATATGATGCTCAAGGTTTCAATGGTTTCCAAAGATATGGCCCCTACACAAGTGCATACTATTTAAGAATGAGGCATCACCCCAATTTTGGATTGGAGATGAATGAGAACTATCAAGTGCCATATCAAGACCCTTACAAACTTGAATATGAAGCTTCAAAGTATTATCAATATCCTCAACACGAATCTTCTCCAGTTTCAGAACCCTTAAATTTAGAAAAAATGAACAAGCTTTTTGAAGCATTGATAAATGGACAAAACCAACTTATGCAAAGTCAAATTAAATAGAATGAAAGGATGTTAGTGTTAGAGGAGCAAATAAGTTTTTTGATCAACATGGTAAATCAATTACAAGCACAAAAAGAGCTCTCTAGTACTTCAATTCCAAACTCAAGTGAGAGTTATGAGTATAATGATGATGCCATGTCCACATGTGAGGATGATTTGGTTGACAAGGTTCCCATGGAGCAAATTGAGAAGCATGATCAGGTAGAAGAAGAGATTGTAAATGTAGAAGAAGAATCTCATCAAAATAAGGATCAAGTGAACAAAGAGAAGCATATGGATGGTAAGACTATCACTTTCATCTACCATAAACCATCTTTGGACATTTGTTCCCCAATTTTGCTTGGAGATGAGCATGAAACACGAGGTAAGATTTTGAACCACTTTGATTTTATTTATGCTAATTGTACTCCTTTTCCCCTGTTAGGGTAACACCCTCAAAATTCACTACTGAAAATTTTTGTTTTATTAAAAGATACAACGGAAGCAAAAAAATAAAACTGTGAATTTCGAGGATATTACTACCGTGATCAGTACAAGCCTAGCCCCTAGCCAGTCTCGTACTAACCACGAGGCTAAGAAAAATTACCGTCAACCATTGATCAAACTTAAAACAAGAATTCATAGAAGAACTGAATTGTTCATAATATGGAAATCAAAGTACGCGTAAAGGAGGTTACAATCCAAGAGTGCATAATTAAAGTCCCCAAAGGGGTAAAAGGTACAGTACGATAAAACAACATTGAAATAAACTGATACAAGGTAAGTGAACAGTAAAAGGAAATCCATCCAAGTCGATCCCGGTCCTTAGCCCAAGTCCAAGCTCAACTCTCATTCCTGCTCAATGCCTCATAAGCATCAAATATGACATCTCCTACCTACACCAATTCAGAAGGGCCATCTGGTCGTGTGAATGAGAAACACCCATAAAACGGGTGGTCAGTACGCTATGTACTTACAACTAAGGCCAAACACACAAAGGCATATAAAACAAGCATGATCATATAGACAACATACAAATAATAAAGACAATAAAGGTCGAGCTATAGTTTGGATAACTTATTCTTTAGATCTCTGATCAATACTCATTTCACACCATGCTTATTATCAATCCATGCGAGTGCAGGAACCCCACTATTATAGCCGGTGGATTGGTCTCCAAGGTAAAATGCTCCAACCACTATTATTAGCCGGTGGACCTATCTAGCCTCGATTCTCATGGTGTTCCACTGTAAGTACTTAGTGTCTTTCCCATGTCTTATCATAATTAGGTTTGGTTTGTTGAGCACAGAATCCCCCATTATTATAGCCGGTGAACCAGAAACATGTAGGACAGAATGCTTCTAGCCACTATTATTTATCGGTGGATCGGTCTCCAGGGCACCCCAGCTCCTGTCCACTATTATTTGCTGGTGGATTGGTCTGGGCCCAGCTCAACAATCTTCTTCTTTAAATGGTTAGTATTTTATTCGCGTATTATTCGATAAATATATCCACCCTTGACATGCATGTCACAATTCATCTACTATTATTCTTCCAATAAGGCATGTCCCATATCTTAAGACTTCCGCACCTCCTAACACACTCCTATATCCTTTCATTTTTCCACTTACTCACACTGGAAGCTTAACTCCTAAGTGTGTAGGTTAAGATCCACTACCTTATGCCATCCAAGTCCACTCACTATCTTCCCCTAAGGTTTTTCCCTGAAACCCTAATTGAACCTATGTGGCACATCCTTCCTCTAACTCACACAACCAAAGTTCCCTTATCACCCAACACATCATCTCACTTAGATTCAACCCCAATCATTTCACTTTACTCCCCAAATACACATGTGACCATGAAATCCTAGTTGGCCACTCCAAACCCTAGTACCTCAATTTCCCATATGTCACCTCTCCATTACTCACCTACCATCCTTTCTTTCCCATGACACCCATACTCACCCTACATATGATATTCTTCCACTCTTATCTCATATTCCACTCACCCTCGGTTATTTTTATTTTCACAACCTCCTCCAATTAAGGCTTTCCTCTCCAAACCCTAGCCAGGTCTCCTATGCACCCTTATACCAACTCACGTACTATTTTCCCCCAAGGACTCCAATCACCCCAACAACTCTTCCCTTACCTTACTTACACCCCAAGATAATTTTTCTCACGTAAAGATCATCTCCATGCAGACCTCATCCATCCCATGCCAACCCTAGAAATTCCAATGTAAGGTTCACCCCACTCTTTTATTTTATCCATATTCTCCTTTATTTGCCCCCTCATGGTTCATGAGATAATTAGGTCAATCTCACATCCCTTTTTTCAACTCACTTTCCCATTTTCCTTTTTCATCCTTTCACCCCATATCATACTATTAAACATCCTAGCATGCATATCCTAGAGGGTCACATCATACAACACCACAAGCACAACATACATATCATTATACACATGCCATAAGAAATTCACATAAGCATACCTCAACTGAGCTGCGCTACAAGTAAACAGTCATAATAAGCATAAAGTACACAATATAACATATCACATGACATACAAGGCACCTAACACACACATAGTTGGTCTTAGCTACATCCTTACCTAACACGACACCGGTCTTGGAGCACGCTCTTACGCCTCCTTAGGGTTTTGACTTGATTCACCTATAAGAGGGAAAAACTAAGGGTTAAATTCCCTCTTACCAAAATTACGATTATTTCCTACCTTACTGTAACACCCCCAAAATTCACTACTGAAAAATTTCGTTTTATTAAAAGATAATAGCGGAAGCAGATAAACAAAACGTGAACTTTGGGAGTATTACCGCCACACTTAGTACCAGACCGGTTCACTCATACCGTTCCAGTACCAAGTGCTAAGGCTAAGAAAATGAAATACAATTCGAAAGACATTCAACATGCATAAATCAGAGTAAATTGCAAGCTTCAACATATTTAAATCAGAGTAGCGCATCAAATCGTTTTCAGGAATAAAATCCACCAATGGTGGTTACTTTAACAACGTTAACATTTAAAACCGAGAAATTAAATGAGAAAGAGAATAAGCCATGATACCGGAAAATTCCTTACTCTCCTTCCCGTAACCCACTTGAGTAGCACCTAAAAATACCTGCAAGGGCACTGCCCATTGAATAGGTAGGGGCCCCATAAAGGGAATCCCTTCAGTACTACGGTACTGAGTAACCCTTTAATACCACACTTAAAGATAGGCCCGCATACGACACATAATGCAAACTACACACATAAATAATATGAGGTGCATGCATAACAATAACATACATAATACTTTATAAGTCACGATCGATACTTTGGGCCTTAAGCCATTATTCTGTCATTAATCCATCAATATCATATTTTATATCCATGTGAGTACGAGAACCCCACTATTATAGCCGGTAGACCGGAAGTCAACACACAGGGCATAACGCCTCTGACCACTATTATTGCCGGTGGACCGGAAGATAAACACACAGGGCATAACGCACCTGACCACTATTATTTGCCGGTGGACCGGTCTGGCCCCGACTCACATGGTGTTCCACTATAAGTGATTAGTATTTTTCAATAATCTTATTCACATACATAACCGATTTTATTGAGCTCGGGACCCCCACTATTATTGTCGGTGGACCGGAATACATATAAAATCATCATCCAGGGCACAACGCTCCTGGCCACTATTATAACCGGTGGACCGGTACTCATAATCACACACCAGGGCAACACGCTCCTGGACCACTATTATAACCGGTGGACCGATACGCAATATCACATACCAAGGCAACACGCTCCTGGACCACTATTATAACCGGTGGACCGGTACTCATAATCACACACCAGGGCAACACGCTCCTGGACCACTATTATAACCGGTGGACCGGTACTCAATATCATAATCATCTGGGCCCGGCTCATTAATATTCCACATTCAATAATAGTATCTTTCCTTTATTTAATCAGCACATCAATCATATTTATTTGCCTCGAATGGGAGATCGATAACCCGGGACACAAAGGTACACCGGTCGTACCGGTGCATATCAGCTACTCAGGTTCCTTCAACCATGAACCCAAGGACGCAAAGGTACCCTGGTCGTACTGGTGCATAAAGCTAACTCAGTACCCTACCGACAAGGACACCTAATCCATAAGTATGCATACCCCCTAACTAGGTCCGTAGAGCTAGGAAGAGTAAGATATAGGGCCTGGCTGGGGTACAAAGGCACACCAGCAAATACCAGAATAATCGTGGACTAAACCACGTCCTTAGGGTAGCGACCCCTAAGGAGTCACCATTCCCGATCTCAAGGTCTTTCACTTTAAGTAATAGTGTCTTAATTAAGGTGATCACGAAAAGCACGATAATCCAATACTTATTCACTTTCAATCGTTCTGATATCATTAATCGTTTCTTATTCAGATGATTATCCAGAATATCACAGAGAAACCATTAAGGCCATCCTAATTATCAAATACTCTTACTTGGCTAATCAGCATCATTTAATCATATTAATGTTCCACAATCTCAAAGACATATTAGGTACAAATCACTCATTTGCCCTTTACTTATATAATTGTTAAGTATCCGTTCCTTACTTGATAAATTACCACATTACCCTTAAGGTTGCATAATTACCAAATTACCCTTTGTCCAATTTAGATTACCGAATTGTCTCCTACACCTTTTTTAAATCACCATTCACCCCTCATAATTACTACACTTATCATATTTCCCTTTTGGTTGGTTATATTACCAAATCGCCCTTCTCCTTTATTATAATTACAAAACTGCCCTTGAGTTGGATAAATTACTAAATTACCCTCCTTCATTATCATGATTACTATTTTGCCCCTTTAGTTGGTTAAACGATTATCACTTTACCCTTTTATCGGCTAAATTACCAAATTGCCCCTTTAGTTGAACAAATTACCAAATTGCCCTTCTCCTTTATCGTAATTACCATTTTACCCCTCTCAATTATTTTAATTGCCATTTACCCTTTTTAATTATCACAAATCCCAAATTACTCTTCTTCGTAATTACCAATATTAATTTACCCTTTTTCATAATCAAAATTACTATATTACCCTTCTCCATTATTAAAATTACCATAATACCCTTTAATTGGTTAATTTACCAAATTACCCTTCTATAGTATCATACTTATCCAATTGTCCTTCTACAATCATAATTTAATTGCTAAATTATCTTTTGTTGTTATCATAATTACCAAGTTACCCCTTACTCCCAAGTTTACCATAATATCCTTTCATTTACAAAATTACCATTTTACCCCTTACATCCAATTTTACCATAATATCCTTTTATTTATGAAAATTACCACCATACATCTTTTACTTTACAAATTACTATTTTACCCTTTTACATCCAAGATTACCATCTTTATCTTTCCTTACATAATTACCATTTTGCCCTTCTTTTCCAATTTACCATATTACCCCTTTACTTATAAAATTACAATTTTGCCCCTTTACCTCCAAAATTATCATAATGCCCTTTTTACTTGAACAATTACCATAATGCCCTCCTTCATCCAAAATTACTATTTTACCCCTACTTCCAAAATTACCATTTTACCCTTCTTTCTCACAACTTACAATTTTATCCTTTACTTGTAAATTATCATTTAACCATTTAATCATACAATTTCCATATTGTTCTTTTATCTCAAAAATTACCGAAATACCCTTTCCACTTATAAAATTTCCACTCAACCCCTTTATTCACCATTTTTATGAATTTACTAACACTACATAAAATAATGATATTAATACTTCATTCTTATCGTCTAAGTCCACCAACTTGTTATTTTTCAACATAATACTCATTAGCAACTACACACATTGATTTATTTATCTCATAAGTATAATTACTAAAATACCCTTAAACAATAACATCATTCATGCATTAACAACATGGTACATCATAAACAAGTGTTTAACATTTCTATCCATATTCCAACTCCTTCCTTAATTAACATACCTACATATGGCACAAAAGTTATCATGCTATTTCTTTTTAACAAACAATATAAGAAACCATAAACATATCATGCTAAGCATACAAAACATGCATAAAATCATACTAAACCCTAAATGTGCTAGCATGCGTTTTCCATATATTTAAGGGAGGATTAACGGTTACCTTAATCCCGCAAAATATCAAATCTTACCAAGCATATTTAGCAACTCAACACCTAAAAATAATATCCATCATATTTATGTTAGAAATAAGAATCCAAGTATAAAACTTTATAATTTTAATTAATAAAACACTTAACATAAAATACCATTATACCTTAAAAATTATCCAAACAATTTTTAAAATGAAGGGGAGCTCACGCTGCATGGGCAGCGTGAGTTTCATGCAGAAAAGAGAAGGGAAAAAGGCTCAAAGAAGGGTGAAGGAAGCAAGATTCATCATTTTCGGGTTAGGGTCTTTAGGCTAGAAAAGAAGGTGGTTGGGGGAGGTTCTAAGGCAAGTGAATGGTGCAGAAGTGAAGAGGGGGTGTAGGTGGAGGCAAAGGGTGGTTTCACGGCGGCATAGGGCGGCGGCAAGGCGGCGAAGGTGGCTGCTGAAGTGGGTCGAGGTGGAAGGGCTGAGAAGGAAGGAAAAGGAGAGGGGAAAATGGAGGGGTTAAAGGGCTGTTTTTGGCTAACTAATGCATGGCGGTTGTAGAGGGGGTTGCAGGGTCTTGAATGGTGGCTTGGGTGGCAGAAGAGGCGGCCGGAAGGCGGCGATCGGCGACGTTACAGGTGGGCTATCGAGGAGGGTGAAAAACCGGGAGAAAAGGAAGAGGGGAGGAAGAGGGAGTTGCGGGGTGGCTCGGGTGGTGTTGGGGCGGTGCAGGGAGGTAGCATACGGTGGCAGAAGGCGGCTCTGGGGGTCCAGTTCGGCGGTGTACGCGGCGGAGGGTGGCGGTGGAGCAAAAACAGGGGAAAACGGGAGAGGAAGAAAATGAGAGAGAAGGGAGGATCGAGGGGGTAAGGAGCTCGAAATGATGGGCAGAAAATGGACGAAGGGGAGAAGAAAAAGAAGAGGGAGAAGAGAGGAGGCAGGGGTTGATCGATGGCAGTGTTTAGGGTGGCAGGTTGTCGTAGGGTGGCAGGGGGAGGTTGGCGAAGAGGGTAAGGGGAGCCATGCGGGATGGGGTGCATGGCTGCCCAGTTCTAATTTGGTGAAAAATGCAGGGGAGAGAGAGAGGGAGGGAGAGACAAATGGTGGCAGAAGGTGGCAGTGGTTGCAGAAGGTGGTAGCGGGAGGTAGCAGCTGGTGGCAGTCATGGCGAAGGGGACTGATCGGGCTGCTGTGTCGAGGAGGGTGGAGAAGAAAGAAAGAAGGGAGAGGGAGGGAGACCGAACCGGTCCGGCGCAGGGAAAAGAAAAATCTGGGCTGGTCCAGGGTGAAGGGAAGAGGGGAAAAAAAAGGAGAGGGGGTCGGGCTGTGCGTGGCTGGGGCGAGGGGAGGAATGGGCCGCTGGCCCAGGCGCAAGGAGGGCACAAACCTGGCAGCCCGAGCCAGGAAAAGAAGAAGGAAAAAAAAAGAAAAAGAAAGGAAGGAGGAAAAGGAGAAAAGGAGAAGGAAAAAAAAAAGGAAAAGAAGGGAAAATGGAAAATAGAGAAAAATAATGTGATTTAATTTAGAAAATAATAAAATATAATATTTTGATAATTTATTTAATTTAATAATTTGATTCAATATAATTCAATATATTGGTTTAAAAATGATAATTTTAGTACAATATTAGTTTGGAAAATTATTTAAGTAAAAATAATATGGGAAAATAACCATATATTTATTTTTAATTTATTAAATACTCCCATCCAAATTTTTATACTCAAAAACAATAAAATAATTAAACTAAATAATTTTAAAAGCTAATTTATTTCAAATAAGTTATTTATTTAATTATAGGTTTTCTAAAATTTTGGGGGATTACACTTACCCTATCATAGCCTACTATTAGGGCTAAAAATGATAATAGTTGTTTTATAAATAAAAGTAGGGTTATTATTCTCAAAGTAGCTAACCATGTTATTACTAGCCAAAGTAGGTCTTAGAAGGTACATAGGTTCATGTTAAAGTATTTATAGCAATATTTATATTATTAAAGATAATAGCTTCAATATTGCTAATAATAATAATAATAATAATAATAATAATAATAATAATAATAATAATTTTAGTGATAATACTAATAACAACCCAAATCTTATTATCAATAATAATAATGATATTAGTAATACTAAAGAAGTGATAATAATGATACTAATAAAAATAATAATGCTAGCAGTGATAGTAATATTAATGGTATAGGTAATATTAACAATAATGATAAAGTAATAATAATAATAATAGTAGTAGTAGTAGTAGTAGTGATATTAATAATAGTTCTAATCTTAAAAATAATACAAGCAAGGGTCCTAATAATCATAATAATAGTAACTTAAGTGATAATATGGTCAAGTATACTAATAGTGATAATGATAATGATAATGATAATAATGATGATGATGATGATAATAGTAACAATAATAATAAAAATGTTAAGAAAAATACTAATAACAATAATAGTCGAAATGGTAAACAATAGTAATAGGGTTAAAATATTTACAATAATAATAAAAGTGATAATATGCCAAAGTTAGCATTAATAATAATAATAATGATAATGATAATGATATTAATGATAATAAAAATAATGATAATCATAATAATAAAAAAATAAGGTTTTGACCCTTCATAATAATCATAGTAGTATTAATGCTCCGAAGTTATATATAATAATAATAATAACGATAAGAATAATAGTAATGATAACATAATAATAATGCAAATAAAAAAGATAACATTTGTATAAATAGGATTTAAGGGTTGTGGGAGTTAGGGTACCACCTAGGGATGGTGGTGACCAAGTGGCACCAGCGGCGACGGAGGAAGAAGAGGAGGTGGAAGGGCGCTTGGTTAGGATAGAAGAGGATGATTAAGAGGGTGATTTGAGGTGGTGATGGATGTCCTAGGTTGAGAGGGCTGGAATGGTGGTGGTGGTGCAGACAAAGGGGCGCGACAAACGGTGATGGGTTTGGTGGCCGAAGGTGGTGGGGAGGGAGGGAGGAAGGAAGAAGGAGAGGGAGGCAAGGGAAAAGAAAAATAGAGGGAGGTAGAGGAGGTTCTGCTGGTGGTTTTGGGGGGAGGGGGAGCAGAGGGAACGGCGGCGCGAAGGGTGGCGATAGGTGAGAAGAGGTTGGTCGAATAGCTAACTTTGCACGGCTAAGGCAGCTCATGTAAGGAAAATCGAGGGTGGTGAGTGGTGTAGTTCGGTAAAGGGTGGTGCAAAGAGTGTTTAAGGAGGTGGTTCAAGCGGCGGCGATAGGGTGGACATCTGAACCGGCGGCAACGCAACAAAGGGAGAAAATTCTGGGCAGGGGAAAAAAAGACCGAATAGGGGGTGGTTGAGGGATTTTTATAGGCCATTGAAGAGGAAAAACGATGGAGGGGGAAGAGGGGAAGAGAATGGCACACGTGGCATGTCGTCGACAGGCGGCGCACGGCTGGTACAGACCTGCAAAGTTGCATGTCCTATCTAGTCAGGGAAGGAGAAAGGAAGGGGGAGAGGGGCACATGTGAGGAGAGAGAGAAGAGATGATTGGGTCGAGCAGGGAAAGGAATCGATGGGGAAGAGAGGGGAGGTGGCAGGCTGGCGTGCTGCGTTGCAGAGGCCACATGCCTGCACGGTGAAGAAGTGAGGAAGAAGAAGAGTCAGGGAAGAAGAAGGAAGAAGAAAGGAAGGAGTGGACCAACCGGGTGGCTTGCAACGGCAGGGGGAAAAAAGGAAAGGAGATGCGAGCTTGGACTGTGAGGGAGGAAAGGAGAGGGGAGAAGGTTTGGGTCGCGGGGGAGGTTGGCCCAAATCAGGGGAGGAAGGAAAAAAAGAAAAGGAGAAATGAGAGGAAGGAAAGAAAAAAGGAAAAGAAGGGGAAAGAAGAAAAAAGGAAAAGAGAAAAAAGAAAAATAGATGTGTTTGGGTATTTAGAACATTTTGGTATAAAATAATAAATAAATTTCCTTTTTAGATTAATTTAGGATATTTTGAATAAGTTTTTCCTTAATTCTATTTTAATTAGCAAAACACCCTAATTTTTCTTAATTAAATTATTTATTATTTTCCTCTTAATTTTGCCTTAATTATTTCCTATTATTTTAATAAAATAATTAATTAAATTAATTTTCTTAAAAAAATCCTTATTTGGCCAATATTTTTTAAATTAGGGTTTTGGGGTATTTCAATTAGTAGGTTAAAAGGGTCCAAGATTGAAGAGAGTAATCAAATCATCTTGAATACATTTAATAAGAAGTGAAATGATCCAAAGGAAATGTTATGTCGGAAAGATGTGCTAAAAAACTTTGAGATGGGGGCAATATGTTCCTCCTTTCATAGAGAAACTACCATACATTGACATCGGGCAAAATATTCTCTCTTTACATATAAGCCTAAATCTCATGATAGGTAAGTTGCATTCTTGTTGGGTTAAATCTTTTATTAAAAATAATACTTTTTCTTTTTCTACCTTGTAGGATATAGATGGTCAACATGATGAGGGATTTTGTGAAGCGATTCCTAATTGGGCGTACCCAACTTAATCGATTAAAATCGAGATCACGTCAGGTTGAAGATATAAAAACAAGCGCTACTTGGGAGGCAACCCAAAGTTATAGGAGATTTTTAACCCTTTAAGTGTTTATATTTATTTATTTTGTCTCTCCATACTTAAATTTAAATGTTCCTTTGGCTAGCTACACATCGAGAACAATGTGTGGCTTAAGTGTGGGAGTGTGAGTGTTTTTATGTGTTTACATGTTAATTTTTTTTAAAAAGCCATTTTTTTAGTTTTTGGTATGTTTAGAGTCTCAAAAATCCTGAACTAATTAATGAGGAGCATATCTTTGAAATCTAACGAAAAAATGATCATAAAATCGAGATAAAGCGAGTGAAGATTTTTGTGTTAATTTCGATATAGGGTACACATATCTACATGTCTATATGTGAATGGAGCAAGAACATGTATGCTTTTTCTAAGCACTGACATGACATGTTGAGATTCATCATATTCCTCGGTGAGCTTTTGAACCATATATACCTTTTTTTAGTGAATTTACATGAATTTATCTACTTGTATTGGCTTTAAATTTTTCTTTACAAACCTCATATATGTCTAATTGATTTGATCAAATTACTTGCTATAACTCTTGTAATAGACTCTAGTGATTACTAGAACTTACTCTTGTGTTAGTCGAAACTTATAGTCAAAACATGCTTTGATTGAGAAAATGATAAAGGCAACTTAGAATTTTCCACCACGTGATGTACACCTCATAGAAGCCCTTTGAGCCTATAAATTGAACATATATTTTTTCTTCATTACCCACATTAAATAACCCTCGGACTTTATCCTTACCTTTACATAAAGCTAGTGGAAGGGGATCAATTTATTATGAAAATATAGTGGTTGTGTATGTGAATTTTTTGTATGTGGAAGAAATATATGTATTTCTATTGAGAAAGGAATTGGTTGTGTTTGGGGGTGGAGAATGAATATATATATTTATTGTATTGTCATCATTTTTCTTTGTTTCAAAAACAAAAACAAAAACAAATAATTTTAAAAATTGAAAAAAAGAAAAAAAATGAAATTAAAAAAAATAAAGAAATAAGAAAGAAAATGATACAATATAAGAAAGAAAAGGAGATGTGAAGATGAGTTTGAGACAATTCTATTCATGTTTTATTTTTACCTCATGGTTCTAGTATAGTGTTAAGATTTAAATGTGTATTATTCTTGATTTGTTTTGGTAGATGATGAGCATCGCATTTTATTTTATTTTTATACATTAGATGCCCTTTGTAATTTATTTATTCGAATCATGGATTGGCACATTCTTGTTGGATTTTTTAATATCATTTGTTGTATCCTAAATTTTTAAATTATAATTTGTAAAATTTTAAAATTAAAAAAAATGGGTGCATGCCATCATGGACCAAAAACTAGTTATATCAGTCTGAATAACTTGGCTATGAGATATTGACTACTCTGATTCCCAGACTGTGGAAAACAAAAATCAGAAAAGAAACATTAAGAGGCTTAATTGCTTGGTTTATTGCGTGTTCAGGGTTACAATATATACACACATACACATAACAGTGTACGCAGAAATAGACACAGGAATAGATAAGAATTCCTGGTCTTTAGGAAGAAAAAGACGCAAGTGAGAAATAAAGTAAATTACTAATGAGTAAAACTAAGATTGAATAACAAGTCAAGAACCAATCATGAGAAAATATAGGCTTGTTGTTATCTTGTTTGTTGAGTATCACAGCAGGCGACACAGGCAGATGAGTTGGATGAGTTGGAACATGTGGCTACTGCACTTTGGGTATATTCCAACACCCCCTGCAAGCTGGAGCAGGGCTAAGCATGCCCAGCTTGGAGTAAACCTGGTCGTAAGCATATCCAGGAAGGGGTTTGGTGAGTATGTCGACAAGCTGCTCTTTTGTGCGAACATGAGTAATGTCAATCAAACCAGCAAGGAGTTGTTCACGAACAAAATGACAATCTAACTCGATGTATTTAGTGCGTTCATGAAAAACAGGATTCTTGGCAATATAAATCGCAGATTGATTATCGCATTTGACCGGAATAGGGATGATATCAACAATGGACAACTCGTGGAGCAACCTTGTCAACCAAGCTAGCTCAGATGTAACACATCGTAGGGACCTATATTCAGCCTCGGCAGAGGACAAAGACACTGTAGTTTGCTTCTTAGACTTCCATGAGATGGGAGATCCTCCAAGGGTGATGAAATACCCACTGACCGAACGTCTAGTGAAGGGGCAAGCAACCCAATCTGAATCACAGAAATCCATGAGAGAAACAGAGGGATTGGTATTGAAAAGCACACCTTGATCTGGTTTGCCTTTCAAATAACGTAAGATGTGCAAGGCTGCTTTGTAGTGTGGCACTTGTGGGGCATTATTAAATTGACTTACATATTGGACAGCGAAGGCAATATCGGGCCTACTATTCGTCAAGTAATTTAGTTTCCCAACCATACTACGAAAGTCAGTAGCATCTACTGAAGGGGAATTCATGTCCAACATCAATTTTTCCCGGGTATCCAAAGGACTTGAGATGGCACTATAGTCCTGCATAGAATATGTTTGGAGAAGATCAGCTATGAAGCGTCTTTGAGTCATGATAATGCCATCTTCACCTTTTAAAAATTCCATGCCTAAAAAATAACTTAATTCACCAAGATCCTTGATCCAAAATTGCTCATGGAGAAAGGTTTTGATGGAGTTGATTTCGGGTAAATGATCCCCAACGACCAATATGTCATCCACATATACGGTTATAATGGTAACCTGGCCTTAAACCTTCTTAGTAAACAAAGAATAATCGTTCTTAGATTGAACATATCCCTTAGAAATGAGAGAAGAAGAAAGCTTCTCATACGATTGTCGGGAAGCTTGTTTCAAGCCATAGAGTGACTTCTTAAGCTTGCAAACAAAAGAAGGATGGACATTAAGACCCGGCGGCAGTTTCATATAAATTTCTTCATGTAAGTCCCCATGTAAGAAAGCATTGTTGACGTCAAATTGCTGAATGTGCCAACCTTTCTTAGCTGCCATAACCAAAAGACTTCGAATGGTTGTCATACGAAAAACGGGAGAAAAGGTTTCCTTGAAATCTTCCCCCGCTTTTTGAGTAAAACCACGAACAACCAAACGTGCCTTATATCTTTCAATGGAATCATCTACCTTATATTTAACCCAATAGACCCAGCAACAACTAATTAGCTTCTTTCCTCTACGTAGTTTCATCAACTCCCACGTCCCATTTTCATTCAAAGCTTTAAATTCCTTTTCCATAGCTTTTACCCAATGTGGGTTGGACACGGCTTCCGCATAAGAGTGTGGTTCATGTATTTGGTGACTTGTGAAGCTGCTGGACTGAAGACAAAGAAGTGGTTGGTCGTGTATAAGGTTGGTGTAGGTATTAGTTAATGTATGTGGGCAAGTAGGTGCAGTAGAATTTAAATTGCTGCAAACACAGTGGCAAATATAATCCTGAAAGTGTATAGGAGCTTGTGTGGAACGATGAGATCGTCTCAACTAAGGCGGTGGAGGCTGGACATCGAGAGGTACAGGAGATGATGAGTTATGATTAGAGTTGGAATGTGAAGCTGGAGAGTGGGAAGAAAATGAATCTGGGATGATGTTGTTGTGGTCATGTGATGTGAAGGTGTCGGGTACCGAAAGAGGAATAGCGGAGCTAGATGAAAAATGATGGGGACGAGGAGAAGTTTGGGCAAAGGGAAAAATATTTTCATGAAATATGACATCTCGACTAACAAGAATTTGACGTTTATCTAGAGTGAGAAGTTTGTAAGCCTTTTTGCCGTGAGGGTAACCAAGGAAAACACAAGGATGAGATCTTGGCATAAACTTGTCTTGTGACGCTTTAATAGTGGCTGCATAGCAAAGGCATCTGAATGGTTTAAGATGGTCTAGGTTCGGTTTTTTGTGAAAGAGAATTTGATATGGACTGCGGTTTTGTAAGGTAGTAGAGGGAAGTCGGTTGATTATGAAAGTGGCAGTCAAAACACTATCACCCCAATACTCATAAGGCAGGTTAGATTGAAACATGAGGGCTCGAGCAATCTCAAGAAGATGTTTATGTTTCCTTTCTACGGTGCCGTTTTGTTGAGGTGTATAAGGACAACTGGTTTGGTGAATAATTCCTTGATTGGTGAAGAATTTTTGTGTTTCATTGCTGGACCTGAGTTCATAAGCATTGTCTAATCGGATTATTTTGATGGTTTTACCAAACTGAGTTTGAACCAGAGTGATCAAGGATTTTAAAATGGTGAAGGCGTTTGCTTTGGTGCTTAATACATAAGTCCAGGTCGCCCTTGAGCAATCGTCAACAATGGTTAAAAAATACTTAAAACCATTATATGTCATAGTTTTGTAGGGTCCCCAAGTATCTATGTGGATAAGATCAAATGGAGCCTTTGATTTGGTTAAGCTGGAAAAGAATGGCAATCTGTGTTGGCGAGCCTTAAAGCATACATCACAGGACAAATCTATAATTTTATTAATGGAACGTAAATAAGGAAACATTAGCTTGAGTTTATACAACAGAAGGTGTCCTAATCTAAGATGCCAAAGCATAACTTCGGAAAAAGATAGACTTGAATTATTGGTGGACTGAGAATGAATGGATGTTGATGGAGCACTTGAATTGGCTGTGGAAAGAACTTTGTGGCAGGGACTTGACTCGAATGAAGAGCTGGAATTAAGGAAGTAAAGGTATTTATTTAGTTCACCTAGGATAACAAGAGTCTTCTTCAAAATGTCCTACATTAAGCACTGGGTGTTAGTGAAATAGATGATGGCACCAATTTGTTTAGTTAACTTGGAGACTGAGATGAGATTGTATTTAAGTTCTGGAACAAATAAAACTCCTTCTAGCATTATGCCATTATCAAAAGTGACAGAGCCGATGGAATGTGCCAGGGCTTTGTTGCCATTAGGAAGAAAGATGGAGACGGAATTGGAGTTGGGTTTGAGGTTGGTAAAAAGCTCTTGGTTACCACTCATATGATTGGTGGCCCCCGTGTCCAATATCCAATCATGGGCAGAGGTTATAGAAACATGAAGAGAAGATTTTTTTGAAAATAGATCATGAAAAGCCAAATCCTTACCTGTGAAACTCATCATACCAGCTGTTGTTGGGCTTTGAGGAATGTCCTGGGCAGCTTGTGTATCATTTGCTAGTCCTCTGCACTGATTGAGGAGGTTAAGAAGTTGGTTGTATTGTTTGTTGTTCAAGACCCCAGCATTGTTTCTTTGAATTTGTTCCTGTCCACCGCTGGATGTTTGGGCTGAACCTGAGAACCTTTTTGTTTTCGTAAACTTGAAGTCTGGGGGAAAACCATCAAGCCGATAACATTTGTCCTTTGTGTGGCCTATTTTCTTGCAGTAGTTGCAAACCAGTTTCTTTGCATCTAGTTTCCAATCGTAGCTATGATCTTGCTTGGAGGTTGAAGTGTTAAGGGGCACCATATCTGAGGAAGCTGAATTGGAGGACCCAATCTCACGCTGCTTTTCCTCATTAATCAACATGGAATAAGCAGTTCCAACACTCGGAAGTGGAGTCATCATAAGGATGCTTCCTCTAACAGTTGAATAACAATCATTCAAACCCATCAAGAATTGAACTAACCTCTGATCTTCAATGTGCTTCACAAGAGACTTGGCAGCCCCGCAAGTGCAAGTGGGAAGTGTGGTTACCAAAGTTAACTCATCCCATAACTTCTTTATTCTGGTAAAGAAAACAGCAACATTGTCGGCTCGTTGAGAGATTGAGGAAATCTCCTTTTGAAGTTGATAAAGCTGGACTCCATTTGCGGTTTCATACCGCTCTTCAAGCTCCTTCCATATTTCATGTGCTGAAGTGACATAAATCACACTCCCATCTATCTCTTTGCTAAGTGAATTAAGGATCCAACTTGTCACCATGGAGTTGCAAATTGGTTGTAAGTGGTGTCATCACACTCGGGCTCCTTCAGGTTACCATTAATTAAATCCAGCTTATTTTTTGTGGCCAAGGCAATCATTATTGCCCTCTTCCATGTATAGTAACCAGTCCCATCGAAGGTTTTGGATACTAGGATGGTGCCTGGATTGTTAGAAGCATGTAAGTAGAGAGGATTTGATGGGTCAAACAAAATTTCTAAAGTTTCAAGGATGGCCCTGTTGTTAGACATGTTGATGGAGGCTTGAGCAAAATTAAAAGAGGAATATTTAGAGAGACAAAGATCACGGTTAAATTGTTTTGGTAAGCTCTGATACCATGTGGAAAACAAAATCAGAAAAGAAACATTGAGAGGCTTAATTGCTTGGTTTATTGCGTGTTTAGGGTTACAATATATACACACATACACATAACAATGTACGCAGAAATAGACGCAGGAATAGATAAGAATTCCTGGTCTTTAGGAAGAAAAAGACGCAAGTGAGAAATAAAGTAAATTACTAATGAGTAAAACTAAGATTGAATAACAAGTCAAGAACCAATCATGAGAAAATATAGGTTTGTTGTTATCTTGTTTGTTGAGTATCACAGCAGGCAACACAGGCAGATGAGTTGGATGAGTTGGAACATGCGGCTGCTGCACTTTGGGTATATTCCAACACAGACCACTAAACTGCTTAAGTCAGAGGAATCCCAAGCAATTGGAATAAAATATCTTCTGCCATGATATTTATTCCACAAGAAACTTCTCTGTATTTTATTTAGGAATGAGGCGTGTAGCCATATGATAGATGGGCATAGATGATAGCGTTGATTTAATTAAAACCAGCCTTCTAGCATGTGGGGAAAAAATAATATATACATAATACATATATGCCTTGCCAAACACCTAGTTTTGAAGAGATGCGGTCTAGTATGAGTCTCCTAAGACTTCTTTAGGTTCTTAGGCTTCAAAAGCAGTGCCCAAACACTTTTCAAGAGCATGGGCGTTGATTGAAAGCATCATCAATATTGTTACTAAAGACAATAGTTTATTGTATTTGATAAAAAATAATCAATGCAGTTAGTAAAAAGTTAAATAAATTGAATCTATGATCTTATAAATATAAATAATATAATATTTGTGTGTGTGTGTGTATATTAAATCATACTATTTTATTTTATATATCTGGTAAAAAAGCCATTAGAGGAAGCAATCTCTTACAGAAGTCGCAGCATTCTAATTAATACTACATCATTTCTATCATCGTTAAAAGGGCATTGTTTTCCCTTTTCCCACTAATATTTTATTCTACTTATGTATGTTGCTACGATATTATTATGAAGTGCAGCCCGGCGGCCGTTACGGATCACGGCATACTGGGTAATAATGATCAGCTTAGACGGACCTTTGTCACGTACGTACGTACTTGAAGAGCTTAAATCACAACCCAGACGAACGGGTGGCGTACTCCTGCACCAATGCCCCAAAGAGGGATGGCTGTTCAATTAACCGAGATGGCCGGTCAAATTCTTTTGCTAGTCCTGTCCCAAAAACAAAAGAAAAACAAAATAAGAATCGGCATCAGCTGATCAGTTCATATATGCTAGCTCGTTCCCGTACCCTGCAGAAGAAAAAAATAATAATTATGTGAAGGTTGATTTGGGGGAACAGGAACAAACCTGCGTCTATAACAAGGACTCTGTCACAATCCATGACTGTAGGTATTCTATGAGCGATGCTGATGATGGTACAAGCAGCGAAGTCTTCCCGGATAATCTTTTGAATCACGGAATCGGTCCGAGAATCTACAGATGCAGTTGCTTCGTCCATGAACAGAAGCCGGCTCCTCTTCAGCATAACTCGTCCTAAGCAAAGAAGCTGTCTCTGCCCCACACTCCAGTTGTCTCCGCTGTCAGCCACTGAAATCGACCAATCCGTAAGCAACTGAGAGGGACTCTCGGTCATTCGGTAAAGTATTTCATCCATACATATACTATATATATATATTTACCTAAGGAATCGAGTTTCTCTGGTTTTGAAGCCACGACCTCCTTCAGCTGGCAGCGCTCCAGGCTCTACATGCATCGATAAAGTAGCTGTTGGTAAGCACTCACTCGACAAATGATGATGACAGGCAGGCTCCAGCTACATGAGGAAAACAAACTAGCAAAAAAAAAAAAAAAAAAAAGATGAAGATGACGACTTCAACTTCACCTTCCAGATCTCATCATCCGAATACCGATGGAGAGGATCGATGTTGCCTCGCACGGTTCCTTCGAAGAGAACGGGTTCTTGAGGAATGATTCCAAACCGAGATCTAAGATCATGAAGACCCAACATGGCTATGTCTATATCATCAATGATAACTTTTCCACCACTCGGCTCAACCAGCCTGAACAAGGCTTGGACCAGAGTCGATTTTCCACTTCCCGTTCTTCCAACAACGCCTATTTTCTCACCGCCTCTAATGTTGAGCGTCAAGCCCTTGAGAACCAATGGAGTACCGGGACGATACCTGACCTGTTAAAATTAAGGCACCGTTTTACAAGGAAACCGTTTAGTGATGACGATGGTGCCCACTTTTTGGCTGGCCTCCACGTCCAATGTAGGAAAAATAATGCCCGCTAATTAATTTCAGAGGAAGGGTGAGGTTGGGGGCAGGAGGACAAGCAGCAACCTGCAAGTTTTTGATTTCAACATTGCCACGGGAAGGCCAGCTGCTGGGGACAGCACCGTTCTTGATCCTCCACTTTGCCTCCGATGGGATTTGAGTGAATTGCTTGATCCTCTCAACAGACACCATTTTATTCTCCACAAAGCAGCTCATGTATATCGTCCAAAACAGCACAGAATTGAGCGACAAGCCGTACGAAAGGGACAGGCCAACGTTCTCTGCACCCGTTCAATTTTCGAATGTCAGCAGCAGGAAACGCATAACGAAACTGTACCTGCGCTCCAGAAATAGTTAAACCAAAACAAAGAAAGCAGCGAGTAGTGGCGCAGCTTCATTATCACTAAAACTCAGGGCCTCTCCGTCCGTCCGATAATAAGCAGCTTGTAAAGAGAGAGAATACCTGGCTTTATGATACTGCTGGGCAACAAAATCATGAACATGGTAGAGGCACACAGAATAAAGGCCCCGATCAGCTCTAAGCGGAAACCCAGCCACTCATTCGACCCGTTGTTGTGAAAATCCATGCGGAGGTTTGCGTTGACCCGGTCAACATTACCCTTGCAGAAACTCTCCTGCTTCCTGAAGCAGCGGATCGTCATGACCCCAGATATGCTCTCCGAGAAATGATAGATAACTGGGGCTTTAGTGATCGAGTCAAGACGAGTCAATTCACGAGACGTAGCGATGTAGTATCCCTACAATCCCAAAAAAGAAAAGAAAATGAGAGCATTCATCAAGACGTCGATTATCGAGGCACTGGCCTATGCCTTAATTTAAGTTGAAGCGACATTGGTTTAGGTTCAAAATTAAAAGGGGAGAAAGCAAAAGAGTGATATAAATCAAAAGCCTAAGATCACTTAAGCCATACACCTAATATAGAATTCTGATTGTAATATATACAGATTCCTGTAACAGAAGCATATATAACAGGTTAAATGGCCATATCAAGATGAGGCTAGAATAGTACCAGCATTGTTTCTCAGGAATCTAACTACAAAAAGCTGTAACTCGGAAAGATCAGTAAAGAAGAGGACTGGACCCTTACTCTATACCAAAAGTTCAGCCAGCCAAGGGGAATCAAGAGAATCAAGGTCGGCCAAGCATATTGACACGTAATGATGATGATACTGATTAATGTGAAGTACATCGCCACCGTCACACTTATGAAGAAGGGCACAAAAACATCGACGTTGGTTTGATCAGTAGAAGCCTGAATGAGAAAGAAAGACAATCTTCGTCGGCATTTACATAATGGGAAGCATAACAGAGATGCCTGCTCATACTCTTGTTGTGTTGGGTGGGGAGTCTAAGATCTTACCCGGCTCAAGATCCTCCCTGAAGGGGTGGTATCAAAGAATGACATCGGAGCGTGGATAATGCTATCCAGAATTTGGCTGAACATTTTCTGAGCCGTCTTCAAACCCATCAGAGCGGTGAAAAAGATGCGCACCAGTATCAGTACAAATGAAACGACTGCAATGATGGAATACACGCGGATGAACAAAGAAGGATCAAACGACGCTGCTTTCCCCGCCGATGTTTGATAGGCTAACCAATAATCGGCCAACATTTGGGAGCCTTGCCAGAGCATTGATAGCAGTAATACCGCCACAACACCCCACCAACCAAAAGCTTCAGTGCAGTATTGCTTGTAGACATGTGAGCTCACTTTTCCCGTCTCTCTCTCCTCCTCCTTGATCAGCTTAGAATGTGACCCTCTCTCTGATCTAGTTCTTGTTAGAGAACTGTTTTCACCATTCAGCTCGCTGTAGCTCGATAACACACGGGGGGATTTCGCCTGTTTGAGGGAACCCTGTGGAGCAACAGTGCCTCCTGCCTCGAAGAGTTCCATAGATGAATCGTGAGCAGCAACTAGTGCTCTAAAGTCCACGCCATTTTTTAAGATATCTTCGTACTTCCCAGATTGCACAAGCATCCCTTCTCGCATGACCTGGGATGTTCGACAGAACCTGGATGTTTAGCAGGGGAGTGACCGGAGATTGGGGATGAAACAACAAAAAAGAAAAGTGTCTTGCTAGCTCACCAAAATAAGATCAACATTGTGCAAAAAGTCTACTTGGTGGGTAACGAGTACGACTGTTTTATCTCTTAGAGCTCCTCTGACGCATTCCTGCAAATGTATTGCAAACGAAATTATGATGAGTCTGATGCAAAGTAGAAAAAGTATCAGGAGGGATATGATATAAGGGGGCCGGGAGGGAGCAATCACCTTGAAGATATCAGACCCGGTATGCGCATCTACAGCGCTAAAGATATCATCAAGGAGATATATATCACAATCCTGGTAAATAGCCCTGGCTAGTTGTATTCTTTGCTTTTGGCCACCACTAAGGTTAATCCCACGTTCTCCTATCTCCGTCTGATCTCCAAACTCCATAATCTCGAAATCCTTCTTCAAACTACAAACCCTTATGGCTTCCTTGTACCGGTCTCTGTTCATTGGCAAACCGAATAGTATGTTCTCCTGGATCGTTCCATTCTGTATCCATGATGTCTGTGCTACGTACGCAGTAGTCCCACAGACCCGAACCTGTGTGGGAAAAAAAGAATGCGGATCACTTGTATGAACCACACAAAATTTCCTGATACGCTCACTAACTAGTAACTCCATGTTTGCATTAAAAGTTATTTGGGAATATAGTCTTCATAATAGGTGAATTACAGAGCACTACCTACACAAGTCGATCTCGTTAGTTAAAGGTGGAAATTTAATTTGATGCAAGAAATAGAAAAACAACTTCACGCAGACCAGATCAACACTGCAAGCTTCACGAGTGAAGATATTAAGAATACCATGAGAAATTATTATTGCTATGATAATACAGCAATGAGCATACCTTTCCCCTCAGTTTGTGCATCTCTCCGAGGATTGCGGCTAGCAGAGAAGATTTTCCTGATCCAACGGTTCCAACAACAGCTGCAAGCTGTCCCTTTTTAAGCTCAAAATTTACACCTTTCAATACCGCCTGACCATCTTCATCATCCCAGCTGAAAGTGCCATCATTAAGGCCGACTGCCACCTCATCACCATACCCTTCCGTTCTCTCCACTAAATCATCGCGCAATTCCTTGCTCATCATGAACTTATCTAATCTTCCGAGAGAGATCATGGCCTGTGAAAGGGAAATCATAGATTGCGGGAAAGCCCTAATGGGCTCCTGCAAGATCTTAAATATAGTGGTAGTTGTAAATACAGTCGCAGCATCAAGCTTTACGCCTAGGATAATAGCAGTTCCAAAGGTCAAGGATGACACCAACAGTGGCGTGGCCCACATCACGACTACATTGCCGGATATCGTGTACAGGAACTTGGAAAGCCATCCATATTCTGCCTCTCTAAACTCCTGGATCCCCTTGCTGAAGTGTTCTTCCCAGGCTTGGAGCTTGATTACACGCATATAGTTAAGCATTTCATTGGTAGCCTTCATTCTAGAGTCGCGATCTTTCATCAGGTTGAACTGGAAGAAATTGTTCCTCTTGGTGCAAATAACAACAAACACTAGGATCACAATAATCCCAATGAAAGCGGTGACAACCGAAGGACCAAGGTACCTGTAGAGGAGAACTAATGCAAAAGTGAGCTGAAATGGCATCAACCAGACAGCGTGTAGCTGCAGTATCATGTCCGAAAGTTGCTGAGCATCAACGGCCATATAATTAACAATCTGTCCGACACCATGGTCCTGTCGAGCTGAGCAAGTTAGCCGAAGCCCTTTCTTGTACAAATTGGTGATGAGAGAGGACCGGATGAGCATCCCAAGTTTCTGAGAATGGAAGTTGAATTGGTGAGCAGTTAGGACCTCCACTAACTTGGCAACAAGAAGGGTTAAAACAAGATAGTATCCCTCGTAAGGAGAGCTTCTCTTGCCTGAGGTGAAATTGATAAAGCCCTGGATCAGAATAGGCCCTGCATACATGACACAAAGCCGTATAATTGCAAGGAAAGCAGTGAAAGCCAAATCCTTCCAGAAGCACCGAAGCAGTGTGATTCGAACAGGATGCTTCGACCTCTCATCAGCCTTGGGCCAATTCAATTCAAATATTTCTGACATTCTTGCAGCCCTGTGTTCAGGTGCAAGGGAGGGAACATCATCAATTTTAAGAGGCTCTGTGTAACCTTTACGAAGCAGTGGGTTCATCCAAAGCCAGAAAACTTTGGACACTACAGAAGCTGTGGCAAAGCCACTCACATTTGATTTTTCCAAAAGGGGTTCGTGTAGTTTGGCCTCATCATCCAGTAGTGAATCATATGGCCTTGATACCACAATCCCGGTGGATCCACGAATGCCGATCACAAGTAAAACAATTGATAAAGCAAAAGAAACAAAGGCAATCATATCCTCCAACCTCAATTCCAGAGCACCCGCTTTATTGACAGATATCAATCGAATGAACCCTGAGACCATAAACAAGGCATAGACTAAGAAGCTGACGACCCAAAAAACTCGAAGAGACAATGGATGCTTCACTGCTTCAAATCTCTTCTCATGAGCAATCAAGATTAAGATCACCACATATGTTACAGCTTGAATGACCCAAAATACTCCATCAACTAACTTCCATGGCATTTGGGTGTTTCTGCAAAGAACGATCACAGAAGCAACTATGTGGAGAATTCCTAACAGCATTGTTACAATGAAAGAGAGTTTGAAGCATAGATTGGTATGAACTACAACTCCTTGGGTCCTTCTGATAGCATTATACTTAACAGCTTCGAAAGTCGTGCGGTTGTGGGGGAAGAATCTAGAAACAAGCCTCTGGATAGAGAGGGCAAAGAGAAGAAGCAAAAAGATGGCATCAACAGAAGATAACAATGCTCTCTGAGGACATGGAGACAGAAAGATGAACTTAAGCCATGCTGATAAAGGTAGAGTGGTTTCATGCTGGTGATGCGGCAAAATTGAGGATGAACAAGAAACGGATGTAATCCAAGAATCAGCAGCCATATCCTCAGAACTCCAAAGATGGACAAATATTTTCAGTCCTATGCTTGCTTGCTTCTCATCAATCAACCACACTATAATCTGCTACCCCCTGACAAAAAAAATTCCAAGTAAGGATCACATGGGAGGAAATTGCATATCAATTGGGCTGAAGCAAATCCATGATGACGACAGATTCAAAACAGAAATGATAAATGCAATACAGCATAAAAAAGAAGAAACTTACCAGAAATAAAATGCAAGATATGGGAGTATAATAAATAGGGAAACGTCAACTAGAAGTAAAAAAATCATGAGATTGTGACTGATAACAAATGGGTTGCAGCAAACACAGGACAACAACAACTTTTACACACTAACGCTATGTTTGACCTGTGGTGTACCTCCTGAACCTATGTTAATGCTTCAGAACCCAGATTTTGGAACTTTGTCTTTGGGGCATTAACCTACTTGAACCTGGGCTGACTCCAAACTAATTACACCAATTTTTTCTCAACATTGTCAATAGTAGGTGAAAGTGAATCTTTTCAGGAAATTTAGCTATTCGTTACTATGTTACCCTTTGTTTTTGGACTACATTAACAAACAGAACAACAAAAATGTCAAACTCATATATATCTAACATCATTCACAACCTCATTAACATCAATCAAAACATGGCTAAAGGCAATAAAATCGCAGTTGCGGCCACGGTATCGGAGTATCGGAAACAATAAATTACGTATCGCTGTCGTCACAGCGTAAATTTTTAATTTGTATCATAATTATATCATCTAATTATTATTTATTGGTCATTTAAATATAAGCATTCGATAAACTAGTGTTCTATATTATCTTATAAGTATTTAAATGAATTATTATATGTTAAATTGTCCTAAAATTACCTTGGAATGTAAACATAAATAAATAAATAAAAAAAGATATGTTATTTAATGTAGATGCAAAGGTAATAAATAACGATACTTTACTGGAATTCAATAGTAACTTAGCGCAAGATATACACCCATATATATAAATGGTAAATGAATAAGTAGAAACAGTATCAAACACATTTAATTGCATGATTTACCTACGTGAATCTAATAACTATCAAACCATATTCATTCATTTCCCCACCGACGGAACATATTACTTTCAAACAAAATAAGCTTAATTTTCATTACAGTTGACACTAAAGTGTATTTTCAAATAATAAAAATAAGCTTAAAACGCATCTATCAAATTGCCACTACACCAATTCATTTCATCCATGCTTCGAAAATCAAGTTATCAAACGGAGGCCGCCGCCGCCTAGAGACAACAAGACAGAAGCCCAGCAACCGACGACTCTACTTCAACGCCCAACATGAAGTTTCAAACTTTCAATGCGGGAAACAGCATATCTTTAAGCTTCCAAATAATCATATCTAAAGAAAGAAAAATAGCAAACTTGCGGCATTCGGACTCGGTTTGGCAATTAGAATTGCTCCACATTATCACTTCATCTTCAGAACTATTTTTACGTCTCGTATTCAGACTAACAAAACAAAAAGAAAAATGGTTAAATTGTTTTGAATCCACAAGTACGCCGTCTCAAATAATAATAATAATAATAATAAAATACTAAAATGGAAAGTAGCGAGGGGAATAATGAAAAAGATTATCAAGCACCAGCAAAAAGAAAACATTCCAGAAATTGGCTACGACAAAAAAGAAACTTCGACCACGAGGCGAAAATTAGAAGGCCTGGAAAAAAGGGAAACTGACCAAAATCTTCAGCTCTCAAGTCTCAACAATCTCATCCGTAAAAAATGAAATAACTAACGCACGAGTAGGAAACTGAATACCTCTTGCCTCCCGGTCCAAGCTAGGAATGGACACTGGGGGAGATATGCAATGGAGGAGCAGGACGAGCCAAGTTCGGTTTGAGCTCTAAAAGAAAATAAATACCTAGCATTTTTAAGAACGAAATCACGTGTTGACCGAATATTTTTTATTTTTAGGATGGTTCCCTTCTGTCTTTTCTTAAGAAAAAAATATTATTATTATTATTATTATTATTATTGAAAGGGAGAGAAAAAACATTGTTGAATTAGTATAGGGCTGTGAAGTATTTTTTATTTTTATTTCAAAAATATTTTTTTAGTTTTCTGTTCTAAAAATTTTTTAGTTACAAAATTAATATTAAAAAAGTTTGATTAGTTTTGTTTTATTTTATTAATTAGTTATGTTAGCTAAGTTAGATAGTAATTTTAATTTTTTTATTTTTCTATTTTAATTTTATTAAATTTGATATATTTTTTATCGTTTTATTTCTATTTTCTTTTCCTTTCTGTTTCTACGTCATTGTCTTCTTTCCTGCGAAGCGCCGGTATATATTATTAGTAGAAACAAAAATAAACGTGGTGCAGCGATACTCTCTGATGGGACAGACCGGCTATGATTCCTATAAAAAAAAGGTTGATTTGGCTATAGAAAACGATGCTGGTGGCTGTAGATGTTTCACGGACAAGTCGATAGCCGTGGAAGATTTGTGACGTCTCCATTTGAATATTGATTCCGTCTTAGGGACCTAAACATCTGTGACTTACGGGCAATAAATTACTTTGACGTCTTCCCCTTCAATGCTCGACTGCTCGTCACCAAACGGAACACCTTCCGGTTAGCTGGCGGCTGGCTGGCGGGCGGGCAACGTTAGGCTGATATCACATCCTGTTCCCGCCGCTCGTTCGTCGAGAATTCTAACTTTACTTCCGACTTTTTAAATACTTGCTATAATTTTACTATCTAGCGTTTGTTATTCGATAAGTATCTTGATAAAATTTAGGTAGAGCTCGTTCTTTGCAATAAATGTATCATTTTTTTTAAATACTCAAATGGTTTCCTAATATTTGTTAAAGATTTTACAATTATCAATATAAAATCAAACTAGCAGTAATTACTATGACTAGCTACATATCTAATTATGTAATAACGAGAGGCGGATACGGTTTGATTTTCTCTAGTTTTCATCATGCACCTATCTAAATTATATTATTGCAGTTTGAAAAAAAAAATTAACCGAATCAAACCATTTTACAAATGATCAACAATAAATAATAATATTAGCGGTTTACGATTCTGTTTGGTTTGTTTTATGATTTTTTACATCTTAAATATCAAAAATTAATTACTTAAATAGTTTTAATATTTTTATAAATTAAAATTAATGAACAATCATAATTTTAAAATGTCATTTTCATAAAAATATCTAGCCTACTAAATTGAAATGACTATAAACTTATGTAGTTACTGTTGTATATATATATATATATAGCATTTATATATAAACCTTATCTGCAATTGCAGGAAAAATAGAATAGAAACAAAATTTAAGTAATGAATAAATCATACAATTTTTTAAGTAACTCTCTAGCTACTTTAAGCATGTAAAAAAAATATGAATAATTTTCAAGATGTAATAGAAAAAAAAAATTGTTATAACAAGGGATTCATGATGAATTCATATGCTTACAACTTAACTATTAGCTAAAATTACAATGAATAATACTCATTTGATAGCGATATTATCAATAATATATATACATATACGCATGTGCATAAGGTTTGTGGTTTATAGACCGGAATTTTTTTTTTCAAACCGAAATCAAATTGTTTTGAAAAATTGCAAGCCAAACAAAACCATAAAATTATAGACCAGCTTGATTCAGTTTACAATTTGAACTGCATTATGTTCATCCCTATGGCTGTAAATGAGCTGAGCTAGTTCGGTATTCGGCTCGGCTTATTAAAAGCTCGGTTCGGCTCGTTCGTTTAGTTAAACGAGCCTAAAAGTGAGGCTCAGGCTCCGCTCGTTTATTAAACGAGCCGAGCCCGAGCTCGAAAAAGTGAGGCTCGATTCATTTTTTGGCTTTGGCTCGTGAGTTCAGCTCGTTAAAAGCTCGGTTTAGCTCATTTGTTTAGTTAAACGAACCGAGTCCAAACATCATTTTAGGCTCGTTTAGTTAAACGAACCGAACCCAAGCCAAGGGGTATTCGACTCGGCTCGTTTACAGCCCTATTCATCCCTAGGCATGGTTTAAAACATTATTAGTTGCGGAACATCGCGATTAGCATTTTACTTTAATTAAAATTTCTAATTTTAGAAAAATACATTGCCCCCAAACAACATCTTTTCAAAACAAATATTTTATTTATAATGTTACAATCTAAATATAATAAGAAACAACTAACAACAACAACATTTCCAAATGAAGGCTTATTATATACTATTTAATTAAATGTTATCGCTATAAAATGCCTAAACCAACTTTAAACTTCATTTTAAATTAGGCCAATTGAAATAATATCATACAACTTTGAACATACTCTCCTAGGTCTACGTATATAATACAGAGAGCATTTTGTCTATATTTCATTTGCATATTCATTTTGATGTCTAAAGTCGTAACTTGAGTTATGATTAATAGTTTTTTTAGTAGCAATGATAAATTAGAGTCATAGGTTTTTTTTGTGAAATATAACATCGATATACAACTAGGGAATGTAATTTTGTGATATAATACATTATATATTTCTGTCAAACCCTATATATGAAATAGCGGTTAAGATTTTATTTTCTTACTCGTACGGGGATGTTTTAAAACATGATATATATACATTTGGAGATATCAATGGAATCATAAAATATCAACATTTATGGTAATTAATACTATATTAGTTGTAATACATGTTTTTCCAAACCCTAATTACATTACACTCGTTATTCAATGATAAAAATTCTATAGTCAAATTTCAGTATGTTCGTGTTAAAGTCAAACTTTTCATTGTTCATTTTATTTATTTACGAAAAATCATATTTCTCATTTTTTTTTTAATTCTATCATTTTTGCTCAGTTTGACTCATTCAAAATTCATAAGGTGTCCAAAAAAATTCTTGATCTCATTCATTTCATAGTTTTCTCGAAATTCCTTTCTTTCGCTTTAATAGTTAAATTATCAAAAAATCATTTAAGCAATTAGCTAATTTTAACCATTTTTTATTTTTGTCTATTGAGTGTCAAACTAAGTTCAAGAGTGAATATTTTTTATGTATTTATTTTTTATATTATTATTCATTAATCTAATTTGAATCCTCTATTATTCATTTCATGTATTTAGGGAAAAATACATTTACGTGACTTATTCGATTTTGTTATTTTGCTCGTTATCCATAAAGCATTAAATCAACTCTTATGTCAAAATTTTACATACTTGGTCTTCTAAAATTATTTTTCACATCCTCACAATTTTTTTTATGATTTTTGGGATCCATTTGCTAATTTTTCTAATAAATTATCATTATTAGAGTTTATTAATATTTAATTACCTAAGATTAAATTTAATTAATTCTCTAACTATCATTTAATCTTAACTATCCTTATAACTAAGCTAAATCATATTTTAATTTGGTTACTTTTCGTCAACCAAAATTTTAGCCTAAAATACACTTATGCACCTAATCCTAGCACTCGAGTGAGACATAAGTCAAATAAAAAACTCACCCCACACTTCTCCCCCATTAGATCTCACTTGATTCTGCCCACGTCATACATTATTTGTTTAATATCTCGTATAAATCACAGTATTTATCTATTTACACAACTAATTTCGTTGTGACTTTGAGGCTTTCATTCTCTCCCATTCTTTTCCCTCCCCCTCTCATTTTTGCTTTTATTTTTACCCTTGCATTACACACCTTTTGTGTCCCCAAAATTGCACATGATCCTCTCTCTTTTCCCCCTCATAACTAGATGTGCGTGCTGGTACTGTATGTCAAATTAGGTTTTTTTTTTTTTTATCTTCACCCAACTCCCATGACTTCCTCTTTTCAAGATTGTTCATAGTTTCTATTATAATTTTTTTCCTTGAAACTTCCACTACAGTTTCCATCTTTTTCCCTCGCATTCCCTTTATATTTAGGCCTTGTTTGGAAGCCCCGAACTCCACTCCAACTCATTTTCAACAACTTTGTTGTTATATTTTTGTTGCAACCCAAGTCTTCTCATTGTCTCTTCTCCCTATTTATTTGCTATTTCATTACCTAATTATCCTTATCTTAGCTTCAAAACACTTGATCTAAGTATAAGAAGCTAATGTTTGGAGGAAGTAGTGTCTATTCTTGATTTATTATTACTCAAACATTATATTCTTTCTAAAGAGGGTTAATCATTCTCTCTCGTTTCTTTCATTTTTCCTATATTATTGATTGTCATTCTAAGCTAATAACTATTAATTTTTATTTATTTTTTTATGCTTCTAATGATATTTTTTTGATGGTTTGAAGGAAATTAAAGAAGGATATGAATATTGCCTTGGGATTGGCTTTTTTTTTTGTGTTTTACTTAATCTTGGATTCAGGTAAATCCAAATTACTCTTTAGATTATAGAAAATATTGAGAGCATGTTAGGATTTTTAGGCTTAATATCTTGCTATATTTTATTTATTATCAAAATTATGACGTTTATGTTAATACATGCAAGTGAGTGAACTATGAATATGTATGAATATTTTATGAGTTCAAAGTATTGTATGAAACTGTGCCATTCATGTAATTAACTGTACCTAAATATATGATTTTGTACATGTGATAATGGGTGCAAGAATGTTATTTTAATGTATTTAATATTCTATGTACATATCGATGAAGGCGTAATGGTCCAACCGAAACCTTGGCATGCCATGTTATATATTCCTTTTTGTTTATTCAGTATTTTACTTAAAGTTTGATGAATTACATGATAGTGTTTGAGCATGTTTAAGCTTAGTTATGTATGATTTAAGTTTTATGTGTCCTGGAGGCAAATGTCTTTTTACATTTGTTATGTGTTGAAATATAATGATTTATTATGTATGTTAATCATTTGAATTATGGTATGCTAGATATGCATATTTAGGATTTTATATTTTATTTATGCTTGAATCATGTGTAGGGCCAAATTAGTATTTTTGTCAATTCCTAAAATTTATAGAATTATAATTTTATATTAAAGTGTTTATTTTAATGTTACTTAGAATTATATAAAGGTTTGGCGACAAAATGGTAATAATTGGATTAACTAGTTTATAAGGGCCTTTTGGTCATAAATAGCTAAAATTTGTCATGAGTGTTGAATAATTTGACATAGGTTGGCCTTAGTTGACTTTATTATTGACCTTTGACTTCTCCCTTTACAATTTACTTCGTGTTTAATTTATGGATAATCAAAAATAAAAAAGTTGAATCGGTTTGAATTTAATGGAATTGATTAAGCGTATGGGTTATGGCTTAATGTCTAACCCTAGGCCTTATATATCAATGAATTAATGTGACCCTTCTGGTGCTTCTGGATTCATTTATTGTTTGAATGTCGAGTGGACATTGAGTCCCTTATTGATAATAAGATGATTTTGAATAAAATAATAATTGCTCAAAATGGAAGACATCTTGAGTTGGAAAAATCTATTACCTCAAACTTAGGCTCCCTGAGTGCATAATTTGATCTTTAGGTTAAAGGAGTCACCTATTCTCTATGGGTAATTATATAAATTGGATGTTGAGGTTTAGGATGGGCAACTATTATGTCATGTGGCTTCCTTGGTGATCTTTGCTCTGGAATTGAGTGTTTTGACTTTGGTAACACTTCATTGGTAATCATTGCTTTAGATTATGGGATTGTATTCCTCTCAAGAATTAATAATTGGATTGCATTAGAATTAGATTAGATAAATCATCAAGATACCTCTTTAATAATTGATCTAGGGTTTGACTTGATAAGTGTTAGGGTTGTGTTGGAGTCATGTTGATTTGTGGCCCTTATTAAGGTATGGTTAGTCATAATCATACGTGGATTTGTGAAATCTTGATCATCCTTAAATGTTAGTATTGCATATGATTGTAATATTACACGTGATTCTTGATTTTATATGATCAAATGGTTATCTGAACATGCTATTTGTTTAGAGGTGTTACGATTTACTCAGTATGAAGAATCCGTACTGACACTACATTTTCAAATGATTACATGTTTTTCATAGATATGTTGTCAGCTTCCAAGCATTGATAAAATACATGGGAGGAGATATATTTTAAGAAATGGCCATTTGAGACCGAGAGTTAAGGCTAACCAGTGTCATACCTTGAGGTGTTAGTTTTCATTTTCGGCTATTTTTTTTATGCTTATGTTTCTAGTATCTATTTTGTTAGCTTTTGTTGTTGTATGGAGGTTTTATTATCCATAACTCTTTTTATTTATATCATGTCTTTATTTCTATTATTTTATTGGTTTTGTTGAATAGTTATAGCCATACCACTCAGTATAAAAAAGGTAGTGCAACTTAAACTTATGTTAAGTGGGGTAGTAGGATCCATTATTTTATTATTATGCTTTTAATAATATGATTTTTTTAGTAAAAATGAAGGTGTTATAGTGTGATATACTATTATAAAAATATAAATAGACGACAGCTTATATATGAATATTATAACAAAAACAATCATATATAAATTATCTAGTAAAAACTAATGTGGGTTGGGAAAGTGATGTTATTATGGGAAACTATAAATAGTAGGTGTATGATTATAACATTTTCTATAGGGGGTGTATAAAAGGAAGATTATAGATGACGGTTTTATTAAAACCATCATTTATAGTTTAGGCAGTTTTTTATTTTATTTTTTTAGGGTATATAAAATAATGTTAAACTATAATTGACATTTATACCTCAATCATTATTTTGTCTTCTTTCTTCAATTTAACTTGATTTGGTTTTTACTTTCACCCATTTACTCAAACACAAAAACTAAAAGTTCCAAGGATGTGCGAAGAACACCCACAAATTTTTCCACTTCAAGCTTTCTTCTTTGGTGTTCATTGTCATCTTTTCCTCTTCCTTTCATCATCACTGTTATCTACTTATTTTAGGTACGCATTATTTCTCATTCAATTTTTTTAATATTGCATAGAAACTCAATTTTTCTGTGATTAAATAGTTTTATGTCCTTGAAATATGTTTGCTCAATTTCGCTCTTTAATAGTTAGTCAATCTCGTGTGGTACATAGGTTATGAGAGCGTGGACATCTAGGGACTACAAGATATCCTTGATGGACTAGAGTTTAGGGTTTAACTGTACTTTAATTTTATGTAAGTTCAACCCTATATTCTAGTTAATTTTTCTTGCTTGCATACTTGAATGTTTCAGACTACTGAGATCAAGTACTTGAAAGTTGTCCTTTTTATATCATTTAACCAATTTTAGTGCATTGTGCTATGGGTTTGTTTGATTTTGTTTCTCAACCTTGTATCTAATATAGGACGGACGACTGACACATATCTTATGTTAGGTGTAGTGGTAACTTCCAGTCTTTTCTAAGTATTTATTAGTTTTCCACTTCCACAAGATTTTCAAAACAAAATTTTTCAGTAGTGAAAAGTGGAAGTGTTACAATGTGTATTAATTTAAGATCTATATATTCTTTTATATACCTGTGAATTTTTTTATGCACCCAAGTTTCATTATATGGATGTCTACTTACTAGAAAAAAAATGTGAGAAAAAATATGATGTAATTTTTTTACATTTTTAATGGAATAAAATCAAAGGTAATTTTATATAAAGTTTTAGAAATAGAAATAAAAATATAATGCATATTTGATATATGGGAGCACTACATTGTCATTACTTAACAAAATGAGTGTTTGTTTGATATGGGGATAATTTAAGTGGAAAAATTATCTCTATATTTTAAATATATTATAAAATTTATTTAAAATTAAAAACTTAAACAAAAACTCATTTTAAAATTTAATTTAATCTAAGATAAATATTTTATTAACATTATTATTATTATTAAATATTTGATATAAAATACATAAAATATCTTTAAAAATGTTTTACTTCAATTTTTCTAGTACTAAACTATTGCATGGCACGTCAGCGCGTACATGCTACCTTATATGCGGTGTAAATTACCGATAACCAGAGTTGCACAAGGATCGGAAGAGGAAGAAGGACGGGATGAAAAGTGGAAACGTTATTTTTTAAAAACTTAAGAAATAGGAATAACTAAAACGTTATTTTTATATTACAAAAAATAGATCAATTCTATTAATATTAAAAGAGAAAAAAATAGATTATTAACGATATGAGTTAATTTTATTTATTAATAATTTTTAATAAAAAAAATTAATTAAATAATTTTAATATAAAAAATTTTCTTTTAAAAAAAATTGAAATGTTTTTAAGACGGAAAGGCCACTAAAGTGCCGTTCCATCAGCGCTTACTAACAATTGGCTCCACCTCCATCATAACAAATAATTCAACCTTACAGTGAAAAACGGTATCACAATTCACACACATGTCCCTGCAAAACAATCGCTGGCAAACTCATTGCCTCCGGCCCTCCGTTACCCTCGTACACCCCACAAGCCCCGGAACGCCGAATAAAATCGGCAAAGACCAACCGAAAGCCACAAACAATGGAGCCCAGTGTACATCAATCCATAAAAGTGAGAAAGAAGCGGTTACTTTTATGATTAAGTAGAAAGGACTTTAAAATTAATTATTTTTTAAAAGTTTAAATTTGAATCATACTGTTTTTAATATTTATTCTAGGTATAAAATAACAGGAAATTTTTTAGAGATAAAATAATTAGTATAATTCGGACAATTATGTTATATAATTTTTATTTTTATTTGGTTAGAGTCGGTTTATTATAAGTACTTGTTGTCGCATATAATTTACGATATTATTGAATCACATACAGAGGTTTGACACTTTCTCGTTGGCATAAATTAAACATTTTAAATTTTAAGGAAAAAAAAACACAGCAGCAACATGCCAACACATCACAGCCACCACCACCAGTCCACCACTGTCATTTCTCCCATCATATCGGTAGCAAAACTTTGTTTTGATTAGCTGTCTGTCTCTCTGTCTCAAAAACCTTTTTTTTTCTTTTTCTTTTTTTCTTTTGCTGTTTTCATGTCTCTATTTAGTATTTTTTTTTTTAAAATATACATAAATATATTTTATAATTTATAAAATTACTGGTTTTCCTCTTCCTCTTGCCGTACTCTCGGCAGTTCCCTGAAGGTAAAAGCGACGCATGATTTCTGAACTTGTCTTCGAATCCCTCTACTCCACCAAAAAAATACAAAATACTGCAGACAAGTGCCGGATGCAGAACTGGCATTCGCAGCCCATGTTCATATTCTGTGAAACTCCCGATCTTTGATGCTCCCAACACCAACTTATAGCCGTGCCATCATCGGATAGCTTTGGCTCTTCCCTTTTCCCATTTTTGCAAGCTCGGCGGCCACCATATCTGTTTCCCTTCCCTCGGGAAGAACCTGGGAAGTCCTTTCCACATAAGCTTCGTTCGATTAATGTGATTTAATTGAAATCCTAGCTACGTACGGCCCATTCAACGGAATCATTGCACCGTGTGACAGCATTCTGGGAATCTGATTCTATCACCTATCAAAAGTATTGTAGCCTTGCTTTTATGCACAGATAATCAACATGACATTTGAATTGCCTCGACCTCAACGTTGTTTATCTCCTTACGATATGTGCGGCATAAAATTCTCCCACGCCAATCTCGTAACAAACCCCCAATCCCCGCGCCACCAGTGCCATTACAAACGGAAGCATTTCTGCTCCACTTGAGTTTGGCTCCGTAGGGGCTCCCAAACGGACTTTTGTGCTGTTGCGCTTGGAGGCGCTGACATGGGTCTAAATTCCAACAAACATCTCGGACGAATAGTAGAATTCATGCAGGCAACCGTGCTTTTATCCACCATCCTAACCTCAGGAGGATCAGATCTCGTAGCAGGTTGAGCCTTGTTTCCTGATTCTCAAAAGCCTCGGACTTTTCCATAAGGACCATACAATAACGTTAAAGGATGTTTTCCCTAAAGACCACACGCTGGAAGTCGTTCCTGTTTGGGCCTTGCCCTTGTTCGCGTAGAGCATGTAGGATAATAACTTCGATAAACAAAGTAATTAAATGAATAAATAAATATAAACTGAGATTAAATGTTGTGCCGTGAAATAAATTCATTGTTCTGAAGTGAATTTCGACCGGACTTTGGCGTAAATCTCTTCACGGTCGGTTCACCCCTAAGGTTAACACAACTTCTTCGATCGCGTGCACTTGGGATTGAAGGAATGGAATTCGCAAAAATACAATGCCCAGATCTATGAAATTTCAAAAGGAGTTTTGGGACTATAGGTCTTCAGTGTTGCTTCGGTTTCTCACGCCGAAAAGATTAAATTTTTATTACGTCAAAAAACAAAAGAAAAATTGTGATTAATATACAAACTGAACCAGTAGAAGAGTGGAACGTCTCCCACTCTTCACACCACTAATCAATCGGGAGAATAGGTAAAACTTGCATAAAAGAAGCAACCGATGAAAACCAAATCAACCGGATAAAAAACCGTTCAAAATTAAAGATCGGGTCAGACTGGATTAAAGACCACACCCACACCCTGTCCGGACCGGGCGGGCGGGCGGCAGCGTGCACGCACGTGTGTGGTATATAGTCTAGCCCACTACCCACACAAAACAGCCTAAACTCAATACCCAAACAAGCCAATAGGTAGGAAAATATAAAAACAAAATAATTTTACTATTTACCACCAATTTGGGACAATAGAAAAACCAACAACATAATTCAACAAAGCTTAATGATTTGCCATTGCACAGAGCATCGGGGAACACCCCAAATCATCCCCATAACGTTCGACCACCAAGAACAATTTCTTTCCTGACATTGAACAATGGATGACTAGCCAGTTTGCACCAAGGGTTCTGTAAGACCAAACCGAAGCCGCTGCACAGATCCCGTCTTCTAAAGGCCCTCCACTAGTATTACTGTGAATTATTATTTTTTATATTGTTGAATTGCGTAGATATACTTGGTTAATTATCTTTACTGATATGTGTTTATTACTATGATGGGTACTTTAAGTTTTTACTCAACATCAATTTTGGTTTTTGGTGTGAAACAAATTATTTATCTGTCTAAGTATAAAGTCAACTTATTGATGAGTTTAAAATTTGGATAATTAGAGGTTAATATAGTTATGCTGAAAGTGTCTAATTTTTTCTTTCTTTCTTTTTCTATTTTTCAGATTCTCCTTAGAATATAAAAAAAAAATCCCAATTATTTATTATACAATTATATTATTGAGTAATAAAATTTCTGTAGAATTTTCTTAAATTTGTTAGAGTAAAAAACTTACAGAATGTACTGTAGTAGTTTTATTATATTTTATATTTAAATAATTGTTTTGTATAATGTTTACGAGTCTAGTTTTTAATTTATGTACACGACCTTGGATTTATCGAGAAGGCCCTGCTTGCATCCTCGGTGTAGGTGTAAATATATTACAAAATTGATTGTAATATTATTGGTGATATCAATTAGCTTATCAATATAGGCATTTTACCCTTTGGTATTAAGTGTTGAAATAAAGATGATATGACGTGAGCATATTGATATTTTTGGGTGTATAAATAATTATTTATTTACTTTAAAATTTATAATGTTCGTGAAAAGAAGAAGAAGAAGATAGTTTTCAGTTTTAATACATTACAATTTAAGTAGTAATAATATGGTTACAAAATAGGTTACTAAGGGATTTAAGTTATGCTTGGCAAATTGATATTTGAATTGAATCATGTTTGAAGTAATACATGTTGATATTTTTAAATATAATATTAATTAATTAATTAATTTAAAGAATTGAATATACCAAATAGTACGTTGTGAGATGCATTAGTTTTTGAAACTTTGTAAAAAATAATATGGTAAATAGTAATATTGTGGTAAATAGACGTTTTTTTTCTACCTTATGAAATAAACTTCTTAGTGGTGCTTGTCCCAAAAGAAAGAGTGATTTAAAGTTGATTAACAAAGTTAACGGTAATATACAAAAGATCTTCACCCAGATACTCATAATATTGTCTTGAGTTTCATGTTAGGGCATATTTTCTTTACCTTATTTTTAAATAAAATAAGAGCAGGATAAATTAACAAAATTTGATAATAATAATAAAAATGATACAATAACAATGATAAAAGTAATAAAAAAATATTAATTATGATATTAATAATGAATAAATGTTAACATGTTAATTTTTTTTACAAATTAAATCTAATCATATTAAATAAGTCAGACCAACAATCATACAAAGTAAATAGTTAATTGTGTTCCTTGAAATATATCGGTGACGGTGTTAAGTCTATACTCTTTCATCCATATTAAAAAGAAAGTACACTACTCGAAAACAGGATAATAACGGGACATTAATAACGGTGGTTAGGAAATCGTTGCAAAACACGTGAAAATTAATGCGTGAGACAATTTTGATAACGGTTATAGTTCAAAACCATTATTAAAACCCCAATGCTAAAATTTTACACAGTAGTTTTAATATCGGTATATGAAAAACTGTTATTAAAAGCTCATTTAATAACAGTTTTTATAATAATCGTTGTCAAAAGCCTAAGAAGTTTTAATAACGGTTCTTGTAAGAACTGTTATTAAAACTCGACGTTCCGCCTTTTATTTTGTTCAGTTCTATTTCGTGCCAACATTTTCAGACTCTGTACCTTCTCTCTCTTACTCTCCTTCTCTTGCAAACCCTCGCACCACCACTCCGGCTCCTCTCAAGTTAGGGAAATCACTACTTGTTCTCTTTCGCACCGCTAACTCCCCTCTTTCTTGCACCACTCTTTCGCTTGCAACACCACACCTCTACCATTCTTGGCTTTGCATGTGTTGTCATTCTTCTGCACCTAGCCAACACTTCTCCCACCATGTTCATAGGTGGTTGCCGCTCTCCTTTTACTCTCCGCCGGTTTTCTTGCTCGCCACCGCTCCTTTTATGTATGTTTTTGTTCTTCGGCGCATAGCTTTTTTTCTTATTATATATATATATATAAATGCATGCATGTTGATGCAGGGTTGCGTTGTTTGTTATTGAAAAATTTTAGTTTGTTGTTGAATGTGTTGGTGAAAAATGTTGTTATTCGTTATTGAATTTGTCGGTACTATTATATATTAACATATGTATGTGTTGGCCGAGACCTTTACATATATATATAACATGCATGAGTGCTTAATTATGAAGCTAGAGAAATAAAATACTTAAAATTATTAGTAATGTCACTCATAAAAACTATATATATATACATTTTCATTAATAAGTATAGGACACTATAAGATATAGGAAATGTCATATAATGAAATGAAAATATATTTTACATATGCACATCATTAAATGAAAATTTCAATTAGAGATGCATATATTAATGATTTTTATTTGACGAGGATTAAATAGATATAGAAAATAAATAATATAAAAGTGAATAATTAAATAGAGAGGAATAATTGTGTATAATAATAATAATAATAATAGGATTTGTTAGGGTTTAATTATAGTTAACTAGGTTTAGGATTAGGGTTTATTAGGTTTAGGGTTAGATTTATTATTATTTATTAGGATTAGGGTTAGAGTTAGGGTTAGGGTTCAGCGTTTATTATACTAAATATAAAAGTGAATAATTAAATAGAGATGAATAATTGTGTATAAGAATAAAAATAAAAATAATAATAATATAGGATTTATTAGGGTTTAATTATAGTTAGCTAGGTTTAGGATTATGGTTTAATTAGGTTTAGGGTTTGTTTTTATTATAATTTATTAGGGTTAGGGTTTATCGTTTATTATACTAAATATAAAAGTGAATAATTAAATAGAGAGGAATAATTGTGTATAATAATAAAATAATAATAATAATATAGGATTTATTAGGGTTTAATTATAGTTAGCTAGGTTTAGGATTAGGGTTTTATAAGGTTTAGAGTTAGTTTTTATTATAATGTATTAGGGTTAGGGTTAGGGTTTAGCATTTATTATACCAAATATAAAAGTGAATAATTAAATAGAGAGGAATAATTGTGTATGTAACACCCCAAAATTTACACATATTTTTTTATATACCTTTAAATTTAAAATCCATAAATTCTGACGATGCTACTGCCACACTTAGTACCAGATCGGTTCACTCCTACCGTTCCAGTACCAAGTGCTAAGGCTGAGAAAACATTTCCATCATCACACATTAATACGTAAACTAAAGTTCGCAAATCGATAATCAGAGTATGCATAAATTTTACATAATTCGAAAAACTAACGATAGTTTTTCAGAGAAGAAAAATAGCTACAATAATAAAATTGTTTCTAAAGTTTCAAACTTAATTAAAAGACAACAGGATTAATAATCTCATAATGGAAAACGGCCACGCCACTCCTAGACCCGATCCAGCCCAAAATCATCATTTGGCCCCACCTGATGTCCCATAGACATCAATTGGATCAAAATAAGCATCTCCTACCTGCAACACGTCAAACATAGCTTTTGCTCGTGGGAATGAGCAACACCCATGAAAAGGGTGATCGGTACGCTACGTACTGAGTAAGGTAACCGAGCACTGAGGCCAACACATAAGCATATAAAAACATGCAAGATAATATTCAACTTACACTTTCCAACCCACACATATAATACATAAGGTCATACAGAGCATTATACAACTTATAAATGATTCAAGCCCACACATAAAGGCCCAAGTAATCCAGATTAATTATTTAATTAATCTCTTACCGGAAGTTGATTCATACCATGCCTTTCATCAAATCCATGTAAATACAGGAACACCCCACCATTTTAGTCGGTGGGTTGGTCACTTGCGGGATAATAGTCCACACCACTATTTGTTGCCGGTGGATCGGTCACTTACGTGACAATAGTCTACACCACTATTTCTGACCGGTGGATCGATCTGGTTCCTACTCACATGGTGTTCCACTATAAGTAATTAGTATCTTTTAAGTGCCTTAGCAAATTCTGGTTTGTGTTTATTGAGCTCGAGGTCACCCTACTATTATAGCTGGTGGGCCGGTCACTTGCAGGACAGTAGTCCACACCACTATTTTTCACCGGTGGATCGGTCACTTGTGGGACAATAGTCCACACCACTGTTTCTGACCGGTGGATCGGTCTAGACCCGGCTCAATAGTCTTTCACTTTAAATTATTAGTGTCTTAAATATTTTATTCAAAAATATTCGCCTAGACATGTATGACTAACTCCTACTATTCTTATCCTCCAAACCCTAGTTGACCACACCAAACTATGGTAACCATAACAAACCCTAACTCCCATGCAGCCATTAACTCCCATGCAAACCCTAACTCCCATACAACCATTATCTCCCATGCAAACCCTAACTCCCATGCAACCATTAACTCCCATGCAAACCATAACGCCATGCAAACCCTAGATCCATGCAAACCCTACTTCCATGCAAACCCTAACACCATGCAAACATTAACTCCATGCAAACCCTAACTCCTAAATAAAATACTAACTTATCCTAAGACTTGGTTTTTAAATAAAATAATACTATTCTAATAATAACTATACGAAATAATACTAAAAATACTAATAATAATATTCATGTGATTCAAAATGGATGGTGATATAAGGGTTTCTACCCTCCACCAAAATAATGCTAATAATGCTAATAATGATAATAATAATAATAATAATAATAATAATAATAATAATAATAATAATAATAATAATAATATTATTATTATTATTATTATTATTATTATTATTAATAAAAATATTAGTAATAACAACAACAAAAACAACAACAACATAAGTCTAAAAATACAAGGTAGGGTTTTCGACCCTACCTCCAAATAATGAAGGTATTATTTAATAATATTAATAATAATATTAATAACACAAATTACTTATAATAATATTAAAAATAATAAGGATAATAATAATAATATTATTATTAATAGTAGAAATGGTAATAATAATAATAAAATATGATTATGCGAATCATAAACATAAAATAGGCTTCGGCCCTCCTTAGATAAATAATAGAAATAATAAAATAATAATACTAATAATAATATTATTATTAATAATGATAATAAAACTTATAATAATATAATTAATGCCTATAATTCGAAACTAATCACTTAAATATTTTATATCTACTCTCGACCCTGCCAAGAAAATATGACATTAATATTACCTCCAATAATAATAATAATAATAATAATAATAATAATAATAATAATAATAATAATAATAATAATTGAATAAATGCTAAAGTTTGCAATAAATTAGAATAAAATTAATTAAATAGGAGAGAAAGGCTGAGAGGGTTTAGGATTTCACCTTGAGTCGGCGGAGAGGGGTGGCACTGACGGTGGTGTATGGCGGCGGTGGCCGGAAAAGAGGATAAAAAAGGGAAAAGTTGAGGTTTGAGAAGAAAAGGTGGAGAATGAGGGTGGAGGCTGAGGTGTTGGTGGTAGCTTGGGCTGAGAGGAGTAAAGTGAGGGTGGTGGCGCAGCAAGTGGCGGCGGCGCAAGACGGCAGAGGTGGCGGCCAAAATGAAGGGAAGGAGAAAGAGAGGGGAGGAGAAGGAGAAAGGAGAAAAAAGGGTATGGCTAGGTGGAGGAAGATTAGTAGCAACTTTTGGGTGGTGTAGAAGGCAGTAGAAGCGGTGGACGGTGGCTCAAAGGGTTGCAGGTCGAGTAGAAGGCCCGTCTGACGTGTTGCAGGTAAGAGATGCTTATTTTGATGTCGTTGATGTCTATGGAACATCAGGTGGGGCCGAGTGATGATTTTGGGCTGGATCGGGTCCAGGAGTGGCATGGCCATTTTCCATTATGAGATTATTAATCATGTTCTCTTTTAATTAAGTTTGAAACTTCATAAACAATTTTATTATTGTAGTTATTTTTCTTCTTTGAAAAACTATCGTTAGTATTTCGAATTATGTAAAATCTATGCGTACTCTGATTATCGATTTGCGAACTTTAATTTACGTATTAATGTGTGTAAATTTTGGGGTGTTACAGTGTATAACAATAACAATAACAACAACAACAACAACAACAACAACAACAACAACAACAAGAATAATAATAATAATAATAATAATAATAATATAGGGTTTATTAGGGTTTAATTATAGTTAGCTAAGTTTAGGATTATGGTTTTATGAGGTTTAGGGTTAGTTTTTATTATAATTTATTAGGGCCAGGGTTAGGGTTAGGGTTTAGCGTTTATTATACTAAATATAAAAGTGAATAATTAAATAGAGAGGAATAATTATATATAATAATAATAATAATAATAATATAGGATTTATTAGGGTTTAATTATAGTTAGCTAGGTTTAGGATAATGGTTCAATTAGGTTTAGGGTTAGTTTTTTTATTATAGTTTATTAGGTTAAGGGTTAGGGTTTGGATTTAGCGTTTATTATATTAAATATAATAATTAATATGTGCTCTTATAACAAACTATTATATACATTATTCTCAACTCTACTTTTAATAGTATCATATTATTATACTTAACATATATATATTATCCTATTAATATCTACTTGATTTTACTATGCGTAGCTTGAACGATTTGATGATAGTTTGATGTTCAGCCGGTTTGTTAAATATATAACTAAAGATTATGTCCTTATTTTAAATAGTTTGGTGTTGTTAGCTTTACATAGTTGGTTAAGATCTAGTAGAATATATTTATGATTTGTTTAGCTAGTTGAAGATCAGTTTACATATTCTGTAATTTAGATCATTTCGAGAACAACCTTGATGATAAGATTTAGTGGTTCTCATTTGTAGGTAGTGAGATGACATACCCTCCACCATATCTATGCATGGCGCCACATGCAAATTTATAGATTCATGTCATATGGTTATACAACAACCTAGGTCGGTTGTATACGAGTGGCGCATCCTATCACCCCTTCCATTTCATATCGTATCACCTACTGTTGACCCTGTCTCAGATAGAGTCATGGGCATTAGCTACATCTACTTTTTTGTATTGGTTTGTTCACCACACCCGAGATTTATTGAGGGTGAGGTGTTTACCAGAGAGTATGATAGGATATCAAGAGAGCTGATGGTCATTGATGATGAGTGGAGGTTTCATCATAGCTTGCCTCCGAGTATCCACCTAGTTACCCTAGAGTATCTGTGACTAGACTCTCTAGCGATGATCTGAGGGATCATATGACATATCGTGATGAGTGGAATTTGAGAGTTATAGTTATTAGTCGGGCTCAACGAGGCTACCGAGGGATTTAGTTTTACGGTTATGGGTTTTTCTTTTTTAGGTGTTTGGGCTGTAGCAACCTTTTGATGTATATAGTGTTGCTATTGCTTTAATCCCGTAGTATGTATATATTTTGTAATTTGAACCATTGTACAATATTTTGCTATGTATGTATGTGTGTGTGTGAACTCTTTCTAAGTACGAGCAATTTGAGTATTAATATCTTTTTGGAAACGTATTATCATGATTTGTATATATATATATATATATACATAATAACATGATACATTTGAGATTAATTATTTCTAAGCATGAGCTATTTGTGAATTATTAAACTTATAATTCAATCGATTTGTAATAATTACTTTTGCATGGGATACATCTAGATTGAAAAACTATAGATCGAAAATGGTTGTCTGGAAATTGTTTGTCTAGAGAATATAACGAAGGATTGAAGTTTTTCATCAAGTTTGCAGTTGAACATGCTTGGGATTCTAGTAGAATAGTTTGTCCTTGTTTGAACTGTGCTTATATTCAGTGTGTCAACGCTGATAATTTGAGAGATCATTTGTTTGTGTATGGAATTGATACAAGTTACACTTTTTGGATTTGGCATGGTGAAACAAAGTCTATATATGATAATGACGATGTTAGGAGGGACAATAGTGGATCATAATTTGAGAACTATAAGGGACATTCGTTAGAGGAGATGACTCAAAAGGTTGAGGAAAGTGTTCAAGATTGTCCAAAAGTGTTCGAGAATTATTGAATGACTTGGAGAAACCTTTGTACGGTGATTGTAAGACATTTACTTGAGTATCCGCTACTTTAAGGTTGTACAACTTAAAAGCATGTAATGGATGGACTGATAAGAGTTTCACGGAATTATTGACACTTGTAAAGGATATGCTTCCTAATGAGAATGTTCTACCCGATCGTACCTATGAAGCGAAGAATATTCTTTCCTCTATGGGCATGAGTTATGAGAAGATATATGCATGCCTTAATGATTGTATTTTATTTCTCAATGACAATGCATCTTTGGATAGTTGTCCTAATCCTGAATGCAAAGCACCATGATACAAGAAGAACAAGGTGCCTGCTAAGGTGTTATGGTATTTAATGATGTTATGGTATAATACCAAGATTAAGACAAATGTTTAATGATGTTGAAGATGCTAGGAACTTGAGATGGCATGCTGATGAAAATATAGATGACAGGCTTCTTAGCCATCCATCTGACTCTCCACAATGGATGACGATTGATGGCTTGTTCCCTAAATTTGGTAAAGAAGCAAGAAATGTGTGCCTTGCGCTTTCTGCGGACAAAATGAATCCACACAATCAAGGCACCTACAATTTATGGCCGGTGATTTTGGTTATATATAATCTACCTCTGTGGCTCTATATGAAATGCAAGTATATGATGTTGTCTTTATTCATTTTGGGGTTAAACGAATCAGGGAATGATATTGATGTTTATTTGGCATCTTTGATTGATGATTTGAAGTTCTTGTGGGATATGGGCGTTGAAGTATTTGATGCATATAGTGAAGAAAATTTCACTTTGAGAGCAATGTTATTCTATACTATAAATGATTTTCCGGCGTATGGCAACTTGAAATACCCCAAAATCCTAATTTAGGAATTATGGCAAAATAAGGATTTATTAGGGAAATTAAGTAAATAAATTATATTATTAAAATAAAGGGGAATTAATTAAGGCAAAAAAGGAGAAAATAATAAATAAATTATTTAGGAAAATTTGGACCTTTTACTAATTAACATGAAAGTTAAGCAAAATTTGTCCAAAATAGCCAAATTAATCTAAAAAGGAATTTAATTATTATTATAATAAATATTATTAATTTTAAATAATAAAAAAAATAAATACCCCAACCCATCCATTTCCTGCTTCTTCCCTTTTTTCCTTTTTCCTTTTTTTTCTTTCTTTTCCTTTTTCTTTCTTTCTCTCCTTTCTCCTTTTGTTATTTTCCTCGTCTTCTCCCTCGGTTTGGGCTAGCCCGCGGCCCAAACTCCCTACCCTTTCCCCCGTCCCGTGCGGCCCAAGCCGGCACCATCTTTTTTTTTTCTTTCCTTCGCTCGTCGCCCCAGCTTGTCCACCGCCCTTCTTTTTTTCTTCTTCTTTTCTTTCTTCCCAGAATGCCGGTCCAACTCCTTCTCCTTCCCCAGTCCACGCGGCCTACAACCACCGAGCCCTTGTAGCTTTGATTCTGCCGGCCACCAGCTCCGTCTGACTGTCCTTCCCCTCTCCCCCGTCATTTTCTTTCCTCTTTTCGATCTAACCAACCCCCTCTCTCCTCACGCACGCCTGCCTCCCTTTCCTTTTCTCCACCCCGACCTAACCTACCATGGTAGGACTGCATCGCCTGCCACCGCCGGCTGGTGGTCCTACCTCACCTGCCCCAGTTTTCCTCTTCCTCCTTCATCATTTTCCCCTCAAATTGGCTTATAAATACCCCATTGGAAGCCTCGGTCGAGCTTCTGTTTTGGCAACCCAGAAAATCCCAACCTTGCACCACCGCCAGATCAGATCTTTGTTCTGTCGCCGTCGACGATCGCTGCCACCAACACCACCCACCAAAGCCTTCCCTACCCCACCCCCTACAGAACTAAGCTTCCCTCCTTCCTCGATTTGACATGCACGAGCCACCCCGGCCGTGCAAAGTCTGCTTCCTGAGCCCTCACCAACCCCTCACCGCCCTTCGCGCCACCGCCTGCCGCCAATTCCGCTGCAACCAGCACCTCCTCCACCCTCCAAAATAACCAGGGGACTTCACCCTACCTCCCCATACCTCCATCTTTCTCTAACTCCCTCTCCCTCTCCTTCTCCCTTCTTCACCTTTCACCACCTTCGATCGCCACACCCGTCGCTGTGCGCCGCCACTTCCGGTTGCACCACCACCTCTATTCCACCCCTCTCCACCTGAGACACCTTCCACCACCTCAAACACCCCTCATTCCCTCTCCTCTAGCCTATACCCCCATCTCTTCACCTCTCTTCCTCCTCCATCGCCGCCGCCGCCGTGCGACGCCGCCAGTTCCGCCACCAACCCTAAGTGGTATTCTTATTTCCCCAGCCCTTAAACTCTTTTTCTATAAGTGTTAATAATTTTTAGTAATATTAATATTATTAATCTTAATAATAATAATAATAATAATAATAATATTTTATTTTTATATTATCACTCTTATTATCTAACCTAACTTCAGAAATATTTATAACTATGGTATTATTATTTAAAAGGCTACAACTTTAGTATTAATATAGTTATCTTTATTATTATTATTATTGTTGTTGTTGTTGTTGTTGCTTCTACTACTACTATTATCATTATTATTATTATTATTTTCTTACTAATACTATCAATACTAACTTGGGCCATTATCACTTTTATTATTAGTGTAAAGGTTGGGACCCTTATGTTACTATTATCCTTTTCAATTATTATCCTTATTATGCTTAACATTAATATTATTATTATTATTATTATTATTATTATTACTAATATTATTATTATTATTATTATTATTATTATTATTATTATTATTATCATTTCTATCATTAGTATTATTGTTGTTCTATTATACTTGACCACATTATCATTAAGGCTACTACTAATATGATTCGTAGGACCTTCATTAATTATTCTTAAGATGGGAACTATTATTAATATTATCACTATTATTATTATTATTATTATTATTATTATTATTATTATTATTATTATTATTACTGCTATAAATATTATTATTGCTAACTTGTCTTTTTGTCAATATTTCATAACCACTGACTTATTGTCACTATTAGCATTATTAATATAAGAATTATTATGGTCACTACTTTTATATTACTTATGTCACTATTACTATTATTATTATTACTAGGGTTTGGGTTGATATTAGTATTATCACTAAAACTAATAATAATATTATTATTAGTAATATTGAATCTATTGCCTCTAACACTATGAATATCACTATGACTACTTAAACATAAACCATGATGACTATTAGGACTTATTTTGGGTTAGTAGTAGCATGAGTAATTATTTTGAGAATAATAACCCTACATTTAATTATAAAACTACTATTACCAATATTAGCCTTAATAGTAGAGTATGATAAGGGTAGGGTAGAAATAATGGTAATATTTGGTAAGAGGGAGATTAATCCATAGTGTTTTCCTCTTATAGGTGAATCAAGTCGAAACCCTAAGGAGGCGTAGGATCGTGCTCCAAGCCCGGCGTCATTTTAGGTAAGGATGTAGCTAAGGCCTATGTGTGTTGTGTGACTTGTATGCCTTGGATGTCATGTATCATGTTATGTCGTGTATCGTATGGTTATCATTAACTTATCTTATGTGTAGCGCAACTTGGAGTCAAGATATGTTTATGTGTTTCCTTATGGCATGAGTATGATATGTATATATGGTGATTATGATGTGATATGACCCTCTAGGACATGCATGTTAGGATGATTGATAATATGATATGGGGATGAAAGGATAAAAAAGAAATAAAATGGGAAGTGAGTTCACTAAAGGGGATATGAGGTTGACTAAACTACCTCATGATCTATGAGAGGAAAATAAAGAAGAAGAGGTGATCAAAATGAATGGGAGATGGGAACCATGCATGGGAATTCTAGGGTTTGTATGGGGACTTCGAGAGATTACATGGGGTGGATGAAGCTTGCATGGGGATGATCTTTACATGAGAAAAGTTGTTTTAGGGTGTAAGTAATCCAAGGGGATAATTGTGGAGTGATTGGAGACTTGGGATGAAAAATAGTATGTAGGTTGGTGTAAGAGTGTATATGGGACCTTATTAGGGTTTTGGGAGGAGGCACTAATCTGGGGAAAAAATGTGGAAGTAAAAATAATTAAGGGAGAGTGGATTATAGGTTAAGAGTGGGAATTTATTATATGAGGGGTAAGTATGGGTGCCATGGGAAGGAAGAAATATTAGGTGGAAATTAGAGAGGTTACTTGTGGGGGAAGAAAGGCGCTAGGGTTGAAGTGGCCAACTAGGATTTTCCGATCACCTATGAAATCGATGAGTAAAGTGATATGATTTGGGAGTAAATCTAAATGAGATAAGGTGTTGGGCGATAAATGAAATAATGGTAGTGTAAATAAGAGGAAGTTAGGCCACATGGGTCCAATTAGGGTTTTCAAGGGAAAACCCTAGAGGGTGATAGTAGGTGGAGCTTTATGTCATGAAGTGTTGGGCCTTAACCCACACCCTTAGGAGTTGGGATTTCATTATGGATAAGTGTAAGGGGGAAATGATGTCAGGGCGTGATAAAGGGGTGAAGGAGTCCCAAGATATGGGACAGGCCCCCTTGAGAGGATAGAAGTAGAAGGTTGGTGACATGCATGTCAAGGGTGAAATGTTTATCGAATAAGACACGAATAAGATACTAATTGTAACACCCCCAAATTTACTACTGAAAAATTTTGTTTAATTTAAAAGAGTTTAGTGGAAACGAACAGATGAAAATGTAAATTCGGGGGCATTACCGCCACACTTAGTACCAGATCGATTCACTCCTACCGACCCGATACTAAGTGCTAAGGCTAAATACGAATAACATCAAACACAAGTCACTAATAAAGCATAAGTTATATGGAATCAGAGTGCGAAAGTCGAAAGCTACAATCCGAAATATAGTTTAAAAGAACCAAATGTCAGAGGACATAATACAGCGGAATAAAGAAAAATACGATAATACAAAGAAACAAGATAGAGGATGTTCTCCGGCCACGTCACTCTCGGCCCCTAAGTTAGATCCAGACTCAACTCTCAGCCCTGAAAGTGTCACAGACATCGTCCCCTACCTGCAAAACTCAGACAGGTCTTCTGCTCGTGGGAATGAGAAGCACCCATGAAATGGGTGATCAGTACGCTACGTACTGAGTAAGGTAACAGACGCACTAAGGCCCACATACACAGAGATACATGACACAACAGACATAGCTCATAAAATAATAAACAATAACTCAGATGAACAATACTGGTCACGAATCAGATAACTTTCTCATTATGTCTCTGATAATTATAATCGATTCACATCATAGTCTTTATCGATCCTTGTAAGTGCGGGAGCCCCACTATTATAGCCGGTGGAACGGTCGTGAGGGCTATGCCCTGCCACTATTATAACCGGTGGAACAGTCACGAGGGTAATGTACCCTGCCACTATTATTTGCCGGTGGACCGGTTTGGCCCCGACTCACAAGGTATTCCACTGTAAATATTAGTATCTTTTCATGTCTTATCACTTTTACGTTTGGTTTGTTGAGCACGAAATCCCCCACTATTATAGCCGATGGAACGGTAACGAGGGCACATGCCCTGCCACTATTATAGCCGGTGGAACGGTCACGAGGGTAAGATACCCTGCCACTATTATAGTCGGTGGACCGGTCTGGGTTCGGCTCAACATCTTTCTCTGTAAGTCGTTAGTGTTTTAATGTATCTTATTCGAGGGCATTTCACCTTTGTCATGCATGGTCAGAGATCTCAACACATCACATCAAAACTGAAGGTATATGCGTACTATCACATACTAATGAGGGCACATGCACACAACCCGATTCCAAGCCACGCCACACATGAAACAATTAGAATAATGGCTTTTAAGACCACAACACATAAATCATATAGAACATCCATGGCACGTAGGACACATGTCACACATTTAGCCTTAGCTATATCCCCACTCAGTTTAGGTTACCGAGCTATCTTCCGCGCTTATATTAGGCCACTAAACACCATTTGTAACTCTCATACTTAACACATTTCTCGCATTGGAAACCCAAATCATGACCCTCAGACTCAACTCTCCCTCATACCTCACTCCTCCTCATTTATTTTTATTATTTTCTTTTTCTTTTTCCACTTTCTCAAATTAGGGTTTCTTCCCCAAACCCTAGGTACCCTTATATGACCCTACGTACTGTTTTTCACCTCGAGCCTCCCGACTCCCAAACAGACCTTCCATTACTTTCCCCACGTCCCAAAGTAACTTTTCATACATAAGGTTCGCCCCCATGCGGGCCTTAACCTCCCCATGCAATCCCCTCGATCTCTACCTTGCCAAACCCTAAGATTTCCATGCAAACCCTAGTTCTCCCATATAACTTTAGTTTCTCCCACTCTTCCATTTTATTCAATTCCCTCTTTTCTCGTCCATTTACGGATCATAGATTGCCTAGGTCATTCTTACCTGCGTTAGCCAACTTACTTCCCTTTGGTTATCTTAATCTCTCATTTTTCTCTTTCATGCCCCCATTCCACAACACCTCATCAAATAACCTAGCATGCATGTTATAGGGTCACATCACATCACATCACATCATATTTGCATCATTTCCATATTAGCACATACAGACAAGTGCATGAGAACGTACCTCGGTTCCATGCTGCGCTACACAGTAAAACAGATAATATACACAGAATACAGCATATAAACCGTACGAGCTAGGCATCCAAGGCAAGTAAAACATGTAATACACACAGGCGGCCTTAGTTACGTCCTTACCTAAATCGGCGCCGGGCTTGGAGCACGCTCCTACACCTCTTGGGGTTTGACCCGGTTCACCTATAAGGAAGAAATACTAAGGGTCAATCTCCCTCTACCCGAATTATCATAATTTCCTATCTTACCCCTATCCTGGCCTAGTACTATAATTAATATTAATAATAGTAGTTTATAATTAAAAAGGTGGGGTTATTATTATTCTTAAGGTAGTTAAGCAAATGACCACTAATCAAGACACGCCTTAGTAAAATCAATAGTTATCAAAGTAAAGGGTTTTAATATTACTAATAACAATATTATTATTAATACCAATAATAATAGTAAAAATACTACTACTAATAATAATAGTGGTTACAATGATAATAATGTTGATAATAACAATTGAAATTGTAGTAGTATAAGTGATAATAATAATAATGATGGTAATAATAATAATAACAACAACCATGATCATGGTAATAATAATAATAATAATAATACTAATAATAATAATAACAATAATAATGATAATGATGATGATGATGATGATGATGATGATGATGATGATGATAATAATAATAATAATAATAATAGTGCAAATAGCAATAATAATACTAAAAATATTAATAAGGATAACACAACGATAATAAGAGTTAGAACAATAATATAATAATACTAATAATAATAATGATAGTGAAAATAATGGTGATAGCAATAACGATAGTAATAATAATAATAATAACAACAATAAGGGTAATGACAATAATAATGATAATAACACAACAACATACAACCATAATAATAATAATAATAGGAATAATAATAACAATAACAATGATAACGATAATACTAGTAATAATGCAGATAATGATAATAAGAGTACTAAAAGTAATAGTATTAAATAATAATGATAATAAGGATATTAATGATGGTAATAGTAGTTAAAGTAATAAGTGTGGTAATTATAACAATAGTAATGATGATGATGATGATGATGATGATGATGATGATGATGATAATAATAATAGTAATAATCATAATAATCATAATAATAACAATAGAGATAATAGTAATAACTTAACAAGGTCTTATAGTTAATTAACACCATTAATTAGAGGTTATTAGGGTAAGGTTGGGTCCTAGTAATAATAATAAGGGTGGTAGTATTAGTAATAATAATGATAATGTTAATATTAATCATAATAATACTAATAATAGTAGTTAATAATATTAAATCATTAATCACTTTTTTTTTATAAGATTTAGGGTTCAGGGTGTTGGGCAACTTGGCTGAGAGGTGGTGGCGCCAGCGGCGGCACGGCGGCAGCTGCGGCGGCGGTGGAGGAGGGGAAGAGAGGGGAAAAATGGATGTGGAGGCTAGGGAAGGGAAACTAGGAGAAAGGGGAGGTGTAGGGTGGTAGGGCAGGAACCACTGGTTGATTTGGGGGGTAGTGGCGGAGCTGTAGGTGGCGGTGGAGGCGGCGCCGGCGGCACGAAGGTGGCGCCAGGGGACGAAAGGCTGTTTCGGGAAGGCAACTTCGCGCGGCCAAGGCGACTCGTGCGAGGTAAGGTAGGGGGAGCTAGTAGTCTGGTTGTGTAGAGGGAGGTGCAGGGAGGATGTTGGTGGCGCGGGCAGGCGACAACGGTGGCCGAAGGCGGAGGAAAGGGCGGCTAAAGGTGGGGCGGTGTGCGACTCTGGTTTTCTGGGTTCCAAATTTCGAACCCGATTAAGGCAATGGTTAGGGCTATTTATAGGCAAATTGGGACGGGAAACGACAAATCTTCGAGGGAGGTTAGGGGGTTTAGGGTTAGGGTAGGTCGTCCGGCGAGATTCGCCGGCACATGGTCTGCGATTTGCAGGCCATGATTTGTCGAAAAAGAAGAAGGTTTTTGTGCGGGGAGAGGGACTGAGTTGATCGGTCATGTCCACAGGGAAGACAACGAGGAGAAGAGGGTGAAATGACCGGTGCTGGAGCTGTTGTTGCAGGCTTTCCTTTTCCGGCAGAAATTTCGTGTTGCTGGCGGCGAAGGAAAGAAGACGACGCGGGGAAGAAGAAGAAGGCGGTCCAGCGGAAAAGAAAAGAAAGAAAAAAAAGGGAGTCGAACCGGCCGGAAGAAAGGAGGGCGTGCGCTGGGGAGCTGGGCCGCTCAAGGGTGCTGGGCCAGCAGGCCGGCCCAAGTCGGGGGGAATAAGGAAGAGAAGGGGAAAGAAAGAAAAAGGAAAAAGGGAAAAAAGGAAAAAGAAGGGAAATTAGTGGTTGGATTAATTAGCATGATTTGGATAATTGGGATGTTTAATAAAATATAAATATTATAATAGTAATTATATTATCTTTTTAGGTTAATTTAGGGGTTTTTTGAAAGAAATTTCTTAAATTCCATTTTAATTAACAAAACACTCTAATTTTCTCCAATTAAATTATTTATAAAGTTTATATTAATTGAAGCTATTTTATTCTTCTTAATTTAAATAAAGTAATTTATTTAATTAATTTCTACATAAACTCATTAATTAGCTTAAAAATACCAACATTCCTTCCATTTAAAACACTTATAAATTTCTCTTCTTGATTTACCCTAATTAATTTTCTCTTATTTTAATAAAATTAAATTATTTAATTAATTTTTAAAATAAAAACTTATTTAATGATAAATAATCAAATTAGAATTTTTGGGGCATTTCACTAATAATTTAAAGAGAAAGATTGTTAAGTCAGGCCCAGATCGGTCCACCGGCAAATAATAGTGGCCAGGAGCTGGGGTGCCCTGCATGACCGATCCACCGACGAATAATAGTGGCTAAGAGCATTTTTCCCTGCATGACCGGTCCACCGGCTATAATAGTGGGGGTTTCCGTGCTCAACAAACCTAATGTAATGATGATAAGACGTGGGAAATCTACAAAGTAATTACAGTGAAAGACCATGTGAGTCGGGGCCAGACCGATCCACTGGCGAATAATAGTGGCCAGGAGCGTTTTGCCTTGCATGAGCAGTCCATTGGCTATAATAGTGGTCAGGAGCATTCTGCCCTATATGTATTCTGGTCCACTAGCTATAATAGTGGGGTTCCCACACTTGCATGGATTAATAAAGATTATGATGTGAAACGATTATACTTACTAGAGATCTAAAGAATAAATCTATCCGGACCATAGTCGGCCTGCATTATCTGTATTATTGTATACTGCCTATATGATCATGTTATGTATGTTATGTTGTATGTTTTGCATGTTTGGCCTTAGCATATGGTTACCTTACTCAGTACGCAGCGTACTGATCACCCGTTTCATGAGTGTTGCTCATTCCCACGAGCAGAAGACCCGTCCGAGTTTGTGCAGGTAGGGGATGACATTTTCGATGCCTACGACACCTACAAGGCATCGGGCGGGGCTGAGCGTTGAGCCTAGACCTGACCTAGGGATCGAGAGCGACTCGGCCAGACTCTATTTTTCCTGTTATTTTACCATGTCTCATTCTTATGCTAGTTATATCATGTCGTATGGTATTTTATGTTTTTGGAAAACTTTAGTTACTTACTCTTTAGGTTGTAATTCTTAAATCACACTCTGATTCCTGTATGACTATGAGGGAGTCCTCTTATGAACTCTCATTGTTTTATTAATGACTTATGTGTTGATGTTAACCCTGTTCAGTCTTAGCACTTAGCACTGTAACGGTAGGAGTGAACCGGTCTGGTACTAAGTGTGGCGGTAATATGTCCAGAATTTACGGTTTTGTTATTTAACTTCTGTTAAAACCTTTTATTAAAACGAATTTTTTCGGTAGTAAATTTTGGGGGTGCTACACAGCTTGTCAGGTTATAATGTGAAAGGCCATTATGCATGTTTGATATGTGAGGAGAATACTTCATTTGTTCAGCTAACACATGGCCAAAAGACTGTCTTCCTTGGGAATCGTAGGTTTTTACCGAAGAATCATCATTATTGTAGGCAAATAAAAGCATTCAATGGCTTCCAAGAAGAAGGGCAGGCACCAATCTGGTTGACGGGTCGACAAGTGTGGCTGAAGATGAAAAATTTGAGTGTCAAGTTTGGGAAGAAGAATAAATATAAGCCTCCATCAATTGGGTGAAAGAAGATGTCAATATTCTTTAACCTTTCTTATTGGGAATCTTTGTATGTGAGACATGCCTTTGATGTGATGCATATCGAGAAAAATATATGTGACAATCTTGTTGGCACATTACTTAATGTTAAATGAAAGATAAAAGATTGCATCAATGCTCGAATGGATATGGAAGAAATCAGTATTAGACAGCAACTGGCACCGCGAGACAATGGAAGAAGAATATATTTACCACCGGCGTGTCATACTCTTTCCAGAAAAAAGAAAATTTCATTTTATGAATTCTTTAACAGTGCCAAGGTTTTGGAAGGGTTATTCTTCAAATGTCAGAAGGCTTGTGTCAATGAAAGAGTTGAAATTAATTAACATGAAGTCTCATGATTGTCATATTTTGATGCATCACTTGTTGTTGATAGCTATACGTGGAATTTTGCTAAAGCATGTTCGAATTACTACCACAAGGCTTTGTTGGTTCTTTAACGTCGTATACTCTAAATTCATACATCATGATAGTTTGGATGCCTTTCAAAGAGGGATTGTGATTACTTTGTGCCAGCTTGAAATGTATTTTCCACTCTCATTCTTTGACATTATGGTACATCTAACTGTTCATTTATTTTATGAGATAAAAATGCTAGGACCCGTTCATGGGCACTGGATGTACCCCTTTGAACGATTTATGAAGTTGATAAAAGGTTATATGAAGAATCGATATCGGCCAGAAGGATGTATTGTTGACAGTTACCTTATGGAAGAGGCAATTGAGTTTTGCACGAAGTAATTGTAACACTCCCAAAATTCACTACTAAAAAATTTTGTTTTATTAAAAGAAATAGCGGAAGCAAAATAACAAACTGTGAATTTCGGTAATATTTCCACCACACTTAGTACCAGACCGTTTCACTTCTACTGTTCTAGTACCAAGTGCTAAAGCTAAAAGACTGAGATACAATTTGTTAGAATTTCAAACCAGATTAAAATCAGAGTAGCATAATAAACAATTTACAAGAATAGAATCCACCAATGGTAGTTACAAGAATATAGAGTACATTTAAACCAAGGGTTAAAAGAAAAACAATGAAATCCTAAATGTCCGGATAGTTTCCTTACGCTCTTTTCCATTGCCCACTTGACTAGCACCTAAAACAGACCTGTAGTCGACACTGCCCATTGAATAGGCAAGGGCCCCACGAATAGAACCCTTCAGTACTATGGTACTGAGTAATCCTTTAAAACACACTGAAAAGTAGGCCCGCAATCAACACATGATACAACACTATATACATACATAATGAGAGGTGCATACATATGTTCACATTCATACATTCACATACTTAACAAGTCCATCAAATATAAATGGGTCAAAACGTATAATCAATACTTCTAGGCCTTAAGCCATTAGTCCATTATTAATCAATCATCTCTCGGATTATATATCCATGTGAGTGCGGGAACCCCACTATTATAGCCGATGGACCAGAATATATACAAGGCAAAACGCTCCTGATCACTATTATTGCTGATGGACTGGTCTCCAGGGCAGAATGCTCCTGGCCACTATTAATCGCCGGTGGACCGATCTGGCCCTGACTCACATGGTATTCCACTGTAAGTTATTAGTATTTTCCATGATTAAATCATATATATATGTGAGTACGGGAACCCCACTAATATAGCTAGTGGACCGGTCTCTAAGGCAAAACGCTCCTGGCCACTATTATTTGCCGGTGGATTGGTATGGGTCTGGCTCACATGTCTTTCACTTTCACGATTAGTGTTTTCTCTTTTAATCATCACATCAATTCCAATTCATTTGCCTCGGAGGGGATATCCAAATCCCGGGACACAAAGTGAAATACCTCGAAAATCCTAATTTTAAGAATTATAGTTAAATAATATTTTATTAGGAAAATTAATTAAATAAATTATTTTTATTAAAATAAAAGGGAATTAATTAGCGCAAATCAAGAAAAAAATTAATAAATATTTCATTTAGGAAAAATTTGGGTATTTTAGCTAATTAAGGATTTTATTTTTGGAATTAATTAAATAAATTATTTTATTTAAAATAAGAAGGAAAAAAATAGTGCCAAATTAATAGGAATGTTATAAATAATTTAATTAGAGAAAATTAGAGTGATTTGCTAATTAAAATAGAATTTATGAAAAACCTTTCAAAAATCCTAAATTGGCCTAAAAAGGGAATTTAATATTATTTTATTTAAATATTATTATTTTTAAATATCCCAATTTGCCAAAATAATCTAAATATTCCAACCCACCTATTTTTCTTTTTCTCTTTTTCCTTTTTCCCTTTGCTTTCTTCCTTTTATTTTCTTTTTCTTTCTTCTTCTTTCTCCTTCCTGATTTGGTCTCGTTCGCAGCCCAATTCTTCTTTTCCTTCTTTTCTCCTTCGGCAGCCCACTGCTCTACGTTTTGCCTTGTTTTTTTAGCCCGATCGTCGGCCGATTTTCTTTTCTTTCTTTTCCCCCAGCCGACCGGTCCACGCACGCACCCCCACCTTCTTATTCCTCCCTCTTCTTCTCGCATTAACCTGCAATGCCGCCCCCGGCTCCCTGGTTTTTTACCGTCTATCACGTCGTTGACCGGTCATTTCACTTCTCCCTCTTCCCTGTTGACTCGCCAGCCATCTTGAGTCCTTGACCCAGCCCCACTCCCCTCTCTTCTCGTGCAGTTCCTCCTTTTCCTGCGCAACACCTTGCCACATTTTTAATTTTTTGCTGGCCAACCGTCACCATCGGTGAGCCCTAACCGACCTTCCCTATTCCCTCGTCGTTCCCCTGACCCAATCCTCTCCTTTTACTCTATAAATACCCCCATAATAATCCCTATTCGAGCTTTTGATTTCAACCCAGAAAATTTTTACCCCTTGCGCCGCCACCATTTTAGACACTCATTCTACCGCCATTGACCAAAGTCGCCGCCCATTCTGCCCACCCGAGTACTCCCTGCACCGCCCTCTCACTAAATACATCACCCTTATCACTCAATTTTTCCTACACGAGGCACCCCGGCCGTGCAAAGTTTCCTTCTCAATCAACCCCTTCTCCGCCCCTGCCACCCTTTGCACCACCCTTAGCCACCACTTCTGCCGCTTTCACTGCCCCTTTCACCTTCCAATTTGTTTTGTAGACCGTCCTCTATCTCATCCTACTCTTCTTTTCCTCTTCCTCCCTCTCCTCCTCTCTTTCTCTTCTTCTTCCACCTTCGGCCACCACTACCGCCGTCGTGCACCGCCACCTTTATTCTACTCCTCTCCCTATAGGCAGTCACAAACACCCCTACTCCCACTCTCATCCTTCCTCTCCTGTTCCCAGCCTTCAACTTTTCCCCTTTTCTTCTCTTTTTCCAGCCACCGCCGCCACCGCCGTGCACCACCACCGGTGCCACCTGTCACCACCAACCTAAGGTGGAACCCTAAACCCTCTTAACCATTTTCACTACTTATACAAGCCTTATTTATTTTATTTCATTTATTTTGAATATTATTATTATTATTATTAATATTACTAGTGATATTATTATTATTTATATTGAGGACCGAAGCCCTAATTTACTTTTATTTCGAATATTATTATTATTATTACTATTATTATTATTATTATCATTATTAGCATTATTATTATTATTAGTTGTATTATTATTATTATTATTTCAAAATAGGGTCAAAACCCTACTTTATCTTACTCTTGGTTTATGATATTATTATTATTATTATTATTATTATTATTATTATTATTATTATTATTATTATTATTATTACTACTACTACTACTACTACTACTACTACTACTTTGTAATTATTATTATTATTTCATTATTATTATTATTACTATTTTTTTATTAATGTTATTAATATTATTATTAGTATTATTTTGGTGAAGGGTCGAAGCCCCTATTCCACCATTTATTTCGAATCATATTGTTATTATTATTAGTATTTTTAGTATTATTATTATTGCTATTATTATTTTTTTTACTATTATCATTATTATTATTTTTAGTATCATTATTATTATTATTAGGGTAAAGTCTTCAAGCCTTATATTATCAACTTTTACAATATTACTATTACTTCTTATATCTTTAGAAAAATTAGTAATTAGTTAATGTCATTTTTATTAATATGTTATTATTTTATCAAAAACCTAGTCTTAAAATAAATTAGTAAATAATAGTATTTTAGTAGGAGGGAATCTAATATTTAGTTTTTCCCTCATATATAGGTGAGACCAGTCAAAGCCCTAATGAGGCGTAGGAGTGTGCTCCAAGACCGGTGTCGTTTTAAGTAAGGGTGCAGCTAAGGCCTTATTTGTACTATGTGTATTATATGCTTTGGATGCCTTATATAATGTTGTGTTGTGTATCATGTGTTATTAGTTTACTATTTTATGTTGACTATTCTATGTATGGAGCAGCTTGAAGTTAAGGTATGATTGTGTATCTTCTTATTGTATATGTTGATATGCATATGTGGTGAAAAGTTGTGGAATGTGATGTAATGTGTTGTGACCCTTTAGACATGCATGTGAGGATGTTAAATGTGGTGTTGTGCGGGGGAAATGATAATAAAAGGAAAATGGGGAAGCACGTTGATCAACGGGAAGTAAGTTGACCAAAGGAAAATAAGTTGACCAAGGGGTGTGAGTTGACCTGAATAATTTAATGGTCTGTGAGTGGATGAATAAAAAGGGGATTTCTAAATAAAATAAAAGAGTGAGAGAATATATGGTTTTGTATGGGAGAATCTATGGTTGTGCATGGGAGAGTATATGGCTTTGTATGGGAGTATATGGTTTGCATGTGAAAGTTCGAAGGTTTGCATGTGAAGGTTAGCGTCTGCATGGGAGTAAAGTTTACGTATGAAAAGTTGACATGGGATGTAAGGAAGGTAATGGAAGAGTTGCTTGGGTGTTTGGAGGCTTTGGGTGAAAATAGTACGTAGGACGGTATAAGGGTACATAGGAGAGTGAGCTAAGGGTTGGGGGAAAACCCCTAATTTGAGGAGGTGGTAAAAATGAGAAATAAATGAGGGTGAGTAGAGTACGAGAGGATGATGAAAATGATCAAGTAAGGATGAGCATGATTGGCATGGAAAAATAAGAAGTGGAATGTGAGAAATGGAAGGGTGACATGTGGACACGAGGAAGCTAGGGTTTTGTATGGATGGAGCTAGGGTTTTGTATGGATGGATCTAGAATTTTACATGGATGGATATAGGGTTTTGCATGGAGGAATCTAGGGTTTTGCATAGATGGATCTAGGGTTTTCATGGGTGAATCTAGGGTTTCAAGTGGGAGTTTTAGGGTTTCGCATGAAAAGTTTGAAAAGGTTGCATAGGATGTGTAAAGTCTCCATGGGAGTGAAATTTATGTGGGGAAAGTTGATTTGGGGTGTGAGGTAGGTAATGTAAATGTTGTTTGGGTGTTTGAACATTTGGATGAAAAATAGTACGTGGAACAATATAATGGTACGTAGGAGAACGAGTTAGGGATTGGTGTGGGCAGCTCTTACCTTATATATGACCAGTCCACTGGCGAATAATAGTGGTTAGGAATTTTATGCCCTGTGTGTTTCCGGCCCACTGACTATAATAGTGGGGGATCCAGAGCTCAATAAGCCAAATTTGAGTTTGCTAAGACACATAAAAGATACTAAGTACTTATAGTGGAACACCATACGAGCAAGAACTAAACCGATCCACCGGTAAGGAATAGTTCTTAGGGTGTTTCACCCTATATATGACCGGTCCACCGGTTATAATGGTGGTTAGGGCATGATGTTCTATATGTGACCGAGCCACCGGCTAAAATAGTGGGAGGTTCCTAGACTCGCATGGATTGATAAAAAGGTATGGCATGAAATGAGTTCTGATAAGAGATTAATTAATTAATTAATTAATCTAGATTATGGTTGGCATTTATTGGTTTATTTATTTATTTATCTAAAGTAATAGTATGTTGTCTATTATTATTCGGTTTGGATTATGTGCTTATATGTGTTGGCATTAGTGCACAGTTACCTTACTCAGTACGTAGCGTACTGATCACCCTTTTCATGGGTGTTGCTCAATCCCACGAGCAGTAGACCCTTCTGACTTTGTGCAGGTGGGCGATGCATATTTTGATGCCATTGATTTCCATGAGGTATCAGGTAGGGCAGAGTGATGATCATGGGCTGGATTGATTATCGGAGTGGCATGGTCGGTTTCTCTACTTATGATATTACTATTCCTTTCTATCATTTCTCCTATGTATTGAATTTTCCAGATTCAAACTTTAAAGTTTGTAGACATTATTTCCTTTCCATGAACTTTGATTTTATACTTCGGATTATGTAAACTTTTATGCATACTCTGATTTTTATGTTATGAAATTTTTGGTTTAAGTATTAATATGAGTTTAATGATAATCTTTTCTTAGCCTTAGCACTTGGTACCGGAAAGGTCGGAGTGAACCGGTCTGGTACTAAGTGTAGCGGTAACATTCCCAGAATTCACGGATTCTAATTTAAGTGCTTCCGTTTAAAAAAAATAGTGAATTTTGGGGTGTTACACAAAGGTACATCGGTCGTACTGTTGCATACAAGCTACTCAGTATCCTTCAACTATCAACCCGAGGACGCAGAGGTACCATGGTTGTATTGGTGCATACAGCTAACTCAGTACCCTACAGATAATGACACGTAATCCATAAGTATGCATACCCCCTAAGTAGGTCCGTAGAGCTAAATAGAGTAAGATGTAGGGCCTGGATGGGGCACAAAGGCACACCAGCAAATACTAGAATAACCGTGGGTTAAACCACATCTTTAGGGTAGCGACCCCTAAAGAGCCACCATTCCCGATCTCGAGGTCTTTCACTTTAAGTATTAGTGTCTTAATTAAGGTGATCACGAAAAGCACATCAATTAGATATATAATCACTTTCAATTGTTATGATATCATTAGGAATTACTTATTCATATGGTTATCTAAGATAACATAGAGGAATCATTAAGGTCATCATAATCTCATCCCATTCCAATTTAGGATTCGTTCTCGTAATACTTACTAATTATCAAATACCGTTATCTTACTATTCAGTGTTACTTGAGTCTTATTACGAAATTTCGTTATCACAACGACATATTAGATACAAATTACTCATTTACCCCTTACTTGTATAATTGCTAAATCATCCTTTCTTTACTTGACAAATTACTATATTACCCTCCTTGTTGCATAATTACCAAATTTACCCTTTACTTGGTTTAGGTTATTAAGTTATCTCCCACACTTATTAGGTCACCAGTCACCCTTTATAATTGTTACACTTATCATATTTCCATTTGGTTGGTTAGATTACCAAATTGCTCTTCTCCTTTGTTATAATTACCAAATTGTCCTTTAGTTGGTCAAATTACCAAATTACCCTTCTCCATTATCATGATTACCAAATTACCCTTCTCCATTATTATAATTACCATTTTACCCTTCTCCATTATTATAATTACCATTTTACCCTTCTCCATTATTATAATTACCATAATACCCTTTTACTTACAAATTACCATTTTGCCCTTTACTTTTAAAATTACCATAATACCCTTTTACTTGCAAATTACCATTTTGCCATTTACTTTCAAAATTACCATAATACCCTTTTACTTGCAAATTACCATTTTGCCCTTTACTTTCAAATTTACCATAATACCTTTTTACTTACAAATTACCATTTTGCCCTTTACTTTTAAAATTACCATAATACCCCTTGTACTTGCAAATTACCATTTTTTCCTTTACTTTCAAAATTACCATAATACTCTTTTACTTACAAATTACCATTTTGCCATTCTCTTCCAAAATTACCATAATACCCTTTTACTTACAAATTATCATTTTGCCATTTACTTTCAAAATTACCATAATACCCCTTGTACTTACAAATTAACATTTTACCTTTTACTTTCAAAATTACCATAATACCCTTTTACTTACAAATTGCCATTTTACCCTTCTCTTTTAAAACTACCATAATACCCTTTACTTCTAAAATTATCATTTTTCCCTTCTTATTACACCACTTTTATTAAGTTATCATCACTACATGCATATTAATATCACTACTCCATTCTCATCATCCAACTCCACCAACTATTATATTTCAACATAATGCTCATTAGTACCCACACATATTAGGCCACATTCTTGCACAAGACATATTACTAAAATGCCTATAGGGCTCACAATAACATTATTCATGCATCAATGGTCACAATAACAAAATATAATATGGATAAGTACTTAACATATTATTCAATAACAAATCTCCTTCCTTAAGCATTTCTCCCATACATGACGTATAAACTAGCATGCTTTCATTTTTATCAATCAATACAAGAAACTACATACATTATATTAAACAACATATATCAAGCATAATAACATATTAGAACCCCTAATGTACTAACATATGTTTATCCATGCATTTAAGTGGGGTTTAACGATTACCTTAATTCCGGAAAAAATTGAACCTTACCGATATCCCGGTTAAAGATTCAAGCTTTGATTAGCAAAACTAATACCTAAAAATAATATCAATACTTATCATATTCGAAATAAGAAAACCAAATCATAAGACTTTATAAAACTTAATTAATGAAATACCTAACTTAAATATTATTATACCTTAGAATTTATTAACCAAATTATACCAAGGCATGCAACAACTCATACTACTCATGCAGCATGAGTTGCATGCAAAACAAAAGTTGGAATGGTCGAAATGGCATGAAAGTGAGGAGGAAGTGGTGTTTTTGGGTTAGGGTTTTAAGGATAGGAAAGAGGATAGGTGGAGGAGGATTTAGGAAAAGGGAAGGGTACAAGGATGAAGAGGGGGTGTAGGTGGTGGTCGGGGATAGGTTGTTGGCGGCCAAGGGCGGCGGCAGCAGCAACGAGGCTGCAAAGGTGGTTGTCGAGGTGGAGGGGGCTAAGAAGGAAGGAAAAGGGAGGAGTAAAATGAGGGGCGAGAGGGTTGGTTTCGGCCAAAGGAGGTGAGGGGGTGGTAGGGGAGGTTGCAGGGAGTGGGTTGGTGGCTTGGGAGGCGGTAGAGGCGGCGGGGCGGCGACAGACAAAGGAGGTGTAGGGTGGTTGCCGAGAAGGGAGAAAAAGAAGAGGGGAGGAAGAAGGGGTTGCGAGGGGCTCGAGGGGGTGGCTTGGTGATGCAGGGTGGTAGAAGGTGGTGCAGGTGGCTGATGAGGCAGTGGTAGCGGCAGAAAGGGGTGGCGGAGCAAAAATAGGGTAAGGGAAATGAAAGGAGAAGGAAGGGAGAAGAAGGATATCGGGGAAGGGAGAAGGCTCAAAGAAATGGGGTAGGAAGGGGCTGGTGAGGATAAGAAAAAGGAGAGAGAGAGACTGTAACACCCCAAAATTCACTACTTTTTTTTAAAGCGGAAGTAAATAAAATACTTAATTTAAAACCCGTGAATTTTGGGAATGTTTCCGCCACACTTAGTACCAAATCGGTTCTCTCCGACCGTTTCAGTACCAAGTGCTAAGGCTAAGAAAAGATTTACATTAAATTCAAACCAAAAGTTCATAAAAGAACTCAAAAGATCATTAGAGTACGCATAAACGTTTATAAACCATAATAAAATAGAAATCAGAGTGTGAAATCAAAGAGGATAAATACTCAATACAAGGTAATAAATCAAAGAGGATAACTCCAATACAAAAGAAATAATAAAAGGAAATGGAATCGCATAAAGACTAAAATATAACCACAACTCTCTCGAACCTTGAGCCAAAACAAGCTCAACACACAGCCCCAAATGATGTCTCGTCCATCTGCATAAAGTCAGAAGGGCACACTACTCGTGGAAATGAGCAGCACCCATGAAAAGGGTGATCAGTACGCTACGTACTGAGTAAGGTAACCGAGCACTAAGGTCAACACATAAGCAGATAATCCATGCAGAATAATAAAAGGGCATAATCCAACATAACAACATAAAGGCATATGAACAATTCAGGTAAAAGTACAAAGGCTCATTCATAGTCCGGATTAATTACTTAATTAATCTCTTATCAGAATTCGATTCACACCATGCCTTTTTATCAATCCATGTAAGTACAGGAGCACCCCACTATTATTGTCGGTGGGCCGGTCACTTGCGGGACAAAGTCCACACCACTATTATTCGCCGGTGGATCGGTCACTTGCGGGACAAAGTCCACACCACTATTCCTGACCGGTGGATCGGTCCGGTTCCTGCTCACATGGTATTCTACTGTAAGTAATTAGTATTTTTTAAGAGTTTGTAACACTGGTTTGTTTTTATTGAGCTTGAGTCACCCCACTATTATTGTCGGTGGGCCGAAAACGCACAGGTACAAAGCCTGACCACTATTATTATCGGTGGACCGGTTACACATAGGACATCATGTCCTAACCACTATTTCTGACCGGTGGATCGGTCTGGACCCGGCTCAATAATCTTCCACTTTAAATGATTAGTGTCTTAAGTATCTTATTCAAAGACTTTCACAATGGACATGCACGAATCATAAATCATAAATTCCATATTCATCATCATCTTTAATCACCACATACACATGATAACACAAAAAATAAAACCAATCAGCCACACCAAACCCTAATGAACCACAACAACCCATAGTTAATCATTCCAAACCCTAATTCAGTCTCCTTCGTACCCTTAATTCTCTCCACGAGCTATTTTTCATCCCAAGTGCTCAAACACCCAAACAACACTTACATTCCCTTCATTACATCCCAAATTAATTTTCCACACGTAAATTTCATACCCATGCAGACATTAATCTCCCCATGCAAACCTTCGAACCTTTTTCATGCCAATCCTAAATCTCATGCAATCATTAACTCCCATGCAAAACCCTAATGTCACCATGCAAACCCTAATACCTCCATACAACCATAAATATCCCCATGCAGCTATTAATACCACCATGCAAACCCTACTACCACTATACAACCATTAATACCACCATACAAACCCTAATACCATCCTGTAAACCTTAATACCACCATATGACCATTAATACCATCATGCAACCCTAATCACTAGGCAATCTCATGCGAAACCCTAACCCATGCAAAACCCTAACACATGCAACTCCCCATCAATATTTTATAACTCCATCATTATTTTACGACCCCATCATTATCTTACAACCCCATAATTATATCTTACCGCTCCATCATTATTTTACAACCCCATCATGCATGTCTTAAGGCCACATTATACAACAATAATAACATAAATGTACACATGATTCTCATGCCACCATTTATCCACACCGACATACTCCAATCCCATAATCATGTTGTATTAATAACAGTTATACAATATTCACATGAAATACACTGTAATTAACATCACATGGCGTGCATAGCATAAAATCACATAATACAAGTATGGCCTTAGCAACCCTTACCTAAAACGTCACCGGTCTTGGAGCACGCTCCTATATTACTTGAGAACTTTGATTGGGTTCACCTACTATGGAAAAATACTAGGATTAGGTTTTCTCTTAAGAATGCTATTATTTCTAACTTATCCCAAGACCTTATTTTTTAATTAAAAATTATTATACTAGAATTTACTCTACAAAATACTAGTAGAATATTAATAATAAAACTAATGCAGTTCAAAACAAAAAGGTGATATAAGGGTTTCTACCCTTCACCAAAATAATATGAGTAAAGATAAAATAATAATAATAATAATAATAACAACTAAATATTATAAATAAAGATAATATCAAGAATAATAATAATAATAATAACAATAATATGTAAGCTTTAAAATTTAAAGTGGGGTTTCGACCCTACTTATAACTAATGTCCTACTATTTATTAATATTAATAATAAAATTAATAACATATATAATAATATTGAAATAATAAAAATAATGATAATATTATTATTAATGGTTATAAGAACAATAGAAATAATAATACTAAAATACATAAGTGCGAATGTTAATATAAAATTAGGGCCTAGGATTTTCCAGAATAAATAAATAAAATGTTAATAATAATTATTCTAATAATTATAATATTAATAATAAGAAGAAGAATGATAATAATCATATAATAATTCAATTAATAACTTAAAATTCAAAAATAACAATAAAATTATTTTATTACTACTCTTTACCCTGCAAGTAAAATTCAGCATAAATTTTACATCAAATAATAATAATATTAATAGCAAGGAAATAATTATTATATTCGAATAGTTACTAATAAATAAAATAAAAATAGAATAATTTACAATAAATAGTAAATAATGACTAAGAAGGTCTAGGGTTTCACCTTGAGTCGGCAGGAATGGGCGGCACCGGCGGTGGCCGGAAAAACAATCTAAGAGGGAAAAAGATGAAGAAAAAGAGATAAGGAGTAGGGGAAAAATTAAATTAAGGCTATGGTTCGGTGGAGGAGGATTAGTGAAATGCCCCGATATTTTTCTAATCTTAAATATTATATTTAAATAAGGTTATATTTAAAATTTTAATTTAATAAATTATCTTATTAAAATAAAAGGAAATTTATTAGGGCAATTTAATAAGAATTTTTTTATAAATAGGTTAAGTAAAGGAAATTTGGGCATATTATCTAATTAAAGATTTAAATTTGGAAATTTATTTAAATAATTTATTTTATTCAAATTAAGAAAGATAAAATAATTTCAAATTAATTTTAATTTTATAAATAATTAAATTAAATAAAATTTGAGTGATTATTATATTAAAATGGAATTTTGGAAAAATCCTTTAAAAAGCCTATTTTAGCCTAAAAAGGGATTTAAAATTTATTTTATTTAAATATTATTAATTTCAAATATCCTAAATATTTAGATTTGGCCACGCTCATTTTCGAAAATGAAATTTGGTTTATGAAAATTTTATTAGATTCTGAAGTGTGTTTTGAAAGCTTTTCGGTCTCTAATCTTTTTAAGATTGATTTTGGAAAATGAAATGGATTTTGAAATATTTATTCAAATTTTGAAAAGAATTTCCACTCTAATCAAAAACTCCTTCAGTTTTAAGTTTTGGAGCTGGCCACGGTGAGGAACGTATGGGTAGATTAGGGTTTCTTAAAAATAGGAGACAAATAGAAGTTGTGTGTGCTTCGAACCAGTAGGTTCATTTCTAACCTCGTTTGTTTCTGTTATAACTTCCGATGATGACGAACAAATGCCTTGGACGATTAGAGGAGGCCATCGCAGACTTCCTAGAGTTTAATCAGCGTTACCAGTCCTCTCATCTAGCTAAAGGCACTGGTGAAGATTATCTTCGAAGGGTCATCAAACATCACTCTCCTACCTACTCCGGTGAGAAGGACTCGATAATCCCCGAAGAGTGGATCCGAGACATGGAGCGCACTTTTAAAGTGGCAAATTGTTCACCAGCTCAACAACCAAGTATTGCAACATTTTTCTTCAAGTGCGTAGCGGACGTCTGGTGGGTGGAGCATCGTACCCAATAGATCCCATGCTTCATGGGATGCATTCAAGACCATTCTTCGTTCTAGATTCTATCTTGTGAATCTGAAGAGGGACAAACTTTAGGAGTTCATGCAACTTATGCAAGGATCGATGACGGTTCGGTAGTATCATGATCGTGTCATTGAGCTATTCGGATTTTTCCTGAAATCGTCGCCAACGAGTTAACAGTGGTGTTCTTGTTCAAGCAGGGATCGAGTGTAATTATGCGTCGACTGCTAGGTGTAGTGCTCTTCACTGATTTAACAATGTTGTACGAACGCGCCCGCATCGCCACCACCTTGATCCAGGAGTAAGATGCCATTCTCAGGAAGCGGAAACATGGAAACCAGAGTTCGAAGAGTAGAAACCAGCCGCGAAAAGAAGGTTATAAGAGATATTTGTCGCGAGATCACAGCAGAGGCCAGAGATCTTCGAAGGGACTTGTATATAGAAGATGCGGCCATTGTCACTCGGGCACAAATTGTAGAGGCGGAGTCATGACCTGTCTAAAATGTGGCAGTTGGGGCCGCAGAACTTTCGAATGTCAAAGACCTTTTCTCTCTCAAGAATATAAGCACCGACAGCTCCAACAACACGCACTTGTTCCAGTTGAAGAGGCAAATCGAGATGATAGGGAGAGACCCCAAGGATCCAGATGTTCTCTCCGAAAGGGAGCCACTCGGGCTGGGACCTACATGTGATAAACCAGAATGACGCGGACCACCAACTAGATGTCTTTTCGGGAACGTATCTAATCCTCTTACGGATACCTATTTAGTCGATTTAAGTTTTCTTTAATAAGTTTACCCCTAAGGGGGTAGTGTATATAGGTATTAGCATTATTATGGTCCCCTTATTCACTTAGAGCACTCCTTCCCTAACTCTAGTAGTTGCAGGAGACTTCGGGGGCGAAGTCTGTTTTTAAGGGGGTAGTGATGAAATGCCCCGATATTTTTCTAATCTTAAATATTATATTTAAATAAGGTTATATTTAAAATTTTAATTTAATAATTTATTTTATTAAAATAAAAGGAAATTTATTAGGGCAATTTAATAAGAATTTTTTTATAAATAGGTTAAGTAAAGGAAATTTGGGCATATTATCTAATTAAAGATTTAAATTTGGAAATTTATTTAAATAATTTATTTTATTCAAATTAAGAAAGATAAAATAATTTCAAATTAATTTTAATTTTATAAATAATTAAATTAAATAAAATTTGAGTGATTATTATATTAAAATGAAATTTTGGAAAAATCCTTTAAAAAGCCTATTTTAGCCTAAAAAGGGATTTAAAATTTATTTTATTTAAATATTATTAATTTCAAATATCCTAAATATTCAGATTTATTTAATTTGACCCAACCTAAATTTTTTCTCTTTTCCTTTTCCCCTTTTTTCCTTTTCTTTTATTTCTTTTCCTTTTTCTTTCCTTTTCTTTCTTTTTCTTCTTCTTCGCCGAATTGGGCCTATTGCACAGCCCAATTCTTATTTTTCTTTCCTTTCTCTTCGGCGCGGCCAAGCCCGCACCGCCGCCTGCCTCGTCCCTCCCCACGCTGCGTTTCATGTTGTGTTTCCAACTAAACGCCGCGTTTCACTTTAAATTTTATAACCGTTACCAGCTAACCTAAGATGCCGTGTTTCAGCCTTTTGTTTCTTCAAAGCTCGTCGTTTCATTAAACGAAGTTTTACGTCGCACGAACCGCCCGGCCTGCCCTTCCCCTTTCCTTCTTTTCTCTCCCGCAAACCGGCCGGCCAGCCTCCCCCATCTTCTTCTTCCTCCTCCGCCCGACGCCATAACCACCCACCTTCCTTCTCTCCCCCGAAAATGGCGTTGCCGGCCACACGTGGCGTGACCGGCTCTTCTCCCGCTCGTTTTCTTTCTCTCGATCTGCACGTTCATTTGAAACCATCAACTGCCCCTATCTCCCGCTCGTTTGTCCACGGTTACCTCGCGAAGGTCGCAAAAATTCAAGTTTTTGCCGCCCGACCATCAGCTTGAATTAAACCATTTCCCCCCTAATTTAAACACTTAGTAACCTCCCTAATTCAAATATAATCTCCCCGACTATAAAAACCCCCTCATGTGCATGATTTCGGGATTTTATTTTCCCCGAAACCCTAAGCTGTGCCTGTGCGCCACCGCCCCATCAGACGCCATTTTATCCTCCTCCGACTAACTTCAACATCTCCTCTTGCTACCAATCTCTTCCCTGCAATACTATCTAATTAACTAAACTAGCCTCATCCCTCGATTCATCGTGTGCAAGTTTCTATAATCATCCGAAGTTGGCTAGTTGATTCGACAAGAATCTTGACCCCGAGACAGTGAACCACCGTCCACCACCACATCCGCCACTTCTAACACCTATTAAACCAACTATTAACTTCTAATAATTATCCTCTACAGCCCCATATAATTATTTTAATTTTTCTTCCTCTCCATCACCTATTTTGCTAATTTTTAACCCCCTTAGACCCATTTTCCGGCCACCTCCGGGAACCACTGCCAGTTCCACCTACATCCTCCGACTCAAGGTGAAACCATAGACATTTTAAACACTTGGTTTTGAATTATTGATAATTATTCTATTTTTAGCCTAAATTTTAGTGTTAATTCAACTTTAATTATTATTATTATAATTATTATTATTATTATTATTGATATCGACTGTATTCTAATTTATAAATTTTGTTGACAGGTCTGGGAGTATTATTGAGTAAGATATATTATTCATATCGGCCTTTACTTATTTAATTAAATTTTTACATGTTTAATGTTATTAATAATAATAATAATAATATTATTATTATTAGTGTAATTATTTAGTTAATATTGTAATTATTTCAGGAGGATTATAAACCTAAAATTTTAACGAAGTCTCGCACATTTGCTTTTTACAACTATTATTAACATTTTTAACATTATTTCTAATTATATTATTATTATTATTATCTTTATTAACTTTATATTATAAGTATATATAATATTAATATCATTATTACATTTTTTAATAGTGTTATTATTAAATGGATTGATTTTGAAAGCCACCTTGTAATTTTAAGAATTATGGTATTATTAATATTAATATTCTACTAATAAGAGTGTTATTAATAATGTTTTACTTTTATTATTATTATTATTATTATTATTATTACTATTATTACTATTATTACAATTATTACTATTATTGTTATTATTACTATTTTGGGAGAAGGGTAGAAACCATTAGTTTATCACCTTTTCAAAAGAAAATAAGTGAATTAGTTATATTAATTCCTATAGTTAATTATTGGATAGTAAAATGTCATCCTAAAACCAAACCTCGAAATAAGTTATAATTATATAAGAAGGTCTAATCATAGTATGTTTTGATATAATAGGCGAACCCAATCAAATCCCTCAAGTGGAATAGGAGCGTGCACCAAGACCGGTGACGTTTTAGGTAAGGGTCTACTAAGGCCATTTATGTGTTTGCATGCACTATGTATTTGATATGCCATGTATTTTATGTTCGTTATTATTAATTATTGCGCATGTGGCATGATTGTGGAATGGAAGTATGTTGTTATGAATATACTGTGACATGAGAATTATGCATATGTTTATGTCATTAATATATGATATGACTTGAGACATGTGTTAGGGTTTTGCATAAAAGGGCATGATGTTAGGATTGCATGAAATGACAAGGAGTTGGGGTTTGCATGAAATGGTATGATGTTAGGGTTGCATGAAATGACAAGGAGTTGGAGTTTGCATGAAATGGTATGATGTTAGGGTTGCATGAAATGGCATGGTGTTAGGGTTGCATGAAATGGCATGATGTTAGGGTTTGCATAAAATGACATGACGTTAGGGTTTACATGGAATGGTATGATGTTAGGGTTTGCATAAAATGACCTGAGGTTAGGGCTTGCATGGAAGCATGTCTACGTGGAGTTAAGGTTTGCATATGAATTGGGATTTCATGAGAGTGTAGTACGTAGGGTTAGGGTTTGCATGTGGATTAGAGTTGCATGGAAGTATGTCTACGTTGAGCTAGGGTTTGCATGTGCGTTAGAGTTTTGCATGGAGATATGGTTTACGTGGAGTTAGGGCTTACATGAAGCTAGGGTTTGTATGGGAGCTAGGGCATGCATGGGAATATGACTTACGTAGCGTTCGGGTTTCATGGTAATTAGGGTTGTTGTATTATTGGGATACGTTACTGGATGTGCATGTCTTGAAACGAATATCTGAATAAGATACATAAATTATTAAATACGTAAAGTGGAAGATGTTGAGCCGGGCCCAGACCGATCCACCAGCATAATAGTGGCCAGGTACTGCGGTAACCTGGAGACCGATCCACCGGCTTAATAGTGGTAGGGTATTTTACCCTAGTGACCGATCCACCGACTATAATAGTGGGGGATCCCGAGCTCAACGAACCAAACCTTATATGATGATAAGATATGAGAAGATATTAATTACTTACAGCGAAACACCATGCGAGGAGGAACCAGACCGATCCACCGGTCAGGAATAGTGGTTAGGGTTTTACCCTATGTGTCCGGCCCACCGGTTATAATAGTGGGGTGTTCCTGTTTTCGCATGGATTTGATGCGAACAGGAACCAAGCCGATCCACCGGTTAGGAATAGTGGTTAGGGTTTTTACCCTATGTATGACCGGCCCACCGGTTACAATAGTGGGGTGTTCCTGTTTTCGCATGGATTGATATAAAAGGCATGGTGTGTATTGAATCTTGATAAAAGGAAGATTAAATGATTAATCTGGATCTTTTTGGGCCTTATGTGTGGACTTGTTGATTATAAGTTATGGATTTTACTTTACGCTTCTGTGTATTGTATGTATGAGTTGTAATTGTATGTGATCATTATCCTATATGAATTAATGTGTTATATGCTGGCCTTAGTATTCGGTTACCTTACTCGGTACGTAGCGTACTGATCACCCGTTTCATGGGTGCTGCTTATTCCCACAAGCAGAAGGCCCGTCTAATTTGTTGCAGGTAGGAGATACTTACTTTGATGCTATCGATGTCTACGGGACATCAGGAGGGGCAAAGTGATAGCTGAGCTGGATCAATCTTTAGAGTGACGTGGCCGTTGTCCTTTTAAATTTATGATTCAAGTTATCTTTTATTATGTTTGAATTGTCGAAACAATTTTACTAAGGTTGTTTAGTTCTATCTGGAAAAACAATAGCCGGTATTTCGAATTATGTAAGACTTACGCATATTCTGATTTCTGTTTTCATAAATTTGAACTTGTATGGTATTACAAATAATGTTTTCTTAGCCTTAGCACTTGGTACCGGAACGGTAGAAGTAAACTGGTCTGGTACTAAGTGTGGCGGTAACATCCCCAGAATTTACGGTTTTAATTTATGAGTATTGCTTTTTTTTTAAAAATGTGTAAATTTTGGGGTGTTACAATTAGAGGGAGTTTTTGGGTGGTTCAGAGGGCGGTAGAAGTGGCAGAGACGGCGACGGACGATGGCTTAAGGATTCGGGGTGAAAATTCTGGCGAGATGAGCAACAAACTTTGCACGGTTATGGAGGTCCGTGCAAGATGAATCGAAGGTTGAAAATGGTTTAGTTAATTAGAGAAACTTTCAGGGAAGAATTTGGAATGCTTCGGTGGCGCGGAGGTTGGCTATCAGCAGCGGAGGAAGCGTCTGAAATCAGGGTGGCGGCCAGCTCTTGCTTAGGGTTTTCAAGGAAGAAAAACTCCAAAAACTCCTACAACTAGTCTATTTATAGATGGTGGATGGGATAACAGGGTGTTGAAGCTCGACAGGGAGGTAATAAGTGCAAGAATTTGGGTGGTCGGTGGCAGTAATGGCTCGATGTCCGTTTTGGGGTGGTTTGAATTTCGCATGCTAGGAGAGAGAAAACGGGCGAGAATTAACGTCCAATAATTATTCCAATTTATTCCTGGAGTTAAGAGGAAGACAATGAGGCAAGAAACGGCCGGTCAAAGTCCCTGTGGCCGGAGATGCCATTGACGGGTCGAAAGGTTGCAGCGTAGTGACGGAGGAGGATGGAGGAAGAAGGAAGAAGAAAGGGAGGTGGGCCGGCCGGCCTGGAAAGAAAAAAAAAGGGGAGAACCGGGCCGGTTGGCGTCGGTTTCTGCCTTCATTAAACTGAGCGCGTCGTTTTAACATTAAAGAAGAAGAAATGTCGCGTTTGGGCGTACATAGGAGAAGCCAGCGGCGCTGGGCCGCGGGAAGAGAAAGAAGACGGTGGGTTGGGCCGCGTCCAGGCCCAATCGCGGAAGAAAGAGGAAAAAGAAAGAAAGAAAAAGAAAAAGAAGAAAAGAAAAGGAAAAAGGAAAAAGGAAAATTGGGTTTAAATAAATTAATTAGAATATTTTGGGTATTTAACATAAAAAAATTATTTAATAAAAATATTAAATTTCCTTTTTAGGCTAATTTAGGATTTTTAAAATATTTTCCATAAATTCTATTTTAATTAGTAAAACACCCTAATTTTCTTCAATTAAATTATTTATAAAATTATAATTAATTTCAAACTATTTTTCCCTTCTTATTTTAAATAAAATAATTTATTTAGTTAATTTCTAAAATAAAATCCTTAATTTAGCTAAAATACCCAAATTTCTCCTAATTAAAATACTTATAAATTTATTCTTGATTTTCCCTAATTAATTCAATTCATTTTAATAAAAATAATTTATTTAAATATTTTTTCTAATAAATATCATTTGAAGTTAATTTATTAAAATTAGAAATTTTCGGGGCATTTCAGAGACAGGGGAGTAGGTGGTCGGTCGGGGCAGCAGTAGGGTAGTAGGGGTGGCCGGGTGGCAGGGAGAGGGAAGGGAAGAAGAGGAAAGAAGCCAGACGTGGATGGGGGGTGTAGGGGTTGGTTTGGTTCGAAATGGGGAATAAAAGGATGAGGGAGAGAGAGGGAGTGGCAGGGAGGTAGGTGGTGGCAGGGAGAGGTGGTCGGGCATGGCGTCGGGGGGTAGATCAGGGCAGGAGGTAGAAGAAGAAAGAAAGGGAGAGGAAGGGCAGGTCGGGCGTGGGAAAGGAAGACATGGGTGTGGGCCGGCCCAATCGGGGGAAAGGGAGAAAAGAAAAGAAGGGACTGAGCTGGGCTGGTCGCGCGAGAGAGGAAGGAAGGAAGGAAAGGGAAGTTAGGTCGGTCGCGGCGAGGGAGAGGAAAGAGAGGAGGGGAAGGATGAGCTGAGGCCCAGGCGCAAGGAGGAAGGGGGAAATCCGTGGCTTGGCGACCTAGAGGAAAGAAAAAGGAAAAAGAAAGAAAGACGAAAAGGGAGAAAAAGGAGAAAGAAAAGGAAAAAGAAAAATATGGGTTTGGAAAATTATTTAAATAAAATGAGCATGACAAAATAACAAAATATTTATTTTAATTTATTAAATATTCCTATCCAAATTTATATACTCAAAAATCCATAAATAATTAAATTAAATAATTTTAAAAGCTAATTTATCACAAATAAAAGCTATTTATTAAATTTTAGGTTTTTAAAATTTCGAGGGATTATAGTACTTGTCAAATGCTGAAGCTCTTGGTATTCCTAAGTCTCGACATGCAGGCAAAATTAAAGGACGGGATATTAGGGGCAAACAGTTTGGACGTGTAGACCTTGACATATTTCGTAAAGCACATCTATATGTATTACACAATAGTGATGATGTTCAGCCATATATTGAAGAACATATGATTTCTTTACAGATTGAAAATCCATCAAAGACTGAGAAATGAATAATCGATAAACATAATCTTTCCTTTATCGATTGGATATGAGATCGCGTCATTCCACTCATCAGATATTCCCTAACTTCAATTTCCAAAATATTGCATTAGTTGTCTCGGAAACCTCGTTATGAATTTTTTTCATATACTAGTTATGTAATCAATGGTTACACTTTTTTATACAAAAGAACAAGATGAGAAGAGTACAATGCAGAACAGTGGAGTGACTTTAGTGGCTAAGGCAATGCACGTTGCTAGTGCGAAAGACAAGAATCTAACTTATGCAGATATGAATTATTATGGTGTGATTGAACATATATGGGAGTTAGATTACACTGTATTTAAAGTCCCTATATTCGGCTACAGATGGGTTGATAATAGCTATGGGGTTAGATATGAAGATGGATTTACATTAGTAGATATTAATAGAGCATGGCATAAACAAAACCCATTCATCTTGGCATCATAAACGACACAAGTATTCTTTGTCACTGATCGTGCTGATAACAGATGGTCTGTGGTACTATATTTGAAGAAAATAAATGCCAATGAATATGATGATGAAAATGATGCCAATTGGAATAAAGAGTCTGCCCCAGCTATACAAGAAACTCAATCATTGAACGATGATAACAATAAAATTAATAAGGAGGAAATATATGTCAGGGATGATCATCGTGAAGTAATATATGTATCAGATCCTGAAACCAATCCTAAAACAAGGGGGAAAAAGAAGGAAAAGAAGGCAATGATGGTAATAATATTGTAATATATGATATATATGCTGGTTTTTTTAAATGTATTTTTCGACCTTCCTCATTGGATATTTATTGTATCGATAATTTAGTGGTACATTATGGTCAATACATAACATTCTAACATAATTTATTTATTGATTTTTTTGTAGATATATGACCAACAAAATATTTGATAGGGACAGTAGTGATGAAGAAGGGAAAAGAGGACTTACTATTATGAGAATCATCACGGACATGCAGAATAAAGGAGAGCTAGTTGAGTTGGGATTGAATACTTATAATCTTCACATTGGCCCTTACACAGACATGTTCTTGACGTACATTTCACTCGTCACCCATAACCGTATTCATATCTCTTATAATAATTGGAAGCAGGTTCCAAAGGGTCACAAGGAGTATGTTTGGCAGAAAATCACGGTAAATATGTTATTTTATTTAATCATTTTTGTATGTCAAATGTTATTAATTTTAATACATTAACATCGGTATACATCTATATGTCTTATTTTATAGAGAGTCTTCAATGTCCCGGAGACTAGGAAGAAATGACTTCTTAGACATTGTGGGGAGCGTCTAAGAACATTTAGGTCATACTTAGCTTGTAGAAAAATGTACAAAAAGAGGGATGATTCTTTACAACAGAACCCACCCAAACGATATGGTTTCATTGATCAAGAAAGTTGGAACAAATTTATTGCATATCGTCCTTCAGAGGATTTTAAGGTATTTGTTAGATAACAATTAAAATTTTTGATTAAAAATATTATGCTTAATATTTAAATAACCATGTGACTATATTTTGGCTTGTAACATAGGAAAAAAGTGCCAAAAATAAAGAGATTTCTAAGTAGAATAAATACCAGCATAATATGGCTCGTAAAGGCTACGCAAGCCATGAAGAGGAATTGGTATGCGATTTTGATTTATCTATTTACATGTAAAATTTGAATGTTATAATAATATTCTTAATTGAGATTATTTTTTAGTTTATAGCTCCTAGCTCAAGACTTGGATCCATGTACCTCGTCCATAAATATTGGTACATTATGGAAGAAGGTTAGAGAAACAAAAGATGGATATGTTAATGAAGATGTAGATGTTGCTGCCAAAAAAATTGTAAGTTTGTAGATATCTAGAACCCTACTTAGTTTTCTTTTAGAAAACTATTATAATACGCCTATTCCTATAAGCTAAATTTATATATATTGTATACATTACAAGACGAACTTGAAACGTCAAATGTTGTGGAGGGGGTGGACCAATATAACGTTGTGTCCTAAGCTATAGGAATTGTAGAATACCCCGAAAGACACAAGGGTCTTGGATTAGGTGTTATGAGAACGAGCGTGTGTGGTCAATCTCGTGGTTCTCATAGAACTAATGAGCAAGTGGCTATCCTCACCCAAAAATTGAACATGACATTTGAACGGATGGCAACAATGGAGTAATAGTTGTCATTTATTAATTTCAAGGGTATAAGTCATCTGATTCAGCCGACCATGATCAGCTTCATATACCCAGTGTAAATAGCATTAGAGATAATTGTGAAGCTGATGCATGTCTTTCTTCTCTTCCTAAGGTAACCATTACAAACTATGAATTGTTATTAAATGTATTCAATGCAATAAATAATTAAGAATGTGTAATATTTTATTTTAGGGTTTGCATAAATGTGACCTGTTAGCGAATGACCTTTCAACTATTTTGGCGAAAGGAAGGGTACACATCAGTTATAGTACCCAAATGCAAATAGTCCACGGGTATAACTTATCCCTAAATATAAGGCTAGTGAGTATTGACACTCCAATCATTGGCAGTGCACCCTTGCCTTATTATAAAGAAGGCGATGAGGCAGCCACAGTGCTAGAAGCTCATGGAAGCTTCGTGCCTTAGCCTGCGGATCAAATACGTCTCACTACTGAAGAGGTAATGACATTTGACATCATTATTAGACCTTATTTATTACTTACACTGCTTATACCTTTTTCATATATATATATGCTCAATACATATTTCGTTTAAAACTATAAATTAAGGAATAAAAAAGAAGACTTCTCCTACTAATAAAACCAAGAGAGGTACTAGTAGAACAAGCAATGAAAAAGAGGGCGCTACTAAAGGAAAAAGAGCTAAATCTGAAAAATCAGTTGCCCCACAAAAGATTCATTTTTTAGAGAAGAGCCAACCTCCACTGGCACTCGCTTTATTGTGTTTCTAAGCCCAAAACTACCTCAGGGACAATTATATTTTCATTTATTGTCATCCTGAGTATGTTGGGAGGGATGATGCTACTTACATGGTATCGACGGTTGACATAATAAACATTTATAAGCAGGAATGGATGTCAACCACGAGTGTTGTCGTCTATATCATGTAAGTATTATTTCATATTTTAGATTTTAGTACTTCTTCTACTATTGGAATTTTTATGACCCCTTATATGGGTTATTAGTTATTAATAAATATGCATTGTTATTGTCGTCCATAGGTTGGTAGCTAGTCATGCTGCGATGGAGGAAATGATGTTCTTTATTGTGTTTGTGTGCCCATACTACATAGCTGACGGTACTACTAAGAGAGGGTAGTCACATAAACTATTTAGCGGATCGCATTTTGATTGAGAGACACAACAAGCTTTATCTCATTTCTCACCTCGCAAATGAACATTGGGTTTTATATGTCGTCCGACCTGATCTTAATAAAGACTACGTGTTTGATTCCCTTTGAACCTATGACGTGCCTTTTGACGTCGCTCGTCGTGGTGAGAAGGAATTTATCAACATGTTAGTATACTTTTCACTTCTTACTTCATTAGTTTATTTATGCATATATTCTACTTTCATTATTTGAGGTATATATACTTACAATATTGTGTATCCAACTCTATTTATTAGGACACTACAGACGGCGTATCATATGAGAGGTAGATATGGTGTCTCATACCCAAAGAGTCTTCAATATGAGACTGTAATGTTAAGTAGGAAGACAACTATTTTTTATTTTGTTTTAATTCAAATTAATATCTAATAGTTAGAGAGCTAACTAAAATCATTTGACAGTGTCCACAATAGTAGAACGACAATGATTGTGGATGCTATGCATGTAGAACAATGAATCTGATAGTCCAAAACAGATCGGTCAACATAGATCCAAGCCATTTATGTTTGCTTTTCCATATTTTTCCATTAATGAATCATGACATATATATTTGGTATTTTACCTAAGTGCTCACTGTATATTAATTGAAACTTGGGCGTTGTAGTTTTTCACCAATGACTATGCACGAGGCCGGAAATACAATGTTGATGAAATTGATGAAGTTAGAGACCAATGGGCCAAGCACATGCACTCATACATTCGATATTAGCTAGTGATCTATATTCTACATGCATGTTCAGGTTTGTATTTCGTCTATGTCTTTTGGTCTTCTAGGCTATGATGTATGAACTTTTGACTTTGGAGTGTAGAGCTACCTAATTGCGGTACGCCTGCTAATTTTCACTCCTCGGTATGCATAGTGTATTCAGACATACTAAGTAGATCTTGATTGAAAATATGGAGTATCATTTGGGAGGAAGACATGCATGTATATATGAATTGATGTTGTTTTACATTGCAGATTTGGTAAATATTTAAACATACAACTGCATATGTGGGCTGGAACAAAATAGAAAAAACATATATTTTTAATAGCGGTTCTTAATGAAACTGTTATTATAGATGTTTTAATAATAGTTTTGATTAAGAACCGTTATTAAAAGTTTGTATTTAATCTAAAATTTATGCTCATTTAATATGTATTAGGGTCTAATAAATGCATAATCAATGAGTGAAACCCTAATTGGATCATATTTTAATAATAGTTTTTGTAATAACCATTATTAAAACTATATATTTAATCTCAAATTTATGCTCATTTAATACGTATTAGGGTTTAATAAATGCATAATCAATGAGTGAATACCTAATTGGATCATATTTTAACAATGGTTTTTTAATAACAGGTATTAAAACTTTGTTTTTCACAACGGTTCTAACTTAAAAACCATTATTGAAACCTAGTTTTTAACAACGGTTTTACTTGAAAACCGTTATTAAATACGAAGTTTACGCATATATTCACAGTTTTTTGTATATTGTTTATCACGGTTATGAACCGTTATTAAATATTTAATAACGAGGGATTCAATAATGGTTCAAAACTGTTATTAAAATCATAAAATAACCGTTATTAAAACCCCTTTCCGGGGTAGTGGTAATTCTAGTACTAAAGCTCTATATCAGAAAGAAAATTACTTGAAAAACTTTAAAACCTATTTTTTTTATCCTCATATTTTTCTTTTATTATCTATGAATTAAATGTTTTTTTTTTCGTAAGTGAAATTTAAAACTATTTTTGTTAGTTCCTAAACAAATATGCAAATTGTTAAAATGACTTACTTGTTGATACAAAGATAGTATTGCTTAATTATTAAATGCACTATCATAGATTCATAATAATAATGAACTTTTTGTTTAATTGTTACAGGCAAAAAATTATTGAAAGTATGATTTAAAATCATTTATCATTTCATATTTCTTTTTTCTTTTTTTTTTCACTAGTCATTGCTATAAATGATGTTTTGAGTAAAGAGCCAAAAAAAATTTCTTTTTACCAACCTTATACTTCACTATTAATTGCTTAGTTAGTTTCATATATTTTATAATATTATATATAAGTAGGATATTGAAAATCTTATGGTACCCCTCTAAAGGAGATGAATAACATTCCCTGAGATTAATGCAAAAGTAAAGATTGAAAGGAGAATGAAGAAAGAAATTGAGAAGCAATAAATGAAATATATGTACTGGTTTGGGATATGCAATAAGATTGTTTACATCTACTAGCAAAACAAAAAGCTATTGTTTTTTGAATAGTCAGAGCACTGAAGCTTGAGTGATCAACATAATAAACCTAAAATCTAACAACTACCCACATAAGCACAAAAACTTAAGTTAAAAGGATCAAACTTTGGACATACACAAAATTATATGATGTTGGTATCTCTAATACAACAAGGATCTAGTTACTGAAAAGATTATTCCTTTTTGGATTTAGAAACTAGAGTTGTATAAACATATATCCTAGCATTTAATTTTTTCATGTTTAAGAGCTTAATGTGATGAATTGTAATACCTCAAAACTTTATTTTATGAATTAAAAATAAAATAAAATTTATTAGGTAAGATTTAATTAAATATACCATTTTTAATAAAATAATAATAATTATTATTATTATTATATCCATAAAAGGAGGAAATATTGTAGGGACCTAATTAGTGGAGGCTAGAATTATTTACTAAACTAAAATAAAATTTAAGTAAATTATAATAATAATTTTTAAATTAATATTTATTATTCCTAAAATTTCAAAAAAAATTCAAATCACTCAACCACCTCACTTTTCTTTTCTTTTTTCTTTCCATTTTCTTCCTTTTCTTTTTCCTTTTCTTCTTTTTTTCTTTCTTCCCCCTCCCTTGCCGGACTGGGCCCTACCCATCGCGACCCAATTCCTCTCTCCCTCTCCTCTCCTTTCCTTTCCTTCCCCCATCCCACTCTCCCTTCTTTTTCTTTTTCCCTCACGCAGCCGAGCTGTAACACCCCAAAATTTACTACTAAAAAATTTTATTTTAAGCAAAAGCGTATAATCAAATAGTTGGGTGTTACCGCCGTAATTGACATAAGTTTGGCCTACCCCCACCATCCTTACATCAGTTACAATGCAAAACGATTAGAAAATTAAAACATGGTATAAATATACGAGACAACTTTTAATAACATTAAATAAGCATTTGGAGATCAACTCTAATTACAATATAAAAATACAACAAAAGGGATCTAATGGAACTAAGAGTCCAAAAATATATTCGAGTAAAACTATCATTTGGATAACATAACTCTATGCCCAAAACCCTAATACAAAAGAAATCACTCATCCAAATATATAGCATCAAAGGCTGTGAATTTGTCCACATGGTCCTTATCAACCTACACATATATATCTAAGTCATCTATTCGTTGGATTGAGAAACACCTATGAAACGAATGATCAGTACGCTACGTACTGAGTAAGGTAACAGTACAGTTAAGAAGGGTTACACATGATACAAGAATTCTCATAAGAAAATCATACATGTGTAATCAGAGAATGCCGGATAATTACTGATTATAGGTCTTTCATTAGATATACCATATTCCAATCTTTTATCTAAGTTGAGTTTAGAGACCCCACTATTCATTAGATATACCATATTCCAATCTTTCATTAGATAATTACTGATTATACGAAATTTTTCAGTAGTAAATTTGGGGGTGTTACAAGTTGGTATCAGAGCGGTTGGTCCTTCGGCCACGCTCGTTTTCGAAAGTAAATTTGGTTTTCGAACTTTGTATTTGATTTTGAAGTGTGTTTTGACCGCTCCTCTATTTATTTTTAAACTTTTTAAGCTGATACCACAAGTTGGTATCAAATCTTTTGGTTGTTAAGGATCGGGTTTCGGTTAGAGACTCGGTTCTCACGATCCTAAATGTTTAGCCAAAAACGTATTTTAACTTCCCTCAAGTAATTTTTCTTTTTATCCGGATTAGCTTGTGAGGACAATGTGATTGGGTAGTATAAGTGGCCTTTGCGATTTGATGTTGAATTATGTCTTCGAATATGCTTCCTTACTATTTGACATGCTTAACTTGTGTTAACGTTGAATTTATGTTTTGTAATTATTATAGTTTTATAACTAGTTTGCTCTTAAGGGGGTAGTGACCCCACTAGGTCAACCCCAGCCTTGCAGGTTTAGTGGACTAAAAACCTTAGTGTATACCTTGCCGGATAAAGTGTGATGTGACATAAATTGTAACATATTTTGGTGGATTAGTTTTACTTTTGGAGTTGCAAGGAGTTTAATTTATTATTATTATTATTATTATTATTATTATTATTATTATTATTATTATTATTATTATTATTTCCACCTTTATAAGACCTTATTTTAAAGGACAACGTTTGTGACTTGTTTTAACCTTAAGTATGTACTTCTTCCTTGTTGAATTCTATTATATTTGATTTGTTGGGCATCGATTCTCCTTCTTTTATTTCACCTCTCATGCCTTGTGGGATCCAACTTTACTTGGTTTAGTCTGTAAACATCGTTTTACCTTTCTTTGGAATTTCTTTTAACCTATTTACTTTGGTAAATGTTTTATTCAATTGTTTCGTCAAGTTCCCACTACTTAGGTTTCTCAAACCTCGGGGACGAAGTTCCTTTCTACGAGGGTAGGGATGTAATACCCCGTATATTTTTAAAATCCAGATTTGTTAAGTCTAATGATTTTATTAGTGTAATTTGATGTAAACAATTAATTATTTTGATTTCGATTCATTTTATGGATTTATCGACGATTTTGAATTCATAATTGAATGTGATTAATCATTTTCGGGAAGTAATATTTTATCGACGTTTTAATTATTTGAATGTAATATTTTCGGGAAGTTTAAATTGAAAATATTTTTGGAACTTATTTAAGAATTCTTTTTGAAATTAATTTTCTTCCGTTCTACGCTTTTTAGTTTGTGGAAAACCGATTTCAAAAATTATTAAAATTAGTCTTGATTTATTAGAATTTGACTTAAACATTTTATTATAGGTTTTTAAATATTATTTAGGGTCTTATAATGTATTTCCGTAAATAATATAAATTTTTACATTCGATGGTAAATTCTTCCGAAAATGTTTCCAAAATTCTTATATAACTCTTTCATAAATTTTTAGCCTTCGGATCTTTTCGAAATAGATTTTTGATAAATAAATTTTTGATTAAATTCTCCCAATATTAATCTTTGATATTTAGTATTTAATTTGAACTTATACCTCAGGCACAACAGTCCCTAGTTCATCCCTAAGGGGGTAGTTAGCTTAAGTATAGCTAGTGATGCGTTAATATAGAAGATTAGAATGCCCCAACCCTAACCCTAGAGAGCCGCAGGAGACTTCGGGGGCGAAGTCTGTTTTAAGGGGGTAGTGATGTAATATCTCAAAATCCTAATTTCCGAAATTATGGCCAAATAAGGAATTATTAGGAAAAGTAATTATATAAATTCATTTATTAAAATGTAGAGAGTTAATTGAGGTAGATTAAGAGGAAAATAATAAAGAATTTAATTAGAAGAAAATTTGGGTATTTTTCCTAATTAGCATGGAGGTTAATGGAATTTATCTAAAATAGTCTAAAATAATCAAAAGGGAATTTATTTCATATTTTATAAATATTAATATTCTAAATAACCCAAAAATACCCTAATTTCCCCCATAAGTTATTTTAATTATTTTTTCATCCTATTTATTTTCTTATTTTCCCTTTTCTTCCTTTTTCTCCCTCCTCTTTCTTTTTTTTTCTCTTCCTCTCCCCCCGGCTGGGCCAGCCCACCGGCCCAAATTCCCCTCCCCTCCCCCGTCTCGCGTACAGGCCGCCCAACCCCCTTTTTTCTTTCCTTTTTTCCTTCCCGCGGCCCAGTGTCGTTCGACGCTTTCCCATGCACCAAAACGCAGCGTTTTGGCCCTCCTTCCGCTGAGACGCTGCGTCCGATCGCTGAAGATAGTCGTTGCCAAACGGGCAACGCGACGCGGCACTCTGTCTCCCATGACGTTGAAACGTCGCGTTTAGTTTTAAAAACCTTATAAACGCCGAACCGGCCGGTCCCCCCCCCTTCTTTTTCTTTTTCCCCTGGACCGCCGGTCCTCCTCCTTTCCCCTTCCTTCTTCCTCCCCGACCTGCAACTCGACCCTGCAACCCCCGAATATCGTCGGCCACCTCTGCACGCCGACCGCCCTCCCCTGCCCTTCCCTGTCAATTGCTTTCCTCTTTCGACCCCGACCAAGTCCTTCTCTTCCTTTCCCGCGTGCCATCTCCTTCCCTTTTCCTCTCCCCCTTCCCGACCTAACCTGCCATGGCAGGACCTGCACCGCCTGCCACCGACCGGCCACCTGCACACCTGCCTCACACGCCTCCTTCTCCCCTTGTCGTCTTCCCCTTCCAATTGCCTATAAATACCCCCATTGGCAGCCCCGATCAGCTCCCTTTTCATTTTTTTTGCCCCGAAACCCTACCTCTCCACCGCCTCAAAAAGACGGGCCCTCCACCGTCACCGGAGACCGCCGCTGCCACCCCTGCCCACCGTTATCATCCCTGCAACTCCCTCGACAAAACCAAGATGCCGCCACCCTCCACCTTTCCCTACACGTGCCGCCCTAGCTGCGCAAAGTTCCTATCCCGAAAACCACCACCTCCAGCCTTCGCCGCCCTTGCGCCGCTTTCCACCGCCAGCCCAGCCGCCACCAGAGCCTCCTCCACCCTCCAAAATGTCCAGCAGACCTCCCTCTACCTTTCCCCGCCTTCAACTTCCCCTGCCTCCCTCTCCTCCTTCCTCCCTCATCTTCCACCTCTCTCCAACACCCTCGGCCGCGCGCCGCCACCCCTTGCCATGCCACCACCCTCACTCCACTCCCCTTCACCTGCTGCTTCTTCCCCCACCTCAAACTTCTCTTTTCCTCCTGCCATCCAGCCCCCACCTTGATCTTTTCTCTTCTCTTCCTCCTCCACCTCCGCCGCCGTCGCCGCCACGCGCCGCCGCCGGACCTCCACCGACCCTAGGTGGTTCTCCACTCATCCAAACCCTAATACCCCTTTTATATAACTGCTACCATTTTCTACTAATATTAATACTAATATACTTATTATTATTATTATCATTATTATTATTACTTTTATTATTATTATTATTATTATTATTATTATTATTATTATTATTATTGTCATTATTACCATTATTATTGTCTCTATTATTAATGTCTTATTTTCTTACTAATACTAACATCCCTTTTGAACCCTAACTTTTATTATACTTAACTTTAATCTTAATTCTTATAATTGTTAGTATTAACACTATTAATAATATTACTATTATTACTTCTATTATCCTTACTATGGTTATTATTATTATTGCTTAACCTTACTTGGTTGTACTATAGTTATTATTATTATTATTATTATTATTATTATTATTATTATTATTATTATTATTATTATTATTATTATTATTATACTTAACACATTTATCACTATTGTTAATAATAATACTACTTTTGTTCTTATCCATGTTACTTAACTCAAGCTAGTAAATATCATGTGGTTGTTAACTAAGAAGAGTACTTGAACCTTATTACCATACCATTTAACATTAACCCTAACCTCATTACTATGATACTATTATTAGCTATTACTATTATTACTACTATCACTACCTTATTGTTGTAATCAAAAGCATTTGAACCCTTTTATTATTCAAGAATATACAACTATTATCATTATCACCCTTAGGAATAGTTACTTGTAATATTGTGACCTTATAATAATATTATTTCGAATATGACACCATTAATAGACTTAGCCTTAAAAATGCTAGGGTTTCTCTCACTATAAACATTAGTGTCACTAGTATTAGTTTTATTATTATTATTAAAAGGTGAGTATAGGTTAGAGTGAGATTTCATTTATATAAAAGGTGAGTATGGGTTCCCATGTGGAAGAAGAGACTTTGGGATGAAAAGAGAGAGGTTACTTGTGGGAGAAGAAAGGTACTAAGGTTGAGGTGATCAACTAGGGTTTTCATGGTTATGTGCTGAATCGAAAGGTAAAGTGATATGTTTTGGGAGAGGATCTAATTGAGGTAAGATGTGGGGCGTTGAATGAGGTAAAGGTAGCGTAAGTGGGAGAAGGTTGGGCCACATCGGCCCAATTAGGGTTTTCAAGGGGAAACCCTAGGGGGTGATGGGAGGTGGAGTTGATGTCATGAGTGTAGGGCCTAACCCACACCCGTAGGGGTTGACTCTTTTATCTAAGGGTAAGTGTAAAGGGAATGGATGTCGGGGTGTGATAAGGGGCGCAGGAGTCTCAAGGTATGGGACAGGCCCCCTAGGGAGGATAGACGTAGAGGGTAGTTGATATGCATGTCAAGGGAGGAAAGCTTTATTTGATAAGACACGAATAAGATACTAATTACTTAAAGAGTAAGATTGTTGAGCCAGGCCCAGACCGATCCACCAGCATAATAGTGGCCAGGTGTCGGGGTGCCGTGGAGACCGATCCACCGGCTATAATAGTGGGGGATCCCGAGCTCAACAAACCAAACAATATGTTGTAATTAAATCATGGGAAATATACTATATACTTACAGTGGAACACCATGAGAGTCGGGGCCAGACCGATCCACCGGCATAATAGTGGCCAGGAGCGTTGTGCCCTGGAGACCGATCCACCGGCGTATAATAGTGGTTAGGTGTGTTCTGCCCTATAAGTGACCGATCCACCGGCTATAATATTGAGGTTCCCGTACTCGCATGGATTAACAAAGATTATGGTGTGAAATGACTCATAAACAAATCATGGAAAGATACGTTATAATCATAGTGAAACACCATGAGAGTTGGGGCCAGACCGATCCACCGGCATAATAGTGGCCAGGAGCGTTCTGCCCTGGAGACCGATCCACCAGCATAAAATAGTGGTTAGGTGCGTTCTGCCCTATAAGTGACCGATCCACCGACTATAATAGTGGGGTTCCCGTATTCTCATGGATTCATAACAATTATGATGCGAATCGACTATAATTATCAGAGTTACGAAAAGAAGAAGTTGGATTAGACCATAACCGATCTTCATCATCCATAATATTACATGTTGCTTATGTGTTTGTGCTGTGCATGTTATGTTGTATGATGGTATGCTTGGCCTTAGCGCACCTGCGCCCTTACTCAGTATTGGACCCATACTGATACTACCTTGATTGAATGGGTCCTGTGATGATCCACCAATGGTGGGGAGCAGACCTCCTATGCAGGTTTGATCGGTTACTATTTTGGGGTGGAAGGTTTGACTTGAGTGAGTAGGCGACCCGGATACTGATCCTTTTTGGGGATTGTTTTGTTAGCTATATTTTGTATTACGTTTCCCGTTTTTAAAGAAAAAAAAGTATTATGGGGTTGTAATCCTGAATCATATTCAAACTTCTATTTGACTTATATCTTATTAATGATTTATGCTAAATGTCGTCTTGCATTTTATGATACTTCGTACTTATTGATGATCGGTTTTAGCCTTAGCACTTAGTGCCGGAACGGTAGGAATGAACCGGTCTGGTACTAAGTGTGGTGGTAATACTCCCAAGTTTACGGTTTTAATTCTTTCGCTTCCGCTAAACCTTTTGATTTAAACAAAATTTTTCAGTAGTAAATTTGGGGGTGTTACAACGTAATCATCCTCAAATGATCATAATATCCTCAAGGTAGTCAATACAATTGTATTCTCCCAAAGGCCTTATGAAACCCAATACTAATAGATATAAATTTCCAATCATTATCTGAAGTACATATCCTTAACTTTCCATAGATATCCTATATCCAACATTATACCTAAATAGTCAAATATGTACTTACATGATTTCATTACTCTCAAGAATATCATTTTATAGCATTTCCATAAATACATTACTCAATAAAACATACTCAACACAAAAGCACATACAAAAATACATGTATATATCACATAAAACTCTATCTACAACATGTATCCTTACCAACAAAGACATCGGGCTCTATGAATGTAAATCCTAGACCTCCTCCAAGATCACCTATAAAAATAAGATAAAATACGATTAGGATTGAAGATTAAAATCGAGGGGAAAGTTAAGGCAGAGGAGGGTAAAAATAGAAATAACTAGAGTCAAATGGAAGCTTGAGTTGTATGGAAGTGTAGTGGAATGTATGGTGGTGCTATGGTGATATATTGGTGGTGTTTGGACAAGGTTTGGGTGTGAAAATAGGGGTGCACAACCAAAAATGGGAAGTTGCATGACTATGCTGCAGGCGGTGCAACCTCTAGTAGAAAGAAAGATCATGCATAGCCAGGTGATGCAAAGGTTGCATAGCTGTGCAATAGGAAATTTTAAGTGTTGCACTGTTGTGCTGAGGCCTTGCACTCTGCAAAAGTGCGATGGACGAAAGAAAGAAGAAGGGAAAAGAGGCGGTGGTTGGCGCTGATGATCAACGATGGTGTTGGGGAAGGTTGGGGTGACCTTGGTGGTCGGTCCACCGACTAATGGGCGGCGAGTGGTGGCCGAGATGGTGCACGGTGGTGGAATAGGTGGTGTGCATGCCAAAAATAGGAAAAGAAGGAGGAAGAAGAAAAATAAGAAAAGTGAAGGAAGAAGAAAGAAAAAGAGGTCGGGCAGGGGTGATGGGCGGCAATAAAATGGAGGGGTATATATACAAGTATGGTGGCATGCCAAGGAGGAGAAAAATAACAGGGGAGTGGTGGCGTGTGAGTGGGGAAAAATTTGTAGAGGATGGTGGAGATGATGAGTTCAATTGGTAGGGGAGAAGAAGAAGAAAAATAAGGGCGAAGGTGATGGTGAGATGATGGTGGTGCATGAGGGTGACAAGGCAGAAGGGGAAGAAGCAAAGGATTATGGGGATGGTTGTCATGGTGCATGAGGGAGATGGTGATCTGTAGGGGAAGGAAGAAGAAAGTAGGTAGGGCACGAGGATGAACAAGGTGGATGATGGTGGTGCATTGGGTGATGGTGGCATGGTGCAGCAAAGGCACGAGGGTGGCAAGGTGATGGTGATCGTGCAGAGGAACCCAATTCCTTCACGCCACAATATTGGCGTAGGAGAAGAAGATAAGAAAAAGGAAAAAGAAGCTAAAGGTTAGGATTAGATTAGGTTAAAAAAATTGATTAGCTAAAAAGGTAAGATTAATTATATAATTGAACCAAAATTAAAGGTAGGTTAAGAATTACAAATTTTCCGAGTTAAAGATTAGGTTTAGGTTAAGATTTTGGGATAAAATAATTAGGATAGGGATAAAACATAATTATTGAGATTAGGGTTTGGATTAAGATATTAATTATTTGGGATTAATTTAACAAAAAATTGGGGTATTACATCAACGCCCACAACCGCCCCTCTTTTCCCCCTTTCTCCATCTTTTTCTCTTCTTCTTCCCATTATGCCCCTAACTTCAACCTCCCCCACATCAACACTACATATATTGTTACCTCGCAGCCTTATTTCTCTCTCTCCTCTCACCCTCTGCTTTCCCTGACCTGTAGGGTGTGTAGTTGGCCCTACACTGGTCCCCTTCCTCCTGCGACCCCAACATCCCCACCTACCCCCCTACAACCTTGCCAAAATCCCTGCCCTGTCCCCTTGCCGTGTGAGCTACGATGGCCTACAGCCAACCACCCTCCCCTTATCCTCTTCCTCCCTTTGTCCACTTCCCCCAATCGTCTCCCCTATATATACCCCCTATGTCTCAATTATCCCTTTTTACAACCATTTGAAATCACCCTAGCCCTCCTCGCACTGCCTCTTTAGTCGCCTCCACCGCCGTCGTCGTGTCGTGCCACTTTCGCCACACCCTCCATTCTTTTTCCTTGCATCACCCTCCACTGAACGAGACCTTCCCTTGCCCCTAAATCTCCTTCCTCTTATTTCCCCACTTGTGCAAAGTGGGCAGCTCGAGGTGCCCTTTTGCACTCATCTCGACCACCTACGCTGCCCTGCGCCGCCACCGTGAGACACCACTACGACCCCCTCTGACCCAAAAACCCTACCACCTAAGAAAACCTAGCTTCCCTCTTCTTTTCCAACCCCAAAACATCTCCTTTTAAATCACCACCGTTGCTACCTCTATGCGTCATCGCTGCCGTCCCTGCCTGCTATTCCCTTTCTGGTTGTGCCCTTAACCCTTGTACTTATTTAATGTAATTTATTTTAAATATTTTTCTATTATTAATCTTACTACTACTACTACTAATAATAATAATATTTAGTTAGGGAAATAAAAGAAAAAGGGGAAAGGAGTAGGAAGAAGGCTAGATAATTAGTGTTCTGTTTCTTATAGGTTGTGAACCAAACTCTTCCCGTGAGGAGGCGTAGGATTCATGGTCCAATCCCGGTGTCCTACTAGATAAGGATATGGTTAATGCTTGGGTTTGCTATGATTTATGTGCTTATGGGTTTAATGATGTGATGTGTACTTATATGTGAATATGGACTAAATATGTATGCAATGCAGCTTAGCTTACAAGGAACTAAGGTATGTGGTGTATGATTTAAAGTATGTGTAATATGGTTAATATGACTTGTTAATTATGACATGCTCTTATGTATGATTGTCATGGTATGACATGAATGCTTAGATGCTTTAGGTGGATTTCAGTAGTTGTGGGGATCTGAAAGAAATAAAGAGGGTGGGATGATTAAGAAGAAGTGGGAAAAATGCCTAAGTGTATCATGACATGTGGGTGGTAAAATAAAGGAAGGAAATAATAAAATGAAGAGTTAGGGTAAAATCTTACATAGGAAGAGTGTTTTGGTTGATTGGAGTATTTGGGAAGGATATAGTACGTGGGTTGGTGGAAGGGTGCATGGGAGCCTAACTAGGGTTTTGGGGGAAAAACCTCAAGTATGGAGTGTTATGAGAGAGTTTAAAGAGTTTGGTTGGAATTAAGATTGAGATTAGGACGATGTCTTATGAAGGGTGTGAGTTAAGTGGAAAGGAGGGTGGAGTTTGTGTGTGAAGTGAAGGTGTAAAAGAAAAGAGGAGTATTAGGGTTTTGGGGTGGCCAACTAGGGTTTTTTTATCACATGTGGAAGTTAGAGAACAGAGTTGTGATGTTTGGAGTGGGCTGAGTGGAGTGATGGTGTTGGGATCGAGGGGGAGTATGGGCTATATGGAAAAAAGAGAGGCTAGGGCCACATAGGCTAGATTAGGGTTTTCAAGGGGAAACATTAGTAAGCGATGGTGAGCCTAGGTGGGAAAATAGGAAAGTGGGCCTTGACCCACGTGCATGGGGCTTTTGAATTCATGATAAGAAGGGTGAAAGGAGAAAAAGGGATCATAGAGTCTTAAGGAGTGTAGAGGTCCCAAGCTATGAGATCAAGTCATTCAAGACGTTTAGGGGTGGAAATGAGTCGGGAGTCCATTGAGGGTATGCATGTCTAGTTGGGGTATACTTGTGGAGTAAGACAAATAAGCACTAATTACTTAAAGTGAAAGAATATTGAGTCGGACCCATGTTAGGATGATTTATGTTCCACCGGCTATAATAGTGGCCAGGAGCATTCTTGCCCTAGAGAGAGATCCACCGGCTATAATAATGGTTAGGCATGTTCTACCCTGGAGTAGTATTTCTGGTCCACTGGCTATGATAGTGGGGGATTTGAGCTCAATAAACCAGACCCTGTATGGTAATAAATCATGGAAAAGATACTAATTACTTACAGTGGAACACCATGTGGGTCGGAGCCAGGTTAGGATGAATTTTGGTCCACCAACTATAATAGTGGTCAGGTGCATTTTGCCCTGGAGTAGTATTTTTAGTCCACAAGCTTTATTCCCATTCCACTGGCCATAATAGAGGGGTTCTCGTACTCACGTAGATATAATTCGAGAGATGTGTAAAGATGGTATTAATAGTCTAAATTCTAATAATGGTGACTAACCTCTTTGGTTTATTACATGCATTATCTGCCTTTTTCATGTTATGATATTTCTCAGTCATATGGTTACCTTACTCAGTACGTAAATTACTAATCACCCATTTCATGGGTGCTGCTCATTCCCATGAGTAGTGGTCCCTCCTGAGTTTGTGTAGGTAGGAGATGATGCCCTCAGTGATTTTGATGTGTATGATACCTTGGGTGGGGTAGAGTGATGACTTGATGTACTTGGTGTGGGGTCTGAAAGGGTGTGCTCTGGACTTGTCATTTTCTATTTTCTTATTGTTTTTATTTTTCCGTAGTGGGTGTTGATTGTACTTTATTTCCATTATGTATTAACACCGACGTTTGCGTACTTTTGTTTTATTTATTAATGTTTAACTATTATGGTTTTTATTGATCCATTGTGTAAATAATTTCTAGTACCTTTAGCCATCTGGTTAGTATGAGATTGGACAGAGGTCAATCTCGTATTGATCATAGCGGTAGCACCCCCGTTTTAGTGCATAGTTTTTCATAACAAACAAAAATTTTCAACTATAAATTTTAGGGGCATTACATAAATCCCCAGATAATAGCTTGAAGAGATATGCAACAATAACGTCGAGAATGGAGATGATCAAACAAAAGGAATAAGGAATGGGGAACATTTGAAGGAAACTCTTTCAATGGAAACAAAGCTCAACTAAAGTCCAACAATCAGTGTGTGAAATTCACAATAGGAGAACAAAGAAGAACAACTTGCTAACCTTTCATTTAAGCATATACAAAACTACACGTCTGAATTAAAAGTTGCTACTATTATAGTTAGAGATGAGGTTTATATACAACCAAAAAATTAAAGGGATGATGAGCCCAATGACACAATTAGAAACAAGAAAGTCTCAAGACTTTCTCAATAACAAGATAACTGATAACATCTCATGGGAATGAATGATACGTAACACCTTAATTTTCACACCATAAAAGTTCACTCTTGAAGAAGGCTGATGGAAGCTAAATAAGAAAATAGGGTGTTACCGTCACATCCAACATATCAATACCGAATTTGTGTTGGACGTCAAGCTAAAAGCAATCCTATACGGTGTAATTAGGCTTGTTAAGCATATGATCCCAAATCAATATGTGATTGTAAAACTATACCGAAATAAATATCGATATCAAATGGAACAAAAACAAGTAATAGAAAGAGATATTCATATATATATATATATATAGTGTTAGACCTGCATACAAACAGACATAGTAAAATCAATGACTAGATAAGCCTACTCTATACCCTGCCCAACATCACACACTCGTAGTCCACGTCCTAGCACAGACTTCTACATCTAAGTATGTACCTAAAGATCTTAAAAAACACAAAAAGAATAAAACTAGTATGATGAGCATATTGAGTGAACTAAATATACTGAAACCAATAGTTTCAACCACATTGGATACATGGATTCATGCTGAAACAAGAATAATATAGTGAAACATGCGAACGCAATAATCATGGTTGAATTCATCAAAATCAACTATTCACACTATTATTATTCATCAAGTCCCTAATTTTTTTTATAAAACACTTAGAATAATATAAACACTATAAAAAGATAACAGACACATAAAATAATGAAATCCACACACACATACCTATTTCCTTATCCAAGATATTACAATTAATTTATCTCATGTATTCCCCTTATTTCACATATTATACAATTTACCTATCCATTTCCAAAATATAATAGCACCCACGTATGCCTAACACACCGTGACTATGGTCACGGGTGACCGATATCCCATCAACCACGACCAACACAATAGCTCGTAGCATTATCGGCTATGGCCACTAAGCTGAGCGATAACTCGATGGTTATGACAAATGAAATGCATATAGCAATACTAGATATGACCTCTAAGGTGATCGATAAATCATTAGCTATAACAAATGAAACCTTTAGGACACTCTAACCTTTGAGTATTGATACCTCCTATAGGGTCTGTATGTCACTTATAGAGTAGATAAATGGGACCCGCTGACTCACTAATAATGCAACACAAATGAAATTATAAGGAAGACATCTACTATACCATCCTACCTTAAAGCCTTAAAGGTGGGATATAAACCATCAACTGATCCATAGTTAGCACAATATACTCTTAGACCCATTTATTTTACTTATCACTTAAATTACTCCAAAACTCAAATATATTATTGATTCTCACTCCAAAATAAGCCCACACACCATTTCTAGCAAAAGTTAATATTCGTGTACGTCAAATTTTGTAGAAATATGCCAAGATGCTTATATTTAAAAATCAAAAAATAATTATTATAAGAATTCACCATCCACATTAAATTTACTATTCACATTAATTTACTATTTCAATAGTCAATTCAATGGTCAAGGTTAACCATTGACCCTAAATGTTTAATTGAAAGCCTTTAGATATTATATTGTTAATTTAACCATAAGACATCTTAAACTTAATAATTAAGAATAAAATATTAAAGAAACTCTTAAAATCATGCAATTTAATAACATGCATACTTAAACAATAATAATCATGTAAGAACTCTAAAATTTCATTGATGAAATTAGGTTGGATTTAATAAAACCAAAATACCATAAACCTTAAAAATAAAGAAAATGACATAAATTTTAGCATGTGGTGATATAGCCCATGAAACTTTATATACTATTCATTGAATATCATATGAACACATAAATTTACATAAAAAAAAATGAAGAACTCATGTATATATACAAAAATGCCCCTTTTATGCTAAAATATCATTAAATCATAACTTTAATTATATAAACCAACATCAATATTAGTAATGTATGAAATTGCATCTAAAAAACCTAATCGATTCAATGAAATCATAAAATGATTTAAAAAAAAACACAAAAAAGAGCCCAAGAACATAGGGAACATCCCTAAGGTTGAATGACCTCAAAATTTTCAAAATGACCATTTTCATAATTTCAACTAATATAAGCATACTAACATCTACTATTAGTATTATTTAGTTTACCAATATCCTATATCCAGTAATGCACATAATCATCCCCTAAATAAACACTTTTTTACATCTTGGAAACCTTGCACCAAAAATCAAAAACTGTAATACTCCCATTTTTTATTACCAAAAAATTTCTTTTAAAATAATATAAAAGTGGAAAAATACTATACATACATTAGGAAAAATGGGGTGTTACCGCCGTACTTAACATAGGATAAATGTACGGCGCCTATCCTATATTAGGTACAAGGCAAAACCAAACCATCCAATTTAAAATAGAATGCACAGACTCAAATTACATAAATATTTAAAAGATCGTTTATATCGAAGGACCTCAACGGTCCCCGACCAAGTCAAAAAAGGAAGATAGATAAGTTAAGAATACAAAGCCATATTAAAACGAGATTAGGATGTGATCCTAAAACCATTGTATGTCACAAACATCACAAAATCCTCTGGATGTCTACGCTCTCAAGCCTCGAACCTAAGTTGAGATAGGCCAACTACTAGCTATCTTCAAAAACCTTCACACGACCCTCTGTTCGTGAGAATGAGCAAGTGACCGAGCAAATGGGTACATTCGTACGCTACGTACTGGGTAAGCTAAGTTACCTCCTCAACGAAAATCATGAGTATGCAAGGTTCTATCATAGCATGGATACCATATTTAATATGTGTCATACTAATGCCATATACGTAAAGGTAATAATACATCAAGATATACAATCATGCACAACTCAGGCAACTCATAATGTATCATACTTATCTTCATAGTATAGTAACATAGATAATCACACATGTACTAGGTAAATTAATTTAGACAGCTACTCAGGTTTATTTTCCAACTTGCTCAATGGATTAAATTATTCCATTTTCTTATCCATATATTGATATAGGTCAGCATCTAGTTAATCCTTCCAATTATTAACTAGTTAGTCATTTAAACCATTATCCAAGTGTTCATTCCAGCTTTTACCCTTTTTATCATCCAAACCATTGTTCCCATCATTATCCAATCATCCAATTTTTTTATCATCATGCGATGGATTGTGCACTAACATATGGTCTCACGTACCATGGAAGTCTATCCAAACCAAGGGACATAAAGTATAGGCTGAAGCTAATCATCAAAATGGGCATAAGTCAAGGTCGAAGCTAAACACCAAAATGGACATAAGTCCAAGTTGAAGCCAACCAATATGGACATAAATCTAGGCAAAAGCTAACAACCTAGGTAGCTAGACCTTTTAGTATCGATACCGCTTAGTACATCATCAGTGTCTAAAGTAGGTAAGGCACCGAGATCTCTAGGATCCTATCCAGAGGCACCAATAAATGCCCGAATGTAGACTAACCCTCAGTAGCTAATGGAGAATCGGGTAACCCAGACCCATACACAACTCGATTGTGTTTCGCTTTACGTGATTAGTACATTATTTGTGAGGTTAAGTGACCACACAAGATGCAACACCCCAAAATTCACTACTTTTTTATTTATGAAGTAATTAAAATAGAAACTCTTAAATTCAAACCTGTGAATTCTGGGAATGTTACCGCCACACTTAATACCGAACCGGTTCTCTCCGACTGTTCCAGTACCAAGTGCTAAGGCTAAAGAAAAGAAATAATCAATTATAAATCAATACAATCCAAATTCCAAATAAGCATTAAACAGTTGTAACAAAAGTCAGAGTATGCATAAAGAATTATTATTCAAATTAAAAAGAGAAATAGCTTACAACCGATAAAAGACTAACAAAAGGAAACAGAACCACATAAAGACTGAAATATGGCCACAACTCTCTCGAACTTCGAGCCAAACATGCTCAACACTTAGCCCCGACTAATGTCTCGCCCACCTGCACAAAGTCAGAAGGGCATACTACTCGTGGGAATGAGCATCATCCATAAAAAGGGTGATCAGTACGCTACGTACTGAGTAAGGTAATCGAGCACTAAGGCCAACACATAAGCACATAAATAATGCAGAACAATAATAGAGCATAAGACCAACATGATAACATAAATACACATGACCATCCAAGTAAAAGTACAAAGGCCCATATATTATCCAATTCAATTATTAATTAATCTCTGATTAGAACTCAATTCACACCATGCTTTTTATCAAATCCATGCGAGTACAGGAACACCCCACTATTATAACCGGTGGGTCGGTCACACATAGAGCATCATGCCTTAACCACTATTATTACTGGTGGATCGGCCACAAATAGGGTCAAACCCTAACCACTATTATAATCGGTGGATCGGTCACATATAGGGTAAAAACCCTAACCACTATTCCTAATCGGTGGATCGATTCGGTTCCTGCTCGCATAGTATTCCACTGTAAGTAATTGATGTTTTTTATTTACCTTAGCAAAACTCTAGTTTATTTTCATTGAGATCGAGATCTCCCACTATTATAACCGGTGGGCTGGTCACATATAGGATCTCATGTCCTAACCACTATTATAACCGGGGGATTGGTCACATATAGGGTCAAACCCTAACCACTATTATTACCGGTGGATCGGTCGCACATAGGGTAAAACCCTAACCACTATTCTTGACCGGTGGATTGGCTGGTCCCATCTCAATATCTTCCACTTTAAGCAATTAATATCTTAAGTATCTTATTCACAAGCTTTGACCCATAACATGTGTGAATCATTATCTTTACACTTCACACATCACAATCATAAATTACACAATCATAATTACATTTAAATCACCAAATACACATGATAACACAAAAACTCTAAGCAACCACAACCAGCCCTAATTATCCACACAAACCCTAGCTCGGTCTCCTACACACCTTTATATTTCTCCACGTAATATTTTCACCCAAAATGTTCAAACACCCAAACAAAACTTATATTACCTTCCTCACATCCCAAATCAACCTTTCATACGTAAATTTCACTCTCATGCAAACCTTACACATCCCATGCAATCATTAACTCCCATACAAAACCCTAATTCCACCATACAAACCCTAATACCACCATAAAACCATTAATACCACCATGCAACTATTAATACCACCATGCAACCCTAATACCACCATACCCACCCTAATACCACTATACGACCATTAATACCACCATGAAAACCCTGACATCACCATGTAAACCCTAATACCGCCATGCAACATTACCTTCATGCAACCATTAATACCACCATACAACCCACGATTCCGTCATACAAAACCTTAAATTCAATCTACACAAAACCAAAGATTCATCCATACCAACCCTATAATAGATCATCTCATACAAAACCATCAATTAGATTCTTCCATATAAAACCATAAATTAGATTTTCCCATATAAAACCATAAGTTATATTATCCCACACAAAACCATAAATTAGATTCTCCCAAATAGAACCATAAATTACATTCTCTCACATAAAACCATAAATTAGATTCTCCCATATAAAACCATAAATTATATTCTCCCATATAACACCATAAATTGAATTCTCCCATATAAAACCATAAATTAAATTCCCCCATATAAAACCATAAATTATATTCTCCCACACAAAACCATGCAAAACCATAAATTAGATTCTTCCATACAAAACCTTAAATTATATTCTCCCATATACAACCACAACTTAAATTCTCCCATATAAAACCATAAATTAGACTTTTCCACACGAAATCCTAGATTTTCCATTTTATTCCTCCACTCATAGATCATTAAAATACTTAGGTCAACTCACATCCCTTGGTCAAATTCTTTCCCCATCCTCCTTTTTCATCCTTTCTCCCACACAAACCACATCAACATCCTCACATGCATGTCTTAAGGGTCACAAACAAATCACCACATATACATAATACACATGCCATGCAAATACACAAAAACATACTTCAACTCCACATCACACCATATTATTGTTATTATTATTATTATTATTATTATTTCATTATTACTAAATTTGGTTATTTATTTTACTAATATTATTATTAGTATTGTTTTGGTAAAGGGGCCGAAGTATTTATTTTACTTTGTTTTTTAATAATGTCCTTTTTATTATTATTGTTACTATTATTATTATTCTTATTTATAATTAAATAATTAAATAATAATAATAATAATTATTAATAATTAAATAATAATAATAATAATTTGAAATAGTAAAAATAAAATAATTATAATTATAATAATAATAACACATTAATATTAATAATAGTAATAATGGAAATAATAAGAATAATAATAATAAAATTGAAAATAAAATACAATAGGGCTTCAGCCCTCAACAGAAATAATAATAATACATACATACATACATACTAAAAAATAATAATAATAGTAATATTATTTATATTCAAATAAATGAAATAAATTAAACTAAGGCTTATAAAAATAGGGAAAAGGGTTGAGAGGGTCTAGGGTTCAACCTTAGGCTGGTGGGGATAGGCGGCACCAGCGGTGGTTCACGGCGGCGGCGGCGGTGGCCGGAAAAAGAGAAGAAAAGGGAAAAAGTTGAATGCTAGGAAAGAGATAGGGATAATTAAGGTGAGGTATGGGGTGTTTAGGGTTGCCCAGGAGGAGATGGACATAATGATGGTGGTGGCGCAACCAAAGGTGACGGCGCACGGCGGCGGTCGAATGGGAGAGAAGAAGAAAAAGAGAGGAGGAGAGGGAGAAAGAGGGAAAGAAAGGTAGGGGAAGGTAGAAGGTGATCTGCAGAACATTTTAGAAGGTGAAAGAAGCAGCGGAAGCGGCAGAAGAGGTGGTTAAAGGTTGTTCGAGGGGTGGCGGAGACAGAAAAATAGGTTGATCGAGAAGGATACTTCGCACAGCTGGGGTGGCTCGTGTAGGAAGAATCGAGGGATATGGGACATTTGGCTAGCTAGAGGGCGGTGCAAAGAAGATTTTGGTGGCCAGAGATGGCGGCGAAGTTGGCCAGAGGCGGCGGACGTGGCGTCTAAAGTGGCGGCGGCGAAAAGGGTCATTTTTCTGGGTAGGAATTAAAAGCTCGACACAGGGCTGTTATGGGGGGTATTTATAGAGTGTAAATGAGAGGTTAGGATATGTGGATCGGCTAGAGAGTTGGGCAAGTAGGGTTAGCGTTTCCGGCGGCGCTATTTGGCCGGTGGCAGCAATTTTCGGGGGATGGGGGTTGACTGGCTAGGAGAGGGAGAAGTGTGCGAGGAGAGGGGGAGTTAGTTGGATCAAAATGACCGACAAGTTAGGGAGAAGATAGAGGAATGAAAACGACCGGTCAAAACGGCCGTAACCGGCGGCAGATTTCTTGAACGGGGCGGCGACGAGTTGTAGGTCGGCATCAAACGGGGCTTGGGAAGGAGAAAGGAAGAAGAAAAGGGCTGGACTGAGAGGGACGGAAGAAGGGCTACAGCCACGCAGGCTGGGTCGCGCCAAAGGAAGGAGGGAAGGGAACTTGGGCCGTTGGGACAGGCCTAGTTTGGGGAGGAAAATAAAAAGAAAAAAGAAAAGAAGAAGAAAGAAAAAAGGAAGAAAGAAAAGGAAAAAGGAGAAAGGGAAAAAGAAAAATAGGAGGGTTGGGTTAAATAATTAAATTAAAATATTTAGGATAGTTAAAAATAATAATATTTAAATCCCTTTTTAGTTTAAATTAGGATTTTTAAAAGATTTTTCATAAAGTCCATTTTAATTAGCAAAACACCCTAAATTTCTCTAATTAAATTATTTATAACATTATTATTAATTTGAAACTATTTTCGCCTTCTTATTTAAATAAAATAATTTATTTAATTAATTTTCAAAATAAAATCCTTAATTAGCTAAAATACCAAAACTTTTCTAATAAAAAATATTTATTGTTTTCTTCTTAAATAGCCCTAATTAATTTCCTTTTATAAAAATAATTTATTTAATTAATTTTCGTAATAAAACCTCATTTAAATATAATATTTAAAATTAGAAATTTTCGGGACATTTCACAAGACCCGTATGAAGAGCAAGCAAGGCATTCGCATGCTTCTTCCATATTAATCATTTCCATTTTCCAATCATGTGTGGGGTTTCTAATTATCTTTGTCCAATATTATTCATGCACGTGTTGTGCTTCATTACTCTTTTCATTTCAAAACCATCATATTCCACTTGTGGTACACCCATTTAGCCTTTACAATACTCATTGAGTATGTCATAACTCATGGTCCATTTAATTTATGCTAAAATTTGTATTTTATTCCTTTAATAATCACGGGATATTCCTATGCATAGACTAAAAGCATAACCAAACCGAAAGGAACCAGATCACACAAACCAGCTGAACCAATCGATCGATTTAGCCCAACCAGTCAATCGGTTTGGGCCAACTAGTCAATCGGTTTGGGCTGACTAGTCAATCGGGTTGAATCGACCAAGTTCTAATTTCCCTCAAACCATCTGATTAGTTTGGGCAAACTAGTCAATTGTTCATAGACCAATCGACCGGCTATGCCCAACCAATCCATGGGTTTAAGCAAGAGCAGGACCAAGGTCTCTATAAGCTCACCAGTCGATGGGTTGGGTACACCGATTGACTATTCTAGGAACCAACCGATCGGTTTGACCTAACCAATCAATCAGCTTGCCAATCAATAACACTAAACAACCATTTTCATGCATATTTTGCTTATAAATTTTTATCATACTACCTTAGAACATGTTCTAACATTTTATAACACATTTTTAGCCTATTTTAATTACACATCTCAACATTAATCATCACAACCTATATTCCCTCAAGATTCATGTTTTCACTCAAAATTCCCCATCTAACCATCCAAATCAATTCTGCAAACTATATATATTCATGCCAACATTTACATCAACTTAAAGAGTTTCCTATCATGCAAGATTACTTATAACCCATTTTAGAAGCAAGAATAATTTACTTGATATAGGCAAAACTTTTCTTATACAATAAATCTTAACATGTGAAATCCTCAACTTTAAAAACCTTAAAACAATAAGTTTTAACTCAAAGATTCGTGCATGACTTTCATAATTTCGAACTTGAAGTATAATTGAAAGAATGAACATATCACACCTAAAGGAAAACAAAGGGTACTCAACTGAACTACTCAATCTTTTTCCTAATTCTAACTCTTTGTTGCTTAATAATTAAATAAGAGGGAGCTAAAGAAAGGACTAGAGAGTGAAAGGAAATCGACTGTAAGGTTCGAAGGACTAGGTATTTTTGGTGGCTGAAGGAAAGGTGAACAAAAGGGGTGATTGGGGCTATTTATAGCCAACCAATCAATACGAATCATAGTGTGGTAAGGAACAAATCAAAAACCCTAATTCTCATCATTTGAATTCGAGTTAAATGGATGAATTTTGTCCAAGATATGCTAACCTATCATCTAGAGCTCAAATGGTAATTTTGGGGGAGTATATATAAATTGGTCCAGAAATTTAATTCACAAGCGCGATAATGGAAGGTTAGCATGGAAGGAATCTTCTAGTTGAGCATAATCTAATTTGAGATCAAAGCAATTATCGAAGCACAATCTATTTTATTATCTAAAGTCAAGGATGCCTTATTCTCCATTGGTAATACTAAAGCTCTAGGATTAAATGGGTCTACTACTGTTTTTTCTAGGCATGTTGGGATATAATAAGTAATGATATATGATATTTTGTTAATGATATCTTATTCTCAAGAACTTTTCCCCCTTTATCACTCCTACAGTACTGGTGTTGATCCCCATAGTAAAAAATCCCAGTAGAGTAAAAGATTTAAGACCCATTGCCTATTGTTTTGTTCTTTATAATATCTTATCAAAAGTATCGGCAACTATATTACAACCCCTACACATTGACATAGTGTATCCTTCACAATATGCCCTTGTTAAAGGGATATTAATTGGGGATACCATGTTATTAGCATATGAACATATCCAGATGTATGGAAGGAAAAACACTTCCCCTCGTTGTATGCTGAAAGATAACTTAATGAAGGCTTATGGCTCCATTAACTAGAAATTCCTAAGAAGCGTCCTCTTGGGTCTCGTGTTTCCTCCTCAATTTGTGAAAATACTTATGACTTGTGTGACACAAGTCTATTATGCTCTTTCCATCAATGGTGATTTTCTTTCTTCTTTTCCCACACAATAAGGATTAAGACAAAGATATTCCTTCTCACCCCGTCTCTTTATCATTACCCTCGAGTATCTTTCTAGGATACTTCACCAAATATGGTTTACTAATGGCTTTCAAGGTCACCCTAAATTCAAGAAGCATCACATTATCAACCTCTCATTGTTGATGACCTTATGTTGTTCTAGAAGGGCGACTTGCAATTTGTCACCCCTACATATGAACAAGATTTATAGTTTTAGTATCTCCCTTAGCCTTCACATCATCCCCGCTAAGAGTGTTGTCTATTTTAGAGGTGTCTTGTAAACAATCAAGCAACAAATCGCTAATTTCATTTAATCCTTGAGGATTCTAGGCCCTTTAAATATCTTAGAGTCCATCTATCTTCTGCTAGATTATGCTTTGATCAAATGACGGAGTTAGTAGGTAAGATGACTAACAAAATGCAACACTGGTCTACATGGTTGTTATCTTATGCTGACAGAGTGCAATTACTGAAGTCTATTGTTTATGGAATTCAAATGTATTGGAGTCAAATATTTATACTACTCAAGAAAGTCTTGCTCAAGATTATTGGTCTCTATAAGGCTTTCTTGTGGGCGTGTTAACCTAACACTGGTAAAAAGGATCCCATTACTTGGTCAATAGTCTGTTTATCCAAACATGAAGGTGGCCTGGGATTATTTAGACATTCAAATATGGAATGTAGCTATTGTTGGCAAGCACCTCAGGCACATTTCACAAGACAAAACACAACTTATGGATCAAACGGGTACATAGTTATTATCTTAAAGGGATCTCATCGTGGGAGGCTAAATTGCCATGTATTACCTCCTGGACAATGAATAGGTTGTTTAAACTTAGAAAAACATTAAAACCCGATCTTCTTTCATTTGATCCTTCTACATTCTATAACATTAGCTTGGTCTATGACAAAATTAGACCTAAAGCCTCTCTTGTCACCTAGTGGAAAGTAGTTTGGATGAATAATGTAAGCCCTAAGCATAAGATATTTCTTTGGATTGCTGCTCACTATATACTTCCCACAAAGAACAACATTAGCAAATTCTTCTAAATTGAGGACCCATCGTGCTACTTTTATGACACCATTTAGACCTTTTCTCATCTCATATTTGACCGTCCATTCATGAAGCAATTTCATAGTGCCTTCACCAATGTTGGTCTCCGAGGTCACACCCATAGTTGTCCTCAAGCTATTGATTGATTGACCTATAATACAAGATTATCCAGAAGGAAAATACAATTGACTAGAACCTTAAGTGCCGTGTGCATCTATGAATGTTGGCATTCCCGTAACTCAAAACTTTTCTCCCACAAAGTCTGTCTTTGGAAGAACCTACTTAAGAAAGTATATATGATGCCATCTTATTATATACCGTATTATATTTGTTATTGACATTATCACATGTCTATCCCTATGTGTGTGCCATGTTTATGTGTTGTATGTCGTATGCTTAGGATAGGTTATATTACTGAGTATTATTGTGTACTTATACTATATTATCTAATTGATGTACTATAGGATGTGATTGAGGGTGAGGATATCACTGATGATGTGTAATATTGTTGCGTACTTAGCTTATACTGTTTAGATCATACATTGTAGGACATGATTGAAGAAGAGGACACCATTGATGATGAGCCCATCATAGAGTGATGACATCGGGTGTGTAGACGTAGAGTCATAGCTATTGAATCTTACACATATCTTGTCTCTAGATTTCAGATATCCTTTTTTTTTTCCGAACTTTTAATCTCCTATATCTCTTTTGGTGTGCCATCTTTTGGAGTCTTATTATATTTGGAGTTGGTCTTCTAACCTTTGATACTTATATCTTCACGATTTATGTTGTTTCTTATTTTATACATTTATTTTATTGTTCACTTAAAATGTCTAGTCATGTGTTTGGTACATTAACGCCCAACCCCCTTATATTTATATCAAAGTTTATCAATAAAAGGATGCATGTCTATATTTAAAAATATTTTTTTATAAGATAAGATATGTATTTTGTTAAATAAGATGTACATTGTCACTATGAAAGATGCGCACTTATATCTTGAAGATATGTATTTTATTGGATAATATATATATTATTTTAAAAGAAACTTTAATCAATTTATAAAAATATCACCATATCTATTATATTTTTTAGGAAAAATGTATGTTTTACTATAAAATATGAGCATCTATCAATAATAAATATGCATTTTCTTAATTTTTTTCATATTATATTTAAAATAAATTTTAATTAAATTATAAAAATGTCATTGTTCAAAGCATCATGCTTTCTACTAATGGTAATAAGATTTAATTGTGTCATTTGGCAACTTTTTTTTAATAAAATAATAAGGGTATGTTATCCTTAGCTTAACTTTGCTTATGTAAAATGATTTGATATAATATAATCTATTTTTTAAAATAAGTTATTATTATTATTATTATTATTATTATTATTATACTATTACCATTGTTATAATTAGTATTTTTCTTATAGATGTTAATGCTATTGATATAATTACTATCATTAATTTTATATATGTTTAATTATTAGCATTAAAAGTTTATTTATTTATTAAAATATGATTTGATAAGTTCCAAAGATAAATTGAGTAGAATAAATCTTAAGTCTCATACATTTTTTAATAATGTCACTTATAAAATTAATTAATGTATATAATTATTATATGTATTACTATTATAATTGAAAGTAATGTTTTATTTTTTTAAGATCTGATTTAATTTAAAAGATTATTTTTTTCTATATGTAATAAATTACGATAAAAGTAATTTAATAATAAAAATTATTATTTTTTCAAGAGCTGCTAAGCTAGTCCAGTCAGCTAGTGCTTTAAAGGTGATAGGTCTCCGCTTCTCTGTAACGCGAAGCGAAGTATTTTTCGCAGGGGCTATATAGTCTCCGCTTCACCAGTTTCGTAGTTCTATTACCTTTTACTTCTAGGGTTTTCTGTTTTCCCAGTTCCTCTCCTTGTGTCATTCATTTCTGTGTTCCACTCTCGCACAGCTCTCGTCAATCATCATGAGGTACTCTTTCTTCCTCTCCTTCCCTCTTTCTCCTCTGTAAGTGCTATCAAATTGGTATGTTTCGTTTATTTTAATGTTATTGTCGTTTAGGGTTTATCGATTATTATCTTTTACCTTAGTTCCTGTTTCTACTGCATCTATGATTCTGTTGATTAAAGTAAATCGTTTGGCAAGATGTACAGATTTACATTTGATTTTTTTAGGTAATAAAGCTGTTTAGTTATTTATTCATAATGGAGACGAAACAACATTTCGATAGTCGTATTTTCAGGGCTTTGTTATATGGCGTTATATGTTTCTGAACAATCATTAGTTGTTCTTAGTATGATTATCTAGATATTGAGCACTTTTATTTATTTATTAAAATTAATGTCAAATTTATTGTTTTACTTGTATTTGAATTAAGCTATATATATATTGGATTTCGTGCCAATAATTTTAATTTATTAGTCTTTACTGTTTTAGTTTTGATACGTATATGAAAGGTTTTAAGTTGAGTATAGATATTTGGGAGAATGAGAAAGTAATATGTAAATAAAAATATACATATGATATATTAGTTCTTTCACTTAAATTCATTTGCTCAAAATGATGTAATTGTAGTATGAATAATATTTATTACGTAAAAAATAATTAACTCGATATAATGTTGTAAACTACAAAGTTTCGTTTATGTGTTGGCACAACAAGGGTTGACCATCGCCCAAGTGTTGGCACTCCAAGATTTGAATACTGATGACCATTTAGTTAAGCAATCTTAATGGTGTTGAAGATGTGGCTGTTTTTGCACTTGAAGTATATATCTGATGATATGTTCTAGTAGGTTTGAGGAGAGTGGAGACAGGATAAAAAGGACATTGGCTGATCTTGTGGGGTAAGGCTTTGGTGGTGGTCAGTGTTTGAAAAGGCTTATGGCGCACCTAGGCGATAGGGGTCTTGGAGCCTAGACACTAGGAGCAAGGCGAAGGCGCGCGCCTAGGTGATGTGAGGTGCAAAAATTACTCAAAGCTATAAAAAATGATTAAATGACTAAGTTTTCAGAAAAAAATATACCATAACAAGAAAATACTTAGAAAAATAACAACCTATGAGTTTAATACTACCAATACTAGCAGATAGTTGGGACTATGGACCACTTCTTCTTGCTGTCTCTGGTTGTCAACTCTCTATGGTCTGTCTCTTTGTCTTACTCTATTTATTTTTTTATATGAGTTTAATACCACCTATGTGTTTAAAGAATGAATTTTACTCTTTTTTATACTTCCCTGATGACTCTTGACTTTGCTTGTAGGCTTGCAGCCTGTTTGATTGCAGAATGTGCATCTTTCCCAAAACAACTATTGCTCTCCCCAATAAAAACTATAATAGACTTACCTTTTTCCCAAAAAATGTCCACTCCTCTCCCCCAAGTCCTTAGCTCCCTGCATGATTTTTTTCTGCTGAAAAGCATGTGCATGTCTACTCCTCTCCCCTAAGTCCCTAGCTCTCTGCATGATTTTTTTTTCTGCTGAAAGGCATGTGCATGTCTACTTCTCTCCCTTAAGTCCCTGCTGGATATTTCCAAAACAACTATTGCTCTCCCCAATTAAAACTATAAATAGACTTTCCTTTTTCCAAAAAATGTCTACTCCTCTCCCCTAAGTCCTTGGCTCCCTGTGTGATTATTTTTGCTGAAAGGAAATTTTGCTCAAAGGCGCGCGCCTCTGCGCCTGTGAGCTTCTGCGCCTTAGGCGCACCTCAGCCGCCTTACGTGCGCCTCACTCACATCGCCTCGCCTAGCACCAAAAAAGCCCCCCATCACCCTGCGCCTTGCGCCTTAGGCGCGCTTTTTCAAACACTGGTGGTGGTGTATGAAACTAAAAGGATTCCTGCAATGTACTCTAGAAAGGAAAATGCAAAAAATTTGTTTATTGATGTGTGAGAAATGGCTGAAAATGTCTAGGATTAAAGTTGAGTGTATGGTATATCATGTACTAGTGTATGAGTATGCTTTTCTTGTGATCATCCCTCACTTGCTTTGCCTGCATTTTTACTTGCTGCTGTCATATTCTTCCACAATATGGTCATGGGTGAATTTAAACACGAGCAATTTTTAGCATTCCCATGAGAGTATGGATTGGACAAATAAAATAGTCTTTTAACCATTTTTTTCCTGTTACTACTTACAAAACCAGCACCATATTAATATTATACGTATAGTCATATACTCTTACTAGTATATCCTCTGGTTGTCTGGAAGAATTTGCAGTTTCCATAGTTTTATGTGCTTTATGTCCAGCACAGATGATGGCTTGTTCTCCTAGGATTTTCCTTTGTGCAAGCTGACTAAACAACGTATTGAAAGTGATATTCTTTACGTACATGTGAAAATGTGATTAAAAGTCGGTGCATATCCTTTGATGAACCTTATAGAAATTTGAACTTTTAAGTTCAGAGTGAACCTTTTATATTTCTGTATTATGGAATATTTGAGTTTATATTCAAAGGCTTCATGAACTATACATAGTAAATGAAAAATGGCTTTCTATCAGCTTCCCTGGTGAGAAAATCTCACATCTGCTACTTGGTTTGTGGGCCCAAATTTCTTTCTCTGTATTTTGATTGCATATTCTTCTACTAAAGTTCTTGAAATCCTTTTGTCACTGTAGTCTTTACCCTGAAGTGAAGTGGGCACAAAGGGAAGACAAAATCTATCTTACAGTGCAGTTGCCGGACGCAAAAAATGCCAAGGTTAATGTGGATCCAGATGGAACTTTCACTTTCTCTGCCAATGCTGGAGCAGATAGTCACCTTTATGAATTGAAGTTAGACCTTTTTGACAAGGTTAATGCAGAAGTAAGTTTGACTGTTTGTAGTTATATCTGATTTGTATCACTTACTCACATAGTTTCCTATCATATATACTTTAGAGTATATGCATATGATCAACTATGTCCATTCCTTAAGTTGAATATGTAGTTACTGGGACATGTGCATGCCAAAGTCCTTTTTATGATTGTAAATGCTAGTTGATTCTGAGATTATGGTCTAACATTGATTTCTAAGCATCCATCAAGCAGGCTGGCATTATCTCCCTGTTTAATTCTTTTATGCTGTAAAATATATGTGGTGGCTGGTCAATAACCTGTGTCTGTGTGCTTGCATATATAGGGCACTATTTTTATGCATATCAATTGTAAAGTTGTTAACCATTCTTAGTGATGGGTATTGTATAGAAACCAAAAGTCTCAACTCATAAACCAAAATTATTCCAAGACACTGTTTGGAAGTCAGAATATTTCTAAATTATTTCTTTATTTCTGCTAATGTGACCCAAGCATTTTGAAAAGTTGAAAATTATGCATACCTTTTTCCACAATTTACTTCAAATATAATTTATTGATGCAAATAACCAAATTTATCAAGATGCATCATTTCATTTTATCTGCAATTCAGCTGATTTTTTTACCAAATGAAGCATTTGTGGTGATTAGTCTTTGATCCAAAGTACTCCTATACCCTGATGCTTCAGCATAGGGAGTTTATTGTATCTGGTGAATGGACCACTTTAGTTAATAAAAAGGCAATTAAGAAGTAGAAATGACAGACACGTTTCTTCTCATGAAGCCGACAAAATCAATCGACGCTGACAACTTTCTTATGACTTCCGAGATGGATGGAGGTTTGCTCTAGAAGAGGATATAATTTTGAGGATAAAAGGTGGGAGAATTGGGAACTGATTCCTGTTCTATATTCATAGCGATGATATGTGTAGTGTCAATAGGGCTTGTGAAATAAGTTGGTTGATAGCTTTTTATTCTATTTGCTTTGTAAATTGTAACAATATAAGTTTGATTGAATAAGTGATTCTTGACAACTGAGTTATGATGGGATGAATTAGTAGCTAAAGACATTGCTGTCCTGCTTACTGAGTCATGAATGACGGGAAGAAAACTTTGTTAATATCAATGTGTACTTTAGATTCACATTGGCGTTTGATCAGTTTCATAAATTCCATTCTTGAGAGTGTTTGCTCATATGTGAAGCTGGTGATATTGGCTTCTATGAGATATTCATGGATCCATTTTTGACTCAAATCTGAATTACCTGATTTCTTCATTCTCTGGCTAACCTTATTGAATCCTTGGGATCTGGTTTATTTTGGTTACTGCCTTACTGGTGACTCGTAATGCACCTTTGTCCAACAAAGTCTTATTAATCTGGATTTTCCCATTTCGTTGGCTGACTTTTTGTGTTGTTTCAGGAAAGCAAAATAAACATTGGCGTTAGAAACATCTTTTGTGTTTTGGAGAAGAAGGAGAAAAATTGGTGGAATAAGCTTTTACGTGGAGATGGTAAAACTCCACATTACATTAAAGTTGATTGGGACAAGTGGGTGGATGAAGATGAAGATGAGGGTAACTTAATTCTTCAAGTTTGGTTGTATTGCACGAGTTGATTTGTTCAATGTATGTTGTTATTGTTAATCCAATTTGTGACATTTATATTTTGTGCACAGGTGCTCCAGAACCTGATATGGGTGGGATGGATTTCTCGGTATGAACTTGTGAGAATAATCTCGTGTTCTTTTTTGTTTTTATGTTCCAATAATAACAGTGGTCCTGTTCAATGTCTCTGCAGAAGCTTGCAAACATGGGAGGCATGGGAGGAATGGGAGGCATGGGAGGCATGGGAGGCCTGGGAGGCCTGGGAGGCATGGGAGGCCTGGGAGGGATGGGAGGCCTAGGAGGAATGGGAGGCATGGAGGGCCTGGGAGGGATGGAAGGCATGGATGGTCCTGATGAGTTTGACGACAGTGGCGATGAAGGTAACTTTGTTGCACAGACGGACTCAATCTATTCCTTCACTTTGCTTCTTGCTGACTTTGTGAATCTCATCTGTTTTAGTACCAATGTCGTTGTGAGGTGATTCATTTATTAGCTGCTGGCCAACAGTCGGCTGTTTACCAGTTGGCCACTAATTTCCTAGGAGCTATGCCTCTGTCGAACTTTTCATTTTACCCATGATCATGGTGTGATGTTTTCTGTATTTTATTCAATTATTATTATTATTGTTAATATTATTATTATTGTCGGTAGTAGTAGTAGTATACTAGTATTTATTTGTTTCTTCAGTTTTAACTTTTTAGTTCCTTTGAGATTAGGACTAGCTAAAACTGATGTGAATTCTTCGTTTGTGTTTTGACTTGATCTCGTCTACCGCTGGAAAGATTTGAGTCCTTCTGCCCTTATTTTCCTTGTTGCACTTCTCATCTTGGACATGTCAAAGTGATCGCAATAGTCTGTATTAGTAATGTCATTCAGTGCAAGTACCATATTATCATTCATTATTTATAATGTTTCTTCTAATGCTTGATCTTATGTGATGATGCTTTCATTTAAACCAAAAGCCGGTTGTCAATGAGGTTAGTAGGGGAGGTAGTAGTATTACTTAATGAGTGCGTCTGGTTATGAATACGAGGTTTATGTGGGTTTGAGCTCCTATATTGTAGTGTTGAAAGTATGTTTCCATATGGCTGTAATGTTGAGATATCTTTGCATTTTCCTTGACATAATTTTTTTTTTTGTAGATGAAGTTACAAAGCCAGAGAAGTCGGAAGCTCCTAAAGATCAAAAGGCTGAAGCGGGAGGTTCGGGGAAGGCAGAAGCAGCCCCTACCACATAATTTCGATCTTCGCAAATGGTCGAAGCGATCAAGGGGGTGGTTGATTATCTGCTGCCGTTTCGTTTGGATCAGCAACTTTCTTGTGTCATTTATAGAATCATGCTTTAGCTAGTGTTTGACTTTGAATGTTGAGAATATCCTATTCCCGGAGGCAGATTGCGTTTCTCTCACCGACTTAGAGCTCACTCTATTCTCCGCGGTGCAAAACGGAGCATGAGTTTTCTCAAGTTGTACGCTTATAATTATTTGAGAGGGCAGTAGATGATATGCTTAATGTTGCTGCATGCTTGGAACCTATTTTATCATTTTTGTGCCTTCAAAATTATGTTATCTTTATTCTTCTACTACCAGCTGCTATTGCCATTTTATTGTTCCTTTCGTTTCATTCTTCCCCGGTGGGGCTCATATGTGTTCACTACTTTGACCGTCCATAGCTCTCCTGTGACCTTGAGTCAAGTTTGGTCTTAATCTGTGTAGCCAAGGCTCTGATTCATTGGTGTTCGGTTCAGGTCCCATGAGCTCTGCGTTGGAGCACGTTAATTAAGGATGAATTTTGTGTTGGGCCAATCGATTTATGTCTTTAAAGGATAAAATTGTTAAGCTAGTAAAAATAAAAATTATGTTGAATTATTGAGACATTTTATCTAAGCTTCTATTTTGAGGCACTACGACAATTTTTCCCCCACTCTTAGTAGTATTTATTTATTTATTGGTTGAGTATTAAATTCTTAAAATGATATAATTTCTTGTATCACATGCACTAGGCTTTAGAATGATTGAACGCATGCTAAGATGAATTGCTAACAAACCTTACCGATAAAAAAGTATTTTGTTTCATTGTATCTCGAGACTATGTGTAACTAACGCTTAATAACACTGATTAATACACAGATGTATAATTACTCCGTTTCGGAAAAAATTGAATTCTTCACATGTGCCTGTGTGCTAACTGTTGCCTGTCGGGCACATGTGGCGAACACAATTTTAAGAAAAAATTATACGGGTCTTCTTTCATGAAGGTTATTTTATTTTATTTTTTCTTTTTAAATGATGGAAGGGCTAAAGTTTGATTATTGGTTTAAAACCTAACAACTACCCAAGTATTGATGACAACACAAATTGAGATTGAACTTCGATGTTCCACCAAACAGTCTTATATCGATATCACCTGTCCAACATAAACTAAGTTAATACAAAATTTTTATAGCAGAATATTGTATTTCTTACCAATCTTACCAATCTGTCTTCTCTCTTCACTCTTTTCAACTTCCATCAAACAAAAATCCTATAAACAATGGAAAACAGCTTAAATATGAAAGTTCATTATCAGCTAGAAAAGGAAAAAATTATAGAGAAAAGCTAAAAAAAGGGCTAGTAAGGGGAAATATAATAATTAAATACTCATTTTTATCTTGTATGGGTCCCATAAAGTCATACTCTAGAATTTTTTTTGGCATTATTATTTGAAAAACACTAAATTAACATACGGAAAATATTTGGTATTGAATTGTTTAAGTTACATTTTTTTTTTATATTTACTACATTACCATGAGCAATGACTAGATTGCACATTGTTCATCACTAGCAACACACTCGAATGTGCGCTTCTTATAGTGATCAACAGATACAAACCGTGCCCTCCTCATAGCATGTTGCATCCACATTGCACATTCCTCAAAAAATGAATAATGTAATGAGTGATGATCAACTTGTGCTTCTTACCATGATTAATGATTAGATTGTACATTCCTCTTGGTGAGTAGTGAATCAAATTGTGTCCTTCTTATGGTGAGTAATGTTTGTCCTGAGTTGTTTTGCAAAAATTATCAAAACACTAATTCCTACTCTCTCTCTCTTTTAACCTTATTAGTAGATCCGATCCGATTAGATTCAACAACAACAACAACAACAACAACAACAACAATAATAATTATAATAATAATAATATGTATGATAATAATTATTATTAATTATATTTCAAATAATAATAGTTACTATGATTACAGTAAAATATAAGATTATAATTGTAATTATAGCTATAACTACAACTATTATTATAAATATTGTTATTATATTTATTATTGTTAATTAATTTTTATTACTATTATTACTTTTAATATCGTTAATGTCTTTATTATATTAATATTATTATTAATATTTTTATTATCAATTGTTAATATTTTATTATCTTTATTATTATTATTATTATTTATAATAATAATGGTATTAATATGATTATTATCTTTACTATTACTAAAAATATATTATTATTTATTATTATCATCTTATATTTATTAATAATGTATTTTAATTATTTTTATTTTTATTATATCATTTAAAATAGTTTATCAATTATATAGTTTTTAATATTATTGTTATCTTTATTATTATTTGCAATATATTTATTATTATTATCGTCATCATATTATAATTATTAAAAATATATTATTATCAGTTATATTAATATTATGAATACTATTATTTGTATTAAATTATTTATATTGAACTAATATTTATAATAATTATATCTATTATATTATTAATGTTATTATTTATAATAATTATTTCTAATAATATTATTATATATTAAATAATAATAATATAATTATTGTACATTAAATATTAATTAGATCAACACCAATTTGATTCGATCTAATAAGCACTCATCATATCTGATTTAAAAATTCATGGGAGGAAAACAAAGCCTTCTTTATATTTGAACAAAATAAGGGTAATAGGTGGTTCAATACATATGTTTTATATATAATAATTTTTTGTTTTTCATATAAGTGATTTTTTATTTAAACTTGGATTCGAACAAAATAATGGTAAAATAGGTAGCTCAAAACAAAACTTTATTATATATATTGATTTTTTGTTTTTCTTATATGTGATATTTAATTTAAAAAAAATTCTTGTTTCAACTCTTCTAACTCTACTTACGTATACAAAGAGTCAATTCGGGTGATTGACCATGGTTCAATGGTCAGATACTCAGATGTGAGGTAGCTATGCTGTAGAACACATTTTTATCCCCATTGCCTATCAACGTTGGATTTATTTTCTTCGTGTTTTCGATGTTTCCTCCATTGTTTTTCTTTATTTATTTAAATGTACTACTTTATACTTTAAAAAAATTAAATTATATATTGTGTTAAACAAAAGTCAATCGGTAAATTGTATTTGTTCTATTACTTTCTTCTAAATGTTTTTCTTTTCAGTTTGTACGGTTGAATTTCACATGTTTTGCTGTACGTTACTCCTATTTTGTTTTTTAAGTGATGTGTTTAAGGTTCAGAAAGAAAAAGGACTTGTTGCTGCAACTCTGCAAGAGGTGGAAAGCCTCCCGTTAGGAGTAGGGCTGTTAACGAACCGAATCGAGCCGAGTCGGGGTTGACTTGGACTTAGCTCGTTTACTAAACGAGCCTAAAAATAAAGCTTGAGCTTAGTTTGTTTATAAACGAGCCGGGCTTTTAACGAGTCGAGCCGAACTTTTAACGAGCCGACTCTCGAACTTTGGTGGTAAACGAGCCTAGCTCACGAGCTTTTGCATTCTAAACGAGCTCGAGCTCAAATTTATTAGACTCAAACTTGATTTGTTTAATAATCGAGCCGAGCTCGAGTCTAATTTTTAAGCTTGTTTAACAAGTAAGTCGAGCCGAGCCGTTAACGAACCGAACCCAAAAAACTCACGAGTCGGCTTGGTTTGTTAACACCCCTAGTTGGGAGGGTGTGTATCCCTAACCCTCAGCCGCTTAAGCGTGCTGCTCATTTTTCAGTCGCCCGCCTGAACACTCCTTGACATTCAACACAGAAAGAAAGGCGCGCTCTTGAGAGATACAGAGAAATGGAAGCAACGGGGATGGAAGTGGAAGAACAACCACTTAATTCATCAAACTCCTTTTTTAAGAGATTCGATCTCAAGAGCTCAATTCAGACAAATTTTGGGGACGATTATGTCTTTCAAATCACTGCCAAGTATATTCCTGCCTCCCTTTCTTCTACGCATGTTCAGTTCTTCATTTGAATTAAAATTCAGCTGATGGTGCACATTTTTTTGCTGTCGTTGTTGGCGTCGAATCTTCAAAGGGAAGATTGGACGGCGATGGCGGTATCTTTATCAACAAATATAGTGAAGCTATACTCTCCTGTTACTGGTCAATTCCTGGGAGAATGTAGGGGTCACGATGGGACCATTAATCATATAAGTTTCTCTGGGCCATCTTCGCCCCATCTCTTGCATTCTTGTTCCTCCGACGGCACTATCTGTGCCTGGGATTCTAGAACCTTTCAGCAAGTACGTATTTATATATTTATAATCGATGTTGCATTCGAAGCTCAATAATATTGTGCGACCTATATTTTTCTACTGGTACCAACTCGGCTTCGTTTTTTTACTTACTGAATGTAGTATATAATGTCGTTATACTACTGAATCGAAATCTTCATGAATTTGTGATTGTGTTGCAGGTGTCCTCTATAAGTGCTGGGTCTTCCCAAGAGGTCTTTAGTTTCTCATTCGGCGGTGCTGGTCACCTTCTGGCTGCTGGATGTAAATCTCAGGTGCACATGATAAAAAGTGCTTTTTTTCCTTTTCATTTATGTAATTGGGCAGATGCCCAACATAATATTACCTGAGTCATGACAATTACAATTGAATAGCTACAGTTCTGTGAGCTCTGGTAGCTTAATGAACCCTTTCCTACTGGATTATGCTTTCTATCATATTTGGGTTATGCTCATGCAATTAATCATGAAGATTGTCTTTACATAAATGGTCCTTTCCCTAGTCAGGGAGCCTAGGCGTGATTAATCCTTCCTATTAGGTTTGTTACGACACTAGTTTTTAATGTACTTAGTTTCCCGCTTCTGTAAGTGATTGTTTTGTACTTATTTGATTTAATTCTTGTCGTTTGTGTTGAGTAGCTAATTGTTATTTGGGCCATCAGTACTGATCTTGAATCTTGATCTATCCAAACTCTGTCAAAAGTGGATTGTGTGGTTGGTGTTTATGCAATTGACCTGGAAGATCATTTTCATTGGAAATTTTGAGCTATGCCTGAAGGCAAGTTAAGGGTTTGTCCTTATGGGACAGATGCAATTGAAATTTCTAGATTCCTATTGAGGCGATTGATTCTGCTCTTTTCCAACACAAATGTGAACCTAGGTTAAAGATTGCTTGCGTGACTGAGCTTGTTTCCTGACATTCTGTGAGAAACTTAAAAAATTAAAGGAAAGACTTGTGCTGGAGATGCTGTTTCTTCTTTTTTCTGCCTCATTTATTCCCTGTTGTTCCATATGCTGACATAGTTTTACTATAGCACTTTCATCATCCTATCAGTGTTCAATAGGCGGTATCCCAACCCAATTGAAAATGAATGAGCGATGAATACCTATAATGTCTATATCACTATGTTTATGTGAATCCTTGTGGGATAGAGTGCGTGGTTCTCTTTTAATCCTGTGTAATTTTTCTTTTCCAAGCATGTGATAAATGTATGTTATTGCGGTGGTTCTATGTTTGATTGTGATGTTGTTTGTGCTTCATCGTTTTGTAACTTCTTATAACATCATCTGAATTTCCTGAAGATGTAACATATCATTTGCTGATTCATTTCTACGAGAGTAGGACATTTATGCCATTGATGATCCTGAACTCTGTTAATGTTATCATAGCAATGATCCTTTTAGTGATAGGTAATATTCGCATGCATGATTTGGTACATTATGCGAATTGTGGAATTATTTGGTATTTGTATCCTTTTCTGAATTGAGTTATTACTTTGAAATTTTTAAGAAAAAGGATTATTCTTTTGTTTATTCCCTTTGTCGAAGCAAGAGTGGAAATTTCCTTTGAAAACTAAAGAAAATTATGGTACGTTTTCAGTGAATGGTACCTTTTCAGTGAATGCTGGTAAGTGGTAGCGGATGAGTAGATGATCACTTTGGTAAGATAGCTTTATGATTTGAGATATTTGGAGCAAGCAAGTTTTAAAAGCTAGCATAGTTTTTTCTGTTCTTAGTGATAGCCAAGTTTAATATTGTTGCAATATAATTATATAAGAATACTTTGGAATTTCAGTGGGCTATGTTACACCTTTTAACACTCATTCTTCGATAGATACTCCTATGGGATTGGAGGAACAAGAAGCAAGTCGCATGCTTGGAGGAATCTCATGTGGAGGATGTTACTCAGGTAAATAGGTCTTTCTAAAGCTTTATATGCTCACTTCCAGCCCCCTTTTCTGTGTTGAAACTCTAAATTTCTAATTGTACTTTCATAGTCCATTTGGTTGCACCAATTCCATATAGTGCTTTTGGAATGAAGTTTTTCTGAAGCTCCAATTTGATCCAAAGCATGGAATCACGCAAGCAAACTTGCTCTGAAAAGGGATTTGGGGGATCATATTCCAAAGCGTGTAATTCGTGCTAACAAAATAGCTAAAGAATTCAAGTTGTCAGATTGGTGGTACAGGTAGATGGTAGTACAAAATTGATTAGGTTGTATACTCAGCCTTTTGAAAGGAACGTCTAAATTGATCTTTCCATTGCTATTTGTAGCAAGATAGGGGTGTGCGTATGGAAGATACTGTATATATATATATGCTATTATATTATTATTTTTTCTCTCAAAGTAGTTGTGCTTAGACCTAGTAAAGATGATCTAGTCTAAATGACTTAAACCTGATTTTGACCCGAAATTTAAAACCCGATCACAATTTGAAACTCGAAACGACATGAACTAACCCAAAAACATACCAAAGTTAGTTAACTCAATAATAGTTTGTCCCTGAATTAACCTAATCTGAAATGACCTGACCTAAAAAGAAACCCCGCTCAAACTCGATCCATACCCAAAATTTATTTAAATTAAAGTAAAATTGATATCAAATTGCTATCAAGATATCAATAAATTATTTTATTAAAAAAACCTGTGTAAAAGAATATGATACCCCTTATGACTACAAATAAAATTAAAATAGTAAGACTATGTTTTTATCACTTTATTTTTAGATATAGGTCATAGTAATGATTATTATAAGCATAACAATTATAATTATGTAAAAGAATATGATACTCAACCTCACTTTATTTTGCTATTATTATTATTATTATAAACACAACAATTATAATTATAGTTATTATAATAATTAAATTCATGTTTCTAATAATAGTAATAATAATAATAATGATTATGATACTTTTAAAGGTAATAATAGCAATGATAATTATTATTAATTATAATAGTTATATTGATATTTATAATAATAATAATTATTATATAACTATTATCATAATTATAATTATTACAACAATCATAGTAATAATTATATTTATATTTATAATAATAATAATAATAATAATAATAATTTATTTTATTATTACATATGTTAATAATAGTTACTATAATAAACATAACAATAATAATAAATCGTAAAATTCAACTTATGTATTATTTAAAATAATTTATTAACGACCAATGTCACTATAAATTCTTAATTGAATTCACCTGTCCCAAAGTCTGTTGATATGATTCAAATCCTATATGTTAGCCCTAAGCTAGCCCAATTTTTACTAACGTGAGTCAAGCTGAACCCAACAAAATTATCATAACCCGAAATGAACTTGGCCCAACCTGATTGCATAGAAAAACTAAGTTTAATTTGACCCAAACTCTACTTGCATGACTCGTTTGCTGCCTGTAGTTGCACAATCGGGCTATTATACACAAATTGATATATCAAAATGTATTTTTGAATATTAATGGAGTGAATGATATTGTAATTTGATTAATTAACGAGTGAAATTGGCATTTGACTCTAGTTGAGTTGATCCTCTAATTGAAATGTTCATATAGAGTATGTTTGTATTCTTAGGTAGCATAAGTATTTGCTACCCCCTTTTGTTTTGGTAGAATAAGAAAGTGTTAATTGATATTAGAAGGTCTTTAATGTGACTATTGCTAAAAGCGTTATCATTAAGCTGTATAGGCTTGAGTATTTGATCATTTCCTAGATTTGTTGGTTGATTGTCTTTATTTGTGTTTTATATATTGCAAACTTGGTACCACATAAAACTTTTCTTACTAAACAAACTTCTTCTTATGTTATTGTTGGTGAATGAGCCTTTTTTTTATTTTTTAACATATTGAAAAATGCAATTATGCCAAACACATCTTAGGAAAATATAGTCATGACTATCTTTTAGTATTCTTTTCCTTACATGCATTGGAACACAAATACAATACCAAGTGCTTTTATTCTTTCATTGCCATCTTACAGTCCTAGCTATCTAACTCTCTCCTCTGCCATGGTCTGAAATTTAATGAGTGTGTATTCATCTCCTTGGCTCTTCCAAGTGTCGAACCAAATCATTCCACCTTCCAAGTCCCGACAACAGTCCCTCAATAAAATATGCGAATTTTGGTTCAACCGATATGCACCACACCCAAACGTGGCTGTTTTGAAAAACCACACTTATATTGCTGGTATATTAGAAACCCTAAAAGAGACCTAATCTAATTCCTTTGCCTTCTTATCTACCCAATCCTCTCACGACCGAAAGCAGCAAAGCATCTTGAAAATTTAATAAAGGAAGGATTCGAAAACGAATATGGCACAACACAATAATCCATCAATAGTAAAAACCAATAATACTTGTCCTTATAAAATTCATACAAGCTATGGAGAAAAAAACAAAGGTAAAAGACAACAGTCTAAAATACAAGCTACTAACCTATTTTCGAGTGCACTCGGAAGTAGTAACACAGAGAAGCTTGAGTGCTCTCACTGTCTTCGGTTACTTGCATCCAGGGGTGCTTCTCACCGTCTCATTTTTCAGAAGGATGAAGGAGACTAAACATGAGGAGGGGACTCGGGAGGGACAACTAGCGAGATGAGGGAGTGTGGGATAGAGGGAGCCATGCTTGTTTTGTTAACATGTGGCTGGTTGGTTCCCATTTAAAAAAAAAGAACTGGCTCTTCTACAGTTATATCTAGTGGTGAGTGGTGACCTAATTAGTATTATATTTGTTAATTGTTACATAGGTAGTAGTATGTATTCCCCTACCATGTTAAATAGTTGCTATTTGTTAATTTTTATTAAATTTTTAAGAAGTTAGGTACTTGGGTGTTAGTGTTACAAGTTAATGTTAATATTACTAAGATTATTATTATCTATTACCTAGTCTATTAACAATAACACTTGGTAATGTGTTATAACTTATTAGTGGAATTCCATCTATTATAAGTATAAAGTTACTTGAGGGAAAAAATTGATCTTCAAGCATTGACATATATTTTTTTTAATAAGTCAATTAATTAAGTTAAATGTTAATATTTGTCTTGAATATGTAATTAAGTACCTTTAGTCAAGTAGTGATAAAATTAGTTTATTTAGTATATGACTAAGAGTCTAATATTAATGGATAACAATAATAAGATAACCCTTAAAGACCGTTATAGTTTTAGTTTTATTTAAATATGTATAAATGTAACCTAGTAATGATTTAACATACAATTAGTCATTTAAATACTTTTAATATAATATAGAACCCTACTTTATTAAATTATTTTATTTAAATGATACAATAGAAGCATATTGCCAAACAAAAAAAAATTACGTCGACAAATGTGACACATAATTTATCTTTACACTGCACTGTGACTGCAATCAGCCCCTCACCTCCCAAAGAAAAATTGGAAAAATAAAAGAAAGAAGAATACAATAAAAATAGGTCTAAACAAGGCTAGAAAAGAGTGCAAGAAGAAAGAGCAAAAAAGGTCCATAAAACTAACATCAAAAGGGAACTGTGAAGTCTATAACATTGTGGCAAAGTCTTTCTGAGTTATCACCTTCTTAGTGAGAAGAAAGAGCTGAATTCAGTAGTTCTTGAGGCCAAAAATAACCGATTCCAACAGATGAAGGCCTCCAGAATAACTCAAGAACTATGTTTCCCATTGATGGACAAACATGCACAATCACGAGCTGCCCCTAGATACTCGACAAGTAAAGCCCTTCACCAAACCTTAAGATGCTTAAAGGTTCTTTTTTGTATCTTCCTGAAGTCCAGCAGAATATGCTCAGCATGTATCAGCACTAGCATGTAGATCAGAGGTTTGAGCAAACAAGAAAATTTCTCTTGGATCAAAGAAACAGACAAAGATCACTTCTACAAAAAGTAACTGCAAGCTGAGGTTCATAATCCGTCGTTCTTGCATGGTGGATGACCCTTGAATCCCTTTTGTCCTACTTGTAACTCAAGGATCACCCTTGCATGCTGATTTTGACTTCACTTGGTTGATTAAAAGTGGCTTCTGCTACTTGATCTCCACCTCTTCCTCTCTTAATCAGTTTAATTCAAGAAAAGAAGTTCAATAGTGCCATGATAACTCTATTGAGGACCAGCATGTGGTGACGTCTGTTACATTTCATTGTTTTGTCGTTTGCCTCAGCTGGCTTAATTCTTGACAGGTTCAATTCATTCCTGGCTCTCAAAACAAGCTTCTTTCTGCGTCTGTTGATGGTTTGATGTGCATCTTTGATACAGCAGGGGATGTAAATGACGATGACCATTTAGAATCGGTAATTTTTTCTACTTCCTAGCAATTAATTACATATATCACCCGATTATCTGTCTCTTTCACTGATTCTCTTGTATATAGATGATATTAGCCTGGTACAGTACCTCTATTAAATAATAAGAGTTGGCTATAGATACCTGGACGAGGCTGCTCCATGTTGGTTTAAATGAAGGAAACTGCATTGTTTTGACCCTTAGATAAAATGGTAATATTCCTGTTCTAAGGTGTTTTCAACTTTACACGTGACATGTGTTGGTGATCATTGATGATTGGATTAAATGTCAAAGATGAACCTGTCCAACAATTAATTGTCAGTATGTAGTGTGTTCCATCAAGTTGCTGTTTTCATTGTGTCTTTGTTTTTGCATCATGAAGGCAGTCTGAATGACTGGTATTTGGGGTTGAGAAATCTTAGGAACTTGAGAGAAACTCATCTTCAGGGATTAGTTCTGAGAAATGCAATAAACTATGTTAAAATTAATGATCAAGATGAAGATCCGTGAGCAGACAGTATTCCCCCTCCCCCCTCATATCCTACAACCAGATTATTCTATCAGTTTTCTACCCCCTCTAGTTCACTGCAGGTCTTGGTCATTGATCAGTTTCTCTTAAAAAAATTTTCTGTTCTTTTATCAACAGCCTGCCCAACAGCAGCATTTTTTGGCAGGTGGAATACTCTGACAGTCTGATGGCTCCCAACAGCTGCTAATGCATGTTTCTATGGTTATGGAATTGTGGGGATATTCTGTTTGCCATTTGATCAGATGCATGAGTTTTCACTTATATTTAGTGCTATCCGGGATTACCCCCATCATTGTCTTTAACAGTTATTGTTATTATTTGATTAATACAACTTAATTCTTGGTTTATACATTTCTTTTCACGGTTTTCCTTTCATTTTCCTTCATAACCATCATGTTAATATATTATATCTATGCCCAACATATTGAATAATAAAAGCAGTGCTTCTGCTTGGTGAGGTTACTCATGGCATCTATATTTTCTGTTATAACATTGTTCAGAATTATTTTTGATTGCACAGTTGAGGCCACAGAGGTTGACAATGAGTAGAGCAATAACTAGTATTTGCATATGATACATTGTGAACATTAATTTACTTTTGATATTGTTATGAGCAGGTGATGAATGTGGGGACCTCAATTTGTAAAGTTGGTTTCTTTGGAAACCAATATCAGAAACTTTGGTGTTTGACTCATATCGAAACATTAAGGTATTCTCTTCTACTTTTGGCAGACCCTTATGTGATTTGCCGCTTTCTTATGCTCCTCTTAGACCCTAGTGTTTTTTTTTTAAAGGACCTAGACCAAGTTGGCTGAGATTGTGATGTTGAATTTTTATCATAAATTAATTTGAAGCCTGTAATAGTTTTCCATGTAATTTACAAAACAGAAATGTCTGGAGAAGTTAGGTAAGGTAGGAAGCATGTGGATGCCTTGGATAAAATCATACCTTTATATCATGCCTTGAACAAAAATTTAATCATATCATCAGTTCAGCAGAAGCCCACAATTGACCAACCTCAGTCCTTGTTCAATCCAAGTGCTTCAAATGTATCATACCAATATGATTTGTTGTTTCGTGTATAGTATCTGGGACTTGAAAGAGGCACAACTGAAAGCTGACTTCACGCAAGCACGTTCATTGGCATCAGACAACTGGACACGGGATCATGTATGTGTTTCTAGAATGTTAGAATATCTGTGTATGGATCATTGAAGTAAAGTATTCATGTATCAGACTATTTATCTTGACAGGTTGATTACTTAGTTGATTGTCATTCCTGTGGGGAAGATGATCAGTTGTGGTTGATTGGTGGTACAAATGCTGGCACTGTCGGCTACTTCCCTGTGAATTATGATGGCAAAAGGGAGATAGGGTCCGTGGAAGCTATTCTTGAGGGTGGTCATACTGGCATTATTAGGACCATATTGCCTACATCAAGCATGTTGGGAGGAAATTCACGAAGCCATGGCATTTTTGGATGGAGTGGCGGTGAGGATGGTCGATTAAGTTGTTGGGTGTCTGATGAGACCTCCAATTTGAATCGTGCTTGGATCTCAAGTGCACTTGTTATTAAATCCCAAAAACCTCGTAAGAAAAGCAGGCATCAACCCTATTGAACATGTGGTTGCCTGTTGAGCATGGTGGAATTTTGTTGGTTGCCTGTTGAGCATGTGAATCGCCAAGTCCTTGCAAAAGAAGCTAGCTTCAACACCCCTATGCCTGTGATGTAGGGTTTTCCCAACTCTAGCCTTTTGAATTGCCGCAATCATTTATGTTTGTTGAAGGAGATGTAATTTATGAGACCCGTGCATTAAAATGATCTGTTATTGAGTTGTAGCTTCCTGTGTACTATTAACTTACGCCTCATCGTTGTTGTAGTTTCCTAATTATTATTTATAAATTTTGAATGAACACATTTACAGTTTCAACACATTTCCCTTTTCCTTTGATAAGCGCTATCACCTTACATCAGTTACAGGACTGATAGGGCCAAAAACCTAATGGATATATTTTTTGACCTGTAAAATTATACTATTCAGTTCAAAGTCCTGGTTATTAAAAGCGATTGCATTCCGTGCTTTTCAGATGAGATAAATTAAAGCTACTAGAGCTAATGATCTTGTTTTAATAATCTTATAATTCGACCGTCTCCACCTACTGTTGGTGCAATGACAAATTTCTATTGTTGCCTTTTCAGTATCCTACATTAGAGGTAAATAGTAAAACTATTATGTTTTTATATCCTCCTATCCATTGTCTTATTTGAGTATTGAGTTTGGGCTGTTTTGTGTAGGTAGTGGGCTGTACTATATACCACACGCACGCTCGTGCACGCCGCCGTCCGCCTGTTCGTCGGGCCGGTCTGAGCGTGGGTATAGTCTTTGATCCAGACAAACCCGATCTTTTCTTTTATCAGAAATTTTGAACGATTTTTTATCCGGTTGATTTGGTCTTCGTCGATTGCTTCTTTTATGCAGGTTTTACCTATTCTCCCGATTCTTTAGTGGTGTGAAGAGTGGGAGACGTTCCACTCTTCCACTGGTTCGGTTTCTTTATTAATAGAAAATTTTCTTTTGGTTTTCAATATAATAAGAAATTAATTTTTCCGCCGTGAGAAATCGAAGCAACATCGAAGACCTAAACTTCCAAACTCTTTTCGAAATTCCATAGATTTGGGTATTGTGTTTTGCGAGTTCCATGAAGGAGTTGTGTTAACCTAGGGGGTGAGCCGACCATGAAGGGATTTGCGCCAAAGTCCGGTCGAAATTCACTTCAGGGCAGTGATTTTATTTCATGGCACAACATTTATAATCTCGGTTTGAATTTATTTATTATTTTAATTTCTGCGTTTATCGAAGTTATTATCCTACATTCTGAAGTGAATTTACTTTTATTACTTCGTATTGGTTGCAATTCATATTGCCGTTGTACTATTTGAATTTTTTGCTTCAATCCCAAATATTAATTCTTCACTCGGGATCAAGTTGGGTCGATTATTGAATGCTATAATTTTCGTTGATGTTGCTGCGAGTTTTTGTATTGCTTGCCAAATATTGTTCGGTTTAAATAAGTGCTCTGTTTCAGATTTCGGGTCTATATTCTATTTGGGGTTATAGAGTGCATTATTCGGACCTTGCTGGAATTAATTGGATTACATGCTATTGCCGTGTGTCTCGATTAGATCGGTTCCATTGATATTGAATTAAGGCTCCTTTATTGGTATATTCAAGCATAGCAGACTTTAATTGATATAAGCTCTCGGTTTCCGTGTGCTTTTGCTGCATCTTCGAATTGGATTGGTTTGGGTTTTGGAAAAACGATTACTGCTACTAGTGCTATAGTAGCTTGTGTTCAATACTTTTGTTGTGCTAGTCTTTCCTTATTCTGATATGGCTTCAAGTGTTCCGAGAGTTATTCCAGATATGTCAAAGGTTGAGCCACTTGATGGCACTAACTACCGCAAATGGTCTAAGAGAATGACGATCTTATTTGAGGCTTTGGAGGTTGATTATGTCTTATTCAGTGATCCTCCGACTCAGAAGGACACAGATGATGCTCTTGCCAATCTAACAACCACCCCTGTTCCTGCTGCTGCAAAGAAAGGTGATGAAGCTGTGAAAGAAAAATACGAACGGGACAACAAAACCGTTCGAGGTCATATTCTGCAGCATATGAACAATAAACTATTTGATATGTTATTCAGTGTTGAGTCTTCAAAGAACATCTGGGATACTCTGAGGAACAAGTATGGTTCAGATGAAGCCGAGAGAAAGAAGTATGCTGTTGGAAATCCGTTGCGGTTTCAAATGGTTGATGACAAGCAGGTTATAAACCAAGTCCATGACTATGAGCTCCTGGTTGCTGAAGTACTGGGTGAAGGGATGAGGATCTATTAGACTTTCCAGGCAAACATGGTGATAGAGAAATTCCCTGCATCCTGGAATGATTTCAGAAACCATCTGAAGCATAAAAAGAGGGATTTGACTTTGCCAGAATTGATCAGTCACATGAGGACAGAATAGGCAAACCGCTTGAAGGACAAACGAGTGCCTTATGCCTTTGGTTCCATAAGTGCTAACATCGTTGAGTCTGCTGCTGGAATTGACAAGTTCAAGGGGAAAGGCAAAATGACTCAGAAAAAGGAGTCAACTGAAAAGTCAACCTAACTTCAAGAAGGGTGACACTAGGATTCAGAAGAAACAGTTAACTTGCTATGTGTGTGGTAAGGCGGATCACAAGGCTTATTAGTGCTTTAAGAGAAAGGGCCCACAGACTCAGAATCAACAAGGTTGTGCCCCTCCTGCTCCACAAGCTAATGTTGCTTAGACAGAGGAAGTTATTGCTGCTGTGGTTGTGGAAGCGAACCTGGTTGAAAACAAGGTAGATTGGATCCTGGACACCGGAGCTTCTAAACACTTGTGCGCGAACAGAGATCTATTCCACCAGTTCTAGGATGCTACCGATGGAGAGCACGTCTTTATGAGAAACTCTGCCACTGCTGGAGTTCTGGGAAAAGGAAATGTTCTTCTGAAACTTACCTCTGGAAAATCTTTAATTTTGAATGATGTGTTGTATGTCCCTTCCCTCCGTAGGAACTTAGTTTCGGGTAGCTTACTTAATAGGGCTGGTCTGAAACTGGTTTTTGAGGCTGATAAGGTCGTGTTGACCAAAAATGGGGATTTTGTGGGTAAGGGGTACTTATCTGATGGACTCTTTGTTTTAAATATTGTTTCTGCTCCTATTAATGAAATTGGCTCTACTTATGCTTATATTACTAAGTCCGTATCTTTGTGGCATGGTAGGCTAGGGCAAGTGAATGTGGCTTCCATAGACAAACTGAAACGAATGAATTTAATTGATGTGTTGGACACTAATGATCATGAGAAGTGTCCCGTTTGTGTGGAAGCCAAATATACTAAAAGGCCTTTTAAACCAATCACAGTGAGATCAACGGAGTTGCTTGAATTAATACATACAGACTTAGCAGATTTTAAGAACACCGAGAGTAGATGAGGAAAACGGTATTATGTGACATTCATTGATGATTATTCGAGATATACTAAAGTTTTCCTCCTTAGGTCTAAAGATGAGACTGAAGGTATGTTCTTAAAATATAAGGCAGAAGTGGAAAACCAATTGGTCCGAAAAATTAAGAGGCTTAGGTCTAATAGGGGTGGTGAATATAGAACTAGTTTTTTAAAGGATTTTTGTGACAATCATGGTATCATACATGAAACTAGTGCCCCTTATTCTCCCCAAAAAAATGGTGTAGCTGAAAGAAAGAATAGAACTCTAAAAGAAATGATGAATGCTATACTTTTGAGTTATGGTATGTCTGACCAAATGTGGGGGGAGGAGGTCTTATCTACATGCTATATTTTAAACCGAGTTTCCCATAAGAAACTAGACAAGACTCCCTATGAATTATGGAAAGGTTTTGAACCTAATCTGAAATTTTTAAAAGTGTGGGGGTGTCTGGTTAAAGTTGGTTTACCGGACTTTAGAAGAACCAACGTGGGAACAAAGACTTTTGACTGTGCATTTATTGGGTATGCTCAAAATAGTGCTGCATATAGATTTCTATGTTTGAATGATTATTCTATTTGTGAATTTAGAAATGCAGAATTTTTTGAGAATGTGCTTCCTATGAAAAAGAATGCATGTGAACTTGCTAGCTCTTTTGATGCTTCTTCGGTGCCCTTGTCTTCTTCACCATCTCTTGGTATTGAAAATGATAATGTTCATGAGCCTAAAAGGAGAAAAAGACGAAGACTAGAAACTAGCTTTGGACCTGATTTTATTACTCCTTTTCTTGTTGAAAATGATGACATTGATATGATTACTATGGACTTTGTGTCTGCATATCTAATTGAGGAGGATCCTAAATCCTATAAGGAAGTGGTAACTTCTGTGGATGCTAGTTATTGGAAAGAAGCAATTAAAAATGAGTTGGAATCAATTATGTCCAATCACACTTGGAATTTGGTTGATTTACCTAAAGGTTGTAAACCAATCAGATACAAATGGGTCTTTAGAAAGAAATTAAGAACAGATGGGACCATAGATAAGTTTAAGGCTAGATTAGTGGCTATAGGCTACGAGCAAAAGAAAGACGTTGAATTTTTCGATACTTACTCTCCTGTGACTAAGATTGCCACTATCCGCTCTTTGGTTGCTTTGGCTGCTATCCATGGACTTATAGTTCATCAAATGGATGTGAAAATAGCGTTTCTGAATGGTGACCTGAAAGAGGAGATCTATGTGGAGCAGCCCGAGGGCTATGAGGTTGAAGGTCAGGAGACTAAAGTATGTAGATTGAGAAAGTCATTGTATGGCCTTAAACAAGCTCCTAACCAATGGTATGAAAAGTTTGACTAGACCTTAGTGAGCAATGGTTATATAGTAAATGCATCTGACTCATGTGTATATTCTAAATTGATTGGACATGAATGTGTGATAATATGCTTGTATGTGGATGATATGTTGATTATTGGCACAAGTATGTCTGTGGTCGATGAGACCAAAGTGTTTTTATCTTCTCATTTTGAAATGAAAGATTTAGGAGAAGCTGATGTAATTCTTGGTATTAAAATGAGAAAAACCGAGAATGGATTTTCCTTGAATCAATCACACTATGTTGATAAGATTCTAGAAAAATTTGATTGTCAAGATGAAGTGCCTGTGAAAACTCCCTATGATCCTAGCATACATTTGAAAAAGAACCTAGGTGCTAGTGTTTTTCAAGTTGAATATGCTAAAATCATGGGTAGCGTAATGTTCCTCATGAATTGTATTAAACTTGACATAGCATATGTTGTGAGTAGACTGAGTAGGTATACTCACAACCCAGGTAGTGATCACTGGACTGCCATACGCCGTTTGCTTAGATACCTTAAAGGTACTAAGGATTAGGGTTTGCATTTTTGTAAATTTCCTGCTGTGCTAGAGGGATTTACAGATACAAATTAGATTTCTGATAATGATGAGGTCAGTTCTACTAGTGGTTATGTGTTTACCTTAGGAGGATGAGCTATATCCTGGAAGTCTGCTAAGCAGACTTGCATAGCTCACTCCACCATGGAGTCAGAGTTTATTGCCCTTGAGTTAGCTGGTCAAGAGGCAGAATGGTTGAGGAACTTGTTGGCTGATGTGCCTTTGTGGAGGAAACCTGGGTTTCCTTACATTGTGATTCATAGACAGCTATATGTGTTGCCAAGAATACTATTTATAATGGTAAGAGGAAACACATTCGTGTTAGACACAGTTGTGTGAGACAACTATTGAGGAACGATGTGATCTCTTTAGAGTTCGTTAGATCTGAGAGGAATTTGACAGATCCTCTCACAAAGGGTCTAACAAGGAGATTCATCATTGAATCGTCGAGGGGAATGGGGCTTAAGCCTTTGAGTTGAGGAAAGTATGGTAGATACCATATGTGGTCAAACGAAACCATACGATCACTCCTTTGCACTACGTTCTCATTCCTTTGGCACATTGTAGTGCGTTGGGAATAGGTTAAGCTTTATGCTTTTGATGAATTCATAGCCCTATATTTTAGGTGGTCCTAATGAGACGGATTTGATGAACTCACTGCTAGACTTTTATAAGGTTGAGCATGCTTGTGCTCTTAATGGATCCATAACTAGATTTGGTGGTGCTTGTGAGACACACTTGATAGATTCACCTAGGTGAGTGTGAAGGTGGGCCGCCTTCTATGAAAGATTCAGACAATCTTTCTAGAGCACTCATGAGTACCCAAGGTGTGCGCATGACCATTAAAAACACTTGTGTTATTATCGCGGAGTTTGCAAAATTTAAGGTAAGACATGTGCTGTGAGGGTCTCAATTGGAGTCTGGGTAGTTCAAGACTCGTTCACTCCTCATATACGATTATTGCCTCACTTCACTACGTATCAATTCAATCCTTGTGATATTGATACTTAAGTGTTATTCCTTCCTTGTCCAGATCTATTGCGTTTTTCTTCTGTTTGCCATTGGTGGGGGATTGTTGGTGCAATGGCAAATTTCTGTTGTTGCCTTTTCATTGTCCCACATTGGTGGTGAATATTAAAACTATTATGTTTTTATATCCCCCTACCCATTGGCTTGTTTGAGTATTGAGTTTGGGCTGTTTTGTATGGGTAGTGGGCTGGACTATATACCACACACACGCGCGCAAACGCAGCTGCCCGCCCGTCCGCCGCGCTGGGCTGGGCGTGGGTGTGGATGTGGATGTGGTCTTTGATCCAAACAAACCCGATCTTTTCTTTTATCAGCAATTTTAAACGGTTTTTTATCCGGTTGATTTGGTCTTCGTCGGTTGCTTCTTTTATGCAAGTTTTACCTATTCTCCCGATTCTTTAGTGGTGTGAAGAGTGGGAGACGTTCCACTCTTCCACTGGTTCGGTTTCTTTCTTAATAACAAATTTTCTTTTGGTTTTTGATATAATAAGAACTTAATTTTTCCGCCGTGAGAAACCAAAACAACACCGAAGACCTAAACTCCCAAACTCTTTTCAAAATTCCATAGATCTGGACATTGTGTTTTGCGAATTCCATGAAGGAGTTGTGTTAACCTTGGGGATGAGCCGATCGTGAAAGGATTTGCGTCAAAATCTGGTCGAAATTCACTTCAGAGCAGTGATTTTATTTCACAATATAACATTTATAATCTCGGTTTGAATTTATTTATTCTTTTAATTGCTGTGTTTATCGAAGTTATTATCCTACACCTACTTGGATAGTATTGTAAAGATTCATGCAGCCACGAGTAATGGCCAACCATGCACAGATATTTTGCCAAATATTGAGGATTGGACAAGCAAAAAGAAGCCGGAAGACAAGCGCTATCCCCTGACACGGGTAGGAAGATTGTGGCGCAGAGGGGCCAGAGGAGACAGAGCTTGAAGGTCGTCAGCAAAGACCCTAAAGAGAATGCCCTGAATAAAATAAAATAGAAGGATCAAATATCATCCGTTGCCAAGGCTATCAGGAATTACGTGTCTCTCAATTTGGCAACACAGCCAATATATGCTGATCCTCAATAATGCTGTCGTGTACACTCAGGCTCCAATCTCGACCTATTTTCCCTTGACTTAAAAAGGTGACGTGTGTAAACCGAGTTGAACAAGCTTCATCATTTCTCATTACACTAGTTTCGTCATGATCTACGAGTTACAATCCTCGCAACTCAACTATTTGGTGATACAAGCAGTAGGACAACCTGTCCGCTGAGAATTCTTCTTACGAGTGCTCCGAGTAAAAATATACAGTTATATACCATCTTGTAACATGAGACGGAACAAACTCTTCCCTCAAAATCCCTCTTCTCAAAAGGCTTAAACTTAAATATAAAAACATTGTTAATACAAGAAAAGGCCCGCGAAATATAAAGCTACATTTGTGACAACTTCAAGTCACTTGTTCGATCGACTGTTGTCAAATCCACCAAGTGACGCAGGGTTGGTCTACCATGTGGGCAGTTCCAAGGGGACTTAAGTTCTGCTAAGCGCTCCAGGATCTGTCGCAAGTACAAGATGAAAAAGTTGAGCAATCGATAGTTCTCAAAGCAAACAAAGTCACAGAGGATTGAGTAGCCAGAATAACAAACCATTCATTCAATTACTGGATTAGTGGAAAAAAAAAGGTCACGGAGCTAGCATTTTCAAACATCAAATAAGAAACGAATTGATTTGCTTGGTTTGGGAGATCAGGGGACTAAAAATATCACCTTCTGCATCTCATTTCTCCCCAGTGCATCCCCAATCATAACCGATGATCTGCAAGCACGTGATGCTAGCATGGCACGTACCCTGCTCGGACAGATTGAGTCCGCTGTGTCTGTTCTATAGGTACTGATAATTGAGCAGTCACCTTCGCTATCGGCAAGTGTGGAAATCAGCTCCTTTAGATCTGTTTCACAAGACAGAAATGATTACCTAGCCACAAACTTCAACTATATGATCATGGCGACGGACAATGAATCCTACCCCTCAGATAGATTCTTTGGGGGGGGGGGGGTTTACGGATATATGCAGATCCAAATAAACTAAACACTAATTGCAATATACCCATATGATACAGTAATAATTAGTGCTATTATTATAATATATAATAACAACAACCAAGCAACAATTATTCCCCCCAAAGCCCACATTCAGGAATACCTAGTCATGTACACATGGAAATAAATGCTTTGCATATTTACATAATAGCCAATATTATTTAAAGAGTATAAGCTCCTGGTCCTCCATTGAAAGTACGATTTGTATTCATTAGAAGCATGTATAATAGTCCACCATAAAAATATAACTAATCTCTTCTTCAAATATTATACAACTGTTAACTGCATTAAAAATACATTCTACCTTGAAACTTCACAAATTCCCTGTACACAAACAGTTTTCTTATGAGAAGCATCAATAGATCAGCTATTGTGTGGCATTGAAAATGTCATCAGCCTTTATTAGGCTTGCAAATTAGGCGATTGTCGGTATGCCTAGCCCTATCTCCCAATAAATTATACCCGTTGTTACTCAGAAACAAATTTTAGTCAACTACTATGCCATTAGAAGGGTATATATTATATACATTATGTCGATGTTAATGAAATGAAATCGGTTAACACAAACAGTTTGATGGGAATTAATGGATTTTCTGTGTCTAAGGTGGGTAAGATTTGCGAGGCTGCTGAGAAGCTCGGTTAGTGCACTGTTTTCTCAAGAATAACAAGGCTTCTGCCTTTACTGTTTTCTTTTTCATCTTTTCCTTCTGAATCTTCTCACACTACTGGAATTGATTCTCTGATTAAAGTAAGATCCAGCTACATTTAGAATGTTTAGTTATAGCACAAGCTTACTTTTGTGCCAATAGCTGAGAGATTTGATAAGGATTCTGGAGCAGTATTGGACAGTGGAAGCCATTTATTTCTGACTCTACAACTCGGTTAATAAGAAATCACAAAACTAATTTTGTATAGTTGCAATATTTGACAGATCATTTATACATGGGCTTATACATATGAGCATCAATATCTAGCAGCAAAACATGTTTGAAGAACTATTTAGATTACCGGTGAGTTGATGCTATTTTATCAAAAAAATGGTCATATAATTCAACTACTCTAAATATATTTCACTGAACAAATATAGCTCCTATTATAATCAAGTAACAAACTAACATTTGAATAACCCTTGCCTGTGAGTAACTAGTATTAGGAAGAATACTACATGAGAATTAATAATAATAATTATAATAATATTACAATAATGAAAACATTACCACAATAACAATACCAAATATACATACCTAACTAGATAGATAAAAGAAATAAAAACAATACTCGACTGCTACACAAACTAAGGCAATGACAACAACAGACAATGAACCCCAATAATATCAATAGCAACAAAAACACTAATAAGACAGAACAACATTCTCTACAATCACAGGCTAGAGTTAGATAACGTTTCCCCACTGATGCATACGACAAACAAATTGGGTCATGCTAAGGAAGATGTTGAATCAGAATAATTTCCACCAAAATATAAAGGAGAAGTGCAGGTTAAAGAAGAGAAAAATACAAACTTAAGTACCCCTTAAATTCATATACTCACAATCACCAACCGAAATATTTAACTCTTGGAATAAAGAAGATAAGGTTTTGAGGATAAAATTCAATCAAACTCTTCACACAAGTTTGAAGGGGCATCTCACCAAAAGGGAGAAAAATATGAGACAACCAAATCTCATTTTATTCATATGTGAGCCAAACACTTATATAGAGTGTGTTGGTCTCATATAGTTACAAACTAACTCAACAAAAATAAAAGGGGCTGATTTGGTTACAAAACAAACTAGCTAATTATCTAAGGGGAAGACTAAGCTAGTTTAAATCTCACCAAACAAAAATCATCCAATAACTTTTATGGCTTGTCAACTCGACCTAAAACTGCCCCCCATACCCTTACATCTGATTTGAGAGATTCCTTACAAGCAACTATACTAAACAAGTACTTTAACCCATCATTGGTTGGTAGAAAGCAAAAACTAGGCCTAATAGTATCTTGCGGCAGGTTTGTCAATTTTTTTCCATGATCTGTTGATGACGTTCCCCCCCCCCCCAACCTGATTTGGTAGTGTCCCACAAGTTAAAGGGCTAAACTAGTAGCTAGGACATTATAAAATCTGCAAAAGTAAGGCTGATGGTACAAGACTGATTCCTAGTACTATAATCAGCATAAAAGTTACAAAAATTGCTGCAAAAATCCCTCACATAATCCAGACCTATCCTCCTTGGTTTTCTGCACCAATCAGCCCATAAGCTGCTGGTCAATCTTATTGCTACAGTAGCTGCGAGTTGCTGGTTGTGTCTCCGCCATTTCTGTGCCAAATTTGTCCCAAAAATTGGGGGAAAAGGGCAGCTATGGCTGCTGGTTTGTTGTAAAAACGTGGCTTGAACTTGTCTCCTCCTAGCTGAATTAATAAGCCATAGTGGAGCCATCAAAAGGTAGTGGCTGGAAGAGTGTTGTTGCATGGCTTGTGTATCTAACATTTTCAATTCAGCCCATAAAAAGAAGGCTTTGTGGCTGAAAAGCTTGGGATGTTTATTGCAACACCTAATGGACTGATGATAAAGAGTTGGCATTTGGTGATTGCCTTGAAGTTGTTTTGATGCCTAAGAACCTTCATTGGTATGAGGATGTTTGTGATTTACAAAATAGGCCTCTTCTTGAATGATTTTGAGCATAAATAAGATTGCTTGATTAGGGCCATTACCAAATCATCATAATTTTGATAACACAAATTAATAATGATGGTGAATGCTCCCACATCACTGAAAGTTAGTCACCCTATCTTAGGTCACCGCAGCTTCCTTTCAAGGATATGTCCACAGCTTGTCCTAAACAAGTCAAAAGTGTACCAATAATTCAAGTACCAAAACTTCAGGAATCTAGAAACATCACCTTCCCTTATGGTCCTATCACTCACCAGAGGACATGCCCTGACATTGTCATTTAGGTACTAATGGGAGCCACCCTCCAAAAACCCTTTTAAACCTACTAAATCTGCTAGATATCAAACACAAAAGTAGCATACAAAGCTGCAGCAGACAATAACAAAGGAAAAATGCAAAATAGACTCAGACAAACAAATTACTACACATAGGTCTGTTAATAATTGCAATTCTGAGAGACAATTCCTAAGATGTACACTATCAAAGGTGCAGGGTACCCACCAGAATCAGTTAATCACAATATATATTTGCAAATGAAAATTTGACAATTCAATTTGAGCGACTTTTTTTTTTTTTCTAGAAAATAACATCACAAGCAATTCCCAACTGAAAATTTTTAAATATAAATTTATGAAAAAAAGTTTAAGAATAGAAAGAGTAACATGAACCTGAAATAATAGGATTTGAAGATCCAGAAGTCTAGCTGTGGGTAGAGGACAGCGAGGTGGTGTCTCCAGTGAACAGAAACTACTAATGTTTCTTCCAGCAAGTATGATATATGAATCCCATGTTAAAGAAGCATAATGTTGATGCTATTTTCACTCTACTCCGCTCTTTTCATGTTATCAACTACAATGATAACTTTGTCTACTGTGCAATGCTCTAGGATATAAAAAAAGACCTAGTGGACTAGTTGGCGTGATTGATTTCCTAAATTCAGCAATTCAACCAGGGTTCTCAGTTATCTTACTGCCACAAGATGGAGGTGCTAAAATATCAACGAAAATTCAGAACTATGACAGAAATGAAAAATTGATCTCTTTCATATTATAGGATGCATAGCTCCAAAGGTAACTAGAGCAACAGATGATTGATGTACCTTCGACTCCAAAGGTTATATTTTTACTAAAGGGGATGGCTTTTAATTTGAAACGATGTCCTGGTGGTGCATGGAGATCTTCCTCCAAAGTAAAGCCATTTTTCCTAACAATGCAAAAGATAGATAAATATGAAGTAATCCTCAAAATTGAAAAGATATATACAGAAGAAAGCTTATACTATCATGAATCAAAAAAGAATATTAAAACAGCTACAAGAATGATGATACTGACAATGACGACAACGACAATACAGATAAGAATTATAATATCAGTGACAGCAGTTATGATTAATAAGCATATTAGTAAGAGTATCTAGTACATTCACATCAGTCAAGTCTATATGGTTTTCATATATGTTCTTTTAAACATCGCTTCTCAGGATCTACTTTGATAGTGATGCAGGAGCATCTGCCCTCACTTTGATTTATGCTAACACAATTTATGTTGAATTTCATTCCGTATTAAGCTCAATTTGGGTATCCTTGTCCGAGTACATTCTCGTCCAATTAAGGCAAAAGGGAAGGTCATATACACAGCTTACACCTAGGAAGGGACATCTAGCATGGACATCTCTTAAGCACAAAACCTCACACACAATATAACAGAGAGAATATCAGTATATTTGTAGGAGGAAGTTGTATTGATTGAAAGACTCGTACATTGAAGATAGCTCAGGAATTCGAGGACCTGGTTCCTCCCTATCCCACACTCCAATTGCTCCTCTCTCCCACTTCTAGATCCTAAATTATTTATATGACAATGACCCCAATGGTTCTCCTTAGTGACTTAGCAAGGAATCAATTGGCAATTTCAACAGAATTCCCCTACCCAGCTCCCAGTACTAACCGACTACTAACAAACCGAATGAAAATGAAACGACTCAACAAAGATAATATATGATAGTATAACCCTTAAACTGCATTAATATTACTCGATACCAGCTCCACTACCTGGCATTACCCCCGTTGGCTTCCCTCCCTTGTTGCGCCTAACATAGGTATACTTAGACAGGGGCTTATCAACACTCCCTGCCTGCAGTTTCACTTTGTCCTCAAGGTGGAAGGTAGGAAACTGGGTATTAATTAGCTCAAACTCTTCCCATAAAGCTTTGAAGCCGGGAAGATTTTTCCATTTCATCAGGACCTTCAATGCTCCGTTGTGATTGTACCTCAAGCCCTGGACAACCTCTGGCTCAACCTACCACTCCAATTCACTGGTCAAAGAGGTTGGAAATGGTTGTGCATAGTGCCTGGTCCTGGTGCCCACAGCAGGTTAGAGCATTGACACATGAAGGACCAGGTGGAGGGGACTATTGTCGAGCACAAGTAATGGATAAGCGATCACCCCTACCTTAGATGCAACTTAATAAGCCCCGAAGTACCAAGGAGCAAGCTTCTCATTAAGTCTCCTAACCAATGACCGCTGCTGGTAGGGCCTTAACTTCACATATAGCCAATCGCCGGGCAAAAAATTCAGGTCACACCTCATCTTGTTGGCTGATGTCTGCATTTGTCGTTGTACGCAAAGCAAGTGATATTTCAATTCCTCCAAAATCAAGTCACGGTTCTGCAGGTCCACATCTACTGCTGCAATGGAACTGGCACTCAGCTCATAATGGAGTAGGGGTGGGGGGTCCCTATCACAGAGAGGTCTGAAGGGTACCATGTGTGTGGCAAAATGAAAAGAGGTATTAAACCAGTATTTTGCCCATGGCAGCCACCTAACCCAAGACTTAGGCTTGTCCCCTACAAAGCAACGCAAATAGGTCTCCCCACTCCAATTGAACACCACCTCAGTTTGGCCATCCGTTTGAGGATGGTAGGCCAAGTTGTGGTTTAGTGAGGTCCCCTGCAAGCGAAGCAACTCCTTCCAAAACACACTCACAAAGACCTTGTCATGGTCTGAGACAATTGATCGCAGCATCCCACGCTCCAATTCCTCCTCTTCCCCCCCTTCTAGATCCTAAATTATTTTTAGGACAATGACCCCAATGGTTCTCCTTAGTCATTCACCAAGGAATCGGCTAGCAATCCCAACAGAATTCGCCTACCAACTCCTAGTAGTAACCGACTACTAACAAACTGAATGAAAATGAAACAACTCAGCATAGATAGTAAATGACAATACAACCCTTAAACTGCACTAATATTACTCAGATACCAGCTCCACCACTTGGTGTTACCCCTGGCTTCCCTCCCTTGCTGCACCTAACATAGGTATACTTAGTGAGAGGCTTATCCAGATCACAACAATTTTAGTCATAATTTTTTTTAAAGTTTGGAGGTCATAAAACCCTCCACACTTAGGCTCGTTAATTAGGTAAAACACAAGCCATGAAAGCCATGCAACTCCAATCCAAACACTACCTTTTTTGTACACTCTAGGTGGCTCATCATATGGCTTAATTGGCTTACTGCCCAGCCAAGGAAAACTGAGACTCAGACCCCACAACCGAAGCCACAACTGCAGTCTGGGCAGGTATGATGCGCTTGATGGCCCAAAAAATCCAAGAAAAAAAATAAAGGCTCTAATTATGCCATAGTGGTACTTTAGGCACACAGCAGAAAGCTACTTTTGCTTTTTAATGAAGTTTACTTTCTGTTTTTTTTTTTTTTGGCCTTTTAACCTGCAGCAAAAAAGCTACTTTTCTTCCTTTTGCCTTTTAATGATGTTTTAGCCTGTAAGATAGTCTGTTAACTTGTAAAATAAACCCAAGTCAGGTATAGAGTATGGGAGGGCACTGTCAAATCTGGTCAGAAAAGTCCCTCAGACCTGATTTACTTTTGGTTAGGATTAAACTAGTTAAAGTTTGTTTCTTTGACAACTAATTAGTTTAAGTAGCTAACCAAAATTAGTTTTTTTATTTTATTTTGTAGAGTTGAATTGTGACTAAATGAGATTGAGATCCTATAAGTGTAAAACTCACACTAGAATGAAAACAACTTAGAATTGGCTGCCCATTTGCTCTCATTTTCAAGACACACACACACACAAATCCAAATGAAGGATATTGTTTCATATCTTCAAAATCTTACAATCATTTAAAACTCCTTACCTTGTATGTATTTTCAGCCTTTGGGTTTATGGCAATAATACCTCTAAACTCCCTAGCCATGTTTAGATGTGTTACATTCAACTATGCTCTTCTTTCTTCATAGTAACAACAGATGTGTCAAATAGGAAGAACATGATAGAGTAGGATTTTTATGGGCATATGGCCACCATTATTATCCCAGCACTCATTCTTAAAATGTTTCAAATGTTTATATCTTTGCTTTATTCTTAACTTGATTTTGTTAAAGGATATCTGTAAGACTACAACTCACTTGTAATATGTATTGATGCTTAAAATGCCTAATGATTTTGTTTGACAGTTCTACATTGACAAACACATTAAAGCGAGGTGAATTGGATGAAAACTTAGTGGCTAAAATTTTTTTAGGAGCTCAAGGAGGAAGAGAAGATCAAACACTGAATTCATAGTAGTTTGATCGCATCCAAGTACCACCTACATCCACCACCAAAAGTCTCATTTTAGATTTTGAATCTCACATTCTCATTTCAATTTTTAGTTTCTATAGAAATTTGAAAAGTACCCTCACCTGTCAAATCATTTCTAAAGCATTTTATGGATACTTATTCATCAGAAAAGTTCATGCCACATTGGAAAATTTTCTGATATGGGACCTGCTTAATAATTTATAAAGGGTGGTAGCTCATGCCACATTGGAAATCAAAGAAGACAGACAAACAGTTTGTCTGGATAAGATTTGATAATCTATCTCACATCAGTTGTATGAAAGCTTGAAGTGGAAACCATGGGTCCAAAGAAGTCAGTGTCCAACATTGGACAAAAATGGGTAATGGAACCTGCTTAATAATCCATTAAGTGGAGTGAATTTAATTCGAAAAATTGTTTTGTGGGGGTAGTAGAAGAGAATGTTATGCTCGACAATTGGGATAAATTGAAGAGCCAAATCTCAAAACTTATTCAAAAAGTACCAACAAGAAAAAATGGTTCTCAATGAAGCAACTTTTTTGATTAGTAAATTTGCATATGTTTAATATCATTATCTTGTATTTTAGCTCATAAATAATTTTATTCCGTAATTTTTATGCGACTTTGTTTTATTTTTATTTTATAGAATAAATGGACTAAATTGAGCTAAATGCAAAGAGAAGACCCAATATATCACATTATGTATGTCTATGCTAGTCTTAAGTGGAATTCAAGCCATGAGCCCGAAGAAATAGAACCTAGTCGGTAGTGACATGAAGCATAAAATAAAGGAGAACTAAAGCGTCCCATAACTAAATTTTGCTTGTCCTTGAGTAAAATAAAAATTATCTACAAATAAATTAAGAAAAACCTAACTCACTTTTGTTAGAATTACAGTTACACTTCGCTTGTGCAATAAGTACTTTAAACCCCTAGCTCACCACTTGTAGACAAGGAAGGTCTCATAAAAGTAGGGTTTATTGATGTTATACCACAAAATAAATACAATGCATGCAAACTAATAAAAGAAAAGAAAAATAAAACAAAATAAATTATGAATTCTAAGTGGAAATATGTGACACAACTTCTTATTTCCTTAGCAACTCAATAACAGTAAATCCATTTGGAAAAATATCCGATCAAAGGCCAGCATAATCTAAAATTGGATCTTAGACCTTTGCTTTCACACTTCACCTTATTTTAACTCAATTCATATACACCTTCATGGGCTAAGGATAGAAAAAGGTTAGAGATAATCATGAGTTTAATTATTCATTGATTGAATGTTATGTGCAAAGACAATATACTTATACAAATCTAATTTTCCAACCATTAATAACCCTAACAAACAACTTTACACAATAGCAACATGAATTGGGCTATCATTTCTATTCCAATTCGAACTCGTATCCATACCCAATCTCCAAATGGTTTTTAATAGAAAAAGATGCGAAGAAACAAAAGTCCAAAAAGACAAACAATGTTGTGGCAGCGACATTTCAATGGCAAAGTTTGATACGCAATTTGTAGTCGGTTTGTCAAAAACTTTTTTATTTTTATGATGGGAAGTTAAGATTTTTTTTTGAATATTTATGAAATTATTGAGATAATAATTTTAATATAATATTTTTAGATTTTGTAGAATATTTTGAAAGAGATTAAAATTCAAAAGATTCTCGAGGATTTCATTAAACTTTTGAAATTTCAAAAAAGTAGAATAACTTTAAATTTTTTTGAAACTTTAATGAAAATCTTAGCAAAATTTCAAGAAATTCTAGAATATTTAAATAATTTTAAGGATTTTTAGAGCTTTTTATACAATTATGGAACTTTTTGAGAATATTTATAATTATTTAGAATATTTTAAAACTTCTTAGAACTTTTAATCTTTAAAATTAGGAAACAAAATGTTGAATGATGGATTATGAAATAGAAATACATATTTATTTTATATTTATACAAGCATAATCACTGTATTGAGCATAAAATTGAATATAAGTATTATTACATCATATTTATGCATAAATATTAATATTTTATTAAGGATAGTCCTTAAATATACTTAGAATATGTTTATGCTTAATAGGAACAACCTCAAACATTGATACCTTTACGGTAAAGTAAAAAAGGTTTATGGGAAGAAGCCCTAAACATTTATGCCTTTAATGACATATATCTCGTTAAATGTTTTACAGGCTATCATAATAATGAACCTGGTGCTTGAAGCTGTTTCCAAAGCTGTGAGTTATATTAGTGTTTTTTCATTTGTTCAACTAATATTTTGATATCTTTATTAGTCAACTCTAGCCTATTCATGGAATTTGTTGGATGGGTAGACAAATTACCTCAAATATTATGTTAGAAATATTTAGGATTAGTTAAGGTTGAGGACAATAATTGTACTAACCTTACAGACCATTTGTGCAGTTAGCTATGGCATGTCACCTCCTTATTCTTAAGGTAAGACCTCAAGACAAATTATGGTAAAGAAGCCAAAAGAGAGATCCAGCCATTAGAGGCTTCAAATTGTAAATGGGCACATATTGATATGGATTCCTATGGTTGGACTTACAAAACCCAAAGGGCAGTAATGCAATTTCAGTGACAATGCATTGCTTGACTAATATGCACATTATAAACCTCTAGGAATAAGATTGTTTCATATTATTGTAGATTAGTGACATGGTTTGTTTTCTTTGGAGTCTATTGAGTTTAGTGTTTGACACAATTTCATATTCATATTGAGATTATGGTGTAGCTTGTAAAATGCATAGTGGTTAGCCTTATCTTCAATACATCACCCATAGAAAAAATACTTAACCAGAGAGTATCATTTACACACAAAGAAACATTGGCAGCCTTTGTAATTGACCAATTTTTGAAGTATTTTGGTTAGTGTTGTATATGTAATCCAATATTTAATATCCGATGAACCGATCCGAGAGTTTAAATAAATGATCCGATATTTTTTTTGAATCAAATAACCAATTTGGTTAAGAAAAAGTCAAACAAGTCGGGTATTTGATCTGACAAATATAAATAATATCTAAATCAATAAATTATATACATAAATGTATATATATGTATACATACATATATATATATATTCTAAAAGTTAGCTATTGTTAGTAAAATTTATACTTTTTAATTGATATTTTCATTAAATATCTAAATATCATTAGAAATGTGGAATTACTAATTGAATATAATATAATTTAATATTCGAATTAAATTATTAGATCAAATTGATTCAAATTAAATTGATTTATTATCTCTCAATTGAAGAATTTTTTATAAGATATTTCTAATGTGTGATCTATTCGAAAGTTTTAGATATAATTATATATGATCCAATCCCAAGTTCTGGATATCAGAAGTGTTAGATATCCGAAACTTTTTTTTTCCAAAAATCTAATTTTTTGGATATCCAATCCATGAACGCCCCTAGTTTTGGTTACCAAGTTTTGATCACGCTCGTTGGCTGATTGCTCTAAGCTATGGTTTTGCTCAATATCCTAAAATTTCAAATGAGGATCCTTAGATAGAGATGAGGCTGTTCAAAAGCTATTGTTCCAGTACAAAAAGCTTTAGATGTTAGTAATTATATCATTTTTAAAACTAGAGTATGGAGTTTAAAACATAAATCATTTTGTGATTTCTTTGACTTTGGCATGTTTCAAATGACTTATTGGTTATGGTACATTCAAAATGTAACAATGAAGTTGGATATCTTTTAATTGGACTTTGCATGTCAAATATTTATAAGTTATAAAGCAAAATCATTTGTCACTTTTGCCAACTAAATGGGTTTAGCTTAAGCAGGTGGTGGCACATAACATATTTGGCTGCAGTATGCTTTGAGGGTGGCATGCTTGTAAAGTAGGCAGATTTTTGCCTGTCATTGGCTTGCATAAGTGATGCTTTAATTTATTAGAGATTGAGGAATAACAAGTATTTACAGGATAAGCTTTGAGACTCCAACAGGCCACAATGGAGCATTTTCTCTATTTACTACTGTCACTCAAAACTTTTTTACTTTTCCCAAATTTGTTACCATAAATTTGTTTTTCCTAAATTAGTTACTGAATTTTGAATTTGTCCTATTTTGATCACTTCACTTTTTTAATTTGTCTTATTTTAATCAAGGTGACTAAATTAGGACAAATTAAAAAATTCAGTGACCAAAATTAGACAAATATAAATCTCAGCGACCAATTTTATTATCATATAAGTTCATCACTTTCAGAGTTTTAGTCGATTTGCTGTAAAAATGACCTTATCTTCCTAATTAATGGGGAGTCGAGCTAATAAAGTTGAGGTTTGTGCGAAAACCCCTGGCTAGAAGCTAGCCTTGCGTCATGATTGAAGCAATTTTTGTACATAATAACAAACCTTAATGTTTACAGAATATTTTCAGTATTCACCCTGAATGGTATCAGTTAATGATTTTATATTACGTTCTAGCATGTGCTAGAATTTTCGTACATATCAACGGGGCACATTCTTATCAATTTGCCAATTATATCGGCAAGAAATTAATGGGCACAAAATCAAATGTGCAAGACTTTTAGGCTTTGTTTGGATGGGGTAATTCTAGGAGGAATTTCACTTTGTGACGGTATTTCTCAAAGTGAAAGTCTTCCTAAAATTACCTCATCCAAGCGAAGCCTTAGTTCCTCTAAATATATGACCACCAAATTAAGCAGAAATATCATGCAGAGACACAGAATTGTAGTGCTAAGAGAAAAACAGAGTAGAAAAAAAAAGAAAAGAAAATAACCAAAATGGTGTTACATAGGGTTAGGACAAAACCTGAGAACATCAATATGCATTGAAGCAACTACTTCCTCTTCTGGAGAAAGTTCCAACCTCAAAGGCCTGTTTGTATGAGTTAGGATAATTAGATTAGAACAAATGTTTTAGTTGAAAAAAATATTCTAGCAACTATCAACGAATATAGACAAAAAAAAGAAGCATCGAATAACAGGAGTCAAACCATTGACATAATTCATTGACTTTTTCTCCATCAACACCAAATTTAGGAAATCAACGTACAATAAATAGGTGGTTCCATTGAATGTACAATATGCAAAATTAACCACAGAATTCTCTGATTTTAAATCTAATGCCAAAATATATTTAGTTGGTCTCAAATTTGGTGATTATGATCCAAATGATTCATTGTACAACAGATACTCGTTTATTAACTTTTATGTAAAGTAGAATTGAACACAGGAGGCTGGATGTATACAGACATAAGGAATGGAATGCCAAGGTTAAAATGCATGCAAATATACAATGTTCATGAGTGCATGCAATAGTTTCATTCACCTCTTTATAACACATTATTGTTCTAGCTCTTTCTTCCCTCAGTTATATTTAAGACTCCCAAACAAAAATGGCCAAAACACGTACTCAAATCTCCACAGGTACTAGAGCAGAATAATTTATGAAAGATATGGGGTAATAGGGATGGAAAAGATGCCCCTGAATTTTACATTTCCTAGATGGTATATATGAAAGATATACCTATTTCAATCCAATAAATGCCTAAAATGGGTATTTCTCCGAAAAAGTTTCATTTCATTTCAAATAGACTATGTAAGATACCTAAAAGATACAGTAATTTTCCCCCTTCTATTACCCCTATACCAAACGAGCCTTAAAAGAGATTTGCACCAAGTTGATGTGCCTTTTTCCAGGATACAAAATATATTTTCTGTTCTACAAATTCCTGGATTTGTAGATTCTATAGGGCAGAACATAGATGATGAGTAAAGAAGATGGGAGAACAGGCTGAAGTTAGGAAAAAGAAGACAAACAGAAAGGATCATATCAAATCCAGCGTGAAAAAATGCATAAACTAGCCCTGTAAAATGAACATCAATGGACCAGTATCCGTAACAATGATACCACTGTAATCATATCAAGTGCACTTGCATTGATCACCCAAGGCCAGGAATGAAGTAAAAGACACCATGACCATTTAGCCACTGGAGAAATGTCCTCAGATGCCAAATTACCCAACCTCAGAAAAATCTCCCCTTTATTCATCAATATTTTAACCAATCAATTTTAAAAGGGTATTTTTTTTATATTTGTAATCAAGGACTAGAGATAAAATTGTGCTAGGCACTTATTTCCATACTAAGAAAGATGAGAATTTACTAACAAGTACCAATAAATGGGCTAATCGCTTAATTCCTTAAAATTAAAAGTAATAATAACAACCATAATAATAATTAGTTACGTGTCCCATAAGATGGCTTGTGGACTAAGGGGTCTGTAACAGTGTCAATGGAGAAGTAGCACTACATAGAGAGCTAGGCATTTCAGATTTTCACCCTTAACATTCTAAGAATAATAAACACAATGACATAATCGACCAAAAATGCCATGGGTTAATGACTACTGGCCACAGTCTATACAGACCTGCAAGTTCAATTCAACTATAAGAGCATCATTTGCATGATGCTAGAGCACAAATCACATCAGATATAAAGATTTTGGATAAAACCCACAAACTACCATTATGTTTGGCATAATATTTTACCAGTATCATGTGGTTTGATCATCTCCAGTGAGGCACCACGCAATTTGAGCTTATTTTCAGATAGGTACAATCAAACTAGGTCAAAATTTCATTAGTATACTTCGTTGAAACAATCTGATAAGACTAAGAAATTAACAGAAAAACAATGACAATCATTAGAGAGGAATCTGGAATTCATAAACGGATAGCAATGGATGACGGTGAATGGGAATGCTCTGTGAGCAGCCAAGGTTTCAAGGACCCTGCACCTCCCACTCAACAACCCTCTATCCCCCTTCATTTCTCAGTTTCCTATTAATATGAAACTAATAACTGAATTGGTATAATGACATATTTTCTGATAGATCTTATGACTCAGCAAGGAATAACACCTCTCCTCCTAACAGAATTAATAACAAGCACCCTGCTTAATCTTCACACAATCTTCTTCCAGACAGGTATATTTCACCATGGGCCTATCAATACCCCCCCCCCCCAAAAAAAAGAGAACCTTCACCTTGCCCTTTGTAGGTGTGGTTTTTGCATATGGATCCTAAGTTTTTCATGCTCTAATTGACAAGGATTTGTGCTTATTTTGCATAAGATTAATTGTTCTGTTCGTGTTTATTGCATTTGGTTGGTTTGGTGTAGGTATTCAGAGAACAACAAAAGGACAAGGCTTGGAGCATGACAAATGGAGCAAATGAAAGCAAGGGAAATAAGAGGACCAAAAATTTAGAGCAAAACTGAGAGATAAAGAGCCAACACGACTGTAACACCCTGATTTTCATAAACTAGGAAATTTTGTTTTACAATGTAGACGCAATGGAAATACACGGGTGTTACCATCCTATTCTATACAATTCCAGCTCCCTAACCTTTCTTATTTGAAATGCAAGACAAAGCCATCAAACACAAAACAACAGAATAGACATAATGTAGAGAAAGATATATATATAAATAGAACGAAGAGAGAATATACAAATATACAACAATAACAGAATTAGTATGACGAGCATACCGAGTAAACTAAATCTACTAAAAGCGGATAGCATGCATTCACGTAAGACAAACAGAACATGCTGAAGTGAATGAAAATAATAAAACATGCTAATACATGAAATATGAAATACTTAATGAAAATTCACAATTTATTACTATTCATCTAAAACCCTAAAATCATATAAACACTTAGAACATAAATCTGAACACCAAAATAAATGAATCCACACACAAATGAGGGCCACCGTTTATTATGATCTATATTATGTTATCACAAAATCCACCATACCACATTTTATCTGAAAGAAAATGATGCTAAAGTCAAAGCATTAAATGCTCATATTGGTGGTTCCTCACTTGAGCATAATATAGTCATCCAATTCTTGGATAGAAGGAATCCCTTTAAGCTTATCCATCTCTTGTTGGGGTATAGATAGACCTTCTAGTGAGACATGCGGTGGAATTCCCCAGGGCATTACATTCTAGCAATATCCCCTATCATCCTCTTTTAATCAATTACATCATGACTCTCAAACATGTTTGAGTATGGAACGGGCTAAGGTCCCATGTTTGCAATCAGCATCACCTATATAGGTCCTAAGATATATTTCATCTGTAACATCTTTTAAACAACATGTATCAACCCATGGTTCTCAAACGACAAACCACTAAATACCAAGAATTACAACACTATCTAATTCTATCGGCAAAAAATTTTCAACCATTTTGATCCCTTATCATTAAATTTACAACCTCTAACATTTGCTAAGAGATGTTGCCAAATTGTCAGTATTAATCAAGACCCCATAAAATATTACATCCACTTTCATTGCCACAAAATTGTTTGTGCAACAATTTATCAATATGATTGTCAATTCCTTATCAATTTCCCTTGTAACTTAATGGCATGACCTCAAGCAAACCTTCTTCAAACTCTTCCATGATTTAAACCTCTTCAATTCTTTTGGAACAAACAAAGTCTCTTGCCCTCCACGGCCACTACCATTGCCGCAAGATTTTCCCTCCCTGTCATGTGATCAAACTAAAGTATTTATTTGCCTTTCCCATTGAAAATTAGGTACTCTAATCGTTTAAAAGGGCAATAATCAAAGCTAGGTAGCAAAAAATGAAATCATCACAATAGCATTGGAAGAAGGCTTGCACTCATGGTGACCCTTACCTTTTGCTTCCACTAGAAGAATTATATTTTTCACACTAGATTGGATAATTCAACTTTCGCACAATCTCTCCCTTCAACTTCTCCATCAAGCCCAATTGCTTCTTAAGAATACGCATCCCTAATACAAGGCTAAAATTTATTCTACGTGTTTATCACACAAAACCCACAAGGTTTATCACAAACGTATCTTTATTAATCACTAAATTCATAATTTATAACCACTAAATAATTATTCTATGGATCATTCTATAGGGATACAACTTTGATCACATCATTATCTCCCACTTGAGAAAAGTTTAACTATGAACTTTGAAGTGCGATAGAAGTTCATTTGGCACAATTTCTTAGAACATGACGAGCCTAATTAGGCACCAATAAACCAAAGTTGATGAAATACTTTGAATTCTTAGATTCGATGAACCTATTGTGGGGACCTTTGATCAAAACTAATCTTCTTCTTGGACTTGAACTTGCAAGTCCAAGACTGGGCAATAATAAATGCGAAAGTGGATAAGTGCATATGTTAGGTAATGGAGTAGGAGTAATAAGACTAGGCCCTCAAGTTGCTTTAGCTTAGCCAAGTTCTTAAAAGCAATAATATGCTTCTTAATCATATTTGTTTTATTTCCTATGCAATATTACCCACTTTCTCTAGTTTGGGATGAAAACCTTTGTTTCTAATCATGATCAGTCTTGGATAAGTAGAGGCCCTATGTGAAAATTCAAACGCTGCCATATTATTTTTATAATGACTTTGGCGAAATCAAACTTATTTTTTTTTTCGATAAGTAAGAATTTTTATTACTTACGAAAAGGAGAAAGATTACAATCTTGAGATCAACCTACCATACAGTCAACAAGACCAGCCCACTTTTGGAATTTATCTTTATAATGTGGGTGCATTAAACGTCTAGCTACAGCTAAAACAATAGCTTGACTGATACTATCTACATCCCTACTACGGTTTTCAAAAACTCTCAAGTTCCTCTCATACCATACATTTGCAATATAAGATGAAAAAAGAGCTCCTAGGACCTATTTTTTCTGTCTATTTTGTCTAGATCTTTTCAACAAGGACTACACCTCCTATTGCCACCCTTGGATAGGGTCCCTTCTGTCAGCACATCTTCGAATTTTCCTCCATATAGCCATTGTAGTAGGGTAGTGGACAAACAAATGGTCCCGGGTTTCTAAACCCTGCTAGCAGAACACACACTGCTCCGATACATCCATACCAATCTCCCGAAGTTTAGCTTTAGTCATCAATCTGTCCCTGAATGCCAGCCAATGAAGGAAACTGTATCTTGGCAAGTTAAGGGAGTTCCACACAAGCTTGGGCCACTTTTGGTTATCCTGTCTGGGATGCACAACATCATAAGCAGCTTTGATGCTATAATCAGGATAACCATTTGACCACCTCAAATGGAGAAAACTTTGTAACTGAGTGCATACAAGAAGGATTCTCTGAAACAGCCAAGAAGTATAAGTAGTGGGATTATACTCCCACACACTTATATTCTTAAGGTAAACAACATGAATCCACTTCACCCAAAGCAAATCCTTCTTAGTAGCAATATTCCAAAGAAGCTTACCCAAGGCACACTGATTCCAAATTCCCAGGTTAAGAAAACCAAGACCACCCTCTGCCTTAGGGGTACAAATTTGTTCCCACGAAACCAGGGCTCGTCTTCTAACATGTATCTTTCCTGATCAAAGAAAGTTTCGGCAGAGACTCACAAACTGATGTAGGATCTTTCTTGGTAGGAGGATCACCTGGCTGAAATATAGTTGTATGCTAAACAAAACCGACTTGATAAGCTATAGTCTCCCCGCATAAGATAAATAGATAGTGCTCCAGTGTCTAAGTCGAGCTGTAGCCTTTTCCAACATGTTAGAACCGAATATAGCTAAATCTATACATATTTGCTAAACAAAATATATAAGTAGTCCAATTAGGAATTATTGCAAATACACTTTTGAAAGAAGTTAACACATAAATAAGAGAATTTAGAACCGAGAACCAATTTTCATAAAATAATAGTAATAACAACAAATTTTAGCTCCCATATTTCCTAGCTAGGATTACAAGTTAATAAATTTATCGCATTACCTGAGAAATTCTAATCCAAAAATAGAGATTTTTATAAGTTTACTTTCTTAACAATTAACTCTAAAATTGAATAAGTAAAGTAAGAAAGAAAGAAGGGGAAAAAAAAAGAAGCAAAAGATGTTTCCTCATGTGAATAAAAGAAAAAACAAAGAAATGAAAATAAGAAAGATAAAAAGAAAAAAAAAGGCTTACTCATAAAATTTGCAAGGTACAAATGACCATAAAAAAAAAAAAAAAATTGGAACTTTCGAGACTAACTTATCCATTTCGCGTGTAAGATGATAAGTAAAAAAAAAACAGGAAAAAATAAGTCAGTAAAACTAGGGTGAACTAAAGCGTGAGTCGAACTATGGCGAACCAAGGCATACGTGGAACACTGACTAACACTACAAGAATTATCTAGTTAAACTTTTTACAGTTTTAACCTATATTAGATATTTTTCGATTATTGAGGCCCCTTAAACAAGAGGCCCTATGCAGCAGCATAATCAGTATCTTCCTGCTCTAGGGCCGGCTCGATTTCTAACCATCTTTTCACTTACAAACAACACACTCGAGGAATATAACACGAAAGTGCTAGTGATGCACCATGGCTTTCTAAATGAAGTTCACAATGGTGGCTAGTAGGATTAGTGAGAGCATTTCACGACATTGGTGAAGTGAGGGTGCACCGATGTCTTAAATAAGACGAATAGCGAGTTAAATCCATAAAATTTTATAGGAATTCTCTTAAGATACACCTCGTGCACCTATTAATCCATAAACTTTCCTTATTTCGTATCATCTTCCATAAGTACATTCCAATGGTTTCCTTCTTCCAACTTTAAAGATGTCTCAAACCCAAACCACCTTCGAATCTTGGTAGACAAGTAGTCTTCCGAGCAACTAAAGCTCTACTACTCTTCTCACCTAAACCTATCTAAAATAAGGTTCTACAAATAGAATCAACATATTAGATGTGAGCCCAAAATCCCTAAATACCATCCAAAACATATTGGATTAGCTGCAATCTTCGAGAATAGCTCATATGTTTTGATGCCTAGCACTTAACGCTTGCTAAGAGGCTGATATTGCTTATTACTGAGTCGGGAAGAGCTTAAAGGAACTCCAAGATACCGGAAAGGGAATTCACCCTCTTCACACCCAAGAAGAGTCCAAATCCATTGCTTAAGTTGTAGAAGCCCACCACCAAAGTATGCATTGTTTTTTGTTGGTGATGCATATGCCAATACAAGTTAGGAGTGTGGTTACTAATGGGGAATAGCCAAATAAGAAAACAGAGAAGAGGGTGAAGAAAAGGGGTTGAATATGATCTTTGGTACCTCCTTAGATCATCCGCTAACAAGAACCACATAAAGTTTCACCACTTAGGATAAATCTTGTGCGATTTTAGGATTCAAACTTCAAACCCATACACTAGAATTGAAGGGGATTGATTTATGCTGAGAGAAATAAGACAACCAAATTTTGAGTTGTCCTTCATTCAAGTGTGAGCCCAAGACTTGTAGGAGAGTGTTAGGTCTCATTTAGTTGCAATACAACTTAACTAAAAAAAAAAAAGAATAGGTTTGGTTAACTAATTAAACTAGTTAGCTGTCAAAGCGACTAATTTTAACTAGTTTAATCTTAACCAAAACTATAGTTGACTTTATGTAGCTGAATTAGAAAAATCAGAACTAACTGGGACCTTCCCAATGTCTTAAATCTAAGTTGGGAGGTTCCTTACAAGTAAGTAAGCTAAGCTAAGCTAAAAACATTATTAAAAGTAAAAGGTAAAAGTAGTTTTTAAGCTAACGACTAAAAACATTATTTAAAGCATTAAACAAAAAGTAGCTTCTCTACTATAGGCCCAACGTTCCATCATGCTTTATTATAGCTTTATTTTCTTCCAAAAATGGCCAGCCCCCTTTAATGCTTGTAGTTGTTGCTACTACCTTGGATTTTTTTAGGCTACCAAGCATGCTTAGATCTACCCAGAAAAGTGTAGTTGTGGTTGTTGTTGTGGGACCTAAACTATCGCCTATCCTTCACTAGGTAGCAATCCATTTAGGCCAAAAAAATGAGCCACTAAGGTGCAAAAAGGTGGTGGCTGGATCGGAGTTTTGCATGGCTTAGGGTTCAATTAATCTAATTAGTCCAAGTGAGGAGGTTTTTATATCCCCCAACTTAGAGAAATTAACAACTAAATTAATATCCTTAAAAATGGATGCTCCTACATCAGTTGGGTTAACCACTAAACCAAAAACTTCACCAAACTCCACAATCTTTTCCTAAATCCACTTTGCAGAAACTAGATCAACTCTACAAAAAATTAATAAGCCATTTGCAAAACATAAATCAATTATATGTAATATCTTGCACCCAGGATGCCCTTGGAACTCAACTACAAGCTCTTGTGTACATACTCCATGCCTAAGACCAAAGGATAAGGGGAAAAAGGATCCTCCTACCTTAATCCCCCTTTTTTCTCTTGATAGGCTTAGCCAATCCACCATTGATCTTCAAAGAAATTCTAACAGAAGTAGCACAAGCCATCACCATATTCATAAAGTGACTAGGGAGAATATATGCTAAGAGAGGTTGATTCAAAAAACTCCACTCTAGGCTATCGTAGGCCTTTTGAATATCAAGCTTCAACATTATCCTAGCTCTGAAATTTCTTCTATGATAATTTTTGAGAAGTTCTGTTGCTATCATCACATTATCATTGAGGAGCCTGCCCTTGACAAAAGCTGCTTATGATAAATCTACCAACTCATGTAGCATATTTTGGAGTCTATTTGTCAAGACCTTAGAAAAGATTTTGCAGGGAATGTTATAACATGCTATATATATAAAATCCTTAGCTTTATTGGCATTTGGTACTTTTAGGATAGGGGTGACTATTGTGTTGTTGAGCTGCTTTGGCAGTCTTTCTGATGCCCAGAATTCCTCCACTGCTTTCACTATATCATTGCTAATAATGTCCCAAATTTGTTTGAAGAATCATCAATTATAGCCACTAGGCCTTAGCCTTTTAAATCCCTTGTGGAGAAAATAGCTTGTCTAACCTAATAAGTTTATCATACAAAGGCCCCATTTAGAACTTAGCGGATAACAAATTATGTTAATAGTAAGCTAATAGCAAATTGTATTAGCTAATTTGATTGCCTAATTGAATTAGTTGTCTGTGTGAAAATTTGTTTTGGTAAAATTAAATAATAGTAATTAACTATTAGCTATTTGATTACCTAAGTCTTCCTTCTAATAGCTCAATACAATATTAGGACTACAGCTACGGCCCTACAATGAGGTGGTATATAAACCGCATCAGCATCTCATCATTTCCTTGCTGCTATTCCTCATAAAATAAGGCCCAATCTTTTCCCCATATATCAATATTTTTCTATGTCATTTTTCCTCAGGATAGACTCGCTTTAATACTAACTTGAGAAGACTAAGAAGTTAACAAAAAAAAAAAACAAACAAACAATGACAATAATTAGAGAGGAATCTGAAATTTAATAAATAGCTAGCAATGGATGATGGTGAATAATAATGCTTGGTGAACACCTAAGGTTTCAAGGACCTTGCACCTCCCACTCAGTGAATCTAGTCTCTAGTCATACTAAATTTGTATGACTTCATAAGGAATAATCCCTCTCCTAACAAAATTTATAATAAACAGCACGTTCACTCTTCCCAAAACATTTGATGCATATGAGAAACAATTAGGTCAAGCTAAGGGAGGTGGTGGATTTAGGGTGATTACCACCAAATAAAAAAAAGAGATGAGGGAAATGGGTAGTTATTTGATCTATGAGCACAAATACTCACTATCATCATCCGAGGTTTAAACTCTTGGAATAAAAAAAGTAAGATTTTTAGGGTTTAAAACATAATTCTTCACTTGAATCCCGAGGGGGGATTCTTGGTTCAACCAGAAAGAAATAACATCCAAACTTGCCCTCAAAATATAAGTTTGATACGTTATAGGATGTGTCGATCCTTTACAAGCTAACTTACAAACTTATGAAACTAATTTAGTTGAAATCAAACTCAATAGTTATCTAATAGATAAAAAACTAACTAGTTTGATTCTAACTTGAAGTAAATCAATCCATAAATCCTAGACTTTACTCACAAAATAATGGCCTAAAGACACTCCCCGTGCTTTCAGATCTGACTTGGGGGTGTTTTACAAGAAAAGCTAATCTAAAAAGGCTGTAAACATCATTAAAAGTAAAAAGCAAAAAACAACTTTTCTGAGTACGGGCCTAAGTACAATTATGGCATGTTTGCCTTGCTCTTCTGCCATCATAGCTGATGTTGCATCGGTCTTTTTCATGACTCTTATACCTCAATTTTTGTACCCAAAAATACACAAAAGTTTGGCTAAGAATGTTGCTAATCTGCTGCTATTGCTGCAACAGATATGTGGCTGTTGCTGGCTGACACAATAAGCCAAATTTAAGCCACCTGAGTTTATCAAAAGGTGATGGCTTGAATATGGCTTTTGCATGGCAAAATGACTCACAATTTAATTCATTAATTTTATCCAAACTAGAAGAATTTTAGGGTCTTCGTTTTTAGAAAAATAAGCAAATTATGTTCGTTTGTGGCAGATGCTCCTACATCAACCTTTCTCCTTTATACAAGCCTATTCTCTTAGCATAGGTATATCTCACAATGGGCCTAACACAATCATACTATATTAAAACATCATTTCAAATATACTAAATTCACACCTCAATGAGAACATTATCTATTGACTTGGATTCATTAAACATGCCAACAAACAACATAGATTTAATTGACCTATCAATCACAGTGCAATAGACGCATCCAATTAAATAGCAGTTCCGCTATAGTGTAGTGGCTGCTATTCAGTGGTTTTTGGATCAGTCGTGACACAAAATTATTAATACGCTACAGTTTTAAAATTTCACATTTATCGACCGATAAATCAATATCACCGATAAATCAAAAAAATATCAACAATAAATCGAGATAAATCGCCAATAAATCAGCCATTTATTGAGAATTCTTAAATCTTTTGAAAAAATCATTCATGATAAAAAAAATTTATTCATTTACTATATATGTTGAACCAAGTTACTATTGAACAAATAGTGAAGTATAGTAATTTATTACCTTTACATGTCCTACTAAATAACATGTCTTTTTTATTCCAAGGTAAATTTAGGGTTGTTAGGAAAATTTAGTATATAATAACTTACTTATATACTTCTAATATAATATAAACTACTAGTTTATTAAATATTTAGATTCAAATGATCAATAAATAATAATTAAAGTATATAGTAAATAAAAATAAAAAATTCACGCCGCAACAACCGCGACACCGTGACCGCAATTTTATTGCTTGAATAGACGATCAAAGATGTTAAACTAATATTTACCAATGTGAACCTCACAAAAGTTTCTCAACCTTAAGTATTAGGCTGAATGTCATGACACCTAAGCAAAAAGAATTTTCAATCAACAAGGAGTAGAAAGAAATATTAATGTATAGCTCCCAACAACAAAAATAACTACCCAGTATGGATCCCGCCAATGGTGGGAGGTCCAAATGTATAAAGTCTCGTATCGACTAACTTGGTAGCTAGTGACACACTAATATATGACTCACAAATACAATTAATAAAAACCTTAGGTCAGTGGTATGAAATTGTATAGGTTGTGGGTGGAGTAACACATGAAGTATAAAAGGTAATCTAAAAACATTTTTTTCAAAGTGAATTTCTTTAAACCGCTCTTTTTGGTGGTTTTCACCCAACAATGTTCCAGTGTAAGATTGTGCATTCTTTTTTTCCCTTCCAATGCTTCAATTGATTAATTAATTTGCTTAGTTCACCAATTGCACCAATAAGAAAGGTAGCAGTAAGGGATTTTGTTTATGTCCCTTTTTCCTGATATTACTATGAAAATGTAAATTGAAATTTTCCTACTAAATCATTGGCAAAAGCCACCATCAAGACTGCCGAAGGCTTGTACCGCCACTCACCTCCTTCTAGACCCCCTTCCCTCATCTCTGTTGCTCGACCACTACCCATTTTAACGACTCCAGTGATTGGTCTCAATGTTTCGCCAAACAAGGATGGACAGTTTTCTCAATACCTATACATTTTATTACCACAACCACTCCATTTTAAAGGACCTTAGACCACCTCCAAACAGCGACAGTCCAAAAAAAAAGTGAGGGTTCACAAAGTTGTTAGAATCTGGATTGTACCTAAAATCGATAAGTGTCATCCAAATCGAATTGTAAAAACGGATTGTAAGACCCTACAAATACACAAAAATATAACCCCCATACACTTATATGCTACAAAATCCCATAATTGAAAATAAGAAAAACACTAAAAAACGCATTCTTAAGCTCTTATTTGGTCACTAATTAAGTTGTAATAAGGAGCAAGCAACACATTGTGAATTACATGCATAAAAAAATGTTGTTATAAGGACTATGCATACTAACAAAGCTAATAACACTGCAAAAAGAAAATAAAAAAGATAATTATAAACTAAGTAGAAATTAGTAAACAAATAACATTACAAATTTAATATATTTGTTTTTTTTTTCTAAATATAGAGTTTGAACTTATTGTAAATATCTTACTCGTGCTTCCTTTGCCTTAATTGGTGCTCAATATATAATATGTACAAAATAATATGGTTAATGTTTGGAGTTAGGAAAAAAAATATAGCGAGGTAATAAGGAGGAAAATAAATTTTATGGTAAACAGATAAAAAATTATAGTCAATAAGTAGGATCGTAATATTATCCCGATCCTAAACAGGTCCTACCATGATTCTACTACATTAAAATTCTACCTAGAATAAATAATAGATCATTTAATAACATTTGAATTGTAGAATTATAAGATCCAAATCAGGAGTTTAACTATGGGTTCATCCCAAGTCTCTCCCCACCTCCACAACAGCTCACAACGGAATTTTTAGCTATACGTCCTTATCCGCCAGAGATAGATCGATCATATGCAATCTGTAGAGGCACCTCCACTCTTACACAACAAGTCTATGAGTTTGAGCCAGAGAACATTTGTTCTGGGTAGCCTTCTGAGCTACCGATTGATATGGATGAGCACGTCCACTGCGACATATGTTGTGAGTATTTCTAGCTATGCCATTATTGTCTAGGTCATCCATACTAGCAGTCATTTTCAAAGCCCCTCAAGATAGACACCGCAACCACCAAGTTTGATTGTCAATTCGTACAAGGGTATGGAGCCCATAGATCTTAAGAGATACTCGGAGCCCAATATTCCTCAGCCATGGCCTCCACAAGAAGTGAATATTGTCTCCCCATCCGAAGTGACCAGTGTTCCTACACACTCTAGTTCCAAGGTAGACACTAATTCAAAGTCTCTATTAGAGCACTCCTTATCTAAGCTGGATCTGTTTGAGCACTTGCCTGATGAGTACATATTTTGACATATTTTACGCCCTTTTAATTGTAGCTTTTGGTATTTTATTTGAGTAATATATGTGAATAATTATGATTTTGTGATTAAGTAATAATAATATTCTATATTTTATTATTTGAGCTATAATGATAGAAATTAAATGAATTTAAAGTATAAGATTATTTATTAATTTTTCTAATTTTATTTTGTAGGTAAAGTAAAAAAAATAGAGTTTGGGTCCTTTGGAACGAAGGCCCAAAACAAGAGCCGACGAAGGCAGGGGAATTTTTTATTTATAAAAGGTCGTTAGAGGAGCCAAAAAAAAAAGCACGGGGAACAAAGGGTAGCAACTGACAGCTGGGCAGAAGAAAACAAAAGAAAAAAAAGCACAGTAGTGTAGGAGCGCTGTCAGCGCCAGGAGAAAACAAGAAGAGACGAGATGCACTACAGCAAAAGAAGAGAGAGAGTGGACGCACAAAAAAGAAAGGAGAAACAACAGAAGCCAACGAGGCAGAGAGAGCAGCACAGGAGGAAAATTTGAGGCATAGAAAACCAATCTGCACGAGAAAAAAAAAGAAAAAAAAACAAAGAGAGAGAACAGGCTCTAACGTAGTGTCGAAAACGTTTCATTACTCCGGTTATTTCTCTCTCTATTTTTGATTTATATTTTATATATATATTTTTGTGTAATTAATTTGATCATTATAACTGGTTAATTATTTATTTCTAGGGAATAGACTGAAACCCTAGATTATGGTTTAAGATATGATATTATTTTTCTTTATTTCATGAGATTATTCTTTGACTCTACTTTAATTGCTATCGCTTATATACATATGATTCTGTCAGGTATAATTTATATGATGCATGTCTTGTTTTGGTTTCCTCATAGTGACAGTATGTAGGATTATTTGACTGCTAGGTGACCATATAAATATGCTAGAATTTATATATATAAATTACAGCTAGGTTAGATAATAATTTACCTAATAGTTTTGTGATTCTAACCAGAGTAGTGAAACGTTTAGATACGTGTGGGTCAAAGGAGAGATATATAGCTAGACATACTTATTATACTAGTTTGGATACTTAGATTGACATCCTTCCATTTGTGTTTAATACATTAAATCTAATTAAATATAGGAGCCGCTTGTTGCTACTATACTGCTAGTATTTAATATGATTAATATTGGCACTTTCTCATATTAATTATTTTGGGAAAGTAATATAAGGTGTGTAGGCCTGCTTTTAGCTTACAACTTGGTCAATCTCTTTATCATGATTAAATACTAACTTAGAAATTATTATTATATTTTGACTTAATGTAGTGGTAGATTTCAATTTCCCTAGCATATTTATCATATTCTCAGTTATCCATTATTTTTTATTATTTTATTTTATTTATTCTTTTTATTACTGTCTTTTTTTAAAAGCCCCAATTATTGTATTTTTATTTATTTTGTGTGATTTAGAATTTTTTATTTATTAATTTATTTTCATTATTTTTGAGCTAGTTAAATAGAGGTGAGCCCTCTCAATTCTCGGTATAGAACGATAACCTTATTTATTAATAATACAATTGTCAACAAAAGGGTTTAAATTACGTGTCGGCTACGACCACACCATTGCTTGCATCCACAATTACTCTACCTGAATCAGAGAGACCTCCGATTTTTATAGTTTAGCATCCTTAGCAACTCGACTCCTCTCCATATAGCAAACAATAAAACCACGGTAGCAATTACGGTGTGGCGATATCGGGGGATTGCAAATGGTATTTTACATGGCGCGGTTGTCACAGCGTTATTATTATTAGTTTTTTTTCACAACAAATATCAATAAATATTAGCAAAGAACCAATATCCCGATAAATATGTAAATTATAAAGTCGTCGCGTATTGTCAATTTTGCGTATCAGCGTATCCAAAATCCGATAAATATTGGCCAATATTGAGTATCGAGACCAATATTTAACCGCATGCTAAACAGACCTGATAGTGCCATTAGCTATGTCAACACTCCTATAGCCAGAGCCTTCGGTTGCAAGACTTGTGGTCATAATAGACTAGCAATACTAGCTACCTTCTCCGAGAATAAGTGAGCAGATTGGGATAGATATTGATGGTGGCAAATCATTTACCACTATGTACATTACTCCCTAGCCAAAGATTTAGGTGGTACTAAGAGAGGACTGGCCGAAATCTCCCTAAGCCCTTTTCTTTTCTGAGCTTAGGGACCAACAAGGCCAACAAATCCACCAATGCCCCAACAAGTTTGAAGTGGCTGCCAAAGGATGGGATAAGACAAGATTCTGACACAGTGACAAGGTTTCCAACCTTACAAAACCTGGGAGACTCGAGTTGCCTTCAAGACCCACTACCCACTCTTCAAGCTTGATGGTTGGGAGAATACTATTAAGGCTAAACTATGAGCATTCTTGGGCTACAAGCAGGCAATTAAATCGTGGTTGCGGTCGCGTTTGAGGTCACGCTGTCACGGTATCAGAGCGTTGCGAACGATAAATTATGTGTCATAGTCGTCACGACGTGAATTTTTATTTTTATTTCACCATATACTCTAATTATTATTTATTGATCAACTGAATATAAATATTCAATAAACTAGTATTTTATATTATATTAGAAGTATTAAAGTGAGTCATTATATGCTAAATTTTCCTAATAACCCTAAATTTGCCTTAGAATGAAAAAAGACGTGTTATTTAATAGTAAATGTAAAGATAATAAATAGTAATACTTTATTATAATTCAATAGTAACTTGGTCCAAGATATATATAGTAAATGAATAAAAAAATTTTATCATGCATGCTTTTTTCAGTAGATTTAACAATTCTCAATAAATCGCCAATTTATCGGTGATATTTTTCGATGTATCAGATGATAAATGTGAAATTTTAAAACCGTAACGTATCGGTAATTTTACGTTACGGCCGACCCAAAAGTCGCTTTGTTATAGCGGAACCGTTATTTAATTGTATGGCTGCAAGCTATTTTTTATTTTCTAGCTTAATATTATTGTCTTGAAAATATTTAGAATAAATTTAGTTAAGTAGCTTTTAGTAATATTCGACCTATGTAGCTAAAAGATATTATTTAGTATAGGATCTTAAAAGATATTAAGGAATATTTTATTCTCAATAAGAGCCTAGCTTGTAGCTTATATCAAATATAAAAAAGAGCTTATGACCTCATTAATGAATAGGCTAGACTTAGTTAAAAAGATAGTTTCCCAGCCACCCCCTTCTCCCTTCTCTCCTGCGCCCCCTCTCTCCCTACATCCTTATCATCCACCACCCAAACAACCATGCGCCAATACTTGTGCCACTTAAGAAATAAAATCGCAATTGCGGTAGCAGTTGTGGTCATGGTGTCGTGGTATCAGCATGTCGTGACCAATATTTTATATATCGCAGCATGATTTTTTTAATTTTTTTCCAACAAATATCGGTAGATATTAGCAAAATATCAACAAATATTGGTCAATAACTGATACATTGCTGATAAATAAGTAAAATTCTCAAACGGTTGCATATTGCCAATTTTGTGTATCAAATGACCCGAAATCCAATAAATATTGACCGATATTACATATTAAGACCAGCATTTAATTGTATGGCGCCACCTTCTTCAACCCACAATCCTAAATCACTTAAAGTCTCCCAATTAGGGCATGTCCTCTACAACTTAACTGCACTGAAATTTTTAATTGAAGTATTATAGTTATTTACTATTCTTGTCATACTTAATATTTTTTCCCTATTATTAATATCATTTTTTATCATTACTACCATTATTATAATTATTATCATGAATTTTATAATTCTTTTATTATTTTCAAAATTGTGATAATCTGAACTAGCCTAATAAGCTCTAAAAATAAACTAAGGAGAACAAGCCCTTAATCACAAGTAATTACAACTAACTCTCATGGGACAAAAGAGAAGACCTCAGCACAAGAACCCTAAGAAAAATAAGAAGCGCATGACCTCTCTATCAAAAGGTCCCGCAAACCAGATAGAGCCTCAAGACTATGCCTCAGTTCGATCCTCGGACCAAGACCATAACATTTCAATGCTCTTCAGGTTGCACATTAAACAGAGTGATTCCTACTGCAGTCTCAAAGAAGGGAAAACAACACTAAAAGGAAAAGGTTCATTTTGTGGCATTTTGATCCAGAATTTGGATTAAAAAAATGGCGATCAACAAATTTGCATGAACATGTTTGATTATTAATCATAACAGACAATCTACAGAACAAACTGACATATGCTGGGTGACATCCAATGGATTAAAGACTAATAACCTCAATAAAGGCTGATGATTCATAATAGTGGACTGAGAAAGGCGCTCAAAATTGTACTTCTCATCTGCTGCATGCTGAAAGTACAAAAACAACAATCAAGTTAGCAATTTTCAATTAAAATGTAAATAGCCACAATTTTTCCAACTTAAGAAAGGAAATGAGAAAAAAAGAAGGCAGAGGGGAGTGATACAGCACCACCACTGCTTTCATATGCTAGGAGGAAGCCACATAGGCCACATGATAAGAATGTCAAAACTGCAACTGCTACAACAGCTGAACAAGTCACAGGTTATCCTTCCTGATGGAAGAGGTTTATCAAAAATGGACCACCATGTTCCTGAGCATAACTACCCACCACCCCACTCATCCCTCTTCCAAGCCTCTGTACTTAATTCTTGTACTTTCAGCAACATAGGATCGGTTCGAAATTCTGTAATTAACTAAAATGCCGATCTCTAGTTTTGCAGTTAGGATTTTTAGAACTTTTAACTGCCTTGGAGCCTCATCCTTTCCATATGGACAAAATGATTGACGAAGTGTTTAAGATTCTTGCACCAAGTTTATCAATAGATTATCCTCTTTCTATCCTCATATTCTTCTTTAATTTCCTGCGTTCCTATCATGGAGACTGGGAAAACTGGTTCGTCATAAACAGCCATTAAATAGGATCACAAAAATAAGTTGGCATTGAATAGACCACTTGGATAATCGAATGGTTACCTGATCCACAATAAAAAGGTCCTGATCAAGCTTTCCAATGATAAATCCAAGATTAAATTGTCCAATAACCTAAAGAAAAGAAAATGTGCTCTTGGTGAGAAAATACACATCTTTCCAAGAAGACAAATGAAACATAAATATGTGCAACTTCAATGCATTGAAGCTTACTATAGGTCACTATCAATAGAGTTATGTAGCAAGAGGACCAAAGATTTATGTGTTTACAGTGGAGATCAGAAACTAGCCAGAATTTTGCATATACCTCTAAAATGCAAATTTATTGCATTTCTTTCTTAAAAAATTAAGCTTACTATAGGTCACTTGGATATGTGTCAATTTTACATGCATCAAAACTAACTTGCATTTATCTCTCCTATGTTGGGAGGGGAGGGGAGGAGGTGAGTCTACCAATTATCAGTCAGCACAAAAAGCATCAGAGCTAACTCATAATTTGAAGCCAAGTTCTTTGGCCTGTAAAATCATAGAGCCACAAGCTTCATGCCGTCAATATCATATGGCCAGTTCTGCCTGAAACTATTTATACAGGACATGCAAGATATAAATGTAACTTTGTAAAGCAACAGCAATTTTGATAAGGGAGGGGAAAAAAGGGACCATCTTATAGGATTATCAGATTTCTTAGTCTTTCATTGCAAATTGATGATATAGCAGAGGACATGTACCAGTGGAAACAACAAGAACATCTTGAGTTACTTTTGGGATTAGAACACTAAAACTATTACATTCACAAAACGATGTGAATGCTTTAACAATGTACATGAGTATACATCTCCTGTAAGAAAAAGAATATTATCATTAAAAATTTACAACAAAGCTAACAACACTTAGAAGAGATTTGGATGAAATCAATTATTCCATCCTTTTAAGTTGTAATAGGTTGTACACAAAAGCAAACTACAAATTAGGTTTGATTAATCCTTTTTCAATACAGTTAAATTTATTTATTTATTTTTTTTTTATTTTTTTTATTTTTTTTGTACCAATTAGGTCAATTTTCAAATTTAATCATCCCCTTATACCATAACAGCCTATTTTTTATTCTCTCTCTCTCCCTCTCTACAATCCTCCATAAATCAGATTCCTCTCACGAAAATACTAACAATTTTGCATATTACTATCATATCATTTGGCTTTAAATTTTGAAAATTAACAAACTTATAAAAATAATAGAAAATATTTATCTTATGGAAGAGGAAGAAACAAAAAGATTGATGAAAATAATTCAGTATATAGTAAGTTTGATAACTGTTGACAATGTTCATATTATATAGTATCTTTAGGGAATATGTAGTATATAGTACCTTTAATGAACATGTACTATATAGTTACCTTAACAAATGTGTAATACGTAGTATATAATAAGTCGCTTAATATGAAAAACTAACATTCTCTCTCGTCTCTTTGCTCCGACTCTCTGCCATTCTCCCCTTTTAGGCTTCAACTTCAAATTCCAACCCTAGGATCAGCTTCGCCACCGCTTGTGACAACGCGCACTTTCAACCTTTCGTTTCGTTTGTCATTCCTCTTCCACTATTCCTTCTTCTATCGCCCGGTCACATTGTTGTCCTCCTCGTTCTCTCCCGCCGCCCAATTTCAACAAAAGAACTTCTCCCTGATCTATTTCCCAACATCACCTCCAAGCTCAACCTCCTTCGCACTCCGGGCCTCTAGTTCTCCTCCTTGATTGTTTGCTGGCTCTATTTAGATAACAATTACTTAGCCTTCGATGATATGTTATCAGTCATTCTTTCAATTGTGAACTGATGAGTTCATATTTTGACATATTTTACACCCTTTTAATCTTAGTTTTTCGTACTTTATTTGAGTAATATATGTGAATAATTATGATTTTGTGATTAATTAATAATAATCTTATAAATTATATTATTTGAGCTAAAATGTTATAAATTAAATAAATTTGAAGTATAAGATTATTTATTAATTTTTCTAATTTTATTTTGTAGATAAAGTAGTAAAAAAAAAATAGAGTTTGGGTCCTTTGGACCAAAGGACCGAAGGCCAAGGACCAACGGACAAAGGAGACGGCGAAAAACAAAATAGGAGGAGAAGGGAGAAGAAATTTAGAAGCAGCTACTGCAGAGGAGAAGCCGCACTAGAAACGAAGGAAAAGAAGAAAAAAATTCGGACGGCGCAGCACAACAAACAACGAGGAAAGTAGTAGTCTGTGCCGCGGAGGAAGGAGATGAAAAATAAGAAGAAGACAAAACAGAGAGGAAAAGAATAGAAGGTAGAGGTGAGAAAGAAAACGCGCGCCAACACGACAAAGTTAAGGCAGGCCTGACGCAGGGAGGCATGCCGTCAGCATTTGTGCAGAAGGAAAAAAAAAAGACGGCTAGCAGGGCAGAAAAAAAAAGAAGCGCAAAGAGAGAGGGCGGCCTACAGAAGGAAACCAGGGGAACAACACGGAAAACGAGAGAAGAAGATCCAACAAAGCCGAGCATAGGTCAGCACAGGAGAAAAAAAAAAGAAAAAGGATGGCACAGAAAGAGAGGTCAGTCGGGAGAGAGAAAAAAAAATAGAAAGGAGATCCAGAAAAATTTATTTAAGATAAAATTAATTAATTTCATCTTAAATAAATTGCTGAACTTTCATCCATAATTAATTCCGGTTATTTTTTCCTCTAATTTTGATATATATTTTTGTGTAATTAATTCGATCATTATGACTGGATAATTATTTATTACTGGGGAATAAACTGACACTCTAGATTATGGTTTGAGATATGAAATTTTTTATTTTATTTTATTTCATGAGATTGTTCTTTAACTCTATTTTAATTGCTATTATTTATATATATATATGATTATGTCAAGTATAATTTATATGATGCATGTCTTGTTCGGGTTTCCTCATAGTGACAGTATGTAGGATTATTTGTCTACTAGGTAGCCATATAAATATGCTAGAATTTATATATATAAATTACAGCTAGGTTAGATAATAATTTACCTAATAGTTTTGTAATTCTAACTAGAGTAGTGAAACGTTTAGATACGTGTGGGTCAAAGGAAAAAATATATAGCTAGACATATTTATTGTACTAGTTTGGATACTTAGATTGACATCTTTCCATTTGTGTTTAATACATTAAATCTAATTAAATATAGGAGCCATTTGTTGCTACTATACTGCTAGTATTTAATATGATTAATATTGGCGCTTTCTCATATTAATTATTTTGGGGAAGTAGTATAAGGTGTGTAGACCTACTTTTGGCTTACATCTTGGTCAATCTCTTTCTCATGATTAAATATTGACTTAGAAATTATTATTATATTTTGACCTAATGTAGTGGTGGATTTCGATTTCCCTAGCATATTTATCATATTTTCAGTTATCCATTATTTTTTATTATTTTATTTTATTTATTCTTTTTATTACTGTCTATTTTTAAAAAACCCAATTACTGTATTTTTATTTATTTTGTGTGATTTAGAATTTTTTATTTATTAATTTATTTTCATTATTTTTGAGCTAGTTAAATAGAAGTGAGCCCTCTCAATTTCTGATATAGAACGATACCCTTATTTACCAATACTACAATTGACAACAAAAGGGTTAAAAATTACATGCCGGCTACGGCCTTGTCTAGTGTTATCGTCCACTGTAGCTCGCTTTGATTCACTTCTCTTCACCGTAGGTTCCATCATCATCCCCCCATCCTTCTCATCATCCCGGAATACAAGTCCAGACCCCAAGTGCCTTACTCCTTTCTAATTTCCATCTACATCATCGGTATCAAGTTGGGCATGACTTCACTAAGGATTTATAGCGATGAGAAAAGCTATAGTAAAAATTTCGATTTTAATTTTTGGATACCTAGAGACTCTCAAACCCCCCCCCCAAGGGGGAATCCAGAAAAGGCCAAAACTCTTGCTAAAACACTAGCTCGATCTCCATTGTTGGATTTACCATGTGAGATTTTAGGTGAGGGAAAGCCTCGGTTGTCTCTCCACAACCAATTTCTTATCATGAAACTTCCATTATAGACAACCAGGATGGGATGGCACAAAGATTTCAATAGAACAAGAGACTAATGACCTTTATGAAGATACTGACCAAAAGACTCAAACTATGGATGCAATACCAACTGATAATGGTAATGTTTTAGCGTTTAGCTAGTGTTTTAGTAGGAGTTTTGGCTTTTTTTGGATCTCGAAAACGTTGAGTAGTAGTAAAGGATGGAAAAAATCAAGACACTACCATTCAACACAGAATACCAATGCCCCCCTAACAAGTTCTGAAAGCCAAACTATGGTTTCTCGACAACCAAGTATTCCAAAAGCAAGTCCCTGCTCAAATCTCTCGTTCAAGTAGTGCTCTAAAACAGGGTTCTACTCAAAATTCTCATTCGAGCAATGTTTTGCAGGCAATGTCTTTTAATACATCTTTATTGGGACATGATCTTCTAGCTGAAATAGAGGGCGGTACTTACCCTTGAAAAAAGTGACCGGAGGTAGAAGATTGGTGGATGAGGCATATCTTCCCTACTTAGACATTCATTTACAATAAATGTAAGAGGATGAAATATCCGAGGGCTTAATAACCCTCTTAGTTGTGAGGTTAGGAATTGGATAAAGGAAAATAAGTTGTCATTAATTAGCTTAGTAAAGACAAGAATAAAGTATGATCATGTAGATAGGGTGCAAAAATCACTTCTCTCAGGTTGGACATGGATCACTAACCACCAATATCATCCCAATGACCAGATTTGGTTTGGATGGTCCTCTCATGAATGGAATTTTTACCACAATTTCTATGTGTGACTTAAGGTATTCTTCTTAAGGTTGTTGTCTATGGTGAAAAAGAACTCTTTTATGTTTGCATCATCAATGCTAGTAATTCCAATTCTCAAAGAAGGGAGTTGTGGCAATGACTTTATGCTAATCAAGTGCAAACAGACACCTAAATCATAGTTAGTGATTTCAATCTGGATCTTATTGAGAATGAAAAGGTGCAAGGCTTATGGCATGAGCAAGATTCATTAGATTTTCGACAATGCCTTCATCAAATTCAAGTAGATGACCTAAAGTACACTAGAGTCCACGATACATGGGTGAATAGACAAGACTCTGACCGCATAATAGCTCTTGATAGGAACTTATGTAATCAGAAATGGCTTGAGGTGTAAAGAGGCTCTAAAGCTCATTCTCATGCCCCTATAGTTGATCATGCATCAGTGGTGGTTTCTATTAAAAGAGTTACTCGGATTGGACCTAAACCTTTTAGGTTCTATAATATATAGGTAAAAGACCCTGATTTTCTAAAGATGGTAGCAGAAGGTTGGAATATTGACGTTTGAGGTTAAAAACTAAAGCAAATAGGATATAAATTAAAATAATTGAAAATACCATTGAAGCAACTTAACAAGGCCAAATTTGGCAGCAACTCTCAACTGGTCTAGAATGTTAGGCATCTTCTTAGTGAATTAAAAATAAAACTAATCAGTTCACCCCTCAATACAGACTTGATCCAGCAAGAAAAGCAATGTAGACTAAAACTTCAATTCCTAGCTAATTGTAAAGAAAGCTTTTATGCTCAGAAGGCTAGGGTGACTTGGCTACAACTGGGAGATAGTAACTCAAAGTACTTTCATGAAATTATGAACAAGATGCATGGTTCCAATAGAATTCACTCTATTACAAATCTGAGTGGAATTCATCATGATTCTCAAGGCATTTTTCAAGCTTTCCATGTTTATTACTAGCAAATTCAAGGCATTGCAACTATAACTTTAGGTACTCTCTCAAGTGAGGTAGTCAATGTTGGTCTTAAGCAAACTGAGGAGGAAGGTCTATTGCAACCTTAGGATGAAGTCAAGCATGCTTTATTTTCCATGGGAAATAATAAAGCACCAGGTTCGAATGGATATAATGTGTACTTTTTCAAATCCAAACGGAACATAACAGGGGAGGATAGCTGGCAAGCAGTTAGAGATTTTCTCATTTCAAATGATCTTCCTTTTGTCCTCAGTATCACTACCCTTAATTTTCTTCCTAAGATTCCTAATGCAAAAGGACCAATAACTACAGACCTATTGCTTGTTGCAATACTCTCTATAAGATCATTGCCAAAGTCTTGACTCATAGAATACAACCTTAGCTTGTTGGGTTAATTGGTGAAGCTCAAGCTACTTTCATTAAAGGGAGACACATGGGGGATAATATCCTCATGGCCTTTGAATTAGTTCATGGTTATAACAAAACATCTTTCTCTTAGATGCATGAGAAAGTTTGACATGAAAAAAGCTTAGGATTCAATAAGCTAGGAGTTTTTGGAGAAGATGCTACTTGCCTAAGATTTCCCTCTTCACTTTATCAAGCTTGTCTCTTTGGTTCCTAATGGTGTTTTACACTCCTACTTTCAAGCAAACAAAGGACTTAAACAAGGTGATCCTATCACACCTTATTTGTCAATTGACCTTTTCATTCTCTGTGGAGAAATCCTTCTTTCCATCCTCATCCCAAATGCAAGAAATTCAAACTAACTTTTTGCTTTTTGCTAATGACCTCCTCTTGTTCAGTAGATGTGATGCTAATTCTGTGTTCAGCTTGTATGATACCTTTCTTAAATTCTCTAAGATTTCTAAACTGCAACTCAATTCAGCAAAAAACTCTATTTATTATGGAGGTGTTGTGGATGATATAACTAAACAAACTCTGTTCCATCAACTGCACATACCAAAACATACCAGAAGGGAGTTTACAGGTCAGTTCTTTAGGCCTTCCCCTATCTAGTAGCACACAAAAGGCAGTGGAGTATCATGAACTGCTTGACAAGTTTACTTCTAGATTGAACTCATGGCATACTCGATTACTCAGCTATGCAAGGAGACTTCAGTTGGTGAAATCAGTTCTTTTTGGCATCCAAGCTTACCAGAGTCTTATGAACTTGATACCAAAAAAAGTGATTATAGCTATCAATGCTGAATGCAGATCGTTCTTATGTTCTGGTTCTCACATCATTACAAAGAAGAGCCTTGTGGCTTGGAATCAAGTCTATAAAACCAAAAAAGAGGGATTGGGTTTATTTGATTTAGAATGGTGGTATACTGCGGCCTTGGGAGATTGTTATGGAACTTAACCCTCAAAAAGGACATTTTATGGATGAAATGGGTGCACACTTATTTCATTAAAAAGAGAAACTTGGGGCATAATCCAATTTCAATGTTAGTTTCTTATTTAGATTATTGAAACTAAGAGAAGTCTTTCTGCCTTTGCTTAATTCAAATGAGCATGGCCAGATCTGAGTAGAGAATGACTATAAAATATCAAAGGCCTGTGATCAATTAAAACTCCGAGGTGAGGAGGTGGAATGGCATAAAGTGGTTTGGAACCCAATTTCTATTTCTAGACAAAAATCCATTTATGGTTCACAGTACAAAAGTGGCTCAACACCAAAGATAGATTACACAAAATGGGCATGGAGATTGATGGTACTTGTGTTCTAGGTAAATCAAAAAATAAAACAATGGAACACCTCTTCTTCCAATGTACTTTTTCCCAACGGAATTAACTACAATTGATAGGAGTTTTGGTTGCACTAATGATGTTATTTCTTTCACTACTGTGTTGAGATGGATGCAATGAGTTGTCAATACATGGCCTATAGAAGATCTGTGTTAAGCTTGTATGATACCTTTCTTAAATTCTCTAAGATTTCTAGACTACAACTCAATGCAGCAAGAAACTCTATTTATTATGGAGGTGTTGTGGATGATATAACTAAACAAACTTATAGAGAAGAACCAGAAAATTTTTCACCAAAAGAGAAGTGACCCACAACAAATTTATAGAAATATTGCCAAGTATTTGGCTACTCATATCACTGGTATGTCTCATTCTAAATCATATAGAGTGTTAGTTGGACATGTTGATAGCATGAGAGAGTAGTTGTGTTATTGATATTTTGATTGTTTTGGATGTATTAAAACACTGTATTTTTTAAAGTAATAAAATTTTACTTACATACGAATATATATATATATATATATATATAATATTTTCTTCAACAAAAGTGTAATACACTGTATCTTGATACATAAATTTATACTAGTATTATATGTCTACCTAATTGGTATCCAATATTTTTAAGTGATTAGGATTACATATATGGAGGATTATAAAGATAGATAAGGTAAATTAAGCTCGTTATGGTAAAAAAAAATGTATAACTTTGTTGTGGTAAAAAGGACAAAAAAGTTAATTTAAAAAAATTGACCTAATTTGTATAAAAAATATGATCAACTCAAAAAATTAAAAGCTGGCATAGACAACGTAGCCTCAGGTTATCACCACAAGTAAGCCACTATGCAACAATTTGCAACTTTTACTCAACCCAAGGCAATCAAATGATTACAAACTAGGATAAATCTAGTGGACTTCCCTGGTTTGTCCCACCAAAGGCACTAAACTTTTGAAGAAATAAAAAGAATTCAATATATTCTTCATTTATTGAAAAGAGAATCCGGTTCTTTATTCTTAGTTGCTCAGTTCTCTCAATAAATCTAAGATAGATCACTCCTTGAACTCACGGAAAATGTATAGTATAAAAAAGACGAGAATGATTCTCATTACTCCAGAAGCACAACACACATATAAAAGTGAAGGATGATGCTGTAGAATACCTACACCCATAGAATATTTATTTTGATAGGGCAAGCACATCAAAACAAATTCATAACTTAAGGAGGCTTAGAAGAAGGAAATTATGTAAGATTTTTGGCATCAATAAGATATTTGAAAAAAGATTCGCATGGAACCCAAAATTTCCAATCAACAAACACTGGTATCTAACTCAACCTTCAAAAAATGAGTTTGATGCTCAAACAAAGAGAAAATACTAATCGAAGTCTCTAGCATATAATCTCCCAGTTAGATGATTTTTCCAAGAAAAACTTATCCCTGGACTGTGATATAGAAGCATTATCAACTAGTAAAAGCAACAACATATAGCTTCAGATAAAGGAAAGATAATCATTCCCAGCATCTCCACTAAGACCTGTTTACATAATTAACTAAGAAAGCAGAGGATGAATGGTATGCCTGTATTATGAACTCCTGTTTGACTAGAATACATAACAATAGATCGAGCCACGATATAACAATCATCCCACAAACAAAAAAAAAGGGTTTGTGTAATCAACTACCAAAACAAAGGATGAATGAAGTGACCTGCACTACGACTTTCTGTTGGACTTGAGGCATAACATTATCTCTAGCCTCAGCATACAAATCAAACTATTAGAGACTAAACTGTCTGGAAATTTTTGTGAATAAGAATTTGATTCTAAGATGAAGTACCATAGCTATTTGTCCCCTAGGCAGAAATTTTAGGGTTGCAAGACCTGAATCTCTGCCTAACTTGAGCCTCACACTAACAAACCAAATATTAATCATAGTTGGAGAATAAAGATACATGATAAAGAGAAATGGAGGAAAGATAAGAAAAACTCAAAGAAACAACAATGTGAGACCAGCACAATAAAGTTCCTTTCTTTATTTGATCTTCCAAACAACCCACAACAAAGTAGCAAAGAAGCAAGATGTACAGAGGAACTGCAGAAAGTAGAAGAAAAGGGAGGATAGATAAAGAAAGGAGAGAGAGAGAAAGAAAAGGAAACGTTATATTTTAATATATATTGTGGATCGGGGGAAAATTAATTGGGGATTATAAATGAGGCAAAATTTACATTTTAGTTTTGGAAAGTGTAAAGACCCCCATAATGGGGATTTTTAATACAAATGTCCGTTCAATCTACCTAGTCTTGGACAAAGCCTCTCCACCATCTTATTCCAAAAGATAGCTATAGGACAATTCCATTAAGTTAACTAAGAGAAGTTGGTGATAAGGACATCACATCACATGACTCGAAGCAGCAACAACACTTTTTACCAAATACATGAAGTTTGCTATGAATCTTGCACAATTCTAAGGCATTTGGATAAGAAGGAAATGCTCCTTGATTTGTAGACTTTTAATGACCCTCTACCTAAAGGATGTGACCCTTGATGCATGTTATATGACATATAGCATGATTCAGGCAGTGATGCAGTTGACCCTTACAGATCCTCCTTACTTGCAAATAGGAAATTAAAACAGAATGAATAGGTTCCATGAATAAATTGATGCATCTAGATGCAAAATAGAAAATACTCACGCAGAGAATGCATTGACGTTAATAAATTGGAAAACTTATCTATAATTATAGCAATGCCTCTCTATACGTTCCGATTGCAAGTGGCAACGGGAAAAAATAAATATTGTAGGACATGATAAATGAACCCAATCAGAATACAAATACAATTAATAATACAACATTCAACAGGAAGATATAACCCTTTACATATTCATGGAAGATAGACTCATTTAAACATCAAGTCCTCCTATGGAAAGAGAGGCTGGAATGCTCACAGCAATGGATCAATTTTCAGACACATAAATTTGAGGTCAACAATGGCCCAGAGAAACCAAGCCAACTTCACATGCTAAGAAGAGATTTTGATAGGCTACAAGAACATCAACCCTAGCTGACATGGCAATCTAAGGGAAGAGAACCTAAAGAAATCATCTACTCACAATTGAAGGATGTTTTTACATTCAACAAAAGACTTTTTAAGAATCATGCATTACATCACTGCTATTTCAGGCCTAATATTAATCAGAATACTAGAATCATATTTAAGGCATCAAAGCTGGATCAAATTTAATGATCCAGAAGTGTTTTCTGAAAACATGTTTCTTTAAAACCAGCCTTTCAGAAGAACTCCAGTAAAGCAGGGAATAAATATCAGCTACAGTAAAGCCACCACATCAACAACAGAGACATCTCCATAAGTGAAACTGCTCCTATACTTGCAACCATCAAAGCAGTATCAATTAACCAACCTCCATCCTACTAAAATCACTTTTCCTGAATAGCCTTTCCAGTTCAATAGTTGCTGCAGCTAGAGCTTTAGATTTCTCATTGTCATTATAAGCTTGGGAAAGCTCCAATGTTGCAGCAGCATAGCACCTGTAGATGATTGCTATGAATAAAGTTGGCCACGATGTAAGCAAGCTCAATAGCATGGCAATTAATAAATTTATAGACCTTCTAGTTGTAGCACTTTTACACTTATTGAAGCCTGGTTGAAATCTTGATAACTTTTGTCTTCTCAAGAAAAGTTCTTTGGTATTAAACTGCAAGGTGGAATGTGTATGTGTATTTGCTGCAGGCGAATGAACAGGAGTATATACTTTTGAACGATCATGCTCTCCACTATTTAATTTACTATTAGAGAGTTCATCAGATGAAGCATTCGGTGCTTGTGCAATTGGAATAGGCACCAGTTTCTCTTGATTTTTTATTTCCTGAAACATAACTAGCAAATTCAATAATTATTTATCATATAAGAACATGATGATATGTGAATCAGCGACAGAAATGCATGATAATCAGATCCAAAGAAAATAACAAGATCCTTACAGTGACAGAAATGCATTATCAACAACTTGCCCCTTAAATCAGTCATTATAAGATAGCAGATTTACATGATGACATGTGAATCAGCTTCTTTATCTCCTCTAACAATAAACAGATACAGGGAAAAAGAAAAAAATATAAAATAAAATAAAAAGCGTCATCCAACGTTTACTCTGGTATTTCCTATCCAGTCTTAAGTCTTCCAACTTCTTTGCATTATGCCTATCTTCTCCCCAATATTGCAGGTACTTTAAGAATTAACTTGGTTAGCCTCCAAAATATTGCAGGTTTGATGTTCTTTTAGCAGTATCTCTTTGCATTATGCCTATCTCCCTTCTCCAGCTTTTATGATGGGAACTACAGGTCTACCCAATAAGGAAGAAGGAGAGATAAAAGAGAATGCCAATATCTTGTATTGAGAATAAGTAAATCGGTCTATTGTCCCCAAAGGCTCAGGATAAAGTTATAAACTATAGAGAAAATAGTTCTAGTTTCAAAACACCATAATATGGGATGGCATATCCCAAGTCTAACTTGAAAAATCAGCAGTTAAGTTTCACAGTTTTTCTAGAGAACACTGAGTGAGCCAAACTATTTGAGAATACTGAATATCTCAGCATATTATTTTCAAAACACTTTTCGAGAGTCAAAATGAACTTAAATTATAAGATGAACATTTTTCCCCACCCATCAACTTCAATATTTTTTTATTTTGCACCCATTATCTTCAATATATTAAAAACTCGCCCTCAACTTTAGATATTTATCACCCATCATTTTTTTTGGATGAGATTATATCAAAGATAGAAATACGCTCCAATAATTTCAAGAATAACTCTAGATAATATTTACCTTGGAACCCTTTTTTTATTATTTTCAAACAATTTCATTAAAAAAATTAGCATTGGGTGGGAAATTGATAATTATTCAAACTAAGAATGAAGTTTCAATATAACGAAGATAAGGGTGATGAATTGAGAAGGTGAAAGAGTAGGGAATTGAGCTATACTCTAAATTATTGAATAAGATGATACCTCTTCAAGATTTATTGCTATAGATTATTGAATGAGCTATTGAGACCTTTACTCTTTACACTTGAAACCCATTTTATCAAATCTCTGCCATGGGTTACCAGACACTTAAATCAACTTGGGCCACAATCATCAATTACTAATCCATATTTAACCAAACTATAACCACAAAATACTAAGTTATGTTATTATGTTTCATTTTATGTTCATCTGATAATATTACCAAACTTAATGTGAATGCTTGTCATTTGGAGTTACATACACCAATGTGTAGAAGGGGCTTCTTTTGTGAATGTTGATTTTGAAACATATTTGATGCAAGATAAGAATATGTACAACATTACTCTTGCTCCACAGCAATTTATTTGAAAAACTTGTATAAATTTATTTATATGCATGAAAGTAAATAATCAAAATAGCTAAGATAGTAAAATCATTAACTCATTAGTCTTATTGTTCTCTTGTTCTTACAGACATTTGAATAATATCAAATTTGGTTAAATGTATTGGTTCCCTTTCCAAACTACCTGTTTTCTTCCCTTCAACTTTGGAACTAGGTCAATAATCTAGTTAGCCTCTATAATATTACAAGTACTTTAAGAATCCAGTGGAATTCACTTGGTTTGGTTTAATCAATGAGAAAGCATATTCAGTATTTTTTGCCAAATTCAATATCATTTCAATCAGAAAGCATATTTGGTATGTCCCAATATTTGAGCGTCAGATTTCGTGTTCTTCGATTCCACGATTGTGTTTGGGGGAGTTGTTTCCATTGTGGTCTATAGGAGACTAGGGTTGAAGAGAGGGGGGAGGAGAGCAAGAGAGAATGTCAAATAGAGGGAAGAGAGACAGAGAGGTGGCAACTAGAGAGAGAGCGTGAGTGCATGGGAAATCGGGGGAATTAACAATGTGTTACTGAAGGGGGTATATATAGCCTGAAAGGGTGCCTTGGCTTGCCCTCCCTTATTTTAATTAACACATGATAACTAAGTAACAAAACATTTACTAACTAATAAAGTAGGAATATTCCTAATCTCTAGGAATAATATCTAACTAATAGTAATAGTAATCGGTAAAAAGAGTATCTTCACTACCTAACTAATATGTTACTAATATGTGCGAGCCTTTTTAGGGCAGATTCCAAGGTTGTTGGCCTTCTTGTGGCCATGGGTTGTATTACTACTCCAGAAGGGTTGCCTTGGTCATCCACTTGCAAAAGTTGGGAAATCCTTTGAACTCAACTAAATACTCCCGGGTACCATACAACTTGCGGTAATCGGAAATCTTGCTCGAAAGCGGCACTTCACTAAGTTGTCAAAGCTCGTCCCTAAACGGAGCGCCAAGTGAGGCAAGCTAAGGGTGGCCCAATAAAACTGCCAAGTCATCCCAATGAAGGATGAGCAAGTCAGTGTACAAGGTCTCACAACCAATATTGCCTAGGGCAATCATAGGTGCCTTCTCAGTCGATGGTGGAAACCTAATCACAAGTTGAAGACACCTGAAGACGGTAGGCAAAAATAGTCGCGGACCTCACATAGTTAGATGTGTTATGCAAGTTGATCTGAACAAGCACCATTCGACCCACAACTTGCACAAAAATAGTAAGGAGATTCGATCCCAATATATCCCGAAGGTGCTCTATGGAAGTGAGCTACTACCCTTCTTTGTGGTATGAAGAGCCTAAAAGAGAGTTTGAGTAGTCATCCATATATGAACTATCATGGTTCTCAAGCCAAATATCAATGTCTGAGCCCAAGATAGTTACGTCGGAATAGAGGCATTGTGACAAATACCAAGAGTCTAGCATTGGCAAAGAGAATCCCAAGAGCTTAAACGGATCCATCTCTCAAGGATTGTCGGATCCTCCGTGATCAAGATCAACTGGGTCGAAGCTTGTCTGTATTGTCACCTCGACCATAGCAAGGGTGCCCTAAATAAAAAATCTTTTATTAGCAAGGGCACCTTGGAGGATCAAGGGTGGTCCCTTTTGTAGCTAGAGCTTAGGCCTTCAACTTGAAAACATATTTTGTGGTAGAAACGGGCAACCTATTGGTCTAATGGGCCTAGTGGACTTTGAGATCCTTCTCAGAAGTGAAGGGCCTTCTGAAGAACAGTGGAGGGGGTGGAGAAACGGGCAAAGGCCCATGTGTCGTCGCAGAGGGCAGATGAATGCCCCACAAAGCACCAGTGGGTGAAGTGGAACCCTAAGATGGGACGGACCACAGAGCAAGGTAACAATGAGACCTCAAAGACAACAAATGATGGGTGGAGGACTGAGGAGAAGAGGTGGTGTTATGGTGGGGGAGGGTAGTGGCTAGTAAGGTAGCAGCAATAGAGGCAAATAGATGAGGTGATAGAGAGGTTAGGTGGGGATCGGCTGACACAGAAGAGGTACTAGTTGGGGTGGTGGGGGTGGAAGCACAAGAGGTAGGGCTGGGTTATAGGCTTAGCAAAGGGGGAAAGTTGTGTTTTGGAACTGTGGGGAAGGTTTTGATGGTGGTGAAGGGTGGGCAATGCTTGTCACGGTTGGGCAATCATGGGTGGAGGCAGTAAGGGTCGTGTGAATGCCAGTGGTGATGGCGGCAATGGGGGCAAATGTTGTAAGGGCAATAATAGAGGGAGGGAGATGGGCGGCGAAGGTTTGAACGAGGGGCGTGCATGGCTAAGGGTGTGTAGAATCCAAGTCAACCTAGAATTTCGGACCAGACTAGATAAAACGGGCCAAGGCATGTTTGGGTTTTAAAAATAGTCTGGGTTTCAAGTTACATATTTTGAAAAACCGGGTCTCCACGGAGGTCCGAGTCTTACATGAGTTTTCAGGCAAACATTGAATTAACCCGTTTTGACCCCTTCAGCTTGCTCCTTCCCAATTCCTTTGGGTTTTTCCCTAGCCCTATCCGGCTAGCCCCTCGCCCTAGGTGCCTAATTGAAATGAAAACTAAAAAGTGAAAATGAAAGGAAAAAAAAAAAACTCTTGCTCCGTCCTGTCCTCTCTCATCTCACCACTCAACACTCAATCACTCACCAAACTCACCACCCACCACTGCTGGTTCAATCTCAAAAAAACAAAGTAGTAACCACTCCCGTTAGCAGTCACCACTCACCACCAGTCCACCACTCTAGACTCCAGTCAGTCACCACCACTCACCACACCAATCTCCTCTACTCTGGTCTCTAATTCCTCTCTCTTTCACTTTCACCAAACCTTGACCAGACATTACTAGCATTGTCAATTTTTTCAGCCGCTACCAATTTCATGTTGTTGTCGTGCTACCAACTGTCAACTATCGTGTTGCTCCTGCGCCCTTTTTGCTAAAGTCACGACTCGTCAGTGTCTTAATCCATCGTCTCCAATTTGCGTCTGGTGTCCTTGGATTGGGTATGGCTTGGTCTTTGATTTTGTTTTCTCCGAGCTTTACCATCAATATGTGCTAATTGTTAATTTCTCCTTCATTGAAACAGGTCCTTGGCTTCTTGCTGGCTCAATGCATTATTGCCTTCGGCTAATATTTGCTAATTATTGAGGTATTAATTAGACTGTGAAGTTGTGATTACTTTGTGCATTGCTAATATTTGTTGGTTCAATTATGTTCTATGATGGTTTTGCTACTATTTGATTCTAGTATATATCTTTGTGCTATGTAAAAATATTTCCTAAGGAATTATGTTTGATTGTTTCAAAAAAATTATGTAAAAAAGTGTTTAGACTTTTTATAAGGAAGATTGGGAGGAGGAGAGATAGATGAAGCTAATAAAATTGTAAGGAAGTCATAGACTCATAGATAGCTTGGAATTAGATCAAATTAACCAACACCAACCCCCCCCCCCAAAAAAAACACCACGAAAGGAAAAAAAAATTGTCTAAGGTATCTACTTATCTTATCTTATCTTATCTATATCTTCGCTTTGCACCTTTCGCTTTCCTTAGTTTATATGCATTTCATAGTATATATCAATATCATCTTAGAATTGTTTAATTAGTTTTTTGAATTTGCTTTCAATATCTATGCATGTTTGGTTCTTATGAATGTCGATTATTCTTATCTTATATTATTTATGTATGTTTGGTTCTTAAAAAGTTCGATTATTCTTTTCTAATATTTACACGTTTGGTTCTTAAAAATGTCGATTATTAGTGTGCACTTGTTCTTATTTTAATAGTTTCCCTATATTTATTATTTTGTTCTTTATCTTATACATTTGAATTTTTATTTTTTTTAATTGTTGATTGGTGAAATGACAAGTATAAAATTCTAAAGCTATAGATTTGTTAACTCAACTTTCACATAATGTAAGTTAATAGCCTAAAAACTATGTAACATATGTTATTACTTATTTTTATACTAATGTTTCTTTTTTTCTTTCCTTTTAGATGTCGAGCTCCAATATTAGATCCAAAAAGCCATGTTTAGCATCCAAATCAGCCGATCCTCCTCCAACTCAAGATGCTTCTACTCAAGAGGTGAAGGTAGACAGAGACCTTGAATTACTCGACATTGAAGTAGTAGATTTTGGGAGTATGTGGATCAAAAAAAAAGCTAGAAAGAGGAGTGCTTATTGGTATCAAATTTGGGACTATATGAATGAAGAAAAATCAACCAAGGGTGGAATGTAAGGCCTAGCAACTTTTTCACCTAATACCAACAAAAATGGCATGAAAAAATTAAAAAGACATGCAGAAAGTGGTGTAAATAATTCTCAAAACAAGGGCATAGGTAAAGGTAACTTAGGTAAGCAATCTCATCTATCCTTGTTGGTAATGATAAGCAAGAGGAGACAGCTTAAAGGAATAAGACTATGGATCTTGATGAACTTAGAGAAGTGGGTGAAATGATTATTGTTTATGAAGGGTTTTAGAAAAGTGATATCAATTGCTTGTCCTCAATTTCATATGCCTTCACGCAATACCATTATACGTGATATCTATAAGGTATATCTCACTGAAAGGGTGAGATTGAAATATTTGCTTAGTAATTCGTGTCATAGAGTTTATGTGACTACTGATATGTGGACTTCTAATCAAAGAATTAATTACATGGATCTAACTAGTCACTTCATTGATGATCAGTGGAGATTGCAAAAAAGAATTCCTAATTTTTGTCCAATATCTAGTCATAAAAGAGAAGCGGTCGGTAGGACTGTTAAAGGTTGTCTAACTTTTTGGGGCTTGAAGGAAAAATTATTTACTGTTATCGTTGATGCGCGTTCTAACAATGTTGCTTGTGCTTATTTGAAAAATATAGTGAAAAAAGATAACGGCATTGGTGATGGTACATCCTTACACATGAGATGTGTCACACACATAATCAATCTGATTGTATGAGATGGTATAAAAGAGCTCAATCATTGCATTGATCAGATCAGGTATATTAGAAATTCCCCTCCTAGATTGATTATATTTAAACAATATGCTAAAACGTGTAAAATTGAGTGCAAGGCTTTTTTGTCTCTTAATATGCCTACTAGGTGGAATTCCACCTATCTTATATTGGCTATTTAGGGATGTTTTTAATAGGATGGAGTTCCTTGTAGAGTTGGTGTATGATATTGATATTGCCGAGGTCCTCTCTAATGATAATTGGGATAAACTTGAGCACCTTGTTGTTTTCTAGGAATTTTATAGCCTACTGCTAAGATGTTTGATTCATTGTATGTGACCGATAATCTTATTTTCTTTGATATAATTCGTAATTTTGAGTTGTTGAATCAATGAATTATGGATGTGACTAATGACTAAAGAAACGTGGCACTTCAAATGAAAGTAAAGTTTGATAGGTATTAGGGTGACAGAAAAGATGAATATATTAGTGTACTTGGATGTCATGTTAGATCCAAATTTAAGGCTTTTAGGAATGAAGATTACTCTTTGTAGGATTTAAGGTGATGAATTAGGGGAGAGATTGACCGAAAAATAAAGAAATTTGCCGTTGATTTGTTTGATGATTATAGGAGGAAGTATAATTAATTCATAGTTAACGAAAGCTTTGGGTCAAGCTTTGATCCTCCTACAATTAAGAATATTGTTGATGCTCTTAGAGAAAGTGTGCTAAAACAAGTGATGAGGATGGATGGAATATATTCTAGTATTATAGAGCTTGATAAGTTTTTGGATGAGAAGAAGGCAAACCATAAAGAAAAAGATGTATCTTGATGTGGTGGAAAATACATGGGTCTTAAATATCTAATCATTTCACGTAAGGCACAAATCCATTATTTTGCCTTGATTGTAGATATATGGTACTAGGGGTCCTAAACAAGGCAAAATTATGGATTATTAAGGTTTTGTGCTAAATAAGTCATATTAACTGTCCACTAAATCTATGGGCAACATTCAACTGGTAGAAGTCATGCTCCAATCTTAAGAACTCAGAACCCACAATTTTTTCAGTCGTAAGGTGCTCATTGAGCTAGACTAACTAGTAATAGTGAAGATAACTAAGAAAGATTTAGTAATTACTCCAAAGTATACAATCGTGCTAGACTAGCTACAGAGGAAAACTATATTGCATTTATCTTATTCAGTTTTCATCATATAATGAGTTTTCCCAATGATATATTTCCCCGTTTTTATAACCAAAATATACATTGATTTCAAAAACAAGGTAGTAAGGCCTTGCTGACAGGTATACATACAATCACAGGAAGCAACCAACAGAACCAGTATCTCATAGAATATTCGTCAACAAAGCATAAAATTATTGCACCTTCCACCATGGTAATGACCTAACATGAAAAGAGACATCAAAAAGAAAAGCACGTATACCTCTTTTGATGGGTTTGTGCAAATATCATTATCATGCCGAAGAGTAACTCTAGGCTGATCTGAATCATTCTCTGACCCAAGGTACTTGGATAATGGTATATTTTCCTCAAACTCAACAGAATCACTATTATGATGAAATGTACGGGAGGATCTTAAAGAATTATCATGCATCTCTGAATCAATCTTTTCCTGTCGAAACAGAACAGGCTCGCTTCTCAAGATAGGAACTTCAGACAATGCAGTACAGACATTTTCAAGCTTTCTTTTCTGAACAGTAACAAATCTCGTAAGTGAGGATTGAACTGAAGTTGATTTACTGGATGGAAGTTCATCCAAGTTATCACCCTTCTCTGTAACCATGTTTCCAGGTAGATGAACAGCAGCCTTCTCAGTAGTCCCCTCATTCTGCCTATCAGAGTGACTGTAAGCCTTCTTAATACCATGAACTTTAAGACTAAAATCCTTGAACAAATTATCAGAATTGCCAATGTTAGTACCCCCTTCAAGTGACTCCTGGCACAAAGCTTCTCTCTCACCATATGGTATTTTTTCAGGTCTGGTTAGAGATGCTTGTTTGGCAGAGGTCCGCTGTCCCCCAGAAGATGGATGACAATCATCTTCATGATGGGGAGCATCTAGTCTGTTAACACTGAAATTAGCATGACTTGGAGAGTATATTTTTTCTAAAGCTTCTCTTAACAATTGCAGAAGGGAGCCCTCATCAACAAAGAATATTTTTCGCTTGTCAGGTGCCACATTAACATCACAGGCTGCGCTTGGAACAGTAAAGTCCATGATTGCAATGGGATATTGCCGGGAGTTGGCACCTTTATATAATTCATTTACAAGCTTGCTAACTTTTGGCATGTCTACAGGACGTCCATTGACAAAATAGAATTGCCTATCACCAACATGTCGCCCACTGCCATATCCCGGCTTTGAGATAAAACCCTCCACTTTGCAACATTCTGATATAGAAATACTGAGGGGCTGTAAGCAAGTATAAGTACTCGTGCCAAATACTGTTATGATGTTATCTTTAAGCAAACCACTCCCCTGTGTATTTAGAACCATCGATTTTGCATTGTTTCCTGATATATTACTGCAGGTCAATCGAACTCCTGTTGCAATAATAGCATACGCCTAAAAGGCAGAAACAATAGCAAATCAGATATGTTGTCTTCCTCAAACTCCAAAGTATGCATACAGGTTATTAGCCCACGTCATTGGCCCTTGCTGGTGTAGTTGAAGTCTCTAGTATCATTGAATGATAGGTATAGAAACAATGCATGATGTATATACAGACTAAAAACCTGAGAAAGCATGTTCTACATACCCTCGTGTTTTATCTAAATCATCTCAATAGAATCATGCATGCCCTAATGAAAAAGACCATAGGCAAAAGAAGCGAGTAGTACATTGAAGAAACAGAAATGAAGCAAATACACATGCACACTATAATAAATATGATTCTGACACATTTCACAAGGAAAATTAATCAAATGATTGAGCATCTAGTATCCAGTAAAATGCGACTGTGAAGCTACAAAAGAGTTAGTATTAAAATAAATATAAATTCAGCCATTCGATGGATTTATATTTACTCACGTTCAAAAGCGATATCAGTTTTCCATATTCCTTGCGAATATTTCGGATGAATTCTTTGCTTCGTACAGGAAGATTTGAGAATAACTTACTAACAGTGACAGTGGTACCAATTTGTCGGGCTGTTTTCCTTTCAGCTACTAGAAGACCTGAGTGGTCAAAAGTCAAATGGGTAGCAACAGGCTCATTCTTTGATCTTGTTTCCACCGTCACATCCCCTAAAGCACAAAGGGAACTCAGTGCCTCTCCTCTGAAGCCAAATGAAGTCAGCGATTGGAGATCAGGAAAATCTGCTAACTTAGAAGTATGGTGCTTAAGGGCAAGAACCTGCAGAAGCAGTTACCGGTGTGAGAAATAAAATTACCAGTCTTAATGAGACTACATTTGCAACTTAATCCGTCCGGATTTTTACTAAAGGAATCAAGCAGCTAACATATAACTTTTGGCGCCAATCTCAGCTAACATATAACTTTCGCCACAAACACAATCTCAACAAGATAAAGTAGTCTTTTGATGGATACAGAAGTAAAAGCATATACTCATCTTGACCCAAATTGGACAGTAATCTGACCCCCCCCCGGGGGCCAAGAAGGAAAAATAAGAATAGCAATCGTATAACGCTCAGAGTTTGGCTCGACCTAACCACCGGAGACAGGATTCACAGGCAAAGGCATTAGCGGAAGTGAATGGCTAAATCCCACAACGAATCGCACAAATGCCAGATTATCACCCAGCATATATTTTTTAATAAGCATACCACCCGAATATATACATAACAACCATAAAAATGAAGTATTTGTACTGAACTCGCAGTCGTGAAGCGGCAAACACAATACGAACCCTAAAAGCCTAACTGAAAGCTACATATTCGTACATTGAAATTGCTTGGAGAAATCCCACACCCATTATCAATAACTTGAAACCAATCTTTTCCGTGGTCTTTCAAAACAATCTGAACATTCGTGGCGCCAGCATCCAAGCTATTCTCGACCAGCTCCTTGACAGCGGACGAAAGATCCAGTATCACTTGCCCAGCACATATCTTATGCACAGCGCCCCTGTTAATAGGCTTGATCGTCGGATGATCGGCAGGAACCATGGCTTCGTCTTTCATCACGAACCACGATTACTGGCTCATCCAAGAGCAATCTCCTTCTGGAAGTTGGATAAAGAACGGTGAAGCTACCAAAAGAGCGGCTTGCAGGTTGGAAGAATTGCGATTATATTTGCTCATAAATTCAGCATAACTGGAATAAAAATTGGACGCATCAACCCCAGATTGAAATCATATTGAACTTTGTGGTGTTTTGGTTACTGGGAAACACAGGGCATTAACCCATTGCCATTGGGCTACCATCTTGTATTGAACTTTGCCGCCAAAAACATTCACCCGACGCGATTTGGACAAACGTAATTAAGATGTGCCATATTATATTAAATTTTAGATATAGCAGTCTTTATTATCCTGTAGTATTTTTTTACTCTAACCTGTTCGATCCGAACGAAATCTGATCCGATAAAATTTAAAATTTAACCTCATTTAAATCTGATTCAATACAGACCCGATAATAATTAATCCAACCATAATCTAACCCGATTCGGACTCGACCCATGATCCGATAGCTACACAGCCCGATATTAACCCGACTATATATTAAAATATATTATAATAATAACAAATTACATATATTTTATTATTCATTTAAAACTTTTAAAAATATAGTGTTTTATAAAAAAATACTTATCTTTTATACTTTTTACAGTAGACATCCTTATTTATTAATGATATCCTAATAAATTTTTCCACACAAAAGTACAACATTAAAAAGTTATAATAATAATTTAATAAACAAGTAATCAAATAAATGATAAATATCTTTGTTCGATTGAATCATGTAATATTTTTTATTATTAAAATTTACAAATATCTTTATTATTTACTTGTGAAATATAAAGCGTATCTAATATTCATATTTTATTTATGTGTACTAGTAATCTTATGATTGTTTCTAATATTTATAATGTAATAAATGATAATTATATATTATATAGTTATATTATGATCACCTTTATTTTATAAAATTATCTTTTTAAGTAATCAGATAAATGATAGATATATTTGTTAGATTGAATCATGCAACGTTTTTTATTGTTAAAATTTATAAATATCTTTATTATTTACATATGAAAATAAAGCGCATCTAATATTCTTATTTCATTTATGCGTACTAGTAATCTTATGATTGTCTCTAATATTTAAAATATAATAAATGATAACTACACATTGTATAGTCATATTATAATCACCTTTATTTTATAAAATTATCTTTTTCTAAGTAATCAAATATTTTAAGTAATCAAATAAATGATAATAAATAATAAATATCTTTGTTAGGTTGAATCATGCAATATTTTTTATTGTTAAAATTTATAAATATATTTATTATTTACTTGTGAAAATAAAGCACATCTAATATTCATATTTCATTTATATGTACTACTAATTTTATGATTTTCTCTAATATTTACATTGTAATAAATGATAATTATACATTGTATAGTCATATTATGTTCACCTTTATTTTATAAAATTATATTTGTTTAAGTAATCAAATAAATGATAAATATCTTTGCTAGATTGAATCATACAATGCTTTTTATTGTTAAAATTTATAAATATCTTTATTATTTATTTGTGAAAATAAAGCGCATCTAATATTCATATTTTATTTATGTGTACTGGTAATCTTATAATTGTCTATAATATTTACAATGTGATAAATGATAATTATACATTGTATAGTTATGTTATGATCACTTTTATTTTATAAAATTATATTTTTTAAGTAATCAAATAAATGATAAATATCTTTGTTAGATTGAATCATGCAATATTTTTTATCATTAAAGTTAATAAATATTTTTATTATTTACGTGTGAAAATAAAATGCATCAAATATTCTTATTTCAATTATTTGTACTAGTAATCTTATGATTGTCCCTAATATTTACAATGTAATAAATGATACTTATACATTGTATAGTCATATTATGGTCGTCTTTATTTTATAAAACTATCTTTTTTTAAGTAATCAAATATATGATAAATATCTTTGTTAGATTGAATCATGCAATACTTTTTATTGTTAAAATTCATAAATATATTTATTATTTACTTGTGAAAACAAAATGCGTCTAATATTTATATTTCATTTATGTGTACTGGTAATCTAATGATTGTCTTTAATATTTATAATATAATAAATGATAATTATACATTGTATAGTCATGTTATGATCACCTTTATTTTATAAAATTATATTTTTTTAAGTAATCAAATAAATGATAATAAATGATAAATATATTTGTTAGATTGAATCATACAATATTTTTTATTGTTAAAATTTATAAATATTTATATTGTTTACTTGTGAAAATAAAGCTTATCTAATATTCTTATTTTATTTATCTGTACTAGTAATCTTATGATTGTCTATAATATTTACAATATAATAAATAATAATTATACATTGTATAGTCATATTATGATTGTAATACCCCGTATTTTTAAAATCCAAATTATTAAGTTTAATGATTTGATTAACGTATTTTGATGCAAATATTTAATTATTTTAATTTTGATTCATTTTATGGATTTATCGACGATTTCGAATTCATATTTGAATTTAATTAATCGTTGTCGTTGCGAACCATTCTAGATAAATTCGTTAACGACAATGATTTTATTATATTCTTATGAGTTCGAGTCTCGGTTAAAAATATATATTCCCGTTCTTTCTCGTATTTTGATTTTTAATATTTTAAATTCATTTTCGATTATAACTTCGTCATGTGATTACGGCTTTGTTTTGAAGTTATATTTCGTTAACGAAATATATTATTTAAGTTATAGAATTTATGTTTAAATAGTTAAATTTATTTTAATGATTTTACCTGTAGAAAATATTTCCGACTTTAAGTTTATTCATTTTCGGAAATCGTTAATATTTTTAGGAAGTTTTAAATTTAAAAGATTTATTTAAGAATTTATTTTTGAAATTAATTTTCTTCTGTCTTACGCTTTTCAGTTTACTGAAAATCGGTTTCGGAAATTATTTAAATCGTCTCGGTTTATTAGAATTTGACTTAAATATTTCCTTATATATTTTTAAACATTGTTTCGAGGTCTTATAATATATTTCCGTACTCAAAATAAATTTTTACGTTTGTTGTTTAATTTTCCGAAAACATTCCCGAAATTCTTTATATAGCTTGTATATCAATTCTAAGCCTTCGGATCCGTTCAAAATAAATTTTCGTTAAATAAATATTAGGCAAAATTCTTCTAATAACAATTTTAAATATTTAGTATTTATTCTATAATTGTATTTGTAAAAAAAAAAAAAAAAAACTCTAACCCGTCGGCTGACCCCCCTCTTCCTTTTCCTTTTTCTCTTCTTCCATTTCTCTTCTCTCCCCGACTCTCCTGTTCGTGACTCCTGTTCCCTGCGCCTCGAAACTCTAGCCTTCCTCATCTCCTCCTCCTCGCTAGCTGACCTCCAGCTGCCGCCGACCGACCACTGCTGGCGGCGCCGTGCAGCAACCACAACAAGCAGCAACCGCAGCAGCTGTAACCGAGGCAGCGCCACAGCCGCGCAGCAACAGCATCGAACTGCAGCGGAGACAGCAATGAGCCACGCCAGTTCTACCGTCGTCCGGCCACGGCAAGCGTCGCCGACCACCGGCGAGCCATCCCTATTCCCCGACAAAGCTTCTCCGGCATTTTCTTGTCCCGATTGTGTTGATTTCATTCGGTATAAATTTTCGAAAAACGCTAACCCTTGTTTTGATTAATTGGGTATGAATTAGCTTATAAAAAGCTAAATTGATTGTTTTTTTATGTATGTATGTGCTGTAAGATTGATTTGGATAGGTTAATTGTGTGGTTGTGTTGGAATTTTGGAAAAATTGGATTTTTGGCCAGGTTCTGCCCGAATTTTTCGGATTCGTCCGATTTAGCTATTTTTGATAAATTGATTATACAAAATGTTTTAAAATGTACCCCATTTCATTTTGGAACCGTCAATTTGATAAATTTATGCAGGTTTTATCGAAATTTGATTCCTAGGTCAAAATTCGGGTGTAATGAAATTGGGTCATATAATTGAGCCGTTCCGTTCAATTGATTTTATAATATCGTTTAAAATACATTTAATTTTATATTGGAAGTGTTGATTTGGGAAAATCGTGCGTAATTTATCGGAATTGGATTTTTAGGTCAAAACTCCCGCGGGTTTAAATTGGATTTTGTAATCGGGTTATTTTATTCAATTGACTATATAAATTACATTAGAATATATTTAATTACATTTTCGAACTGTCAATTTATATGTTTTGACAAGAATTGATCGTATTTGCGTTCCGGACTCAAAAACCCTAATTGTGCTAAATTGCGTATTTCTTTTATTGGTTTTGAGCAATTGACTATTTGATATGTTATAAAATGTTTTTAATTGCATTTCTAAACATTCAATTTGATTTAATTTATGGAATTTTACCGAATCGTATTTTCGGGCCTAAAACCCTAGATTTTAAGTGAGATTATGAAATTGATTATTTGTATAGTTGTTTCGCTAAAAATTAAATTTATAAAAGTAGTTGAAATGATCCTAATTGTATTCAAATACCTTTAATTAGAATTAATTGATTTGAATTACCTGAGTTTATGTCGTGGGCTTTAAAACCCTAATTTTGAAAATTGATCATCTGGAATTGATTAATCAGAAGATTGTTTTGTTGAAATTGATTGTCTAGATTTATCTAAAATTGATTGAATTGTGTCTTAAAATTATCAATTTGAGGTAATCAAAGCGATTTGGCCGATTCGTGGTTTATATATTAAAAACCCTAATCTTCGGGGATGATTTTATAAAATTGATTTTTGTTATGTGTATTTTATCTAATCGATTTATATCTTTGGGTTTTAAGTCATTTAAATTATGTTTTAACCTAATCAGTTTGGATTCGGTTCTATGTAAATGGTTAGGTTACCTATTTAGTTGTAAAACCTGATAAACAAGTTATTTTTGATAAATTAACTTACGATCGATTATTCTTTCTCGGGCTTTCCAAATTAAGTTGAAACGTCCCAAGTGATATTTGTATTAACCTGTTTTGAGTTGGTTTTAACCTTACATCTTAATAGAGCTATGCTTTTAAGTTCTACATTTTGGACACGTTTTCTAATAAAGATCATTTGTGTCGTTTATGTGTAGTTAATTAGAGTATGTGAATTATTGATTGATAGGATAGTTTCTAATTTAGTTTTTCAATTTCTATCGGATCTAGGAAAGCTTTCTCGTGGATCCACAAGCTAGTGATCTCTCTCCCTCTTATATCGCTCAGCTAGCTTCGGATCCAGGTAAGTTCTCTACTTACCTCTACTTATGGGTATTCGTAAGGATGTGGCTAAGGTCCTTACATGTTATGTGACTTGCATGCTTTGGATGCTTTGTATCTATACCCTGTCCTGTTGTGTATCACATGATTGTCCCAAATGTGTTTATGCGTAGTGAGCTTGGAGTTAAGGTATGTGGTATGTGTTTTTCTTACGACATGAATGTGATATCCATATGTGGTGATTATGATGTGCTGTGATATGATGTAACCCTCTAGGACATGCATGCTAGGGTGATTATTATTATTACTATTATGACATGGAGATAGAAGGGCAAAAAGAAATAATTAGGAAGTGAGTTGATAAAAGGGAGTATAAGGGACCCGATTAGGGTTTTGGGAAGAATTAGTAATCTGGAAAAGGCGAAAGTAAAAATGATTAACGGTGAGTGAGGTGCGGGTTGAGAGTGAGAGTTTATGTTATGAGGAATGATTGTGGGTGTTTTGGGAGAGAAGAAATATTGGGTGAAAAGGAGAGGTTACTTGTGGGAAAAGAAAGGTACTAGGGTTGAAGTGGCCAACTAGGGTTTTAGAGTCACAGGTGGAATTGATGGGTAGAGCGATATGATTTGGGATTGGACCTAAATGAGATGAGGTGTTGATGATAGATGAATTAATGGTAGTGAAATAAGAGGAAGTTGGGCCACATAGGTCCTATTAGGGTTTCAAGGGAAACCCTAGAGGCTAATAGCGGGTGGAGTCTGACGTCACGAGGTGTTGGGCCTTAACCCACACCCTTAAGAGTTGGTTTTTATTATGTGTGAGTATAGAGGAAAATTGATATTGAGGTGTGATAAGGGGTGCACGAGTTCCAATATATGGGACGGGCCCTCCTGGGAGGATAAGTGTGGATATAGTTAGCCATGCATGTCAAGGGTAAAACACTTTCAAATAAGATATGTTAAGACACTAATCACTTAAAGTGGAAGATTGTTGAGCCGAGCCCAGACCGGTCCACCGGCGACTAGGGCTGTGCAAAACCGGATATCCGTATCCGGTCGGATATTTTTTTCGGATATCCGATCCGATCGGATATTTAGTAACCTATATCCATATCTGTATCCATTAATAGCGGATATCCGAATAGTCGGATATCCGAAAAATCGGATACGGATATCGGATATATCCGGTATATCCGATTATCCGAAAAATATTAATTTTTCAACAAAAAAGTCTTGTTTATGACTGGATATCCGAAAATTTGATAATTTAAATTTGGATATCCGATATCCGATACCCAAACATCCACATTAAAATATCCATATGTAGATATTTTTACTTGTTAGAATTAAATTAATATAAATTCAAAAATTCAAAGTCCATAACAAATACCATAAATCAACAATAATCCAAATATGCGCATTGAAATATCTAAATGTGGATATTTTAACCTGGTAGAATTAAATTAAAATAAATTCTAAAAATTCAAAGTCCATAATAAATACAACAAATCAACAATAATCCAAATATTTGCATTAAAATATCCAAATATGGATATTTTAACCTGGTAGAATTAAATTAAAATAAATTCTAAAAATCTAAAGTCCATAACAAATACAACAATTCAACAATAATCCAAAGTCCAAAGCCCATAACATAAATACAACAATAATCTAAAGTCCATAAATTCATAATTTTCGGGTTAAATAATTATATATATAATTTATTTAATAAAAAAATATTTATATATTTTATTTTTAAAAAATATGTTTGTTATATACCGGATATTTTAATCGGATCGGATAATCCGGAAAAATATCGGATCGGATATCCGCTCCGAAAATTTTTAATTTTGACCGGATCGGATATCCGCTCCGATTTTTAAAACCCGGATCGGATATCCTAAAACTCGGATCAGATATTTTAAATATCGGATCGGATTTTCGGATTACGGATTTTTTGCACAGCCCTACTGGCGACTAATAGTGGCCAGGAGCCGAGGTGCCCTGGAGACCGTGCCACCGGCGAACAATAGTGGTCAGGAGCGTTTTGCCCTGTATGATTTCCGGTCCACCGGCTATAATAGTGGGGGATTTCGTGCTCAGCACACCAAATGTAAAATCAATAAGACAAGGGGAAGATACTAAATACTTACAGTGGAACACCATGTGAGTCGGGGCCAAACCGGTCCACCGGCAAATAATAGTGGCCAGGAGTGTTCTGCCCTGGAGACCGGTCCACCGGCAAATAATAGTGGTCAGGAGCGTTCTGTCCTGAGTGTATACTTTCCGGTCCACCGGCTATAATAGTGGGGTTCCCGCACTCACATGGACTATTAAAGAATATGTGTGGAATGAATATATTATTGATGAGAATAAAGATTAAGTCACAAGCACTTACAGTGAAATACCACATGAGTCGGGGCCAGACCGGTCCACCGGCAAATAATAGTGGCCAAGAGCGTTCTGCCCTAGAGACCAGTCCACCGGCAAATAATAGTGGTCAGGAGCGTTCTGCCCTGAGTTTATATATTCCGGTCCACCGGCTATAATAGTGGGGTTCCTGCACTCACGTGGATTAATAAAGACTTGGTGTGAAATGACTACTTTTAATAAAGACTCAAAGGAAATAAGTTTAATTGGACTACGGTCAGCTTTTATTATCTATATTACTACATGTTGCTTACGTGAGTATGTTACGCGTTGAGTTTCCAATAATATGGATTAATTCTACTTGAGGCGCATGAGCCACTTTATGTTTCGGTTATACCATGCTTATATGCTTAAATGGGATGTTACATATGTTTCTTATGCTACTATAGATGTATGGCAAGATTCATGTTGTGGGTTGTGAGTATGTATGATATTGTGTCAACGTATTGTGTCATAATTTAATATGTACTTGATGTTATAGTTTACGTCTCTCCCTTAAGAAAGGGTAGTGGGACTTACTCAGTATTGGACCCGTACTGATACTACACTGGTTGAATGGGTCCTGTGATGATCCACCAATGGTGGGGAGCAGACCTTTGATGTAGGTTTTGATCGGTTACTAAATTGGGGTGGAAGGCTTGACTTGAGTGAGTAGGCAATCCGGATATTGATCATTCAGGATTTATTTTTGTTTAGCTGTATTTTATATTACACTCCTGTTTTGAGAAACATATTCTGGGGTTGTAATCCTAAATCGTATTCTAACTTCTGTTTGACTTACCTCTTATTAAGGATTTATGTTAAATATCGTCTTGCGTTTTATGATACTTCGTACTAAATGTTGATCGGATTTAGCCTTAACACTTAGTACTGGAATGGTAGGAGTGAACCGATCTGGTACTAAGTGTGGCGGTAATACCCCCGAGTTTACGGTTTTATCCTTTGCTTCCGCCAAACCTTTTGATTTTAAACGAAATTTTTCAGTAGTAAATTTGGGGGTGTTACAACGATTACCTTTATTTTGTAAAATTATATTTTTTTAAGTAATCGAATAAATGATAAATATCTCTCTTAGATTGAATCATGCAATATTTTTTATTGTTAGAATTCGTAAATATCTTTATTATTTACTTGTAAAAATAAAGCGCATATAATATTTTTATTTCATTTATCTATATAAGTAATACTATGATTGTCTCTAATATTTACAATGTAATAAATGATAATTTTACATTGTATAGTCATATTATGATCACCTTTATTTTATAAAATTATCTTTTTTAAGTAATCAAATAAATGATAAATATCTTTGTTAGATTGAATCATGCAATGCTTTTTATTGTTAAAATTTATAAATATCTTTATTATTTACTTGTGAAAATAAAGCGCATATAATATTCTTATTTTATTTATATGTACAAGTAATCTTATGATTATCTCTAATATTTACAATATAACAAATGATAATTACCTAGACCCAAAGTTGACTCAGTCCATCAAAGTTCGACTTGATTTGACTTATCAAGTTAACCCATAAATACTCAAGTCAAACCTGTCAAATTAGACGAAATAACCCGACCCATCAAGCTAACCCGAAATAACTCAGACCCAACGGGACCAACCTGTCAAATTGCATGAAATGACCCAAATGGGTTGAGCCCACCGGATCATGTTAACAAGAAAATGACCCGAAGCCAACTCAACCCTACCAATTAAGTTAACCTGAAATGACCCGAACCCGAGTTTGCTTAACCCAAACCTGACCTTACCCGATAAATTAACCCGAAATGAACCAAAGCTACAACAACCCGACCTAAAACCAACTCGACCCAAACAAGACAATGACCTAAACCCAAAATGACCCGACCTGACCCACAATCGACTAGCAAAAACTAAATGACCCAACCAAGAACAACCCAACTTGCTATAACCCGACCCAATTGCCACCTCTAGTTTTAACAAAAGGTGGCAAAGGTGGCAATTGGGTCGGGTGAGTTGAGTCGGGTCATAACGAGTCGGGTCGTTTCAGGTCATTGTCTTTTTTGGGTCGGGTCGGGTACATAGAACACCAAATAGTTTGATATTCTAGATTGAAATGCACTTGAGGTAAAATTTTTGCAGTTCTGGATCATTTCGGGTTAATTTGTCGGGTTCGAATTAAGCAAACTCGGGTTCGGGTCATTTCGTGCTTCAACAATTTTACCTCAAGTGCATTTCAATCTAGAATATCAAACTATTTGGTGTTCTATATACCAAACACTAATTTTATTTTTGCACTTTCTATTTATGTTGTTTTAATCCTAATATTTAGTCTTTACAATTTTAATTTTTGTAATATTTAAAATATTTATTCTAATCACAAAATAGTAATGATGCCTTTGTGCACTTACTTCCTTATTTATAGTGGTTAAAGCCTACCATAGTCAAGTATCCTCCACTACCACAATGGTTGAAGTATTTACAATAGTCTCCCCATTATATTATAGTTTTGGTAAGTAGAGGCATTTGATGGTTGAAGTTTAAAGCTTTCGATCAAATAAGCAGTTTGATGGTTGAAGCACGAAGCTTCATATTTAGTTGGTAGTTTAATGGTTGAAACATAAAGTTTCTCATTTGATATAAGTAATTTAAAAGTAGAGGTAAAATGTTTTCCATATCATAGACTTGAATGAAATCTAGAAGATCTATCTATTGAAACTTCATTGTACATTCTATTTTAAGGATGAAGTATTTTACAAGCTTATAATTGGAAAAAATTTACACATGAATGTTTTATGATAAACATATTAAGGGGTTTCTTAAAGAAAGAATCAAATGGCAACTTTGTGCATGATATTGTATCTAAGTTCTTGGACAATATGCTATGGTCTATGAGTATTTTACATATAAGAATTGTTTCCATCAAGATGAACTAAAAGTAAGTCTGAGATAAATGCACAATGTGTGATATATGTGAAAAAGTAAAAGGTGTCACTAATCAGAAATTAGTATACCATAATATATTATGGCATAAGAAATGAGATCATGTTAGTACAATAATGATAGGAAAGACCATTAAAACTTGCACAAACACTTACTTGGATACCCGAAGATTATCTTAATCGGTGATCTCATATAAAAAAATATGTTATTCTTGACAAATTTACAATTAGGTCATAATAATGTAAAAAAATGCAAAATCTCCTATGTCTTTTTTAGAATTAAAGTGGACATGTGTGTGTCATTTAATTATACCATGGTATAATATGATGCATCAATGTAAGGTCACATATTATATTTTGCAACTAATATTGTTGCATTAACACAAATGTGAATAACCATCAAGCTAGGAAAGTGCAATATCATTGGTTTAAGTTGGAAGTAGAATGATCTGGTTGAGTTTTTGATTATGCAATTGATTCATAGACCTTTGTTAGTGAGAACTAGAAGTGATATGACAATATGCATACATATATTTTTGGTACATACCTATTGCATATCACATTATCATTTTAGTCAGATCAATTGGAATGAATCTGATGCATATCTTTAAAAAAAATGGTTGTGTTTATATGTGCCTACACTCTCCTATGGATATGAAACTAAACTACAAAGAAGGTTTGGAATGCTAGTTTCCTTGGCCTAAGAGGAGAAAAAATGATTTTGGGATCATAAATCAAGCAAGCACTTAGTAAACATATTTTATGAGATATGGACCCAAAGGAAAATCAAAGTGCACTTGATGATGTTTATGCTCGCTTGATGTAGCTTAGTTACGACTTGTGTTTATTTTGGTCAAGAAATTATGTAAGTTTTATATGTATTGAGTAAAGTTCCAACTCATAGAATTCCTAATAGTGACTTCTAATAATTTAATTGCAAAGATGATATAAACATACCATAAGCATATAGTATGAGTCCAAAAAGTTGAATCCTTGAAGTAGGAGTTGTAATCCTTAAAAGGGATAGAAAACTTATCATAATGAGTCAATATTTCCATATAGATAGAATCCAATAATAGATTCTACCAACAGATGAAATATCCATAACTTATCCTTACACCGATGTAAGGTAGTATGAGGTAAACATTGGTGGTGTCTTTACCCAAACAGTTACTACTAATAATGGATACAAGTAAAAATTATTCTCGGTTCACTATAGAATGTCGTTGGATAAATTATTGGATGAGTTAGAAATTAGAATATATATGTTAAATTTAAATTTATAAGCTCAATGAATGTGGTTTATATGGATAATAAGTTAAATATTTAAATGTGTCTGACCAATTGACTAGTAGTGAGTGTTTGTAAATATATGGTCTAAAAGTTAATTTAGTGACATATGTCTTTTTATAAAGGTTAAGTTTTTGTCCCACAAGGTTTTTACTATAATATTTTTAAAAGAGAATATGAGAAATTTTCACTCATGCATCTAAATAAAATCATACAATTATTTTCCTTAGCTATGGGTTTGTTCCACTAGATTTTTGAAGTAAGATTTTTCATGAGGTATACTTCAAATGTGTACTTTCAAGGGGGGTTACCAAATATTAGTGAATCAGATACATTTGTATGTAGGGATATGCTTTTGAAGTTCTCCTATGCCTTCATGTATATTTATTAATTATAATGAGTAATACAAATATTTTGAGATGTGCATATTGAATAACTAATTTAAATACCTGAAGATGTAATTTAAATGTCATAAGATGTACATTAAAGGGAGGGTGTTGTACATATCATATGCATATTATGAATGAACAATTTATGAATGTGCATTATAATAAATCCTAGGTTTAATACTTTCATTACTACAATTTGTTGTAATAGCTTTTTCCATTATGATTGTTGCCTCCCGACTCTTCATCTCCACCACCACCTTCTATATTCCTTAACCTCTTTTCATAATGGATGTAATAAATATAGATACTATATATATGGGATATGGTGAATTATATATATATGATTACTCATACTTAATAAGGAAAATGAAAAGGATAATAATGAAAATAAAAGGGATCTCCCCTTTCTCTTATCTATATCATCTTATTATCTCTATTGGGGCTTCTTAATACCACAACAATTTTACATTTACAACAAATGATTGTTTTTCTATATTTTCATCTCCATCTTTCACGGTTGTTATATCATAATTTGAGAACAAGTAGCTAGGAGTTCCTAATGTAAACAAAATAAAAAGTATAACATAATTTTCATACATATAAGGCATAATTAATATGAATATAGTATATAATTCTCGTGAATATAATATATAATAACTATTTTATTATAAGTTGTCCATTTTTTCTATCATCTATGTTGTGTTTTCCTAGCATAATATTCACGATAAGAAACATGATCATTGTGAAAATAAGGTGCAATCATCAGTTAAATAAGACATATATCGTGAAAATAAGACATAATCACAATATTCCAACTTCATACGTCAAATTGGATATGACAACGCTAATAAATTTTGGTGTTTGATTACATGACAAAACCTTCTAATATAAATCACGGTTAAGCTCTATTAATTTTCATAGTTCAAAATACTTGCAATGTATAACTGTTTAACTAATAAACACACATTTAGTTAATAAAAAGGTGTATATGTATAGTGGAAATAAATCACATAACAAAGTTGTATGTGATTGTTGTTCCTAGACTAGTGATTATATAGTAACTTTAAAATTATCTTATCATGGAGTGATAATAATAATAATAATAATAATAATAATAATAATTAGGAAAATAATACAATGTAACCTTGGGTTTTTAGAAACGCACCGGACAATCTTGAATTTAGAGGGTATTGCACTGCATAACCCTATAGCTACAATAACCATTGATTGTGTGTTAGAAAAAAAATCAAATTTACCCCTATAAAATGATGATTTTACCCCTAACTCTAATGAATCCAATCCCTTTATTTTTTTTCTTTCATTTTACCTCTTATTTTCTAAATTAAAATACCCCACAAAATGAAAACAATATCTAATTAATCATTCTAACTAATTCCCTTTTATCTCTACCTTTTTGCTCTTCTAATTAATTCTTTCTAATTTCATCCTTCAATCTAGTAAGAACACCTCCTTTCTCCTTCTTTATACGAGCTAAAATAATCCCATGTCCTCCTCATATTTGACACGTAGCCTCCTTTAACCACCAACAACAACTCCAACTCCTCTTTTTTCTTCTTCCTCTTATCTCTCTCCCTTCATAAGATCATAATAGTCGACAGTAAGGGAGAAAGAAGTTTTACACCAAACCAAAGCAGGTTTTAAATCAAACTTATGAAGGATGCCTTCAAATCAAGCATGCGAAGGAACCACTATAATACCCCAAATTGAGTGGAGTGTTATAAGGATTGATCTGGCTACTTATATCAACATAGTATACCATATTTTTGGTGATTCCATCCTAAGAACTTACAGTTAAGTGTGCTAATCGTGGAGCAATTTTAGGATGGGTGACCCTCTTGGGAAGTTTTAGAAATTTTCTAAAAATTTATCGGGAAGTGCGTGAGCGAGGATAAAGCACGCTGAAAGGACTCGTGTTGATCTGTGGAGTCAACCGATAAATCCTAAAGCACTCCAAGGTAGCCCCTGTGTGGTCGTATCGACTCGAGGTATTACAAATGGTATCAGAGCGAAACCGCGACCGTAAGCTAAACTTGGATGAGCCAATCAGTCACCTAGTGGAACGATTCTTGGGATGAACTGTATTGAGACAGTCATTGGTTGAGGTGAACCTCTCGTTGCGTTCTTTAAGTGGGGGTGAATGTAAGACATCAAATTAAGTGGAGTGTTATAAAAATTGATCTGGCTACTTATATCAACATGGCATACCATCATTTTGGTGATTCCATCCTAAGAACTCCACAGTTAAGTGTGCTGATCGTGGAGCAATTTTAAGATGGGTGACCCTCCTGGGAAGTTTAAGAAATTTTCTAAAAATTTCTCGGGAAGTGCGTGAGTGAGGACAAAGCGCGCTAAAAGGACTCGTGTTGATCTGTGGGGCTAGCCGATAAATTTGAAAGCACTCCAAGGTAACCCCTGTGTGGTCTTATCGACTCGGGGTGTTACAACCACCATGGATGGAAGTTTAATTAATTAAGAGTTCCAAATATGGGGAAGGCAAAAACCATAAGCTTATTAGGGTGTTGTGAGGCATCAAGTTAGATATGTGGAGGTAATTATGAAATGAAGTGGTGATGAAGGTTAATTTGTAGCAAACTTGCTAGGATGGAGGGGCGGAGTGGGTGTTAGCAAAAGGACGAGCTCTTGAGAATGATCTAATATGTGCCCCTAGTCTTCAAATCATAATCTTATTTTCTCCTTTTTTCTATTTATATAGTGTAACATCTCAATTTTTCTCAACTCTATAATTTTGTCTTGAAAGTAGAGAAAATAAAAAATGAGGGATGCTACAACCACATCTATCATGGTGAGAGGTGTGTGCATTCACCTATCCTATGACAGATGAAAGGTGGAGTATTAAATAATAACAAAAGAGAAATAACACTATATGGTAAAACTCTATACATTATAAAATCATAATCTAAGGTTATAAATCGAACAAAATTTACTAGAACCAAAATAAGACAAACCAAAGTCGGAACTAAAATACCGACAACCTTACTCTTTGATTCCAACTCAAACTCCAACAATAATATAGCACCGCCATTTTTAGGACATGAAAAAATTTGTTTAAAGAGTTAATCACTAAAATAGTAAGAACGCAGAGTATTACCGCCACACTTGATACAAGTCCAGTCTCCTTTATCGTTCTCATACCAAGTACTAAGGCCGAAACCATTACACCGCTTAAATTAACAACACAATCAAAAAAATAAAAATAGAGAGAAAAAATAGATTGACATTAATCTAAATAAAAACAAAATCCAATAGTTTCAAAAGTGAAAGAGAAAAAATATAGGTGGACATAAGAGGCAAAGAAAAAACAGAATCAAAGATACTAAAAAGGATACCGATAGTCCTACTCTCAATCCAAAATACTATCATTCAACTTATCTCACAAGCTAACCTATAAAAATCATTGCCCATTAAATAGGCATGGCCCAAAAAAAAGGAATCCTTCAATACAACGATATTATGTAATCCATTACACAAAACTAATATGAAAAGCATATATGGAATGTACAAAATAGCACACGGTATAAAATATAAAAATATACATATGATGATCTAAGTACAATAATCATTTCGGATAACTGAATGCCATCAAGGCCGCATACTGGTCATACTCGTTCATCTAGAACATACTGATACTTACCAACCAATTATCCAAGGGATGCTCTCTAAAATAATGATTAGAACCAACGTCATCCCAATAACCATAACAATCGCAATACATCATAGGTAAGGCTCACAAGCACAATTCTAATAAAAATCCATAACATCACAGGCAGGTACAAAGGTAGCAAACAAACCATAGGTAGGCATAAAAGGCTATTGCCGAACTACAGATAGGCGTAAAGGTTACTATCCAACCATAGGTTGGCACAAATGTAGCCATTGACCAATCCAATAATAATCATTTTCATTTTACTTCAGGGGAGGTCATATCAATGTGGAGACACTAAGGTACTTCGGTAATACCGAAGCCCAAGGCAACACGGTATCCTATCGATTATCAACCCAATGATACTAAGGTACCCGATTGTACTGACACATAAAGATAACACAATATCCTACCAACAAGGATACCTGATCTATAAGTATATATACCCTTTATAAGTCTGCAAAGTTAAATAAAGTGAGATATAGGGCAAGATTAAGGTAGTACGGCATGCCATTAATAATCTATAATTAATCATGGGATAAACCGCTTCTTTAGGGTAGCTACCCATAAAGAGCCACCATTTATAATATTAAGGTCTTTCACTTTAAATATTAATTTTATTAAGGTGACCATAAAATCACATATTAATCATATATATATAATCTTTATACTTTACCATATTTAATCATTTTTTATTTATTCAATATAACCATAGGCAAGGTTAGTACCAAGCCCAACATTAAAAATATATTAAGGCCATCCTAGACTTAATTATTCACATGTGGGCATATTAGCCAAAAAATAACCAAAATGTCCCTAAGGCCATAATTACCACATTATCATCCATTTCATATACTAATTATATTTTATTTATTAATTATCATGAAAAGGATAAAATAAAATAATTAAATCATTTATCATGAAATTAAATTATAAGTCATGCTAATTGACCATTTTGTCATTATGTATAATTTTGCACGTAAAAACCTAACATATATATCTAATCCATCTAGAATCAAATAATCTCATGTTCAACAATCTATAATACACATTAGGCATGCTTATTAGCATGAAAAATATTGTTCTATACCAAGAGGCTTAAATCCAAAAATTAAAAATATTTTATTACTAGAAATTATTATTCGCCAAAAAACCATTATATCACTATTTATAAAAGATACTATTCATGTTAAATCTCTATTAACATTAAAATAATGTTAACGTTAAAATGTTATTTCTATAACAATACTATTCCACTTAAATACCCAAAAATAATTAAAAATGTTCCAAATAATTAAACCCAACTTATAGGGATTATAGCACAAGTAATCAATAACACTTTGATTATATCCAAGAACATTAATAACATTAATAAGAACACCTAAAGTTGCTAAACCTTCATAATTAAATTAAACACCCTAAATACATAATATGGTAGAATTCAATTGGATCACAACACATAAGCCTAAGAGGTTGAAACCCATAAATACACCTAGAATGTCACAATCTTCGACAATAATTAAAACATCTTAAACATGATTATTTGCCAACATGATATATGCCAAAATCATCACAAAATCATTAAGAATTATCATGATATACTTAGATTTAGATAAAAGCTCATGAATCACAACTGATGTCTAAAAGCTCAAATCACCGCAATAATACCCAAATCACGCATAAACTTGAAATAAACCACATATGTAGATTATATTTAATTAAGGTTTGGAAGGTTTAAATTTAATATCCAAGCTTCAACACTAATAAAAGAGAAAAAAAACCTAGAACAACCATATAAAAAAAATTAGAGAGAACAATTCTCATAAATCAAAATAAAGGAGAAGGAATCAAGGAGAAAAGGTGAAAGAACTTACCATCCAAGTTTGGAAGGTTAATCAAGCACAGAAATTTGGGGGAGAAAGGAAGGTGGGATGTTTTGGTGGTGTAGATAGGAAGGATAAGAAAAATGTTCAAATTTACTAAGTTTGAATATTTACTAGAAAAATTAAAGACTTAACAACTAAGACTTCAAAGATAGTTTTGATAAATAAAAAATCAAGGAAAGAACAATTAAGTTGGTTCCACATGGGAGATGCCAAAATGAGTGGTTCTCCTTGATCCACACACAAAAAAATGAGTGAAAGGGAGGTGAGAAGAAAAAATGGCTAACATTAAATTATTTGTGCTAAAATATCTATCAAACAAGACAAAAATAAGCTTACTATAAGTTGACTATTGCCACTAAAGGAGCTAAGAAAGTTATGATGAACAAATAATATTTTCTCATTCATTGTAAGCAATCATGAAATTTTAGGATCAGGTATCATAAGATTTGGATAAAATTTGAGGGAAAAAGTGTAATTTGGTGGCTTTTATAATGTAAAAATATCCGAATTAATCTAAATATGATATGCATCATATTGTAATGTTTTTGAATTATTTTTACCTCAATAATAATAATAATAATAATATAATATGGTCACTAAAGTTTTGTAAAATTTTGATAACCAAAATGACATAATAGGGTTCAAAACACCTGATTAAGGTCCACTGGAATGATAAATAGTATTTTTTTACTTTGTTTGTTATTTTTAAATAGCTTAGGAGAATTAAAAAAATATGAGGATCTTAAATATCCGCACAAAAAAACATATGGACATATTTAAGAGGCTAAAAGTGGCTTGCAAGGCTCATAGAACACAAATTTATAAGAAAGAGCACAAATTTCTAAATGAAAGATTTTGAAAACACAAACAGGATTTCAAAACTCTACAAAAGATGTGATAAATAACCAAAATAAATGAACTTTAATTCCCACCAATACCAATCCTAAATAACTTAGGTACCTAAAATAGTAGGGTATTACATATCCCGACTATGGCCCTAATATATTATTATTGGTCATTTAAACTTCTTAGGGGGTGTGCACACTTAAGGATTATGAGTCCTAGGTAGGATAGGTACTATATAGCATTATGTGTACCAGTATGACCAGTGGATCATAGTGTCCTCGGATTACGTGGTTGAAAGGGTATTGAAAAACACCCTAGAGGGGGTGAAGAGAGTTTTATGGAATGGGAATGACTAAATAAAAAATTACATGAAATGTAGAGTGGTTTAAGAGTGAATTATTCTTTACATCCACTACCAAAATGTTCTTCCTTTTGGATTTTTAAAATAGTGATGTGTTTTATTAATGATTACTCTTCTCTTGGTTTATAAGTACTAAAATCTCAATGAACCTCTCAAGAGATTTATCTTCTCTATATTCACCGAATGAATCTCTCAAGAATGATTCGCAAAACTCACTAACCCCTTTGATTGATTTTTGAGAGGTGGTTGTGATTAAAAGTGTTTCTCACCAAATAAAAGATATGAAAGTGTTGATCTTTAGATGATATGTAATCTATCTAAACATAATATATGATATTACAATTTGAGAACAATTCTAGCTAAGATAAGTGAGTAAAGAACACTTTTCAATAAAACTTAGAAATATGAAAGTTTTGGAATATTGAATAAGCAGTTGAATGATTTTAGTATAAGAGAGTAATTGTACAATCAATGATCTAAAACTTTGTTTGTAATAAATACAGAGGAACCTTCTTTATAAGGGTTACCCTAGAGTGTGGCCGTTAGACATAATTTGTCAAAAAGATGTTTTGCCCAACGAGTAGAAAATTAGCATTTAATGCTAACTAGTTGATTGGTATGGATAAACCAGTCGATCGATTGTACGACCAATCAATCAGTTTGTTCCAACCAGTTGACTTTTCATGTTTTGACCAAAATAGAAAGTTACCGTTGTGTTAACTCGTTGATCGGTTTGTCAACTAGTCGATCGGTTTGGTAATAACCAATTAATGTGTTTAAATAAAGAGCAACTAGGTTTCTGCAGAAATGAAACCTATGGATCGGTTAATCAACCACTCAATCGGTTTGGAAATAACCAGTATATATGTTTAAATAGAGAGCAATCGGGTCTCTATAGAAATGAAACTCATAGATCGGTTTGTCAAACCATTCGATCGGTTTAGCAATAACTAGTTAATGTGTTTAAATAGAGAGCAATTGGGTCTCTGCAGAAATAAAACCCATGGATCGGTTTATCAAATTAGTCAATCACTTTGTCAACCAGTCGATCGGTTTGGTAATAACTAGTTGATGTGTTTAAGTAGAGAGCAACCGGGTCTCTGCAAGATAAAGACCCATAGACTTGTTGGTCAAACCAGTCGATCAATTTGCAACAAGTTGATGTGTTTAACCAGAGACGAGCTTGATTTCTGCAAGATTAAAACCCATGGACTGGTTGTTAAACCAGTCGATCAGTTTGAGGAAATTAGTCGATTGGTTTTATGCACTAGTCAATCCGTCTTAGTTTTAGCATAACTAGTGGCTATAATTAAGCTGAACCTGTTAATCGAACTAGTTCCAACTAGAACTAATAAATTTGTTTGGAAAATATTTATTAAAAGATTTATAATATGAAATCAAATCAAGTATTTTTCAATAAAGAGTTTTAAAGAGTTTTTGTTTAAAATGTGACATTTGCTTAACTTAACTCTTTACAATATACCTAGAACATATCAAATGCTTGGCTTCATGTCTTGGTGCCTTTTGTATGTATTGTTTGTTGAACATGCACACTTAAGCAAACATATTAGATAAACAAATCCATTTGTTATCATCAAAATAAGTATAATGATATTGCTTAACCTTTGAGGTTAATAGGTATTATGTTGCATTATGATGTGCCATAGTCATCATATACCTCCCATATCTTGTCCAATAGATGTTATCCCCAATAAGTCTTTTTCCATTATTCTATATAACTTTTAATTTTATAAAATAATTTTTTATTTATCATAGACTATACAAAATGATAATTTCTATAATCGCAATCCATGATGATAAATAAAGACGAGTTACTGAAATAAATTGGCATTTTGTGAACATCTATACCTCCCAAATCTTGTTGGTGTTATTGTGTTGTTTTCGTTACTTGAATTATGACCTATTGTATTCGAGTATGAGTGAAGGTCAATACCTTTGGAAAATATGTTAAGGACCCAGCGACTTCAAAATTTTAAGTTGTTAGGTTTGGGATATTCAATGAGGTGTCATGAACCTTAGGAAATTACACCATTGAGGAATGAATGAACTAATTTTTTGAGTCTGACTATATTCATATTCTTATGCTAGCTAGAGTATAAGAATATTCTATAGTATAGCAATCCACTAAGATTATTGGAGATGCTAAATTATTGACTATTGAAGACATGCCCAACAATCAAATATAGTTTAGAGGAGATACTAATTTCCAAATCTAAATTTGGTGAATAATCTAAATGAGGGCAACTGTGGAGTTTGGTTGAGAGATAATGATCAAAGGAGAGAGAAAAACAAAGGGGAGAGGGGATAATGTGACGAGGGAGAGAAAGTGTGAGGGAGAGGTCTTAAAAATAGGTTGGACATTTTAGAAATTTAAAAAATTTTATTTGAGGGTAGTTTGGGAATTTTGTATAGTAATAAAGATAAAATAATAAAATTGGTTGCTTCATGTTCTTTAGGGGTGTTTTAGGTATTGTGTATTAGGTAGTTGGTGGGAAATAGGTGAAAGAAAAATAGGGACTAATTAAAAATTGGAGTAGGGGTATGAAGATCATTTTAAAGGGTATTTTTTGATTTTTTTAATAAAATAAGGCACATAGTCAACTGCTATTACAACTGTAGGATTATGTGGTGTGATACCTTCTAAACTCGGGATTATCTAGTACGTTTCTAAATTCTAAGAGTAATATTTTATATTGTACGTAAATACAATGTTATATAGTGCAATTTTCCTAATAATAATAATAATAATAATAATAATAATAATAATAATAATTATTATTATTATTATTATTATTATCATCATTATTATTATTGTTATATTGATATCACTTCTACGGAACGGAGTATTAATGACACCACATAAATGATGGTTTGATTGTAACCGCTAATAAAAACATGAAAATTTTGATGCGAGAATGTGGTGATTGTTTTAATAATAGTTTTAGACATCAATCGTTATTAAAGGTACAACAACTATACCTTTGATAATTGTTTTAATTTAACTATTAACAAAAAGAAAATGATGCCTTAGTTTTAATAACATTTTTAATTTAACCGTTAACAAAATGGAAAAGCTGACTTAGTTTTAATAACAGTTATAGCCAGAACCGTTATTAAAAATAGTGCATTAAACAACCCTCCCTCCCCTTTCACTCATTTACATATGTTACAAAAACTTCAAATTTAACTTTGCTCTCTTGCTCTCTTTGCTTGAATTCATTTTTCCTTACTACTTGCTCTCAATGCTCCCTCATTTACATCCATCGTGCACTCCTCTTACTCATCGATAGACGTTTTCCGTCTTGTTCTCATTGTGGTATTTTTTTGCTTGTTGTTGTGGTTTAAATGTCCCGTGTACTCTCCCACATCCTTCAAACCTTTTATTTTCCCTTCAGTAGAATGCCTAGCTTCTTACCTCTCTTTCACAACCCTCCCCTTTGTTCGTGGCTCCTGCAACTGCAACAGGCATTGTCGACCCTACATTCTATTACCTACCCGCTAAGAACCTTGCTTGGTATATATATATATATATATATATATGCATGCATGTTAACTATTTAGTGAGTATTGCGTGTATTATTGTCTGTTTTGTAGTTGTATGTTGTTGTGTTGTTATGGGTTTTAATTTGCCTCTCTATATATTTATGCATGCATGCTAATATTTATGGGTTTGATGTTAATGAAAAATACTAGTTTTGCTAGCGTTAGAGACCCATATTTTATAATTTAAAAAGTTAGACAATAATCTTAGTAACATGATTTACTAGTTTTTCTCTTTTATAGGTAGTGGACTAGTGAGACGACACATTTACCTATTATGTACATTCCTCCCATATATCTAGATTTTTAGAGTCATGTCACATGGTTATATAAGGAGCTTCGTCATTTGTTCTTGAGCCGATTGTACTATGATTCATTCTATTTCAGATTGTATCATTTGCTGCTGACATTGCCTCCTATTAAGACATGGTCAGAGGCATTAGCTAGTTATTTTGATCTGTTTGTCGACCTTATCGATGCACCACACCCGCAATTTGTTGAGGGTAATGTTTTTGTGAGGGACTATGATTGGATTGCTAGAGAGTTGCTGGTCATAGATGATGAGTGGAGGTTTCATCAAAGCTTACCTCCAAGTATCAGCCCTAGTTACCCAAGAGTATTTGTCAGTGAACTTTCCACTGATGAGCATATGACATATCGAGACGAGTGGATGCTGAGGGTGACGGGTTCTAGTCGGCATAGGCTAGGCTATCAATGGATTGTATAGGATGGTTAGGGAGTGTTGTTAGTTAGCTATTTGGGTTGTAGCAACCTTTTGATGAATATATTGTTGCTATTACCTTAGATATTTTATTAGTTTTTGGGTATTGTTTTAAACACGTAGAAGAATAGTTGATTATCTAGTTTACAACCCTTGTATAAATATTTGATATGTATGTACATATGAACGCTTTTTAAGCAATAATAATTTGTGTATTGGTATATTTTTATGCCCTTGTTTATATATATAACATCAAAATAGCATGATATGGATTATATAAATACGATATCTTTCAAAGCATTGATAATATGTGAATTAGTTTGTAGAAGTGAATTGATTTATAATAATATTTTTCATGGGGTACATATAGAATAGAAAACTATGGATCAGAAATGGATGTCTACAAATCGTTTGTCTAGAAAGTATGATGAAGGTATTGATTTTTTCATCAAGTTTGCATTAGAACATGCTCGAGACGCTAGTAGAATAGTTTTTCCTTATTTGAACTGTGCTTATATTCAATATGTCAATACTAATGATTTGAGAGATCATTTGTTTGTCTACGGAATCGATACAAGTTACACTTGTTGGATATGGCATGGTGAGACAGAGTCTGAATATAATAATGAGGAAGGTAGGAGGGATAATAGTTGATCATTTGACAACAATGATTGTGATTCATTAGAGGAGATGACTCAAAAGGTTGAGGAAAGTGTTTGAGATTCTCCAAAAGTATTCGAGCAGTTATTGAGTGACTCAAGAAAACTTTTGTACGGTCATTGCAAGCAGTTTACTAGATTATCCGTTACTTTAAGGTTGTACAACTTAAAGGAATGTAATAGATGGAGTGATAAGAGTTTTACAGAATTATTATCACTTGTGAAAGAAATGATTTTCGATGATAACATTCTATCCGATTGTACCTATAAAGTGAAGAAGATCCTTTCATCTATGGGTATGATTTATGAGAAGATATATGCATGCCCTAATGATTGTATATTATTTCGCAAAGAATATGCATGTTTATATTATTGTCCTAATGAAGAATACAAAGCACCATGATATAAGAAGAATAAGGTACCAACAAAGGTGTTATGGTATTTTCCTATAATACCAAGATTTGGGTGGATGTTTAATGATGCCTACGATACGAAGAACTTGAGATGACATGCTGATGAGAAGATAGATGACGGGCTTTTGAGACATCTATTTGACTCTCCACAATAGATTATGATTGATGGTTTATTTCCTAAATTTTGAAAAGAACCAAGAAACTTGCATCTTGCTCTCTCTACGAATGGTATGAATCCACACAATCAAGGCACATATAGTATTTGGTCAGTGATTTTAGTTATATACAATCTATTGCAATGGTTGTACATGAAATGCAAGTATATAATGCTGTCTTTACTCATTTCGGGGCCAAACCAACTAGGGAATGATATTGATATTTATTTGGAGCATTTGATTGATGATTTGAAGTTATTATGGGACACATATGTTAATATGTTTGATGCTTATGTTGAGGAATTTTCCACTTTGAGAACAATGTTATTCTGTACTATAAGCGATTTTCTAGCATATGATAACTTATCCTGTTATAGTGTGAAAGGCCATTATGCATGCTTAATATATGAGGATAATACTTCCTATATTCAGCTAACACATGATGGGAAGATTGTTTTTCTCAGGTATCATAGATATTTACCGAGGGATCATCATTACAGTAGGAAAAGGAATGCATTCAATGAGAAACCAAAAGAAGGACATGCCCCAATTCGATTGACAAGCAGACAAGTATATATGAAGATGAAAAATTTGAAGGTGAACTTTGGAAAGAAGAATAAAGATATGCCTCCATTATTTGGGTGGAAGAAGATGTCTATTATCATCAATTTTCCATATTAGGAATCTCTATAGGTAAGGTATACCCTCGATGTGATGTATATTGAGAAAAATATTTGTGATAGCCTTGTTGGCACATTACTTAATGTTCCACGAAAGACTAATGACAACATAAATTCTCAATTGGATATGGAGGAAATGGGCATTAGGCATGAACTAGCACCACAAGACAACGGAAGAATAACTTATTTTACCACCGGCTTGCCATACTATCTCTAGAAGGGAAAAAATTACATTTTTTGAATTCTTTAATAGTATAAGGTTCTGGAAAGGTATTCTTCAAATGTCAGAAGGTTAGTGTTGATGAAAGAGTTGAAACTAATTAACATAAAATCTCATGATTGTCATATTTAGAAGCAACATTTGATGCCATCATTGGTAGTTACCATTGTGTACTACCCTTATTATGAGGTATTCATAGTTACCATTGTATACTACATTTGTTATGTGGTCTATTAGTTGGTTTATAAATGGTTTTGATATGATTTGTTAGCACTACTTGTTATAATTCATGTGGAAGTTGATGCAGAAATCAATCTTCACAATGGCAGGACGATAGAACCTTTTAATCACACCTTAAGAACAAAAGTTGAAGATTTTGGATAATATAGCTTCTCTACCGATGTTGATTGTTGAAGTTTAACCAATAAGTCACCAACTCTTCTAAGAAGAAATTACCTAGTTTTCTCCTTAGAACAAACTCTAACTCACAAGCACTCACTCACTTGGAGAAAAGAGAGAATGATGTCGAAATTTTATTTCACTAAATTTTGGCATGTACAATGGGCCGATTATAGGGGTATTAATACATGGGTTGTTATGGTGTTACAACTTCTTACTAAATAATTAACAACTAACTTAACTAATGTAGATGTTAGCTAAATAAAATAGATGTTAGAGACCATCTTAGTTGGTGCTAGCAACTTCAACCAGTCGTTGGTAACTTAATCTCAACTAACCTCTAACATTGTCTTAGTAGTGTAACTAATAAGCACTTGTTGTAACCAATAATAACAACGTATTTAATACCCTAAAACACACATATAATATATGTAATCATGCCCAACAATTACAAGATAAATATTTACGAAGTGTACAAAAAATAACAAAGCTAACAAAAAACCCTAGCCATGCAACCGTATGATCCATGCATTGATACCTTATCTTGTAGCTTTGCCTTTTATGTTCACTTTACACATCATTGCCTTGTACTTTTATTTTACACTAGTTCTTTTAAATGAATTCTCATTATTGCAAACATGTGATATACATGCAATATTTTCTTAAGAAACTGTTAGTAGAATTAGTGTTTTGGGAAAGGTTTTCAAGAACTTAAAAAAATGATGGGTTCTATCTCCAAGAACTCTAATTCTTGAACTTTATAAGATTCACTAAGAGATTTAGATGCTCCAACATCATTCTCCCTTTATATAAGAGAATTCACCTTCAAGTTAGCATCACTATAGTGTGGAGATAAGTCACCAACATTAAAAGTTCTCGAAACTCCTCCATAGGATTTAGGTAATTCCACTTTATAAGCATTATATCCATAATTTCTTAAGATTTTAAATGGTCTATCAGATCTTGGCATTAGTTTATTTTTTCTCAAGTTTGGAAATACTTCCTTTTGTAAGTATAACCATACTACTTCTCCTAAATAAAACACTTGTTGAATTTAGTTCTTATTGGCTTGAGCTTGATATTTAGCATTAGATTTCTCAATTTTGTTATTAATTTGTTCATAAGTTTCTTAAAAAAATTAATTCATTATTTAACACTATATTTCTTAATGTATCTTTTCTTTAGCGACAACATATCAATTGGTAAGTAAGGATTAATCCTATAGACAACCTCAAACGAACTTGATTGAGATGTATTAGAAGGAATATTATTATATTTGCAAACTCAGCATGTGCTAGTTTCATATCCTAATTTTGTACTCTTATTAGCTACCTCTCAATTTGCATAAATAACATGACTTATTATCGAGTTGTGCATGATGTGAAGTTTTTACATGTGATAATATGTCTCTACACATGATCTTATGCCTGATATGATATGGTTATTTGAACATGCTATTTTTTCTAAGTTGCTTGTGTTTACTTATCATCTTTATATTTATCATATTATTTTTTAATGGCTTTGGTACAAGTGTTTGGGTTGCTTCTAAATATCTGACCTCGAGTTAAATAGTAGGGATTTCGACGTTTTTGTCTCATGTTAGGGATTTCTAGTTTTTTGGGGTTTTTTAATTTGTTTAAACTTATGGAACCTCTATTTTAAATTTTCTATTCTATAAAGAGTTGTACTTTGCAATATGATTCTCTTATTGTTGTACGAGTTTCATATCTAACCTTACATTTGCTATAGGTTAGGTGAACGTATGATAAATGAGAAAATTTCCATATATCCTCGATTTGCATGCATTTATATTTTTCTTTAGGTTAAAATAAGTGTTTTGGTCTTGAATACAACTTTGATTTGGGAATTTTATGTAGGTGCAAGAACTAGGTGAAGAATGGATCAAAGTGATGCAAAATGGGAGTTCAAAGCAAGCTTAAAATGCTGACTAACATGTAATATGGCTGAGCCATACCTTGGGACACAACCATAGAGGATTTGCAGGAAAGAGTAGAGCAAATCATGAAATTTGCATCAACCATAGGTAGGATGCAACTTGTGCTTAACGCTTGGTTGAATTCCTAACTTTTCCCAAACCACATCTGTAATACCCCATTTTTAGAAACCTTAATTATAACCAATAATTATGTGTATTAGTTGTAATAATTATTTAAGGATATTTGATATTAAATATTTTGTTAATATGTGTAATATTATTACGACTTATTAGTTATAATAATTTAATTAGGCTAAAATATGTTAGAGGGTGCGTATTAACATTTAAACCTAGGTTGGGTTGTAACAGGTATCAGTTTCTTTGAATAAACCTATTCCGATAACTGGATAATTTTTACCCGGATACTTTACCCATTTTTGTACCTAAATAAATTACCCTTACCCTATTCTATTTTCTTACCTCACCCTATCCTCCCTCTACCCCAACACACCACCCTCATACCACACACCTCCCTGCCATGCTTGATTTGCTCTCCTTGTTTTGCTCCTCCTTTTCCTACACACCATCCTCTTCTTAACCCCTGCACCCCTTCATTTTGTGTCATAAATTAACCCCCAAACAACCCACACTTTCTCTCTTTACCCAAGCTCCCTCAAGCAAGAAAAAAACCCCATCGCCGCCATTGTTTTCCACCCTTTTTACCCCATTGGCAAATCCCCACCGAAGCCCCCTCCACACCACCACCAACTTCTACCATTCCTAACTTCCCTTTGCTGCAGAAAGAGTTGTTGTTAACCACCTCCAAGTTGCAGGAAAATCAACTAAAACCACCCCCAAGCTGTGATAATTTTTGCCGATCCCATACCCCCCACCTTCGGCCAAGCTTGCCGATCCCCTTACTTCTCATTCTTTAATTTGTGGCGAAACTCCACTACTTGCTGCACCTTCACTTTTTGCATCCCCTACCCTTGCTGCAGCATTTCCTACTGTTCCTACCCCCTAGCAACACACAACACCATCATTTCCCCTCCTCTCCTTCTTGGCAACTTCCGACGGTTCCTCCTTCCTTATTTCGTGAGTTTTGGTTAGTTTCCTTGCTGCTTTATTTTAGCCGATTAATTATTCTTGAGTTAGTTTAACTAATTTTGAGTTAATTTTATGTTATATTAAATACTAATATGTATTATTGGATATTAATTTATTAGGTAATATTTGAGGATCTCGGAGAAGACGGTTTTTGGTGCTTTTGTGTGAGCTTGGATTTAGATAAATACAATCACTCATAAGATGTTAGAATTTATGTGCGAGCATGCTAGAATTTTTTAGACTTATAATCATGCTATGGTTTTATATTCTTCAAGTATTATGACAAACATAATAAAATGAGGACATATTATATAAATGGTACACACGATTATCGAAAGCAAAGTATATGCATGAGTAATATATTGTATAGCTTACATATGCATGTATAGGGTATTTCTAGGGTTGTATGCTTGTCAAGTGAGCATTTAAATTCCATGTTAAGTATTCCATGATATCATTGCATGGTAGTTAGGGTTGATATAAAAAGTATAAAAACATATATGCACGATTAGGGTTAGAATACGATAATTGTTATTTGCATGTTCTAGAGTTAGAGATTTTTTCCTACATCTACCATGATGATAATTACCTTATTAAATGTCATATTATGCTTATTACACACACACACACACACACACACACACACATGCTGCATGGAATGTGTGATACCTGAAGAATGCATGATTAAGGTTTTTGAGGGCGCAACTCAATAACTATATGAAAAGTGGAAAATACAGTTAGTCGCTAAATTATAAAAATTACCTACGTGCTAAAATGTTTTGAATAATTATCTATTAGCCTTTTCATGACAAATTACTCGTAATTATAATGTTTGGTGTGGAATTGGATAAAAATGATCGGGGATCGGATATAAAGGGAATGGTTGCTCTCTAGGGTTATCTCCCTAGAGACAATGTGTCAGCCCTCGTTTGAGTTGGTACGCTGGTGTGCCTTTGTGCCCCAACAATGCCCTTATCTACTCTATAGGTGATCTATGTAGGGATGGCAATTTTTCCTGAGGGTTCAGGGCTTCGTTGGGGATTCCCCATTCAGGTTTGGGTTCCATAAGAGAATTCGGGGATTGGGTTTGGGGATTCTTAACGGAAATTTTTTCGAGGACGGGGCGAGGATGGGTTTGGGGTCCCCATCCCTGAACCTACCCCGAATATTTTTTTTTTATATATTTTATATTTTATATGTATATATATAATTTTTTTATAGAATATAAATTAAAAGTACAATATAAAAAAAGGCTTAAGGATCGAGGATGTGATCGGGGATCGGATATAAAGTCAGGTTTTGGGGTTCGAGTCGGGTTTCAAGGTTGGGGAATAAATCGGGGATCGGGTCGGGTATGGAAATTTGATCCTCGTGGTATTTCTGATAAAAAAAATTGAGGATCGGGTCGGGTTTGGGGATTATTTTTCTTATTGGATTTGGGGATGGGGATGGGGTCCCTATCCCTGATCCACCCCGTTCCATCCCTAGGCCCTATAGGAGGTATTGATAATTAAGGATTAGGTGACCGAGGTTGAAGGATAATGTGCTACCTATGTGCACCGGTATGACTAGGCGTACTGTTGTATTCCTGGGTTCTAGAGTACGGGTATTGTGTTGCTTTTATATACCAATATGATTGGGTATACCTCAGTGTCCCTGGGTTGATTGTATCCCCTTGAGTAATATAAATAATAAAGGAATACTTGATGATGGCCTTGGTATGTATTGTTGGGTTCGGTAGTTGCCTCAGTGCCCTACCTCATTTTTTATATATATTGGATTGATGGTTTGGTAGTCGCCTCAATGCCCTACTATGTTAATTAGAATTCATTTGATTAGTCGGTTTCGACCATAGATTTTGATATGGCTATTGTGTACCTTGAAATGACTTGACTTGGTTGAGTATGGTCGATTGTTGAGCATGAGACTCTAATGGCATATATTTATATGTATGTATTAATCCATGATTTATTATATATTGTTATGGCATGTGCTTGTGTTTGAGCATGTTTTGGATTATTACATGATTATGTGCAATGTGGGTATGCTGCCTCTTATGATGTATTATGATTTACTCAATACGAGGAAGTTGTACTGATACTACATTTATAGATGACTATGTGAAGGCTATGGAGTGGCATGAAGCTTATAAGAGTGGCCACGATAAGTGGAGCCCTTGAGAAGAGGTTCCATTCTCATAATGGGCATACGAGTCTAAAAGTTAGGGCAAACTGGTGTTGTACCTACAGGTACTAGTTTTTGTTATATCGACTTTTCTTTGAACTCTTATGTCCCTAGCTGTATTTTGATTATCGCTATTGTACGGAAATTATTTATTCGTAACCTTTATTTATGTAATCTCTCTTATTTCCGCTGATTTGTTTTTAGTTTGGTTGGTTTTAGCCTTAGCACTTGGCATAAGAAATGTGAGAGAACCATACTTATGCTAAGTGTGGCGATAACACCCATTATCCTTGATAATTAACATTTATGCAAAATGAAATTTTTAAGTACTAAAAATAGGAGTGTTACAACATCTAGCCAGTATCCTGTGATATGTTTGCGGTTGGTGTATTTTTCTCCTCTTCAAGAGCAACTTCCTCTATAATTTTTTCATTATGCAGCATTATTTTACACACTTTTAAATAGTTTTTGGGAGATCATATCTCTCTTTTTTTCAAATCTTATTATTGTAAAATGCACTCTGTTTAATTCTAGTCCAATTCCTAGCTTAAATAATTATTCTATTTGGTAGTTACTTGCTTCGGATGTTTTCATTCTTGAATATTCTTGAAGAAATTGATTTTATTTTCCCTTCTCCAATTTTAATTTATACTATTCATGCTTATCAATACCATGATTATGCTTGAGTAGATTTCTTTCTAGAATTGGATCTATTATGAATTGTTAAATAATGATAAATTTGTTTGATTTTTATTCCAATTGCTTGACTTCTTGAATTCAATTGTTTGTTTTTTATTTATATTTGAGTTACTTAATCACTGACTTGACTAGACATAGACATTTAATCTAAAAACTAAAAGGTAAATATTAATAATAAAAAATCTAACAATTGAATGGGAGAGTCAAACTATAAAAGTAGGTTAGTATGATACCCCCTTTGTAGAAATCCTATTTTATATATTTTAAATATAAAATTTATTATTATAGATAATTAATTATATAAATTATTTTAGGGCCAGATGTTCCATTATTGTATGTATTAGTATTATTATTTTGTGTTAATAATATCAACTAGTGGATTAAAATTTAATATTATATATATATATATATATATAATATTAATAAGATGAAATTTTAGTATATAATAATCTATTAAATTTAATTATTATTATTTATTTCTTATTTATTAATTTTTGCCTTAATCATTTTATTATTTTTTCCCCAAACCCAAACCTCTAACCAAACTAACCCCTACCCCCTTAGTCGAAACTCAATTACGGCTACCCAAACAAAACCCCCTTCCGTGCATTACGTTCTTCATCCATTCCCCATGCATTGTGCATGCCTTCGGCCAGACGCGACCCAGCACTGCACTACAATGCATGGTCTCATCACCAATCCACTCTCCCTCACCTGCTTTCCTTTCTTTTCCTCACCTACTTACTCATAACCCACCCGCTCAACCACACCAACCTGCCCTACTCAACTGGCTTCTTTTCTTCTGGTTTTATCCTCACATGACCAATCTTATAAGCCATCTCCCTCGTGTGTATCTATTTTTCGTCCCTCATGCACCCAGGCGCCATCGCCGTTGTCTCGCAGTTACTTTATTTTTCTTCGGTTGTATTCGAGGCCAAGTCACTCACCCTACTATCCTTATTTTTTCGCACACTAACGAACCCATTAAACCCCTGACTTCCTCCTTTGTTTCAGTTGTCTTCAACGCCTGTTTCCCTCCATCCTTAAATGATTTTCCCTTTTGACTTCATTTCCTTTGTAGCTAGCCTTACCCCATCTCTCCTCTCTGGCACTTTTCCCATCACCTTGCCACTATCAGCACCACTCTATAGCTCGTCTTTGTCACTGCATCATTTGCGGCAGCCCCAACACCACGACGATCGAGCTCCATCGCGGCTCAATTAGGCCCATATCTCGTCGAGCAACTTCCAGCATGCTGCCCAGGTGCAGCCTTGTGCCTTTCTCCTGCAGAGTGTTGGCCCAACACAGCTTCTAACCTCCAGCCACCGCCATCATCCCTCATTTTGTCTTGCCAAATACCACCTCGACCGAGTGACACCACCACCATTTAGTATCTTTATGAGAACCCAAATTGTGCAGCCGGCTATCTAAGTATCTAACACCTTTTGTTTACCCTACTCGAGCCTAGCCAGCAGCAACTTCCATCCCTCGCATGAGTTAGAAGAGCCTTGGCATTTGTTAACCTCCCTACGGGAGTTGGTGCTTGTTGTGCCAAGAATCCACAACCCTTAGCTTTGACTGATTTGGTTATTATTCCTTGTTTGGTTCCTTTTAATTTTAATTTTTATCTTATAATGTATATGCTAATACATACATACATAAATATATTGTTGGGTGTGATTTAATTAGGCGGATCTTGAGGTGGCTTTGGAAGAGGCATTTTTTGCGGTATGTTTTGTGTAACTCAAAGGTAGATCTAATTACTAGAATTTGGCGTAAATATGATAGGTCTATATTTAGAATAGAATCATACTAAGTGATGGTACAGAAATTTTCGTATTTTTTCCAAAGAAAAGGGAAGCACTCAATATTACATTGCTATATGCCATTTTATAATTTATAAAATAATGTAAGCTATCATGATATCAATTAATTATCATGTATATATTGGTAGTATTTAAAATCAGAGGATGTATACTTGTGCCAATATATAAATTATTTCTAGAAATATTATGTATGTATAGAGTTAGGGTTTGAACCAGAATTTTTGTCTTGTTATGTTCTTGGCATGTGAATGAGTTAAATATATTTCGTGTACATTTTAGACATATGTTGATGTATAACATGTTCATTTTTTAATATAATTAAGACGAGTTTTAGATTATTCTTTCCTGCATGTTTTAGGGGTGTAATTTACATATGTGTGTGTGTATCATGATCCATGTGTTGTATTATTATTTGGGAATTGGGACTAGCGTAAAAATTATAATCTACTAGAAATGTATGCTAGGGTTTTACACTCGTAATATATTAGATTCATGCTTAGGGATAATATTATCTCTTGTCATGTCGTGAAATTTACTTGTATGCTAAATTATTTTTAATTATTACATTCTAGCCTTTTAATGAAAATACCCTTTAAAAATAAATCTGATGATAAATTAGATAAAAAAAGTGGTAACTAGGGTTTTGGAGGAAATTTTGGTCATTTTGACAAAAATGCACCTCAAGGTGAATAATTGGACTAGGTTGACCTTCGTGGATTGTTAATTTGGCCATAGTGTTCATTTTAACTTGGTTTTAACTACTGACCTTGGGGTTGAATTAAATAATTGGAAATAAAGGAAATTTGGTTAAATATGGAATGGAAATTATTGTGGATTTATGTGATAATTATGATCACATCATAAAACATTAACATTTAAAGCGAAAGACCTCTATCTTGGGAATGATGACTCCTTAGAGGTAGCTATCCTAAGGATGAGATTTAGCTCCATATGAGATTTGTTTTGCCAGTGTGTCGCAGTTCTCCAGTATAGCCCTATATCTACTCTAATTAGTTTTCTAGACTTCTTAGAGGATATCGATACTTAAGGATTAAGTGACCTAAGAGGCACAAAGGTATTATATTGCCTAAGTCTGCTTGTATAACCAAGTGTACGTCATTGTCCCTAGGTCCTAAGGCATAAATGAATTGTGTTGTCTTTGTGTGCCAATATAGTATAACCAGGTATATGTATGTAATACCCTAAAAATTTATCTAATCTTAATCCTAAATAATTAATAGCTTAACCAAACCCTTATATTTATTCAGGGTAATTTATATTTCAACCTAATCTTAAGCCTGGTTGATCAATATTGTAACCTTACTAAATTTTTGGTAATTATAAGTTTAAACCTAATTCTAATTCTAACCATAAAATCTCACACTTTTTTTTTCATTTTACTTTTCTCCTCTTCTTGCCCAATTACTATTTTTTATTCCCCTTCTGAAGCCTTGTGTGTGCCTCCTTTTCTATCCCAAACCTACTCCCCCTCTCTATCTTCCTTAATGTTTGACCATCCCAACCATCATCTCCCCTAATCTATGGGATATGTCACATTGAAAATTTTACCAAAATTTTCCCCCGATCATGTCTCACCTTCAACCATGTGTCTGCCCCTCTTCTCTGTTATTCATCACATGCATAAAATTATATATATACATATATATACCTCTCCAAATCTTTATCTGCCTCATTAATTGCCCCAACCAACTCCTTCAGTCCCTCCATTTCTGTTGAGCTTCGAAGCCTAAACACCTTCCTTCTCCTCCTTCCTTTCCTACCCTATTTGTTGTTGTCATCCACCATCAACACCATTCTCCACCAATGATCACCAAACACCACTATTTTCCCAGGAAACTAACCACCACTATCTCCCATCATTCCCCTTCATTTTCACCCAACCATTGCCACCTCATGATGTCTCTTTTTACCTCTCCCCATCTTGCTTTTTTCATTTTTATTGAACCACACAACCGTGCACCTTCACACGCCTTATATGTTCCTATCTCTCATGATACCCACACACGATTTTGTGCATAGCCTGTGCATGCCTTTATTCTCACCCATGTGCACCCTTAACCCCTAGCTCGTGCGAGTTATCCCCTCTCGACCCGTGCATGTGCTACATGAACCTCGTGCTCCGTAGACATATCCCTTAGCACAATCGTGCCTCCCTCCTAGCACACCCAATGTTCACATCTAGCACCATTCTAGAACCACCACACATTCCACTATACTTTCATGCAATCCGAGCTTCTCCACTTGTTTCTATTATCCCCATCTTTGCCCTCCTTTACCTTAACTTTTATTTTGGTTGTTGTAACACCCCCAAAATTTACACATTTTTTTTAAACAATACTTATAAATTAAAACCGTAAATTCTGGGGATGTTACCGCCACACTTAGTACCAGACCAGTTCACTCCTACTGTTCCGATACCAAGTGCTAAGGCCAGGAAAACACTACATATAACATCATTAATAATCCAAATTCATAAATATGAAAATCAGAGTACGCATAAGTCTTTACACAATCCAAAATATGAGAGTTAGTTTTTCGAGGAAAAGAGATAACTACAATAATAAAATTATTTCTGAAGTGTTAATCGTGAATAAAGAAAATAGGAATAATAATATCATATGGAAAGCTGGCCACATCACTCTGGAAACCGATCCAGCCCACAATCACTCAGCCCCTGCTGATGTCCCATAGACATCAATAGCATCGAAATAAGCATCTCCTACCTGCAACAAGTCAGACGGGCCTTCTGCTCGTGGGAATGAGCAACACTCATGAAAGGGGTGATCAGTACGCTACGTACTGAGTAAGGTAACCGAGCACTAAGGCCAACGCATAAGCACATAAATAATGTAAAAGAAATAAAAGAGTACGGGTGATAACATAATAACGAATAATCATTTGGGTAGATACATTAAGGCCCATTTATAGTCCGGATTAATTATTTAAATTAATCTCTGATCAGAAATCGATTCACACCATACTTTTTATCAAACCATGTGAGTACGGAAGCCCCCACTATTATGGCTGGTGGATCGGAGACAAGCAGGGCGCAATGCTCATGCCCATTATTATTAGCCGGTGGATCGGTCACACATAGGTTATCGTATCCTAACCACTATTTCTTACCGGTGGATCAATTGGCCCCAGATCACATGGTGTTCCACTGTAAGTACTTAGTGTCTTTTAAATGTCTTAGTAACTGAGGTGTTTGGTTTATTGAGCTTGGAGTCTGCCACTACTATAGCCGGTGGATCGGAGATACATAAGATTACACGTCCTAACCACTATCTCTAACCGGTGGATCGGTGGGACCCGACTCAATACTCTTCCACTTTACATAATTAGTGTCTTAAATATCTTATTCAAAACTTTAACTAGACATGCATGATTGACCCCTACTATTCTTATCCTCCAACCCTAGTTAACCACACCAACCCATGGTAACCATAACTCCCATGCAATCATTAACTCCTATGCAAAACCCTAACTCCACCATGCAAACCCTAATACCACCATGCAACCATTAATACCGCCATGAAACCATTAATACCGCCATGCAACCCTAATACCACCATACAAACCCTAATATCTCCAAGTAAACCCTAATACCACCATGTAACCATTAGTACCACCATACAAACCCTAATACCCCTATGCAAACCCTAATACCGCCATGCAAACCCTAATACCACCATACAACATTAACTCCATGCAAAGCCCAACGCCATGCATCCCACACCTCCATGCAAAACCCTACACCATACAACATTAACTCCATGTAAAGCCCAATGCCATGCAAACCCTAATACCATGCATCCCACAACTCCATGCAAACCCTAACACCACATTGTTACACTCCCCATCATTATTTTACAACCCTATCATGCATGTATTAAGGCCACATCATACCATAATAATAACACACTTATACACATAATTCTCACGCCACAATTTATTCACACCAACATACTTCAACTCCATATCATGCTGCATTCATAACAATTATACAATATACACATGAAATACACTATAATTCATATCACATGGCATGCATAACATAAAATCGCATATTACACATATGGCCTTAGTAACCCTTACCTAAAACGACACTGGTCTTAGAGCACGCTCCTACGCTTCCTTAGGGCTTTGACTGGTTTCACCTATTATGAGGAAAAAGCTAAAATTTGACTCCCTCCTATCAAAAATACTATTAATCACTAACTTATTATAAGACTAGGGTTTTAAATAAATAATAATATATTAATAAAATAACATTAACTAATTACTAACTTTGCTAAAGATATAGAAATAATAGAAATATTATAAAAGTTGATAATATAAGGTTGAAAACTTTACCCTAATAAAAATAATAATGATACTAAAATAATAATAGCAAAGATACTAAAAATAATATCAATGGTAATATAAATAAGAATAATAATAATAGTAACAATAATAATAACAAGGACATTATTCAAAACAAAGTGAATTAAGGGCTTCAGTCCCTTTACTAAAATAATAATAATAATAATAATAATAATAATAATAATAATAATAATAATAATAATAATAATAATAATAATAATAATAATAATAATAGTATTACTAAAATAAATAACCATATTTAGTAATACTAATAATGCTAAAAGCCATAAGAATATTACAAAATAATAATAACCATAATGGTAATAATAGTAAAGATAATGATCGAAGATAAAAAGAAGTAGGGTTTCCACCCTACATTGAATAATAATAACTTAATAAATAATAATAATAACACTAATAAGAATAAATACTAATGGTAATAAAAATAATAATAACCCTAATAATAATAAGACATGATATTTATAATACTACTACTAAAATTTAAAATAAGTACGATAGGGTTTCAGCCCTATATAGAATAATAATATTAATATTGAAAGTAATAATAATAATAATAATAGCAACACAAAGGGTAAAGTAGTTGTAATATTAATAATGGAATAATAATAACAGTAATTTGAAATAGTAATAATAATAATAATAATAATATTATTATTATTATTATTATTATTATCCGCCTAACAATAATAATAATAATAATAATAGCAACACAAAGGGTAAAGTAGTTGTAATATTAATAATGGAATAATAATAACAGTAATTCGAAATAGTAATAATAATAATAATAATAACATATTAATATTAATAATAAAGATAATAATAATAATAATAATACTAATAATAATAATAAAATTGAATTAAAAACATAATAGGGCTTTGGCCCTCAACAGAATAATAATAAAAACATTAATAATAATAATAATAATACATATTAATAATGGAAATAATAATAATAATAATAATAATAAAAATAGGATTTATATTAGAATAAATGAAATAATATAATTTAAGGCTTGTAAAAATAGGAAAAAGGGTTGAGAGGGTCTAGGGTTTAACCTTAGGCTGGTGGTGAGGGGTGGCACCGCCGGTAGTGCACGGGGGTGGCGGCGGTGGCCTAAAAAGGGAAGAAAAGGGTAAAAGTTGAATGATGGGAAAAAGATAGGGAGAATAGAGATGGAATTTGGGGTGTTTAAGACTGCCTAAAGAGAGGGGAGTTGAATGAGGGTGGCGGCACAGCCAAAGGTGGCGGCGCACTGCGACGGTGGTGGTGGCCGAATGGGGAAGAAGGAGGGAAAGGGAAGAAGTAGAAAAGAAAGGTAGGGGAAGGTAGAGGGTAGTCTGCAGCATAATTTGGGAGGTGAAAGAAGCGGCGGCAGCGGTAGAAGAGGTGGCTAAGGGTGGTTCGAAGGGCGGCGGTGGCAGAAAATAGTTTGGTTAAGAAGGGAAATTTGCACGGTCGGGGTGGCTTGTGCAGGAAGAATCGAAGGGTACGAGTAGTCTAGTTAGTTAGAGGGAGATGCAGGGAAGGCATAGGTGGCTAGAACGGGCGGCGGTGTCAGCCGGAGGTGGCGGAAGTGGCGTTTAAAGGGGTGGTGGCATGAAGGAAGGTATTTTCTGAACTTAAACCAAAAAACTCGACTCAACGCTGCTATGGCCTATGGGGTGTATTTATAGGCTTGAAAGGAAGTTAGGGTCGAAGGAAAAGTGGGGGAGTGGTAGGCAGGAGTGGGCACCGATCGACGAGGACAGCCGACGCACTTTCCCGATCGTGTCTGCAAGTGGCCAAGGGAGAGGGAATCGTGCTGAGAAATGGGAGACGTGGTTTGGGTCAATGGGTGGCCGAAACAAAGGGGAAGAGGCGGGAACAAAATTGACTGTCAACGGGGCACGATTGACGGTGAAAAACCAGGGAGAAGGGCGGCGGAAATGGTCGACGTCGACGGCAGGTGCAAAGGGCTGGGGGAGAAGAAGAAGGGGGTGCGGGAACCAGTCGACCCAAGAAAAGAAAATAAAGAAAAAGAAGAAATCGGGCCGGTCGGCGCGGTGGGGGAAAGACTTAATTTAAGCACGGCGTTTAGGGGGAAAATAGGCAAAACGCGGCGTGGGGGAAAAAGGAGGAGAGCAGCCGCGCGGGTTGGGCCGCGCCGAAGAAGAAAGGGAGGAAAGGAGGAAGAACTGGGCCGCTGCTGGCCCAGATTGAGGAGGAAAATAAAAAGAAGAAGAAAGAAAAAGAAAGAAAGAAAAGGAAAAAAAGAAAAAAGGAAAAGAGGAAAATAATGTTTTAGGTTAATTAAATTAATTGGAATATTTGGGATATTTAAAAATAATAATATTTAAATAAAATAATATTTAAATCCCCTTTTAGGCTAATTGAGGGTTTTTGAAAGATTTTCCATAAATTTCATTTTAATTAGCAAAACAACCTAATTTTTTCCAATTAAATTATTTATAAATTTTATATTAATTTGAAACTACTTTCTATTTATTATTTTAAATAAACTAATTTATTTAATTAATTTCCAAAATAAAATTCTTAATTAGCCAAAATACTCATATTTCTCCTAATTAAAATATTTATAAGATTTCTCTTGATTTGTCCTAATTAATTTCCTTTTATTTTAGTAAAAATAATTTATTTAAATAATTTTCCTAATAAAATCTTATTTAACTATAATTTTGAAAATTAAAATTTTTGGGGCATTTCAGTTGTATTCTTAAGTTTTAATTTTGTATTATTCTTGTTTTCATAGATTATTTTTTTATGATTTCAGAGGAAATAGGTGAGGCTTATGTGCTTAGAGACCAGTGTCATTTTTGGTAAGGAAACATGTCGTAGTTAGGGCTTATATGTGCGACAAGTATTTGTATGTAATATCCTATTTGGTAATGTTACATGAAAAATGTTAATCATGATAATGATATTATATGATATGTTGAAAGTGAGAAAAATGTAAAAGTGTATATTTGTGTATATTATTGGGTGGCATGAATCTAGATACATTGTACCTATATATAATTGGAGGTTGAAATTTATTAATGTTGAGACTCGTTAAGCGTTTTAGCTAATGTCAAGGCATTATGGTCATCTGATGATAATATGAAAAATAATCATTGCATGATAAGTTTTTTAGGGTGTTATCAATTATTTCATAAGTTATGTGATTAAATGATGGTTGAGTAACACAAAAGTTATCTAATAGAGATTATGAGATTTTAGGTAGGAGAAGGACATTTTGGTTAATAAGGGTTATAAATAAAATTTTGGTAATTTTAAAAGGGGAATATAATGCTAAGTATGATACTTGAAATAGTCAGAATAATGATTAGTAGCATAAGTAATATAAAATGAGAAATTATGCTCATCTTGTAAAATTAGGGTTTCTTAGGATAATTATGGACTTTTTCCTTGGAAATATCCCTATAACTATGTGGTTGTGCTTTATGCATTTTAAATATGTGTTGTGCATATCTACATGAGTCTTGTGTGATGATATTGATATAAGCAACTATGGATAAGATACCAATTATTAAAAGTGAAAGATCACATAAATCAGGCCAAAGTATATGTTGGGTTTGTTCCAACAGACGATAATAATGACTCGGAAGCATTTTGTCCTAAGAGATGCATCAGTTTATTCCACTAGATTAAGAATAGCGGGGCTTTAAAATCCACGTGAATGAGAATATAATTTTGAGATAAATACTAACAGATGAGATATTAATCACTTAAAGTGAAAGATTACGTGAGTTAAGACTGAGGTATTGTGTTCGTTCTATCGGACGACAATAGTGACTTAGATGTGTTTTGACCTGAGAGGTGCTTCAAACTATTCCACCAATTTAAGAATAGTGGTTAGGAGCATATTTTCCTAGTATATGTTGGGTTCGTTCTACCAGACAACAATTGTGGTTCAGGTGTGTTATGTTATGAGAGGTACTTTAGTCTGTTCCATCGGATTAACAACAATAGAGTTTTTGAAATCAATGTAAATAAAAGAATGAATTTTGTTTAAATCTAACAATGAGTTATAGAATTAGTGTTTACCTTGCATTGTTTATTGTTAACTCACAAGATCACTAATTCTCTTTGTACCATTACTTCAGTTGTATGGTTACCTTTCTCACTACGTAATGTACTAATTATTCTTTTCATGGGTTATGTTCATTTCCACGAGAATATGACCCATATATTTTTATACATGTCAATGGGGACCATTTGGATAATTTTGCTGCATATGATACCTTATAGGTGGAGGAGTGATTCTTATGTATCGGAGTTAGGCATAGAGTCATGTTATTCGGCTATCATTTTTTATCCAAATACCTTTTGGGACTCTTAGCTCCCAACATATCCCTTTTATGTATTTTGATATCGTACTCGGATTTAATCTCTAAACTCTTATCTAATGTTTATGGAAGATCTCTTATTATCTATTTATTATGTTTTAAGTCTTAACTATTTTGTCATGTACTCAATGTAAAGATAGTATGGTAACCCATACTTATGTCGAGTATGGCAGTAACACAAAACTATTTTGATATTACGCTTTTGCTAAAAATAAATATTTTTAGTAGTAAATTTTTAGGTGTTATAATGTTAGTGTCCCTATGTTGATATTATTTTCCCTCGAGTAAACTAAATAATAATAATGTTATCTTGATTGATGGTATTTGAAAATGTTATGGCATGGTTGGTCAATAGAGCCTTAATGCCCTATCTAATTAGTTATGAATTTATGATATTGTAATGAAATGATTGAGTGTGTTGGCAAGTTGAGCATGATATATTGGTGGCATATATGTTATAGTAGATTTATTATATATTATTTTGGAATGTGTTCTTGCATTTCAAGCATGTATTCAATTATTAAATGTTTTTTTTTTAAAATGTGGGTATGATGCCTCTTCAAAGGCATTGTGGCTTACTCAGTACAAGAATGTCATACTAATATGATCACTTTTTAAATGAGTAAATTCACTACATGCAATGGTTGAAGGATTTTGAAGAGCATCATCTAGAGGATTAGAAAGACTAGGGGAGTAAGGGTCCTAGCTTTTGTAATTCTTACTATTATATTATGGTGGTGGAATGGATGAATGTAAAGGCAAACCGATGTTGCCCCATTGTGTGCTCTTTTTTGGTTTTTATTTGTACTCCTATGTCTCTATTGTATTTTGGATATCATACTGATACGATCACTTTTATGGTTGTACCGAGGACATAATATCCGTAAAACTTTAATTATGTTATTTTCTTTTCTTCCTATTCTTTTGTTTTTTATCTGACTTATTTTGAGCCTCAGCACTTGGTATAAGGATGGTAAGGAAATCAGATTTATACTAAGTGCGACGGTAACACGCATTATTTTATAATTAACACTTCCGCAAAATAAAAAATTTAAGTAAATAATTTGGGGGTGTTCTAAGTTGGTATCAAAGTTTTTGTTCTTTAAAATCACCTTTTCTACTTTTGGAAACTTCCATTATTAAATATTTTGAAACTTGGTGTAGCCTTGTCAGGAAGTGATTTCTGGTTAGAGACTTGGGTTGTGTACGAGTGTTACATTGATAGTTAGCCTTTAAATGTTGTGATGTGTTTAGCCTTTTTGTAGGTGACCTTGATTGTGTTGCTAGGGTTGAAACCCTAATCCTTTATTCTTTGTAGTGTTGTGGCCTGAAACATTAATGTCGCAGGTATGGAGGAGTTTCTCATCATGGTAACTGAAAGAGTGATAGAGTTGCAATCTCCACCTTAGGTACCTGTTCAAGTTGAGAGTTGGCTCAGAGAGGTCAAGTTTCATCACCCACTCGTGTTCGTGGGAGTCGAGGACTCGATAATGATGTAGAGATGGATCGGAGAGATAGAAAAGATTTTTGGGCCTTGGAATGCCTAGATGGGAAGAAGGTGGGCGTTGGTATGTTTTACTTGCAAGGAAAAGCAGGTGAATGGTGGAGAGGATACCAATTTTGAATTGTTAAGCTGGTGGACCCTTAGGATAGCATTTCTAGCAGCCTTTAGGGTTCACTAATACCCTTTTCACTTACATCGTACAAAACATGTTGAATTTTTGTCCTTTTAAAAGGGCAGTATGTCAATTGAGGAGTAATTTAGCAAGTTCTCCGAACTTCTTGCATTTTCACCTGAGACGGCTAATAGTGAGGAATTGGTTGCTCATCGCTTTGAGAAGGGTTTGGATCTGCTCATTATGTATCTCATTGCTTTAAGGAGATGCAGGCCTCTTACTTTTCAAAATGACTTGATTTTACCTACTCATTATGTATATGATGAACACATTTTTTTTATATATTTTATGTCCGTTTAATTAAAGTTTTTAGTAATTTATTTAAGTAATAATTGAGATTATTTATAATTGTATGCTTAAATTATAATAATCTTAATAACTAAGTTAAAACCTACCTTAAATGATAATTTCGTATAAAAATTGATAGCCTATCCTATTTTAACCATACCTTTTACATACAAATTTAGGTTTAGGTTGTTTAAATTGATATGTAAAAATAAAAGCGAGATATATAACTTTCATCTCTTGCAATATTTCCTAATTCAGATTATAGCATGGCCAAAAGTTCACTTGAAGTTCAGCTGAGAGTATGCCATAATGTAAAGATTGTTAGGAAAGTCTTTAGGAATTTTTACTCAATATTTATTTCTTTTACTACAAATATAAGCACAGTTACAAGGTCAGTAGAGTAGCATCACATAGAGGACCAAGCTACAAATCACAAACAAAATGATTATAAAAAAAAAAGTCAACAAAAGTAAGATAGTAACAAATTAGTTACCGAAAATACAAAATAATATAAGAAGGAGAAAAGATAAAAGGCTTGGAGCCAAGCCACAAAACTTGGAGCCCAACGTGACCTGTAATTAAATTGAGAGAAACATTAATCGCTCCTTATTTATATATATACGGTAGCACCACTGAATGAAAAAAGAAAATAATAATAATTAAGGAGCCGAAGTCGAAGACTCATGTAGAAGAAGAAAATGCCGAGAGAGAAAAATTATTTCTCCTTCCTATTCCTCATCACAGGTGAATTAGAAAACCATTAAATTTTAGTTTTAAGTCTCATACAGATATAAGTAATAGCCATACTAAGTGGGTGGTTCGATGATCCCTTGGAAATCAACCGACTAGTTGGAAGAAATTTTAACTTACTTCGATTGAAAAGTGCTTCTATTTATTATTAATTTCCGTTTTATATATGATCATTTGCTTAAATTTTAATGTATTTCTAATTAAAGTTGTGCTCTATGTTAACTTTCTATTAGCCATATTCTATCAATATCTCACAAATGTATATGGTGATTACTTGTAACATCTCATTTCGTTAAATATAATTAACTTGTGCAACTAATCTCATAATTATTTCTAAAAATCCTGGTATCAAATCATTTGTATTAAATTCATTCGTTTTAATCTTTTGCATAAAGTTGCATTTTTTCTGTGATTCTGCCGATCTTATCATTTTCGTTCATTTTTATTCGTTAAAATTTTTAATTTCAAAGATATTTTTGAGTTCATTCATTTCATTTGTTCCTTCGATATACTTTTGATTCGCTTAAATCACTAAATTGTAGAAAAATTCATTTACACGATTAAATGATTTTTTTAGGCGTCAACCAATTATGAGACTAAATATATTCATATATTTAGTTTTCTAAAATTATTTTACATTTATCTATATCAATTTGAAAACTTCATTATTTATTTCATGCATTGCAGGAAAATGCATTTTTATGACTTATTTGATTTTTCTGTTCTCGATCCCTTTCAATCTTTCAATAATCAAATCAACTTCAATATCAAATATTTTCTTATATTTGTGTTTCTAATTTTTTTTTTACTTTTCCATAAATTTTTACGATTTTTAAGGTCCATTGGCTAATTTTCTCAATAAATTCTTATTTTTGGATTTTCTTACGATAATTATCTAAAATTAAATGTAATTAATCTCCTAACTATCCATATCATTAAATTGAATATGATCTATGGACTTATTTACTTTTATTCAACCAAAAGTTTGGTTAAAAGTACAAAATTCAAGTATTTATGACATAAATATTTATACACTCAACCTTAAATAATCTATCTCTTTCACACCTATCATCTTAACTTTCATTCAAAGTGTTGTCATGATTAATCCCCCATCTACACTCCTCCCATCTGATTCATGCCATGCAACTCCCTATTTTTGCCAAAATCATGCATTGGTACGAAAAACCACATAAAATCACATTATGATATCTCTCAACAAAGATGATTTCATTACACTTTTAAGATCTTCATTCTCTCTCATCCCTTGACTTATTTCTCTTATTTTTATTTCATCTTAACCCTTTCTTTTCACTATTTAACTTCCAAAGATCGTTTTTCTTGAAATCACACCCGAACTTCATTCCTCTCTCTCCTTACCCCTTCATGACCAACCTGTACAGCTGGTAACGGTTTTGGTTGGGCTGATTTTTTTCTCACTTTCACACAGCTCCCATGACCAGGTATTGACATGATTCACTTTAATTTCTTTTGATTTTTGCTTCTTGCAACTTCCTCTACTTCTCCACCCTTTTTCCTTCATTTTTTCTTAGGTTTAGACATTATTTGCAAGCAACATACTTCACTTCTTTCTCGTTTTAGCTACATTTTTGTTGCAGCCTGATTCTTCTCTTCATCTTCTCTCCTATTTCCTTTATTCTTCCCTTGCCTAATTATTCTAAGCTTAGCTCTCCAATACTTTATCTTAAATGTAGGAAGCTAAGCTTTGGAGGGAGCGATATTTTTTGAAATAAAGATAAAGATTAAATTAAGGGATATTTGGCAGGGGTGATCACTTAATATGATAGTATACACTTCCGCTCAATCATTCTGACGTGTTCTCGAAGGGTAATTAACTAATTCCAATGGAACCGAGGAACTTCATGCATAACAATTCTTCTTTTATCATCCTTACCCTTACTGAAAAGGCATGACAAGCTTCAAAGATTATTAGTCGGAACATGCTCATGTCAAATGAATATAGACAAGCTTTAAAGATATTTGATAAAGAATATAGATATAATATTAAAATTAGTTTTATTAGCTCTTTAAAAATACGTAACACGTTTAAATGATTTTTGTTCCTTTTTTGAAACAGGGTATAATTTACATGCGACTTGAGCCCCAAAACTTGACATGCAGATAGTCATATGATGCCTACTCGTCTTATTTTCTAGCCATGACATATCCTGATTGAACCGAACAAACAACCACAGCCATAGCATACTGGCATCACTCGCGATTACAAATTTTCACAGCAAAAACCCTCCAAGTGTGATTTATGTAATACAGTGGGCATAATGTTTCAAATGGCACATGGATATATAAAAAAGCACCAATACAGATTGTTTTCCTATAAAAACTTAGAATAATAGAATTGAAAATTTAAGTATGACCTTTACGGGGATCTACAAGTCAAAAGAATTTCAACTTTCCATTGGTCATGGAAGACTTCGCCTGCTTGGCAAGACACAAATGTTTTTCTGTTCCAATAAGACCTGAACACGAACCGTTGGACCCCATCGTGACAGCAAAATACAAGTAAATAGTACACAGTACAACCAAGAGAACAAGAGCGATTAGAAGGAAGCGGTGGCGCTGCATCAACGAGGAGAAGCTCATATCACTAGGTGCAAACTGTTTTTTGAATGTTGATTGCGAAGAAGACAGACTCTGTGTCCTTCTATGAGGGGAAGATAAGCCACTATCAAGAGGCATGGCTTCTTTTTTCCTGCATATTTGTAAAGCGATCTCCACAGTCAGAAACGTGCAGTTTCCAGCATAGCATGCATGGTGGACAATAGGTGAAGTTACGGTAATTAAGGATGTTTATCATTCCTACAATGACTACCACCTACTACCAAAAGTAATCACAACATACATCCGTAGCAATCAACGATAAAATATCAGTTGGAACAGAGCTACGCATGTCTCCTCTTACATTCACATCTACCTCTCTCAATAGCTTGAAAGAAAGAAAAGAGGCTAAGAAGACAGAAGACAAAAGAACAAACGAATGAGGACATGAGGAACTACATAATCTCCTTAAACAAATATAAATGCTGCTATTTCTAACCAAACGAATTTGATAGTGTTGTAATTACCACAAAATCACACATGAAAAATGAAACTGGCAATAAACCACACACAAAAACTAACATATTAGCAGACAACCATAAGTTTACTTCCACATAAATAATCCACCTACAACCATTTTATTTTTCCCTAATAAAATCCTTGTGAAAGAACCTATGAACTAAAACAGTAGTGCAAATGGAATGAAATATAAAGGGTAATTCTTTCCCTTAATTCAATTTTTTGACGAAAGTGATAGGGGGAGGTCATTGCTTAGAAAAGTAGATTTACGAGTGTTTTCAATGTGTAGTTTCTAAGGTTCATACTCTTGCAAAATCAACTTTTAGAGGACGGTTTTAGGCCATTTATTCAACATATTAATTGCACTTCCACAATAAGAGAGAGACAGTTTCAGCATGTTCCTTTCTGAGTAAATTTAGTAGTGTCTGATATGGCATACAAAAACAATTCAGCATGCATGTCAAAATATAGGGTAGGAGAGCAACCATTCCACTGCCATTTTGATATGCAAAGGAATAGATACATTTGATGATGGAATGGCATGCCATAGAGTACGATCTTACAGAATTTTGTCAAAAAGAATAATTCAAAATTTACATATCCTTTCATGAAGGAAGACAAAGCATGCCACTAAGCTTGCAATCATTTCTTATGATGAAATGGATGAAACACTACTCATGCAAGTGACAAGGCTGATAAGACAATACCAATGAAGTGCCTGACAGCAGGCTCATACGACACTACCTTTTCTTATATATAACCTATAGATGGCCTCAGATAATCTCTATTAATAGACGACAAACCTAGAAGATATCAAATCCGCTAAAGATAATAACTATAAAAACACAGAAGACAGTAATAACTGCTTCAAAATACAAATTCAAAATAAAATTACCAAAAAAGAGTACAACTTCATAAATCTAACTATCTAAGCACCCACCCACACAAATGGATGGTTCAGCTTCCAAAACCTCAAAGCTACAGTGACCTCGCCAAACACACGATTCATCTAAAGATAATCCTAAATTCCATTTCAGCTAAGACCTACTGCAAACCCAATCTCAATGAACCCTCCAAGTCTTGGAATTTGAATCCTACATTGAATGAGAACCCACATTTTTTTATTGGCTAGCCTAACCATGTTGAAAACAAATCAAAATATGGGAGAAAACAACAAATAAGAGGTGTTCTTTGTTCAAACTCAACAACTTATGTCTCTAACTTATTAGACAAGATGAAAGGCAAAAAGAGATATTGTCAAGAACTGAATGACTCTCTAATCATATGGAGACATGCAACCAAGGAGAAGGAGATATGAGACGTAGGCCAAGATGGAGAGGACAGCACACACCACCATATATAGCCAACCAAATTGATGATGATAATGATGTGAGTATTAGCAGCAATTGGAGGGGCGATTCAACTTCAAAACAACCTTATGATGATGTAGAGAAAGGCCTTATATTCGATTTTCCTGAGTTTGAAGGTATTATGGATCGTGAGGTCTATTTAGAGTGGCAACAAAACTAGATGATGAAAGAAGATGCTAGTTGGCAATTTTGAATCTCAAGAAATTTGCTAGAGTATGGTTTTTAAAATTTTGAAGAAGGCATGGGAGAGAGAAGGCAAGACCAAGATCAAATCATGGGAGAAGTTGAAGAAGCACCTTTGAAGGAAGTTTGTACCATGGGATTATGAACAAGACAACTTCATCAAATTGGCATTCGTTCGTGACATCCAAGAGAAAAAAGAACAAACTTGTGCCATGTTCCTTGATGTATCAATTTAAATGTGAGAGAGAAGGTTGAAGTAGGAGTTGGTGAAATTGGCTTTGAAATTCGATAAGCAATTAAAGAGGACCAAGATGACTTCCAATTCTTCACACTCAACACCTTCCAAGCCTTCTATAGTGGTGGTGGTTTAAACTTAAAGAAAAAAGGAGGTGGAGACCAAGTTGAGAAGATTAAGGTGAAGATGGGAGAAAATGTTAAAAAACAATGCTTCAAGTGTAGAGGCTAATGGGCACTTTGCAAGAGATTGCCCCATTCAAAAAGGAATGACTTTGAGAGAAATGTCAAGTATGGAGCTATGTGATGATAAAGAGTTGAAGTACAAGATGAAGAGAATGAAAGTGTAGAGAGTGCTTATGGTAAAGAAGGCCAAGAGTGTAGCATTGTTCAAAAGTTCTACAAGTGCAATTATGGTAATCTTCAACTCAAAGAGACAAAATTTTCAAGACCAAGTGCAAGGTAGGAGAAAACGTTTGCAAGGTCATTATTAATAGTGGCTCATGCACTAATGTAGCAAGCAAGAAGATGGCGAAAAAGCTTAACTTGAAGACCATAAAGCACCCGAGACCCTATTCCTTATAATGGCTCAATAAAGATAAAGGGGTAAGAGTCTTTAGACAAGTGCTTTTAAAATTTTACATTGGTACTTATGCTGATGATATGTTATGTGACATTAATGATGGATGCATCATGCATGTCATATCTTACTTGGGAGGCCGTCGACAGTGGTAATATGATAAGCAAATTTCCTATGACGGAGTGCTCAATGAATACATGGTTTGCAAAGGAAAAAAGAAGTTCAAGTTGAATCTAATTTTCAAGCTAGCATTTGAACCAAAGAGGGCATAAGAAGAGCACAAATTCGCACTTGGATGGAAAGAAGAAGGTGAGCTTTTGCAATCCTTTGTGTTCTCTACTAAGCACTTGGATGGCAAAGAAAATGTAGTAGTGGATGCTCTTTCAAGACGATCCATGGCACTCATGCTTATAGATGCTAAGTTGATAGGGTTTGAGATGTTGAAGGATCTTTATGCTTAATATGAAGACTTCGTGGAGATTTTTAAAACTTATGGGAAGCACATGAGTAGTGGAGCTTAGGTGATCCAATACGGCTTTTTATTCAACCACAATAAGCTATGCATCCCAATATCTTCTATTCAAGATTTTTTCGTAAAGGAAGTGCATGAAGGAGGTATTGTGGGACACTTTGGAGTGCACAAGACTTTATAACTACTTCAAGAGCACTTTCATTATCCACATATGTTAAAAGGTGTGTAAACTATGGTGGAAAGATGTTCTACATAACAAAGGAGCATGAATTTCTTCCACAAAGGGCTCTATGTACCACTGCCGATTCCTAATGCATCATGCGAAGAAGTTAGTATGGATTTCATACTTGGTTTACCAAGGACTCGACATGACAAAGGTTTAATAACGGTGGTATTGGATCGTTTTTCCATGATGGCTCATTTTATAACATACCACAAGATGCATGATGCTACTCATATTGCAGATCTCTAAAGTAGAGAAGTGGTAAAATTGAATGGAGTGCCAAGAAGCGTCATGATCAAGACGTGAAGTTTCTAAGCTACTTTTCAAAGATACTATGCCATTTGCTAGAAAACAAGCTATTATTTAGTACTTTTCATCACCCACAAACCAATAGTCAAATAGAGATGACTAATAGGACACTTGGTACTTTACTAAGAGGATTGGGATGTAAAGCTACCACATAAGGAGTTTGCCTACAACTGAAGTTCTTTACAATCAACTTGTTTAGGTCCTTTCGAGATTGTCTATGGTGCTAATCCCTACATACCAATTGACTTGGTATCATTGAAGAAGACAAATTTGAAGAGTTATGAAGCCCATGAAAGAGTAGAGTATTTCAAGCGTTTACGTGAGCAGATTAAGGCAAACATCAGGAAGAGTAATGTTACTTATCAAACTAAAGCTAAGAAGCATATAAGTCAACACGTGTTTTCTTTTGGAGAGTTAGTGTGGTTACACCTCAAGAAGGAACGTTTTCCTCACTTAAATAATAATAATCTCTTGAAGAGGGCGGGCGACCCTTTCAATGTCCTTTAAAAGTTCAAGGAAATGTGCTTAAGATATTGATTTACCAGATTCCTATCGAGGCATTTCATGGATGTTCAATGTGGGTGATTTTTCTTCGTACTAGAACAATATAAATTTGATTATAAATCCTTCACAATAAGGGGAGAATAATGAAGGAGCATGTCCTACATATTTTATAACTTATCTCTAGAGTAGCTAAATCGAAAGAGTAAACTATAATCAAACTCTAGATCTTTCGTTTTTAAGTATTAACATTTTATTCAAACAAATTTAAGCCACACAATGCTAAGGTCCACATTTAACCACTTATAAAAGCTATAACAATACTATCACTTAACCACTTAATATCCATTTGTTAGTCATATTATCAATTATTCCAAGTCCGCCCTAAGGTCAACAATCACGGGAATCAAAGAGGTCAAAGTCAAAGTCCAAGCTAAAAATCAACAAAGAAAATAGATATAAAACTATCACTAGTAAATTAGTGGACTAGTTAACAACATGACAAAACCAATGGACTGGTGGTCCAAAGCTAGTGGATTGGTATCCTTAAACCAGTGTAATAGTCTGGGAACATAATCTCAACAATCATAAAAACAAAAAGTTGCATTAGTGAACTAGTTTGCTCCATAACCCATGGATTGGTTCTACCGGAATCACAACTCAATTAACACATGCAATTCTAACCCATTTTAAACACATCTACACTTATCCACATGCTTTAGAACTTTAGAGAAAGTATATACCACATGCAATGAACATATTCCAACCCTCAAAATATAAATTTGCATCATACAACTTGCTGCACATAACCCCATACTTCAAAGTATTCATAAATGGCCTAACATGCCCCTACCTCCTTTTCATGATATTTTCCTCAAATCAAACACTCATTAAACATAGAAAAGAAATTGAATACTTAAAGAATTACAAGGGACATTCAAATATTAACAAAACCAACACTAATGCTAAGTTAGCCAAAGAGGATAAGCATACCCTTACAATATTTAACATGTTTTTCATGCTTAACATTTCATGCTCACAAATATACATTATAACATATAAATCCATGCTCATCATGCTTTCAAAAGCAAGCATGCCTACATCTAACATATAGACTACATTAAGTCTCAACACATCACAAAGGTAGAGAAACTTTACCAAATTTCCCAAGCCATAAGCGAAAAGAGAAAGAACAACTTCTAAGCTAGCCATCTTTAGCACCTTTTCAAAAATAACTAAAATAGACTTAGCATAAATCCTAAAACATAAAAATATTCCAATTAAAAATATGGAGAGAAAGAAGAACTTAAGTCACCCTTTTCTTGAAGAGGATGAACTAACGGGAAGAAAATCAAGGATTCCTCCACCTATCACTAGATCTTAATCCAATTTTACTTGAAATGAGTACTCATGAACTACGATAAAGGATTTAGGAAGTAAATGGAGTAAGGACAATGATGGAATAGGGCTTAGTTCAAGGAGAAAAGGGAAAGGAACAAACGTTCCACACTTAGAAATTTCTGAATAAGGAAAGGATAAAGAATTAAGGGGAGAATACACTGTGTATGATACAAAAAATCCAAGCCCCCAACGCCCTAAGCTTTTTGACAAAGAAGGATGAGAGCGAGCATGATAGGCTAGCCACACTTGAGTGGTAGTGAGGTAGAATGTAGGTTAGTTGTGTATAAATCCAAACATGTGAGGAAATCCCATGATTAAATAGATGAGGAATGGAAAAGGGAGAAGACCAGAATAAGGACAATAGCAAAGCATGCTCCTCGAGTTGCTAGTTGATAGGTGAGAGAGAGAGAAAGAGAAGAGAAGACAAGAGGTGAGAAATATAATATAATATAAAAAGTGTTTTTGGTAAGTTTTAAGCTAAATAAATTGAAATAATGTGTTAAAAAATATATAAAAAATACATAACCTCTAAAGATATTTAATAACATAAAAATATCAAAACTATAAAGTTTCATAAAGTTTGGACCAAGATTCAAATTAAAACAAAGCAAGGATAAAAGATGCTAGACAAACTAGTCGATTGGTGCCTCAAAACCATTTTATTGGTTTCAATAGCTTTAAAATAATCTTTTAAGATGAACTAGTCCAATGGTATACACCATACCGGTCGATTGGTATAATAGAAATTCATAAAATAATAAGGTGTTGACACCATACTTAATACAAGTTTGATTATCATGTCACCTAAACCATTAAGCATTTAAAAAAGATAAATACAGAATGAGATATATTTTATAAAACATATGATAAGAGTTAGGAGATAACCTCCGAGTACTACATAATAAAAATATAACAAAAGGGATATAAATAGAACCAAGAGTTCATAAGGGTATTCAAACAAAAACAACTATTGCTATTACTGGGTAACCGAGACTCTACCCCATAATCTAGACAATAAAAATACTCCTTCGTAGGTACATAGTCAAAATCATCGAGGCAATCATAAAAACATGCACATCAACAACATAGTTGTCTGCTGCTCCTAGGAATGAATAGTGACCATGCAACGGTAGCCAGTACAAAACGTACTAGTAACACAAAGATAAGGTATGAATGACACAACATCATGCACATAAAATAATACAACATGTGATAATTAAAATACCACACATGCAAACACTCCTCATAATACATGAGACTTAAGGGAAAGGCTATATTAGAATTCTTACTTAGGTCATCCCGTAATTTTTAATACTTAGTCACTTAGAGAATTGAAACCTCATAATACACCTAGTAACCACTAATTAGACACTATTTCTTAATTACATGTACCCTTTATAGGTTGGTGGATCAGAGAAATACAGAGTAGGTATAGGCCACTTTAGATATCGCAACAACAAGAATTTCTCAGGTACCGAAACAACACAATATAATATAAACTTGCTTTAGTTATCACAACAACCAAGCCACTTCGGGTCCTGCAACAACCTATAAAAATGTAGAATTGCCTTGATCATCACAACGACCAAGGCAATTTAAGTTCTTCAACAGCCTAGTAAAACAATACCGATACATTCCAATCCTAACTCACATGATCTCCGCTTTAATTATTAATGTCTTATTAACCAACTTAACCAATACTTAATAAAAGGGATCATACTCAACACTTAACAAGTAACAATTGATTCACTTTTATAATTATACCAGTTCCACTAGTATTTCCACTTATCACTTATTACTTGGAATGACACTTATTGCTTACTAAGGAACTCATACCAACACTTGTTTATTAATCATGAATTTAAAAGAGGACTAGATAAAGCATAAACACATAGAATAATTACCAAGACATTTGGAAACCAACGAAGGACAAATAAAGACACTTCACTAGTTAAAGGACTATTATATCCATAGGAAACCCTAATTCACAAATAATTCATGATACCACCAATAAGGATCAACAACTTACCAAACCCAAGTCCATGCTTAAACTCATGCTATTAAACATAATTAAACCAAAAACGTAATTTAGGCTCATAATTTTGCGCACAAAATAATAATTATACTCCTAGGATTCCTAAGCTTATTTTAAATCATTTTCGCATAATAATCCAACTGATGTTAACCATGAATAACATCAAAAAACTTAATTATTAAACTAATCATATTGTCGCCCAAAAATCATTCATACCACTCCAAGATTCTAGAATCATGCAAAAGACCAAAATACCCTTTTATGCCTAACAGACCTCAAATCTTGCAAATATCATAACCTATCCCAAACATTACTACACCCTAACACATTATGTTTTAAAATTTAAATAAAACACCCAATAAACACAATGTTACTCTTAGATTTCACAAAAATTCACCAAATTGAAAAAATTAAAACCACCAAAATCCCCTAAAATATAAGAAAGCTAAGGCCTTCACAAAATTTCATTGACACCCTCATGATTTTTTCCATAACTTTCTACATACAATAAATTTTGATATCTAAAAAAATGCATGGTAAAATAGAAATCCTAAGATTTGTTTTGGTACCAGACATGCATCATAAATCTCAACCAATATAAGAAGTTTTACCACAAAATAAGGGGAAATTTTAGGACTTAAAATGAACATATTTCATGGCATATCATATGTGTTTTTCCAGCATTTCAGTTGTAACAGCTAAAGCATGATTATAACACTTAAATCACATGATCATGATTTTATAAATTAAGACATGCTATCGTAATAATAAAATAAAATACATCACATAACACATAATCCTAATCTAGAGAAGTATAGAGTATTGCCTACCTAGCTAATTCTTCAAGGAAAAGAAATTACTCCTTAGGACCACCACTCCCTTCACCTATGTTTTGATCACCTTCATTAAAAAATAGAATAAATATAATCTCAAGAAAGTTAAACAGCAATATAGAAAAATTGAAAGAAGGATGCAAAAACAGAATCAACCCTTGTCTTGAATAGATGGTGATTTTAAGTAAGGATAATTAAGAATTTTCTCCATTTTTCACCAATATTTAACTCCCAACACTTAATACAAAGGTTAGAAAGCTAGACTAAGGTAATGAAGCTAGACAAGAGGAGAATAATGCTCAAAAATGGCGGCAAAAACAGCTCCAACAAGGGGGAAATAAGGGGAAAAAAGAAGAAGAAGGAAAAGACAGTTTCATGGGAGGAATGCATAGCTAAAGGAAGTAGAAGTTGTAAGAACAAAACCCAACAAGAACCAAAAAGAAATAAAGCAAGATCATGTAGTGGCAAGTGGTCCAAATTGGTGCAAAATCGTCCTTGTCGATGCTTGGGCTGATTGAGAGCCAAAAATTGAGGGCAAAATGAGGGAGAATAAGCCACAAAACAAAGAGAAAAATAGTTCGTAAATGAAATATGCAATGCAAGGAGTTAAACCAAGCAAAAATGAGAGGAAGAGGATGCAAAATCAGATGGCTAGAAGTGCTGCAAGTGGTTGAAAAGATCAGCAGCATAACTGAAAGAAAACAAGGGGAAAGGATGGTGATTTCGTGTGATTGATGTATGCTATAATTACATGGTTTCTTATATATTTATACAGGCGCTTTTATACAAATCCGTGTCATATTCTATGTTTTAAATGTCTTTTTGTTCAAGTAATAGTTTTTCTGCCAAGTGTTGCAAATTTTATTACTTTGAGGCCAAATGAAGCAAAAAGAGGATTGTAGATGAAATTGGTAAAAAAAAAAAAAAAAAAAAAAAAAGTCAAGTTGGGTGATAAATATTCATTTGGGATCAATAATAAAAAAGGAGCTATAAAAAGGCGCTTTGGATAGAAATATAAGCAACAATAGGTTGAGAATACATGGTTTGCCAGAAACAAAAATGTACAACTAAGAATAATCAAAATTTCAAGCATGATTTATTCATAATTTTGGAGAATGTCAAAGATAAAAGTTGAATATCTCTCCATAAATTTTCCAACACATTTTGAATCATCTCATTCTAAGCTAGGACAGAGAATTTATACTGAAATACCAACAGTTGTTAGAGTGGATGAAAAATATTGAAACAAAAACAAACACAATCACGTTGTGTTGTTCAACATGGCCATGTCATCCCCGAATCGTCTTTACACATAAAATCATCATCTTAAATCTATCCAACCTAATGCCTAATGTTAAACCGACTTATTACACGATTTTAGGCCAAAATTAAACCCTCTCCATCACCTATAAATACATCAAACACTACAAATTAACCTCCATCTCTCAATCTTAGATATGTCATTAATTGCATTTAAGACTTCAAGATTTCAATTCAAGATTGTTAATTTATATGTCATTAATTGCATTTAAGACTTCAAGATTTCAATTCAAGATTGTTAATTTATGCAAGTTTCAAGCTTTATAATCAAATTTAGTATGTTTTCTTTAATTGTTAGTATGTTCTAATTTTCTTTTACCAAGGACATGGTGAATCTCTATTTTTTATTGTGTTTGATTAATCGAATGCTTGCTTATTCATTGTCCTATGTGTTTTTATGCTATTGTTTTAATTGCGCCTAATTAATAGACTTATCACATTTACTTAATAATTAACAAATCGAGTTATGAGTGAAAACTAATTCTCCACTTTAAGTTGAATAGTATAAATAGAAATTAAATGGGTTATGAAAGTAATTGTATGATTTCCACAATAATAGGAAAGAATAATTAATTTTAAAATATCGTCTTTTATTTAAATCCTTTGATCCTTTGACTAGAGATAGCAGGACTAATAATTGGCAATATGATTGCGTAGCTTGAGAGAGTGCATTAGTTATATCATCTTATTCTCACATAGTTGATAATTAAAAAAAATCAAGTAATTGACTAATTGAATTTTAGAATTGGATAGTGGTGAATTCGGACTCCTTGGTAGCTTTTATTAATTGAATTAATCTTTGTTAGATTTTATTTATTTTTAGTTTAAATTTTTTTATCTGAAATTCTTAATTTGGAACATTAGTAGTTTTTATTTTATTCCGATAACCTGGGCCTGATTAGAGTAGTTAGGGTCTTTGATTTATCAGTTAGTCTCTATCATACAATTAAATCGCGGGTCCGAAATTGCATATCGGCCGCAATTTCGCGAAATCCCACCCTACCGCGACGCAAAACCACCGAAAAGCGACGGAAAAAAATTTCACGGCCATATCGACGCAATATCGGATATCGGAAAATATCGCCGATATTGCCCTAAAATATCGGCGACCCAGCAGTAACTAGCAATTATTGATGGAAGAAAGGAAAAAACACTAACCCTAATTCACAACAAACCCGCAACACAGAAACCGTAGAATCGGGCGGCGAGTGGCGGACAGCGAGTGGCGAGCGGCGAACGGTGACCAATAGCTGCAACCTTGGATTGGAGGTGTGGGAACTCTGGAACTCGAAGTGGAAGTCTGCGAACAGGAAGACCGGAAGAGTCGAGCAACTCTGGAACTCGAAGCGGAAGTCTGCAAACAGGAAGACCGGAAGAGTCGAGCTGCTCGAGCACTCGAGGTCGAAGTCGAGCACTCCGGAACCGTCGAAGGCTGGGACTGAGAATTTGAGAGTTTGAGACTCCAACACAATAACCGATATTAGCTTATAAGATACGTCCCTCAAGTTTCAACAGTCAACACTCAACACATTAAACCGTCGAACTACAATTAGTAATTTAGTATAAACATTTCTTATTTAGTAAATATAAAATATTTAAATAATTTATGTTAAATTATGCTACTAATATGCTATAATATTATTTATTTTTTATTAATTAACTAACTAATTTACTTAACTTATGCTATCTAGTTTTTATTAATTAACTATTATTTATTAGTTAAATAATATATTAATATGTTGCTAATTTTCATATGCTACATATATGAATTTTTTAAATAAAATATTGATACTTAGCCTAGTAATGATGTGATATTAATAATTAATTAAATTAGTATATGGATAAATTAATACTTATAATTATTATAATTTAAATATATTGTTAATATATGCAGTTATGTACATGTAGTTATGTACTATAATAAATTAATAATGGTTTATTATTAATAATTTTGTATGATTATTGAATACTAATTAGTTAAGTAATTTTAATATTAATTAAATTAGTACATGGTTCAAATTAATAGATGGATAATAAATAATTGTTATAGTGTTAATTTATTATAAATTTGTATAAATATAATATAACGATAATTTATTACTGATAAATTTAATATTATAGATTAGGCATCTAAAAAATCAATTAATAATAATTTAAAATTGGCTAAGAGGAGAAGTAGTATTTCTTTAATACCAAGAAGAGTTAGACACTTAAATACTTATATTTAGTGAATATATATTATTTTCTTTATTTAACATATTGTATATACATAATAATTTCAGTGTGTTTGTGTTATATTAAAAACTCATTATCACCTATATAATTTTATAAATAATGACTTTTATAGTTCACTTACTAATTATAGGTACGCTATAATTTTATAGGGTAATTTAGTATTTAGTATTCCTTATTTAGTAGATATGAAATATTTAAATGATTTATGTTAAATTATGCTACTAATATGTGATAATATTATCTATGTTTTATTAATTAGCTAAGTAATCTACTTAACTTATGCTATCTAGTTTTTATTAATTAGCTATTATTTATTAGTTGAATAATATATTAATATGTTGCTAATTTTCATATGCTACATGAAAGTTCTATAATAAGTTATTTATAAATTTTCATATAATAAATTTATAACATATAATTTAACATATAATAACTTATTATTTATTAATTAGCAAAAGTAGTGTTGTTAGAATAATTTAACATATAATAAGTCATTTAAAGACTTCTAATATAACATATAACCTTCATGCATAGTTGTATAAGTAATTAAATGATGAATAAATAACATTTAATCCATATTGTGAAAAAAAAAATCAGAAATCACGCCGCGACGGCCGTGACACATAATTTATTGACCGCGACACCGCGACCGATACTGCGGTTTTATTGTATGGTCTCTATGGATAATAATTCTATACTCTTGATGCCTATATTACTTACAACCAATATACTTGTCGATAGGTATATTAGCTAACATCAGTGATGCATGAAGATGAAAACGACGAGGCACAATTTGGGGTAATATTGGAGCTATTGGGATTGTATATTAGCTAATGGGAGAGAGGGAGTGGTTAGCTTGTTAAGGACTTGAATATAAACACATGACGATAGAGTGTAATGAGAGGTAGGGTTGTACACAGTTTGATTAATGGTGATTAATGGCATTAACCAAACAAAATCATATTTTGTGATTATTTTTTTTTTTCTTTACCCAAACCATACTATACCATATTCTAAAATTAACTTAACCAAACCAAACCTTAATTTTTTGGTTTGGTTTGGTGTGGTTAATGGTTAACCAAAATATTAAAAAATAAAAAAACACGCACGCACACACAAAACAATGCATATGTTATTTAGCAAATTAGCAGAAATCAAAACATAGAGCAGAGAAACAATAGAGCATAGAGAAGCATCCAAAGATCATTAAACTTGATGGTAAGTGAATGACATAGATTGAACACATGAAGCAGTACATGAATCAACACAAAGATGATACTCAATTAAACACATGAATCAGCACTTGAACACATGAATTATCTATAGATCAACAAATTGTAAAAGCATATAAAGAGATTCAACACATGAATCGACACAAAAGTCTTGTATAGAAACTAATAAATCAGCATTAAGCTTACTAAGTACTGAACTAAAAGCATAGACTGAAACAATAAAGTAGAGAAGACGTCACTTTACCCTACCTTGGTCATTCGTGAGTGGTCCTGTCTCGACTTGTGATGGTGAGCGTCACGCAAAGGTTGACCTGAAATTGAGAGACAAAAACGGGTTGAGAATAAGCATACATTGAGAGAACAGAACCAACGAACTACATAATTACAGTTGAATCAGGTAGACTTTTACCTAAACTTGAAGATCGCGTGAAAACAGAACCCCCAAATCAGACGCATCAAGGACGCGTGTGAAAGTTGAGGAAGAAATTCATGCACCCGGTGAGCACCAAGTAGTGATAATGACTGAATGACGATTAATGACAACCGACGAGGGAGATGGAGTGAGGTATGTGAACTCTGAAGTTGAGGAAGGACATCTAGGATTTAAAATTGAAGGCAACGAAGGGAGAAAGGGACGACTCAGAGACTCAGAGACTCGGAGACAGAGTTATAGGCTGGGCCGCGGGCACAACACGGTCAGGTGAGTTCTCGATAAAATATTAGAGTTACGGTATTAATTTAAAAATATATATACATATATATATATATTTTTTAATTTAACATTGTTAAATGATTAACGGCTAATTAATTAAATTTTTGGAATCTTAACTATTAACTGAATCATTTAAAAAATCTTTAATCACATTATATTTTTATAGTCGTTAACCAAACCATAAAATTATGGTTTGACACTCTATGGTTTATGGTTTGATCATAATAATTATATCCTTAATGAGAGATGAAATATGTTAGAGTTTTTATGACAAAAATTATGATGATTGTATTTTTAATCAAGTTTTGGATTGAATGAATGTAAATAAGTTAAAATTCTAATTTGATTTAGTTAGAGGCTTAGTTAGGATCCAAATGATGGATGATTAATTTACAATAAATTTTAGTGATTAAATTGTAAGATAAGTCACATTACGGTATTTATTAGAAAAAATAGTAAATAAATTCCAAAAATTATGAGAATGTGTTATAGATATATAAAAATATTTGGTATCGAAAAAAGATTGAGGGATTGAACAAATAAATATAAGCAAAATTGGCAATAATGGATAAAATGCATAAGCACATTTTTTTTTGTAAATACACATAAAAAAATATCATAGGGTTCAAATCAATACGGATGAATGTGGAATAATTCTAGAATATTAAATATAATAAAATATTTAGTCTTAAAATTAGTTTGATGTCCAAATGGATTAAAACGGGTAGAAACAACAAAAATCACCTAATTGCATAAATGAATTTTTTTTTACTATTAATGATCCATGAAGAATAGATAAATAAAAAAAAGAATGGAATGAGTATATAAGATTAGAAATATTTTATGATTGAGTTCCAAATTTTGGACAAGTTAAAATAAGCGAAAGCGACTAGATCGAAAGAATCGTGAAAATTTTAACTTTCTTCAAACAAATAAAATGAACTATGGAAGACTCTAATTAATATGAATGACACTAAATTTAATAATAAAAAATTAAAGTGGATTGCAAGCCTAATAATATAGTAATTAGGATTAGAAAAGAAATGCAGGTATTAACATAGGTGGTTGCTCTTATGGTGGTAATGAAGTGCATATATGGCTATTGATGATGTGCATAATTATGACTTATATTGTTGTTGGAAAGTTTTTTTTTCTCTTTCAATGTTGAGGTTGATATATAGAGATGGTAATGGATCGGATACGGATCGATACCCCTTATCCGATATCCAAACCCAATAAGAAAACCTATATCCATATCTGTATCGAAAATCACGCCGATATTTTTTTTCCTGCCTCCATATTTATATCCATCAAGTAAAACATATCAGGTTTCGGGTAAAACTAATCAATTTTAAAATAAAAACAATTCAATATTAGAATTAGATACTTAGATTATTAGTATTTAATTATATTTTCACTTTTAATGTTAGAAAATATATTGAAGGTTATATAAATGAATGGTAAAAATATAATTTTATATTGTGTAAACAAATGTGCATACAAATACGGATATGAAGATTATTTATTCGTATCCATACCCAAACTTACATATATTTTTTCCTTCTTTTATATCCGTTTATTCGTATCCAATGGATAAAACTTGTTAAAATTTTGGCAAAACCCATCCAATTCTTGTCCCTAGTAAGGTAGAGTGCTTGAGTTCGTTGTTATTGATGCAGACAACTCTTGATCTATTGGCCTTAATCTAATAAATGAGGAGAGTTGAGCTTCTTGTTGCTAGAAAATGGGTTCTTGATGTATTGAATAGAACATGTGTAGATAATTGGTGTGATGATGTTTGATAATATTATCAATTCGTGTTGTGCTTGATTTCCATGCCTTTTTTTTATTCGAAACCTCAAATCAATGATGATGCCTTACAAAACCTTTAGCGATGTAGTAAGTAAAATGCATGATAATATTTATTTACTATGCCATAGAAGTATTTAGCAATATATAAACTTTGAGTTTTGTTTATAGTTAAATTAATAGACCATTTTTTTTAAGTAAATAATTTTTTATATCATGCTTCTTGTATTTGTTTTTTGTCACTTGGATTGGTCTTTATGCTTGTACTTTCGTAGGATAAGATAAATAAGTTTCTATCTTATAAAAAAATTAAGAAGTATAAAGAAATGTTGGATAGGAATGACTATTGGAATCCAGACTTCTTACTTCATGATACTGTGAGATATCAAGATGTTGATCAAATAGATAGGATCTTGCTTCATTAAAGAAGTTGTCCACCCTCATGGATATGATGAAAGTGACTATTATGATGTAATAGGTCATTGAGTTATTCATTAGGCATAACTTCCAACTCTTCTTTACTTACCTTATAACCCTTTTCATTTTAGTGTTTGGTTTCACATTATCATGTCTGCCTTGTTGCATGTCTATGTCTTATTTTATCCTTCTACTCGTCTATAAGCCGATATGATGCATGAAATGGAAAAGAAGGGGGAAGAAAGGAAGAAAAGCCAGAAAGTGGAATTCATTTATGATGGAACATAAATTGTTGTCCTAGTTGCCCAAGAAATCAACATAGTAAATTCAACCATGTTATGTAGTTATTGCATTTGGGGAGCTCATAGTAATTACTAACAAGAATTTTATCCTAAAAAAGATAAGAGATAGGAATTTCATGAAATTTTAAGGTGATTTCCAATTTCTTTTGAATAATATAGTTACATTGTCTTATGTTAATGATAAAAAAATGGCGAACACATGTTGCTATCCATGTTAATAGGACATATGATATTTGTTCTCACTGAGCTATGTTGCCTTCTTATTTTTAGGTTTAAAATGGTTGGGAATTTGAAGCACTTTGTTGAAGTCGATATCAGTGGCATATCAACACTAAATGATGTCAAATCCTTTTTCCTTCTATTCAACATATTTTTTTTTCTCTCTGTCAATATAGAAGGAGTTTTATTGTAGAGAGCTAAACCATTGTACAACAAGTTGCATTAAAACCAACTTAAAAATAATTTTGACTTATAAGATTAGTGGTAAAAATTCATTATCATATTTATCACACATGGACCTGGACGCATATTATATTGTATAGAAGTGCTTTAAATAGATTTGATTAGAGAATTGATATATGCAAGAACTTACCAAGGATGAGGGCCCAACAACCTTAGTGACCATATAGAAGTGCTTCGAATGGATTTGATTACTTCCCTTAAGATTGTTTCTCTTGATATACAAAGTTATTTGGTATTAATTAAGATTCATTGATTATGAAAAAAAATGATATGTTTCTAACTAAATGCATAGTAGAATCATTAAATTTCTAAATACTTGGTAATATATAATAGATTGGTTAGAGATGGATTTGACAAGAAAGATGATTCTTAATTTTGACAATTGCAAGAGTTGTTGACATTTTTAAAAGAGCAAACCTAATTTCCAATCTTATTTATGTTTGTATTTTCTAACTCTCTATTATATTTTTTGTGCATTTATGATATAATTCCTTTGAATTTGATAATGAAAAATTAATCAATTATAACTAAAATTTTTTAGTTAATATTAATTAGAATTCCTCATTATATTTAATTATTCTTTATCAAAGAAAGCTTCATGTTGGAATCTTTACCATTTGCTAAAAAAATTGTTGTTGTCTTCCATCTCGTAAACAATTTGGATTTTGTTGTTTAGTGATCCTTAACAACAAGAAAAAGAAGAAACTTTACAATATATGTTAGATGTTAACTATTGTTGCTATTGTTTACCTGATCTAGAATACCCTGAGTACATCTATTTTTTATTCTTTTATCCCCCATCCCAAGCACGTATCTATTTGGGTAAAAGTTTATGCATATAGATATCCCTTTATAATGTACACCACCCTAACCCCTTAAAATCTTGAAGGAGTTTTAGGGCCTGGTATGTGCATTATAGGCTAAATTATTATGTTTTTAGAAAGGTTGTAGCTTGTTTGTCTTGCACTGCTACTCATGCCTTGGTCTAGCTATGTGTTTCCTTGCTTCTCAACTATTGATACGGCTATATGTTTTTGTGCCAGATTACTCTTAATATTGTTACCTATCGTTTTCAACTATTGCACATATAATTGGAAGACTATTTGTTGGTTTATGTACCTTAATAGAATGATGTTGAGTTGGAATATTGAATGTTTTTGTTGTTTTTGATATTGCTTTTGATGCTTCTCTTATGGTGATGTTTTCCATTAAAGTTGATGTCACTAAATAGTGCAAACCAGTTTTATAGACTAAGTGGTATATGATATTATTATTATTATGGTTCATGATGTCTATTTTTGCCTGATGAGTATACTATCCACCTATTGCTATATATATATAGAAGTTGGGCGGTTGTTTTTCATTTCTTCTAATCAGGTTATGTAAATAGATTGGTGCAAATAAAGTGGTTAATGTATAGAAATATTTGCAAACTCTCAAGACTTAGCTTTTTTCTAGGAATATTGGAGTTTTTGTACAGGTAGCTAATTGTATGATTAATCGGATTTTCTCTGCTTGTTTGGTTGTTGTAGAAACCTTCACTGTCCCTGTAGATATATATATATATATATATATATATATATATATATATATATATATATATATATAAATGGCACACAACCTAGTAGGGCCAAAAATGGACATTATCCTTGAAGAAGACGATCAACAAACAAGATTCCTAGCTCAAACTATAGATGGGTATGCTAATACAATTCTAGTAGTTTAAAGGATGTCAGATAGCGATCGGGTCAAGATGGTAAAAGCTGTAAGAAAATGATTGGCTAGATTCTTTGAGCAGAGATTTCATGAAGGTTTTAAATGCTCCATTGAACTAATTCTATCTTAGGCCTCTAAATGAAGAAAGAAGCTCATGACTCAAGTTTAGTTCCATCGATGATAAATAATCAAGCTAATTATTTGTTGCTAAGCTTAAAAGTTGAAATCATACAAGGTTTTAGTTTTTATTTTATCATATGAGCTGGTTGTAAAAGAATGAGGCATCTAAAGCATTTTCTTGTACTAACCAACACTTTTGAGAAAGGAAAACTATGTAACTTATTTTTATGCTTGCCTTGATAAGAACTCAGATGTTGGATGTATAATTAACAATAAACTAATAATTGCCTAATCACTTAATTTATATGGGGATGTTTCATGCACTACACACACATTGTCTTTTCCTTTTGTATAATGAGTTACTTAGATATTCTCTTAATTAACTTGCTACATGTTTTAAAAGGGGTTGTGAAGATCCATGTTGTATATGTTGAGTAAATAACCTTGTGCAAGTAAATTATGACCATACTTGATCATAGATGCATGCTTACGTGACGAGTTGAGATAATGGTTTGGATTTTGGAGTTCTATCTTTTATTTCTTTCTTGATTTCATTAAGTTTTAAATGTAGTATAGTGATTTTATTTCTTTATTTATCATTAACCACTTTTTTTGTTACTCATTGACTTTATCCCTCTAATGTACTAATATATTAATAATATTATGGACTTTTGGCTTTTATTTTCTATTTTGAGTTTTAGCCTTGTATCTAGTGTAAATGAGACAGTGGTGTTTGTTAGCACTAGGTACGAGAGTAAAACCCTCGATAGCAATTTTAGTTTCTGCGTGATTTCTCTTATTTTCTAAATGGGTTGTGGTTTGAAAATAGTGGGTGTTCTATTTTAATCATCGTGTCTATAACATTTAATTATCAATATTATACTACATGTAAGAAAATATTAAATTAGTTATATAAAAGTATAAGGAATGCTTCAAACCCAAAACCACTTATTAATCAATACATGCACCGTAATACTGGTAGGATGGAGCATCGTGATTGAATTAATTTATTTAGTCCATGCACATCATAATTACAAGCAAACAAGAAGCGTAACATTAATTTTTAATAGCACAAGTGGTGGGAGTGTTATGCCCCTCAAGTAAGGGTTTTGGGTTCGATCCCCATATATATTGTAATTTTGTGTGCTCCATGATGTATATTCATTCTGGTTATAAGTATGCATTCGTTTATATAAGATGTGTATTCTTTCGATAAGATGTGTATTATTAACTAAAAGATGTGTATTCTTGACTAAAACTATAAAATGTGCATTTTTCAATATAAGATATTCATTCATAACTATAAGATGTGTGTTTATCGATAAAATATGTGTATTTGAAACTATAAGATATGTATATATAACAAATGTATTATTTTTTTGATGTGTTTTAAATAAAATATGTGTATTTATATTCGAAATATACATACTCACAATGTTTATATTATAGAAGATGTGCATACTTATAAAGCTGAAGATGTGTATTTTTGATTGAAAAATGTGTATTATTGACTAAAAGACATGTATTCTTGATTAAAACTATAAGATGTACATTCAATATTATAAACTGTGTATTTGTTGGAAAAATATGTGTATTCACAATTATAAAATGTTTATCTATAAAAAATGTATACACCTATTGTTGTTTTATAAATAAAAAATGTGTATCAATATTTGAAAGATATGTATTTTATAGAATAAGACATGTATTTTCTTGAATAAAACATGAATACTTGTTGGGGAACTATATTTATATCCGAATATGTATATTTAATTGAATAAGATATGTATTGTTTTAAGAGAAAGTTTAATAAATTTATAAAAAATATCACCTTATTCACTATATTTTTAGGGGGATATGTATTTTATCATATAATATATGCATTAATACCGTAAAAGATGTGTATTATTTAATGTGAGATGTACATGTTTCTAACTCTCTTCCTTATTAGTAGTAATATATTTTATTAATTTATGAAATTTATAAAGCTATCTATTGGTCAGTGGAATCATTTTTATTTCTTTGTTTCTTTTGCAACTTCCTAAGACCTTTTACGTACCTAGTAAGACACTCCCAACTATGTACGTGATATAAAAGCTACTTAAACTACTTTGTGTATCGAATACGTTAAATTCCGAAAGCACTCTGTGGGAATTATTATTGTCAGAAACAAGTTTTTTTTTTTAATTAATGTGATTGCCATAAGGGTCTTTAAATAAAAGAAAAACCAAATATTCCGCAGATTAAAAGCATAAAAAAAGTTAGATTAGATTAGTAAAATGAATAAAATCATTTTTTAAATAAAACTTTTGAAAAGAGGTTTGGTTATGGTTGTTGGCTAATAAAGATTGAATTAAGGGATATTTGCTATGGGGTGTTGACTTAATATAATACTATATATTTTAACCACTCAACAATGCTGACATATCCTCGAATGGTAATTAACTAATTCCTATGGAACCATGCAACTTCATGCAAATCAATTCTTCTTTGAACATCCTTACCCTAATTGACAAGGCATGACAAGCTTTAAAGATTATTAGTCGGAACATGCTCATGTCAAATGAATATATTAAAATTAGTTTTATTAGTTCATTAAAAATGTATAACACGTTTAGAACAGAGTATAATTTACTTGCGACTTGAGCCCTAAAACTTAACATGCAGATAATCATGATGCCGAGTCGTTTTATTTCCTAGCCATGACATAGCCTGATTGAACCGAACAAACACAACCACAGCCATAGCATACTGGCACCACCAACAGATTACAACTTTTCACAGCAAAAACCCTCTCAGTGTGATTTATGTAATATAGGGGGACCATAATGTTTCAGTGGCACATGGATATATAAAAAAAGCACCAATACAGATTGTTTTCCTATAAAAACGTAGAATAATAGAATTGAAAATTTGTATGACCTTTACGGGGATCTACAATTCAAAAGAATTTCAACTTTCCATTGGTCATGGAAGACTTCGCCTGCTTGGCAAGACACAAATGTTTCTCTGTTCCAATAAGACCTGAACACGAACCGTTGGACCCCATCGTGACAGCAAAATACAAGTAAATAGTACACAGTACAACCAAGAGAACAAGAGCGATTAGAAGGAAGCGGTGGCGCTGCATCAACGAGGAGAGGCTCATATCACCAGGTGCAAACTGTTTTTTGAACGTTGATTGTGAAGATGACAGACCCTGAGTCCTTCTATGAGGAGAAGATAAGCCACTATCAAGAGGCATGGCTTATTTTTTCCTGCATATTTGTAAAGCCATCTCTCCAGTCAGAAACGTGCAGTTTCCAGCATAGCATGCATGGTGAACAATAGGTGAAGTTACAGTAATTACGGATGTTTATCATTCCCGCAATGACTACCACCTACCACCAAAAGTAATCACAACATACAACCGGTAGCAATCAACGATAAAATATCAGTTGGAACAGAGCTAAGCCTCCTCTTTCATTCACATCTACATCTCTCAATAGCTTGAAAGAAAAAAATGAGGCTAAGAAGACAGAAGACAAAAGCATAAACGAATGAGGACAACAGGAACCACAGAATCTCCCTAATCAAACATAAATGCTTTTATTTCTAACCAAACGTATTGATAGTGGAGTAATTAACACAAAATCACACATGAAAAATGCAACTGGCAGTAAACCACCCATAAAAAGTAACATATTAGCAGACAAGCATAAGTTTACTTCCACAAAGAAAAAATCCACCCATAACCATTTTATTTTTCCCTAATAAAATCCTTGTGAAAGGACCAAAGAACAAAAAAAGTAGTGCAAATGAAATGAAATATAAAGGATAATTTTGTCCCATTATTCAATTTTATTGACGAATGTGATAGGGGGAGTTTCATTATTTAGAAAAGTAGATTTACGAGTGTTTTCAATGAGTGTAGTTTCTAAGGTTTGTGTTCTTGCAAAATCTACTTTTAGTGGGTGCTTTTAGGTTATTTATTCAACATATTAATTACACTTCCGCAATGAGTGGGGGACAGTTTCAGCATGTTCCTTTCTGAGTAAATTTAGTAATGTCTGGTATGGCATACAGAAACAATTCAGCATGCATGTCAAAATATTGGGTAGGAGAGCAACCATTCCACTGCCATTTTGATGTGCAAAGGAAGAAATACATTTGTTGATGGAATGGCATGTCATAAAGTATGATCTTACAGAATTTTGTCAAAAAGAATATTTCAACATTTACATATCCTTTTATGACGGAAGACAAGGCATGCCACTAAACTTGCAATCATTTCTTATGATGAAATGGATGAAACACCATTCATGCAAGTGACAGGGCTGATAAGGCAATACCAATGAAGTGCCCAGCAGCAGGCTAATACAACACTACCTTTTCTTATATAAACCTATAGATTGCCACAGATAATCTCTATTAATAGATGACAAACCTAGAAGATATCAAATCAAATAAAGATGATAGCAATAAAAACAGAGAAGACAGTAATGGTTGCTAAAAAATACAAATTCAAAATAAAATTACCAAAAAAAAAATACAATTTTATAAATCTAACAATCTAAGCACCCACCCACACAAATGGATGGTTTAGCTTCCACAACCTCAAAGCTACAGTGACCTAGCCAAACACACCATTCATCTAAAGATAATCCTAAATTCCATTTCAGCTAAGACCTACTGCAAATCCAATCTCAATGAAACAGCTACTATGACCATGTCAAATTTTCAAAGCTTATGGGAAAGGATACTAAATCAAAAATCGATCTCAAGTTGTCAGCCCAGTCTTCCTAGATATCAACTATTACTGAATATCACCCCAGAAAGGTTGAACCACAATACGAAATCATTTTCAATCTTAACATAATGAAAATCCAAGTCTCTAGGTTCAAAGACACTCTAGGGATTCCAGTATGTGTCATTAACACATTCATCAATGCCAAAAATCATCTACAAAATTACTTTTGTAGCAATAATCAAGTGGAGTAGTTACATTTCCCATCAACAGAAGACACCTATCCTCTTCACAATATTATGTTATGGCAGTAGCATCTCAAAAAACCCCAGACAATTCCACTTTCACTCCTCTTAATGAAGAAATACAAAGTGAAGCCCCTCCCTATCTTCTTTCCTTTGCTAATCAAGTGACCTCATATAAAATCATCGCAACAGTTTCAGCTTTTTTTCACCTTTCCCAGCATTGTGCTGGTGTTTGTATGGCCGGTATTGTGTTTACCTATCTTTCTATGCCCCATTTGCGTTGCCATTGGATATGATGCATGTCTATGTCACACGACACAAAATGATTGCTCATGGTTTGTTGAACTGGTTTGATTGTTGGGCTTATTTTTTATTTTATTTTATTTTATCTTTAATTAACCTTTGGTTTAATTGGCACCATTATCTGGAAAATTCTGAAATTAGATGTTTAGGGTCTGGAAAATTATGAAATTAGATGTTTAGGGCCTGCATGGAGTAGGAGCACTTGAATGATCTAAAGGCTTGCTATAGGTTTCTGAACTACTATGGATGAATATGACCATCCTACTTAATCTTGATAATATGCTCTGAGCATGTAACAATCACCTTGGTTAGATCTGTCATTTCATGTACTCTATGGTTACATAGCATGGTGCTTTTTTTTTTCTGAAGAAGAATTTGCTGATTTTGTTATGTAAACTAGGGCAATGAACTGAGTGGAAAAGCAATTGTTATTGTGGACTGAATATGAATGCACGACCATCCTGGGATTGTCGTGGAATGCACTAAAAATAAGTTGCATGCCCATGCTATCTTAGCTCCACAAGGAAAAAGAAAGAAATATTTGGGATTTTAGTTAGCTAGCAAGGTCATAAATCACGATGGAGATTATAACACATGGGATTGTTTTCTGAATCATGTTACTGCTGTTCTCATTGTACTCCACTGAAAATTTGAATATATAGCTGGCTTTCCTGATACTTTTTCAATATAATCTTGAAAACTTCTTGTCTTTATTTTCCATTTGGTTGTTGATGGAAAGAATAAGGACTTGTCAATGTGTAATTGGGGACAGTAAGGGTGAGTTATTTGCATTTTGAATTTATTGAATGGTTGCAATTAGTTTGTCATTTTGTGACTATACTTTATTGAGGTTTTCCTTCTGAGCTATCATTGGAAACTTGGTTTTTCTTTTCTCAAGCCACTACTGCCTTAACAATGAATTTGAATTACTTATTTGTTGTGTTTATCCCATCAATAACATAGTACTATATTTTCTGTCAAAAAAAAAAAGCGATTTATTTTACTTTAGGATAGCTTTGAGATTACTTTATCAGCAGTTAATTTGTTCATATATTGTAGCCTCTTGGGCTTGCATTGTTTGATCCTTATATATATATATATATATATATATATATATATATATAATGAGTTAGATCCTCATGTTGTTGACACCCTTCATCTACCTTATAGTTCTCACACTATCTGTCAATTCCATCCTAAAGGGGTTAAAATTACTAGTGTGGATTTCTTGCTAGGGCAGGACACATGATTACAACTGCTTCAATGCAGATTAATCATTATTCAGGTTCTAACTGCAATGCATGATAGCACTCTTAGGTCTTAGCAGCCAGAAGATGAGAGTACTAAGATAAAATTCACACATAGACTATTTTGAATTGAATGGTCTAGTACGAGGATGATATTATGAGTGATTCAGAGGGAGAAGAAGCGGAAAAAATTGGAACAAACAGATGAGCGTCATCTCATGTTGCTATGCAATGTGAAATGTTAAATAGACTGCAGCACTGAGTTGGATAGAATATATGTAATCCAAGAGAAGATGTGGAAGTCCAAAATTTCGGGCCTACATTGACGTAATTTCATGTAATTATATGTCTCATAATAATAATAATATATTATCTGTCAGATAATTATATTATAATCATAGATGTTGTCATTATAAAAGTTTAGGGTTTTAGAGTTCTAACTTCTTTTGACACGAGGCATTAACACCTCTATAATAGGACCTATTTGAACTGTTTTATTGTTTGTTTCCCTTGATAAATTGTGATGGACCTGAATATTTTAGGAGGAATAAGAGGATCTAGGGATGGGCAGGGAGTTGTGGCTACTGCATATGTTGGTCCATTTTATCTGCATTATCTTTTATTTTTGAGTCCTGGTCTATTAGTCTAAGCGCATTAGTGCAGGTTTTCTGCTGCTGAGTCATCTTTTGTGTTATGTTGAGTCAGGACAGATTAGAGAATCTGTTAGGGAGACTGTCGCTCAGCTGCTACTAACAGTGGGTGAAGGGATGGGAGCTGGTAGTCTACTAGGCTGGGAATTACAGAAGTTGTGAAGGAGGGTTCAGGATGTAAATGGGTCGGGTATCTCCATACCCATACCTGATATCCAATAAGTATTTTATACTTGAATCCGTAAGTTAATATATCCGTATTTATATTCGTCGGTTCTCCGTTAGCCAGGGTAATCCATTACCCATTCAAATCACCCAATGTATATTATTCAACAGATAAATCCGTTTAAATTTTCACTTAAATCTTTACAAATATCAACATCCTGGACAATCTATCATACACCAAATTCAATTTTCACAAATCAACCACATACAATACAATTTAGATCTCAAACTCATTCATACATCATATGTATACATAATTCAACAACTAATTTAGCTTATCATGAACTAATTCACATAATCAAATCAAAATTTAGAAGTTAGGGTTTGAATAATTTATACCCAACGAAATGGATCAGGTAAGGATTGTTGGAGAGAGGTCAAGGACCGTTCGCCGGTGGCGGACGTTGCTATAGGTGGCCGGTGGTGGCGTGGTGGAGATGGTGCTCGAGCAGGGTTGAGCGATCCACTTACCCTGCTCGCGCTGCTGCGGCCTTGCCCGCGTGCTTCCGTCGTCCGGCGGTGGAATTGCAGTGGTCAGGTGGTGGCTGGAGATCGACGAAGGAGAAAGAGCAGGGAGGTCGGGGGGTCTGGTTTGGTTTCCACGCAAAGAAAAATAGGAGAGGAAGGCAGAGAAGAAAAGGGGGGGGGGGGGAAGGAGTGTTGACCGATTCGTTTTTTCTATATTAGTCAGAGCAGTTTTTCTTTTCATCGAAAATAATTCTATTTGTCGTGGAAAACCAGCGGTGGAGCCGGCCATTTTTTTCTTCATGTATCAATTCACAAGACACCATAGAAGTGCGAATAAATTCAACTTCACACAAAAAAATTCGTTGGTCGCAGTGGTCGACACCCCTATAGATAAGTCCAATAGTCGGCTTGTGATCATGAGATTTTCTGAACATGTCAATCCCTCGTTTTACTCAGAATTTGACAGAATGCTATGCTCTACTTTAACCGATTGCTAGTGATTGATTGCTCTACTGTTTGACTGAATGATGGTAAACATTTTTCGAACTCTTAGATATAATAGCATGTTACCTTTTTTTTTTTTATTCGTGTATCTATTATTTAGAAATTGAGTTTTTCTTTAAGAGCATCTACGGACCGTAAAAAAAAAAAGAGTATCTCAATCTTAAATTTGAGGATCTTAAATTTGAGGTTATAGTTATGAGAAAAAAAATTTATCCTTAAATTTGGTGTAACCTCAAATATTTAAGGCTCCCAAATTCGGAAAAGTAGCTCCTAGATTTTTGTGTATAGTTGATTTTTGATATTTTGGATGTTAAATAATATAAAGTGTAAATAATTAATGATGATGAGATTAATAAAAGTAATTGGGTGTTGTAAATTTGAGGTTGGTGATTGTAGAGTATTGAATTAAATTTGAGGTAAATTGATAAAAGTAGGAAAGAGAAAAAAAAATTAGATAGTACAATTGAGATCTTAAATTTGATGGTAGCATTGTGGATGCTCTAATAGAAAACTTTTTTATTTTACTATTTTATTCATGTCCCCTTCTTTATGTGTCTTTTTACTTTGTTTTGTCTCTCGCTCTCTCAATCTCTTTCATTCTTCCATTTTATCTCTCACTCTCTCACATTCTCTCATCGTCGTCCTTCAGGTAGTCAAGGTAAATTGATTTTTTTTTCATAGAAGGGATCAACAATGTTTATCGTTTGGATGGGGTAAGGATCGGCCATATGCACGCCATTTTTGTACTAAAATCTAGGACAAATGTTTGAAAAATGTAGATATGGAAAGAACGGATGGGATTTCGACAAATTTTGTCAAGGGTAATTCCATAGTTTATGTAGCTGGAGAGGGGTTTGATTGACGGATCTTGCCATTTCTAGAGGAGGGGAAGGATCAGATGAATTTGCTATTAGGTGGGGTAGGGGATCGACATACTCTACTGATGGAGGGAAGGATCGACAATTTTTGTTGAGGGTGGGGGAAAAAGAGCGACATGTTGTATCGTTGGGGGGGGGGTTGGTTTTGGGTGGGCAGGTGTGTTTCGCATTAATTATGTTTGTAATCATATATATTAACTATTGTTTGTTAATTATATTTTTATGAATTATATATTTTAATTATGGTTAATTCGGTTAAACTGTTCATTATGTTTTTAGATCTATTATACTATGTTAATTATTCTCTATTATTTTCATTAAATATGGGTTCGGCAAAATCTATCGATATTCTGGGGGTTTGGGTTGCTGTTGTGAGGGGTAATTAATTCGATTAAATTTGTTCATTATGTTTTTATATTTGTTATACCCTATTGATTATACTTATTTTTTAGATATGTTTAAATCGGTAATTTAGCCCGTGGGAATAACCAGCTAAAATTACGTTATTGTATTAAATATTGTTATTTGGTGGAGGTTATTGTTGAATGTTAAATAGTGTTTATATTTTCATTAAATATGTTAAATATTATTGTATTTATTTTTTATATCAACAAGTTTGACCATTTGGGGGGGGGGGAATGAGTTTAGTAAAATCATTCAGTATTCTAAAGTTTCCGGTTACCATTGGGAGGGGTAATTATGTTTATTAATTATGGTTTGTTAATTATATTTGTGTTAATTATGGTTTATTCTATTAAAATTATTAATTATATTTTTAGATTTGTTATACTCTTTAATTATACTTAGTTGTTAGATCTATTTGAATTTGTTTAAATCAGTAATTTAAACCGATGGGAATAACCAGCTAAAGTGCATTATTGTATTAACTATATATGATTTGATATTTATTAGATTTGTTTATATTTTTATTAAATATGTTAAATATTGCTATGTGGTGGGGGTTATTGGTGAATGTTTTTAATTATATTGATTGGATAATAGATTAGATTAGTTTATTTTTTTTTATTAAATTTGTTTATAATAGATTAAGTATGTTGATATTTGTATTAGATTTATTTAGTTTTCTATTTTTTATGGAATATCTTTGGATAAATTTAGTTCGATTATCGAAAAAATATACCAGAAGATGGGTATGGGATTACTAGTGGGATTGGTTTTATAAGATATCATAATTAAGTGTAATTTAGTTGTTATATTATACTAAACTACTACTACTAATTAATAAAATTATTGTTGATGTATTTGATTAATAAAGTAGAGGATTAGTTTAAGAGATTGCATTTTAGTTATAAGGTTGGGTATATATATCTCTTTGGCGATCATAATATGGGTTGATATTATATTATTTAACAATTAAATTACTGTCACCTATGTGCTTACGTTTTATTCACGTGATGACTTATTACTTACAATTCATATAATTAATTTTAATTGACTTAGTTTTATTATTGAAACTCAGATGAGTCGCAAACAAGACAAAGTAGTAGATAGAGCCGAAAGTCATCCTGTTGCTGCATCTTTACGATGTAACATAAATGCTACAGAACAACCTGCTATGATGTCTCGTCTGAGAAGTCTAGGAAAAGTTCTTGTCAGAAGATTAAGATGAAGCAAAAAAGCTGGCCAACAAGAACTAGAAGAAGCATCGGAACAACAAAAATATGTAGAAGCTCCCGAACAACTAAGGTCTAGTCATCAAACTCCTACCATTCCAACATTTGCAGACTATGCAGGTCGTCCATCATTTATGGCCAATGTTGGTATTTTGGGGTATAGAGATTTAAGGTTTGGAGATTTTGGGTATGGAGGGTTGGGGGTTTGGGGTTTGGAGGTTTGGGGTATGAAGGTTTGGGGGTCAAAGGTTTCGGGTATAGATTTTTTTCATTATCTAAAGAATATGTACATTTTCTTACTTCACCGATACAACTTGACATGGGAGCACTATCAACCTCAGTTCACCCACTTGCTGTTGGTGGCTCTAGATCATTATTGGATTTGCCAGCATCATTACCCCACATTACTGATCAACCATCATCATTAACATATGTGCGTCATGATGATGACGATGACGATGACGATGATGATAAACATGATCATGGAGATGATGATGATAGGGATGCTGGTGATACTAGTAAAGATGAATGAGGTATACACCTAAAGGATGAATGGTACTTGCTGGGGCTATGTCTTGGAAGTCTAATGATTTCTAATTTGATCCTAAGCTTTGTTGGTTACACAACTTTAGATTTATGGTTAGGAAAGGTAAGTTTATTATATTCATTATTTCTTATTTCTTATTTTATGTGTAATTAATCATATATATTCATTACATTTATTTCTTTTACTTTTCCAGATCGTGGTTGTCCCAGGATCCACATGAGGCAGGAGGTTTTGAAAACTTGTGTTGGAAGCGTAGATTGAAGGATGTTCGCTTTGATACGCCAAAAAGTATTGCCATACCTTCCAGCCTGCACATTTGATCATGCCAACATTCCACTTATTTTAAAATTTATTTATATATGATAATCAGACACCAATAGCTTTCATATGCCATGGGCTAAGATGACAACCACCCTTTTAGACGTACATCGTATATTAGGGCTACGAGTTAATGGTCATCCATTATTTTTGGAGATGACAGCCGACAAACGTGAGTAATTGATTGGTGCAATGGGTGCTTTGTTTGGGATGGAGGAAATGCAAGTGAATAAAGTTACTCAAAAAGGTGGGATTCTGTTTAAATGGCTACAAGAAGTATATGAATTATATACTGGTTAGGGGATGAGGCAAAAGCGACCGAATATCTATTATGGTTGATCGACCTATCCTTGTTTGTTGATAAAGTTAATCCATACTATATCCTTTTTCTTCAAGATCTTAGCCGGGTTGAAGGTTATGCATGGGGTGCAACTACACTTGCTATTCTATATCAATAACTTGGTATGGTTTCTAGAGCTAACGTTGCTCAAATGTCAGGATGTGTCACTATATTACATGTAATTTTATAATTATCACATATATATTACATACTTGGATACATTAGTTATAATTCTAACAATGGAATATTATAACAACATAGATTTATGAATACTTTATGGAGTTTGGAGTGTAACGATCCGAGTATGATTCAGACCATCCTCGTTATATGAGGTGGTTTTGTGGACATAATTTTGAAAATAAATTGGAGACGCTTGAGTACTTTCTAGCAAACATTGATCTTATGCATGCATCAAAGGTATGCTCAAATTATCATATTCTTACTATATTATGTTAGCGATATTTATATTTAGATTTTTTTTGTGATAGGTCATTTGGGATCCATATAGAGTAGTTGATTCGTATATGGATTACCCTATGGAATTATATTACAGTTGTTTACATTGTTTGGAGAAAGTGGAACCGTATATGCCAGATAGAGTGACATGCCAGTTCAAATATATACAAGTGATCCCTAGGGAGCATATCAAATCCACTAGGAACATATACAAATTTCATTTCCTCAAGAAGTACAAAGTTTATTACACACACATGCTTAGCCAATGGTTCTTAAGGCGTGAACACATATTAGGCGGGGATGTTTTTGGACCATTGGCTTAATACCCATGGGACATGTTTCATGACTATATGGATTAGTATGTTCCTAGAACTCATAGGTATGTATTGGCAACGATAGAAGAATATTTGGCTGAACATCCGAATGATGAGCATAAAATTCCAGCCAAAAGGCATCTGAATGAAGCACATAAAACTATCCGTCGATTCTATTGGAGGGTAGATCTAGCTCCAAATTATCAGAAGTTAGTTACATGTATTGAAAATCTTGTGCATAATTAAGGGGTTACTCTACTTGGACGTGGGCGTGGGCGTGGACGTTTGTAATGACCTTGATGTATTATTGTATGGTTATGTATTTTGATTAAAATATATTTGTTACAATTATAGAATGTAGTTTTTATTTTATATCATGATTAATAAAGTATTATTCAATTCACATTGAACATGTCGAACACCGAGATACTTAAGCTGAATAACATTTAAATATATCCGATTACCATAGGTCATATACTTAAGCTATCATGGAAAGCTAACAAGAAAATAAACACAAATTTGTAAAAATTCATCATGTAGATGTTTCAAAGGTCAGATACAAATAAATAAACTAAGAAAAAATTACAACAATTATAGATAAAAGTTGAGTCCGAAGATAGAGGGCGTGGCTCTTGTGTGTCATCATGCACCAATGAGTGCAATTGTTGGAATTTGTAAGAATATAGTATATTTCATGTTGAAACACTGCTATCACGATATCTATTCCAATTTTCATGTAGTGGTGGGAGAGGAAAATTTTCCAAAAGATATACTTGTCAAACACAAAAATATAAGAACTAACATTAATATAATATTAAAATAGAAAAAAGTCATAAAACACTCACATACCGATATGTAGTGACTCATGTCTTGCAAAAAAATACATAGTCACTTCATGTTTAGAACCTTGAATTACATGTTGCACCACTAAAGGTAGAAATCAACTGCATGCATTTAACGAGTAATATATAAACAACACATAGTAATGGGTTACAATGACATGACCAATATCTGATATTTCCATCTAGTGTGCCATAGCAGCTGACCCTTCCCGGTGGTTAATATTATTAAGAACTTGATCAACGTTTCCATATACAAACACATTCTCGTATAACTATCATCATGCCAATATCTCATGATATAAACTAGTACAAATCTGAACCTACCGTCCCTCATCTCCAAGTGTAATATATGTTAATGATTTGAAACAACAATTTCCATCCCCTAACACATTATATTAGGTACTAATATATGGAACTATATATCTATTCATTTGACCCACATAGGGAATTTGTAATTGGCCCAATGACATAAATGCTAATTTTCATCCTTGACCCTGACCCTAGGCTTGACCTCGTGTTGATCTCGAACAACTTGAAAATTGTTGTTCTATGTACTCCCAACTAAATTTTTCTCTTCTGGCAGAGTTCCTTAGTCGACCCCTATACTGTCATACTAATAGCTCTCGAAGAGGTATTCTTTATGGAACTACAATATTAAATATCTCTCTCGGCAACTGATCGATTATGTATTTCCGGTGGCTGATTCATAACAACTTTCATGAAAATATGGATTAAATGAGGTGGAACCTCTATTGGTTTTTGTGGTGTCGGTGGATTTATCGGCCCATCTATGATGAGTTTCTTCCAGAACGAATGAATAGTCGACAAGGGGATTGACATATAGTTATGAATGTATGTATTAATCTTGTGCCTACATGGTATCTCATGTGTATGCTATATGTAACATCTGCATAAATCATCATCGGTACCTACATAATTACTTCTTTGACACTCTTTGTTGACCAATTCCATTGTATATAAAGCAACATAACCTCTCAAATTGGCGTAAACGACACTTGTAGCAAAATAAGGAGTATTAAACCGATACCTCTCTAGTGATACTTTTATCTCATTATGTTGCAATTCTAGGAACGTGTGCATTTGTTTTAACATTGTGTTGAAACTGCTTTGTAACGTCTCTAGAAATCTCTTCAAATATCTGTGAGCACCTTCAACGTTGTTAACAAAAAATAGTATCTTATTTTATCACTAGAAAGAAGTAAAAAACAAATATACTAGGAGATAAAATAAAAGTCATACCTACTTGCTATAATTTGATGGATATGAAACATATCACTGAAGAAAGCAGAAGTGATTTTGTATTTATATAGTTGTAGCAAATTTGTCATTAGATGCAAAATTAGGCTAGACATGTTTCTATAATCTTCCTCCAATGACAAAGTTGTTCCTCGTATGTTTGTTCATCCATAATATCTATCATAATTTTCCATCGTGGTATAACACCGCATGTGAATGATGAACAATAAGAGAATTTCTTGCACCTTTCCTCCACATTCTTATTAACATAAAACCTACATAATATATGTTTTGCAGTGGAAAAAATATGTTCTATAGCTGAAATGAGAGCAATTTCTCGGTTGATAATAATGGTGGTTGGAAGTATAGACGGATCCATTAAGGTCTTCAACCTCTTAAGTACCCACAAATAATTTTTCTCATTTTCAAATGACATGTATTTACATGCAACGTTGTAATTCAACTGTGTTGGTGTTAGTTCTACAATTTCAAGCAAAGGCATTTCCTATCTATTCACCTTATACGTGTAATCCATTTATAAAACAATAGAAAATACACATAAAATATTAACAGATACGGGAGTTGCAAATAAATGTTCATTTATTATATTTGATTCTGGTTTACTTCGATGTAACTAAAAATAATGATTCTCAACCCACATACTCATAACATGCTGTAACATTATTTAACTATCCATTTTTTCAGACCTAAGTTTCTATTGAAATTTATAAATATGTCTTCTCATACTTATATTTACTTTAAATTATTTTTTAAGAAGAGGTATAATTTTTCATAACTTTACGTTAGCTGTGATGAGTTCATCAACAAATTGAACTTCATTTTCTATCAACTTACCCAGAACAACATGCCTTTGTTCATAATTTGTCAATTCATGATTGTGTGTCCTGTTTCTAACTACTACTTGCCATCCACCATTATTATTTTCAACACTAATAATAAAAAAAAGAACAATAATTTTTTTTAGAACCTGTAATACGTATACCTTCAGTATCTGTAGGTTTACTATGGACGTACGTTCCACTTATTTTACATCTTATCGAGACTCTACATGCCCCCATACCATTTCCTTTTCTAGAACATTTGATGATTAAAATCATCTTATGAGTTCTACCCATTTTTTAACCAATGTTATAAGTTCTTTATGATCAAAAAATATTTATTCTGTTCTAAAATATCTCTAATAATTTTGGGTCGTAAAACATGTACTCTCCATATCCTAAAAAAGAGTTGATAATAATAATATAATAAAAAGAAGTATTAATTTCATCAAACAAAATTCGTCAACATAATTTATAATAATAAAAAAATAATATTTACCTCTTCTTCTAAGTTGTAATTAATAGTTGGAGAATCTATTTGTATTTCTTCTGTGTATCCATTGCTTGTCGGTATTTTAAATCTATCATCATAGTACATTGGGGTTGTGAACCCATCTTCATAGTTCATCGGAGTTCCAAACTCATTGTAGTTTTAAGAGCTTCCAAATTTATTCTTCATTGTGAATGTTTAAAAAAAAGAATGTAAAATTTTATAGGAAAATTGAACAAAGTTGTGGTTTTAAAAATTTATATTGAAACATATACTTGATTTTTCTATCATGAAGAATAAAAATGATGAAACTGTTCGCTTATATATAAACCTTCAGACAATAGAAATTGAAACAATACATTTGTATTGGATAAATTTTTGTCTTAATCATGCCTACGCTAGTCCCTGCCCATACCCTGTAATTCTGACAATTTTTTATTCCCATCCGTACTTTAGCCAGAATCACATATGTGCATATAAGTTTTTGTCGTTGCGTAATTGTGTCTAATAATTTAACCGGATACGCCCATTCCTCTATAATTATCCATGTATACATATATTTGCAATGGTAAAATCAGTTGGTGGTAGTAGGAGACCGGAAAAAGTTGCCGATGGTTAGGGTAAGGGACCGATAATTTATGCCCATAGGAGGGGTAGGGAAGCGTCATTTTATGTCGATGGGGGGTGGGTAGGGCGGTGACAATTGTTTCCAGTGGTGTGGAAGATAAAAATAAAAAATATTTTCCGTCGAGTAAAAATATTGTATCCAAATTACAAAACCCTTTGTTTCCCAAATACTCGAATGGACATATATTTAAATAGTGGTATATTCCATCCTTGAAAATGTTACATGCAATAGTTATTTGATTTTTCCATATTTAATATGCATAACTATCTTAACCTTGTGTTTTAATTAATTAGTTGTATTCAACAAAGTTATTTTTACATTTTCATATTTAATGTAGTTAATAATTCTTTATTTTTCCATATTTAATTAGTATTATTAGACAATCAGTAACTTTAAATATTTAAAATATATTATGTTATTAATTTTTTTTGACAAGTAGCTCATGTTATTTAGTTTATGAATAAATCCACTAACTCTAATTGTGGTGGGTCTTTGATTATTTATATTGATAACAACTACAAGGATCCAATTAGCTAGCCATCCTTTTTATCTATAATTTTATTAAGAATAGGCTATGAAATCATACATTAACCATGAATAAATGATGCTTTCATGGGATTTTTTTATAAGCATAAGTTGATATCATTAATTATGAAACTAATAACCCAAAAAAAATATTAGGAAGATAAAAGGCATGCAGAACTATTTTTAATGGTACATATTTTATTGGTATTATAAAATTTAAGGATTACCGTAACTTCTTAGTAAAAGTGGTATTTGTATAAGGCTGGGTTGTGGCCTGTACGTGGTCGTTAGTGATTGAGGTTCAATTTAGCTAAGGGTATTAATTTTAAAAAGGGAGAAAAATTATAGAAGATAAAAGTGATCCTAGGACACCATAAAGTAAAAATTTTGGCTTCAACTTCATGACTTGGCATGCAAGAAATGCAACAGCTTTTGATTACAGGGTTCTAGATGTTAGAGGCTTATTTATGCAAGTTCAAAATTAATTGTATTGTTCTCTCTACTTTTTAGATCATTTTTGTAGCCTCAACTTCTAAGTTTTGGACAAAAGTTTTACCTTGTAATTCTTGGCCTCTTGGCGCTTGATGTTGGTCCGAGGAATGCCCAGAGTTCTTGTACAGGTTATAGTAATCTATTTACCACTTTATTTGAAAATTTTGGATTCAACACTATATGTAACTATTGGTCTGAAATATTTTTTTTAACAAAAAAAAATCTAATGTAATTTATATATGATAGATCATTTAAGTTTTAATATAAATACCGTCACAACCTTAATAAATATATTAATATGTTATATAAATAAAGGGTAAATTTTTTATAGAGATTAAATAGACATAATGATGTAGAAGCATCCCCTTCAAAAATTTCTCATACATTTATTTATTTCCCTAAGTTTGAAGAACCCAAAACTCTTCTAACTTGGACTAAATTAATGAGTTAAAATTTTCAAGCCATACAAGCCATGCAAGCTGCCAACCCTGTCCTTAGATGGCTCAAATATAGCTCAAAAATGTTGTTGCCATAAGTTACATGTGGAAAACAAATTTAGGGCTAATTTGAGGGTTTATTCTCAGCTTTTATTTCAAGCAAATAAAGGTCAAAATCAAGTAAATAAGACAAGAGATGCAACAACCTTTTTGGTGTTATTTTGGGCACAAGATATTCAAAAATCAAGAAGAAGAGGGCTTACTTTTTCAAGTCCTTATTAGTTGGTTAATTACTCTTATCAAGTCATTTTTGGAGTTGGGAAAACAACTTACGGGATTGAATTCATCGGGAAGAGGTTTTCATCTTTTTGGTTAACTATTAAGATGAAAGAAGGTTTGTCTTTTACCCATTTTAGCTAATAGTAGGTTTTAGTTTGTACTAGGCCATATGACCAATATTTTCTTTATTATTTTATCATTTGAGGTTAGCTTGGAAGGGATGAATCTGATTCCCAACCCCTAACTTGTTGACCACTTGTGTAAGTGAGTTTGTTCATTTTGTAATTTTCTAAGGGCCTGGCACACTCATTATAAGAGTGATGCTTTAATAAAATAAGAGGAACAACTTACCTTGTTGTATTCAGAGAGTTCCAACTCTTTTTATCATTCAATTTTCATGTGAAGAAAAGTGTCTTACACTCCTTCAAAATTTTGAAAATTTATCTCAAGTTGTTAATAACTTGAGTGATATTTGTAAGCAACCAAAATCCAAGAACCTTGAATTTTGATTACCCCTTCATCTCCTTTACCCCCATTTCGTTTTTTTGGTAATTATACCCTATTCCCACCATCATTCATCAAGCTTGACCCAATTTGTTTAGGTTATGCATCACACAAGTATGTATGGGGATATCGAGATGAATTTGGTTAAATCCCACTCCATTTATATCTGACATCAACAATCATCTCTATTATCATTCATAAATACACAAATTCTCCATTCTCTCATCACTTCCATCATCTTAAATTCTCGCTACTAATTTCCATTTAGTATTTTCTAGCTATTATCTATCAAATGGTATTATAGTAGTTCGATGTTAGGGAAGAAGTAGATCAAACAAAGGTCGATGAATTAGAGGAAAAGCTATATGTACTATAGTAGGAATAGAAAAGAGACATGGGTGTGATAAGGGCAGAAACTCAGAGGCTTCGTGGTTTGGAACAACGAATGGAGAAGGTGAAGAGAGTTATAAAGCATATTATAGGAAGACCAAAGGTTATGAACAAAAAGGAGAATGGACTACAACTAAGTAAAGGACTGAAATCAAGAGAAAGGGAGGAAGTCGGTTCATAGGTGCTAGTAAATGGGCTTGTGGTAGTAGATGAAGGGGTGCTTTAGATTAGAGATTTAAATGGACATTTTATCCAAAATTTGATGAATATTTAAATGGATATAGAGAATGAAAGAAAATATCTATCAGATTCGGATGTGAATACATATAAGGAGTATCTATATTCATACTTGTATCTATATTCATATCCGTTTATCTAATAAATAATTTCTAATTTATTATTAATTTAAAAATAAATATAATATAATATTAAATTTAAAATTATCATTGAATTTAACTCAATATAAATTTATTCATTGGATAATAAATTTACTTATTAAATAATATTCCTTAACAAATAAATAAATTATCTATCGGATAACCAATATTTGATAAATATAAGTGGGGAGTGTTAAATACACACCCCATTTACTAAGTTCACACCCTATAAAATTACATTTTTTTTAACTTTTTACACCTCTACCATTCACACATACTCCCTCTAACTTTCTATCTTCTCTTTTCACATTTTTCTCTAACTCTCTCAAATTGTACTGAAATTTTTTTTCGCAAAAAATTAACGGATTATTATCTCACGGAAAATGAAATTATGGTAATTGTTTTTTTATCGAATTTAAAGCCTATGGATAAACCACCCAAATTGAATGGCAGAGCTACGCGTGAACCACTAGTCACCAGGGTTTTGTGACAAGCAATTCACCCGAACATTTGGCTAACGCATGGGCAAACCACTGGTCTGAAGAAGAAGGTCCACGTGCCACTCATCCATAACTCAAGCAAGCGGATGGGTGGTCTACTCATAGCTTGGTACCTGTCTGCTTGGTGTGTGCGATGGGCAACCCACCCATAGCCCGATCGCTCATTTTTTTATTATTATTTCCCTTATATATTTAATAATGTAATATTTATTTTTTGTTAATTTTAGATAGAAGACCCAATTAATACTTATTAGATAGGTTTATTATCAATGAATTGGATTTTCAATGATTGTAAGTCCCTAATTAAGCATGTTAATGACACTGGAAGGCCACACAATATGATTTTTACTATAGAACGATCAAAACCATGAAAGGTTTAGCTTTGTTGTAAGAGAGGTGGTACATACAGAAGACATTTGTCAGTGAATTCTAAAAGTGCACGATCTTCTAGGTCAAAAAATGTGACTATTAATTTAGAATACGCGGGAGGAAAATTCTTTATAGTGGTTGGGAATTGAAGGTTGTATATGGCATACACAACCACAATTTGGGCAAGTTCAGATAAGAGCATTCTCTTGGGTAATGGTTATCACTAGAAGAATGAAAATTGGTAGATGAATTGACCGCGATAAATGTGAATCAGATAGAGATCATTGAAAAATTATGACGGGTTAATGGTGATATTGCTGCAATATTTAAGACAATTTATAATGCAAGACACAAGTTTACGGTGCAGAAGTTGGTCGGGCGTACAATTATGCAGCAACTATTACAATTGATGGAAAACAATGACCATCGATATTGGTATCTTAGGTATCTTGACTCTGATATAGTTAGTGATATTATATTTGCACATCCTGATTTCATTGCTCTTTTGCATGCATTCCCATATGCCATTTGCTTGGATTGCACATACAAAACCAATAGGTACAACCTTCCTTTCTTGGAAGTTGTTAGTTTTGTGTCTAGTGGTAGGAATTTCACCATTGCTTTGACATTGTTGGGAAGGAAAAATGAAGAAAATTATCAATGGGTGCTTGATAAGGTCCGGTCTTCATCCCAAATTTATGCAAGTAAATTCATAACATTACCGCCGCACAAGTATGGCTCGCCTGTACACGCATACCCACGACAATTTAGATGCATAATGAAACATACATCAATGAGGGTAATAGCCATATCACCAAATGGAAGATGGGAATTATTAGTATTTGGATGCCATCTTTAAACAAAAGTATATATTAGTGGGTATTATGACAGTGAAAGTGATTGTCACGAAGAGCTCTCAACCCTGTGTTATCGACAAGATAATAGACATTTCCATCTTTAGGAGTGAGATGAGGTAGTCTTGCAAGCGCCTTTACCCTCGACTACACCCTTAATGGCCCACATGGTTCATACAAAAAAGATCAAAAAATTATATGACATGAATCATAATAAAAAAATATTAATTAATAAATAAATTTATAAAAATTACCTCATCAAAATTCCATATGGCGTATGCCATATGGTCTTTAAAGCTAGTAAGGAGATCATGAATCTCTGGACCACCACCTTTAGGTCCAGTCAATCGCCAATTATCATCGACGACTAATGACGAAGAAGATCCTGCTGTCTTGCTGGATGTGCTAGTGCCAACATCGTAATCATGCTCAAATGGCATATAGTCTTTATGACAACTATGTGGTGTTATCTCAATACTGGGTTCTGCCGCTACACGTGCTCTAGCACTCATGGTCACGACTCTTTTAGACACCCTGCCAGTAAGAGTGTCTTGTTTAATCTCTTTACCCTTTTCTTTGTTACTTGCCATCTGTAATTTATAATTAAGATATCATTAATACATATTATACTAAATAATAATTGAATATTGTACTAAATTAAATCAATTAGGGTTTATGGTTGAGGGTTTGGGGTTGATGATTGATATTTGAGGGTTTATGGTTTAGGGAATGGGGTTTGGGGTCTTAGGTTGTAGGTTTAGGGTTAAGGTTTAGGGTTTGGGTTTATGGTTTAGGGTTTGGGGTTAGGGTTTAGTGTTGATGGTTTGGTCTTCGGGTACAAGGTAAAGGGTTTAGGGATATGTCGTTGCTACATAAGGGGGGAGTTGACAGGTCAGTGATACGTAGGTGGGGGGAGGTGATGGGTTATTGGCGCGCATGAGGGGGGAGGGGGTGGGTCGGTAGTGTGAAGGAATAAAAGGGGCTATGAGGATTCAAAGCATAGGAAGGGGGAGAGCTATGGGGCTTTTGACCAGAGCCTTGCAGCCTCAATGGGTGACTCACCCGTAGTCCCCTTCCATCATGCACAACTCGCCCGTCCTTCTACCTATGCACGGCTTGTTCATTTGTCTCTCCCTCATTTCTTTCGCAGATTTTCACACATAATCAAGAAAATATAGCAAACCAATCATGCTAGACATATAATTTAAATATAAACAACCTAAATAAATCTATTACTCACATTGAAGTGTAGCAATCAGGAGCAAGGGAGATGGTTGATTTTGGTAGAGAAAATGAATGAAGGGAGAAACGGGAGAGAATGAGAAAGGAGGGAGAGCTAAGGGGTAATTTTAGAAATGTGAAAAAGGGAGGGGTTAAATGGGTGTGAGAATAGAGAAATAGGCGTGCAATGAGAGGGTACAAATAAAAATATAGATATATTATTAGATATCAGGATACTAATTTTCTTCTCCATACGAATACATATATAATCGCCTAAACCCCTCGTTTACATCCTAACCACCGATGTGAACTATTGTAAAGCAGGACTCGTGCTCAGGTGACTCGGCTATGGATGGACTGTGGGAGACCGAATGCTAATCTTCAATTATTAGACAACACTGTTGTATAGGGTAGAGGGATCCCTCCAATGAAGTGCTCAAGAGTTTTTCCACTGGACTAAGCAAGGAAATGGAAGCAACTCCAACCATATTTTTTTTATTGGATTGAGAAATTGAGTCGGGTACTAGTAGTTGGGTCATGGGGTGAGTTTAGAGTCAGTTTTGGGTGAAGTTCACTCCAGCCCTATGTTCTTTTCCATTCCATCTAACCTAATGTATGTGGTATTATTGGAATTGGCTTCTGTGAACCACCAAAAGTGGCCTGGTGATTCAAGCTTCATCCTCATTGTTGAGTTGTTAGGGCATTGAACGACAGGGCCCTTTGATCCCAGGCTATAGAGGAAGAGAAGATATTGTTTCTTAGGTAATGAAAACTTTGAGTCATCAAACATCAATAAGAACAGAGGCTTTCAATTACTCAACCTTGGCAACATGCAACATAGTAGTGAAGCTGAAGGAGAAGAAGTGCACTATTTTATGATCACAGGAAGAACAATGAATTTGATGAAAGATCAAGGTATGTGATTAATGCCTAGCTTATCCATATCCTTCTAAGGTATTTTTTTGGTGGTTGGATTTTTGGGATTATACAAGGCTTTCTTAACATTAGTGTTTGAAGATTGTGCATGGAAAATGTTCTATGAAATGTATACTAGAACTATGGTTATACCAAATGTGAGTTTTAGTAAGTATATTAGTTACTCATCCTATGATGAAGCTATGATACCATTTACCTCATTGGATCATGTGCAACTAAGGCTTCTTTTGAGTACACTAGATGTAAGTGCACTAGACCCTCTGATATGGGTGTTGGGTCCAGACAAATTTGTGTAATAAGGTTGTTTAAAAGTAGGTTTGTAAATGGATAGTGAAAACAAAATTATTTGAGAAGGATTCACCTTTTATTGGATTATCATGCAGGTGATATGGCCTATTTAAAAGATGGGAACATGAATAATACTATTCAATTTAGCTTTTGACACAAAAATTAAGGAAATATTTCAAATCATCAAATTATCTCTATTAAAATACCATTCAAAATGATAATTATTATTAGAAAGAGAAGCACAAAAGGTTATAGAGTAATTAATACTGAAGGATAAAGTAGGAAATATAATTTAAAAATTACCTCATCAATATAAAATGACACTTATTTGTAATCAAAATAAAATTCCTAAAATGATATTTGCTAAAAAACAAAGGGAGTTTATTGAAAGGGACATGTGTATTGCACATAAATTCAATCCACCTTTATTGGTTAGACTAGGTCCCATGAGTAAGTAGCAAGCATTTGATTTAATTCAAACCGGACCATAGCTTATTGTATTTTTATTTTTTGTTTTGGTGTTCAATAGGTCTTGTATGTGATAGATTGTGATTATGAGTGAGGCCTACCACTGAAGCCACCATAACCCATCAACTTGGTTTCAGTCTTATCATGCTAGACTTCATCTTATTAGTAACTAACACACATTAGCTTTTAATAATTATTATAGGGCTTGAGATTATTAGTTAATTTATGTATGGATGTGAAAAAGCCTTATTAGGAGGCTTGCTAAACACTAGCTTGCTCCCCAAATTATAATCACATATAGCCTCAGTAATAGACATGTTAGGGAATTAATAGAATTCCTTTTTCTCTCTCATCTCTATTCTTTCACAAACCCTAACCCTAGCAACTCAACACCATATTTTCCTCTCCTCTACTATTAAGCATTCAATATTATTAATTAATCATCTTAGTTAACTTGATCTATAACCTAGGAACATATAAAATTGGTATCAAAGTCAACAAGATATAGGGATCCCATTCAACATATAGCAGGCGAAAAATCCTTCGAGGAAAAGATTTGAAGGGAAAATATTTAATAAATCTTGGGGAAGATACTCCAAAGGAGACTATGTAAGGAGTTTGCATCGGTACCCAAGCTAATGAACTAACCACTATGGTAACAACCCTCACCACTTTGCAACGAGTCACCACCACCCCTATCATCCTTACCGAGCCACCCAACACCCTGATGAGGGCCTTGACTACCTCATTACCCTTTACCCAACTCCCTTTATCACTGTTGTGCCCTCATCGCTCATACAACCCTCTCCTAGAAACAACCACTACTCACACCACCATAAAAATTAACCATAATCTCTCTCTCGCCGTTGCCAAACATGGGATAAAATATCATTTAATACATCGATATATCCTAATATATATTAGATTTTACCCATATTTAACAATATTTGTTAATATTCAATGGTTTTTATTATGGAAAAAGAATCACGTTGCGATAGTTGTGAGATATATAATTTATCATCCACGACGCTCTAATACTATAATATTTTGACCAAAATCATAATCATGACTAGAACCATGGCTTTATTATCCACCACCAAACCTCCAACACTATAGCCATCAATCGCTGGTCACATTGTCCTAATAAGTGAGCCACTATAACCTCCAACTAACCCCTCGACAACAACTACATCAACCATCATTATCCACTGCCCTTACACCGTATTCATCACCTTTGCCTTAACCCCAAAACCCCACACCACAACCCCTTGTCCTTGGGAACATCTCATCAACTACCAACCACCACCCACAAACCATATTCCCATATATTTTATCTTTTCTACTACTCTACAATCTCTAATCACATCGTTAGAAACCCCCGTTAGCAACCACCAACTTCTATCACCTCTAATAACCTTAAAACCACTACCAACTATGCCTACCAAACCACTTCTACCCTTGCAACAATTATAGTCTATAACAAGCCCCTGTTACCACCAAAAACTCCATGAAATCCCTCTACTACTACATGACCACCCTTGCCTAGTGTCGGGAAGCCTTTCCAGCTGTCTAAAACCCTTTAGCTGACTGCTGCTAGCACCCCTAGGGCTATGATAAGTTAATTACTGCAACCATGACACCTCTTTAGCTGAGCAAGTGTGAGATGCTACTACATAATCCATCCGGGCATCAACTATTACCTGGAAGGAGGGGAAAAAACACCAGATCATGTTGGGGCCTAGAACACCAAGTGTCAGCTTATACTATATGAAACATAACCTAAGAAGCTATTTTCTATTGGACATAGTCTTGGATTCTATAATGGAAAACCTATGGCCCTTAGGATGCTCTCCATCATGGGCTAGTTCACCCATTTAGCCTTTTTGGTCTTTGGTGCCCCTACCCATCCAATCACCTAATAAATGGCCACAACCCCACTTTTTAAGAAGTGTCATCTAAGATTGTTATGCTACGTGCATCCCACATGACATTACAACTCTCAAATTATGGTCGTGTCATAAGACATCCATTATATATTGGGAACTTACAAGAAACGTGCGACTGTACACCCAATTACTACTAAACTAGGTAATAGTTAACTACTGATGAGAATGTGACAAAATTAGGTACTAAAAGGGTATAGGGGTTTAACAAATTGCTTGATGCTCAAGTCTCTCATGCTAACTTTCTCACACACAACTTACATGCAATGATGGGTTAGATAATTTAGGCTTTCAGCCTAATTAGCTCTTGGCTGGTTCAATTACTCACTACATAGAACTTTTGGTCAAGTGGAAAGGGTTCCTCCAAATCAAGCAACCATTATACCAATATTAAGAGAGAAGTAATGTCATAGACCATGATAGTGGGCAGACCCTACCACCAAACCCACTTAGAGTCTTAGACCCATTAATCCAACCTTATTTGTGTTATAATATACTTAAGTTTATAAATAAGTAACGGAAATACCCAGGATGTTGAAGTTAAGATGCATCAATCTTGGATTTTTAGATGTGTCCTGAAGCTCAGGACTCATTTGTTTTCTGCAATTAATAGTGGTCAGTGTGGTGTTGATAAATATCATATACACAGAGCCTATGATCTTATTCGTGCCAGAAATGATATACAACCTTGGTTTCCTTTTGTTTGGAATCATGATGGTGTTCCTAGCCATAAATTTATTGTTTGGCTAGCTGTTCGTAATGCACTTCTCACTAGAGCCAGATTATCCCAATGGATGCCTAATATTCAGAATTCTTGTGGTATTTGTGGAACACATGAAGAGTCCTTAGATCATTTATTTGTTCACTGCTCTTATGCCAGGTTATGTTGGCAACATGTATTCTGCTGGTTAGATTTACACTTCTATCCGCATGACCGGAAAAGTTTCATCGATCGAATGACTGAGTATCATGACCATCATTCAGCATATGTCAGGCTTGTCAGAGGCACTATTGCTGCTGGAATTTACTACATTTGGAGAACCCGTAATCTTGCTGTTTTCAAATTACAGGTTACCCTGCCTAGATTAGTAGTTACGGATATCATTGGTAGGATTCATATGAGATTATCTTCGTGTAGTAGGAATAAGCTGTATAGGCATATCTTGCCCTATTTTGATCGCTGGGCTTAATTGTAAGCACAGCCTTGACTTTGTATCTTCTCTTTCCTTTTTTGGTATATATATATATCTCATTCATTTACCAAAAAAAAAAAATAAGTAACGGGAATTAGGTTTTATTGATTATTATCAGGCTTTGGTTTACTAGTTAATTTATATATTAGGGTTAACAAGTCTTATTAGACCATGCCTTTAGGACAACAACCCTTAAAGAGCTATCATTTTTTTTTATCTCGAGGTCTTTTACTTTAAATATTAATATTTTATTACGATGGTCACATATTGCATATAATAACACGTCGATAAAATTCCACACTCAATTGTTTTTACCTAATTCTAATTATTTAAGATAATCGTAAACAAGGTTAACACTAAGGTCAACTAAAAAAATCTATTAAGCCCGTTGCATGTTCAATTATTCATATTAAGGCACCTTAGGTCAAAAATGACTAAAATGTCCTTGAGATTAATATTACCTCATTAATATCTATTTTAAATATTAATTTCATTTTATTTAATAACTTTTCATAAAAAGGAAAAAATAAATTAATTTAAAATATTTTAGCATGCCAATAAATTACCATACATGGTAAATGGTCATTTTACCCTTACATATGACTTAGTATGTCAAACCCTAACACGTGTATTTCATTCATCCAAAATTATATATTGCCATACTTAAATAAATAATACATATTATGCATTCTTATTAAAATAAATATCATGATACACTTTAAATGATCAAAATATCCTTAGGGTACATGATGATAATAATCATGACAAGAATACACAAGTACGCTTAATCAATTATATTACACATATATAGTATACATAATTTATTCCCAATATTAAACCCCTTTTTACACACATAATACTTTACAAAAATTCACATGCTCCACTTTACCAAATTCTATGCTAGCATTATTTGGTAAATAATTACAACATAACAAATATGTTTAATACAATTTATACATCAAAACCCTAATATGCTATCATGCAATATTTAACATTTTAGCACAGTATATGGATTACTTGATTTTCAACCACAAATATAAATTATAAGCAACTTACTACAAATTATTAGGCTCCACTAATTCATCTAATTTACCTAAGAATAAAACCAATAAATTATACATTAATATTTTATCCATAATATAGCAATTAATATTAAAATAAAATAAATAAATACTAAAAAAAATGTAATACTACCTGAGATTTGGCTGGGAAAATAGGAAAAGACAAATCTCACATTGTACGGGTTGAGGCATCATAAGTCTTGAACCTCACCAAGGTTTTTAGGGGTCGAATGAGAAGAGAGGCTAGAGTGGGGAGTTGAATGTGGGATGGACGATTGGTGATGGTGAAGGATAAACAAAGATGGTAAATAATGGTTCTAAGCGTGTAAGATAGAGAAGGGTAAATAGGGTCGTGCTAGCGACGTTATCTGGTGAAGGTTGAAGAAGGAAGGGTAGAAGTGGAGCTGGCAAAGAGGTTGGGTTGCGGTGGAGTTCAATGTAGCTGGGGCAAGCCTATGTGGGAATCTATGCAAAAGGGGGTCGTGCAGCATAGGTGGGTGATGTAGGAGGTTGTGGGTTGCGGGTACGGTTGACACAACACAAGAAGAGGATGTAGTGGAGTTTGATGTAGGAGGATTGTAAAGCCTTAAATTTTATGTAATCCTAATTTTGATTAATTAATATCCAAACTTGATCCAAATCTCGGGTAATTAATGTTTTTATCTTACTTTAATTCCTTAATCCTTAATCCTAAATCTAAACATAATTCCAGGTCATTAATATTTTAACTTAAACCTAACCCCAAATGGTTGATAAATAAAATTTACCCTAATTCTCTAATCAAAATTTAACCTAATTATCATCCCAACCCTAAACTCTTTTATTTTCCTTTTCTCCTTCCCCTTTTCTCTTTTATTTTCCTTTTTTTTTTTTACCTTTCTCGGCTTCCTTGTCTTGATCGACTTCCTCCCCTCCTTCCTCTTCCAGCCATGCCAACATCTTCCTCGCATGACATCTTATTTCCTTTCCCAGTCATGCACTTCCTCTACACCATCCCACCTACCTTTTGCGCTACACCACATGCACTACACACCAACCCTACTCTTCCCCCATTGACCCCAACCCAATGCTAAAAACTAGCCACACTCAAAACTTTACTCCTTTGGATTTCCATCTCGCATGCTCTCACCGCTTTCCATTCCTAATTCACATTTTTGGAACCCTATAAACTCCCTAGACTCCCTCTCCCATCCCTCAACTCCTTTGTGTTCTTTTCATCGTCGTTCACCATTTTTTCTTTAGTGTAACTCTATAATGCTTCCCTTTTCTCACATTGTGAATCAACCGCTTTTTGAGAACCTAATGTTGCTGAGCTTTGGTAATGTGAAATACTCACACAAAAACCCTCCCCAAATCATCCAAACCTCAAGCTACACCCTCACCAAATTGGCTTAACCTCACATTGCACCATCCACCAAAACACCGCAACTTCATGCTATAACCATCTCACCAACGTGAGCTCTTTATGCCACCCACCCCTAACAATGTGAGAGCCTCACGTTGCAAACCCATAGGTACGTGAGAGGCTCATGAAAATCCTCATTGGTTGTGCCATTTCCTCATGCAGCAAGCTCCACTTGCGCTACTTCGTGTTGAGTTTCATTTGCTTCTTTTTCACCCTCCTTTTCATATGATTTTACTTGGTTATTTTATTAAGATCTAAGGGTGTATTATTATTGATTCTTAGGTGTTTTTATGATGGTATTATAGGAGGAGTATTAGGTTACATGTGCTTAGAGTCTAAAGACGCTTTTGGTAAGCATACACGTCGTAACTAGAGTTCTACATGCAATGTGTATTTATTTGTATGAGAAATTATGGTATTATTATTATGATGATAATTTTATGTTACTATGATGCGGCATAGAATCTATGGAAAGTGAGAATATATGAAGAACATGAGCTTATATATTATTGTTGTTATAAATCTTGTTTTGATACCCTGAGTGTGTTGGTATAACATGTAGTATTTTAATGTGGTTTGACTAGGTATGGAAAGTGGTTAAATAATGTGTTTAAGTAGTTTCATGATGATATATATTGGAATTTGGATATCATTCATATTATGACTCATAAGGTTTTCGCAAATTATGGGCATTTTGGCTATATTAAGGGTAATTTGGTCAATATAAGTTAAATATTGAATCTTTGGTATTTTAATATGTTAGTTAGTTCAAAATATGTTAAATATACTATGTGTAATATTTATAGTCATTATGAATGAATTAAGTCCCATAAAATAAGAAAATAACTTAAATGGAAATAATAACCTTAGAGGCAGGCTCATTATCGCATGTGTGAAATGTTTGAGTTAGATCATGATTTTAGGATATGTGGTTAATATTGGTATTTTAGGAACATGTATTAAATTTGGTGACTATATGAGTCTTATGGAAAAAAGGTGATATTTAACTTGTGAAATTAGGGTTTCGTAGGGTGTGTGGATCGTAACTCTAGAGGTAATTCATTATCGCATTTGTAATATGTTAGATTTAAATATTAATTTTTTGGTATGTTTTCAAAGTTAATATATTAGGATGTGTACTAAATTCACTAGTAAAATGAGTATTGTGGAGGAAGATATGCTTACCTAGTGAAATTAAGGTTTCTTAGGATTAAATGGATTTTTTTTTCTTGGGGGATGTCTTGATATTCATGCGGTTGTATTTTATATGTTTTGAATAATTATGTTAAGTTGGATTATGTGCTTTCTTATCTACATATGTGTATGTGTAATGATCTTGAGATAAATAACTATGAATAAAATATTAATCTCTTAAAGTAAAAGATCATACGAGTTAGGACCATTTTTACATGTCCGTTCCACCGAATGAGAATAGTGGTTAGGATCATTTTTCCATATGGTTGTACATGTTTGCTCCATTGGACGAGAATAGTTCCCATGGAAAATTTTGCCTTAGGGTTCTATATTGTTGAAATTGTTCCACTAGTTGAGAATAATGGGGTCTCTAAACTCAACATGAAATAAATAATTGGAATGATCAAAATTATTAATAAGATATTAATTACTTAAAGTGAAAAATTACGCTAATCAAGACTGGTTATACCAGTTTGTTCCACTAGATGAGCATAGTATCTTGGAGCATTTTTGTCCTGAGGTTGTATCTATCCATTCCACCGAACGAGAATAATGTCCGAATGCATTTCCCCCCTGAGGTTGTGTCTATTCATTCCATTAGATGAGAATAGTGATCCGGAGCGTTTTTTCCATAGGATTGTATATTGTTGATACCGTTCTACCAGTTGAGAATAGTGAGGTCTTTGAACTTAACGTGAGTAAGATTATAGATCTTGATTATTCCATATTATGAAAATTGAAGCTAATAGACAAGTTGGTGTCATCTTATGTAAATCTATATGCATGTTTCTCCCTTCTTGTGACATTATGGCATCGTGTAATCTCATTATGACTATATTGTTACCTTACTTAATACGTAGTATACCGATCATCTCTTTTATGGGTATTACTCATTCTCACGAGACGATGACCTAGATGACTTTGTGCAAGATAATGAATACCCTTTGGATGAATTTGCTACATATGATGCTTTACTTGGGAAAGATTGACTATAATACCTTCTAGGTTTGGGATATAGAGTCAGATTATCTAATTATCACTTTTAGTCTCGATTTCTTTTGGGACTCTTAGTTTCCAATGCATCTCTTTTATGCATTTTATCTTTTGTACTCAGAGTAATCCTCTAAACACTTGTTTAATTTTATGAAATCTATCTTGTTCTCTATTTTATCATACTTTAAATTTTTAGCTATTTTACCATGTATTCGATGTAAGAATAATATGGTAAGCCAGACTTATGTTGAGCATGGCAGCAATACCTAAAGAAATTATTATTACGTGTTTGCTTAAATACAAAATATCAATAGTAAATATTAGGGTGTTATAAGGTTGGAGTTGCATGAGGCATAGAGGTAAGAGTAGTGGTGGTGGGTTGTTAGTTGGCGACGCTAGCAGAGGAAATGAACTAGAGGATGGTGGGGCTAGATGAAAATGGTGCCGGTTAATGATGGTGATGGTGATGACAATGGCACCGCTGGGAGTTAAAGAAACCAAAAATAGAGGTTGCATGGGGTTGGCTGATGGTCAATGATGGACGAGGATGGTCGGGATGTGGGTTGATGGCATGAGGTAATGGGAATGTGAGGGTAGAGTTGGTGGTTGCTGGGGATGTGATGACTACAAGCTAGAAGGTTGGTTGGTGAAGGGTGTTGTTGTTGCTAGTGTTGGCCGAATGGAACCAAAATAGGGGCAGTGGAAGGAAGGAGAAGGAAAAGAAATGAGTCGGGTGTGGTGGTGGAAGGAAAAATTGAATGTGAAATTGGAGTGGGGGCAGGAGCATTACGTAGTCGGTTGGGGTGGTGTGATGGTTCAATAAAGAGGGAAGGTGAGGCTGCACGTGAGAAATGGAGGGAGAAAAGAGGAGTGTTCGGTGGAGGAAAAATGGCACAATAGAGAGGCTTAGGCTAGGAGTAGAATTAAAATTATTTTATTTTTATTTTAGGTTTAGTTTAGGTAGGTTAGGATATCTATTTAGGAAAAATAAAATGGTTTAATATGAGTTTAATAAAAAAATAAAATGATAAAATAATTAAGATAATTTATTTAAGAATTTATATGGATTACATATCAAAGGTTAATAATAAAATAATTAAGTCAATATTTTAGAAATAAATTTCAAATAAAAGATTAAACACCCGAAACGAAATGTTATAAAATTTTAAGGTGTTACACTTCGGATCTAAATTATTTCAACTTCAGGTGCTTCTTAGGTCAGATTCAGCCGGATTCATGTAGTTTTGATTGTAGATTTATATTGTGCCATGTTTATGGTTGGTTAAGTTTAAATTGCATTTGAGGTTCATATCACTTAAATGGGTTTAATTTTTTGGGGGTTGTTATCCCCCCTCATAAATGTATATGTATAATTGAGTTAACTACGTCAAATTTTGCTTATATTTACATGATCATTTCCTTAAAATGTATAATTCATTTATTTTCTAACTAAATGTGTATAAGATTTAAAAAAAAAATTGATTTTTATTTTTCATCACTCCATAGGCAATTATAAATCCCAGTTCAAATTATTTATACAAATAATATATTCAGTCAACCAAAATTAGCCATTTGTCCAGCATTGTTACGTACATATATACCCACGTGTCTACTGGTCTGGTGATGGATTGGTGCACAATACGCTAGCCACCGCGTGTATTGGCAACATTGGTGTTATAACTAGGGCCGACAATAGAGTCACTTTTCTTATTTTTCTACGCATTTTTTTTTTTTTAATTTGGACTAACTTATGACTATGATCAATTGTTCCCACATGTGTATACATTCAATTTAAATAGTAAAATATATTTACAGAATAATTTTTGTATTTATAAATTGTTGATATAGTTAATATCGAGCCAACTAATATGCCTAGAAACCCATCACATGTTGGGTCTAAGCAACTCGAAAATAAGAATGGCATCAAACCTTGACAAATCCAATTGATTTTAACTCAGTTATTTATTTATCTATTTATAAATACATGCATGAAGATTAAATCTCTATCATCTAAGCCACATCTTGATTTTAGCTTAATATGTTATAGCTTTAACTTAAAAAAAAAATTGATTGAACTGTGAGAACCTGACGCAATAATCAGATTGAGATTTAATATTTAGGCGTTTATTTATTTTTTCCATAATTCTAGACATTTTTATTTGTATGAAAAAGAAATATTCAAGTAGTAAACATATCTTACAAATCCATAAATAAATAAGAAAAAAAAGATGGAGTTTTAGTTATTGAGGTTTAGATTAGATTTTATTTGGTCAGTATGGGATTATATGTTATTAGGTTTAGGTTTATATCAAGATCGACTAAGTATGATATCGAGTCTTATCGATAGGGTCAGATTCGGAGTAATATTGAATAGTGTTTATTATTATTATTATTATTATTATTAAGTTTTGATTGATATTAGATTCTGAAAAATTAAGTTTAAATTATATCGATTTTGGATGGGTTGGATTATGGTGTATAATTTTACGGATTAACTAAGTCGGATTAAAATTTTTGAAAATGATTAAAGGAGGTTAATTAACGTTAGACTAAGTCTATCCGACTTAGCGATATCAAATGAGGTGAACCACATTATTAAACATGGAGAAATACATAGTCTGCTATAACAAAGTCAACTGCTTTGGGGAAAAATAAAAATAAAAATACACGAACAAGACATTGATGGAAGGCAGCGATTGCACGGGCATGATCTTCGGATAGTTATATAAAAGCACGTCAGAGGGCATGCCAGAGACTACCTGTACGAAGATGGGGAACAGGCAGTCAATTTTACCTTACGGTCGGCTGCGACCACTGTTGCCATTTTCCTTCCGCTACAGCCGTCTCCCAACCTCCGATCTCCGAGAGCCTCTTCTTCTTGACGACGATTATTATGAGGTGCGTTTACGTTGCTATCATAAATCATCAGTACCGTTAATTTTTTTTTATTTAAAAAATTGGGTTTCTAATTTACTTAATTCCTGGTCGATAATGTACTGAGCGGCAAGATTATATAGGTTTGGTTTAATTTCTTGATTTTAGAGAAAAGAGAGGCAGGAGTCGGAGATTGAAGCTCTGAGGAAGAAGAACGTAAGGTTGGAGAAAAACCATGGACTCCTTGAGAAGGAAATCCATCAGATGCGGTCCACCATCTCGAGGCTTGAATCTGCAGCTGTAACTCGTTCATCGTCCAAGGCAACACAGGTATGTGTGTATGCGTGATTGTACTGATATATATTCCCCTCTGGACCGTGCTGACTGATTTAGGGAATAAAATTCTTAGTTCTTAACCTAGCTAATAGAATATATGGTCGATCAATTACGCATGAACTGCCAGGATCGATGCATGGGTGTGTTCGCTACGCTATTCGAAAAAGAAAAAAGAAGGTCAAATATGGATGTGTTTTGTTAATCATCCATGGTTGGAACTAGACCTAGATGAAGTTGAGGTGATCCGATGAAGTGAGCCGGGTTATCCAAACTTATATTTGACATTAAGAACCAATCATGATCCAAAATTTTAAAGTAATTCGAATCCATCCAAAACCGATCCAAAATAATTAACTAGATCGGACAATATTCCGTATTCAAATTGACCGAGTTAAAAAAAAAAAATTGAACCATATCTAATCTATAAAGCCAATATAGTAATTTTTTATTTTGAGCTCCTGAATAATGTTATATAGGTGAGAACAATAGAATATGAAGATACTGTCAAGATCTATAAAAGTAAAATCATTCATATCTAAAAACCCATATAAATGATATTTGTTATTTTTTATGTAATAATTTGATTAATGAACACGTAATATATGGTAATAATACTATGAAATTAATAACGTCGGGTTCCATAAAATAAAATAAGATTTTGAAACTTAATTTGTGATAATAGCGTGTTTCATGTCTAATTTTATATTTTACCTTAAATTCTTTCAAACATATTACTATCCTAATAACTTGAAAAGTTCATATATGACAACAAATTATATTATGTGACTCCGATCATTTACTGATGTAGTAAAATGCAAAGCAAAGTAATACAAGATATTTCATTCAATTATATTAATTTAGTCTAAATTGAAGAAAAAAAATAATATTAGAAAGAAGTAATATATCATAAAACTCAATTTAATGTTTTTATAAAAAATAATAATGAATGTCGATATGAATTTTGAAATGATTTTATATATCCGACCAATACCCGATTAGACCCTAAGTTTATGACATTGAATTGAGTTATAACAAGAAAAAAGAAAAAAAAAAGGGGTTAGATATCGACTTGATCCGATATCTATCCCAAGCGACATTTGATTCAAACCAAAATCAAAATCAAAATGTGTATTCAGGTCATATTAACTTCGATCAATTTCTTTTATGTGTGTCAAATCTATATACATATGTATTCAGGGTGCTTCATGCGGTGGATGTGAGTCGAAAACTGCCGCATTCCGACAAGGAAAAGACATCACACAACTCCAACAAAAGTTATTCGACTGTGAGGCGGTGCGTAGAGAGTATCAACAATTACGGTTATACGTTAAATCTTTATTTAGAAAGTTAATTTATCAAAATGAATATATCTTTTATAGATTTGTGATTTTTTTTTATTAAAAAAACTCTATTTTATGATAAAACCCGCCCCCGGCCTTCGCGCAAATATAATCACGCCCTTTATTAAATGAATACGAACGATTGACCTCTATCTTATTCTACAGACGGCGAAGAAACAAAAAGACGCGATTCAGAAGCTTCAACAGAAGAGTGATTCTTTGGAGCACAAAGTCGCCGACCTAACAGCTTCTCTTCATCGGTTAAAGAAGAAGGTAATACTACGTACGTGTATATATTATATACCATCCACCCACCAAAATATAATCCGACGCATGCACGGTTATGTATTCGTGCGGAGAAATTTGGCTTGAGTTGAAAAGAAAATGATCATGGCAGTCGACTTATCTGTATTTATTGAAAATAAATGAACTTAATTACTAAAATATATATACTCCCACTACGATATTTTTGGGGTCAAAGATAACAAAATTTGACCACTAATTTCTATCATCCTATATTATTATTATTATTATTATCGTTAATACTCCTTTTATTTTGTTGGTTTGAATTGATGTGATCAGAATGAGCTCTCAACCCAGGAGCCAACGATAAGCAGACGGTCTTTACCGCGACAGACTACGAGCACGACGTTCCCAAACCCTACTGCTGCAGAGATAGGAAGAAGCATTACAATCGTCGGAAACGAAACAGTCATAGGCTGCCTTCTTGCTTTGATCTTTCTTATATCCCTACTCGTCGGCTTGAATATATAAATCTTCTTGCCCACTAATTAATCGGTAAAAGAAAGAGTAGCAGTAAGCTGGTTACCTTCTCATAAAACTTTTAGCTTGATCCCGTAATGTACCATAATCCTACCATAACCCCGTCGACCTTGATGCATGTTCTTATAATATTGTAACAATATATACTATCATTCCCTATATATAACTCCTTCCCTCTTCTCTCCGCTCCTTTCATGATGTGTGTATCCATAAATAAGTTGTGGGATGAAAAGGGATATAGAGAGAAAAATCCATTTTCATGTCATTATCCCATTGCTCTGGTCTAATTTAGACTAATCTTCGGCATTCTCATTGCTGGAAGGGGCCTCAATGTTTTTGTTTCACGGCTCCCATTGCCGATTGATTATAGGATTCATATATGATTCATGCTGTGTTTTTATTTTAGATTTAAAGTATTGCTAATATTTGTTCTTTATACCATATCATATTATACCATACACTAGGAGAAAAAAAAAACAGGTGATAGATTAGCGTCTTATTTCCTATCACCACATACATAAAGAAAGCCATGGATTGATCTTCTCATCCCTCATCACTAACTATACACATAAAGAAAGGTGATGGATTGACGGTCATATTGCTCATTACTATCCATCACCGCATATACATCTCCGCCATTGGAAGTTGATTGGAAGGCCACCTAATGTGCTACATGACGATAAGTGCAAACGTCCATTACCCAAAGTTAATTGACGGCTACCCAAAGTGGCCAAATTTCCCCTGCATGCCTAAAATATGGGCGGGTGATAGAACAAACGTTGGTAAAGGCTTGAAGTTTTCATCTAACTATTTTATTTATAAGCATTTTATCATTATGCAATTTCACTATTTCTTTCTTATGTACTTTACATTATTTTGTTTCTCGCTATATATATTTTTACACTTTACTAGAATAGATAAAGACAATCTCAAGATCAATGGTGGATATTTATGTCTAGTGGATAGTGCCACTATTTATACTATTCACAAGAGTAGTAGATTTTTTTTCCCACACTCTACAAATGAAAACCAAATGTGGCCACCATATCTAGCATTACTAATATCATAGAAGGCTTCAAAAGACTTCTAATTTGCTTCTTGCATGGATGAGATTAGATATAAAGAATGCCCTATATTTTTGAGTAAGCCAAATAGGAGCTTACTCAATTTTAAAATATTCGACGAAATGGATATTACATAGAAACCACTTGTAAGGAATGTGTCAAATACATTTACTTGGCATCATGATTATAAGAATGACCAAAAGAAAATCTTAGAAAAGATGCCGGTATGCACGTTTAGGTTGTATGGCACTCTTATAAACCTCACTAAGTCTCATAGCATCGCTACCTAGAAGATAGTTAACCACAAGATGTTTACTCTATGGCATGATACACTACGTCACCTAAGTGAAACAATAATGATCTATAGAATCATTAAGGATTCACATGGACACCTACTAAAGAATTTAAAGATTTCTTCTATGGGTGACCTAACATGCATGGCTTGTTAACTTAGTAAATTTTTAACAAGGTTGTTAGTAATGAAAGTAAACACATAATTTCCTATGTTTCTTGTATGCCTTCAACGATACATATGTGGCCCAATAATACTGTCAAATGGACCATTAAGATATTTGATGGTGTTGGTTGACAGATCAACCTGATGGTATCATGTAAGCCTATTATTATAATATACCGCCGTAAACTAGCCTTAATCATGAGTAATAATATGAATGAAGGTATGCTATTTTATGTGTAATTAATTACATAAATTATTGTAGGATATTTTATGGCTTCAAGATTATTTTGGGTAGTTCTATAGTAATTGTGATTTTGCTACTAAACACACTTTACTTATAAAATATTATTTGTGACTATTAAATTTTGACTTACACCTTGAAAAATATTATTATAAAATATTATTTGGGTTCTAAAGGGGTTGAATTATAAATCTAGAAAATTTAGCCTTTTTTTCATGTTTGTTATCTCTTTTGAATTTTATATGTAAAATATGTAATAAAGGTATGCTCACTAAAAGAATAGTAAATGTTTATCAAAAATTCTGAAATTTTTATATAGGTTTTAAATTAGTAAATAGGAGGACTTTAAAATTTTTCATGATTTTATACATATTTTTAATATTTATTTTTGTAATTACCTAGTAAACTTGTTAGCTTATAGTCAAATCAACATTTTATACATTAAACCTTGTTTTAAATTCAAAAAAAATTTACATGTTAGTTTATAATATTATATTCAGTATTTTCATAAATATTTGTAATTTTATGAGCTTATTTGATATTTTTACTAATTTTAACATCTTTATTGATCTCTTCGCCACTAAAAATAATATGTAAACCCTAAAATTACTATTCACCCGCAAATTCCTTCCTTACACTTACATGTTCATATTTTTTATCAACTAAAATTTGAGTTAAATTTACTTTCTCACACTTTGTACCCATGTTACTTGTGTCATTTTAGGGGTTTTTTTTTGCGCTCAACCTTCTTCACTTGCCTTACCCATGCTTAAAATTCACCTCTCCTAACCTTAGACCTACACACCAACACTTCCCCCATCCCTTGGTTGATTGCTTGGTTTTCATAACTTCATTTAACCTAAATACACTTTGCCATGCACCTTACACACTCAACCACTTTGTACTTTGTCATTAAAGTATGTAACAAGCTACCTCTCCTCCTCATTTAGCCATAGATTTTTGTTTACTCCATCCCCTATTTATACCCCATTGCTTCCTCCCATTTTCTCCCACCTCTCTCTTCTTTTTGGTTATTTTTGTTAAGTGCTCTTGAGCTTGTTGTGTAATACCCCATTTTTAGAAACGTTAATCATAAATTATGTGCGAAATAGGCTTAATTGTGTTTTAGGGGCAAAATGGTATTTTTTTATTTTAATTTTTTTTAGAATTGTAATTTTATATTAAAGTACACATTTTAATGTTATTATTCATTTCATGATTTTTTCTTAATTCCAATAACAATTGGTATTAAATTGAGAAATTATTAAGTCACCACCATGTCAATGAGATCAAAGGAACAAAGACTAGTGAATCTTGAGATTTGAGAAAAGGGAATCCAACAAAGATATGGAATGAGGAAGATGAATTCATTGGAAAATGGAAGCAAAGAGCAAAGCAAGATAATCCCACTATGTAAGAGATTGAGGAACACAAATGAATGGGAACAAAGGATCAATGAATAGTGATCAATGAGAACAAAGGTTTAAAAGAATGAAGTCAACAAAGATAAGCGTTAGAGGAAGAGAGAAAAAAAAAGATTTCAAAGAGCATAGAAGCAGTCAATGAAAACACGGGTTGAAACAAGTGTAAAGGTGAAGTAAAAGGAAGAATGAAAAATGTATGATTGTTTTAGGTTAATTCCAAGAAAAGAGAAGAACAAGGGCAACCACACACGAAGACAGACAAAATCTAATGTCATATAAGTATTTATGAAATATAATTTTATCAATCAAAACATATTGATGATCTAATATATATATATATATATATATATATATATATATATATATATATATATATATGAAAATGGAGATGAGTATGTGAATATTAGTTGCAGGTTTGATAATTCGAACATATAATTATGTATGTGAGTTAGAAAAAGAAAAAAAAATTGTAATGAAATAAATAAATTTAATAACAGTTGCTAGATAAAATTGCTATAAAAATTTATTTTAATTATGATTTTTTCCCATATTAAGTAGTGTTTTATTATCCGGTAATCAATATCAGATTATGAAAATTCGATTTTAAATTATATTAATTTTGGTTGGGTTGGAATTATGAGTTTAGAATATTTTGGAATAATTAAGTTGGCTTAAAGTTTTTAAATTGGATCAAAGTTAATATTTACCTATTCTACCTGGCATAGAGCTATTAAATAACGTGAATTACATTGTTAAACTTGGAGAAATACATAGTTTGAAACGATCCAACTAGATAAAGTTGTAATCTACTATCCAAACGTAATCATTTTCCATAGAACGTCAGAGTAATCTCTGAAATCCGTTGGAGTAATCTGTAATTTTTGTAGCAGAACATTCCAAAGCCTTTAACACACACATATAGTAATAGCTTAAAGGGAGAAAATTTAATAAGAAAACAGGAAGGATACTAAGCAATATGATAATACATGTGTTTAATGGCCTCGGAATTAAGAGAGGAGTAATCTCCATCAAAAACATAGGAGGAAGAGAATGATCAAGGGATCAGATGGAATGACAAGGAAGAAGACAAAAGACCAAGGGAGTAGAGCAACCTAAAAGAAAAACATAAGAACACACCGTTGGAAATAAACCACCCAAATTCATTGAGTCTTAGGGAAGGAAGCTAGGCCTTACCTCTACCAGCCAATAAAATGAGAAGACGGGCCCAACGACGCCTTGCCTAAGACAAATATTAACGAGGTTTTAAACGCATTATTATTATCGATCACCCACGATATTAATAATAATATTTTATTATAATGATAATTTAAATTTGGCTAGTTATCGATCCAACTATAAAAAATTTAATAATCCCTAAATATACTACATAAAAATTACGAAAATTAATACTAAATAATATTTAATCTTCTTGCTCCATTCTCGATACTTCTCCTTTTTCAATCCGAATCCGTTTCCATCTCCTATTCGGCCATAAATACAGGAAACATAAAATTATTAGTACGATTAAAAATTAGGCTTTGGACAATTAAAAATAGAATATATATAGTAACATTTATTTATATGGGCTCCACATCATAGTCAGTAGTGACAAAGTCAAATGCTTAGTGGGTGGAGAAGTACAAGTGCAATAACGGACTTTTTGTTGGAAGACCGCGATTGCACCGGCATGATCATGGGACAACTTTATAAAAGCTAGGAGAGCACGTCGGTAGCGGGGACATGCCACAGGGGCCACTTTTATGAAGATGGGGAGCAAGCATTCAATTTTGTCTCACAGTCGGCTGCAGCCACTGTTACCATTTTCATTCCGTTACAACCGTCTTCTGAATTCAGGTCTCCGAGAGCCTCTTCTACTCGATGAAGATTATTATGAGGTATATCTGCGTTATTATCATTGAATTAATCAAGCGTATTTTTTTAATTGGCCGGTTTCTAAGTTATTTAATACCTGGTCGATAGTGTACTTAAAGGAGTCGCAAGATTGCATATTTATGGTTTAATTTCCTGATGTTAGCGAAAAGAAAAACCGAGGTCTAAAATTGCAGCGATGAGGAAGAAGAACGTGACGATGGAGAAGAACCAGGGACGGCTTGAAAAGGAAATCCGTCAGATGCAGTCCGCCATATCCAGGCTCGAATCTGCAGCTGTAACTGGTTCGTTGTCTGAGGCATCACATGTACGTATATGCGTGATGGCATTGATATATATTCCGTTTGGATCTTACTAATTTAAGTAAATAATTTATTTCCTAATAAGTTTCTAATTTTTTAACCTAGCTAATAAAACATCGACAGATAATCATACATAAACTGCCAGTCGAATGCATGTGTAGTTATAGATACCCGAAATGATCATGGCTCTCTTTTCAACGGTATATGTCATACCGTGGCTGTGGAAAAAAAAAACTCAACATGTTGGTGTTTATTAACCCAAGGTTGCGACTAGACTTAGAAAACGTTGAGGTGATCCGATAATCGAATTGGATAATCCAAACTTATATTCAAAAGTTAGAAATCGATCATGATCCGAAATCTAAAATAATCGGAATCCATAAAAAACCAGCCTGAAGTTAACCAAATCCGATAAGTTAATCCGAATAAAAAAAAAGTCCGAAGCGAACTACATCCATGTATAACTAAATTTTGTGTCATAAATATGATATTCAGCCTATACAACATAACAAATGAAACTAAAATAGTAAATTTCTATTTAGTGTTCCTTAATAATGTTATATATTTTAGTTGCCACGATAACGGTATATAAAATATAGGAAAATTATCAAGTGCCATAGAAAGTAAAATTATTTATGGCTAAATGACCATATAAATGATGTTCATTACTTTATATAATGATTTGATTAATTAACAAATAATATAGGTAATAATACTATGGAATAGCATTAGGTTCCACTAAACAAGTAAGATTTTACAACTTTATTTTGATAATACTATGTTATATATATATATATTGAGATAATACACCATATAACTTTATGTTTAGGCATAATATATAATATAATCCCGAGTGTATAGAAATATACAATATAACTTTAAGTTTAGACCCAATATACAATAAAGCATTCGATTTACACTTTTACGCATAAGATGATCTTCCGTATAAACATTCAAGATTATATGGCATCAGTCCTTAACATGCACTTAGGATTATCTAGTATGTTATTGTCAAAACTCAAGGGTTATATAGTGTGTAACTGTCTGAACTCAATGTTATATGATGTATTTCTAATAAGACGGGATTATATTATATGCCTAAATTTAGATTTATATGATACATTTTTTATTATTTATATTTTACCTTAAAATCTTATAAATATACTGCTATCCTAATAGTTTAAAAAGTTCATATATTATAACAAATTGTGTCACTCCAGATCTAGTAAAAATGTTGTAAGGTAAAGTATATCTCTCTATTTCTAAGAGATTTGATCCAATTATATAGATTTAGCTTAAATTGAAGTAAATATATATATATAGAGAGAGAGAGAGGTAATAAATCATAAATCTCAACTTATTATTATTATTATAACAGATAATAACTAATGTCAATATATATAAATTCTGAATTGAGTTTATCTTATCCATATCCAATTTGATCCCAAACTTCTAACTCAAAGTTGAACAAAAAAAAAAGAAAAACATAAGAGATATTGACTCAATCTGATATCTAAGCCGGCCAATATTTAATTCAAACCAAATCTAAATGAAATAACATGAATAGATCCTGACTTACACAGACGCACTCTCTAACTAAACTTGAATTAATTGCATCTGACTTTGACCTATCCAAAATAATTATTATAGCTATTTTTTTTTTGTGGGTTGTTGTTGTTGATGTTGCTTGCTACTGATATAATTGAAGTTCCTGAATAGGAAATCACATGTTGTATTTGCTGTACTATATAACTTTGATCATTTTTTTTATGCACTTTCTCAAATTTATATGTATGTAATATCCAAAAAAAAATTGTGTGAATTCAGGTCGCTGCATATGATGGATGTAAAATAGCCACACTCCAACAAGAAAAAGATGCCACACAACTTCAACTAAGGTTATCCGACTATAAAAGTGTGCGTAGATCAATATCAACTACTATTACAGTCAGATGTTATCTGTATTTAGAAAATTATTTCATCATATTTAAAGAACTTTTAAATATTAGCGTTTAAAGGCAGTTGCATAGATAATCGTCATATCCAAAAGAAAGTATTTTTACCAGGTTTTTTGTGTAAGAAATAAAATTATTTTTTTTTTTTAAAATCAAAACTATTTTTTTATTGCCAGCCATGTTCTTTTCCTTCCATCTGCTGCATCTTAATTCCTGATATATATTATTTTTTAATAAAAATATATAGTATTCTATGGATGTTTTGAAAATAACCCCTTTATCAACCTGTAAATCCAATAAGGTTAGGTTGTGCAGCACCACATATTGGCTCCTATTTTCTTTTCACACATTTTTTTAAGCCATACTGTGTCTTTACCTTTAAGCTTTCCAGCACCAGATAATTCCATTGGAGAGAGGAAAGTAGCAGCAGCAGCAGTACGTTTTGTTTGGCGCATATATAGTAGAACTAAAAAATGAATATTAATGATGGATCTCTATCTTATTATATAGATGGCGAAGAAACAAGAAGATGCCATACAGGAGCTTCAACGGAAAATTGCTTCTTTGGAGGATGAAGTTGCCGACTTAACTGCTTCTCTTCATCAATCAAAGAAAAAGGTAATACATATATACCATGCATCTTGACACATAGTTATGTATTTGTAAAACCTGAGTTAATCTGTAGTTGACTTATCTGTATTTATAAAATAAATAAATAAAAACTAAAATATATTCCCTTTATCCCACTTTATTTGCCATATTTTTATTTTTGGGGTCAAAGAAAACAAACTTCGACAATTAATTTCTATCATCATATATTAGTAAATATATATATATAATAATAATTTCATGGAAATATTATTTAACACAATATTTTGTTTATAAATATAAAAAAAAATTATAACTTCCAAAGTAAATAGTAAAACCTCCACAAGATCGCTCTAGCCTAGTAGATTAACTTGAGTAATTTGACGGTTCTATGATTTACAATCGTAGATACTTCCTATTATTATAGCCATTTCTTTTATGATGAGTCCAACAATTTACTAGGGTGAGGTGATCTTTCTTTGGCCTTAAAATTTCTTTGGTTCCTCTATTCCCACAAATACTAAGTTGTAGATGCAAAGAGAAAACTCAACACCATCCTTTAATTTCTAGGACCTCTCATATTGTTCAGAAAAAGAGCACCAAACAAAGAGAGAGAGATGGTCTTGCGTTTCCCTATCACCTTTACATAGGACACATGTCTTATCAATTGTAAAGTCCCAATGTGCAAATCCAAGCAACCACAGGAGAATTTGTTGTGTTGGAATATTCTATAGGATTCCAAACAATCTTCCACCAATATACTATGGCTCCCTTTGGTCTTAGTGCCTCGCAAGCCCGGCCAATATTATAATTATCATCAACACATATCTGACAAACCATACTATTATCCAGCAGAGTTATAAACACATATTTAACACAAATCAAATAAAATTAATTTCTTATTAAAACTTAATTTATTTATTATTTTGAAAAAAAAAATAATCATCAAAATTTGTTATGTTTCGCCTCAAAAGTCATGAAAGACAAACCGAGTGACGAGTATATAATTATGGTACAAAGTCTTGGTTCAAAAGCTGCTGTTTAAAATCGACAAAATTTACCAAATCGAGACTCCCTCTTATCTTCGTTTAAACTATTGTTATCGCTAACACTCCTTTTATCTCCTTGGTTTGACGCGATCAGACGGAGCTCTCAACCCAGAAGTCAGCAACAAGCAGGTCGTCTTTACCACGACAGACTACGAGCATGACGTTCCCGATTCCAGCGGCGAAGGTGGAGAGAAGCATTATAATTGTGGGGAACGAAATGGTCATAGGCTGCTTTCTTGCCCTGATCTTTCTTATATCTGTACTCGTCGGCCTGAGTCTGTAAATTTTATTGCCGGGTAATTAATCGGTAGATAGCGCCATAGCGGTATTAATTAATTAGCTACGTTGATCAGTAGCGAAGAGCCAATAATCTACTCCTAGTGGTTTACTTTGATCGTTTCTTTTGTTTTCTATTTAATGGTTCGGACTCGGTTGGAGGAGGATTGCGGTTCGAGCATCGTGCGTCGGTGTAATGCGTTCGAATGTCATCTCAGCTGCTTTTTCGACTTCCGCGTGTTGTTTCAGTTGACTTTCAACTATACGTCAGATGGAGAGCCTGGAGCAGTATATTTATGATTTAAGTCGGTAGAGAGACAGGGATAGTTCTAACGCCTAATCAACCATGCTCAATAAGTAGGGTTGCCCGACAAGGCTTGGATTGGTATACGTTTTCTATATCAGAAAATAAAGTTTTTTTAACAAAAAAAAAATTAAGGATAAAAATATAAATTAATTATAATTTTTGTTAATGCCATATTTTTCTTTTTCACATGAAAAATTATTTAATAATATATAGAGATTCATTTAAGACATAAAATTATGGCATAAATTATAATCAATAATTAATACATATAATTCATGCACAATCCAAAGAAAAATATGCAAAACTCCAACGTACATTACAAGCATTCAATATGCAAAATTTAACTATATAACGCTTGTTACGGATCATTTGAAACGTACCCTTAGCCATTGAAGGAATTAATTAAACCAGATTCGCGATTTGTGATTACCAAAATCAAAATTTATGGTTTCTCTCCCTCTTTCCTCAAATCCGATGACGTGTACTTCTTACGAGAAACGTGAATAGGGACCTTCTTAATTTTCTTCTTCGTCTTTAATTTTACACAGATATCACATCAACAATGGAAGAACAAAATTATCCCTTTCATGATCTCTCTCCTCATGTATGAGTATGTGTGTGAATGCGGAACTTTTTCTATTCTCTTCTCCAGAGAAAAATGCATATACTCTTGTGCACTTGTTTTTTGATGTGAAAAGTTGTGGGAAGTTGGTTATTATAACCAACACTCCTTTTTCCCTCCTTATTTCAAAAGCAAAATTTTGAAATATAAATCAATTAAATAATTAATTTATTATCTCTCTTATTTTCTTATCACATGACACACACATGTAAGCATCCATATTTCTTTAATTCTAATTCTACCATCAAGAATTAAAGGGAGAGATTAAGGTTAAGATTAATTACTAACATATTACTTTATAATATAAACCTTATGGCCAAACTTTATATTTAATTTAATATGGATCACGTCAAGTGTTAATATATATACATAAAATATAAAATACTTTATTTATAAAATAATAACAATAATTTTATAAAACTAAAATATATATTAACAATTCATAAATAGAGTCATAATCATGCAGTGTGGTTGACTAAGACATTATATCATGTGACTACGTACCAAACTTTTACAATTTTTTTATAATTTTCTAAAAAAATAATAATAATAAGTTCAATTTTGTGTTTATTAAATTTTTTACAACTTTCTTATAAAGTATGAACCTTAAATACATGGGTCCATATGAATATGGAGCCTACACTTTATAAGAAAGTTGTAAATAGTTTGTAAAATATTTTAGTTGTAGAGTAAACATTTTTTCAAAGAGAAAACAAATGAATATTATTATATTGAGTCATCTGAAAGAAAAAACCTATCTTGTCCTTTTAGTATTACCAAATTGGTGGGTGCAAAAATAAAAAAAAAAAGAAAAAAAAAGATAAGTATAGCTCTTTTATTTGTAAACATGACAACACCCAATCTTTTTGGAGAAATTGGAGGTATATTTGTTAAAGATATAGAACATAGTATTGGAGACATTGTTATAGCTTTTTTATGGATGATCTGGTGTTTCGAGGCATTTTATACCTTGGCTAGTGTCTAAATTTGCATGTCTACTATCATGATTCATATCTTTCTCAAGCAACTTGCAAATGATTCCGAGTGATTCCTTACTTTTGAATGCACACTAACGTTGATATTACATTTGGGATGTTGACCTACTAGGCTCTTCAAGGTCTGAATCTTTATGCCCATGACAAATTTGGTATTGAAATAACTTGTACTATCAAATATCAAGCATTTCTTTGTTTTATTAGATATAACTCAATTAGACTATGGGTATCTCACAAGTGGAAACATGTTAGAGGACAAACAACCCCACAAGTGTGAAGTGTGGGATTGTATATGTTGCATTGGTTGATTTCTACGGAGAGGATGAACATGATTAGGTGAAGGATCATTCCTATTGGAATGAATTGTTATGTAAGAGTCATGTGATTAAGTAGGCCCTGGTGTGCGGGTGAAAGTGCACAAAAGAGTGATAAGTATGTTGCAAAAAATATGTTTGAGTGCAAGATGATGGTTGATTCTTGAGATTATATGTTTGTAATGTGCCCATCAACAATATTTAAGATGTAAGGAAGCAATGTTAGGACCCCTATGTTAGAAAATGAGGCAGGGTCATCTCAAATATTTTTAGAGCTCACTAAAATAAAATATAAAAAAAAGTCTTAGAAAATTTAAAGAGAAATAAACTTATTAAGGAAAATTGCATTCTATAAGACAGTCATAACATAATTGTTCTCTCAAAAATAATACCAAAAGTTCCTTAAAATTTCCCAAAAAAAATTTCCTAGTACAAACATATACTTCTTATTATCCTTCTAAGATTAGATTTAAATATACATAGTAGCATATGGGCCCTTTCTATTTTAGGGGATCTACCTGCATAAGGGCACCAACAACTCAACAACGAGGATGGTTACATGTTTAGGTGGGGGAAAAATGTTACAAGTAGTATATTTCTCAAATATTTTCTCTATGAACATGTGAATATAAATAATCTCTTATTATTTGATATAAGTACTGCCAATATTATGTAATAGGTATTGTTTTTTGGTGTTTCCCTTCCATATATATCTTATATGTTATTATTGTGAAATGTTGTACATATTTGACATAGTATTTAGTTAGCTCGCCCTAAGGTGATGGATGCATAAGGAGCACCCATCTAAATATATGAACATCTGGCATTATATTCCACACAGGCAAAAAGTAATCCCTTGCATAAGCAAAGAGGAACATGACCCTCTAATTTAAAGATGTTTGCAACTAATAAAGATTAGACTTGGTATCAAATTTATCATTTGCAAATTGCAATAACGACACTACAATCTATTATATTTTTTTAATTTCTTATCCAATCAATTGGTTTGGGCAACAAGATAGTGTTCAAAGTAGCGGCAGAGCTAGGTGGTTTATGTGGCATCCCAGAACACCATGAAAATCAGGTTAAATATATATATGTAGGCATAATTATTACTAGATTTTCTTGGCATAGTAGGGGAATGCCATGCTTTTTTGGAAAAGTAGTGTATTTTTTGCCAAATTTCGGTTACATATATACTTAAAAATAAACATCCCCATATTTTAATCTCAATACCTCCAATTATATCTCTTTGAAATCTACACAAACAACATAGGCTATGAGGTTTATGTACACTTTTGTTCAACTATACTTTACATTATAGGTGGCAATCAGATTGGGTAGGTTGGATTCAGGTCGAGTTATAGTAAGTCGGGTCGTTGTCGGGTTGGTTTATTTGCAAGCCATTTTTCTTTTTGGGTTGGTTGTGGGTTAGGTTGGGTCATATTAGATTTGGGTCATTTTGGGTTGTCTTATTGTTTGAGTTAAGTCGGGTTCAAGTTCGGGTCATTATAAATCTGGGTTGTATTAGATTAATTTACTAGATCGGGTTGGATTTGGATTGAGATAGTTCAGATTTGAGTAGGATTAGGTTCAAATTATTTCAGATTAGCTTGTCCGGTCAAGTATGGGATATAAATAGGGCATATTTTATCCAAAATTTAATGAATTTTATCTATTGGATAATTAAACAGATATGGATAAATGGATATAGAGGATGAAGAAAAAAAATACCTGAAATGCCCCGAAAAATTCTAATCTTAAATATTATATTTAAATGAGATTTTATTATAAAAAAAATAATTAAATAAATTATTTAATTAAAATAAAAGGAAATTAATTAGGGAAAATCAAGAATAAATTTATAAGTGTTTTAATTAGGAGAGAATTTGGGTATTTTAACTAATTAAGGATCTTATTTTGGAAATTTATTTAAATAAATTATTTTATTTAAAATAAGAAGGAGAAAATAGTTTCAAATTAATATTAAGTTTATAAATAATTTAATAGAAGAAAATTAGGGCGTTTTGCTAATTAAAATGGAATTTATGGAAAATCTTTTAAAAATCCTAATTTAGCCTAAAAAGGGATTTAAATATTATTTTATTTAAATATTATTATTTTTAAATATCCTAAATATTCAGATTAATTTAATTGGCCCTAACCTAATTATTTTTCTCCTTTCCTTTTTCCCTTTTTCTTTTTCCTTTCCTTTTTCTTTCTTTTTCTTCTTTTTCTTTTTCCTCTTCTTTTTCCCCGAACTGGGCCAGCTGCGGCCCAGTCTTCCTTTTCTTCTTCTTCTTTGGCCCAGCCCGCGCAGCTCCTTCCTCTGACTCCTTCTAGCGCCGCGTTTTGCCTCTGTTTCCACCGAAACTCGTTGTTCGATTTAATGACTCCTCCTGCGTCGCCGAACCGCCCTGTTCTCCTTTTTTCTTTTCTTTTTCCTGGCCGACCGGTCCGCCTCCTTTCCTTCTTCCTCCTTCCTCCTCCGTCGACGCTGCTGCACCTTTCGACCCCGTCAATGGCATCTCCGGCCACGAGACCTTTGACTGGTCGTTTCTTGTCTCTTAGTATTCCTCTTGACTTGAGGAATAAATTGGAATAACTCCCGTCCGTTATCTCTCGCCCATTTCTTCTCCCCAGCCTCGCGAAAATTCAAAGCAAACCAAACGATGCCCGACCGTTTTCTGCCACCGGCCACCCAATTTCTCGCATCTAATGACTTATTGCCGACACCCAAAACCCTATTATCCCATCTACCATCTATAAAAAGCCTGATTGTAGGAGTTGTGGAAGATTTTTCTTCCCCGAAACCCTCGGCGAGGGCTGCCATCACCACAACTTAAGACGCGTCGTCCTCCGCCGATAGCCAACCTCAGCGCCACCGCACCATTCCAAATTTTTCCCTGCAACGCCCTCTAGTTAACTAAACCATTTTCAACTTTTGATTTTTCTTACACGGGCCTCCATAACCGTACAAAGTTGGCTGCTCGTTTCGCCAGAATTTTACCCCGAAACCTTAAACCACCGTCTATCGCCATGCGCCGCACCTTTGGCTGTACCACCACCATCATTTTTTCCCTCTCCACCTGGGCAACCATAAACACCTCTTATCTCACCTCAATTCTTCCTATCTTTTTTTCCAACATCCATCTTTCCCTCTTTTCTTCTCTTTTTCGGCCACCGCCGCCACCTCCATGCACCACCACCGGTGCCGCCTATCCCACCAGCCTAAGGTTGAACCCTAGACCCTCTCAACCATTTTCCATTTTATTATAAGCCTTGATTTAATTTATTTCAATTATTTGCATATAAATACCATTATTATTATTCTTAATATTTATATTCTTAATATGTTTTATGATTATTATTAGTAGTATTATTGTTTTATTATTATTTATGTTGAAGGCTGAAGCCTTATTGTATTTTAATTCTATTTTATTATTAGAATAATTATTATTAACATTTTATTATTTATTCTGGAAAATCTTAGGCCCTAATTTTATATTAACATTCGCACTTATTTATTTTAGCATTATTAATTCTTCTGTTCTTATAACTATTAATAATAATATTATCATTATCTTTATTATTTCAATATTATTATATATGTTATTAATTTTATTATTAATATTAAATAAATGGTAAGTCATTAGTTATAAGTAGGGTCGAAACCCCACTTTAAATTTTAAAGCTTATATGTTGTTGTTGTTGTTATTATTATTATTATTATTATTATTATTATTATTATTATTATTATTGTTATTGTTATTATTATTATTTATATTCTCATTGATATTAGTTTTATTATCTTTGATATTCTTATATTAGTATCATTATTATCATTAGGGTAAAATCTTTAACCCTATATTATCAAGGTTTATAATATCTCTATTATTTTTTATATCTTTAGTAAAGTTAGAATTTTGTTAAGGTTATTTTATTAGTGTGTTATTATTTGGTCAAAGCCCTAAGGAGGCGTAGGAGCGTGCTCCAAGACCGGTGTCGTTTCAGGTAAGGGTTTACTAAGGCCATTGTGTGCTTCTATGCATTATGTGCTTCATATGCTATGCATTCTATGTTTATGATTATTAATTATGTCTTATATGATATGACGTGGAGTTGAAGTAAGATTTTGTATGGCATGTGTATTATTTATGTAACGATGTGTGTTGTGACCCTATAAGACATGCATGTGAGAATATTGATATGGTTGTGTGGGAAAAAGGATGAAAAATAAAGATGGGGAAAGAAGTTGATTAAGGGAGGTAAGTTGACCTAATTTTGTGGTTTTATAAGGAATAATCTAATGTATGGTTTTATGTGGAAGAATATAATTTATGGTTTGTTTGGGAGAATCTAATTTATGATGTTATTTGGGAGAATGTAATTTATGATATTATATGGGAGAATCTAATTTATGACTTGATTGGGGGAATCTAATTTATGATTTGTTTGGGGGAATCCAATTTATGGTTTTTCTTGGGAGATTCTAAGTTATGATTTTATGTGGGAGAATCTAATCAATTGTAAGGTAAGGATGAATCTTCGGTTTTATGTGATTTGAATCTAGGGTTGGTAAGGATGGATATTTGGTTTGGTATGGATTGAATTTAGGAATTGGTATGGACAAATCTTTGGGTTTTATATGGTTTGAATCTAGGTTTGGCATAGGTGAATCTTTGGGTTTTGTGTGAATTGAATTTAGGGTTTTGTATGACAGAATCATGGTTTGTATGGTGGTATCTATAGTTGTATGGTGGTATTAGGGTTTACATGGTGGCATTGATGGTTGTATAGTGGTATCACGTGGAATTTTAGGGTTTGCATGAAAAAGGTTTGAAGGTTTGCGTGGGGAGACTAATGTCTGCATGGGTATGAAATTTACGTGTGGAAAGTTAATTTGGGATGTAAGGAATGTAATGTAAGTGTTATTTGGGTGTTGAATTATTTTGGACGGAAAATAGTACGTGGAGCATTATGAGGGTACGGAAGAGACTACATTAGGGTTTGGAGTAATGAACTCTAGGTTGTTGTGATTAACTAAGGTTGGAGTGGACAATTGTGGTTTATTATGATTAACTAAGGCGTGGAGTGGCTAATTATGGTTGGTATGGTTAAATAGAGTTTGGAGTAGTTAACTATGGTTTGTTGTGGTTAATTGAGGTATGTGGTGGCTGATTAGGGTTTTTGCGTTATCATGTGTATATGGTGATTTAAGTGTAATTATGGTGGTGGAATTTTATGATTTGTGATATGTGATGACTTATGCATGTCTAGGGTGAAATCTTTGAATAAAATATTTAAGATATTAATCACTTAAAGCGAAAGATTATTGAGCCGGGTCCAACCGATCCACCGGTTAGGAATAGTGGTTAGGGTTATTACCCTATGTGAGACCGGTCCACCAGCAAATAATAGTGGTGTGGACTTTGTCCCGCAAGTGTCCGGTCCACCGGCGAATAATAGTGGGGGACTCGAGCTCAATAAAAATGAACCCGAGTTTGTTAAAGACACTTAAAAGATATTAATTACTTACAGTGGAACCCCATGTGAGTAGGAATCAGACCGGTCCACCGGCAAATAATAGTGGTGTGGACTTTGTCCCACAAGTGACCAGTCCACCGGCAAATAATAGTGGTGTGGACCTTGTCCCGCAAGTGACCGGCCCATCGGTTATAATAGTGGGGTGTTCCTGTGATTACATGGATTTGATAAAAGGCATGGTGTGAATCGACTTCTGATAAAATATTAATTAAACAATTAATCTGGATTATATGGGCCTTTATACTTTCACCTGAATTTTTCATATACCTTTATGTTGTTATGTTGGATTATTCCCTATTATTATTCTGCATGGAATATGTGCTTATGTGTTGGCCTTAGTGTTCGGTTACCTTACTCAGTACGTAGCGTACTGATCACCCTTTTCATGGGTGATGCTCATTCCCACGAGTAGTATGCCCTTTTGAACTTGTGCAGGTGGGCGAGACATCAGTCGGGACTGAGTGTTGAGCATGTTTGGCTCGAAGTTCGAGAGTGTTGTGGCCGTATTCATTCTTTACGCGATTTCATTCCTTTTGTTATTTCTTTGGTATAATATTTACCATTTTTTGATTCATTACTCGATTGAGTATTTTAATGAACATTTTATCGGTTGTAAGTTTAATTCTCTTTTGGAAATAAATTATAATTCTTGATGCGTACTATGATTTTGTTTTACAATCGTTTAATAATTATTTGAAGTTTAGTTTGTATTAATTTTATAATTGATTGTTAACCTTTTCTTTAGCCTTAGCACTTGGTATTGAATCGGTCGGAGAGAACTAGTTTGGTACTAAGTGTGGTGGTAACATCCCTAGAATTCACGGGTTTTAAGTATTTCTATTTTAATTATTTCCGCTTTAAAAAAAAGTAGTGAATTTTGGGGTGTTACAATACCTGTTAGGTTTGAGTATGGATACAGGTATGAGATATCCATATCTGTACCCATATCTATACCCATATCCATATGTGTACCTGTTTACCAAATATATACCCTTCATTTTAAAATAAATATAGTATAAATTAAGGTTAAAATTGTTATTTGGCTCAACTCTAAATAGATGTTTCGTCAGTTAATGGATTTATCTGCTAGATAATATTCGTTAATAGGTAAATAGATTATCCGTCGGATAACAGATATCCAATGGATACGGATATGGATACGTTATAGGATACCCGTTCGGGGTATGACTACAAATTTGGGTATGGATTTTCTTATCAGGTATGGGTAAGGGCATATCCGCTCCAAACCGGTTTTGTTTATATCCTATTGGGTCGGGTTTGATCCGAACAAGCTCGTATTTAGGTGATTTCGTATTTGAGTTAATTTGACGGGTCAGATTTGGATTAACTTGACGAATCGGGTCTTTTTAAGTTTTGATGGGTTAGGTTCAGGTTGAGCTAATCACAGATCGAATAACTTTGGATTTTGGTCAAATCGAACATTAACCATCAAAATTAATCTAATTCAATAACCTCATAGATAAGTATTAAGATTAACTTCATGTAAGAATGTAATTAATAATATGTTATTAATTACTATTTATTTGTTATTATGACTTTTTAATGTCATATATTTACGCAAAAAGAAATCGATAATATTATAATATTATTGGTGAATAAGTAAGTTAAAAAAATCAGTAAAATGTAAATAATATTATATTTTTATAATCTTTAAATAAATAATAAAATATGTATTTTTTTATTAACATAACCAGTTAACATAGAATTTGGTTTTATTTAGTCTGGTCTGGTTGATAGTGGGTTGGGTTGATAATGGCTCGGGTTAGTGATGGGTCGAGTTGATTGTGGGATGCGGGTTAGAGTTGAATTAGGTCACTTATATTCAGGTCAGTGTCAGGTCGGATTCATAAATTTATCGAGTTATGTCGGATCAAATTTTGTACCGATCGGGTCAATTTTTATCGGCTCTACTTTATTACTTCTTAAATTTTTAGCTTATGAATATATATACTAAAATTGTATGAATGATATTTTGATGAGATATTTATATAAAATATATGATTTCTTAACTCATGTATTAAATTTATTTTTAAGTTTATTAAGTCCGGTTAATAAAATATATAAAATTATTATTATTATACAGGATACGATGGATTCGGGACGTAATATCAAATCAACGAATATCTAGCAACCCCAAAACCACCTATCGGATGTACCCATTAGTCAAGTAAGACTGACGTGAGAAGGGTGTCCAATGCCCGTGCAAGTACTACGTCGGGTAAGAACAAACGTTAAAAAAGAATCATAAAGATATGGAGAGAAAGTATTGGGTTACAAAATAAAAATAAGTAGAACAACTTAAATTATAGTTGTACCAGTTGACTCATCCAAAACACTCATCACTTTCTCTATTCATTTTTCTTCCCTTCCTCTGGCATCAAATGCTTTCAAACTCTCAAAATGAGCTACAAATTTAAAATCCCCCGATGTCACTTTTGTAGAACCGTCCAATGACATCATTTATTTGTTTCTAGTTTTGCATATGCTTTCTCTTTTTTATTCCTGTTGCTCCTTTTTTACCTCTCCTTTCTCATAATCGTCCATGATCCATCTTTCCAAAACTATCTGAAGCCAAGTGTTGAAAACGAGGGACACAGGGTATTGTAGAGAACGGACAAACAATTAATTAGCTACGTTGATTAGTAGCAGGAGTCAATCATTTATCGGTTCACTTTGATCGTTTATTTTGTTTTTATATGTTGGGTTGGACACGGTTGGAGGATTGCAGTTCAAGCATCGTGCATCAATGTCATGCGTCCAAAGGCCGAAGCGATGGCGCCCCGCGTGGCTTGGATTGATATATTATCATCCTCCCCTTTTTAACAAAGAAAATATAAGGATTCTTGTCAAAAATAAAAAATATAAGGATAAAAATGAAAATTAATTTATTTTTTAATTAAAAAAAATATTTGTTGAAAGATATTGTTGCATAATACGAGAGAATGATTCATAAATAAAGCAATGATCCGGCAAAGTAGATGAATAAGACATTGTATCTCTACTATCAAACTTTTGCGTTCTTTGCAATTTCTCTTAAAAAATTTGAGCCAAAAAAATAAAGGAAACTTTTTGATCCAAGATTTGTACGCCCGGCGACTGGCTACTCTGTTAATCGGGAGTGTTTGATCGTTTATTCTGCAAGGAATTCTCCCAATGGTTGATCAATCCTCAGGGTCATGCTTTGTGGCATGTCTTTATGGGTTTCAATTCATACTATGTAAACACCTTTTTGATGTTCTGCCGGGCACAGCAACGTGTTTGGAATCAAGAAGTTGCTCACTTCATGGGATTTTCCCCGTGTGAAGATCCAGAAGTCCAAGACTCAGTGAACTGGACATGTGAGGACTTTTTGTTTCGTTTTTGTTCCTTTTTTAGACTTTTTGTAGTGGGCCTGTCAACTTTGTACCAAATTTTTACTTGCTTTCAGGCGATGAAAGCCAAACGTTAAAAAGAGAGGGCAGAAGGCGCTGCAAAGAATAGACAAACATTTTTCACCCAAGTTTATTTATTTATTATTTTATCAAACACGTACCATAAAAAGAAATAATAAAAAACCAAAAATTCAAGTCTAACCACGAGTTAGTTTCTCACTCGTACAATTTCTGATAGCCTTAATCCACCAAGTGACATAAGAAGTTATAGAGACAACACACTATTCACTACACCTGAGCTTTCTTAGAGTCACGGAAGTCCTTTTCTTTTGTTCCATCTCTTGACCCTCCCACACCTGAAACCCACATTTCCGATTTATCTCGTGCTTCCAACGATAACGAGCATCTCCCCACATAGTAACAAGCGATCCAGGGGTCAAATAAACCGGAACCTTGTCTGCTGAAGAAACTTCGGCTCCATCTTTCACAGAATCAGAAACCGAATCAACCCTGCTGAAATGCATTACACAAGGCGACTCAAGAGAGACTATGGCAATTCCGTCATCAAAGCGCATCAGATCAACATGTGCACAAATTCCCTGCATCATACAAGCAATAGTAAAAAAAAAAAAATATTGCCTCAAGCCCTTTATCTTAGATAATCACTTTCTTTTTTAAGCACATGCAAACAGTGCTAAAAAAAATATTGCCTGGATGGACCCTGCATCTCAGGAAATCATCAGCGGAAGAAATTAACAAGAGAAAACCAACCCAGGATTGGTAAAGGCTTTTCTTCACAACTCAATTTTTTTCCCTTTCCTTCTTTCAAAGACTTCTTAAGAGAATAGCTCCTGCTATACATCAGTACTTGCAAGAAAAATAGCCTACAATTCGGCTGACAAGATGCTAGGTCAGTTTTCAGAAAAAAACAAAATTCACATACAACTTTAGTGGTTGGAAGAGTTTCTAGAAAATAGATTATGACATGAGAATTAGAAAACACATACATTGACTTCAGGGACACTGTCAATGCAATCATGGTAAAATTGAACCCATTCTACTTCAAAGTTTTGTCTCACCATGTCAGCATTTTTCAGTCTGACCTCTAATGGTGGACAAGAATAAACTCTGGCTTTAGAAAAGCTCACAAGCTATCGGCGGTGAAGTGCTCTCAAGTTCTAACCTGGTACATGAGGTCATTTTACTTGGGCCTGATTTTTTTCCCCGTGTGCCTATTGCCTACGTTTTAAGTACTAAAAAGCCTTGGATCTGCAGCTCATGACAGATGAAAGTCGGTATCTAAATAATCAGAGTTCCCATAACATATTGGAATTCTAGCCTTGTTTTGGTATGTAGTCAACAGGCATAGAAAATTTCCCCGCAAGTAAGTAAAATATGTTTTATTTGCTATGCAGAAGATCCCAAAAAAAAAAAAAAAAGTTGAACTTCAATTTGACCACCAGTATCAACTCTGAGTTCAAAAACAATTTCAACTGCTGAGAGGACCTCAAAAAGTCATAGATCCGAAGTTATTAATAAAATAAAATAAAATAAAAACACACACACAACTAATATAGTTATCCATATAAGAAATATAACAAAACATATTACTTCGTCGGTTATCTTCCTTCAACAAATCAAATGTAATATTAGGAAGTATTTCCCAAGCAGCAGCTTCCCAAGAAATTAGACTACCTTAGGAAATAGATTTTTACATACCAAATGAGGCTTTACCATGGCTCTAGAAGTCCCTCTTTTTGGCAAAAGACGAAAATTAACATGCAACTAAAGAATAGGACGTTAGTTGAGATTAACCAGACTGCAATCCATAAACTCATGGACAGCTTCTTATCTATAACAAGGAAAGAAGATACAGCCGTGAGGCTTGAATCTAGAACAAACCATGTAAAACTCGCATCACCAAAGAAGTGCAGGAATTGGAAAAGAGACGTACTTTACAGTTACTACTGTTATCATTTGTTTTCACTGGAGTAGCACATATCTTTAGACAATAAGACAAAGGGCACGATAACTGCGAGCTGATATTGCTGGTGAAAAGCATAAAGTAAGCAGAAAAAAAGGTGATGGAGTTAATCACAGCTCTCACCATTGGTATCTTTTGGTCTATATAACAGCAACTCCAAATACGACGGAGATAGATAATGAAAGAGGTGGGAAAATAAAATTAACCAAGTACCACATATCCAGAAAAGGGATAAATTCAGCATTCAGAAATAGCAGTAACCACAGACACTCCGCTGCACAGAAATGCAAAAGCAGTGTACCATATAACAAAAATGTCTTGGGGACAAATATGTGCGGAAAATGCCTGAAAAACATCACGAAGCATTTCAAAAAAAAAACAAAAAAAAAAGACCAAAACAACCAAAAATTTCTGCCACATAGAAGAATCCTTGAACAAACAAAAATTCAAGGACAACAAGACTCCATCGTTTTCTTCCATCATCACTTGTCATTGCTAAGGAGAATCACTCTTTGATGTGGGGCTCACTGCAATAAGGTCGATACTTCTTCAACACAAAACCATTGGCAGTTTGATAATGGTGGTGTAGTTTGTAGAGTAGAAGCTAGTGAGGAAGAAATGTGAAGGAAAATGTTTCTAGAGTGAAGTTTAGCTAGATTTACAGCGCTAGAAAGGAGCAGAGGTGGTGCAGGGGAAAATTTGAGTTGTGATGCTGGTGATGCCATTCTCTATAAAGGAGAGACTGAAGAAGTGCAAGGTCAAGAGATTCTATCAATATTTGAAGATACAAAATTTAGTTTGACTAGCCTAACCACATTGATTGCAATCAGATGTCTCTTGAATATTTTACTATTTTACTATTTTTCCTAGTATTAATAACTTTTCAATTCACAAACTAACATCACAGGATCATACTTATGCACACAATAGTGTAAGAGCCTTATAGCAGTCCATCAATTCATTTAAAAAACTTCAATTAGTACATGCAAGAAACATGCACATTCAGCAGTTTTTTGTTCAATCTCCCGTGGAATCAAATTTTCATCGGTAAGATTCAAAGTTATGACCCCTTAGCCTCGAATTTCTAGATAAAGGACACAACAAGTAGAAAAAACCTCTTTAACTTCTATTCTTTTCGAATAAATATCTTTTATAAGGAATCAGAGGAAAATGCGACAATTTTTTTCTAGGGATCCTCAACAAAAAATAAACTCTCTTACCTTTTCTATCGAATAGATCACATGTGACTATCAACAAACCTTGTTGTTTGCCTATTTTTTGTTATTTCAACTTTTGATAACCTAGTTTTACATTTTGAAGAGAAAAAGTTTATTCCAATGTTAGCCATCCTAGCCACATGACCACCACTTTCTCCAAACAAAAAAAATTTTAAAAAAAGGTTATATCAGAATTTACTTAAAATATGAGCATGACAAGAACCAATCTGGATGATAACAATGGCGTTCAACAACAGTATCAAGATACATAATAAGAATTGGGCATGTCAAAGGGCAAAAATTCATTTCCAAAACAAAAAATAGAATAAGGAAGAAAGGCAAACATCAAATATATCTACAAGCATTAAGAATTATAAAGCCATAAGCAAGAGTGAGAAATTACTGATGATGCTTAAGCTGCATCAAATTGAATGGACTAAAGAGCATACAACAAAATATCGGCTGAGACTTTTCAGATTTAAAGGATGCCAATATGATATCTAAGCGATATTTACTAGCCGATAATTGTTGTGAAAAATAACAAAAATTCATGTTGTGACAACCATGACATAAAATATCCACTGCAACATACAGCAATTGCGACCACGACCATGTTTTTATTACCTACTAAAGAGATATACGGAGGAAAAAGAAATATACACATTAACTTGCTAATGGGAACAAGAAGAAATGTGAAAGCTTGACTTGGGTAAGGGCTTTAGGAAGAAGAGCGTGGGTGAGGATAAAGTTTCATATAGAGTTTCAACATTCAATAGTCCACTCCTTATTAGGAGATATACTATCACTCCACTATCATAAGAAGCTAAATTGTATGACAATAAAAATCTTAGAGCAAACGATGAACACAAGAAGCTATTGCTGGCATCAACCAATGGAGATATGGCAAACTTGGTGAGACTACGATTGAATGAAGGGGAAAAGAAGGGTTCACAACATGAAGATCATCAAAAATGTTAAAGCAAAACCCGAATAGTGGTATTGTACTCAAAATGACAAGGCTATGGAGTCTTTTTATAAGCTTGACATTATTTGGTTCAATTCACTAGCTAGGCAAACGTTTTTGCTAGAGTTTTGATGAAAGCCTTTCTTGGTGCATTCAAACTGAACTTGTGTTTGATGCCCAATCGAACTACTTAAGTCATTGTTCTAGTCTAGTTTTTTAAATCAAGATTTTTTAGGATTAATGGCCAAAAAGAACCAGAGTTGAACCTTCATTAACGACAATGTTGTAAAAATCAAATCGGCCCAACTAGTCTAACTGCTTTGATTGAATTAGAAACACTAGTTTCGTCCAAAATTCTAACAAAGGAGGCTATTTCAAATTGAGAATAACGAATTTGACTCATACACACATAATCAATTATATCGAACATTACTAGGTTAATTCAAAAAATACATAAATTGTTTTGAGTATAGTATAAGTGTGAGTGCTTTGCTTTTTTTTTCTTTCTTTCTTTTTCTTTTTTTTTTACGTTTTTGGTTGTTTTCATGCAATGACGGCAGTTAATCCTTCTTCTCTTTAGTTAACCAAATTCACTTAATGTCCTTTTAAGTCTTCAAGTTGTTTCTCTTAGTAGACACCAAAAAAAGCTTTGTACGTTCATCATTGCTCCATAATCCTTGATCTCGTTTGATTTTTCTCCAAGTGAAGCCAACAACAAGAGCAATTTGTGAGGGCGTGATGAGAGTGTATTTTTAGCAAGAGATTCAAGATTGGAAGTGGAAACTCACTATCAAACCCAATCCTCGCTCAAACTCTTTTTCTTCCATGCTAAACACTCATCAAAGTTAAGATTTTGCATTCTTTTACTCCCATGCCCACATGTGTCTTGCTCCGGATACTTCTAGGTGAGGCTTGAGTGTCTCTTTGCAATTTCTCACAACTCTTTCTTTTTTATTCTCGGTCCTTGCGAATATATTTATGCTTGTCTTTTATTCCTTTCTCCTTTTCTAACAGAATTTACCCTTTTTGCTTGTGTTATTTTAAATCTATAACTTGGTATTCTTGTTATCCTTGACAATCATGGTTCAGATTTGGCTCTTGCCATGCACACATCTCAACTAAGAATCACCCAATCCCTGTGCAAGTAGATAACAATCATTTTTGGTTTGTGGGGGAAATGGTGGTGTTTGTGTGGTAGGGAGGGATGCTGTTGAAATAAAACTTAGTTCTTCTAAGTTTAAGATTAATTTCTCAAAAGTTGAAATAACAAAAAATAAGTGAATGACAAGGTTTCTTAATATGCAACGCCACATGCTGACATGGCCATGAGAATGATATACGAAAACACAATTGAACCTTGAAAAATATCGCAATATCATACTACTAAACAAGAACACAAATCATTACAAAGAATGTTAAAAAGGTTGAATGCAGACCTAAAAAAGAAGATAAGCACAGTATGCAAACAGAAAAAAGACCAACTGAAGTGAGCAGCTCAGGCTTCTGTCAGCACACAGACTCATATAGCTATAACACATTGTACAGAGAGAGAGAGAGAGAGAGAGAAGTGCAGAGAATAAGTGACTTAAAGTCGACAGATGCAAGCATCAACGTATTGCAAAAATTAAGTGGTCAAATCATACCTCACCTGGTTGGTACACATTTACAATAATTTGATCAAAGAACGGCTCCCTCCACAGCAACTGAGAGGGGAAAATACAGCTATTATTATCATGATTTTCCACAAAGTCAATCATCTCAGATTCATCATCACCAACGTATGCTGCCTCACGAATGGAGTTTGCAAGATCAACAGCCCACTGTGGGAGATCACCAAACCTCATTGCCTGCAATGAGGGAAAAAAAAGGTGGATTCACAGACCAATTGATCACTATTAAGCAAGACAGTGTGTGTTTGGTAGGACATGAGCTAGCATTTGAGCTAATTGTTAAGCTCAATTTTTAAAAAGCTTTGTTTGATAGGTAATTTTTTATTAACTTACAAGCTAGCTTTCAAAAAGCTAAAAAAATAATTTCTAGCTTCTCATAATTTTTTCCATTTTTAACTATAATATATTTAGCTTAATTTCTCATTGATAAGAATGCCTTTTTCATGTGATTAGATACTTTCCAACTAGTTCAGCTGCAAATTTTGTCAAACACTGTTACTAAAATCAGCTATTGCTAGTCATGTCAAACATAGTCAAAGTAATATATACAAGCAGATCTAGCAAAAAAACAGAAATTGCAGCAACTGAGATATTACAAGACTAGCACAAAAATATTTTGAAAAATGAGTTTTTACGACTATAGAGCAATGAAATTCATTAAGGGAAAAGAGAGAGGGGGGAAGGGGAGAGAGAACTAAATATAAGTGCAACAAAAAATAAATTATGTAAGAGCAAGGGTACACCTCAAAATCAATTTCCATGACATATAAAGCTAAAGATTAACACAAATACAACTACACTCTCTCAACGGATGCTAACAAAACTTGCTGAGTAGAATCTTCAAATGATAAAATCCTAAGGGTGTGTCTATAGCTACCATATTATTTCTATCTTATCTCATATTATCTCGCTATTGTAACACGTTAATTTTTGCAAAATTTCAAAATTACACCATTCTTTTTATCACAACTTCCTATAATGTATCTTCAAACAAATAACGTAATATCCAGGCATATACCCAAAATTGTTAATATACATCATGATCAAATTACGGATTTTAATTTACCAAATAAAACTTAAGTGGCCGCTATGTATATGGGAATATAATTTGGGGATGTAGGCCTAGGGAAGGGGTGGAAGGGATGGGGTGGGAAGTTCAAGGGAAACTTATATGGCTTTTGTGTGTAACCACTAACCTCACACATACCACAATTGAGATGAGGATGATGGCAGCTTATGATGCATGGTGGTGAACAGTTGTGTGTGGGGGATGGGGGGATGGCATTTTTACCTCCAAAATGAGGGTATATGTTCTCTTTCTATGATCATTCCAGCCAATAGGGTATATCTTACCCAATAAAAAACTCCCCGACTCACCCCACCAAACAAGCCTAAGGTATCTCAGTCACAAAGGGAAAGCCAAAGCATAAAGAAAACCATTAATCATGTCTAAAGACTTTCATCCACTGTACATATAAGTAATAGCACAAGTGTACTACAGCAGTCATTTGCAAAAGGGATGATCTTGTCAGCCAGTGCTGTATCAATAATATTTTCATTCTAGATGGTGGATTCCTAAACTGGGTTAAATAAAGAGGGAGGGGGGACTAATGTTTAAGTTCATAAACTAGATATGTGCAAAAAGAGAAAATCAAGCCACATTTTGTTTCCACACCCTTGGCTTCGGTCAGTCTGCAAAGCCCTTGATGTATCCTTTGCACCAGCACCTCTTAGCACAATATTAGTCTAGTAACACTAGCAAAAATATCTCATTTTGATGCAGTATGGGCTAAGAGAAAACAAGCTTAAAATAAGATATTTAGTTATTATGTTAGGAATTGAATATCTTATTATGATATATAGATATAAATATTATTGAGAAAATGCCATTATTATATTATAGCATATTATAATAAAATAATATATTATATCTTCTGTTTAGAAAAGGTTTCATATGCCTAGTGATTTTCTTTCATTGTGTGGGTGTAGGCCTTCATATATGGCCCTAGCAATATGTTGAAAATCAGACTTGATTTGAATGAATAGTTGATTATTGAAATAACCCTCCTGATTTCTTTCATCCCAACTCCAATTCTGCATCTCCTTCTTCTCAATTCTCTCTGACTCTTCTAATTCCCAACCCTACATCACTTTTCATCACAGGTGACTCTGCAACATCACCACCCACACTACAAATAAAAGAAAGTTTATTGCTCGTTTTCCCTCAAAAGTAATCCTAGCTATTCCAACTAACTGATTAGTAAAAAGACCAATAAGGAAACATATGCTCTGACTTTTGTATTAGTTCGTCATCATAAAACAACATGGTATTCCTATCCATGGCACCTTTGTAGTGCCACCCCAACTCATTAACATGCAACACATTCTACTTCTAGCAAATCAGCTTTCAATATGTCTGCTTTTTGTAGCATAAACTTCTATCATGCTGCATAGTGCCAATATATATATATAGAGCAGATCCCGTGCTCTATAAGATGATAGCAAAGTCTAATTATTAAATGCCAATACCCTAAGGAACCCTCGGATCGAACCCTCTTATGCCAAATGGAAATGATACATACTTAAAGATTTCGATATTGCAAACAGAGGAAAAGGTATAGCTACTGGAACTAGAAGGCAACCCATGTTTCAGGCTATTTATGTAAATTGATAAAATGATATTGAAAATGTGTACTTCTCTAGAACGATAGTCTGAGAGATGAATAAGAAAGTTGAGCAGACTTGACTTCATGCTCCTGCTCATTAGCCACAATAATTTAAGAATACATAACATGTAAGAGAAACACAAGCATTAGCAGCTACACTCTAATACAAATTTATCGTGAAATCAAGTTCCTCATCACAATTCAAAAAGCAAATACTTGCTTCGCCAACTAAATATAATCACAGAACCAACAACATTTAGTGTTAAAATATAGCTGGTGTTTCATGAAACCACCCTCCACAGCTCCACCCCCTAACCCAAAACCACAGCCCTTCATCCCTAGGCATCATTTCAACAGATAATATGGAGGCATATACATAACTGATCAACTTACCAGCTTATTGTCCGAATTGGTAGTTTTTTTTCTCCTGTCTACACATGTCCTCCCAAAAAGTAATACCAATACCGAAGTCCACCACATATCTTATCCTATTCATGGAGAAGAGAGAGATATACCATACTGCTACCCCTTAACAAGCCCAGAACAGCAAGTTTAGCTGCATGGATAGAAAGAAATCAAAAATTTTGCGAAAGAGCACTAAAGCAATTTAGGTACCTCACCTGATTGTGACATTTCACAGCAAACCATCCTTCTGCAAAATTTATGTATAAACTATACATTAGCAAATACAACGTGGGGAAACTCTAAACTATGAAGACGATGAGCATGACCAACAGCATAATTATGAAAAGATACATCTCTATCCTCTAAAGATATTGAATGCCAATAATGGACTCAGTTTTGTGATAGTTCTTACTTACATATACTAATATAAGACAAGCCAACACAACTCCGTAAAGTATATTTTCCCTGCTCCATTTTGAGCAAAAAAAAAAACTCATGAATTGGAAACACAAATATCACCGACACAAATGTACCAGGCAGCTCCAGTGACAGCAGACCTAGCCATTTCATTCCACCTCAATAGCATGACTCACTATCATATTAAAAATAAAAAACACCACTTAACTAAGAATATGTATGAACTAATTAGCCTCTCATTGCCAACAACATGATAAGTAACATATTGAAGAGATGATAAATATATGACAAATCAAAAGAATCAGGTAGCTATACGTAGCTAACTGTTGGTTGCTCTGTAATCATACCTCATTATTAACCATCTTTCATCCCTAAAGAAAATATCAGTGCTACTCCATTTCACTCGCAGTGAACATCACATTCCATTAACAAACTATGAGTGTCCTTGATTGCGCTGGACATCGAATGGAACAAAGCAAATTAAACTTAAATTAATACTTAGAATCCCATACAAAACAGGAAACCAAATAATGCCAACGCCGTAGATACATGGTTGTATAAAACAGCTATATTCATATTCCATAGGTCCTACGAAAGTCCATTCAAATTTGCAGTGCCAGAATGGGTATGTAGCACACCTGCTAACTTAACAAGGTTTACATAAGGATCACTGATTCCAGTATCAATGAGGCTGAATGGCTGGCCAAGGGCAGTGGGAATGATCCAACTTCCAAGTAACTATGATCACACCTTTCTCAAACAATTCTACATACCTAGAAGGAAGTTACTTGCACAGTTCCATAGTATTCACAGGGTAACAAGTACGCACTGTAGCAAAGAAACATACTAGATCAACACAGCTCCTTGTTTCGTTTAAGTATGATACAAAATTTCAGAACAAATGTTACATTGTTTCTGTTATTATTATTATTATTATTATTTATTTACCCAGAAGTTCTTAGTAAGAATTTTCAGCAAGGAGCTTGTGTTTCTTAACATGTCCAGATCAAGGAGCTTGTGGAAAACCTTGTTAAGGCACCATGAACTGCCTAATGGGGATAAAGTGAATGCATTTAAAGCACCTTCGCCTCTACAAATACAATGACACGAAACTCTGGTTTTCTAATCGAATTACCTCTTGGCTCCACTATGATTGATACATTCCTTCAATAGCTGCAGCACTTAATCATAGGAGTCGCAAGGCAGTTGTTGATAGAACGAAGCAAGTCTCATGTTGCGCTCATACTGTCTCTTTAATACAGGCCCATATACCACACTTATACCCATAAATTTCTGAGCAAAAGTTCAGACGTAGAATCATGGCGGCAAAATCTACAGACAGAAAAGAGATAAAAGAGATGAACGCACCATTTTCAATAGAAGAGATCAAAGCTGACTGTTGTTGAAGAGAAAGGAATTCTCTGCACAGCCACAAACCCTTTATTTCTTCAATTCGTTCCCAACTACGGCTTCTGATAGTAGAAGATATCGAGAGAATTTCACATCCTTCACGCACCGACCTAACCGCAGACTTTTTATCTTCTGGTTGCTCATCGTCGCTATCAGATGATGATCCCCCAAACACATCCCTCAGTACCTGCCTCTGCTCGTCCATTGATTGCCTACACTTCTCTCGTGTGTGTTAGGAGTGGAGACTGCGAATCAACATGGCATTAACAATAGTCGTCTGCTCACGACGACTGAAGTCGGATCTATTAGCCCACAGTCGAGTCAAATACTAATTTGGTGATCTTATATTTTTAATTATCCTAAATTAATTACTTTTTATTTTTTAATTAATCGCTGAACTTTAGTCTCTGAACTACGTATAAATATTTATATACAAGTGGACCTAGCAAAAATAAAGCTTAGCCTATTCTGCATGATTATTTGTTTAGTTCTTAAGAGGAATATATATATTTATAATTTAAATTGTAGAATTTAAACTGTCTTTAAAAAAAAAGAGACTAAACAAATAAGAAGTTAAAATTTTAAAATATTTGATGATCAAAATAATATCATATACTATAAAATTAATTGAACAACGATTTCAATTTAAATGAAAAAAAAAGCCTTTTTTACTAGTTGTAAATATATAAAAAAAATATTGTAGACAGATAAAAAAAATGAGTATAAGATATAACTTGAACCTATAACTCATACACAACAATAACAACTCTCAACCATTGAATGACAAGCTAACACCTAGAATAAAAACAAAACATTTTAATGTGACAAAATAAAATATAAATAAAAATAGCTAAATATGGTAATACTTTATATTATTTGAGCAATTATGTGAGTTGAGTAAAGCTAACGATAATTCTAACGTCATTTTTTTCCTCCTTTTCACTTTTGTTGCAAGCCTTGTGTAGTTAATGACAACTAATATTTCTTAATGGATCATTTGGTAAATGCGAGCCAGAATTGGAGGATTAAGGGGTGGAATGAGAATGGGAATATATAATTGAGAATTATTTTATTTATTATTATTTGATATGTAATGGGAATAAAAAAATCACTATATTTGGCATGTGAAATTAGCATTAGGAATACAATAAAAAGCCATTTAAAATAGTAATAAAAAAAATTTGTCAATGTTGATTACCAGCCTCCCTCCCTTTTAGTTATAATACATTGAGAATAGAGTCCATAAATCCCCATTTTCATTCCTTGTCCTACTCCCATTCCCACTAATATAGTAGAATATATTAAATACATCCTCCCTTTCACATTCCTACTCCCTTCTTCCCTAAGAACAACCCTCTTGAAAAGTATCAAAGAGAAGTACATAAAAGACATAATTTCTTTCATAATTGAGCTATGTTATTTTAGGCTAAAAAAATTTAAATATGTAATGGAAAAAAATTTGGCCAAATAATTGATTAATTAAGTTCTCAATCTCTTTCTAATGTGCGAGAATATGAAAATAGGATTGTCAATGTAGTAGTATACTTAGGGATGTGAATGAAGACCCATTAAAAAAATTATCTTAGATTATCTAGAAGTATGAATAGATTTTAGAATGAATAATTTGCATGCTTTAGAGAAAAGTGCGGAAAAGGCGCCAACTTTTGACTAGGGAGGTATTGATTCAACTCGCTTAAATACAGTAACCTTCTATACTATGATGGTGCTTTGACTTCCTATAAAAACCATGATAAATAAGTCTTGGTAGTGGGCTATGGGGACCCAAGAAAAATATCTCAACATGGAATAAATGGTATCTTCACGTAGACCCACGGAGGTAAAGGTAATATGCTCCTAAGGCCTCAGCATCACATGGACTTTGAACATGTCTTTTATGAAATGGGGAAAGAATTGCCTACTCGAATAACAGTTCCAACTGGTTTTCTCATTTGTTTTCGATTCATTCTTTTTTCGGTGTTGATTTTAATAATCAAATCACACGCTTCATGTGTACCATATACATACGTCTTTTGCCTTTGAACAAGCTCCCATCGCACCAAAGGCATCTCCACTTCCTCAGTCTAAAAGAAATTTTATTGAACTCGGTGTAGCTCAGAATCCTGATGCCTTCCAAGATGTGTATGGACAAGGACGACTTCTTTTGTGTGTGCGCGGCTTGATTGATGCAACGTGCGAGTAAGTTGCATTTGTAAAACGATCTTGACGGCCTAAACATCGTCATAAAGCTTCGAAAGACGAGCACCATACATTTATCATTCGTGCTGCTCTGATTCCACATTGCCACAATGACCAAAATTGTAGTTTTATCGCCCAAAAGGTGAAACTGAAGCATAGATTATCAAGACAAAGGAACTCCAAGAAAGAAACCAGAACCTGCAAATCCCAGTAGCAAACAGTCCTCCTGAATCGATACCATATTCAAACGACAGAACAGGCACAGCTTCGCTGCAGTAAAAGCGTAGGCAGTGTAGGAGGAGATTGAACATCAATACAACCCAAGTTGACTGAGGATATTCTTGGCAGTGCATCAACAAGCAGCCCCTTGGGCGGCACATTCTCATCAAAGAAGAAATTGTAACGCGATCAGCACATGCAAATGAGAATTCTCACATCTAGGAAAAAGGTTGCACCACCAAAATATACCGACAAAATCAAAATTGCAGGACTTCAACAGAACAGGAGCTGTCTCTACATGTATTTATGTCGAGAATAAGACGACTCAACAAACTTCAACGTTCAAAGAATATAAGATCAACAGCAATCCTACCATAACTGGAACAAGCCTTATTTGAAAAGGGAAAGCTAACGGCCAAAAAACAATGCAGACTCCATAATCCCTTCACCGTCACCTTAAAATATATGGCGGTAGCAATAATGAAATAGAAACCTAGTAGATTGAGTAAGTCTCACCCACCCCCGGCCTGATGCTCCTATAGATGGAAACAAAAATAGGGATTAGCCCCGACAACGCCAAGCTAAGATGATCTGAGCTGCTAGTTCTCACTGTAATCTGGCCACTTTGCTTGTTATTCAACGCAACACGTACCGCCATTTTGGAGTTCCGGCCAACAGAAAACTGAGTTTGAAGGTTGGCCCCCAGTGCCAGATCACCTCTCCACTTCATTAGGGACAGGACAAACGAAGATTGATCTTGGTTAACAGGATAATCTACATCCTTAAGACGAACTTCCAGATTAGCTCCATATGCAGCATCCTTCTGAGATCGAACAGTTCCGGTGCTACCAACCAAAACCACCCGCTTGCCCACCGCCAGCTGATCTTCAAGTTTGAGCCCAGTAGCCACATTTTCACCCAAGAACGTAACAGATGCTCCGGCAGCAGTCTTATTCCTCTTCAGGTTGTGGAATTTAGTTTCCCCCCTAAGAATGTAGCCAAGTTGCTTGCCGATAGTCTGGATATCAAAGCCAGCCAAACTAGAACCATTTTCACCATGTTTCGCAGAGATTGATGAATCCAAATGGATGTTGAACTCTTTCTTGTCCTTGGTAACTTGCACCACAACTGCTGCTGGAAAGCGACCCATGATTCCCACATTCTGTTCGACGTTGACACCGTCGTACCCGCAATCATGGTCCCAACCATGGGTGTCTAAAACTGGCCGAGCCAGGAACTGTGAAGTTGGCTCCAAAAACCTGTATCTATAAGCAGGATTGTCACAGTCAAATGATGGGGGAAGGGTCATGTCCGGTAGTGGAACTGGAACAGCAGCTGGTGCTCCATTCTCCGGATCAAAATCATCAGGCATATCATCAACATTGATCTTTCCTTTCTTTTTCATTTGTCTCATTCTTTTGAGCTCCTCCCTCCACTGCTTTTTCTGAAGAAGCTTTACTCGGTAATCATACTCCTCAGAGTATGCCTTCCTCTGCTCTTTACTAAGCTTAGCAATCTGAGCTTTCCTCAGAGGCTTAAATGGTGGCAACTGGTCATACTCATCATCTTCTTCTGCTTCTGTGTCTGAAAAGTCGTCCAAGTCAATATCAGAATCAGCATTATCACCACCTTGATCAGTAAGCTTGGGGTGTGCACGAGGCTGCAGCAGTGAAGATAGTAGATATGGTAGTGGCGGAGAACGGACACGAAAGCCAAACAGCTTCCGATGGTCATATGGATCCTGTGGCTTGGATAGGGAACTAGCTTCTGAAAGAATCTTCATTGAGTAGCTGAGCATCAGCAATTGTGGCTTCCAGGTCTGGCCATTAGGAAGCACCTTCTGCCCTTCTCGGTTCTTTCGACAGGCCGAATGATTCTCAACAAGAGAAACAGGGTTCATAAGACTGGCATTCATGAGACGCAAATCACCAACAGCTTGCCCAATGGACTGCTGAACAATATGGGAACGCTGAGCAACAAACACCTCATAGCTCAAAGGAGACCCTGATGGACCCTCAGGAGGAGCACAAGCAGCATGTGTGAGTGTCACAATGACATTCCGCCAGATGGAGGAACCCAGAGCACTAGTGATTGACCTCAACAAGGGCAGGTCATTTAGATCTCTGGACTGGGAGTCCAGCCGATCTACATAAAGCACAATATCTGGGGGGCATTTCTTTGTGACTTTCTTTACAGAAGCTAGAATTTTACGGTTCAAACCTTGCTCTAACCCGGATGCCTTGAGCCCAGGGGTATCAAAAACCTTGATCTTGACTCCATCAACCACCCCACTGATCTCATTTATGGAGGTAGTTGCAGGCTCAAAAGCATCAATTCTAACCTTTTCCTCACCAAAAATAGAATTGATAGTAGCACTCTTGCCCACTCCGGTTTTCCCCAGCACAAGGATGCTCAAGGAGAAGTTCAAGTCATCTTTACACTCATCCTCCAGCTGTGTAGCTGTCTGTTTTGCACTGTCCAGGCTGTAAGCTGCAATGCTGGTTCGACCAGCAGCAAGGGCCAGCCGGTACATAACCTGAGCTGCAATGGAATCCTCTGCAGAATGGCCTAGCCTCTGAACAAGCCTCAAGAATTTTACCCTCAGCTGCTGTATTTTTTCCAGCTTCTTCTTCTCTTCCTCACTTAAGTTCTCCTCAGGTGTAGCACTTGGTGGAGCAAAAACACTCGAGTTACCTGGTCGTGACACAGGTCTCACAGTGCGGAGAGAGGGTCCCAAGCCAGCAGGACGCTCAACAGAGAAGAGTCGAGTTCCATCTCGGGATCTTATGGTCACGTCACCAGCATCTGAGCCAGCACCTGTTGCTGCTTTCAGTAAAGCCGCTAATGCAGCAGAATCAAACAACTCCTTTCCATCCCCCTCCTCATCTGAATCAGCTTCTTCATCTGAGTCTGTGACTATCTGACCATCAATCCTCTCTGAATGCTCATGAACACTATCTGAAACAGAGTGAGAAGCAGCAGCTGATGCTTGTTCTAACTCCTTCATGAATTGCCTGGCAGCAGCAGAACTTCCAAATACCATACCATCAGTTTCCCCATCTGAGCCTGAATCATAAATATTAGCTTCCACCTTCTGCCTACCTTCTACCTCATCATCAGCTTCCAATGCTTGCTCTTGAGCCACAATTTCTGTGGGAGCCTGGGAAGGAGGATCACTAGCAACAACATTATTACCCCTATCAGACACACCACTTACATGCTTATGAACACTTTTTATCTCCCCTCCTGTTGCAAGTGAATTGGTTTGTGCATCATCAATAACATGCAATCCATGTTGGATATTCTGTTCACCCCCATTGGATTCAATGTGCATATCATTTGCACTAACATCAGCCTCCATCGCAGGCTCATTCTGCGGAACTCCAGAATCAGCCTTGCATTTAGTATCTGCATTCAGTTTCTCGTCCTTCTCATTATGACCTGAAATCTCAGCCACAAAACTAGGAGCTTTTTCGGTGACTGTCTCCAAGATCTCTTTCTTTGAAGCTTCATCAACACTAGGTGCTCCGTTTATGGTACCATTTCCTCTTTCAGCACAATTTTCTGTAGTTGTCCTTGAGGATACTGGATCTGCAGGTAGCAATTATGAAAGGTCATGGATGGAAAACTCATCAAATCTCACTCTGAAACAATATTAAGAAAAACAATAACGAAAATAATGGTGGAAAATTCAGTACAGTTTGAAATTGGATTAGAGCCAATAAGCTCTTCAGGCTCTTTCTCCAATCCTATATTTCTATTGACCATAGCTTCCATATGCCCAGCTTCTTTTGACTCTTGGACATGTCCAACCACAGCTGCTCCTGACCTTATGGCTTCAATGACATCAACCTTTATGGCATCCACAACAGCATCCCCTTGACTAGTGAACTTTGCTCCATCAACCTTCGTGGCTTCTGGACGTACTGAAACGGACTCCTTACCAACAGAGGTGTCATTCACCGAAACAAATTGCATATCAGTTGTGCTAACATCAGTCTTCATGGCAAGCTTGTTCTGTGGAACTCCAGAATCAGCCTCTGATTTAGTATCTGCATTCAGTTTCTCCTCCTTTTCAGTAAGATCTGAAATCTCAGGCACACCAGTTAAAGATTTTTCGGTGACTGTTGTCAAGCTGTCTCTCTCTGAAGCTTCATCAATACCAGGGGCTCCGTTTACGGTACCATTATCCCCTTCAGCAAAATTAGTTGGCCTAGAGGAGACTGGATCTGCAGGTAGGAATTATGACAGGTCATAGATAGAAAACTCATCAAAATCGCACTTTGAAATGATACTAATAATAATTACAATAGCAACAACAATAATGAAGATTGAAAAATCAGTACCTCCTGCAATCATACTAGAGCTGATAAGCTCTTCGAGCTCTTTCTCCAATCCTATATTTCTATCAACTGCAGCTTCCATATGCCCGGTTTCTTTTGACTCCTGGACATCTCCAACCACAGCAGCTCCTGACCTTATCACTTCAATCGCATCAACCTGTATAGCATCTACAACAGCATCCCCCTCACTGGTGAGCTTCGCTCCATCAACCTCAGTGGCTTCTGGCTGTGCTGAAATAGATTCCTTAGCAACATAGGTATCATCCGTTGTTTCCAGCTCCTTACTTCGAGCAACCACCCCACCAACATCAGCAGCATCAGAATTTGCTGAAGCAGCATTTGCTGATTTTTTACCTTCAACGTCAATGCTTTCATCCACCACACCAACAACAGCAGCTCCACTCCTCACAGCCTGAACGACATCAACATTTATAGATTCCACAACAAAGTCACCCTTACTGGTGAGCTTCACACCATCAGCTTCAACTAATCCAACATCAGGTGAAGCCAAATTAGTGACAGCAACATCTTCCACTGTTTTTGCTTCCAAGTCCTTACTTTCACCCATATCACCAACATAGGTAGCTCCGGTCCTAGTAGCCAAATCAGTTTCCTCAGCAGAAGCATTTTCTGCTGCTTTTGCCGGCTCCTCCTTGCTCTCATAACTCCCACCAGCAAGTGAAGCTTCGCTCCTCACAACCGAAGAAGTTGCTTCAGTAGCAGCAGCATTCTCCTCTGTTTTCACTTCTGAGTCCTCGCTGACATCCACCCCACCAACAACGGCAGCCCCACTCCTCAGAGCTTCACCCACATCAACATGGATGGATTCCACAATAGAATCCCGCTCCTCAGTGAACTTCACACCATTAGCTTCAGCAGACATGGAGGTTCCTTGATCAAATTCAGACTTCTTCTCCTCTACAACCTCACTTTTTGGTTCGTCTATAACACCCTCTGGCTTACCTTCGTCATCTTCTTCGCTCTCAACCAACAACTCAGCCAATTTCTTGTGAACCCTAGCCGACTGAGTCTTATCCTCATCGCCCGAATGCGTAACCTTAGGAGCTTTTTGAACATCATATGACCTGATAACAACATCATCTCCTTCATAATCACTATCAACCACATCGTTGTCATCATCAGTAGAAACCTTAGCAATCGGAACACCAGCCTTGGGAGCCCAATATTGCGAAGAACCCCTTAAGGCTTCAGCATAAGTGGGCACGGCTGGAGCTCTCCCCATTGATGCTCCTAGGCCTTCAATTTCAGGCTCTGCAGACATGGGTTTATCAGATAAGCCCGATTCAAATTCCTCTCCACCGCTCACAAAATCCTCTTCATCCTCATTATCACTCCTACCACTACTGCTGCTGCTACCACTAGCACTACTACTAGTATTAAACCCCTTCTTATCCTTTTTCTTCTCGGTGATTTTTTCGATGTTTTCGTCTACGAAAGTATTATTAGAAATATTTTCATAAAAGGTTTCGGTATCAGAATCGTCATCATCATGAGAAGGCAGAGCTCTAATACCTGATTGTTGCGGTTGATAGTTTGACGAGGCAAACGACGTCGCTTCCTGTTCCTGGGGAATATTTGAATTCAACTCCATGGTTTTGAGCTCCTGTCCTGGAGTTGAAAACAGGATTCCGAATAATAATTGAAGAAAAGATACAAGCGCAAAATGTTTGTGGGTTTTGTGTTTATTTGTTTGGAGGGTTTTTGATAGAAATAGTTATCTGGTTGGTAAAAAGGAACAGAAGGGAGAGCCGCAAACAGGGAGAGGAGGAAAAATGCAGATATGGAGAGGGAGGGGGTCTGGGTAAGATAAGGTGGTTGTGGGGACTGGGGGTAAACTTGTGTCGATAGCTAAGATAGGTAACAAACAGACGGGAACATGAGCCGCTCTCGTCTCGCTCTATCATATGACGACGGCGCGCTTCGTGCTCACCGCCTCTGCGTGCCTGCCTAACCTTCTCATTCTCGAGGATATTTTCCTGCTTTTTGTTTGCGTTTTCGGCTTCTTCTCGTTTGGCACAGTGTACACGATTTCGAAATATTTCTGGTGAAGATTTTAGCTGGGCTATTTCGAACGAGCGATGCAGATTGTTTAACAAAATAAATCCAGTAGTTTTTTTATCGGTTTATTTTATGAAAACAAACGAACGATAACCCTTAAGCTATGATTAAGAAATTTAAAATAAAAATAATTATTATTTATTGTCTTTTAAACGGTCAAAACTTACTTTTTTACTTTCATTCTTATATTTTTTTATATATTAAATATTTTCTTATATTTCAATGAAGAGTGTGAATATAAGTTTAAGATTATATTTATTAATTTTTCAAAAATTATGTAGCTTGTTGAAATAATTTTTTTTATACGAATAAAGTAATAACACTTATTTATTGGGTATTTGACATTCATTCCCAATTTAATTCAATTTTGAAATAAAATTAAATATTTAGCAATAGCTCTAAGGATTGTTATTAGAAAAAACCATTATTTTAAAGAGTTTTCATAAACACATAAAGTTACTAAAAGTATAAAAAATTAAAATAAAAATAAAGGTTAAACCATTTGTTAATTTTTTTAGTTTATTAATTGTAGCATTTTAGATAATAAAAAAAGTTAAAATCGTAGTAAGTGTTTGTGTATGTTCATTGGATAAGTCATTTGTTCAATTTTTCAATTTTGTCATTAGATTAAAAACTTCATGTGCCATAATAGCAAAACTTCTATACGTGTTTGTTCACCTTAATCAATAAATGTTATTATCCTTACTTTGATGATAACTAACATATTTAAAAAATTAAACAATATTTTTAAGCATGCATGAACTATCACTTTCATATGGATGACAAATACACATTCATTCAAACAAACTCTCAAATACAAAGATTTAAAAGAGTAATCAATCTTCAAAGTACAATTGAAGATCAATATGATATGCTCAAAAATTTAGCTTCAAAGGTTTCAATCTTTAAGTTTTAGATTTAATCTCATAAGGTTGATATGGAGCAAATTCACTTTTGATTTTAACTCATTAGAATGTTTTTAAATTTTCATTTGAATTCATTTGATATAAATTCTTACTTGATTTTAATTTTAAATAATTCTAAGTTTTTTGTTAAGTTTCGGTTCCAATTGAAACCAATCAACAGGTTCCTAAACAAATCGGCTGGTTTGTATTTTCCAGTCCAACACAAGTGTGGTCATAGTTAGCATGTAACAATTACAATAGTGGTGAGAAAGGTATTGTTCAATGCTAAGAGTTGAGAGAACCAGCCTTTATTTACTAATACACAAATAAAATCAAATAAAAGACTTATTATGGCTCTAAAATCACACAAATACTAATAAGAGAGTGCAAATATGGGAGATTTAAAATAGAAAACAATAAAGAAGCAAATGAAATCAAATAAGATAGCAAATATGGATGAATGCAATAGCTATAAAGCTGTTAGGAGAGTTAATATACACCACTATATTAAGTCAAGAAATAACAAATAAATCTTATGTCACCTATTAGTCATGAGAAAGATATTGATTAAATTGTAAGCCGTCAATGGTTTTATACACCTTATATTACTTTTCTAAAATGATTAATATTAATCAACATCAATATTAAATCATATTGAGTTCTAGCAGTATAGTTATACTAACGACTCCTATATTTAACTAGTCTCAATGCATTAAGAATGAGTTGAAGGATGTTAATCTATGCAGTACCCCAAAAGTTTATTAAATTTTAATGTCAATTTAACAAAAAAAAATACCTAATTTAAATTCTAAATTTTGAGTCATTTTATTTTATTTTAGCGTAACTCCAGCCCCGAAAAATTTATTGATAAAACTTGAGTTTAATTTTCAAAAAGTTGAGCATAAAACTTAATCATAATTCTAAACCCAAAAAATTTCTCTTTTTTTTTCCTTTTCACTTTTTCTTTTTATCTTCTTTTTATCTTTTTTTTTCTTCCCTTCTCTCCTTGGTTATGCCTACCCAACCCATTCTTCCTTCTTTTTTTTTAATTTCTTCTCCTCCCAGCCTTCTTTTCTTTTCTTTTCTTTTCTTTTTTCCTTCTCTCCCACATCGTCGCCCTATCTCCATCTTCGTCTCCCTTTCACCTTTCCTCTTCTGACCCAAACAAAGCCATAACTACCCCCTCATTCATCATCCTCCCCTATTCATTCTCAACCATGTAGTGCTACCATGCACCTTGCAACCACCAACCCTACACAACCTCTATAATATCTACCTTGCTACCCTGCAGCCCTGCCATACACCAACCCCTACACCTGCCATTTTCCTTATCTTCACTACACGTTGAAGCCATGCTCATTTCTTCCTTGTCGTCTTTCTGCCCTCTTGGTCGTCAATGTATATATATGTATATACTTGCACACATGGATGCATCACCTCTCCTGTTCTCCCTCCTCTTCATTTTCCTTTCTCCCCACATTACAAAGCACCAAACGTGCCCGGCTCTATTTTCTTTTATCCTCCCTACCACCCTTTGCCACTAGCATCACCACCTCATCGTTGCCCTACCTTCCCTCCTTCTATCTCCTCCCTTATTCCTTTTTCCTTTCCTCCCCCATTCAACCATCATCGAGCCCCTCCCCCTTTCATGCTCTATTTTCTTTCTTCTCTTCACCCTGTCATTGTTGTTGTCGTTACCGCCCTACTTTCCTATCCTCTACTCTACCTACTCAACCCAACACCACCCTCAACACACCAAACCCCTCCTTTGCTCGTTCTTGACCCCCACCCTCTCTTTTGCCCTATGTCGTCTCCGACCATACCACCATCACCACCTAGCCTCAGTCGTTGCTTGCAGTGCACCCCCATTGCCCTATCGTTACTTACCAACTCCACTCCACTCCCCTACTACTAGCCACCAACCACGATCCACCCACACCACCTCCTGCCATTGGTAACCATCACCACCACCACTCTCTGCTGCCAACTCCCATTAGTCCCAAAACCACCAGCACCTCCAACATTAACAACCATCATCACCTCCACCCTTAACTAACACCATCACCATCACCTTAGCCACCACACTACATCCTCAGCCAATGCCTATGGCCCACCAACATTGATTTGTCATTGCCCACCGGCTCCACTCCATTCCCCTATTGCCAGCCACCCTTAGCCACCAACCACCCTTAATCGCCATCACCACCAGCCACACTACCTCTTGATGCTAGCATCAATCACCACCATCACTCTCTCCCGCGGTCCCGCCAACTTCTGTCTATCCCCGCACCACCATCACCTTCAACCTTAACCACCACCATCACCTCCGCCCTTAATAGGTACCATCACCGCCACCTTAGCTACCACACCACAGTTGTGGTCGCCGCCTCACCACCGCCATACACCACCCTGCTCGAGCCTCCCACTTTTTGGTTATCTCTATTGTTCCTCCCTCTCCATTGCCTTAGTTTCTCTTAGATTAAATTTTCTAAATCAAAATTTTATATATTTTGGCTTCTAGGTGATACCCTAGGTGGTAGTGGAGGAGGAAGCGTAGGTATTACGTGCTTAAAGACCAAAGTTGATTCAATAAAGATACATGTCATAGTTATACTTTTATGTACAATATGTGTATATTTGTTTTTGTGTCATACTTGGAATTATTGGATGAGAATTATTATTATGATAATGGTAATATATGATATGTAGTATTATGAAAGCATGAGTTTGTGTATCTTGTTGGTTGAGATAAATTTGGATATGAAATATATGTGAATAAAATTGTGGCTATGCATTTTTATAATAATAGTATATATGGATGGTTGAAAAATCATTCATAATTCATATTAGAAATCATGAAATTTTGGTGGAAAAATAAATATTATGGTTGTCTTAGGAGTATTTTGGTCAATATGGTTTAAAAATAGAACATGGTGTATTTTAATGTGTTAAATGATTTAATATAGATTAATTATATTAAATGGAATGATTCAGTATTGGACCTTAGACATATAAGAGTTCTGAATCGAATCTCTTTAGAAAGAAGATCTTTTGTCTCATGGTAGCCTGCTCCAGTCCCCTTACGAAACTTTTGTTATTGGGTTAGCCATACACTTCACATGTTTCTAGCGATTCACATGGCATCATCAAATGATACAAGTCTTGGATAAGAATCTACAACGCACTAGAACGCCCTTGTTGACGATCCTTTACTCCGAAAGCATCTAGGGTTCCTCGAAAAATGTGATATCTCACACCGGGTAAATCCTTAACCCTTCCCCCTCTTACTAAGACTACAGAATGTTCTTGTAAATTATGGCCAATACCAGGTATATAAGCAGTGATTTCAAATCCAGAGGTTAATCGTACTCTGGCAACTTTACGTAAGGTAGAGTTTGGTTTTTTGGGTGTTAAATGATAAAATTGGCTTCAAGCATGAATGGTAGACCCTAGAGGCAAAAAGCATTATCATATGTACGAAATGTTGGAATTTGACCATAAAATCTGGATATGATATTGAAGTTGGCATTTTAGGTATACATATAAAATTTGGGAGTCATATGAATATTAGGAGAGACGTTATGATTGAATTGTGAAATTAAGGTTTAGTAGGGAAGGTAAATAGTAACTCTAAATGGGTTATTATTGCATGTGTAAGACGTGGGATTTGGACCTCAATTTTTGTATATAATTTCAATAATAATATTTTGGAAATTTATATTAAATTTGGTAGATAAATGGGTTTTATGGGAAATTTTATGATTTAATAGTGAAATTATAATTTTATAGGAATGATAAATAGTAACTTTAAAGGTAGGCTATTATCGCATTTATAGGATGTAATATTTAGACCTTGATTTTTGTATATAACTTCAATAATAATATTTTAGAAATTTATAATAAATTTGGTGGCTATTTGAGTTTTATGGAAAAATTTATGATTAAATGGTAATTAGGGTTTTATAAGAATTATGAATAGTGACCCTAACGATATGCTATTATCGCATATATAAGGCGTGGGAATCAGATCATGATTTTTGGTTATGTTGTTAATAATAATATTTTAAGGATGGCTATAAAATTTGGTAATAAAATGTGTAGTGGGAGAGTAGTTATGCTAGATTTGTGAAATTAGGGTTCTTAAGTGATTATGGTTTGTCCTTGGTAGTTTATGTTGGGATGTGTTCCTTGTATGGGTATATGTGTATGCTTTTATTGAACTTGAAAAAAAATAACCATGAATAAGATATTAATCTTTTACAGGGAAAGACCATATGATTTAGGAGTTTGTGTATCACTCTATTTTATAGGACAAGAATAGTGCCAAGTAGCTTTATGTCTAGGTTGTATATATATTATTGTTTCACCAGTTGATAATAGTGGGGTCCTTGAACTCATTTTCAATAAATCATTTGAATTATTGTAGTCATTGATAAGATATAAATCACTTAAAGTGAAATACCATTGGAGTAACTAGTAAGGACCGATAGTACTTGTCTGTTCTAACGGATAAGAATAGTGGCTAAAAGTTTTATGCCCTAGTGTTGTATTTATAATATTGTTCCGCCAATTGAGAATAGTGGCCAGGAGATTTATACTCGAAGTTTATATTTATAATATTGTTCCATCTATTAAAAATAGTAAGGTTATTGAACTCAATGTAAATAAGATTTTAGATATTGACCATATAGTTATTATTGTAAGGTTTGAAAATAAATAAATAAATTGGTATCATTATGTTACTCTATATGCAATTTTTCCTCTTGTTGATATCGTATTCTATGACATTTCTTGAGTATATTTTTACCTTACTCAACGCACAGTGTATTGATCATATTTTTTATAGGTGCTACTCATTTTCACGAGCAAATGACCTAATTGAGTTCGTTTAGGTATATGAGGACCCCTTAGATGACTATTTTGCTTTTGATGCATTATTGGGGAAGGGTGTTGAATTTATCTTTTGGTTTTGGGTCATAGTTTGGGTTATCCGATTGATCACTTTAAACCCGAATATCTCTTGGGACTGTGAGTTTCCAATGTATTCCTAATTGCATTTTGTCTTGTACTTGGATTAATTCTCCAAATACTTATTTAAGTTTATAAAACATATCTCTTTCTCTATTTTATTAGGTTTAAATATTTAATTGGTTTGCCTTAGATTCAATGTAAGGATTGCATGGTAAGCCAGACATATGGCAAGTACGATGGTAACACCCTTTTATATTATTTTACACTTTTGTAAAATAAAATTTTTCAACCGTAAATTTTGAGGTGTTATAATCTATGTATCCAAACTAGTACTACTAATGTGTTTAGCTTTATTCTTCACCTTTGACCTACACGCATATAAATGTTCTATTACTTCAATTACAATTACAAAACTATTAAGTGAATTACTATTTAAGCTAGTATATACTACACACATGGATTCTAGCATTTTACATAGCCAACTTGCAAGTATATAATCCAACATACTACCACTATGAAGAAGCTCAAACAAGACATATACCATATAAATCATACTTGGCAAAATCACATATATAAACAATAGCAATTAAACCGTAGTTAATAAAAAATCTCATGATGTATAGAAAAATAAATAAATAAATAAATTATTAATATCTCAAAACATAGTTTGTGGTGTATAAATAATTACACAAAAATATAATAAGGTAGGGGTAAAAATATTGAAAACTAAAGTGAAAATCGATAAAGTAAGGTGGGTAGGTGACCCTTAGATGAGGCTTGATTGACAGTTGATCGCAAACTTTGTTTCCTTTCTCATGCAAATTGATCTTCTCCTCTACTTGATCTTTAGAAATATGATGATCCTTTACATAAATTGAATAAAAAAAATTAGCAATTTATAGGTTTTTGGATATGGGTTGATGATTTTGAGGGTCAATTGGGAGAATTAAACTACAAATTAAAGAAATGCAAATTGAAGAATTTGTGATGGTGAATGAAGGTGTGAATATGATGAAACCATAAATTAAAAATCCTATGATTGAGGCTAAATTGATGGATGAATATCAATAATTAGGGGTAGATGATGATTGAATTGAAGGAATTATGGATGAATTGATGGATTGGAAGCACACATTAAGAAAATTGATGAATGGGCATAGGTTGGATATGAATGATGAAGAACCTTAATTCTTGAAACTCGATTATGGAGGATATAAATTTGTGAATTCAATTGGGATCTAAGCTAAGGATGTTTATATAGGTGTTAAAAAGGCTAAAAATTGTGTATTCGTCGATGAGAATATAAGATAAAAGTTGGAAAAGATATGTGTAAAGTTAAAGACCACCATTGCTAGCTTTGTAGCCCCAAATGACTTCTATTCGGTCAATGATTGATCGTCAATCATTAAGTGAATTTCAATATCTTTTGACTAACAACTTAAACTTCTAATGCAATTATGACCATGTTCCAATGTGATTCAAAAAAGTAGTAAGCATGAAAATTGGATATCTTTCTCTTAGCTTTCCAAATCAACTTGAATCCCTTTAATAAGAGATTTTATGAAAATTTATGCTTCAAATATCACAAGGTATTTTTTATTATTTCATGTGAAGGATCCAATTGACCTTTTTACTTGTAAAACTCTTTAAAACATCTCGGTTTTTGCTCCTTATCTTTATGATTGATCACAAATGAGTACCTATGACTTAAGAGATTTTTAATTGACATTTTTAAATGAAATTTAATGCAAAGTGAGAGAATTAACATTATAAATATATAGCATAAAATACACTTATCAAGCACTTCAAACTTTCAAATATCCTATCAATCGATCAACTAGTGCCTTGAGAATTATCATTTTGGAAAATTTGTTTGGCCGTGGTTTTAACACATTGAGGGGTTCTCAGTAAATTGATTAATTGGTTTTTCAGACTATTCAATTAATTTACTCAACCAAATTATGGGTTAAAACTCTTGCAAAATAAGTTTGTCTTTTCTTTAAAGCACCGACTATTTTTTCCAAATCAATTGACTTATTGTTCTACTAGAGAATGATTTAAATTAGTTACAAACTTATTATTACATTATACCAAACACATCAACTAATTCCCCCAAACCGATCAATCGGTTTGCTTAACTAAGTCATTGTTATGTATAACCATTCAACAAGTCTTCAAAATATTCGGGGACTAAGAATATACGACTTAAATAGATTGACTAATTATAACAATGGTAATATTTTCACATCAATTCTGAACATAACCAATCAGTTGGTTATACCAATCAATTAACTGGTTAGGGTAATTGATCGATTGGTACCCTTGACCAATCTACTAGTCAACATTAAATGTTGAGAATTCTACCATTATTTTCATATGAGGTGGTGTATTTTTGTACCAAACAGCTATGAAATATTCTTAAGATATATATACCTATTATAGGGTAGAGTTTAAACTAACTTTTGAGGATTTATATATTGCTATTCAATTCTCTACTCTCCTTTGCAATCAATTATCAACCATATTCAATCAAAATCTCATTTGTTGAGTTGTTCTTGCACGTGTTCTTACTCACTCAAATTAGCTTGAATAAAACTCACTCATTATAATATGTAATTCTTCTATCTAGATTATGCTCACAAACTTGTTCTTAATCTCTTACATCTCAACTCTTGTGAGGAGCATTAAAATCACAAACAACCTTCATTAAAAACTCATCAAAAAGGGGCTGTGAGTATATCTATCCTTCTTATAAAAATTAACAGTTCATAATCTAGAAAAAATAAATAGATTAAGAAGTAAATCTATCTCATAAAGGAAATTGGAATTATAGTTCCATAAACTTAGGGGAAAATCATTAATAAACACATCACAAATTTTCAAATTCCATAATAAATAATATTTTGGCAGTGAATGTAGAAAATCCAAGTTTAGTTGTCTTAAACCACTTTAAGTTTGAGTTAATTTTGTTTTAATTCTCCATTATTCACTAATTTAACCCTATTCACCTCCTATAGGCTTCTTTCAAAGCTTTATGTGAAATGTACCTAGTAAATAAATTACACAGGGTCACATTCAAATTATATATGTGTGCTCCTCCTAAAATTTACAAAAATAAGTCATATGTATATACCGTAATGCATATAACTATTTGATTTTGATTAAGCAAAGAGATAGACAAAATTGGAGAAACATATTATGTTCAAAAAATTGGAAAAACATATCATGTTCAAAAATTAACTTTATTTCCTATAACTCTTGTCTAATATATGAGTGAAACTTTAACTTTTTAATTGTTTATAATTTATTTATTTATTTAAATATCATTAAAAAATAAACAATTAGGGTAGTTGCAACAATGGAATAAATATTTATTTTGCTAATGAGGACAAACATGTCAAGTATTGTAAATTTAATGCAATTTTAGCCATCTAATAATTCTATTAAAAGAATATTTTTTTAATTGATATCTATATTATTTTGTATTGTTACTCTCTAAAGTTATTTGTTTAATCATAAAATCTATTTTAACTTACACCTAATGCTTAGGGACCCTAGTCAACCAAGTAAAAAAAATAATAATAATTTCTTAAATGCACTATTTTTATTAAGTAGTTACTTAAGATAAAAAAAATAGTGTATTTAATTAGATTGTAATATTTTCTTTAAAATATAATATCAAACTAAGTAACTATTAGCTAGTTGAAAATAAATAGTTAATGAATATAATAGTTTTATTATTTTTGAATAAGTAAAATGAAATATTAAATAGAAATATACTAAAAATTTTGATACTTAGTGCAACGCATCCATTTTTTTCTACTGAAAATTTTCATTTTAAAAACTTTATGGAAGCAAAAAAAATTTAAACCCTTAGAAAAAACGATGTGTTACCATCAAACCTAATATAGGATGGACGTCAGCCATCCGTCCCATGTTAGATATAGGACTAAGAAACCAAACCAAGAAAAATCAAAGTAGAGTGTGCCAAAACACATTATATAAATATTAAGGAAATGTTTCCAAGTACAGGACATCGACGATCCACGAATATTCAAGCACATGAGGGAAACTTAAGCCAAAGTACAGAATTTAAAATTATAGAAACAAAAGTAGGGCGCATCCCTAAACTATGGTCCATAAAGGACTGCACAAAAGTATTTGGATGTCCATGCCTTTATAACCACCTAACATGAGGTAGGCCTACAGTTGACCATCCCCAAAAACCTGTGGATAACCTTCTGTATATGGGAATGAGAAAGTGACCGAGCAAACAAGCAAATCATTGCACTTTGTATAGAGTAAGTCAAGTTACCTCCTCAACGGAAGTCATAGGCACACAAGTTTCAACATCATATGGAGATCATATTAACATATTTCATGCTTATTCTATATATACAAATATATATGCTCTATCATTCATGGCTATATCATGCATCGGAAACTCATATTATACACGACTTAACATTCTTATTAGCGTAACATAACATCATAGAGATAACATTCAATATATCAAGTAGATTGTCCACCTATATTCTTAAAGCTTCTAGCATCATGCACATAGTTCTACAATAAGGACATTTTTCTCACTTACCAAATCCATTCGGTCATTTATTTATAAGTCTTTGTCTCTTTTACTATTCTTTTCCTTTTCCATTTTATTTTTCTCAATAGCCACATTCTTATTCCAAATTCTTATCAAGCAATGTACTGTGTACCACTCCATGGTCTCATGTACTGTGGAATCCTATCTAAACCAATAACATAAAGTCCAACCAAATCTAAGTAATCACTAATGGATATAAAACTAGGTCAAAGTCAAATAATCACCAATAGATACAAGTCTAGGCCGAAGCAAAAACCACCTAGATAACTAGACCATTCAGTATCGATACCCTCTAGTACATTATCAGTGTCTATAGTAGGTAAGGTATTGAAATTTACTAAGATCTTACCCGAAGGCAAAGCATGAAGGCACTAATAAACACCTAAAGGCTGAATAACCCCTGGTAGCTAATTAAGGATTGTATAACCTAGATCTATACATAGCTTGATCATTTTTCGCTTTAAGTGATTAGTATATTAGTTTTTAGGTTATGTAATTATACAAGGCCCATACAAAATGCAAGCAAGGCATCCATGTACTTATTCCATCTTAACCATTTCTAATCCCCCAAATATGTGCTGGGATTTTCATTAATGCTTAATCAATATTACTCAATACATCAAATAATTTATTTTAGGGCAATAATCCAGAATATATTACCCTCTAAAGCCATAAAATACTTATTAAGGTATTTCCACTAAGTCATTCACAAACACCTATTGAGTATGCCATGAATTATGATTCGTTTAATCCATCTATTAGGTTGTCAATCCATGTCAGCAGATGTACTTCACTACTTAAATAATCATATAGTAGCATTATGATTTAAGCATAATCTTAAAGCATATCCAAGCTAACAGATCAAAATCACACAATCTGGCTAAACTAATCAATTGTTGTGGGCCGACTAATTGATTAGTTTAGCTCAGCTAAACCTAGGGTTCCCTTAAACTAATCGATCGGTTTGGCTAAATTATATGAATTTTCTAAGACCAATCGATCGGCTCTGTTAAACTAGTTAATAGGTTTAAGTAGAGAGTAACCAAGGTCACCTCAGACCCATTGGTTGATTAGTTTGGGCCAACTAGTTAGCTATTCTAAGGACCAATCGATTGATTGGACTTAACTAGTCGATCAGTTTGCATGCAAACAACATATAACAAACATTTTTCATGTAAATCACCCTAAAAAATCCTACCACATCCAACCCAAAATATATCATAGCATCATGCCAATAATTTATCAGCTGATAAACTGAATCGTGCTTCACAATTAACTAAATCAACCATATTTCCTTGAAACCATACCTTTTCTCAGGATTCACAAATAAATCAACCTACATCAATCTAAAACCAAACTCTCTCACAAACCCATAACATTTGCACCCATATATCTGCAAATCCTATTCTATTTATAACCTTTTCTATAAAAACTCAAACCTACTCGATAGTAGGTTTTACTCATGTCTATCATGTGAGCCACAATACCTATAATCTCCTTATTATGGGGATCTATATAATGAAATAGCTCAAATGCTAATAACACATTATGCATGATGCTTTGGAATAGAAGCTAGTCAATTATATATAAAACCTTCAACAAGAATAGCTTAAGCTTATTGGCAAAAACTTAATCTAGACACTAATATATATATATATATAACATTACAGAAACTAATAGGCCTCATATCAACCATCCTTTGGACCTCTTTCACCTTTGGGATAATAGTGATGAATGTGTGCTTCATACCCAATGGTATCTTTTGATTATTTAACATAGCTAAAACATAATATCTACACCTATAATATGCCATAATTTCTAACAAAATAGTGTATACATATGACCTAGTCCATACGTTTATGAAGGATGCATTTGAGATCTCCACACCAGTCACAATTTTGTCAGCCACTACAATACTAGATGATGTGAATGCATTTTAAAAGTAGTTTGTCACAACTTTACCACTTCCTCAACACCATTTGGTCTAGAAAACCAACTCCCATTATTATCTTTTTTTGAGGTATCTTGTGATGGAAATAACTAATTTTCTCATATCATTTCCTTACTTCAACCTCCATAGTTATCTGTCACATGATTTCTTTATGTTGTAGTAGATAATCTAATTGTCTGAACAACACCATTAGTTTTTATTTTGTGAAGGAAATAACGTTTCCCTATTCAGCATGATAATATGGTCATGTGCCTTTTTTTAGCTTTTGTTTTGACATGGCTAAACACCATAATGTCCCATTTTTGTAGCCCCACAACACATACATTATTTTTGCATGGTGGTGTACATGTTTGTGTCCTAAACTTGTGACCACCCCCCTTAACCACTCTTTCATGATTATAATTGGTAAACTACATTTTTGAAAATGGAAACCCCTCTTCTTCTTTTATGATAAGCAAAACATTATTAATCAATTAAGATTTTACAATATAGACATCAACACATGTCACTTCCCCCATCTTTTTGGAAGGGTTTGGAAGGATCTTTAATCATTTACATGGGCAAAATCTAAGTACATATTGTAATGATGACACACATACATACAACATCAACCCATCAATTAACTTATACTGAGTGTACATCAATCTTAGGAACCCCTATAAACACCCAACCTATTACATGCTAACTTGTTGTAAAAAAAAACTTTACAATAACAAAAAGTATAGGTAAAGTCATAATGGCTACCAAATGTCATGTATATCAAACTACTAACCTACCAGCTCCTTGTCACATACAACATAACCTACTGAAAAATCATTACATTATGTAGAATCTAAATTAGACTTATCATTCCTACTGTATAAAAAACTAGCTTTATAACCAAGCTAAAAATAATTGATATTTTCTACACCCCTATTTATTAAGAAAATCTACCACATCATTTGATTTGCACCTTTTATACTCAATCTTCAAACTTGGCCATTGTTAATTTTATTCTTCCATGCAATTTAGAAGAAATTTCATTCTCCATGACCCGAGTAATTGATCATTACACCACTTAACTGTGACACATGAATATAATTCGATGAGGAGAGCAGAATGTTGCATCCACTCTTTTTTTGGGTAGATAATTTAGCTACTTAGTAAACTACCGTTATTTCAATCTCATTAATTTCCATAAAATCAACTAAAATCAAGAACACACACCTAGACCTTCCATATTAATCCCTCAAGACGCTTCCAATCATTACTTTCCTATATTCTAGAGATATTAACCTATCTACATTTTACTTTAAGTGACATGTCCTTTGATGGCTGAGGGGGATAATAAAGCTTCCAAGCAAACACATACTTGATCTCAGATAATGTTATTGAGCTAAATAGACAAATACTTCCAATAGAAACTCCTAATGCATAAACTAGATATGTAACCACGTGGCTTAGACCTAATGTGGTAAAGTACATTGGAAAAATAAGTTATTTAAGCTTTCTAATTCATCATCATAGAGACACCAATACAATTCTAAGTAATTTAAAAATCCCATTATGGCTAGGTTTTTGGGAGATATAATATTATATAGTACCACTTGCAAACTAAATATTTCCACCCAAAAAGGGACCAATCTCTACCATACCAGTGAGCTTACATAGGTGCAAGACCCATAGATCGGGTAATCAAGCCTACCCACAACAATTTTGACCAAGAAAATACATTTTTTTATTATGCACCCTAATGTAGTTCTTCTCTTACCAAGGGTGTAGTAGGCAATTAATAAGTAATTTTAGAAATTACCGACATATACTTACTTCCCATTCAAAAAATACTCACCTCCATTAAAGGGTCCGATGATATCTATTTGCATTCCATATTCTAGCACCTAGTACATTATATTTAGTTTTGTAAATGAATTGAACCAAGACAAACTTTCCTAGGAGTTGGCTTAGTTTGTTTAATAAATGAGCTTAAAATAAGGCTTGAATTTAACTCGCTTAACTAAACAAATGAACCAAAATGAGCTTTTAACAACCTGAGTTTACAAGCCTAAGGTATAAATGAGGTAAGCCTTATTTTTTTTGGCCCAGGTTTAGATCATTTTATAAATGGCCTAAAAGTGAGGTTTAGGCATGACTCATTTAACTAAACAAGCAAGCTAAACCAACTTTTTAATGAGCCAAGCTAAGTTAACTCGTGAGCTAGCTCAACTTATTTGCAACCCTACTTATAGTGTTTTTCTACAACCCAATCAATCTATATGGAGAATAATTCCTTAAGAGGTCTCTTTCTTGGTCGCAACTACTAAAAACCATTTCACCACATGAATCTTCTAATTAGAATTCTCGTCACCCCCACCAAAAAGCCTTATATCAACCTCTCAATTTGTTAAGCCTTCATTGTAAGCATAAGAAAAATGGGTAAATAGTACATTAGAATGCCACTCAATATTGCTTTGATAAATGTTATCCACCCACCAATAAATAACAACTTGCCTTTCCACATACTAATTATATTCTTTTTTTTAATGATTGAATCACACAAAGTGACTCTTGACATATTACTGCCTAAGGAAACACTAAGGTAAGTAAATGGTACAGAACCTACCTTACACTAAAGCTTTCCCACAACTCCTGGTGAATAGCTCTCATTCGTATTAATTCTAATGAATATGCTTTTATGGAAATTGACTTAGAGGTCATATGATGTTTGGAAGGCTGCCAATGCACTTTTGATATTTGATAAGTAGTTCTCCTTAGAATGATAAAACAACATTTTATCACCTGCATATTAGAGGTGTAAAACATTAAATCCATTTCTTCCGATAGTTATTCCCTTCCAAATTATAAGATCAACACTTTTCTAAGTTATCAAATTAAGGGCTTCTCCTACTAAATTAAACATAAAAGGGAAAAGTGAATCCCTCTACTAGATGTCCAGTTGAAATTTGAAGAGTGAGGAGGGTGATCCATTGATCATAATTAAGCATGAAGCTGTGCTTATGTGGGTTCATTTCCAAGATTACTATTTCTCTAGGAACCCCATTTTACCCATTATCTAGTCTAAGAATCTCCAGTTAATATGGTCATATGCTTTATAAAAATAAACATTGAAAATCAACAATCTTGATTTTCTTTGTTTGTAGGACTTTAGATTGTTGCTTGAAGTTACGATGTTATCCCTGATATTATTACTTCTCATATAAACTAACTATGATGACCTTATAATTTGATTCATAACTATTTTTAATAGCCATGCCAAAACCTTTGCAACTAATGTGTAAATTTATCCCATAGTCCCACCATAATGATAGGCATGAGATCATTTATATTGTATGCTTTAGGAATATTTGGTATGAGAATTATGGGTATAGAGTTCAGTTGTCGGGGTAGCTGTTGAGTATGCTGAAACTTCTAGATGGTATTGATGATATCTTTACTGATAATTAGTCATGTTAATTTCAAGAGCATAAAATTATACCCATCTAGTCCTCGTGCCTTGGTGCTTTCATATTCTGTAACTACATTATAAATTTTCTTTTCAAAGAAAGGATCAATAAATTTGGTTGCACCTGTAACTCTAAGCTTGCTAAAATTTAAAATTTCAAAGTAAGACATTTGTACCATTTGATTTTAAAAAATATATTGTTGTAGTATATGTGAATTTCTTTCTAACTTTCTTAGGATTAATATAGCATATATCTCCAACATAGATAAATGAACTTTCTTTGATTCTAATTTGATGTGTAGATTTTTTTGTACTTGAGTCACCCTATTTCAACCAACTACATCTTAAGTTCTATGCCTAGTTAGATTCAAGTCATTTGCTCCAATCCCATGGATCTATTTGTAGACTTATTCGCTTATAAAATTTGACATCACTTAGAGCTACCATAGAGGCTTTGCCATCTAGCTCTTATATATGTTTTTTTAGTACATTCTATATGATATTAGTTATTATGAAAAAAACTACCATGTTCCACCCTTTTAGTTTCCTCAACTTTTTCCACTATCGACCCTAATATTAGAAGGTTTTACCATTTCTCTTTAATGAACTTCACACATCTAAGATGAGAGAACCAAAAATTCATGAACCTAGTCATTCTTTGTGGCATATGCCATTATGGGGTAATGTTTTGAAAAACTCCTAGTACAGATGGTGAGCTTTAGATTTGAAAAAGCTAGAACTCATTCAAGAGCAATAAATATTTTGCACGAGCCTCCTAATTTACAAACACGAATAATTTTGGATGGCCTTTAATCTACCCAAAATGTTCAAATACAACCACGTTTTATTCTCTCCGTTATAGGTATTAAGGATATCTGAATGTCATCTATTCATCCTCATAAACTTTCCTATTTTGTCTTCTTGTGTTTATTATGAATGTGTGCTAGTGCCTTTTATTTACCATGCTAGTCCCCACTAATTACCAACTTAAAAATTCTATCATCTATGAAAGCAGAGGGGATCGACTTAGCATACCTCTTTGCAAGTACTAGTATGTTCATCTATTTTTACAGGTATAAATTATTTTTCTTTCATACCTGAAAAGGTTTTTGTTGATAGTTCTCTCCCCTAATCTTCTTCCATCTTCTCATAATGAAAAGTTCACAATTAGAATCCTCTAATTCACAAAGGAGGATACACCCTAGATAGGAAGTAGATAATCAAACCTTAAGTAGCAAAGAAAGAACTCTCATAGTTCCCTTGACTTTAGTTAGCTAGTATTTTCTTTTTCACCCTAAAAACATGTTCTTATCCATCATATTTTAATTTTATATCATTTACACGCTCCATCCAATTCACCAAATACTTTTATCAAATATTTCTAGCACACTCTAATTCATTTAATAATATAAAATTTTATTTGTATGGGAAGACATATTAAAGTCTAACACCTACTGAAAGCAAATACAATATGCAAACTATATGTTGGTTCATCTTTACGAAAGTTGGGGCCCTTTGAGGTCCATTTAATGTGTGAAAAATGCCTGTCATTTAAGGAACTCGAACTCTAGTATTAAAGTTAGAACAAAACCCATCAACCATAATAACAATGAAATTTTGTGCTTGCGCGCACGTGTGTGTGTGTATACGCTCTAGTACAAACTACTATTTAAAATACAAACGTAGAAATCGTTAATCACTGTTAGATCTAGAAGATTTAAGGGCTGAGATTAAAATAAATTTAGGTTGGGTTTTTACTAAATCTTGACCATTGATCAAATACTAATCTAATAGTTATGATTGGTTTTTATGCATGTATCTTAGGAAGAGTGCGTATGAGACATTCATCCTATATATATATATATATATATAAGTTTTAGTTTGGCACCTTTGCTTTTTAATTTAGTTTTACTTGATTAATTAAATGGTAAAAATAATTATATTACTAATTTTATTTAAATATCCCTTTAGATACTCAGATGAAATTAAATTAAAATACGGTGCAGGATTTTTAAAGATAAAGACTACCTATAAAATATTAGGCCAATTGTTGAAGTATTTATATATAATTTATCCTAATATTAATGTACTGTGTCGTCCAACATACTATCATTGATCGAATGAGCCTTTTCTCAGCAATTACAAGATTGATGACAATCACGCATATATATTACTAAAGATATTAAATATAAAGTTTTTTTTTTACTTATATTGAAACAAAATATGCAATGACATAACAAGAAAATAAACTAAAGTACCGTTCTTTTCAGTTAATAAAGAGGTAAAAATATAGTAATTTACCAGCTCATTAAAAAGAAAAACAAGTTGCATAAATCTAAAGGATGACATAAAAATCAACGGTATATTAGTTAGGAGATGGATGACTCTGATATTGGGACGGCTTACACGTTCTATATACAATAATAATAGTCATAATTAAAACATAAACCGTTAATCAGCTAAAAATATGACTATTGTTTTCGATAGACAGGATATGCAGAAGTTCGTATAAGATTCAAGTTCCATAGATTTTGGTTTAGTGGTCGTCGATTGAGCTCAGGAATATATAGGCCCTGGTTTGAATATTTTGTCATGCAATATGGCATGCGATTGGTTCATTTTAGCCGTAGAACTTTTACGTTTATTCTACCCATCCTAAAAGACTTACTATAATCAATCAAAACAACACTACTACTGCTAATAATAGGAAAAATTACGATCCCCATATCTGCGAATAGTAATTATTATTATATTTTGCAGGCAGGATATTGTTTTTTAGCTTACAGGAGATAACGTAGACGTTTAAGGATTGGCTGCCATCTTAACGAGAAGCGGTCACAATTTGTTTTTTGTACTTATTCTCAAAGTAATAACGTGTGTCCTTTGAGTCCCTTGGTTCCTCATCTTATTTGGATGGCTCATAAGACGGCTGATCCTGAATTCTCTGGCGTTTTTCCGAAAGCTATCTTCAAAATCTATCAATCCTTGTAACGAAAGATGGCTCAGAAAGAAAATGCCAATGTTGCATCTGATAAGACGCTTGGTAAACATGTCCTCATTGATAAGAAAACATAGAACAACATTTAGCCTTTCAAAGAGTGTGCATTGATTATTATTATTATTATCATGATGGTCGACTATAATTAGTGGCCACCTTATTTCAATATTTTTTTGGGTGGAAGAACAAAGAGAAATAATAATAATAATAATAATAACCGATTTCATCGTTTTTCAATTATTTTTCATTATTTATTCATCCTTGCCTTTATTTTTTTGGTATTCCTAGTTCATTTTTTGACTTTATTTTGGTATATTTAACTTACATGCATAAATATTCTATAGGGATTTTTAATTATAAATTGACCAACTTTATTTCTAAAGTCTTGAAAGACCAAAATACCAAAAAGTTGAAATAAATTCTACAAAGTTTTTATCCCCTTCTTTGGAGGTAGTTTTTTTATAATAAAAAAATATTACTCTATCTGACATCCGCATTCAAAAGGCTATCATTGCATATTTAGAGGATAAAGTTTGATTATTAAATATAATAATTATATTTTAAGAGAAATTAATGGTTAAATACTATTTTAAAAATGTACAGTAACAGACTTTTAACTAAGGATGCAATACATATTAAATTATATACAATATGTATATCTCCAAATATATTTATGCCTCATTTATTAGTCACACCTTAAATATTTGAACCCAAACATTTTAAAATCACCAGGCCTAAGTTAAGTTTGGATCCAGACGTACATATACTTCTCGATTGGGCTAGACCCAAATTCAAATAATTTCCATCTCTACTCTAGATTCATAATGGTAGTTTGTTTTAGATTTGAAGTTGATGGCGGCAATAAGCAAAGAGTATTAAGAATCACCTTGCATATTTTATTATAGAACCAAGTTTTGGACTTGGAATTGATTATAAGAATTGTAGAGTTAAAAGCCCAACCTTGTGCCTCTTAAAATATATCTAAGTTTGACATGACAAAGCCCCTTTATTATAAATATTCACATAGGTAGACTATTATTTTGGGAGGTTCAAAACATTTGTTTTGCCATTAAGTATACACATTATGAGGCTATATTAAGGTAATGCAATTGCATTGTTTAAAGTCATTTTGTTCTACACCTTCATTTAACATTTTTTGGTAAGTAATAATGGTTGTATTTAACATAATAGAAACATAAGTACACTGTCAAAAAGGAATTTACATAAAAGAAGGGACATACCCCTTATCAATCAGACTACCCATCTATTTAACCTCTCCATATAGGTATTTATGTGGACATTTGAACTATCATCATATTGGATAAAGATTTTAGTTATAATATGTTTCATAATATATCTAGGATTCCTCTACATTAATTGGAAAACCACGACATTTATATTAATTCAAATATGGTAGAGTAGTGCATTGAAGACTATTCTCCACACCATCTCCTTACCTTTCACCTTGGTTCTTGTAATCATCTATTGCAAGCAACTTAGCCAAATGTTAAATACTCCTTGAATATGCAACCATTTGAGGGTGAAACCCCACAAAGATTTGACTCTAGGAAAATGAGTGAGGAGATGGTCTAGAGTTTCCTCACTTTCTCATCACACATCACATAAATTGTTAGAAATGATACCCCGGTGATATAGTCTAGTTTTAATCCTTCAATCTTGGTGACAAATTATCCAAACAATGAATTTGTGTTTCTCTAGCCCTCTTTGCTTCCACACAAAAGAAAACCACTTAACCTCCTTAGGACCTAACAACAAAGTGCAATGATAGACTTATTTAGTGTTGATTTTCCCTAAAATGTAGCATTGGGAATAACAAATCCTGATTTGGTTGCAAACTCTAATCAAACAATTAAGAATCTAAGAAATTTTTTCCTCTTCTTCCATTTACTAAACATCCTGGCCCTTGATGTAGCTCTCATGGATCCAAATGACCCACGTACTTTCTTTATATTCAAAAGGCGTGCATACATATTTAGCAACACAAGCTAAATTCCAGTACTGAAGTTGTTTGAGCCCCAACCCCCCTTTTGTTTTAGGTAGGTAAACCTTAGACCAAGCTATGGGAGCATTCTTCTTATTAGTGAGAAATTTTTTATAGATACTTTCTATTTGGTGTAGCACTACTTTAGGCAATACAAACATTTGCATCACGTAGTTTTCAATTCTAAATATGAAGGATTGAAGTAGATACATCATCCCAACAAAATTGAGGTATCTAGTAGTCCATAGGTGATTCTATTAATAAGGGTATTAGACTAAGCCGCATATAAGGAGATAGGGTTGAAAGGTACACCGATATATTGAAAAGGGAAGGCGCTTGTAGCCTTCTCAGAATCACCTGCTTGGTACAATCTACTTCCCCTAATAAAACACTACTATTAGAAGGATTTTCTTAAAGTCCTAAAGTGTGATAGAATTTCTACAACTTCTTCATGATTAACTCAACAAAATGTAGGTGACCTTTGTAGTACACCAAAAAATCATTTGCAAAGCTTAGGTTTATGACCTTGGCAATCTTGCACTCTAGATTTCTCCTAAACAAGTTATCGTCCCAAAGGGTTTTCAAAAGTCTGTGTAAATATTCCATTGCCAGTATAAAGAGGAAAGGAGATAGCGAGTCACCTTATTGTAGCCCCCTACCATCCTTAAAAGACTTACATAGGGTACCATTTAAGCATGAAGGGTATTTAAGTAGTAGAGATACACTGCATTATGACATGGATAAAATGTACAAGGAAACCAAAGCCCTCCAAAATTTACCTAATAAAACTCCGCTCATACAACCCCACTTTGTGAACCATCGACTAGGAAATGCATTATATTATTCAATATTTTTGTGAGTACCTTGGAAATTATCTTGTAATCCACATTATAGCAAGAAATGGGCCTGTATTCAGCCACTATGCTTATTTTTGGGGACTTAGGTATTAAGTGAATGGATGTAAAGATAACCAATTGCTCAAAAATGTTTGGTAGATTCTGTAACGTTATCCCTTATAATTAGCCAAGTTTTCTTGTAAAAGTGTGCATTAAACCCATTAGGTTTAAGGTCTTTGTTGTCTTCCAAACTAAATATAACTACCTTGATGTCCTCATTAGTGACATCCCTAATAAGTTGTGATATGAGATGACTTGTAAGTAGAGGCCCATTTTTCATTATTTTAGGGTGCATCACTTCTAGCATACTAGTGGAGAAATCCATCAGTTGAGGGAAAAATTATGGATCTCATTACTAATGTCAAGTTGAAAAGTAATCTTCTTGCCATTACTATCATACAAGACATATATATCATTGCATTTTCTTTTTTCACTAATCTCGGAATGAAAATATCTTTTATTTCCATCCCCTAACTTAATATGTTGTACTCTAGATTCTTGCCAAAAGAAATGCTCCTCCAATTAGGACTTCTTCCACCACTCTTTCTTGAAATGACCTTCTTTGATCTCGAAGGTAGTATTTCCATGGTTAGCATGTAATTCATGTTTATACCTTATCCATGCTTCTTTTCTTCATTGGATATTTTACTAACATTACCAAAATGCTCCATATTGAAACATTTTAGGCTTTTTTTTTAAATCTCTAATTTAGCAACCAAGATATATTATTCGGATCCCTGCACTAGTTGATACCACTTTTGAGCTACATGGCTAATAAAATTTGGAGAAGATGCCCAAAAATTATAGAATTTGAAAGGCTTAATCCCACTATTAACTTGTTGCTACCATTTCAAATGAAGCATGTAGTGGTCTGAGAGGTAACATCTAATTATTTCAACTGAGACATGACCAAATTGAATAAATCAATCCTAGTCACCTAGGGCCTTATCAAGCTTACAACAAACACTAGATAAGGTAGTTTGGTTATTTGACCGGTTGAAAGAGGAGATAATGGTGCTCCCCTGGTCCACATGCTTGAACATAATTAATAAAATCATCCATATCAATTGTATGCAAATGACCACCAATTTTTTTCATTAACTAAGAGTATTTCATTCAAATTTCCTATAATAAGTCTCCCCTTATGAGGTGTGTGAAAGTTCACTAGCTATGTCCAAAGTCTTCTATGAGCAAAACTATCATTATTGGCACACATAAATTAGACATAAAAATGTTGGCCATCACCCATCTCGACATAACAATGAATAACCTGACCAAAAATGGCAGAAACTTGGAGCTTAACAATAGTGTGCCTCCAAAGAATCCAAATTCTACGATTGTAATGATCAGAATAGTTATGCACTAATTGTTACTACTATTCAACTCTTTTTATAACCTTTTTCCATATTTTTTCCTTAACCCTGGTTTCAAGAAAATCTATAATATCTAAATTATTATATTGAATACATATACTAATCAAATTTTTTTAGGAGCTTATTAATGTCCCTGGCGTTCCATGTGAACAAGATCATTGTATGTTGAAAATTAGTATAATAGGATCTTGTAGTATATCTCCACTAGGTTCAACATACACCTTATCACCTCCCCTCTGGTAGTTACTTCCATATATTCCTTGAGGTTGACATTTTTATGTTAAAATATCTGTGTTCTCATTTCTAGTAACACTTGGCCTAAGATCTGTACCCTTGGGGTGCATTAAACTAGTTGGCAACTCCAGAGCAAGAGCTGAAATTGTCGTTTTGTTATTTGACAAGGTTTTTTGCTCAATCTGTTGTAAATATTTATTTACTTGCCAACTTTTATTGGGTTTCTCTCACCTAGAGACAACCTTAGGTAAGTGGGCATTAATATTATGGCCCACACCGTCACATTTAGAGTAGAACCTCGGCCACTAATCATATTTAACTTATTGTGTCCTCACCTTCCCATCTGGCAATGCAATATATATTTGGCCTATGATGGGGATTGAAACATCCAATTCAACAAGTAATCTAGGATATAACACTCAAGTTCTAGTAGTTGTGACCATATCTGCACATATAGGAATACCTATACAACTTTCTATATGGCTTAAGGAATCTGCAGACCAATGAGTCACAAGGAGACTTAGAAGGTTTATGCACAGACGCATTTTCTTCCATTCAACATTTTCAAATGGCTCACTGGGATTCCACTTCTTGATAAGAAAAGGCCAAATGCCAAAGAACTATTAAGGAGTTATCAAAATAACCAAAAAATCAGATTCATTGTCGAATCTAAAAAAGGAACAACCTTAGTCATGGAGTAGAACCTAAGGAGCAGTAGTAATCTATGTCTAATGCTCTTTAACATATCTAACCATTTGAGGATGTGTAGGTTGAAACCCTACATCCATACTCACTAAAGCACAAACCCACCACTTCTCCTCTACTTCAATCTCCTCCTTCAACAACTATGCTTGAGTTTATCCATTAACTATCATAGGAGAGACATATTTTAGGCTTAAGACACCATCCTCCCTTCGATTTCTAATCAAGATATCCTTCCAAACTTCATTATTTTTAATGGTATCATTGTAACACCCCCAAAATTCACTACGGAAAAAAATTTCGTTGATTAAAAGGAAATTAGCGGAAGCAAATTAAATAACCGTGAACTTTGGGGGTATTACCGCCACACTTAGTACCAAACCGGTTCACTCATACCATTCTAGTACCAAGTGCTAAGGCTAAAAAGGTAAAATACAATTTTACAAGGAACTTAAGCATGTATAAATCAGAGAAGCGTAGTAAACAATTTACGAGAGTAAAATCTAACAACGGTAGTTACAAAATAACAAACACCTTGAATTTAAACGAGACAAATCAAAACCCTAGAGTTTATCGGATAGTACCTTACGCTCTTTCCCGAGAGCCCACTTGAATAGCACCTGAATACGACCTGCAAGGGACTACCCATTGAATAGACAGGGGCCCCACGAAGGGAACCCTTTAGTACTACGGTACTGAGTAACCCTTTAAAAACGCACTTAAAAATAGGTGCGCAATGTAACACATGAAATACTACTGCATTCGTACATAACCATAAGTGTAAACATGATATTCGGATCCATTTATTCACACATCCAACAATTCCATCAGATATTAATAGCGTATACGTAACATTCACTTCCGTATATTCGCTTACTTAACAAGTCAACCAAGTATTAATAGGCTATAATGAGTAATTGATACTTTTTCGGCCTTAAGGCCGTTAGTCCATCATTAATCAATCATCTCAATGATCAGTATTTTCCATAACTTATTCACATCCAAATCAAATTTATTGAGCTCGGGACCCCCACTATTCTGGCCGGTGGATCGGAATACATATATATATATATATATCATCCAGGGTAAAAACATCCTGGGCCACCATTATATCTGGTGGATCGATACTCATGAACATCATCTAGGGAAAAACATCATGGGCCACTATTATTTCCGGTGGATTGGTACTCATCATATAATTCAACTGGTCCCGGCTCATTAATCTTTCACTTTAATGATTAGTATTTTCCCTTTTTATTCAGCACAACAATTTCATTTATTTGCCTCAATAGGGAGATCAAGAACCCGGGACACAAAGGTACACCGATTGTACTGGTGCATAAAAGCTACACAGTACCCTTCAACTGCCAACCCAAGGACGCAAAGGTACCTTGGTCGTACTGGTGCATAAAAGCTAACTCGGTACCCTACCGATAAGGACACCTAATCCTTAAGTATGCATATCCCCTAACTAGGTCCGTAGAGCTAGATATAGTAGATATAGGGCTTGGATGGGGTACAAAGGCACTCCAGCAAATACCAAATAATCGTGGGCTAAACCACGTCTTTAGGGTAGCGACCCCTAAAGAGCCACCATTCTCGATCTCGAGGTTTTCCACTTTAAGTATTAGTGTCTTAATTAATGGTGATCACAAAAGCACAACAATTAGATAATTATTCACTTTTAATCGTTCAGATATCATCAGAAATTTCTTATTCAAATGGTCGAACACAGAAGACTCAGTAAGGCCGTCCTAGTCTCATCTAATTTTGAATTAGAATTCCTTCTCCTGATTCTTACTAATCATCAAATACTCCTATCTCGCTAATCAGTGTTATTTGAGTCATATCACAAATTCCACAATCACAACGACATATTAGATACAAACTACTCATTTACCCCTTACTTATAAAATCACTAAGTCATCCCTTCTTAATTTGATAAATTACCATATTACCCTCTTTGTTACAAAATCACCAAGTTACCCTTACTCGATTTAGGTTACTAAATTATTTCTCATACTTATTAGGTCACTAGTCCCCCTTCATAATTATTACACTTAATATGCTTTCCATTTAGTTGGTTAGGTTACCATTTTACCCTTTTTCCTTTATTATAACTAATAAATTATCCTTGAGTTGGTTAAATTACCAAATTACCCTTTTATATGATCATAATTATAATTTTACCCTTCTCCGTTATTAAATTTACCAAATTAACCTTTAGTTATCTAAGTTACCAAATTGCCCTTCTTAATTGTCATAATTACCACCCTACTCCATTATCAAAATTACGAAAATACCCTCTAGTCGGTTAAATTACCAATTTACCCCTCACGTTTATCATATTTACCACTTTACCCTTCTCCATTATCAAATTACCTTTTAGTTATTTAAATTATTATTTTTCCCTTCTCAATTATTATAATTACCATTTTACTCCTTTCCAATTTCTACTTTTACCCCTTTGATTCACAAGATTACCGTTTTACCCATTTACTCTCAAATTTACCATTTTACCCTTTAACTCCCAAAAATTACTACATCGCCCTTTACTTATAAAAATTCCATTTATCCTTAATTATGAAATTACTATCTTACCTCTTTTAATTTCCAAATTATCATTATGCTCGTTAATCACAAAATTACTATTTTACCCTTTAATTATAAAATTACAATTTTACCCTTTTATTACAAAATTACTAAAATTGCCCTTTTATTACAAAATTACTAATTTGCCATTTTATTAAAAAATTACCAAATTATCCTTTTATTCAAAATTACCAATTTGCCCTTTTATTACAAATTACCAAATTACCCTTTTATTACAAATTACCAAATTGCCCTTTTATTACAAATTACCAAATTGCCCTTTTATTGCAAATTACCGAATTGCCCCTTTTATTAAAAAATTACAATTTTACCCTCCTTACTTCCAAAATGACCAATTTATCCCTTACTTCCAAAATTACCATTTGATCCTTTTATTAACAAATTTACTATTTTTTCCTTGCCTCCAAAATTACCATAATATCCCTTTTTACTAAAATTTACCATTATACCCCTTAGCACTCCACTTATATTAAATTATTACTATTACTATATAAAATATTAATATTAATGCATCATCCACAACCTTTATAGTTAATACAATACTCATTAACACCCATATATATATTAGGCCATATTCTTGTATAATGTACATTAATAAGATCCCCTAAGGCTCACAAAATGTTAAACATGTATTAAATATTACAATAGCATAAAACAGTATGGATAATACTTAATATTTTCCTTAACAACCAAATTAGTACCTTAAATATTATTTCCATACATATCAACAATCTTTCATGCTTCCTTTTCATCAATCAACACAAGAACCACATATATCATACTAAACAACACAAACCAAGCATAATAATATATTAAAAATTCTAATGTGCTAACATACGTTAATCCTTGTGTTTAAGTGGGATTTAACGATTACCTCGATTCCCGCAAAACAAACCTTATCGGTATTCCGGTTAAAGGTTCAACTTGATTTATCAAAACCAATACCTAAAAATAATTCAAGACTTATTACATTATAAATAATAAAATCAAAGTACAAAACTTTATAACACTTAATTAATCAAATAATTAAATTAAAATATAAGTATACCTTAAAATTATTAAACAAATAGGTCAAGAAATCCAGAAACTCATGGTGCTAATGCAGCATGAGTTGCATGAAAATAAATGGGGAGGAGGGGCTCGAAGGAGGGTAATAGGAAGAAAAATGGAAAATTTCGGGTTAGGGTTTTTAGGCTAGGAAAATAGGCATGTGGGGGAGGATTTAAGGTAAGGGAAGGATGAAGAGGTAAAGAGGGGGTGTGAGTGGTGGTTGGGGATGCGTTGGATGAGGCTAAAGGTGGCGGCGGCGGCGGCAGAGAGGCCCCGAAGAGGGGCTACCGGGAAGGGGTCGAGATGGAGGCTGGCGAGGAAGGAAAATGGGGAGGGAAAATGGAGGCTTTCGGGTAACGGTTTTGACCAAAGGAGGATTGGGGATGGTAGAGGGGGTTGTAGGGAGTAATTAGGTGGTGGCAGAAGCGGCGGGACAGTGGCGGAATACGGTGGTGCAGGGTGGCCTGGTGGGTGCCGAGAAGGGATGGAAGGGAGAGAAAAAGAAGAGAGGAGGGAGAATGGGGCTACGGGGTGGCTTGATGGGGGTTGTGATGGCTCGAGGGTGAGGTAGAGGGTGGAAGGAGGTGGTGTAGGGGGTGGTTGAGGCGGCGACAACGGCGTAGATGGGTGACGAAACCAAAAATAGGGGGAGAGAGGGGAAGAGAAGAAAGGGAAAAAGGAGGGGCTCGGGTAAGGCATAAGGCTCGAAAAAAATGCAGAGTGAGCATGGAAGGATGAATAAATAGGAGAGGAAGAGAAGGGAAGGGGTAGGTGTAATACCCCGTATTTTTAAAACCTAATTTTATTAAGCTTAATGATTTTATTAGCGTAATTTGATGTAAAAAAAATAATTATTTTAATTTTGATTTGTTTTATGGATTTATCGAAGATTTTGAATTTATATTTTAATTTAAGTAATCGTTGTTGTTGTGAACCATTTTAGACAAATTCGTTCGCGACTATGATTTTATTATACTCTTTTAATTTCGATTTTCGGTTAAAAATATGTATTCCCGTTCTTTCTCGTATTTTGATTTTTAATATTTTAGATTCATTTTCGATTATAACTTCGTCGTGTGATTACGACCTTTTTTTGGAATTATATTTCGTTAACTAAAAATATTATTTAAATTATAGAATCTCTATTTAAATAGTTAAATTTATTTTAATAATTTTATCCGTAGAAAATATTTCCGACTTTAAATTTATTCGTTTTCGGAAATCTTTAATATTTGGGAAGTTTTAAATTAAAAAAAAAAATATTTTCGGAGTTTATTTATGAAATTCTTTCTAGAATTAATTCTCTTTCGTTTTATGCTTTTTGGTTTACGGAAAACCGATTTCGGAAATTATTTAAATTAGCTTTGGTTTATCCGAATTTGACTTAAATATTTTAGTATATGTTTTAAATAATTTTTCGGGGTCTTATAATGTATTTCTGTAAATAATATAAGTTTTTTTCGTTCGTTGGTAAATTCTTCTGAAAATGTTTCCGAAATTCTTTATATAGCTTTTTATTAATTTTAAGCCTTCGGATCCGTTCGAAATAAATTTTCGTTAAATAAATTTTATATAAAATCTTCCAATAATATTTTATATTTTTAGTATTTGATTTTATGTGTTTTTGTAAAAAAAAAAAAAAAAAAAAAAAACGCACCCAGCACCCGTCGAACCCCCGCCCCTCTTCTCTTCCTTTTCTCTCTTCTTTTCCCAAGTGCCCCGACCCCTGCTCCCGTAGGTGCCCTGTGTGCGCACCTGTTCACAACCCTAGCCAGCCGCCACCACCTCCTCCTCCCTGCTCGCCGACCTCCAGCCACCGTCGACCACAACCTGCAACCGACGCCGCACGGCAGCCACAGCAAGCAGTAGCCGCAACAGCGACTGAAGCCGAGCCACCACAGCAGCTGCGCGCAGGAGAAGCAACTGCAGGTTGCACTGCCACCGTCCGGCTCCAGCGAGCCTCGCTGACCACCGGCGAGCCTTGCTGACCACCGGCGAGCCACCCCCGACCCCCGACGAAGCCTCCCCAGCATTCCCTTGCCCCGATTTATCAGTTTTTGTTTGGTATAATTTCCGAAAAACCCTAACCCTTATTTTGATTAATTGGGTATGAATTAGCTTATAAAAAGCTAAATTGATTGTTTGAATATGTATATATATGCTGTAAGATTAATTTGGATAGGCTAATTATGTGGTTGTGTTGGAATTTTGGAAAATTTGGATTTTTAGTCGGGTTATGCCCAAATTTTTCGGATCCGCCCGTTTTTGCGATTTCGGACAAATTGGTTATATAATATGTTTTAAAATGTATCCAATTTTATTTTGGAACCTTCAATTTAAGAAATTTATGTAGGTTTTATCGGAATTTGATTCCTAGGTCAAATTTTGGGTGTAATGAAATTGGGTCGTATAATTGAGCAGTCCCGCTCAATTGATTTTATAATATCGTTTAAAATGTATTTAATTTTATATTGGAAATGTCGATTTGGGAAAATTGTGCGTAATTGATCGAAATTGGATTTTTAGGTCAAAACTCCCGCGGGTTTAAATTGGTTTGGGTAATCGGGTTATTTTATTCAATTGACTATATAAATTACATTATAATATGTTTAATTACATTTTCGAACCGTCAATTGATATGTTTTGGCAAGGATTGATCGGATTTGCGTTTCGGGTTCAAAAACCCTAATTGTGCTAAATTGCGTATTTCTTTTATTGGTTTTGAGCAATTGATTATTTGATATGTTATAAAATGTGTTTAATTACATTTCTAAACATTCAATTTGATTAAATTTATAGAATTTTAACGAAAAGTATTTTCGAGCCTAAAACCCTAAATTTCAAGTGAAATTATGAAATCGGTTACTTGTATTGTTGTCTTCTAAAATTGAATGTATAGAAATAGTTGAAATGGTATTAACTACTTTCTAATACCTTTAGTTTGAAGTAATTAAATTGAATTACTTGAGTTTGTGTCGTGGGCTTTAAAACCCTAATTTTCGGGGATGACTTTATAAAATTGATTTTTGCTATGTGTATTTTATCTAATCGAATTCTATCTTTGGGTTTTAAATCATTTAAATTCTGTTTTAACCTAATCGGTTTGGATTTGATTCTATGTAAATGGTTAGGTTATCTATTTAGTTGTAAAACCTAATAAATAAGTTATTTTCGATAAATTAACTTATGATCGATTATTCTTTCTCGGGCTTTCCAAATTAAGTTGAAATGTCCCAAGTGATATTTGTATTAATCTGTTTTGATTTAGTTTTAACCTTAAATCTTAATAAAGCTATGCTTTTAAGTTTTAAGTTTTGGACACGTTTTCTAAGAAAAATCATTTGTGTTGTTTGTGTTTATTTAATTTGAATATGTGAATTATTGATTGATAGAATAGTTTCTAATTTAGTTTTCGATTTCTATCGGATCTAGGAAAGCTTTCTCGTGGATCCACAAGCTAGGGATCTCTCTCTCTCTTATCTCGCTTAGCTAGCTTCAGATCCAGGTAAGTCTCTACTTACCTCTACTTATGGGTGTTTAGTAAGGACGAAGCTAATGGCCTTGTGCTATGTGTGACGTGGATGTGTTGAATGTTGTGTATGCCATGCTATGCCATGTATTGTATGATTTGTGCATAACTTGTCACATGTGTAGCGCAGCTTGGAGATTGAGGTATGTTGTATGTGCTCCTATGATATGAATATGACATGTATATGTATGATGTTTATGATGTATTATGTTATGGCCCTCTAGGACCTGCATATTAGGATAAATGGTAATGTGAGTTGGGAACCATCATGGGAGTCTTGAAGTTTGTATGATGGTATTAATGTTCTATGGCGGTCCTAATGGTTTGTATGGTGGTATTTGTGATTTTATGGAGGTATTAATGTCGTATGGTGGTATTAGGGTTGTATGGTGGTATTAGCGATTTTATGGAGGTATTAATATTGTATGGTGGTATTAGTGATTTTATGGAGGTATTAATATTGTATGGTGGTATTAGGGTTTGTATGGTGGTATTAGTGATTTTATGGAGGTATTAAAATTGTATGGTGGTATTAGGGTTTGTATGGTGGTATTTGTGATTTTATGGAGGTATTAATGTTGTATAGTGGTATTAGGGTTTGTATGGTGGTAATAGTGATTTTATGGAGGTATTAATATTGTATGGTGGTATTTGTGATTTTATGGAGGTATTAATATTGTATGGTGGTATTAGGGTTTGTATGGTGGTATTAGTGATTGCATAGTGGTATTAATGGCTTATGGTGGTATTAGGGTTTGCATGGTGGTATTAATGTTGCTATGGTGGCATTAGGGTTTGCATGGTGGAGTTAGGGTTTTGCATGGGAGTTAATGATTGTACGGTATTAGGGTTTGGAGTAACTAACTCTGGGACGTTGTGATTAAGTAGGGTTGGAGTAACTAATCGTGATTGTTGAGGATAATTAAGGTTTGGGATGGCTAAGTATGGGGGTTATGGTGAAATAGGGATAAGAGTGGCTAACCACGGTTTGGTGTGGACAATTAGGGTTGGTATGGCTGCTTAGAGTTGCTTGGCGTTATCATGTGTTTTTATTGATTAAAGTGTGGTTATGAATGTGGGTTTTTATTATAGTATAAAGAGAATGATTTATGCATGCTAGGGTGTGATGTGATTCGATAAGACACGAATAAGACATTAATTACGTAAAGCGAAAGACTGATGAGCCCGACCCAGTCCGGTCCACCGGTTAGAATAGTGGCCAGAGGCGTTTTGCCCTGGGTGTTTATTTCCGGTCCATCGGCTTTAATAGTGGTCAGAGGCGTTCTGCCCTGAGTGTTTATTCCGGTCCACCGGCTATAATAGTGGGGGATTCGGGCTCGACAGACCCAAACGAATAAGTTAATCCACAGGAAAGATACTAAGTACTTACAGCGAAACACCATGTGAGTCGGGCCATGATCCGGTCCACCGGCTATAATAGTGGATCAGAGGCGTTTTGCCCTGTGCGTTTATTTTCCGGTCCACCGGCTATAATAGTGGATCAGAGGTGTTCTGCCCTGTGCGTATATCTTCTGGTCCACCGGCTATAATAGTGGGGCTCCCGCGCTCACATGGATTAATGAAGAATGCTTTGAATGAAAATGAATGAAGTAATCCATGGGAAAATACTAAGTACTTACAGTGAAACACCATGTGAGTCGGGGCCATGATCCGGTCCACCGGCTATAATAGTGGATCAGAGGCGTTTTGCCCTGTGCGTTTATTTTCCGGTCCACCGGCTATAATAGTGGATCAGAGGCGTTCTGCCCTGTGCGTATATATTCCGGTCCACCGGCTATAATAGTCGGGCTCCCGCGCTCACATGGGTTATTGAAGAATATGTGTGGAATGAACATATTATTAATGAGAATAAAGAATAAGTCTAATTGGACCATGACCAGCTTTTATTATCTGTATTGCTACATGCTGCTTACGTGAGTATGCCACGTATTGAGTTTTAATAATATGGATTGTTCCTACCTGAGGCGTATGGGCCACTTTACATCTCGGTTATACCACGCTTATACGTTAAATAGAATGTTACGTATGTTTTATATGTTACTCTAGGTGTATGGTAAAATTTATGTTGTGGGTTGTGAATATGCATAATATTGTATCAACGTGTTGTACCCGGATTTAATATGCACTTGATGTATAGTTATATCCCTCTTATATGATAGGGTAGCGAGACTTACTCAGTATTGGACCCGTACTGATACTACCTTGGTTGAATGGGTCCTGTGATGATCCACCGATGGTGGGGAGCAGACCTCTTGTGCAGGTTGATACTGTGTTGGGGTGGAAGGCCTGACTTGAGTGAGTAGGCAATCCGGATATTGCTCCATTGGGATCTGTTTCATTTAGCTATATTTTGCACTACGCTTCTTGTTTTGAAACCGTACTCTTAAGTTGTAATCTTAACGATATTTTAACTGTTGTTGACTCGGGGTTTTCGTGAATGGTCTATGTTAACTATGGACCTGTATTTTGATGACTCTTACTTAACGATTGTTTAGTTTAGCCTTAGCACTTAGTATCGGAACGGTAGGAGTGAACCGGTCTGGTACTAAGTGTGGCGGTAATACCCCCAGGTTTATGGTTTTAATTCTTTCGCTTCCGCTAAACCTTTTGATTTAAACGAAATTTTTTAGTAGTAAATTTGGGGGTGTTACAATAGGGGCTCGAGGGGTGACTATAGGTGGTAGGGAAATGGGCGTTGCAGGGAGAGGGAGAAGAAGGTGGCGACGACAGGGAGAAGGAAAAGAGGATGGTGGGGTTGGTATAGGGCAGAGAATGGCAGGAGAGAGAGTGTGTGTGTTAGGGAGGTCAATGGGGGAGAGGGAGTGGCGATGGCAGGGAGTGGGGAAGAAGAAAGAAAGAAGAAGGATCGGGGAGGCTGGGTGCTGGGCTTGCGAACAGACCGATCGAAGGAAAGAAGAAGTCGACTCGATCGAGGAAGAAAGAAAAGAAAGGAGGAGGGGGTGGCCGGCTCACTCGGGAGAAGGAGAAGAAGGAGCCGGGCCAGGGAAGGGAAAAAGGAAAGGAGGGATGAGGGGGAGAGAAGTGGGCCAGCGGCCCAAGGTGCAGGAGGGGGGTAAGGGCAGGCTGAAGTAGGCCGACGGCCCAAAGAAGATAAAGAAAGAGAAAAATGAGAAAAGAAGGAAAAGGGGAAACAGGAAAAAGAAAGGGAAAATGGAATAAATAATTTAATTGATAAAAAATAAAATAGAATAATTTTGGGTAATAAATTGATTTAATATTTTAATTTAAGATAATTAAAATATAAGGGTTAAAAAGGATAGTTTTTGTAAAATAAGGGTTTAAAAATTTATTTAAATAATAAGAGTATAATAAAATAACAAAATATTTATTTTAATTTATTAATATTTATAAGAAATTTTATATGCTCATAAATCCATAAAATAATTAAATTTAATAGATTTAAAGGCTAATTTATTCCAAATAAAATTTATTTATTAAAATATAGGCTTTTAAAAATTTGGGGCATTATAATCATTATGGTCCATATCAATATGGGATATCCTAGTTCACTTCAATACACCATTGGTTAGATACAAATAACTCATAGGATTGCTAGGGTCATTCTCAAAATTCCAAATTTCATCTACCAATTATATCAAAGGACTCACTGTCTTCTCAATCAGGTTATCAATATTGGATTCATTATGTCTCAAATCCTGATTCTTACCAAACGACGGAGAAGAGTCCATAACTAGTTTGTATGCAATCAAACTCCTAAGGTCCTCTTGCTTTACCCTTCAATCCTAATGTACTCACCAATTATTGCACTTTGTTGCTGGCTGATTCATTATTGATGGATTTTGTGCATCTTTGCTTATTCTTCCTCATCAATAGGGATGGGGTTTTGTCACATGCATTGTAACACCCCAAAGGTTATTAGTGAAAATTTTCGTTTTAAGCGGAAGTGTATAATTAAGTAGTTGGGTGTTACCACCATAATTGACATAAGTTTAGCTTACTCCACCATCCTTACATTAATCGCAAGGTAAAACGACTAGAAATTTAAAATATGATAGTAAGAAACGAGAAAACTTTTAATAACATCAAATTAGCATTTGGAGATCAACTCTGATTACAATATCAAAATATATAAAAAAAAAGGATCCCATGGAACTAACAGTCAAAAAGGTATCTAGTTAAAACTATCATCTGAATAACATGACTTTACGCCCAAACCCTGATAGAAGAAAAATCACTCTTCCACATATATAGCATTAAAGGCTACGAATTCATCCACCTGGTCCTCATCAACTTGTACATATACATCTAGGTCATCTACTAGTTGGATTAAGTATCACCCATGAAACGGATGATCAGTACGCTATGTACTGAATAAGGTACCGGTATAGTCAAGCAGGGTTACAAATTCTCATAAGAAAACATACATGTGTAAAATCAAAGAATGCTAGAAAATTATTGATTCCAAGTCTTTCATTAGATATACCATATTCCAATCTTTTATTTACGTTGAGTTCAGGGACCCCACTATTCTTAAATCGGTGGAACGGTCTAAAACACCTCTCAGGGACAACACACCTGAGTCACTATTATTATTTGGTGGATCGGAGCCAACACCTCTATGAGTAAAATACTCCTAAGCCACTATTATTAAACTGGTGGAACGATCTGAAGCACTTCTCGGGGACAACTGTAATCCCCCAAAAAAAAATTTGAAAACCTATATTTTAATAAATAACTTCTATTTGAAATAAATCAGCTTTTAAAATTATTTAATTTAATTATTGTATGGATTTTAGAGTATGTAAATTTGGATAAGAGTATTTAATAAATTAAAAATAAATATTTTGCTATTTATCATCTTCTTTTATTTAAATAAATTTCCAAACTAGTATTTTACTATAATTATCCTTTTTAAGCCCATATATTTAATTATATTAAATTAAATTATTAAATAAACTTATTATCAAAAATATTACATCCTATTATTTTATAAATTTAATTATTTTATTTTAAAATTTTCCATTTTTCCCACTTTCCTTTTTCCTACTTTTTCTTTTCTTTCTCCTTTCCCCCTATTTCTTTTTTTCTCCCTTCTTCCTGGCTTTGGGCCACTAGGCTGCCAGCCTGCTTCCCCCCTCCTTGCGCGCTGGGCCACAGACCTGATTCTCCTCGCCTTCTCCTCCTCGTACGCCATGCAGCACAGCCCAAACGCCCCTTCCTTTTTTTCCCCTGGATTGGCCGGCTTGCTCTTCTTTCCTGCGTCGGTCCAACCGCCTGCTCGCACCTCCCCTTCCTTTCTCTCTTCTGCCACGCTCGACCACCATTTCTGCCATGGTCGAGCACGCCGTCGCCTGCATCTGCCGCCACCTACCACCGCACCTGCCTCCCTGCTGCTTCCTCTCGCTTCCCCGTAATTTTATTTCCCATTTCGAGCCAAACCAGCCCCTAGACCACAGCTCGCATGTCCCCTCCCTTTCCTTCTTCTTCCCTCCCTTTCCCCTGCCAACCAACAACCCAACCACCTGCCCCCTCTCTTCTCCCTCTTCTTTTTCTTCATCTCTCCAGCCCTTCATTCCCCATATTTTCAAGCCCCCTTCTCCTCCCCCGAGCTCCCTCTTCTCTCCTTCCTTCTCCCCCCATTTTTCCCTATTTTTTTTATCGCCGTCGCCAACCGCCGCTTACACCACCATTCCAACCCCCTACGCTGCCTCCTACCACCACCTCCTACCGCCCTGCACCATCATGCCACCCCTTGAGCCCCCTGCACTTCCTCCCTTCTCCACCTCTTCCTTTTTCTCCCAATTTTTCCCCCTTATCGCCAAGCCACCTGCAACCGCCCCGTTCGCCACCACTGGCAACCTCTACCGCCACCCAACCCACCGTTCGACACCCTGCAACCCCCTCTACCGCCCCCATACCTTACTTTCCCGAAAATAGCCCCCTTAACCCTCCATTTTTCCCTCCTATTTTCCTTCCTTCTCAGCCTCTCCACCTCGACCCACCTCGGCAGCCATCTTCGCCTCCTTGCTGCTGTGAAACCATCCCCAGCCACCACCTACACCCCCTCTTCACTCCTGCACCATTCCCTTGCCTTGAAACCTCCCCCATCTATCCCCTTTTCTAGCCTAAAGTCCCTAAATTGAGCTATCTCTCCTCTCTTCTATCTCACCCCCCTTCGAACCCTTTCTCCTCTCATTTTGCATGAGACTTACGCTGTTCATGCAGCGTGAGCTCCCCTTTGTTTTGAAATTTATTTGGCTAAATTTTGAGGTATATTAATAATTAATTAAAGTGTATTATTATTAAATAAATTTGTTTTATAAAGTTTTATCCTTTAATTTCTTACTTCTAACCTAATAGTTATTGATATTATTTTTAGGTGTTGAGTTGCTAATTAAAGCTTGAATCTTTAACCGGGATATCGGTAAGATTCGATTTTTGCAGGATTAAGGTAATCGTTAAACCTCCCTTAAATACATGGAAAAATGTATGCTAGCACATTAGAGATTTTAGTATGATTTTATGCATATTTTGTGTTGCCTAGTATGATATACATGGTTGCTTATATTGATTGATAAAAAGAAAAGAAAATTAAATTATGATAGCTTTTATGCCATGTGTAGGGATGATACTTAAGGAATGAGTTGGATATTTGATGGAAATGTTATATGCTTATCTATGATGTGTTATATCACTAATGCATGAATAATGTTATTATGAGCCTAAGGGTATTTTAGTAATATGCCTATGTAAGTATATGATCTAATATATGTAGTTGCTAATGAGTATTATGTTGAATAATGGCAAGTTGGTGGAGTTAGATGATAAGAATGAAGTACTAATATCATTATTTTATGTAGTGATGGTAAATTCATAAAAATGGTGAATAAAGGGGTTGAGTGGTAATTTTATAAGTGAAAAGGGTATTTTGGTAATTTTGTAAGCAAAAGGGTATTTTGGTAATTTCAAAAGAAAGGGGGTGAAATGATAATTTTATAAGTTAAAGGATAAAATTGTAAGTTGGGAGGAAGAAGGGTATTATGGTAAGTTTTGAAGCAAAATAACAATATGGCAATTTTATAAGTGAATGGCGAAATAGTAATTTTATAAGTAAGTGGTAAGAATGGTAATTTTGGAAGCAAGGGGTAAAATAATAATTTTGGATGAAGGAGGATGTTATGGTAATTTGTAAGCAAAAGGGTAATATGGTAAAATTGGATGTAAAGGGCAAAACAGTAATTTCATAAGTAAATGGTAATATGGTAATTTTATAAGTGAATGGCGAAATGGTAATTTTATAAGTAAAGGGTATTATGGTAATTTTAGGAGTAAAGGGGCAATATGGTAATTTTGGGAAAGAAGGGAAATATGGTAATTTTGTAAGGAAAGATAAAAATGGTAATTTTGGATGTAAAAGGGCAAAATAGTAATTTGTAAAGTAAAAGTAGTGTTATGGTAATTTATAAGTGAAAGGGTATTGTGGTAATTTTGTAAATAAAAGGATAATATGGTAATTTGGGAGTAAGGGGTAGAAGAGTAATTTTATAAATAAAAGGATATTATGGTACACTTGGGAGTAAGGGGTAACTTGGTAATTATGATAACAACGAAAGATAATTTGGTAATTAAATTATGATTATAGAAGGGCAATTGGATAATTATGATACTAGAGAAGGATAATTTGGTAAATTAACCAATTAAAGGGCATTATGGTAATATTAAATATGGAGAAGGGTAAATTGGTAATTATAATTATGAAGGAGGGTAAATTAATAATTGAAATTATGAAGAAGGGTAATTTGGGATTTATGATAATTGAAAAGGGTAAAAAGGTAATTATAATAATTGAGAAGGGTAGAATGGTAATTATGACAATGAAAAGGGTAATTTGGTAATTTAACCAACTAAGGGGCAATTCGGTAATTATGATAGTGGAGAAGGGCAATTTGGTAATTAATCGACTAAAGGGTGAGTTAGTAATTATTTAACCTACTAAAGAGGGAAATTGGTAATCATAATAGCGAAGATGGGTAATTTAGAAATTTATCCAATTGAAGGGCAAGTTGTTAATTGTAATAAAACAAAAGGACAAATTGGTAATCTAACCAATCAAATGGGAGACATGTTAAAAGTAGCGATTATGAGGGGTGAATGGTGATCTAAAAAGCGTAGGAGATAACTTGGTAACCTAAATTGGATAAGGGGTAATTTGGTAATTATATAACTTAAAGGGTAATATGGTAATTTGTCGAGTAAGGAAGGGATACTTAGCAATTATATAAGTAAGGGGTAAATAAGTAATTTATACCTAACATGTCATTGTGATTGTGGAATTTCATAATATGATTCAAATAATGCTGATTAGCAAGGTAAAGGTATTTAATAACTAGTAAGTATCACGAGAACAAATACTAACTCGGAATTAGATGAGATTATGATGGCCTTAATGTTTTCTCTGTGATATCCCGGACAATCATCTGAATAAGAAATGACTAATGATATCGGAACGATTAAAAGTGAATAAGTATATGATTATTGTGCTTTTCGTGATCACTTTAATTAAGAAACTATTACTTAAAGTGAAAGACCTCGAGATCGGGAATGGTGACTCATTAGGGGTCGCTACCCTAAGGACGTGGTTTAGCCACAACTATTTTGGTATTTGCTGGTGTGCCTTTGTGCCCCAGCCATGCCCTATATCTTACTCTATCTACCTCTACGGACCTAGTTAGGGGGTATGCATACTTATGGATTAGGTGTCCTTGTCGGTAGGGTACTGAGTAGCTTTATGCACCAATACGACCAAGGTACCTTTGTGTCCTTGGGTTCGTGGTTGAAGGGTACTGAGTAGCTTGTATGCACCGGTAAGACCGGTGTACCTTTGTGTCCCGGGTTATTGATCTCCCGTCCAAGGCAAATAAATATGATTGATGTGCTGATTAAGGAAAGGAAGGATACTAATTACGAAAGTGAAATATTAATGAGTCGGGTCCAGATGACTTATGATTATGAGTACCGATCCACCGGATATAATAGTGGCCCAGGAGCGTGTTGCCTTGGCAAGTGATATTGAGTACCGGTCCACCGGATATAATAGTGGCCCAGGAGTGTTGTGCCCTGGATGATGATGATGATATATATATATATTCCGGTCCACCGCCAATAATAGTGGGGGCCCCGAGCTCAATAAAACCAGTTATGTATGTGAATAAAGTTTGGAAAAATACTAATCACTTATAGTGGAACACCATGTGATTCGGGGCCAGACCGATCCACCGGCAAATAATAGTGGCCAGGAGCGTCTTGCCTTGGAGACCGGTCCACCGGCAAATAATAGTGGTCAGGAGCGTTCTGCCCTGAGTGTATACTTTCCGGTCCATCGGCTATAATAGTGGGGTTCTCGCACTCACATGGATATAAAATATGAGATTGATTGAATGATGGCGGAATAATGGCTTCAGGCATGAATGTATTGGTTTTACACTAGGATATGGCTTAAGGCCCAAAGGTATCGATCGTGACTTATAACTTGTTATATATGCGGTCGTTATGTATGCATCTTTCATTACATACGTATATAGCTTGCATTATGTGTTGCATTGCGGGCCTGTTTTTAAGTGTGGTATTAAAGGGTTACTCAGTACCGTAGTACTGAAGGGATTCCCTTCGTGGGGGCCCTGCCTATTCAATGGGCAGTGCCCTTGCAGGTCTTTTCAGGTGCTACTCAAGTGGGCAACGGGAAAGAGAGTAAGGAATTATCCGGTACCGTTAGGCTTTTTTTCTCTTTCTCATTTAAATTCTTGGTTTTAAATGTATATGTTGTTACTAGGTAAATTAGGTAAATATATATATATGAACATTTTGTACAAGTACACAGGGCATACCCTGGATATACAAAAATAAGAGACTTGATTCATCCACTAGGATGAGATGAGTCATACATCAACTTGTCTACAGGCTAAAACCAAAAGTGTTACTTAAGTACATTGTGCTCATCAAATTATAAAGCACTGTAGACATACTTCTGGACTAATACAATGACTCCTTTTGGGTCAAAGGTTTTAGAATAAAAAAGGATTTCATTTCGTTTTTTCCAAATGGCATATACAAGAGCCGCCATAGTTAAAGCTCGAGCCTTCCATATAATGTGTTGTGTGTGTTGATTTCTTCGAATAGTTCTCATAGCACTCTGTAGAGAAGTAGATCCTCGAGAGATGCCTAGCCATGCTCGTATGGGTTGCCAAATGAGTTGAATGGCAGGGCATGCAAAAAATAAATGATCATGGTTCTCGTGGCCCTCACAACAAAAAACACATTCTTTAGGTCCCTCGAGGAAAGTAAGCATGTCCCTAGTGTAGAGGCGGCGGTGGAGGGTCAGCCATAAAATAAAGGAGAATCTTCTGGTTTTGGTAATTTGCCACACCATGCGATAATGTATCCAAGTGTGACCCTTGTCTCTGAAAAAATCATAAGCTGCCTGTGTAGAGAAGCCGAGAGGTTTCACCCAGGATGCCAAGAGTTGTTTAGCTTGTCTTGTCGATCCCATTTGTTGCACAAGATGGGAGAAAATCTGGCTAATCTTCCTCATGAAATGGGAAGTATCATGCTTTGGGACAAATTTCTCAAAAACCTGGTTTTGTAAATAGTGAGTGTGTATCCATTTAGTCCAGAGAGTTTCTTTTTCATCCTGCAAAGACCATATGTATTTACATAGGAAGGCTGAATTCCAAGCAAGAAGATTTTTAATTCCAAGACCCCATTCTTGTTTCGGGAGACAAAGTGTGTCCCAAGCCACTGGTGGAGGTTTGCCCTGCCAAACAAAATGTCGGCATAGCACTATAATTCGATGAATAACAATTTTGGGGATAGCAAATATAGAGAACCAGAAGCCTAGAATTCCCTGAATCATTGTAGTGAGAATTTCCAGATGTCCTGCATAAGATAAGGAATTGGCCTTCCACATTTTAAACGGTCACAGATATCATTTGTGAGGACTTCATAATCTATGGCACACAACTTGCTTGGATTCAAGGGCACCCCAAGATACCGAAAGGGAAAAGACCCCTGTGGCATATGAGTGAAATTGAGAATTTGCTGTTGAGTATGGGCATCATACCTACAAAGAATATTTGAGATTTGGTAGGATTAACAGACAGCCTCGAGCACTTGCTAAACATATCAAGACCCTGCAGGAGGGTTTGAACAAAGGGGGTATCACCCCGGCAAAATAGAATAAGATCATTCGCAAAAGCTAAGTGGACCAGCCCCAAGCTTTTGCATTTAGAATGGAAGGAAAACTCTTTCCTCTGGGATAACTTTTTTATCAACCTGCTGAAATACTCCATGCAAAGCACAAAAAGATAGGGGATATGGGGTCTCCTTGTCGTAAGCCTCAAGCTCCTTTGAAGAAGCCAAACATATTCCCATTAAGTTTCAGAGAGAAACTTGTAGTGGAAATACACTCCATCACTAGACTAATAAAATAAGGGGGAAATTTGAAAGCCTGTAAAATTTTTGAAATGAAGTTCCAGGACAGACAATCATATGCCTTGCGTAGATCCACCTTGATCATGCATTTTGGTGAGGTCCTCTTGCAGGAATACTCCTTTAAAAGTTCCTGGACAAGCAATATGTTTTCTGTCATTAATCTACCTTTAACAAAGGCCCCTTGCTTAGGGGCTATAATTTTTTCCAGAATTTCAGCAATTCGAGTAGCTAAAATTTTTGCAATAACTTTGTAGATTGTAGAGCATCAAGCAATAGGCCGAAAGTCAGAAACAGTGGCTGCTTTAGAGGATTTAGGAATAAGAACAAGAGCAACATGATTGATTATTTTCAGAAGTTTATAGTTTCTGAAAAATTCTTGTATTGCCTCGCAGAAATCATCTCCAGTGACTGCCCAGGTTGATTTGAAGAAAAGGGCAGAATAACCATCCGGTCCAGGCGCTTTATTATTATCAAGAGAGAATAAGGCATTTTTGATATCCTCCCTGGAAACCGGCCGAATCAGAGATCTCTGTTGTTCATCAGAAAGAACCGCCCCTGTTTTTATAATGTCTTCATCCAGATTCTCGAGGGGGTAATCAGTCCCTAGCAGGTCCTGAAAATAATTCAAAAACTCTACCTCGATTTCTTGATGAGAGGTAGTACTGGAGCCATCATTTCTAGTTAACCGAACAGTCCTGGATTTTGTTTGCTTCGCCCGCAGCATGTCATAAAAGAAGCAGGTGTTTTTATCAATACCAAATAGGAACTTACTTTTATTGATTTGAGAGATTAAACTAACTGCTGCTTGCCTAAGGAAAAAGGCCTATTTTCTGAGATCTGCAAGGGACTCCCTGGACTATTGGGGGTGCTTCGAGAGGAAATCTTCTTGGGCTAATTTGAGTTGGGTTTCAGCTGCCTCTGCCCGAGCCAAAATATGTGTAAAATTCTGTTGGTTCAGCCTTTTCAAACCCGATTTCAGCAAGGAAAGCTTGTTACAAAGAATAAATTGGCTCGAACCACAGAAGGAGAACCGCCAAGCTTCCTGCACCACTTCATTAAAATTAGGGTGGCTGCACCACATATTATAGAACTGAAAGGATTTTTTTGAGGCCTAATTATGTCAATAGATATAATACATGGGGAGTTATCCGACCAACAACCAGGAGCTAAAAACTCTGAAGAAACTTTGAAGTTTTTTGCAAATCCTGTTGCATTCAAGAATACCCGATCAAGCTTGCATTTAACTCTGTGACCTTCAAAAGTGTAGAAACATCCAGCCATATTAACATCTGAGAGTTGAGAAACAAGGCAGCAAGCCTTGAAATCCGCTGTTTCATAATCTGTGACAGGTCTTGATCCAAAACGGTCTTCAGAATTGAGAGGACAATTAAAATCCCCTCCCACAATCCAGGGCTCTTTTATTGTGCGAGACAAAGACATAAGGAATTCCCACAATGATTTTATGTCCCTTATATTATAAAGGCCATAAACAAAGGAAAGAGCAAAGGACATGCTTGTTTTAATATCAAAAATCATACCAGAGAGGGTTTGACGAGTTACCACCAACAAATGGAACATGATTAAGTTAGGATTCCACATAACCAGTAAACGGCCATTGGGATGATTAATAAAATTATCATAATGAGCCCAGCCTCTGAAGTGATTATCCTTCAACATTTGGACTTTGTTGGTGTCCAATTTCGTTTCCAAAATACCTACAATAGAACAAGAGTTTTCCCTACAATTTTTTTCCAAGGCTTTTTGTTTCAGGGGAGAGCCCGCTCCCCTTATATTCCATATTAGCACATTCATAGAAATGTATATGTTGTTACTGTAACCAACATTGGTGGATTTTATCCTCGTAATGATTTGATGCGCTAATCTGATTTATGTATGTTGAATTTCTTTCAAATTATATTTTATTTTTCTTAGCCTTATCACTTGGTACTGGAACGGTATGAGTTAACCAGTCTGGTACTAAGTGTGGCGGTAATACTCCCAAAGTTCACGGTTTATTAATTTGCTTCCGCTAATTTCCTTTTAATTAACGAAATTTTTCAGTAGTGAATTTTGTGGGTGTTACAACAACACACCTAAGCCACTATTATTATCCAGTGGAATTGACTCAACACCTCGGTTCTGACTCACGTAGTCTTCCACTTTAAATAATTAGTATCTTTTCATTTATACTTTATCTCTTAATTGTATTTTCATTCACGTTGAGTATAAGGCCCCACTATTCTTAATCCGGTGGAACAGACTGATGCACCTTTCGGGGACAACACAATCGAGCCACTATTATTATCCGGTGGAATAGATCCATATAAACACCTTGGTCCAACTCACAAAATCTTTTACTTTAAATGATTAGTATTTTATTCAGAGTTGATTGTATATTATCATGCTGAACTCATATAAATGCACAAGACATACAATTGAACAACATAAGTACGACCACGTAATTATCCTCAAATGATCATAATACCCTTAAGGTAGTCAAGACAAGCGTATACTCCCAAAGGCTTATGAAACCCCAAAACATATAAATTTTCAACCATTATCCGAAGTACATATCCTCAGTTTTTCATAGATATCTCGTATCCAACATTATACCCAAATAAAAACTTACATAATTTCATTTCTCTCAAGAATATCATTTCATAGCATTTCCATAAATAAAATTCAATACAACATACTCAACACAAAAGTACATACAAAAATACATATATCATATAAAACCCTATGTAAGACATGTATTCTTACCAATAAAGACACCGAACTCTATGCACGCAAATCCTATACCTCCTCCGAGATCCCCGGAAGATCACTTATGAAAAATAAGATAAAATATGATTAGGATTGAATATTGAAAATTGAGGAAAAAGTTAAGTTTGAGGAGGGTAAAAATAAAATTAACCAGAGTCAAATGGAAGATTGAATTGTATAGAAGTGTAGAGGAATGTGTAGTGAAGCTATGGTTAAATTTTGGTAGTGTTTGAACAAGGTTGGGGGTTAAAAATAGGGGTGCATGGTCAAAATGGGAAGTTGCACGGTGGTGTAGCAGGTGGTGCAACTTCTATTCGAGAGAAAAAAGATGCATGGCCAGGTAGTGTAAGAGTTGCACGGCTATATAGCAACAATGCACAATAGGTCAAGAGGAGAAAAGACGCAACTCCAGACAATTCCAGTAGGAGATTTAAGTGTTTCATGGCCATGTAACAGGCAATGCACATGATGTGCACTTTGAAATGCTACAATGCATGAGAGGAAGAAGAAGGGAAAAGAGGTTGTGGTCGGCGGAGATGCCCGGCGACGGCGAGGAGGAAGGTTGGGGTGACCTTAGTGATCGGTCCACCAGCCAAAGGGTGGTGAGTGGTGGTCGAGGTGGTGGATTGGGTGGTGAGAATGCCAAAAATAGAGAAAAAAGGAGGAAGAAGAAGATGAAAAAAAGAGAAGGAAGAAAGGAGAGGGAAGTGGGAGCCGATAATGGATTTTTTGACATAGAAAGTATAGAGTGGAGGCCAATCAAAGAGAAAATAAGGAGAGTATGGTGTGTGTGTGTGTGTGTGTGTATATATATATATATATGGTTATGTGTGTGTGTGTGTTTATGGTGTGAATCAAGAAAGAAGAAAATAGAGGGGAAAGGAGACGTGTGACGGGTGTGTAGGGCCAAAAATGGTGATAGTGGAGGTGATGGTTGAGTGTGGTGATAAAAATGCAGATGATGATAATGGTTATGAGTGTGGGTTATGTAAGGATAAGAGAAAGAAGAAGAAGAGTGGCAGGGGAAGTGATTGTGGTGTAGATCAGCAGAGATGGGATGAGAAGAAGGTAGAAGATAGGCACGAGGGATGGCAGGGATGATGGTGCCATGGTGCATGTGGAAGGCAGGGTGACAAAGGCAGTAGGGGAAGAGAACTCCATCACGCCACACAGTTGGCATAAGAGAAGAAGGAAAAGAAAAGAAAAAGAGAAAAAGAAAGGAAAAGAAAAGAAAAAGGAGGAAGAGGTTAGGGTAGATTAGGTGATTTTGGATTGGCCAAGATAGTTAGAATTAGTGGAAATTTTTGCAGGTTTTGATTTTGGTTTATGAATTACGGTTTATTCGAGTCAAGGTATAACACCCCCAAAATTCACTACTGAAAAATTTTATTTTAAATGAAAGAATTGACGGAAGTGAAATAACAAAACTGTAAACTATGGGGATATTATCGCCACACTCAGTACCAGACCGGTTCACTCCTACCATTCCAGTACCAAGTGCTAAGGCTAAAACGGATTATCATCAAACAAGAGCTAATACTTAAAACAATAATTCATAAGGAAGTTAAATCGTTCACAATATAAAATTCAGAGTCCGCTAAAAAGGTTTACAAGCCAAAGGGGTACATAGACAAAGTTCTCAAGGAACATAAAGTATCGTACGATAGAACAGAACTAAAATAAAATGATACAGGGTAAAATGAAATGAAAAGGAGAGTCCGGCCATGTCGCTCTCGGTCCCCAGGCCAAGTCTAGGCTCAACTCTCAGCCCCATCCAATGCCTCGTAAGAGTCGTAGACATCGAAGATATCATCTCCTACCTACACAAAATTAGGTGGGTCCTCTGCTCGTGGGAATGAGCAGCACCCATGAAACGGGTGGTCAGTACGCTACGTACTGAGTAAGGGAACTATGCAGCCAAGACCAAACATAAAAAACATACAATATATCGTACATGGCATAATCACATAAGCAGCATGTAGTAATACTGATAATGAAGGCCAGCTATGGTCCGGGTAGACTCATTCTTTAGATCTCTGGTAAATATAGTCGATTCACTTCACAGTTTTTTATCAATTCATGTGAGGGCGGGAACCCCACTATTATAGTCGGTCATGCAGGGAAAAATGCTCCTGGCCACTATTATTCGTCGGTGGATCGGTCTGGCCCCGACTCACATGATGTTTCGCTGTAATTACTTCGTATCTTTTCCATGTCTTATCATCATTATGTTTGGTTTGTTGAGCATAGAAACCCCCACTATTATAGCTGGTAGAACGGTCATGCAGGGCAAAACGTGCGTGGCCACTATTATTCGCCGATGGACCGGTCTGGGCCCAGCTCAACAATATTTCTCTTTAAATGATTAGTATTTTATTCGTGTCTTATTCGGTAAGCAATTGACCCTTGACATGCATGTCACCAACCCTCTACTTCTATCCTCCCGAGAGGGCCCGTCCCATAACTTGGGACTCTTGCGCCCCTTATCACACCCCGATATCCATTCCCCTTTACACTTACACATAATGAAAAGCAACTCCTAAGGGTGTGGGTTAAGGTCCAACACCTTGTGACATCAAACTCCACCCACTATCACCCTCTAGGGTTTCCCTTGAAACCTTAATTGGACCTATGTGGCCCAACTTCCTCTTACTTTATTACCATTAATTCATTTATCATCTGAAACCTCATCTCATTTAGCTTCAACCCCAAATCATATCACTTTACTCATTGATTTCGCAGGTGATCGAAAAACCCTAGCAAGCCACTCTAAACCCTAGCGCATTTCTTCCCCCACAAGTAATCTCTCTACTTTTCACTTAACATTACTTACTTCCCATGGCACCCATACTCATCCCTCATATATTAAGTTTCCACTCTTAACCCATTACTCCACTCTTCCTTAATTGTTCTTACTTCCACATTTTCCCCCATATTAGGGTTTCCTCCCAAACCCTAATCAAGTCCCCTATAAACCTTTACACCAACCTACGTACTATTTTTCATCCAAAGTTTCCAATTACTCCACAACTCTCCCCTTACCTTACTTACACCTTAAAAAAACTTTTCTCACGTAAAGATCATTCCCATGCAAACTCCATCCACCTCATGCAAACCCTAGAAATCTTCCATGCAAAGTTCACATCCCTCATTTATTTTAATCATAATCTCCTTTTAATTTTCCTTCATGGATCATGAGATAATTAGGAATCTCATGCGCCCCCTTAGTCAACTCACTTTACACTTTCTCCCTTTTTTTCCTTTACATTCATGTCCCCCACATCATATTATTAACATCCTAGCATGCATGTCCTAGAGGGTCACGTCATAAAATATCATAAACACAACAGAACAATCATTATACACATGTCATAAGGAATTCATATAAGCATACCTCAACTCCAAGCTGTGCTACAAGTAATTAGTCATTAAAAACATATAGTATACAACATGGCATAACACATGGCACACAAGGCACATAACACACACATAATTGTTCTTAGCCACATCCTTACCTAATACGACACCGGTCTTGGAGTACGTTCCTACGCCTCCTCAGGGTTTTGACTTGATTCGCCTATAAGAGGGAAAACTATGGATTAACTTCCCTCTAACCAAAATTACTATTCTTCCTACCTTACCCTTATCACAACTTGCTATTAGAGCTAAAAATAATAATATTACCTTTATAAGTAAAAGTAGGGTTATTATTCCTAAGGTAGCTAATCATGCTACTACTAATCAAAAATAGGTCTTAATAGCTACAATAATTTAAAGTAATTATAATAATATTTATATTATTAACGGTAATAGTTTCAATGTTACTAATAATGATAATAGTAGTAGTGATAGTAAGGTTAGTGATATATGAAATATTAATAATAGTGACAAGGTAATAATAATAATAATGATGATGATGATGATGATGATGATGATGATGATGATGATGATGATGAATAATGATAATAATAATAATAATAATAATGATGATAATGATAATAATAATATTAGTAATAATAACAATAATGATGTTAAAATAATAATACTAAAGTTATAGGCCATTAATAATAATAATAATAATAACAGTTATAAATATTTCAAAGTTAGGTTAAATAATCATAATGATAAAGGTAATAATAATAACAACAACAACAACAATAATAACAACAACAACATTAAGAATAATACTAATAATACAACTAAAAATAACTAACATTTGTATAACAAAGGTTTAGGGGTTGGGGAGTTTAGAGGACCACCTAGGGATGGTGGTGGCACAAACGGCGGAGATGGGGGAGAAGAGAGATGGAGAAATGGTGGTGGATGGAGGAGAAGGAAGAGGAGAGGCTGGCAGGGAAAAATGAAGGTATGGGGAGGTAGAGGGAGCTCCCCTGGTCGTTTTGGAGGGCAGAGGGGTGTTGGAAGCGGCGAGACTGGTGGAGGGCGGTGGTGCGAAAGGCGGCGAGGCTTGATGAAGGGCTGATCGGGGAAGGGACTTTGCACGGCCAGGGTGGCTCGTGCAGAGTAAACCGAGGGAGGAGGGAGGCTTAGGTTGGTAGAGGGTGATGCAGGGAAGGGTTCCGTGGGTGGATTAGGCGGCGACGACGGGGCGGTTGTCTAAACTAGGGGTGGCGCAAGGCGGGTTTTTTCTGGGTTGCGATTCCAAAAGGTCCGATGTTGTTTTCCTTGGTGGTATTTATAGGCCGAAAAGGGATAGAGGAAGGTAGGGGCAGACGTAGAAGGCATGCCGGCCAGCGGTGGCAAGCCGACACAGGTCTGCCATGGCAGGTCTGCGTTCGGTTAGGGAGAAGAAAGGGGGGCAGGGGCAGGCACGCGCGAGGTGAGAGGGAGGTCGGTCGATCGAGGAGGGATAGACGAATGGCCAGGGAGAGAGGGAGAAGGTGGGCATGCGGTGCAGGTGGTTGGTCGGTGCAGAAGGGGGGCTGCGAGTTGCAGCGGGGCACGGGGAAGAAGTGAAAGGGAAAGAGGGTTGGACCTGTCCGGTTTAAGGGAGAAAGAAAAGAAAAAAAAGGGGAGGGGTGGACCAGTTGGGGCGACCGGCGAAGGAGGGAGAGTTAGGTGGGCTTGGGCCGCGCTGAAGGGAAGGGGGAAAGGGGATTTGGGCCGCGAGGGGCTGGCCCAATCGGGGAGGTAGGGAAGAAAGGAAGGGAGGAAAGGAGGGAGAGAAAGAAAAGGAAAAATAAGGAAAAGGGAAAATGGGAAAATAGGGGAGAAAAATAAATAAAATAACTTATGGAAAATAGGTTGTAGTATTTTTGGTAGATAAATAAATTTTAATAATTTAACTTAATATATTTTATTATATTAGTTTAAAAGGTAACTTTTATAAAATATTGGTTTGAAACCTTATTTAAATAAAATGAGTACGATAAAATAGCAATTTATTTATTTTAATTTATTAAATATTCGCATCTAATTTTATATACTTAAAATCCACAAAATAATTAAGTTAAATAAATTTAAAAGCAAAATCCTCAACATAATTAAATTAAATAAGTTTAAGAACTAAATTATTCCTAATAAAAGTGATTTATTAAATTATAGGCTTTTAAAATTTTGGGGGATTACATTCTGTTAAACTTTCGGGATTAAGAAATTAGGTTAGGGCTAAAAATAAGATTTCTTGATATTAGAATCTAATTAGGGTGCTAATGATACGGGATTAGACTAAGCAATTTTTTGGGGCATTACACGTGTGGAGTGATTAATCCTTTGTATCTCAACTTAGGCTTTTCATTTAGCATTAATTTGGTTATATATATGGGAATATCATATGGTCAAGATGTTCTAAAACTAGTGGTATATTTTGTTGAACCCAGGATCGATTCTCACTCTTAAGCAGAAGGCTTCCCTTTGTGTACCACCTTATATTATAAAAAATAAAATAAAATTAGTTATATATATACATATTATACGCCACCCACAATAGGATCCTTTTATTCTGTAGAAGGCTCGTGGTTCTCTCTACTACTTCCCTGCATGAGTAGCTCTTACAATATTTCCATGATTCTGTTTTAGGTGGCCATTATGGTGTAGCAAAGACAGTGTCTAGACTCTCGGCTAATTTTTATCGGGCAAACGTGGTTCAAGATGTCAAGAAATATGTTGCTCAATGCATGGTTTATCGAATGACAAAACCAGAGGTGGGACATATAAAAAAGTTGCTACAACCCTTACCCTTACCCATTCACATTTGGGAGGATATTGCTACTGACTTCATTACCAGTCTTCCACCCTCCAATGAAAGAGAAATAGTTTGGGTGATTGGTGATAGATTGTCCAAATATGCCCATTTTTATGCTTTACCCATCAAGAATATTACTGTTAAATTAGTGGAGCACTTTGTGCAAGAGGTAATATAGTTGCATGGTTATATAAGATCCATTATCTCAAATCAAGATCCCCTTTTTCTAGTTACTACTGGCATGAAATATGTAGAATGCAGGGCATCTTGTTGAAGTTAAGTGTAACACCCCCAAAATTCGCAGTTAATTTTTTTTGTTTGTTATGAAAAATCATACATCGAATAGGGGGTGCTACCACTATTATTAGTACAAGTCTGGCCCCTAGCTAGTCTCATACTAACCATAAGGCAAAAAGATACAAGGGATAGTAACATGAGATGATTAAAAACATAAGAAGTTCAACATTAATTACAAAAAATACCTAATTGCACAAAATTCAAAGTTAGTTACTACATTAGTGAAATGAAATATAGGATAACATCCCACTACAGTGGAATAAAAGAAACAAAAACACAAAAAGGTAAGTATTCTGGAGAACACCCTCTCTGGCCCTAATCTTGGGACATCAGAACGTCACTTTGCCCCGACCAACTCATCATAAGCATCAAAATCCTCAAGGGTCTCATCTTCTACCTACACAGACTCAGGAGGGGTCACTGCTTGTGGGAATAAGCAGCACCCCTACGTAAAGAGTAAGGTAACCATATAGCTAAGATAGGGCACAAAACATAAAATGCAGATAATATGCAAGTGGTAGATTTTATTAGATTAATTACCACTATTAGAGTTTAAACCATTTGTACCATCTTTACACATCTTTCGAATTATATCCATGTGAGTACGTAAACTCCATTATTATGGCCAGTGAAATGGAAATAACTACTCTAAGGTAGAACGTGCCTGGCCACTATTATAGCCGGTGAAATGGTAAACATGAACATCTTATGGGCAAAACTCTCTTAGCCACTATTATAAATGGTGGAACAATAACATCCTAAGTCTGTTCCAAACCACATTATACTTCACTGTAAGTAATTAGCATCACCCATCACTCTCACCTCTATAGCCCCCATTATTATCCCTCATCTATCACCTTTCTTGTTCTTCCCTTATCCTTGTCCGACCTACACACATCACCTCCCTTACCATTTCTTTTTCTTCCTCAACGTTACGTAATACACAAACACAACCATCACCATCCATACTGCACCCTCTGCCATTTTTCCCAACACTCAACCATCATTTCCCTACACCACCTCTCATGCTTGACCTACACCATCACTTGTCGCATGCCTCCCTCACTTTTTCTTTCTTCCCCAATTCACACCACACACACACACACATGCATATATATGTATGTATGTATGTATGTATACAACAATATCCTCTCTTCCTCTTGGTTTGGCCTTCACTCGACTATTTTTTGTGTCAAAAATCTTTCATGAGCACCCCTTTTTTCTCCTTTATTCCTTCTTCTTTTATTCTCCTTCTTCCTCCTTTATTTCCCTATTTTTAACTTGTGCACCACCATCTCCATCACCGTGCACCACCACAGCCACCACTCTCTGCCCTTTTGCTAGTGGACTGACTACCAAGGTCACCCCAATCTTCCCCAACACCCTCACCAACCATCGCCTCTTTTACCTTCTTCTTCTCCTTGCCTGTTGCATTTTTTCAAAGCCTTCGACCTACGTATAGCCTCAAGCACGACCATGAAACACTAAAATTTCCTATCGCATACCCATGTAACCCAACACCGCCTAGCCATGTGCAATCTTTTCTCTTGACTAGGGTTGCACTGCCTACAGCACAGCCGTGTAACTTTCTATTTTCGGTCGTGCACCCCAATTTTTACCCTCAAACCTTGTCCAAACACCACCAAATTTTTACCATAGCTCCATCACACATTCTACTACACATCCACACATCCTAGTCTTCCATTTAACAATGATTATTTTTATTTTTACCCTCTTTACCTTAATTTTTCCTTTGGTTAAACTCTTTAGCCTAATCGTGGTTTTTGTCCTTTTTGTAGGAGGTATTTTAGTAACCTTGGAGGAGGAAGTCTAGAATTTGTGTGCTTAGAGTCCGGTGTCATATTTGATAAGGATACTATTTGATGTTTAGGTTTTTTTTGTTAATTACTTGTATGGTTACGTGTGTTTCTCGTGATATTGTTGATATATGATGTAACATGTGTTGATTATAATATTATGTGATGATATGAATATTATGTTGAAAGGAAGTGAGAATGTTTAAGAGGTACCATTATGATTTTGTTGTAATAATTTCATAATTGTGGAAATATATCTTATGACATGAAATATGGGCCAAATGAGCTTTGATAAGTGGACATAAGTACTTTTAAGAGGTATGATGATAATTGGTGGATTTGGGAAAATAATGTGTGTGGAAATTACAAGATTTTATAAAATAAAGGTTATTGTTTGTGCTTAAAGGTAATATGGTCATTATGGGTAATAAGGTAATTTTGGGTATTTTCTGTGTTAGGTGGATTAAAATGTGATAGTGATATCATGAATAATGCTTGGAAGTATTATTGTTGCTTTAGGGTCCTTAAATGAACTAATGGTTAATTTGGCACAATAATCTTATAATGATAATATCATTATTCCATGTATAAAATCTAGATGTGATTCAGATTCCGAATACGTTATTAATGTTTGACCTTATGTGGTTATCTATTGGAACTGGTAATCATGTAAATTTTATGGGAGGTATTATGCCTAATCTGTGGAATTAGGGTTTTAGAGATTTCTATGAGTAATACATATTATTAATGTATTTGTATAGGAATTAGATCGCGCATTTTAAGTATGACAATAATGATGATATTTGGAGATGATATAATATAAGTTGTGCGGAATAATCAATATGGGAGAATGAATGCTAAAGGGTGTGTAATTAGGGTTTGAAAGGATGTGAAAACTTTGACCTGTGTTATGTATGCATCTGTTTTAATGTGTTCTATGCCTGAGAATCAATCTTGAATAAGATACTAAGCACTTAAAGTGAAAGGGCACGTGATTAGGTTCAAGGTGATATATATATATATATATAATTATGTATGTATGTATGTATGTATGTATATAATTATGTATGTATGTATGTATGTATGTATGTATGTATGTATGTATGTATGTATGCATGTATGTATGTATTCTCATTCCACTAGGTAGAATAGTGGCTCGGGAGTGTTTTGCTCCGAGAAGATGATGTTTTAAATCTCCATTCCATTAGAAATAGTAGTGGCTCAGGAGTATTTTTTCCTAAGAAGTTTCTTCAGTCCATTCTACCAGATTAAAAATATTGGGGCCTCTACTCATCATGAAATGAAAATATATAAGAATAACCTATGGAAAAGACACTAATGATTTAGAGTTAAAGAGTACGTGAGTTAGGACCAAGGTGTTATTTTTATATATATGTCTCGTTACACCGGGGATAATAATGGCTCATGAGTGTGTTGCATCAAGAAGGTGATGTTTTAGATCTATTCCACTGGATGATAATAGTGACTTAAGTGTGTTTTCCCTGAGAAGGTGGTTCAAGCCATTTGATTGGTTTAAGAATAGTGGAGGTTCCTGCACTCATCGTATATAATAGAATGAAAATAGATTATACTTAAATAAGAGATCTGGATCATTTTATTTCCTATGAGATGTTTCATTTATTTGTTTATACACTTTTTATCTAATGTGAAAACATGTGCTAATTGTATCCCTATTTCGATAGTATTTTTCCTTTACTCAGTACGTAGTGTACTGAGCACCCATTTTATGGGTGCTACTCATTCCCATAAGCAGAAGACCTTGATTCTTATGTACAGGTTTCAGAAGATCCACTAGATGATTATGATGCCTATGATGCCTTATGTGGGGATGAGTGACTTCATCTATATTAGGGATTGGGTGAAGAGTAATTGTTATCTGGTGGATATACTTAACCGAATACCCCTTTTGGACTCTTGTTCCATAGTGTCCCTTCTTTTGTATTTTGTATTATGATTTGAAGTTAAGATCCAAACTCATTATTGTATTATAAATGTTTCTTTTGTTTCTCATTTCCTTGCATTACTTTAAATGTTTTAGCCTTGTGATTGATGCAAAGATGGTTGCATAAGCCAGACTTATGTCAATTACGGTATTAACCCCCAATATTTAACTTATTTACTTCCGCTGTAGAATGAAATTTTTTAGTAGTAAAAATTGGGGTGTTACATTACCACTCTACCAACCTAGACCTCCTGAAATACCTTATCCCTTAACCTGAGACCTCTACATCCTCCAAGATTCTAGGACCCCCAAACACCTTCCACCATCCTCACACCGAATCTAGAAGCCTCATATATGTGGGTCAACCACTCCTCCATTTCTCCACCCATACTTACCATTGCCCACTAGAGTTTTCCCGTGAAACTCTAATATGGCCTATGTGGCCCTAGCATCTCATATTCTTGCTCAGCCCACATTCTCCCTTGATTCCAACACCATGATCATACTCAACCCAACTCCAAACCTAATAACCCAACTCCCCAACTCCCACATGTGATAATGACACCCTAGTTGGCCACCCTCGAAAACCCTAATATTTCCCTTTTTCTTCCACTCCCTCTTCTTTTACACAACACTATCCTCTATTTGACTCGATTCACACCCTCCATGTGACACACCCCTCATCACAACACCTATGACCAACCAACCACCTCAACCTTTCCCCATAATACCCTTATCCTTAGGGTTTTCCCCAAAATCCTAGTTTGTACCTGTAATCCCACAAAAATTTAGAAAACCTATAGTTTAATAAATTACTTTTTATTTAAAATAAATTAGATTTTAAAATTATATAGTTTAATTATTATATGGATTTTGATTATATAAAATTAGATAGGAATATTTAATAAATTAAAATAAATATTTTATTATTTTATCGTACTCATTTTATTTAAATAATTTTTCAAACCAATATTTTACTAAAATTATCCTTTTTAATCCCATATATTTAATTATATTAAATTAAATTATTAAATAAATTTATTATTAAAAATATTAAATCCTATTATTTTATAAATTAAATTATTTTAATTTCTCCCGTTTCTTTTATTATTTTCCTTTTTTTTCCTTCCCTTATCCTTTTTCTTCCTTTATTTCTTTTCCTTTTTTTCTCCTCCTTTAGGCCACACGCACCCGGCCTATTCCCTCCTCCCTGCGCGCCTGGGCCACAGGCCCGTTCCTTCCCTCCCCACCTTCTCCTCCTCCCACGCAGGACACAGCCCAGCCCGTCCCTCCTTTCTTTTTTCCAGACTGGACCGGCCTGCTTATCCCTCTTTCTTGTGCCGGTCCACCTGCTCGTACCCTCCCCTTCCTTCTTTCTTCTTTCACGCCCGACCAACATCCTCTGCCATGATCGAGCATGCCGGCCACACTTGCAACTGCTATGCCCGGCCACCACCTACCTCCCTGCTACTCCCCCTCTCCCCCCGTCATTTTCTTTCCTATTTTGAACCAAACTAACCCCTGCATCCCTATCCTGCATGCCCTCTTCCTTTCCTTCTTCTTCTCTCCCTTCCCCCTGCCAACCGACACCCCTGCCACCGTACTGCAGCCTCGACCGGCCACCTACTCCCCCTGTCTCTCCCTCTTCTTTTTCTTCTCCCCACTAGCATTTCTTGCCCCATTTTTCGAGCCTTACTTTCCCTTCCCCAATTCTTTTCTCTCATTTTCTCCTCCTTCCCATTTTTCCCCTGTTTTTTTTTTGCACCCCGCCGCTCCAACCACCGCACCAAGCCCTACACCGCCCACTGCCACCCTATACCTCAGCCCTGCACCACCACGAGACCACCCAAGCCACCCCCGAGCCCCTACAACTCCTCCCTTCTCCACCTCTTCTTTTTCCCCCCACTTTTCTCCCTTATCAGCAGGCCACCTGCAACCGCCCCCTTCACCGCCGTCCGACCACCTCTTCCACCACTCAAACCACCAATCCACACCCTGCAAGCTCCTCTACCACCCCCATACCTTACTTTCCCAAAAACAACCCCTGCACCCCTCCATTTTTCCCTTCCCTTTTCCTTCCTTCTCAGCCACGCCCAGTCCAACAGCAAACTTCAACACCTCGCCGCCGGGCCGCCAACAACCCATCCCCAGCATCCACCTACAACCCCTCTTCACTCCTGCACCCTTACCTTGCCTCCAATCCTACCCCATCTACCTCCTTTTCTAGCCTAAAGACCCTAAACCGAGCCATCTCCCCTTCCCTTCTACCACACCCCCTTCGAGCCTTTTCTCCCCCCTTAATCTGCATGTGGCTCACGTTGTTCATGCAGCGTGAGCTTCACATTGATTTGGGATTTATTTGTCTAAATTTTGAGGTATATTAATAGTTAATTAAAGTGTTTTATTATTAAATAAATTTTTATAAAGTTTTATCCTTTTTAATTTCCTACTTCTAATATAATAATTATTGATATTATTTTAAGGTTTTGAGTTGCTAATTAAGCTTTGAATCTTTAACCGGGATACCGGTAAGGTTCAATTTTTTCGGGATTAAGGTAATCGTTAAACCCCACTTAAACGCATGGAAAAACGTATGCTAGCACATTAAGGATTTTAGTATGATTTTATGCATGTTATGTGTTGCCTAGTATGATACATGTGGTTGCTTATATTGATTGATAAAAAGAAAAGTATGATAGATTTTGTGCCATGTGTAGAGATGATACTTGAGGAAGAAGTTTGATTATTGATGGAAATGTTAAATGCTTGTATATGATGTATTATGTCATTAATGCATGAATAATATTATTGTGAGCCTAAGGGTATTTTAGTGATATGCCTATGTAAGTATGTAATCTAATATATGTATTTGCTAATGAGTATTATGTTGAATAATGACAAGTTGGTGAAGTTAGATGATAAGAATGAAGTACTAATATTAGTATTTTATGTAGTGGTTGTAAATTCATAAAAGTGGTGTAATAAAGGGGTAAAGTGATAGTTTTATAAGTGAAAGGGTATTTTGGAAATTTTGGAGTTAAAGGGTAAAACGGTAATTTGTAAGAAAAAGGGTATCTTGGTAATTTCGAAAGAAAAGGGCAAATAGTAATTTTGTAAGCAAAAGGGAAATATGGTAATTTTATGATTAAATGGCAAAATGGTGATTATATAAGTAAAGGGGTATTATGGTAATTTTGGAAGTAAAGGGTAAAATAGTAATTTTGGATGTAAAGGGTATCGTGGTAATTTGCAAGAAAAAGGGTAATATGGTAGATTTGGATGTAAATGGGGTAAAATGGTAATTTTTATAAATAAAAGGATATTATGGTAATTTGGAAGTAAGGGGTAGAAGGGTAATTTTGTAAATAAAAGGATGTTTATGGCAAACTTGGGAGTAAGGGGTAACTTGGTAATTATAAAAACGATGAAGGGTAATTTGGTAATTAAATTATGATTATAGAAGGGCAACATAATATTTATAAAAATGGAGAAGGGTAAATTGATAATTATAATTATGGAGAAGGGTAAATTGGTGTTTATAATAATGGAGAAGGATAAAATGATAATTATAATAATTGAGAAGGGTAGAATAGTAATTATGACAATGGAAAAGGGTAATTTGGTAATTTAACCAACTAAGGGGCAATTTGGTAATTCTGATGATGGAGAAGGGTAATTTGGTAATTTAATCGACTAAAGGGTGAGTTAGTAATTATTTAACCTACTAAAGGGGCAACTTGGTAATCATGATAGAGGAGATGGGTAATTTGGTAATTTATCCACTAAAGGGTAAGTTGTTAATTGTCATAAAAGAAAAGGGCAAATTGGTAATCTAACCAACCAAAGGGGAGACATGTTAAGTGTAGCAATTATGATGGGTGAATGGCGATCTAAAAAGTGTAGGAGGTAACTTGGTAACCTAAATTGGATAAGGGATAATTTGGTAATTATGCAACCTGAAGGGTAATAGGGTAATTTGTCAAGTAAGGAAGGGATGACTTAGCAATTATATAAGTAAGGGGTAAACAAGTAATTTGTACCTAACATGTCGTTGTGATTGTGGAATTTCATAATATGATTCAAATAATGCTGATTAGCAAGGTAAGAGTATTTGATAATTAGTAAGTATCACGAGAACGAATCCTAATTCGGAATTAGATGAGATTATGATGGCCTTAATGATTTCTCTGTGTTATCTTGGATAACCGTCTGAATAAGAAATGACTAATGATATCAGAACGATTGAAAGTGAATAAGTATCTGCTTATTGTGCTTTTTGTGATCACCTTAATTAAGACATTAATACTTAAAGTGAAAGACCTCGAGATCGGGAATAGTGGCTCTTTAGGGGTCGCTACCCTAAAGACGTGGTTTAGCCCACGATTATTCTGGTATTTGCTGGTGTGCCTTTGTGCCCCAGCCAGGCCCTATATCTTACTCTATCTAGCTCTACGGACCTATTTAGGGGGTATGCATACTTATGGATTAGGTGTCCTTGTCGGTAGGGTACTGAGTAACTTTATGCACCAGTACGACCAGGGTATATTTGTGTCCCTAGGTTCGTGGTTGAAGGGTGCTGAGTAGCTTGTATGCACCAGTACAACCGGTGTACCTTTGTGTCCTGGGTTCTTGATCTCCCGTCCGAGGCAAATACATAGAATTGTTGTGTTGATTAAATAAAGGAAAAACAATAATTACGAAAGTGAAAGATTAATGAGCCGGGCCTAGTTGAATTATGATATTGAGTACCGATCCACTGGTTATAATAGTGGCCCAGGAGCGTGTTACCCTGACAGGTGATATTGAGTATCGGTCCACCAGATATAATAATGGCTCAGGAGCGTTTTGCTCTGGATGATGATTATATATATCCCGGTCCACCGGATAAAATAGTGGGGGTCCCGAGCTCAATAAAATAAGTAGTGGATGTGAATAAACTATGGAAAGATATTAATCACTTATAGTGGAACACCTTGTGAGTCGGGGCTAGACCGGTCCACCAGCGAATAATAGTGGCCAGGAGCGTTCTGCCTTGGAGACCGATCCACCAGCAATAATAGTGGTCAGGAGCATTCTGACCTGTATGTATTCCGGTCCACCGGCTATAATAGTGGGGTTCCCGCACTCACTTGGATATAACTAGAGAGATGATTGAATAATGATGGAATAATGGCTTAAGGCCCAAAAGTATCGATCGTACCTTATAACTTGTTGATATGTGGCAGCCTTGTTATATATGTGATTGTTATGTATGTACCTCTCATTATATATGTATATTGCTTGCATTATGTGTCGCATTGTGGGCCTGTTTTTAAGTGTGGTATTAAAGGGTTGCTCAGTACCATAGTACTGAAGGGTTCCACTCGTGGGGCCCCTGCCTATTCAATGGGCAGTGTCCCTTGCAGGTCTTTTCAGGTACTACTCAAGTGGGCAACGGGAAAAAGAGTAAGGAATTATCCGAAACCGTTAGGGTTTTTCTCCTTCTCTTTTAAATTTCTGGTTTTAATGTTAACGTTGTTAATGTAACCACCACGGGTGGATTCTATTCTTGTAAATGATTTGATACGCTACTCTGATTTAAAAATGGATTGTAAATTGTGTTTTATGCTTTTAGCCTTAGCACTTAGTACTGGAATGGTAGGAGTGAACCGGTCTGGTACTAAGTGTGGCGGTAATATCCCCAAGAATTACAATTTTATAATTTGCTTCTGCTAACTCTTTCCAATAAAACGAAATTTTTCAATAGTAAATTTTGGGGGTGTTACAATACCCCCATACACCTTTCCATCAACCTAAGTACTAAATCCTTCCCAAGTACACCAATCGCTCAAAATACACTTGTCATCCCTTGGTTAACCCTCAAACTAGATTTCTCTATGTAAACCTTTCCTCCATGAAAAGCACATACACCCTACACAAGGCTCACACTGCCCATGCAAGATTTTATCCTAACCCCTCATTTTATTATTTCTCCTTTTATCTTCTCTACTTTCATGAGACACTTAGGACATTTTCCACACATCACCTCACTCACTCCACCCTCTTTATTTTCTTTTACCTCCCATAACCACTCAAACCCACCTATGACATCTAGGTATACATATTATAATATTTCAACCATACATAAGAACATGTTCATCCATAACAAGTTATAACCACAAATATAACACATAATAAAATCCTGCTTACCATACCTTAGCTCTTTTCAAGCCAAGCTGAACCACACACATATTTAGTTCACATACACATATATTTACACATAACATACCAATACATCCATACACTTAGGATTTATAACATAACCCAAAGTCTTAACTATATCTTTACCTAGTTGGTCTCCGAGCTTGAAGCACGAATCCTACGCCTCCTCACAGAGAAGGGTTTGTTCAAAACCTATAAAGAGAGCACCACTAGGTCACTTCACCTTCTTCCTACTTCTTTTTCTTTTTTCTCTTATTTTCTTAACCAAATATTATTATTATTAATGATAATAATAATAATGTTAATAATAATAAATTATTGAAATAAAATATACTGAGTAAGTATGAGGGAGAACGGTAAAATCATAAAGGATAGCAGGTGAGGGGAGGCGGCGGCTACGGCGTCCCGTGGTGATGGTGGAGGATGGTGTAAAAGAGGGGTTTTGAGGTTGGAAAAAGAGAGGGGAGTTAGGGTTTCCTAGGTGGTATGGTTCCTTGGGTCAGGTAGCCTCTGGTGGTGGTGGTGGCCTCACGGCAGCGGTGCAGTGGTGGCAATGACGGAAAAAGAGGGAAGTTGTGGTGTGGTAAGGTAGGGGGTTTTCTCTGTAGAAAGGGAGGCAGAGAGGGTGGTGGTAGCAGCCGAAGTGGCAATGCAGGGTGGTGTTGGTGGTGGAGGGAGGTGCAAAAGGGTAGCTCGAGCTGCCCACTTTACATAGATGGGGAGAGAAGAGGAAGGGGAAGGAAGGGCAAGGAGTGGTTCATTGGGTGTAGGGTAATGCTGGGAAAAGGAAGGGAGGGAGTGGCGATGGCGGCGTGGCCTAGTGGCGGTGTTTGTTTGGGCGGTGCGAGTAAGGGAGTGGGGAGTGGATCAGTGAGAGAAAGAGGGGAAATAAGGGAGTGGGGAGGGGTAATTATAGGTGTAGGGGTTGGGGGAAGTGGAAAAGAAAGGGAAGAAGATAAAGGGAAGGGGTTGGTGGATGTCAGCCAGCGTGCAAGCTAGAGCAGCAGCACAGGCAAGGGGACAACGAGCAAGTTTTGTAGGGTAAGGGGAGCATGTGAGGGGATGAGGGGTTTGTAGGAGGGAGGGGGCCATGCAAGGTTATGCCTACTGCATGCCCTACATGACCAAATATGGAAAGGAGGAGGAAGAGAGGGGAGGGGGAGTTGTGAAGTGTAGCCATGCAAGGGTTGTGTAGGTTAGGGAAGAAGAAGATAAGGGGAAATAAGAGAAAAATAGAGGGAGAGAAAAGGAAAAGAGGGGGTGCAGCGCAGTTGGGCCTATTGGGAGGGAGAAAGAAAAAAAATAATTGGACTAGGGAAGGGAGGAAAGGAAAGAAAAGAGGGGCAGGCGTGCTGGGCTGTTGCTAAATGCAGCCCAGTTGGGCGAAGGAGGGGAAAAGAAGAAAGAAAAAAAAAGGAAGAAAAGAAGAAAGAAAAGAGAGAAAAAAGAGGGAAGAAAAAGGAAAAAGGGAAAAAGAAAAAAAAGGAAAATAGGGTGGTAGGGTGTTTTGGAATTTTTTTTAGAGTTTTAGGAATCATAAAATTAATAATAATAATAATAATAATAATAATAATAATAATAATAATAATAATAATAATAATAATAATAATAATAATAATAATAATTTTTATTAATTTAAAAATTATTATGATTCATTTATAATTTTTCTTAGGTTAGTAAATAAGTTTCGTCTCTACTAACTATGTCCCTACATTATTTTTCTTCTTTTATTGCCATAATAATAATTATTATTAAATTATTATTTCATTAGAAATGATATATATAACTAAATATTATCCAATAATTTCTTATTTTATTCTTAAATCTCTAAATAAAATTTTAGGGTATTACATTAAGCAGTGCATATCACCTCCAAACGGACGAGAAAACGGAAGTCATAAATCAATGCTTGTAGACCTATCTTCGAGCTTACACCAATGACAAAACCTATTTATGGGCACATTTTTTCCTCGGGGGGAATATTTGTACAACATCTCACTATAGCACCACTAGAATGACTCCTTTCAAGGCAGTTTATGGGCGTGAGGCACCCACTCTCACTGACTATGTCAATGGCTCAACTAATGTAGACTCCATCTAGTATGATCTTAAGCCCAGAGATGAATTGCCGGCATGTCTTCAGGCCAACCTACGCATGGCTTAAGTTAGAATAAAGAACCAAGCTGACAAACATCGAAAGGATAAATAATTTCATTGTGGGGATTGGGTGCTTATTGAGCTCTAGCTGTATCGAGAACAGTCTGTGATAGGACGGTAGTCAAACAATATTGCTAAAAGGTATTTCGGGCCTTTCCTAATCACTGAGCGCATCGGGCAAGTCGCCTATAGATTGCAACTTCCTTAACATTCCAAGATACATCCAGTCTTTCACATCTCTAAATGCTTGTTTGAATCCCGATCAAGTGACCACAATGCAGCTGCCAACTAGCGCTATGGACGGTCAGCCATTATTCCATCCACATGCAGTTTTGGGCACTAGAACCATTATCCTCAACAAGCAACCAATCTAGCAAGCATTGATCCAATGGGAACAATCAAGTCTGCAGGAAGCTACTTGGGAGGACCGAGCTCAACTACAGGCCAGTTTTCCTAATTTTAACCTTGAGGACAAGGTTGGTCTACAGGGAGAACGTATTGCTGCACAACCCAATAGACAGAGGTCCAAGAGGAATGCAGGCCCACCCATTAAGTACCTAGATTACGTTGCGCTGCATTACACCCTCTCTCCCTCTCTTCTCTTACCGTTATTCAGTTATTATGGACGTTTGTCCTCCTGTATCGATGAGGTGTAATCCCTGATCGACAATATATGTATATATATATATACGAGGCCTCTGTACCGGAGGGGAGGCAGAAAAGTTATTCTCCGAGATTTTCCTCATCCCTTATATCTTCTCTCCAATACTCTTCTTTGGAGCTTGCCCTGCTCGAAAGGGGTTCATCTTGAATCAAAGCACCATCACTATCTAATGCCCCCTTTAGTCATTGAAGAGATTGAATAATGCTGTAAAGAGACAACTCCGAGATTTATTAATTGCATGCGTGATAATTTCTTGTCAGTTTTCGGCAATTTGAGCCTCCGGACGTTTAGGATGCAGGTTTTTATTCATATTTATTCATCTTTTTCTCGTTTAAGCCCTAGTATTCTACTTCTTTGATTTCTTTGTTTCCCCTTCTTTCGTCTCTGAGATGTTGGATCAATTTGCAAGTTCAATTTGGTACCCGTGCAATTTCTCTGAAACTCTGTAGGGTTTCGTTATTTGGTATCAAAACAATTCGCTCCTTTAATCTGCTCGCCTACTTTGCTTCCATTCATTCTTCTTCTTTGTTTGGTTTCTGTTTTCAATTAGTTGTTCATTTATTCCAATTTTTTTTAAAAAAGGTTTTTTCGAACGCGAAATACAGTTCAGATCTGTGATTGTATTTTTTTTTCTCCCAAATTCTTATGGTTGTTCGTTCTGTTACGTGGGGTTGCAACGCTTGTATGTTGAGTCTGTCTTGGTTATTAATTGAGCCTACTCATCGTGTCTGTTTTTGTCATGTTGGATCAGTCGGCCAACGTAACTTAGCCCCAGGCCATTTCTTCCCCTTTTGGTATTTGCTTTCTTTGTGTCTATTAGATTATCGTTCATTGTGCCGTAGAAATGATCATGGGAATCATGTATTAGGAAGCTATCCGTTCCTAAATATACTCTTGACTTTGATGTGAACTTGCATGAAGATTCTGAGTTGGTTGGTTGTGATTCTTGTTTGGTCTTGAAAGAAAGTTTCAATTTACTTGTCCTCGAGTCTCATAAGGATATATAAATGAGGATATTGTGTCGTGTAATTGGTTTCCTAACCCTATCTATATAAATGGTGACATCTGTCTGAACGATGTGAATGCTGCCAATAACTCAGTTATGATTGGTTTGATAGAAATTGAACGCCCTTCGTATGACGACCTCAATGTTCCAAAGCATACGGTGGTGTATTTTAAAAATGAAATCAAGCAACAACTTTCATGGGGTGCAAGTAAACATGGATTTTCCTTGGAAATTTTGTAAGTTGTGGCCCTGAAATCAAGTTTCGAGATCATTGTGGAAATGTGTTGGAAACATGTTATGAATCTTGAAACCTGAAAACAATAGCTGCAGTCTGTATAGTTTTCCTACTACAAACAAGCCTCTTTCTATTGTCTTTCGGACGAGCTTCCAATGCAGTGTGAGTGTGCAGGTCTCCTTCCCTCCCTACTTATGGGAAGTGCAGCCTGGACTCTCTCCGTCATTGTCCCGCTACTCTCTTTACCCTGCACCGACATTGAAAATTTTAAGTTGGAAGCTTACCGTACTTATAGAAAGGCCGGAGTGCCTAATGTTATTCGTATTCTATGATGCAGGCTAGGATTCAAGACAACTCCTTTTTCAAGAAGGGGATGATGAAGCCCTGATTGCCATCATTACTCTTACCAAACAAATTCCTATTAAAATAACTAATTATTTTTCCGTTTGTTATGCTTAAACGAAGAAATTGAAGAAAGATAAAGAGTTTTTGCTAAAGGATGACGACCCTTTTTTTTACTTTTTTTTTTTGTAATAACTGTTATAGAGTTAATATTAATTTTGAAATTATAGTAATGCCCGATTTTTTTCTTTCTATATAGTTATTTATAATTAGGGGATATTTCTTTTGTAATGGATTTAATAGGTAAAGCTAAAGATAAACCAATCCAACTAACTGTTATTCCACCTATTGAGCCATTATTCTCTTTAGCCCAACATCACCCTTCTTTCTTTTCCACTAAAAGAGATCAATTGTACTTAACGCATAACCACGTCACCATCCATGTCTTCCATTCTGTCAATTGCATCATACCCAACCTTACTTGTTCTTGCCTGATTTTTGTTATTGTCTCCATCAACCTCCATCCCAAAACCTTTGACACTTCCACATCATCCATCACTGCCATCGGTAACGGCTTATTTTTACTTGGAATCTAATTATCCATTGCTCTCTTTTTCTATTTAAATGATTGAATGAAGATGTAAAGGGATCTTTAAAATTCATGAAATTACTTAGCTTTTAGCCAATTGTTATGAATGGGCTTGTTTTCAATTAGTTTTCTAGGATTCGTGTCTCCAAATGCTTAAGACGGAGGTGTCTGTTCACATTGATTCTTCTCCTCTTTCTCATTTAAGTCTTGGTATTATACGTCTCTTATTTCTTTTCTCTCTCCCTCTCTCTTTTATCTCATTGATTTTAGATCAATTTGCTAGTTCCCTTTGGTACCTGTGCAATTTCTTTAAAACTATAACACCCCCATTTCTAAAACAAAGTTTTCTCCTTAAATATAGAATTGCTAAAACCAAACATTAAAACATACAGTGTACTACCACATCTAATATAGTGAGAGGTATGATCAATACCCAACTTACGTCATATGTAAGGATAAAATAACTTAGACACAAAGATTAAGTGTGATCAACTTCTAATCTAATGTTGAACAAAAACCAACAAGAAATGAAGGTGAAGATCAACATTAACTACGAACAAGGTAAACATTTACGAACATTTGATGTCCTAATATGGAGACACAAGAACAAGGAAACTAAAATATAATCTCAAAGTGGGAGACCACAATACTATATCAGGTAGACCTACATTTTTATGTAAACCCAAAAGTTACCAACAACATATAAGGTCCTACCTGCTTGTTGAATAAATAGACAACCATGGTAGTATCTTGGTTCAAGTTGCTCTCTATCTATTGTATCCACTTCCTAATAGCACATAAGGTTCTTTTGATCTTGAGATCACACCCCATAGGTTGCCCAAGTCAAAGAGATCTTGATATGCAAAAGTTCCTACAAAATAAAATAAAGCACAAATCGAAACAAAAATTTTAAAATAAAGAAAACAAGAAAAAATAAATGTCTTGTTTGATTAACCAATGAAATGAGTCGATACCAACAATGTCAAAGCCCTCAGCAGCAATGTTAAAAACTTGCTCGCTTAAATCCGTAAACATATGGATGTCATAGTAGCAAAACAAGAGCATACCTAGAGGGACTTTGTTGTCAATTACCAACTTCCACTATTTTCAACTATCTAAACAAATTAACTAATAAAAGGTAAATAATAATGATAGAGAAGTAAAATATAAAAAAAATGATAGAGACAACCAATTACGAATTCAATCAATGAGAAATGAGCCTAGCATTGAATTTCAGTTATAATTTAATTTTTAGTTAATAAATCAATCAACCGTATATAATAATGCTCGATATGTTTGGAATAATTAACCTTATTTAACCATTAATCTTTTTTGACAACTAAAAAGCATGCTCAATTAAATCTAGCGATCCATTTTCATAGCGATAGATCGAATTGAACTCGTTATGAATAAGTTAATTCCATCAATTCCCAAGAATCACTAATTTACTTTCATGAGTCATCAATTCCCATTCAATTGCTAATTTTCATTATTCATCTTCATCTCTTAGTTTTTAAATTAATTACTTATGTCTAGTCAACCTAGTGATCAATTAATTTAACCTAATTTGAAGTTCTAGCAATTGAATAACATAAAACGAATAATTCATACAACAATTAAATCAATCCATCAAATCAACAATGGAATGAAACTTACTTTGATCTTAGAACAAATGACTGCTCATGTATAATTGACATCATAAAGCACAATAACAAAATAAAATATATAATAATAAAATAGGAAAAGAAGATTTTGATAGATAAAAGCATATTGATGAAATTGAGCATCATAAAATCTTTAAAATAATGATTATAATGAAGAATTTAAGATCCTAATCTAAGAATTATTTGATTGAGAGTTTTGGAAAAAAATTAAGAGAAGAGATGGAGAAAAAATTGAAGATAGGCTCTCTAAATGCCCAGAGATGTGCTACAAAAATCTAGAAAAAGAAGCCCTAAACTAATCGTCCAAAGTCCGCCGAAATCATGTGAAAATTCAATTTCTAATGTCTAACACAACCATGTTGTGTCCAGAGGCCAAATTTCATTGTAATGTCCCCAAATTTTTTATGTATAATGGAGGCTTAAAATAATTAACAAAACTAATTATATCAACAAGATATACTTTTTTTCCTTCTAGAAAACTAGTTTTAAATACTTTACAATTAAGCTTGCTTGACTTGGAACAATTTAAGGATGGGTGAACTCTTGAGAAGTTTTCCATGATGCATGTAAGTTGATAAAAACACGCTCGAAAAGATTCATGTTGAACTCATAAAAGAGAATGATTCTCATAAAATGACAAGTACTAATGGGAAAAATGAAATATATGTGTTTATCAACTCCCCCATGCTTGAATATTTTTCTTGTCCTTAAGCAAAATGAATGGAGCACATGAATTGGGATGGATGGTTTATATAGAAAAGGTGACAAATTAATATAAGCAAAGGTAACTAATTATACCTAAGCCCACATGCATAGGTGCTTCATTCGTTCCGACATCAAATAGAAATCCCAGTTAGAGATGGTGTGCCTATAAATGTTTTCGTGCATGAGTATAAGTGAGTTGACTCATCAACGTTAGAATAAAAGATTGATAAAAAAATTCTTATAGTAGATTCCCTAGAACTCCCGGTGTGATAGTCTGATAGATACATATCTAATCACACTTGGATCATATTTTTTATACACAAAGGAATAACAATTTTCCTTGCATTTTTATTCCCTATTTTTACGATTCCCATCACAAGTAACACCTACCAATGTGAAAACTATACTTTTGAGAGTTTAGTATCATGTACTTGATGTGATAAACTTTAGGGCCTTTTTTTGCAACATTAAGTATGCCTCCAATAACCAAAGAATAATCCAAGTCACTAGAAGAGCTTAGGCATTAATTAGATGGATTAGGATGAAAGTCAAGTGAAAGTGAAAGAAAATAAAAACTCTCACAGATAACATCCTAGCCAATTGTATGTAAAACAAATATTTTAGGTTCAACTATAAGGCAAGTGAACTTAGTTATGCATGTGATTATAGATGTCATTTTACTTCTTTTCTCCTTTCTACCTTTTTTAATTATAATAAAGAAAAAGCACACTAATAGAAAAAGAGAAACAAAAAAACACTCACCACAAAGAAAAACACACTAAATATACATAAAAAGACATGTAGCATGAAAAAAAGATCCATTAAATGCAACAAGTGCAAGTCCCCTATGTTGGAAATACACATTATCCCCAATGTGAAAATAGTGAGAAATAGGAAGGGAGGCAAACCGATCATAAAGGATGAGGTGGTTCGAAGATAGCTTTGACACAGATTCCATATAAGCATTTTTTGTATTAGCTTGTGCATCCTCCCAATGGTAGCGTCAAAATCATCTAAGAATGTTTCTGTTCCATTGAAATGATCATCAAAATCTGTATGCATGGTGGAAATGGACTCACATAATTACTACTGACTCTATTCTAGGGTTTCAAACCTAATGGCCCAATTGACTGAGGTGCTGGAGGAAGAGGCACTAGCATAAAAATGTGGTTAGACAAGTGGTGGGAGGGTATCTTGTGGTGATGGTGGAGGTTCTGGGTTAGAGGCTACCAATTAACGTGTATGTCGGTTGGTCATGGTGTGGTTAAGGTTAGGGAGGGGAAAGATGGAATGCTTTACGAAGGCCAACTAATAACCATTGTCAATCCTAGTGATAAGACCGATTGTTGTACATTATACAACTTCAACTTAAGCAATAGGACTGTCAATGAGCATATTAGAGATAACTAGGCTCATTCTATCAGCAAGTCCTCCCATGATGATGTCTTCCATATTGGCCCTTCCCACTTTCTCTAATTGCATAAATGAGAAATACCCGACATCCACCACAAAATGATTAACCACACAGTGCAACAATAACACCTCTTTATCCCAACAAATAACCAAGCTCTCTCCCCGACCAAAAATGGCATTAGCCATGAGCCTCTGGAAATAGAAAGTATGGGGTTATACATAAAAGGGACCTTATTTTTGGAAGGCTCATATGGATGAAGGGCACCCAACTCATGGCTAATATATCTCCAAAACTATGTTGGGTTCCAATTATCAGGGGATCTCCTCACCCCTTTCTCAGGTAAGTGGATGTAGCAATTAAATTTAGCTATAGGCACCACATAACCCCTATTAAAAAGTAAAAAAAAAAATCCATTCGACCTATAATTTCCAACATCAACCAAAACGGAACTTAAAAACTCACCAATTTTCTATATGTAAACTTAATCAATTAGATAAAATCTCCCCAACCAATTCCATTTAACAACCCATAAACATTCTCCTACAAACCTAATTGGTATAAAAAGCTATCATCAATAACTTTAGTAGCAACAAGTTTCTAGGAGATTAAGTTGTTATATTGGTGTTCTTAATTAAGATTAGGGTAAAATGGTATTAGGGTTATTGGGAGGCGGTAGAGGATTATACCTTGCATCTCATAACTGAGTTGGGGTGGTTCAATGGGGGATGTGTCCTCATAAGCCCTATAGTGTCTTAAAGACATGGACCACTAGTCTAGAATGAATGAAATGACCCACACAAGTTGAATAAATCAAAATAATTAGGATCCAATTAAACATGATTCAACTTAATTTTGCAAATTTAATATCAATTAACAAGATAAGAGCAATTGGAGATGGAAATAGAGTTTTAACCCAAATTTACAAATCCAAAATTAATTCTTTTAATATGGAAATAATCATGCAATTGATAAGGATAAACAACAAAATCAAAGAGAAAAGTTTGGAGAATAGGTGATTAAAATTGAGGTGTAGGTCTTATTGCACAATGGTTAAAGGTTGAAGAAGGGGGCTTAAAGTCTGGTGTTGTTATGGGTAGTGTTAGATAGTGGCAACTTCAGAGTGAAGATGGCAAGGCTAGGTGATCGTGTTAGCATGTTGGGTGGTGCTGGGGTGTGTGTGGGAGTTGTGGGGTGGACAGTGATAGATTTTGGGTGCTAACAAAGGGACGACAAATGGATGGTGGTGGGGAGTGGTTAGCACCTTGGTTGGCTTGGAGAACTGGCGGTGACTGATGATAGCCAACTCAATGAAAGAGGGGATTAGATCATGTGGATGGGGAGTGAAGGTGGGATGGTTATGATATCAAGGGTTGAATATGGGGGTGTTTTAAAAAAGAGCATAACCGTGCTTGTTTGAATCCCCCCTCCAAATCTACAGGTTGACACAATCGCATGTTATAATACAATCAGGCCATGTCACAACTATAAAGTAATTATTTTCCTTTTTTTTATATGGTCGTGGCCATTATCAGGGCTAGGTGGCTAGGTCAAGTTTGACTCAAATTGCTCCATTTTCTTCTACTTTTTAGCACGACTATGTTCATTAACACTCCCTAACTGTGTTTAACCCAATGAAGACACTTTTTCTAACATTTTGTGCTTTATCAACCCTAAATTATTACTTCACCTCTTTTATCTTCTTTTATCACCTACACATCAATGCACAATAGTCTTGTATATGTATGGAAAAAAAATCTAAAATCAAAATTAAGTAATTAAAGGGGGGGGGGGGAAAATAAAGTAAATAAAGAAGGATCTAAAGGAAGTTTAGGTTTCCTCCCAACAAGTGCTTGTTTAATTGTTTTGAGCTCAACCCATTTAAAGCTCAAGATGACGATGGATTAAGAAGGGTAAGATTACCCATCTTTTTAATCGAAGAACATGTAACGTAATGCATTAAACTATTCCTATTGACCTTAAAATTCTCATGGATTTACTCCATACTTTGACAGCTCCAAATGGATAAACCTTGTTGACTTGAAATGGTCCTAACCATCTAGAATGAAGCTTTCTAGGAAAAAGCTCAAGTCAATAGTTCATCCACTTCTATATACTTTTTATGGAGAATATGCTAAGCATGCCACTTCTTCATTCTCTACTTATAAATATTGGAATTTTCATAAACATCCAATTTCAGTTAATCGATCTCATTGAGTTTGAGCTTTCTCCATTCTCCTACTTCCATTAAGTCAAAGTTAATACTCTTGAAATCACAATGTGCCTTATGTTCTACCTCAACTGGCAAAGGACATGATTTTCTATAAACCAATTGGAATGATGTTATCCCTATAAGAGTCTTATAAGCTATCTCATAAGCCCAAAGAACATCACCCAACATGATAAACCAATCCTTTCTCAATCACGACACTGTCTTCTCCAAAATTCCCTTTATTTCTTAGTTTTTGATTTACACTTGATCACTTGTTTGAGGATGATATGGCATGGAAATTTTGCGAGTCACTCCATACTTCCACAAGAGTGTACTTAGAACCCTGTTTATAAAATGAGATCCTCTATCACTAATCATTGCTCTTCGAACACCAAATCATGGGAAAATTGCCTTTTGAAATAACTTGACCACTACCTTCATGTCATTTCTTGGGGATGTCAATGCTTCAACCCATTTTAAGACATAATCCACTGCTACTACATACGTATTTATTGTTGTGTAATGATGGAAAAGGACCCATAAAATTGATCCCCAAGCATTAAAGTGTTCAACTTTAAAAAAATTATTCAATGGCATCTTATTCCTCCTTTACGCACTTCCCATTCTTTGAAATTAGACACAACTAAGCACAAAAATCCTTTCATCCTTGAAAATTGAAAGGTAATAGAATTATGCTTGTAACACCTTAGTATTTATTTTGGAGGTACTCACATGATTGCCATACGGTGAAAAGCATCAATGGAAGATGACATTTTGTATTTCCTTTTTAGGTAAACACCTTCTAAATACATCATTTGCATAATGCTTGTGGAGACAAGGGTCATCCTAATAGTAGTTTTTGAAGTCTAAAAGGAAATTTTTCCTTTGATCATAAGATAAATCTGGTGTCAACACAACACATGACATGTAGTTCAAAAAATATTTCAACCAAGGAGCTAAAAAACTTGTAACAACAAACATATTTTTCATCTAGGAAAGAATCATCAAATGGATAATCACCTTCACCTATGTCAACATCTTTCTTAAGCATAGAGAGGTGATCCACTGACATATTTTCAATACCTCTTTTGTCTTTAATATTCAAATTAAAATTTTGAAACAATAGGATCCATATAATCAACCATGGCTTTGAACACTTGTTGGCTAATAGGTACTTGATAGTTGTGTGGTTTATTAAAAAATAACCATCCATCCAATAAAACATGACAAGAACTTGTCTAAGGTAAACACAACAACTATGAGCTCCTTCTCTGTTGTGGCATAGTTCATCTGGGCACCATATAATGTCATAATAGCATAGCATGTAGCATGAACCTTCCATTCTTTCCTTTTCCCAAGTACAACCCCAGTGGCATAGTCACTTGCAGCATCCATCATCTCAAATGTAAGGATCCAATTTGGTGGTCTCATTACTTGAGTAAGTGTCAAAGCTTCATTCAACCCGTCAAAAAACATCTTCAAAATACTTATCAAATGCAAAATGAATATATTTAACAAGTAAATAGGTCAAGGGTTAAGCAATTTTGGAAAATCTTTAATGAAATGCCTATAAAACCCAGTATGACCTAAGAATCTCTAGAATCCCTTGATATTAAATGAGGGTGGCATTTTAACAATGATATCAATCTTTGCCTAGTCAACTTCAATTCCTTAATTAGAGAATAAATTACCTAAACCAATTCCTTCTTGTACCACAAAAATGATAGTTCTCTCAATTGAGACAAATGTTCACTTTTGCACACCTTTTCAAAACCTTAGCAAGGAGGTTACACAAACAATCATTAAAAGAAGTTCCATAAACATATAATTCATCGATGAAAACCTCCATTTTTTTAATAAAATTAGAAAATATATCCAACATATATCGTTGAAATGTGACATGGGCATTGCACAAACCAAATGGCATCCTCCAATAGCAAAGGTGTCATATGGACATGCAAATATCATTTTCTCTTAATTTCTAGGGTGAATTAGGAATTGAAAGAATCTCGAATACCCATCTAGATAACAAAAATAAAATTATTTAGACAACCTCCCCAAAATTTGGTTGATAAAGGGAAAGGGAAAATGATCATTTTAGGTAAGTTTATTAAAATTTCTATAATCAATGCATATAAGCCACTCTGTCACCATATTAGTTGGAATAAGCAAAATTTTCACATTTCAAAAAATGGTCATATATCCCTTCAGTGTTATCACTTGCATCGGGCTCACCCACTGACTATCTAAAATAAGATAGATGATCCCTTTATCAAGTAACTTCAATTATAATTTTTAATGACCTCTTTCGTATTCAAGTTGGCCTCCTTTGATGTTTAATAGAGTACTTTTACCCTTCTTCTAGCAAAATTCAATGCAGGTAAATTGAGGAATTAATGCCTTTAGTGTCGTCTATAGAATAATTTATCACACCCTTATACAACCTAAGGACTCTAAGAAATTTCTCAACTTCCTCATTACTAAAATTAACATTCACAATGATGGGATATTCACCATTGGACTCCAAGAATTCATAACTAAATGAGGAATTAAGTGGTTTTAGTTCTACCGTAGTTACATATTTTCTTCATAAACTAAGTCAGTCAACTCTTCTTTAACTTCAAACATTGTTTCAGATTCTTTAGCATAAATAGGGTTTTCATCATGCATGGTAGCATAAACAAATACCTCCTTATCATCATTGTCAGATGCTCCATACTTTATCAAACATTTGTCAAGTGGGTCACTTGAGATATATCTAGCAAATTTCTCTCTAACCATTATGTCTTCCATGTCAATACTATAACAAGTGTCATCAATCAATGAAAATTTCATTATATAAGATAAGTCAAAATCCACTTTTTCATCTCCAATATTGAGAGAGAGTTTTCAATTCTTTGATTCATTTATTTGCTTTAGTGGTATCCCGGAAAGGTCTTTCTAATATAATAGGTATATCAACATCATCTTCATTCTCAAAAATAAAAAAAAAATCAACTGATACATAAAATTTACCAACCTATGTAGGTACATATTCTAATATGTTTTATCAATTGAATTCCTATTTGAAGGGAAATGGTAGCGGGTTTCATTTCTCCCATGTGAAACTTCTTACAAATAGATAAAGAAATAAAACTAACATTAGCACCTAGATCACAAATAACACAATTAATAGACACTTCACAAATTATACAAGGAAAAGAGAATGAGTTAGGGTCCCTAAGCTTATGTGGTAGCTTATTTTGGATGATGTCGCTACACTCTTATGTCAAAGATATAGTCTTATAATCCTATAATAGTCATTTATTGGAAAGAATCCCCTTTAAGAATTTACTATAGGAAGGTATTTGAGAACTGGCTTCAATGAATGGGATATTGATATGCAACATTTTTAAGATTTCTAAAAATTTCCAAACTTCTTCTCTAATTTAGCCTTAGATTGACTTTAAAGAAAGGGTAGGGGAGGCTTAGAGGGCACAGGTGAAATATATTTGTCACCTTTCTTCTCTTTCTCATACCCATTTTCTTTCTCATTTGTTATAACCTTTCTTGATCCTATCACCAACATCCTCATCACCACTTATAATCGTTGGTCCCTTTAGTTCTTTCCCACTCCTTAATGTGATGGAATTGATGAATCCTTTTGGGTTAGACTTACGTTAACTATGAAAAATCATTGGAGACCTAGAAGAGGAGTTATATTGTTGGGATATGTGGATGATTTGATTCTCAATCTTTTTTTCCCTGAGTGGCTGGGGAATCAACCTTACAATCTAGGTTTTTGATAATCGCACTCATGATCCTATTTTGATGTATAAACTTCTCAATATGCTTATTTTATAAAGCCACAATTTCCATCATAGTATACAAATTAGATTATTGGGAAGTAGGTTAAGGAAGTTTAAGGGCTTTAAAGTTGGGAGATATATAGTTTGATTAAGCCATAGGATTCCAGGGTGGATTTTTATAGGAAAAACTCGAATAATTTCTCAACTTTGGGTTATATGTGTTGGAAAATGGATCTCCTTTCTGGTTGAAATCATTCACATAATTCACATGTTCAAATAGTGGACCATTAATATATGGGGGATTTCCAACTTGACATTCCATAATAGAATGTTCAATAAGAACACATATATCTCTATTAGAAGAACTAGATGTAATGGAATTCATGCTCATTTTGCCTAATTGTTAAAACAATTATTGATTTAGAAGTTATGTGGTCTAATGCATCAATAACATACATCCCACTATTTTTGGGTAATTAATATTCACCAGGACATAAGAAGTGATTCTAAGCCATGTCCTCCATGAGTTGTCTTGCGTCTTGAACACTGTTATTAATTAGTGTTCCTCCTATTGCGACATCTATGATAATCCCTGTGTTATAAAGAATACCATTGAATAAAATATGGATTATTAACTGATATTCCTACCCATAACATGGGCACATCCTCAAGAGATGCTTGTAACTCTCCTAAGCTTCACATAGAGACTATTATTCCTTTTGAGTGAAAGACATTATCTGATTCCTCGATTGAACGATTTTTCTTAAAGGAAAGTATTTAGAAAGAAAGGCTTGTGAGAGTTTGTCCTAATTGGTGATGGATCCCAAAGGTGATGAGTGTAGTCATGCTCATGCCTTGTACCTTAGTGAGAAGGGAAGTAACCTCAATTTGATTGTGTCATTTATCACTTTATTCATCTTGAAGGTATCATAGTTATCTAAGAACATTAAGATGTGTAGGTTGGGATCTTTTGCTCCAAATTGATTTTTTTGAAACATATAGAAAAGTAAAGGCTTGAACTCAAAATTAGTTGCTTGGATTGTAGGATTTGTGATGCTTAATTGTGTACCATGGGTTGTGAATGATGCAAAACCTTTCAAGGATCAATCTTGGTTCCCTTGGTTCTTTTGAATTATTTGATTATGTTGGGTTTCCATAGTGGTATCATGATTCGAGTCGCTCTCTATCTTATGTATCCACTTCTTGATAGAACGTAAATATATTTTAATCTCGAGCTTACACTCTACAAGTTGCCCAAGTAGAATATATCTTAGCATATACTAATGCCTACAAAAGAAAATAAAGCACACATCACAACAAAAATAAAAATTAGTCTAGTTTAGTCAAGCAATGAAACAAGTTGATATTAATAATGTTGAAGTCCTCGGAAAAAATGCCAAAAAAACTTGTTCGCTGAAATTCGTAAGTGTATGGATGTTGTAGTAGCAAAACAAGATCGTACCCTCGGGGACTTCGCTATCAATGTGTCCAGTGTTTTTTACTATCTAAACAAATTAACTATTAAAGAATGGATAATGATGGTAGAGAACTAAAATGACAAAAATGATAGATACAATCAATTATTAATTCAATTAATGAGAAACGAGTTTAGGGATAAATTTCAGTTACAATTCTAATGTTAATTAATAAATTGATTGACCATATACTGAATTGCTCAATATATTAGGAATAATTAACCTTATTTAACCAATAATCTCTTTTGACAACTAAAAGCCATGATCAATAAATGCAGGAACCTATTTTCATGGTCATAAACTGAATTAAACTCGTTACAAATAATTTAATTCTATCAATTCCCAAGAATTACTAATCTACTTTCATTGGCCTTTAATTCCAATTCAATTGCTAATGTCTAGAATTAATCTTCACCTTTTTAGTTCTTCAATTAATTACTTATGTCTAATTAAACTAGTGATAAGCTAATTTAACCCCATTTTAAGTTCAAGTTATTGAATAACATAAAACAAACACTTCTGAAAACAATTAAAATAATCCATAGAATCAACAATGGAATCAAACTTAATTCAATCTTAAAACAAGTAACTACTACTGCATAATTGAAATAAAAAAGAAAAACAATGAAATAAAATACGTAATAATAAAAGAGAAACATAAGAGTTTGGTAGATAAAGCCATAGTGACAAGATTAAACATCATAAAATGTCCAAAACAATGCTAAAATGAAAAAATTAAAATTTTAAACCAATAATAATTTAATTTAGAGTTGGAGCATGATAAGATTACTGTAGAAAGCATGTGATTTATTAAGTGTGATATGTATTTGTCTGGGCATTATTTCTCCTAGACCAATCAAATGGTTAGCTGAACCCCTCGACTGCTTTGCATGGATAATTGATCAACTTGATGAACATATTGATTAGCTTGCGTGAACATTCAATCGATTTGAGATACCTATTAACTAGTTTTGTAACAACCCCAAATTTTAAATTATAAAATTTTGTTTTAAAGATAATGAAAAAGCATTTATAAAAGAAAAACCAGGTAATGTTACCACCACATCAACCATGAGAGAGGTGTGACCATCACTAAGCACATGCCTGATGCAAGGCAAAATGAAATGACCACAAAATAATGCATGCTCTATTGATAATACAACAATTATATGATAACAATGATGAGAATAGTAATATATATAAAAGAGAGTTTACAAAATTCAAATAAAGGGGTCAAAGCTAACAATTTAAATAACCAAAAAGAACCAAAAGCATCCCAACATAGTGGGAAAAGTATGTCTAACTTATTAGCCTAACTCTTAACTAAACAAGAATATAACTCTCGAACCCCAATAATGGCTAGTTACTAGCCCATGGTATCATCCTCAACATACTCTGGTTGAGAATCATAACTCTACAAATAATCCTCTACTCACCAGACTAGAAACCTGATCACCACAGTGATAGCATAAATGTAGTATCAATACAATGAAGCACTAGTAAAACATACTACTTAAATCATGTTAAGGACTCATGATGCATAATGAAGTTATAAAATAAATCGTTCAGGTGCATGATATCAGTATAATAAAGCGTGCTAGCATGGAAATCATTGAAGAATAATAATATAGATCATGAATTAAAATCACATAATGTAAACTATATTACAATAATCTTCCTTTAGTGACCACATAATGTCTAATTCTTAAAATAATTTGAATGGGAATTCAAACGATCGTGAAAGTAGATGTTTGATTCTCGGGAACTATAGAATCGGTGACACTTATTGGATTTAATTTAATTTGTTAGTCATGAAAGTAGTCAGCAAATTAGATTAAATACATTCTTGGACCTTAAAAGAGGCTAATGAGTATATTTAGACCGATTGTTCACAACCATTAAACTAAACAACAACATAGCATTATTTCATTGTCGAATACCAATTTAAAGACCAAAGCTCAATCCTAGGATTTATATTTATCATTTTAGAGTCTATGTTCAATTAGTCGTTATATTTATTTTTACTACCTACCTATATATTCTCACACCATAATGATCTAGATAGCTAAAAATAATAAAGTTTGGTACTCAATTGTGAAGTTCTTATGGGATACGACCTTGAAATACTACAATGAATCCGTGCGCTTATAGATTGGCACCATAAACTTTTTAGCACCATTGTTAGGGACTTCGACTGATTGATTGTAAATTCTTTATTATTTTGCTAAACTAGATTCTTTAATTCATTTTTTCTTTTTATATTTTATCCTTTTTGTTTGATAGCACGTTTGTTAGCATCTTTATGTACCTATTATGCAACGATCCTTTTGACTTAGGATCCAGCTTAGTTTGACCCTAAGATCAAGAGGACGTTAAGTAGACTAAAAAAGTGGATATGTGGGAGAATAGCAAGCATTAGTGCAGGAACCATGGATGAAACTATTGGAGAGGAAGAGTAGCATTACTCTCTCAAAGAGTTTGCATCTCCGAATGCATATGGAACACATTCAAGTAGAATGTAGCTACTAAAAACTTTGAATTGAAGCCTACATTACTCAACATGGTACAGTAAAATTAGTTTAGTGGTAGCCCAACAGAGGATCCGAATTTGCACATTTCTATTTTCCTTGAGTATTGTGAAACTTTGAAGATGAATGGAGTGTCTGATGATGTGATCAAGCTGCGGTTATTTCCATTCTCATTGAGGGACAAGGTGAGAGCTTGGTTACAATTGCTTCCTTCTGGTTCCATCACCAATTGGGATCAACTTTCACGAGCTTTCCTAAACAAGTACTTTCCTGGCCCCATCTAAAACGGTTTAATTAAGGAATCTAATTACAAGCCTTAGTTAGAAGGATGGCGAGTCTCTCTACGATGTATGGGAGCACTACAAGGATATGTTACGAATGTGTCCACATCATGGATTGGAAGAATGGTTACTAGTTCACACCTTTTACAATGACCTCCTTTACAACACAAAGTTGACCTTAGATGCAGCAGTAGGAGGCACTCTCATGAACATACTCAAAGTCAAGCAATTGATCGAAGACGTGGCTCAAAACCATTACCAATGGTCAAGTGAGCTCTCTTACACCAAGAAGAGCGGTAGGTACGACGTTGATGCTTTAGATCATCTTTCTTTGTGCGTTGATGCATTATTTCAAAATTTTAACAAATTAAGTGTTAATGCATTAACATCCTCTTATAATGTTTGTGAGGCTTGTGGTATTACAGGGTACTCATCATTTGAATGTCAATATGTTGCCCCTACACCCCCTGACGCAACCCTCGTAGATCATGTCAATTATGTGAATAATTTCAACCAAAAGGGAGACCCGTTTACTCTCACCTACAATCCAGGATGGCAAAATCATTCAAATTTATCCTACAAGAACCCACCACTAAATCCCATTACTTAATCAAACTTTAGGCCTACAGGTTTCCAAAACCTTATACCACCATTTCCTAACCCTCTGAAGTTAAATCTTAAGTTAATGATGGAGAAATTTATAGCCTCTTAGAACAAACAAATCAATGATTTGAGGAACTTAGTCAAGAACTTAAATTCCAAGGTTGAATCCCTAGCCACCCGTAACCAGATGCTGGAAAACCAAATTATCCAAGTGGCCTAATAATTGGGATCTTCTTTAGGCCCTCTAGAATGCTTTTGGGGCAATCAAAAACTAATCCCAAGGGATCCATCAATGCCATAGCACTTAGAAGTGGAAAGGAGTTAGAAGGCCCTGTTTTAAGGAAAGAAATTGATTATAAGGATGAAAGAGTATAGGATGCGAAAGGAAGGAATGGCGAGCCCATGAACATTGAGAAAGAAACCACCTTAGGAAAGAACCATGAGGTTGAGAAATATGTCCCTCTGCCACCATATAAACCTCCACTACCTTTCCCTCAAAGACAAGCTAAGGCAAGGTTAGATAAATAGTTTGGGAGGTTTGTTGAGATTTAAAAAAAAATGGATTTTAACATTCCATTTATGGAAGCCATATCTCAAATGCCTACCTACGCTAAATTTCTGAAGGATATTCTTTCTAATAAGATATGGTTAGAGGAATATGAGATCGTAGCCTTAGCACAGGAAGATAGTGACATTATCCAAAATAAGCTTCCATAGGAGCTTAAAGATCTCGACTCATTTTCTATTCCTTATACTGTTGGTGACATATCTATTAATCATGCTCTTTGTGATCATGGGGCTAATGTTAGTTTAATGCCTCTTTTGTTTGTAAGAAATTACAGATGAGAGATATGAAACCCACCACCATTTACCTCCAATTAGCCGATCAGTCAGTAAAACATCTAGTAGGTATATTAGAAGATTTACCTATCCAGGTCGGTAAGTTCTATGTTCTAGTTGATTTTGTTATTCCAAAGATAGAGGAGGATGCACAAATCCCTATCATATTAGGAAGACATTTCTTGGCTACCTCAGGAGCAGTAATCAATGTGAAAAATGGAAACTTTTCTCTCAATATTGAGGATGAGAAAGTGAATTTTGATTTACCCTCTACAGTAAAATTTTCATTAATTGATGACACTTGTTGCAGAATTGATACAGTGGACATGATGATTTGAGAAGAATTTGCTAACATGATCTCAAGTGATCTGTTAGAGAAATGCTTGATGAAGAATGGAGTGCTTGATGATGGTGATGACTGATGAGGAGGTGGATACTTATGCTACCATGCTTGCAAAAAACCCTATCAATGCAAAATAACTTGAATTGGTAGCTAAAGTTGAGAGGGAATTGTATGACTCGATATGTTAAGAAAAGTCTGCACCTAAGGTAAAAACAAAACCCCTCCTTTTTCACTCAGGTATGAATTCGTGGACTCCAATGGTGAATACCCTATTGTTGTGAATGCTAAATTGAGTCATGAGGAAGTTGAAAAATTACTTGAAGTCCTTAGTTTACAACCTTAATAAGACCTCATGTTTTTTTATTATATAATGTCTTCAAGTGGTGGAGAATGAGAGTGTGTGCAAGCATATGCTCGATCATTGTCGACCTGGATAATTTTGAGCGAAACAGTTAAAACTCCACAACACACAAGGGCAGAGCGTTTACATTTTCCTAAAGAGAGGAAGTCTCAGGATGGAATCTACACGATCCTAAACCATCTTAGAGTGTCAAGATAATACTGATTTGAGAGTCAGGACTAATGGGTATTCACGCCTTTATTTTATTTTTTCCTTCTATTGACGCTAGCAGTATAGGTTGATCTTGTAATTGTATGTCTAGTTTAGTAGCTTGTCCTATCATCTGAGGCTTTAATATCCTTCCATTTTCTCCGTTTTCTTTCTATTATGTGTGTTTTCTTGAGGACAAGCAAATGATAAGCATGAGGGAGTTGATAAAGTGAATATTTTCTATGTTTTTGCCTTACTTTGCTTTCATTTAAAGATTTTATTTGGTTTGTAATATGTATTTTATTGTGATTCAAGTTTATTGCTCGTGCTACTATTTGCTTGTTTTTTTTTCCAGAGATTTGTACAAGAACGCATAAATCCAAGGAAGTAGTGCATGTATTTGGAGCAAAAGACCAAGTATAAAAGGCATTGAAGGAAGATAAATTAATCTAGCATGTTTTTAGAGGAGTCTAGGACGTAAAAGAGCTGAAAATAAGCCAAGAAGGTCAAAAGAGGCAAGAAGATCGTGTTGCACAACTAGCTTCACAGTCATGCAACACTAATGTAGCCAGCATTCGAAGACTAAAATGCCACACGGGCAAGATGTGTAGATCTTGCACAGCCATGCGAGAGCTGAGCAAGCCAGATCAAAGCCAAGAATGCCACACGGCCAGGCTATGCAAATATTGCACGGCCATGCAGGAGCTAAGAGCGCTAGTTCGAGACCCAGAATGCTGCACGACCATGCAGCAACAATTACCTGCGATCATCGTGTGCGATGTAGCCAGTGTTACAGGTAGTTTTTAGAGGATTCTTCAGGTACTACTTGGGGACGATTTTTAGGCAGATTTCAGAGGATTTTTTCCTCTATTTTCCCAAGTAAAAACCTCATGTAACATGTCTTAAATTCTTTAGTTGTAATTTCTAGAATTAAGTGAAAGTTTCGTGTATGATCAACTCGTAATTTACTCTGTGCATCCCCAATTTATGGTTAATTCAATCCATTTTCTTCTTTAAAAGTTTTTTACTCTCATTATATTTCTTATGCAATTTACATCGTTTATATTTCTCTTACAATCATGAATGAGTAATCCTTTTTCTAGGATTGAATTAGGTCCATTTTGGTATTAATATGATGAATTAAAGTATATCTTTTTTATGTTTAGTTCATATGTGTTATTTCATGTGTTATGATTGATCATTTTAAGTCAAATCTGATGGAATCTGACCTTTTTAGATATTATTTACAAATGAAAGGTTGAAATCTTTATCGAATATTAATATTTGAACAAGAATTCAAACGATCGTGAAAGTAGATGTTTGGTTCTCAAGGACTATATAATCTATGGCACTTAATGGATTTAAGTTAATTTATCAGTCACACAAGTAGTCAGCATATTAAATTAAATACGTTCTTAGACCTTGAAAGTGGCTAATGAGTATATTTGGACCGATTGTTCACAACCATTAAAATAAACTACAACATAGCGTTATTTCATTGTCGAATACCAATTTAGAGACCGAAGTTCAATCCTACGCTTTATATTTATTGTTTTAGAGTCTATGTTCAGTTAGTCATTATATTTATTTTCACTACCTACCTACATATTCTCACTCCATAATGATCTAGATAACTAAAATGATGAAGTTTGGTACTCAATTATGAAATCCTTGTGGGATATAACCTTGAAGTGCTACAATGAACCCATGCACTTGCGGATTGACACCATCAAATACCTCTACCCCAATGGCTAAAAAGTTGGGATACTACACTCACTTACACAATGAACAATACGAAGTGCTATAGGACTTGTATTGGGATACTACACCCACTCGTACTGGACACCGATGCTATGTCAAACAGCTATAATATAATCTTATACCTCAAAGATATACACATACCCCTACCGATAGCAATACAGTAGAGAAGGAAATAGGTACCGGGTTACAATATAAAAACACAAGGCTTGAACGAAATCTTAACCCATTAATTATTAATTACCAAGTGATATCATAAGTCACAAATTAATTCCATTAATATCTAAATTGAGTGTTTTCAAGTGATAACACCAAATATATCATAATTCATATTAGTAACCAATTAGGTGTTTAGATATGACACCAAACTTAATCAAATCAAGGCCCAAATATTATCATTTTTATCCTTATTAAATTTGGGGTAAACATGGTTGGAATCATGATTAAAATATTGCAATTACTTGAAAACATTAATATAGAAGACCTAGAGGAATAATAATAGATGACAAGTAAACATGGTGAAATACAAGCATATCGATCAATTGATCCATAAGACTAGTCGATTGTTCTAGTCATACTAGGCCTGAGTGAAAATAAAACCAACAAACTAGTTAACTGGTTGGTCCCACCAATAAACTGTTCATAGAAAACCAATCGATGTGGTTGACCAAACCAACTAATGGGTGTAAGTAGAGACTAGACCACTCTAGTCACAAGGTAACCATTCGATGAGTTTGGCAAACTGATTAATTGCTCATAGGAACCAATCAACCATTTTATTAAACCAATCAACCAATCCCCACAGCCAGCCAATTAAAATGCTAAACTAAGCAACTGATTTGGGTATAACAACACCCACACTTGTGATCCACTTAATAAAAATTTCACCCAACTTTACCATATTCATTCTAGCATGCTTCTATGTCATAAAACACATAAAAATACACACTACACACATAGAATCACATTACATGGTAATAAGGCACTTAACGAAATCATGTTCAAAATGGCCAAAATCATGCATAATAACAGGAAACCCAAAACATGCTTAAAACCTCAAGAAGAAAACTTTACCACATTCTTGAATCCAAGAATACATTTAACTTATGCACAACATAAAATACACCAAGAAACATGGAACCAGGACAAAAAAAAAGGTCTTAATCATATTAAAGATAATAATGGATTACCTCAAAGCAATTCTTCTAGCACATAATACTCCTAATTGATTGATGTCTACCAAGATCTCAAATCTTAAAAGAATCAATAATTAAAACAATTAAAACTTTTTTCCCAACTTAATAAAACAAAATAAGAAGAAGGAAAATGGCATAACTCAACCTTTTCTAAAAATAGAGATTCCAAAGAGAAAGAAGCTAGAATCTTCAACCTTTCTCAAAACCTTAATCATTTCTTATTTAAGGGAAACAAGGGAGAGCTAAATGTAAGATTAGGAGACTAAATAAGAGATAATAATTCAACCAAAAGTAATGAAAGTCAAGCCTCATTTTTTCTTAGCAAAGAATAAAAGGGAAGAAAAGTGGAAAATGTCCAACACTTAAGAAATTTCACTAAAGAAAAGGAAGAGTGAGCAAATGCATAAAAGGGGTGAATTGAATCAATAATGGAGTGTATAGGAGAGAGTTGGCTGAAATTCTCAAGTAGGGGAGAGAGAAGTTTGACTTAGGATGAATGTGGGCAACCAAGGTGTAAGAGAACCCATGTTAAGGTAAGGGAGGTGGAGTATGATTAGGGAAAGACATGACACAGTGGGTTGGCAAGATAAGGAAGAGGTGTAGAAAGTTAAACACACAGTCATGCCTGTCATAAGAGATAGGAAAGTGAGGGATGATAGAGAAGGTGAGAAATACCTCAAATAGTAATTAATTTTGGAGAAAATTTAGCTAAATAAAATTATAGAGTTATCTAAAAATGTAAAAATAATCCTAAAGCACCAAAATATTCTTATTAGCATAAATAGGTCATAATTAGAATATTTCATAAACACTGAAAAAAGATTCAAATCAATAAAAAAGAGGATATGAAATTGTAGGACAACCAATAGATTGGTTTGAGCAAACTAGTCAACTGGAAAAAAATTTGGTTCCTAAGCGTATCGGTTAATTGGTTAGAAAACCCAATCAATTGGTGCACATGAAATTCAAAACTTTATTAGAATTTCAAGCCTTTCCAAAAATGAACTAATTTATTTTGTATCAACATAATTTAAAAAATTTTAAGATGGAATATCACAGGCTCTGGAACAACTAATATGTCTTACATACCATCGATTTGTTATTTTTGTGGCCATAGTGGTTTTGGTCTCAGCTTAAACACATAAACTAGTTTGGCCAAACCCATTGACTAGTTCTTATGAACAACCAATCAGTTGGACCAACCCGTTAACTAGTTTTGCTATGTATTTATTTTTGCATGGGTCTGGTACGCCGAGATCAGTTAACTGGTTCTACCTAATTTCACCATGTTTATATTATTTTTATATTTCTTTTAGGCTTCTATTTTAAATTTTCTATTAGTTTGTGAAATTAAATCATGGTATTGGTCATGCATAATTGGAACTAATGAAACATAAAATGGGGAACATTATGGAGTGGCTTAAAACCTTGTTTGGTCAAGTTTGGTGTTTCCTCTAAGCACCTAATTGGTTGTTAGTGGAGTTGAGTTATGATTTATGATATCACTTAATAATTATTAATAATGTAATTAAGATTTTGTTTGAGCTTTTTTTTTCAGACTCTTAAGGTAACTAACTAGGAGTTAGTGGGAAGGTCACCTTGTGTTTTTATCTTTTTATTCAGTACCTATTTTCCTTTTCTATTGGGTTGAGGTCAATAAGGGTCTGTGCATATTTATAAGGTATAGGATTAATACTGCGATAGGTTGGCATGACATTAATGCCTAGGTAAGGTGGGTTAAGCATCCTTGTACAAGCCCCTGGCTCTTCGTATGTCCATCGCTTAGGCAAGTGTGGTATCCCAAATTTGTGTTAGCCCTCACAAAATATGCATTTGAGGTGTGGTGGGTGAGATATCCCGAGACAAGTTCCCTCGATATATTCTAACCATATGTGGTGGGTGTAGTATCCCATAGTGTGTGTTATTGTTGTCATGTCTTTTATTCATGGTGGAGAACTAGGTATTGTCAAACCAATATCTTAATAACTAAAAAATGTGAGATCACCAAATGTAGGATTAATAATATAATTTATTTTATATGAATTTAATTAATGATCTATATTTTTATCTTCCATGATTCTTGTATGACCATGCTTTATTATACAATAATCATGAGCTTAGAAGTTACAATTCATAAGTATGTTTTATACTATGCTATTATGTTACATCAATGTGCATCATGAACCCTTACCTTATTTTAGATAGCTTATTTTACTAGTACATTATTGTGCTAATACTACATTAGTATAGTCACTATGATGTTCCAACTTCTATTCTGATTAGTAGAGGATAATCTGTAGGGTTATGATTCTCAGCTCGAGTATGCTGAGGATGATGGTATAGGCTAGTAGTTAGCCATAACTTGGGAATTTATAGTTATGTTATACTTTAGTTAAGAGTTAGGCTAATCAACTTATATTATTTTATCTACTATGTTGGGGCCTTTTTGCTACTTTTTAGTTATTTAAACTCTTAGCTTTGCTTCTTATATTTGAATTTTATCAATTTTTCTCTTCCTTCTATAACATTTTCATCCTTACTGTTATTAATGTTATGTTGTTAGCACATGCATCCTTTGTTTATTATTCCATTTTGCCTTGTATTGAGCACGTGTTAGGTGATAATCATACATCTTCCATTGTTGATATGGCGGTAACATTCCTTAATTTTGTTTTATTATGCCTCCACATTACATTCAAAATAGAATTTTCTTGTTCAAAATTTTGGGGTGTTACACCTTTAGTTGCCTCAAACATTAACAATGGCTCTTCTCACCAAAATTCAGCAACACTACTTATTATTCTAGGATACCTATGATACACTATCACACCCTCTTATGAGCCTATAATATTTTAACCTATTCCATAAAACATCTCCAATAGTCATAGTTCTCATTATCAAAAATACCAAATGCTAAAGTAAATAGTTTGTTATACGCATCAATGATGGATGCAGCCAACATGTTACTTCCAAACAGACCATTGAGATGGCCAACATCAACAAAAAGATAATGCCTACATGCAAAGAGAAATCCTTGAATATAAGAAGAAAAGGTTATGAATAACTATGAAAATCTCCCTTCTTTAGTACAATAAAAAGCAACTAAACTAGGATTGCTCTTCCTCACACGAACACATATCTAATCCAGGAGCTCATACGAATCATCTGAACAACCATTAATCATAATTTTTTTTCCTTTTCAACAATAGATCATGCTTGGAAGTAATTAAGTTTAATTCCCAAAATATTCTCAATATCCTTTTAGATACCATTTGGGCTATATTTGGAGTACTCATAATCTTATCAACAACTATGGCCTTAAAAAATTTAGATGACATGGGTGGCTTGCATGACTAGCAAATCTCACCAGCCTTGTGTTTGTGAGAGCTTATAAAATAACTAATCCTCTCCATTGACATATTAGGATTACCAAATGCCTTAACAACAAAGGGATAACCATCTGAAGCACTTTAGCAATCAAATTATTACTAATATTCCTCGCCATTATAAATAAATTCACAAGCTAATGAGTATTTGTGCAAAAATTTGCGAAAGTAACATGCATTTTCAAATATATTATAATATCCCAAATGTTTATCTAATCTTAATTATGAGAAATTAATAGCTTAACCAAATCATAATCTTTAATCCTAGTAATTTTTATTTTAACCTAACATTAATCCCATATGATTAATATTTTAATCTTACTTTAATTCTTTAGTCACAATTTAAAACTTAATCCTATCCATAATCCCACACTTATATTTCTTTTTCCCTTTCTTTATCCATTTCTTTTTCCTTTTTCATCTTCTCTTACCCTATTTTCCCTCTTCTTTATAGCCTTGCATGTTCCTTCTTATCTTCCTTGGACAAACTCCTCCTATCACACTTCCCAAGCTTAACAATCTAAGCCATCAGCTCCCACAAATCTTGGGATGTGCCTCATTGAATTTTTTTTCCAATATTTCTCCCAACCATGCCTTCTCTTCAACTCATGATCGAGCCCCCTCTATTGTTTCTCCTTATGCATGGCACCATGTATGTATATATAACTCTCCAAAGCTCTCTGTCTCATTTAATGCTCAACTATTTTTGTCAAGCATCACAACCCTGAATGCCACCTTATTCTCTTTTTTTTCCTACCCTGTGCATTGTCTCCATTCATCACCCACACACTTCTCACCACCAATAACCACCAAGCACCACCATCTCCCTAAAAAACTATCCACCACTAACTCCTTGTCAACCCTCTTGTCATCGTACAACCATTGCCACCCTAATCCACTCTTTTTTTGTCTCCCTATCGTGATTTGTTTCATTTTTATTGAGGCGCACAACCATGCACACCTCACACACCCCAACTATGCCACTCTCGCACAATGCACCCATGGCTTTACACATAGCCGTGCATGTCTTTTCTTTTTTGCTTGTATGTTTTACACATAGTTATACGTACCCTCCTTTTTACCCGTGTGCGTTTTTCCCTCTCAACCTATGCATGGGTGGCATGCATGTTGTGCACCTTTGATGTTCCCCTTGGCACATCTATGCTTCCCTTCTAGCGCCACCGTACGCCACTTCTTACATCGTACATTCCACCACACTCCTACGTAGTCTGAGCTCCTTTGCTTATTTTGGCTATCCTTATTTCCACCATCCTTCCTTAACTTTTCCTTAGTTGTATTATTAAGTTTTAATTGTGTATTATTCTTGTTTTCTAGGTGATTTTTTGGTGATCTCAAAAGAGGTGGGTTAGGCTTACGTACTTAGATATTAGTGTCCTTTTTGGTAAGGATATAAGTCATAGCTAGGGATTTTATGTGCATTGTATATTTTTGTATGTAATATTATGTTGGTAATGTTGTATGGATGATGTTCTTATGATAATGCTATTATATGATATCTTGTGTCGTAAGATGAAAAGGTAAGGTATGAAAGTATGTGTTTGTGTATATTGTTAGTTGGCATGAATTGAGATTTGTGGTATTTATATATAATTGTGGTTATGTACATCAAGATGATATATACATTTTTGAGGATGAAAATTATTAATAGTAGGACTTGTAAGTTTTTGTGAAAATATGAGTGTTTAGCTATCATAATTGCATTTTGGTCATTGATGATCATATGAAAAATAATCATTCCATGATAATTCTCAAGGGTTTTATAAATTATTTCATAGGTAATATAATTCCAATGATGGATAGGTAAGAAATAAGTTATCTAATATGAGATTCTAAGGCTTCCAGTAAGATAAGGATATTTTGATTAATATAGGTTAAACATGGAATTTTGGTAATTTTAAAAGGGGAATAGACTTTAAATATTCTAAGTATGATACTTAGAATATTTGGGATAATAATTAATAGCATAAGTACAGTAAAACGAGAAGATTGTTTGAATCGTGAATAGTAATCCTAGAGACAAGCTTGTTATCGTTTATATAAGACATTAGAGTTAGGCCTTAATTTTCTAATGTGATATTAATTATATTATTATAGGCTTGCGTACCAAATTTGGTGATGGGAAAAGTTATATGTGAGAATTTATGATCATCTTGTGAAATTAAGGTTTTTTAGTGGAAAGTATGGACATTTTCCTTAAGGAAAGCTTCAAAAACTATATAGTTGTGCTTTACATGTTTCAATTAGGTGTTGTGCATACCTACACGAGCCCCGATATAAAAAAAATTAATGAATAAGGCATAAATCACTTAAATCTAAAGATCGCATGTATTGAGTGTTCATTTTACTAGATGATAATAGTGGCTTAGGAGTATTTTGTCCTGAGAGGTGTATCCGTTCGTTCCACTAGATTAAGAATAATAGGGCTCCCGAACTCAACATGAATAAGAATATTAATCTAAGATAAAAACTAATAAGATACAATCCCTTAAAGTGAAATATTACGTGAGTTAGGTCCGATAGGTTGTGTTCATTCCACTAGATGGTAATAGTATCTCAGATGTGTTCTATCTTGAGAGGTACTTTAGATTGTTCCATTGATTTAATAATAGTGGTCATGACTCATGAGCTTGTTGCCCTGGTGTATTTTAGGTATGTTCCACTAGATGATAGTAGTGGCTCAGCTGTATTCTACCTTGAGAAGTGCTTTACTTCGTTCCACTAGATTAATAATAGCAGTGTTCCTAAAGTCAACACAAATAAAAGTATGGATTTTGTTTACATCTAATAATGAGTTATAGAATCAGTTGTTAAATGGCATCACTTTATGTTAGCATGCATGTACGCTTATTCTGTTATGTGAACTTATGTAATTCTATGTAACCTTGCTTCAACTATATGATCACCTTACTTGGTATGTAACGTATTGATCGTCCTTCTCATATATGCTACTCATTTATATAAACAAATGACCTGTATATTATTGTGCGATATAAATGGGGACCCTTTGGATGAATTTGATGGATATGATGCTTTATTTGTGGAGGGGTAATTATCATGAATTGAGGTTGGGCGTAGAGTCATGTTATCCGATTATTGCTTTTAGTCTAGATACCTTTTGGAACTCTTAGTTCTCAATGTATCATTTTTATGTATTTTTGATACTAGAATCGGAGTTGATCTCCAAACTCTTATCTAATATTTATGGAAGCTATCTTATTCTCAATTTATCATGCTTTAAGTCTTAACTAATTTACATTATATCTGATGCAAGGATGGTATGGTAAGTCAAACTTATGTCAAGTACGGTAGTAATACCAAAATATTTTGATATTGTGCTTCCATTAAAATAAAATTTTTCAGTAGTAAATTTTGAAGTGTTACATATATATCATTCACCAGTAATGGTGTATAACATTACAAAGGCTACCCATACATGAGAAAAACTAATGACATAATTGATAACCATCTTTGCCCATAAGATTGATCAACTTTTTCAATATGAGAACACACATTGGTTGTCAAAATGGCAGCAATCCCTTCATTAGAATATAACCAACTTGTTACTTGGCCTATATAATGTGTTGACCTAAATGTTGATCAATTAAAATCATCATACTCAAATTCATTTAAGGAAATAATTATTTTTACAATATATCAGATAATATATATATATATATATAGGCATCAAAATGAACTTACACTTGAATATTTTATTTAATAACATCAATAACACCCCTCAACAATGTAAGAAAACCCATAATCTTCATTGAATTTAAAAATATCATGGACCTTATGAAAATCCAACTAAAGGCATAATCAATGATCTGCCAAAATTCAAAGTATACCAACATATCTTCTTTTTAGGGGATTTGTTCGACATTCTGCAAGAAATACTCATAACATCAACAACACTCATACCCTCATTTATTATTTCTTCACTTCGATTTCCTCTATCATAATCAATAGATCCATTCAACTTAACATGCAAGGAACCTCCTTAGTACAAATACATAAACATATGTCTTTCTCTAAAAGTATCCATTAACATATAATATCACCAAAATTGCATATTAAAAGACTTTTATTAGTATATGTTTGATGGTCTTGTTAACTTCATGAGACCAATTGAAGCTCCAAAATAGTGTCTAACCAACATAGTTTCCTACAAGTGGCCCTAAACCAATTTTCACATAAAAATAATGCATAATCATATAAAATGGTTGCATAGTTACTAAAACTAATCATTTTCATCAGGTCAATTAAAAATTAAAGCGTTTAATGCAAGCCCCTCCATCATAGAAAATAATATATTTGTGCCTGGATACTAAAACTTCTAAGACTAGATTCCAATAGCTACAAACATTAATTGAACTCAACTAAAGTATATCAAAATTAAGGTGCTCAAATTACTAAGGGAATCATCTAATAAGATGAATTTGCACAAATTCAGAAGCCTAATGTAAGAAATGTGGGACAGACACTGCCATAAAACTCAAAAACTTACCCAATCGAAGTTAGTGTGGAAGTGAAACTCATATGTATTGTAGTTAGGTCAATGAAAGATAATGATATAATGAATATAATCAATGCATGGGCTAAGACTAGATGCTAGGCAATGGAAGTGAACAACAAACAATGAAAGTAGAATATGTGGTTGCAAAAAATATAAATTGTAAGATAAAAAAATCTGACCTTTAAACTTTAACTAAGTAGATGTAGATAAATTATCAAAGATAGAAGATGTGACACTAAAAATAGAATATATCTTATTTTAGCTTTGTTATTGACTTGACACAAAACTATAACATCTATTTAGTCTTGAAAATATACAAATATTTCACATCTATTTAGCCTCGAAAATATAGAAATATTGTACAAATGTGTGCACGTGAAGCCAAATACTATCAAACGGTATTGCGGGGTGGGTAATTATTTTGAACAAAGACTACCGGAAACTAATTTGTTCTTTATATTATTGTTATTATTAATTAATTAATTGACTTGGGAGAAAATCCATGCTACAAGGCTAAAAGGCACCAGGGATATAGCTAACTTAGCTGTAAGCCTACAGCTGCATGTGGACCGAAGGACTGTCCAGAGTCGGTTTCCTTTTACATCAAACCGACCTCTTCACCCACGACCCTCTTTCCTCCAAATAATAAATATCAATCGGATGGAATGGAATAGGAGAAAAGAAAAATTGCGATTGAAATTTATGTTTAGAAAACCGGGCCAAATAATCAAAGAGCTCCTTTTAAACTGAATCTTCCGCAACCATCTCAATTTTCTCTCTATTATTTTCCTCTCGCTCTGCGGCGGACTTCAGATCAACACCATGGTAGAGACAAGGCGGAGCTCTTCTGCTCCCAAGCGCCCATTGAACTCATCGCCTCATTCGTCCAAACGCTCCAAGGTCCGTTCTTGAAATAGTTTTGAAGCTTATTTATCGTCTCTTTCTTTTTACTTTTTCCTTTCTATGTTTTGGTAAAATTGTATGCATACGTGTTGTGTCTAGGCGTCGGAGGCGTCTTCTTCAACCGACGACAAGGCGAATTCGGTTCCAATTGAGGCAGAAAATCAATCGGGCTCTGAATCGCGGGAACATGAGATTCGATCCACTGATCCACCGGCCGCTGACGTCGCCAGACCCTCAGATTCGACTGTGCCGGAGAATCCTGCCAGTGATCAAGTCGAAGGTGAGTATTTTATGGCTTTGCATGTCTTCTTACATCCTCTTGTTTTCTTGATTCTTTGTTTTTTATTTATTTATTAATATACTGTGAATTTATCCTTTTTTGTTTTAACGGAGTTTCGTAATTTGGCAAAAGATGCAGAGGATGCGAACCCTGTTTCTGGGGAGGCGGCGGCAGGGGCCAAGAGGGTGAAGGCGAGGAAAAGGACCGCTGCAGTAAGCAAGCGCTTGGAGAAGGCAGCTTGGGCGCAGCTTATTTCCCAGTATCCTGAGGTAAGTATTCTCCTGTATATGTAATTGTTGGGTACTGAACTTGTTAATAACGAGCTTTTATTCTTGTTCTTGGCGAATGCTGATTTATATATGTTGTTGGTCCTTTATGGGGACCGTGCATGAATGGACAATTATTGGGTTTCCTTGCAATTTTTGGCTCTAGATCTGCCCCTCCGAACTGGTTGATGGTACAATTCTTGTAATGTTCATAGACGTATTTCCATTCCCATGATGTAAGCAGTGCTGGTTTCGATGGGGGTATTATTGAGATAATTGTCAAGATTGTAGTATATTGGTCTACCTCTGGTTTTTATGCGTGCTTATGTTGAGCTTAACTCTGCAGTAATCGTTATGATTGGAGAATCTTATTTACTCACGCTGCATGGGTGCATTAGGTTGTGTGATCTGCTTTTTGTTGAGTGGAGCATAGTGAAGAGGAGACTGTTGAGGCAAATAAAAGCTGAACTAGTTGGGGCTATATGGGTCGGAGGTGTACGTGTTTGGACCCTATCTGGTATAGTAATTTTGCTTGCATGAGAACCTCGGTGAAAGTTCCATCTTCTCTTGTTAGATGAGCCGGTCCGCTAAGGCGACCTCTTGATGGATTGAATCCTGTTGGGAGGCTGAAATTTGTTTATTTATTTGTTGGGGGGTGGGGAGGCCTGCGAGAAGGGTTTGTTCCCTGCATCTATAGTCTGCTAGTAAGATCAAGTGCCAGATAGAAGTGGTTTCTGCTAGTGGTACCTCCTTGAAATCCATTCCACCCCTTGAAGTGTCTGGTCTGGGCTTATTGTTGTCATGAAATGAAAATGTTTAATCTGTGGAAATTCAGGATCTTCTTTCTAGCTGTTATTTGGTGGTTACTTGAAGAGACATCTCAGAGCCTTCGAAGCTCCATGCACTACTTATTAAAATTATGCATCAATAAGTTGTTGTTAGGAGAATGTCCGATACCTTAGCATGTAAAATGATTGTTGAGATTGTCTTAGAGGTCAATGGATAAAATTGGTACGTGTTATTTATTTAGAAAAATTTCACCTGTAGTAACATTTTGTATAAGAACCAATAACAAGTACCAAAATTTATTCACTGCCTTCCTATTATAGGGGCCTCCGAGCAGCTTAAAATAGGATCTCTGAGTCTTGATCACTGTAACCATATATCTAAGGATCCTATCCACCGGCTCTAATAGTGTAAGAACCAAATTTATCCTTGTGACATTTTGTATGAGAGAGGATGACTGCACTCTAAGGGATCCAAGGTAAGAGGGCTATGTATAAGAACAAAGGTCATATCTAGATCTTTAAGTTATTTAGTCACACTATGAGTCTATGACATTATGAGAATGAATGATTAAGATACAGATAAGATGCATTCATATTAGAGTATTATTTGGTGTCGTGCTAGAAAAATTAGTAACATAAGCTATGGACCTCATCACTTTCTAATGGAGTACTATAGAGAGTGGTAAAAAGATCTTCCCACAATTTTCATTGTCATGAAGAAATAATATGATCTATTCTTTGTAGAATTGATGTAGGATCAAACTAGTACCTTTAGGATTTGGATTTGGGTATGTTTTGTCTGTCTATGTTTTGTCCACTTGGTCTAATTTGTAAAAGTTAATGTGATCTTATTATTATTATAATTATTATTATTATTATTATTATTATTATTATTATCTTACTATTCTCGGTGTCATAAGTCATGGTTGACAATTTTTATTTCTTCTATTACTATTGTTATCATTGCTATTGTCATTGTAGTTATCATTATTAATTTTATATTATTTTTGTTATTATAAATTTTTTGCTGATTTGATATGAATGAACAAGCCAACATGGCATTGGTCAATACTTTTGGTTGAGATTTTATAGTTAGATATTTAGAAAATAATCTTAAGCATTATCTTGGAAATTTTTATTTGAACACATTATTATGAGATAATGTTTTACTAAGAGATATTATAAGATGTTGTAGGAAAGTTTCCTTTCTTGATTTGTTCCCCCATATCTCATGCATTTAACTTTATTTCTTGCACGCCTAGCCCCCTTTCCTACCTGTGTGTATTTAGGTGCCCAACTTTTTCAACTTGAATTTTAGTTCATCTTGTTTAGGGCTAAATTCACAACCTAATTTTGGGGTCAATTGATTCAGTTGATGTATGATTGGGTTGTAATTTAGGCTTTCAATCTTCAAATAGAAGAATTAAAGCTTCAGTTTGGTTCAATGGAGATTGATTTCTGTTTAGTTAGGAATTGAAGGTGGTGCCGGCTAGTTTTGTGTTTGAATTAGGGTAAATTGGTTTAAACTGATGTGCGATTGAGGATGTAATTTGTATGATGGGGTGTAAAATTGGATGTATGGGGCTTTGATTTTGGGGAATGGTGGTGTGGCCGATGATGGTATGTTGGTTTGCTGCAGCTTCCAATTAGAGGTGGTGTAGCCAATTTTGGGGGATGGTGTTAGCAATATGTGGGGTGGCTGGTTTTCTATGTTGGTGTAATGTTTGTTTTAGTAGGGAGCAAGATTTTGTATGTGGGACCGAAAGTTGGGTTGTGATGCTAGATTGATGTGGTGGTGGTGAGACTCATGGAAATTGTAAGGCAAAGGGAGATAATAGCTCAATCCATGGGAATAGGGAGGACTGAGGAGACACATTTAACTCAATATTCAAATACTTAATAAATGTCTTCATTCTTTGAAGTATGAGAACTAGGGCCATATACATAGGCCTTACAGATAAAAGTAAACAAATTTAGATAGGAATCTATCCTAAAGCGTAGGTTATAATACCTCCTAGTGAGATATTAATATTATTTAGCAATAACACATTTTAATAATAATTTTCAAGATATTACATCATCATATTATAATACGTTAGATTATTTTCCACACTATATCGAACTAAAATCATATCAAATCTTAATCATATCCTACATAGGACCAAGGATGTGCGTTTTGTGGAGGTGCTAAGAGGGTTCGAGATATGTATGAAAAATTTAAGAGTAGGGCGAGGACATCAAGTGGTATAAGGAACTTAATATTGGTTTACATGAAGAGTAAAATTTGAGCTTGCTTATTCTTTTTCCTTTTAGTAGTATTGGATGAGCTTACTAGACACTCCAAAAGGACATGCCATGTGTATATTATTTGTTATGACATGTTTTAAGTGTATAAGACAAAATAAGATGATAATGACAAGTAAAAAATAGTCAGGAAACAATTTGATTTTATGTGTTCCAAGTTGATTAGGATCAAGAGAAAGTATATGGGCTGTAATTGTAGGGAAGCTATGATCTTTGTATTTTTGACATTATGATTGAAAATGATATTTTACATAGGAGAAGATTTAATATATCAATGCAAAGATTAATAAAGGCATTTTATTAGGGCTATCTCAAACATTTTGAGGTCCTGTTCAAAAATTAAAAAATAGGCCCAAGTTATCTTTAGGTGATCTTTTAGCTTCTTGCCACTTAAATGGGCATTGATGTGGGAGAGGGTTCATTGGACAGCGCAGCCAGTTCTCTTTTGGCCTCAGATAATAGTTCCATATGCTACCTTAGAAGTGCACAGATGCTAGACTCGAATGTGGCCGTGCAAAAATCTTGTGATGATGAATACGTTGGAAGAATCACTTTGCACTATACTATTCTTGAGGGATGACAGAGGTTTTCTACAGAACGAGGATGTACAGAATGGGGATGCAAGAAGCAGGAATTCTCAAGAAACTAGGGAACAACAAAAAAATTGTGTTAAAAGTCATTTAATATCATAATCAATATAAACAATTTACTATCATTAGGTGTCTAGTTAAAAGAGCATGAACCTTCATGATTGTCATTTGTATATTAAAAAAAAAAAATCACGCAAAGGGATTTAAAGTTGATATGTGAGGTTTGAAGGCTTTTGAGAGGCTGGAGGTTAAAAAATTGGCCAAAATGTCCTCATCTTGGTTAGCTTTTTCAAAAATCAATTTGGAAATGGCATTGGACTTTCTGTTTTGGAAACAATTCAAAAACGTTTTGAAAACTGGAAACAACAACCTGTGGAAGATTTTGTGCAACCCCACTACTGATTTATAAGAGATAGTTTACATGGGGGACTTAAATTGACAGTCTGTTTGTGGGTGTGCTGTATGGTGCAAAAATTGAGGTAGTAGCAGAGAGGTGTGCATCACTGCTGCTGAATATTGAACTGTTACTGCTGTTCTTAGAGGGTTGTCTGTTTAAATGTGATGTCATGGAGCCCAAGGAAGGAGCTTCATTGCCTGGACCCTTTTGCCTAAATGAGTGGTGGGCCTGGTGGCTCTTTTGCCCCTTTCCCTCATACAAGTTGTGCCTTGTTGCTCTTTTATTCCTGGAAGCACAGTTCTATGATTGGCAGGAGAACCATTGGTTCAAATTTGTTCTTGCTACTTATGCACCAAAACTCAATTGACCAAAGTAACTGGTAGTTGTCTCCTGTCTAAACGTGTGAAATTCAGAGATGACCCACAGGCAAAGAATAAGGCCTTTTGTTGTACCTAGATGCATGGGTACACTCTTCATTAAAAAATGTTCATCTACTAAGTCAAGCTAGTTGCTTTGGCTATACATCGGAGGATTCAAAATAAAAAGAAGTGACAATGTTCAGACATTAACTGAGAGATATTTCAAAATCAAGAACCCACTGTACTTGGTGGGTTATTGGTGAAATTCATATAAAATATGAATTATATTTCTATTTTTAGCTTTTGATGGTATAGTTTGCATAAATGGAACTGCTAAGAGTTGTTCTATCTCATGCTGCGGAGCGTCATATGGCTGATATTATAAAGGATTTTGTTTATTTTATTATGTCCCATACACTTTTACATATTGTTTCATTAAATTCAAGTTGTTTAGGTAATAAGAGTAAATATAAGCTCTGGTTCTTTTTTGCATTTTCCTTCTTGTTGGTGTTATTTTCTTCAACTTGTGGATGGGGAATGGATATCTGTTTTTGGAGCTTATTTTTAGATTTCTATATATGACTAAAGATTGCCAGAAATGATGATCTTTGGCCTTTTTTTTTTTTACCCAGAACCCCAACCTGTCTATCACTGGTTCTCTTTTCTCTGTGGGCCATGGCCAGCAGTGCAACCTTCGATTGAGGGATCAATCTGTTGGTAAAATTTTATGCAAACTGCACCGTGTGAAGGTACTGTACTTGCTTGTCAGTCGTTTTTTTTTATTACATAATTTTTTTTTCCAACTTCAGTCAAATGTGTTATTCACAAGATATGCTTTGTATCTTAGGAAAATCCGGCGATTTCCTTGCTGGAAATTACCGGAGAAAATGGTGCTGTCCAAGTTAATGGCAAGATCCATCATCAGAAGTCCTCTTTGTACCTAACTGGGGGAGATGAAGTTGTCTTTAGTTTAGCAGGGAAGCATGCTTACGTATCCTTTTCCAACCTTTAAGTTATTGTTATTGTCTTCATCTTATATTGGCTTGCTGAGGTGGAGTCATATGGTTTGTTAGCAACTTACTTCTTCCCTAATATATTTTGTGTGCATTCTATCTATATTAGGCTATTGTCCTGGTCAAGTTGATGCATCAGTAGTATCATCACTTCCCCTTTCTGGCCTACCATCCAGCGGGAAGGAGTATGTTTTTCACCTGTTATCTTCTGGATCAAGCTTGTTACTGTATCAGTTTTATCCCTTGTTGCTTCCTCGCGTCTAGATGTAAACTCGAGAGTATTAGTTCAATGCATAGCTTCTTCCTTGTTTTGGGAACAAATTCCTTAATGTGTTGACAGATATTTCAACCAGTCACTAGTAACACCTTAGATGGTTCAGCTTCACAGTCATCCATGGCCCTCTTAAAAACTCAAGGTGCTCCAGTCAATGCTGGATGCTATGATAAAAGAATTGGAGATGGCTCAACTGTCGCTGGAGCATCTTTATTGGCTTCTATTTCAACCATTCACAAAGATTTTTCGTCTCTGCTTCCTCCTCCAAGAAATGATGATGAGGCAGTCTTGGCTACAACAGATGATGCAGTGTCAGATGATGGTTCCCAAGAGGCTATTATGAAAGGTAGCTTGGAAAATGAGGATCTTGATGGGACATCTGTGAATGATAAAGCAGTTCCCCCTGATGAGCCTCTTGATCATGCTGCAAAGGATGTAGTATTGGATGTGGAGGAGGAGAAGGTCCCTGACACAAATCATGAATTAAGATCAATATTGGAGCTGGTTGCAAGATCTCCTGCTTCTGAATTTGATTTAAGGAGTAGTATATCAAAAATACTTGATGATCAAAGACAAATTGCAGAGTTCTTCAATCCAGCTTCAACATCAGATAGACGGCAAGCATTTAAAGATGGTTTACGGCAGCGAATTCTTGGTCATAATGAAATTGATGTGTCCTTTGAGACTTTCCCTTATTTCCTGAGGTATGATTGTATGAAGCTTGACACTTCATTGGTCAAAACTGCTGATATTGTTTGTTACTGAATAGTGCAGCACCATTTTGAACTTCTTGGGTTATCTAGATTGAATCTGTTAGAGGTTGCTGTACTATATAATTGGTTAGCTCTTCATTAGAGGTGCTTCTGTGCTTGTGCCGACTGCATCTTATTTTGGCTATGGTTGGCATATTTGTTAAATCACCATTTTTTTTTGCCCCAGATTCTGATATTTTTGTACATATACACCCTCTTGTTGCCTCTCCTCTTCTTTACATATCAGATGCTGTACTCAATGCCTATAATGTAATGTGAGAGTGGGGTATAAAGGCATTTAGCTTAATCAAGAAAAAGAGTGTATTATAGAAGGGTTGTAGTGGTGATTGCTGATCTCATTGACTTTTTCACTGTTGATGGATACTTTTATTAGGCACTTCATTTTTAGAAGTTGATATGTTTGTTTTAATGAAAACAAGTGAGTTCATTGCTTTCAAGCTGTGGGTGTTCAAACTTCACAAAGTTTTCCCCGAATTACCACAAGGTTGAGTCACTGTTTACAGAATTAGCCCATCCTCAAAATGTTTGACAAAATCAACAGTACCAGATAGCCTAGCTTGGGTTCATTGATTATTTTCTTTTTTGAGCATGTTTGATACTGGTTTAATAGCATGCTGGATATACATTGCAGTCCTAAAGATATAGTCTCTCTCTCTCTCTCTCTCTCTCTCTGTGTTTGATTCCCCCCTCCCCTCCTCCTTTTTGGAGGATGAAAAAGGTGGTCTAACTTAGGGTTGAAAAGGTGCGCCTCTCGTAAGGGTTAGGCATTAAGCGGTGGGCCTTGAGGCTTTTCTATCTTAGGTGAGGCGACATTAGCATGGCACTGTTAAGGCACATTAATGGTTCACTTGGATTTAGATTAACCTAGGTTAGATTAAATGAAGAAGGTGAAGCTAGGTTTGGTGAGTAGTGGTGAATGTTTTAAAGTATTGTTTGGTTATTTATTAGGTTAACTTAAATGAATAGGTGATAACCTTGTTTGTGTTGAGGTGAATAGCTGAATTTTATGAATAAGTTAACCTTCTTTAACTATCAAACCATTGATTTGGTGGTTAACATTTTGGACGTGAATGGAGGTTAACTTTTAACCAAACCTAATGTAGGTTAAGTACCAAAATAAGTTGCAAAGTGGGGTGAACTAAAATGTTGGCCTTCATTATCCTAGGTTAACGACTATCCAAACAGGCCATAAGGTGTTGAGGCGCATGATGCTCTAAGGCACACGACTTACTAAGAATAACTATTTTTAGGTTTTAAATTCCTTTAAACAATTCTGGAATCTATATGGTAATTATATCTTAGGTCAGGAAGGAAATGGAAGAGGGATAAAAGGTTATAAGAGGACCAATAGACATAATTTTAAATGGAAAAGGAAAGAAAGGTAATTAGCTATTTTTAGGCTCTATTTCCATAAATATGGCAAGTGCATCTTACATTGTGAAGGAAAGGGAGATGGTAAAATGGTTATGGGAAGACCAATATACATAGTTTTGATTGGAAAAGGGAAGGAAAACATTTGCTGCACAGAAGGAAAGAACAGATTACATATTTTTAGAAACATCAAAAGTTGGCAGTTTTTGTGCCTCACTTTGACGAGGCTCATGCCTTCGCCTTGTGCCTATGTGCTTGGCCCCTATCACCTAGGTGCGCTTTCAAACACTTGTCTAACTTGCATTCTTGTAATAGGATTCAAATTATTTGTGCTCAATAAAAAAACTTCATTATTTTTATTTCTCCTTTTCCGTCCATCTCCATTTTATGAAAAACTTAACTTGTGGATGAACTTTTACATACTAGCAGTGAAACCACCAAGAATGTTCTGCTTGCTGCTGTTTATGTACATCTGAAGTGCAAAGGTTTTTCGAAATTCACATCAGACCTTCCTACCTTATGCCCTCGTATATTATTGTCCGGACCTGCAGGTATTACTTAACACTTCAAAATAAACAAACAACTTCACTTTTTTCTATGCTGTTTACTTATGATTAATGCCTGATATATCCTTCTATAGGTTCGGAGATATATCAAGAAATTTTGGTGAAGGCACTGACTAAACATTTCAGTGCCAGACTGCTTATTGTTGATGGCCTTCTGTTGCATGGTGTAAGCTTTCTTTATTGTACTGTACTTGACAATATCATTTCATAGTTCTTCTTACATACTCCAATCAAGGTCTTTTAAGTATTCTACCTTATGATCCTACGATACCCCCAAAATATGATCTTAATATAATGCTACAAAATTCCACCGTTGAGGTTATGAAATATTATAAAACTCATTCGTAAGTTCTTTTAGTTACTAATTAAGTTGTAGTAACTAAAAAGTAGCATAAATTATTGAATCATATGCATACAAAAAGGTTTGTATATAGACCATACATAAAAAAGAAGCTAACAACATGACAAATGAAAATAAAAAAGAAAAATTATGAACTGAATGAATATTAATAAACAAATAACGTCGTGAGATTTAATATATTTGTTTTACTTTGTATATAGAGCTTGGACTCTATTATCGTGTTGATATCTCGTTTGTTCTTCCTTCGCATGGGCTTGTGTTCAATATATAGTATTTATAAAATAATATGGGTTGAGGTTTAGAATTAAGGAAAATAAATAGTGAACATAAAGGAAAATATATTTTAAGATAAATAGATAAAAAAATATAGTTATTGTTTGATGTGATCCCATATTGAAAACTAATGGGATCTTTTGATAGTTTATATGGAGGGGTTAACCTCCGCTCTTAAGCTAGCTTTTAGGTGGAGTTAGGACTCTTTCTGGGGGATTACCCTTGGGGACTACCGGGCGATTATGCTTTTGGGGTCCATATTAGCTGCACCTGGACGATTACACGTTGGGGTTCCAAATGAGGCCCGTTTGGCTTGATGATATCTAATCGGTAGGTGAGGTTCGTATCATCTGGTGTTAAAGCCTAAACTTTGTTGAAACCTCCCTGCGAACTCATGCCGATCGCTGACAGAGGCAGTACGAGGACGTGTAGTCTAAAGGGGGTGGGAATGATGTGATCCCGCATTAAAAACCAAGGGTATCTTCGGATAGTTTACATGAGGGGGTCAACCCTCCACTCTTAAGTTAGCTTTTGGGTGGAGTTAAGGCTCTTCTTGAAGGATAACCCCTAGGTCCTACCAGACGATTATATCTTTGGAGTTCATATTAGTTGATCCTAGGTGATTACGCCTTGGGATTCCAAATGGAGTCCGTTTGGCGTGAAGATATCTAATCGGTAGATGGAGTTCGTATCACTATTTAGGATCATAAGATTTCATCAACCCTACTTAGAATCTATTATTTTAAGATTCTAGTGAGGATTGAGGGTGTGTCATTTGGATTGTGATATCGTAGAATCATGAAATCTGGGTTGGGAGATTTATGACTCCAGTGTATCTCCTTTTTGGGTTCCTAGCAGGGACCAGAGTTGTTGACAATTCACAATCTTTATGTTTCAGGGGTCCATTTCAAAGGCATCTGATTCTTCAAAAGAAAATTCAAGGCTGGAGAAGTCGAGTCTTTACTCAAGAAAAGGTGCATTTGCAACTTCCTTGCGACACAAAAAGCCATCTTCTGGAGTGGATACAAACATTACAGGTGAATCTTCGGCGAACTATCTCTCGCTGAAAAAGAGGGAGGCGGCAACTGTCTCATCAAAAAGCCACACCTTTAAAGAAGGTGCTCATCTCATCCACATTCCCTTTCTGTGATTCTAAATCCCTTCCCTGATGTTTTTCTATCTCTTTCTGAAAGTTTTTCTTTCTTTCTTTTGATGTACTGTTTTGGTTGTAGTTTGAATGGTAGGTAAAGTGAAATGGTGGAAGCAAAATTGTTAGATGTGTTTGTCTTGCTGATTCTGACTCCTTCAAAGATTTACATAGGGAGCCGAACTGAAGATATGGTTTTGTGGACATTAATCACTCTGTTAGCGGGCATTGGGCATCATTCCAGTTTGGTTTGAATTTTTTAACCCAGCTGTGGTGACCCTTAACAGGCTTAACATTGAATATGCTGAATGAAGTCTGTAGCAAATTGAAATTTGAAATGAAACCTGGTTGATTTTGTATCTCTGTTTTTCATGTATATATGTGATTCAGATTGTTATTGCAAGCACATAAATTTGAATGCCATCTTGTTTGATCATATCATATGAAAGTAGAACTAAAGCTAGTTGTGAATTACACTGCTTTCCTTTTGTAATGGTCCAGCACTTCATTTCTTTAGATGCTTAGCTGAATCAATATGCTGATTGTTGGCAGGTGACAGGGTCAAATATGTGGGCTACTTACCTACTGGGACTTCTTTGCCACCTAGGTATTTTTCTACAATACGACTAACACGGTAGATAATTCAGTTCAGCTGAGCAATTTTCTTTTAGTCCATTCTTCATTAGTGAGGGAAAGCATGCATCAATGGTCTTCTTTAGCCCCCCCCCCCCCCCAAATCTTTAAATATAAATATTTCCATTCTGATGTGCGGAGTTTGATATTTCTGTTATTGGCTAGTTAATATGTCAACATTGATTTGCTTGAATTCTGGTGTCATGGTAATTGTTTTTATCCATTGGGCTCCATCTTTTTGCACCGTTTGTTATTTCTCTTGAAGCAAGAAGCTAAGCCGCTCATATATGAGTTAAAGATAGAAAAAGAAAGAGGAGGATGGGGGGTTTCAATGTCCGACTTTCCATTATAGTAGGCCTGGGGTTGCCAATTGTTAGCCCATCCATGTACTTTTTGTTCTTTGCTCCAAACTGGTGAAGAATGCTGTGATATTAAAATGAAGAGAGTGTTGCATTGATGCAAAGTTGACCATGACTATTCATATTCAATTGTGGGACTTACTGTGATAGATATGTAAATAGGGTGAGAAAACACATAATTTTGGTTTTACAATACCTGTATTGATTTCAAGGAGCCGGAAAAAAAAGAAAAGAAAAGAAAAGGAAGTGACAGTACGGAAGCAGTTTACCCATTTTTTCCATGCGTGCTTGTATATATTTGTTTGCATGATTTTATACCTATGCTTATATATGTTTGTTTGCATGGATTCCATACTTATGCTTTGGAATTGGAACCTCAAAAATGAAGTACTCTCACTCCCAATCATGGCATGTAATCCATGTCATGCAAATAGAGACACACGAAGTTTGATTTGTCATGAATGCAACTTGGAAAAGTCTTGTTCTATAATGCATGAGTGATCATATTTTAAAGCAAACATTGAGGGTAGGAAAGGCATAATTTGTAGGCTATTGTTTTCCTTTCTTCTGGATCTCAATATTATGGTAGGCATCTTGTTGGGGCCTTTGTGGCTAGAGTGGTATACCCTTTATTTCTTCTGTTTTCCTTTTGAGGCACTTGGCAAAATTTCTTTAGTATAGGAAGACTCTTACTGTCATACTAATCTGTCCGAAGCCAACCTGCCTATTATTTTTAAAGTCAAATTCTGCTAACTTTGATCAATTATGTATCTAAAAGTATACCATTTGCATAATAAGTAATTAGTCAACTTAAAAGTACTATCAGGAAGGTCAATTTCATAAATTTCAATGAATAAGAATAGTAGTCATAATTTGGCATTGGACACTGGGAAAAATCAAATAGGAAGGTCAATTCAGGATGGTGTTAGTTTATCCAGGACAGTTATGTGAGGAGAGGAAATGGTGCAGCTAGGAAGGAGCACAGCTGATTATTATTTTGATAAGGGGGTTTTGCTACTGAGAAGTTGGTTATGTGCCGCAGAATTTTATTCTCTTTGTTGCCTAGGCACCAGTTGGTGGCTAGGATTGTTGGAATGGTGGATGGTGTGTTATTTTTTCTTTCCTTATTTTGATATCGTTTGGGAATAAAAAGGGATAGAATGACTGTTTGAGGATTAGGGAATATCTGGGAGCTGGGGGAGGAGCTAAATTCTTGGTTATCTATTTGCTATTGAAAAATCCTAATGAAACACCATTCCACTCCATTTACGTGTCTCCCAATTATTGTTATTCTCTGTTATTGCTCTCTGTTTTTCCCTGGGGCTGTGATTCAGTGAAAGGGGGTGTACGTGTATCAGTCTCCCCTCACCTTAAAATTAGTGTAGTTGGAAAAATAATTACACTTTGAAAAAGTTAATATACAATGAAATGTGGATCTGATGAAAGTAACATGTATGATGATATGTTCTTTGGCATCTGTTATTTGTCACAAAAGACATAGAAAGGCAGCTTCTACTTCCCACTAATTTGTAAGCTTACAGATAGTTTTGTTCTCACTGGGTATTAGATCAATGTATTTGGTTTAATTATTTTTGGGAGCAAAAAATGCTAAATCATTGATGATATTTATACCCAAATGCAGGGGACCTGCACATGGGTACAGAGGCAAAGTTGTTCTTGTTTTTGAAGGGAATGAGTCATCGAAGATTGGTGTCAGATTTGACAAGCCTATTCCCGAAGGTAACGATCTCGGCAGTCGCTGTGAAGCTGATCATGGCTTCTTTTGTGCAGGTGATTTCTTATTTCAGTTCTTATACAAATATGCACCAATCTAGAACTTCTTTATTATTATCTGTGATTTTGTTTGTTATAAAATGACTTTTGCTAATTAACTGTTTGCTTCGTTTGCCATTAATAACCTTGAACTGTATTCATATTCTGATTTATATCCAATTGAATGTGGTGTTGTCTGATATCATAATTTGTAGCTAACCTTCTTACCCCGGAGGGTTCTTCCAGTGATGACGGTGACAAGTTTGTCATTAATGAACTGTTTGAGGTAAATGTGCTGAAGTCTCATGTCGACACACATTTGTTCTATGTTTGTTTATATTTTATTTTTTGGCTTGATTATTCTATCTGACCTATGTTTATGTTAATAGGTGATAATTTCTGAAGCCAAAAATAGCCCCTTGATTTTGTTTCTGAAAGATGTTGAGAAGTCTATGTCCGGGGTTCCAGAGGCGCATGGATTGCTTAAAAGCAAGCTTGAAAATTTACCAGAGAATTTGGTAGTCATTGCTTCCCATACCCAATCTGATAACCGAAAAGAGAAGGTAAGTGAGGGGCCCATTTTACTATTAGATAAGATCAAATAAGATTAGATAATAGTAACAGCTATTATTATTATTATTATTCTGTGTAATGTATAAGAGTAATAATTATATATAATGATATTATTATTACTATACATACTAATCAAATTTATTATTATTATTAATTACGATAGTGATAAGTAAAAATAATGATAATATTATTTATAACAACAATAAAAAATTATTGTTAATATAATTATTTTAAATGTTATTATTATTATTATTATTATTTTATCATTTATTATAATAATAGTATAAAAATTATTTTTACTGTTTATAATAATTATAAATAGTTTTAATATTGACAATAATAATATTAAATATAATAGTAATATAAATATAATTGTTATTTTATCATGATGTTTAGAATTACTAATAATTATTATTTGGATAAATATAATGATAATATTAATATTATTGAAAATTTTTATTTTATCATTATGTTTGTAATTAATAATAATTAATTATAATCAAAATTAGAATACTTGTTATCATTATTAATCATAATAAAAACAATACTTTAATTAGTGTTATTATTGTTAATTGTTAATATTGCAATTATTATTATTAACATGATTATAATTATATTAATTGTTAGTATTGCTATTATTGACATTATTATTATAATATATATTATTGGTGTTATTATTTTTATTATGAAAATTAATGTTGGTATTATTATAATAATCATAATAATTAGTTACCTTAAGTTTAATTCGCATAAAATATGATCATATTAGCATTGATCAGAATGGTCTGAAAAATCAGATTTTTAAAAAAGGGCCTAATTTATGCATATCTGAATTTGGTATTACCTTTACTAGTCAAAGGACTTGTATTGTAATTGTTTGTTATATTTGTCATGCATTAAAATTTCAGTCGCATCTTGGCGGTCTTCTATTTACCAAGTTTGGGAGCAACCAGACTGCCTTGCTGGACCTTGCTTTTCCGGTACGGTAATTATTTCTTCCCCCCCCCCCTTTTGTTTTAAAAAAATAAAAGAAAAAAGTTATGTCACCAATAACCTTGTGCATCTTATAACTATCCATTTTGGAGTCACGGGGCTTAGTTTACTAATACATGTGAGAATTATGGTTGAGTTTGATGTGCTGTAGACATATATTGACATGGTTGTAACAACTATTTGTTCAGGAAAACTTTGGAAAATTGCATGATAAAAATAAAGATGCTTCCAAGATGGGAAAGCAATTAAGTCGGCTATTCCCAAACAAAGTGCCTATACAGATGCCTCAGGTACCAAACAATACCTTCCTCCTCTTTCAATCTCTGGGTGTACTGAGCCTCTTTGCGTTGACTGCATTGATTATTTTGATAAAATGGCATGTAACACTTCATGTTTGTGATTAGGATGAAAATCAGCTCTCTGAGTGGAAGCACAAGCTGGATCAGGATGTTGAAACAATGAAAGGACAAGCAAATCTTGCAAGCATTCGCTTGGTGAGTCTTCATTTGCTCTTTTGTGGTCATGTCGATATAGTAGGCTGTCATGGTTCTACCTTTGAGTTATAAAGGCTATGCCTGGATATGAATCCAACTTTAACTTTAAATCCTACATATTCCTAAGGAGCATTTCTGTTTCTTGATTCATCAAACTGCAGACTTACTCTTTTTTTTTTTTTTTTTTTTTTTAAAGTTTGTTGTTCTCCTTGCATTTTCTGCTTGAGAGAAGGATTGGGGGGTGGGGGTTGGGAATCTGGAATGTAGATTGTTGATGCTTTTAAGAAGGGTAGTAGGAAGAGGTGAAGTGGAATGAAAATGGTATTCTATGTTTTATCATTGAAGTTAGTGTTGGTTAGCCATAATCAGATGGATTTGTACTTTCAAAGTTATTTGCTGCTGGATGAATATTTGTACAAATTGCAGGATTCGCGCTTTGATTATGGAGTATTTGTTGCGGCTTTATTCATATAGTTTAGTTTTCTAATTTCTTGTTCATATGGATTATATGGCTGACTGCTTATTTTCCTGTTTGCATTATGTATTCATTTTTCAATGTTAGGTTCTCAGCCGAATTGGAATAGACTGCCAGGACCTTGAAACGGTTTGCATTAAAGATCAAGCTCTTTCTGTTGAGAGTTAGTATTTTCTTGTTCAAGTGGTTGGATTGAATATTATTTCATTTATTTTAATTTAATTCATAATAATACATTACCTCTTGGGTGTTTGCTATATTTATTAGATGTTGAGAAAGTAATAGGTTGGGCTCTTAGCCATCAGCTCATGCATAGTTGTGAATCTGCTACAAAAGATACAAAGCTTTTCATTTCCGGTGATAGGTATGCTGTTTTCCTTTTTACTCTCTTAAATTGCTGTGGCCTTCTTGAAGGGTCTCGTGTGCAGTCTGGAGGCCAACATTAACTTGATAATTTGACTGCAGCATTAGACATGGACTCAGTTTTCTGCATGCTATTCAAAACGAAACCAAGAGTACAAAGAAGTCACTGAAGGTAATAATCTAACACAATGGTATAATTTTTTTAAAAAGACAAATACTACTGATACCTCCCTTCTGCTTTCCAAACCTACTGCCTTCTTCTCCCTGGGGACCGCTGAAGAGACAGAGAGGAAGAATGGGAAAATTGAGAATTTCGTGTTTCTTATAATCCAAACCCCTATGCTTTTGGAAATTGTAATGAACCTGTAGAGACTCAAAATCCCTAATTGTATATGTGTGTGAAGCTTTTTTTTTTCGGTGGAAATCCTTGCCCTTTGCATGGAGCATTGATATTGTGGATATATTTCTCAGGATGTGGTCACTGAGAATGAATTTGAGAAAAAACTTCTTGGTGATGTCATTCCTCCCAATGATATCGGAGTCACTTTTGATGATATTGGAGCACTGGAAAATGTCAAGGATACACTCAAAGAGTTGGTAATGTTACCTCTTCAAAGGCCAGAGCTGTTTACAAAGGGACAGTTAACAAAGGTTAGTTGCTTCCCTTGACAGCTATTAGTCTCCCTAGTGAATTACTTCTCTCTTGCTTATTTGCTTTCCCTGCAGCCTTGCAAAGGAATACTGCTTTTTGGTCCTCCTGGTACCGGGAAAACTATGCTTGCGAAAGCTGTTGCAACTGAGGCAGGTGCAAATTTCATCAACATATCAATGTCCAGCATCAGTTCAAAGGTACGTCATCAGTGTTGTTGACCTACTCATTCTGTTGGTGCTTGTTCTTCTAATTTTGTTAGGTTTATCACTTGCAGTGGTTTGGCGAGGGGGAGAAATACGTGAAAGCAGTTTTTTCTCTCGCAAGCAAGATTGCACCCAGTGTTATTTTTGTTGATGAGGTTAGTGATGCAGCTGAATTGTCAGTTCTTGGCAGATGGTTGGTGTGCTTATGATTCCCTCTGGCCTCATTTTTGATATAGTAATAAATTTAACAATGTTATAGGTTGATAGTATGTTAGGAAGGCGTGAAAATCCTGGGGAGCATGAAGCTATGAGAAAAATGAAGAATGAGTTCATGATGAACTGGGATGGGTTGCGGACAAAGGATCGTGAACGAGTACTGGTGCTTGCTGCCACAAATAGGCCATTTGACCTTGATGAGGCTGTTATCAGGAGACTTCCGCGCAGGTACTGTTCTTTTTTGATCATCGGCATTCTTGGATGCAGACTTGATATGTCAGTGGTTGCAGTTAGATCTAAATGCAAGGCCATATCGTATCTATATTAGTGTGCAAATTCTTCTGATTCTCAAATGAAGTGTCAAAATTGAGTATTATGAAATTCGCCTTTTAAGATAGTTAAGTGCAGAAGCACCTATGCCAGTGTCTGTGTTCAACTAAGTTCTAAACCAGGGTGCAAATATTGGCAACAAGAAAGGAAATGGGTTCAAAGTAACTGAATCTGTGATACTTTCTTTGGCACCTTTGGTGTTCAGTGCGGGGATGTTTTTGAGCTTTGTCAGCATTTTTAAAACTTTACAGATTATGTTTTCTTGTTTGTGTTTCCTTTTTATTTTCTTTTAGGATGGAAGGGGCTTGAAATCTTCTGTCCACGCTTCCCCCCCCCCTTTGTTTTCTGCTAATTCTACTTACATGAAAATCTTTATATGTTTTCAAAGCCTCTAATTAAGTTTCTTGTTATTCATAGATATGTAAATTGACTGTACTACACACGACTGGAACAGGCAAAAGTGAACTGGACCCAATGGTCTGAACCACATAGCCCAAATCCATGCCCAGTTTTGATCTAAAAATTGAAAAGCAACTTCAACCTGAAATAAGTAGAACCAAAAAAGTTAATCGAACCTGAACAGAAAATAACCCCTACTGAACAGTACCCTTACTCAAACATAAATTAGAGCTTAAATTGAATTAAAATCAAATCAAACTTGATCTAATCTGACTAGTAATCCATAATGACAACATTTTATTTAACTATAAGTTTCTATTTGATTTCGACATGACTAGATTGAAAATGAAATTTTGTGCTGAAAAATTCATACCCAACCTTTAAATTATGATATCTTAATAATGTTCCAACTTTTCTACAGTGTGATCACTAGAATTTAAAAAATTATTGATCTCTATAAAAAGTAAAATCATTTATGTTTAATGAACAAGTTGTAGATGATAATAACTACTGTCAAATAATATTAGGTTCTATAAAATATACAGTTCGATAATAATATGCTATGTTATTTTATATTTTACCTTGAAATTTTTGATACATGCTAGTATCTTAATATCTTATAAAGTCCATGACAACACCTTAGTTGGCCTCTCATCAGTTGCCTATTTTATAAAAATGAAAGTTAAATAATCTTTAATTATGAATGATTTGATCGAGTGTATAGATTTAATCTGAATTGATCAAAAGAAAATTAATATTGTAATGGGATAATAAATCATAATAAAACTCTACTTATTTGTTATAAGAAATTAATAACCAATGTATGTATGAATTCTTAACTGTTTTACCTGACCCAAATCATGGAGACCTGAGATGTACCATAACTGAAAATATCCGATAGTGACCCAAACTGATATCCCCTCCAAACCTTCACCTGAACTAGAACCAAAGCCAAAACTGAATTAAATCAGCACGAGTTCAAGTGGACCTGACCCAACCTGAACCGAAGGCATAGCAAACTCGATTTTAACGGGAACTCATACTGACCCAATGACATGTTTGCCACTAGACATGGCCTATAAAAGTTGGGAGGGGACTTACATTAATACATTCTCTGTTGATTTGAGGTGCTTTATGCAGTTTTCTCATTGTAATGAACATATTGTTAATCTTTGTTGCAGATTGATGGTTGGATTGCCTGATGCTCCTAACAGGGAGAAAATTTTGAAGGTAATATTAGCCACAGAAGAACTGGGTGCTGATGTCTGTTTGGGAGCAGTTGCAAATATGTGTGATGGCTACTCTGGAAGCGACTTGAAGGTTGGGGATTTTCTCTTCTATTGCATGATATGTTGCCATGTTTAGTTATTCAGGTATGCTTATTGTTTATTTGATTGAATTTCTTTCAGAATCTTTGCATAGCTGCTGCCTATCGCCCTATCAGGGAAATTTTGGATAAGGAGAGAAAGGTATTTTTTGCTTCCATTTTGTGGTCTGTTAGACTGATTCCTGCTAAGCCTCCTTATCAAAATGTTGCTTCTTGTTTGTCCTCGGTTCCACCCTCAGCCCTTTCTCCATTTCTCAAAGTCCTTTTTATTTCATTTTTTTTCATAAAGAGCAAGCTATTCGCTGAAAGTTCTGTGCTTCACTCTGAAACTTGTCTTTAAATGGAGGAATCTTGTTTTTTGTTATTCATTAATTTATGGAGGTCAGAAGCACCATGCAAATTTGACCCGTGGGCCAGATGAACTAGGCCTCGGCCTAGGGCCCTGAAATTTTAAGGCCCCCCAATGGTTATGGTAGTATATATTTGTCTTCTCGTATAAAATAGCTGAAAATATGCTTTGGTCTAGTGGACAGGTCACAACTATTTCTACTGAAATACTGTGCTTCAAATCCAATAACCGACATGTGGAGTTTTTTAGCTTTTCCTCAGGGCCTCATAATGCACATTTATATACGTAGTACGGTAAACCAACATTTGGATTGGATGCCTATTTGATTGCTTACTTGCTACATGTAAGAAATTATTAAAATCCACACAGCTGCAATACTGACTGCCAAAAAAAAACAATACAAAATAGTTGCAATAATTAATTTTTTAAGAATACTATATAAAATCCAATAATTACTTCCTATATTTTGATATTTGTAAATTAATGTTAATGTCCTTATGGCTCTTGAATTCCTCTAAATTCAATAATTATTTTTATTAATTAAATTTAACTAAAAAATAAAATTCATCATATTTTCATTAAAAAATTATGCTTAAATTATTCATTTTCTTTTCAGCCTGCCCTTTGGTCAAGGCCCCCAAAGATTTTCTTTTTTTTTTTTTTTGGGGGGGGGGGGGAAACAATCAAACCATGGTCCTGGCATTGCAGTCTTGGGGTATTGCGGAAGATATTTTATATGTTGCTATTGTTGCGGCTTTTTTTTTTTTTTTGTATTTCACAACAAATATTGGTCGGTATTAGCCAGTATCGGTAAATATCAGCGACATATTTTCTCTGTCCCGTATCGCTGAGGTCAAAATCCAAGACATCTCAGCCAATATCTTGTTGTATAGTCTTCAGCCTAAGGTCCCCAAGCATCTAAGGCCAGCCCTAGCACCACGTTTGAAGGGACCCCCCCTTTCTGTACCCCTTAATCATCTTTAGATGACAAATGATGCAGATAGTGCTTATTTAAGGCAATAACTTCAAGGTTAAGAGTGCTGGCTATGGGTATTATGGGTTTCTGTCTCCTAAGATTGGATCAACTCACAGAAAAAAAAGGGGAAAATAAAATAACTTCCTTTTTTCTCACTTGTGCATTGTCAAGGCTTTGACATTCAACAATGTCTTTCCCATGCAACACTAAGCCCTTGTTCTCTCTTTATTATTTTTCTTGTATTGTGATTTGATGTGGCCAGATCTGATCGGTCTGCCATGATCTGGTCGTATTTGAACTTTATTTTATTATTTTTATCATTATCATCATTATTATTTTTGGTTCTTATTACTATATTTCATTGTTACCATTTTTATCATTAGTGTAAAGTTTATCAGCATCATCTTACCTTGGTGACAAACTCTGTACATTACACCATCTTAGTATGCTCTCATTTTTCCAAGTGAATGGCTACTCATGCCACACCAATGAGTCTTGATGATAAATTCAACACGCCAATATATTTAATCTACTAGGTGTGCCTGACTCCTAGATGTGTGGCTTCTGTCTCAGCCACAAAATTATGCGTTGCACCTATGCTAACTAATTTATCTAATTCGAGCCTTTGGTTGGCCTGACTTCCCCTCGTAGGCTTGTTCTAATGCAAGGCTACACTTAGCCTTGGTGGATCTATCAAGCGAAAACTAAAAGGTTTCACACAAACCTCAGACAGTCAATTTTTGATTAATCAAAACATATTGGTTAAGATAAGCCTAAGGGTAGGCCAAATGACCAAAAAAGATAGGCCTAAATAATATTTAACAATTTTTTAAAGATAATTATAACTACTAGTAAATACTTTGTTTCTAAAAGAAAGTCTAGTTTTTGAGGAAAAGCTTTAATCATTTATTTCTATAATACATTATGACATAAAAATATAATTATTATATTCATTTTAAAAAGTAATTTTGTAATATATATATATATATATATATATATATATATTTGTAATTTAATGAATATGATCATTATAATATTCTTATAATATGATCAAAATTTTTCCTAAAAAATATGATTTCTTGATGCATATGCCTATACAAATTGGGTCAAGTTAGGAGGGTGGGTTATCAATGGGGAATAACCGAATAAGAAGATAGAGAAGAGAGTGGAAAAAAGGTGTTGAATATGATTATTGGTACCTCCTTGGATCATATACTGACAAGAGCCACCTAAGGTTTCAACACTTAGAATAAATCTTGTGAAATTTTAGGATTCAAACTTCAAACTCATGCACATGAACTACTGTTGAAGGGGATTGGTTTCTGCCAAAAGAAATAAGATAGCCAAATTTTGAGTTTTCCTTCATTCAAGTGTAGGCTCAACACTTATAGGAGAGTGTTAGGTCTCATTTAGTTGCAATACAAATCAACTAAAAAAAAAAGAGACCGGTTTGGTTAACTAATCAAACTAGTTAGTTATCAAAGAGATTAACTTTAACTAGTTTAATCCTAACCAAAGCTAAAGTTGACTTTGTGTAGCTGAAATAGAGAAATCAGAATTGTTTGGGCTTTTAAGCTAAGCTACTAACATTATTAAAAGTAAAAAGTAAAAGTAGCTTTTAAGCTAAAGACAAAACATTATTAAAAGCATAAAGCAGAAAGTAACTTTTCTGCTGCAAGTCCAAAGTTCCATCATGGCCTGATTATGGGTTTCTTTTCTTCCAAGAAAGGTCTGCTCCTGGTGTTTGTTGTTGCTGCTGCTGCTAGTGCCTTGGATTCTTTTTTTGTTTTTTGGGCTACCAAGCATGCCCAGATCTGCCCAGAAAAGTGCTGGCTGCTGTTGCGGGACCTGAACTGTTGTCTGTCCTTGGCTGGGTAGTGAGCCATTCAAGCCAAGAAAATGAGCCACTAATGTGCAAAAAGGTAGTGGCTGGATTGGAGTTTTGTATGGCTTCCATGGCTTGGGGTTTGGTAATCTAATTAGTCCAAGTGAGAAGGTTTTTATGTCCCCCCAACTTAGAGAAATTAACTAGATTAATATGCTCCTGCATCACTTCTTTTTAGTAATAGAGGGAGTAATAAATAGTAGTTATACCTTGTAATAGAGGGAGTTGTAAATTTTAGTTATACCTTGTAAATTGTGAAATAGTAAAATATAATTAGTGACTAAGAACCACTGGTTCTAAGCTCGAACCTGCAATAATAGTCCTTTGTTTGTACCTAGGCCTACCTTTGAGTAGCTTAGCAGCAAACTGCAGTACCTACAATGAGGTGGTACTCAGATTGCATCATGTCCATAACCATGGCGACCTTTTTAGGCTTTCCTTGACCTTAAGGAACTGCATCAAAGTTATTTTCCTAGTCGCTGGATTGGCATTTAGATGATAGCATTGAGCTGCTTCCTTCTATAATTAGTTGAACCAGTGGTTTGTTATGGTTTAATAAATATAAAATAAATTATAAACATGTATATATATCTATTTTTAATATATATATATATATATGTGTGTGTGTGTATATATAAATTTAAAATATATAACACAGTCTAGATTTTAAAATACATGTACTTTTATTTATAGCCTAGTTTCTTAGAAAAACAAAAATTCAATTTATTTAATATGACTTTTTTGTATATATATAATAAGGTAGTTGCCTGACTTTTTCTTTATTTCTAACTTTAGGATCAAGCTGAGTTAACCTAGCCCAAATTTTACTTGGACCCTACTATATATACACTTCTGGCCTGCCCCCACACCTTTATGATCTACACTCAGCCTGTCAGCTGCTAAGTTCTTTTCCCCTATCTCCTTGCATTCTCTTTCTTCCTCCCGTATCTCCAAGTCCCTATTCTACATCTTGTCTCCTTCCCCTCTCTTACTTTTGTCTTGCAATTTAGTGCTTTGTAGAGAGGAAATTCATCAAAGATTGAAAAATCATTTGCACCAATCTTTTCTTGGCTTTCAGTCAAGTTGAAAAAAGGTTTATTTAGCCATTCTGATTAAACCTCAATCACAGGTTGCTTTTCATGAACCACTTCTGGCTAGACTTACTGCCTCCAAAATTTGAAGACATCAACAAGTATATATGATGTTGATTACTGGAACCTCGAACAACTTCTCTGCCTGAATCAAAAGTCAAGCTAAATAAAAATTCTATGGAACATTTGTGCAAGCTTGTACGCCACCACCTGCTAGTTGTAGTAGCATTGCACAAAAATCCATTCTTGCCTTAGTTTTAGGGTGTTACTCTATGTAATTATTTCTTCCAAGGCTAGCGCTAAGAGCCTAACAAAACCTCAAAACTTCCCACATAGATTTTCGCGATTATTTTTCATCCAGCATCTCCAACTCCACTAGTGTGCGATCTGATTCTCAAGTGATGAATAAGGGTCCTTGGACATGAACTTATCTTCAATGGACTTCATCTTTTGAGTTTTTATTTTTATTTTATTTTATTTATTTATTTATTTATTATTTTATGGTGACCTCAGAGTTTGGTTTAGCAATAATATCCTTGTTTGCCATGGTCAATGTTTGAGTTCCATATGCTAACCACACCACCCAAGCAGGCGATAAAATCACAATGAGGTTGCGATTGCAGTTGTGGTTTGCCGGTATTGGGCAATCACTAATGATAAATATTCTATCGTGATTGTCACAATTTGATTTTTTGATAATAAATATCAGTATATATCAATAAATATGGGTGAAAATCAATGCGTCACAGCTCCTCACACATTGGCAATATTGCGCATCGGTAGGCTCAAAATTGGATATATATCACCGATAGGTTGGCATATCAGCAGATTTTTTATTTCATGATCCAAATGCAAACTAGATTACACTTGGGCAAAACCGTTGCCTTGTGCAAGGAAGAGAAATTACCACCGGATCTTGAGAGTTAGATGTAGAAGTGAGAAGTGTAAAGAGAGAACTTCTATTGAGAGGAACTGAGCTTTACAATAGAGTTTGAAGTGTTTGTTTTTTGGTTGATGGCAAATCAGGTGCTAACTTTTATAGGCAAAGTCTTTTTTCCTACCTCCTTGATGAGAAAATTCTATAGCTTTCTACATTTAGCAAATGGGTGAGTTTTCTATGGTGTTCCTCTATCTCTGCTCGAGTGAAGTGCTCTTAAGTGTTTTAAAGAGTTTTCATTAATAAGTTCTCTAGTGTACATACATTTAACACACTATTCTCAAAAATGCTATAAAACGTTTTGGTAAAAATGAACATTTCAGGGAAAAACAAAGGCTCTCTATCTCTAAATCAGTGGAGTAGTGTAGATATTTGTGGACAAGGCGACAAGAGTGTACTAATATCTGCATCATGGTTGTTGAGCTCTTCCCAACACTATGACCCTCCATGAAAAAAAAAATGAAAAAAAAGAAGATTCAATGTCAGCGAGCATCCCCTTCCCCTTCTTTTTTTTTTTCATTTCATATGACAATGCTGTTTGCTTGCTCTCTGGTGGTCACTAATTCACCAATAGCTTATTCTGTAATTTCAAATTTTCTGCTTTTCATCTTTCATTACTAATCCAGTTTTTCTTACTAGTTTAATGTCGTTCACTCTTGTCAGGAGAAGGATTTGGCTTTGGCTGAGAAAAGACCTGTACCTGCATTACATAGCAGTTCTGATGTTCGTCCTTTGAACATGGATGATTTCAGATATGCACATGAACAGGTACTCGTTTCATGAGCATTCAGATTTTAGTGGGATATTTGTGCAAAGATTCACTGGGTTCTTCGGTGTTTCATATGTTCATGTTTTTATGACCGCTAATGTTCCATATGTGTTAGCCTGCTTCATTTTTCTTGTCTGTGCAAGTTGTAGAGCTCGTTGGGCTCTTCATGTGGGCCTTTTGATCTGTTCAACAAGCTCAATTAAGCCTCTTGAGTTCTTCTTGTAGAGACTTCAATGTTCCTTATTTGTTATCTGGCTTGAAAGCTACCGAGCCTCGGTTGTCTTTAGTGTTCCATATTTGTGGAGACATGAATGTGGTCGGAAATGACTGATACCATAGTCAGGATGGTATTAGAGCTGTATGTATACATTATCGCTAATAGACTTTTTGTGTGTCTTCGTGTGTTTTTGGGGCTTTATTGCAGGTATGTGCTAGTGTCTCATCCGAGTCTGCCAATAACAATGAGCTTCAACAGTGGAACGAGCTGTACGGAGAAGGTGGATCTAGAAAGAAAAAGTCCCTTAGCTATTTTATGTAGGATAGGGGTTTTTTTTGTCCCTTTTCTGTATAGTGTTTGCCCTCAGCTTCAGCGTAATTTATAATTTTCTTAATTGATTTTAATGATAAATTGATCTGATGTTGATGGAAAGCCGCACTTCAGGTCCTTTCTTCCCTCCCCAAAATCCCCAATCCCACCACCTTCCTGTGTCATATGATGTGGTAATGTAGTTGATACTCGGTAGCCTTTCCGACTGGTATCCGTAGAGATTTCAGTTTACGGTTCTCCTTTTGCCTTTTTCCAGTGATTCTTTAGGCCGAATAGAGAGGCCCCGTTGCTGTACATACCCATCATTTGAGTTAATTGAATAAGCATTCACATTTTCTTGTGCATAGAAGAATGTGCTCTTTCTACTTCCGCCCCCAAACCCCTGCCCCTCCATTTTTTTTGACGTTTTGTCCTCCACGGGATGTTTTTGTCGGGAGTGTCATGCATAACTGAAGGACACGACGAAGTCACAAGAAGCGGGAACAGTAACAAGACAAGGTATATAAAAGTCCAAAAACCTTTGGATCACAAAAGATCCCGCAAGGCAGCGCACCGTATAGCTTTTACAATAAGTCCTAGCTCAAAGTCATCACTAGAGCTGGCAATCGGACGGGTCGGGTCACTTTCGGATCGGGTTAAATAATAATCGGGTCATATCGGTTTCGGATAATCTCGGATCATTTTATCGGATCAGGTCGGATCGGGTTTGATTCGGATCAACTTGGTATCGGATAATCTCGGATTATTTTAAGTTCTCGGATCGGGTCGGGTTGAGATCGGATTGACTCAAATTCGGATAAATTTGGGTTATTCTAATTTCGGTTCGGGTTCGGATCAGGTTCGGGTGAATTCGAATTATTATATTTTCGGGTCAAGTTTGGATCGAATTCGGGTCATTTCAGTAGCGAGTCATGCACTCATGCTTGTGCTATTTTTTTATTCCAAAATGTTATTAAAGACTAATTATTTTAATATTGTTTATTTTAATTTATCTTATTTAATTAAAAGCAAATTATTATATAGATTATTTTAGAGCATTAGAATTTTTTGTCATTATTTCATCATTGAAGATGTATTTGATGTTCTAAATTTAAATATCTTCAAATCGGATTACTTTTCTTTTTATGTTAAGGCATAAATTATAATTCAACTCCATTATTAGCTTGATCATATCATATTGAGTTCAAATATTATTTTAAGTGTATATTATATTTATATTTTGTACGGTCCGTACATAATATTAACTTACAATAACCATTGATAATTGATAACAAATGAAGGTTTAAGGTTGTACTTCTCGTATTATTTTTCAAATAGATTGATCACATCATATCAATATAATTTTAATTAATATAATCATAATAATAATATCAAGCTAAATATGGAAAAATAATAATAATAACACATTATTAGTTTTTCTATATTTTATTTCGATCATATCAAGCTAAATCAAATAAAAATTAGATAAAGTAAATAATAATGACCATTATTGATAAATGACCAACTCATATTGACTTCTTACTATTTAACATAGTTGATGTAACAAAAACATTAATCTTTAATTTTTATAATGAATAATTAATATCCTCACATTAGATTTTTCTTATTTTTCTATGATGTTATAGCCTTATAGGTATTATATTGTAAGGTATATATACTAACATATAGTGTTTAAGGCTAAAAATTGTTATTTATGTATACTTATAATAGAATTGATAAAACTTTTCCTTTGTTTGATTGGATTTTACTTATGATACAATCTTTCTTTATATATATATATATACCTTTACAAAATTGTTCCTAAATATTTCAAATATTGGAATTAGTATTATTAATAACTATATTTTGAATAACTGAATATATTATGATTATGTAATATTCGTTTTAAGCTACAATGGCAATTGGCTCATATCATAGTTGTTGTTTGGGTTTTGGTTACTAGATCGTGGAATTGAAGACTTTGTTAGAACTTTTGGTAGACTTGATCAATTGAAATATGTTCGATATCATATCACTTGTGGCCCATGGGGCATATTCACTAGGCTTAATGATTAGTTTCTAACTCAAATATCATATTGTATTATTAATTAGTTAGGATAATTGATAATTCAAGTTTATTTTTTTAGGTTAATGTATTTAGTTGGTCTCAACTGTTTAGTTGGACTATGTATTATATTGTTCTTTTATAAGCTAAAATTCTCCTTACCAAATTATGTTGCATAGGATTAAAGTTATATATTTTGTATTTGGCTAACCTAGGGTTGAAAGAAATCATATGTATTTGGTTCAACCCAAACTATATATTGAAGCTCTATATTAAAGTATTGTTCTTCTTATGCCATTTAGATTTGGCAGAGATATATACTCAATTTAGTTAATGAAGATTACATACCATTGATTTTTCTTCTCTATTCTTTTCGTCTCTTTTTTAATAATGTTTTGTAAGCGAAATAATACTACTTTTAACAATAGTTATATTTGTGTTTTTTTCCTTTAGAGATGTTCATCAATACAAGCATATTAACAATAGTTATATCACATATATATTATTACAAGTATGTTATAATATTTGATAAATCAGATTATGATGTTGGCTTTTCAAGCATTCATAAATCATAATCCCTTGACATTCCCAAGTTGAATAGATGATAAGAATATATCATTTAAGTTGGTAAACTTGAGTAGTTTCATCCATGTTTGATAAGAATATATATTGAGGGTGTATCTAGTAAAAACTTCTACTTCTAATGAGAATTCAGAACTAATAGTTTCATAGAACAATTATGGTAGCTTCATAACACTATTACACTAGGTTCATCAACTAAAATGAGTATTTTCCTTAATAACTTTAAGTAGTTTAATAAGCCAAGACAAGTAGTTTCATTAGAAATTTAGAGTATTATGAATATGCTATGATGACTAGTTTCATAATATTAGATGAGCGATGTCATTAGAAACTTAGAATAGTTCCATTAGAAACATAGAATACTTTTATAAGCTGAAATGAGTTATTTCATTAGCCGAACTGATAGTTTCATAAGTTAAAGCATGTAGTTTTATTCTAATCTTAACCTAGTTTCATAAGTTAAAGTTAGTAGTTTCATTAGAACCTTATAGTAATCTCATAGATCAAATGAGTAGTTTCATTATAAACTAAAATTAATAGTTTAATTAGAAACCTAAAGTTGTTTCACATGTTTTATATGTTATTGTTGTATCTTAATACTTAGATATGTGTAAGTAAATTTTAGTTTACTTTCTTAGTTAAGCATCAAAATAGCTATATACTTTTTCAATAAATTAATTTTTTTCTGGTATTAGAACAATATGCACATGTTACATGTATAATTAAGTGTAAGTTAATCTAGGGTTGGATAACAACAATAACACCAACACCACCACCAACAACAACAACAACAATAATAATAATCATCGTTGTCGTCGTCATCATCTTATGATAATAATAATAATAACAACAACAACGATAATAATAATTATTATAATAATGACAGTAATAATAATAATATAGTGAGTTTGGATAGGATGTTTAGTAATTAATAATATCTTAAAATTAATCGACATTATTTATTTATTTTTAATTAATAATAGTAGTAATGATTATTTTAGAAGGTTTATTATTACGAATTTACAATGGTTTAGATATAAATTTAATTAGGTTAAAACTTGATAGAATTAGACTATTAATTTTAATCTTAGTTTCTACCCCTAAATTTTATCTTAATTATTTTAATAATAACCGTTGATCCGTAACGTAAAAGAATTTTTTAAAATTTGTCCTAAATTATTTTTACTTTTTTCAATTATTTTTAACCTATCTTATATTAAATTTTTTTAAAATTATTATTCTATAATCTAGTATCCTAATTTACCTAAATGAAATCTAAAATAAAAATATAAAATAAACCTATTTTAACCTACTCTATATTTTTTTACAGCACATAAGTCAGTAAGCATGCTCTGCCTCTGCATTTTTTTTCTTATACACGCCATTACCCAATAGCCAATACGCATGCCACAGTAGCACGCAGACAGCAGACCCTCACGGAGTCACGACTCACGACCTCAGCTTCAGCTACTCCGCCTACGCCACCTATGCCTGCACGACGCCGACACACACTCCCTCACCCTCTCATGTCTCATCCCCGAGCCAAAGAGTGAAACAAGCAAACGCCCGTCACACACCACACCTTTGCTCCAGTGCTTCCATTCTGTGACTGTGCGCCATTCTTTTCTGCATTTTTTTTCCAGCCAACCTCCCTCACCAAACAGTCCTCCACCGGCCTCCTCCCCTCTGCATTTTCAACATCCATCTCCCGACCCATCGCAGCCCTGCCAGTTTGCAGCTTCTCCACCACTTTCCTCCTCTTCTTCTCCCTGCATTTTGTGTCGGGAATAAGCTTCTCCATCGCAGCCCAGCTGGAAGTTTCCTACAACGCGACACTGAAGCCCTGGCATGGATGGATGACAAAGTACGAATGCACGATTCATTGATTTGTCCGAAAGGAACTTTCGAGTTAAATTAGATTAATACTCTGATCGAATGAAATTTTGGTGTGTAATTTCTACAGGTAGGGTAGCTCTGCCTCTACTGCAGCTTCTTGACAACAAAGTTTTCATAAACTTGTGCGGTTGTGCCTGTGCTGGAGGACATTTCACCTGCATTCTATTCTGGTCAGTGCCTACCTTCTTAATTAGTTAGCTATATACAGTGATAGTATTAGTTCGACATACATTGCTAGCTGAGCGTCGGTCACTGTGTGTGATCAAACATCCATATTTGTCAAATTCCAGGCGGTTGATGTTCAGGTAGAAAATAATAGAGCAACAATGCAGATATAACGATTAAGAAGAAAAAAAAAAGGAAAAAGGTTTGATTAGATATGAATGAAATTTTGAGTTTGTGGGAAAATTACCGGAACCGCTTAAATGAATACTGTTCCATACTTCCTCTGCCACCAAATTACTGGTACTCATTTCACTTGCGTCCTCCAAATTAAGCAACCAAGCAACTCCAATGGTGCGATGCTCACACTGATATATTTTCAGCGTTAAGGGAAAGTTGTTGGTATTAACCTCTTCACTATTACTCTCCATCTTTAGAGTTTATGTTTACTTTTTTTTAGATTGTTATTTATAGCTCACTTAAATTTGTGCTTGCCATTCTCTTGTTATTGAATAAGGTTCGTAGAAAGATAACAGTGAGAGATAGGAAGATTTATTACTTGTGTATTATAGATGCTCATTGATATACCATATGAAATTCTTATATAATATCATATTTCTTGTAAATTAGATTGTAGATAAACAAAGCCACATTAACTTTGAGTCTATTTTTCTTTTTAATGTATTTCTTAACTTTGATAAAATTTTTATATGTAACATGTTGTCACTATAATTTGTAACTGCAAATTTATTTGAATATTTTTAAATAAACAAGAAACTTGTTTAATATTTATTTTCTTTTATTTCTTTCAATAGTAGGTTTACTTACACACTTTTTTTTTCAAATATTTAATATTTGTATCATCTAATGTCTTTTTTTTTTGTTGAGTAGAGAGCAATATTTAATGTGGGATAATTTGTTGTTAGGTTGTGTGATTTATGCAGGTTAGCATCAAGTGGATGCTTATATTTTGATATCGAAGCTTATGTTTTGATATTTTGTGGAAAGCGTTAGCCCCCAAGACTTGATAGACAAGGGATCGAAAATAAATTTTGGTTCATCATCTTTTATACAATGGTTTTTGTTAGTAGAGCTACCAACATGTGGTAAGCCAAATGTATTTTGATCTTCTAGGAAGATAGACATATCAATTATATAATATTTTGATACTTTACGCTACTAATATGCAGTAAACTCAGGTTTTTTATTAGTTTAGTATGCTCGGTAAATGAAGTACTAGATGTGTGCCTTTTGAGGCTTTTTAAAAACTTATACAGTGCCTTTTAATGTTTTTTTTTTGTATTTTGGGTTATAGATGTTGGATTACTATTATTATCATCATCATCATCATCATCTTATGGTGTTTTTTAAAGCTTGCATTTTTGTGTATTGGATTAAATAGGTACTTGAAGTGCTTATATCGTGCCTTTTGAGGCTTACATAATTGAGTTTTGAGCTATCGATATGGAAATGTACATTTAGAGGCTTTTTAAGTGTTTATATGGTGTCTTTTAAAGCTTTTATATTTGTAACTTGAGTTTAAAGTGTTGAATATATTTACAATATTATTCTCTTATGATACTACATGAGAGTGAATTAATATTTAAATGGCATAATATAGTTTTTTCTTTTTCCTCTACTTTTATTTTTGTATTTCAATATTAGTATCAATAGATATTTTACTTGTATATACATAATAAGTGATATATACTTTAAGAAAGTATATTGTTTCTAAATTTTGATATAAGTAATAGTTATACATCTATTTTATTTTATATTTTATGAAGTTTTAAAAAATTAGAGTAATAGGTTAATATTAATTTTCGGGTAGTATCGGGTCGAATCTTTATATATTTATAATTTTTCGGATAATTTCGGATTTCGGATAAATAATAAATCGGGTCGGGTCATTTCGGATTTATAATTTTTCGGGTTATATCGGGTTTCGGGTAAATAGTGGGTCGGGTCGGGTTTATTTCGGACTTATGATTTCTCGGGTTATATCGGATATCGGATATGTATCGGATCGGGTCGGATAAGTTTCGAGTTCTAAATTATTCGGATAAAATCGGATCGGATTTCGGACGGATCGAGTCGGTATTCGTCGGATTTTTCGGGTCGGATCAACTTTTGCCAGCTCTAGTCATCACTCCAAGATTGATAAATTGTCATAGAGATCCTCAACATCTATAAGTACCTACAGCGGTCGTAGTATCACTAATGTATTGAGTAAATAAAGTCTTCCATATAGTGACATCATAAAACACATACAATATGGTATAGATATGGAAAAAAAAACATGTGATACATATAATGACATGGTATAATGGATTGTACATACCAACTCTTAACGCTGAGAAAGATGGAAAGCTTATATTATAAAATACTTAATGGACCCAAGATCATTTATTCTATTCGTTTTACAATATATGTCATTTTTAACTTGGATACATTTATTAAGAATAATAACTTTGAAGAAATAAAATACCTAAAATGACTAACCTACATTCACATAAATATATTTTTGGCAACTTGATTATCAATTAACGAAGGAGAGAATGAATGGAAAAGTAGATTGTATGAATTTCATCAATATGACTTATATTATAAAATAAGTTTTAGAAGAAAAATCGAGCTATATTATAAAATAGAGGGAATAATATAACAACACGATAACAATCATTATGTTATTGCACAAATATAAAAAGAAAGGTGAAACATATATAATAGTATAATCCTTATCATATTCATAAGGGACATAGAAATAAAAATAGCATAACATAAATGATAAAACACATGGAAGCTAACAATATCATACAAAATTAAGGCCCATCAAAATGAAAGAAAATACTACAATAACAAGCTATACTATGAATATGTATCATACTCCACACTTATATCCAATATAGTACTCACAATTGTATGCCCGAGAAAGGGCCCACCAATATTATACCCACTATTGTACTTCCATGGATATGATTATCCAATATTGCATCGACTGCTATCCATCTGGATGAGAGTCAACAATGTTGTATCCATTTTTATCATCCCATGAATTTTTATTAATAAAATATAATAAATAAATTAAATTTTATAATTTATTATTATTGTTATGCTTATTATAGTAATTATTATTATAATATATGTAATGCCATAACAAATTGCTATCATAAAATTGTAATAATAATAAAAATATTATTAGTATTAGTATTATAGTTAATATCATAAACACATTTATAAGTATTATTATATACATAACTATAATTATCATGTTAATTATAATAATTATTGTTATTGTTATAATTAACTATTATTATTATTATTATTATCATATTTAGAAATATAATAATAATCATCATCATTATTAGAAATACAAATATAAATTTTATTATTATCATTATAATAATATATTTTAGAATTATTATATTTACAATTATAAATTTTATGTTAATAATAATAATAATAATTGTAATTTCTATGATCTAATTTGAATAGCACTAATATGATATTAAAATAAAGTGAGGAGAAAAAAACCTTACTAGTTTTGTTTTATTTGTTATTATATATATATTGCATATTTTTCTACCAAAAAATTTATTAATAACACAACTTATTGATGTTTATGTAGCAATTTAAATGAGCTAAAATTTTACATTTGTGGATTGAATTTAACTTTAATTTGGATCAAATTTGGAATTATGTTCAAGTATAGGTTAGTTTCGAGTTGGATCATTTTGGGTTAGGTAAGTTTGAGTCAGATAATTATCAGCTTTTTATCTAGCTATGAGTTGGGTTAGGGTTAGATTCTTTTTAGTTTGGGTCATTCGAGTACAGATCATTATTAGGTTACCTAAATTCAAGTCAAATTTGTATTGGTTTGAGTTATTTTAGGTTTTTGGATTGAGATTGAGTTTATATTTTAAGGTCCAAATCAAGTTTCGAGCTGGGTTATTCAGGGCAGGTCAACTTTGTTAGCCAACAACTGGGTGTTGGTGACTTGAGAATACAAGGTTTTTTTAGCTGGTCTATAAAGGGTGATGACAAGGTCTTGAGTAAGCTGGATATAGTGCTAGTGAATATCCATTGTTTGGATAACTTTATGGGGTCAATAACCAATTTTAAACGCTTTTTTTTCTTCAGTCACTGCCTGACGGTTGTGGATCTCCAACTATACTTCCGACATGTCAAAAAGTTGTTCAAGTTCTTCTAATTTTAGCTAGAGAATAATAGTTTTACAGAGCTTATTGAGGGATATTGGGCAACCTGGTTAGGTCACAATCGTTTGTTACAAATTTCTAAGTGACAACATGCTTTACAACAAGATCCGGGAAAGCTCAACAAGGATAAATATGGATCAATCTATTCGAGGGTCCAAGCTATGAGAGAGGAGTTGGAAGCCTTACAAAGGTTATCATTTGGTCCCTAGGGAACTATGCCGATTTAGGCGCAATAGAAGTAGCTACAACACAACTTCAATTGCCTACTTTGGTGTGAGTAAATGTTTCTTAAGGAAAAAGGATTCTATCTATTAATTGCAATTTGGGGATAACAACCACGAGTATTTATTTACACAGGTGAAAGAGAGCTAACATAAAAAACAATGTGAATGTGGTGATGGATGAGAATGGTCTCAAAGTGAGAGGTCAAGAGGAGGTCCATAATGCTTTAATGTTGTATTATAAGGGACTTCTAGGGCGCTTGGCAATTTACTCAGGCTAAATAAACAACAACGCAATTGCCTAAGGTAAGTAGCTCACATGGGATCAACAAGAAGATTTGACTACTTCAATGATGCTCGAGGAGGTCAAGAGTGTTGTTTGGTATTCGTGACACCAAGGCATCATTGTTGATGGGTACAATGCAAGGTTTTTCAAGAAAGTATGGCTGGTTAATAGGGAGGATGTGTTATTAGCCGTTCGGGAGTTTTTTGTTGTAATATCTCAAATTTTATCTAACTTAATTTTAGATAATTAATATCTTAAGCTAATCCTAATCTTAGATAATTGATATTTTTATCTTTCCATAATTCCTTAATTCTAAATATAATCATAATTCTAATTCTAATTCCAGTCTATAATATTTTAATCTAACCCTAACCACGAATGATTAATAAATTAATTTTGTTCTAATTTCCTAATATTAAATTTAAACCTAATTATAATCCTAACCCTAATTTTTTTTCCTTTTCTTTTTCCTTTTTCTTTTTTCTTCCCCTTTCTTCTTCGAGCCATGCCACCTACTCCCGCATGGCTCCTTTCGTTTTTTTCCTTTCCAACCCTCAACTGCACTGCACCTGCCTCCCTACATTTCCTTTCATTTGCCCTCAACCTACACCACTAGACACACCATATCCCTTTTTTCCCCGGTTTGTGTCATGGAAGAACCAAACCTATGCCAAACCATGCCAATCCTTGCATCATTTGACTCACGCACCTCACCTCCATTCCTTCTATATATACCCCTCATCTTCACTCATTACTCCATTTTACAACTCTCACAAACTCTCCCCGAGCTCCCTCTTCCTCCCCTCAACTTCTCTACCCTTCGCTCATGGACGTTCCACCATTTTTTCCTCCAAAAAAATTATGTGTAATCTACCTCACTTCATAATACAAACTAGCCACAATGTGAGCAACTCATGTTGCTCAAGCTTTGATGCATGACAAACCTACACTCAATACCCCCTTTTCTCTCTCTCTCTTTAATTCATATTATTTTTCAACCCCCAAAATTCCTCTCTCTCTCTCTCTCTCTCTCTCTCTCTCTATTCTTCGAATAAAAAAGAAGAAACACCTTCCCTCACTAAACCCTAAGCAATCTTCAACCATTGCCCCTATCAACCATCGACACCTGTCAGATTTTGTTACTATCTAGCCAAACTCATCGAGAGTTACTCGTTGCATTTTCTTCCCATAGCCAAGTTGTGTTACCCTTTGTCTTTGGATACCTTACCGAGTGGGTTGAACTTGCCGAGCACGTCAACTCGTTGAGCATGTGTCCTTCTTCCTATTTTAGTCGCCTTATTGAGCGTGGTCAAGCTCTTTCCCATTGGTCTTGGCCCAGCCTATTACAAAAATATTTTTCCATTATGACAATCTTTTTTACGATGACCATAGTCGTCGTATATTGTAATGACATACCGTTATTGAAGGAGCAATTTGACGATCGGAGAAAATGAGGCTACAACGAGAATGGGGGTTGTTGTTGTATGGTTATTATGATGACTAAAAATTAAACGTATTTTACCCTATAATATTTTAAAATAATTTAAAAAAATAAGATACAACGACGACATAGTTGTCATAATAGACACATCTATTATAACAGCATGCCATCATTAAAGGAGCAACTTGATGATTAGAGAAAATGAGGCTACAACGAAAACGGGAGTCATCATTGTATGATTATTATGATGACTAACAATTAAATTTATTTTACTTTGTAATATTTTAAAATAATTATAAAAATACAAACGAGATACAACTACGACGTAGTGGTCATAGTATCCTAAAAAATATATCCCTCCACTAGCTTTCCTAGCAAAAACAAAATGACCTCTTTAATAGTGATAGGTCAACTGTGAAGCACAGAAACGACAATGAAGTGTCATTTTTTGTCCCGAAAATGTCTCCTCGAAATCGGTATTGGAAGCGTCGGATTAATTTTATTTATTTATTTATTTATTTTTAAATTTTATTAATGATTTACATCAACTAAGGTTGATAGTTGTTTTAGAAATTTTTTTTTCTCTCTTAATTTTAATAGATTTAGTCTATTTTTTTAAAATGTATAAAATGTGTGTGTGTGTATGTATATATATTCATTTCCTACTATCCTAATTTTCTAAATTCTTAAAAAATAATATTTTCACGTGTTTTTCTATCTTGTTTCTTCGTTCCCGTCTCCAAGCAACACTATGAGTCAACATAATAATGCGGGCGCTCGTCGTTGTAGGCTCCTCCAAAAAATTATTGCAGATCATTTTTTTGGATAGGGTATATTCCAATGACTAGTTGACATTATAAGAGATATTTTTGTTGCATTATAGTCGACCAAAATGTCATTCTTTCTTTAAATGGGGTTTACTGCACTAGCTCATCATCATAATAGAGGGGACAGTTGTTGCAGTGAACGTGAGTTATATAAAATGAAAAAAACCATGTCTATGACATTTGTTGTTCGCGTCCGGTGCTCTCTCTCTCTTGCCGTTGACTCCATTCCTCTCTCTCGCCCTTTTAGTATGATTTATGCCTTTAATCCTTATTTTTTTCCAAAATTTTGTATATTATTGTTGGTTCTTAATTTTAATTTTGTATTTTTGACTTTTAATGGGTTTGCATCAAGGCCACCACCACTACGGCCTTACACAATTTCCTCATCCTCCTTATGGCAGTTTAATCTTGGTTTTTTACTCTTTGTTTTAGTTTATTTTATTTTAATTGTTAATTTTTTAATACTAGAAATTTTGTTTGCTTAAATTTTGGTTTAATTGTAGGTTGCTGAAGAAGTTGTCGCGCTGCCACCGCCTATAGCCTTTGTTGTTGTGTGTAAATGCTATTGTTAAATATGTGGTTATTGTTAAAAAATTTATTGTGATATGTGATTGAAATACACACACACACACACTCTCTTATATTGTGATTAATATATGAGGTGATAATTGAGATGCATATATTGTGACTGATAAAGTATTATTGGAATTAGATAAAGTATTATTAAAAGAGTGGAATAATAAAATAATAAAAATAAGAATTAATAAAATATTATTAGACTTTGAAATTTTATGATTTAATAATCAAGTAGAATAACAAGATAATAAAATTTTCAAATACTACGATATCGACGACCTTAAAAAATTATTATTAAAACTTAAATCAATACAAATATAAAATTATTCGATAATAAATTATTTTTAACCTTATATAAAATATTATTAATAGAGAGGAATTATAAGATCATAAAGATATAAATTAATAAAATATTATTGGATTATAAAAATTTATGATTAAATAATTAAGTGAAATAATAACATAATAAAACTTAAAAATAATATGATGAGAATATAAAATTATTAAATAAAAAAAAATTTCAACCTTAGGTAAAGTATTATTAATAGAGTGAATTAATATGATAATAAATATGTAAATTAATAAAATATTATTCGACTTTGAAAATTTATGATTAAATAATTAAGTGGAATAGTAAAATAATAAAACTTTAAAATAATAAGATATCTTTTGACTTGAAAAAAATATTATTAAAATTTAAAACAATAAGAATATAAAATTATTAGACAATAAATTATTTTTAACCTTAGATAAAATATTATTAATAAGAGGAACAATAATTTAATAAAAATATAATATAATAAAATAGTATTGGACTTTAAAAGTTTTTGATTCAATAATTAAGTGAAATAATAAGATAACAAAAACTTTAAAGTAATAAGGTAAGAATATCAAATTATTTTTAACCTTAGATACATTATTATTAACAAAGTGAAATAATAAGATAATTAATATGTAAATTAATAAAATATTATTGGACTTTGAAAATTTATGATTAACTAATTAAGTAAAATAATAACATAATAAAAATTTTAAATAATAATATATTGTTGGCCTTAAAATTTTATTATTAAAATTTAAAAGAATAAGAATATAAAATTATTATATAATAAATGATTTTTACCCTTAGATAAAATATCATTAATAGAGAAGAATAATAAGATAATAAAAAATATAAATTAATAAAATATTATTTGATTTTAAAAATTGACAATTAAATAATTAAGGGAATTGATAAGATAATAAAATTTTAAAATAATAAGGTGAGAATATTAAATTATTAGATAATAAATTATTTTTAACCTTAGATAAAGTATTATTAACAAAGTGAAATAATATGATAATAAAAATGTAAATTAATAAAATATTATTGGACTTTAAAAATATGATTAAATAATTAAGTGAAATAATAAGATAATAAAACTTTAAAATAATAAGATATCATCAGCCTAAAAAGGTTATTATTAAAATTTAAAACACTAAGAATATAAAAATGATTAGACAATATTATTTTTCATCTTAGATAAAATATCATTAATAGAGATGAAAAATAAGATAATAAAAATATAAATTAATAAAATATTATTGGATTTAAAAATTTATGATTAAATAATTAAGTGAAATAATAAGATAATAAAACTTTAACATAATAAGGTAAGAATATAAAATTATTAAATAAATAAAAAATTTAACCTTAGATACAGTATTATTGATAGATTAAAATAATAAGATAATATAAATATAAATTAATAAAATATTATTAATAGATTAAATAATTAAGTGAAATAATAATATAATAAATTTTTAAATAATAAAATAGCGTTGGCCTCAAATTTTAAAACATTAAGAATATAAAATTATTATATAATCAATTATTTTTAACCTTAAATAAAATATCATTAATAGTGAGTAATAATAAGATAATAAAAATATAAATTAATAAAATATTATTATATTTTAAAAACTTGTGATTAAATAATTAAGTAAAATAGTAAGATAATAAAATTTTAAAATAATAAGGTAAGAGTATAAAATTATTACATAATAAGTTCTTTTTGACCTTATATAAAGTATTATTAATAGAGTGAAGTAATAATATAATAAAAATGTAAGTTAATAAAATACTACTGGGCTTTGAAAATTTATAATTAAATAATTAAGTGAAATAATAAGATAATAAAATATTAAAATAATTATATATTGTTGGCCTTAAATAATTATTATTAAAATTTAAAACAATAAGAATATATATTATTATATAATAAATTATTTTTAACGTTAGATAAAATATCATTAATAGGGAGGAATAATAAGATAATAAAACTTTAAAATAATAAGGTAAGAATATAAAATTATTAGATAATAAATTATTTTTTAACTTAGATAAAGTATTGTTAGTAGAGTGAAATAATAAGATAATAAAATGTAAATTAATAAAATATTATTGGACTTTGAAAATTTATGATTAAATAATTAGGTGAATAATAAGATAATAAAACCTTAAAATAATAAGATAATGTTAGCCTTAAATAATTTATTATTAAAATTTAAAACAATAAGAATATAAAATTATTAGATGATAAATTATTTTTTATAGGACTTGGAGATTCATTGATTGTAATGGTACATTATTTTTGAAGCATGTAGGGAATGAAATTGGAAACATTATCCCTATGTACTATGAAAATTGGCATCATGTTCCAAAGGAGGAGAGAGATAAGATTGTCTCTCGGATTGAGGTAATAATTAATCACAAGCTTATTTTTATTTATAATATGAATGGTTTTAGTTGACTGATTGGTAATTTTACTTTGTTTGTAGAACAAGTATGGGAGGTTGTTTGTAGATCACTAGGTGGTTTGTATATCACTCCGTGAAACCTATCGAAGTAGAAAAATTCACCTTAATAATTGGTCCAAAAAGACCTTGGGAAGAAATTAAATGACTTAGACAATGAGAATTGGAAGAAGTTTTAGGAATTTTGGGATACTCTTGAACAAAAAAATATTTGTATAATATTATATATAGATAAAATTAATATGTATTAATATTAATTACGTGTTGATATTTCTTGATTTATAGAAAAAATCATAAAGGAACGCAAAAGATAGAAGCAAGCAATAATATCCTATTCTTTATGACTTGTCATCAATTTCTCAATTTCACGACAGTAAGGTATTGTATACCTACTTTATAATTTCATTCATTATTTATAATGTTATTTTTACGGTTCTATTTTTTTAATTATAACAATAAGCCTACCTTAAAACCAAGAAAATTTCCAATGAGGTCGAGACTTTCAGAGGGATGCACTGTAAGGACGGGAAATGGGTGAGCAAGGATGCTGAGAAGAAATGTAAGTTTATAATTATCTAAAGGATTTAATTTAATTATATTTTTTATATGTTATTTATTCTTAATTTTTACTTTTCTTATAGCATAAAATGGAGGAGACACGACAAAGAATGATGGAGGAGGCTCAAGTCCAATTACTTAGGAGTGAATGTGAGTCTAGCGAGCCGATACAGATTGACGAAGTGGTCATTGCACGTGACATTCTTGGACAATGTTGTATCCATGAAAGATCCATTGGTAGATTTTTTAAGGGCTCTTCGCCAGCATCAACTTTAGCTCCACCACCACCAGCATCAACACCTTATGTTTGTACCTACACTAGTGCTCCTACACTTGAGGAAAAAATTGGTAAGCTAACCAAAATTGTTCAAAATCCTAACAAATTGCTAAGGTTTTAAAAAGAGACTATCAAGTTACAGACTATTATAATACAAGACCTTAGACACAAACTTATGGAGTTAGGGGAGGAGGAGGAGGAGGAGAAGGATGAGGATGAGTAGGGTATAATTGTTTATGGTAGATAACAAAATTGTAATGACAATTCCAAATTCTGAACAATAGTTATACTTCAAATGTTTTTTATTTAATATTATCAATTAGATATTAATATTAATATGAAAATGAAATTATACATTATTAAAAAGTCTAAATTTAAAGAAGAATACATTTAAATTGTATAGGGTTGTAATAAAAATTTAGAAAAAAAAAGCTTTCGGTGATGGCAATGGTCGCTATAGTAAACTTGGAGTTGTCCCAATGGGCTGATAAAAAAATTTAAATTGGACATTTAATGATGATGTGGTCGCTACAGTAGACCCATTGGTCATCGTAGTAGACTAAATATACTTTTTTAAATATCACCATTTATTAATGACGGGGTCACTACAACAGGCCTAAAATATTGTCGTAATAAATAATTTTAATATTCTAACTTTTTTAATATTGTTGTCACGATAGTATTATTACAAAGCATTGTCGTCACAATAGGAGTAGTTTGCAATGAGGAATTACGTCATCGTAATCTTGGGTCTTTTACTACGAAGCATTTACAATGACGGGTCGTCATAATAGACTTTCTATGACAACTCTTTAGGCCTTCGGCGACGAGTGTCGTAGAAGAGTGAATTTGTAGTAGTGGTCATCTACCTTTACTCTCAAACCAGCTAGTTATATTTCCTCTCAGCCTAACCTTTTTCCTTTTCTATTGTTCTCGCCTAATCGTTGCCCTACCAAGCACGTTGATCCTTTTTGTTCCTCTTGACTAGCACCCTTAGTCTCTTCCTCTCTTCCCTAATTTCTTTCCTCTCAACTTGTCTCTTTTTGATCAATCTTCTTATACTCTAATCGTGTGTTTTCTCTTGGTATTAGGTTTTTCTACGACATCCTTGGAGGTATAGGCTTAGACCTTTTTCTTGATTAAAAGACCAGTTTTGTTTGGTAAGGATACATGTCATAGTTAAGGTTTTTGAATGCTATGCATAAAATGTATATGAAAACTCATGGTTGGTAATTTTTATGATGATAATGCCATTTTGATAATATTTTTGTATGATGATGTGGTATAGAACCTATGGAAAAGTGAGAATATATGAAGGGCATGAGCTTATATGTTATTGTTGGGATAAATCTCATTTTGTTGATACCCTAAGTGTGTTTGTATGGCATATGGTATTTTAATATTATTATACTAGGTATGAAAAGTGGTTAATGAGTGTGGTCAAGTTTTGTCATGATGATAGTTGGAAATCAATAATATCGAACTCATAGGATTTTCATAAAATTATGGGTATTTTGACTATTTTAAAGACGATTTGGTCAATATGAGTTAAAAATAAATTATTTGGTATTTTAATGTGTTAGTTGGTCCAAAGTATGCTAAATGTACTATGTGTGATACTTGGAGTAATTATAAATGACCTAAGTTCAATAAAATGAGAAAATAACTTAAATTAAGAACATTAACCCTAAAAGTAGGGTAATTATCATAAATGTAAATTTTTAGGGTCTGACCTAGATTTTTGGATATGATGTTAATAATAAAATTTTAGGGATGTGTACAAAATTTGGTGGTCATATGAGTATCATGGAAAAAATTTATGCTTATCTTGTAAAATTAGGACTTTTTAGGAGAAATATGACATTTTTCCTTGGGGGATGTCCCAATATTTATGTGGACGTGTTTGAATAACATATTTACATACGTGTCTGTATGATGATCTTGAGATAGATAATAATGAATAAAATATTAATCAATTAAAGTGAAAGATTATGTGAGTCAGGACCGAATTGTTGACTCTATTCCACCAAATTAATAATAGTTGCTAGGTGTGTTCTACCTTGGGAGGTGTTTTAGGCCATTTTACTAGTTTAAAAATAGTGGTAAGGGGCATGTTGTCATAGGAGGTGTTGAGTCCAGTATAATGACTTAGTAATAGTGATCAGATATGTTTTGTCTTGAGAGGTGTTTCATTGCGTTCCATGAAATTAAAAATAGTGGGGTCATGAACTCAATAGAAATAAGAAATGGTTTGTGGATCTACCTTAATAGGATTCTAATTCACTTCTCCTCTTGCGTTGTATCATGTTTAATCATTATGCATGCTTATTCTTCCTTACGACCTTATGTATTCTATGTTACCCTACTATGACTGTATTGTTACCTTAATATGTATCATATTGATCATCCTTCTTATTGCCATGAGTAGATGATCCAGATGAGTTTGTGCAAGTCAATGATGATCCATTGGTTGAATTTGTTGCTTATGATGCTCTAATTGTGGAGGAGTGACTATGTTATCTTCAAAGCTTGGGGTGTAGAGTCATGTTATCTGTATTATAACATTAGTACGAATATCTTTTGGAACTCTTAGTTCCAAAGTATCCGTTTTTATGTATTTTAGATATTGTACTTAAATTTAACCTCCAAATTCTTATTTAAGTTTATAAATCTATATCTGTATCTATATTATCATGTTTTAAGTGTTAATTGGTTTGCCTAGTACTCGATGTAATTATGGTATGGTAAGCTAGATTTATATCAAGTACAGCGGTAACACCCAATTATATTGTTATTATAATTCCACTAAAATGGAGTTTTTTAGTAGTAAATGTTGGGGTGTCACATTTGTCATGAGTTACTTGCAGCCAAAGTTGAATGTGACCTCTCTAACTATTTTTCCGAAGTGCCAAAATGCTCAAAGGGTGACTAGCTTTCAACTTATTACTTTATGCAATATGCCTTATAAGGTGATTTCTAAATTTTTGATGCAAATATTATAGAATTTGATACCCATTTTAACTAATCTCTCTCAATCTTCTTTTATCAAGGACAGAAACATTTGTGAAAATATCCTCCTTGATCATGAATTGGTAAGAAAATATGCTACTAGGGGTGTATTACCTAGATGTATGTTGAAGCTGGATCTTTAGAAGGCCTATGATATGGCCAACTAACAATTTTTACACGGCATTTTGTTAAACTATGGCTTTCCCACACATTTTTTTTCACCTATAGTGTCATGCATGAGCATCATGTCTTTTTCACTAATATGTAATGGGTCATTAACACCTTCATTTAAGGGGAGGAGAGGAATCATATAGGGTGACCCTCCTTTTCCTTATTTGTTTGTGTTGATCATGGATTATATGTCAAGATGCCTGTGATTGTTATGGGATAACCTAGAGCTTAAGAGCCATCTAAGGTGTAAACTGCTTAAGATTGTCGATCTTAGTTTTGTAGATGACTTGCTCTTGTTTTGCCATAGTGATGTGAGGAGTGTACAATGTTTAATAGCATAATTTAATAAATTATCAGAGATCTATAGCCTATGCTTAAATCTTACAATGTGTAGAGCTTACTTTGGTGGGGTTGACACAATGGTTTGAGTTGCGATATGTTATCTGCTAGGATTCCAAGAGGATGATCTCATTATCACTTATCTTAGTATGCCTTTATTTTTTGATAGGATTTTCACAACCCACTTGCATCTGCTCTTGATAAAGGTGACTGCTTGTCTGAGGCATTGGAGCATGCTTTTCTTTCTTATGCCAGCAAGATTCAACTTATCATGATAGTTATGATCAGCTTACAAGTGTATTTTAGCCAGGTAATTTCATTACCTAAGAAGATCCTCCATCAATTTTTCAGTTTATGCAGAGTTTCTCTATGGTCGAGCAAATTTATAGAGAGATAGAGGGCCTAAGTTGTGTGGGACACATTATGCTCTCCCAAAGATGAAGGAAGTTTTAGGTGTTTGCAGCTTGATCTCTAGAACTACTATGCTCTAGGGGAGTTGTGGAATATATAAAGTATGAAAGACTCCTTGTGGGTTAAATAGATTCATGCGGTGTATGTACGGTAGGTTGATGTCCGGAAGTATAGGCATTTGACATATAAATCTTGGGTGTTTGTTCAAATTCTACAGATTAGGGATAAATTGTAGCCCCTAATTTTGAGGTGGTTGGAAGTAGGGATGCAGTTGTATGTGATTAATGCATTGTATGGTAAATTGGGTCCTATGAAACTAAAGTAGTTGTGGAAACGACATGTATTGCAACCCTAAAGTAGTTGTGGAAACGACATGTATTGCAACCCATCATCATTCTGAGACATTGGGTGACTCTATAGCTTGCTTGGCAAAAGAGGCTATCAACTATGGTGAGATTGACAACACAAGGTTTTTGCTTGACAATTAGGTGTGTCTTACGTGGCTTCATGGCTGAGAAGGTGAATCATCTATTCACACAATACCCCTTTGATCTAGGAATTTCGAGATGTATACGATCAATAACAGATAAGCGTAATATAATGGTTGACTAGGAGAACAAAATACATGCATTGGTTTCACGAACGAGACATCTAAAGAAAAAGAAATATATTTTAGCTACTTTATTTGGTGTTTTTGTTGCGACAGTCAGGCACACACTGAATTTGAGGATCTTTTAGGAATTCCATCATGAATTTTGTGTGTGATTATCATCACGGCTATTAGCAAAATTAATCTTCTCTAGTTTATGTCTAAATATGATGGGTGGCTTGGTATCTTAGATTACATTTGTTAATCATGTGGTTACATGAGTTTGTGAAAGGAATATCCTGCCTACCTCTCATTGATTTCCCAATGGTCAATAATATACCAGTTACAAAGTAAATATAGATTACAAATAAGGAAGGTTGTTATACAACTAATACAAGTAAATGCTAATCAAAGATTATTAACAAATATATGCATATTCTCTCACACCCCCGCAGTCAAAGCAGAAGGTTGGAGTACACTGAGACTGTCTTGAAAATCTTCAAATAAAACTAATGGAAGACCTTTTGTAAAGATATCCGCAATTTGATAGCACGATGGGACATGAAGAACGAGTACTTGTCCTCAAGCTACTTTCTCACGAACAAAGTGAATATCCATTTTGATATGTTTAGTGCGTTGATGTTAAACAGGATTCCCAGAAAGATAAATAAAACTAACATCATCGCAATAAACTAAAGTAGCCCTGGTAATAGGACAATGAAGCTCTAGAAGTAGGTTGTGTGACCAATATGACTTAGAAACCACATTAGCCATGCCTCTATATTCAATCTCAGACAAAGTAGCCTAGTGTTTAGACAACGAAGAAATTAAGTTATCACCAAGGAAAACACAATAGCCCGAAGTAGATCGTCTAGTATCAAGACATCCACCCCAATCTATATCAATATAAGAATTAAGAGTGGATGTCGATGATAGATAGAGATGAAAGCCATAGTGTAAAGTTCCCTGAATTTAGCACAATATGCACTTGAGAGCATGCATATGATCCTCCATGGGATTATGCATAAATAAACATATTTACTGCACCGCATATGATATGTCGGGCCTGGTAAAAGTGAGATACTACTTGCAATACTTCTGTAAAGAGACAAGTCCTCATAGGGAGTGCTAGATGTAGCACTAAGTTTCGAGTTAGCATCAACTAAGGTAGTAGACGGCTTACAAGAAGACATTCTAGCTCGGTCCAAAATATCTTCAGCATACTTTCTCTGAGAGAGAAAGAAAACAGCTGCATGACGGGTCATAACTATGCCTAAGAAGTAACTCAAAGGCCCCAGTTCTTTCATAGCAAACTCTAAACTAAGAAGTGTCATGATATACTTATGCAGTGTATCGGATGATGCAGTGAGAATAATTTCATCCACATAAAAAATAATGTAAGCCATATCATTACCGTTACGGTAGATGAAAAGTGAATTTTCAGATTTGCTATGAAAGAATCCAATGGAAGAAACAATATATGTAAGCCTTTTTGTACTAGGCTTAAGGAGCTTGCTTGAGTCCATATAATAATGTCTTCAAAAGACACACGATCAGGAAAGTGTGTATCCTTAAACCCCAAGGGTTGGTGCATGTATAATGTTTCGTTAAGGTTCCCATGTAAGAAAACATTTTTAACATCTAACTGATGAATAAGCAAAGCTTTAGAGAGAGCAAGAATGAGCACAATGCGAATTGTAGCTGGTTTCACCACTGGACTAAATGTTTCACCACAATCCACTCCAACCTGTTGACCTGCACCATCACCTACAAGATGGACTTTATGCCTTTCAAAAGAATCGTCAATTTTTTCTTTATGTCTAAAAATCCATATGGACCTAATCACATTAACATCAGGTAGACGAGGTACTAATACCCACGTCTTATTTGTAATTAGAGCATTGAAATCATCTTCCATAGCCATTTTCCAATTTAGATCTTTGAGTACAGACACAGAGTTATGAGGTAACGGGGATTTGGATACCTGAGAAAGGAGGTTGTTGTGATATTTTTATTTGATTTAAAAATACCATGCTGGCTTCTAGTGACAAGTCTATGGGCTGAACTCAAAGAGGGTTGTGTAAAAGTGGAAGTGGGCTGAAGGTTGTGATTTTAGGTTGCGCTAATGGGTGTGTGGTCCATTAAGGAGGGCACAGTAAGGGAGGGTTGGGTAAACTGGGTAGCTAAGCCAGGGACACTATTAGGCCACTGGGAAGGGTGCCTTGGAGAGCTCAGGTGCTGGGACAGCAGGCTTAGTGGCAGATTTGGGCCATCTGCATTTTGGGTAAGAGATGTAGCTGGGTGAGTTGGAGATGGGAAAGAGGGTTGTAAACGAGCCGAGCCGAGCCGAATACCCCCAGGTTTTGGTTCGGCTCATTTAACTAAACGAGCCTAAAATGCTGTTTGGGCTCGGCTCGTTTAACTAAACGAACGAGCCGAACCGAGCTTTTAATGAACCGAGCTCACGAGCCAAAACCAAAAAATGAACCGAGCCGAGCTTTTCCCTGTTTGAGAGCCTCATTTTGAGGCTCGTTTAATTAAACGAACAAGCCGAACCGAGCTTTTAACGAGCCGAGCCGAGCCGAATACCGAACTGGCTCAGCTCATTTACAGCCCTAGTAAAGAGTGAGCCTGATGTGTATTTAGACAGGGAGAAAGTATAACACCTCAAAAATTTACAGTTGAAATTTTTTATTTATGCAAAAATTCATATATTATAAACAAGGAGTGTTACCGCCGTGATCGATACAAGATTGATCCCCGACCAATCTCATACCAACCACAAGGTTAGTAAATTTAAAGGTATTAATACGAATAATAAATAAAATCACAATAGTTCCAATACTTTATAAATAAAACATAGTGTGCAATTATCAGAGTTGATACATAAATGGAAAGTGAATACAATAACATTCCCTATGGGGGAAACAAAATGGTAAATAAAATAACAGGAAACTTAGATAAAGGTAAGTCCGGAAAACACCCTCTCGGATCCCACGACAAATACATCAGGCCATCACTCAGTCCCGCCCAAAGCATCATAGGCATCAAAGTTATCATAGGCACCGTCTCCTACTTGCACAAACTCAGGAGGGGCCACTACTCGTGGGAATAAGTAGCACCAATATAAAAAAAAGGTGACCAACACACTACGTACTGAGTAAGGTAACCATATGGCTAAGATCATGCAAACACAAAAAGGCAGATGATGCATACAATATTTCATCCAGGTTTACCATCATTATTAAGACACAGGCCATTAACTTTGTCTATACACATCTCTCGAATTATATCTACGTGAGTACAGGAGCCCTACTATTATAGTCGATGGATCGGAAATGATACTCCAGGGTAAAATGCGCCTAGCCACTATTATAGCCGATGGATCGAAATTCATCCCAACCTAGCCCTGACTCATGTGGTGTTCCATTGTAAGTAGTTAGTGTCTTTTCCATGATTTATTACCATACAATATTTGGTTTACCGAGCTCGGAACCCCCACTATTATAGCTGGTGGACCAGACAACACTCTAACTTGGGCCTGGCTCAATAATCTTTTACTTTAAGTAAATAGCATTTTACTTATGTCTTATTCTACATATAACCCCAACCAGACATGCATGCCTTCAATGGACTCCTAACTGATACCCCAGACTCTCTGAATGACCCAGTCCTATATCTTGGGACCTCTATACTCCCCAAGGCTCCAAGGCCTCTGGGGCCCCTCTCCCCTACTCACTGTGAAATCCAAATCCCCCATACATGTGGGGCCAGACCCACTTTCCCATCTCCCCACTTTAGCTCACCATCATCCACTAGGGTTTTTCCTTAGAAATTCTAATATAGCCTACGTGGCCCTAACCTCTCCTTATCATACATGGCCTATACTCTATTTGTTTCCAACACCATGACTCCACTCAACCCACACCCAAATATCACAACCTTACTTCCCATCTTTCACATGTGATAATAAAAACCCTAGTTGGCCACTCCCAACCCTAATACTTCTCCTTTCTTTTACATCATCCCTTCATCCACACACTCCACCCTCCTTTCCACTTAACTCATCCCCCTTATGAGACACCCCCCTCTTAGTCTCAACCCTTACTCCAACCACTCACCATCAACTCTCTCCACACACTTCCCCCACTTAGGGTTTTTTCCACAAACCCTAATTAAGTCCCCCATGTGCACTTCTACCAACCCACGTACTATTTTTCACACATGGCTTCCAATCATCCAAAATACTCTTTCCTCACCATGTTTAACCCTTAGACCACCTTTTCCCACGTAAACATTACCCCTATGCAAATGCTAACCACCCCATGCAAGCCTTACACTCCCCATACAAGATTTACTCCAACCCTTCATTTTATTTTTATTATCCCATTATTTTGTCACCCATGAATTATAAGGTACTTAGGCTTTTTCTCACTTCTTCCTAATCACTCCTCCCCCCCCCCCTCTTTATTTCTTTTAGCTCCCCACAACCTTATCATACCACCTAAGGATTCCTAGCATGCATGTCATATTATAGCAACTATACATAAGAGCATATCATAAAATACAAGTCATATCACACATATCATAACACATACACAACTTACCTTAGCTCCATGCACATCAAGCTGCACTACAAGTATTTTAGTCCATACTCACATATAATACAAGGATATATCCAAAACACCCATAAACATATAAAACATACAATTTAGCATTAACCACATTCTTACCTAATAGGACATTGGGCTTGAAGCATGAATCATACGCATCCTTAAGGAAAGGATTTGGTTCACCTATAAGAATGGAACACTAATATTTACTTCCATTTTACTCCTTTTTCTTTTATTATTCTCTAACTAAACATTAGTAAAAAGACTAATAATAATAATAATAATAATAATAATAATAATAATAGTCTTAATGATAATAATAATACTAATAAGATAAATAATAGAAAATATTTAAAATGAATTATACTTAAATAAAAATAAGGGTTAGGGCACAACCAGGGATGGATGTGGCAACTAGGGCGGCGATGGCGGCGGTAGTGTAAGGGTGGTGGTAATTAGAAATACAAGATTTTGGGGTTGGAAAAAGGGAAGGAAAGTGGTGGTTGTGAGGTGGTAGGATTCCTGGGTCAGAGGGGGTTGTAGTGGTGGTGGTGGCTGAATGTGGAGGAGAGGAAAAGAGGAGGAAGGAGGGGAGAAAAATGAAAGGTAGGGTATGGGGAGGTAGGGGAGGATTTTTGGGTAGAGAGGGAGGCAGTGGGGGTCGTGGTTATGGCGTAGGAGGCATCGTAGGGTGGCAAAAGGGTGCAAAGGATAACTCGAGCTGCCCATTTTGCATGAGCAGGGAGAGTAGAGGAGAGATAGTTAGAGGCGGGGAGGGGTCTCGTTTGGTATAGGGTAGTGCAGGGAAGAGGGTTGGTGGAAGTTTGGACAGCAGTGAGGCACAGCGGCGATTGTGGCTACATCTGGAGGGGCGGCGGGAGGGGATTTCAGGAGTTTCTAGGCAAAGGAAAAAGAAGAGGAAGAAGGGTGAGGGGGATTTTATACGTGAGGGGTGGAGAAGAAGACAAGAAGGATGAGGACAAGGGAGTGGAAGGGACAAGCAGTTGCCAGCCGGTGCAAGACTATAGGATATAATCTCGTAGGTGGTAGAGGAAGAAAAAAGGGAAGAGAGGGGGCACGCGAGAGGGTTGTGTAGGAGCGGCTTGGTCTGAAATGGTAAGGAAAGGGACAGAGGAGAGAGGGAGAAGGCAGATTGGGCGGTGTAGGTGCAAAGGGGGCAGAATTGCAGGCGTAGGGTCGATGAGCAGGGCAAAGAAGAAGAAGAAGAAAGGGGGAGCAGGCAGGTCGGGCGGGGAAGAAAATAAGAGGGGGACGGGCCGACCCATGCACGAGGGAGAAGGAGAAAAGAAGGGGCGGTTGGGCTGACCCAACCAGGGAAGAAAAAGGAAAGAAAAAAAAAAGAAGAATAAAGGAGGTGAGCTAGACAAGCGAGAAAGGGAGGGAAGGAAGAGGAGGGGCCAACGCCCTAGTGGAAGAAGTAGGCCATGCAGCCCAAAGGAGGAAGAAAGAAGAAAAAGGAAAAAGAAAGGGAAAAGAAGAAGGAAAAAGGGAAATAGGGAGAAATAAAAATAAAATATTTTTTAGAAATAGGGTATTTAATTATTTAGATAGATAAATTATCTTTAATAAATTAATTTATTTACAATTTAAGATATTAATTTAAGAGGATAATTTTATGGGTTTGGGAAATTATTTAAGTAAAAATAGTATGATAAAATAGAAAAATATTCATTTTAATTTATTAAATAATCATATCCATTTTTATAAACCAAAAGTCCACAAAATAATTTGATTAATAATTTAAAAATTAATTTATCCCAAATGAAGATTAAATATTCAAATTCTAGGTTTTGAAATTTGGAATATTGCTGAAAGTGCATCATTTTGGAGGTGATTTATCACATAAGGTGATAACGTGTCCTCAAGAAAATCATAGAATGGAGAGTTTGGAGTATGTATATTTTTAAACGGGAATTGGGTCTCATAAAAGAGAACATGCTGACTTATAATGATTTTATGAGAGGATAAGTCATAACATTTATAGCCACAATGATTTGGGGGGTATCCCAAAAAAACGCATGGAGTTGATCGAGGTTGAAGTTTATGAATTGTGGTAGATGGGAAAAGTGGATAACATAAACATCCGAAGACTCGAAGAAGAGAGTAAGAGGGGTCTTTTAGGTAGAGGATTTTAAGAGGTGACTGATAGGTGAGGAGTTTGCTTAGTAAAATGTTAAGGATATAGGTGGCCATTTGTAATACATAGAGCTAAAAAGATGTGGGTAAGGAAGCATGAGCCATCAAAGTGCGAATGATATTATTAATAGCCCGGATTTTTCTTTCAGCTTTTCCATTTTGAGACGAAATATGTGGACATTAAAAATGAAATTAAATGTCATTGTCCTCACAATTTTAAAAGTGGTCCATTGTCATATTCTTTTCTATTATCGCATTGGACATTTTTGATTTCTTGATTAAATTGTGTTTTGATATAGGCCCGAAAAGTATGAAATGTTAGATGGACTTGGGATTTGTTGGAGATAGGAAATGTCCACAAAAAATTAGAATAGTCAGCTAAAAAGAGCACATAATAACAGAGGCCAGATGAACTTAAAATATGAGATGTCTACAAATCACTATGTATGATATCAAATGGCATAAAAGTAGAGTTATGAGAAGCAACAAATGACAATTTAACATGTTTACCAAGCGAACAAGAATGAAAAAGAGCAGAGCAACTAGTCTTATTACATTCAATCAATTTATTAAGCCTAAGAGAATCTAAGATAGGAGATCCCGGGTGACCGAGTCGGTCATGCCAAAGAGAAGATGAAAGAGCTGCAAATGTCAATGGAGAAATGGCTTGATAAGTGGTTGTGGTGGTGGTGATGGGATATAGCTCGCCCCGGCTATCACATCTCATGAGTGTCATCCCCGTCTCAAGGTCCTTCATAGAAAACCCAAAGGGGTCAAATTAAACAGAAACTTTATTATCATTGGTGAATTTGCAGACAAAAACTAAGTTTTTAATTAATTTTGGGGCATGAAGGACATTGTTCAATATTAATGGTGGGTGAGGAGAAGGCAAATTGGCACTACCAAAACCACGAATAGGAATAGAATGGCCTTTTCTGACACTGATACTATAGTCATTACTCAAATTAAAATAAGACGAGAGACCAAGTTACATTGATGTCATGTGAGATGTTGCTCCGGTGTCCATGTACCATTGTGGATTGGGTTGAGCGAGAGACATAGTGTGCATGGCTTGCTCAATGTCTTTTGGAGCATAGCCTACTGGACTAGCTGTTGTTATATATGCCTACTGGGGTCTCGGCCCAAGTACATCAGCCTACCTCATTGGGCCTTCTTGCTTGGCCCATGGTATAGTTGGATACGGACAAGGAGGGAGCGTCCATTGTTGCATCCAACCCCATGGGGGATACAACCACTGCTACTGCTACCAAGGGCTATGGGTCATCAGTTGTTGTTGTCCTCCTCTGCGACCGCCGCCGCCGCCATTGTTGCGGTTCTTACCACCATTATTGCAGTTTGGATGACCTTTTCCACCATGTTTTTGTGTAGAGGTGTTACTGTATGGGTTAGAGTCATCCAACGCTTTTGAAGAAGTTGCAACCATGGCGGTTTCATTAGTTGCGGTAGCCATTTTTGCCAGACCCACTAATGCAAGAGTAAATACTCAAGAATTGGCTTTCATAATTATAGAACCAATTATTCTTCATTTGGAAAGTGACTCTTGTAAATTTTAAGACTAACGGATGGTTACGTTACTTAAAACATAACAAACAAGTAATTAAATGTCTACATGCATGTGCATGGCATGTAAGGAGGGAGTGACCATGTGCATGAGGAGTATATTGGTAGGATTTTTGAGCATTATTAAGTGATTTAACTAATTTATTAATTAAGTAATAAAGTAGGAGAATAAAGTTATCATAATATCTTTTATCTTGGAATCTTATAGAATATGCTTTAGCTAGTGGTAGAAATGTTATATAATTCATGAATGTCGAGTATATGGCATGTATGATGAAGAATTAAAGTTGAAGATCAACATTGAACGAATTCTGTGTGAGTTCAAGCTCAACCAAATCGAATATGTGTGAACGGTTTGACTTGAAAGTTTTAATCTCTTCGTCTGTGTGAATTAGAGATTAATCCATATCTTTTCTACTATTCTTAATCCATATTTTTCTGCCCAAATTACCATCAAATCCTACTCTATTTCGTGCCAAAATCGAAGCCTAAACCATTCATTTGAAACCCTAAACCATCCATACCAACCAAACGCCACCTTATTTCTTCTTTTTAAACCAAACCCTAACCCTAACCCTACACCACGATTCCAACCTGCATCCAAACCCTAACTTTTAACACTAAGCATCATCATCAATCCATCATCGAATGTATAGATGAATTAGTGTGTTCCATTTGAACCATCATCGTTATTAAACCCTCATCACTGAATCACCATCATCACTCTTCTACCAAAATTCGAACCACCATCATCTTATTCACATCACTTTCGAAGCTTTAGTCTTTTAACTCACCATCACCAAGCCTTTATCATCTTATCCAAACTCCATTCGAACCATTAGTTCCACATAATTAAAGATTACACCCTCCCACACACATCACCCGCCTCTTCAAGAACAAGCATAAAGCGTGCTTGATAGAATTGAAGGAGGGGTTTGCTTTGTTGAATTAGAGTTCCCACATGTTTGTAAGAGGTAGTGAGCCCTGAAGTCAGTTGAATAAAAGACGATCATTGGCCACCGGTGCACCGACATTCCTCAATTGATCAGAAAATTCTTTAATGCGCTAATAATAAGAGGAAACATTAGGAAAGTCTTCCAATTTTGTGGTAGAGAATTCTTGTTCAAGAGACACTACACGAGAGTGTTCATTATCCTGGAATATGTCATGTAAACGATTCCAAGCATCCATGGCTGTGGCATGGGTTCAATGATAGTATTTAGTAAATCTTTTGAGATAGTTGAATAGATCTATTGTAGAACCGTAGCATCAAGGGTGTCCCATAATTCTTTTTCCTCGTCAGTCATAGGAACCTTCTCTTTACCCTTCGTTGGAGGAATGATATGGTGGATGACCTTATGGGAACGAGTGTGTATCTTGAAGAGTTCCGCCCATGTATAGTATTGAACGTTCTCTATCTTAAGAACAACATTAATATGTGTTTTGATATTGGCCACGGCAAGGGTCGAATGAAAGGTAGATTTTGTGTTAGCCATAGAGGATGACAGGAAGAGAGAAAAAGGGGGGGAAGGAGGAGGTTGATGCTAAGGCACAGTGGAAGCAGTGGAGAGGAAGATGTCCTTGGCCTCCTCTAATACCATGAAAGGAATATCCTGCCTACCGCTCATTGATTTCCCAATGGTCATCAATAATATATCAGTTACAAAGTAAATCTAGGCTACAAATAAGGAAGGTTGTTGTTATACAGCTAATACAAGTAAATGCTAATCAATGATTATGAACAAATATATACATATTCTATTAGTTTGGATGTAATGCCCATTTCAAAGTGATAAAAAAAATTACTCATTAAAAAGAAAAAATAATAATAAAAGAAATTACCATAGTGCATTCTCACAAACTCGTTCGAGTTTTATGGATTCAGTTTTCTTACCCGTATTCAATTTTCTTCGGTTTTCAACAATGGACGTGTGACAAGTAATGAAGATCTAGCGGAGGGAGCAATAAAACGCAAATTTGGGTGTTCCTGAGGGAGCCCCCAATGAAGATCTACTGTTAGTAGGGGTGCATATCAGAATTTAAGTTGAGGCGGTGCTTGGCACTGAGCCACGAACCTGTCTAACGAGTTGTGAATTGAAGGGAAATTTCATTCTGCATGGTTGACAAAGCAAAGCAGAGAACAATCTATATCATGAATGTACTACTTAACAGAAGAAATCAGCAAATCTAACAGATACGCACCAATTAATCAACCATCTAAAATATACCCCAAAACAGGACAATAATAATAATTCCACCAACCTCCACCGTTGCATGCACCAGCAGAAATTGATTTTGAGTACCACGTACAGAAAAACGGAGGAATTGCAGAGGCAGCAGCACATATTTGTTCAAATAATTCAACATAAGCAGCTAAGCTGCATAAAGAAGCATCGCCGACAGATGCAAAGAATTATTCCGGTACTAATGCTATGAAAAATATTGTATCCTACTCAAAAATACAAAAGATCGACGACAAGAGAGAGGCGGAAAAATAATAATAAAATAAAATAAAAATTACCTCACTTGTCCAAAATCAGCGTCGCAGCAGCTGGAGAAGGTGAAGCTGGGGAAGCCTGCGAGCGTGAGAGACCAAGGACGATGGAGGCGAGGAAGAGGAAGAGAGCAGCACTATCGTATGGAGCTTCTTAGAAGAGTACGCAACCAACGAGCACTCTTACCGGCTCCATTTTTATTTTATTTTTTTTGGAAAAATACAATTCTAAAAATAACATTTAATGTTTATCAACAGTTAAGCGCTGTCATTAGCAAAACAGATATTTTTGTATTACTTCTGCTCCAAATCAACCAAGTACAAAAATGCGCAAATATCATACATCATACATCATATATCATATATCAGATACATACATACATACATATGAAGTAAGTAAAGATCCAACAAACCAAATTAAAAGGAAAGGAAAGTGAAAAACCGATAAGCCGCCCTTAGGACCTTCACCACTAACCAAAAAAAAAAAGAAGGAAAAAAAGAAAACGGGACGGCATGAAGTAAAGGAACCTAATTTACACGCCACAACATCAACCGATCCTATCTCACAAATCAACCCGCGCGATCAGGATGACCGACTGAAGCTAACAGAAGCACAAGATTTACAAACCCCAAAAGCCCAGCCCAAGCCAAACAAGGCTTAACTAAATCACCAGCTACGGAGCTAACGTTCCCAAACAACTTAGAGCACCTTAACAAAACCCCGAACACCGCCGCACTCACCGCCAATCCAGCCAGATTGGAGCCCAATTTAAACACGATTGGATCCCAAACGAGACCGAGTCCGAACTGAATCAAGAACAGCAACAGCATATCGCGTCTGCCATGAAACCCGCCTTGGGCCCAAACGAGCCAACCAGACACGCCCATAACAGCCGCGGAGCTTAAACGAGACACGTGTAGGACCCAGAGCGGTGGAAGCCAGGCTGCGGCGGCGGTTGTGGGTTTGGATGATATGGTTCGGTCGTAGCTGTCTCTGGCTCCGAAATAGTAGATGTCCGCGAGGGAGAGGATGAGGGGGAGGGCGACCGCTATGGATAGTGATCGTAAGCCACGTTTGGCCGTTGCCGTCCTCTTTCTGCTAGAGTTTTTCTTGGGTTCATCAACGTCCTGTGTGGCGGCGGCGGCGGCGGTGGGTTGCTCGTCTTTGCTACGTTGCCTGACTTCGGACGCCATCTTGTTTAATGAATTCGTGTTGTTTATCGTTGGCTAAGGCTCGCCTTTATTCTTCAGATTACGAGGGATCGCCCACGGGAAGATCGAGCGTGTTAATTTGTTGGGGCCGGGCCTGCGAGCGTAAGGGGGATATGTGACATACTGACACGTTCGTCTTCTGGTGTACCTATTGATCTTCTGACACGTACGTACGGGGTTAGAGAGAAGTCATCGAATTTTGAGATTCGCCTACTTTCCGCGTGTCAGGAAGGTAGACGGAGTCGAGAGCGAGTGTCAGTCGTGGATTGTTTGGATTGAGTAGCAGGAAAGTGATCAGTGTCAGATTAATAGACAAAGACTAATGGAAGTGACGGCTGAAATAAAGCTGCCTGGCCCGTAACATACCGGCTAACATCGAACTCTGATTCTAAGTGGGGTATATCGGGTCCAAACAAGGCATTATTTAAGCCTATCTCATTTAGTTATAGTCCATTTCTGGTGGAATTAAATTAAGGTAGATTACTATTTAGCTTTAGCCTATTCCAACTTAAGTTCAATCCTCCCATCAAGAAAAAAAAAAAAAAAAAACCAGCCTTTAGTGCGTCCCAATTTAACAATTGCAACCTTAAATTATGCTATGTAGTATTTGAGTTGAAGCTAATTAAGTGGTCAAATCATGTTATGTATTGTTTGGGTTGAAGTTAAATAGGATGAACGAAGGCTAATATTTTAAGTTCATATTTTTCTGAAATTTTATCACCATAGACATTTTTTTTCTTTCCTTACTTCATATTAATTACTCTTTATGTTACGTAGTATGATGAATATAAAGTTAAGTACATTTGAAGAAATATTAAAATTTAGCGGAAAAAAAAAACTGATATCTGCTTCTATTAATTTATCCTCATAGTAAACTTAATACCCCAAGCTTATTACAGTGGAAAGATAATAACATAATATTAGAAATGGAAATAAAGAATTAAATTATTTATAATTTTTGCAAAATAAAGTTTACTATAAAACAAAATAAAAAATCTGATATATCTTATTGTAAGGACCCCAAAAAAATTGATAATAAAATAATAAAATTGATTAGTACATGTACATTGAGTAGGAAAATGGATGGTAATGAAATTTTGAGTTAATGGTATTTTCATCTTTATCTAGGTTAGATTTATTTAATACAATAATAATAATTGCTTTCAATTATTGGATTGAGTCCAATTATTTATCTACCGAAGCGATCCCACCACTCTTCCCTCATCATTTTGCTATATGTACATTCCTTTGTGTTGAATGGTTCTACAGTGTCTTGAACTTCTACCCTAAAGTAATTATTGCGTATCTAAGACCTCAGTATGTCATTGTAACACCCCCAAAATTTACTACTGAAAATTTTTATTTTAGTAAAAAGGTTTAACAGAAGTGAAATAAAAAACTGTAAATTCTGGGGGTATTACCACCACACTTAATACCAGACCAGTTCGCTCCTACTGTTCCAATACTAAGTGCTAAGGCTAAACAGGGTTAACATCAAACGTAAGTCATTAATAAAACCGTGAGAGTCCATGAGAGGACTCCCTCATAGTCATACGGAAATCAGAGTGCGATTTAAGAATTACACCCCAAAGAGTAAGCAACTAGAGTTTTCCAAAAACATAAAATATCGTACGACATGAAATAAATAAAATAAAATGATACATGGTCAAGTTAAAAGAAAAACAAAGTCCGACCGAGTTGCTCTCGATTCCCAGGTCAGGTCTAGACTCAACACTCAGCCCCCGCCCGATGCCTTGTAGGTGTCGTAGGCATCGAAAATGTCATCCCCTACCCGCACAAACTCAAATGGGTCTTCTGCTCGTGGGTATGAGTAGCACCCATAAAACGAGTGATCGGTACGCTATGTATTGAGTAAGGTAACCATGTGCTAAGGCCAAACATATAAAACATACAACGTAACATACATAACATGGTCGTATAGACATCATACAGTAACAAAGATAATGAGGGTCGACTATGGTCCAGTTAGACTTATTCTTTGGATCTCTGGTAAATATAGTCGTTTCACACCATAATCTTTATTAGTCCATGCGAGTGCAGGAACCTCAATATTATAGCCAGTGGATCGGTCACTTATAGGGCAGAACGCACCTAACCACTATTTTTGCCGATGGATCGGTCTCCAGGGCAGGACGCTCCTGGCCACTATTATACCGGTGGATTGGGCTGGCCCCGACTCTCATGGTATTTCACTATAATTACATAGTATATTTCCCATAATTCATTGGCAACTTAATGTTTGGTTTGTTGAGCTTAGGATCCCCCACTATTATAGCCGGTGGATCGGTCACTTATAGGGCAGAACGCACCTAACCACTATTATATGCCTGTGGATCGGTCTCTAGGACACCCTGACAACTGGCCACTATTATGCAGGTGGATCGGTTTGGGTCCGGCTCAACAATCTTACTCTTTAAGTGATTAGTATCTTATTCGTGTCTTATTGGATAAAGCTTTTCACCATTGACATGCATGTCAACAACCTTCTACTTCTATTCTCCTAAGGGGGCCCGTCCCATATCTTGAGACTCCTACGCCCCTTATCACGCCCCGACATCCATTTCCCCTTACACTTACACATAATGAAAAACCCAAATCCTACGGGTGTGGGTTAGGCCCAACACCTCATGGTATCAACTCCACCTACTATCACCCTCTTGGATTTTCCCTTGAAAACCCTAATTGGATCGATGTGGCCCAACTCTCTCTCACTTACACTACTATTACTTCGTTTATCGCCCCATACCTTATCTCATTTAGATCAAAACCCAAATCATATCACTTTACCCCTCGATTCCACATGTGACCGAGAAACCCTAGTTGGCCACTTCAACCCTAGTACCTTTCTTCTCCCACAAGTAACCTCTCTCTTTTTCACCCAATATCTCTTCTCTCCCATGGCACCCATACTCTCCCCTTATATAATAAATTCCCACTCTTAACTCGCACTCCACTCTCCCTTAATCATTTTTACTTCCACATTTTCCAGATTACTGATTCCTTCTAAAACCCTAATCAGGTCCCTTATACACCCTTACACCAACCTTCGTACTATTTTTCATCCCAAGTCTCCAATCACTCCACAACTCTCCCCTTAGCTTATTTATATCCTAAAACAACTTTTCTCACATAAAGATCATCCCCATGCAAGTTTTATCCACCCCATGCAAACTTTCAAAGTCCCCATGCAAACCCTAGAATCCCCATGCATGGTTCCCATCTCTCATTCATTTTGGTCATTTCTTCCTCTTTATTTTCCTCTCATGGATCATGAGGTAGTTTGGTCAACCTCATATCCCCCTTAGTGAACTCACTTCCCATTTTCTTTATTTTTGTCCTTTCATCTCCATATCATATTATCAATTTTCCTAGCATGCATGTCCTAGAGGGTCATATCATATCACATCAATATCACCATATATACGTATCATGATCATGCCATAATGAACCATACAAACATACCTCAACTCCAAGCTACGCTACATATAAGACAAGCTAATGACAATCATACGATACACGACATAGCATGATATATAGTATCCAAGATATACAAGTCACACAACACACAGGGGCCTTGGCTACATCCTTACCTAAAACGGCGTTGGGCTTGGAGCACGCTCCTACGCCTCCTTAGGGTTTTGGCTTGATTCACCTATAAGAGGGAAAAACTAAGGATTAGTTTCCCTCCTACCAAAAATACTATTATTTCTTATTTTAGACCAAAATTAGGGTTGCTATTATTAAAGGGAGCTTTATAAGTGAAAAACTAGGGTTTTTACCATCAAGTTAGTCTACTAGATATTACTAGTCAAAATATATTTATGTTACTATTCATAACTATATTTATATTATTAAATCTAATAGCTTTATTTCTTCTAATAATAGTACTAATACTTGTTATAATAAAATAGTGATAATAATAATAATAGTAATACTAACGCTCCTAGAAATAGAAGCCCTATTATTTGTAAGGTTAAGGCTAATAATGACTTTAGGGATAAAATAATAATATAATATTAGTAATCCTAACAAAGTACTAATATTACTAAAGATAATAATTATAATATTTATATTTGGAATAATAATAATATAAGGGTTCGAATGCTTTTATCACAATAATATTAACAAAATAATAACAATAATAATAGTAATAACTAATAATGAAACCATAGTAACAATGTTAGTAACAAAGGCATTAAGAATAATATTAGCAATATTTGAATAATAATAATGATAATAATAATAATTATAAGGCTGGGTATTCTTCTTCTATAGTAACAAAATGGTAACATGCCAATTTCGGTTTCAATAACATTAATAATAATAATAATAATAATAATAGTAACAACAACAAAAACAACAATAATAATAGTAATAATAATAAAAATAATAATGATAATGATAATAATAATAATAATAATAATAATAATAATACTAATAATAACAATAACAATAACAATAACAATAACAATAATATAGTAACCGAAATAATAATAACAATAATATAAGGGTCCAAATATTTGTATTAATAATAAAATGTGATAATGGATAAAGTTAGTATTGACAATATTAGAAAGAAAATAATGATAATGATAACAGTAATAATAGTAATAATAATAATAATAATAATAATAATAATAATAATAATAATAATAAACAATAGTAATAATAATAATAATAATAATCATAATAACAACAACAAGGGTTATCATGATAATACTAAAATTGTAGATCTCCATTAATAGTAGCATTAGTTATAAATATTTCCAAGGTTAGGTTAAGTAATAATAATAATAATAATGGCATTAATAATAATAATAATAATGATAATATTATTATTAATATTACTAATAATGATGATGATAATAATAATAATAATAATATAGATAATACCATTTAATATTATTAAATAACTAATACTTGTATAAAATGGGTTTGGGAAGGTTAGAGAACCACCTAAGGACAATGGTGGCACTGGCGGCAGCGGCGGGTGTGGGAATTGGAGGTGGTGGAAGGAGGAGAAAGGAGGGAGGATGTATATATATATATATATATGTATATGTATATATGCATACATACATACATACCTAGCAACATGCCAAAAAGGAAAGTAGATGACCCAAAAGGCTGAAAGGAAACGAAAAGAAAAAGGTTCCGAAACAGTACTACTATCCCACACAGCATCAAAACTTTCTTGTTAAGTAATTCTTAGTTGTGGAGACCAAATCACTCTCCTTTCTCTGCGTCTGAATGGAACATGAATCATACTTAATTGTATTTTCTTTGAGAGAGAGAGAGAGATGACAGGGGCAAACACATACCAATCAATTGCATATACATATGTAAGATTACAAACTTAAAGGACGAGTAATTATCGATTAACTTCTTTGAAAACTTCCTCGCTAGCTACCTGTATAGCAAAGCTCCTTCATGAGTGTGTTTTTTTTACCTACTCCACTTCTTTTTATTCCTTCTCCCCCCAATCCCCTCCCCCAATAAAAAAATCTCTTTATTATCTTGCGTGTCACCTTGGATACTTTCCCACGAACAAACGCGCACATACATACGCACCTAAAGTGCCCATAAATGGTCAATGCACATGGATGGATTTCTCTAGTTTAATATAATTGCATAACCCTAACTTTTTTTTATTTTCCTTTGTAAAAAGTAAAACCTATAGTGCAAGCACATCTCTTTCTCTTTCTATCTCAATTCACTATTGGATTGGTCGGTAACATCTTTTGTGTTTGGGTAGTGGATTTTATGCCTACCTGTGGTTTGGTAGCAACATTTCTGCCCACTTATGTTTTGGTAGTAGCCTTCATGTCTACTTATGATATGATGAGTTGTTATTGATATGTTCTTGTGAGTCTACCTGAAATACCCCAGAATTAATTCTTTTGGAAATATGTCATTAAATAAGGATTATTGGGGAATTAATTTAATTTATTGCTCTAGTAGATTAAGAGGGATTATGTAGGGCAAATTAATAAGAATTTTTCAAATAATTTATAAAGGAGGAATATTTTTTTAGGGCCCTAAATTAGCCTAAAAAGGAGGTTTAATATTTTTTTTTCATTTAAATATTAAAATATTCTTACTCTAGGTGCCCAAGAAAAATACCTTAATTATTTATATAAAATAAAAATAATTAAAATCTTCTTTTTCCTCTTTTCCTTTCTTTTCCTTTTTCTTCTTCTCATTTCCTTTCCTCCTTATTTTCGCCGGTTGGGCCAGCCCGGGCCCAACTCCCTCCTTCCTTCTCCTTTCTCCCCCGCGGCCCAGCTCCGTTCGATCCCCCCCCCCCCCGTGCAACCAAACGCAGCGTTTCGGCCCTCCTTCCGCTGAGACGCTGCGTTCCGATTTCTGAAGATAACCGTTGCCTACCGACAACCCAACGCCATGCTTTGTCCGGAAATTTACCAAAGCGCCGCGTTCTACTAAGCGTTTAACCGTTGCCAAACCGGTCGGCCTGCCTCCTTTCTTTCCTTTTTCCCTGGACCGCCGGTCCAACCGTAGCGTCGTCTTCTTCCTCGCGACCTGCGACTGCCGGCCTGCAACTTCCGACAGTACCTGCCGTCCGACAGTCCTTCCCTTGCCATTTCCGTCCCTTTCTTTCCCAATTCGACCCAGCACACCCGTCCTACCCCTTACGCGTCCTGTTGCCTTTCCCTTTTCCCGCACCCTGCCAAACCGCAAGCCTGCGCCGGCTGCCACCACCGGACGGCGGCCTGCCGCACCTGCCCCCGTGTGCCATCCCTCTCCCCTTCGTCGTTTTCCCCTCCACAATTGCCTATAAATACCCCCCGAACGGCCAAAGCAAGTCCTCTCTTTCGGACCTTGCTGAAACCGTGCCTCACCACCGCCAGAAAAGACGAGCTTTCCGCCGCCGCCAGGAACCGCCGCGACCACCGCCACACACCAAAACCTTCCCTGCACCGTCCTCCACACAACCAAGCTATCGCTGCCCCCTTTCTTGCCCCGCATGTGCCACCACAACCGTGCGAAATTCCCTGCCCAAAAACGATCACCGCCGCCTCGCGCCATCTTCTGCCGCCACCTCCGCCGTGATCAACCTCCCTACCACCCTCCAAAACAACCAGCAGGTCCTCCCCTACCTGCCCATACCCTCCTTACTCCTTGCCTCCTTCTCCACCAACCTCCACCATCTTCCACCACCCTCCTCCACCTTTGGTCGCCGCGTCAACCACCGCGCGCCGCCACCCCTGTCACGCCACCACCCTCATTCCACTCCCCTTTCCCTGTCGACTCCTCCCTCACCTCAAACTTCTTCTTTTCCCCTCCCATCTAACCACCACCTCCATCTTTCCCTCTCTTCTCCTCCTCCACCGCCGCCGCCGGACCACCACCGACCCTAGGTGGTCTTCCACTCATCCCAAACCTTAACCTTTCTTTTTATATAGCTACTACTAAGTTTAACTAATATTAATATTAGTATACTTATTATTATCATTATTATTATTCCTTTTATTATTAGTAGTAGTATTACTTTTATTATTATTATTATTATTATCATCACTAATATTATGATCTCTGATATTAAAGTTATCATTTTTACCAATACTAGCATCCCTTTGAACCCTAACTTTTATTATACTTAACTTTAGTTTTATTTTTACAATTATTAGTATTAATAATAATAATAATAATAATAATAATATTATTATTATTATTATTATTATTTCTATTATCCTTACTATGGTTATTATTATTGTTGCTTAACCTTACTTGGTTGTTATTATTGTTATTATTATTACTACTAGGATTATTATTATTATTATTATTATTATTATTATTATTATTATTATTATTATTATTATTATTATTATTATTATTATTATTATTATTATTATTATTATTATACTTAACACCCTTATCATTTTGCTAATAATAATACTACTTTTGTTCTTATCCATGTTATTTAACTCAAAGTTAGTGAATATCATGTTGTTGTTAAATAAGAAGAGTACTTGAACCTTATTACCCTACCACTTAACATTATCCCTAATGCCTTTAACCCTAACCTCATTACTATGGTACCATTGTTAGCTATTACTATTATTACTACTATCACTACTTTATTATTGTAACCAAAAGCATTGAACCCTTATATTATTCAAGAATATACAACTATTATCATTATCACCTTTAGGAATGTTTTACTTGTAGTATTGTGGTTCTGTATTATTATTATTTCAACTCTAACACCATTAATAGACTTGACCTTAAAAACGCTAGGGTTTCTATCACTATAAACATTAGCGTCACTATTATTAGTTTTATTATTATTACTATTACTATTTTCCTATAGCTAGCATGAACCCTGTTACTACAAGAATATAACTAACGGGTCTACTAATATAAGGATAACAATAAGTATCAAAAATAGATACATTTTGACTAGTAATATTTAGTATACTAAATTTAAGGTAAAAACCCTAGTTTTTGTATAATACCCTCTTCAGTAATAAGAACCCTAATCCTAAACTAGAATAAGGGATGATGGTACTTTCGAGGGAAACTAATACTTAGTATTTCTCCCTTTTATAGGTAATCCCAACCAAAGCCCTAAGGAGTTAGAGGAGCGTGCTCCAAGCCCGGCGTCGCCTTAGGTAAGGACGAAGCTATGGCCCTTGTGTGATGTGTGACATGTATGTGTTGAATGTTGTATATGTCATGCTATATCGTGTATTATATGATTGTGGATAACTTGTCTTATGTGTAGCGCAGCTTGGAGATTGAGGTATGTCGTATGTGATTCCTATGCCATGAGCATGACATGTATATGTATGATGTTTATGATGTGTTATGATATGACCCTCTAGGACATGCATGTTAGGTTAAATAATAATATGAGTTGGGAATAAGGATGACAAGAAATGACTGGGAAGTGAGTTCACTAAGGGGGATATGAGGTTGACCTAAACGCCTCATGATCCATGAGAGAAGATTTAAGTGAGAGGAATGACCAAAATAAATTAGAGTTGGGAACCATGCATGGGAGTCTTAAAATTTGCATGGCGACTTGGGGTGTTTGCATGGGATGGCTAAATCTTGTATGGGGGTGAATCTTACGTGAGAAAAGTTGATTTAGGGTGTAAATAAGAGAATGAGAGAGTTGTGGAGTGATTGGAGACTTGGGATGGAAAATAGTACGTAGGTTGGTGTAAGGGTGTATAAGGGACCCGATTAGGGTTTTTGGGGAAAAAGTGGAAATTTGGGAAGTACGAAAGTAAGAATGATTAAGGAAGGGCAGAGTATGGGTTAAGAGTGAGAATTCATTTATATAAAAGATGAGTATGGGTTTCCATGTGAAAGAAGAGACTTGGGGATGAAAAGAGAGAGATTACTTATGGAAGAAGTAAGGTACTAGGGTTTGATGTGGCCAACTAGGGTTTTGACGGTCACGTGCGAGGTCGAGGAGTAAAGTGATACGCCTTGGGGTTTAACCTAATAAGGGCGAGATGTGGGGTGAAGAACAAGTGATGGTAAGATAAGTGGAAAGAAGTTGGGCCACATAGGTCCAACTAGGGTTTCCAAGGGGAAAACCCTAGAGGTTGAGAATAGGCGAGATCGATGTCATAGGGTGTTGGGTTTAACTTACACTCTCAGGACTTAGTCTTTCATTAGGTGTGAGTATAAGGGAAAAAGGACGTCGGGGTGTGACAAGAGGTGCCGGAGTCTCAAAATATGGGACGGGCCCTCTTGGGAGAATAGTAGTAGAACATCGATGACATGCATGTCAAGGGTGGAATATTATCTAATAATACACAGATAAAACACTAATCATGTAAAAGTGAAAGATTGTTGAGCCGAGCCCAGACCGGTTCACCGGCAAATAATAGTGGCTAGGAGCCGGGGTGCCTTGGAGACCGGTCCACCGGCAAATAATAGTGGTCAGGAGCGTTCTGCCCTGAGTGTATACTTTTCGGTCCACCGGCTATAATAGTGGGGGATTTCGTGCTCGACAAACCAAAGTAAGTAAGTTAAACCATGGGAAATACACTAAGTACTTACAGCGAAACACCATGTGAGTCGGGGCCAGACCGGTCCACCGGCAAATAATAGTGGCCAGGAGCATTTTGCCCTGGAGACCGGTCCACCGGCAAATAATAGTGGTCAGGAGCGTTCTGCCCTGAGTGTATACTTTCCGGTCCACCAGCTATAATAGTGGGGTTCCCGCACTCACATGGACTATTAAAGAATATGTGTGGAATTGACATATTATTAATGATAATAAAGAATAAGTCACTGGGAAAGTAATCAGGCCTTATCAGGTGTGCTATCGTATGTTGCCTATATGATTGTGCTATGTGTGTTATGTGGTATGATTGTATGATTGGCCTTAGCGCACCGGCGCCCTTACTTAGTATTGGACCCGTACTGATACTACCTTGATTGAATGAGTCCTGTGATGATCCACCGATGGTGGGGAGCAGACCTCCTGTGCAGGTTTATGATCGGGTACTATTTGGGGTGGAAGACTTGATTTGAGTGAGTAGGCAATCCGAATATTGATCCTTCGGGACTTATTTTATTTAGCTGTATTTTGTACTACGCTTCATGTTTTGAAATCGTACTCTTAATTTGTACTCCTAAACCGTATTCTAAATACTAATTGACTTGTGTTTCGTTAATGATTTATGTCAAATGTCGACTCATGTTTTAATATTTCATACTTGATGTTGTTTGGTTTTAGCCTTAGCACTTAGTACTGGAGCGGTAGAAGTGTACCGGTCTGGTACTAAGTGTGGCGGTAACGCCCCCGAGTTTACGGTTTTATCTTTCACTTCCGCTAAACCTTTTTATTTAAACGAAATTTTTCAATAGTAAATTTGGGGGTGTTACACTACCTATGTTATAAGATTTTTCAGGATTGATGGCGAGGTATAGGGCATGTGGTTATTGTCTTGAAGTTGAGGTTGATGTTGTTTCTAATTATATAACAAAGAGCATCTCTTGGATGATCCATTGGTAAGTTTTAATTAATTCCAGATGAACAAGTACGGTTAGTATGTGGTATTGGTGGGATGTGATTATATGAATAGTTAATTGATGCACGTACAATTCAATGTATTATACTACGTACTATCGTGATACCTTGCATGCATTCTATGCTGGTTTTTAATTTTGGTTTAGTATAAAGGGTTTCCTAGTACCATTGTACTGAAGGGTTCCTTTCATGATCCTCTGCCTATTCAATGGACGATGGTCTTTGTAGGTCAACTTCTGAGTTTAGTTAAAGCTGGTAGTTCGGTTGAGAGAGCTAATGCTATTTGGAGTCTTTAGGTATATTGATTTCGATATTATTTAGATGCCTATGTCCCTCTATATTCTCTCCCTTTGAGTTTTGTAAATCTCTAATATTACTTTTATGTAGAACAATAATTATCTTTTGTCTCCTCTATTTTGTTTCTTGTAATCATGTTATAAGTCTAAGAAAAATAATGATTTTAACTCTAGCACTTTGTATGAGAATGGTAGGAGAAATTAGACTTGTACCAAGTGTGGCAGAAATACCCTTCGTGTCTATTATTTTAGCTTTTGCAATTAACTCTATAAATGAAATTTTTTGGTTCATAAAAACTGGGGTGTTACACCATCCATTCCACACATAAACAACTGGCCAAATACCCATTCTCCCTCCTTTATTGTTCCGCCAACCAAGTCCCTAACCTTTTCTCTCTTTTCCAGCCCTCTATTATGCACTTTCTTCACTTGAGCTCCACCATTTTTGTAGCAAGCTCCATCCCAGCATAGTATACCTTATGCTACACCACCATCCTCGACCAACACACCTCACGTTGCAACCCTCCATCGGCGTGAGTTGCCCACACACCCACAACACCACCTTAACCCACTACTCATGTAGCCACACTACCACTTTTGGCCATCCTTCATGGAACCACAATCCTCTAACATTCACCCCTCACGTGGATAGCCACCACTAGCATGAAAACAACACATTTCCACCTTACCACCCGTATGAGGAGGTCATGCAATCAAGCCCCATTAAGCACACCTCACTCATGTAGCTAGCCACCTCTTTTTTGCTTTGGCTATCTTATATCTTCCTCCATTCTTTGCCCTAAATTTCCTTGTTTGTTTTCATATGCTTCTAACTGTGGATTTTTTTCTTAGCTTATAGCTAATATTTCAATGGTCTTGGAGGAGAAATCTTAGGGTATTTTGCTTGCTTATAAACTGGTAAAATTTGGACAAGGATACATTTCTTAGGATAGGTTTTTAATGTTATGTGTTAATTGTATGTAACACTGTGTTAGTTTAGTTATATTTTGTGAAATCATGTTGTTTGTATTATTCAATTATATGATGGTATCACATTATGATAGCATGATCTTTATGCAAAATTACTAACTTATGTCATATTGCTTATTTTAATCCTTATCTTGTAACCTTAAGTATGTTTCCATGATCTATTGTTTCAATTAAGTTATTGAGAGTAGGTGTAAATATGATTAAGTATAATCATGATGAGAAATGTTTTGGATGGGGAGTTGATGAAGCTGGGTCTCATAGGTGTTTGAGAAAAGTTTAGATATTTCTTGATCTTAAGGGTACTTGGGTCATTATATGAGTTTTTGGGGAAAATAAATATGGTATGGTAATCATTAAGGGATTTACATTTAATTTCATGTGTAACATATTAGAGTTTTGGTTAAGTGTAGCATAAGTTATGTAAAAATTGATTTTGGAGCTTTAAAACAAGATAAGAGTATTTTTGTCATTTTTGGTTAAATATGAGATTTTGGGAATTTTTAAAGTCATACAGGGACTAGAAATGCTAAAAATGACATGTGAAATACTTGGGTTATTTATGAGTAGCATATGCCATATAAAATGAGAAAATGACTTAATTTAGGAATAGTAATCATAGGGGCATGCTCAATATTATATGTATGAAACGTTAGATTTAGGCCTTAATCTTTGGATATATTTATAATAATGATATTCTAGGATGATGTGCTAAATTTGATGGGTTAGTGACTCTTATAGAAGAAGTTACACTTGTTTTGTGAAGTTAGGATTTTACTAAGGTTTTGGGGTCTTTTTTCCTTTGGGGAATGACCTAAACTACCTCTTGGTTGTTTTTATGTGTCTTGTATATTCATGTTAAGTATTCAAAATGATGAGATAACCAACTAATCTAATAAGACTAATATTTAAAGTAAAATATTTTTGAGTTAGAAGTGGTTGTACCAGCTCTTTCCACTGAATTAGAATAGAGGCTAGGAGTGTTACGTCCTAGGGTTGTGCTAGCCCATTCCACTAGAAGAGAAAAGTGTATGAGAGAATTATGCCCTAAGGTTGTATTATTATTGATACTGTTTTACTAGTTATAAATAGTAAAATTTCTAAACTCAAGTGACTAAGCAAAATAGAGAATGTATAATTATCTATTATGGAACTTTATTTTTGATTTCCTCTTGAGCCATCTCATATCATAAATGATATGCATGTATAGTCATTTCATGTGATCTTATGTGTTAAGCATTTCCCTATTCTTATGGTATGTATTGTTACCTTACTCAATATATAAGTAGTAGTCATTTTTTTTCATAGGTGTTGCTCATTACTATGAGCAGATGACCTAGGTATTGATGTGCAGGTAGCAAGAGGTTGTATTGATGATTTTACTAGTTTTGATGCACTTCCTGCAGAAGATTGATTTATTTGTTTAAGCTTAGGCGTAAAGTCAATAATATTCGATAGCTAGCTTTTTGTTTATATATATTATGGATTCTTAATTACATTGGATCCCTTTTATTGTATTTTGATGGCATTGTACTCGAAGTCATATATCTAAATTTTTATCTAAGTTTTATGAAAATTTATCTCATTCTCTTGTTTATCTTATTTAAAGTTGTAAATTATTTACCAAGTATTCGATATAAGAATGGTACGGTAAGCCAAACTCCTGTTGAGTATAACGATAATATCCAATTATCTTATTATTATTTTTCTGCAAAACAATTTGTTTTAGTAGTAAACGTTACAAAATGAGTCGATAATAGGCTTAATTCCAATGATTCAGTGGTCGTCACCGTAATCCGATCACCAAAGATAAATATTGTCAGAATTAGGCTTATTGGTGATGACTTATAACTTCAAATTATTTAAATTTTAATTTAAGAATTCTTGCACTTTTTAAAATTTTTAAAAATAGAAATTGTGTTTTTTTTATCCATGACTAATCAACATAAATAGGTAAATTTTCCATTTTTTTATACATGTAATTTTTTCCCTTTTCTTTGGTGCCTTTGAAGTTACACAAGTCTTTAGTGATAGATTTATATAAAAATTGTATTTTGCATTTTAAAAAATATAATATATTTATAGAATATTGTATCATATACCCCTATATTTTAATAAAATTACATCATATACCATTATTATCTCATTTTTTCCACAATCGTATGCTTGTACTTATAAATATTAGTATTTGATGTCCAAATAAAAGGAGACAAAGATATCTAATGTAGTTTTACAAAAATACTTGTCTATATAGTGCAGTGTCCTAAAATTCTAAGACTTATAATCCAACCTAATTAGTGATGGCAATGGATCGAGTACCCCCTATCAGTTAATCAAATTTGATAAGAAAACCTATATCCATTTCTGTATCAAAATCCAGCGAGTTTTTTTCCCCTCATTCATATCCATATCCATTTATACATCCAACAGGTAAAATCCATCAATTTTAAAATAAAAATAATTTAATGTTATAATTATATACTTATAATATTAAAATTTAATTATATCTTTACTTTTAGCCTTATAAAATATATTTAAATTTATATAAATAAAGGTAGAAATATAATTTTATATTGGATAAATAGATGTGAGTATGAATATGGATACAAATGAAGGTAAGGATTTAAGGATCTCTTACCCATATCCATATCCTAACTTTGCGAATATTTTTTTCCCTCTTCTATATTTGTTTATATATATTTATTTACACATCCAACAAATAAAAACTATAAAATTTAGAATAAAATCCGTCTAATTCACGTCCTAAACCTAGCCCAATGTTAACCAAATCCACTAACAAATAACAGGGTCGATACATGACCCGATCCGTCCCGAACTAGCCCAATGACTAGGCCCTTCTCTATGATCCAAAGTACAAATCAGTGACCCGCCAAATAGAGCAGACAGCTCTCTGCGGTGCGAAGAATAAACCGGCAGGACAAAGATCCACGGAGCAGAGAAAAATGGTAAGCCTCTTTCTTCATGTCTTTAAATCTATTCTAGATTTTCCTTTCGCCTTTTTATAGTGTTTTTCCATTTATGGAGCTGGAATTGTTGAACCATTTTGCCTCTGAATTTCGCTTCTGAAAAGCTACGACTCATTGCAGGGATGAATCGAAATTCTGAAATTCTCGTCATTTGGATTGTTAGGGTTTCTATTATTTCTAATCGATGCCACATTCTGTGTCATCTGTAAATTTGTTTACCGTAGATTTTAGGGTTTCTAACGTTATATCTTCTACGCTTTTCGAATCTATGCATTTCCAACTCGAAGATGGTTATGTGAGACGTAAACTAGAATACCTGATATATATGGATTTACAGAACCTTATAGCATTGTCACTGACATGTGGTGTGTTGTCATGGAGGCTTGGACTTTGCTTAGGCCAGCTATGATCCTTCGGTTGGTCTTATGGGAAGAATGTTAATGAGCATGCTGTTTTGTGACATGCAGACAAAGGCAACATAGAGAAGGCACATAGGTTATTGGTAAGTGATGGATGACGACGAGTAGGGATGGTAATAGGTCTCAGACCCAACACGGACCCGTTTCATTTTAGTGGGTCTAAGTCTATGATTTTTAGACCCGATAGGTCTAAGTCAGGTTTGGGTCCATATATGTACATACATACTAATTTTATGATAGTCATCCTTGTTGGAATCTTGTTTGAACTCTTTATTTATTTATTTTTTCAATTTTATTTATGTCTATTTACTTTATAAGCAATATGTATAATATTTTATTCCAAAAGTATTTAAACATCATTTAAAAAGTTAAAGTAACTATTTTGAAATATTTATTTTCACTCTTTTTTTTATAACAAAAAATACATATTAAGTTATGTAAAACATAAATGTATTTGTATTTACATAGATTATTCAACTTTTTTATTTTTTTCAAAAATAGTCAGACCCATTTAAGATCCATTTATCCGCTAGGGTCTAAACTTTTAAGACCCGATAGGAATGGATTGGGTCTGGGTTTAGGTCTAGATACTATAAACGTATCTGGATCTGGTCGGATCTGAACCATTGACATCCCTAACTACAAGCCTATGAGTGTGGAGCATTGGCAAGAAATGCAAGTGTTAGCCCGGAAGGTTTTCAGGAACGAAGAAGGATGTGGGAGAGGTTGATGGAGAGGTACAATAGTAGCTAGTGGGGTGAGCAATCATGAAAGAAACAAGATATGAAGGTGTATAGGAGTCAAATGGAATTGGGAAGTGGGATTTTAGGACTTCCATTGAGTCTTGTTCTCAAAATTGTAGGGTTTGGACAAAGGAATTTGAGAATGCTAGTGAATAAGGGCACGATTGGGCTTGCTGAGATAGTGAGCCTTTGAAAGAGGGTTTTTATGAAAATTGGGGGAATTTGTCAATCAAATTTTTATGAGGAATATATTGAAAAAGGACTTTATTGGCATATTTTTCCATGGTTCTTTGGTTCATTTGCTCTCAAAAGTGATAGATCGGTAATGATAGCCAACAATTCCTTTCAGGGTGGTTGAAGGGATATTTTTCCTTTCAAACAAGTTTAAGCGGCACATTTTTGGTGGATGGTTTGAAGATATTACCCTTTTAAGTATTGTTCTCACTGAATATAGGTTTGATGCTAAGAGATTCATTGAGTTTAGGTATGTTTATTCCAAGCATTTGTGCCCAGATAAAAAGGCATGTTTTAAAATATTGAGCAGCGACACGGTTTTGAAGGCTTAAGTAAATTTTAGGTTCATTCGTGTTCTTCATGTATCAAATTATTGATATGGCCTTCCATATGTTTAATGGGATAAAGCCCTTACAATATGGCGCTTTGATCATTTATTGGTTTGAGTAGAAACTCTTCTTAGTTCTTGGCTTGGAACTAGAATCATATCTTAGCTACTACTCTCTTCGTATTAAAAAGTAAGTAATTTTGTCATTTTACACACTTTTTAAGAAAGTGAAAAGGTAGTTTTAAAATTACACTAACACCCTTTATTGAAAAATGACAAAGCATTTAATGCATATATAATTTTTTTTTAAAAGTAAGGGTAAAAATGGAAAATAGACTTTTACTTTTCTAAAATGACTTTCTTTTTGACATAAAAATTTAATGACAGAATGACTTCGTTTTCGATGCAGAGGGAGTAAATATTCGACACTCTTATGATAATTGTGTGCTTGAAAAGAAAGTAAAATTTGCAATATTATTGAATTGTCTAGTGAAAACCTCGGGCATATACCAATACTTTGGAACTTCTACCACAACTTCCCAATAACAAGGTTTTATGGACCACATTTGTGTGTGTGAAAGCATTTTTTGCCACTCTCATATTTGATCTGCGAGACATCAAATTACTTATGGCTCTTTCTTAGTGGTGTAACACTTGTGACAATAGTCCTATATCAAAGAATGAATGACTAGGGATGTAGATTAGTAGAATTAAATTTCTTGGTTTGAGCTCGACTTGATTGGAGGTTTTTTGGTTTGAGCTAGCTCAAATTCGATCTCACTGTGAATATTTTATCCCAAGTTGGGCTTGAACCTTGCCTAAGTATAAGGCGGTGTGCTTGAACAAGCTAGTTCTACTTGCTTGAATATGAATTGGGTTAAGATTTTAAGTTAATTCTTTATTTCATGTTTGATGAAGTTTAAAAAGGTAAAGGCAAAAGTGACACGCGTATGAATGTTGTCTTTGAAGGGTTTGAGATGTCAATGTAGTCTCGTGTATGATACTATGATAGCTTGTGGGTATTTGAAACATCCACGGAGAATACTGCATAGGATTTGGACGTGGGACTTGGGTACGAAGTCCTCTTAGTCTTAACCACCAGAATAATTGAGACATTTAATTTAAGTATAAAAAGAATACTGCATGGATAATTGGGAAATTCATGTATTTAATGGAAAAGCATGCATAAGAATCATTTTTGTAATGGCTTCTCACACATGGTAGGGTCATATATGAAATTAGATTCAAACAAGTTAACTTGTCAAATGGATGCTTTTTTGGCTTTAATAGACAACAAGGACATCCTTGTAGATGCCTTTTCAAATGAGATCGGCACTTGACTTGACAAGGGTAGCATTGTTGCCTTTTGTTGCCATGTCTGAACACAATCTCCATAAATTTTAATTGTAGTGAAGTTACTTTTTGATCCCTCTTCTTTCATCGTCATTTCGTCATTCAACCATCCAATATGAGCTTCTTCTTTTGGAACTTCAAATATTTGAGGGTTTTCTTATGTTATACTTGTTTCTAAAGATGTAGAAAAAGATTATTATGATGAAGTTTCTGTAGAAAAATCAAAGTGAATTGATTTTGGTATTAATATGCAAAAGTGTATAAGTAGAACAAACAATTATGATCCAAACTTGTTATTTGTATCACAGTTTGCTTTATATGGCTGCGAAACATATGTTTCTGGAAAAATGGAAACAAAGTAAATAACAAGAGATATGTAACTAGTTGTTCATTTGGTAAAAAAAATACAACAATAAAAGAAAAAACTTCACTAATAAATTAAAATCCAAGAAATCATCTTTCAACTTTGTAAAGGAATTAATATGTCAATGTAATTTAGAAGGCAGTGCAAGAAAGGGTTAAAGTGTGCAACACCATCAGAATATTTGTGATTAAGTAAGAAGAAAAAAACTGATCAAAATCAAATAAGATGAAATGGTCCAACTAGATATTGATGAAGTGTTCCTTCGGTCTTCAAAACCAAAATATAGCCAAACACATCAATTCTAGTCTGGATGTGATTTAAGGACCTGAAGATGCCAGCATGGATGTATGTAATGGGGCTGTTCAACCTTAAAATGTGTGCAGTAAAGGCCCTTAGGTAGAATAACTTGAACCAGAGTCTCATCAAGATCAAAGACTGGAGGTTCTTCAAGCTGTGCTTGAGGAGGAATCTGTTATTCTAGAGATAAGGTCATTGAAAAATCTGCTCATATATTTTTCAAACAGACTTGAATTCTATGAAACTGCCGATCCTGAAAAATAAATGTGAAAAATGTCACAGGGATCTTATCTTTTTGACCAACAGATGTCTCCTCATACACAGTGAGACAACCCAACATTTGTAGATGAAGAAAGAAAAGGATAAAAAATCTAGCATGGAGGAATAAGGAGGGAAAGGAGGTGAGCCAGAGAAACTCGGTGGCTGCAGGCAACAGAGGTGCATTATGGTGATGGAGATGGAGGCCAGCGACCATGATTGACAGGGAAGATATAGAAGTTAAAAACATCAAAGCGAGAAAAATATTATGAAGAAAACGTGGAGAGAAAAGGGGGTGTTAATGAGAAGCGAGGAGGACAAAGATATGTTTGCACACATGCTGATGGTTGGTCCATCGGATGATTAAAGCCGCACATTGCACTTGAGCATTTATGTTGGATAATGAAGTGCTAAATTAAATGACTCCTGTTGGTAAATAATGAAACAAAGTTAGATCTCTTTTATCAAAAAAAGTTACTTTCTTTTCTGTTTCTTCTTCTTCTTCTTTTCCTTTTTCTTTTTTTTAACCAAAAAAAAAACTCTAAGAGTAGTCAAACTGTTTGATGTATTAATGACATATAATACCTCATTACACTGGATTTATCATGAGTTAGTATTGCGTACATGTACTAGATTTGCAAATAAAGTATTCTGCAAATTAGGCAACCTGGGTAGTGTTTATGGAAACAGGGAAATAGAGATCAGTAATTAACATACTAAATTTCCAGGTACTTTCTGCTTTATCGTGATTTCAAACATTAAATTGTTATTTACCCATTCTTCAAATGTTTGGCCATTAACATGGACTGAAATCTAACATAAAGGAAAGTAAGGTAGGTAACAAGCATTACAAATTTGTTTGTCTCCAATGATAATTCACTGATAAATTTTCTGAAAATGATGTGTAAAACCTAGCAGTTTTTACAAGAGCAAGCACAAAGAAGAAAAAACAGAAAGTGATTTGATGAGTTGATTGTAAACTTATTTACAAGTGGTATTCAAGCAGGCTCTTGATCAAGTGAGTTGGAGTCACTTCTGCTCAAGTTTGGCTTATTTATCAAATGAGCTTTAAATTAAGACCCGAGCTTGGCGTACTTAGTCATTGAATGAGATAGGCTGAGCCATTTTTGAGCTGAGCACTAGCTTGTTCAGGAATTGTGTTGTTCCCTTCCAATCTTAGGTCGCAGTTATTGATCGGTGATAAGTACTTTATTTTATGAGTTAAGTAGTATTGAATCCTGTGCCTCTTTTTGAACCCTGAAAACAAAGCAAAATGGGGATGAGGGCATTTTTGCATTGCCAATGATGGTATCAACAGATTCGTGTGCTTGAGAAAAATCTCTGTTGGTTAAAAGGTTAGCTATTTTTTTTTTTCTTTTTTGTCGTTGCTGTATGGTTTTGGTGAGCATATTTTGCCTAATTTGAATGTGGAACCATCTTTATGGATCTTCTGGCATTACCAGCATCTATATTTATTTTTAGTCAAATTCTAAGTTGGCAGAAAATATAACAGGATAAGTTGGCTGATTTAGGTTTAAGCTAGCGACGTGCTTAAGCCAGGAACCAGAAAGATTCTGCAGTTTAGGTAGAAATAGTAAACAACCATGCTCAACCAACTATATCTGATTGTTATCGTTATTCTGATGGCTTGCATTTTCTTTGACTTAATGGAAAATCATTTGAAATCCAATTTATGTATTGGATATTACATTTTTTTCTCTGTATTCAGTTTTTTCCTTTGACGATGTTTCTTTGTACTCTGTTTTGACCGCTTCATTTTCTCGTGTCTTGGCAGGATGGACGTAATTCTGAAGATCCCAAGCAAAACACTGACGTGACTGCTTTCGTGAGTTTCATAGCATTTACTTTCTATTTGGTATTTGTATGATGAAGCTGAGATCTGATTGCTGTGCTTCTCTAGTGCAGTTTTCTCGAAGTCCATCTCATGAGATATTATTTGAACTTTTCACAACAGAGGCCAATGAAATATTCTTACCACATACTTCTTCCACTGGCTGATGCTAAACATATCTTTTTAAATTTAGATGTTTAGGGGGAAAGGTTATAAACAGTAATACATGTATGTGTCGTGTAGATTGTACACATTTTCAACTTGGTTGATGTACTTCTTCCATTCACCTGTAATGAATCCACGCTATAGCCTATAGGACCGGCTTCAAACAATGATTAAGAAGTGCGGACTCTGGCAGTTTACTTCTCTGAATCAATAAAATCTTGGATTATATATATGAATTATCAAATGTGAAATGTTTGTAATTTTAGATATAGAAGGCATCAAACTAATGTTTCCAATCCTCTTCTGTGTCCCAGGTACAAAATCTTCTTAAAGATATGGTGAGTGGTATTCTACTCATGTTTGACGAATATGTCATGCTTTTGTTTCTGTTTCTTTTTTGCTCGGTAAGAGACTGTTCTGATGTTTTTGGTGAATGGTTTTGCAGCAATCTAAGTTTCAGGCAATGTCTGATTCTATCCTTGTGAAGAATATCCTTTCCAGATTTCTTTTATTTTCCATGATAATTGGTGTATCTGCGTATCAGTTTTGGCAGAAGTGATAGGGAGGAAACCCATAAAGATAAAAATAGAATCAACAAAATGTTTTGTTGGAGAAGAGGATGCGTTAGTTAGTGGTGCTTCTATGACATAAGGTTATGGAATCCTAAAATTTTTGTGGCATTCCTGCATGTCCTGGTTAAACTTGCTCTTTTTTGCACCAAATCATGTATTTATATTAGTTATACTAAAATAATTTTTAATCTGACTGGGTGTGTCAAAAATTGAACGATCTTTTCTCAGTCTGCAGATCATGGCTGTTTTCTTTCAAAATCAGATCAGATGATATTTTCTCCGTGTGTATTTTCATTCCATGAACATTTTCTACAGCTTAGATTAATCCTGTTGGCTAAGAGATCTGTTGGAGTTCATGTGTGTAAGTTTTGTGTGGAACATTGTTGATGGCCTTCTTCATCCAAGATCCTCGTATGATGAGAATATGTATATGTATTTCCTTCACCACAAAACACTAGACGATATGGGAAGCCGCATCAATGAGCTTGAACAAAGCATTAACGAACTCAAAGCTGAAATGGGAGCTGATGGTTCTCCATCCCCAACAGCACCATCCAAGACAAAGGAGGATGAAGTTGAAGCAGAAGATAAGACAGAAGTGAAGACAGAGGAAGGTTCCGCATGAACTTACACAAGGTGCATACGTGCTGATTGATTATTACTATGCTCTTTCCCTGTATTTTAGGAAAAAGGACCAACTGTTTCTCTGAGGATTGTGTGTGGGGTGTTTATGCTGCTAAGATAATACTAGTTATTGATGATTGGTGGTCTCTTGACTTCTGATTTGCAGGGATGATTTATTTCTTGTTATTTTCGTAAAGACTTGGTGACTCATTCTTGCAGTAAAAGTGGCTTTTAGCCTTCGTAGTAGTCATTTTCCCTTTTCAGTTGGTGGTTATATGACCATTATTATTCAGTGTGAAAGATTAATTCAAGGCGTCTGTTGTTTAGTAAAAAATATATTTCTAGAGACTGAGCATAGTATTGTAAAGTGCCTTTGGTCGCTGTCTGTCAGTTGTGTCAATATTCAGGAGCGATGTCCTTATCCTAGCTTCCTTGCTTCGATAGTGAAGGCACAGTTGGACCATTGGAATAGTTGACCTGGATTAAAAAAATTATTCCTTTTACACTTTCTCTACCTTGAAGACATATTGTTTTGAGCCTAGCTGAATGGCTTCTTTCTGTTTCATGACAATTTTATGCCTCTAGTATCACATAATTATAGCAGTCAGGATAAATACATGCATGCCGACGAGCTTGATGAACTCATCACCATTTGTCCGGTGAGTCCTTTAATTATACTGAAGCAATGGATGGATTCAAAGTTGAGAATGTTTTTCAAAATCCTCACATGTTTGCTTTCCTCTTGAAAGTAGGCCGTTCTTGGAAGAATGAGGGTTGATTTTTAGTGTATTATATGCAACCCACCCTCCCATACAAATAGAAGCAAATTTAAAAGAATGAACGATGCATTTTGTATTGAGATCTTCCCTGGCGTAAAGATGAAATGTAACTAGAAATAAACAAACAAATAAATAAGATGTGGAAACAGAATGGTACACTAGTAGTAATTTGTTTTTTTTTTTCGATTTTCAGCTTTTGAAATCATATATCACTGTAAGAGAAATCATACAAGATCGATCTGTAACATTAGCTGTTTGGGAGGGGTTCAGAAGGATGTTGACAGCTGTTATTCTGTTATATTACAGAGAGAGAGAGAGAGAGAGAGATGAGGAAAGAAAAGAAAAGAAAAATGAACTTAGCTGCGACAACGAGCCAAGGCACTGCAGCTACGGGTATAAGGGTTGGCTGAGGCACCAGACTGGCAATTGTAGTAGGAAGCACCCCTCTGTGAACAAGGCACGGAGTTGCTCTTGAGTGCTTGGTAACTAATATAATCGCTTGTTGCTAAGATACGTCGATTGATTTCGGTGTCTGCTAGGAATTCATTATCAGTCAGGCACTCTGCCATTGAACCTTGGCAAGTAGATCCTCCTGTCATCCAACCAAACTCGTTCTTTCCATTGCTAGCATCTGCTCTCGTTGTAGAGAAGATGAGAAGAGAAACGAGCACGGAAACAATTAGTATGAGGTAAGAAGCACATGCCCTGCCCATGTCTGCTGCTGGTTTCTTCCTTCTTGTTTTTGACGGAGGATGATGACGTTGTGCTCTATGTTTCTTCTTCCTCCCTCTTCTGTGTCTAGTTGAGTTTTTAAACTAGAGTTGACAGGGCGGGGTAGCTGTACATTTCTGAACTAAAACTTGTAGGTTCTTTATATAACAATAAATAACAATAATAATAATGCGTGTTAGCGCGGGTCTTTTGTCCACATGCTTGCTTCTATTGACTTGAATTACGTGTCCGTTAGGCATTATTTAAAATTTTTTAATATTCTCAACAGTTAATTTATTGATTTTCATTTACCTAGATTTCTAGGGATGGTTTATTCATTATGAGGCCTGCTGGAGATGTACCAATTTTGTAGGTATTTTGTGTATGGAGATCTATGTATGTGCCCTCCAAACTGTATATTTTATCATTTAAACTTGGGGCAAATATTGATACTGTAGCTAGACGGTGGTGCAAGTTTTATTTGTTTATTTATTTTTATTTTTAACACTAGCTGTAGAGTCTTTTCATTAAAATAAATTTACAAACGTAATTATTTACTTTTGGTAATGCATGATCATGCGGACTTTTTAAATTACGAGTCTTCACGGAAAGGGGCTTAACAATATGAAGAGAAAAAAAAATGAGGCCTTATGGAACATGCGGCCTATCTTTTAAAAAAGTTATTGACTCTTTTGCGTTTTGAGTGAATGACAGTCATATATCACGATTTTGGTACAGGGATTTTGGTATTTTTTAATTTATTGTAATAAACATGTGATTCTAATGATTGAGAAGGTATATTGAAAAAAAAATTAAAAAGATATATTCCGTGCTATATTTATTTTTTGATAACAATTTTTTCCAGATTATTTTTTTTCATTTACTTTATTTCCGTTTATTTTAATTTTTGTTTTTAATTTAATAAATAGAAGAAGAATTGAGAGGAAAATGTCCAAGGATATCCACAAGTAGGGTTGTAAACGAGTCGAGCTAAGTCGAATAACTCTAGACTTGGGCTTAGCTCATTTAACTAAATAATCTTAAAATGATGTTTGGGTTTAGCTCGTTTAACTAAACGAACGAGCCGAACCGAGCTTTTAACGAGCTGAGCCGAGTAAAGCCAAGCTCACAAGCTAAAGCCAAAAAATGAATCGAACCGAGTTTTTTCGAGCTTGGGTTTAAACGAGCCTAAAAGTGAGGTTCAGGCTCGGCTCATTTAACTAAACGAACGAGCCGAGCCGAGTATCGAACTGGCTCAACTCATTTACAGCCCTATCCACAAGTGTGAATATTATGTGAAATCGTACATTTAGTTTTCTTTCGTTTTGGGGTAAAATTTATCCCTATATTTCTTTGCAACTCTTGGACCACACCCATAATGTTTTTTGTGATGGAGAAGTATAAAATGATGGAAATGTATTTAGTGTTTTTCCATCTTTTTCATTTAAAAATATTATGATCAAAATAAAGGTCTTTTTTCTTTTTGGTGTGGATACAATATTAGGTTCTATTTCTAGTGTTTTTTAATAGATTTTCAAAAGAAATAACATATCGGTGATATTTAGTTTCCAAAAGGAGTAAGGATTTTAATATATTCTTTATTAATAAATAAATAAAAAACCATAACTTGAACCCTTCGATTTTTAATTTCAACTATATATTGGACACACAAAATGGAGAAAGGCAGACCAGAGGGAGCGTAGCTCAAGAGAGGTTTGACGAATAATATAATAGAGAGAGTGGAAGATGTCAACATGACATCCTGCATTCGCACTCTGAAAGAGAAATAGAGAATCAAAGATGTTTGCCCCAACCACCTCGCAACCATTCATTTTATGTATTTTTTTTTTTAAATATATATTATTCCAGCCCAGACTACCTTTTTTCTTCCTTTCACTCACTTTACCCGCCTCGTATCATCTTCTAGCTGCACTATCATTATGATGCCGATACATAACCTAACAGCTTTCACAATTCCAGATCTTCGTCAGCATCATACCAAACCCGAACGATTCCGACGCGTCTGTTCCGATTAATTATTTTCAGTACCAACTTTTTTTTAAAAAAAATTGATTAATTAAAATATGTCGACTTTAATTGGTCTAGAAAGCATGCATTGTGGTAGAAGGAAGAAGCTGCTGGGAAGGGAACGGCGGCAGGTGATGTTGGTTCAAGCGCGATTTTAGTAGACGATAGAATCCGTGTAGTTTTCTCACATGTGTAGAATTTTTGGCTGTTGCCATCGGCTGGGGCCTTATCACTTTATCAGCAGCCGCAACAAGACATGGTGGACGGGGCCTCGGTCGAGAGAGACGGCTCAAAGATGCCGTGGAGACACGTCTAGATGCTCGAGCAACTATCAATCAACAACTGTTATTTTCCTCGGCATACGTTAAACGACAATGTAGAGTTAGGTTGACCGGTTCGACCCATCTAATTAGAATTTACTTAAAATTTAAATCTGTTATTATTACTGTTGTTGTTGTTGTTATCTCTTTGTTTTGTTTTTTTTTTTCTTCCGATTAATTATGATCGTACTACTTGAATAAAAAAGGGTTGTTCTTAGCCGGTGTTCCTACCTCCGTCCATGAAGACGGGGTCAAGACCCATCCCTTGCGGTGCACGAGGCTTCCACCTATATTTGGTTTTGGTAGTACTAATATGTTTGAATAATAATTATTCATAACTTCAATAATAATAATAATAATGAAATCTTATTATAATTTATTTATTTCTATTAATCATTATTTGTATGTAGTGTTATAGTTATTACTTATTAATAATATTAATTTTTCCTATTATTATTGTTGTTGCTATCAATTAGAAATATTACTGGTGTTATTATTAATTATTATAATTATTGTCATTTTTATTATAAAAAAAAACATCATTATTAATGTTATTATTATTTCTTTTATTTTTTCTGATACGATTCTTACTTTAGCAATAATTTTATCTCGTTTTAATGATAAAAGGATTTTGAATATTTATTTGCGAAATATGTACGGAAAAAAATTTCCCTATCCAACAAGGTTTGGTAAATCCTTGAATTTTTTATCACACAATATCATATTTATTTTTTTACAATGACACGATTGTACACATTCTCATATCTACTAACTTGTGTGCTATAAGGGGATGTTTCAAGAAAAAAACTTGCCATGTATACCACATGATAAGACATTTAAATATAATGTCTTCGGTGTATATAGATCGATTAATTTAAACCTACTAGACTAATACCTCTATGGTGACTATATATTGGACTCTAATAGTTGCGTACTAGAGCTTATTCTCAAAATTTGTGGGCTTGATCTTATAATTCATTTGTTTTATAATATAGGTCACTTTAACTAATTATTTCACTTTGTTTCAAAATATAAGAAAATAAATGTTGCATTTTTTTTTATTATTATCCTTGTATGCTCTCTCTTTTATTAAGAGCATAAATAATCAATGACTAAGGTTCCAATGTATCTTTATGTGATGGTACATTAGTTATTTAGATATCTAATTTGCTTAATTTTATTATTTCTTAATCTGTGTGTCGAAGTCAAATGTGATATATATATATATAGTTTTTCATATAATAAAATGAGTAATGTGTTAGAAAGTTTTGCACATATTAACAAATAAAAAAATACCAAATAAACTAATATGATATCTTTTAATAAAAAATACTTTGAAGCAAGATTAAGTACATGTTTGGTAACCTCATTTTTTATATAATATGATCTGAAGTAATAATATGACTAAAATAATAAAATTATTAGTAAACACATTATTTATATATGAAAATTGCTGAAATAATAATAGCATTTGACAACTTATTTTATCTTAAATGAATTGATGAATATTGAAAATTTTGGACATTTTTTATTTAAATAAAATATATTCTTATAATAATTTTAATTTTTTATAGGTTTAATTTTAATAAGATAAATCAATTAATAATAATAATGATTAATCTTCATAAATAATAATAATATTTCATAATTAATATTAATAATACTAATAATAATAATAATAATCATAATAATCATTAACAATACTAATAATTAAGCATAATCATAAATAATAATAATTAATAATTAAAAATGATAATATAAATAATTTATCACTATTGATATTAATAAATAATAATTATCCATGATTATATGATTAATGAATAATATTAATAATTAATATTCATAGTTATTAATATTAATAATATTAGGGATATAGTAAGTGGGTATAATTAATAAGGATATAAGTATAAAAATATAAAATAGTTTAAACATTTGATATAAGATAGTGTGACATACTCTTAAAATAATAATATATAGTAGACAAAACAAACAGTTTAAAGTAATAATATTCCAATAATATAAAAATAAAAAAGTTACCAAACAAAGTTTCATTAATTTAATAGTAAATTGGTAAAAAGAGTAAAATTTTACCTAACATTCATTGAATATATTTTATATTAAAATAAGCATAAACCTAATGGCACTATTAAAAAAATTTTAAGCACAAGTTTTGAGTCATTTTCTGTTTTCTTTCGTAGCTTATTTGGAATGGTTAATGTTTTAGGAAATTGATTTCTGCTTTTATCTTTTTCAGAATTCTATCAAACAAGAAATATAATTTTATCTTATAAAAAATTAAAAGATATAATTCCTTCAGGACTGGAAATGGTTTTGCATTCCATTTCTATCGGAAATCATAGCAAATTGGATGTTAAGGATAAAGTGCTCTTGTATCAACAAGCAACTTACGGCACTGTGAAGTGGTGGCCGTCAGAAAATAAATCATACTTTAAGTAGTATCATGATAAATCAGAAAACCCAAATCAACGCACAGCCCAAGAACGACAACTTCCCGAACAAACCCAATCGAGGAGCAATTTTGCCAAATTCTAAACTTGGGAAGGCAGGCAGCGTCCCGTCAGGTTCATCCATGGGCACACTACCCTGTGCAAGCACAGAAGCAGTTGGTCCATCCGCCCATGACACAGTACTTTTAGGAAATGCAGTAATAATTTTGCCGGAAAACACTGCTCTTACCCATGACATGAGATGTGTCATTCGGCTCATATTTTATATCGGTATTTTCCATCTATCTTTTTTAACTCGAGTAGACAAACTCGGGCATGTGTTGCGTACAAATTGTCCGCTGAGCTGGCCAAAAGTTCCCGTTAGCTCAAGTACTTAAGAAGCACACATGTACGCAAGCTCACACATAGGTAGCGCACAACATAGATGCAGCTGAAAAGCACATATGTATGTGATGAGTCGTGCACAAAAAGATGCAGCGCATGCATGAGCTGCGTACACAAAACTTGTACGCAGCTCAAGGATACACACTGCATACATGTGTGCAGCTCAGTCTAATAAGTTGAATCTAGCCACAATTGAAAGAGGAAAAACAAAGGTAAAATAGAAAGAACACCAGAAAACAGTTGAATCTAATGAGTTGTGTTATAAATAGCTTGCGGGTTCTAATTTTATATGCTTCTTATTTGCCGTTTTAAAACTGCAAGACGTGCAAATGCACGTTCAAGAACACCAGAAAACTGTGGCAAAAACTTTCACTCGGGTACAATTCATTTCACTACTAGCATGGATCGCAGCAACATCGGGGATCCAAGGAAGGTATATTGCCAAAAACTATACCAAAAAGCTATACAAATCTATCACCATAGCCCGTGAGATGCATAAACTAAGAACAAGAACTTCATCTCTCAAGCTTGCTCATAATTGCGTCCGTAGGTGGAAGCTCCTTTATTATTTCTTGCCAGTCCGGCATTCCCTGCAAACATAGGATTCAATAAGTATTAGTAACATCGTGCTAGAAGTTCAAAGATCATGTAATGCACGCAAATCACCGGGACGGCAACCTCAAGGCAGAAGGCTCACTCTCATGTGATGTTGAAATGAGATGCAGGGTCTATCGCTCTGTTGGACAATATTAACGTTTTGCAGTGACTCTATACGTCAACCATGTGTTGAGTAAAACAAGAATATGTAGCTGCAGGGCTCTCTAAAAGAAGCTTATTGATTTGAAAAAGCATTTCAAGAAACTACAATGACTATCCATGATAGGAAGTCCTCCAAGCAAAACTTAGGAGCCAAACACCAAAAGCAGGTATTTAGCTGATGCAAAGGTACACTCGACAAAATAATAAACTACATAGGTCCCTACTATTCAACTGTGAAAATAATAACTAGGTCCTTGTTTATAGACTAAATACTTGACAAGATAAACTACAATAAATAGTAAAAGATAACAATTACTAATTTTTTAATGATTAATACTAATAAGATAATGATAAATAATATTTAATTGTTATATAATACTCTTAGACCTACGGAACCTATGAAAAGAGGTATATCCACAGATACGTGGGTCTAATTTCCAATAAATTATTGGGCTCAAGCTACGGATGCGACAGTGAGATGGAGTATTGAAGCATCATCCTCATTGTTACCGGAATACTCACACGGAGCCACATTCTCAATTTTCTAATCACTATCTACTTGCAATTTGTGCTTCGGGGACCCAAATTGAACCATCTCAATCTTATTAGCAACTTCTTGGCAAGGAGGGCATTGCCGATGAATATGGGCAAACTCATTGCAAATAAAACATTTCGTTAACTTAGCACCATTAGGTTTCAATGAGGGCTTAGGTGGACTATTGGATTGGCCATAGGACTTCCTTAGGGACTTTTGCCAATGGTTAGCCTCCTTCTTTGCATCTCGAGAGTACAATTAAATATCGGTTCCAATATGCAATATCAATTGATATTTATCAAATTTTGGGTCAACCGATACTCGAAATTGATGATGCGTAATTGTTTCATAACTTTCATATTTATCAGTAATATATCAGCTACCGATCAATATTTACCAATACCAGTCAACTGAGCAGAAGCTTCTACCTTTTAAACTGAATGTCCTCACGAAGACCTCTGATATAGCTAATAACCTGTTAGACTAAATTTCTTCAAAAGCACATCTTACAGCAAGCTTCTGAAACTCACTAGTGTAGGTCTCAAAATCTCGACCCTTCATAAATAACTTACAAAATTGGGAATACAATTCTTGCTCATAGTTGATAGGGGTGAATTTATAGACCATTAACTATTGTAGCCGAATCTAATCAGCAACCGAATTGAGCCTATGAAGCTTACGTTGGTAATTAAGGTTGCTCCACCACATTCTGGCATATCCAGTGAAGCTGGTAGCAGCCATAGGAACCTCTTTCTCATCCCAAACTTTTCGATATACAAAGATATTCTTATCCATGTTGAACCATTCGAAAACTTTGTCCGGATCTTCCTCTATCAAAATCAAGAAGATTATGTTTGCTCCATTATTAGGAGGGAACTATGGCCGGTGGTTAGGTGCATGAATAGGTGTAGTAGGAGCCAGAGCTGGAACACTTTGGGTCTGAACTTTGTCAGGGTAGAAGCAGAAGGGGCAAATCACAACCTTTTAGCTTAGCCAAAAGACGAACAAGTTCAACACTCTCGGTGATTGTAGTCTCCAGCCTATTAAGTCAAGCATTAGTATCAAACTAAACTTCAGCTAATTTATTAACCTTGAGTTTCCAAAGCCTAAAATTCGTCATTCTTGATCATCTTGAATAACAAATAATGACAATAATAAAATAATAATTTATATGTATATATTTTCCAATTCCGACTCTTTTTCCCCCCTCAAAATAAGGCCAAATCTGAAAACTAAAACAAAAGTGATCAGAATGAAGGAACATTCTCTTGAATACTAGCGCGCACCATGAAGACAAAGGAAAACAACAGCAGTAGCAGGCTCCGATGACTGGTGAAACTCCAATGGTGATGACAGTTGGCTTTTGGCGAGGTAGAGGACTATACCTATTGTAGTTTGTTATGGTGATGTTTAGGTGCCGACGACACACGATTGGTCCTTGATATGTTGTGCAGTGTCTTTTTGGTTTTTAATCAGCAACAACTGTTAAGTTGTTGATTTAATAATTCCTATTAAGTAGGGGTGTTCGTTTAATTGACCTATTCTTTAGTTATGTAGTGCATGGGTTTATGGGTTGCTTATTTCTAGCATTTCTATTTTGATGTCAAGCTATATAATAGCCAGTTAGTTCTGTTCTTAATATGTGAGACTTTTTCCCTTCCAAAATTTTATATTTTTTGCTTACAATTTTTGGTGCTTAAGATTTGGTATCAGAGCTCCATCACAGGGCCTAACTAGAAAGTGAGAAGCAGCAATCTTCTTAGAGTATTGAAAGAGAGTGAGAGTATGACATCAGAAAATAATTTCGTACAACCAGCAATTCTAAAGTTTGGTGGACACTATGACCATTAGTCTATGCTCATGGAGAACTTTCTGCTATCTAAGGATTACTGGTTAACAGTAGAAAATGGGATTCATGTAGCAGCAAAAGGATCAACACCGTCAAACACAGAGAAGAAGATCATCGAGGAGCAGAAGTTAAGGGCTTGAAAGTGAAGAAATACCTCTTTTAGGCAATTGATCGAACAATTCTTGAGATGATCATCAATAAAGAAACTTCAAAGAGCATTTGAGGCTCAATGAAGAAAAAGTACCAGGGCACAACAAGAGTCAAGTGAGCACTACTTCAAGCTCTTCATAAGGAGTATGAAATGCTTCATATGAAGACAAGAGAATCAGTGGATGAGTACTTCGCTTTAACTCTCACCATAGCTAACAAAATGAGAATACATAGTTAGAAAATGGGGAATGCTGGAGTTGTTGAAAAGACCTTGATGTCTATGACTCCTAAGTTTGATTATACTATGTTATATTAATGATTTAGACAGTCTAGTACAAGAACAACACATGAATGGCCATGTTAGAGAAGAACAAGCCTTGAAAGCCACTCATAAACATCAGTTTGGAGGAAGAGGTCATGGACAAGGAAATTTTAGAGGAAGAGGCAGAGGCCGAGGCAAACAAGGCTTTGATAAATCCACTATAGAGTGCTTCAAATGTCATTAGCTAGGACATTTTCAATATGAGTGTCTAAAGAGGGAAGCAGCTAATTACGTAGAGTTTGACGAGAAGATGTTATTGATGTCCTATATGGAGTTCAAAAATGCTAGTAGAGAAGACGTGGTTTCTTGATTCTGGATGCAGCAAACATGTGTGCGGGCACACGGGTTTCTTTTCTGATTCTGATAGAAATTTTAGACAGTCTGTGAAGTTGAGAGACAATTCAACAATGAATGAGATAGGAAGAGGAAACATCAGACTTAAAGAGAATGGAATAATTCAAATAATCACTGAGGTGTTTCATGTACCTGAGTTGAAGAATAACCTACTGAATGTTGGACAACTACAAGAGAAGGGGCTAGCAATCCTAAGTCATCAAGGACATGTAAAATATATCTAATCATGGAGAGTCAAAACACCTCAAACAAGATGTTTATTAGCCTCTGCTTGTTTCAACAAAATTACAAAAGACCCGACTCATCTCTGGCACTGTAGGTATGGGAATTTGAGTCACAAAGGCTTGATAGTTCTCCAACAAAAGAAGATGGTGAACGGCCTCCCACAACTTAAGATTCCATCAAGGCTTTGCAAAGATTGTATGATTAGAAAGCAGCTGAGAGATCCATTTCCCACGAAAAGCACATGCAGGGATTCTCAAAGGCTCGAATTAGTACATGTTGATATCTGCGACCCAATCAAACCCATCTCGAACAGCCAAAAAAGGTATTTACTCAGTTTTATTGATGATTTTAGTCGCAAAACTTGGGTTTACTTCTTAATTGAGAAGTCATAAGCTTTTGTAACTTTCAAAGACTATAAAAACCGTGTTGGAAAGGAAAAAAACCTATACATAAAGTGTCTACGCACTGATCATGGGGGTGAAATTCATGTCACAAGTGTTCACTGAGTTTTGTAGAGAAAGAATAGAATCATATTGAACTGGTTTGGAGTATAATATCAGAAAAACAAATCCCAAGAACCATCTGGCCAGAAGCAGTTAACTGGACCATGCATGTTCCAAATCAGAGTCCAACTTTAGCAGTCAGAAACATTACCCTAGAAGAAGCCTGGAGTGGATTGAAGCCATCTGTGATCATTTCCGAGTTTTTGGATGTGTCTCTTATTTACATGTGCCAGATAGTAAGAGGATAAAGCCAAATGATAAGAGTCTCAACTGTGTTCTGCTTGGAGTGAGTGAGGAGTCAAAAGCTTATAGGTTGTATAATCTAACTTCTTGAAAGATCATAATAAGCAGAGATGTTAAGAGCCATGAAGAAGCTATTCTTGTTGACTTAGAATGGGGTGACGATGAGAAAGAAGTTCATGTAGCTGATGATAATAGGGTATAAAATCAAGTCCAAAGTGGCAAAGAAGAAGAAATAGAGGATGAGTCTCCCAATGTCCCAACTGAAGAAAGCTCACCCAGCTTAATGAAGGAAGAATTAGGAGACCACCAGGATGGAAGAGAGATTATGAAATTGGAGAAGGGTCTTTAGAGGAAGAAGATGCAGCTAATTTAGCCATGTTTTCAGACGTTGACCCAATTTGTTATGAAGATGCTGTGAGAAATGAAAAATGGAGGAGAGCTACGGATTAAGAAATAGAAGCAATAGAAAATAATGGTACATGAGAGCTTACAGAATTACCTGCCAGAGTAAAGAAAATTAGAGTGAGATGGGTTTATAAAACAAAGTTTAATGAGAATGGAGAAGTAGACAAGTACAATGCTAGGCTTGTAGCAAAGGGGTATGCTCAGCAACATGGGATTGATTATACATAAGTGTTTGCACTAGTGGCACAGTTATATACAATTTGTTTGGTAATTGCAATTGCAGCTCAGAAGGAATGGATCATGAACCAATTAGGTGTGAAGTCAGCCTTTTTACAAGGTGACCCAAGTGAGGAAGTTTTTGTGGAGCAGCCTCGTGGTTATGAAAAGAAGGGTGATGAGCAGAAAGTGTACAAGCTGAAAAAGCCTTATACAGACTCAAGCAGGCTCCACGAGCATGGTGTAGCAATATAGTCTTATTTTCACAAGGAAAGATTTGAAAAATGCAATTGCGAACACACATTATTTGTGAAAATGGAAAGGGGAGGTAAATTATTGATCGTAAATATTTATGTTGATGATCTTTGATAAACACGTAAAATATGCATTTTCTTAGGGTGTTTCAAGCATGATTTATGGGTGTTTGATGCATATCTTGTGTTTAGATCGAGGATACCGCTTTGGTTTGTATTCTTATGTGTAAGTATTGGCTCGAGATTGAAAGATTTGATGATTGTTGGAAGTTAAACAAGAGTTTGGAGCCACAATGAGATTCAAAATGCATTGTTCAAGAATAAATCGGATGCGCATGTGTAAAGAACTGAAATTTCAACCATGACGCAATGTGAATCTACAAACACTCAAAAAACAAAAGTTGTAGGTCGCAAATTGTATCACACCAATATGAGGTCAAATGAAAAGGTTATAGTTAGAATACCGAAGGCTGTCCAAACGAGCACAAATTAAGCAAGATAACACGCACCACACCTATGGTTCGATTACAACGTTTACGAAACTTCTTTATTTCTTTCCAGATTCTTAACACCTATATTTATGTATTTTAGCTTAGGGTTTAGATGATCCATTAGCTTTCTCTTAGCTGCCAAATAGTATATAGATCTAGAACTCTAAGTATTGAAGGAAAACGAATGATTTCTTATACAAGAGTGGATTGCAACTCTCTACCTTGAAAATTTTAATCAAAAGATTGGTTCTTTCTTTCCTCTCTTTAATTAATTTCTTCTATGACTGAATTGCATATTGACTTGATGTGTTATTTATTCACAATCATGTGTTAGTCCGGGATTGGGAAATAACCCAACTTTTTGGTAATTGATGATGAATTAGAATACATTATTGGTGAAAGTTTGAATATTTAAACTTAATTTCTTGTTATTAAACTTTGTTGACTCGTTTAATCACCGAATTAGCAATCATAGATAATTAATTGAAAACCGAAAGGTGAAAATTAATACCGGACCTCTAGCAATTAAGTATGGAATTTGAACCACGAAAGTAGATTAAATTCCTTGGGGATTATTTTGGATTAGCAAGAAGCTTAATGGATTTAATTTAATCTTAATTCCACAAAAGTAGGTAATTGAGCTTAATTAGGCACAATCTTTAGACCTTAAAAGAGACTTTAGATTAATTTAGGCTAATTCACTCTTTTTAGTTTAAACCAACACCAAGACTTGAAATAATATATCACTGAGTACCGAAGCTATGGTAAAAACCTAATTCTAACCCTTCATTATATTGAATTCCACTCAATTAGCTATTTATTTTATTGAATTCCACCTGATTAGCTATTTATTTTATGTTTATTATTTAATCTTGCAATTTTATTCTTTTTTTACCTTACTCATTGATTTAGCTAGTCCGAAATGTAAATTTTGGCAATTAAACCCTAGTCCTTATGGGATCGACTTTGATAGTTACAATGAATCCTTACGCTTGCGAACTTCCTTATCAATCTTATATCCACTGGAAATGATGAGTTAATGTCGGTTGAGTTTAAGAGATCTGTGATGCTTAAATTTAATATAACTAATCTTGGGAAGATAAGATATTTCCTTGGTATCTAAGTGATGCAAAAGCCTAATGGAATTTTCATTAGTCAAGGGAAATATGCTTTAGGATGGATACATGCGTTCGGTGCATAACCCAATCTTTCTAGGTTTTAAGCTCCTAAAGATGAAGACGGAACAAGTAGAGGCTACTTTCTACAAGCAAATTGTAGGAAGCCTTGTGTATCCGACAACTACTTGACCAAACATGATGTTTGTGGTGAATCATCTTAGCAGATATGAGGGAAAGCCCACAAAGCTTCATTTACAAGGAGAAAAGAGAGTCAAGATTCTTGAGATATTTTAAAGGTACTACTGCTTTGGTATCTATTATAAGAAGGGAGGAAATGAAGAACTGATTGCATACATTGATAGTGACTGTGCTAGGGATGTGGATGATAGGACAAACACTTCAGGATATGTGTTTTTGTTATGTTCAGGGGCGGTATCATGGTCTTCAAGGAAGCAGCCTGTAGTAACTCTATCCACTATGGAAGCAGAATTCGTAGCTGCAGCCTCATGTGCTTGTCAAGTTGTATGGTTGAGAAGGGTTTTGGAAAAGCTACGTCTAAGTCAATCTCAGTTTACCACAGTTTATTGTGACAACAGCTCAACATTCAAGCTTTCTATGAATCCAATAATGCATGGACGCAACAAACATATAGATGTTCGTTTCCATTTCCTTTATGAACTTACAAAGGTATAGACCATGAAGATGGTTCATTGCAATAGCTAACGTGATGACAAGGCCTCTAAAGCTTGATGCTTTTGTGAAGCTACGAAGTTTGCTGGTGTGCGTTATGTATCCAATGTAAGCTGAATGCAAATAGCATTTAGTTTAAGGGAGGGTGTAAAGTTGTTGATTTAATAATTCCTATTAAGCAAGGGGTGTTCGTTTAATTGAACTATTTTTTAATTATGTAGTGCGTGGGTTTATAGGTTACTTATTTCTAGCATTTTTTTTATGTCAGACTATATAATACGGTTAGTTCTATTCTTAATATTTTTTCCTTTCCAAAACTCTATATTCTTTGCTTACAATTTTTGGTGCGACAAGGTTTAGAGGAGCAATTTGGTCGATTTTACTTTGTCCTAGATTCAATTAGAGCGGATGGTCGTTGGAGGCTAGCACAAAAGGAGTGAAGACAGGTTAGGACTAAGACTCCTGACAATGGTGATGGAGGCACAAGTGTGGTGGGCGGGTGCTGCGTAAGTGATCGAATGGTGGTGGTAGAAAAGGCAACGACCACGACTAAGGTTAGGGTTTCTCTACTGATTTGGGGATTAAGGTTTTTTGATTTGGAATTTTTTTGGGAATGTGAACAGTATTTTTGAAACACCAAAATTGGTGGCTAGGTTTGAGTTTGGACTCTAGCCTTCAGTTTCTCTCAAGATACCACAACTATTATGGAACTTTGAAAATAATAACATACATGGGTCTCTATTCATAAATTAAACACTCAACAAGATAAACTAAGCTAAATAGTAAAAGATAACAATCACTAAATACTTAATGACTAAGACTAATAAGATAGTACTAAATAATGATAAATAATATTTAATTACTAAATAAAACTCTTAGACCTACGGGACTTATGAAAAGAGGTATATATACTAGTACGAGGGTTTGCTTTCCAATAAACTACTGGGGCCTGAAGATGCAGTGGAGTATATATTACATCACTAGCTCATGGAACCCTTGCTTAAAAGCACTTGCTCATTTATGACATCATGGAAATGACTTCACAATATGCAATTTAGAGCTAGACGCAATGACAATTGTTACATCCTATTACCAGTAATACGGTGTTCCGTACTTATGATTATTGAAACATGTGTATTCACTATTATAGGATGTACATTTTCTCTCTATAAGGTATGCATTTATAAGATATATATTTGTTGATATAAGATATGCATTTATAACTATAAAATATGCATTTACAAAGATGTGCATTGTAAGGATATGTATTCTTTCCAATAATGTGAATATACAACACGTGCATTTGTCCCTTATTATAGTATAAATAAATGATGTTATCAGATGTGCATATGTCAATATAACACGTATATTCTCCACTATAAAATGTGTATTTCATTTTTTATCGATATAATATATGCATTTACAACTATGAAATATACATTTATCCTATAAAGATGTGTATTTTTTTCAACAAGGTGTATATTTATAATATATATATAATTATATATATATATATATATATATTCTTCTCTTGCTGTTTTATAAATAAAGGATGTGTATTTATAGAATAGAATATGTACATTTTTATTTTTGCATCTACACTATATCAATATAGGTATTTATTTATAAGAAAAATGTAAGAAAAATATTGGTATAATTTTTTTTTTAATTTTTAATAATTCAAGTTAAAGATAATTTCATTTAAAATTTTGAAAAAAAAAAAAATATATATATATATATAAGCATTGTAGTACCATGACTTGCTACTAGGAGCACAAAGAAAATTGCAACGCATTAAAGATATTCTGTTTGCAAGGGCATAAAACCTGCTATATATTTTATGGTGTTTCCCATTATGTTGTGGATGATAATTGTGGTGTTAGGGAAAATAGAAAGAACAGAGAAAACAGGTTTTTTGAAACTAGTTTCTGTAATTGTTTCATTTTTCTATATTCATAATGATTTATTAGCAACTATTTTTATTTTCTTTTTAGTTTTCTTCAAATTGGTTTCGATTTTAAAATGCATCCTGGGCTCTAGTGCTGCAACAGATAATATTTTGACTTTTAACCTTACAAACCACATTATTTTGATATTTAAATACCCTTCTCCATACATACAAATTCAATTATTAAAAAGGAAGACTATTTTTTTCTTTTGGCAGCCATTTTGATGCTTGATGGTTCAAAGTACAATGTTTTATACTACATTTTTTTTTTTGTTCTTTCTTCACATCCCACACCTCTAACCCTTTGAAATCACCACTTCCACCACAACTACCCAAACCATCGCTCTCTCTCTCCCCCATCTTTCTTCTTATCATTTGCCACTCTGTACATAGCCTCCTCCACCCATGGACTACCAATGACTAAGCAGGGATGATGGTGGGCTAGAGATTTTCTTTTTCGTAGTGATAGTGGTAGCAGCAGAATTTGGAGGAGTGAGGGGTTAGAAGGACTGCATTTAGGAATTTCAAGTGGCAAATTTGTATGGTAGATAGGAAGAAAAAGAATATCTTTCAGATGTAAAATATTTTAGAAAGGTGAAAAAGTTTAGCAAAATTAGAGAGAAAACAATGTTGAGCTATTGTGATTCACAAAATAATCGGCTTAGATTATCATATGGACATCCTTATATTTCTGTGGTATAAATAATGAATATCATCTCACTTATCTGTTTATGTGGCCATCTAATTGCTTTTGATTGCTTAAGGTGCAAGGTCATCATGTCACAAAGAGATAATTGTTCATTAGAAATTACCATCGCAGTTACTTAAGATGTAGCATAAGAACAACTAACATGCCTTACGCCTTCATCTACCTTCCAATTACTAAAATGCATAGCAAAATTTGTCACTTTCACTGGTCCATATATATGTGTGTGAGTGCGCGAAGCTCAAGTAGGAGCTGCATTAAGATCCATGCACAAACTAGATTCAACGCCTAGATTTGTAGTTTACAGTTTGCATCATGACTCCAGGTTCTCATTAGGAATCACACACATATATATGCATGCCTTAGCATAGGCAATAAAAAATGCATGTCTTACCAGTACCTCGTCCTTCCTCTTAGTTAATTTGATTTCTATTTACATTTGCATGTCCTAATATATCTTAACATGCTAAGTTTATTATATGTGAACTTTAAAATTGCATATACATCCGTTTGAAAATATAATATATTGCATGAGGGCGGTAAATACTGGTGTGCCCTACTCATCTATTGATATTTTGACTAAATCCTTAATCTGCATGGTTTCTGAGACAAGGCATCAGAATGGGACAGGGGAGTAGATCTAAGTCGGGCAATACGAAGAAAATGAAAAGCCAAATTATGAAGAAAACCTTACCTTGCCAGATCTGCGAATGCGCCCATCTAGACGTAGTATTATGTACACATCCTCACCCGGAGTTACTCCTTCAGATTCCTGTTGTTCCCTTATCCACCTAAAACGAAGTAACAAAGATCACTTCCAATGAACCTAGAAAAATAGCATACACATTACCCACAAACATCCGAATCAAAACTCAGTTTTAACAAAAGCTGAACACCTATAGTAGCAGATTTGCAAGCATCCATCAACCATATTTTCATAGTCATATGATTCTCTCCTACTTCCATTGACAACCTGTCCATTAGGGTAATTTTTTTATCCTGTTTTCAGCCTTCAAGAAAAAAAGAACCACTAGTACATGTGATTGATAGTCATAGGATATCATCTCCATTTGAACACTACAAGAGAGTGAGGTTTTCCGAGCATCAAAACCAATCCAGATCAATGAAAGTATAGTGTTCACCTTTCCCATTCTCCAGAAGAAACCACCTCAGCCTTAAATCGGATCTCAGCTTTCAATTTTGATTTTGCAGTTATAGACTGAGCTCGTTCCTCAAAGTCATCCTATAGCAATGTATCAGTGCATATATTAAGTTTCGCATATTAAGTAATTGTCAAATAGTAGACCGATCAAAAAGAAGTAAACCATGATGTTTTTTGCAACACTGATAACAATAGGTAAGAGAATGCAATCATATAGTAGGCTGTATTATGGGTATTACTCAAAAGTTTACATAACATACATGACCATGTGCACAGGCTCATCCATACAATCAAATATCGGTACCGCAATTGCGTATCGGCCGCAATTTCGCGGTTTTCAGGTCAGCCGCGACGCGAAATTCCGAAATTGCGGCCGATACAGAAAATCACACATTTATCGCCGCGATATCGGCGAAATTTCGGATATCGGCCGATATTTTACCGATATTGGCCGATATTTACCGATATTGGCCGATATTCACCGATATTTGCTAATATTTGTTGTGTAAAATAATTAAAAATTCACGCCGCGACAACCGCGATATAGAAAATATCATTCGCGACACCCCAATACCGCGACACCGCGACCGCAACCGCGGTTTTATTGTATGGGCTCATCTCAAATACGATGACTGTCAGATGTCATAACCAGATGGAGGCTTTATCAAATTTGATAAAGCTAATGTTCAGAACTTACTCCAATAGAAGGAAGAGAAGCAGCAGCCTTTTTATTAGCCCCAAAGCCCTTCTTCTCTATTTGGGGTTCCTTACCTTCACCCCAGATGACAGGTATTAGTATGACACCTCGTTGGAGTAGTTCGGTCCGGAATCTTTCAGCTTTTCGCATGCATAAAGAAACAGTCTCACTCTTACCAGCTAAAATAACCTAATAAAATAACTGTAGTTAGCTCGCATAAAGAATAGAAAACGGAATCTGCTGAGTGAATACTGATATTTACTTCATTTCATAATAAAGGGCCTATAGTTTTCCAACATGAAGAATAAAAAGAATTGAATTTTGCATAAATGATATTCAAATAGACTAAAATGCTTGTACTGAAACTTAAACAATTTTATAGTAACGAGATATATCTAAAGGTGGGAATTGGGTTGGAAAAGTGGGTTGGGTTGTAGCATGATGGGTCTTTTTTGGTCGGATTATTTGCAGGTTTTTTTTTTGTGGGTTGGATCAAATTGGGTCATTTTAGGTTATTTTATTATTTAAGTTTGAGTCGTTGTAGATCTGGTTGTATCGGGTTGATTTGCCAGGTCAGGTTTGGGTTGAGCTAGTTTGGGTTCAGGTCATTTTGGGTTAATTAGACATGGTGGGTCGGCTTTGTATTGAGCTAGCTTGCATTCGGGTGATTTTAAATTCGGATTGTTTCGAGTTAACTTGACGAATCACGTCGTTTTGGGTTTTAATAGGGTAGGTTAGGTTTATGCCAAGCTTATTCCAAATTGGATCACTTCAAGCTTTGGTCAAATTGAGCATCGCCAAAATTAGTCCAACTCATTAACTTTGTAAGCAAGCATTATTAAACTTTATTTTATGTAAGCATGTAATTAAAAATGTGTTGTTAACTATTACTTGTTTATTATTATTACTTTTTAATGTTCTGTTTTTGTGCAAAAAAAATCGATAAAATTAAGATATCCTTAGTGAATAAGGATGCTCGCGGTAAAAGTAATAAAAATAAGTAGAAATTATAAAACAATATATTTTGAAAAGCTTTAAATAAATAATAAAACATGAGTAATTTTTTATTATCATAATTGGTGAAAATCAATTTTGGTTTTGTCAAATTGGGTTGATGTCGGATCGGTTTGATATCAGGTCGGGTTGATGTCGGGTTTCAGGTTAACTCCAGTCATTAGTTGGGTTTAGATCGTGTTGGGTTTATGAATTTTTTGTGTTTTATTGAGTCAGGTCAATTTTTGTCAGCTCTAATTATATTAATAAGGTGTGGAGAGGGTAAATTTGTAAACACAATATAAAATTTCTATCTTTTCTTAAAGGAACTTATGTAATGAAACAAAAATATCCTCTATGGCAAAACAGAGGGAATGCAGTAACTAGACGGCATATTATAGAGAAAATTTTTATTTAATTGAAAGAAAAAACAGCATGATTGAGATTATCTTGGTAAGGGAAAAATGCTCTCTTTACTTACAGGTCTGACTGTGTCTCGCAGCTGAACAAGTTCAACTACCCGATTAGTGGAAAGGCGTAAAGGCAGCCTAGATAATGTTTCACCGCGGGATATTTGTGCAAGCTGCTGCTCCTCTTTCTTATTCTCCCAAATAAATAATGCCACCAGAACAATAATACCTGCAGATAGCTGATTCAAATACTTATTATCAAGAAAGATACACAAAGAACTTCATAAATAATAATACTTTCAAGTGACATTGAGACTGCAGCAACTTTTGATCAATAGAGAACATTGCTTCACTTCGTGACCATGTCCACAAACCTACTTGTGTACCCAATATAGATGTCCATTTGTTTGTATATCAAAAGGCCACTTGATGGCAACCTCCACAGCTATTTGTTTGTATAAATATGTGCTGATTTCTTAGTGCTTCATGGTTATATTTTGTAGTAGGGAAATAAAAAGTTGTTCTATGATATACTAAAACATTTATTTAGGTGTCAATACCAGTACAACAAATGTAAATAAGAATAAGGATCATTTGAGGCACTTTACATTGGCAACCTGCAGTGGGGATAACAGAATCATTTCTCTCATATGTTTTCCCAAAAGTCTTTTGAAGATGCTATGCACAAGCCAAATAAAGGGCAAATCATGTGGTATGCTTATGGGTGGCAATAGGGTTAGGCAAGTCGGGGTCAGGTCGGGTTGGATCTAGGGATGTAAACGGGAAGAATTTTACCCAAAACCTAATAGGTTTTATCCGTCGAATACTTAAACGAATATGGACAAATGGATATGGAAGATGGGAAAAAAATACCCATTGGATACGGATACGGGTATGGGATATCCATATCCGTACCTATAACCATACCCATATTCATATCCGTACCCATTTACCAAATATATAATTATCCTTTTATCCTTAATTTTAAAATAAATTTAGCATAAATTAAGGTTAAAATTGTCATTTGGCTTAACACTAAATGAGTATATCCTTCAGGTAATGGATTTATCCACGGAATAATATCTATAAACGGATTACCCTTCAGGTAACAGATATCCAATGGATACAAATATGGATGTGTTATTAAATGTCCATTCGGGATACAGATACAAACTTGGGTATAGATTTTCTTATTGGGTACAAGAACGGATATGGGCATACCCACCCTAAAACCCGCCCCGTTTACATTCCTACTAGGTCGATTTTGGGCCAAGCAACTTTGCATTTGGATGATTTCGTATTATAGTTAATTTAATGAGTTAGGTTTGGGTTAACTTCACGAATCGGATATTTTTAGATTTTGATGGGTCGACTTCGGTTTGGGCCAGGTTAATCCTGAATCAAATCACCTTGGATTTTGATCAAATATGACACAGACTACAAAAATGAATCTAACTCATTAACCTCGTAGGTAAGCATTAAGTTAAATTTCATGTAAGAATGTAATTAATAATGCATTATAAATTGCTATTTATTTATTATTATGACTTTTAAATGTTGTGTTTTTATGCAAAAAAATAAATAAAATTAGAATATCATTAGTGAAGAAGTAAGTTCACAATAAAAGTAAGAAAAATAAGTAAAATTTAAATAATAATATATTTTTAAAAGTTTTAAATAAATAATAAGACATATGCATTTTTTTATTATCATAACTAATTAATATCGAATTTGATTTTGTCGAGTCGAGTCGCATTGATAATGGATCGGGTTGATGGCGAGTTATGGATTTGGGTTGGGTTGGATCACTTATATTCAGGTGAACGTTGGGTTGGGTCAGTTTAGGGTCGAGTCGGGTCAGATTGATAAATTTATCAGGTTTGTGCGGGTTGGGTTGGACGGGTCGGATCAACTTTTGCCAGCTCTAGGTATGTTCATCCCATTTCAAATTATAAGCAATCAAGGACCTACTGTATTCATCATTTAGGCATGAATCAAGTTTTTGATATATGTGACTTGTCACTTACTGAGGCAGCTTTGACTTTTATCGATTTTGCACGTTTTAAATGAGGCCCAAATACCATTTACTTAGCCATCATTTCCATGGGAATCCAACCTCTCACATAAAAGCAAACCTTGCAATCTACATAAGTATTCAATTGAATCCCATACTTTGTCCAAGATCACATTACTCAACAAAGCCAATATCAATATGTGTTTTATATTTCATCAAATTATCACACATTATCAACAATGCATTATGATCGCCAACTATATGACTATTGATTTGTTCATTTCTCATCTAACTTAAGACCCATCTTCCCTAAACATTCACCACCTCTGTGATCAAATATATCAAGGCTAAAAAGATAGCAATGTTAGGCAAAATGCAGCTTCTATGTTAAACTGTATTCTAGCAAATTCATTATGCATGCGTTGAATCGGCTTAGTATTCTCGATTGATTTATTCTGTTTAAAAGCACCAAATGGAACTCATCAAACAAAGTAGGACTAAACTACCAACTATAAATTTCTCTATATGTTCCTTTTGTATTTCTCTTCTTTTCATCATAATTTCCAATTATCAATCTAAATTTGTGTAATGCCTACCGCCACCGACTACATAACAGATGGATTAATTCAAGACCCACAAAAAAGAGAGGATGTGGCATAAGGTCATATCAACAAGGAGGATGTGGTGAAGAAGGGGATAATGAGAAAGTATGCGTTTGGTTCTCACAGCTCCAAAACTACATGTTCATACTTACTGCAGTTTCTAATTATCTATATTCAAATTATTTATGACCACACTCATAAGTTAAATGAACAAGTTAAGATCCACAAATCCATAGTTGTGGATAGATGAGGGTGTGGCTAAGGTATGTTGTGTGGAGCTTATGATCAGGGCCGGCCCTGACATTTAAGGGGCCCTAGGGCGAAAAAAATATTATGGCCCCATATTTTATGTGTATAAAATTTTTGCTTAAACAGGGAATCAAACCCCTGACCTGCTTCAATAAAGCTTCCTTATTCTTATTATCTGACCATCTATGTTAGCTTAGATTCTTGGTTTTTATACAAGATGCCCTCATATATATATAAATTTAGGGGGCATATTATTTGGAGGCCCTAGGCACAAGCCTAGTATTGTTATACTCTGGGTCGGCCCTGCTTATGATAAGGGAAAGACGAAGACAAGGTGGAGGACGGCAAGATAATTCTATTGTTGTTAGGATAAGACCACTATTCTAAAAGCTGGTGAGCAAATTCACACAGACCTTGTGATAATTGACAAGCTATGTTCAATAGACTTCATACATCAAGGATCTCAATTGTTCATAAGGTATACATCTATATAAATTTCTTAATATCAATTGAGCTCAAACCTTCTATACCACATTTCAAAGTGTGATACCTATTAGAGCTTTATGGCTTGATGCAAAAACATTAAGAAGACTTCTATGATAAACTGGAAGATTTGTATCGCAGTCAATATCAATAGAAATATGCATAAGATCTCAATAACAATAGTAATAAGCATAAGTCCCAATAACTAGAACATTAGGGTTGAAGGGTGTGGCAAAAAGGTGATGTTAATGTAAAGTTTGGCTGAGATATGGACAAGGAAGAGTTTAAGGATAGCAACCAAATGGTGATACTCACAATCGGGCATATGCCATCCATTCCAAGAAGATCACCCTTATGAAAGGGCACAACCTTTCCTCTAATACCATTCGAGGGATATTTGAACATGAGATCTATGGTTCTAGACACCTCAATCTAAACCCCTAATGAGAGATTAGCTTCTGACGACAAGCATAAATGCCCTTAACACAAACATTTATTTTAACTTTTAGGTAGAAATTTGCTACCTTGAGCCAGACTTTGTGACTATACAATTAGAGAAGTTTTAATCTTCTTCTCAGAGCTTTATGCTAAGAAGTTTTGGATATAGGAAAATAGAAAATCTAGGATAAACTAAAAGTCATTTACAAAAAATGACACCAATATCATTATGCCAACATCAATATTAGTACTATGACTTCAAAATTTGCATTAGTTTCTAAAATACTTCTTTCATATATTTTCTACGCTCTCTCTTTATCTTTTTTCTCATGACCAAATATATGTCATGACTATAGTCACCGGCTTGTTTAGCAAAAAATTTGACTAAGAATATAACCAATCCATAAATCCAAAATCCATGAAGGGTGTGGTAAAGAGTAAGGCCAGTGTGGTGATAAAAGGAAAGAGGAGGCGGAGGCAAGCAAGTTATTGGGGATCTTCACCATGGAGTGTATGACAAATGTTTGGAAGATCCGATTTTTATAAAGATTTGAGAAAATGTTAATGGTGTGATGGAGTGTGATGTACTGATAGTTATGAACATTACATCTCCTTTACAACATGTGATGTAAAATTAATTTTTTCATGATGCATTTGGTATTAATAAAATTAATTAATTACCGAGAAAATATCTAACTGTACTAATACTGAGATATGTAACGATGCAATACTAGTGCCATTACATGTGTGTGAAAATCTGTATGCCTAAGAATATGGGCATCATTAATGTTGAGTGGTGGAATAAAGCAACAATGTGTAAGCGTCTATGGCACTTGGCCTCTAAAAAAGGCTTACTATGGGTAAGATGGATTCATACTTATTATCTTCATTTGGATGGTGAAAATCAAAACCACTGCTTCCTGGATTATGAAGAAATTACTAAACTTCAGAGAATTATGCAGAATTATCTTTACTTCGGGCCCTTCTTCAGAATTCATGCAAGGAAATAAGTTCTGTATTTCTAAGATGTATGAACTCATAAGACCCCATAATACTTCTGTTACCTGGTATCATGTTGTTTGGGCAAAATCCACCTTACCTAGACATTCCTTTACTCTATGGCTTCATGTTGGAAAGACTACAAACTAAGGACAAACTGATATCATTTGGGCGCTCCAACTAAATCCTATTTGTGTCCTTTGCAATCAAGAGAATCATAGGCATCTCTTCTTCGAGTGTAGTTTTGCCAAGGATATCTGATTACTACTGACCCACAATATGGAATGCAATCAAAGCCTGTCAGAGTGGAACTTGACTCTCCAATGGACCATCATAGGAGGTACGGGCCCCAAAATTAGGAAACTACTGATTAGAGCCTTATTTGCTACAGTTATATACCACATATGGAGGGAAAGAAATGGAAGATTTTTTGCCAATGAGATTAATACTACCACACACGTTAAGAAGCAAATCATTGCTGAAATGGCAAGAAGGATGATCAAGTTCAAAGAATGCAAGTCATTTAGGAAGTTAACTGATTGTATTGATTCCCTGATGTGAGTATGTTGCTTCCTTATGCTCTCTCATAGTGATTTGAGATAAGAATGTACCCATGTCTACTGTACTTTTGCAATTAATTAATATACACTTTTACTCCCCAAAAAAAAAAAAAAAAAAAAAAAAAACATGTATGAAAATTTCTTGAATATCCCTTTTTATTTTTCATTCCATCTCTTATTATCATTTCCCTTATGACACTTTATAATCATCAATTCAACTTTATGTAATAACTACAACCACTGACTTCATCAGCTAATAACTAACAGCATTAATAAACCATCAATCCATGACCCGAAGAGAATGAAGATTGTGGCAGAAGGTGATGGCAGCCTCCATGACCACATATTCAGTTAAGTGTTTGATTGCTTCTTAGAATATCTTAATACATCCTCTTGCTTTATCTTCAGGAAGATTAATAGATTTTAATGAGCCACATCTGCCATCAGTTAAGACATCAACAAAAGAGTACGGCTGAATCCATTCTTGATGATAAGCTAACTGTTGCTTGCAGTGGGTTTTCTGTTGTTTCCATCACAAGTGATAAAAATTATCCTTTTTGATGTAACTTGGATTTTTTAGACTTATTTGTGTGAGGTGGCTCTGACAACACTTGATAGTTTTCAACATTCTAACTCATCCAATTCAAGTTATTTTTTATGGAGGATACAGATGGAATTTTATTGGGGAAACCAAGAACATTAATTAAGAATTTTTAATTATTTATCAGATTAATCATTATTTTTGTTAGTACCTTTGAAGGGAAATTTTATATCTAGTAATTATAAATTATTGGTACTGCTTGAGGGTATTATAATTAATGGGAAAACTTTTATCAGGGATTCAATCCCTATGATTCATAGTGCAGAATGCTGGCTGACTAAATATCAACATGCAAAGACAACAGTAGAAAAATTAAGAATGTATGATGAATGTGGAGTCAAATATTAAGTTAGATACCCATCTTTAACAATATTCCTAAGTCACTGAAGCTTGAATTTGGACTACAAAGAAGACCTCTAGAAGCATCAGTAAGAAGATATGAAGTATTGGAAGCACTACTGCTTAAAAGAGGCAAGGAGAGGTGGAGAAGAAAACAGTTGAAACTTCAAGAACTAATTTCCTCATATTATTATTGAATCCCTCATAAAGATATATTAATTTACTTTATAAAAATTACTAAAAAATATATTATTAAGTTCCAAATGTAATAAACGTAACTTAAAAATAATAAATAATAAATAAACTAGTTTTATCTTCTTTTAGAAAACGTGTAATTTATAAAACTTTAGCTTTTAACTAATCAGTAATTATTACACGAATCTAATATACCATAAAATATCATGATATTAGACTTCATCAAGCTGGACAACCACGACATCCATCATCCCTAATACAACAACAATGTGACCAAAACCACAATCGCAACGCATAGATTTTATTGCCTTGTGATCTATACTAGTCACGAAATGATAGAATGCAATGGCACTGCAGAATTCATCTTACAACCCCACTTAATGAGATATGGATACTGCTCTTTTGATTTGCTTTGTTAGTTTCTTTCTCGTGTTAGCTTACCATTATTAGTTTCTAGTAGTCTTTAGTTTTCAAAATACTTTGCTAGATATTGATAATAAAAGTTTCCATTCACCAAAAGAAAGAAAAAATAATAAAGAAACTGAGAAATAGAGCAGATATATCGAATGAAAAACTAAAACCAGTGGTGGCATACCTCCAATGTTGATTGCAGCATTTTCAGCTGTCTCCCAAAGTGCAGGGGCATCATCACCTCCCTTGATTGCACTGAATAACCTAGGTATTGTAAAGAAGGTCGAAATTCCAGCAGCAGCAGACAGGGCAACATAAAAAAATCTACGAATTCCACGAAATGGGGCCTGGACTTCACTGATAAGTTTTAAATCCCTCCTGAAACCGTATCCTATATCTTCTCCACCCAGCCTAGCCTAAACTTGAAGGAAGAAAGTGGATTGCTTAACAGTCAATAATCAGTAGCAAAACAGGTACTCAGACACAAGGCCCAATTAATATCTCTTTATAAAGAACAGGGACCACTTTATATCAGAGGACAGAATAAGCAATTAATCGTGTTAAAAAATACTAAAGAGTTTTGGAAAATATAAAGACAAGTAGAAAATGACTATAGAAATATCCTATCGTCAAAGTTGATGATCAAACCTCTTCCTGCAATTCCTTAAATTCAGGTAAAGCTCTGAAGGAGGCCAAGTCTGGATCGTTAAGAATAGTGCCAAATTTTAGGTTATATTCTTTGAGAGCAGTGCGCAAACAGTCAGCAGCTTTCTTTCCTTCCCCCCTGCCTCAAAAGATAGAAAAAATCCATGAAAAAGAAATACATAATAAATTCTTTCAGGTGATAATGGAAGCTACATTATTTACCAATCTGCAAAAAATAAACATAAACACATGACCTCATATGCATCATAATATATAGATTTATGGGCATGTGGGCAAACATTGCACAGTGGAAGATCGGTCCAAAACACATCAACAAAAACATATATTTGATAAATTAAGTTCAGTAAGCGATCCTAATTCTGATTCAAAGCATTGGTTTTCCATGACTGTTCCATATAGCTTTTAATGCAGTAAAGTCCTATCTCCATACTTCTACAACACCGGTTCATGACAGTTTCATAAATGCACATTCCCAATTTAAAGCTCCAGTATATGCCTCCATAATTTTGCATATACCACATGAGAATGCTATGAAAGATTAAGAACTTTTAAGTATGCATAGTTCCCTTTGGTTCATCTCATTTGCATGCTTTCAAAGAATCCACAAGGATAAAATGTCACCAAAAAAAGAAATGAAACTATTAAATCTACTATAACAGTACTCATCTATGAAATTTTGTTTTCTTCGACATAAAATCATCACGAAGAGTTGAAGTTGAAAGTCCTTAATGGTTGTGAATTTCACAATATGTCAATAATTAAGACATCCTAAAAAGAATATGTGATGATTAGCTAGTGGGACACATTGAGCATTAAGTTCAGGCATAGCATTCTGGGACTTCATAAGTGCAATGTATAGAATTTCCTGGTCATAATCTCAATATTAACTATGTCATTTCCCTATACTAATATTGAAAAAAAAAATTATTTGGACTTCATACGTGCAATGTGGTTAGTCTTTCTCAATGAAGACCAACTCTGTCCGTTTTGCAGGTCTGAGAATGAAAGCCATTCTCATTTATTCTTTAACTGTCCTATTGTTGCTGATGTCTGGAAAGAGATTAAGAATGGTAAGGTGTTTCGAGAGGCATGTCTACCCTCTACAGTGCATTCAGGAGTATTAGAAGCAGAAGGAAAGGACACAAGCTGTTCTCACATGCTCACTGTATAGCGTTGGCTACCTCCACTTACTTACATTGGAGAGCCAGGAATGAAGCTGTATTTGAAGATAAGTCAATTGTCGAGCTCTTATAGAACAAATAAAAAAATGAGTACAGAGCATTATACGTATGTCTGATGTAGAGATCTTTTTAATGTAAGGCCTCGCCTATCCTTTCCCACTTTTTGATATAGAGCTACCAAGTTGTAGTAATATTTTGACTCTCCAGGGTATGCCGGGTGTATTAAATACAGTCCTTTTGATTTATATAATTTACCTATATACATGGAATTTTCAAACATCTGCCCTCTACTACCTCCAAACCAAAATAAACATCATTTTAGCAAAGTGTTTTTATTCAAAATAAATGACATTTTAGATTTCTAATGCAAGAGTTGGACTATTTTTCTAAAGCTGTCCTCAGTCATTAATGGCTTTTCATCATAAATATTATTTGAATACATATATTTAATAAGGATAAATTTGACAATTTGCATACTTTCTTAATACATAAGCAAAAGTCTTATATGAAATTATTATGAATCTGAGGTAGTATTATCTAAATCCAATTAGTTCAGGATTGATTCATTTGTGAGAAGACAGTCTTGTTGACTAATGAAGGGGCCCATGTACTTAATTGTTATCTTCCGGTCCGTAAGAGTTATTCAGTAACTTTTAGTTAGAAATAATTAGCTAAAGGGAATTACCCTTGGATGTAGTAAATTACCTTTACCTGCATATTAGTTATAAACAATTAGATTATTAATTATGTTTTATTTTAATTTTATTTATCTCGCTAATAGGATAATTAACTATTTGATTTGTTCAATATAGTTACCTTTTAGTTAGAGACAGTTATCTTTAGCTACAGATTGGGCTTCTATATTATCTTTAGTTAGAGAATGGGTTTCAAAGTAATCCTAGATAGGTTGATTTCCGGTTGGATGATAGCTTGTATAAATAAGAGTACCTGGAAGAAAATAAACAGTCATTTTTATGAGATGGGAGAGTTTTCTCTAAGGAACTGTCAACAGCTTTCTATGGTGAATAGAAAGACAGGAAGACTGCAACAAAGCTAAACACATCCAACCCAAACCCCAAAGCCACATGACAAGATCCGTGAACTGGGACCATAATAACACAATCCCCCCCCTTCCATCAGGGGAGAAATAAAATAAATAAATAAAAACTCTTCCATCAGGGGGGGGGGGGGATTGTACCTGCTCTGAATAGATGCAAATATGGAACCATAGAAAGTCAACGTCATTGAACATTGCCAAAAGTGCTGATGTCTCATATATGTTGAACACAACTGAAAAATGAACCACCAAAAGCCCTTTTTCTGCAACCACAATGTTTTTGACCAAGATCTATCTCTTTATCATAGAAAGTCTAATCATGATGACTAAATATAACCTATCAGTGAATTTTTGGACAAGATAGATTAAAAACAGAACGTGTTTCACCTGTACAAAGACCTCTTCCCAAAGAGACAAGATAAACTTAAACCATACCAAGACTCTTATTTCAATCAACAAAATGTTTCCCATTCCTGCATGTGGAAATTACCAAACTGATAATGATGTCAACTTCATAGCTCACATCAATCGAATGAGATGAATTGGGACAGATGACTAAAAGCAATTTAATATGAAATTCGATAGCAGCATTCAAGTTCATAGACAAACTTCATGAGGTAACTTTCAAGTATCTCATATGAGACATGAATGATGGAAATAGCAGATGTCCCTCACAACATCATATTATTAAGAAAAGCAAATTTCAACATCATCTAAAAGAAGGTAGGATTTACTAGAAGGAAAATAATACATCTAGCAAGAGCCTTGAAAACCTACCTGTAGGCATGACAGCAGGCTTTGTTATAAAATGCTGCTTGAGCCTCCACAGGGGTAGGGTCCAATGTAAGTGCTATCTCAAATTGAGTAAGAGCCTCTTTTACCTGTAAAACAAATTGATAAGTATTCAAATCATTAGACGAATTATGGACTCAAGTTGTTTGGTCTGCAGGCATTTCCACCACCAATGATGGGTTTTGGTTGTCCGTCCTTAGAACGCACGGATAGACATCATAAGGGCCTCGTGACAAGTGAGATCCTAAACAAGTCTGAAATTAAATTGGTCCTTGTGATGAAGACAGACCTGACGTTATTTACTGAGAATATTATTGTCCATCAAGACAATAGTGAGTAGTTGGCTATAAAGAGATGAAAAGAAAGGCCCACTCTTAACCAGGCACTATGTAACAACCAAATGTACATCTTCAATTTTAAGTTCCCAGAGTGATCTTCTCAAAAGAATATTCAGCTCATGCCCTGTGCACAAAAATTCAATCATTTTTTATTTTCAGAATTCAGCAATTCTTCAAAAGAGCAAGGGCATGTCTGAAGGTAATCTTTCCTGGGTTTATCCAAAATGATTGTTAAAGACATTTGGCATGTCAATTACTCTCAGCATTTCAACCTGAAACCAGGTCTGGTAGTTCTAACCCTGCCACTAAACTGATGCAATTCATTATCAAAACTTAGATGATTGATAGCAGGAAGATGCATAGATCAATGGAAGAGGCACGGGTATTTGATGCAAGTGGTCACAGATTCGATCTTTCATGGCAGCCGCAGTGTGGGAGTTTCAACCCTCCAATGTGGGAGTGGCTCCTTGTGGGCACCATGGACCGTGGACCCCCGTGTGCTTGACTGTTGAGTCACCGTGATTTACCTCCCCCAACCAGACTGTCGGGCAGGCAGGTTGGGGGCCCTGGGGGCGAGGGATTTCGCCTTTTGATGCAAGGAAGATACATCTATCATGTGATGTTAGCCAAAAGCCACAGCGAAATACTAAGAACTCCATGTCGAGTTGTTGGCCCTCCCCTAGAGCTCCATGCCAAGCTGCTGTGCTAGGTGCCCTTATGCACCCCCATCTTGAGTATGTTTGCTAGTCACGAAGCATACTAAGGCCTTAAGATGGAACTCCATACCAAGCCATCAGCCATCATCAAGTGCGTTCCATGCTGAGTTGCAAAGCTAGGAGCCCTCACACACCTCCCCCCACCCCCACCCCCACCTCAAGTATGTTTGCTAGCCACACGCATACCAAGTCCAACTAGCCCACCACATGGAGAGGCATCTCATTCGGTATAGTAGCAAGTTGTGTAAAAGGTCTTCCCGAGGCCTCATTCAATACAAAATAATAGCAAGGCAAAGGAGCAAAAAACATAGACATCCACAAAATTTTCATTAAACATAGAAATGATAATGTGCCAAAATATATGCTCAAGCAAAAGAGAAAACGAACACATGGCATACATGTAAAAGATCATTCATCAAAAACTAGCTACAAATGGGACAGAGTAAGCACCTTCACAAAATCATGGGAGTATAGAAACACAACTAGCTATTCCCCTTCCCCAATCCCATTCCTTCTATCCCTGTGCCTCCTCCACCAGCTTCTGACTCAGCCTCGCCGCTCGACTCAATACCTTTGGCCTCATCTGACCCTTCCTCACTAGAGGAATCATCACCGTCAAAATTCGAAAGGGGAATCTCTATGGAGTTCAGATCCGTAACCTCGTACAAGCGCCCCTTGGAGTTCTTGAGCTGCTCTTGCTCAACTAGCTTCCTGAATCGAATCGTGGCAGCGCCATACCCAAAAGAATAGCAGTTGTTATCCTCTTGACACAATTGGCTAGCAAATAGATCACTCTCCAGGCACTCAACCATGGCCTTACAGTCGGCTTCCAACGACTTTAGAGCCTCATTAGCAGCCTTCAAGACCTCGTTCGCTCAACCTTGAGCCTTCCTCGGCTCTTGCTGACGAGATTGCTCACCAACATGAGTTCTCTTCAAAATCCATCAACTCTTCCCTTATCTTCTAAACTTCTTTCGCCCTAGCCCCAGCCTCTACAATAATGATCTGCCATTTCTAGTCCCGATGCAAGTATTTAGCCTCGACCCCATCTCATTTATTATCGAGGGATCGAACATGTTTTTAAGGTTTCTATTCCAAGCCTCTAGTTGGCGGTTACATTCTTTGGCCTCTAGCCACTAGGTCTTCTTGCCTAACATTAGATCTGTACCCTTCTGCTTCTGGACCTGGGCCTAGAAACTCTCTCTTTGCACGATCAAAAGGGGTTTAGCCTTCTATAACTCCGATTTTTCAGCACGAACAATGTCCCTCTCATCCTAACAAGGTTGAGTTGAATCCTAAGCTACTTGCATCAAATCTAACTCTCCTTAAACCACCAATGCAGTTCTAGCTTCATAGTAATTCCCTCGAAAATAAATGAAGTCAAAATGTTCGAAAAAAGGCGTACACCTATCAACATATGAGCCACAAAGCATGGGGCTCACCTTAAATGTTTGAATGATGATGGAGCGCAAGCATCCAAAATTTTGATATTTTTGGCCAATGATAAACGAGCGTCATCATTGGCTGCTCGGATAAAGAATGATGCATTTGTAGCATGGATAGTCATGGTAACTAGTTGGTTGTCATCATTTATCAGCCCTGACAGAGGCATTGACTTCTTCCCATGACTAGAAAAGGTGGGCCTCCTCTGACAAATCCAGAAGAAGGTCCAAGAACAAACAAGACCTCTCGACAAGCAATAAAATCGCAACCACGATTGTCGTTGCAGTTGCGGTATTGGAGTGTCACGAATGATATTTTATATGTCGCGATGTTATTTTTTTTATTTTTTTCCACACTAAATATTAGTAAATACCAATAAATATCAATAAAATATCAATCGATAACCAATATATCGCTGATAAATAAGTGAAATTCTAAATCTGTCACATATCACCAATTTCACTTATCGGCTAATCCAAAATCTGATAAATATCTGTCAATATTGTATATTGGAATCGATATTTAATTGTATGCCTCTTAGGTACCTCCGAGTCCCCCTTAGCCACCTCACCAAACTTTGCCTCCCATTGGAAGAGACCCTCCTTAGACCTAAAGACTCGGTTTGTAGCCTCATGGTCCCCTCCATCATCCTCTATTAGGGTCGGGCCCTCCAAGGCCTTTGGGCCTTTGAACATAAGGGCGCCCATGCCCTCTGCACTAGTTAAAGGGGCCTCAAAAGGAGGAATGGATAAGGAGGAATTGTCAGCAACAAGCATCATGGCGGGGCCTTCTCTTTCCCCTCGTCACCCTCAGCGACCCTCCTTTTACAATTAAGCTGAAGAGGGGCCTCTTCGATTTCCTCTTCCTCGATGTCCTCAACCACCCTCTTCTTACCTGTTGGCCCATCTTTCACCTTAGGAGGATCGGACACAGCAGAAGCCTCTGGCTTTCCCACATCCTCGCCTAGTACATATAGGAAAAAGAAGCACAAGTCTTTGGGTTTTAACTTGGACTTAGGAGTCGCTTTCCTCCAAAGCACCTTAAAGTTGGATTTCTTGAGGACATGGTAAGCAGCCTCACTCAAAACAGACCCCTCACTCCTATCACGGGCATCCCACAGCTCTAACTTTGATAAACGAAACAAACAAATAAATAGATAAACAAATGAGGGAATAATAATAATAACAACAACAATAAGCAATGAAAAAGTAAACACGAAGACGAGGGGCAATACCCTCTCGGCTCAATAGTGCGGCTTCAAAGATAATGGCTAGAGAGCGACATATAACCTTCACATTATAGATCCTCTTCTCCTTTACAAGGGCCTAATATTTCTCTAGCACCCCTTGTTCTGCAAATGATAGGAGAGGCTTCCCTCTAGCCACCGAGGCGTTTATTATTCCCAAAGAGAAAGCGCCCCATGAATCAAGTCCCTCCACAAAAAAGAATTGTTCCTCCCACCCATGGACGGAAGACCGAGGGTCCTCCAAGAACTTCATACCCAAAATTGTTTGAACAAAGTAGAATCCCTTCACAGAGAGATTGTCCAACAACTAGAACAAATGCCTCCATATGTTTGGCGAGGGTTAAACGTTGAGCTTCCTCGACACACAAAACCCCAACAACCATCCGCCAGGTGTTGGGAGCATACTGACAAACGGCAAGATGATAAACATCGATCGAATCCTTAACAAAGCTTTAGATGAACACCCTCATCCCAGCATGAAAGTAATTTGGGAACAAAATAATGCAACCAAGCAAGGGCTCCCTGATATGATCCGACTCTAAGGGCCTCACCAAGGTTAACCCCTAGGGGAGGAAATAGCAGTCAGCCAAGGACTCTAACGTCTCCATAGAAATAGAGCTAGAGAAAGATAGATGGCCTTATGGATCATCAACAAAAACAATTGGAATTAACAGTGGGGATCCTTTTCCTTACTAGGGTTATTCGCATAATTACTTGGGCCACCCATGGCTACAGGATAGGGTTGGGGCAGATTTGTCGTACACAAAGGCTCGACGACAAAGGGGGAATCCAACCCCAAATCAGCAACACTAATCTCTAACAACAAGGTGTTGAGGTTCAACAGTAATTCAAAAAGAAACCTGACAAGAATGGAAGGGGATTTACCTACACTAATAATTGTGCAAATGGATGACAGAGCTACCTGAACCAAGAAGTTGGGCGAGAAGACAAATGCTCTCTGAATAAATTACAAGAACAACCTGGAGAGACTATTTATAAGTCAAGGATGACTCTTGAAATCCATATCTAGGAGGGTAGTGGCCGATGTGTTGTCCATGGGTTGCCTATCGCAGTTGGCAACTCACAAATCTTAAAAGATGATGAGACTGGTAATGGGTACACTTTCCCAACCACAACCACCGCAATCAAAGGGACGGCCATCAAATCCACCAAGCCATCAATGATGACAAAAGGAATTGTTATAAGTATGCAGAAGCTCAAAAGGTATACGCAACATCAATTAAGTGTGTGTGGCCCAAGAAAATTGCGGCCCATTTCCTAAAGTTCCAAAGACTAAATCTATGATATCTACTCAAGCTCACCCCTCGGTCCTCGGACCACTACCTGCCTAGGCAAGCCGACCCCTTTCAAAAGAGCAGCAGCGATGCCTTGAGGCCTCAGCAATCAGGACACTCCTTGCCATAGAAAGGAGGGGGAGAAGGCTGATTGGATCGAAAAAATTTCAAAGGGAGTGATGACAAGGTCTTTAGCTCGACTGCAATAGATTGGGCTTTTTATCCCTGGATTAGATGTAGCCTATAACTGCTATGTTATGAGGCCCACAAGACCCACCCTGCTTTTTCCCTTCTCTCTGTTGTATCTACTTCTATAAATAGGGGTACCCATTGGCCATTTAAGGCAACAATTACAATTAACCTTTGGAAACTTCCCTTTCTTTAGTACTCTTTACTCTCTCTCTCTAACAACCCCATTCCCAGACCCCTCAGTTTCCAACTGTGTAACAACAGTGATAGTTCTTCTTTATGAACTCTTAAGGCCGTGTATGGAATTCAATATTTGTCCAATCTACTACTGTCGAGCTAAAGACCCTGCTTCTAATTTGTACACCATATATTTGTCCAATTGCATCAAGATGTATTCAATACAGACTCGTTGGTGTCACATTTGCCCCTAAAATATAGACTTCGGCTAACCAGTACGAAGGTTGATAAACCCATAATCGTTCACTCGAGCATACGCAGGAATAAAGTAAAGGTTCGTACAGTAACGAAAGAAGACAAACCCTTCCTTTGGAGAATAGAGAAAGACCCAGATTGACACATGACTCCGCGGTCGGATTAGTGGCCGCCGGCGACGGTGATGTTGAAGAGCAAGTGATAAGTGAGAACAGAACACTTCTGGGAGTAGTTTGAACAGAGAAATAGCTTGCAGCACGTGTTCTTGTTTTTACTCTGAATTTTAATTCCGGCAAGTTAAGAAAATGCCTCTGGATACCAGCCACTGCCATCGACGATGTGAAGCTAAAAATGGCGGGAGAACAACTACAGGCAACTGTTGGCTATGGAGGATTTTGTTGGAACAGTGAAACCGGAAGCGGTGACTAAGCGCAGTCTGGATGGGGCAGAGATCCGGTGCCTAGCGACAAGACTCAGCGTCTCTCATAGTCTGGATGGGGCAGGTCCCGCTGGATCGCTTGGATTTTCTCATGTTCATTAGTTTTTCCATACGATGAAGGAAAGAAAAAACTTATTTGGATATTTAGATATTTTTTTGGAAGCTTTAAAATTTGTGTATCATATCGCGTAACTTATCGAATTGCTCTGCATCACCGTACAACTCTTCATCGTTTTTTCACACTCTCTTACCATTTTTTTTTTCTTATGTAATGTTTTATCAAATTCACTCTCGCTTGTTTGCTTCTACCGAAATTCCATCATTCTCAATTTCTCTCAATTGAATTTTGTATTCTCTCTTCTTTGATTATGTTTAAAATTTCATAATCATTCAATTTTCTTCAATTTATAATTTATCAAATTTGATCAAGAAGTCGTTCATAGTTATTTTTACAGTGTCAGTAATAGCAATAGGCACATTATTCTCTATCAATATACGTCCCAGTAATTTCTCGAGCAATTGTTAGCCTCTTGGTACATCAGTGATCTTTTAACAATATTAGTTTGTGATTGGTTGATTTCAACTATTTTTATTGAAACCAGAGATAACTCTCCACCTAAGTTAGATATGAAGTGTTAATACCAGGATGTTAGCAATCCCTAAACCATCCATAGATCTTTCGCACTAGTAAGAATAAAAGTTGTAAACAAGAAAGATGCGCGAATTGTATCCTACATAAGTTTCATTGTTGACAGAAATGTCACATGCCAGCATTGAAGTTCCTTGCAATCCTTGTTTGAGACTTTCATTTTTGTATTGAAGTAAACAAAATTATTAATCTTTATTAACATTTTTTAATGATTCTATTTTATGAATGAATATGTGTTTATGAGTTAAATATGATCCTCCTATTTTTAAATTGTGTGAAGGCTATTTTGTTATCATATTATGTGAAGAACCTTAGATAATGTTGAAATATGTATTTCATAATAATGAAAGATATGCTAACTAGTGGTTGAGAGATGAGTTGGATAATGATAAAAGATGGTGTGAACTATGATGTAACTTTTTATTTATAATACAGTGAAAATAGGTAGAAATTTGGTGATATATATGTGTAGTTGTAGTAAAAGATATATACAAACTAATGAAATATAATTAGATCAATATTATAAAAAAAAAAATAGGAAATGATGATGAGAGATATATTAGACATTGGTAAAAATCCAAGTAGACGCTAATGAAATATATTGAGAGTGTTAGTAAAAGATCAAGTTATATAAAAGAATTGTCAAATTTAAGTTGTTATATTGTGTTGTAATTATTTTTTTTAGAAATAATTTGATAGATACACTACTATGGAACTAGGTTTTGATAACCCCTGCTAGATGATAGGTGTCTCAAAACCATTGACCAAAATGTTTTTGGTAAGGTTTGCATAACAATTTTGCAAGAAACTATATTAAAAGTGTACAAAAAATTTGGCGAAACAATAAAATTAGAAGTGTTGAGGTTTAGATAACTTTCAAACATCAAAACCTTACCCTACAAAGTGAAGCCAAATAAATGTAGGGAACTTTAGATTACAATTTCACATAAAGCCATCATTAATGATATATTTTGATACCAATTTTCAAAAACCAAAATCCAGAGCCCATTTTAGATGCTGATTTTTGTAATAATCGGCATCTTAACCCTCCAAAAAATTAATAAATGTTGTTTCCTTCACTCCATCTTTTTCTTTTTTCTCTTTTGCATTATCCGGGGAAAATCCATAATCAGTCAAATCGAGATATAACAGTAAGTACGTCCACTAGAAAGGTTAAACCACAAGAGTACTCTGATCTCCATGGAAGGGATATCAAAGAGGTAGAGACCATAAGGAAAAGTCTGACCCATACGAGCCAAGCCGTCAGCAACAAAGTTAGACTCTCGATATGCATGCATCATGTGACCATAAACAAAACCCTTCAATAAATTTTGATAGGCCTCCACAATAGTTGAATAAGGATGGTAGTAAAGGTAAGGACCACTAATGACTTTCACAACAATGAGGGAATCACATTTGGCCACAACCTTACCATGACCTTGGTCATAAGACTCCTTCAATCCATTCCAGATAAGCCACAATTCAGCTTGTAAAATTGACCCATGTCCCGAGTTAAAGGAAAAAACAAACACCCAACGACCCAAATGATCTCTAACAACCCCACCAACTGAGATCAGGTAGGGTTCATCAAAGCACTACAATCCACATTCACTTTTACTACACTCGTCAGAGAGGCATCCCATCTGAGCAAATGCAGTATGTTACCATATTTATTAGCATGAATCATTGCAACAGTGCCTAAGTATCCTCCTTTTCGCTCCGATTTCAAACATTATTACCTATAGCTTCATTCTCTCCTCTCTCTCTACGTTCATTGTGCACAAGGCTAACAAATTTGTAGCATAACCCACTCTCATTCTTCCATTGTATCTAGCTTCTCAAGTTTCTCATTGTAGTTGATTAGTCATCTAGTAGTCATTCAAGGGTTGAAAAGGTTTGAGATTTTTTGTTCTAAGATATAGTTAAGGCTCATCATGTACTCGATATCATTGCTACATTTTTGATACCGGTGGCTTCTCTGACTGCTCCATCTTCTTTTTCAATCATGAATTATTGTCTTCTACTCAATTGTTGAAAGCTTTGTTTTCGGTTGATTGTGTTTAACTCACGATTTAACAAGGTGAATATAATTTTTTTTGGTTTAGGCAAATATTCCTGAACTTTGATTTGTGCTTTGTATGAGATAACTTGTTTACTTTCCTCACAATATAGGTTGAATTATGTTTTATGGTTGTTGATTTGGTGCAATCCCAACCAAATTAGCACCCCGTTAACCACTTTCTAAAGCATGAAAATTGTAGTGGTTTAGAGCCTATTTGAGGATTATTTAGCATGTTAATCCTTGAGCATTACTAATTATATTTTATGTAAATGCTTGTGGTTTAGAGCTACGTTTGTTTATGTGTTACTTTATGCTATGGCATGTTAGTTTAAGACGAAGTTGGTTGTTAGTGCATAATTTCTAACTATTATAATTTAGTTTTAGGAGTAGTGTGATTGTGGAGCTCTTTTCTTGATTTCTGTGTAAATAGTTATGAGATTTCTATATAGGCTCGTGGTTTAGAGATTGTGAATTGTTACTTAGTTGATGTTTGTTTTTGAAATTTTAGGTTTCCTTGCTATTTGGTTTTAGTTTTAACTTTTTTAGCTTTTTGATTCTGTGTTCTATTGGTGGTTTCGACACTAAAATAATTAAGCATTGTGTGCTTATTTGTATATGTTCATGGTTTAGAGTAGTGAGTGTTGGCTGGTTGTTGTTAATGTTTATTTCGTTGCTTGGGCGGTTAAGTTAGGTTAAGCTTGAGTGGTATAAATAATTTGGAAAATTAGATCGAGTGGTTTAGAGCTTGAGAATTTTTGCTTAATAGCTGCTTAAAAGTGCACATTCTAGATTTTTTTTGCTATTGAATTTAGATTTTTTTTTTCTTTTAGGTTCTGTTAGTGGTTTCAACACTGAAATAATTGAGTGTTGTCTACTTTTTTCTTTTGTATATATTTGTGGTTTAGATCAATAAATGGTGGCTAGTTGTTGTTGGTTTTTGTTTTGTTTCTAGTATGGTTAAATTAAGTTTAAATGGTATGAATAACTTGGATAATAAGAGATAGTGGTTATTCCCTCTTTTATGTAGGTAGTGAGATGATACTTCGATCACGTGCATACCCTTTACCACACTTGTGGATGTTGCCCTATGGGGATCTTATGAGACATGTAGTATTGTTACATGAGGATCTAGAGAGCATAATGGAGAGATTTATACCTAGAGCCGTATGTGGTCGAGTTATACCATTTATTACTAACACTGCCTTATATGGAGTCATAGATAGGGGTTACAAATATGTATATAGATTTTCTCCTTGCCAATGTTCTACGTTTAAGGTTTGTTGAGGGTGAGTGTTATATGAGACACTAGCACTAGATAGCTAGGGAGTTGATCTTGATAAAAGATGAATGGAGGAGTTGGCATAGGTTACAGGCAAGTATATTGTAACACCCCCAAAATTCAGTCCTGAAAAAAAAATTAAAGAATAAAGCGGAAGCGAAGATAGAATTTGGGGAATATTACCGCCACATCTAGCACAAGATACATGCCTACCATCTATCTCATGCTAGATGCAAGGCTAAACCTGTCAAACAAAATTTCAAACATCTATGTCGTGAGGATAAACTCCCACAAGGAGATATCCACAGGCAGATGGCACGTGAATATTTTCACTGAATAAAATCATCGCTGAATGAATCAACGGAACCTGTGAAATAAATCTGAATATTAAAAGCTTATCAGAGTACGAGAAAATTTAAAAGACAATTACAACACCCTTAAATTTTATATATAATACTTGAAACTTCCGAAAATAAATACAATCAAACAAGATAATTTCCGATGGATCAAATTCCGGATTGCCTACTCTCTCAAACCAAGCCTTACACCCAAATACAATATCTGATCTCAAACCTGCATAAGAGGTCTGCTCCCCGCCATCAGTGGATCATCACAGGACCCATTCAAGCAAGGTAGTATCAGTACGAGTCCAATACTGAGTAAATCCCACTACCCTATCTTATGGGAGAGACGTAAACTATAACATCAAGTGCATATTGAATCATGGTGCATTACATTGATACAATATTATGCATACTCAATACCCACATCATAAGTCCTACCATACACATATAATAACATGTGAAACATATGTAACATCTTATTTAAACATGTAAGTGTGGTATGACCGAAATATAAAGTAGCTCATGCGCCTCAGGTAGGAATAATCCATATTATTGACAAACCATTACATGGCCACACAATTTCGGATGCAACATCTTAAACCAATAAGAGATTCAGATAACCCAACCGGGCATTTTTGGACAACGCCAAACCAAACCAAGCCGAATCGGACATTTATCAAGTGGGCATTTATGGATAATGCCAAACCAAACCAATCAGGCATTTAGCCCCACGGACATTACTTAGGGACATGTCCAGCCCCGAGCATTACTTCGGGACATGCTCAGCCCCGGACATTACTTAGGGACATGTCCAGCCCCAGTCGACTAGACTCGTACTTTAGATCTCTGGTAAATATAGTCCATTCACATCATACTGATCATAGTCTTTATCGATTCATGTGAGTGCGGGAACCCCACTATTATAGCTGGTGGAACGGTCACGAGGGTCATGCCCTGCCACTATTTTAGCCGGTGGACCGGTCATGAGGGTAACATACCCTGCCACTATTATTTGTCGGTGGACCGGTCTAGCCCCGACTCACATGATGTTTCACTATAATTACTTTGAGTCTTTCCCGTGTCTTATCGTTATTACGTTCGGTTTGTTGAGCACAAAATCCACCACTATTATAGCCGGTGGAACGATCATGAGGGCACATGCCCTGCCACTATTATAGCCGATGGACCGGTCACGAGGGTAACATACCCTGCCACTATTATTCGCCAGTGGACCGATATGGGTTCGACTCAACATCTTCCTCTTTAAGTGATTAGTGTCTTAACGTGTCTTATTCGAAAGAATTTTACCCTTAACATGCATGTCCTAAAAGGCCACACGACATCCATAATAACTTGCAGCATACCCATATTAGCACATACCAGACAAGAGCACGAGAACATACCTCGGTTCCAAGCTGCGTTAGACAATAAAAATAGATAGCATATAGGACACAACATATAAATCGTACAAGGCATCCAAGGCAAGTAAAACACGTAACACACAGGCGGCCTTAGTTACGTCCTTACGAAACACCCATAAGTGGAGGTAAGTAGAGACTTACCTAAACCTGAAGCTAGCTAAGCGAGATAAGAGGGAGAGAGAGATCACTAGCTCGAGGATCCACAATAAAGCTTTCCTAGATCGCCGATAGAAATCGGAACTAGGTTAGAAACTATCTTATCAATTAATAATTCACATATTATAATTAAACAAACGCAAACGAACACAAACGATCTTTCTTGAAAAACGTGTCCAAAACTTAGGACTTAAAAGCATAGCTCTATTAAGATTTAAGATTAAATATAAATCAAAATGGATTAATACAAATACCACTTGGGACATTTCAAATTAATTTGGAAAGACCGAGAAAGAATAATCGATCATAAGTTAATTTATCGAAAATAACTTATTCGTTAGGTTTTACAGCTAAATAGGTAAACCAACCATTTACATAGAACCGAATCCAAACCGATTAGATTAAAACATAATTTAACTGATTTAAAACCTAAAGACAGAAATCGATTAGATAAAAGACTCATAGCAAAAATCAATTTTATAAAACAATCCCCAAAGATTAGGGTTTTTAATCCCTAAACTACGAATCGACCAAATCACTTCGATTACCTCAAATTGATAGTTTTAAAATACAACTAAACTAATTTTAGATAAATCTAGATAATTAATTTCAACAAAACAATCTTCCTAGTAGCCAATTTAAGACTATCTATATTCAAAATTAGGGTTTTAAAGCCCACAACACAAACTCAGGTAATTCAAATTAATTAATTCAAATTAAAGGTATTAGAAAGAAATTAGGATCAATTCAACTATTTCTACAAATTTATTTTAGAAAAACAATTATACACATGATCAATTTCATAATCTCACTTGAAATCTAGGGTTTTAGGCCCGAAAATACAAATCGGTTGAATTCTATTAATTTAGTCAAATTGAATGTTTAGAAATGCAATTAAACACATTTTATAACATATCAAATAATCAATTGATCAAAACCAATAAAAGAAATACCCAATTTAGCACAATTAGGGTTTTTGAGCACGGAACACAAATCCGATCAATTCTTGCTAAAATATATAAATTGACGGTTTGGAAATGTAATTAAATGTATTCGAATGTAAATTATATAGTCAATCGAATAAAACGACCCGATTACACAATCCAATTTCGACCCGCAAGAGTTTTGACCTAAAAATTCAATTTCGATTAATTACGCACAATTTTCCCAAATCAACGCTTCTGATATGAAATTAAATACATTTCAAACGATATTATAAAATCAATTGAGCAAAACAACTCAATTATGCGACCCAATTTTATCACACACGAATTTTGACCTATAAATCAAATTCCGATAAATTCTTCATAAATTTCTCAAATTGACAGTTCCGATATGAAATTAGATACATTTAAAAACATATTTTATAATCAATTTATCCAAAATTGCTAAAACGGGCGAATCCAAAAAATTTGGGCATAACCCCGCCAAAAATCCAATTTTCCAAATTCCCAACATAAACCATACAATTAACTTATCCAAATCAATCTCACACCATACATATGCATAATCAAACAATTAATTTAGCTTATCACAAGCTAAATCATACTCAATTAATCAAATCCATATTAGGGTTTTTCAGAAATTTATACAAAACGAAAATCAACAAATCGGAGCAAAGGAAGGCCAGGGAAGCTTCGTCGGGGGCCGAGGGTGGCTCGCCAGTGGTCAGCGAGGCTTGTTGTGGCCGGACGGCGGCACAACCGGCGTGGCTCGTCATTGCCCCTGCTGCAGTTCGTTGCTGCGGCAGCGCGACTGCTTCGATGGTTGATGTTGCGGCTGTTGCTTGCTGTGGCGTCGTCGGTTACAGGTGGTTGGAGGTCGGTCGGCGGCTGGTGGAGCTAGGAGATGGAGGAGGTGAGGGAGGCTGGGGCTGTGGAACTGCGCAGAGGGCAGAGGACGGGAGAGTCGGGACAGGGAAAGAGAAGTGAAGGGAGAGAAGAGAGAAAAGGAAAAGAAGGGGGGTCCGACGGTTTTTTTTTTTTTTACAAATACACATATAAAATAAAATACTAAATGTTTAAAAATTATTATTGGAAGATTTTATCTAAAATTTATTAAACGAAAAATTATTTCGTAATGTCTTGAAAGCTTAAAATTAATAAAAGAACTATATAAGGAATTTTAGAAACATTTTCGGAAGAATTTACCAACGAACGTAAAAATTTATATTATTTACAGAAATATATTATAAGACCTCAAAAATTATTTAAAAGCATATAATAAAATATTTAAGTCAAATTCTAATAAATCGAGACTAATTTAAATAATTTCCGAAATCGGTTTTCCGTAAATCAAAAAGCATAAAACAGAAGAAAATTAATTTCAGAAAGAAATTCATAAATAATCTCCGAAAAACCTTTTTAATTTAAAACTTTCCGAAAATATTAACGATTTCCGAAAATGAATAAATTTAAAATCGGAATTATTTTCTACGGATAAAATTATTAAAATAAATTTAACTATTTAAGCAGAAATTTCATAATTTAAATAATATATTTCGTTAACAAAATATAACTCCAAAATAAAGTCGTAATCACACGATGAAGTTATAATCAAGAACGAATCTAAAATATTAAAGTCAAAATACGAGAAAGAATGGGAATACATATTTTTAACCGAAAATTGAAATCATAAGAATATAATAAAATCATGGTGGTGAACAAATTTATCTAGAATGGTTTGCAATGACAACGATTAATTAAATTCAAATATGAATTCAAAATCGTCGATAAATCCATAAAACGAATCAAAATTAAAATAATTAAATATTTGCATCAAATTACGCTAATAAAATCATTAGGCTTAATAAAATTAGATTTCAAAAATACGGGGTATTACATATATGCCCTGATAAAATGGATGCATCCTCTCATAATGAAGTAAGGAAACATATGATTCTTTGAGAGGAGTGGACTCGGAGAGTAACAGTTGATATTCAGAGATTTCAAGATGGTTGGGAATACCTTAGGAGATTCTAGGAGTTATATGCTTTTAATAAGGTGTTTGGGGTTGTAACAATTTTTTGTTGTTCATACTTGTGATTTTGCTTTTGGTTCATGTTTTAGACCCCTGTATCTACAGTAATTATATGTAGATTTGGATCCTCGTACGAAGCTTATGCACATTTATATTATAAATGTTAAGATATTATTTGCTCCTATACATTCCCTTTTCTCTTTGAGCGCCCAATTATCCATTTTCTTTAGTTACTTTGCTTCATTGTGATATACTTGATTTTTTCTAGCCAATGCCCTAATTTGGTAAAAAGGGGTACTTATAATGGTGGTTGTTTATAATATATGATTGTTTGCTCGTAATTCTATTATAATATTCCAAACTTCAAGTCTGAGTTGTTATAACACAATGTTACAATATCCCTAACCCTGAGCCTTGAACCCAAAACCCAAAACCATAAAACTAAACCATGGACACTAAACCCTAAACCAAAAGCAACCTTTATATCATTCATTTCTTATCTTATTATAGATATAAATTGTAACCCAAAGCTAGCTTGAACTACTAGGATATGCCACCATTTATCTATTTTACCTTAATATAGTACTATTTTAGTAGGATACATATAGATTGAAAAATTATGACAAGAAAATGGGTGTATGTAAATCATTTTTATAGGGAATATGGAGAAGAGTTGGAATTTTTCATCATGTCTCTAGTGGAACATGTTAAAGACTCTAGTAGAATAATTTATCATTATTTGGAAGGTGCTTACATGTAATGTATCAGTGTTGATGAACTGAGATATCATTTATTTGTGTATGGCATAGATAGAAATTACACTAGTTAGATATGACACTATAAGACAAAGTATGAATATAATAACGAGGAAGATAAAAGGGGAAATAGTAAAAGATTTGAGAACTATGAGAGAGATTTGTCACATGAGATGACTCAAATAGTTGAAGAAAGTGTTCAGGATTACCCTAAAAAATTTGAGATGTTGATAAGTGATTCAGAAAAGCCTTTGTATGGAGGTTGTAAGACATTTATTATATTTTACATTGTTTTAAGGTTGCACAACTTGAAAGCATGCCATGGATACAATTATAAGAATTTAACAAAATTATTAGCACCTTTGAAAGATATGTTTCTCGATGATAATGTTTTACTTGATCACACCTATGAAGCCAAAAAAATAATTTTATCCATAGGCATGCGCTATGAGAAGATACATGCATACCCTAATTATTGCATATTATTTTACAAGTATTTGTCCTTAAATAATCGTTCCAATCTCGAATACAATGCACTATAATACAAGAAGAAAAATGTTTTGGCCAAGGTGTTGTATTATTTTCCTATAATACCAAGATTTAGACAGATGTTTGATAATGAATAAGATGTTAAGAACTTGGCATGGCATGCTTATGGGAAGATTGATGATGTGCTTCTTAGACTTCTAGCCGACTCTCCACAATAGATGACGATTGATAGCACATTCCTTGAAGTTGGTGATGAAGTAAGAAATATATGTCTTACAATTTTATATGGATGGAATGAATCCACATAGTCAAGGCACCTGAAACATATGACTAGTGATTTTGTTGATATATAATATATTATCGTGGCTATACATGAAACGTAAATATATAATGTTGTATTTACTCATTTTAGGACCAACCCAACTAAGAAGTGATATTGATGTTTATTTTGTACCTTTAGTCAATGGTTTGAAATTGTTATGGAACACTAATGTTGAGGTATTTGACGCATATCATCAAGAACATTTCACTTTGAGAGCAGTAATATTTTGTACCTTCAATAATTTTTTGGCATATGGGAACATGTAAGGTTACAGTGTAAAAGACCATTATACATAACCAATATGTGAGGAAAATACCTTCTTTTTTTAGTTAAAGTAGAGAAAAAATGTTATTTTCCTTGAACATCATAAATTTTTGTCAAAGAATTATCATTATTGTAGGCAAAAGTAAGCTTTCAATAACTTGCAAGAAGAAGGGAAAATATTAATTCCATTGACGGGTTAACAAGTGTATTTGAACATGAAATGATTGAAAGTTAATGCAATGCCTCAAAAATCCTAATTTTAAGAATTATAGCTAATTAGGGATTTATTATGAAAATTAATTAAAGAAATTATTCTTATTAAATTAAAAGGGAATTAATTAGGGCAAATAAAGAAGAAAATAATAAATATTTTAATTAGGAAAAATTTGGGTATTTTGCTAATTAAAATGGATTTTAGGAAAAATCTTTCAAAATTCATAATTTAACCTAAAAAGGGAATTAAATATTATTATTTTTAATTATTCCAAATATCCAAATTAATTTAATCAACCCAACTCACCTATTTTTCTTTTTCTTTTTTCCTTTTTCCTTTTTCTTTCCTTTTTTCTTTCTTTTTTTTCTTCTTCTTTTATTTTCTTTCTTACCCCGACCTAGGCCTGTCTGTTCGCGGCCCAATTCTTTCTTTTTTTCTTTCTCCTTCGACGGCCCAACACGTCGCGTTTTGCCCCCTTTCTTAACTCCCGCCGACCAGTTTTATTTTCTTTTCTTTCTTTTCTTTTTCTTCCCTGGACCGCCTAGTCCGCGCCTTCCTTCCTTCTTCCTCCTTCCTTTCCCGTCAAACTGCAACACGTCCCTGCTCCCTGGTTTTTCGCTGCTGATCATGCCCTATTGATCGGTCGTTTCTTCTCCTCTCTCCTCCCCCTAACTTGTCGGCCACTTTGACCCAACCCACCTCCCTTCTTTCTCGCTCACGACCCCTCCTTTCCTACGTAAACACCCTGCCACAATTTGAATTTCTCCCGCCAAACATCGTCACCGGTGAACCCTAACCGACCTGCCCTAATTCTTCCATTCTCCCCTTTGACCTTAGCCCTCCTTTAGCTCTATAAATATCCCCATAACCAGCTTTGATCGAGTCTTTTCCCGCAACCCAGCAAAATCACTTCTGTGCACCACCGCTAGGACTGTTCACGATTCAAATATCCGATATTTTGGATATTTGATTGTCGGATATTTGAAATTTCGGATATCTAAAAATGATATTTGATATTTGATTTGAAACTTCGGATATCCGGAAGATCGATATTTGAATTTTCGGATCGGATATCAAATATAACCGATATTATCCGAATACAATTTCAAATATAAAAAACTTATCAAATGACAAATATATTTGATATTTTCCGATTTGTTGAGTAAATGCTGAGCAAATATCCGATTCGCTCAGCAGATATCCGACTTACTCAACAAATATCAAATGTTAAAACTAAAATAATAAAGGAGTGGATGGAGTCTATCAGCATGCAGCGTATTTTTATTTTTATAAATATCTAAAAAGGGATTGTATTAAAAATATAATTTCAATTAAATTAAATTTTGCCTCAAATAAAAAATAAAGTAAGTAAAAATTATACACACACACATCTAAATTTATTTATATACAATTATATATAAAATAAAAAAATTATAAAAAAATGTATAAATATTTTTCTTCGGATCGGATATTATTTGTATTTGTCGAATCGGATATTTGGTTTGTTTGACTTTTCGTTGATCGGATCGAATATTTGATTTGAAAAAAAATTTGATTATTTGCTTTTTCGGATCGGATCGCTTCGGATATCGGATCAAATAAGCAGATATCGGATAATATGAACAACCTTAACCGCCACTACTTCAGACGCCTTTTCTGCCATCGGCGACCAACGCCGCCGCCCACTCTTCCCACCTAAGTACTTCCTACACCGCCCTCTAACTAACTACACCACCCATCTCCCTCTATTTGCCCGGCACATGCCACCCCGGCTGTGCAAAGTAGCCTCCTCAACCAATCCTTTCTTCCACATATGTCGCCCTTCGCACCACCATTAGCCACCATTTCCTCCGCAACCACCGCCCCCTATACCTCCCAACCTGTTCTGCATACCACCCTCTACCTTCCCCTACCTTTCTTTTCCTCTTCCTCCCTCTCTTTCTCCCTTTCTCCTTTCCTTCTCGTTCGGCCACCACGGTCGGCACCATGCGCCACCGCCTTTGGCTGCGCCGCCACCTTCATCCCGCTCCTCTCCATCTAGGCAACCATAAACACCCCAACTCCTACCTTCATTTTTCCTCTCTTTTTCCTAGCATCCAACATTTCCTCTTTTCTTCTCTTTTTCCGGTCATTGCCGCCATTGCCGGTGCCGCCTGTCACCACCAACCCAAGGTGGAACCCTAAACCCTCTCAACCCTTTTTCACTATTTATACAAGCTTTATTATTATTATTATTATTATTATTTCTACCGAGGGTCGAGGCCCTATTCTATTTTATTTCAATTATTATTATTATTACTATTATTATTATTATTATTATTTTACAGTTGGGTCGAAACCCTACTTTACATTATCTTTGATTTATACTATTATTATTATTATTATTATTATTATTATTATTATTATTATTATTATTATTATTATTTTACAGTTGGGTCGAAACCCTACTTTACATTATCTTTGATTTATACTATTATTATTATTATTATTATTATTATTATTATTATTATTATTATTATTATCATTATTGTTATTATTATTTCATATTACTATTATTGTTATTGTTATTAGTAGTAGTAGTAGTAGTAGTAGTAGTAGTAGTATTAGTATTATCTTGGTGAAGGGTCGAAGCCCTTATTTCACTATTTATTTCGAATGATACTAATATTATTATTAGTATTACTAGTATTATTATTATTATCGCTATTATTATTATTATTATTATTATTATTATTATTATTACTATTATTATTATTAGTAGTAGTATCGTTATTATTATTAGGGTAAATATTCAAATCTTATATTATTATCTTTTACAATATGATTATTATTACTTTTACCTTTAGCGAAATTAGTAATTAGTTAGTGTATGTAATGTGTCTTATGTGCCTTGTATACCATGTGCCATAATATGTGATATATCTTATGTGTATTGTTACAGATATTTTATGTATGGTGCGGTTTGGAGTTGAGGTACATTATGTGTTATCTTATGATTGGTATATCATATGTTTGTGTTGTAAATGTGATGTGATGTGTTGTGGCCCTTTAAGACATGCATGTGAGGACGTTTTGTAACACCCCCAAATTTACTACTGAAAAATTTCATTTACTTTTAAAGGAGTTTAGCAGAAGCAAGCAAATAAAACTGTAAATCCGGAGGTATTACCGCCACACTTAGTACCAGATCGATTCATACCTACCGACCCGATACTAAGTGCTAAGGCTAAAAAGAATAGAACCAAAACAAATCATTCGTAAAGCATTAGTTTTACGGAATCAGAGTGCGAAAATCAAAAGTTACATTCCGAAGTGTAATTTAAAAATTCCAAATATCAGAGGACTTAAAATATCGGAATAATAGAGTACGATAATGCAAAGAAACAAGATAGGGGGAAGTTCTCCAGCCACGTCACTCTCGTCCCCCAAGCTAGATCCAGACTCAACTCTCTGTCCTGAAAATGCCACAGACATCGCCCCCTACCTGCAAAACTCAGACATGTCTTCTGCTCGTGGGAATGAGCAGCACCCATGAAACGGGTGATCAGTACGCTACTACTGAGTAAGGTAACAGAGGCACTAAGGCCCACATACACAGAGATACATGACACAACAGACATAGCTCATAAAATAATAAACAATAACACAGATGAATAATACTGGTCACGAATCAGATAACTTTCTCATTATGTCTCTGATAATTATAATCGATTCACATCATAGTCTTTATCGATCCTTGTGAGTGCGGGAGCCCCACTATTATAGCCGGTGGAACGGTCGCGAGGGTAATGTACCCTGCCACTATTATTTGCCGGTGGACCGGTCTGGCCTCGACTCACAAGGTCTTCCATTGTAAATATTAGTATCTTTCCATGTCTTATCACTTTTACGTTTGGTTTGTTGAGCACGAAATCCCCCATTATTATAGCCGGTGGAACGGTCACGAGGGCACATGCCCTGCCACTATTATAGCCGGTGGAACGGTCGCGAGGGTAAGATACCCTGCCACTATTATAGCCGGTGGACCGGTCTGGGTTCGGCTCAACATCTTTCTCTATAAGTCGTTAGTGTTTTAATGTATCTTATTCGAGGGCATTTCACCTTTGTCATGCATGGCCAGAGATCTCAACACATCACATCAAAACTGAAGGTATATGCGTACTATCACATACAAATGAGGGCACATGCACACAACCCGATTCCAAGCCACGCCACACATGAAACAGTTAGAATAATGGCTTTTAAGACCACGACACATAAATCATATAGAACATCCATGGCACGTAGGACACATGTCACACATTCAACCTTAGCTATATCCCTACTCGGTTTAGGTTACCGAGCTATCTCCCGCGCTTATATTAGGCCACTAAACACCCTTTGTAACTCTCATACTTAACACATTTCTCGCATTGGAAACCCAAATCATGACCCTCAGACTCAACTCTCCCTCATACCTCACTCCTCCTCATTTATTTTTATTATTTTCTTTTTCTTTTTCCACCTTCTCAAATTAGGGTTTCCTTCCCAAACCCTAGTCCGTCCCTATGTACCCTTATATTATCCCACATACTATTTTTCACCTCGAGCCTCCAAACTCCCAAACAAACTTTCCATTACCTTCCCTACGTCCCAAAGTAACTTTCCATACGTAAGGTTCGCCCCCATGCGGGCCTTAACCTCCCCATGTAATCCCCTCGATCTCTACCATGCCAAACCCTAAGATTTCCATGCAAACCCTAGTTCTCCCATATAACCTTAGTTTCTCCCACTCTTCCATTTTATTCAATTCCCTCTTTTCTCGTCCATTTACGGATCATAGATTGCCTAGGTCATTCTTACCTGTGTTAGCCAACGTACTTCCCTTTGGTTATCTTAATCTCTCATTTTTCTCTTTCATGCCCCCATTCCACAACACCTCATCAAATAACCTAGCATGCATGTCCTAGGGTCACATCACATCACATCATATTTGCATCATTTCCATATTAGCACATACAGACAAGTGCATGAGAACGTACCTCGGTTCCATGTTGCACTACACGGTAAAACTGATAGCATACATAGAATACATCATATAAACCGTACGAGGCATCCAAGGCAAGTAAAACATGTAATACACACAGGCGGCCTTAGTTACGTCCTTACCTAAATCGGCGCCGGGCTTGGAGCACGCTCCTATACCTCCTAGGGTTTGACCCGGTTCACCTATAAGGAAGAAATACTAAGGGTCAATCTCCCTCTACCCGAATTATCATAATTTCCTATCTTACCCCTATCCTGGCCTAGTACTATAATTAATATTAATAATAGTAGTTTATAATTAAAAAGGTGGGGTTATTATTATTCTCAAGGTAGTTAAGCAAATGACCACTAATCAAGACACACCTTAGTAAAATCCATAGTTATCAAAGTAAAGGGTTTTAATATTACTAATAACAATATTATTATTAATACCAATAATAATAGTAAAAATACTACTACTAATAATAAGTGTGGTTACAATGATAATAATGTTGATAATAACAATTGAAATTGTAGTAGTATAAGTGATAATAATAATAATGATGGTAATAATAATAATAACAACAACCATGATCATGGTAATAATAATAATAATAATAATAACAACAATAATAATGATAATGATAATAATAATAATAATAAAAATAATAATAGTGCATATAGCAATAATAATACTAAAAATATTAATAAGGATAACACAACGATAATAAGAGTTAGAACAATAACATAATAATACTAATAATAATAATAATAATGATAGTGAAAATAATGGTGATAGCAATAACGATAGTAATAATAATAATAATAATAACAATAAGGGTAATGACAATAATAATGATAATAACACAACAACATATAACCATAATAATAATAATAATAATAATGATGATGATGATGATGATGATGATGATAATAATAATAATTATAATAGGAATAATAATAACAATAACAGTGATAACGATAATACTAGTAATAATGCAGATAATGATAATAAGAGTACAAAAAGTAATAGTATTAAATAATAATGATAATAAGGATATTAATGATGGTAATAGTAGTTAAAGTAATAAGTGTGGTAAATATAACAATAGTAATGATGATGATGATGATGATGATGATGATGATGATGATGATAATAATAATAATAATAATAATAATAATAATAATAATGCTAAGGGTAATAATAATAATAATGGCAACTACAACCACCATAACCATATTATTAATAATAATGATAAATATAATAACATTAATAGTGACAATACTAGTATTAGTAAAACTACTAAAATAATAATAATAATAGAGATACTAAAGATGTTATTCATAGTTGAAGTAACAAATATGATAATAATAATAATAATAATAATAATAATAATAATAATAACGATAATAATAATAATCATAATAATCATAATAATAACAATAGAGATAATAGTAATAACTTAACAAGGTCTTATAGTTAATTAACACCATCAATTAGAGGTTCTTAGGGTAAGGTTGGGTCCTAGTAATAATAATAAGGGTGGTAGTATTAGTAATAATAATAATATTAGTAATAATAATGATAATGTTAATATTAATCATAATAATACTAATAATAGTAGTTAATAATATTAAATCATTAATCACTTTTATTTTTTAAGATTTAGGGTTTAGGGTGTTGGGCAACCTGGCTCAGAGGTGGTGGCGCCTGCGGCGGTGGCGGTGGAGGAGGGGAAGAGAGGGGAAAAATGGAGGTGGAGGCTAGGGAAGGGAAACTAGGAGAAAGGGGAGGTGTAGGGTGGTAGGGCAGGAACCACTGGTTGATTTGGGGGGTAGTGACGGAGCTGCAGGTGGCGGTGGGGGCGGCGCCGGCGGCACGAAGGTGGCGCCAGGGGTCGAAAGGTTGTTTCGGGAAGGCAACTTCGCGCAGCCAAGGCGACTCGTGCGAGGTAAGACAGGGAGAGCTAGTAGTCTGGTTTGTAGAGGGAGGTGCAGGGAGGATGTTGGTGGCGCGGGCAGTCGGCAACGGTGGCTGAAGGTGGAGGAAAGGGTGGCTAAAGGTGGGACGGTGTGCGACTCTGGTTTTCTGGGTTCCAAATTTCGAACCCGATTAAGGCAATGGTTAGGGATATTTATAGGGAAATTGGGACGGGAAATGACAAGGCTCGAGGGGGAGTAGGGGGTTAGGGTGTTACATGTCCGGCGAGGCCTGGCCGGCGCAGGTCTGCTGTTGCAGACTGAGACTCATCGGGGAGAGAGAGAGTGTGATTTCGTGTGGGAGAACACTGCACCGATTGGTCAAATCCATAGGGAAGACAACGAGGTGGAGAGGGATGAAAAGACGGGAGCAATGGCGTGGTGTTGAAGGCTTTCTTTTCCCGGCGAAAATTTTGGTTACAGGCGGCGGAAGGACAACGGTGCAAGGAGGAAGGAGAAGAAGAGGCTGGATCGGCGGTCCAGCAGAAAAGAAAAGAAATAAAGAAAAAGGGGGCTGGCCGAACCGGCCGGGAAAAAAAAAGGGAAGGAGGGGCGCGGGAGAGGGACGGGTCGCGAGGGGGAGAAAGGCGCTGGGCCTGGCAGGCCGGCCCAGGCCGGGGAAGAAGAAGAGAAAGAAGGAAAGAAAAGGAAAAAAAAGAGGGAAAAGAAAAGAGAAAAGAAAAAGGAAAAAAAAGAGGAAAATTAGGGGTTGGATTAATTAGTATGATTTGGGTAATTTAGGATGTTTAATAAAATATAATTATCAAAATAATAATTAAATTATATTTTTAGGTTAATTTAGGGATTTTTGAAAGAATTTTCTTAAATTCCATTTTAAATTAACAACACACTCTAATTTTCTCCAATTAAATTATTGATAAATTTTATATTAATTTGAAACTATTTCATTCTTATTAATTTAAATAAAGTAGTTTATTTAATTAATTTCCAAAATAAAATCCTTAATTAGCTTAAAATACCACCATTCATTCCATTTAAAACACTTATAAATTTCTCTTCTTGATTTACCCTAATTAATTTTCTCTTATTTTAATAAAAGTAAATTATTTAATTAATTTTTAAAATAAAAACTTATTTAATGATAAATAATAAAATTAGAATTTTTGGGGCATTTCATGTTTAATGTAGTATTGTGTAGGGGAAAAGATGAAAAATGAGAATGGGGAAAGAAGTTGACCAAGGAGAGTAAGTTGACCCAGGGATGTGAGTTGACCTAAATATTTTAATGATCCATCAGTGGAAGAATAATAGGGGGTGAAAGTAAAATGAAGGAATGGAAAATTTTAATCTATGGTTTTGTATGGAAGAATCTAGGGTTTTGTATGGGAGAATCTATGGTTTTGCATGGGTGAATCTAGGGTTTCACGTGGGAGTTTTAAGGTTTGCATGAAAAAGTTTGAAGGGTTGCATGGGATGTATAAAGTCTGCATGGGGGTAAATTTTACATATGGAAAGTTGATTTGAGGTGCGATGAAGGTAATGGAAGTGTTGTTTGGGTGTTTGAATGCTTTAAATGAAAAATTGTATGTGGGACGGTATAATGATACATAGGAGACCGATCTAGGGTTTGAAGTAGCCAGTTAGAGTTTAGTGTGGCTACATAGGGTTTCGTGCTCACACGTGTACTTGTTGATTAAAGTGTGATGATGAGGGTGGAATCTGTGGGTTGTGTTGTGTGGAGTGTTAAGATGATTTGGGTTGTGTGAGGTGGAGTAGGATGGGCCATTAGGCCTAAATTAGGGTTTCAGAATAAAACCCAAGAGTGAGATGGTGAGTGAACTTGGAGGTGAAAAGTAGTGGGTCTTGACTCACATATATGGGAGATGGGCTCTAATGTGAGTTAGGGTAAGGAGGAAAGGATGTAAGGTCGAGTTAGAAGGTGTATGAGTCTCATAATGTGGGATGGGACCTTTGAAGAATAAGCGTAGAGGGAGTTAGTCATACATGTCAAGGGTGAAATTTTCTAAATAAGAAACTTAAGACATTAATCATGTAAAGTGAAAGATTATTGAGTTGGGCCCAAATCGATCCACCGGCATATAATAATGGTTAGGGCATGTTGGCCTATGTATGACCAATCCACCGGTTATAAAAGTGGGGGATCCCGAACTTAATAAACCAAATCCTGAGTTTGCTAAGACACATAAAAGACACTAAGTACTTATAGTGGAACACCATGCGAGCAGGGGCCAGACCGATCCACCGGCGTATAATAGTGGTTAGGGTATCTTACCCTATAAGTGACCGATCCACCGGCTATAATAGTGGCCAGGTGCCGGGGTACCTTGGAGACAGATCCACCGGCTAAAATAGTGGGGTTCCCGTAATCACATGAACTTGATAAGAAGTATGGTGTGAAATGCGAATCGATAAAAATTAATTAATCAATTAATCTGGACTATAATTGGCCTTTACTCGTGTATTTATCTAAAGTGATTGTATACTGTTTTATTATTCTGTTGGAATTATGTGCTTATATGTATTGGCCTTAGTGCACGGTTACTTTATTCAGTACGTAGCAAACTGATCACCCTTTTTATGGGTGTTGCTCATTCCCACGAGTAGGAAGCCCATCTGACTTGTTGTAGGTAGGTGATGTTTATTTTTATGCCTTCGATATCCATTAAGCATTAAGCGGAGCTGAGTGCTGAGTCAGACCCGAGTCGTAGACTGAGAGTGACGTGGCCATATTCTCTCTTTATGTCATTATGTTTCTTTATGTTATTTCCTTTATGTATTGGATTTTCCTGAATTAAACATTATCATTTGTAGACATTATTTTCTTCGAGGAATTTTGATTTCGTACTCTAATTTCTATGCTATGACTCTTCTAGTTTTCCTTCTACGAACTCTTGGTTTGAGTATTAATTTAAGTTTGATGATAATTCCTTTAGCCTCAGCACTTGATACTAAAACGGTAGGAGTGAACCGATCTAGTACTAAATGTGGCGGTAACATCCCCGAAATTCACATGTTCTGATTTAATTTGTTTGCTTCGATTTTTTTTTAAATAGTGAAGTTTAGGGTGTTACAATTAAGTTTGGGAAGAGTACAAATTTGTGGTTCCATCGGTTGGGTGGAAGAAGATGTTGGTGTTCTTCGATCTTCCTTATTGGGAAATATTTATATGTGAGGCATACCCTTTATGTGATGTATATCAAGAAAAATACATGTAATGGTCTTGTTTGTACATTAATTTATGTTTCACAAAATACTAAAGATGACATCAATATGCAAATGGATATAAATGAAATGGACATTCTAAAGGTTTTGACACCGGAAACCAATGGAGCAATAACGTACTTACTGTCGACTTATCATACTCTCTCTAAAAAAGATAATGTTAAATTTTGTGAATTCTTTAGCGATGTCGAGGTTGCAGAAGGGTATCATTTAAATATCAAAAATCCTTGTATAGTCAAAGAAGTTGAAACTAATAGGCATAAAGTTAAATGATTGTCATATTTTGATGTAGTGTTTGCTAATAGTAGCTATACGTGGGATTTTATCAAAGAATGTGGAAGTTCCTATCCCTAGGCTTTGTTTGTTTTTAAAGGCACTCTACTCCAAAGTCATACACTATGATAGTGTATGACTCACTACAAAGAAGGGTTCAAAATACTATATGCCACCTTGAGATGTATTTTCCATCTTCATTCTTTTACATTATGGTATATCTAATCATTCACATAACTTGTGAGGTCAAGATGTAGGACATGTTTATGGGCATTGAGCATACCACTTTGAGCGGTTTATGAAATTGATAAAAGGATACATAAATAATCGATATTTATCGAAATGATGCATTATTGAGAGTCACATAGTGGAGGACACGTTTTAATATTGCACAAAGTATTGGTCAAATGATGAAGTTACCGGTATTCCAAAGTCTTGACGTGCATAGAAAAATAAAGGTTGGGGGTTAGGGGCTAAAGGTTAGGACATGTGGATAATGACATGTCATGTAGAACACATATAAGTGTATTGCATAACACCGGTGATGTTTAATCATATGTTCGAGAACACTTGCAATATTTGGGGACCAAAATTCCATCAAAGAAAAAGAAGTGTTCATGCTTTGATACACTTTTATAAAAGACAATAATGTGATTTATGGGGATATGAATTTTTACGATATTATTGAAAATATATGGGAATTAGATTACACTAGGTTTGAAGTACCTGTTTTTAGGTGTAATTGGGTTGATAATAATCATGGCATTAAATATGATAATGGGTTAACATTAGTAGATCTCAGCATGACCCTTTCATATTGGCATCACAAGCAACACAAAATTTCCTTATCACTTATTTTACTGATAAAAGATGGTATATGTTATTATCTATACAGAAAATGAATGTCAATAAATGTGATGATGAAAATGATGCTAATTGGTAAATAAAGTGTATCATAGCTATGCAAACAATTCAACCATGCATAGATGATAAAAATAACATTGTTAAGGATGAAATCTATGTAAGGGATGATCAATATGAAGTGATACGTTCGTTAGGTCATGAAATTAGTGCAAAAAGAGTGAAGAAAAAAAGAAAGAAAGAAATAAGGATAATTGCATGACATTCTAATATGTGATAATTATGGTTATTGATTTACTTATTAAAAATATGTACTAATTATTTATTTGTACATATTTATCTTAATTCTTATAATATTTTGTAGAGAAATAAAGAAGAATGTCAGAGAAATGGATAGTAGTGATGAAGAAGAAAAGAGGGGTTTGATTGTAATGAAGAGAGTGGCGGATATGAGAGATGAAGGAAGAGTGGTGGAGATGCAATTTAATGCTAGAGGTTTGCCTATGGGTGGTAGGATGTTCATGACCAATATGAGTCTTGCTACTTATTTGCATGTTCCCATAAGTATCAACAACTAGAAACAAGTTGATAAAGGAACAAAAGAGCCTTTTTGGATGGATGTCAATGCAAGTATATAGACTTCATTACATAGGTTTTAGTATGACAGTTGATGTTAAACTTAATAAATGGGGTATTTTATTGACGTTTTCATCGTATCAAAATCTATAACACCTCTAAATTTATGAACCAAAAAAAATTATTTAAAAGGTTGATTACTTAAGCTGAAATAGTAAATCGTGGGGTGTTACCGCCACACTTGTTACAAATCTGGTTTTCTCTGCCACTATGTTATTAAGTGTTGAGGCTAAAAGCGTTACTTAACTTAAATTAATAAAACAATTATAAAATTAGAGCAGAGAGAGAGAAAAAGCAATTTAACATGATTCAAAATAAAACCAACTGTCAGTGGTTATAAAATTTTAGTAAAAGGAAATACATAAATACATTAAGAGTATATAATCCTTTGAATCAAAAGATACTGGACAAAACACCGGTTAACCCTAAACTCTTAACCCAAATAATAACCTTTAACTGATCTTACAAGCTAACTTGCAAATGTCACAACCCATTACATAAGCAAGCTCATGAAAAGGAACACTTCAGTACAACGGTATTGAATAACCTATTATAAAAAATGAATATGAAAAGCTCACATCGAATACGTTAAAGGCATCACAACACCATATGATATAAGACATTTAATTATACATATGTTAATTGAAATACAATAATCATTCATATAACCACATACCACCAATACCATACACCACCAATGCTCGTTCATCTGGAATTAACTGAAACTTACCAATGGAACATCTAAGAGATGCTCTTTGTAGTATAATTAGGAATAACATTGTCATTAAATCATAACCATAATCACAAATCTCATTATCAATACCAACGAATCTCATAACACAGGTAGACTCACCAGAACATACCAATAACAACTTATAACATCACAAGTGGGCACAAAAGATGCTAGAGAAACATAGGTAGGCACAAGGGCTACTGCCAAACTACAAATATGTACAAAGGTTGCTACTGAACCACAAATAGGTGCAAAGGCTACTACCAACCAATCTAATAATCATTTTGATTCAATAATAATCATTTCCATTTTTATTTACTCAAGGAAAGATCATATCAGTCCGGAGACACTAAAGTACTCCGGTCATAGCGGTGCACAAAAGTAACATATTATCTTACCGACTACCAACCTAAGAACACTAAGATACCATGGTTGTATTGGAACATGAAGGTAGCATAATAACCTACCTACAAAGACACATAATCCATAAGTATAAATACCCTCTATAAGTCCGTATAACTAAATAAAGTAAGATATAGGGCATGATTGAGGCACTAAGGCACACCAGTAAAATTCATATATGGCCTAAACCACGTCTTTAGGGTAGCGACCCCTAAAGAGCCACCATTCTCAATCTTCAGGTATTTCACTTCAAGTATTAGTATTTTATAACGGTGACCACGATACCACAAATTAATCACATAGATCCAATTTTTCATACTTGACCATTTTTACTCATTTCTAAATATACAAGACAACTATAATCAAGGTCAATACTAATTTCAACATTAGAAATCTACTAAGGTAGTCTTAGGCTCAATTATTAATAGTTAGGCACTTTAGGCCATGAATGACCAAAATACCCCTAAGGTAAAAGTTACCACATCATCATTCGTTTCCATTGTAAATTTCGTTCTATTTATCAACTTGTTAAAGATAACATACCATAATTAAATTATATATCAAGTAGTTAAAATATTAGATACAAAAAATTACCATTTTGCCCTTATACCCAGATCTACACATAAAACCCAAGCATGTAGTAATAGTAATAGTAGTAGTAGTAGTAGTAATAATAATAATAATAATAATAAGCATGCCGAAACCTATGTTTCTAAAACATCAAATCATGTATGACCATACTTAATAATTATAACATATTAGGCATTTTGATTCAGATTAAATATCATGATATGCTTCAATGACCAAATTTTCCCTAGAGTACATGATAATAATAATAATTATGTTACAAGTACATCTAAACATACTTAACCTATCATTTTCACAGGTACAAATCATACAAAATCTCTTTTCGACATTAGAACCATTTTAATTATATTTTCGTACACATGATATTTTACATAAAATAACATACTTCTTTTTCAGCAAATTTCATGATAATAATAATAAACACATAATTATAATGCAATGGATTATGCTTAACACAATGTACATATTAAAACCCTAATGTATTATCATACGATGTCTATCATTTTAGTAGAGTACAAAAGTTACAATACAACAAACATGCTTAACACAATTTACGTATCAAACCCTAATATGCTATCATATGATATCCAAACACTTTAGTAGTATATAAAAATTACCTGGTTTCCAACAAAAGTATAATTTATAAATAATCTCCTAAAAATTATTAGGCTCCATTAATAAAACTTTTTTACCCAAAAATAATACCAATTGAACCATATTAATTTTTTTTATTAAAATATTTGTTAACAATAAAATTTATAACACCCCTATTTTTCACTACCGAAAAAATTTATTTAAAACATTGCGGAAGATAAAGACACGCCTAGAAAAAATGGTGTATTACCACTGTACCTAACACAGGATAGACGTTCGCCACCTATTCCATATCAGGTACAAGGCTAAAACTAACCAAGACATTTAAAACAACGGAGTGCATAGGGATTAGGGATGGCAATTTTCCCCGCGGGTTCGAGGCCCCGTCGGGGATTCCCCGTTCGGGTTCGGGTTCGGGGAGAGAATTCGGGGATCGGGTTCGAGTTCGGGGATTCTTAACGGGGATTTTTGCGGGGATGGGGCGGGGATGGGTTTGGGGTTCCCATCCCCGAACCCGCCCCGAAATTATATATATATATATATATATATATATATATATATATATATATATATATATATATATATAATATATAATATAATTTTTTTATAAAATATAATATAAAAATATAATATAAAAAAATAGTTTGAGGATCGGGGATGAGATCGGGGATCGGGTATAAAGTCGGGTTTCGGGGATCAGGTCAGGTTTTAAGAACGGGGAATAAATCGGGGATGGAAAATAGATCAGGGATCGGGTCGGGGAATCCCTGATAAAAAAATCGAGGATCGGGTTGGGTTCGGGGATAATTTTCCTTATCGGGTTCGGGGACGTGGATGGGGTATCAGAGCGAAACCGTGACCGTGAGCTGAACTTGGACGAGCCAGTCAGTCACCTAGCGGAACGATTCTGGGGATGAACTTTATTGAGTCAGTCATTGGTTGAGGCGCAACGAGGACGTTGTGTTCTTTGAGTGGGGGTGAATGTAATACCCCAAATTGAGGGGAGTGTTATGAGGATTGATTTGGCTACTTATATCAACATGGTATACCATCCTTTTGGTGATTCCATCCTAAGAATTCCACAGTTAAACGTGCTGGCCGTGGAGAAATTTTAGGATGGGTGACCTTTTGGGAAGTTTTAGAAATTTTCTGAAATTATCTCAGGAAGCGCGTGAGTGAGGACAAAGCGTGCTGAAAGGACTCGTGTTGATTTGTGGGGCCAGCCAATCAATCCGAAAGCACTTCAAGGTAGCCCCCGTGTGGTCGTATCGACTCGGGGTGTTACAAACACCCCCGAAATTTATAGTTGAAATTTTTTGTTTGTTATGGAAAACCATGCATAAAAAATGGAGGGTGTTACTGTTGTGATCAGTACAAGATTAACCCTTGACCAATCTCATACTAACCACAAGACTAAAGGTACAAAAAAATTATTAACACAAATGATTAAAGACCATAACAAATCAACATTAATTAATAAAATTAGAGTGCACAAATGTTAGGGTTAATATAGAATTGAAATAAGATACAAAAAACGCCCGCTACTGGAAAATAAAAACTATAAAAATAACAGAAAACAAGTCCGGAGAACACCCTCTCGAACCCCACACTAGTTACATCGAATCATCACTCTACCCCACCCAAGGCATCATATACATCAAAATCAGCAAATGCATCATCTTCTACCTGCACAGACTCAGGAGGGGCCGCTACTCTTGGGAATGAGCAGCACCCATAATAGGGGTGATCAGTACGCTACGTACTAAGTAAGGTAACCATATGGCTAAGACAATGCAAATACAAAAAGGCAGATGATGCATGCAGTATTTCATCCAAGTTTACCATCATTACTGAGACATAGGCCATTAACTCTATCTATACACATCTCTCAAATTATATGCACGTGAGTACAAGAGCCCCAATATAATAGTTGATGGACTGGAAATGATACTCTAGGGCAAAATGTTCCTAGCTACTATTATAGCTGGTAGATCGAAATTCATCCCAACTTGGCCCCGACTCACGTGGTATTCCACTGTAAGTAGTTAATATCTTTTCCATTATTTATTACCACACAAAGTTTGGTTTACTAAGTTCGGAACCTCCACTATTATAGTCGATGGACCGGAAATGATGCTCTAGGGTAGAACGCACCCGGTCATTATCATTGGTATGGCCGTAGCCGACACACAATTTAAACCCTTTTGTTGTCAATTGTAATATTAGTAAATAAGGATATCGTTCTATACCGGGGATTGAGATGATCCACCTCTATTTAACTAGCTAAAAATAAAAATAAGAATAAGAATCATAAATAACACAAAATAAATTAATAATAAAAATACTAATGGGGGTTATAAACTTAGAAAATTAATAAAATAATAAATAAAATAAAATAAATAAAATAAAATAAATAAAATAAAATAAATAAAATAAAATAATAATAAAAATAATGGATAACCGCATATTTGATAAATATGTTAGGGAATTTGAAATCCGCCACTAGATTAAGTCAAAATATAATTTTAATTTTCAAGTCAATATTTAATTATGAGAAAGAGATTGACCAAGTTGTATACCAAAAATAAGTCAATACACCTTATATTACTTCACTTAATTAATTAATACGACAAAGTGCCAATATTAATTCTATTAAATACCAGCAGTATAACAACAACAAGTGGCTCCTATATTTAACTAGATTTAATGCATTAAGAATAATTGAAAGGATGTCAATCTAAGTACCCACACTATATATAAAGCATGTCTAGCCGTATTTCTTTTCTTTGACCCACACGTATCTAAACTTTTTACTACTTCGGTTAAAATCGCAAAAAATATTAGGTGAATTGTTATCTGACCTAGCTATGATTTATACATATAAATTATAGTATATTTATATGGCCACCTAACAGGTAAATAATCCTACGTATTGTCACTTATGAGAAAATCAGAATAAGGCATGCACCATATAAATTATACCTGACAAATATATATATATATATATATATATATATATATATATATATATATATATATATATATATATATATAAACGATAACAATTAAAATAGAGTCAATGAATAATCTCACAAAATAAAGAAAAATAAAATCACATCTCAAACCCTAATCTAGGGTTTCAATCTATTCCCTAGCAATAAATATTCAACCAGACATAATTATCAAATTAATGACACATAAATATATATCCAAAATATAAATTAAAAATAGATAAAGAAATAACTAGAATTAATTATGGATGAAAGATCAAGAGTTTATTCAGATAAAAAATTAATTTCATCTTAAATAAATTCCGCCGGTATACTTTTCTCTTCGGCACATTTATTTCCGTGCAACTATTCTCTTTTTTTTTTCTCTTCTTTTTCTGCGTTGCCGTGTTGTGCGGCAACACTCCTTTCTCTATGCTCCTCTGACCTCTCCGTTTCCGTGCCTCGCTTTTTCTAACGGTCGTCTTCTGTGTCCCAGCCTGTGTTATGCCCTACTTGACCCCTGACTCGCTTTTTATCTGCTATCATTTTCCCTCTTTTTTTTTGCGTTGCTGATCTTTCTTCTTTTTCTGTTTCTTCTGCTGACCCTGGCTTCTTCTGCGGCTTCTTCCACATCAGCCCTCCTGACTTCTTCCTTCCTTCTCTTTGCTACCACTACGCCCGCTTCCCTATTTTTTTGTTTCAGCCCTAACCTCCAGGTCAGCCCTCCATTATGCCTTAAGGCTCTCGTTTTTGTGCACCTCATTTTTTTGCTTCGTTTATTTTATTTCCTGGTATTTGGGCCTTGGGCCGTTGGTCCAAAGGTCCAACACTTTTTTATTTTCTTTTATTTAAAAACAGTACCTACAAAATAAAATTCAATAAAAATTAATAAATAATATCATACTCTAAATTTATTTAATTTATATCATTTTAGCTTAAATAATAATATTTATGCAATTATTACCACTTAAGTATAAAATTATAATTATTCAATTATATTAATTAAATAAAATACTACAAACTAAGATTATAAGGGTATAAAATATGCCAAAATATGAACTTATTAGTGGTATCTCACGACAGTTGCGTAGGTGACGGTTGTGGTGGTGGCCAAAAAGAAAGGAGAGAAAAGGAGGAGGAAGGAGGGGAAGGAAAGGGGAAATGGTGGTGTGAAAAGATAGGGGAAGGTTTTCTAGGCAAGAAAGGAGGTAGTGAGGGTGGTGGTTGCTGCGGTGGCGATGCCACAGGGTGCCAGGCAACGGTGAGGGGTGCAAAAGGGAAGCTCGAATTACCCACTTTGCACAAGTGGGGAGAGAAGAGGAAGGGGAGTTAGGGGCAGGGGAGTGTCTCGTTGGGTGGAGGGTGATGCATGGAAGAGGAAGGAGGGATGTAGCAACGGTGGCACGATGCAACGTCGGCGACTAAAAGGGTTGTGTGAGTAAAGTTGGGGGTGTGTTTGATTGGCAGAAAAAGATAGAATTGAGGGTGCAGGGGGTGTATTTATAGGGAAAGTGGACAAATGAGGGAATAAGACAAGGGGAGGGAGTGGTTGGCTGTAACACCTCCAAATTTACTACTGAAAAATTTCGTTTAAATCGAAAGGTTTAATAGAAGCGGAAGATTTAAAACCGTAAACTTGGGGGTATTACCGCCACACTTAGTACCAGACTGGTTCACTCATACCGTCCCAATACTAAGTGCTAAGGCTAAATCAAACCATCGTTAATAAGAACCATCCAAAAACATAAGTTCATAGCCATCATAAATCATTCAAGAAACAAGAGTCGACCACAGACAGTGTATTGTTTAAGATTACAACTTAGGAGTCCCACTCCAAAATACGAACATAATACAAATACGGCAACTCAAGATAGACAGAAACTAGGATAGTAAAAGAGTCCGGCGAACTCGCTCTCGGCCCCAACCAGGATAGGCTCAACACTCGGCCCCATCCGATGCCTCGTAGGTATCGTAGGCATCGAAGACATGATCTCCTACCTGCACAAGGTCAGATGGGTCTTCTGCTCGTGGGAATGAGCAGCACCCATGAAACGGGTGATCAGTACGCTACGTACTGAGTAAGGTAACAGACGAGCTAATGGCCAACACATAGAACACATGATGCAAGCATAACACATAGGTGACATACGATAACACACATGATAAAGTCTGGTTACTTTTCCGGTGACTTACTCTTTATTCTCATTAATAATAGGTCCAATCCACACGTATTATTTAGTAGTCCATGTGAGTGCGAGAACCCCACTATTATAGCCGGTGGACCGGAAGGTATACATTCAGGGCAGAATGCTCCTGACCACTATTATTTGCCGGTGGACCGGTCTCCAGGGCAAGATGCTCCTGGCCACTATTATTTGCCGGTGGACCGGTCTGGCCCCGACTCACATGGTGTTTCGCTGTAAGTGCTTAGTGTATTTTCCATGGTTTAACTTACTTACTTTTGTTTGTCGAGCACGAAATCCCCCACTATTATAGCTGGTGGACCGGAAGGTATACACTCAGGGCAGAACGCTCCTGACCACTATTATTTGCCGGTGGACCGGTCTCCAGGGCACCCCGGCTCCTGGCCACTATTATTTGCCGGTGGACCGGTCTGGGCTCGGCTCAACAATCTTTCACTTTACATGATTAGTGTCTTATCCGTGTCTTATTGAATCGCATTCCACCCTCAACATGCATGCCAACAACATACTGCTACGTGTCTCTCAAGTGGCCCCGTCTCATATATTGAGACACTTACCCTTTTCTCACACCCGACTTCCATCCCCCGTAGACTTAGGCATAGTGGCATATAGTAAGGCACGTTCTCCAAGAATATAGGCTACCCCAACACATATGATATCGACTCTGTATGTCCTCATCCCTCTAAGGTTCCTCCTCGGAGACCCTAGACGGACCTATGTGGCCCAACACTTTCTTACTTACCCAGACGTTACTTTGCTCTCTATCTTGCGCCTCATATTTATTAGGAAACTCCCCAAATGTATCACTTTATCTCCCAAGTTCGCGTGTGACCGACAAAACCCTAGTTGGCCACCCAAAACCCTAGCACTTTACTTCCTCAATAAGTAATCTCCCTCTTTCACCCCAAATCTCTCCTCTCCTTTAGAAACCCTCACCCATCCGTTATATAAGTGAGTGCTCACCCTCAACCCCATACTCCATCCCTCCTTGATCATTTTTACCCATATACCCTTCAAGTCGCTCACTTCCTCCCCAAAACCTTATTCGGAACCCTTAGACACCCTTACACCGACCTACGTGAAATTTTGCACCCAAGTCTCCAATGGACCCATAACTTTGACATTATCTTGTTTACTTCCTAAACAAACCTTCCTCACGTAAGATTCATCCCCATGCAGACTTTAAATACTCCATGCAGACTTCCCAACACACTTACTCGCAAAACCCTAATCAGGTCTCTTATGCGCCAACTCACGTACTATTTTCATACCGAGTATCCAATCACTCCAAGACTCTCCAAGACTCTTACTTACAACCCAAATTAACTTTTCCCACGTAAGGATCACGCCCATGCAAGGTCTAGTTCCCCCATGCAAACTTTCCCACATACGCTTTCCCGTTATTCTTTTATTATCGTTTCATGCTACTCAAACCCTAGCATGCATGTCCTAGAGGGCCATAACAAGTCGCATCATCAACATCCACATCAAACATGGAACATGTCATACACGTATAATATAAGGCGCACACAACGTACCTCATGATCCATGCTGCGCTACACAAAACAGGTTACTCATAACACATGCATAATACACATCAACATGGCACACTCATCATTCATCAACACATCATATTACACATAGCACAAGGCCATAGCTTCGTCCTTACCTAGTTAGGCACCGGGCTTGGAGCACGCTCCTCTAGCTCCTTAGGGTTCGGATCGGGGTCACCTATGAAAAGGGAAAAAGCTAAGTATTAGTTTCCTTCAAAGTACCGTCATCCCTTATACTAGTTTAGGATTAGGGTTTATTACTAAAGTGGATATTATACAAAAACTAGGGTTTTTATCTTAAAGTTAGTGTATTAGCCATTACTAGTCAAAATGTATTTATTTTTTTGTACTAATTGTTACCCTCATATTTGTTAAACCCATTAGTCCTAATCTTGTAGTAATAGGGTTGATGCTAACTAAAGGAAAATAGTGATAGTAGTAATAATAGTAAGAGTTAATAATAGTACCCTAGTGATGAGGTTTAGGGTTAAAGTATTTGGGGCAACATTAAGTGGTATGGTAATAAGGCTCAAGTATCTTTCTTAGTTAACAACCACATGATATTTACTAACTTTGAGTTAAGTCACATGGATAAGACAAAAGTAGTTTTATTGTTAACCTAAAGGATAAGGTGTTAAGTAGAGTAATAATAATAACAATAATAGTAGTAATACTAATGATGATGGTAATATTAGTAATAATAACAATAACAACAACCCAGTATGGTTAAGTATTAATAATGACTTTAGTAAGGTAATAGAGATAATAATAATAATAATAATAATAATAATAATAATAATAATAATAATAATAATAATAATAATAATAATAATAATAATAGGGTTGTTAATAATAATAAAACTAAAGTTGAGTATAATAGAAGTTAGGGTTCCAAGGGATGTTAGTATGGTAAAAATGGTAACTTTAATACCAGAAGTCACAATATTAGAAATGATAATAATAATAATAAGAGTAATAATAATAATAATAATAATAATAATAATAATAAAAGAATAATAATAATAATAATAAGCATAATGGTATTAATATTAGTTAACTTAGTAATACTTATATGGAAATAAAGTTTAAGGCTTGGGATGAGTGGAAGACCACCTGAGGACGGTGGTGGTCCGGCGGCGGCGGCGATGGAGGAGGATAAGAGAGAAAAGGTGGGGAAAAGTGGTTAGATGGGAGGAGGAGAAAGGAAGCTAAGTGTGGGGGAGGAGACAGCAGGGAGAGGGGAGTGGAATGAGGGTGGTGGCGTGAGCAGGGAGGCGGTGCGCGGTGGCGGACGCGGTGGCCGAAGGAGGAGGAAGGTGGTGGAAATGGTGGAGGCCGGTGGAGAAGGAAGCAGGGGGTAAGAAGGGTATGGGCAGGTAGGGGAGGACCTGCTGGTCACTTTGGAAGGTGGAGCAGGGGTTAATTACGGCAGAGGTGGCGGCAGCGGGCGGCGCAAGGCGGCGGTGGCGTTTTTCGTGGTGGCACCTTCGCACGATTGTGGTGGCTCGTGCGGGGTAGGAACGGAGGCAGCGACGGTTTGGTTGCGTGGAGGGTGGTGCAAGGAAGGTTTTGGTGTGTGGCGGTGGTCGCGGCGGCTGCTAGAGGCGGCGGAAAGGGCGTCTGATCTGGCGGCGGCGAGGCAGGGTTTTGGCAAGGTCCAAGGGGAGGACTTGCCCTGGGCCGTTCGGGGAGGGGTATTTATAGGCAATTGAGGTGGGGAAAACGACGAACGGGAGAGGGACGGCACGCGGGGCAGGTGCGGCAGGCTGCCATTCGGCGGTGGCAGCCGGTCGCAGGTTTGTGGCTTGGCAGGCCTGTTTGGCTGTGTGCGGAAAAAGGAAAGAAAATCAAGACGCGTGAGGGCCAGGAGGATTTTGCTGGGTTGATTCGGGAACGAAAGGGACGGAAATGGCAGAAGAAGGACGGCCGGACGGCAGGCCAAGTCAGCGGCGGCAGGCGCGAGTTGCAGGCCTGCGCGAGGAAGAAGACGACGGGCGGGGTAGGTTGGACCGGCGGTCCAGGGAAGAAACCGGCCGGTCGGCAACGGTTATAACCTTCATAAACTCGACGCGTCGTTTCATCATTCAGAAGGTCGAGACGCAGCGTCGAGTCGTTGGCTGGCAACGACTATAAGGTTCATAATCGCGACGCGGCGCTTCGGCGTCCTCGAGGTTAAAACGCGTCGTTGCGGCATCAGCGGATGAGGGCCAGCGCGCGGCGCTGGGCCGTGGGAGGGAGAAGAAGGGAGTTTGGGCCGGCGAGGCCCAACTCCGGCGAGAAGGTAGGAAAAGGAGAAAAAGAAGGAAAAGAAAAAGGGAAAAAGGGAAAGAAAATGATGTATTTAGGGTTTTGGATTTTTTATGAATGATTTAGAATGTTTTTGGGCTAATTAGAGTATTAGCATTTATAAAATATTAAATAAATTCCCTTTTTACCTATTCTAGACTATTTTAGATAAATTCCCTTAACCTCCATGCTAATTAGGAAAAATACCCAAATTTCTTCCAATTAAATTCTTTATTATTTTCCTCTTAATCTACCTTAATTAACTCTCTACATTTTAATAAATAAATTTATATAATTAATTTTCCTAATAATTCCTTATTTGGCCATAATTTCGAAATTTAGGATTTTGGGGTATTTCATTGGCTATCGGCCAGTGTAGCTGGACTATAGGGGTATAGGGTAAGGAGGTTACAGGGGGTGCAGGGGGTAGGGGGTGATGGGGTTGCAAAAGGGAGGAGACTAGTGTAGGGTAGTGCTAGCTGCACTCCTTGCAGGTCCAAATGAGGAAAGGGAGAGGGGAGAGAGAGGGACGGAGTTGCAAAGCAGCCATGCCTACAACTCCGATCGGGGGAAGGTTGAAGATAAGGGCAGAAAAGGAAGAAGGGAAAGAAAGAAGGGAAACGGGGGGGAAGAGGAGGAAATGGCAGTGAGCGCCTGTGTTGGGTCTTGCGAAGGAAGAGAAAAAAAGAGTGGGTCGGGAGAGGGAAAGGAAATAAGAGGAAGAAAAAAGGAGGGATTGGGCCTGCATTGGGCTTTGCCCCGTCGGGCGAGGGTGGGGAAAGGAAAAATAGAAGAAAAAGAGAAATAAAAGGAAGAAAAAGGAAAAATGGGGTTGATAGGGTGGTTTGGGATTTTTTTTTGTATTTTAGGAATAATAAAAATTATTAATAATAATCGAATAATTTTTTATTAATTAGAAATTACTAATATGATTTACTTATAATTTATTTTAGTTGAGAAAATAATTCTAGCCTCCACTAATTAGATCCCTACATCATTCTTCTCCTTTATGGCCATAATAACTGTTGTTGTTGTTGTTATTATTATTTTAGAAATGACATATTTAATTAAACTTTCTCCAATAATCCTTATTTTATTTTAAATTCCTAAAATAGAGTTTTAGAGTATTGCACATAAAGTCCAGGCTGAAGCCAATCACTAAAGTAGACATAAGTCTAGGCCGAAGCTGATCACTAAAATGGATACAAGTATAGGCAGAGGTGTGATAACCCAAAAATTCTAAAAACCTAGGAATCAATAATTAATATTTTGGAATAATTTAATTTCTTTTTCAATTATTAATTTAGCTATTTAGTAGGTTTTGATATAATAATAATAATAATAATAAATAAATAAATAAATAAATGAAAATAGATAGGATTATTTAATAATGTAAAATAAATATTTTATTATTTGGTCTTACTCTTTTTATGTAAATAATTTCCCAAACCCATATTTTACTAAAATTATCCTCTTAAATGGATAACTTAAAATTTTAAAATAAATTATTTTATTAAAACAATTTATCCATCTAAATAATTAAATACCCTATTTCTAAAAATTATTTTATATTATTTTTCTCCTTTTTCCTTTTTTTTTCTTTTTACTTTCTTTTTATTCCTTTTTCCCTTTTCCTCTTTTCTTTATCCTTTAGGTCGCACGACCCTCTCCTCCTCACCTTCCCTGCTAGGCCGCTGGGCCTTTCCCCTCTTCCTCGACTGCCTAGACCTCTTTCCTTCCTTTTCTTTTCTTCCTTCTTTTTCCCCCTGATTGGGCCAACCTAACTGCCCCCTTCCTTCTTCCTTCTTCCTCGCGCGCGCAAGCTGGCCCACCTTTTCTTTTCTCCTCGCCTAACCAGCTATGGATGGCAATTTTTCCCACGGGTTTGGGGCCCCGTCGAGGATTCCCCGTTCGGGGAGAAAATTAGGGGATTGGATTCGAGTTTGGGGATTCTTAACGGGGATTTTTTAGGGACGAGGCTGGGACCCCATCCCCAAACCTGCCCTAAATATTTTTTATATAAAAATGATCGAGGATGGGATTGGGGATCTGGTATAAAGTTGGGTTTCGAGGATCAGATCAGGTTTTAAGGTCAGGGAATAAATCGGGGATCTAGTCGGGTATGGGGATTTGATCCCCACGGGGATCGGGTCGGAAAATCCCCGATAAAAAAATCGGGGATCAGGTAGGGTTCAGAATTTTTTTTATTGAGTTTGGGGACGGGGATCCGTTGCCATCTCTATGACTAGCCTACCCCCTTCTTCTTCCTCCTCCTCTTCTCTTTTCTTCGCCCTGCATGTCGAGCCTGCGCCTGCCACTGTCTACTCTCCACTACACCTGCACAGCACCATCCTGCCCTCTTCCTCTCTCCCTCGTCCCTTTTATTTCCATTTCGAGCCAAACCCACCCTTGCACAACCCCTATCGCATGTCCCTTCTCCTTCCCTTTCTCGTACCCTACCCTTACAAAGCTAAACCCTACAAACCCTGCGTTGGCCTGCCACTACCGACAGATAGTCGCCTGCCCCTCCCACACCCTTGTCCTCATCCTCCATTTTCTCCTTTTCCTTCCCACGCCTATAAATACCCTAACCATCACCCTCCCTCTTCTTTTTTCCCTACCCAGAAACCCTAAAGCTTACCTCCACCGCACCATCAAATGTAGCCTTAATCGTCGTCGTCCTAACCTCCACCCAACCTCTTCCTTGCATTATCCTCCACCAAACAAGGACACCTTTATCCCCTAACTCTCCCTACATAGCTCGCCCCACTCATGCAAAGTGGGCAGCTCGAGCTGCCCTTTGCACTCTGTTGTCGCCCTACTCCGCCTCCTTCGCTGCAACCACCGCCCCCACTACCTTCCTCTCAATCCAAAAAGCCTCCCCTACCTCCCCATACCCTTCCCTTCCCCTTTACCCCTCCTTCCCTCTCATTTCTCCTCATCCACCTTTGGCCACCTGTGTTGCCGCCATGACACACCACCACCACCACCACTGCAACCCTCTTGGTCCAGGGAACCAACCACCTTGCAACCCCTACCTCCCTTTCCCTCTTCCAACCCTAAAGTTGAGCCTTTTAAAATCACCACCCCTCCCACCACCGCCGTCGTGCACCGTCACCACTACCACAGTAGTTGCCACCTCCACCTCTGGCAGTGCCCTTACCCTTGCTTATATTTAAGTATAAATTATTTTATATTGTTATTATTTTTAGTCTTATTATTATCATTATTATTATTTTTACTATCACTATTTCTTTTATTTTTATTATCATTATTATGGCAATTTATGCCTTTATCATTAGTATTACTAATATTGCTATTATCATCATTACTATTATTAGTCTTATTATTGTTATTATTATTAGTACTATTATTATCAGTAGTAGTATCATTGATAATAGTAGACATATTATCATCAAGACTTTTATTATTGTTATTACTAGTGTTGGGCTTTTACTAGTTAGTTAGGAGATACTAAAAGAAATAAAAGGGAAGCTAACCCGAGCATTCCACTCTTATAGGTGAACCAACCCTTTTCCCCTAAGGAGGCGTAGAAGTCATACTCCAAGCCTAGTGTTGATCTAGGTAAGGATGTGATTAAGACCAAACTATGTGATATGTGTTTATGTGTGCTTGGTTATATGCTTATGTTCCATGCGGTTATGGTTTATATGCTTATAGCACAACTTGCTAAGCGTGGAGCCAAGGTAAGTTATACATGTGCTATGACATGCTTAATATGGTGACATGACTTGTGTTTTGTGTTATGCCTTATTTACTTTTTCCCTGTATGACATGCATGCTAGGAGTCCTCGATAGGATGGTGAATTTGAGGGGAGATAAAAAAAAAGTAAAGAAAATAGAGTGGCAAGAAGGAAGTGAGAAATACCTAAGTGCCTTCTGGCTTATGGGTGGACAAATATAAGGACTACGTGAATAAAATGAGAGGAGGTAATAAATCCTGCATGGGGAGTAAAGGCCCTTGTATGCGGTGGTAAATCTTTGTATGGAGGTAACTCTTATGTGGGAAAAGGTGACTTAAGGGTTAAGGAAGGTGAGGGAAGAGTACCTTGGGTGATTTGAGTCCATAAGTAAAATGGTGCGTGGATTGGTACAAGTGTGCACGGGGGCCTTAATTAGGGTTGTGAGAAAAATCCTAAGTGGGGGAAGTGTGTGGAAGGGAGAGTTAATGGCAAATGGTTGGAATGTGGGTTGAGATTGGAAGGGTTTCATATGGAGGGGAGAGAAATGAGTCAAGTGGAAAAGGGAGCGGTGTGTGTGGATGATGAGGGGGTGACATAAGTGAAAGGAACGGTACTAGGGTTGAGGGTGGCCAGTTAAGGTTTTCATGATCACATGTGAAGGATGGGAGGTAAGATTGGGATGTTGGGTGTGGGTTAAGTGGAGAGATGGCGATGGAAGCAAAGGGAGCTTGGCCTACGTAAGGTAAGGAGAGGTGGGGTCACATAGGTTAGATTAAGGTTTTTGAGGAAAACCTTAGGGGACATTGGTGAGGTAAGCAAAGTTATAGGAAAGTGGGTCTTGATCCATGTACACGAAATTTTGGGTTTTTATGGTGAGTATGGGAAGGTGAGGAAGGAGTCTTGGAGTCTCAAGGCGCGTAGAGGTTCCAAGATATGGGACCTATGTTTCTTAAGAGAGTTAGGGTGAAGGGGTGACAATGGGATGCCCAGTGGGTCATGCATGTCTAGTTGGGGTTGCATGCAGAATAAGACACGAGTAACACACTAATTACTTAAAGTGAAAGATTATCGAGTCAGACCTAGGTTAGAAAGTATCTTGGTCCACCAGCTGTAATAATGGTCAGGCGCATTTGGCCGTGGAGAGTATCCCAGTCCACCAACTATAATAGTGGGGGTTCCGAGCTCGATAAACCAAACCTTGTATAAGATAAATCATGGAAAGACACTACCTACTTACAACGAAACACCTCATGAGTCAGGGCCAGGTTGGGATAATTTTTTGGTCCTATGACTATAATAGTGGTCGGGCATATTTTGTCCTGAGGTATCATTTTTGGTCCACCGACTATAATAGTATGGTTTCTGTACTCACATGGATATATATATATATATATATATATATATATATATATAGAAACAGTATCAGGTGCGCACACCTTTTTACTGTACAAACGTAGGAACGAATCACAGTCGTTGGATTAAAAATTTATGGACCGTTGGATGCGTGTGTAGAATGATTTTTGTGCGTCGTTTCTCTGTCATTTCTTTCTTCCTTGCGAGGCCGAGCTTCTTCCTCTAATGTCCTGTGTTTGTTGCTCGGTCAATACAGCCTCACCGTCTTCAATTTTTTTCATTTCGCAACCGCTGAAAAATCGTTCTACACATTACCACGCGTCGTGTATCATTCAACCGGCCGTTCGTCTTGTTTTTCTCTAGCTTACTTTCCTCTCTCGTAGTCTGCCTTTCTCCACTGTGCTCGACTGCTTGCCACCTCCATCGCCATCGTCTCCCCTACATCTCTTCATTTTTGTCAAAATATTTCACTACTTGTCTCTCTGTCATCCTTCTCCTTCTGCATCTTTCCATTTCCGTCGAAGTTCGTCGAAGTTGCTCTGGATCTAGGTTTTTTTCGTGTCCCTCTCTCCTCGAAGTTATCCCCAGTTGTCGACTTTCAACCTATGCATATTTCCATTGCCGTCGAAGTAGCTCGCTACTCGAAATTATTATCTACATCTCCTTGTATCTGTTCATTGAAGGTGCGTTTATTATTTTGAAATCTATTTCTGATTTAACAACAAAAATGTGATTTGTATTGTCGATTGACTTTGTTCATTTTGAACTTAATTTCTATGCTGATTGGTTTGGTATTTCGAAATGATTGTTGTCGGTTTGTTGTATATTTTGCATAATATATGCTGATATGCTGTGGCATTACCTATTGATGTCTGAATATTAGGTTTTTTGTTTGATATTCACCATCATCTGCAACATTTGAGCATCAGCTTGAAATTTTTATTTTTGTTGTTGATGTTTGTTATTTGTTTATTGTTTTCTTATACTGTTCGACATTTATACATTACCTGGAACATTGAGGCATAAGCTTCATTTTGTGATTCAGCATGAGCTTCAGTCCTGTTGTTGTTAGTCCGACATTTTTGTACATTTTCTGTTTCAGTCCTATTGTTGTTCGACACTTAAGCATGAACTTCATTTTGTGATTCACCAATTCAATGTCATATTTAAAAGATATAATTGATAAAAATTATTATAAAATAACTGATAACAAAAATAGCCAACAATTGTTGCATGTGGTAGAGGTCGGCATGGTTAATGTAGGTATTTTTAGATGTAAAGTATATGACTATTGGCAAAATTAGAAAGGAACTCAAAACAATGGACAGAGCATACCTTCCAGCTTGTTAAAAAAATAATTAACCTCTTGGTTCCAATTCCCTTAATTGTCAATATTTTTTTTAATTCCTTACTTCAAATTGTAACTAATGTCAATTTTTTATATGTGGATGACAGATTTTGGAATGAAAGACCGGAGTTGAATGTAATTTTTTTTTTCAACTTCATGAAGGTATTGTTCATTAATGCTTTCCGTTGTAGTTTAGATGATAGTGGAAGGTTTCTTTTCAAACTTATATAAGGTTCAATTTAAGGAATTGTCAAAATTTGAATCATGGAGGATTTTTTTCCCTTCTCATATTGTATAATTAAATGAATGTATATTTGATTAGTATGTTTTTTCTTTTGTTGATGCATGCCTTTGGATGAAAATTAGACGGTTTAGGGTTTAGAGGGTTTGGGGTTTGGGGTTTATGGTTTATGGTTTGGGGTTTGGGGTTTAGGGTTTAGGGGTCATAGGTTAGGGTTTAGAGGGTTTAGGGTTTAGGGTTTATGGTTTAGGGTTTAGAGGGTTTAGAGGGTTTAGGGTTTAGAGGGTTTAGGGTTGAGGGTTTAGGGGGTTGAGGGTTTATGGTTTAGAGGGTTTATGGTTTAGGGTTTAGGGTTTAGGTTTTGTATAATTTATAGTTTTAGAGGTTTGGATATAGGTTTGGATTAGTTTTTTGGTTTGATATTTATAAAATCGTGAATGTGATTAAATTTTGATCCAATGGATGAGATTGATTCCTATGTTTATATATTAATAGTAGTTTGTATGTGACCCCTCCCATATATATATATATATATATATATATATATATATATATATATATATATATATATATATATATAAGTATATAATCTAGGAGATGTGTAAGATAGAAATAACGACCTATGTTTTGATAATGATGTTGAACCTAAATGGTGTACGATATACACCTTTTGCCTATTTACACTTGTATTGCCTTAACTGCATGATTACCTTACTTAGTATGTAGTGTACTGATCATCCCTTTCATGGGTGCTGCTCATTCCCACGAGTAGTGACCCCTTCTGAGTTGGTGTGGGTATGACATGTAGCATGTGATGATTTTGACGCCTTCGATGAATTAGGCGAGACTGAGTGATGGCTTGTTGGAATTATCATGGGGTATGAGGGATTGGTGTCCGAACTCATCTTATCCTATTTTTCTCACCATTATGTTGATCTCTTTATTTTCCCCATAGGGGCCTTGTTGATGTACTCATTTTCTATCTTGTATTAACCTTGACCTTGCGCCCTCTATCTTAATTATGAATTGTTAGAAACTTACATTTTACCATCATTTCAAAATTAATATCTTTCAAATTCTTCAGCCTTGTGGTTGGTATGAGATTGGCCAGAGGGTCGGTCTTGTACCGATCACGGCAGTAGCACCCCCTTATTTCAGTGCATGATTTCTCTATAAACAAAAATTTTCAATTGTAAAATTTGTGGTGTTACACGAAGCCAACCACCTAGGCAACCAGACCCTTTAGTATCGATACCTCCTAGTACATCATTAGTGTCTAAAGTAGGTAAGTGTAACACCCCCAAAATTCACTACTGAAAAATTTCGTTTTATTAAAAGATAATTGGCGGAAGCAGATAAATAAAATGTGAACTTTGGGAGTATTACCGCCACACTTAGTACCAGACCGGTTCACTCATACCGTTCCAGTACCAAGTGCTAAGGCTAAGAAAATGAAATACAATTCGAAAGACATTCAACATGCATAAATCAGAGTAAATTGCAAGAACTTCAACATATTTAAATCAGAGTAGCGCATCAAATCGTTTTCAGGAATGAAATCCACCGATGGTGGTTAAAGTACCAACATAACATCAAAACCAGGGAATTAAACGAAGAAGGAGGGAAAATCCTAACGATACCGGATAACTCCTTACTCTCTTTCCCGTAGCCCACTTGAGCAGCACCTGAAAAACCTGCAAGGGCACTTCCCATTGAATAGGCAGGGGGCCCATAAAGGGAATCCCTTCAGTACTACGGTACTGAGTAACCCTTTAATACCACACTTAAAGACAGGCCCGCATACGGCACACAATGCAAGCCACACACATATAAATAATGAGAGATGCATACATAACAATGACAAACATAATACTTTATAAGTCACGATCGATACTTTGGGCCTTAAGCCATTATTCTGTCATTAATCCATCAATATCATATTTTATATCCATGTGAGTACGAGAACCCCACTATTATAGCCGGTGGACCGGAAGTCAACACACAGGGCAGAACGCCTCTGACCACTATTATTGTCGGTGGACCGGAAGATAAACACACAGGGCAGAACACACCTGACCACTATTATTTGCCGGTGGACCGGTCTGGCCCCGACTCACATGGTGTTCCACTATAAGTGATTAGTATTTTTCCATAATCTTATTCACATACATAACTGATTTTATTGAGCTCGGGACCCCCACTATTTTAGCCGGTGGACCGGAATATATATGTAATCATCATCCAGAGCACAACGCTCCTGGCCACTATTATAACCGGTGGACCGGTACTCATAATCACATACCAGGGCAACACGCTCCTGGACCACTATTATATCCGGTGGACCGGTAGTCAATATCATAATCATCTGGGCCCGGCTCATTAATATTTCACTTTCAATAATAGTATCTTTCATTTCTTTAATCAGCACATCAATCATATTTATTTGCCTCGAATGGGAGATCGATAACCCGGGACACAAAGGTACACCGGTCGTACCGGTGCATATCAGCTACTCAGTACCCTTTAACCATGAACCCAAGGACGCAAAGGTACCCTGGTCGTACTGGTGCATAAAGCTAACTAAGTACCCTACCGACAAGGACACCTAATCCATAAGTATGCATACCCCCTAACTAGGTCCGTAGAGCTAGAAAGAGTAAGATATAGGGCCTGGCTGGGGCACAAAGGCACACCAGCAAATACTAGAATAATCGTGGACTAAACCACATCCTTAGGGTAGCGACCCCTAAGGAGTCACCATTCCCGATCTCGAGGTCTTTCACTTTAAGTAATAGTGTCTTAATTAAGGTGATCACAAAAAACACGATAATCCGATACTTATTCACTTTCAATCGTTCTGATATCATTAATCGTTTTTTTTATTCAGATGATTATCCAGGATATCACAGAGAAACCATTAAGGCCATACTAATTATCAAATACTATTACTTGGCTAATCAGCATCATTTAATCATATTAATGTTCCACAATCTCAAAGACATATTAGGTACAAATTACTCATTTGCCCTTTACTTATATAATTGTTAAGTATCCGTTCCTTACTTGATAAATTACCACATTACCCTTAAGGTTGCATAATTACCAAATTACCCCTTGTCTACTTTAGATTACCAAATTGTCTCCTACACTTTTTAAATCACCATTCACCCTTCATAATTACTACACTTATCATATTTCCCTTTTGGTTGGTTATATTACCGAATCGCCCTTCTCCTTTGTTATAATTACTAAATTTGCCCTTGAGTTGGGTAAATTACTAAATTACCCTATTTCATTATCATGATTACTATTTTGCCCCTTTAGTTGGTGAAATAATTATCACTTTATCCCATAATTGGCTAAATTACCAAATTGCCCCTTTAGTTGGATAAATTACCAAATTGTCCTTCTCCTTTATCATAATTACCAGTTTACCCCTTACAATTATTTTAATTGCCATTTACCCTTTTTAATCATTATAAATCCCAAATTACCCTTCTTCATAATTACAAATATTAATTTACCCTTTTTCATAATCAAAATTACTATATTACCCTTCTCCATTATTAAAATTACCATAATGCCCTTTAATTGGTTAATTTACCAAATTACCCTTCTATAGTATCATACTTATCCAATTGCCCTTCTACAATCATAATTTAATTGCTAAATTATCTTTTGTCAATTACCAAGTTACCCCTTACTCCCAAGTTTACCATAATATCCTTTCATTTACAAAATTACCATTTTATCCCTTACATCCAATTTTACCATAATATCCTTTTATTTATGAAAATTACCACCATACATCTTTTACTTTACAAATTACTATTTTACCCCTTCACATCCAAGATTACCATCTTTATCTTTCCTTACATAATTACCATTTTGCCCTTCTTTTCCAAATTACCATATTACCCCTTTACTTATAAATTACCACTTCACCATTCACTTATAAAATTTACCATATTACCCTTTACTTATGAAATTACGATTTTGCCCCTTTACCTCCAAAATTACCATAGTGCCCTCCTTCATCCAAAATTACTATTTTACCCCCACTTCCAAAATTACCATTTTACCCTTCTTTCTCACAACTTACAATTTTATCCTTTACTTTGTAAATTATCATTTGACCATTTAATCATAAAATTTCCATATTATTCTTTTATCTCCAAAATTACTGAAATACCCTTTCCACTTATAAAATTTCCACTCAACCCCTTTATTCACCATTTTTATGAATTTACTAACACTACATAAAATAATGATATTAATACTTCATTTTTATCATCTAAGTCCACCAACTTGTCATTTTTCAACATAATACTCATTAGCAACTACACACATTGATTTATATACCTCATAAGCATAATTAATAAAATACCTTTAAACAATAACATCATTCATGCCTTAGCAACATGATACATCATAACAAGTATTTAACATTTTCATCCATATTCCAACTCCTTCTTTATTTAACACACCTACATATGGCACAAAAGTTATCATGCTTTTTCTTTTTAACAAGCAATATAAGAAACCATAAACATATCATGCTAAGCATACAAAACATGCATAAAATCATACTAAACCCTACATGCACTAGTATGCGTTTTTCCATATATTTAAGGGAGGATTAACGGTTACCTTAATCCCGCAAAATATCAAATCTTACCAAGCATAATTAACAACTCAACACCTAAAAATAATATCCATCATTATTGTTAGAAATAAGAAGTTAAAAAGGATAAAACTTTATAAAATTTAATTAGTAAAACACTTAACATAAAATACCATTATACCTTAAAAATTAGCCAAATAATTTTTAAAATGAAGGGGAGCTCACGCTGCATGGGCAGCGTGAGTTTCATGCAAAAATAAGGGGTGGAAGGGTTCAAAGGGGGGTGAAGGAAGCAAAATCTATTATTTTTGGGTTAGGGTCTTTAGGCTAGAAAAGAAGGTGGTTAGGGGAGGTTCTAAGGCAAGGGAATGGTGCAGAAGTGTAGAGGGGGTGTAGGTGGAGGCAAAGGGTGGTTTCACGGCGGCATAGGGCGGCGGAGTCGGCGACGGCAAGGCGGCGAAGTTGGCTGCCGAGGAGGGTCGAGGGAAAGGGTTGAGAACGAAGGAAAAATGGAGGGAAAAATGGAGGGGTGCAAGGGTTGGTTTCGGCCAACTAATGGATGGCGGTTGTAGAGGGGGTTGCAGGGTGTCGAAAGGTGGGTTGGGTGGCGGCAGAGGTGGCCGGGGCGGCGGTAGAGGCGGTTGCAGGTGGCTCGGCGGTAAGGGGAAAAAGCTGGGAAGAAAAAGGAAGAGGAGGAGAAGGGAGGAAGTGTAGGGCTCGAGGGGCGGCGTGGGGGTGCAGGGTGGTAGTAGACGGTGGCAGAAGGCGGCGCAGGGCTAGGCTTGGTGGTTCAAGTGGCGGCGGGCGGCGGTGAGAAGAGAAACGGGAAAAAAATGGAGGGAGAAGGAAGGAGAGAGGAGGGAGCTCGGGATGGGGATGATGGTTTGAAAATGAGGGGAATGAAAGGCTGGGGAGATGGAGAAAAAGAAGAGGGAGAAGAGAGGGGGCAAGGCTGGCCGATCGGTGCTGCAGTGGTGGCAGGGCTGTCGGTTGGCAGGGGGAAGGAAGGGGAGAAGAGGGAAAGAAACAGGGCGTGCAGGCTGGGGATGCAGGGCTAGTTGGGTTCGAATGAGGAAAGAAAACGACGGGGGAGAGAGGAAGAGAGAGGGCTGGGAGGTAGGTGGTGGTGGCAGGCGGCCGCAGTTGCTGGCTGGCATGGAGACGGGAGCGTGTCGGGCAGAGGTAGAGGAAGAAAGGAGAAGAGGGCTGGGCGAGCGGCTGGACCGGCGTAGGAAAAGGAGGGAGCCGGCCGGTCCAGGGGAAAAATAAGGAGGCGTTTGGGCTGGTGTGCTGGGCGGCGTGCGCGAGGGAGAAGAGGGAGGAGGCGGGCCGAAGGCCCAACGCGTGGGGGAGAGGGGAGAGCAGGCCGGGCGGGCGGCCCAAGGGGGAGAAAAAGGAAAAGAGAAGAAAGGAGAAAAGGAGAAAATGAGGAGGAAAAGAAAAAGGAAAAATGGGAAAATAGGGGAAATAAATTAAATTAATTTTATAAATCATAAAATGTAATATTCTTGATAATTTATTTAATTTAATAATTTAGTTTATTATAATCTAATATATTAGTTTAAAAAGGATAAAGTTGGTAAAATATTAGTTTGGAAAATTATTCAAATAAAATAATATGATAAATAGAAAAATATTTATTTTTAATTTATTAAATAATTTTATCCAAATTTACATACTCTAAAATCCATAAAATAATTAAAATTAATAATCTAAAAGCAATTCTATTCCAAATAAAAGTAATTTATTAAAATATAGGTTTTCGAAATTTTTGGGGTATTACAGTAAGGTACTAGGACCTCTTAGGATCCCGCCTAAAGGCAAAGCCCGAAGGTAGACTAACCCTCAGTAGTTAATCGAGGATCAGGTAATCCAAACCCATACTCAACTTGATTATCTTTTGCTTTACGTGATTATATATTATTCTTAAGGATGACTGATTACACAAGGCCCATTTCAAATTAAACTTTGCATCAAACCAAATCATGACATTAAATCAAAGTCAAAGGTTCAAAAATTGGCACAATCCTCATTCAACCACTTTAAAAAATATGGGATATTATAAAATTACCAAAATACCCTTACATTAAAAATGGGTTAATTTTATTAAAGGAGGATCTCACACTGCTCACGGTCCTGACCATTATTCTTAAACTAGTACAACGGCCTGAATCACCTCCTGGGATAGAATGCGCCTGAACACTATTATTAAGCCGATGGAATAGACTCAAGATCTCAGTCCTAGCTCACATAATCTTTCACTTTTGATGATTAATATATTATTTCTTATTATCCATTTCAAGATCACATTCTTATTTATAATGAGTCCAAGGATACATACTATTATTAATCTAGTGGAATGGATTAAAGCATCTCTCATAATAGAATGTGCCCGACTACTATTAATATGCTAGCGGAACGGACACACAACACCTCAACCCTTACCCACGTAATCTTTTACTTTAAGATATTAATATATTACTCATCATTGTTTATCTCAATATCATATTCTCATTTACGTTGAACCTAAGAACTCTACTATTCTTAATCTCGTGAAGCAAACTAAATGACCTATCATGGCAAAACTCTCATGAGCCACTATTATCATCTAATGGAACGGACACACAACACCTTAGCCTTATTTCATGTAATATTTCACTTTAAATGATTAATTTCCTATCCGTCATTATTTATGCTCAAAATCATCATACTAACATACATATAAATATATAAGGCATATAATCCAACTCAACATAATGATCTGAAATGAGTAAAACATAAGTGCAAGCATATTGAGACATCCCTGAAAAAAAAACTATATTATTTCTACGAAAACCCTAATTTTATAAGATAAATATTAATTCAGCCATAATGCTCATTTATCCATCAATTTCAATATATATTCTTAAAATAACATTATCAACAACGTACCTAAAAGTCAGGTTCCAACTCCGACGTCTTACACATACAATAATAGCATGCCTTTAAGTTCATTGTTCTTAAATGCCTACGAAACCCTAATTCCAAAACTCAGGCATAACTTTTCCTGCAAGACTCATATAACCACCAAATTTAATACATATTCCTAAAATGCAAATATTAACAATATATCTCAAAATCAATGCCAAACTTCAATATTTTACACATGCAATGATGACCCCACCCCGAGGGCTATTATTCCAATTTTAAACCACACCTTCTTTCTATTGGTCTTAGACCATTCTTAATTACTTCAAATACTCCCCATAATATACTTAGCATAATTTGAGCCAATCAACACATTAAAATCTCAAAGTTTTCATATCTAATCCATAGTGATCTAATTGCCCTAAATATAGCGAAAATACCCGTATTTTTCCACCCTACGATTCCAAATATGAATAGTTTTCAACCTCTAACATATATCCCTATGAAAAATACTTAACAAAAAATTTACACAAGTCATGTCTCATAGCCCAATTTAGATAATGATTTGTGCCAACCCCCTTAACTTACAAAAACAGGCTTAACCAATAATATACAAAGTCACATGCTTTCACAATTTTCTCACATTTTCATCATATAACATAACATATTATATAACAACTTTACCCATATAACCACAATAAAATGAGATTTTATACAAATATACACATTGCAAACAAATGCTCTAGCTACGATATGCATCCTTGCCAAAAATGTCATCGGTCTTTAAGCACGTATAAACCCTAAGTGTCCACATCCAAGACCACCATAAAATCACCTAAAATACAAAGATATTGTAATATTGGAATTTATAAAAATTAGCTAAATAAAAATTAAGGCAAAGGACGGTGGAAATGGAGATAACCAAAATAAGTGGAGGAGCTCATGTTGCATGGAAGTGTGGCGGAATGCATGGTGCAAGAATTGGTGCAAAGGATGCGCTAAGGAAAATAACAAGGGTGACATGATTGTGCATGGGTTGATGAGGAAAGATGTGCAAAGGCTATGCAGGAAGACGTGCATATGCTGTGCAAGGGAGATAATGGTCTTGCAAGAAGGTGCATGGGGTGCGTGCGAGATAAAAACAAAATAGGGTAGCTTAGGTAAGGGAAGAGGAGTGTGTTTTGGGATGGTGATGGGTGATCAAATATGAGGGAAATCAATAGGGATGACGTCGTTGGTTACTAGGGAAAAGATGGTGGTGCTTGGTGGTGGCGAGTGGCATGGGTACCAGCAAAGAAGAGAGTTGGGGTTGGTGAGGAACTGTCACATATGAGAATCTGTAACACCCTCAAATTTACTACTGAAAAATTTCATTTAAGTCAAACGGTTTAGCGGAAGCAAGTGAATTAAAACCATAAACTTGGGGGTATTACTGCCGCACTTAGTACCGGACCGATTCACTCCTACCGTCCTGATACCAAGTGCTAAGGCTAAATCAAACAATCATTAAGTAAGAACCATCAAAAGCATAAGTTCATAGTCATCATAAATCATTCATGAAAACAAGAGTCGACCACAGTCAGAATATTGTTTAAGATTACAACTTAAGAGTTCCACTCCAAAATACGAACATAATACAAATACAACTAACTCAAGATAAACAAAAACGAGGATAGTAAAAGAGTCCGGCCGGCTCACTCTCGGCCCCAACCAGGATAGGTTCAACACTCGGCCCCACCCGATGCCTCGTAGGTATCGTAGGCATCAAAAACATGATCTCCTACCTGCACAAGGTCAGATGGGTCCTCTGCTCGTGGGAATGAGCAACACCCATGAAACGGATGATCAGTACGCTACATACTAAGTAAGGTAACAAACGAGCTAAGGCCAGCACATAGGACATATGATACAAGTTCAACACATAGACAACATACAATAACATGCAAGAAAAGGCTGATTATTTCCTCGGTGCTTTATCCTTTTATTCTCATTAATGATAATAGGTCCATTCCACACATTCTTCAATAGCTCATGTGAGTGCGGGAGCCCCACTATTATAGCCGGTGGACCGAAAGATAAACGCACAGGGCATAACGCCTCTGATCCACTATTATAGCCGGTGGACCGAAAAATAAACGCACAGGGCAGAACGCCTCTGATCCACTATTATTTGCCGGTGGACCAGACTGGCCTCGACTCACATGGTGTTTCGCTTTAAGTACTTAGTATCTTTCCCATGGATTAACTTATTTGTTTGGTTTTTCGAGCACGAGATCCCCCACTATTATAGCCGGTGGATCGGAAGATAACGCACAGGGCAATACGCCTCTGATCCACTATTATAGTCGGTGGACCGAAAAATAAACGCACAGGGCAAAACGCCTCTGATCCACTATTATAGCTGGTGGACTGGAAAATAAACGCATAGAGCAAAATGTCTCTGATCCACTATTATAGCCGGTGGACCGGAACATGGGCTCGGCTCAACATCTTTCGCTTTACGTGATTAATGTCTTATCAGTGTCTTATTAAATCACACATCACCCTTAACATGCATGCCAACAACATTCTACCGTTTTCTTTTCAAGAGAGCCCGTCCCATATGTTGAGACTCGTGCACCCTTAGTCACACCCCGACATTTCTTTCCCCTTAAGCTCACACATAATGAGAGACCAACTCCTAGAAGCGTAGGTTAAACCCAACACCCTATGACATCGATCTCGCCTATTCTCGACCTTTAGGGTTTCCCCCTTGGAAACCCTAGTTGGACCTATGTGGCCCAACTTCTTCTCACTTACCTTACAATTACTTGTTCTTCACCCCACATCTCACCCTTATTAGGTCAAACCCCAAGGCATATCACTTTATTCCTCGACTTCGCATGTGACAAGCAAAACCCTAGTTAGCCACATCAAACTCTAGTACCTTACTTCTTCCACAAGTAACCTCTCTCTTTCCATACCCAAGTCTCTTCTTTCACATGGAAACCCATACTCATCTTTTTTATAAGTAAATTCTCACTCTTAACCCATACTCCACCCTTCCTGAATCATTCTTACTTTTGTACTTCCCAAATTTCCACTTTCTTACCGAAACCCTAGTTAGGCCCTTTATGCACCCTCGTACCAACCTACGTACTATTTTCACCCCAAGTCTCCAATCACTCCACAACTCTCCCCATCTCTCATTTACACCCCAATTCAACTTCTCTCACGTAAGACACACCCCCATGCAAGAGTTAGTCACCTCATGCAAATGCCCCAAGTGACCATGCAGATTTTAAAGCCCCCATGCATGGTTCCCAACTTTCATTTACTTTGGACATTCTTCTCACTTAAAAATTCTCTCATGGATTATGAAGCACTTTGGTCCACCCCATATCCCCCTTAATGGTCTCACTTCCCATTCCCCATCTTGTTATTCTTTTAGTCCCATTTCATAGTACCGAAACCCTAGCATGCATGTCCTAGAGGGTCGTATCATAACACATCATAAACATCATACATATACATGTCATGCTCACACCATAGGAAGTACACACGACATACCTCAAATCCCAAGCTGCGCTACACATGAGACAAGTTATCCATAAATCATATAATACACATTATCATGATATACACAACAATCAACACATCGCATCACACATAGCACAAGGCCATATCTTCGTCCTTACCTAAGGTGATGCCGGGCTTGGAGCACGCTCTTCTAACTCCTTAGGACTTTGGTCGGGGTCACCTATAAAAGGGGAAAATACTAAGTATTATTTTCCCTCAAAGTACCGTCATCCCTTATTCTAGTTTAGGGTTAGGGTTTATATTACTAAAGAGGGTATTATACAAAACTAGGGTTTTTATGTTAAAGTTAGTATATTAGCCATTACTAATCAAAATTTATTTATTTTTGATACTCAGTGTTACCCTTATTTAATTAAACCCATTAGTTCTAATCTTGTAGTAATAGGGTTTATGCTAGCTATAGGAAAATAGTGTTAGTATTAATAAAATAGTGACACTAATGTCTGGTGATAGAAACCCTAGCGTTTTAAGGCCAAGTCTATTAATGGTGTTATAGTTGAGGTAATAATATTACAAGGTCACAATACTACAAGTAAAATATTCCTAAGGGTGATAATGATAATAGTTGTAATAATAATAATAATAGTAGTCATAATAATAATAATAACCATCCTAGCAGTAATGATAACAATAACAACAACCCAGTATGGTCAAGCAATAATGATAATAACCTTAGTAGAAGGTAATAGAGATAATAATATTAGTAATAATGTTGTTAATACTAACACTTATAAGAAAAATAAAACTAAAGTTGAGTATAGTAGAAGTTAGGGTTCCAAGGGATGCTAGTATGGTAAAGATGATAACTTTAATATCAGAGATCATAATATTAGTAATAATAATAATAATAAAAGTAGTAATAATAATAATAATAAAAGGATAATAATAATGATAATAATAAGTATAATGGTATTAATATTAGTTAATCTTAATAATAGCTATATAAAAAGAAATTTTAAGGCTTGGGATGAGTGGAAGACCACCTAGGGTCGGTGGTGGTCCGGCGGCGGCGCGTGGCGGAGACGGCGGCGACGGTGGAGGAGGAGAAGAGAGGGAAAGATGGAGGTGGTGGTTAGATGGGAGGAGAAAAGAAGAAGTTTGAGGTGAGGGAGGAGACAGCAGGGAAAGGGGAGTGAAATGAGGGTGGTGGCGTGACAGGGGTGGCGGCGCACGGTGGTTGACGCGACGACTAAAGGTGGAGGAGGTTGGTGGAAGATGGTGGAGGTTGGTGGAGAAGGAGGCAAGGAGTAAGGAGGGTATGGGCAGGTAGGGGAGGACCTGCTGGTTGTTTTGGAGGGTGGTAGGGAGGTTGATTACGGTGGAGGTGGCGGCAGAAGGTGGCACGAGGCGGCGGTGATTGTTTTTGGGCAGGGAATTTCGCACTGTTGTGGTGGCATGTGCGGGGCAAGAAAGGGGGCGGCGATGGTTTGGTTGCGTGGAGGGTGGTGCAGGGAAGGTTTTGGTGTGTGGCGGTGGTCGCGACGGTAGCTGGCGGCGGCGAGGCAGGGTTTTGGCAAGGTCTAGAGGGGAGGACTTGCCTTGGCTGTTCGGGGGTGGTATTTATAGGAAATTGAGGAGGGAAAACGACGAAGGGGAGAGGGATGGCACGCGGGGGCAGGTGCGGCAGGCCGCCATCCGGTCGCAAGTATGCGGTTGGCAGGCTTGTTTGGCGGTGTGCGGGAAAAGGGAAAGGCAACAGGACGCGTGAGGGGTAGGACGATTGTGCTGGGTTGAATTGGGAAAGAAATGGACGGGAATGGCAGGGGAAGGACGGTCGGACGGTAGGCGGTTGTCAGCGGTGGCAGGCTGCGAGTTGCAGGCCTGCGCGAGGAGGAAGACGACGGTGGGGGTGGACTGGCGGTCTAGGGAAAAAGGAAAGGAAAGGGCAGGCCAGCCAGTTTGGTAACGGTTATAAGATTTTTAAACCAAACGCGGCGTTTTAGTAAATGGGGGAATGAAACGCGGCGTCGCATCGCTGGGTGGTAACGGTCATAAGGGTCATTAAGTGTGATGCGGTGTTTCGATGACTTCAAGGGGTGAAACGCGGCGTTGTGGGCGTACGAGGGCCAGCGGACGACGCTGGGCCACGGGAAGGAGAAGAAGGAAGGGATTGGGCCGGACGAGGCCCAATTCCGGCGGGGAAGTAGAAAAAAAAAGGAAAAGGGAGAAAAAGGTTTTCTTTGGGGTTTTGGATTTTTGCACAATTTATTTAGAATGTTTTTGGGTTATAATACATACATACATACATACATATATATATATATATATATATATATTCTTGAATATTTAAAAATTATTAAAATAATAATTTAATTCCCTTTTTAGATTAATTTTGGTTATTTTGGTTAATTTTCCTCCACTTTCATTTTAATTAGTAAAATGTCCAAAATTCTCTAAATAATTTATTTATTACTTTCTCTTTATTTTTCTCAATTAATTTCCTCTTTATTTAATGAAGTAATTTATTTTCTTAAATTTTTCCTAGTAAATCATTATTTTGCCATAATTCCTAAATTAGGGTTTTGGGGTATTTCAGAATCAAAGCAACCAAAGTAGGGCTGCATGAGAGGGAGTTAGGGGTAGAAGGAAATATGATGATGAATTCAGGTGGTGGTGATGGTTGTGATGCCGGGGATGGACTAGGGGTTGTGAATTTGGTGGTGTAAAGCAATAGAACATGGTTGGGGAGGGGAGGTCATGAAAGAAGGGCATAGGTGTGCGATGGCTCGCATGGTTATGCGTAGGTTGGTGCATAACCATGTGATACACACAAAATCATAATAAGTCTGGGAGGGAAAAAAAGATAGTGGAAAGGATATGGTTCTTCGAGTAGGGTAGAGGAGAAGGAAGAAGTATGAGGAGGAAGAGGAGGAGGAGAAGGGAGTCGGGTGGTGATGGTGGATGGTGAACAGTGGCAAAGTGGTATGTTAAGGGGCAAAACTAGGTCGAGGAACCAATGTAGGGTAGAGAGAGGAGAAAGAATAAGAAGAAAATAAGGGAGTAGCAAGTCATTTGAGCTAGTTCAATCAATAATATGGAGAGGCAGTATATATATGCAACCGATTGGTGATAGTGGATGGCCCGATAGATTAGAGGTGATGGTGAATGGCTACTTAGGAGGTGGGAGACGTGGTCGTAGGGGTAATGGCATACACTGATGTAGGGGAATGGAAATGTAGGGGTTAGGGGTTGTAAAAACCAAGAAGAGAAGGGAAAAGGGGCATGTACGAGGGGGGGAATGAAAGGGTGCATGGTTGGGAAAGGAAATGAGAAGAAAGGGGAAGTTATATGAGGGAAAGGGCATGCATGGCCTAAAAGGGAAAGGGGGAAGGGCTGGCAGGGATGGAAAAGAGAAAAAGGAAAGGAAAAAAAGAAAAGGGAGAAAGAAAGAAAAAGGAAAATAAAATGAAAAGAAATCTAGGATTAAGATTAGAATTGGGTTTATATTTGAGATTAAGAAATTAGGGTAGAGAAAAATATAATTTATCTGAGGTTAGGGTACTCGATTAGAAAAAAATAATTCAAAAATTAATCAATTAGGGTGAGTTTGATAATAGGATAATGATGAAAATAATTAGAATAAATATATTTAAAAATTATCTGGGTTATATATCAAAGGTTAATGAAAATAATTAAGCTAAGATTTAAGAAAGGTTTTGGATGAATGTTAAATACTAAAAAATAAGGGTTACGAAATGTTTGGATGTTATATTAGTGACTATAGTAATAATATTTCTTATTAATAACAAATCAAAATGATAAAAATTCATAGCAATAATATAAATGAACAATAATCAATATTGATAATATTTATGATAAAAAACATCATTAATAATTTAATATTATAATTATTCATCATTAATATATTATAATATATGTTATAATAAAATAAGAAATAATTTTAAAATTTTAAAAAATTTGATCTGCCATATTAATTGAAAAAAATGATTAAGGAGCTTGTTTGGAAATTATATTATATTTATATTAATTTTAATGTGACACACTATTTTTAAAATATTATTTATTTTATTATAATTTACTATAAAATTTATTGTTAATTAATTAATTACTATTAAATATACACTCAAGATTATTCCCAAAATTAATTCGGATCATCTTTATTTCAAATATAAATATAAAAATATAAAAACTATGCGAAGTCATAATTAATTAATTTCCCATCGACGGCCCATCAAAATCGTATAAGATATTTGGAGCTCATTACTTTTGGGTCACAACAGTTAAGTTCACACATCAACGGATCCATACTAAACAAGCCCATCTTAGGGTTTTGCGGCTCAATATAAGCTGTACCGTAAGCCCTAGTTTTCTCTTGCTGCATTCTTCGTCATTCTCGCCGTTGCTGTTAGTATCTCTCCCTCTCTATTTCTTGTAATCTCTCTCTCTCTATTTCTTGTATCAGGAATCAGATGAGATTGTTTCTGTTAGCTGTTATATTTTTATATTGCATATGCTTCTGTGAATTATTTTCCTGTCTATTTTGATCGTTGTCATGTTTATATTTGAGCGAGCCATTCACTTCGATGACAAATTTAACGTAGTGCAGGACCGTAAGTCTTAGATTTTATTCACTTGCGAGCCTCAATCTTCACTTCATTTAAATCAGGTTACTGCATATATTTCGTACTTTAAAAAAAAATATTATATAAAATCCTGATGTGCACACATTGATTTGTAGAACCTTGTACTTGATTATGTTTGTTGATGTCTGGCCTATGCGCTTATAACTGGCACCGGGACTTGATTTCTAGTAGATCCTGATTTGAAATTTGATGAACTAGGATTTTGAATTTGCGAGGAGCTTTTGAAAGGCCATAAAAGATGCAGAACGTAGACGGTGATATCAAGGAGCTCTACATCCCAAGAAAATGGTATTTCGATTTTCATGTTTTGATTTATTGTTTCACTAAACATAGTTTGAAGCTGGGGAAGCAATGATGAAAAATGTTGTATTACCCAGCTTATTACCAAATCTTATATTCAAGGTCGATGAAAGTAACTATTTCTAACATTTATCGTAGTGCTCTCCCACGCCACTTGAAAATTTTGGTTATAGCGAAAAATTTAGACATGGTTTCAGACTTGGGTTTGTCTCTATTCTTGTTGGATTGCAGTTCTGCGACTAACAGGCTGATCACTTCAAAGGATCATGCGTCCGTTCAGATTAACGTTGGACATTTAGATGAGGACGGCGTTTATCGTGGAAAAGGATCTACCTTTGCCCTTTGCGGCTTTGTTCGTGCTCAGGTTATATTTCTCGCCTAATTTTCTTGGCAAGCGTGATGTGGTTATTTTGATATAGTTTATTTGTTCATGCTTAATAGGGTGTTTGTGGCTTTTTTTTTTGGAAACTCGGGATAATGTTAGTCGTTATTTTTTTCTAATGTGATGTATATCCAAGTCACTGTTTTTTGATTTTAAATCTTAGAATTCAAATAACTTGATGGTTAACTGCCCCTGTTTTCTTTATCGCTGCAAGCTCCGTAATCTAACTGTCGCTTCACAAGGCCCGCTGCAGCTTCCTGTTACCCTTGGATTATATTGGTGCTGTGGACATGTGATCATATTGATCGACACCATTGATGCTGGAATTGCACTTAAGCCCAGAATGTCCTAGTAGATGAATTTATACCTTAGAAACCTTAGATCCCGAACCTCTTGTTTGTCCTGGACCAAAATAATTTCTCATTGTTTCACATTGATGCGTTTGTGTGTGATAATAGTATGTTTCTGGGTCTCTTCTGCAGCAATTTCTTATTCACCTCTCCATAATAGTGGGATTAAATTACTGTCATTATGTTGGGGCTCTCATTTCTTGACAATCCTAGCAGCCTCACACTTTATTGGTATGTTGATAAATTGTCATTTGTTTTCTGCAGGGTGATGCTGACAGTGCTCTCGATCGGCTTTGGCAAAAGAAGAAAGCAGAGTTGCAACAGTAGTGTATTAAGATGCCTGCCTATACCTGAGCCTGGCGTAAAATTTTATCCTCAAGCAGGGAATATGCTCTTGTTCTGAACTCTGTTTGTTATGATTGATGAACGTAATATTTTGGTCGCTGTCGAACGGATTTAATGTTGAATGACTAGCTTTGGTTATGATGTGCATCTTCTTTTCACTCTTGTGTTCATCTCGGTGGTATGTTACTGCTCGTTGCTCATTGACCATATGGGGAGCACCGCAAATTGCATGGTGTGGTTGCCCGCTATTTCTCAATGTTGTGCATGATGGTATACCCGGTGGAGGGTAGGTGTCTCACAGGTGTTTTTAATATTTTAAGTGAAGCCATAAATTTTAGATTTTTGTCAAGGCCTTGTTCGATAAACATTATTGTTGCGTAGTTTTTAGTGTTTTGGAGGTGCATTAAAGGTTTGGTCATGTTAAGGCGCTAGCATCAGCGTTTGATGAGCTTTTAAATACTTCATTGTGCAAAAAGTTTCTGCTACCAGCTCAAAATGTACGTGTGTTTATCATTTTTGAAAAAATTAATTGGATTATACGTTCAATTAGGCTATAGCTACTACCTGGTTTAATTTGTAATATAATCTATTGTTATATATTATTATTATTGTTTAATAATACAGTTCCTGATTGGAGGTAGCAAAACTTATCGGAAGACCTAGAGGAAACCTTGAGTTCCCATGGTCGAAGTAAGAAGAAATGGGAAGTGAGTAGCACTAGATCTAGTACCTGTAAGGTTAGTGAAAGTCCACAGGGTAGGAAGGCCTAACCTAGCACCTCTATATATGAACAAATATGATATTGGCAATTAAATCTGTCCTGCGACAACACATTAGACATGGTAGGTGTGTTCGGGAAGGAAAATGCGGTAGTCAGCTGGTTTATCTATTCGGACTAGGGCTGTTAACGAACCGAATCGAGCCGAGCCGGGGTAGGCTTGGGCTTGGTTCATTTACTAAACAAGCCTAAAAATAAAGCTTGAGCTTGGTTTGTTTATAAACGAGCCGAGCTTTTAACAAGTCGAGCCGAACTTTTAACGAGCCGACTCTCGAGCTTTGGTGGTAAACGAGCCGAGCTCACGAGCTTTTGTATTCTAAACGAGCTCGAGCCTAAATTTATTAGGCTCAAGCTTGACTTGTTTAATAATCGAGCCGAGCTCGAGCCAAAATTTTAAGCTTGTTTAATAAGCGAACCGAGCCGAGCCAAGCTGTTAACGAGCCGAGCCCAAAAAGCTCACGAGCCGGCTTGGTTTGTCAACAGCCCTAATTCGGACCTAGTGAACCTCGCCGACCATGGCCTCACATTGTGTGGAGCCATGAGGAGTTATCTAGGCATAAGATCCCGACGTGGCTTTTGGTTGAGGAGGCTGTTTTAACCGATGATAGGTTGTATTAATGGAAGATAGTGACTCAAGCGATAATGATGTTGAGCTAAGTAATCCATGTAAGACTAATATGAAATCATAACTAAGCTTTCATTTCATCAATCAAGTCAATGGAAGAAAAAAGAAAAAAAAAAGAGAGGATTATAACATGTGGTATATGTGATTAGGGTAGGAATGATCTCACACATCTGTTAGTAGTAGGAGATTCCTGTTTGCTCAAGTGTTGTAACCGACTACAAATTCCCTAAAGACCCATATCCTAGTAGGAGATGAAGTAGTGGTTATATGTTACAAGTTACAACAACAACAAGAAGAAGCCTGATGGGAATTACCTAAGTAGCAATTTGTGTACCTTACAATAGTAAGAGATATAGAACATTGATGTCAGACTTAGTTTTTAGACCTAGCATTAAAATTATGTTTATTTATTATAAACACACATTTCTGTAGTTATTAAAAAATAGGAAATTTTGGATTTTAAGATAATTATTGATCTTTCTACCATTAAAATGTCTTCAATTAATTTGAGATAACAATGAAGTAATGTAGCTCCTATAAAATTAACTTCTCTCATCTTCTTACTTTCTTTTATCAGAAAAACTTCAGCGGTGGTGTTAGGTTAAAACCTATGTATGTTGGTTAATAAGGGTTTAGAATATGAAACAACAAAAAGAATAGGAGTATTTGGTGGCGTACATAGGTTAGAAGTGTTAGAAAATTCGTCTTTATAAAGTTTCGGAAAGAAAGGAGAAGAATGAAGAAGTTATTTGTTAACATTCCCCTTGGTGTTGATCGACATGACCCCCTCTTCCTCGCGTGTTGTTGCCTATATTTCTTGTGGTGATTTTTTACGAGTCTAATTTAAGTTAGCCTATTTTTTGTCAGTTCTAGTGCCCTCTTAACCTATATAAATAGGGTCTCTTGTATAATATTAGACATACAAAATACAAAATAAGAATTAGGGGATAATTCTTATATTATAGATCTAACATAATGATCTACAGGGAAATTTTAATTCAGAATAAGGTTCTTAATTGAGTGGATCAATCAAAAGAGTTGTTCTTGAAAATTTTGGTAAGGGATAACACGGGATTGAGTATTCTTGAATTTTGTATTACTTATAAGGAAAATAACAAGGATTTAAATTTGGTAATTTGTTCTTGACTTATTAAATTGATTTGTAATTTGCATATTTCTTAGTTTCCTTGATTCCGGGTTATTGAGTTTCTACCCAAAATGGTTAGTGTGAGTTGTAAGAGCAATACATATATCATAACACTAGATTATTAAGTTCTATTATTTTGCAAATAAAATCCACTAATTATATAGATAGAGCAAGATGTAGTCTGTCACAACATAAGGTAGGCGCTTGGTCCCAAGCACCACACCATACATCATGACACCACTTCTAATACTCTGACATTTTGGAAAAACTAATTTATCTAAGATTGGTATTGTTGAATATTAAATTTTATTTTTTGATCATTTATTATATCTTTGTAGAGTTTTAAAACCCTAATTATGTCATCGGAACATTTCATTCGACAGTTCTTGTTATTTATTACGGATTTTTATTTTGAGTTTGCGAGGGACTTTTGACCTTAAAAATATTTCTAGACTATTCTTTTGTGTGGATATTTGAGATCTTCATATTTTTCTGAATCTTCTAGCTTATTTAAAAAAAAAATATTATTCTAGCTAAATATGATCCAAAAATACCCTGTTATCATTCATATCATATTTGGAGTGTTTTAGATATTATTGGACATGTATAAATTATCAAATTTAATTTCTCTTCCTTTTTGTCACACTTATTTTTGGTAAGAATGACTCCTAGTCATTCATTGTTGATAAGGATGCATGTGAACCACCCATTCCCCTCCCCTTGGGCTCCACCACTTATCCTTCATTATTGTTGTAAGTGAATATATTTTCCTAAGTTACCATTATACCCTTATATCATTAACTTAACAACTAAGCCTTCAACACTTAAAAAACCTTTGAGTCATCATTCTTTTTCTTTCCCCCTCACTACTTAAACCTTTCTCTCTTCTTCTACCCTCAATTTCATGGATTTCATCGTCATTAACAACCATTGTTGAAGCTCGATCTTGATTCCAAACTTTGAGGATAAGTTCCTTAATCCTTCCTTTTTAATCCTTTGTCCTTCGTTATGATTTTTGTGAGAGTATTTTTATAATACCCCAAAATTTATCCAACCCTGATTTTGGGTTATATTTTAATATAACCATAACTCAAGATGATCAACAAATTAATTTTACCCTAATTCTCAAATCTCAAACTTAAATCTAATCCTAATCCTAAGTTCCTTTTCTTTTTCCCTTTTCCTCTTTCTTTTCCTTCTCCCTTACCTCGATTTACCTGCTTCTTCCCCTTCCACTTGGAGCCATGCAACCTACCCTTTTATAGTTTCCTTCCTTTTTCCTTGCCTAGAGAATTGCCCGACACGTGCCTCCCTACACCACCCTTCACTTTCCCCTACAATCCAGCTTACACCACCAACCACGCCTCATCTCTTTCTTTCCCATTCTTTGTCGTCAAAGGACCAAACCTATGCCAAACCATTTCAATCATTCCACCATTTGGCTCATGCACCTCACCCCCATTCCCTCCACAAATACCCCTCCTCTCTACTCCTTAATTCACTTAGCAATTTACACAAACTCTCCCTTGACTCCTTCTTCCTTCCCTCAACTCTTCTCCGTTTCATTTGTTGTTGTCTATCATTTTTCATCCCACAAACTTACTAAATCCTAGCTATGTGAACTACTTAGGAAAAAAAACCTAAATTGCCTCAATCTCACATTGCACAATCTACTACATCACCTCAACCTTATGCCACTCCACCTCATCAACATCCACCACTCAAGCTACTCCTCTCCATCAATGTGAATAGCTCATGCAACACCCCTAGCTATGTGAGTCACTCACGTTGTGCCCCTCCTTGTTGTACCAACTTCCGTCTCAACTAGTTCAAGTTTTACCTGACTTGGTTTGTGTTAGTTTTGCTTAATTTTCCACCCTCCTTTGCCTTCAATTTTTTGGGTTGTTTTCTTGAGTTATAATGATGTATTATTATTGACTATTAAGTGATTTTACAATGATATCATAAGAGAAATCTTAGATTATACATTCCTAGACACTGGAGAAATTTTTGGGAAGGATCCTGATGTAGGAGCATCTCAAGCTCAATCTAAATCTTATTCTTCTAAGGGTGAAGAACAAGAATTAGCATACTTAGATATTGAACCCATTATTCTTGAAAATCCTAATTCTTTTAATGCTTTGTTAAGTATTTCTTGTAGGTATTATATATGTTTGGAAGGAGATCAACCTATTAAATATCTTTGATGTACAAGATAATGACAATACAAGGATTACAAAGATGCATGGAAGAAAAGGCTACAAGACATAAAGGTTGATTACATATTTTAATTAAATGTATTACACATTTAGAGGTTGTGTAGCTTTGTTATTTTATTGTATACTTTGTAATGTTTGTAAATTGTCATTGTAATTACTATATATATATATATTAGCACCATACATGGGGCTTAACTTTTTTTAATAAGGCTGGTTATGTGGGTTTATTAATGAAAGGCATGCATGTGTATATGTATATATATACCTTGTACGTTGAAGGAATAATAGAATGAACATGAATTGAGATTTTAAAATCGACACAAAGTGAGAGTGTGTGATCTTCTTCATCTTCTTCAAGGGTGAGTCTTGGAGAGTTATAGAGTGTTCTCTAGAAAAATAGGATATTTCTCTATTGAAGGTAATTGATCTTAAATTAGATTAACACCATGTCACCAAATCCATTGAGTTTAACAAATTCCAAATCGAAACTCAAGTGTTCTTGTGAAAACTTTTGTAATGTGTGATCCAAAAGAAAAGTTCCTGGTTTGTAGAAGATTGTTTGTTGATGATCTTCCACATTAGATACGTGTCTTAACTAGGATTTTGTGTGCGATATGTATAATTTTATGAAATCTCATGTTGGTATTATCATATGGATAAATGATAGTGTCATTACGAAGAAGTTGTTTTATGACATGTTGTATGGTATGATGAAAAAGTGATAAAAATGTGAAAGCATACGATTGTGTATATTGTTGGTTAGGCCGGGTTTTACAATTAAAAAAGATTGGCATAAATCGTTATCTAAATTGGGTTATGATGTTTGAATTGTATATATATATATATATATATATATATATATGGTTAAGCATTTTCATGAGGATAGGTGTTAGAGGTTGAACACTATTCATATTAGGATTTATAATATTTTCATCAAAGTATTGACATTTTGGCTATTTTAAGGAAAATTTGTGTCAATATAAGTTAAATATGTCATATCTGATATTTTCATTAGTTCAAAATATTCTAAATATATTATGTAGAATATTTGGAGTAATTATAAAGGACATAAGTCCAATAGGATGAGAAAATAACTTAAAATGGAAATAGTAAGTCTGGAGGCATGGTTATTATCGCATGTGTAAAATGTTGGAGTTTGACATTAATTTTAAGATATGTTGTAAATGTTTTTATTACATTTGGTGGTAATATGAGCCTTAGAGGAAAAGCTATACCTAATTTTTGAAATTAGGGTTTTTTATGTTTTTATGGATTTATAAATAGTAATCCTAGAGCTAGGGCAATTTTTACATATGTAAGATGTTAGAGTGAGACAATGATATTTGGATATCTTGTTAATAATATTATTTTAGGGAAGTGTGCTAAATTTGGTGATAAAATGAGTATTAATGAAGAAGGTATGCTTAACTTATGAAATTAGAGTTTATCTGGAAAAATATGGACCTTTTTCTTAGGGGATTATATGTTTTACGTATTTCGAATAATTATGCTTAGTTGGATTATATGTAATACCTTAAAATTTTTAAATTTAATCTCAACTAATTAATATTTTAACTTAATCCAAATTCTAACTTTTGGGTCATCTATATTTTTTTTAGCTTAGCCCTAATCCCAGATGATTAATTGTTTAAATTTTAGCTAACTCTCTAATTCCAAAGTTAAACTTAATCCTAATCCTAAACCCGTTTTTTCTCTTTTCCATTTTCTTTCTTTTATTTTTTCTCCTTCCCACCTTGTGTGTCAACTCAACTCTTTCTTTTACCTTTTGGGCCAAACCCACCCCAAATCCCCATGCACCCATGTCACCATCACCTACCTATTCCCATCCATGCATGTCGATCCCTTGCACATCACCAACCCTCTGCACAACTCCTTGCCCCTACACCAACTCTCCCTACACAACCACCTCTACACCTTTTAAGCTACTCTATACACATCCTAAGATCCCTTTGCCACACAAAACCATTTCCATCCCATGTCCAACCTTGATCCCTCCTTACCCATCTACACCCACTCTCTTATTTTATTTTACCCTATAAATACCCCCTCTTTTCTGCCTTCTCCCTTTCCATCATCTTCCCTTCATTTTTCAAGAAACTAACCCAACTAATCCTCTCATTCCTTCCTCATTCTCCCTTCCTTACCTGTCACCACCCAACACCACCACCACCTATCGTTCCCTTATCCTTTTGCCTTTACCCCTACTATCACACCTTATCCCAACCACCGTCCTTCCTATTTTTCCCTTCATGTGATTTCCTTATTTACCCAAACGCCCTTTAATCTCTGTGACCCATAGACCCCTTGTCACCACTAACCACTCCCTACTTGCTACCGACCACTAGTTCCATCATTGCACTACCACCACCACCTTTGTTTCCAACCATCATCGGCCCCATCTCCACCACACCACCTCCTTAATGACCAACCATCACCACCTCAAAACTTCATTTTCTTTTCTCTCTCCTTATTGCATTAGTTTGGTTGAGGCACACCCCAGTCGTGCCCCCTACACCATCCACTCCTAAGTCCGTGCATCTCCTTCCTCAATTTTAGCGCCTTATCTTCTCCTTGGAGCACCACTATACCCTCCATTATGCACTGCTCTTTACACAAACCCTTCCACTTGTTCGGTTACCTCCATTTTCTTCCCTCTTTTTCACCTTAGTTTTCCTTGATTAATTTTCCTAAGTCTAATCTTGTTATATTTTTGACTTCTAGTTAATATTATGGTGGTTTTGGAGGAGGAGTCCTAGGTTTTACGTGCTTAGAGATCAAAAATATTTTCAGTACGGATACATGTTATATATAGGGATTTTATATGTAATGTATATATTTGTATGTGATGTCATGTTTGAACTTATTGTATGGATAATGTTATTAATATAATGATGTTATATGTTGTTTCATATGATGAAAAAGTGAGAAAGTTGTGAAAGCATGTGTTTATGCATATTATTGGTTGGCATGCATCAAATATATGGTATCTATATATAATTGTGGTTATGTATTTTCATGACCCCATATATATATATATATATATATATATATATATATATATATATATATTGGAGTTTTAAAAATCATTCTCATTGGGACTTGTAATATTTTTGTGAAAATATGGGTATTTTAGCTATCTCAGGAGCAATTTGGTCAATATGGGTTAAAAATAAAGTCTAGGGCATTTTAATGTGATAATTAGTTCAATATATGTTAAGTAAATTATGTGAAATTCTTGGAGTGATTATGTATGGCCTAAATCTAGAAAAATGAGGAAAATGGTTTAAATTAAGCATAGTAACTCTAGAGGTAGAATTATTATCACATGTGTGAAATGTTGGAGTTTGACCTTAGTTTTTGGATATGTTTCTATTATTTGCATTTTAGAAATGTATATTAAATTTGGTGGCTATATTATTCTTATGGAAAAAGGTATAAGTAATTTGTAAAATTATTTTGTGAGTAATTATGAATAGTAACCCTAAAGATAGGTTATTATCGTATGTTTAAAACATTGGAGCTGGACCATAATTTTTTATACATGTTGTCAGTAATAATATTTTAAGGATGGGTATTGAATTTTTTGATAAAATATTCACTAGGGTAGGAGTTATGATTAACTCGTGGAATTAGAGTTTCTTAGGTGGAATATGATATTTTTCCTTGGGGAAATATATCAGCATTCTCATGGTTGTGTTTTGTGTATTTCAAATGTTTATGTTTAGACAATTCATGTGCCTTGCATGTATATATGTGTATTTGAATTATGAAATTGAGATAAATAATCATGAATAAGATATTAATTATTTAAAGCGAAAGATCATATGAATCAAGATCGGTTGTACTTGTCAGTTCCACTAGATGAGAATAGTGGTTAGAAGCTTGGTGCCCTAGGGTTATATATTGTTGATATCGTTCTACTGGTAGGTAATAATGTTCAAGAGCTTTATACCCTAGGGTTGTATATTATTGTTACCTTCCACTGGTTGAGAATAATAGGATCTCTATACTCAATTTGAAATAAACCATCGAAATGATAGTAATTATTGATAAGATATTAATCCCTTAAAGTGAAAGACCACGTGATTTAGGATCGGTTTTACCTATCTATTCCACCTAATGAGAATAGTGGCTAAGAACTGTATGCTTTGGGGTTGTCTATAATTGATACCATTTCATTGGTTGAGAATAGTGGCTAGGATCTTAATGCCCTAAACTTGTATATTATTGATACCGTTTCATATGCTGAGAATAGTGGGGTTTCCAAACTCAATATAAATAAGATTATGGAACTTGATTATGCCATTATTTTTGTGATACCTAGAATTAATAAATAAACTGGTACCGCCATATGTTAAATTATATGCACATTTATTGTTTGTTGTGACCTTATGAAATTTTGTGACTTTACTATGATTATACTATTACCTTAGTACGTAGCAATTGATCATTCTTTTCATGGGTAATGCTCATTCCTACGAGCAGATGACTCGGTTTAGTTTGTGCAGGTCTTTGAGGATCCCTTAGTTAACTTTGCTATGTATGTTGCACTACTTGGGGAATAGTGATGATTTTATCTTCGGGACTTGAGTCGTAGATTTAGGTTATCTAGTTGACGCTTTTATTTAGAATACCTCTTAGGACTCTTAGTTTTTAATATATCTCTTTTATATATTTTATCTTTTGTACTTAAAGTAATCCTCCAAACACTTGTTTAAATTTATAAAATCTATCTTGTTATCTTTTTTACTATGTTTTAAGTGTTTACTTTTTTTTTGTCTTATATTCAATAGAAGGGTAACATTGTAAGACAAACTTATGTTGTGTACGATGTTAAAACTCACTATGTTGTTTTATGCTTTCACTTAAACAAAAATGTCTGGCTGCAAATTTTGGGGTGATATATTATGTGCCTTACATATCTACATGTGTGTATGCATGATGATCTTGAGATAAACCACAATGTATAAAACATTAATCACTTCAAGTAAAAGCTAACATGAGTTCAGATTGAGGTATTTTATCAGTTCCACCATACGATAATAATGACTTAAGAGCATTATGTCGAGGTGATTCAAGAGGTTCCACCGGATTAGGAAAAGTGGGATCCATAAACTCAATATAAATAATATTATGACCTTGAGATAAATAATAATAAATAGGACATTAATAACCTAAAGTAAAAGATTATGTGAGTTAGAACTGAGGTATCGTGTCCATTCCACTGAATAATAATAGTGGCTTAAGAACGCTTTGCTTATAGAGGTGCTTCAAACCGTTCCTACAATACCATAACATTTATTACCGAAAACTTTCCTTTTAAGTTTAAGCTTAATGACAATATCATTGTGTGTTATCGTCGTATTCAACATAATTCTGGCTTATCATACCATCCTTACATCAAATACAAGGTAAAACAATAAAAAAACTTAAAACATGGTAAAAAGGAACATGAGATAGATTCATAATGCTAATAAAGTTTTGGAGGTTAACTCTGATAGAGTATCCAAAAATACACAAAAGAGATACACAAGAACTAAAAGTCCCAAAAAGTATTTGGCCAAAGCTAAGATTTAGATAACATGACTCTACATCCCCAAACCATAAGCATAAAGAAAAAGTCACTCCTCCCCAAGAATACCATCATAAGCAATAAAATCATTCAATGAGTCATCATTAACCTACACACAAACATCTTAGTTGCTTGCTTGTGAGGATGAGCAATGCCTCTGAAAAGGATGATCAATATGCTAATTACTATATGAGGTAACAATAAATTCATAATGAGGTTATACAATGTCATACTACCACACGAAGGGATAAATATGCATATAGATTAACATAAGACGATGTAATATGAGGATTTATTTCAGGTCTCATAATATGATATAATCAAGATCAATAATCTTGTTTACATTGATTTTAAGGATACCACTATTCTCAATAGAGAGAATGGTATCAGTAATATACAACTCTAGGACAAAAAAAATCCTGGCCACTATTCTTGTTCGGTGGAACAGATAGGTACAAATCCAAGATAAATCGCTCCTCGACACTATTTTATTCTGATGGAATGGATTGGTATAACCAGTCTTGATTGGTATAATCTTTCACCTTGAGTGATTAATATCTTATTCATAGTTATTTCTCTCAAGATCATCATGCTAGAACACATGTAGATATGCAAGACACATAATTCAACTTAACATAGTTATTTGACATGTGTAAAACACAACCACATAAAATTTAGGGCATCTCCCAAGGAAAAAACTCATATTTCCCTTAATAAATCCTAATTTCACAAGATGAACATAACCTCTTCCATAATACTCATTTAACCATATAGTTCAATACAAATTCCTAAAATATTATTTTTGACAACATATCTGAAAATTAATGCCTAATATAACACCCCTAAAATTTAGAACCGACATATTTTGTTTGCATAACTAATTGTAGAAGCTAAATAGAAAAATGTGGGGTGTTACCGCCATACTTGGTATAAGTTGTGTTTCTTCTACCATTATTATACCAAGTCCTATGGCTGAAAATATTATTCTACTTAATTTAATAACAAGACAATACAAAAAAGAGTAGAGAGAATTAAAACAAATTAAGAATATTCCAAATAAAACCAACTGTTAGTGGTTACAAAATTTAGTACAAGGAAATTACATAATGACATAAGAGTTCAAGAAACATCCAGATCAAAAGATATCGACAAAACACTGGATAACCCTAACTCTTAACCTAAGTACTAGCCTTAAATAGATCTTACAAGATAACCTATAAAGATCATTGCTAATTGAATAATCAAGGGTCCATGAAAATGAATCTTTCAGTATAACAGTACCAAGCAACCTATCATACAAAACTAATATGAAAAATCCGCATGAAACACATAAAAGACACCACAACAATACATGATGTAAAACATTGAAATATACACGTTAAAATCAAAATACGATAATCATATTAAATTAAAAAATATCAATAAAGCCATATGCTGCTCACACTCGTTCATTTAGAACATAATAAAACTTACCAACCAACATCCAAGAGATGCTATTTAAAATAAAGATTAGAACCAATCTCAATGCCATAACCATAACCTTCACAATATATCTCATATTTCAATATCAAACCAATAATGTCATTAATACTACATGTAGGGTTCAAAGGCATAATATCAATAAAATCCATAATACCATATGTAGGACTCAAAGGCACAATACCAAACATAGATAGGCATGAAGGTCGATACCAAACCATAGGTAGGCACAAAGGCTACTAGTTAACCATAGGCAAGCACGAAGGTTATTGCTGAACCATAGGTAGGCACAAAAGCTACTACTGAATCACGTGTAGGCACAAAGGCTACTATCGACTCGCAGGTAGGCACAAAGACTACCACCAATCCACAAGTAGACACAAAGACTACCATCGAACCACATGTAGGCATAAATGCTACTACCAAACCATAGGTAGGCACAAATGCTACTACGGAACCACAAGTAGGCACGAAGGCTACTATCGACCAATCCAATAATAAACATTTCCATTTTTATTTACTCAAGGAGAGATTATATCAATCTAGAGACACTAAAGTAATTCGATTATATTGGAGCACCAAGGCAACACAGTATCCTAGCAATTATTAACCTGAGGAGATTAAGGTACTTTGGTCGTATTGGAACATAAAGGTAGCAAAATACCTTAGCAATGAGTATACCTAGTCCATCAGTATGCACACCCTGTATAAGTCTGTAAAGCTAAATAAAATAAGATATAGGGCTTGGTTGGGGCATTAAGCCACCCCGACAATAGTCCATTCTCAATCGTGGGTTAAACCACATCTTTAGGATAACGACCCCTAAAGAGTCACCATTACTAATCTCAAGGTATTTTACTTTAAGTATTAGTATTTTATTAAGGTGACAACGACACCACATATCAATCACAAAGATCCAATTTTTATACTTAACCATTTGTACTTATTTCCAAACATATGATATAACCATAATCAAGGCCAATTATTAACAATCTACTAAGGTCATCCTAGGCTCTATTATTCATACTTAGGCACTTTAGGCTAAAAATAACCAAAATGCCCCTAATGCTAAAATTACCACATCATCATCTATTTTAACTACTTATTCTATTTTATTTATTACATTATCATGAGAAGAATAAAATATAATAATTAAATTATATAACATGCAAATAAATTATCAGATATACCAAATGATTATTTTGCTCTTATAAATATTTTACACGTAAAACCCTAATACTTGTTTCTAGAACATCAAACCATATTTTTCCATACTCAACAATAAATAATATATATTAGGCATGCTTATAAGAATAATTATCATAATACACTCAAAATGACTAAAATACCCATAGGATATATAATATAATAATAATTATGTTGAAACATTTATTTATAAGACATCACATCAAACATGTCTATAGTAGATAATAATGGACACATATTAAGCCTTCATATTGGATTAACTATCAAGATATGTTTAAATAACCAAATTACCCATAAGGTAGATGGTAATATTATTTATGCTACAAATTACGTCTAAGCATGCTCAACCTATCATATTGGATATAGATGACATAAATAATTTATTTTCATCATTTAAACTATTTTAACATACTTTCATGCATAATAATAATTTATACAAATTAATATTCTCCATTTCACTAAATTTTATGCTAACACTTTCAGAAAAAGAATTACAACATAATGAGCAGTAGTAATACAATGTATATATTAAAACTTTAATGTGCTATCATGCGATATCTCATATTTTAGTTGAGTATAAGAACTACCTGATTTTTAGCAAAAACACAAATTTATAGATAACATACTAAAAATTACTAGGCTTTGTTAATGAAACTTTTATACCTAAAAATAATACCACATTATCCAAATTAATATTTAACTAATAAAATAATAATTTTAATACATAAAAAATTAACAAAATGCCCTTAATGAAAAATGGGTATAATTTTAAATGGAAAACTAAGGGTAGAGTCCTCAAGTTGCCTATGTAGCGTGAGTCGGGGTAAGGTGAGAATGCTCGAAGGGGGGAGGGGTTGGCTAGGTGGAGGTGATGGTTGAGTAGAGTTGTGAGCGACATGAGGGAGGATGGTAGCTATTAGCTGGAGCTACTGGTTCTATTGTGGAGGATATGGAAAAGAAATCTGAGGTAAAGATGTGGTGAGGGCAGATTGTAGAGGAATGGCTAGGGGCTTCGCTATGTGTGGTTGTAGGCATAGGAAAAGGGATGCACGGGTTGTAGTGGTGGTGGTGTTGGTCAATGATCAAGGCTAGGAAAATTTGAGGAGGTAGGTGTTATGGGCTCAGTTGCAGGGAATGGTGGTGTGACAGTGATGGTAGGAAAGGCCAAACATGGCTGGGAAAAGAAGAAGGGGGAAGAGAAGAAGGAAGGTGAGGGTTGTAGCAAGGATGGTGAGGGAGGTAGAGGAAGAATTTGATGTGGTTGTTCAGGGTGGCAGTGGTGGTGGAGAAAGGAAAGAAGAGGCAAGAAAAGGTGGTAGAGGGAAACTCGATGACCAAGGGTGGAAGAATAAGAAGGAAAGGAAAATGAAAGAAGGAAAATGAGGAGGTCAGGCTTGCACGACTAGGGAATGGGTGGTGCGTATGTATGAATATGCTGGCCGTAGAGGTAAGGGTTGGGGAAAATATAGTTCGATGCAGAGAAGAGGTGAGGCATGCATGGTTGGGATGATAGAGTTGGGGAAGGTAATGACATGCAAGTTGGCAAGGGATGGGTGTAGGAAGAAGCAATGGGATTAGTGAGGTTGGTTGGATTGATCTAGAGGTCTCAATAAGGTGCAGGTAAGGCATAGAAGGAAGGTGTAGAAGGGTAAGGGAAAGGAAATGCATGCATGAGGGAGAGGACAAGGTTAGTTTGGCTAGGAAAAAAATGAGGGTGTAGGCGTATATGGTGTTGCAGGGAGTGTTTGGGTGTGTGCAAAAGGGAGTTCCATGTACAAAGAAGATGAAGAAGTTTGGGGTCCATTTGGATCTGGTCGAGGGAGATATGGTAAAGAAAGAAAGAAAAGAAAATGGAGAGGTTTGAGCTAGGCATACCCAGAAGAGAAAGAAAAAAAAGAAGAAGAAGAAGGAAGAAGTGGGCTAGGTTGGGTAGGCCAGGGAAGAGAGGGAAAGAAGAGAAAAGTGGGTTGGGGCACAAGGAGGAGAAAAAGGAAAGGAGAATGAAAAATAAAAAAGGGAAAAGAAAATAAATTTAGGGTTAGAATTAGAATTAATTTAGATTTAGGTTTAGGATATAATTAATTTACACAGATTTAGGATATCCGATTAGAAAATTTAAAATGAACTTTTTTTTTATCAATTTAGGGTGGATTTGAATAAAAATATATAAATTTGTTAAATAATTTCTCTAGGTTTTGCGGGTCAAATATTAACAAAATAATTAATCTGATATTTTAAGGGTTAAGTTTTGAATAAAAGGATAAACACTCAAAATTAAGATTATGAAATTTTGGGGTATTACATTTAACTCTAATGTCTTACACATGCGATAAATGCTTGCATCTAGGGTTACTATTTATCAATCCCTATGAAACTTTAATTTCACCAACTAGGCATAATTTTTTTCATAAGACTCTTATAACCACCTAGTTAAATATACCTTCCTAAAATGATAATATTGACAAAATATATAAAATTTAAGGTATAACCCTAACTTTTTACACATATGATAATAACTTGCCTCTAGGATTACTATTCACCGAGTTAGTCTATTTTCTCATTTTATGGAGTTTAGGCCGTTCACAATTACTCTAAATATTTCACATAATATATTTAACCTAATTTGAACCAATTAATACCTTAAAATACTAACTATTCCATATTTAACCCACATTTCCTAAATTTCCCTTAAGATAGCTTATTTTCACAAACAACCATATGAGTCCCAATATGAACGATTTCCAACTTCCAATATATATAATCATGATACTTATTGACTACATTCTCTATCCACTTTCCATATCTAGTCAAACCACATTAGAATACTATAGGTTAGATTGACACCTTAGGGTATCAAAATGAGATTTATCACAACAACAACATATAAGCTCATGCACTTCACATATCTTCACTTTCCATAGATTTGATACCACATCATCATACCATATCATTATCAACATAAAATTATCATCATAATAATAGCAACCATGAGTTTTCATGCACATAAATGTACATTACACACAAAACCCTGGTTATAACATATGTCCTTACCAAAAATGCCTTTGATCTCTAAGAACATATAACCCCGATATGCCTCCTCTGATACTCCAAAAAAATCACCTAAGATTTAAGGATAATGCATCATTAGAACTCAAGAAAACAACCAATAAAAAACTAAGCAAATAAGGGTGTATAATGGAGCAAACTTGAATCAAACCAAGACACACAAGGGTCAAACTAGCTACGACATAATTGGTGTAGAAAAGGGGGGTCATAGAATTTGGGGGCGGTGCATCATGGAGTGAATCTAGTAGGAGGGGCTTAGTGTGGGTGCTTAATGTTGGGAAGGTTGTGCAGCGTGAAGGATTAACACTAGTAGGGGTTGTGCAGGGTGATTTTGAGGCATTTTGGTGGAGGGTATAACATGATTTTCAGTTGATTTAGGGAGGGTGTTGTGTGAGTTATTCACACATCTAGGCTTGCACAATGTGCATAGTTCATGTTGAGGCTACTTCGTAGTGTGAGGAGAGGGAAACTGGCATACTTACATTGAAGGAAAAATGGTGAACGGGAAATGAATGAAACATAAATGGGATGGAGAGAGGAAGAAATAGTCTAAGGGAGTTGTAAAGAATGAAGTAATAAGGGAGAGGAGGTGAGGGTGTTGGATGATAAAGGCCAAACAATGTAGGGTTGGGGAAGTCTAAAGTGGTTTTGTCTCTTCGAGAAAAGTCTTGGGAATAAAGGGATGGGAATACCTTACGGTGGTGCAGGTTGTGCTGCAGGGTATAGGGTAGGTAGGCTGGTGTATGGGAAATGCATGTTTGGTAAGGGAAAGAAGAAATCATATTTTAATACCACCAAATTTAGGACCAATTTTTTTATTATAGAATATTTGATTGTGGAAGCCAAAACACAAAATTTATTAGTGTCATGTTGTATCCAAGGCATAGGCATTTTCTATGCCTTGTCTATGTCTTATGAAAAAAAAAACTTTGTGATTAGGCATTAAGTGTGGAAAAAATTTGATTCTACCATGATAAAAGATAAAAAAATAGAGAAAAGGAAGTATGTATAATGAAAATAGAGGACTAAGAGTTCATAGAAAGATAGAGGTATCTGAATAACCATACTCTATACTAGTTTGATTAATGCTCACCAAAGATATGCACATTTAAAGTAGAAATCTACAATCATCTACCAAAAAAGGAGGATTTGCTTATGGGAATGAGTAGCACCCATGAAAAGGGTGATCAATACGCTATGCATTAAGTAAGATAACAATATAGCCATAATGAAGCACACATAACATAAATCATGAATGGCATACGAAAGCATGTTAGCATAATGTAAGATAATAGTGGTTCCATAAATTCATCATTAATTACAATTATAATCCATACTTTTAATACGTAGAGTTTAGGGAACCCACAATTTCTAAACCGATGAAATGGTATGCCATCTCTCAGGAACAATACACTCGAGCCATTATTATTGTCCGATGGAAGGAATGGACCTAAAACCTCTTATTGAAAAAACACACCTGACCACTATTCTTAAATAGGCCAAACAATCTAAATCACCTCTCAGGTAAAAACTCTCATGAGCCATTATTATTGTTTGGTAGAACGGATCTAACACTTCTATCCCGATTCATGTAATCTTTCACTTTAAGTGATTAATATTTTATTCATTATGCTTATCTCAAGGTCATGTTCTAGTTTACACATATCATAGGAATCCAATAATTCTTAAATTGATGGAATGGTCTAGAGAACATCTTAGGGAAAAACAAACTGGAGCCTCTATTATTGTTTGGTGGAGCAGACATATAACACCTTGGCCTCGACTCATATAATCTTTCACTTTAAGTAATTAATCTTATTTAAGGGGGTATTTCTTAAGGTCCTCATACATACGCATATACAGACATGAAAAACACATAATATGTCTAAAAATAATCATTTGGATCATATAAATCATAACTATGCAAATAATGACACTTTTCCCTAAAGAAAAGACTACACCCCTATTAAGAAACCCTAATTTACATAAGACAATCATAACTTCTTCCCTGGTATTTATTTTATCACCATTTTATATAACCATGATTAAAATATTATTATTAATAGCATAAAAAAAATCATGGTCTAACTTCAATGTCTTAAATATAGGATAATAGCCTACCTTATGGTTACCATTTACGAATTCTTATAGAACCCTAATGTCACAAATTCAGCATAACTTTCCCCATAAGACTCTTATAAGCCCCAAATTTTTTACACATCCATAAAAAAACAGCAACAATAAAATTTATGAAAATAAAGGTCTAATTCCATAATTTCATACATGTGATAATGACACCGCCTTTAAAACCACTTTAGCCATTTTTATCATTTATTGACCTTAAATTGTTCATAATCACTTCACATATATCACACAAGGTATTTAGTACATTTATAACCATTAAACACATTAAAATACCAAATATCTCATTTTTAACCTATATTGACTAAAACACCCTTAAATTAGCTAAAACATTCATTTTCACAAAAATCAATGAGTTCCCATGGATGGTTCCTAACTTTCATTATATCATCATGATACTAATTTATAAATTATTTACCATCATTTCATATCTATATAAACCATACTAAAGTACCATAGGTCACATGCTCACACTTTTACAAGCTAGATTTACTACAATAACAACAATTATAGCCATACTTTTCCCATATTCTCACCTTATAGAGATTTGATACTACACCATAACACCATAAAATCATCAACATAAAAATATATACATAATAATATAAAATACGAGACATCATACAAAATTACACATTTGACACAAAAATGTAATTACAATATATATCCTTACCAAAATGTCTCTGATATCTACGCATGTATAACCTAAGGTAACGCCTTTGAGATAATGGGAATAAAACCTAAAATTTAATTAAAATACAACATTATAAATCATGGAATAAACTAAGGAAAATATAAGGAATAAGGAAAGTGGAAAATTAGAGAAAAAACTAAGCCAAACCAAGTGAACGGCTTCGTTGGAAGTAGTGCACAAAAATGGAGGGAGCAATAACAGTTGTTGCCATTGTTATAGAAGGGTTTAACATTAATGAGGGCTTCATATAGGGGGAGGGATCAATTTTAGAGGTTGTAGCAAGGGGGAAGGGATTAGTGGTTATTACCAAAGCTTAAGGGGATGTAATGTTGGGTATAGCTGAAGCTTGGGGGAAGGAAATGGCGGGAATGACTGGTGGCCAATGGGTAAGATTTGGTGTTCAAGATAGGTAGAATGGTGTGAGTTGTGGTGTCGAGGGGTGTTTTTGGATTGGTATGGAGTTTTGGCAAGGGTAAGGTAAGGAGAAATCAAAAGAAGGAAGAAGGTCGGTTGTTATTGCCCATTAACGATGGAATTAACAAGAGGGAGGGAAGGTGGAGAGGTAGTTCGGATTTGAGAGCGTAGGGTTATCCGGTGTTTCTATTGCTATCTTATTTTCGGTTGTATTTAGACCCTCATGTCCTCCTATAATTTCTCTTTTGAGCTTTGTAAATTGTTAATGTTGTTTTTAATTAGCACGGTATTTATCTAACATTCTCTCTATTCTGATTTTTTAAATCATGTTATTAATTTAATTGGAGTAACGATTTCAGCCTTAGTACTTGGTATGAGAATGGTAGAGGAAATCAGACTTGTACCAAGTGTGGCGGCAATACCCTTTGTTTTAATTGTTTTAGCTTCCGTACTTAACTCTATAACGAAATTTTTTAGTAGTAAATTTTGGGGTGTTACATCTCGTTACTCACTGCACCCCCTTTATTTTCTTTAATCTCCCATAACCACTCAAAACCCACCTAAGACATCTAGGCATACATATCATAATATTCAACCATACATATGAACATGCCTATACATAACAAGTTATAACCACACATACAACACATAATAAAAATCATGCTCATCATACCTTAGCTCCTTGCAAGCCAAGCTGCACCACGCACATACTTAGTTCACATTCATATATATTTCCACATAACATACCAAATCACCCATACACATAAGATTGATAACATAACCCAAAGCCTTAACTATATCCTTACCTAGATAGGCTCCGGGCTTGAAGCACGAATCCTACACCTCCTCACGGGGAAGGGTTTGCTCAAAACATATGAAGAGAGTATCACTAGGTCATTTCGCTGCCTTCTTATTTATTTTTCCTTTTTCTTCATTTTCTTAACTAAATAATAATAATAATAATAATAATAATAATAACAACAACAACAAGTTATTAAAATAAAATATACTAAGTAAGTAAGAGGGATAAGGGTATAACTAGAAAGGATAACAGGTGAGGGGGTGGTAGTGGCACACAATAGTGGTGGAGGATGGTGTAAAAGATGATTTTTTTGGGGTCGAAAAAAGAGAGGGGAGGTAGGTTCCCTTGGGTCAGGTAGCATGTGGTGGTGGTCGTGGTGTCACAGCGGTGGCGACAACAGTGGCGGTTGAAAGGAAGAGAAAAGGAAGGGAAGAAAGAAGAGGGGAGATAGGGAGAAGTGGTCATGTGGGTAAGGTAGGGGGCTTTCTGTGTAGGAAGGGAGGTAGGGCGAGTGATGGTAGTAGCGGAGGTGGCGACTTAGGGCTGCGTTGGCAGTAGAGGGAGGTGCAAAAGGGTAACTCGACTTGACCACTTTGTATATGTGGGGAGAGGAGAGGAAGGGGAATGAAGGGTAGGGGAGTGGCTTATTGGGTGTAAGGTGAGGTAGGGAAGAGGAAGAGAGGGAGTGGCAACATCGACATAGCTTGACGGCGACGTCTATTTGGGCAGTGTGAGTAAGGGGCTGGGGAGTGAGTCATTAGAGAGAAAGAGGAAAAAGGAGGGAGTGAGGAGGGGGTATTTATAGGTGTAAGAGTTAGAGGAAGTGGACAATAAAGGAAAGAAGACATAGGGAGGGGGTTGGTGGCTGTTGACCAGTGTGTAGGCCGATGTAGCTGCGTAGGCAGGGGAATAGAGGATAGGTGTCACAGGGGTTAGGGAGGGCAGGTGAGGGGGTGAGGGGCTCGCAGGAGGGAGGAGGACCATGTAGGTCCATGCTTGTTGCATGCCCTATAAGGCCAAAAGGGGAAAGGAGGAGGGAGAGAGAGGTGGGGAGGGCTGCGATGGCAGCCATGCGTAGGGTTGCGAAGGTTGGGGAAGAAGAAGGCAGGGGCAGAAGGGGAAATAAGGGAAAAAGAGGGGGAGAGAAAAGGAAAAGAGGGGGGTTATGTGCATGGGTTGGGCCGATTGTGGGGAAGGAAAAGAAAAAAAGAAAACTGAGCCGGGGAGGGAGAAAAGGAAAGAAAAGAGGGGGAGGGATGCTAGGCCATCGTTGGGCGCAACCCTGTCAGCTGAAGGAAAGGGAAAAGAAGAAAAAAGGAAAAGGAAGAAAAGAAGAAAGAAAAGAAAGAAAAGAAAGAAAAAGGAGGGGAGAAAAGGGAAAAAGAAAAAAAGAAAAGAAAAATGGGATGGTAGAGTGTTTTAGAATTTTGGGAATTTTAGGGATAGTAAAAATTTATAATAAATAATAATAATAATAATAATAATAATAATAATAATAATAATAATAATAATAATAATAATAATGATGATGATGATGATGATGATGATGATGATGATGATGATGATGATGATGATGATGATGATGATGATGATGATGATGATAACTAATTTTTATTACTTTAGAAATTATCATAATTTATCTTAGGCTAGTTAATAAACTTAGTCTCCACTAATTATGTCTCTACATCATTCTTCTTCCTTTATTGCTATAATTATCATCATCATCATTATTTTATTAAAAATGATATATAATTAAATCTTATTTAATAATTCCTCATTTTATTCTTAAATCCTAAAATAAAGTTTTTGGGTATTATAATTTGTTATATTGATGTTCACTCATATTCGTTTTTTGATTTCATTTGATTTTAATTATTTTTTAATTTTATCCCCATCATTATTTACTTTTGTGAGATTTAGATTCTTTTATTTTATTATTTGTGAGTTAGCTAAATTTGGATAAGTCTTCTCAATCTTGAACCTAAAATGATACATTTATTTATCAATACTATAATTGACAATAAAAATGTTTAAATTATATGCTGATTACGACCACACTAAACATGTGAAAATGATTTGTACCAGGTTGTCATCTCTCCACAAATGTTGGAATTAACAAAGTGTTATGATGTGATAATATAATAAATGGGAGATGCAGTTTGCAGGTCGGTTTAGTGCGTTGTTTAAGATTTTTAGAAATAAGATGAGTAATAGACTATTGTACAGTAAAGAGTATATGCATCTTTATAACATGATCGGTCTACAAAGTTGAAGTAAGAACAATTACTTAATTTTTACAGCCTAAAAATGGATTTTTAATATAAAAAGATAATTTAATTTACCACCACCCTAAGCCATATCATCAACATAATATGGCCTCCGAAACTAGGTATTAGTGAGGGTCAGGAATCTATTAGCCCTCTAGGATACATGCCAACCAACAACAAATGATTCTCCTAAGGAATAGTTTGTAGAGTTAAATTATAGAGAGAGAGAGAGAGAGAGAGAGAGAGAGAGAGTTAAATTATATATTATTTAATTTAGAACTATTACTTTATATTACATTATATTATATTATATATATTATATATATATATATATATAATATAATGTAATATAAAGTAATAGTTCTAAATTTAATATTAAAACACTAACTAGTTAGATTTAAAATATTCAACATCATATTTTCTCAATTAATTTCAAATATATATATATATATATATATATATATATATATATATATATATATATATATATATATATATATATATATACATACATATAAAATATAATATAATGTAATATAAAGTAATAGTTCTAAATTAAATATTAAAACACTAACTAGTTAGATTTAAAATATTCAACATCATATTTTATCAATTAATTTCAATAATAATAATAATAATAGTAATAATTGAAATTAATTGAGAAAATTGAAGACCAACGCTTGCGTGTGCAAGAACTTATGTGCAAGGCACCAGAGGCGTGCAAGCTGCCTCATACCACAATATTTTTAGTCCAAATTCTTTTACCTTTTCAATCGGTTTGACAAAATTTCCAAATCTAATATTTTTGGATAAAGTGCATGGAGGAAGATGAAGAAATAAAAGGAGGTCGAAAGGTAAGAAGCAAGGGTTAAGTAAAAAAAGTATAATAAAAAACACGCATTAATTTTTTGTTCTATATATCAAAATCGTTGATTTATTTAGCTGATAAGCATTTCATTGATCAACAATTAACAAATAGTTTCGCCATACACAAACTGGGTATCAGCTAATATAACTGGTTATCAGCTAATCCGCTGCGTATACCAAGCATGACCTATAATAATTAATAATTAACGAAAGGCAACTATTTGCGGATTTGGTAATTTTTTTTTAAAATTTTTTTAGTGGAAAATAAACGGCCGATTGCATGGCAGTCAGGTGTGCAACGTCGTGGCAAATGTAAAAGCTGCCAGAAGTAAGTAGCGAAATCGTGCTTTGAAAGAGATGTGAGGTTGAGATGAACGAGACACGAGGACGCAGGACGTTTTTAATCAACCTAATCCCACCCGTGTGAATCAAGATACATTTCTTCTGCAATAGAATTTATTCAACAGCCAGCCTATACTACGACATGACATGCTGCCGTCGCTTCTCCTCTTTTTCTCAGTCTTCTTCTTCTCCCTGATGAACTACACGCCTCGCTTGTGGGTTGAGCGCAGAAGATACCGACAAGAAATTAGAGCTTGTTAGACCTGCTTTCGTTTTTAATATTCATCTGTCATACTTGATACTCCTAGTTTTTTTTTCCCTTTACTTTTCATCGTATTAGAGCTGGAAAATCATTAATTTCCGGTTGATAGCACGGGTATCTTTGTATTTAATTCCATCTTATCCTCTTTACACACTCGTACTAGTCTCTAGCTATAGGTCCTGCAACACTACCTTGCTTAGATTCACCTCAATTAAATTTCCACTTCGTCGTTGTAAAACTCAATCCAAGTTATTGCCAGGCAGTTAGGCATCGAATTGATTGGGCTTCATCATAATTTTCTCTCTGGGAAATTTCTGCAAACAGGTGGCGCGCACAATTAAGACGAACCTATCTGCAATTACACCACCAACCATGCCTAATTCTCCGACGTATCCTCACCCTCCTATCCAAAGCCAAACTCCAGAGCGCAATCACCGACAAAATATGAAGACCCAGAATCAGAAACGCATCTGTGACTTCTGCGGAGAATCAACGGCGCTTTTGTACTGCAGAGCTGATTCTGCTAAGCTATGTTTCGCCTGTGATCGTGAAGTCCACTCCACAAATCAGCTGTTCACTAAGCATACTCGGTGGCAGCTCTGTGATGTCTGTGACTCATCCCCTGCTTCAATCTTTTGCTTCACGGAGCGTCTTGTTCTCTGCCAAAATTGCGACTTCGAGTCGCATAATTCCGTCAGGAATTCGTTGGTGCACGATCGAAGGCCCCTTGAGGGGTTTAATGGTTGTCCTTCCCTGAGCGAGCTGTCGGTGCATGTTGGGTTTGTGGATGTTGATTGTAAGTCTCTCCTTTTGGGTGATGAGGGTGAGAATGCTGTTGCTGGTGGTGGTTCGTTTGGTGGGCGTTTATTGGATGAGAATAATGATGATGATGATATCTCAGACTTGTTATTTTGGGGTACGCCTGCAATTGTTAGCATTGACGAGTTGATAGTTTCATCTGGCAAGGATCACATGTTTCAAGCTGTGGGAGTGCCTCCCCTGCCTAAGGTTCGATCCTTTTTCTTCTTATCTCTACCTCTTTCTCTCTGCTTGTTCTACTTCTATCTGATTTATTGTCAATCTGAATGTTACAATGTATGTTAAAGTGATGGTTTAGGTCCACGATCTTTTTATGCACATTTTATTAGTAGTATATTAAATTGTATACTGTTTCATGATACTGTTTCTTTTGGCAATTTAATATACAAGAATTGTTGTTATCAGGGCCGAAATTTTTCTTGTGGGCTGCATAAGCTACAGTATCATGTTACTCTAAGCACCAGTATATGGATGAAGATGAAGAGTTTATGTGCTTTTGAGGGTTGCATTTCTTACTGTGACTAACATGCTCTTTAACAGGACCGAAATTTGTCTTGTGGGCTGCACAAGCAAGAGATAATTCACCAGCTTCGTCAATTAGCTAAGTCGGATCCTAGTTTGACTAGTGAAATAGGAAATGTTCCTGGCTCTACATGTGCGACCCATGCAAATAATTTGACTGAGCAGCATATGTTTGGAAATCACCGGCATCATATGAAGGCTATTGATTTCGAAAAGCATGAGGTATATGTTCCCCTCCTTTTCAACTTTTGCATTTGATGGTCTTTATATGTACATCTTTGTGCAGTATATTTCACCTTGGGAGAGTGATAGAAGTGTTCAATAGTGTATAGAAGAGAGTGAGTTCCAAGATCACAGTCCGTATTGGCGTGGTTGTGCTCACTGCCACTATCCTCGATTGAATCCATATATCTATGGAGGATATTAACAGATTAACTTGAGAGAACGAAAGATGGTGTTAGATAATAATATTAAGACGAAGGATGAGTCGTTGAAGGATGGCAAAGTTGCAGACTTTCGATAAGCGTGAAAAAGCACGGTCAAAGTCAAAGGCCAAATAAATCGGATGTTACAACTGTCATGAATTTGGACATTACTAGAAGGCTTATTTGAAGTTCAGAGAGAGAAAGAAGGTAAATAATTCGGTAGTACTAAGTGCTAACGTCATGGCCAATATTGGAGAAATAGTGGTTTTGTTTTTGTAAATACTTCTAGAGAAAAATGGATTTTGGTGGTTCATTTCATACATATCCTCATTATAATCGGTTCTTTAGTTATGGTTTTATGGACCACTTAGTGAGACAGTGCACCCATAGAATAAAATATTCGCTGATTCATCACGCATGGGCCGGTATATGTGCGCAACGATACATGTCAATAGTCACCTATGTGTCCATGTTTACTAGTCCCTCCAGGTACAAATAAATGTTGCTTTACCTTTTGCCTCAAGAATGTGGAAAATAATTTAAATGACTAAATTATCTCTTATTAAAGAACCATTGAAAATAATAATTATTGTTGGAAAAAGATATAAATAGATACATAAAGGATTATAAAGTAATTAATATTAAAGGATATTGTGTGTCAATTTTTAGTAAAAATAAAATGAGACTTATTTGTCACTAAACTTAAATTACTACAACACCACCTATTTGAACCTAGAGGGAGTAAAAAAAAAAGACACTTTATTGTTCGCAATGCTTTGGTTTTGGCATACCACAGTTGTGGCTGTTCACGGTTCAAATATCTGATATTTCGGATATTTGATTGTCGGATATTTGAAATTTCGGATATCTAAAAATGATATTTGATATTTGATTTGAAACTTCGGATATTCGGAAGATCGGATATTTGAATTTTCGGATCGGATATCATCGGATATCATCGGATATCAAATATAACCGATATTATCTGAATACAATTTCAAATATAAAAAAATTACCAAATGACAAATATATTTCATATTATCCGATTTGTTGAGCGAATGCTGAGCAAATATCCGATTCGCTTAGCAAATATCCGACTTACTCAACAAATATCCAATGTTAAACCTAAAATAAAAAATGAGTGGATAGAGTCTATCAGTATGCAGAGTATTTTTATTTTTATTTTTATAAATATCTAAAAAGGGATTGTATTAAAAATATAATTTCAATTAAATTAAAATTTTCCTCAAATAATAAATAAAGTAAGTAAAAATTATACACAGACACATAAATTTATTTATATACAATTATATATAAAATAAAAAATTATAAAAAAATGTATAAATATTTTTCTTCGGATCGGATATTATTTGTATTTGTCGGATCGGATATTTGGTTTGTTTGACTTTTCGTTGACCGGATCGGATATTTGATTTGAAAAAAAAATCGGATCGATTATTTGCTTTTTCGGATCGGATCGCTTCGGATATCAGATCAAATAATCGGATATCGGATAATATGAACAGCCCTAACCACAGTTGCAACTTCAGTGCCTCGTCTAAAAAACATATAATTTGGTAGGTCACTTGAGAGAAGGCTGATTCCTCTCATTTTTTAAAGGTAGAGTGTCGAGGTCTTTATAATCTCTCAGATAGCACTGTTGGAAGAAGGGAATTTGAGTGAACGAAGAATATTGGAATTTAATGAGTGTGGTTTTTGTTTGGCCAAATGATGCTATTAAAATCATTGAACATATTTTACGTTTTAACTTTTAGAGTTCCTTGATATTATATGACACTTTGGAAGTAGTTGTTATTATCAATCTTTTATGAATAAGCATCTTGTAGGATTTTTTTTTTAAATATACTACCTCCGATTTTCAATAACCGTCATTTTTAGATTTTTTCACACTTATTTAGAAATTATGTAAATTGTCAATTATGTCTTATTAAATATGCCTTATGATGTTTAAAGTAGAAACCATTAAGAGAGTCGGGGTAACTTAGGAAGAATAACTCACTTTTTGTATTGAAAATCTAAAATGATACTTATTTTGAATAAAAAACTCTTTGCTAAAATGACACTCAATATGAATAAGAGTTGTAAAAATTAATCATGCATGTTAGCAGGTATTTTTATCATTTGTATTTGACCTATGGAAATGACTTCAAACTTATGTTATTAATTCATGCTTTGTTGAATAAAATATATTGAAATAGAGTGATACTACCTTTAATTGCTTGTCTCCTCTCCTGGCCAACTAATGTGTCTTCTAGTTGCTGCTAATTTTTCTCTTAACTTCTCCTCCCTAAAAGTAGCCTTGCATTAGTTTGATATCATGGCCAAACTTCTTTCCCCACAAATCCACAACCATACAAGACAAATTTTTAGAAACAAACTGATGCAAACAATAAAATCAATTCCATTACACAGATAAAAGAAATCAAATATCAGCCGCTGCAAGTCAATGTTCGTTGGCACTGCTGTTTGTCCTTGTCAATAGTCACCACAACCCACACATCAGTGACACTGTTCTGCATAGGGCTGAACCAAGTAAAACCATCAGTGATAAGCCAAACTCACTACATTCAAACCACTGCCATCATGACGATGATCCATAAGTCGAACCTAACTGTAAACTCGAACTCAAAATTTGCAGTCCCATCTTCCATTTGCCAAATCTTTCAATTAGCCAAGTTCTTCTATAGTTTGAATGCAAACCCACCGCACTGTCATCTTAGCAACACATCTGCTGTTGCCTCCCCATTGCTCAAAGTTACTAGAACTTTGTGTCCGTCATTTGTTTGCTTGTCGGCTTTCATTGCTCCACTGAAATCAAGTGAGCCAAGAAACTAGTAGTAACACCACCATCTACTGACTATGATGCATGCGCCATCTGCATTTCAGCAAGATAATGGCTTAAAGTGGTATTGCACTGTCATGATGGCATCACCACAGTTTTAAAGACCAGACTAGTAGTGATTGAATCAGTCTTCTTAAAAGTTTGGTGGTTCACATTCAGACCAGTGATCAAACATTGGTTCGAATTAGTCTACTAAGTATGACAAAAGATATCAGTTTTTTGTTATATTAGTTTTAACGGTTTTGCGGACCATACCCCATAGGCTATGATTAGTATTCTTTAAATAGTCACTTTGTGTATATTCTACCTCCTAAGGAATCTAATGAATAAAAGTACTAATCATTCAGTTAGATATTTCCTTTTTAACATAAATGTCATCCATCTTTCTCTTTTATTATAAGTTTTCTCTTCTTTTCACTATTTTTCATTCATTTTCCATTTTGCTACTTCCCATGATCTAATGAATATTTTATTAGTCACTAAGCTTTGCAAGTATGCAAGCTGAGAATTGTAGAAGTATCTACTTAGGCAGATAAAGACAACAATTATATCAGTGATACTGAATATGGTGGTTCAATATTGAAAGGAGTGAGGCAGCAAATGATTTTGATTGACTTAAAAGCATTATATATCATAGAGGCCTGCATGTTGTAGGTTTGGTTTCTTATCCCTTTTTAGTGGAGTTGGCTGTGTGTAGGATGATTGTTACATAGTTGAATTACTATCTCTTATCAGTTGGTCTATTTTGTTAATTTTGTGAATTAATTATATGAATCTTTACCATTATCAAATAACCGATTGAATTGGTCATGACTACTTCATTAGGTCACTGTCCATGTTGGTTTTGCAACACTGACTACAGGTTATGTGAGAAATACTACACTGCTATTTAGAATGATAACTTTTGAGGTGCAGCAAAAATTAAGGGGCTTGTTACAAGAATTTCAATCTTTGATGCAGTATGTTTCCAAAGCTATGAAGGTTTTCCAATTTTATTTTTTCATCATGCAAGATGTTAATGGCACTCTGTAAATAGAATATAGTCTACACAAACAGAAAAAGCACATACAGAGAGGAAGATCTCTCCTTTTTCTTTTGCAAGGATGGGCGTGTTAAGAGTGCTATTACAAGAGTTCTCATAAAGAGTGCCAAATTATAGTACAGGGCCTATGTTTCTGGTATTTAAGATTTTCCAGACCAGACAGATTGATTCTTGATTTAACTGGATGAACTGACCGGTCAGTTCAGTTTTCACAATGTCACTAAGAGATTATATACATGTTGACAAGTATACCTTATGAAGATCATATGAGAGTTTAGAAAATATATTAATGATGGGAGTGTGGGAATGGCGAAAACATGACAATAATATTTAAAGCAAGATGAAGAGAAGTGGTAGCTATAAATATATGACACACAGAATACTAAAGCATTAGGCCTGTGAAGACTGGAATTCTAAAACCCATATAGTCTTAATTTTACATTTTTTTTATCTACTTGAACTGCATAGTATTAGTTGTTGTTATTATTATTATTATTATTATTATTATTTATTTATTTAACTCCAGGCCCTGTCTGTTTTTTGGTCCTTTGTGCATTAATTTTGCAAATATAATGAGGAAAGTTTAACATCTTATCACATCTGCTATTACCATTTACTGATGGTTATTTCTATGTAATTCTCTTTGTTAAAATTTCCTTTGCACAATAATTAAACTTTGATTTTTGTCGTCTCTCCTTGTTACGATTTCATTTTGTTGTTAGTTCACCAACTTTGTGCAGGGAAGTTCTAATTCTTGGCATGATGGTGGCCAAGAGCCCATGAAGGAGGAGCTTGTTCCTTCCTCCTTCAATGCAAGTTACATTGAAGACAGTGCTATAATTTCTGACAGGGATTCAGATTTTGTGGGAACTGGTTGCCCTCTGCAAAACCCTGTAGATGAACTGTTGGCATTACCAGAGAAAGTTCACATGCATGAGTTTCCTATTGTGGATCGGGACTCTGCCATATCAAGATACAAGGAAAAGAAGAGAACTAGAAGGTACATCTGTAGCATGATTGATTTATTGTTTGCTCATTTGACTCTGTAGTACATGCATGACCGACAAAAAGAAGATGGTATTGATTTATGGATTTATTACTAGAAGTGCCCGCTGTATAGAATAACCACCAAGTCAGACAAGGTTCTCCTTTAGTTTTTAAGTGTCCAAGCTCTTGTGTGTTGTTAACCAAAAATATTTTATATTTGTAGAATCCTTTTTATACACAACCATAATTAAGTTGAAGAATGAAGATGTTTCATTTACACTATTAACAACAAAAGAAGAAATATTTCACATTAAAGTTTTCTAGCAACTTTCAGAATTCCCTTATCATGTGGCTACATGTGGCATTGGGAAGAGGAAGGGAAATTAGGGGTGTGTTAGTCTAAATTGAGCTACGCCTCATAAATGTGAACTACTTGGATAGGCCAGAAGATTTTGTATGTTGAAAAGGTGCATGGCTGACCCTGAGTTTAGGGGGCTCTAGGCAGTAAAAAAAATTTAGGCTCTATATTATTTATGAAAGTAGTTGTATTGCTTAAAGTTGTCAAGGGTAGGAGCCATGTAATGAAATTGTGGTCGTGGCGTTGAGAATGATAAATTATGTGTTGTGGTTATTGCAACGTGATTTTTTATTTTTATTTCATTGTATGCTCAAATTCTTATTTATTGATGATTTAAATATAATTTTCGATAAACTGGTATTCTATATTATATTAAAAGCATTTAAATGACTCGTTATATGAACATTTATCCTAATAACACTACATTTGTTAATTATTTTTTTTGTAGTGGCAAACACTTCCCAATATATCTATGGAAAACATGTTTAAAGAATTTATTTGAGTGTAAAAGTAGATAAAGTAGTAATTTTAGTAAAAATACATTAGGTGACAGTAAAAATACTAGTATAATACAAATTATATTGACAATAAAAAGTAATAATATAATAATAATCATAATAATTAAACATAATGAACTAATACATATGCTCTAGTCAATAGAATATAATAAATAACCAATTATTAAAGAAAAAGGGAAACTTGAAGAGGTTAATAAGGATTTAAAAAAATATAGACTAGGTACACCAAGTAAACTTATGTTTGGTTTTGTCAAAAAAAAAAGGTTGCAAGGAAAATAATAATAATTTATATATAATTTATAATAAATACAAAAGCCACCATATAGCCTCCACAACGAAATCACCACCTCCACCTCCATCATCACTGGTCACCACCACAACCTCCATCACCCCCAACATCAACATACTACCACTTTAGCTACCACATCCATCTCCATCTCCACCTCATTGAATTTGATTGTATATATTGACTGGAAAATCCCTATGTCGATCTTCTTGTTGGTGGTGACATGTAACAAAGTCTGAATTGCTAACTTTGTAAATAGATCCCATTTTAAGTATCATGGGCTTTTGTATTAAGGATTTGTTCTTCTTAGCTTACTTTCAAAGCTTATCATATAGGTTCATACTAGCAAAATTTTTATAGTAATAAAAACATATGAAATTAATGATAATATTTATAATAATGATAGTAATAATAACCGTAGTCATGATAGTAATAGGAAACACAGTAATTATGACATCAATAACTGCAGTGTAGTTATAATAACTCATTGAAAATTCTCATTCAAATTAGTTTAGAAATGATCTAATTTGTTTAGAATATCCAGTTAATTTTTTCCTTCCTTCTCCACTTTCCTTAAACCAAACAGGCTCTTAAGGTTGGCGAAGTATTTTTATCACTGCCACTGTCATCTTACTAACTTGGGTCTGCTTAATCGAACCACATTCTGCCTCAAAACATAATAGCCACTAGATAGAATTTCTTTTGAATGATATCTTCTTATTGCACAAAACTCAAGAAGCTTTTCTACATTTCAGCCATCTTTATTATTCTCTCTATTATCGCATCACATATATCTGAAACTACCCTTATCCACTATTGTATTGGTCCTCACCATATATGTCTCTAATTTTGTAGCCCATTTATGTAGTATTGCTCTACTTGAAATTGTTAGACTCTAAATGATTTCTCTATTATATCAGCTTGATATCAATGCCTTCTTTTGTCTCATCCACCAACACAATTTCACCCATAAATAACATACACCAAGACACATCTCTTGGATTTTGTGGGTAAGCACATCCAAAAAGGACCAAGGATGATCCTTTTTTTGCTAAGTAATGTAAAAAATTTATTATTACCAAAATGAGCATTAATTACAACCTATTTACTCAGCATGGGTATCTTGACATCTAGTCATGAAACTGATCAATAATATCGACAAGTCTTGTAAAACATGTATTAGTGTGCATATAAGCAACTCTATAGGCAATCCCCTGCACCAAGATCTTTAACACTTGTTGCAGACTTTTCCGGGTCTGCTGAGTTTCTTTCATGCCAAATATAGTAGACAAATGCAGCTAAGAGGAGCTTTGAAGCTATACTCTTCGGCTTGGGTCTTCCCCTTGCTCGTGCAACCCAACTGATTTCCCTATTCTAGTCATTAATAATGTGTCCTGAAGCCACTTTGCTAATAATTTATCCCTATATCTCTCGTGCAAAGGAGCATCTGGTAAGCAAGTGATCCACTGTTTTAGTTGTTTCACCACAGAAAACACATGGCTCATCCATCATTATTCCCAACTTAAGAAAGGCAGGTTTGGTAGCTAACATCTCATGAGCAGCTAACCACAGTAAGAGTTGATGCTTAGGAATGCTGAGAGACGGCCATATAGCTCAAGCTCCAATTGACCCAACAGTTCATAACACTTTGAAATTCTGTTTGTGCTATGAATATCAATAATAGTGATACCTTAGAAAAAACAGATCGCAAACTTAGAATATTCTTCATGCCCCATGAGTATTTGGGAGTGATTTGAGCATCCCAAATAGATTGACCCTTGAAATAGTACTCATGTGACCATTTAATCCAGAGTGTTCTTTTTCATGGTTAATTGTCATAGCCATTTACATACAACAGCCTTATATCAGATGTGAATATTGAATAAGCCTAGGTCACCCTTGTTATAAGGTACGCGCACAATAGACCAGGATACTGGGGCTCTTTTGGTGATGTGGGCTGATCACCTGCACAAAGCTTTAAGTGCATTGATGATCATCTTTGGCAAGATGAAAGGCCGAGACCAGTAGGCCTGGATGCTGTATAATACTGATCTGATGAGTTGAAGCCGGCCAGCATAGCTAAGAAGCTTCACATTCCAGATTCTCAGCGTACTTGTCATCTTTTTAATGAGAACAGTACATTGACTAGCAGTTAGTCTAGTACCAGATAGTGGAATGCCAAGATAGTTGACTGGCAACTTACCTTCTACAATGTGTATGGCAGCAAACAGGTTCTGTTTTACAGTACTTTTAAGACCTCCACAGAAGCATTGACTCTTGTTTTTATTGAGTTGTAACTCCTAGAGTTTAGAAAAAATCTGAATAGTATCCAGACTTGATATCACCATGCTCAAATAAAAAAGATCATCAGCAAATGATAAGCAGATAATCTTTGATTTGTAGCATTTAAGGTGGACTTTGTATGCCATTTCACTCCACAATCCCTGTAAGAGGTTTTGCAAATACTCCATTGCAATAATAAACAGGTAAGGAGAAATAGGATCTCCTTGCCTTAAACCTTTTTTCGCATCAAATGAAGGGGTAGTAGTTATGCCACTAAAGAGGATGGTGTAGCTGACAGTTGTGATGCATTGCTTTATTAGATCCAATTTAAGCATACACCTTGGTGAGATCTGTTTCTAATTATAGTATTTCACTAGGTCATGAGCAAGAAGCACATTATCTCCAATTGACCTACTTTTGATGAATGCAGCTTGAGATTGATCAATAATGGTAGGTAGTACCATCTTCCACCAATGATTTCCTATTGTGTCCCAGCTTTTTTTTATAAAGGAAAGCATTGAAGCCACCAATGTTTGGTGCATTATCATTCCCCATCTCAAAGAGAGCTTGCTTGACTTCCTCTTTTGTGATTGGGTTTAGTCTAGTAGTGCTTTGTGCTTAGCTATAGTAAGTTGTTTTGCCTCTGTTTGATACTTCTTGGTCTAGCTTTGCCTTTGTCACAAGTGAAGATCCCATACGACCTTTATAGAAATCCACAAAGAGTTGTTGAATGTCCTGTGGATCTGTTACACTTAGAGCCGGCAAAAGTTGACCCGACCCGCCCAACCCGACCCGACCCGAGCGAAACCCGACCCGCTACGACCCGCAAAATTTAGCAACCCGACCCGACCCAGACCCGACCCGACAATGACCCGACCCGGCACTGACCCGATAATAATCAACCCGACCCGAACCCGACCCGACCCGATCCCAACCCACGACCCGTTATTGACCCGACCCGATAGCGACCCGACCCGTCATTGACCCGACCCGTAATTGACCCGACCCGTAATTGACCCGACCCGATAGTGACCCGACCCGTTATTGACCCGACCCAACGTTGACCCGACCCGACAATCACCCGATCTGACTCAATATTAACCTGATCAGACATCAAAATATATTATAATAATAATAATAATAATAATAAATTACATATATTTTATTATTCATTTAAAGCTTTTAAAAAATATAGTATTTTATAAATTGTACTTATTTTTCATAATTTTACCCTAGCCATTCTTATTTACTAATGATATCCTAATAAGATATATTATTAATAAAAAAAAAACCAAAATAAAAAAGACAAACATTCAGTTATAATCCTATAAAATGATTTTCAAAACATGTTCATTACATCTACTAATCCATCTATTTGAAGAAACTCTTAATAGAAGAGTATAATAGTATCATTTATTAGTTATCAATTTATCACTTATCACCTACAAAATCCAACAAATAATAACTATACCTCGTATCAAGAGTATCTCACGTTACAACCCTAAATTTAAAGTTTTAGTTATATTTTTTCTTTTAATATTATTAATTTACTTTAAATATAATTTAGTATTCTACGTTCATCAATTTTAAATTTATAATATCTAATTATTTTTGTTAATTATAATATTAATATTAATATTTTATATTATTTAATTTTTAATTTATATGAATATATATATAATAATTAATAATTAATGAAAATATATAAAATTATTATTTAATTTAAATTATGTTTAAAATAACTTATTATATTTTTTTTACTATAATAATAATAATTAATAAAAATATTACAATAAAAATATAAATATAATAATGTTAATAAAATAAATACAACTAGAGAAATTAATAAGATAAATTATATAGAGAAATGAATATGAAAAAAAAGATAGAATAAATGATATAAAAATTATTGGATAAAAAAATAATACTTTTGCAAGTAATCAATTAAATATAATATACAATAAACATCTAATATTTTTACATGTAAAATTTATAAATGCTTAATGCAATCAAATATAATACTATCAAAACTTATAAATATCTTAATTATTTACCTTTGTAAAAATAAAACACATATAATATTCTTATTTCATTTATCTTTACTAGTGATCTTATGATTGTATTGTATCTAGTATATACAATGTAATAAATGATAATTATACATTGTATATTCTTGTTATGCTCACCTGTATTTTATAAAATTATCTTTTTTTAAGTAATCAAATATTTTAAGTAATCAATTAAATATAATATACGATAAACATCTAATATTTTTACTTTTAAATTTTATAAATGTTTAAAGAAATCAAATATAATATAATTAAAACTTATACATATCTTTATTATTTACCTTTGTAAAAATAAAACACATATAATACTCTTATTTCATTTATCTTTACTAGTGATCTTATGATTGTATTGTATCTACTATATATAATGTAATAAATGATAATTATACATTGTATATTCTTGTTATGCTCACCTTTATTTTATAAAATTATCTTTTTTTAAGTAATCAATTAAATATAATATACAATAAACATCTAATATTTTTACATGTAAAATTTATAAATGTTTAAAGCAATCAAGTATAATACTATCAAAACTTATAAATATCTTTATTATTTACCTTTGTAAAAATAAAACACATATAATATTCTTATTTCATTTATCTTTACTAGTGATCTTATGATTGTATTGTATCTAGTATATACAATGTAATAAATGATAATTATACATTGTATATTCTTGTTATGATCACCTTTATTTTATAAAATTATCTTTTTTTAAGTAATCAAATATTTTAAGTAATCAATTAAATATAATATATGATAAACATCTAATATTTGTACTTTTAAAGTTTCTAAATGTTTAAAGAAATCAAATATAATATAATTAAAACTTATACATATCTTTATTATTTACCTTTGTAAAAATAAAACATATATAATACTCTTATTTCATTTATCTTTACTAGTGATCTTATGATTGTATTGTATCTACTATATATAATGTAATAAATGATAATTATACATTGTATATTCTTGTTATGCTCACCTTTATTTTATAAAATTATCTTTTTTTAAGTAATCAAATATTTTAAGTAATCAATTAAATATAATATACGATAAACATCTAATATTTTTACTTTTAAAGTTTATAAATGTTTAAAGAAATCAAATATAATATAATTAAAACTTATACATATATTTATTATTTACCTTTGTAAAAATAAAACACATATAATACTCTTATTTCATTTATCTTTACTAGTGATCTTATGATTGTATTGTATCTACTATATATAATGTAATAAATGATAATTATACATTTTATATTCTTGTTATGCTCACCTTTATTTTATAGAATTATCTTTTTTTAAGTAATCAATTAAATATAATATACAATAAACATCTAATATTTTTACATGTAAAATTTATAAATGTTTAAAGCAATCAAGTATAATACTATCAAAACTTATAAATATCTTTATTATTTACCTTTGTAAAAATAAAACACATAATATTCTTATTTTATCTATCTTTACTAGTGATCTTATGATTGTATTGTATCTAGTATATACAATGTAATAAATGATGATTATACATTGTTTATTTTTGTTATGCTCACCTTTATTTTATAAAATTATCTTTTTTTAAGTAATCAATTAAATATAATATACAATAAACATCTAATATTTTTACATGTAAAATTTATAAATGTTTAAAGCAATCAAATATAATACTATTAAAACTTATAAATATCTTTATTATTTACCTTTGTATAAATAAAACACATATAATACTCTTATTTCATTTATATTTAGTCTTTACTAATAATCTTATGATTTTATTGTATCTAATATATACAATGTAATAAATGATAATTATACATTGTTTATTCTTGTTATGCTCACCTTTATTTTATAAAATTATCTTTTTTTAAGTAATCAAATATTTTAACTAATTAATTAAATATAATATAATATAAACATCTAATATTTTTACTTTTAAAATTTATAAATGTTTAAAGAAATCAAATATAATACTATTAAACTTATGAATATCTTTATTATTTACCTTTGTAAAAATAAAACACATATAATATTCTTATTTCATTTATCTTTACTAGTAATCTTATAATTGTATTGTATCTAATATTTACAATGTTATAAATGATAATTATACATTATATATTCTTGTTATACTCACCTTTATTTTATAAAATTATCTTTTTTTAAGTAATCAATTAAATATAATATATGATAAACATCGAATACTTTTACATGTAAAATTTATAAATGTTTAAAGCAATCAAATATAATACTATTAAAACTTATAAATATCTTTATTATTTACCTTTGTAAAAATAAAACACATATAATACTCTTTTTTCATTTATCTTTACTAATAATCTTATGATTGTATCTAATATTTACAATGTAGTAAATGATAATTATACATTGTTTATTCTTGTTATGCTCATCTTTATTTTATAAAATTATCTTTTTTTAAGTAATCAAATATTTTAACTAATTAAGTAAATATAATATATTATAGATATCTAATATTTTTACTTTTAAAATTTATAAATATTTTAAGCAATCGAATATAATACTATTAAAACTTATAAATATTTTTATTATTTACCTTTGTAAAAATAAAACACATATAATATTCTTATTTCATTTATCTTTACTAGTAATCTTATTATTGTATCTAATATATACAATGTAATAAATGATAATTAATTATACATTGTATAATCTTGTTTTGATCATCTTTATTTTATAAAATTATCTTTTTTTAAGTAATTAAATATTTTAAGTTATCAAATAAATTATAATCAATGATAAATATCTTTGTTTGATTCAAAGCGCAATATTTTTTATTATTAAAATTTATAAATATCTTTACTATTTATTTGTGAAAATAAAGCGCATTTAATATTTTTAATTCTTTTATCTGCAATATTAATCTTATGATTGTCTGTCTCTAATATTTATGATTTATGAAATGATAATTACTTAGGCTCGAATATGAGTAAACCCGTCAAAACTCGACCCATTAAGTTAACCCGTAACTAATTGAATTCAACCCGTCAAATTGTATGAAATGAGTCAAATGACCCCACCCATCAATTTAACTCGAAACAACTCGAACATAACTAACCTATCATATTATATTATTACATGAAAATATGAAATGACCTGAACCGGCCGAAGCCACCTACTCACGTGAACTAGAAAATGACCCGAAACCAACCCGACCCTAGTCACCCTACCACCAATCAAGTTAACCCAAAATTATCCGAATCCGAGTTTTCTTAACTCGAATAGTCGGACCTAATCCGACTTGACAAATTAACCCGAAATGACCTGGAGGCCGGAACCGAAATGACCCGACCCGAAACCGACCCGACCCGCAACCGACCCGACCCGACAAATTGATCCGAAATGACCCGACCCGTTAATGACCCGACCCGTTAATGACCCGACCCGACCCGCACCCGACCCGCAATAGTCAAATGACCCGCTATGACCCGACCCGTTAATGACCCGACCCGCACCCGACCCGCAATAGTCAAATGACCCGCTATGACCCGACCCGTTAATGACCCGACCCGCTATGACCCGACCCGAACCCGACCCGCCCGACCCGTTTGCCACCTCTAGTTACACTCAAGGATTGATACGGGCATCCCCGTTCATTTTAATTTTGTCATTGAAAATTATGATGGATTGGTTGTTGTCCTAAGCACGTCAAATTCATTCAAGGAAGACCCTATTGTAAATCAAGAAGGGTCCTTAGCGTCCAATCAACACAAGTAGAAGCCTCTTTGTGGTCTATTTTGTGAATGGTTTTAGGTCCTTCAGGACTGAATTTTTGAGCAGCATGAATTTGGGCATGTGACAGCTGCCATGGAGAGTTCCATGGCATTGAATGCAAGCATTTCAGTTAGGGGAATCAGCTTATGACAACTGGTACAAGCTAGGCGTGCAGAAGGATGAGTTTTACCACATCTAGCCTAACATTGTTAAAGCTAGTTTAACTTTCCTTTTAATTAACTAACAGCAAGCCTTTTGTTTTTAGCATATTTTAAGTTATTTTATTAACTTGTAATCTTAGCAAAGCCAATTTTAGGAATCTAGAAGTCCTAAAAGTCACTCCAAAACAGCTGCTAGCACAAGGAAAGGAAGAAGACTACAAGTGACACATTTTTGAGCAACCATGAGCATCAAAATACAACATTGAAGCAGCAGCCCTTTTCAGCATTTTTTGCCAACTTTGGGGCACAAAATGAAGTATATCAGCAGAAGCAATTAAAAGGGAGTTGCAGCAAAATTCTGAGGACTTCAGTGAATTTTTTTTAAAAGGACAATCAGCAACAGAACTTTGCAGATAGCAGCAGCACTTTTTCTCATTTCCAGGAGTTGTTTGACACAGAAGTCAAAGGGCAGCAAGGATGGTAGAAGCTTGCATTTTTGGAAGAGTGGCAGCATTTGTGGACAGCTTTTGAGGCATGTTTGGGCACAAAAATTCAATACCAAAATAACTGCAGCAGCTAGTACAAGTAGCAGCTGATTATGGCAGAAAATTGAGCCAAAACTGGCCATGATTATACTTTATGCCTGCTCCCTGAAAAATAATTTTTGCTTTTAATTTTTTAACTTATGTTAGTAATCAAATCAGGTGTAGAGTATGAAAGGGATGTCTTGGTCCATAAGCCATCTTCTCTGATTTGAGAATTGGTTAGAAGCAAACTAGCTTAGTTAAGTTTGATTAGGTAACTATTAGTTTGTTTTGTAACCAAACCAGTCCTTATCCTTTTTGTTTAAGTTGGATTGTAATTAAATGAGACCTAACACTCTTTTATGAAGTGTTAAGCTCATACATTTGAATGGGCAAAATTTGATATGGCTGCCTTTTTTCTCTTAAATTATGAGAATGACCTTCAAACTTAGAGTGAGGAGTTTGATTAAATTTATCCTTAAATCTTAACTTCTTTATTTCAAGCGTCGAGTGCCTTGGATGGTGATTGTGAGAGTATGATAATAGGAGGTGCCTATTGATCATATTTTAAATGTTTTAACTCTTTGCTCTCCTCTTTTCTTGTTTTGATTTTTGGTGGAAATTGATCCTGAACCATATCTCCTAGCATGACCCAATTTGTTTCTCATATGCATCAAGAATGATCCTTGATATAGTCTAATATCAATAAAAACCTCTTGTTATCCCCACTCGGTATTCTCATGAGAGTACTAACACATTCATATGCTTGAATCACTCTATTATAGATCACAGTAACTCCCTTGGCCTCTAAGCATATCCATAGGGCACTCAATCATGCTCTTTTTTAAAATGAATACAAACCTTGTGCACCTCAACGAGACACTCAAATCATATGCCCTTTTTTAGATGAATAAAAACCATCTGAAGGTCCTTTTGCCTCTCTTATACTATATTTGATGCCTAAGAATGTGTATGGCTTTAGATGATCTACCTACTCGAGACAAAATACTAATATGATGGACACCTGTGTTCTACATTCAATTGACATTGCAATTTGTGGCCACCATTCATAAATTTATACCTTAGCACACAACATTAGGTGGAAGTGTTTATCTCAGCTTCCACCATTTTACATTGTAATATTCCGTGTAATTCTCTTTCCCACTCTAGTTTAGTATACCCAAGCAATAAAATTGCGGTTGCAGTGTTATGATATTGGAGTGTCGCGAGTGATATTTTATATGTCGCGGTTGTTGTGGCATGATTTTTTTTATTTGTTTTCACAATAAATATCAACAAATACCGGTAAATATCACCAAATATCGGTAAATATCGGTAAAATATCGGCAAATATCGGTCGATAACTGATATATCAATGATAAATACGTGAAATTCTAAATCCATCACATATCATCAATTTCTTGTATTGGTTGGCTCAAAATACGATAAATATCAGCTGATATTGCGTATCGGGACCAATATTTACTTGTATGAGCATACCGCCACTTCCATAACTTACAACTTGTGCGGAGTAGATAAATACTTTTTTTGTAAGAATCTTGCAATCCTTACAATTGTATGAGCTAGTTGATCTGAGTCTTAGCTCTACCAATCTCAAAAGTGATATGATGCTCCTCTTTTCTTGAAAAAGGAGTTTGTTGTCATTGGATAAGAAGAAGAAAATGCTAATGGCACATTATCTTCCTCATTTATGTCTCTCTATTTATATCCTTTGTGAGGACTCTTATAACTTCACACTTTATATTCTATATGCTCAAAGAAGCCTCTTCTTATTATTAGTTTCTTGTTTAGATGAATCTCTAATTATCTCATTCAACACTTCCCAAAATTCTCTCTTAGTTTGTTCTTCCAATCTTGCACTTGAGGTGCAAAAATATTCACAACACTCACGCCTCCTTTCCCACCACAAGCTTAACCAAATGACCTCTACAATAGTGCTTTGTAGCTCCTCAAGCATCATGATGCCCACCCCATTACTCTTTGAGGATATCCTTGAATACTATAATTTATGCCTATTTATATCTTTTGCCTTGGAGTCTACCCACCGAGTCTCTTGGAGGTAAGCTATTTTGATTTCATACTTACCTAGTATCACTTTGAACTAAGCTATCATTAAGGATATGTTAACTTCCCCTCCCCCCCTAGCCTACTTGGAGTAGTAATAACATATAATCTTTGCTTTTTCATTTTTTTTTGTTGGAGTGGTGGTTTTTATTTTTCCCTTCGGGGGGATATTTGTGATAGTTTGTATATAAGCCACGCTCATTAATGTGAATTATATGAAAAAGGAAGACGTTAGTGATATGCTTTAGGAACTAATTATGGATGCAACCATATGTTATCGGATGTAAGTCTAGGTTTTGGAATCCAACCATTGTCTAATTTAGATAGCCATAATGCTTTGCTAAATAGCTACTTATGATTTGTGTGCCAAAATAGGTTTTAGCAAGATTAAACTAGATTTAATATTGTGTGCAAATTAGAGAGCCTAATTTGAGTAGGACGAATACATATGATGGGCCAAATCCATTGCATTTATCAAATGCCATATCAAATAAGGTTATAGGTTTTCTCCCCTCTCCATATATTTGATAGAGGCAACCACACGATCTAAGAGATCACTTTTTCCCTAGACAGAAACTGTTTCTTCTTATGCTTCTGCAAGACTTGAATAGAAAGATCCAATCATCGTTGCTAGTGCATAGCCGTGGTGTGATGATTATTGTGCTCATAAACTTAACTGTTTGATAGTTACTTTTATTCTATTAATTCGTTTTCAATTTTATTTGGGCCTTGAGATTTGGATACAAAATATCTTAGTTATACTCTTAATCTGTGATCTTGATGTTTCACTACATAATTTTATTTGTTGATTAGCCTACTCTCACTTTTCATTTGTAGAATTGCAAAATGGTATTTAACATGCAATTTGGCATGTACTTTTATTCTATTAATTCGTTTTCAATTTTATTTGGGCCTTGAGATTTGGATACAAAATATCTTAGTTATACTCTTAATCTGTGATCTTGATGTTTCACTACATAATTTTATTTGTTGATTAGCCTACTCTCACTTTTCATTTGTAGAATTGCAAAATGGTATTTAACATGCAATTTGGCATGTACTTGTATGAAAAATAGTGGCCACCCTGGAGGCTCATAGAATAAAATATGTTTTGATACACCAATATATCATCGATATGTATTAGAATTTTGGCTTGTTGATATGTGCTCTAACATTTTTTGTCGGTACAATACATTTTGGTTGTCGATATGTTATTTTATTTATTTTTGCCGATATTTAATGGTATATGCCGATATTTTTTGTTAAAAAAAAAATACACCACGACAACTGTAACATATGAAATATTGTTTGTGACACCCTGATGTTGTAACACTATGATTGCAGTTTTATTACTTGACTAGATTGTTCTGTATATTATGTGATGCTACTAGTGACCATTATGTAACATTTGCATAGAACATTTTGTGATTTGATGACCATTATGAAAAACCATCATTTATTTCTTGGGGTGAAGAAGAGGGATCTGTTACGATCCCATTGTTATGGTTTAGGAATTGGGTTCCACATTGGCAGTATGAGATGTTAATTTGGCGTTTATATGGCCAAAGGCTCCTTTCCCTCTTTAGCTGATTTCTGGGGTTGAGTTCTACTAAGGGTCATGATAATGTTATGAGAGCTCTTCGATCCTAAGACAACCACCATAGGAAATGAGGTCTTCTGAAAAGTGCTACCTACGAAGTGGTAGAGTGTCTCTTAGTTCCCCAACTATTGTTAAGGGATATAGATTGTCGTGATCCCATTGTCATGGTATGGGACTTGAGTTCCAAATTGGTAGTAAGGAATACCAAATGTGGGGCTTTCGTTATGCCTTTTACCTTCTTACCTTTACTATCTTGATCATTACTTACTGCAATTAATTTTTTTTTGCTAGTTTAAAAACCAATGATACACCTCAATTTTGACTCTCGAAGTAGTGGTGAACAAAATGGGAGCAGCCTAAGCCGTGAAAATGGGTTTGTGGGAGGGAAATAAAAGCATTGTGTTGCTAGGTGAACATTTAATCCCACATAGTTGATAAAAAATTTGCTGTTCAATTAATAAGATGAATTCTATCTCAATATTTCTTATTAAAGCCCTTTCAAACACAACTACTACATTCTAAAATAACTCGACTCTAACATCTTTACTCTTGTCCGTGAACCTCTGGATATTTCATTCCCTTGCTAAACTAGCTTTTGGGGTGAACTCTACCCATGAATTTAACAAGAGGGGGCTAGTTGCACTTATGCTTTGAGTTTAATTAGAAGGCAGCTGTACTTAGTAATATAGGGCTGAAGATACCAGGAAGTAGAGGGACATGGTAACATCATTCTAAGGGCTTGTTTGGTATGGGGGTAATAGGGGTGGAAAATTTTCTCCTCTATTTTGCATCTTTTATATTAAGTAGTTAATAATAATAAATGTATTTTAATGAAATACCCATTTTAGGCTAAATTAAGATTTAAAATGGGTATTCATTAGAATAAAAATATCTAATTTTAAATAAATTATATAAGATATATAAAATATGGGGGTAATTTTTCCACCCCTATTACCCCCATACCAAACGAGCACTAAAGGAATCAAACCATTATTGACTTGACTCTACCTGCCAATGGTGCTATCATACATTATCCATCCTGCGTGGTTAAAAGGAGATGGTCTATCTTCCTCGTCTTGCTCACCTTGAAGATGCTTGAGGAAACCATCTGCTACAAATGTATTCAACCTAATATCAATCAGCTAGAGTAAAGGAGATCAGATAAAAGTGCCACTTTGTTGCTGAATCCTTGAGCACTGGAAGAAGTCCATTGGGATCTCATTGCCAAGTCTGGAAAATCAGTCGCTTTAAATGAGTTGTCTTGTACCATCCTCCACAAATATCATCTTGTCCAGAATAAGCAGATGGGAAATCTAGTTCATGTTGGCATGATCATCTTTATGCAATAATATATGCAAAAGTGGTATTGGGCAGTTAGGCTAATTGGTTTTAATTTGTGAGCCCACATATTGTTTGCATAGCATAACTTGTCTCCCTTTGGCCTTTCAACAAAAGGCTAATGGTTATATGTCACTGCTTCAATTGTGAAGCCTTGACTTAAGCTAGCAGCACATGTTTACTTAGTAATCACAAATGTTTACCTTCTGCTGATTATCTCAAATGTTACGTGGAATTTTGGTTATTTCTAGTACTAGACGCCAATAGCGTACTTCAGAATATTTATGAAATACTACCTCCGATTCATATGAAGTGTCAATTTAGCAAGGATTCTCTTATTCAAAATAAGTGTCATTTTAGATTTTCAATGCAAAAAAGTGAGCTATTCTCCCCAAGTTACCTTTACTCATTAAATGTTTTCTGCTATAAACATACATTTGATGAGGTGTATTTATTTAGGAAACAATTGACAATTTGCATAATAAGTGTGCAAAAGTCTAAAATGACACTTATTTGGAATTAGAGGTAGAAGCTAAGAATGTATATTTTGAGGCTAAATGGCACAGAGGTAAAATAAGGTGATTTGGCTAGATTATGTTTTCAATTTTTTATATTGTTACAGATGTTTATGCGGTCCTTTGAGGATACAATATTGACTGAAATCTAGTGTGATCTTAGCGTCTTATGTTTGAAAAGCTGGAAGAATGTCTTCTAGCATTTCAGCAACATGGTCTAGAGCAAGCAACCTACATCTGTAAAGCAAACAAATATGTACTGTATTGTAGTTCCTTTGATCTTGGTTCTCATGTTATTAGTGGAAATATTTGCAATGAATAAAGATCTAGGGAAAATTACTTGAAAGTCTATTTAGTTGTTCTTTCAATCTTGTTTCTCATGTTATTTTTTTTTTAGCTAAAGGTTCTCATGTTATTAGTTGAAATATTTGCAATGTTGAAAGATATAGGTAAAATTACTTAAAAGTTCATTCAGGTGTTTCAATCTTGGTTCTTGTGTTATTGCTTGAAATATTTGCAATGATTAGAACTCTAGGGAATATCACTTGAAAGTTCATTCAGGTGTGCTGGAAATTGGACAAAAGTACATAGCTTTTCAGGTTAGTATACTTCATTTTTATTTTTATAATATGTGGTACAATATGGACTCAATCCTGTACGGTTAGAAAGATGTTGCCTGGACCTACAGGTTTTTGACTCTTTCTGTCGTGTACATCTTAGTCATCTAGTGAAGGCTTATTGTGCTTGTATATGATACAATCTGTTATTCTTAAGTGTTTGTGATTTTGTTCCCCAGGTCATACAAAAGACCTTTTTACATGTACATCTTAATCAATTGGTGAATCCATACGGTAATTATAGATTATATAATTTAGCTTTTATGCGCTTGGGATAATATAGAGCTCCTTTTCTGCACATAGATTTTAGTCATGACGTATGGTACATAGTTGATCTCTTTAAGCATACATGAAATTTTTGAGATGGTATCCGAACTTATAGGTCTTTATCCGAAGCCAAGGTTGATACAGAATTTCTTTTGTGTGTATGCACTTTAGTCTGGTAGTGAAGCATATGGTACATATAAGCTGTTAATCCAAAAATGTCGCATGTATTCAATTTAAAACTCATGTATATGTATTTCTCTATGGCGGACCAAGGACAGCTATATTGGCAGTTCTTCGATTACTGAGCTTCCTTGCTTCATCACACATCTATATGTTTCTGTATCTCAATTGTCGTTGGATTTTTTTTGAATCATGTTCTGTATGTGATGTACAGGTATGATAAGCACATCAGGTATGAATCAAGAAAAGTTCTTGCAGAAGGTCGGACAAGAGTGAAAGGTCGCTTTGCTAAGCTGGATCATGCTGATAAGTAGTCATTGGCGTGGGTCTGGTAAAATATTTGCACTTGCCATATTAGTTCTTCAGTCTTATGTATCTTTGACCGGTATTATTGCTATCGCTGGGTTATTATTATTATAGAGTTAAAGCAAGCATGGTTTTCTGACCTGTCCATATGGATGAAAATTGGATGCTTATCATACGTAAGGAAAGTAAGGGAGCTAGTTTCAAAAAGAGAGATTTCTAGGAGTCTCACCACAAGGTAAAAGTAAGTTGTCCATCTGATTACAGGGAAAAGAAATTAAAGGGTTGAAAAAAAAGGGATAACAAGACAAACACGGTTTACTTAAGATACTTGTCAGTCTACTGCCTGTGCTGAGTTTGGTATAAAACTTTAACTTTAAGATCGTGGAATCTTATATTCCGTAAGTAACTGATGAGCCTTACAATTTCATGATGTCAAGCACACGTGGCATACTCTTCCAAGTTTCAACAAGCTTGGTTCGGTGCTTCTCTGACTTGTTTTCCTCATTGTCCAGGGAAAAGAAGTAACATTAGACATGAAAAAGCTCTGCTTCCATTGTAAAAATGAAGTATATAAAATCTTATTAAACCAAAATTATAAATCGGTTAATGAATTAACTTCTCATCATATCGTTTTATTGAGCAGATCTGTTAAACCTCTTTCGGGTCAGTCTGTCTCTAATATTCTCGCCTGCTACCCCTGCCAAGGGTTTGAGGGAGAGCAAAAGCTAGATTATCAAGCTTTGAGCTTATAAATTTGTATGGAGAGCAAACAAGAGGAGCTAGGGAACACAGGCTTCTTAAACATCCCCCTGTTTTGTGGTTAAATAACTAAGGAATCTGGGTGGGTAAAAGTCTCAGGTTCAAATCCTCAATTTAACTGTATCTTTGTGGTCATTATTTATTTTTATTTTTATTTTTATTTTTATGATAAGTAACTTTATTAAGGAAATTTCATAGGCTTGCTACCAAAACATGAAGATACCCTCCTCCCTCACCTTCTATGAAGGGTATGGAAGAACGTATCATTTGCTTGTGCAAGACCTTTGCCTAATACATCAAGAAAACATGCTGCAGCACCATTGCCCACAGAATCAGAATTTACATGCAATAAAGACTACAGACCACATACCAAATGTTTACATTGTGAAAACAACCACCAAAACTCCCACCCCATCTTGATCAAGCGGCAGCCATACACCTCAGCCAGTGGAGTAGCTAACATCCAAAGCTTCCATCCCATACATAACTACTACGGAGCCTAAGCCCAAACCAAGTACATAGCTTAAAAACACAACAGCGAAAAGCCCACCAATTGCACCAATTGCCTACCATACATGCAGTACCGACCACATTCCATGACAAATTTGAACCATTATTCCTTCCCTCATCTTGATCTTACAGAAAACATACACCTTGAGCTCTAAAGTACAGAACAAGCCAAACTTCATCCCACAATCAGTACAAGACAGTATTACCTTGAAGCCTAAACCCAACCAATAAAGGATATTCGCTTGATGTGACTTATGTAGAACTTGGAACCCAGGCCACCGACTTCTGATTTTAGTAGTAATGAAGTTGCATTGAGATCCAACTTCTCATGACCCATTACTTGGCTTGTTACACTGACAACATTATGGGAGTCTGTTTCTGTCAAGATATCAACATGTCTTGTACCATCTTTCTGTAGCATAATGGTACATGCTGTATAAATTGCCATAACCTTTGCCTTATTCACTTCTGTGAATTCTATAGGTATTGAGAATAGGCATAAGAAGTTACTATGCCTATCTCTTAGAACTCTACCAATTGCCTTCTTCTTCATGTCATTGCATGTCCACACCTTGAGGCTACCCATGACTTCATCGCCATATTAGAACCTGAACTAATAGAGTGAGTTCCAAAAAGAAGCAAGCAACTGGGGATGCATACTACCTCTTCTGTTGTATATATGGAAAACCCAGATACCGTGACTGGATCCACCATCCCTACCAAAGGGGAATCATATCTTTGATTCCATTACTTCCCATGCTTGAATTATCAATAACTCTAGCCTTACGTTCTTTCCATATCAACCAAATGATGACTATAAAAGCTACTTTCCACACCTCCCAGAATTCATCCTTATATGGGCACTGCCGTTGTTCGTATAATGCCAACAGGGTCTTAGGGACGCCTCAACTCATATTGTGGCCAGTGTAAAATCATGTGGCAAGCCTTCTCTCATACTTAGAAGCACGCGAGTTGGTGCTTTCTCATAGAGAGCTAGTCAAACGAAGCTCTCAATACGTCGTGGCACAATATCCTGCCAGAATCATAGAGAGCTAGCCAAACAAATCTCTCAATATGTCGTGGAATAATATCCTGCCAGGATTTAGAGGAACTTTCTGAATTTCTAGATAAGTAGCTACTGCAAGTGTCATGGCTGCGGATTTAACTGAAAATTCGTTGTTGTTGCAGCAACTCCAACACATCTGATTTGTCATATATGGGGTGAGGTGAACCTCTTGCAAATTTTGTTGAAGTTTCTCAACCATGTCAATTTCCCAGGTAAATAAGTTCTCCATGGGAATTGCTATTTCCAATTTTCATCCTCCCAACATCCCATCTCCATTAATTTGCGATGCCCATTCTCTAAAAGCCGAAAAAACGAGGAAAAGAAAATTTCAAGGGTAGTTCCTAATCCATGTCTTCCCAGAAGACGATTTCATGTCTATTTCCCATGCGCCGTTTGATCACTGTTTTAAAAATGTCCCTCAAATGTTGGTTGCCTATAATAGTATTGCAAATTTATTTCCGAAAGCCCCTCTTGGAACGCGCAAAGAGTCCATTCAAGAATCTGAGATCGACCGTATTTTTCCATAATTATTTACTGCCAAAAACCATCTGGGTTTCTTAAATACTGCCTGTACCATTTAAAGATCAAAGTGGAATTTTTGTGCCGTGGATTTCATACTCCAATTTCGCCTAACTTTTTAGGCCTTCCAATTATCTCCCACCTAATAAGGTGGAATTTCCTTCCATGTGAGTTTTTCCCTCCATAAAAATTACCGGAAAATATTCTCGATTCTCTAATTATTGACATAGTAAATAGGAAACTTGCTAAGAACTAATTTATGGAGAGTCACACGGCCTCCGAAGGGAAGAATTTTTCCTTTCCATGTAGCCAACCTCCTTTCTATTATTTCAATAACCGGATCGCATAAGGTAGTTTTTGACAGTGTTCCACCAACAGGTATGTCGAGGTACTTGAAAGGTATGGACCCATCTTTGCATCTCGTTTCCATAGCACATTCCTTCAACTAATTATCTGACATATGTATATCCAACGCATTTACGTTTCCTTACCGAGGAGATTGTGTACCTTACGATCTTCCATATATCCCATTAAAGATGTGATTCAAATTTAATGTTATATTTACGTTCATCTTCCTTTAGTGTTTGTCTTCAATAATTTGTGCTAGTTAGCGATTGATTATCTTATTTCCACCGTGGCTTCTTGATGTCATGATAATGACTGTGATATACTGGTTGACAGGGCTTTGTTGTAAATTGTGGCATTGAACTTTGTAAGTTTAGTATATTGAATACTGTATTTCTATCTATTCAGGTACTGCTGTGGGTGTTGTAATGCTGATGTGATTCCCAGATTTATAGGTGATTCAATCTATGTTTCACCACACGGTCGGTGCAGTTGTAGCACAAGACCTCTTTTGAAGTGTTGGAAGCAAGTCCTACGTTCACGTAAATATGTCTAAGAGGACTAGGAACTTTAGTTAATATTTTTGATAAACTCGTATATTGCGTTGTTATTATTCTCTATTATTTAGTCTTATCTTCGTTGGCTTATGTTGTATGTTTTAGATCGTTACCTTGAATGATGTTTATAAATTCCCAGTACTATTCCACTTTGAGCTAAATAAAGTCTCATCTGTGCGAAATATTGGATAGGGTTTTTCTAAGAGGAGGTTGACTCATGACCCGAGCACACTAGCTAAATGGTTCGACATAGGTTAGAATGTGATAGGAACAGAAGGGAATCACATCACATCACGTAACACGTATTACCAACAAGATACAGAGAAAGTTTCGAGGACCTAGTTCCTACCCTGACTACCAAATTCTCTTGACCCCTCTCTATTTAATCCCCAATCATTCTCTAACAGAATTGCTTCGCTTCTTAACCCTTATCCGCCTAGACTGCCAGTAAAGCATAATAAACCAAACAGAATTAATAATACGGACCTAATAATATATCTCCATTAATGTGCCAAAACACCTAGCTAATCTATAATAAAATCGACATTATAGCTCCAGCCTATAAGGACTCGGCAGGAAGCAAAGTTATAGCCGAGCCATCTCCAAAGCCTCCAACTCTTAACCTTCCCATGCCTTGCATAAGTGAACATTACTAGTTTATCAATATCTAGGGTTGATAAAAGTTGACCGATCCGATCTGATTCATACAAAATTTAACCTGACATAACTTAATAAATTTATCAACCTAATCCAAAATTAATTCGACTTGATATTGACTTAAATGTAAGTGATTTGACCCAATCCTCACCTATAGCTTACCATCAATCCGATTCATTATCAACTCGATTTATTCGATATAACTAAATTTAATATTAACCACTTATGATAAAAAAAATACACATACTTTATTATTTATTTAAAGCTTTTAAAAATATATTTTAATAATTATTTTAATTTCACTAATTTTTCTTACTTTTATTGTGAACTTATTTGTTCACCAATAATAATATAATTTTATCGTTTTTTTTGCTTAAAAATAGAACATTAAAAAGTCATAATAATAAATAAATAATACATTATTAATCACATACTTATATGAATTTAAATTTAATGTTTGCCTCTAAGGATAATGGGTTAGATTAATTTTGGTGGTCTATATTCGATTTGACCCAAATTCAAAGTAATTCAATCTATGATTAGTTCAGTTCGAACCCAACCCGACCCATCAATACTTAAAAATACCCAATTCATCAAGCTAACTCAAACCCGACTCGTCAAATTAATTCGAATATGAAATCATCTGAATAGGAACTTACTCGGTCCAAACCCAACCCAATTAGGGATGGCAACGGGGCGGATAATATCCGAAACCCGACGGATTTTATTCGACGGATATCGAAATGGATAATGATAAACGGATATGGATACAGATATGGGTAAGGGTGAAAAATACCCGGCGGATTCGGGTACGGATACGGGTACGGGATATCCATATCCGTATCCGACGGATATCTGTTACCCATATCCGTACCCGTTTACCCGTTATATATTTACCATTTTATCCTTAACTTTTTATATAAGAATAAGTTATAGTTAGAAATTAAATTATCATTTTACATTTAACCCTACTAAGTTGATGAATTATTGGATTATATATATATATTTTTTAATTTTTAATATCAAAAAATAAATTTGTAGGTAAATTATATATATTATGACAGGTAAACGGGTACAAAAACGGATAAACAGGTAATTTTAATCCGTCGGATAACGGGTTTGATGTACCCGACGGATATCCGTCGGGTAATGGATTATCCGTCGGATACGGATATGGGTACAGTAACAGATATCCATGCGGGTATGGGTACGGATATGATTATCAAATTTCTTATCGGGTTCGGGTATGGATAAGGGGTACCCGATCCGTACCCGCCCCGTTGCCATCCCTAAACCTAATAGAGATGTAAATGAGGCGGGTTCAAGGTAGGTACGCCCATACTTGTGCTCGTACCCAATAAGAAAATTCGTACTCAAATTTGTATATGTATCCCAAACTGATATCTACTAATATATTCATATTCGTATCTGTTAGATATCTATTATAGGATGGATAATCAGTTTACTCGTTAACGGATATTGTCCAGCGGATAAATCCATTACTCGACGGATAAACCTATTTAGAGTTAAGCCAAATGAGAATTTTAACCTTAATTTATACTATATTTATTTTTGAATTAAGGGTAAAAGGGTAATTATATACCTGATAAACGAGTATAAATATGGATATGGATATGGGTATGGGTATGAGAATGGGTATGGATATAGATATCCTATACTCATATCCATACCCGAACTCAACAGATTTTCCCCCATCATCTATATCCATTTATCCATAACCATTTAAGTATCTGACGAATAAAACGTATCAAATTTTGGGTAAAATCTGCCACTTTTATATCCCTAGACCCAACCTGATAAGCTAACCCAAAATACTTCTAATCCAACCCAACTCAAACCCAAACTATCTCAACTCAAGTCTAACCCAACCTGATAAATTAACCCGATACAACCCAGATCTGGAACAACCCAAACCCGACCCGACTCGCCCAACCCAATTGTCACCTACATCGATACCCACGCTAACACTTTCACCTTATCCTAAAGGTGTAAGAAAGGAAATTGAGTTTTAATAAGATCAAACTCCTCCCAAGAGGATTCAAAGTCTAAAAGTTCCCTCCAACCGATCAACACCTCTAGAACTCTTGTGGGGCTATAATGCATGCCTTGCACCTATTTGGGCTCCATCACCCACTCTAATTTTGGAATGAGCCTTGCTGGGAAGGGTTGTAACTGATGTACATCTCTCATTGCCATTGTGAGCATTGAGACATGAAACATAGGGTAAATCTGCTTGTCATCCAGAAGATCTAGCTTGTATGCCACCTTAACCACATGGCTTAGTACCTAATATGGGCCAAAGTATCGTGGAAAGAGCTTATTATTCACCCATTTAGCTAGTAATTGCTGCCTATAGGGGCCTAAGTTTCATGTAAACCCAATCACCAAGCTCAAAGGTCACATTCTGCTACTTTTTATCGGCCACAACCTTCATCAGTTTCCATGAGTGATCCAAGTGTAGCTTCAAATCACCCAAAACTCCATCTTTGTCCTTTAATTCTCGATCAACACCAGCCAAAGGTGAACTATCCAAGGTGTAGTGTATTAATGGGGGTGGGTCACGACCATAAAGAACAAATTATGGGGTGATACTTAAGGTCATGTGATGGGAATTATTATACCAATACTCGATCCACGGTAACTAACACATCCACTACTTGGGCTTAGCTCCCATAAAACATCTCAAGTATGCTTCCAAGTAATGTTTAACCATCTCGGACTAACCATTAGACTGAGGGTGATATGCAATGTTGTATTTAATCATCATCCCCTACAACCAAAATTTCTCCCTCTAGAAATATCTCAAGAAGACATTGTAATAGTCAGATATAATGGATTGGTAAATTCCATGTAAGCACACCACCTCCTTAATGAATTTCCCATAAATCAGGGGTTGTGAATGGGTGCCTAAGAGGTAAAAAATGAGCATACTTCATTAGATGATCAATTACTACCATTATATAGTCATGCTCTTTGGACTTTAGGAAAACCTTCAATAAAGTCCATCAACACACACTCCCATACTTGCTATGGAATGGGCAGTGGTTGCACTAGAGCTGTAGGAAACAAGGATTAGGTTTTATTCTACTGACATATCACATAGGAAACAACATAATCCTAGACCCTTGGACACTTACATGTCCAGTACACGTCTGGAGCTAATCTCATGTAAGTCTTTAATACTCCCTAATGTCTACCAATCTTCCCCACCGGTATTTAGCTAGAATATGAGGAATAAACATAGAATTATGAGGAAGTACTATCCTATCTTTATATAATAAGGCCCTTTATTTATGCTATAGTCTCTTACCGTCCCTAGAGATGCATGAAGATCACTTTTATAAGTCCTAGCTCCAGGTTAGCATCCACCTCATTTTGGAGGGCTTGCTAGTTGTGAACCCAAGCTGTAGCCAACATAGCTAAATTGATTTCCCCATCGCGCCTGAATAAGGCACCCACCACTTTATTCTAGTAGTCTGGCTAATATTCAATTTCAAATTTGCAACTCCATAACTTAGAAATCCATTGTTGATGATCTTCGGAGATGACTAGCCGATCTAGTAGAAATTTTAAGCTTTTTTGATCCCTACACACGAAAAATTTCTACCCCAAAATATATGGCCTCCAACATCTGACACCCATAACTATGACCATCAATTCCCTTGCATACACCGACTTCATGTTGTCTTGAGGTCCCAACACTTAACTAAGGTAAGAAATTGATTGCTTATGTTACATCAAAACGACCCCAATTCCTAGCCTCGATGTGTCAGTCTCTACCATGAATGGTTGTTGGAAATCTAGTAAGGCAAGGACCGATACTTTTATTATTGCTTGTTTGAGCTCCTTGAATGCCTGTTGGGATTCTTAATTCTAACCAAAGATGTATTTTTTAAGCTAAGTAGTTAGGGGTGCCTCTATATGCCTGTATCAATGTATAAACTTCTGGTAATATCCTATGATCCTAAGAAACCCCATAGTTCTTGTAAGTTCTTATGTGTTGGCCATTCAATTATGGAATTTATCTTGGATGAGTCAGTCGATACCCCAGATGGTGAAACCATATGACCCAGATAATCAACATAGAAGCGTTAACCATTTTCTTTCTTCCTTACTAGGAGCACGGGATTGAATAAGGGGCTATAACTTGGTTTAATGCTACCTGCAGTCAACATTTCTTGCACTGGCCTTTTTATCTCATCTTTCTATGCTTTGGCATATTTTTGAGGTATGAATCTTACTGATTTCTACCTCTACTTCAATTTAATATTGTGATATAAGGCTCACTAAAGGGGATGACCCATTAGAGCACACAACACACCTTGGAACCTATCCATCATTTGTTGCAACTCCTTAACCACTAGAGTTGTCTTTCACTTGGTGTCATTTTTAGCTTCTATATCATAACCCTTCCATATTATCTCATTCCCCTCTCTTCAAATGGTCTCCGTTATAGTATAAGTGAGATATGTGTTTTGCATAACTTTGCTTCCCCTTTTAGCTCTATAATTTTCTACCCTACAATAAGCTTCATCACTAGTGCCTTCCAGTTTACTTGCATAATCCCAAGTTTCTCTAGACACCACATCCCAAAAATTACATTCGTGCTTCCTAATTCAAGAGGTAAGAAATCTTCACATACCTCAATCCCTTGTAGAAAGAGAGTCAGTGATTTACATAATCCTTAAGTTTGGACCGACCTTCTTGTCCCCATAATGATCCCATACGCACTAGTGGGAGTTACTGGCAAGTGTAATTTATTGACTACATCTAGCGCAATGAATTTATGAGTCGCACCAATGTCAATAAGCAATGTGACCTAAGATCCCTTCAGCTCTCTTACAAGCTTCAGAGTTCTAGGTGAGGTGAAATCATCTACCAAGTTCATGGATAACTCGATCTGACCTTCCACCTTTTCCTCCTCTCCCTCCTTGAGTTCACCGACTCCATCTTCCATCTGAGCTTTGATTTCTTCCAAAGGATAAGATTCATCCATTAATTATACTTGCCACAAGTAGTTTTTGCACTTGTGCCCTGGTGAGAGCTTTTCATTGCAATGAAAACGTAGACCCTTGTCCTTCCTATAACACCCCTAATTTTTGAACCAGAAAATTTTATTTTTAAGACAATGTAGAAGCATTTGAAATACAAAACTAGGGAATGTTATTGCCTTATCAACCATGAGAGAAGTGTGATCATCACCTAATCCATGCTCAATACAAGGTAAAATAAAACAAGGAAAAAAGAATGAATGATCATAATAATAATGTGACAATAAAAAGTAATAAATACTAGAACCATACCATAGATATAATGGACTTGATAGTTTTAAAAAATCAAAAACAAGAATCTGAGCCAAGAGTTTAAATAACCGAAAATAAAAAAACGTTCCAACATAGTGGAAAAATACTACTATACCGATTAGCCTAACTCCTAGGCACAATTATAAACCTTGAACCCCAAGCAATAACTCGCTAATAACCCACGCCATCACCTTTAGCATACTCTAACTAAAATTTGTAACCCTATAAATCGTCATCTGCTCCCTGGACTAAAAGCCTGATCATCACAGTGACCACATAAGTGCATTATCAGTACGTTGAAGTATTGGTAAAACATATTTCCTAAAACATGGAATGCTCATGCAGTACACTAAATTCACATAACAACATGTTGATATCATAATGATACAACTCAAGTGCAATATAGCATTCTTGCATGGAAATCATGGAAGTATAGCAATACATTAATACATGTGATTCATAAAATATAAACCATATTATAATCCTTCCTTTAGTGACCACTCATGTTTTGGTTAGTAAGATAACTCATTCGACCACACCTAGTTATCCACCATGAATAATAGTCATGGCATCACAAGATAATCACAATGGGATACTAACCCATCACACAAGGACAGGATACATCGAAGGGGCTTTCTTTGAGGATACCAGACCCACCACACATCAAGTGCGCCTGCCACAAATTGGGATACCACACCCGCTACACGTGGTTGAAGTACACTAACAGGATTTGTACTGGGATACTTCACCCACCACACCTTGAATGTCTCCACCGCGAGGGTTAAAAATTTGGGATTCCACACTCCTAAGTAATGGAAAATACTAAGTGCCAGGTGGCTTCTACTAGGATACCTCACCCATCTGTACCGGACATCGATGTCATGCTGGCCTGCCATAGCATAATCTTATACCTTAAAGATATGCGTATACCCACTACCAATTGCAACCCAATAGAGAAGAAAAATAGGTACTGAGTGAAAAATATATAACCAAGGGCGATTCATCCACTAACTCCCAGTAGCTACCCTAAGAGCCAAAGAAAAAATATTGAGGGAAATCTTAAATCATTATTTTATGTATAAGTGATATCAAAAATCACAACAAAGTCCACACATAACCAAATTGGGTGTTTTCAAGGGATAACACCAAACACAATTAAAATCCATTATTTACCCAAATTGGTGTTTCCAAGTGGTAACACTAAATTCATCACAAGGCATCAAAGCCACCAACTAGGTGTTTAAAGATGACACCAAACTCATCCACAAGGCATAAAAGCCATCAATTGGGTGTTTAAAGATGACACCAAACTTAACCAAAATCAAGTCTCAAATGACATCGTAGTGGTTTATATTAAATTAGGCCATTCATTATTGAAATCATAGTTAAAATGTTGTAAATACATGGAAGTATCAACTTAAAAGGCCCAAGAGAAACACAACAAATTATAACAAACCATTTGGTTCCCAGCCAGACCAGCCGATTGGCTTAATCGTACCAGAACTATACCAAAACAAAATTAGAGCACCAGTTGGCTAGTTAACTTTGCCAATCGACTGTGCATGTGAACCAGTCGATTGTTTTAGTCCAGCCGGTCGATGGGTTTAAGTAGAGACCAACCCATTTTGGCCCATAGAAAAATCAATCGATGGGCTTGACCAACTGATCGATTGGTTATAGTAACCACTCGACTGGTTTGGTCTAACCGGTCGATGGGTGTAAGCAGAGACCAAACTACTTTACTGTGCAGGGACACCATTTAATGGGTTTGGCCAACTAATCGACTATTCATTGAAACCAATCAAATGGTTTGCCAAACCAATAGATTGTTTTCGAAACCAACTAATCCAAAACTCCAAACCATTTGATTGTTCACAAAACCAATTGATGAGTTAGAGGAATTGATCGACTGGTTAGGGTAAAACACAACCCAAACTTGTGAAATACATACCAAAATTTTACCTTACTTCACCATGATAATCCTAGCATGCTTCTATATCAAAACACTCATAAAAATACACACTTCACACATAGAACACATGGGTTCATGTTAATATACACACTTCAGCAAATCATGCTAAAAAAACCCATTTTATGCTTAAAATCAAAGAATCTCAACAATACTTTCTTGAGGAGAATTATACCACGTGCTCATAACATGGACACATTTAGATCATACTCATATAAGCACTAACACATTAAACCCCAACATACCACATAAACCTTATTATGTCAGAGATATGAATGCCTTACCTTAAAGCAATTCTTCTAGCATGAAACTCCTACTGGATGACCTATCTAGCATAACTTTGATTCCTAAGAGAATAAAAGTAAAAATCATTACAAATCATCTTTTAAAAATTCATTAAAATCCAATAAAATTAGAAGAATAAGGGAGACACAAAACCACCTTTGACTTAAAAATAGGGTGTCAAAAGGGAGAGCTAAAATCTCTAACTTTTCTCAAACTTAATTCTTCCTTGCTTAAGGAAAGCAAGAGAGAACTAAAACCAAGATTAGAAGAAGAGAAAGGAACACAATTCTTGCACAATCCAAAGGAGAAAAATAAGAGAATCTCTATTCTTTTTCCTCAGTAGAAGGAAGAAGAGGGGAAAATGGAAGCTCAACACTTAGTGAAATTTCCACAAGGAGAAGGGAGAAAGAACACACGTGAGGAATGATAATGGATCTATAAATGAGAAGTATAGGGGAAAGTTGGTTGATATTCTCAAGGAAAAGGGGGATGAGATTGGTGAGGTTAAGTGTGGGCAAGCCAAGAAGTGAGGGCTAACTTGATGGAGTGGTGGGGGTTGAGTATAGTTAGAGATGTGCATGGTAGTGGGTTGGTAAGTCAGGAAAATGTGCACGCATTCAAGCTCATAGCCCCATCTGCCAGAATAGAGAGGGTGAGGTGATGGAGAAGTAAAAGGGGAAGTTTGCCTCCAAAAGTAGCTTTTTGAGAAACTTTTGCTAATTAAAATTATGCACTATCTAATTAGTGTGAAAATAATATTAGAGCACTAAAATATGCTTATTAGCATAATTGAACTCAAATAAGAAGTTTTCATAATCATTATATAGAAACTCGAATAAAAATCATAAATTGATATGAAATCGCAGACAAACCAATTGATGGGTTTGGCTGAACCAACTAATTGATTTGTCAAGGACATGAATATAAATTTTTCAGCGCGCTAATCAATTAGTTATGTAAACTAGTCAATCGGTACGCTTGAAATTCACATTTTTATTGAAATTTCAAGCCCATTTCAAAACCAAAACTCATTTCTTTTATATCAACATAATTCTAAACACAATTTGAAGGATTTTGGGATGGGGTATTATACTTCCTCTGTTGGTAATTGTTGTCGGTGAGTCGCTGGAACCTAGAGGCTTGACTGTTGGTGGAATTTTCTTTAGAGCTAGTTGTCACGGCCCGCTTTGAGCACCATTATTTTTGCGGAATATTCTAGAACATTCTAGAATAATGTGGATAAGTGTAGATATGTGTAAAAGAAGTAGGAGGCTTCTACAATTGTATAGATGGTTCTAGAGGGGATGTCTCTAGAACCATCCTCTTTTGTACACACTTGTATGGAACTCTCTAGAGTAACCTAGTGGGTTCTAAATGGAGCATTCTAGAGAGAATATGATCTAGCCCACTCTAGAATGTTCCTTGGGATGGAGGGAGGAGGAGGCCTCAACTATAAATAGGGGGTGAGGGGTCTCATTTCCACCATCCACAAGTTGGAAGCTCTCAACAATTCTCTCAATAAAGCTCTCATTCTCTCAAACTCTCTTGTGTGGTTCCTTGTGAGTGCTTAAGGCTTTGTGTTAAGCAAAGTTCTCTTATTCAAGAGTGAAGTCTCTTGAAGTGAAGGCTAAGTAGTCATCCAAGGAGGTGGAAAAAGACTAAGTGCCGCACACAGTTGGCTTAGAAAGAAGTCAAGGCGTGACATAGTGCTACTAATGGAGTTCAAAGCTTTTCTAGTGCTACAATCCTCAACTACCTTTGTAACCATCTTGAGAGTATCGATGTAGATAATAAAACTAGGCTTGAAACTTTTGGGCCCAAAATATTATTTTGGGCACTAATGGCCTTACCTATCTTATTCCCAATATTAGAATGACCCACTTGAAGGATTTGATTCTTTTCTTTGATTAGCTGGGTGACTTCCATCATCTCCGAGAGATTTCCTAGTTTCATCAGTTGTGCCTCTACTCGAATTGCTGACTTAATTTGTTGAGGAATGTACTCTATGGAATATCCCACTTCAATTTTCCCTATAACGATGCTGCTATAGCTTTGAAATTCTCTAGACACTCTTTTATGGAGATTTCCTGCTTGATTGCAAGGAAATAGTCATATAGGGTTCCTTCTTGATTTTCTCTAAATCAAAGTAGCAATGCTTCCTTTATTCCAGCTTAGGAAGTGAATTTTTGAGCCTCCTATGTATATTGAAACCAAGACAGAGCACGATCCTCCATCACCACTACCATTGCCTCCAATTTCTCCCCTCCATTACTTGGTTCAGATTAAAGTAGTGCTCAACTCTAAAAAATACACCCATTAGGGTCACTATAATTGAAGAGAGGAAGCTTCATTTGATGCATAGCATAAGGTTTACCCTTGTACTCTACTTCTAATTCTCAAGTCTTTGACCTATCTATTTGGGTCGTCATCCGAACCTCCCTTATTTTTTTCCTTTCCATTCTTCTTCATCGAGACGCCAAAGTTTCCATGATTGATCAGCATATACACCTTCCCAAACAACTCTATGATGATCCTATATACCTTGGAGTGTCTGATCGTTGTGCTCCTACTTCCTACTCCCATTCGTCCTAAATAATCCCCACTTTCTCTTCCATATTCTTAAGGGTAATTTTTATTTCCAATTGTCATTGCTCTAATACCACATTGATGGGAACTGAAGGGAATCACAACACATAACAAGTAGTACCAGCTAAATATAGAGAAAGAATGTGGTGTATCGAGAGATTTGGATAGTTATAAGTGATGCAGGAGCATCTAATGATTGTCATATTCATCTTAATTCTCAAGGTAAGGAAGAATTAGATTTATTAATGTTGGAGCCTATCATATTAAATGTTCTTGATAATTTGTATATGCTTGGTGTTGAAAACAATTCAAGTTGTTCTTGTAGGTATGTTACATATTTGCAAGAAGAAGGTGTTAATACACTTTAAAGTGTACAAGTATTCAAAGCATGCAAGACTATGACATACATGGAATGATACTTTACAACAAGAAGATATGGTGATGATTCTCATTAGTTGTATTAACTTGTTGTAAACCCTAACCCTAAGTGTATTTTATGCAAGTTAGGGTTTGATATAATTTCATGTATGTATCATAGTTAATTGTATGGCTTTGTAATGTTAGTGATTAGTATCATTTAGCTAATAATATTATGATTAGGATTAAGTGTTATATGGGCTTAATTCAAGAAAGTTAAATGGGCTTGAATTAGGGGTAAGCACCGGCTGGAAGAGCTTGTCGAACCGGCTGGAACTTTCTTCCTATGTATACACCTATTTGTACATGCATGAATAAGGAATGAATATATAGAATTTTGAACACAAAATTGAGCCAGAAAAGCCTGCATTTATCTCTCCTTTTGAGTCTTCTTTGAGCAAGGAAAGCCCGGACAAATATCCTTCCTCCATTGATCTCAACATTCGAACCTTTGAAGCCTGATTCAAACCTTTGAAAATCCACCTGCATTTCAACCTGTTTTCTTCGAGTTTAATCCATATTAAACATTCGTTTCTTCTACTCAATTTCGTGATTGATATCTTCAAATCATTATAAACTGATCCAACCTTCCCTCTGCTTTGATTTCACATCAATAAGCCAGACATTCGAGAACCTAGTTCCTCCTCTGACCACCAAATTCTCCTTACCTCACTCTATTCCTCACACTACCCCTCTATTTAATCCCTAATCATTATATAATGGAATTGCTCCCCTTCCACATCCTTCACCCTCTTGGATTGCCACCAAAACATAAAGATTTTAATATAATTAATAATATAGAACTAGTAATACCCCTCCCTTAATGTGCCAAAACACCTAGCTAATCCATAATAAAAATAACATAATAGCTCTAGCCTACAAGGACTTAGTAGCTAGCAAAATTACAGCTGAGCCATCTTTAAAGCCCCCATTCTTAACCTTCCCAGATCTTTCATAAGTGAACTTGACCAGTGGCTTAGCAAAATTATTATGCTTAGGAAAATGTGCAAACTAAGAAAACGTTTTTCCATAGTTGCTAATTGATTCATAAGATGTTCAAGAACCTAATATATCAATTTAAAAGTTTGCAGTTGGATATTCTAAATTTGGTAAGCTTTATATATTGAAGCCCCATCATTGAGGAGGCCTAAAATTAGGGATTTAATAATCTAGCCTCTAGATATTTTCATTGACAAAGATTGAATCCAAAAATTTAGAACTATATATATTAAGGTAGTCACTATGGGCTACTTAGAGCCATTACTAGGCTCCATTTATTTATGGGTGGATATTGTTCTGTTCGAAAATAGTATACTTAGAGATCGAGCGACTATAAAGGAAGTTCATGGTTCTATATTGCATTTCCATGTCCATGGCCTATGTAATAGTTTGTTTCCACTCTACTCCTTGTCTATCATATCATATGTTCACTATGATGCTCAATTTGATGTCATCTTTGATATGTGAGAATGCATCCCATATAATTGAAGCCACCTCAATGAACATAACACCACCCATTTTAGTTGATTAAAGTGTTATTTTGTATATTGGATGTCTGCTTGTGCATATCTCATTAATGTATAGAAAGAAGATAATGTCATAAAATGTCAGCCATAATAGTAGGTAGTGGTCGCTTGGCCTAGCAACATCTTCCACGAGTTAATGAATTGATTTCATGTATACATACCCAAAATTCTTTGTAAAACATGATTTGAGAATAAAAAAACAAAAAGAAGAGATACATGCATGACAAGCACTAAAAATATGCATTATCTTAGTATGTCTCAAGTATGATATATGGGTGTTTGATACATATTTCATGTTTAAATCAAGGAGACTACTTTGTTTTGTATTTTTTATGTGTAGTTATTAGCTTAAGATTATAAAGTTTCGATGATTATGGAAGTTAAACAGGAGTTTGGAGCCACAATGAGATTTATAAGTATGGTTCAAGAAGAAAATGGATGCATATGTATAAGGAAATGAAATTTAAACCATGGTTCAATGTGAATCTAAACAAACTCAAAATACTAAAGTTGTAGCTCTCTTCAATATCTTTCCAACACAACTTATATCAAATTAATCAGATGTTTGACGAAAAATTTACAGTGATAATACCAAAGACTGCCTAAACGAACACGAATTAAGCAAGACAACATGTGTCATACATGTGGTTCGGTTATGACATTTACAATATTTCATTATTTCTTTCCATATTTTTAATTCCTATATGTATGTATTTTAGCTTATGGTTTTTAGGATTTTGATTAGAGATTTATCTTAGATTCCAAATAGTATCTAGATCTAGAACTCAAGTATTGAAGAAAAATTAAGGATTTCTAATGTAAAATTGGATTACAACTATAATACCACCAAATTGACTAGAGTGTTATACTGATTGATATGGCTACTTATTTCAACATGGTATACCATCTTTTTGGTGGTACCATCCTAATAATTCCATAGTTAAGTGTGCTGACAGTGGAGTAATTTTTAGGATGGATGACCTTCTTAAAAAAATTTAGATATTTTCTGAAAATTTCTCGGGAAGTACGTGAGTGAGGAAAAAGTCATAGAAAGGACTTGTGTTGATCTCTAGAGACAGTTGACCAATCTAAAAGCACTCTAAGGCAGCCTTGTGTGGTCATATCCACTCGAGGTGAAACAAATGGTAACAAAGCAAAACCATGACTGTGATCTAAACTTAGATGACTTAGTCAGTCGCCTAGTGGGAAGATTCTTGGGATAAACTGTATTGAGAAAGTTAGCGATTGAGGCGCAATGTGAACACTGTGTTTTTTGAGTGGGGGTGAATGTAAGATCCTCAAATTGAGGGGAGTGTTATAAGGATTGATATATCTACTTATATCAACATGGTATACTATCCTTTTGTTGATATCGTCTTAAGAATTCCACAGTTAAGTATGTTGGCCGTAGAGTAATTTTTAGGATAGGTGACCTACTGAGAAGTTTGAAAATTTTCTAAAACTTTCTCAGGTTGCACGTGAGTGGGGAAAAAGCGTATCGAAAGGAATCAAGTTGATTTATAAGGCCAACCAATCAATCCTACTCCAGGGTAGCCCCCACATGGTCACATTGACTCGGGGTGTTACAACAACTCTCTCCCTTGAAAAGTTTAATCAAAAGATTAGTTCTTTCTTTCTTCTATTTAATTAACTTCTTTTCCTATTATTGAATTACATCTTTTCTTTATTCCCAATCATGTGCGAGTAGATTATTTGTCCAAGATTAAGAAAGAACCCAACTTTTTGGTAATTAATGATGAATTAATATACGTTCTTAGTGAAAGTTTGAATCTTTAAACATAATTTCTTATGATTGAACTTTATTGACTCTCTTCATCACCGAGTCAGCAATCAAACGTAATTAATTGAAGGACTAAAAGTGAAAATTATTACCAGTCCTCTAGAAATTAAGGAGGGAATTTGAACCACGAAAGTAGGTTAAATTCCTTGGAGATTCTATTAGATTAACAAGAATTTTAATTGGTTTAAATTAATACTCATTCCACAAGAGTAGGTAATTAAGCTTAATTATATACTATATTTAGAATTTGAAAGAGACTTTAGATTAATTTAGACTAATTCATCCTTTTCAGTTTAAACCAACACCGAGAGTTGAAATAATGATGAATTAAATTGTAGTAAAAACCCAATTATGACCCTTCATTATATTAAATTGGCCTCTAAGATGGATTTCTTAGTTAGACATAAAAAGATGTTAGAGACAAAAATCACTTAATTTGATCAAAATGATAGCTCTTCCTCTAAGCCTTTAGGTATGCTAATTGGACAACCCGAGATGAATCCCAAAGGTCATGTGAATCCTTTATCCCTAAGGAGTGGAAAATAATACAAGGGACTTAAGATGAAGGAAAATAATGGGGTACATGGTCATCATGAAGAAAAAAGGTAAAAAGATGGTAGATGAGGATAATGAGGTCCAAATTCAAGAAGAAGAAAAAGTAAATAAATATATTCCTCCCCCTCCTTACAAACCTTCTCTACCCTTTCCACAAAGATTAGCTAATGCTAAGTTAGAAAAGAAATTTGGAAAATTTTTGGAGATTTTGAAAAAATTGCACATTAATATCCCATTCACCGAGGCTATTTCTCAAATATCATGAAATTTTTGGCGATTTGAGAAATAGCCCTTACCGAGGCTATTTCTCAAAGGATATTTGAGACAATCTCTTTCAAGGTATTTGAAAAATAGCCTCAATGAATATAAGAATATGTCCCTTATTGAGCCCTTATTGGAGACGATCTCTTTTAAGGTATTTGAGAAATAGCCTCAATTTATGCTAAGTTCTTGAAACAGATGGTCTCCAATAAAAGAAAGTTGGAATAATATAAGACTATGGCCCTTGCTGAGGAGTGGGGTGCTATAATTCAAAATAAGTTGCCTCCTAAATTTAAGGATCTTAGTTCATTTTCTATTCCTTATGTTATTGGTAATGTCTCTATTAACCATGACTTGTGTGATTTGGGTGCAAATGTAAGTTGGATGCCAATGTCTATTTGCAAGAATCTTGGCATAGGTGATTTGAATCTAATCACAATATCACTACAATTGACTGATCTATCAATCAGTAAAATATTGAGTTGGTATACTTGAATATGTGCCTATTTAGGATGGTAAGTTCTTTATCCTTATTAATTTTGTTATTTTATAAATGGAGGAGGACTCTAACATTCCAATTATATAAGGAAGACCCTTCCTTGCTACTATAAGTGCTATAATAAATGTTAAAAATGGAAGGCTGTCCCTAAATATTGGAGGAGATAAGGTAGAATTTTATTTAAGAAAAGTTATGAAACTCACTTTAACTGATAATATTTGTTACATGGTTGACAAGTGTACACGTGATCAATTTGAAAACTATTACTCATTTGATCCACTTGAGAAGTGTTTGGTAAGTGGAAACTCAATAAATGATGAAGACCTGGAGGTAGCTGCATGTTTTCAATCTTTGTAATCAAACTCAATTGCTCCACTTCAAAATGAAAATCTTGAAAGTGTGAAGTTAGAGCTAAAAATTTCTACTTCTGAAGAGAATACAGAACCAAAGGTAGAACTAAAACCCCTCCCAAGGTACGAATTTCTTGGCCCTAACTCTACTTGTATTGTGATTGTAAATGTATGTCTTATGGGCCTATTGAATTGCCTACAAGAGACCAATAAGTATGACACTGTTCAAGTTTCTATATGAAAAATTGTGTCATATCTCGGTTGAGATAGAGCACAAGGCATATTGGGATTTCAAGCCACTCAAGTTTGATATGAAGGTTGCGGGTGAGAGAAGAAAGCATCAACTTCATGAGTTAGATGAACTACGATTATACTCCTATGAGAATGCTCGAATTTATAAAGAAAGGAATAAATGATGGCATAATAAGAATATCATTTGGTGAGCATCATAACCTTTATCATATTGAGACAAAAGGAAATTAAATTTGGTATACATTTATAACCGGTGAGAGCATGAGTCTAAAATTGGATGCATTACATATCCAATCATGATTTTCTTTCCTTGTGTGATATTCTCCAATGGTGTACGAGACTAGAACTTGCATTAAATCTCTTCAAGGCACATAAATTTTGTATGCATAAAAAGTGATTGAGGTACATGTATTTTTGTTCGTATTTCACATTAGCCAAACATCCTACCATTTGCTATTTTTCCTTTTAAGTAGCCATTTTGAGCTTATGATCCTAATTCTTGTTGATTCAACCAACATATGTAACCTCTAAGTTTGAATGTAATCTTTACCCATGTCTACGCGAAGGGAGCATACTTTATGATATAATAGGTTATGTGAGTAATATGGTGTAAGCTTGGGGGTGTGAAAGGAGGTGTTTGGTTTCCTCATTTGTTCTTTCTACTCATTAAAAAAAATAAAAAGGAGAATAAAGAGATAGAAGAATAAGAAATATTGGAAACAAAGTATTATCTTTAAGGTGCATGAATTTATGGGTGGTCAAAACAATTTATTATGGCATATCAAAGTGAATAGTTAGAAGAAGTTATTTGATAGAAGATGGAGCTTGTGTGGATATTATTGATCTTGCTTTGAGATATTGTGTTTTGCATTTATCTCTCTACTAGTTATAGACTTTTAGCTATATTATCAAATATCTATCATAACCTTTTAATCCTAGCCCCATTATAACCAAATAAAAGACCTCATAATTTTTTGCATGCATTAATTTTCAAAGTGGTGGAGAATTGAGATGAGATGCAAGCATATGGATTGAATGCATCCATTCAAAAAATTTTCAAGTGGAATATTTCTACCCTTAAACACATGAGAGATTGAGAGTCCACTTATCCTAAAGCAAGGACTACCAATTTAAAAAACTAAATGCCTTAATTTTGCTACTTCCAAATTGAAGATAGTTACATGGATTGCTTTCTCTTACTCTGTCTGAGGACTAGATGGAAATGTTATCATTTAAATTTAACACTTGTGATTGTAAATAAATTTTTAGATGTGATTTTATTGAAATTTTGTAAATTACTTTGTTAATTCCCGATGAAACGTGTTTATCTTGTGATATGTTGGATACTGATTATAGGATTGATGAGGGGGTGATCCCTACTCCATTAGGTTTCACTCCTCCTATGGTTATTATTGATTATTTTCTTGAGGACAGAAAAAAGTATAAGCTTGGGGGAGTTGATAAACACATAGAATATGCATTATCTTAGTATGTTTTAAGCATCATTTATGGGTGTTTGATGCATATTTCATGTTTTGATCAAGGAAACTTCTTTGTTTTGTATTCTTATGTGTAGGTATTGGCTCAAGATTGAAAGATTCCATGATTTTTGAAAGTTAAACAAGAGTTTGGAGACACAGTGAGATTTATAATGCATGATTTGAGAAAAAATGGATGCATATGTATAACAAATTAAATTTCAACCATGGTTCAATGTGAATATGACCAAACTCAAAAAACTAAAGTTGTATGTTTTTGCAATAACTTTCCAACGCAACTTGAATCACATCAATTCGAGGTCGTATGAAAGTGTAATAGTTAAAACATTGAAGAATGTTCAAACGAACACGAATTAAGCAAAGACAGCATGTGCCATACATGTAACTCGATTATGACATTCACAAAAATTCTTTATTTCTTCATAGATTTTTAATACCTATATATATATGTATTTTAGATTAGGAGTTAGAGGATCTTGATTGGATATTTCTCTTAGCTTCCAAATAATATCTAGGACTATAGCTCAAGTATTGAAGAAAAACGAACGATTTCTTATGTACGATTAGATTACAACTCTTTACATTTGAAGATTTTAAGCAAAATATTGGTTATTTCTTTCTTTCTTCTCTTTAATTAATTTCTTTTTATTATTAAATTGCATATTTATTTGATGCATTCTTTATTTCCAATCATGTATGAGTAGATTCCTTGTTTGAGATTGAGAAAGAACTCAACCTTTTGGCAATTGATAATGAATTAATATACATTCTTGGTGAAAGTCTGAATCTTTAAACTTAATTTTTTGTTATTAAACTTTGTTGACTCTCTTGATTATTGAATTAGCAATCATAGGTAATCAATTTAATGACCAAAAGATAAAAAAATTAATACCGGACCTCTAGAAATTAAGTGGGGAATTCAAACCACGAAAAATAGGCTAGATTCCTTAAGGATTCTATTGGATTATTAAGAAGCTTAATTGTAACACCCCCAAAATTCACTACTGAAAAATGTTGCTTTATTTAAAAATTAGCGGAAGCAAAAATCTTAAATTTCGGGGATGTTACCGCCACACTTAGTACGATGCTGGTTTCCTCCTACCATTCTAGTACCAAGTGCTAAGGCTGAAAAGAACAAAATACAATTTATTCAAATTCAACCTTCATTTAAATCAGAGTAGCACATTAAATTCGTTACAAGAGGTAAAATCTACTATTAGTGGATACAAGAGTAAAATCATTTTGAACATAGAAATAAAAGGTTAAAAGAGAAACCCTAAAATCTTTCCCGATCAATCCTTACGCTCTTACCCGATAATGGCTTGAATAGCACATGTAACAAACCTACAAGGAGCACTGCTCATTGAATAGGCAGGGGCCCACAAACGAAACCTTTTAATACTTTAGCATTGAGTAACCCTTTATACCAAATTGAAAGGATGGGCTCGCATGTAGCACATCATACTTAAAAAGAAGTAAAGACATTATCATACACAATCATTTAAAGAATCATAGCCATGTAAGAGCAATTACACACATCAACCAATAAGAATTGTACAATACGAATTCCATTTACTTAACACCTCTAGCACTTACCTAGAGTGACAGGTACCAAGGCCATATGTATGCCAAATTAATAGATCATGAGGATGAAAGTAACACTTTTGGTCTTAAGCCATTAATTAAATATCATCTCTCGAATTATATCCATGTAAGTGTGAGAACCCTATTATTATAACTGGTGGACCGGAATACACTTTAGGGCAGAACACACATGGCCATTATTATTCGCCACTGGACCAGTCTCCAAGGTAGAAGGCTCCTGGCCACTATTATCGTTGGTGGATCGGTCTGGCCCTGACTAACATAGTGTTCTACTAAAAGTGATTAGTATTTTTTTATATGATTTATTAACATCCAATATTTGGTTTATTGATCCCCCACTATTATAGCCAGTGGATCATAAACACTCTAGGACAACACCCTTCTGGCCACTATTATAATCGGTGGACCAATACGCATAATATAATCCATTTGGGCCTAGCTCAATAATCTTTCACTTTACATGATTGGTGCTTTCCATTTAATTAACACAAGAAGTCCATTTATTTAACTTGAGGAGGAGATCAAGGACCCAGGGATGCAAAGGTACCCTAATCACAGTGGTGCACAAGGAAACACAATACTCTACCAATAAGGACACCTAATCCATAAGTATGTATACCTCCTAAATAGGTCTATAGAGCTAGATAGAGTAAGATGTAGGGCCTGGCTAGGGCACTAAGATACACCAACAAATACCTGATCAATCATGGGCTAAACCACGCCTTTAGGGTAGCGACCCCTAAAGAGCCACCATTTCCAATCTTGAGGTCTTCCACTTTAATTATTAGTGACTTAATTAAGGTGACCACGAGAAACACAACAACCACATATTAATCATTTTCATTAGTTTATCTTATTATTAAGTAATACCTTTTCATATGGTTATCCATATTAACTTAAATAAACCACTAATTCCATCCTTTTATCATCCATTTCCATTTCAGAATTCATTTCTATTTATACATATGCCATAAAGGGCTATCATATCATAATTATAATACGATCTTAGAGTCTGGTAGTCTACATCGAAGGATCATGAAACACTTAAACCCTAATATGTACTTCTATCACAACCAACACACATTTTCATGCATAATTAATGATTACGACACCTCTTGCATGAATATGTGGTAAACATAATATCACACCCTTAATTATTCATTCAACCCTTTGTTATGCCATGTTCTTGTGATACACATCGATTTACTGAAATACTCTTATTATGTTATTTAATATTACTTATGTATTATTATGGAGGCTTATTTAATCCATTAACATGATATTTGAAATTTACCGATTTACCCCTTCATACTTACAAAATTACTGAAATACCCCTCTTGTTTGTGAAGTTACCAAGTTACCCCTTTTTACTTGTCAAATTACCATGTTACCCTTCATGCTTGTATAATTATCAAAATACCCTTTGTATTTGTTAGATTACCAAATTACCCTTCAAATTAGTTAAATTACAGAACTACCCCTTTATACTTGTTAAAAATTACCAAATTGTCCCTCAAGTTTATTAAATTACGAAATTCCCCTTTTGTCAGATAATTTACCAAATTACCCTTCACACTTATTAAAATTACCAAATTGTCCTTTTGGTTAGTTAAATTACTAAACTGTCCTTCATACTTATCAAAATTATCAAATTACCCCTTATCATGCCAAATTACTAAATTACCCCTCTTACCTACTAAATTACCATTTTACCCCTTTTACTCACCAAATTACCAAGATACCCTTCCTTTGTGCCAAATTATCAAATAACCTTCTTACTTATTACGTTATCATTTTACCCCCCTTATGTTTATAAAATTACCAAGTCATTCCTTTTTATGCCAAAATTACCAAAATATCCTTATCAATTAATTAATTTACCAAAATATATTCTCACTCATAAATATTACCAAGTTATCCCCCTTTCCATGTAAAATTACTAAAATTCCATTCTTATTAAATTAGCATATTACTTTTATTGTTGTAAATTACCCTTTCGCCCTTATTATGCCAAATTTACTAAAATACCCTTTTCACATCAAACATTAACATTCATGGTCCATATACATCATCTAACACCACCAACTATTATTATTTATTATTAATATACTTACTTAGGACACACCTTTTGCACAATAAAAAAATTCTGAAATGCCCCTAGGGCTCATATTAACATTATCTACGCAACAAATGGTCATATTAGCTTATTATGTCATACATATGTATTTAACATTATCATTAACAATAAGGCTCCTTCATTAAACATTATTTCTACATATGACACATAAAATAACATGCTTTTCTTATCAACAACCAACACATGATGTAATTCATAATACACTTAACCTCATACAACATGCAAATAATTATATCAAAAACCCTAATGTGCTAGCATAAGTATATCCATACATTTTAGTAGAGTATAATGGTTACCTTATTTCCAACAATAATTAAACCTTACCGGTATTCCAGTTAAATATTTGAGCTTTGATTAGTAAAAATTAATACCTAAAAATAATATAAAAATTAGCATAATAGAAGTAGAAAATAAAAAGAATAATTTTTTTTTATCAAAAGCTTAATTAATGCATAATAACATTAGCTATTTTATATCTCAAAATAACCAAAGTTTGGCTCAATTAGATGCAGTAGACTCATGCTGCATGAATAGCATGAGCTGCATGTAGTAACCAAGGGAGAACGATGATCAATGGAGATGGAAGAAAGAGGGAGGGGGTTGGTTCGATTAAGGGTTTTGGGGTTGGGTTGAGAGCTTGTGGAGGGGAGTAAGGGTGGTGGCTGGGTGCAAGGAGGGAGTAGGGGTATAGGTGGTGGTCGAGGGTTGAAGGTTGGTGGCTCAGAGCGGTGGAGGTGACGGTTACAGGGTTGGGAAGGTGGATGCAAGGATGGGTGAAGGTGAAGAAGGAAGGAAAAATAAGAGAAGAAGGGAGAGGTTATCGGGGGAATTTCTGCCAAGGGGAGGAAGGTTGGTGGTAGAGGAGGTGCCAAGGGGTAGAGTGGTGGCTGTGGAGGCAGCATAAGAGGGAGCACGATGATGCACAATGGTGGTGTAGGGTGGAGGCCGAGAAGGGGGAAAGGAAAAGAAAGGTGGGGAAGGGTGGCTGCAGGGGCTAGTGAGGGTGATTGGGTGGTGCAGGGAGGTAGAAGAGGGTGTCAGGGGGCGGATATGGTGGTTGGTTGGGCTACAACAATGGTGGTTGAGGTTGGTGGAGCAAAAATAGGGGAGGAGAAGGTAAGGGAATAAGGGAGAAAAGATGGGGTTTGCAGGGAATCCAGGGAGGACAAAAATGGGTAGAGAAGGGGGAGATAAGGAGAAGGGAGGCAGGCGTGGCCAGGTTAGGTAGCTACGGTTATGGGTGGTGAGGTGCAGGATGGCAGGGAGAAGGAAGGGAGAAAGGGGAAGGAAATGGCATGCGAGGGGTGTGGTGTAGGGGTGTATGTGGCTAAAAATGAAAGGAAAGGGATGAGGGAGAGGTAGGTTGTAGGGGATTTTGTGGTAGGGAGGTTACAGGCTATCATAAGGGCGGTTTGTCGAGGAAGGAAGGAGAAGGAAAGAAGAAAGTAGAAGAAAAGAAAGAAAGGGGCAGGCTGGCCGAGCGGGGGAGAAAGAAAAGGGATGGGCCGACCTTGTGTGCGAGGGAGAGGGAAAAAAAGAGAGGTTGGGCTGGCCCAACTAGGGAAGTAAAGGAAAGAAAAGAAAAGGTAGGCGGGCTGGGGCGACAAGGCTAGGGCGAGGAGAAGGGAACAGGAGAAAGGGCTAGTGGCCAAGCGCAAAGGGAAAAGAAAGGAATTAGGCCGAGCAGCTCGAAGAGGAAGAAAAGAAGAAAAGGTAAAAGGAGGAAAAGAAAAAGGAAGGAAAAGGAGAAATGAAAAGGAAAAAGGGGGAAAATACAATTAAAATAATTATTTTGAAATAAAGGTATTTAATCATTTAGATAGATATATTAATTTAATAATTCAATTTATTTAAAATTTAAGATATTAGTTTAAGAGGGTAATTTTAGTAAAATATGGGTTTGAAAAATTATTTAAATAAAATAAGTATGATAAAATAATATATATATATATATATAATTAAATTTCTAGGTTTTAAAATTTTGGGGTATTATATTAATAGGTTTAACTTAATTCCATAAAATTAGGTAATTGAGCTTTATTAGGCATGATCTTTAGACCTTGAAAGGGGCTTTAGATTAATTTAGACAAATTCACCTTTTTTAGTTTAAACCTAATTATGACCTTTCATTATATTAAATTCCACTCGATTAGCTATGTATTTTATTGATTATTTAATCTTATAATTTTATTCTCTTTTACCTTACTCATTTGTTTAGCTAGTCGATAATGTCAATTTTGATAGCTATAACGAATCCGTTCACTTATAGATTTTTCTATCAAAGCATGATATAGCTAGGATTAGGGGCATTGAGTGAAGGTGATTGGCTAAAAATAGCTATGAATCAAAGTATGAAATATAAAAAATTAAAGCCACTAAAGCCAACTTGGATGACGTGAAGTATAATAAAGATTATTTTTTTTCATTTTTTATGTTTTTTTTTACAATGAAACGGTCAAAGAGACATAATGATGAAAGCCCCAAAAGATGTTTATATAGTTTGCCAAATAGAGAAAAAGGATGTTGCAAGTAAGTAGGTGAGAAGGAATGATCCTTTTAGTGTCACTAAGATCAAAGAGATCGAAAGAGAGCCAATTGGTCATTAATCATTTGGCTTTTAATGAGTTAATTATTACTTTAATTCTTTTAGAATAAATAAAAAATATTTATTTTAGTCAATCTACATTTATTTTCATATAAATTTACCTTTTTAGAATATAGAGTTTTTTTTCCCTAATTGAGAGACTAATATGAATGAAAACTAAAATCTAGAAGGACCTAAATAAATATTTTTTTAGATCAAAATAGAAAAAAAAAATCACATCCTAGAGAGACTAAAAAATAGGGTCATAATTACTTCAGTTATTGCTAAGTCCCTTAGAAGAAAATTATCATGATTGTTAGAGATTAACTCTAAATATTTATTTCTTTTAGAGTATAATATATTATGATACAAAAATATAATTCATATTTTTAATGAAAATTAATTTCACAAAATTATTTTTATAATTTCTATAAATATATATTAAAATGTATTAATAATCATTTTTTTAAAATGGTGGGAGTATTAGTGAAGCTTAACTGCTTTATTTCTTTTAATTTTAGTATTTGATTTATATACTTTTATTATATTAAGTGTATGATGAGTGGGCGTTTATAAAATAAATTATTAAATTTTGATGCAAATTCATATTAGTTCAAGCAATGTAGCTTACCTAATGTGGAGCTACAATGTAATTAATAAAAAAAATTTGACAATGAGAAAGTATTCTATGTACTAGAAAACATTTTGAGGAGTTAAACAAAAAACATCAAACACATATGGTTTTCGGGTTCATCGAAAATGGTGTTGGTTTGAGAATCAAGAAGTCCTTGCATATTATAAATTTTTGCGCCTTAACCATTTATTAAAAAAATATCAAAAAAGAAAAATACCGATATAGCAACTTATTAGGAACTTACATGTCCATCAACCTAAAGTAGAAAAATCATTGGTTGAAATATAAATAATCATCAACTAAAAGTTAAAAAATCATAAAAAAAACCCTCAAATAAACTTTAAAAGAAGAAATATCATCACTTAAAATACAAATATCACCAAGTGAAGAAAAATCATCAATTAAAACACAAATAATGACAAGCGAAGAGAAATTATATCCTGAGATTTAAACAGTTATCACTTGAAACACAAATAATCATCAACTAAAACTCAAATAATCAATATGTAACTCAAATAAACTTTAACATAAGAATACTTATCATTTTGAATACATATAATCACCAACAAAAAAATATTTATCAACTTAAATTAAAATGATTATCAAAAAAGAAAGTCATTACTTAAAACACAAATAATCATTAAATGAATGACAATAAGCAACATAAAATTTAAATAATTTTCTAAAGAAAAAAAATCATAGCTTGAAGGAAACATAGTTCCCAACCTAAAAAAGAAAAATTATCTCATGAAACTCAAATAATTACTATAGAACTTAAAAATATCATCAAAGAAGAAAAATCATCTATTGAAACTCAAATATTCTGATAAAACTCAAATAAATTCCAAAAGATAAATCATCCTGGGAAACTAAAAAAAAAAGAAAGAAAAAGAAATCGTCAATGGAAATTAAATATAATGCATTTGAACCCAAATAACTTAATAGAAAAACACCTTATATAGTGAGGCACAAAGTATTTTTGTTTGTATATATATATATATATTGCTGCTTTATAACACGTTTTGACACATCTAATCTTTTACATACTTATCCATATTGACATCGCCAAGGAAGGTACATTCAGTTGCATGTTAAAATGAAATTTTATCATTGGAGGTGCAAGATAAAATCAAATTATGGAAATGATATTATTAAAATACAACAAATGCCACTCAAATATATCTATAAGTGGTGTTTGTTAATGGGATTTACTATCTATTAAATCTATCTTCAACATTTTTTGACAAAGGACAAAAAATAACTTGTTTGGAATAAAATCTATGAAAAGTCGAGTTGAATACCTGTCTAATACACAAAAATAACAATTTTTTGGAGAAAAGTATAATAATTAATATAGGGATTTATGTTTTGTGAATGGAAGGGCATGAAATAAAATAAAAGTAAATCTCTTTGACATATATTTTATTATGTTAACTAGTTATTTTATTAGAATGGAAATCAATTTCTTGCATCTTTATCTATTAATTGGTATATGGTGCAACCGGTTGGTACACACACATATATTTGTTTAACTTAAATTATCTGTAATTATGGTCATCATTGGTATAAATAATTTACACCATTATATTTTTGTTTTTTTTCCTACAATTAGAGACTAATAATGGTATACCTCTGACTTAGAAAATGAATATATGAAATATAATTAAATATTTTGCCATGATTATAGTTATTTTTTTTTTACCATTGCTATTATGTTTTATTGTTAAATTAATTTTTTCATTATTATACTTATTTTCATAACTATTGTGTTATGTTTTACCATTTTTATGCTTGTGTTTCATCACTGTTGTCTTTATAATTTATTATAATTACCTCCATGCTTCACTATAATTTTTCTTATTGTTCATCGATAATAATTGTAATATTTTTGAGAAAACTAACTTATCATGTTTTACTATATATAATTGCATCTATGTTTCATCACTGTTGTGTTATGCTTTATTACTATCCTAATTATTTTTCACTATTTTCTCCTTCTTATTTATCATTGCTATATCTATATTTTACTATAGTTACCCTCATATGTTACCATTAAAATAATCTTTCACCAATATTATTAGTAATGTTTCAACTTGGGATGACAATGGTCTCACACCCGACTCAGACCCTCTAGATCAGCCTCATTTTTAGAGGGTCTGGGTCCATGATTTTTAGACCCTATAGGTTTGGGTTGGGTTTGTGTCCATATATACCTTAACGGATCTAGGTTCAATAGTTCAAGACCCGACCCGACCTGACCCGCTAGACCCATTTAGTATGTGTGTGTGTGCGTGCGTGCATATATAAAGACATACTAATATTATATTTGTCATAATTATCATAATCTTATTTGAAATCCTTATTAATTTTTTAAAATTTTATTTTTGTATATTTACTTTATAACCAATATGTATAATGTTATATTCCAAAAGTATTAAAATACTATTTAAAAAGGTCACGTAACTATTTTAAATCAACGTGGATATTTATTTAAAGAGAAAAATCTCGGGAACATTGTGATTTTTTCTGAGTCGATCATAATTCTACTAAGAAGTATTTCAATTAAAAAAAGTATTGATGTCATAAAGACGTCAGCATGTTAAACCTATTACACTGTACAACCATTTATATGGTGGAAGTTGTGCTTATCTATACTAAACACTAGAATTCAAAGGATATTGGAAATTGATTTTTATTTTCACAGAGATAGATATTGAAAAAAGCGCCAAAGAAATTTATAAATCTAAGTTTCATTATTCTTTTATGAACAATTTCTCTTTCCTAAATTCCTAAATTTTAAACGATTAATTTTCTTGAAATGACATTATGGAAACTAGTTTGAGCCTTATAATTTATAGTCTTGGAAACCTTGTTAAAGGATTAATCCCCCCCCTAAATGGTATAATCAATGTCTTGCCGTAGTTTTTTTTACTAAATAATAATTTTCCTTTCTAATATTAATATGTGTCATAATATATGTGAAAACAAAATCTTTATAAAATAACCTGCATAAAATGTAATTAAAAATGCATATGTTATATTAAAAGATAAATTAAACCAATTATATATCAAGATAATAAGAGCACAAATTGAATGATGATTTGGAAGAGTTTTTAAGGCTATCTTTGGGGTGCATTTTGTTATTGATGTAGAAGCATCCCTTCAACAAAATAAATTACACTAATTATTTTTCCCAATTTAGAGGACCAGAAAGCACTCTTAAATTGGGAAAAAAATTAATTAGTTAATAAGGAATACAATTTTGGATGTACATTATCAACCATCTAAGCTGATTATCCCAGTCGTGCAAGCCAACCACCCGTGATGTCTTATTGAGCTAAATTTGAGTTAGCCAATGACCACTAGATTTCTAAGCACCATAAGCCTCATGAACAACATGATCGCCACGTTTTTGGAAGGACAAAAGTTGTACTTTGACTCTTATTGATCTAGTGAAAATTTACAACAATTTTTTTCAAAGAAGACCACCACCAACCTTTAAGTGTTAACCACAATAGTGTATTGGTTGGATAATAACTCTTTTTTTAATCCATTTTCACTATTATTTATTTTCCTATTTTTTAGTTAGTTGACTTAAGGATATTGATATTTGATTTATAGTATTAATTATGGCCATATTTCAGCATGGGGAAGGGTTTGGAGCTAGTATGGGTTTCGACAACAACTTGTCACCCTTCATTTCAAAATTTGTTGTGGTGTACTTCGATGATATTCTTGTGCACTCCTCTAGTAGTGAAGACCATGTAAAGCACTTACTACTTTTATTTTTATCCCTTAGGAGAAACAAGTTATATGATAGGTTATAGAAGTATGAGTTTTTTGTACCAAAAGTCACCCTCCCGTTCTTAGGGTTTTTGTATCCAAGGATGGCATTTTGATGGATGGTTAAAGGTGGAGGAAATAAGGTCATGGCCTACACCCACATTCATTACATACATTCAATCCTTTCATGAAATGCCTCATTTTATAGGAGGTTAATAAAATAATTCAACACCCTTTAGCCCTTATCACCAAGTGTCTCAAGAAGGGATAATTCAAGTGGGTACCTCCTATAATAAGGATACAACTACTCTCCCTTAGTCATAATTCAAATTTTCAAAATCCGGTATGTATTTTATTTATTTAGTAAGGATACAACTTCTCTCCCTTATTCATAATTCAATTACCAATTTGCTCCTTCACACTACATCACTTTATTCCATATTTATAATACCCTTTCTCTTAAATCACTTCACATAATAATCATATAGTGAGATAGAATGTAGCACTCATCAAGTCCATCACTAACATCCCATTGTGACCTAATTATGGACCTTATCATCATTGTGTATAGTCCCTTTTGTAACTTCCAAGTTTGTTATATTAACATACATTCTTTGTTTTGTAATACACATAACAAAAAATCACTCATGAAATACATCAAAAACCCTAATTTAGGAAATTATATTAAAATAGAAATTTATTAGAAAATTAATTAAATAAATAATTTTATTAAAAATAAGGGGAATATTTAAGGCAAAATCAAGAGGAAAATAATAAATAATTTAATTAGGAAAAATTAGGGTATTTTGCTAATTAAAATATAATTTAGGAAAAATTACCTAAAATATCCTTAATTAATATAAAAAGGGGATTTAATTATTATTTTACTAATTTTTATTATTTTAAAATATTTAAAAATACTAAAATATTCTAAATACCCCAACCAACCTATTTTTCCTTTTTTCCTTTTTCCTTCCTTTTTCCTTTTTCTTTCCTCTTTTCCTCCTTTTTTTTCCGTCCCTTCCCCTGGATTGGGCTTGTGCCCCTTGCGACCCAACTCCTTTCCCCCTCTTCTTTCCCTACATGGCCTAGCCCGCCAACCCTCTTTTTTTTTTCCTCCGCCTCGCCCGCCCACTTCCCCTTCTTTTTCTTCTTTTCTTTTCCCCCTGACCGGTCAGCCGACCCACCTCTCCTTCTTCCTCCTTTCTCCCTCCCACGCCTTACAAGTCAAAACCTAAAACCGTATACCACCGACTAGCCCAACCACTGTATCGTAGGTTTGCCCCTTTCCCTTCTTTCCCCGTCCTTTTCCTTTCCTTTTTCGACCCCAATACCTCCTCCCACGTGTGCCCCATCCCTTTTCTTTTTCTCCTCCCCAACCTAACCAACCCTGTAGAATCACAGGCTTGTTGATGTGGTTTTTATCAAAGTAATGGAAGGTTGGATCAAAATTTGTATTAGAAGCTATCACCCATGATCTAATGCAAAAATAATGAAGTGATTCGGTGGATTATAGACGAAGAAATTGATGTTACAAGATGAAGGTGTTTCAGCAGATTTGAAGGTGTTCAAATGTGTCGTGTTGAAGATAGATTTGAGGAAGGGTTAATCCCAGATTTTCCTTTCTCAATATAGACCCAAAAGGGAGGATTAGAAGCTCTTGCTCAAAGTTTTTATCAAAATTCTTATTATTCATTCTATTCAATTCTGCATACAAATGTTGTGCACAAAAGGTATATATAGGAGAAGGGAGAATCGGTGGTGAGCTAGCTTAAACCAGCCGAGTTTTCCTTCTTAATTCAGCCCATTAATCATGGTTGAATTAAGCCCATATTAACCTTAATCCAAAGCATAATATCATTGGTTAAATGATACTAAGGATTTATATTACAAAGCTATACAATAGACTAAGATACATACATGAAATTATAGCCATACCCTAACTTACATAAAATATACTTAGGGTTAGGGTTTACAACAAGTTTATAAAAATAATGAATATCATCACTCTATCTCTTATTGTAATGTATCATCCCATGTATGTCATAGTCTTGCATGCCTTGGAATACTTGTACACATCAATGTGTATTAACATCATCTTCTTGCAAATATGTAACATACCTACAAGAATAACTTGAATGTTTTTCAATGTCAAGCATATTAGAATTATCAAGAATATTTAACATGATAGGCTCCAATATTATGAAAGCTAAATCATCTTCCTTACCTTGAGGATTAGAATGAATATGACAATCATTATGTTCAATGGATGCTCCTGCATCACTTGTACCGCCGGTTGGCGAGCTCTACCACACCTACCCCCTTGTCCTCTTCTCCCTTTGTCTTATCCTCCCTCCAACGGCCTATAAATACCCCCAATGGATCCCATTTAGCCTCTTTTTCCCTACTTAGAAAATCAACCCTCCTTGCGCTACCACCGCTTCAGACTCAGTCCCCACCGTAGTTTCCCAACGCCGCCACCCGAAACACCTCCCAAACTCTTCCCTACACTACCCTCCACCGAACCATATCACTCACCACCCCTAGTTCCCCCTGCACGAGCCACCTCAACCATGCAAATTTGGCTGCTCGACCTGCCACTTTGCATCCATCACCGCCCCTCTCGCCACCATGAGCCACCTTCTCTGCTGCAACCATCACCTCTCTTGCCACCCAAACCACTCAAAAAAGCCTCCCTTACCTCCCCCTACCTTCTTTTTTCCCTGCCTCCCTCTCCTCCACCCCTTCTTCCTTCTCCACCACCCTCAACCGCCACAACAACCACCACCTGCGCCGCCTCCACCACTCCAACCATCTCAACCCAGAGAATCCACCACCACCCACCATCTCACTCTCCCTCTTCTAGCCTAAAAATCCACCTCTCCAACCCCCACTTCCTCCTCCACTGCCGTCGTCGTTGCCTAGCTGTCACTACCACTAGGTTGTGCCCTAACCTTCCTAGCCGTTAAACATAATTAATGTAATTGTTATTTTATTTTATTAGTGTTATTATCATTATCATTATTATTATTATTATCATTATCATCATTATCATTCTTATTATTAATATTATCATTATTACTATTACTATTATTATTATTGTTATTATTATTGTTGTTGTTATCATTATCATTGCTAGTATTATTATTACTATTATTCAAATTATTATTATCATCATCATTATCGTTACTATATTATTATTATTATTATTATTATTATTATTATTATTATTACTTGTATTAACATTATTATTATTAATATTATTAACATTGGCACTATTATTACTATTACTATTATTATTATTATTATTATTATGATTCGAATTATTATTATTATCACTCTTATCATCATCATCATCATCATCATCATCATCATTATTATTATTGCTAATATTAAACTTATTATCTTTAGTATTGTTAATATTTTTAATAATACCTTAACGTGGACCAATATAACTACCTAACCCTATTTTGACTAATAATAGCATGATTAACCATTTTAAGAATAATACCCTTATTTTTACTTATAAATCTACTATTATTATTATTAACCCTAATACTAAGTTATGATAAAGGTAAAGTAGGAAACAATAATAATATTGGTAAGAGGGAAGTTAACCTTAGTATTTCCCTCTTATAAGTGAACCAAGTCCAAACCCTAAGGAGGCGTAGGAGCGTGCTCCAAGTTCGGTGTCGTTTTAGGCAAGGATATGGTTAAGGCATAATGTGTGCAAAAAATGTGTTATGTGTGTTGATTTGATGTGTGTGCGCCTTATATATTATGCATTATGTTCTTGTAGCGCAGCTTGCTAAACATGGAGTTAAGGTACGTTGCACGTGTTTTATGACATGTGTAATGTAGTATCGTTGCTTTTTCATGGAGTGTGCCTATGTAATATTTCCCCTCATGACATGCATTATAGGAAGCCCTAAATAGTGTGATGTGGTTGTGAGATAAATGGAAAGGAGTGAGGAAAAGGTATTTGTATGCTGAGGGGGTGACATAAAAGAAAGGAGAAGTATTAGAGTTTCGGGGAGCAAACTAGGGTTTTTGTGATCACGTGTGGGAGTTGGATAGTGAGGTTGTGATGTCGGGTGTGGTTCAAGGGAAGTGATGGTTTTGGTAACAAGGAAGATTATGGGTTACGTAGGATGAAGGGAAGTGAGGCCACATAGGCCACATTTGGGTTTCAGAGGAAAACCTTAGAGAGAAAAGAGCAGTCGAAATAGAGTTATGGGGAGTGATGCCTTGAACCATGTGCAGAAGAGTTTTGGGTTCTCATGGTGAGTGGGAAAAGATGGGAAGGAAGTCTCGAGGTCATAGGGTGTGTTGGATATGTGTCATGTGGAGGAGGGGATGGTTAGTGAGAGTGATGAAGGGATAACATTGCATGAGGAAAGAGAGGTGCTAGGGTTTTGGATGGCTAACTAAGATTTCGTGGCCACATGTGTAAAATGGGAAGTAAAGTAGGGTTCTTGGGGATGAATCGAGTGGGGTGATGAATTACGGACAAAGGAGCATGAGTTGTGTGGGATAGAGGAAGGTTGGGCCATATAGGCCAAATTAGGATTTTCTGAAGGAAAACCCTAGAGAGTGATAGTGAGTTGACTCACAGATATGGAAAGTGGGCCTCAACCCACACGCATAAGATTTGGGTATTCATGGTAATGAGGAAAATGGGGAAAGGATGTCTAGATGTACTAGAGGGTGTAGAAGTCCCAAGATATGGGATAGGGTTTTCGGGAAGCTGAGAATAAAAGGGGAGAGCATGGGAAGTATAGTGGGTCATGCATGTCTAGTCGGGGTTGTGTGTGGAATAAGATACAATAAAACACTTAACACTTAAAGTGAAAGATTATCGAGCTAGGACCTAGTGAGGATATATTTTTTCGTTCCTTCGACTATAATAGTGGTCAGGTGCGTTCTACCCTGTGGAGTGTTTTCGGTCCACCAGCTATAATAGTGGGGGAGTTTGGGCCTGATAAACCAAACTTTACATGGTAATAAGACATGGAAAGATACTAATTACTTACAATGAAACACCACGTGAGTCGGGGCTAGTGAGGTTGATTTTTCAGTCCACCGGCTATAATAGTGGTCAAGTGTGTTTTGCCTTATAGAGTGATTTCGGTTCACCGGCTATAATAGTAGTCTGGTGTATTTTGCCCCGTGGAGTATTTTTGGTCCACTAGTTATAATAGTGGGGTTCCCGTACTCATGCGGAATTAATATGAGAAATGTACAAGATAGAAATATTAGCCTAAGCTGGCATGATGATATGAATTTGAATTATGCTTTGTATACCTTACTTGTCTATTTTCTTACATGGCCTTACTCATATGGTTACTTTACTCAATACGTAGCATACCGACCACCTGTTTCATGGGTGCTTCTCGTTCCCATAAGCAGAGGGCCCTTCTGAATTTGTGTAGGTAGGAGGTGTCGTGTTTGATGTTTATGACATACTGGATGTGTCAGGCGGGGATGTGTGATGAGCGTTGGACTTACTTGGGGCTGAGAGCGAGTGTCGACCAGACTCCCTGCCATTTTTCTAGTTTTACTTTATCATTGTATAACTTTTTCCCCTCTGGGGATTAACTTTGTATCTATTTTAATTCTGTATTAATGCTTTGATTTCGCACTTTGATTCCCTCTTTATGAGTATTTCAAATGGCTATGTTTTTCTACCCTAAGTGTATTTATTGATTCATGACATTTTCATTAATCATGTGGTTGGTGCTAGACTGGCCAAGGGTCGGACTTATACTAATCACGGCGGTAACAACCCCGTACTTGTATTTGTTTTTAATTAAATAAAAATTCTCAACTATAATTTTTGGGGGTATTACAACTCATCCCAAGTCTACTCCCTTTGTTGACTCAAGCTCGGCTCTCTACTTCCAAGTGTGATTAAGAATAACCATATGATGGATAAGTTTAGGACACTATTATTAGTGTGTCATATACACTGATAGTTTCTTATGCTTGTGGATTTTATGTTTGATCTCACATTAAAGCAGAGATTTGAGGTTAAACTAATGAAAAAAGAAGACATTTTCAAAATTTAAAAGGAGTTATTTGATTGTGTTGTGTATCTTTAACCATAAAATGCTTTTATAAAGTTGTCCATTGGTGATAAGGGTACATTACTCTATCAGGACAAGGTTGTTATATGGTAGGGTTGCAAAGTTTGATGATTGTGATAGACTCAACAAGTGCTAAATTATAAGTTACTATACTTCATATATGAAGCAATTCATAAGAAATGGTAACACTATTATGAAAGGGTAAATGCGACTTGTAAAGACTAAGGAAAACAAGCTTTCATATAATTTTTAATTATATAACAATTTAATACACACACTTGCCCAAAATTGGACACAAGTTTTCTATTTTGAAATCCTACGCAACAAATTTTAGAAATTTGTTAATTAGCATAATAACCCTATTTTGAAAACTCCAATATAAAATTCAATTTTCCTAATGATAACGGAACAAAATTTCCAAATTTTCAAAATCTGTTCATCAAACTTGAAAAATATGATTAATGGAAAACAAAGGTGGTCATTTAAAAAAATATATAACCAAAAATATTTATTATATATCAAATATCAGGATAACCTTACAATTTTAGCTTTTATCCTAGAGAAAAAAGGCACACCATTCAAATAATTTTACAAAACTACAATCATATAAGAAACAACTACTTAATTAACAATAAATTAAATGAAAAGTGTTAAAATAATGAACTTAAAATTGAAGCCCTAACTTAAAATAAACATATAAGATAGGATTGAATTTCACAAATCTTAAGCATGTAAAACAAAATTAACAAGGAATTGAACAAAAGTGGGATGAAAACATATTTGGCACGCAAATTTTGGGTGAAAACTCCCACAAATAGATTGAATGAAGAAGGAAAGAAATTGAACAAAAAAGAAAAAGAAAAAAGAGGATGATATATATAGAAACTTAAGCGTACAATTTTTGTGCAAAATAAACTCCATAAATAGGTCAAATGGAAAAGGAAAGGAGACAGAAAAGGGTGAGGAGGAGGGACACATGTTGGGTCAGGGTATTTGGTGTAATCTTAGGGGTGTATGGTATATGATTTGCAACATAAGGTTATATGTTTTAATATTCCTTGCTTGAATTATGATATTTTGCCATATTATGCTCCTATTTGGTATAGAGCAAAGTGAAGAGCTTCTAACAGTTTTGACATAGATTAGAGTTTTGACTATATCAAACTTTTAATTTTAATATTTGATAAATAGCTTTTTGGATTATCAATTTGTATTAAAAAAAAGCTTGTTATGAAAAAGCTCAAAATATGAGAGTTTGGAATTAACTTACTTAGAATTAATTTTTTAAAATTCATTTAAACTCTCAATCCATTAATAACTAATATAATCATCAAATATTACCAAAAAAGTTTATATAAACAACTAATATTATCTAATAGTCAAACCAACTAATATAATCTACTATTAACTAACCGTCAATATAATCAGCTAATTGCTATAAGCAATACGATAATTACCAAACATGACCTATTTCATAGATAAGGGAATAAGAGAGATTACATGTATTAACATATGACCATAATATAAAAAACATTATACCATTTAGTATCCATCTCTCTAGAAAAAGTACCTTATTCAATATCAAAATTTACATGTCTGATATATTTTAATCCTATAGTTACATTCTAATTTTGTGCTCCTAATGTTATACAGAAACATAACACATGCAATACACATGCGCTATTCGTCGAAAATCATTAAAGATGGTGCACATTAGATACACTCACATAGGTGGTTGGTGGCATTTTATTCGTCGAAACACATCGCTCTTTTGATGATGTTGAAGACGCAAAATCCCGTGTCTTTTGGTCCTTGATATGTGGCGTTGCGATCAGCTATAGCCCTCATAAATCGTACACGATCTCACAAGCAAAATAAGAGGGGGGAGGGGGGATGAACTCAGTTACCATTCTCATTGGCGACCACATCAGACAAAAAGCTAGTAACTATCTATGAGATCTGACGTGTACATATATGTATATATGGGAAAATTATTGGTTAAACCTAGGACCACGTCACTTTTATAACGCGTGGCGCATCCCGTTCTTTAAGAAGATGAATAATTTTTATATTATAAAGTGATTGGATTTTTATATATTTTAGATTTCTTGACTATTACTTTTTTAAACGCTTACCGTTTATAATTTTTATATAAATTTATAAAATACTCTTATATAATTAAATTTAATTGAGTAGTTTTGTGTAATAAAATAATTACTTTATGTAATAAAAAGTAGTTTGATATATAAACATATTCATTTTATTATACGGAGCTATTCATGATTTTAATCTATGAGTCTACTCTTTTTAATATATAAAATTACTTCTAAATTTATATAAAACTATAAATGATATGCATTTAAAAAAATTAATAGGTCAAAATTTTAAACGAATATAATTATATATTCTAGCATCAAGTTTATACATAATAATCAATTAAGAGAGCTAGAGTAAGAGGGAGTGGGATACCAGGCACATACGTAAGGAAGTTGTTTAATGGAACATTTATTAAAGTTCAATACTACAAAATAGGGTAAATTATTAGGATTTAGGAAGGCAGTTAACTAGCTAGCTATGAGGTGCTTGACAACTAATCAAGGTAACAATTATTACATTTTCTTAGCTTTACATATCATATAATCAGCATGAAAGAAGGAGAAATGCATGTTAAAAAGTTGACGAAACAAGCTTAAACGTCCGGCGAGAATGGGCCATGACATGGGAGCTACCTTTTAAAAGAAAAATATAGCATCATAATGTATAAAAAGCATGTTAATCAAAGCTACATACATACATAGCTAGGAAGAGGATGCTAAAACAAATAAATATTTAACTAAATCCTATATAGATTATATATATATATATATATATATCAACTAGAGGTAGCAAATGAGTCATATACGGCAGGTTCAGGTCTAGTCAATTTAGATTAGGTTAAAATTGGATTGCTATGTAATTGGGTTGTGTTCAAGTGTCCTTCGAGTTCAGGTTCAATTTGAGTAATAATGATTCGGGTCGGATTTGTATTGAATCGGGTAATTTTAGATATGAAGAATATTGGGTTGGATTCAGATCTAATACATTGGATTTATTTAGATTTAGATTCAATTTGAATATGCAGACTTCAAGTCGGATAGGGTTTGGGTCGGGTGGGTTAGGGTCTATAGACTTTGGGTCGTATCGGGTTCGTGTCAAATCAAATCAATTTAAAATTTGCATTGACATTGATTGTTATCAATTTAATATGAATAATAAATTGAATTTTTTGATTTAATATAATTGATATGCTTATCATAGTCATTTTTATCATAATATATGTAATGATATAATAAATAGTTATTATAAAATATGTGATAATAATAATAATAATAATAATAATTATTATTATTATTATTATTATAGTTATTGTTATAAATACAATTCTAAATATTATTATACACGTAAATATAATGATTGTTATAATAATTACAATTATCATGTAAATTATAATAATTATTGTCATTATTATACTTAATTATTGTCATTTTTATTTTATTGTTGTTATCTTTAGAAATATAATGCTCATTATTATTATTATTATCATAAATACAAATATAAAATTTACTATTATTACTAATATATATATTATAATTATTATATTTAAAATTATAATTTTTATTTTTATAATAATAATAATAATAGTAATAATAACAACAACAACAACAACAACAACAACAATAATAATAATAGAAATTTCTATTATATAATCTTATCGATGCTAATATGATATTAAAATAAAATTAGTAGAATAGAGTTTTACTATTTTTGTTTCATTTGTTGTTATATGGATTGCATACTTTTGTTTAAATTAATCTTAGTTATAAGATAGTTTATTGGTGTTTATGTATCAATATTTATGAGATAAAGTATTATCTTTGTTGATCAAATTTGACTTTAGTTTTGATTAAGTTTGAAATTATTTCAGATTGGGTAAGTTTGAATTGGATTATTATCTGGTTTCGATTCGAGTATAAGCCGGGTTCAAGTCATGTTCTTTTCAGGTTGGATTATTTTGGTTTAGGTCATTTCAAATATGGGTCATGATTGAGTTAACTAAATTCATATCATGTTCGTATTGATTTGGATTATTTCGAATTGAGATTAGATTTAACTTTTTGGCTCTATATCGAGTGATTCAAATTGGATTGATCAGGTCGGGTTACCTTTGTTAGGTTTAATATAAGCTATGCACATACATATATGGAGATGATGTTAAACAAAAGAAATATTTAACTAAATCCTACATATATATACATACTCATTTATAGCTAGGAAGAGGATGCTAAAACAAAGAAATATTTTACTAAATCCTATATGTATATATACATATATATATGACACCATATAGTATACGCAATTAATTTCTAAAATAGTAAATGTATGCGTATATAATACTATATAGTAAATAAATATAAATGGGAAAGCTAGCTAGCGAGGTGCGAAGAAATGCAAATAATAAAAAGTGGTATTTAACGGCCAATATTATGGGGAGCTTGAAATCAAAAATAAGGAAGGTGGGAAAAGTGAAGGTGAGCCCACAATAATTAAAGCCCTCCTCCAACTGACCAACATCGAGTAGAAGCAACACACACACATAATATGCAAAACAGCTCAACGCCGAAACACAAATACTGATTCCCAAGACACGCCATCTATGCCTTTACCCCGTAAATCCTCCCTTCCCTTAACCCTCCACCGTCCGTCCCTTAGAGCGCCCCCCTCCTCCCCTCTCAAGGCCCCTATATATGGGCTCTCACCACTCCGGACTCAAGCGTTCGTATATACAAGAAGCTCAAGCTCTCGTTCGTTCGTCCGTCCGTCCGTTGTTTCCTAGCTCGCCTCTGTCTGATCAGCCTCGGCTGCTGTTAGACAGAGTGAGAGACTAGTTCATTCATTACAATTAAGGCTATAGCTTGCTTCTCCTTCAGCATCAATCCATGGCGGCCGAAATTATTTCCGTTCATCATCTGGCTCTCATCTTTGGCTTGCTGGGTATATATATATGAATATGATCATATTTAAATATGTTTTTTTTTTATGGATTATTAGTGACCTTAATCCTTAATTTTGTAGGCAATGTTGTGTCGTTCTTGGTGTATCTTGCCCCTCTGTAAGAAGCTCAATACATATATATATGTTATTTGTTTGATACATATATATATAGACACATGTAGAGAATAGATATAATTAATTTTATGGTGTGCATGCAGACCAACTTTCTATAGGATCTACAAGAAGAAATCAACAGAAGGTTTTCAATCCATACCGTATGCAGTGGCCTTGTTCAGTGCGATGTTGCTCTTGTATTATGCCTTTGTTAAGGAGAGCGATGGTACCATGCTTGTCACAATTAACAGCATTGGTTGTGCCATTGAATCCATCTACCTCATTGCTTACATGATTTATGCACCAAAACCAGCCAAGGTATATAAGCAACTGCTAGCTAGCTTCCTATATATCTGTATGTATGTATTTCCTTATACATGATGGATGCACGGGATTCATACCGGATTGTTGATGTTGTACATAGAATGTAATCTTTATACATAAGTAAGGACTCACTAATGGTTTTTTTTTTTTTGCTTCTACTTTCGTCTTCCTAATTAATTTGTGTGCATATAAATAATGAATAACAGAAGTTCACAACAAAGTTGGTTATGACGTTCAATGTGGGACTTTATGGTTTGATCATTCTCTCCACCTTGAACCTCACACAAGGCCCTAAGCGCGCTAAGGTTGTCGGTTGGATATGTGGAGTCTTCTCCGTTTGTGTCTTCGCTTCCCCTCTTAGTGTTATGGTAAGTTAATCAATTAATTACATCTATAAATTTATTTCCTTTTTTTTTTCCTCTTCAATTCAGATATATATTGGTATAATATAACCCCTTTCCCCTTTTTTATTCCCTTTTAAAAAATTTCAGAGGCTGGTTATAAAGACCAAGAGCGTGGAATTCATGCCATTTTGGCTCTCATTTTTCCTCACCCTTTGTGCTGTCATGTGGTTCCTCTATGGTTTCCTCATCAAAGATTTCTTCATTGCAGTAAGTTCCTATACAATAAATAATCTATAACAAAAACATACGTACCGTATCTGTCCATCCATCTTACACAAATTAAACACATATGTAATTGCATATGCAATGCCATGCAGTTACCGAACGTCCTCGGCTTTGTCTTCGGAATTGCCCAAATGATCTTATACATCATTTACAAGGGCCCAAAAACTGAACCAATGAAGCCGGCGGCTGCAGCCGAGATCAAGCTTGAAGAAGCAGTTGCCATTGACATGAAGCTAGCTGCCGTCGAAATCGTCGGAACTGTGAACCCTGAGGTTGGCGAAATTAATCCTGACGATGACATGATCACTACTGCTACCGCTGCACCTCAAGTCGTCAATAGAATGGAAGATGGCGAGTCGATTGAACCACCTGCGGCTGGAGATGCTAATGTGTGAGTATCAACATGATCAGAAATGCTATATATATATATGGTACCCAGGAAAGAAGAAACCCAAGAATATATCCATGATGTGAGAGGTGTATGAAGGGGTGGAGCTTAATGAATGATCAAATGCTGCTAAAATAGTGATCGAGTTTTGGGATGGGAAAAAAATTTATTGTAAGAAAAAAAAATCATTTTCAGTTGTTAAATTGGGTTTTACTCAACCTCGACTTCATAAAGTGGGTTATTTAACACCTAATTATTGAATTTTCCTCAACAAGCTAGTTGCATAAATTGTGTACTACTTCGGTGTGAGCAAATTATGTAACGGCCGGGCGGGGGGTTCTTTTGTTGTGTATTGAATTGTGTCATTCCATTCTAGTATTTTAACTTTATATGGCATATTTTTTTTTTTGGGGATTATCGTCGACGAAGTTGTCGTTGCTATGTCATTATTAGCTACTATTAATTAAAACGTTTAACAAGATAGGCATACTATCATCTCATTATTGGTCGTTGCATGTGGTCACTCCATTCCATTTAATTTATGACTGGCTATTTTTAGGGAAAAATCTTGATGTCAAGTTTTAACTCTCCCATACTATCACATTAGCAGGCAATATTATGCTAGGAAGCCCGATATTTGTACACTTGTACTAACTGTAACCTCATTATAAGGTTTTTAATTCTTTCTTAAGCAACTAAGAAATGAAATATTTTGCATTTAATAAAGACTTACCAAGTTGTGCGCAATTTACTTAGCTGCTAGTAACAGCATCATGTATGTTACTACAGGCTATAGGGTAAATTTGTTATTTCTTACGAACTAGTTGTAGTAATGAAGTTATACTTTTATACATTTTTTATGCATGAATATACATTTGTTATGGTAAAAATATACATTATCTTAAGACTATAGTAGACATGGTGACATTTTTGTCAATTTATTGAGCTTTTTTCTTACTAAAAACAATATGCATGTTTTGTTTATATATACGCATCCTTTACTCTTGAAAAATACACGATCTTCTTAAGAATATTATGGATACGAAGACATTTTTCTTTACAAAAAAATCACATCTTATCTAAACAAATACACATTTTTAGAATATGTCTCTATAAAAAATACACATTTTATTAAATAAAATATACATCTTTCAGATATAAATACATATCTTATTAGAAATATTATACATCTTTATCAAACAAATATCCATTTTATAGTTATAAAGACATTTTATTTCAACAATGTACATCTTATAGTGATGAATACACATATTATATGAATATTAGATGCACATCTTATAATATTCTTTATTTACAAAATAGCAAGGGACAAACACATGTGTTATCAATACATATCTTATTGAAATGAATACACATCTTATCCAATTAAATACATATCTTTTGAATATAAATACACATTTTTTTCTTATAAAATAATAAGGGACAGATACATTTGCAATAAATACATACCTTTACACATCTTTGCATGTTACATGTATATCTTATAGTTGTAAATGTACATCTTACATCAACGAATACACATATTTTTATTGTAAATGCATATTTTATAATTGTAAATTCACATCTTATATTAGTGAATTCATATCTTATAGTGGTAATACAAATGATATAAATTAAATATTCAAAAAATGTACATTTTCAATTTAATATGTGCATTTATAAGTATACAATGTACATTTATTTATTAAAGATGTGTATTTAACATTGTACCCCATATCATATTAATAGTTATTGATAAAAGATATGCATTTGAGTATAACATATGTACATTAATTAATCAAAGATGTGCATCAAACGTGAAAACGTAAGGAAAAAGAAATATGAACGCTCGTTTTTAATTGAAACATTAGTTATGGGCATGCCAAGAAGCATGCTATGCCAAGAAGCATGCAACTACTAGTAGTAGCATGCAACGATTGCAATTAAGTTGTGTATTTGGGGTGCGCTCTCGCGTGTATATATATATTTATATTTTTCTAAAAGTATTAATATTGGAGAAATAAAATAAAAGACTATTCCATAAACCTTAGCATAATCGATAAATTAAAATATTAACAAGTGTCCAAAAGCATTGATTAGTCGGACTAATTAACTAAAAGAATAAATTTCTCAAGGTTGCCTATTTTTCTATAAACTCAAGTACGCCCTTTATTTTACCAAATCATGTCTCTTTTTTTTCCTTACTTACATAAAAGTGTTAAGAAAAAAATATTTTTTATACTCATAAACTTCAATTATTACGGATATAAATGATGAAAAAGATGCGATAGATAATTAGACTTGAAAACATACAAGGTGAGAAAACTTATTTTGATATTATTGAAATTAAATCATAATTAATAAACAATGTTTTATATAAATTCAGTATTGTTTTCACTTTCGCTTCAAGTTTTTGAGTAAATAGTACATGGATTTTATAAAAAGCTATAAACCCACCAATTTCTAAGATACTTGCCAACAAGATTTGTAATTGATTTCTAGCTATGGTAAGTAAGGAAAATAAGCAATTACAATTTCAAATTATGGGATAATAATATAAAGAGGTGGCTAATGGAACGTCTAGAGTGCCTGAATTGCATTTATTTGAGACATAGGACAATCCTAGAAGAAAGGGAAAAAGAAACCCAGGAATAAGTAAATTGCAGACACAAACACGCACATTATACGCAAGCAAATTTATGAAGGGGCTGGAATCAATCAACGAAACATCGCAGAAACTGTTCTGATAGCACCACGTCACCGCAGCAGTCACCTTGCCGGAAATAGGGGGAGGGGGGTATCTGCCAGGGTGATGACAAGGGCATGCAGGCAAAGCATATTTCCAAAGTGGCCAACAAGCCTCAAAGTATTAGAGGCTATTAATCATCCTGCCTACCTAGTGCTTACTACTAGTATTTCAATTTACAAGTGATGCAGCAGTACAGTACATGCTGTACTGTAACTTAATTTATTGTTAAGCTCCGGTATCTGGGACTGTGGATGTCAAAAGTCTGTTTACTATGGATTCACTGCACTCCAGCTAAGTGGCTAGCTGGCTGGCAAGGATTTTAAAATTTTTTGTAGTACTACTAGTAGTTTGGGGGGAAAGAAAAGTTACAAAAGCGACTCACGATCATATTTTTTAATATTTATTTTAAATAACGTTCTGAAAAAATTATTCAATGAGTCAGTTAAAAGATGAAAATTTTGCTACCCTTTTTATATTGTTTAACAAAACTGCAAGTTCAATGAGTTGATTACATTTTTTAAAATTTTTATTTTTTCAAACAAATTTATTATATATGTGTGTGTGTGTGTGTGTATGTGTAGCATTTAGATTAATTTTTAAATTTAACTTTTCAACTATGTTATTTTTATCATAATTAATTTAGTCCACTGCCTACTTTTTAAAAAAAATTAGCGATTCTAATTTTAAATAAAAATATGTAAAGATTAAGTATAATTGGAAAGCTAAATTTAAAAAGTGACATACTTGATATAAGAAAATAGGATTGACCTAATTAAAAAAATAAATGTCTAATTAAATCTAATATATAATTTGCAAAAGTATGAATTAGATGACACTAAATCATGCATTGGGTTAGGATGAACCGATATATAATTTTTTGTATTGAATCATCTTGTATACTACTACCATAAATGCCTTCTATCACTTTGCTCCATGTTCTAAATGATGTTTTTAACAATTTCGCTTACAATTCTACACCTAGTGAGTAATGTTCTTCTAAGCATAAAAAAAATAAAAAATGGAGTGTTTTTTATTTTCATTTCAACTCCTTTACCTTTATATTTGAAACGCGGTATGTCATGGGTATTATGTCAGGGAGCTATCTTTTGAATCAACAATTAATCAACATTTAATAGCCATCATTTGAAATTAGCAAGCTTTTGAATCAACAATTAATCAATACTTACTAGCTGGCATTTCAATGAGCATCATGAATTACTCCATCTGTTCTATAATAAAAGTTCTTTTAGGTAGAAAATTTTCTTTAAAAAAAGAAAATTATTTAAGAATAGTTAATGCTTACTCCCTACGTATTATTCTTTCATCAATTTTTTACATAAAAAAGACAGTCACTTTAGAAAAAGTCAAAATATATTTTTTACTTTTGCCATCATATTTTTTTTCTTTCATTATATATGTTTTAAGATCTTTGCTATGTTTTAATTAATGGTATACTTGAAATTTTAAGGTTACTTTTATTAGTTCTTTAAAAAGTATGTAAATTATTAAAATAATTTCTTTTCTGATATAGAGGGAACATTTTTCATTTTTATCTTTACATTTTCTCTTTCTTATTGCAATCATTAATTATTATATTGTTTTTCAATTAAGGGTGTAGTTGTAATATTATGGTTATTAGCTCCTAAAATAGTGTGATAATTACTAAACAAAATCTTTATGAAACAAGAAGAATAGCATTTGCTAGCCTTTTTTTTTCTAATTGTACTAATTTGAGGCTTATTAGAAGCCAATTTTATATGTACTTGTGAACAAGTTGTATGTATATAGGTAGTCTATATACAACACAAAATATAGTAAAAAATATACTTTTTTCCAGAATTATCATAGTATCAAGACCTTCACTTTCTTAGTCTTGATTTTCTTGTCACTTAGATTTCTAGTCTAGGTCTCTTGTTTCTAATATTCTACTTATTCTCATAATATTTTGTTCTTAAATTCACCATATCTTTTGAGAAATCAAAGATCTCTTGTGATCATTATAATAGGAAGAACTATACTTCTTAGGAATTTCAATTCTAATTAATTGTTAAAGGAAATGAACTCTAGAGGCATATATATGGTACTACTTCAACACCTGATAAAGAGCAAAAAAGAGAAATATATCAAATGGGAGATCAAAGAAGTATAGGTTGTAACACCCCAAAATTTACTATTAAAAGATTTCTTTTTAGCAAAAGCGTAATAATAATATAGATAGGTGTTATTATTGCACTCGACATAAGTTTAGCTTATCATACCATCCTTACATTGAATACAAGTTTAACAAGTTAAAAACTTAAAACATGATAAAATAGAGAATATGATAGATTCATAAATTTAAACAATTATTTGGAAGTTAACTCTGAGTACAATATCCAAAATACATAAAAATGATACATTATAACTAATAGTCCCAAAAGTTATTTAGACCAAATCTAAGATTCAAACAACATGGCTCTATGTCATAAAACCCTAAGCATAAAAAGAAGGTCACTTCTCCCCAAGTAAGACATCATAAGCACCAAAATCATCCAAGGGACCCTTAGTGATCTACATAAAATCACCTAGGTCGTCTTCTCATGGGAATAAGAAATACTCATGAAAATGATGATCATTATGCTATGTATTGAATAAGGTAATGATGTATTCGTAGCAAGAATACAAAGAGTACATAAGGTTATAGAGAAGGATAAACATGCATAATGATTGAACATGATACTATGCAAAATAAAAATCGAGTTCAAATCCAATTATTAGGTATAGCCACCATCCATTTATTATATATATTGAATTCAGGACCTCGCTATTCTTAATCTAGTGGAAAGATTAAAAAACCTCCTACGGTAAAATACGTCTAACCACTATTATTAAGTTGATGGAACCGACTCAACTCCTCCTACAAAAAATTGCTCCCTGTCACTATTATTAAACCAGTGGAATGGTCAGAAGCACCTCCTAAGACAAAATGCACCTAACCGCTATTATTAAGCAAGTGGAATAGGCTCAATGCCTCAATCTTGACTCGGGTGATCCTTCACTTTAAATGATTAATATCTTATTCATGATTGTCTACCTTTAAGTCATCATGTAAACACACATGTAGATATGGAAGACACATAATCCAACTTAACATAATAATTCAAAAACACATAAAATAGAATTGCATGCATATTGGGACATCCTTTAAGAAAAATGACACGTTTCCCCTAGGAAACCCTAATTTCATAAGTTAAGCATAACTTATTCCTTACTACTCATTTTATCACCATATGTAATACACATCCCTAAAATATTACTAATGATAATATATCTAAAAATAAAGTTACAACTCAAATGTCTTACACATGTAATAATAACCCGCCTCTAGAGTTACTATTTCAAAACCCTATGAAACCCTAAATTTACAAAGTATGCATAACTTTTTCCATAAGAATCATTTAACCACTAAATTTAAAAAATATTCCAAAAATGTCAATATTAAAAACATATCTAAAAATCAAGTTCAAACTCTAATGTTTTACACATGCGATAATGACCCAACCTCTAAGGTTACTGTTCCTAATTTAAATCATTTTATCATTGTACTAAATTTAGACAACTTGTAATTACTCCAAATACTCCACATAATATATTTAGCATATTTGAACCAAAAAGCACATTCAAATACCATAGATAGCCAAAATACCCATATTTTTCCAAAAATCCTATGAGTCCTAATATGAATGATTTTCAAATCCAACACATATCCCCATAAAAATACTTAACCACAAGTATAAATATACATACATACATACATATATATGAGTCAAACAACATTACCTAATTTAGATAAATTATTTATGCCGACCTTCTTTTCTTATATTTCCGACTTAACCAAAAAAAATAAATAATCGCATGCTTTCACATTATGATAATGAAATTATCCACATAAAAATACCAAACATGATATTTCATACAAATATACACATTAATGGACACAAAACCCTAGTTACGACATACATCCTTATTAAAATGCCTCCAGCATCTAAGTACCTATAACCTAAGACTCCTTCTTCAAGACCACCGAAAAGATACCTTAGAATCAATAATAATACAGCCTTCTTGGACCATTAGAATCTCAAGTTATCTTAGTGCATGCCCCTATAATTCATGAAAAAATGAGTAGAACTTACATGCTAAATGAACTAACCAATCTGAACCTTTATCAATAAAAATTGAGCCGACTTATGAACCAACTTAGCTCATCAAAAACCCTAGGGATGCATTAAGTAATGTTTTCCCAATATTTAAATATATGGAATTAACTTAATCCTTTAAGTTTGTCACTATATCACTTGGTATGTGTTTAGTATTCTTTCAAAAAATAGTGTCGGTCAAATGTCTAATTCTGCTTCAAAGTTCTTGATTAATGTATCTTGATTCTGAAAATGGGTCTCAACAATGCTGATGAATTTACTCATAATATTTTCTAAGTAAGGCTTTTTGTGGTTGTAGACATCATATTGGATATGGTGGTATAGGTGTAATATCCCCAAATTAAATGAAGTGTTATAAAGATTGATATAGCTACTTATATCAATATAATATACTATCTTTTGGAGATTATGTCCTAAAAATATAACACTTAAGCGTTCTTATTGTTGAGTAATTTTAAGATGTGAACCACCAACAAAGTTTTAAATATTTTCTAAAAATTTCTTAAGAAGTGTGTGAATGAGAATAAAGCGCACTGACATGACTAGTATTGATCTATGGGGCCAACAAATCAATATTAAATCGCTCTAAGGTATCCCTACAACCTTTGTGGGAATAGGGTGTTATCAGGTGGCTACTAAATGATCCCCATGTGGTTGTATCGACCATGAAGTATTATAAATGGTATCAGAGCAAAACCGTGAATGTGAGATAAACTTAGATGAACCAATCAACCATTTAGTGGGACAATTCTTGATAAAGGTTTTAATTATAATAAAGTGAGAATATGTGGAATATGAATATTAGGAAAAACACAAAATATAGTAATCAAAATCTATGAGCATCATCCATGAAAAGGGTGATCTCTACGCTACATATTGAGTAAGGTAATAATACAACCATAGCTAGGTAAACATAACATAAATCATTTAGAAGTATAAGCAAGAATGTTATATAAGGTAAGATAATACTAATTTCAAAAATATATCATTAATTACAATTGTAATCCATATTTTTAGTACATTGAGTTTAAAGACCCCACTATTTTTAAACTGGTGGAATGATTTGAACTACATCTTAGGGATAACATATTTGAGCCACTAGTATCATCTAGTGGAACAAACCTAACACCTCTTAGATAAAAATACACTTGAATTCTATTCTTAAACTAGGGGAATGGTCCAAATCACCTATAAAAGGAAAAAAATGATTGATCCACTTTATAATCCGATGGAACAAACCAAACACCTTGGCCCTGACTCATGTAATCTTTCATTTTAATTGATTAATATCATATTCATTATGCCTATCTCAAGATCATGCTATGGTCTATGGTGATTATGGGAACTCTAATATTTTGAAATTGGTGAAATGGTCTAGATCACCTCTCAAGGAAGAATATGCCCGCTCCATTATTATCATTTGGTAGAACAGACATATAATACCTCGACCCCAACTTACACAATCCTTCACTTTATGTAATTAGTATCTTGTTCAAGGTGGTATTTCTCAAGGTCCTCATACATATACATATTTAGGCAAAAAAAATACATAGTATATCTAAACATAATCATTTGGATCATATAAATCATAACTACACGAATAACCATACACTTTCCTACAGAAAAGGCCACACCCATCCTAAGAAATCCTAATTTTCATAAGTTAACCATAACTTCTTTCCTAGTATTCATTTTATCATAATTTTCAATACTCATACTTAAAGTATTATTTTTAATATCATACCTAAAAATCATGGTCTAATTACAAAATCTTACACATGTGATAACAGCCTATCCTTAAGGTTACTATTTGTGTATTCTCACAAAACCCTAATTTTATAATTTTAGTATAAATTTTCCCATAAAACTCATATGAACCCCAAATTTTTTTAAAAATTATTATAACAAAAATATTTAAAATAAATTTCTAATTCCATCATTTCACACATGTGATAATGAACCCGACCTTAGGGTTAATATTCCCACTTTAGCCATTTTTTCTCATTTATTAACCTTAAACTATTCATAATCACTCAAGATATTCCATACAATGTATTTAGTACATTCCTAACTAGCTAACACATTAAAATACCAAATATCTAATTTTTATCCTATACTAACCAAAATACCCCTAATCTAGCCAAAATATCCATTTTCACAAAAATTGATCGATCCTAATATGGATGGTTCCCAAATTCCATTATAACATCATGATACTACTAAACACATTTTTAATAATCATTACATACCTATACAAACCATATTAAAATAATATAGGTCACATGATCATACTTTGAGTTCAAAAGCAAGATTACCACAAAAACAACATTTAAGGTTATGCTTTTTACATAGTATCACTTTAATAGATTTGATACCACATCATCTTACCATAACAATATCAACATAAAATTATTAGCATAATAATATCAATTATGATATATCTTACAAAAAAACACATTACACATATAAAAACATAGTTACAACATATATCCTTACCAAAGCATCTCCAATCTCTATGCACGTATATCCTAAGGTACCTCCTTTGAGACCACAAGAATAAAGCATAAAAATTAAAAAAAAACTACAACATTATAAATCATGGAATGAACTAAGTAAAGTATAAGGAAAAATGAAAGTGGAAAAGTATAGAAAAAATTGAGCCAAACCAAGTACACGACTTCGGTGGAAATGGTGTGCAAAAATAAAGGGAGCAATGAAACTTTTCACCTTTTATATGGAAGGGGGGAAAGTCAAGTATGGATGCAAATAGGATGGAAGGAGCAGTGATGGAAGCTACAACAAAGGGGAAAGGGTATGTGGCTGTTGCCAAAGCTCAAGGAAGGTAATGGTGGGTATGGTCGAAGCTTAGGGAAGGCAACGGTGGGGATGACTGGAGCTTAGGGGTGAGCTATGGTGTTTGGGACTAGTAGTAGGATGTGAGCTTTATTTTTGAGGAGAATTGTTGAGCTGGCATGAATTTTTGGCTAGGGAAAGGTTAAGATAAAGGAAGAAGGATTCGGTGTTGTTGCCTGTCAATAATGGAATGACACGAGAGTGAGGGAATGTGGAGAGGTAGATTTGTGTGGTTTGTAATAGAGATGATGCATAGGCATAATGAGGTATTTATGTAAGATAGGGTGAGGCATGAAAGGTTTTAACCATCCAAGAGGTTAACAATTAGGGGTTGGTGTGGGTTGGTTTTATTACGACAAGATCAGGGGAAAGGGACTGGTTGGTGGTGTTAGGTTGCAGAGAGTATGTAGATGATGTAGTGCAGGTGTAGGTGTAAGGGTGGAAGTGCATGGTGGGGAAGGGTAAAGAGAAAGAGAGAGGGGTCATACGGGAGGAGATCTCTATGGCCAGAAGGGAAAGGAAAAGGAAAAGAAAGGACTGATCGGTGTGGGGAGAAAAAGGGGAAAAAGAAAGAAAAGAATTTTTTAGTTAGGTTTAGAGTTAAGTTTAGATTTTAGATAAGGGTATTAAGATTAGGCCAAAATTAACTTAGCTATTATTTAGGGTTAGGGTTAGGTTAAAATATAAATTATTCATATTAGGGTTAAGATTAGATTTATGATTAAGGAATTATAGTAATCTAAACTTATAGATTATCTAATATTAGGATTAGGTTAAAATATAAAATAGTTATGATTAAGAGTAGATAAAAATTTGGGGTATTATATTTGGGAATACGGTGCTATTAGGTGGCTACCAAGTGGCTACTACATGGCCATATTGACTTAGGGTATTGCAAATTATATTAGAGTGAAACTGCGACTACTAGCTAAACTTGGATGAGCTAGTTATCCATCTAGTGGGATGATTCATGGGATAGACTGTAATGAGACAATCAGTGGTTGGGGCACAAATAATACATTGTGTACTTTTATTGAAGTAATATACCCAAATTGAATAAAATATGATAAGGATTGATATAACTACTTATACAAAGAAGTTATATCATCCTTTTGGTAATTCCGTCTAAGAACTTCAGGCTTAAGTGTGCTTTCCATGGAGCAATTTTTAGGAGGGATGACCCTCTTGAAAATTTTTAGATATTTTTAAAAAAATTCTCAAAAGCACATGAGTGATGACAAAGTGTGCTAAAAAGTGCACATGAGTTGATTTTTGGGGCTAGCCGATCAATCCACAAGTACTCTAGGATAGCTCCACAACCTTTATGGGACCATGGTACTATAATTTGGCTACCAAGTTTCCATCGCGTGGTCATATGAACTTACAAAAAGTATATCTTGTGGGAATCTAATGGACCTCATAAGCTAAATTTGAAAGTATCACATATTTCAATAAGATTAGATATATGAGTATGAGGGGCATCATTAGGTGTACCTTCAAGTTAAACCAAAGTTTAAATCATCTGTATGATAGAAAAATTGATTTTAAAATTTTGTGCATAAACCATTGGCTCTCTCATACTTGATCTAGAATTTTCTATACTAGGCCTAGTATAGTCTCTAAAGGATCTCCAATCTTATTGTTGTTGATTCTACTACTCCACAACCACTATTAACTCTAAAATCTTCCTTAACCTTTTTTTTTGACTTCTTGATTTTAGGGTTTGATGGAACCAATTAAATTAGATTACTTTGGATCAAGAGTTGGTGACCTGAATTAATATGAAAATATTAAAGATAAAAAAATGAGTATATTAAAGAAATAATATATAAATAAAGTAAAATGCCTAGATCAATATCTGAATCTTTAGGTCTAATTTTATGATATTAGTCCTTAGAAATAGTGTCAAAAACTTGATTCCAACTAAATATACCTATTGACAAGTACACAATTCATAAGTATTATAGGGGTGTAACACCTTAAAATTTACTACTAAAAAATTTTGTTTTGCAAAAGCATAATATTAAGATAATTTGGTGTTAACGCCATACTCAACATGAGTCTATCTTACTGCACCATTATCATATTGAATATAAGGTAAAGCAATCATAACTTTAAATAAGATAAATAAGAGAGCCAAAGACAATTTCATAAATCTTAGATAATCATTTGGATATTTAACTCCGAGTACAATATAAGTTGAGTTACATCAAGAGGAGTCTAATAGAACTAAGAGTCCACAAGGTATCTATATAAAAATCTAGATCCTATATTGGCTCTATTCCCAACCCTAATATATAACTCCTCCACAATAAATGCATCATAAAAAAGAAAAATCATCAAGGCAACATCCAGTAACTTTCTCATTAAAATCTAGGTCATATACTTATAGGAATAAGCAACACCCATAAAAAAGGATGGTCAATACTTGTATATTGAGTAAGGTAACAGTCATAAAAAAAAGAATATATATAATACATAGGGTCACATGGAAGGAAAAAACATGGACATTAATTATAAAATGAGATGGATCCATAATACGATCATAAGCTAAAAAGATTATATAAAATAAAAAAGTGAAATGCTAAAATTATGAAAGGACATGACTCATGCTATATTATATAGGTCCATTGTGTTTTTCTTGGAGTTACATATTTTATTTTATTTTTTACACTGGCATTGTTGAAATCATGTAATATTCTTAGGTTGATCCTAAGGTGTTTGCTAGGTCAATTTACTACTCTTTGCTCATTTTACTATAACATTGTGCAATCTTAACTCATTAAATCTAGTGTCATCAAAACTTATCTTTTTACTGGGGGGTTTCTCTTCAAATGGGTGCACAATATTCAAACATGCAATACTTGACCAAGAAACATAAACTCAAACAAAAAGATATATTAATCATAGAGTAAGTTTTTGCTTATTCTTACACCTCATAGGATTCTTAGCATTGTTATTAAAATAATAATTTATATCATATAAGCGTATGATTATACAATATAGATGTACTAAGTCAATATTGATTAGAAGGAGAATTAGTAGAATAATTGACTTAGAGACGGGTTACACATAATTGCTAGAATCGGTGGAATTGTTTTCCTACAACCAATCTTACCAATTATAGCTAAACACCATTTTTATAATTCATAGGGAAGCATAATCAAAGTAGGATTAGTTAGAATCAAATGAATTAGCGAAATCACAATCCTATAACCATTCCTACCAATTCAAACCAAATGTTATTTTTAGCTTAAAAAATAATAAAATAATAACTTTAAACTAAATAAAGTTATTCTAAAGTTTATTTTGGGTCTTATTGTTATTTCTTTCATTTATTCAAGATTTCATTTTAGTTATTATCCTTTTTTGTCATCAATTTACCTCTTCTCCTAAAATTACACCTCTATTTAAAGAATATAATGTGCCCCCCACATTGAATGTCTTCCTCCTTAAACCCCCTATTTTCTTGTTTTGATCCGCCTATCTCCTTGCAGATGAATTGTCTCCTTCACTGCTTATTAGAAAATGAAATGTTCCTTTGCTAATTCTAGTACCCTCACTGATGTTTCCATGGAGGAAAATTTCCATCAAATCCCTCAGGATGAACAAATAAACATTGAGAACCCTTGGACTAAGTTTTTTTTTCTTGAAATTTTGAAAGGAAGAGTATAGTAAGTAATTTATTCTTCCTTTAATGATAGGAATGGAAGGAATTTAAAGTAATAGATGATGATGAATACCAAGATGATCCAAAACTTTCCAATTCCTTTAGGCTTGAAATTAGGATGATAATAACATGGAAAAGAGAGATATGATGTCCATGAAGACACAACCTAATAATCAAACTATTGAGAAGATCTTTGCATTTTGAAATATCATGTTACAAAATCATAGATTTATGGGCTTTTGAGGGTACTTATAAATTGATTGCCTAGGTAGAGGGTTCTTTATGGTTAAATTTAATAAAGTTAGTGTTTATAAGTATGTTCTTAATAATGGACCATGGATGATTTATGGCTCATATCTTATAGTTAGATTATGAAACTCGGATTTTAGAGCCTCATCATCCTCTATTATGTCTCAGTTGCTTGGGTCTAATTACCATAAATTCCTATTGATTATTACAAAGATGCCAGCAAAATGGGGGCTATTGGGAACTACATTAGATGTTTTATTAAGTTCTATCATAAGACTACAAAATTATTTAAGGGAAAGTTTATCATCTTGGTTGTCAAACTAGATTTTCGCAAGCCCCTTCTTCCTAAATTTTACTTAGGTTCTTCACCTTTTCATATATATTACAAAGGAATCCCAACAATATGTTTCAAGTGTGACAAAGTAGGTTACTCTCGGGAAATTTGCAATCCCTATAATTATAGAATAAAAAATAGAGGCTCTAGCAAAAAAGGCAACAAGACCTATGGACCTGTACCAGAGAATCATGTTGATGTGGATGAATTCCTTTTTAGGCCTTACATGATGTTTGTAGGATGGGGAAGAAAATATCCCATTGCCTAGTTAGCGAATCTTCTAGAATTGGGACTTTTTCACCTAATAGAAATATTCATATAAATAAGGAGAATTTTAAGGTTAACAATCAATGTTTGATGCATTTGCCATTGTAAATGATGTTTTCTCTCTTCCTTTGAATGAGGACTTGGTGAAATATATTGTTGAGTGTGATTTAGGGGACAAACCTTGAATGAAAACATTTTTATGGAAAACTCAATGCTTTCCCCTTATGGAATTTCCCAAGTTACACCTAGTTGAAGCTTTTGTTCTATTATTAAACAACATATATCTTCTAAGTTAATGCAGTTAGGATGGAATAGGATTGGGGAGTAAGGATAGGGTAAATCAAATACACCCACAATACTACAAAGATATTGCCAACAAATATAGAAGGTTACCAATGTTTTGGCGTTAGGCCATAAGCTCAAGAATGGTCCTAGCCTATAATCATAACATTCACCCACTAAAAGAGAGTGGATATCAAAACGTAATTCTACTGGGAATATATTAAATCTTAGATGTGGGATTGGCATTTTAAAGACTAGTGATGGTTCCAATTGTGCCCAATGGGGCTCTTGACATTAATTTTTATGTATCATTATAGGCAAATAACATTTCTATTTTGTAATGTAAAAGGGTGGGTAATGTCTCTTTAAAATATAATTTCTTTTAGTTATGTAAAATTCATCAATAGCAATTAGGGTCTTAATGGAGATTGTGCTTAGGGGATTCAAGGTTGAGGATGTCATTGTAAAATGGAAATTTAATGGTAACACTTGAGTTGAAGCCTATGGCTTTGTTGGGGGAATATGGTTATTATGAAATGATGATTTTATTTGAGTAGAGTTCTTGGGAGATTCTAACTAGCTTCTAACTATCATCTTAAATAATTGGAACCTATTTCTATCCTCCAATATCTATGTTCCTCCCTATTCAATTGTTCATGGGAGGACCTATTTTCTATAGCTAGTAGTACATACTCCCCTTGGTTAGTAGGAGAACTTTGAAGATGTAGTTTCCTGTTGGAACGCAAGGAGACAACTCACAACGAATCAATCAATATATCATCTTTAATGATTTACAAAGTGTGACCTTATCCACTTATGATTTGTTGGCCCTAAGTTCACTTGGCATGGCATGGCCAGTGGTATGAGAATTAAATCTTCAATTGATCACATACTTGTGAACCCTCTTTAACGTGATTGTTTCTTAGATGTGAGGGTGTTTCATCTCACTCAGACATATTCCAACCACCATCCATTACTTATTTCTCTTAACAAAGATGCTAATAAGATTTTCTCTTCAAAGAAATTTATGTTTGAGGTAACTTGGCTATGCAATAATCAAATTCACAACACCAAAAATCCTCTTAGCCTCGAGGGTTAGTGTTCCATAGAATTTGAGATATTGCAAAGATCGGTAGATGCGATGGAATGAATCTACTTTTGGTAATGTTTGGGCATGTAAAAGATGTGTCCTAGAACGTCTTAATGGTATTTAGTTCAAGATGGTTGAGGCCTATTATAATATTGATATGCATATAAAAGAAATGTTTCTTAGTGAACTCAATGACACTCTAGCTCAAAAATAATTGATTTGGTTTCATCAATCAAAGTTGCAAACTTCACCCTCCTTGATCAAAACACACGTCTATTCCATATCATGGTTACTTACAGATGAAGTTATAATAAGATGGTATGTCTTAGAGGTGATAATGGAGTTTGAGTAATGGATTAGGTAGGATTTATGAGATAGGTGGTTGATTTCTTCTATGGGTTGTACTTGGATATTCGCTCCACTTATTGTAAACTGAGGGTTCCTTCCTTTTTTTCCTCAACTTCTCTTATCTAAACTTGTTGACCTATACCATCTAGTTTCCCTTAGTGAAGACAAGAAATCATTCTTCTCTATGGTCCCCTTTAAAATTACTTGTATAAATGGTTTTAACCCTCTTTTCTACCAAAAGTTCTAGCATGTGGTGAGCTTGGACATTCATAATTTGATTACTAAAGCCTTTTCCACTGGTAGGTTCCCTAAAGATACCAACATGAATCTTCTTTCTCTTATAAATAAGGTGGATCATCCCTCCCCTATTCATGAGTTTTTACCCATTAGTCTTTGTAATGTTAGTTATAAGGCTATCACTAAAGTTTTAACTACACGGATGAAACTAATAACGGAGATGATCATTAGTTATGAACAAAGAAATTTCATCATAGGAAGGAAAACCTATGACAACACTATTGTTCCCCAAGAGGTTAACCATAATTTAAAATGAAAAAAAAAAGGAAAAGAAGATCAATTGGTTTACATGGCGATTAAAGTAGATCTGGAAAAAGTGTATGGCCATTTTCTTGGTGTTTCATTGAGGATACATTTATAGTGGCGGGTTTTCCTTCTTCCATTATCTGTATTATTATTTTTTGTATTACTATGTCACAGATTATAATATTATGGAATGGAGAAGCTTCATATGATTTCAAACCTTCTAGGGCATCTATTAAAGGGACTTAATCTCTCCTTATACTTTGATTCACTACCTTGAGCGGTTTAGTCATGCTATATAACATGATATTGCTATTAACCCTTGGAAGTCTATTACTTTATCATAGGGAGGGACACCTTTGTCTCATTTGTTCTTCATTAATAATCTCTTAATATTTTCCTAAGCCTTGGTTAGGAAAATTGAGATAATCATGTAGGTCCTTCAATGTTTGGAGATTGGATCAGATCAAAAAAATCACTCATGGAAAGTCTTTGATTATTTTTTCATTCAAAATCCCCAGGCAAGATGTCAAATAAATTTCAACAATGACAGGTATTAACTCGTTGGATAAGTTAGGAAGGTATTTTAGTTCCCATCTTATTCTAGGAAGGGGATTGATATACATTTATCCCTTGTAATTGATCGGGTCTTAAAACATTAGTCAGCAACCTTATTTGTTTTCTCTTAATAGGCAGACCACTATGGTCCAATTCATTACTTCTACTACTTCCTCTATGCCATACAAACCACTAAAATTCCAAAGGTGGTAAATGATTTCTTAAATTGACTTACCTAAACATTCACTTGAGGTGGTACTAAGAACTACAAGCGTGTTCACTTAACAAGCTAAGGAATCATTTTCCATCCTAAGGATAAAGGGGGATTGGTCCTTTATTGCATGGACCTATCAAACCAAGTTCTTATGATGAATTTGGGTTGGGATATTTTGGATAATGATTAGTTTTGTGGGTACGATTACTCAAAGAAAACTAATTGAGCCGCAACACCAACCCTCTTAATGTTCCTTTGGCTTTTTCATCCCAATGGCATCAAATTCTCAAGGTAAAATAAATTTTGGAGAAATAATTAAAGTGGATTGTCCATAGTGGTAGAGGATTATGGTTCTAGGTGGATTTATAGATAGGGACCTCCTCTCTCATTGAATCTGCATGATAAATAAGTTTAGAGTTTTTACTCTCAAAGACAATGTATGAGATGATGGCAAACCATGGTACTTAGAATTGGGAAGATTTTAATTTTTATCTGCCCTTCCACAAGTCAGCTAAGATTGCTTCATATAAGTTAATATGAGTAGTACTATTAATGATTTTAAAGTATAGGTTTTTCCCATGAAGCTTAATTCAACATGAAATTGGCCCATTGGTTTCTAACTAACCCCTCTATTCCTTCTTCACCTAAATGGAAACATCTATGGAAACTTAAAAAATATAGGCTAGAATTAAGATGCTTGGGTGGTTAACAATCCATGATAAACTTCTTACCAATCATAATAGAATTTTGTGTGGTCTAGCTCATGATTCCTACTATTCACCTTTGGGAATGCTATGTAAAATACAATGCATGCTCTACGTGACTCTCCAGTGAGATAAGATATTTGGTAGTTCGTTTTATCTATAAATGACCCCAATTTCTTTATCATTGATTCCGTCTAGATTTGGTTCTGGGATAATATTTCAAAAACTTATTGTAAGGGCAATAGTGACACACCATGGTCTATTATTTTCATTTGCACATATTGGCATCTCTATTTGTGGTGAAATATTCCTATCTTCTTAGAGGAAGAGATATGGCCAACTAGAGGGGCAAGTTGATTCTTTCATTTTCTTGCCATGAACATTGTGTTTGAATTTCCTTTTCATATATTTAGTGTAACACCCCCAAAATTTACACTTTTTTTATAAAACAATATACTTGTAAATTAAAAACGTAAATTTCTGGGGATGTTACCACCACACTTGGTACCGGAACGGTTGTAACACCCCCAAAATTTATACATTTTTTTTAAAACAATATACTTGTAAATTAAAACCGTAAATTTCTAGGGATGTTATCGCCACACTTAGTACCAGACCGGTTCACTCCTACCGTTCCAGTACCAAGTGCTAAGGCTAAGAAAAACATTACCAACAACATCATTAATAATCCAAATTTATAAAAACGAGAGTCAGAGTACGCATAAGCTTAATATAATTCGAAGTACTAACTATTATTTTTCTAGATAATAACTAAACGACATTAATAAAATTGTTTCTACAACTCAAACATAATAAAAAGTAATATGAGTTATAAATAAAAAAAAGGAAAATAGCCACGTCACTCCAAGGATTAGTCCAGCCCACATATCACTCCGCCCCTCCTGATGTCCCATAGACATCGATAGCATCAAAATAAGTGTCTCCTACCTGCAATAAGTTAGACGGGCCTTCTGCTCATGGGAATAAGCAGCACCCATGAAATGGGTGATCAGTACGCTACGTACTGAGTAAGGTAACCGAGTACTAAGGCCGGCATATAACACATTAAATCATGCAGGATAATGATCAACATACAATTACAACCCACACATATGATACATAAAAGCATAAAGTGAAACCCATAGCCTATAATCAACAAGTCTACACATAAGGCCCCAAAAGGTCCAGATTAATTATTTAATCTTTCTTTCATCGTAAGTCGATACACACCATGCCTTTTATCAAATCCATGTGAGTACAGGAACACCCTACTATTATAACCGGTGGGCCGGTCACATATAAGGCATCATGCCCTAACCACTATTATTACTGATGGATCGGTCACATATAGGGTAAAACCCTAACCACTATTCCTGACCGGTGGATCGGTCTGGTTCCTGCTCGCATGATGTTCCACTATAAATAATTAGTATCTTTTAAGAGCTTTAACAATTCTAGTTTGTGTTTATTGAGCTCGAGTCACCCCACAATTATTACCGATGGGCCGGTCACATATAGGACATCATGTCCTAACCACTATTATAACTAGTGGATCGGTCGCACATAGGGTAAAACCCTAACCACTATTCCTGACCGGTGGATCGGTCTGGACCCAGCTCAAAAATCTTCCACTTTAAGTGTCTTAAATATTTTATTCATAAACATTTACCCAGACATGCATCACTAACTCCCTGCAACTCTAGCTACCATGCAAACCCTAACTCCACGTAAACCACACTCCATGCAAATCCTAGCTCCCATGCAACCCTAACTCCATGTAAACCACACTTCCATGCAAACCCTAACTCCATGTAAACCATACTTCCATGCAAACCCTAATCCCCATGCAAACCCTAACTTCACGTAAACCACACTTTCATGCAAACTCTAATCCCCATACAAACCCTAAATCCACGTAAATCACACTCCTATGCGAACACTAATCCCCATGCAAACCCTAACTCCACGTAAACCACACTTCCATGAAAACCCTAATCCCCATGCAAACCCTAAATCCCATGCAGCATTAATACCACCATTCGAAACCCTACACCATACCATTTCATGCAAAACCCTACACATTTCATGCAAAACCCTAACACCACATTATTACACTCCCCATCATTATTTTACCACCCTAACATGCATGTCTTAAGGCCACATCATACAATAATAATAACATAAATATACCCATAATTCTCATGCCACAATTTATTCACACCAACATACTTCAACTCCGTAATCATGCTATATTAATAACAATTATACAATATTCACATGAAATACACTATAATTAATATCACATGGCATGTATAGCATAAAGTCACATAATACACATATGGCCTTAGCACCCCCTTACCTAAAATGTCACCAGTCTTGGTACACGCTCCTATTCCACTTGAGGGTTTTGACTGAGTTCACCTATTATGGAAAAAATACTAGAATTAGATTCGCTCCTAAAAAATATTATTATTCACTAACTTATCCTAAAACTTGGTTTTTAATTAAAATAATATTATACTATAATTGATTATACAAAATACTACTAACATACTAATAAAATAATATTGTAATTTAAATGAATGGTGATATAAGGGTTTCTACCCTTCACCCAAAATGATATTGGTAAAGATAATAATAATAATAATAATGATAATATTAATAAAATAAAATATTGTTTATAATACTAATATTAGTAGAATAATAATAATAATAATAATAATAATAATAATAATAATAATAATAATAATAATAATAATAATAATAATAATAATAATAATAATAATATAAATCTTAAAATTATAAAGTGGGATTTCTAGCCTGCCCAAATAATAAAGTTACTGTTTAATGATAATAATAATAATAATAATAATAGTGTTAATAATATATATACTTATAAGAATATTAAATTAGTAAAGATAATAACCATAATAGTATTAATAATAAAAAATAATGCTAATAATAGTAATAAAATGCAAGGGTGCAAGATATAATTAAAATTTAAGGTCTCGGCCCTCATTAAATAATTATAATATTAAATAAATAATTATACTAATAATAATATTATTATTAATAGTATTAATAATAATAGTAAACATGCAATAATTCCATTAAATAACTAAAATTCGAGAATAATTATTTATCTAACTCAAGAATACTCCAAAACCTGCCAACAAAATTTATCAATTAAGTTACAGCTGACAATAATAATTATAATAATAATAATTAAAATCAAATTAACATTAAAAATTAGGATAAAAGCATAATAATTCTCAATAAATCGAAAGGAAGGGTTAAGAAGGCATAGGGTTTCACCTTGAGTTGGCGGGGATGGGTGGCACCGGCGGTGGTGCACGGCGGTGGCCGGAAAAGTGATCTAAAGGGGGCGAAAAATGAAGAAAAAGAGGGAGGGGGAAGGAGAAAAAAGAAAGGAAGGTTATGGGTCGGTGGAGGAGAATTAGCAGGAGTTTTTGGGTGGTTTAGAGGGCAGTAGAAATGGCGGATGTGGTGGTGGACGGTGGTTTAAGGTTTCGGGGGAAAATTCTGGTGAGAGGAATAGAAAACTTTGCACGGTTATGGTAGCCCGTGGGAGAAGAATCGAAGGTTGCGAATGGTTTAGTTAATTAGAGTGCATTGCAGGGAAGAGTTTGGGAGGAAGAGGTGCCGGCGAGGTTGGCTAATGGTGGAGAACGATGCGTCTAAAGCTGCGGTGGCGCACAGACTTACACTTAGGGTTTTGGGGAAAAAATATCAAAATTAGGCCATACGAGGGGTATTTATAATGGTAGAGGGTAGGCTCGAGTTCTGGAGGTTACCAGGAGGTCAAAACAAGTAAGATAATGGGGTGGTTATGGCGTTGATCGGTCAACACGATTTCAAATAGTGCCCGACATTCGCAAGAGAAAATGGGGCAATCGTAGGGGAGAAAAGGGAAGTGGGGTAGTTCAAGCTGGAGTGTGCGTCGAGGGGAAGAGAATGGGCAGGAGAAAGGCCGATCACGACACGTGTGGCCGACGGCACCATTTTGGGGGGGTGGAGGTTGCAGGTTTGACAATGGAGGAGAAAGGAGGAAGAAGGAAGGAGGTGAGCCGACGGTCGAGGGAAAAAGAAAGAAAAGAAGAAAAAGGGGGAAACCGGGCCGGTTCGGCTGCGGTTATAAGGCTTTTAAATAAAACGCGGCGTCTCAGGGAATTAAAGAACAAAACGTCACGTCAGAAGGAGCAGAAAGAATGGAGCGACACTGGGCCGCGAGAGAAGGGAGGAAAGGAGGACGGGTTGGGCCGCGCTCCAGGCCCAATCCGATTGGAAAAGAAAGAGGGAAAGAGGAAAAGAATAAAAGAAGGAAAAGAAAGAAAAAGGAAGGAAAGAAAAAGAAAAAAGGAAAAAGGAGATTTTAAGTTGTTTAGGGTTAAATAATTTAATTAGAATATTTTGGGTAATTAGAATAAAATATTTAATTAAAATTAAATTAAATTTCCTTTTTAGACTAATTTAGGGTTTTTAAAAATATTTCTCTTAAATCCCTTTTTAATTAGCAAAAAGCCCAATTTTTCCTTAATAAAAATATTTACAAATTATTATTAATTTGCCCTAAGTAAGTCTTTTCTAGTCCAAATAAAATAAATAAATAAATAAATTTACCTATAAATCCTCATTTAATTATATCTCACAAAATAAATAATTTTGGGGCATTTCATTTAGGGTTCTACTAGGCACATGGATATGGTTTTTTTAAGCTGGGATTTTCCCCTATTAGAGTTCATAAAATCAACTAATATGGTAGTGTGAAGGTGCATTTGGGTTCCATTTCTTTACGATGGTTTGTCGTGACCATTTGGGGAGGTGGTCGTTTAGATTTTATCCTAATGTGAGGTTGGTTCCATGTTGAATGCATAAATTTAGAGCATGATATGTTTTGTTTGAATCTTTCAATCGAATCATATCTCAAATCATTGTTTGTTCATACTAAAAGCTTATTATCACTTCACTTTATAAAGGTTTTCCTTTCTATCATTCTAATGTAGTAGTAGCTCAATCTTATAGAAATTTGATGTAAATGGTTTCCAGTTGCCAAGTGTTCCATAATGGGGGTGAGAAAAATTGTGTGACAGATGTCAAGGCACTTAAAGGTCATGATATTCCTCAAGGTTGTAGTGTACAAAAGGAATCTCCTATGGATATTCAAGATGAATTTTGGTTTCGTAGATTATAAGGTGTGTCATATAGGAGGGTGGTTAGCTAAGTATTTTTGTTTTCCTCAAATCTTTGTATCCTTCCTTTGAATAAAAAAAATACACCTCTATGTTCATCATGGAAAAACGAGAATGGCAGAAATGATTGATCTACAACACAACATTAGCATCCAACTTCAATAAGCTGAGAACAACAGTGTGGCAAACTCCAACAATTTAGTAGTAGTAGCACTTGCTAAATTTGCATTTTATCTTCTTAATTTTAAATTAACTATTTTCTAAAAAGCATGTAATCTAGATCGGACTCCTCCATTTTTTTTCTTTTTAGTACCACACTTGCATAATAAGTTAATAATTTTATGTAGGGTTTTGGGTAAATGTTTATTATTTAATATATACTATAAACTGCAATCATTATTCTAATTTGTGAGCTTTGTGCTTTGCTATGATGGATATCTACTTACTTTATGCAGATTTTTTATGCATTTATTTTTTGTATGCAGATTTATGTTTTGTTTTTGAGTTTCTACTACAAATTAGTCTTGAAGCCATGTATAAATAGAAGAAGAAATTCTTGATTTGCATATGTTTCCACATTGAACTCATTTACTTCACTATTTAAGAGCTTGAGCTAAAAGTTTTTAGTGTTATTTAGCTTAAAATGAGAATAATTTATTGCATATAGATTCTTAGAGTCTCATTTGATTCTCATTCATTTCCTATTTACTATTTTTGAATCATGACTAGTTAAAAAGTGTTGCTACTAACACAAGGTGGGCCAAAGAATTGGTTGAAAAGAGGATAAATGATCTTCTTCCTCCTCATTCTTTTAATTAACACTAATGTAACACCTAAAGTTTTCACTTCTAGAAAAAAATATTATAAAACATTTTAACTGCAAAATATAAAATAAAATAATGAAAATTTTCACCATCATTACTAACACAAGTTCACAACCATCGATAATAAAAGCATTAACCATTACAAAAAAAAACATAATTGAAATAAATTGAGGGAAAACATCTAAGAGTTGTTATAATTGGATGGAGTACAAAACAAAAAATCTAGATCGGTTAGTCTAAAATCTCAGGACATATCTTACCAGGGACATCTATTATGCATCACTTAAAGCTGACTATCATAGTCATTGCCAACATTGGGGATCCCAAAACCCTATAGACAACCCTTTTCACTCCACCATCAATGGATTGTTACAAAAATCAATTCAATCATAGCATTCATATAGCTCATATTAAGTAAATAATCCTAACACATAATTCATGGTACATGGATACATGCAATAATATAATAGCATACCATCATGGCATCACATAATATATAGCAACCGATAACACATGATACATATGGAAGGATAAACACGATATCATACATAGGATAATGGAAATATGAGTTAAAATAATTAAGGCCATAACTACAATGGATATCCGAAATTAAAGCCAAATAATTCCATTAACTTAGGTCATTAAACAATGAGCTATATTATCACCTTATGGTATTATATACCCAATATAAGTCATTTAAGTAACCAATATAGGCATAAAGTTTGGTTGAAAGCGTAATCATAGGATGAGAAGTCTAACCGAATCCAACCACCACTAATAACCAGTCTCCTTAGGTGAGCATGCCACCTAATACATCATAAGTCCAAAAGAGTAGAAAGAGGTGTTAAATAAGCCATTAAGGATAAATAAGGAATAAATCTAAACCATTAGATCATAATAAATCATTTAAAATATTCAATTATTAAAATTTAACTATTTAAAAGTCATTAGTCAATTGCAAAGAAAAAAAAAAGGTAAACTAAAGGTCAACAAAAATCCACAAGGTCAGCATAAAACCCACTAAGCCATTTCCAAAAACATTTTATACTAATAAAGCCAAAATTCCCTTAATTGGGTTAAAATACTCATCGGGCATTAAGAAATCATTTTCTCAATATCAACATATAAGATACCTACCAATAATTATATATTTTAAAACTCAAACAATTTATGTCATATAATATTTATTTTTATAGAAAAATTCAGCAACATAATTATTTAACAAAAATAACCTTTACATTATCAAACATACATTTTAGTAGTTAAAATTATTAAGCCATACTCTAGGACTCTAGAAATAATCAAACCACTTATATAATTTCCATATACCATGATTTACTCAAAATTAATAGGATAAGTTCGATTTTTTAGAAAGTCTACGAAAGTGTCATTTTAAGATAACTATATATAGATAACTATTATTAAAGAAATTATAATTATAATTATATATAGAATTATAATTATTAGTAAACTTTATAATTTATACTATTAAAGAAATTAAAGTATTAAGAAATGTTATTTAAGATATCAAACTTATTTAAGATACACATATTATTTGAAACTTTCCAAAACTTTATTTAAAAACATATTAGGAAATTTTATAATTTATGCTATAAGGAAACCTTTCATGTAATAGGAAACTTTATTTAAGATACACATATTATTATAAAAGTTTATAATTAGAAAGCATATTATGAAACTTATTAAAAATAATATCTATAATATGCAACAATGGAAAATGAAATCAAGATATGAAAACATATAATATTTTATCATACATAAAAGATTATAATAATTATCATACATAAACCATTATAGTAGTTATTAAAAGATTGAGTAAAATTTAAGGTGTAGTTTTTAATATTTACGTTGTATCATGATAAAATTTATATATATTAGTTTTGTTATTATTATAATAAATCGTTAAATTTATGTTACTATTATTAAGACTATATTTTAATTACACACAATATATGATTGATTTATAAATATTGATAATAATATTAACTTTAATTTAACTGCATACAATTTAAGCATATCTTTGATAATTAAACATTTTACCCAATGAGAATTCAAATGATATTACATAACATAAAAACATATATCATAAAATGGTACATGAACTAATTTGGATAGAATACAAATAATATATATATATACACAATGCAACAAACACAAAAATGATAAAACCTCAATAGGTAAAAAGAATTTTTATTAGCATACTATGTGGGATAGCATTTTAAGATACTTAAATAAGTAGTTGTTGTCATTGGCATAAAAAATAAAAATATCATGAAATTATGATATATAAAATATTAAGTATAAAGCATCTTTGGTTTCCCCAAACAAATAATTTCTAGCCCATCATTCTAGAAAAAAAATTCTAATCATTGTAACTCCATATTCTTTGAAGATCTTCAATTTGTCTCCTAAAATTGGAGAACTAAATATTTGGCTAAGATCAAAGATAAATTTGTTATAGGCTTGTTAAAGCAATTAGCTTTCTTTAGATTTGGTATTTTTTTTCTTTTTTAATTTCAAATTTGAAATTACTTTATTAGTAATTATTGGATCATTCCTATAACAGTTATTGGATCATAAAAGTTTAGTGGTTAGTGAGAGGATTAAGAGTTAAAAATAAATTTACAACTAGGGTGGTTGCATAAATAATGATTTATGTTGTTGATAAATTTAATTTTAGATTATGATACCAAATTACCATAAAATATGGGATTACTGAGAACTAGTAAAAAAAAATATGACAGTTGATCATAGGAATCTTATCTTCTTCTTTTTTAACCACTAATTAATATAAGAGATCAATATGTATTTTGTTTTTGTAATTTTTTTATTTGTAAAATTAATATATTAGTTTTTTATTTGCAAAATATACTCTTTTGACCGCCGATAAATATTAGAGATCGACAATTACAAACATCATGTTGGCTTATTAAATAATACTAGCAACTATCAACTCTTCATACTTATGGAGAGACTGTCAGATCTTATGATTGACAAAAAACATGAGGTTGCAAAGACTTAGCTCTGCCAATGAATGTGTTAACTTGAAATAGTTTTCATAATAGAATGAAAGAATTTGGATATGGAATAATTTGGGATCCTAATGATGGACATGCAACAATTGACATTCTAGATGATCTTTTAATAAAATATTATAGTGGTCTAATTGTAGTTTTTGTACAAAGCTCATATCTACAATTCAATGTCCATATCACTCATGATGCTTATTTTCAAGAAAGATCTATAATACCATAAACTTTTGATATTGTTGAGTGAGTATATATTTTCAATCAGCACTACTAAAAATAAAACATATATAAGTTCCAATATGATGTGCAATTCCGATTCAAATAATGATTTGTTTCAAGGCCTAAACACTTTAGAGTTATTAAATGGAATTAAGCGTTTTAGGGTGCCCAACCATATGTTGAATTTGAAGATTGATACACCAGTTACATTATTGATGATTATTAATCATTCTCATGTGATATGCAATAGTACTATGATAGTCATAACAAAGTTTGGAAATCATACCTTGGAAGCAAGGATCTTATGCCGGAGTAATGATGGCTATAGAGTATTAGTGTCTCAAATGTGATTAATTCCATATGATCCAAGATAACCTTTAAAGCTCAATCAAAGATAATTTTTGTTGATTATATCATATGCAATAATAATAAACAAAAGTCAAGGTCAATATCTTAGTAATATTTGAATTATTTATTTTTTGAAAAATAAGTACTTATATCAACAATGTACACTTTCATTTTGAGAAATCTATGTTTGGATAACTCTATAATTTAGTGTATTGGCAATAAACAATTTAGGTAACCTCTATAAAAAAATGTTCGAAAGCATGTGAATGAAAAAAAAACTATTATTAATCCATAGAGTCGTCAATAAGCACTATATAGTAATTACTAATTACCCACATTTGGTGTAGGGCTCGGTGTTATACTATCATTCTCTAGTGTAGCATTTATAATATCGGACATTAGGTAATCATTGTATGTGCTAAAGATGTATCCCATATGGTCCCGCTCAAATTGAAGTACTACCTACATTCCAATTATGCATTGTTTTATTTTAACAAAAAAGCAAATAACAGGCACTAAAACAAAACATAGTACTCCCTCTTTGAATTTTCCTAGTCAAGCAGATTTAGATCTTTTAAGGCCTAATAAAATTAAGTGTAATATCAAAAATAATTTATTTAAATAGTATCACTATTTGAAGCACACTTGAGTGACCGAAATTTCCTATAAAGAGGTAGGTGACCCTTAAAAAAATGTGTAATAGTCATTGATTTAGGGGTTCCCAAGTGAAACATAAAAAATTCCTTATGTCGCCTTCAAGACTTGTAACAAATAGTACTGTAATTATTTTTGCTCGGCCAACACAGTTCAAATGTAATGCACACATAAATAAATATATATAACTTCACAAGATTGTTGGGGCCTAAAACCTTTGGGTCCCCTTAGCCTAGTTCGCCTACACCTCCAGCCAGGTTTGGTCCTAGTAAACTCATCCAAAACTACAAAAGAAAAGGACTCATGGATGAACCCTCGTGTTGAGTCCCGACATTTTTTTTTTATAGTTGAGATAGGAAACGTAACAAAACAAGGAACAACCAAACACACCCCATAACACCTACAACTCATAGAAAAGCTTGGACATTATGAAATATCTCGTCAATTATATAATAGAAATTTTCTCTTCTAATCTTAATCCAAAAGTTGGTCCTTGGTTTTATGAGTAACGCCATCCAACTTCTGCATATTTGAAGATTTTAAAAAATGACATTATTTTTGAATTCCCAAATAGTCCCCGTTATGGTAAAAAAAAAGTTATTGACCAAATTTTTCCTTTATACCTTTCTCTTTACCTCCTAACCAAACAGCAGCAATTCCTTCAGTTGATCTCAGCATCACCCAAGTACATCCAAACCAATCACAAATCTCATATCATAGCTTCCTCATCACACTGCAGTGAAGAAAAACATGGTTGACCGACTCTTACTCATTTCTACAAAAAGGACATCATACTTAACTAATATCACCAATGCGAAGTCTAACTAGCCTATCTCTTGTGTTGAGCCTCTGTTGAATAGCAAACCATGTGATCAGCTCAATCCTTAGCGGTTCTAACCCAATCCACGTCCGACTACAAATGTTACTGTTCAAATTACCCTTAGACACACTCTGATAAGAGGCCTCACAAAAGGATTTGATAGAAAAAAATTCTCGTATGATCATAATCCCAACTAATACTATCTTGTCTCTCCTTACTCAAAGTGCCCTACTTGACCATACTCTCCATATGTTCCTTTTGTCTTTCCTCCCAATAGAAAAGTCATCTCCTCCACAAGAACTACCAGTTCCATTGTTCCCCATCCCAAAAGCCCATATCAGCTACTTTTTTCTCTTTCTGGTCTGACACCATAAAAAGCCTCGGGAAAATGATTTTTAATGGTCCTTACTCCATCCATTTATCAATCCAGAACCTGACTCTACTACCCTCTCCAATGGTAATCTTCAACCTAGAACTAAGAATGGGATTCGTCCTATATATTCTCATAATGTCCACCCATAGGGCCCATCCCCTCTTCTTCTCCGGAATCTGCAATCTACCAAATTGATCATCAGAATAATAGGATTGAATAACTTTCTTCCAGGACGCCCCCTCCATCGTTAAGAACCTCTACCACCATTTGAATAAGAGAGCGTTTTTCCTCATGAATAAGTCCCCGATACACAGTCCCCCTAGACTCTTATGTCTCTACATCACCTTCCAGCTAATCAACGGTAACTTCTTTTTATTCCTGCAACTACTCCAAAAAAAGTTCCTTTGTACGCTAATAATCTCCTTTACCACTCATTTTGGAATCCTGAATAAACTCATATAATACATAGGTAAACTGTTCAAAACATGCTTTATTAGAACCAGTCTCCCTACTCTTAAAAGAAGCTTTGATTTCCATCCTGCCAACCTTTGTTTAACCTTATCCACCACAGGCTTCCACACTTGACTTTTTCTGACATTAGCCCCTAATGGTAATCCAAGGTAGTTGGTTGGCAAAGCACTGATCTTGTAATTCATAATTTCTGCTGCCTCATTCTGAAATCGAGGATCCACCCCAAGACCTATCGGTTCCGATTTTTCATAATTAACACTCAAAACAAACAATAGGTGGAAGCAATCAAGCAAACGTCTCTAGTTTCTGATATTCTCAAGAGAAGCCCCACACAAAATCACAGTATAATCCACAAACTGAAGATGAGTGACTTCACACTTATCCTTTCCCACTTCCAAGCCATCAATCAACCCTTTATTCATACCTCTTCTAATAAGTTCATTAAACGTCTCCATCACCATGACAAACAAAAACGGGGATATGGGATTCCCTTACCTGAGACCCCTTCTCATCTTAAAGGGCATAGAGGGCATCCCATTAACAAGAACAAAAATACTGGTCGTTGAAATACATTCCTTTATCTAACCTCTCCAAATGCTTCCAAATCCCATGATGCTCATGATACTATCAACAAAATCCCATCTTATACTATCATACGCCTTTTGGAAATCCAGCTTGATCATTACCCCTTTTGTTCCTTTTGTCTTCTTAGACCATTGAACTATCTCATTAGCTACTAGAACCCCAACAAGAATACTTATACCTTCAATGAACGCTAATTGTGAATCACCAACCAATCTATCAACAACTTGATTCAACTTGTGCGCCAAAATCTTCGAGATCACCTTATAAATACATCCTATCAAGCTGATAGGCCTGAACTGGTTAACTTTCTCTGGCTTCTCCACTTTGGGAATCAAAGTAAGTAAAGTGGTATTTAATCCTTGTGGCATTTTACTCGGATAAAAGAACTCTAAAACAGTGTCAGTGAACTTTTCCCCAATGACCCCCCACATTTTCCAGATGAATCCCATATGATACCCGTCGTACCCCAGGGATTTAAGAGGTGCACAATCCCAAACTACATTTCTGACTTCCTCCCTTCCAGGAATGGTGTCCAAGTCCCAACTCTGCTCCTTCAAAATCTTACTGAAACCCTCTTCAGAGATACTAATATATGGTAAGTCCGGCCTACTATAAAGGCCTTCAAAGTAATCCACAATCACCTGTTTAATTTCTGGAGGATCAACAATCACCTTACCCTTCTCCACAAGTATACTAATCATAGCCCTCTTCCTTCTTACAGTTGTCATAGTGTGGAAAAACTTCGTGTTACTATCTCATTCCTTGAACCCTTTAACCCTAGCAACCTGTATCCAATACGCTTCTTTTCTCTTATGCCATTTCTAGAGTTGATTTTCCAAAGCTGCTCTTCTAGCGATCATCTATTTGTCTCCATTAGCGACATCGTCAGGATTACCTATCTTCATCAATTCGAGCTCCAGCAGCTTAATTTTTGAATCAAAATCCCCGAATACTTCTATGTTCCAATCTTTCAACATGATCTTCATCTTCTTCGATCTAACCTAACACGAACCCCTTTCAAGCTTGGCCCAACAATCTACCACAAAAATATGAAATTTTGGATGTGAGAACCACATATCCCACGTTCTAAAAGGCTTTGGACCCTCACCATAAGCCCTGATAGAGAGACGAATAGGAGTATGATCCAATAAAGATTGATCTAAGGATGAACTAGTCAAATAAAAAAAAATAGATAACCAAGCTGGATCAATTAAAATCGATCTAAAAGAAAGGATGAATCGGCCTTTAGCCATGAAAAATTCACATTAGATGGTGGCAAATCAAGGAGCGCCATCCTCTCAATCCAATCATTAAAGGAACTAACACTAATTATATCCACCTAACCCCCTTTTCTCTCACTCTGAATTCATACCTCATTAAAATCCCCCATCACCAAAAGCGGCCTATGACAATGTTGTCCCACATCCCACAAATCCTTATTATCTCTTGGATCAAAGAAACCATAAACAAGTAACACTGCACATTCAAAAGAGAGTAGACCTATACATCCTTCAATCAAAATCCATCTATTACCCCTCCTAAAATTATACACACCAACCATTGTGAATCCCACCTAATAATCAGAGCCTCACTCCTACCTTGTGCTGGTGAATCTCTCCACTCAATCACCCCATTCCTCCAAACCCTATCCCATCCGTCACCACTTGATGTTTTGTTTCCACTAACCCGCATATCCATGGCCTCTCTTTTGCAAACAATGCCTGGATACAAGAAATTTTTCCCGTTGCCCCAATTCCCCTTACATTACAACTTATTATTATCATAGAAAAACCACAAAACTCCATCACCACAAGCCAAACACTCTCCCTTACCTTACCTTCTTTTTCACCTTTCTCTAACTTCTCCTCAACCCTTCAATCTTTTCAATACACTTCCTCTCCTTTTTTGAAGAGAGACTTATCTCCTTCCTGAGTAGCCATGTGTCTCTTGCTTTTTCCTTATCTTCCTTCTCCACCCTAAACTCCTCAAAAATTAGATTCATCCGAACCGAGTCCTCCTTTCTAGATACAACTGAAATATTAGCTATCTCACCCTCAAAACCAGAGGGTAGCCAAACTATCTTGTGAAGAACCCCTATCCTTACTCCTATTTTCTTTTTTCTCCAAATTATCCTCATACCGTATCACGTTTGGAAACCTCACCAAATTTTTTTTTCTCTTCCAATATTCTATCAATCCCTTTTCCCCCTCCAAATGATGACCAAAAATTATGGTTTTAGTGCTGGTAGACAGAGTTGAATTCTCTATATTTTAGTCCAAACAAATCCTTTCACTCGATAAAGCACCGACAGCAATCAACCCTCCATTCGGTCATTCCACTTCCCACGAAAGCCTATCAACAGTAGCACCTGCTAGACCTGTCCTTTCCTTGCAGCAAATAGAGTTTAATAATTATTCCTCCCCCCAACACTCGAAGCTATAGCCATCAATGTGTGGATCAGCATTTATTGCCACGCCTACCGAATCCTCCACCCACCTAGAGGAAAGAACCTACACACTTCAACTGTTGGATGGTTGGTTTCCTTCTCCTGCGTCGTATGGACTCCCACTAGACCGATCATCTACCTCCCCGGACGATGAAGCAACGGGCCTGATCACCATTCTTGCCGGCATGTTCTGCTGCCACAGAATGAAGTCTTGGCCGACCTCTTGTGCCACAACTAGCGCCTCCCTCCCTTCAACACACACTAGCACTTTGTCCCTGATCTCCTCCATCTCCTCCAATTCTTAGTTGCTGATCAACACCCTAGTGGCTTCCAAAGAGTCACCAAAATGTTCAATCTCCTCCCAACAAACCCATCTCCCCCATGGTTTGCTATTTTCTTTGTACACTCCTCCTTCCATTCCACTGTCGGAATCCCTCTTATCTCCACCCATGTCCTCCTCAAACTGCAACTATCTTCAACTTGCCAATTACACACCACCAGGAAAGAGTCGAGCAGTATGTTATCGTCCTGTATGGCTCTATGTTTTTCCTCAATAGATTCAAAAGTAAGAAGAAACTTATACCTACCAAAGCTCCTAACTCTCCATAAGGTACCCCACGATTCCATAAGCTCCCATGAAACCAAATCAGGGAGCAAAGGTTGCATTGATTTCACAATGAGACCCCTCTTCAGCCACTCTAGCTCCTGCTCTGATGTCTGTAGATTAATGCTCCTCATCTCCTTCTTTTGATGGTAAGTCTTCGAGCCTTCATCTTTTGTAATAGCAGCATAGGAGCACACGTCCCACATTGTTGGTTTCCACCTAACAAGATGCATACTCCTGTTCGCCCTCTTTCCTTTGGCTTGGTTTTTCTGTTCTGTTTGCATGGCTCTTGTGTTCCTCCCGAACCTTACCCTCTTCACGTGAATTTTTAAACCATGTAGCAAAATACTATTAAACTTCCTCACTGCCTCGATTGCTTCATCTTTACCACCATACTGCACAAAGCCGAAATGAAGGTTTGAGGATCTCCTTTCCTTTCAGCTGATAAACACATCCTCCACCTTCCCAACTTCACTGAACAACTCCTTCGCCTCTTTATCATTTATTTCCTTACCTAAGTTGTCCTCAAAAACCGTAACCCACTCCTTTGCAGGCTGCAGGTAACTCTTTCTTAGAAGCTCCCTTCCACTGTTGGTAGCTTGGAGCCTACTCTCTGAACTAAGGATTGCATGGTTCCTTCCTCTAACATGAAGAGTCGGTTGGTGATGACATTTTTCTTTGTGAAAGTGTTTGCTAGAAATAATCGGTTCTCAAACTCCCTTGGACGCATTTCTGTGATCAAGCATAACAATTCTATATATGCACAACTCCACAACTAATTCTATATTATTAAGCCATAACCTTTTTTAGAATTTTTCCAAAGAAAAAATGGATATGTTGCCGACCGGACAATTGCAGGATAGTGCACAAATTTGAAATTGAACCAACAAAAATGTTAAAATACAATGATGACTTGCAACTCATGCGCATACCATCGGCCTATGCAGGTCTGGTGCATAAGCCACCAATGATGTGTGGACCATTTTATAAGCTTCTATTTTAAGATCACAAGCACAAATATACGATTCCCTCTGAGTCCCGACATTGTCTAATATCAATTTACCAAATTAAATATTAAAAAAAAAAAGGAGTACCCGACATTCTTCCTTGTCGTCTCTATGTGATTACCAAATCCTTCATATCTATCACGAAGCATTTTGAAATAGGCTATCTAAATATAAAAAAATGAAAAAATCTACATAGGTACTCCTTTAGTTACATACCTACAGAAAGCTTTACTAGACAACTCGACCATATGTCCTTTTTGAATCAACAAAAACCATGTGAAGATTCATACCTCTCTTTTCATTAATCCTAAGACGTGTATAACTTCCATTGAACGTTGCAGTAGAAAACCAAATTGGTTCTTGCTACAACGACATCCCTTCTTAATGTTTGTTTGAGAAAATTATTATTGTTGGCCAGTATTCACTAAGGTTTACTATTTTAATATACTCTAAATATAAATTTACTAAATTAGTATATAATTTTTTTATTTAAAAAAAACATGTTTGAAAGTAAAAAACTCCCCCAAAAATGAACTTAATCTCATATTTTATCAAGGACTCCGATAGTTACATATTAATAAAGGAACTTAATAATGCTATAATTTTTATAATCCTAAATATCACACATTCTTATACAAAGAGACCAATGTACCAAAAGTCAAATAATAAAAACATGCATTACATCTGTTGTTGCAACAGATGATTTCTATGAAGCAACATTAATACGTTTGTAACTAGGATAGACTTCAACGAATACACACCAAGTAACTTGAGATTTAAACCCAATTTCCTAGATAAACATTAAATTCAGGTTCAATGATCATAGATTTAAAAATAAATAAATAAATCCCTCGATAACTTGTAAAAGGAATCAATAGCTTACCTTTCCGATATCTAGTGTTGCTTTGAGTACTATCAAGTCGGGAGTTGGATACTATCAACTAGCAAAAGACTTCTTAGTTAAGTCAGATGACTACAACTAATTCAAACTATTTTGGGAGGCATTCAAGGATTATGGGCTTAAATCTCTCTGGTCCCAAAAACAATTGTTAAGTATATAAAAAGGATTTGTAGGACCTTCTTCTGAGCAAGGCTTGAAAACCTATAGTAACATATCATTAATCATCTAGAAGAATATCTACTTGTCAAAGGTGGAAGGTAGATTAGGGATAATACATTGTCATGGTTGGAGTAAAGCTGCAATACCTATGCCAATTGATACAACATAAAGATACACTTTGGATAACATGGGTTCATAGAATTTATCTACGAAATGATTCCATTGAAGCATATCACCCTAAAGTTCATCACTCATGGATCTTTAGATCAATTATGAGCTTGCAGGGCAATTTGCTATAGCATATAAAATAGGAAAACTATGAGAGAAGAAGTTTACAATATTCAAAAGGCTTATGATTTGATCCAACTTAATCAAATCTTCAACCATGTAGGCATCTTAGTATGGCACCATGCAAGGATGCCAAGACACAAGTTAGTAACATAAATGCTTTGCTACCAAGTATTACCAACAAAGGACAAATTGTTCACCGATGATTGATTATGCACTATGCAATGCACATAAAGATAAGGAGACGGAAGACCACATAATAACTATATTTCCAATGGCACAAGCAAGTTGGTTTGCATTTTTCAACTAACTGCATATAGTGTACATACCTCACGTATGGCAACAAATGCTACAATGGCTAATGTGTTACCAAGTGACAAAGAGGGCAAGGGGCATTACTATGGATGATGGCAATCGGGTTGATTTGCTAGCTTCAAACGAATAGAAATACTATCGTATTCTAAGCAAAATTAGCATTACCTAAGGTACTAGTGAGGGACTTATGTGAAATGCATATTGAAGGAGTGCTTTATATGTATTTAAAACAAGTCATATTATAGGATATATAAGGGTCATGTAGCCAAATTGGATACATTACCATCATAGCTTTACTTGATGATAAAATCAATTTTGTAGTTGTTAAGGAATGTAAATAGGACAAATTTCACTTAAAACCTTATTAAGTTTATCTAATAAATACTTAAATATATATAGATATAAATACGAAGGATGAAAGAAAATATCTACTAAATTTAGATACACATATAGATAACTCGTACTAATACTTGTATCCAAATCTATACTCGTTTATCCAATATATAATTACTCTTTTATCATTGATTTTAAAATAAATATCATACAATATTAAGATTAAAATTATTATTTAATTTAACCTGAATAATTTTATCCATCTAGTAATAAATTTACTCGTTAAATAATATATATTAACATGTAACAAGTTATCAATTGGATAACATATAAATGTATTAATAAATATCCATTTAAATACCAATATAAATTCAAGTACTAATTTATTTTTAGGCATTACCGCATGTATGAAACACCAGCCCATTTACATCCCTAGTAGCTGTACACATTGCTCCTTTGGTATTAACAAAATTTATTATTGATTACCCAAAAACAAAAGGATAAACTGTGACTACCCACCAAGAGGTCTGAGACCAAGAAACAACTTTTCCTATTTGTCGTTCACCATAATGAAAAAATGACACAATTCTCTCTAATATGAAGAACGATTTGAACAAAATGCAGGAGAACAGCAATGTAAGAGTTGAACCTAATCCCTTCCCACAATTTTCTTCCTCATCTGTACTAACCGACCTACTGGGTTATGCAGTTCAAATTTTACAAATAGAAAGAGAAGAAAAGAAAATTCCTCGTAGTAAAGTGCGATATATGGAAGGGTAGTTGAGACATATCACACCCGTAAACAGGGCATAAGAACACGCCCAGATAACCTTCAGACATTAATCTCCACGGTAGCCATAATCGACGAAGGAAGAAAAAACGAGAACAGCTTGTCGGATTTGACTGTTAAAATGGCTCAATATGCTGTCCTGAGCGCTAAGTATTTGTCTGCTCAGGATTTGCCTCGGACGGAGTACCAGTATCTTCTGCTGTTTTCGTATCAATAGTCATATCCTCGCCAACTTCAGCCTCCTCTACTTCAGTCATTATCTCATCTCTATCTTCTTTAAAAGTTTCCCCTCCATTTTCCACAGAACTATAATGAGGCTGGACATCTTTACAGTCTTCATTTGGCACATCCAGATGGTCGGTGGTAATCCTTGGATGGGGATTGGTGCTTTTTGTCAGCATAGTGGTCACTAGCAAAGTCTGCAAAGAGATCAAGAATTTGCATCATGTCTGATCAAAACCGAGAAAATGCAAGGATAAGAGTAAGAATAAGGTAACAGATCACATGAAAAAGAACTGAAAAAAGGATGAAGATAAGACACAAATCATTTAACCTGACAGACAATGCAAAAAGCCTACCTCTGGTTGAGGAAATTATCATGTGTTTCGATGACACACACACACACATATTGGGCATACCTAACATACATAATAGTGTTGTGTGACCCCATCTATCATCCCCCAATCCAAGCACCAGCAGAAAATTCTTGCCATTTTATTTTATGCCAATTTCCAGACATAGGAAAGTTTAAATTTTGATGTATTGACCAAGAACTGAAGGCTGATATCCCCTCATGAGATAGAGAAGCAGCAGCCTCTATCTTCTCTATCTGTTCTCAGTGTTTTTTTTTAGGGTTGTTCTCATAGTTTTTATTCCCCTCCTTTTGTAAAATAAAAAATAAATAAAATAACTGTTTATTGATCTTGCTAAAAATGCAACATAGACAATGAGGTTCACATCAACTACCTTTCCACCTTTCACTTCAAAAACTGCAGTAGTTTGACTGTTTTGGTACATCATACTTTATATTATTTTAGCCAACTAAAAGAAAAACAGATAAATTACTGATAGAATTAAGAGAAAGAGATTGGGGGGGGGGGGGGGGGGGGGGAGGACCAGTGAGAATGACACAACTGTAAGTTGGCCACCTGATTAGGAGCCCTTTCTATGGGCTGGGCTTACAGCAGGCTAGAGCTAGGCCCTCGGCGCAGCAGCAGTGGTTTGGTAGCCTCTGGCTTAGCCTGTGAGCTGCTGTGATCTTTTATTTAGTACTATTAGTTCATCTTTAGGATCGTCTTTGGAGAATGTGTATCCTTTAGACATTTTGATAATTGGAGTTATCATCTAGTCAGTTTTATTATTAGTTTCAATAAAGATAAGTTACCAATTACTTCTAACATAGAGATAATTATTGTTATGACAATCTAGTAAATAAATATCCTTTGCAAAGTCTAGGGGTCTGTTTGATTCATTGAAAATACTGTAGAAAGGAAAGAAAATGTGATGGAAAGTAATTTTCTTGTATTTGGTTGTTCAGAAAGTTTGGAAAAAAAAAAAACATAAGAGGAAAGAAGTTGAGGAAAAATGTACTGGGTTGTTCTCCACAAAAACAACCAAAGAAAAAGAAAGAAAGTTCGTGAAAAAATTCCTCAAGATAAGTTCGACCTTATCTCCATTTGCTTCTATTTGGTCTTCAATTCCACTAAAAACATCCCATACACAGATTTTCCTTAAAAATTCATGCAACCAAACGAGCGAAAGAAAATTAATTTCTTTTATTTTCTTTCCTTCATTCGTATTTCCCTTTTATTTTCCTTATCTTTTTATTTTCTACAAACCAAACGGACGCTAGATTTCTAGAGATAATATTTAGGAATATTATCTAATTAGATATTGACTATTTTTTAAGCTTCCTAGTATTACATAAGATCTATAATAGAGCCCTATGTATATTGAATAATCCCAAGGTCAGGAGTTGACTTATATAATGAAATTCTTAGCTTCTCAGAAACTCAATCTCTCATGTTCCATAGTGGCTGAACGACCTTCTCCTCAGAAACCCTATTTTCCTTCCATATTCCTCTTTTTCCATGACAAAGTCATAGTCCGTAACAAATTGGTATCAGAGTCAGTGTCATAGGGGACTCATTACAGTAGAAGGAATACCTAAAAAGCTTAGAAGGGTTTTAGCCACATGAATTAAAAATAAAAAATAAAAAGTATGTTGTTGCATTATTATAGAAGCCGACAATAGAGCAATGACTCAAGGAGTTAGTGAACTCATTTGGATCAATAGTGATAAAAAAAACCCTGAATATTAAAATTCACATAACCTACGGAACTACCCCATCATGCACAACAAAACATGTGGTGGTGGATCAGCATATCAAAGACAAGCTTAATGGTAATATCATCATAACTGAATATGTGCCTACATCACTCAAGCTGAATAAACTTAATTTCCTTGTAAACAAGCTTGGTGTCATCAATATCTACAACCAAGCTTAAGCAGCAGGAGTGTAAACGAAACCATACTCCTTCTGCCCCACAATGTTTGCAAGTCATTCATTTCTAAGTCTTCATATCATTCAAGTTCCAATGAAGGTACTCATTAACAAGGACAAATAGGGAATACAACTATAAAACAAATGATGTCACATTGTATTTAATGTTATTTTGACTATTTTTTTAATATTGATGATTTTCACATCCTCACAATGAATGTGTGACAAATGAAGTATTTCAAACAAGTGACACATTGGTAGGTCATTTCTAGTAGTAATGGAGATTTCTCAGTTATTTTAATATGATTCATAGACAGCCTTTTTCCCCCTTTTTTTTATGTTTTTTTTATTTATTTTTTTTTTTTTACAGATGATTCATAGGCAGGTTAGGTTCAAGCATGACAAATTAATTAGGTACATAGCTATTTATTATGTTCATATTCCTACTTTTCAGGTTCATGTTCATTTGTCATGTGAGAAAAATGTGAATTAAAGAAGAAACATTTGGGGTTTGTTCTAAATAAGGAATTTCCAGCAGACAAAAGCCGGAGGTCGCCAAAATTTTATGAAATAATATGATTTTGTACTGTAGGCAATATAATAAATTGTGTATAATATAGACCATGTCTTTTACTTATTTATGTACGTAATTTGTATTATTACTTAATATAATTGAAACTAATCATTAATCTAAGTTATAATTGAAACTAATCAAAATTAAACACCACATTTTTTTTGTACTATAACCGTGTTATCAAAACTAAGAAAAATCAGACCAAACAAACATTAAAAGTAAAAATCAAACAAACTAATTGCATTGGACTTAGAAACAACTCAAACAAAAAGTTATCAAAAAAATTCAAGCAAAGACGGTCTAACTCAGAAGAGCTTGTCATTACTTTCGCTACACCATTATCGAGTGGAGGTTCTACCTTCTTCTTCCTTTCTGTTTCACCTCTGCTTACTTTTGCTCACCAATCATCTTCTAGCTTTTCCATTCTTCTCTCTTCTCCTTCCATAAGTCTTCGATTTTTCATGTCAATGAGGGAGGCAAAATAAATTCCACCCAACCCAGAGAATGAAGATGATGACTAAGTAATATGAAACTTCAACTTATCAATTTCCAACGATTATTCATTATCAATTGTTGAAACTTTGAAGTAATAGAAATTAAGGTTTGCTGATTATGTAACAAGGCACATTTCTTGAAATAGAACATAATATTTCAATTATTTTAGGGTTTGATTACTTTAGGAGTTTTATTATTGTTGATCAATTGTTTCTGATTTTACTGAAATATGTAGTTCAGTATACATAATCTTCATTCTGGTATCTTATAGAAACATCATATTTCAGTAAAACAAGTTCTTGATCCCGGAGATCAATATAATGTATTAGTTTCCAATCTGATATGATTCATTCACCACAGCAGCAACTGTATATATAATATTTCTTCATTGGAATAGTAAAATTGTTTACATAGGATGAAAAGCTGATTTCTTGCACAACACGTTGGAGAAGACAAAGATGCAGGGATTAATAAAAATCCAGTTGAGGATGAAGTGAATCGGAATAAATGGAAAATGAGGATACAGGAAGAATAAGAAGTGACCGAGAATGGAAAAAACAAGGAAGAAAAAGATCGAGAGCCAAATTCCTAACTCGAATGATGGAAGACAAATTTTCGTAGATGAAGAAAGCATCATTTCTTTTTGTTTGATTTGTTTTTAGGTTCCGTGTGATTTGTCTCTTTGATTTGTTTTAATGTTTGTTTGTTTTGATTTTGTTAGTTTGATTACATGTTAGGATAAAAAGAAAAAAAGGTAATAGAATATGTGTGTTAACTTTGATTAGTTTTAATCTTAATTAGAACTAATAATATATTAGACAAAATAAAGTATATAAATAAGTAAATCATACTCTGTATTAGACATAATATACTATACAATATAAGATACATAAATAATATTATTTTACAAATTCCGGCAACCTCCAGCTATTGATCTGTCGGAAATTTCATATTTAGAATAAAGTCTCTAATGTTTCTTCCTTAATTAAAAATTTAAAAATGTCAGTTCCTGAATTAGAAAAAACCTCAGACGTTTCTTCTTTAACTCACATTTTTCTCTGTCATGTTCAAGCATTTGAAAGTCCAGATCAATCCAAGCCATCTTATATAAAGGCGTTCAGAGAATACTATGTGAATATCCAAAAGATCAATACAATATTCTTCCCTTAACTACTCTATTTACGCATTAAGCAAATCTCAGTCACCAATTGCTATGAGTATGAAATTTTCAAGGCATCAACCTCAAAGAGAGAGCAAAACATCATGATAGATAATAACATTTGATATAAGATATTCACATCCTACAGCAACTCAGGAGAGGGAGGGGGTCCTACAGTTGAGAAAGCAAATTTACCCCTTATTTGGAGTTCCTTACAAAAGTAATTACCTAGGATAACTACTTAGTTTGGAAACTATTTACAGATAATTACTTTTCATCCTAAAAAGTTTCCAAAATAATTACTTTTGGTAAGTAAATTCAAACAATCTCTTAGTCAAACATCAAAAATGTAATGAGCACTGACAAAAAATGTTATCTGAAAGCTAAGTCATTACAAAGCCCTGCAATATTCTAAAAGAGAACAAAACTTCATAAACTAAATAAAGAAAATATAAAATGGTCTACAACGTCATTTGTTATATCACAATCATCAATTGATCAATGGATTATCAACAAGTTGCATGGAGAAAAAATAAGTTCAGAAGCAAATTTCAATCTGGATCAAGTAATATCTTATTCTTTTGATTCTTAGGCATCTAGATGAACTTGAATGTAGCAGATGAAGAGACCACAAGAAGTGAAGCTACTCAAGGCCCATAAAGAGATATGATACACCAATAAACATAATATAGAGAAATTAGAGCATACCTTCTCTAGTGCTAATGCAAGCTTCGACAAATTACGATAAATACCCCGTGCATCTAACAGGATCTGTTTCCATAAAGTAAAATGGTAAGGCTCTGGAAAGAGAGACAAAATAAGCAAAAGAAAGAAAGATATACACATAGAAACTAAAGATGTAGCTCGATCAGGAAAATATGATATTTTAAAAAGGTAAAGCAACTACGATAAGACGGATAAAACCATATAAGTCACACGCGTGAAGCATCATGTGGAAAGATACTATATATCACACAAACAGATACTTACATAATTGATCATAGCGTAGAGTACTTTATTAATTTTTAATTTCAACTATATAGATAATATTTATAAGCTCAGACCCCATTTAAGCAATGTCAGGGCAAACTCCCCCTCAATGAAATGTCAGGTCAGTCTCTCCACCTCCTCTTCCCCCCCCCCCAAAAACCAATCTTTATCCTCTCTATTTAAGAGATCTAGTCAGCCTCATGCATCAAAATTGCATGTGCAGTCCCAAAGTTGTGATATTGTAGTGTTGATAATGATATATAATTTGTTGTAGTCATCGCAATGTGATTTCATTTTTCACATCCTACAATGCTTATAGTGCTTATCCATGTCTTATTTAAATAATGTGTGTAATATGTATAAGTCAGAGATTAGAAGCACTAGAGTTTTGTCCCCATTATTCACATTGACATTTCTGAGCTTAGTTAATAGGTGGGCTAGAAATTTAATCTTGAGCATTGAATGTAGAGCACACTTAGGGAAACTATATGCCCACATGCGTCAATGTCCATGGCAAAGAAGAAGAAATACTTGACAACGGTAAAGATTGCACCACCACCGACTATTGATGCTAAGATTCTTCATGCTACACCATCTGATTCCCTAGTTGATGATTGTTGTAAGAAAGCCTTGCATATTAGATCAATGTTAGCGAAGAACGAAATCTTGTGACCCCTGTTGGATCGCCCTCCCTTGCTTTGGCACCTGCACTTGTTTCTCCTTCCAAGCCAATTGAGAATGGCAACCATGCCCATGATCCTTTACCATTTCATTTTGATGCCCCTCAATCATCATGGCGTGATAACGTCACTTATTCACTGCAAATGCCTGAGAACTTTAACTATGGCCAAACTTTTATTGCCAAAAATTGAAACAGAACCAAAAAGGTGGCAAAACTCTCATCAGGTTTGTCTTTGGCAACTTTCCCTCATTTCTTCAGATGCAAAATTTTGCACGCTCCCAATGGCACCATGTTGCTACCGCACATACATTATACCACAATGACGACCATTTCGTTTTTCACTTTGCAAAGGACTATGACTGGATACTTTATGTTCCGCATTAGTCTTTCTTCAACAAACCATTAGTCCTTCAAAGATGGCACCAAGACTTCGAGTTCAATAAAGAGACGTTTCAATACCTTCATCTATGGGAAAAACTTCCTGGTCTCCCTTTATCTATTTCTTTTGAATCCCTTACCATGATTAGTAGGTTCCTGGGACAAACAATCATTGTGGATCATGTGACTGCTACAAAAGATAGAATTTCATACGCTGGAGTACTAATAAGGGTTGATATCTACCAAGCCTTAACTAAGTCTATACGAGTCAAAAAGTCAGATGGTGCAGTGCACACGCAATGGGTAGAATTGGAGTAGAAACCAATATTTGTCTTCTTTTCCATGTGATGGGCCATGCTACTGGTAAGTGCCCCTCTGTTGTAGCTGCAAACAAAGAAACAAGAAAGCATTGGGGGATGCTGAATGATAAGAGACAGGCACCTGCAAATCAGCCCTCGCCTACTAAAGTACGACCCCCAATATTGATAAGCAGGATGCTCAAAGGGTAGAAAATGAGGGAGTTAATGAGGTAGACGTTGCTTCCAAAGGTATAGTGCAACCAATTGCCACCATGGCAAATCAGAAAATAGCTTCCCTATAAAGGCAAGGAATGAGTACCTCACCCTATGCTAAGCCTCCTACAAACAAGCGAGTGACTAGAGTCAAACAGAAAGCTGGAATTCAAAACCTTACAAATCCTCCACAGCTTTCAGATTTGAAATGATCAAATGATGGGCTAGACCAGGTTGGCAACAGCTTGTGGTAGGAAAGTGCTGACAGATGATTGGCCTGACTTGGACATTCATCTTACATGACACTTGGCAGCTGGAATGTGAGAGGGTGTAATGGCCCCCAGATAGAGAAATCAAAATTTGGACTGTAGATAATCATTTTTCTTTCCACCATTGGTTGAAACTAGAGTGAAATGACAAAAAGATCCACTTATCGCCAAACAAATGATGCATAGTTGCTAGTTGATGAATAATTATGATTACCATTATGATGGTAGAATTTAGATTGGATGGAATTCCTTTGCTTCTCATGGGGAACTTTAATGTACTTATGCATGGAGCAAAGACGTCATAGGGAAATGACATTAACTATGCTGACTTTGATGAGATTAAACAATGCAATCAACAACTGCAGGTATTTGATCTTAGAGCCACTGGAGTTTTTTTATAAGTAGTCCAACAAGCAGCATGGAGCTGATATAATAGGCCATAAGTTGGATAAAATGATGAGCAGCAGTCAATGGCCCGAGAATTTTGAAACACAAAAGCACATTTTCATTCCCCTTTGATTTCAGACCACTCAGCAATAATAGTGGAGAATAGCATGCACATTCATGATCAAAGCATTTCCATTTCTTCAGTACGTGGGTGCTGGAACCTACTTTTTACAGCATTGGAATTACCAGAGGAGAAGATATGTACTTCAAAGTATAGTTCGAACCTTGAGCAACTCAAGGCTCCTCTTAGGGCGCTGAACAACAGGGAATTTGGCAACATAACCCTACAGAGCAAGACCTCATCTTCGATCCATTCAATACTGACCTACAGAGGCAAAAATCTACGGCCTGAACTCACAATCAGTTTGTGACAGATTGACAAAATTTCAGGAAAAAATCTAGTGTTTAGTGTTGACAAATAGGTGGCTCAAATCTAAAATTTTCCCACTGTAATGAACGAGGTTCAGGTACTTAGAGACAATGAAGGCCAACTTCAGCATGATTCCCAAATCAATTTCCAGATCTTTTATCAAAACAACACTTCTTTACTTGGCACAAGGAATGAACCCGCAGGGACTGTTTCATGGGTGGTTATTGATAGAGGCCCTAAGCTTTCTCTTCCTCAACAACAGTCACTCCAAGAAATTAGGTATGAACAATGGCTTTTTTTCAAAGCTTACTGGAATAGGTGATGACACAAGGAAAGCAACGGCAGATTTTTCATATCAGAGCATATGCATAAGGGCTTAAATGTGACCTCAATGAACTTAGTGCACAAAGTTCCCAATGCTGAAAGGACATGCGACTCAAGGCCTATCTCATGTTGCAATATGCTCTACAACATCATATCTAACTTCATTGCTAAAAGACTCCAAATGATATTACCATGCCCAGTAGGGGGGATTCTCAGGCTGCATTAGTCAAGGGGAAGCAAATTGGAGATGATGTAGTTATGGCCACAGAAATGGCCAAAAGGTTGACCAAAAACACGTCTGAGTAAATTAGATAAAGAAGCTTATAACAAAATCAAATGGCGCTTCTTAGAGAGGATGCTCCTCGCCTTGCATGATGCATCCCCTATCCCTTCCCTTGTTTCTCCATTTGTTAAAGTTATCATGAGTTGTATCACATCTGTCAGCTATTCACTCAAATTCAATGGCATCTTACATCCTCCTTATCTCCCTATCTATTTGTAATTGTCATGGAGAACTTTCATAGGGTTTGTAGCTTGATCATAGTTTTAAGCCTCGGCCAAAATGCAGAAAAGTGAAGCTTGTGAACTTATTATTTGCCGATGACCTAGCACTTTTCAGCGAGGGATAGGTTGGATCGGTTCTCTCCCTGGAGCTTCAAACACTTTCAAGTGTTTCTGGCTTGTGATTAATTTCAGATAAAAACTGATGCATAAGGGATACAAATTGGGTCAAGCTTAGATCAATAGTGGACTTGGATTGAGCTTCACTGAAAAGGAAAAAGAGAAACAGGAAATAAAAGAGAGGGATAATGATCAAAAGGATGTTATCAATCACCAACCATGGTTTACAACTCATGGCATAAGGAAGGTAAGATTTTGTAGGTAAATTCAATCAAAGTCTTCACATTGAAGTTATCAATCTCAAGAAATGAGAGAAAATGGGGCAGCCAAGATAGATTTTCTATTCAGACAAAAACCACTTATTCAAAGCTGTTAGGTTTTTCTCAGTTACAATTCAGTAACAAAATAGTCTGACTTGGTTGGGACCAAACTAAATGCTATCTTAAGAGAACTAACATTCCTAGTTTAGATCTCAGCCATTGACTTTTCTGGCTGTCGCCCATCCCATACTTACAAGCTGACTTTAATTAAACCTACAAGTTAAGTTATTTTATCAGATCTGAATTCTGCAGTAAAAGTAACTCTGCTGAAAAATTTATAAAACACTGTTGTATTTTGTCCCAAACTGATTACTACTGTCCTTCCTGCCTCCTTAGTTTTCTGCACCCAATCAGTCCCAAAATGCTTTCCCCAAACTGATTGCTACTGTCCTTCCTGCCTCCTTTGTTTTCTGCACTTAATCAGTCCAAAAGTGTTTTCCCCATGCTGCCAAATTCTTCCATAAAATGGGCATCTGCTATTGTATTTGTGCTATTGCTGATTGCCTTGAGTTCAACACCATCATTGTCCCAAAAATGGACAATCTCGCAGCCAGGGGTCCCAAGGCCTCTATCCCATGCTTTACACCTGATTTAGTTGTCCTAAATCACTGCCACATTCTTCCTTTGCTGCCGGCTGCTGTCCTCCTTCATTTTTGTGCCCAACAAACTCCAAAAAGGTCCATAAATTGCTAAAAAATGATGCTAATCAATCCATAAAATATTGCTGCAGCTAATGGCATGGAACACAAATCATCAGAGGTTATTTGTGAGCCATTTGTTCCTTAAATAATCTACTCAAAATTCGGCACAAGTGTCGCTTGTAATTTTGTGCCCAAAATGACACAGTTTACTGCTACAGTAGCAGCGTTATAGAGCTTGAGTCTTGACTCATGGAAACATGCTTTGTCATTGTTTGCACGTGATGATTCCTTTGCTTGCTTGTGATGGGGCTTAGTGTGTAGGAGTTGGTACCATGATTGAGTTGAGATGACTTGATGATGCCTTGAATCTTTAGAGATTATGCCCAAGGATCCTTTATCCTTTGAGGTCAAGAATGGTTTAGTTTGATAGGAAGTCAAACCAAGACCATAACTTGAGCCTACTAGAACAAAAATGACCATGTAATGGTCTTTTTTGAGCCTGGCAAAGATCGAGGACAAAGTATCATAGTTTTCATCAACAAAAATAAAAATGATGGTGGATGTTCCTGCATCAAAAACTCCATTTTTTATAGGCACTCAGTGGCACCTTATACAAATCAGGTGCTACTTGAAACCCAACATTTTCTAAGGGTGCACAGCATGAAAGATACCTGGGCATTCCACTCCTTGGCAAAGCTTTGAATTGCTCTCACTTTCAACCCCTGTTGGACAAAATTACTCCTAGACGTCACGGCAGAAAGAACACTTACGCTATCAGTTCAGTCCTCCTCGGTTTAGAAGCTTGCTAGACCCGGTTCTTCATTGTCCCTCAGCAAGTACTCCATATGATTAATCCCCTATTGCAGGACATTTTTTGTGGTCTGGAGGCTCTAGCATCTCAAGATCATCTCCAATAGCCTGGGAAGAAGTATGCCATCCTTGAGAAGGAGGAGGTTTAGGGTTGAAAAACTTGCACCGGTCAAACTTAACTGCTGCAAGGCCCCTCCTTTGGAGCATTGCTGAAAAGAAGGATGGGTTTTGGGTTCGGTGGATTCATGCATACTTCAACAAAGACAAGGATCAGAGAAGTTTGGAAGAGAAGCCTCCTGTATCTTGGTTGCTAAGGAAGATCATGCAGCTTAGACCCTAGTTTTATACACATTTCCGGGACCCAGTCCACCCTGTATATGCCCCCGATGGAAACAGTAATCATAGCCAAAGCCGATGACACTATCAGTCCAAATCATACTAAGGTGCCACGGTATGCTGTAGTTTGGACCAAATCTGCCCTTCCACACCATAAATTTTCCCTCTGGACAGTCAGCCATCAAAGGGTATTTACACGATAAGATTCTGGATATGCATATGAGTACCACTTATCAATGTGCCTTATGCAATGAATATGTTGAGTCACAGTCATTTGTTCCATAAACTGCTTTAACTCCTTCACAAACTGGTCTACAATCATCAGCAGATTTGGGCGCAATCAACAAATCTAAAGTTGGTTCAAGTATTGCACTGGATTATCCATGGAGGGCATGGCTTTAAAGAGATAAAGACTGCATTGCAAGCAGTATTCAGAGTTTTAGTATATCATATTTGGCAGAAGAGGTATAAGAGGATCTTTCATGATGCTAAGAAATCAACTAGAGGTCCTACACAACTTAACTAAATCATCATCAAGGAGATGGCAAGAAGAGTTGCAGGGTTGCACAGCAACAAGTCTTTTAACAGCAGCTTATATTTAGATGCTATTGTGGGACCTGAACTGTTGCCTATCCTTGGCTGGGTAGTGAGCCATTTAAGCCAAAAAAAAAATGAGCCACTGAGGTGCTAAAAGGTGGCGGCTGGATTGGAGTTCTGCATGGCTTTCATGGCTTAGGGTTTAGTTAAACTAATTAGTCCAAGTGAGGAGGGTTTTATGTCCCCCCCTAACTTAGAGAAATTAACAACTAAATTAATATCATGGATAATGGATGCTCCTGCATCAATCTTTTATCAGGTTTGTCTTTTTTATGGTTTTTCATATATGATCATTCTTTTGTATATTTGAGATTGGTACTCCTCACTTAGTTTTGGAAAGTAATAGCATTGCTACAATTACTTCCCAAAAAAAATATTGAGCATGGCATGGCAGAATAAATTAGTTGCAGTGATTAAAAGAGAACAAAAGATTAGACTATTAGTGTCAGAGACCATTGAGGGTTGGGCCAACCACGGGGTCAACCTGGCCCCAATGACCTAGCACATTAGACTCGAGTACATTAAAAAGTAGCAGCTTCAGTTTTTATTTAGCCCTAAGAGACCTTAGTCAGTAAGCATATTTATGTGCTAGGGTTAATAAGTCTTGTCAATAGAACATAGTTAAACCCTAGGCCTAGTAAACCCTAGCTCCTTCCCCAAGTTCTAATCAGCTATAAATAAGAGGTTCAGTAACGGGCATGTTGGGTAATTAACAGAATAGTTAATTCTCTGGCCTCCCTCTTGCTCTCTCCTCTCTTTTATTTAGTTCTCATAAAACCCTAACTTTAATTCCTTCATATTCACAAGAAATTGAATCCATTCAATAACCCTAATTCCTTCCTGCATAACCATCTAATTCCATAGAAGATACTCCTAATCCGACTATGGCTCAAGCCACAATACAAAATTCAGGGCCTGAAAATCAAGAACATACCAAAATTAGTGTCTCGGAGTTGGACACTGCAGCTGAGCTCAAGATCACATCACTACTTCAGCAAATCCATAAAGCGCTTCAAAAAGGAAAAGAGCAGAAACATGATATGTGCTCAAAAATGGAAAAGTTAAATCTAGAACTTGGGATCAAACCCCCTTCTGGTCCAACAGCAATAGTCACAACCACTACCACCTCCCCGATCATTGTCGCCCCTCCAATCACTCTGTCGAACAACTGCAAGCCCAGCGAAGCCCCTTATATAACACCCCAAAATTTCCTAACCTTAATCTTTGAGTGTTTAGCTTTTAACATTTCTCTAACACTTAACACTAGATTAATTATTTTATTTTAAGTTCTTCCCTTACCAACTAGATTTTAATTTTCCTAGTTTGCTTACCTGATAAACACGTGAAATATGCAATATCTATTTCAAGCATGATTTATAGGTGTTTGATGCATATTTTGTATTTAAATCAAGGATATTGCTTTGGTTTGTATTCTTATGTGTAGGTATTGGCTCAAAATTGAAAGATTCGATGATTGTTGGAAGTTAAACAAGATTTTGGAGCCACAACGAGATTTATCAAGAAAATGGATACACGTGTATAAAAACCTGAAATTTCGATCATCATAAAATGTGAATCTGAACAAACTCAAAAGACCAAAGTTGTTGGTCTCTTCAATAGCTTTCCAACACAACATAAATCACTTCAATCCAAGGTCAGACAAAAAAGTTACAGCTAAAATACAGAAGATTATCTAAACGAGAATGAATTAAGCAAGACAGCATGTGTCACACATGCGGTTTGATTAAGATATTTATGAAGCTTATTTATTTATTTCCATATTAAGACCCATATATATATTTTTTAGCTTAGGGTGTAGAGATCTTGATTGGAGCTTTCTCTAAACCGCCAAATAATATCTAGATCTAGAACTCAAATATTGAAGAAAAACGAATGATTTCTTATGCAATATTGGATTACAACTCTCTACCTTGAAGATTTCAATCAAAAGATTGGTTCTTTCTTTCTTCTCTTTAATTAATTTCTTTCTATGGTTGAATTGCATATTTATTTTATGTGTTTTTTATTCCCAATCATGTGTAAGTAGATTTTTTGTCCAAGATTGGGAAATAACCCAACTTTTTGGTAATTGATTATGATTAGTATAGGTTATTGGTAAAAGTTTAAATCTTTAAACTGAATTTCTTATGATTGAAATTTGTTGACTCGCTTGATCCCTAAATTAACAATCATAGGTAATTAATTGAATGATCGAAAGCTGAAAATTAATACCAGACCACTAGAAATTAAGTAGGGAATTCGAACTACGAGCTTAGGCTAGATTCTTTAGAGATTCTATTGGATTAGCAAGAAGCTTAACGGGTTTAATTTAATAATAATTCCAAAAAAGTAGGTAATTGAGGTTTATTAGGCAAGATCTTTAGACATCAAAAGAGGCTTTAGATTAATTTAGCCTAACTCACCCTTTTTAGTTTAAACCAACACCGAGAGCTAAAATAATTCATCATTCAGTATCGAAGTTGTGGTGAAAATCCAATCCTGACCCTTCATTATATTGAACTCCACCTGACTAGCTATTTATTTTACTTTTATTATTTAATCTTACAATTCTATTTTCTTTGACCTTATTTATAGGTTTAGCTAGTCGAAAACATAAATATTGGTAATTAACCCCTACTCCTTGTAAGATCGACCTTGATTGCCACAACGAATCCGTGCTCTAGCAAAATTTCCTATCATTACCCAAACTAAACCCTATATATGTCAACTCAACCTCCAACCTCTCACCTCTAATCACTTTTCATTCGAAGTGTTGTTTACTCAACCTCACCCATTACTCCCTTTTTTTCTTGCATGCCAACCCTCTGCAGACTCCTCCTGCTACAAAGCTGTTGTGCCTTACATCCCTCATGCCACTCCTCATTTTATTTTCATTTCACGCATACACCCTCTTCCTCTCCCTTTTTCTGTGAAATTCTTGCCAATCCAACCCCTGACTCCTCTTCTTCCTCTGGTTAGTTCATATTTCTCTTGCGCTAAACCTATGTTATTTTCAACCACCCAACTCATCTTGCCATCGCCTTGCAAGGAAACCTCACACAACCAACATCCACCAACGCCACACATTCATGCAGCCCAGCACTATCAACATCAAGTCTAACCCATCAAGTTTCTTCAAGTTTTGGTTTAAATAGACTTCAAGTTGAACCGGGTTTGAGTTGGGTGGATTCAAGTTTATAAAGTCCAAGTCGTATCAAATTTAGGCCAAGTTAATTTAGTTTACAATTTATATTGGCTTAACTGTTATTAATTTATCATAATTAATAAACAGAATTTTGTAATTTATTATTATTATTACGCTTATCACAGTAATTTTTATTATATGTAATGATATAACAAATTATTATCATAAAATATGTAGTAGTAGTAATAAATTATTATTATTATTATTATTATATTTATTGTAATAAATACAATTATAAATATTATTATGTACATAAGTATAATGATTATTATAATAATTATAGTTATCATGTTAATTATAATAATTGTCATTATTATTGTCGTTGTTGTTGTTATATTTTTAGAAATATAATAATCATTAGTGATATGGGTATTTCTTAAACCAATGGGCTTAAAAGGCAACAGCCCAAAGAGTCATCCCACCAAACCTCTGAATGTGCTCTCCCGATTCCTTATTGGGCTGGTTCATTATATAGAACAAAGAAAATTATATGTTGTCGACCACACATCATTCCTCTTCCCAATATTCTATCTCTATATATTCAGTCTTGCACTCATTTTGGAGAGCCCCAAAATCATTAATAACATCACTCATTCTAGCTCTCTCCTCTCTCCTCTAAAATTTCTCCTCGGCACTCCTTGATAACTTAAAATGTTCTCTCGGTTTATAAAGCACCAACAACAATTATTATTAGTAGAAATACAAATATAAATTTTACTATTGTTATTATGATAATATATATTATAATTATTATACTTACAATTATAATTTTTATGTTTACAATAATAATAATAATAATAATAATAGAAGAAATTTCTATGAACTATTCTATAATAAAATAAAGTAAGGAGAACAAAGTATTACTAGTTTTGTTCATTTTTGTTATATGGACTGCATGCTATTTCTTTACATAAAATTTTACTAATAAAATAGTTTATAAGTAAAATAAAATGTTACCTCTGTGAATCAAATTTGACTTCAATTTGGATCAAGTTTGGAATTATGTCCAGATGGAGTTCGGGTTCTAATCAGGTTATTTTGGATTAGGTAAGTTTGGGTCGAATCATTATAGGGTTTCTGTCTGAATATGGTTTAGGTTTAAGTGGGGTTCTTTTCAGGTTAGATTACTTCGCTTTTGGTCATTTCGAATATGGGTTATTATCAGGTTAGTTAAATCTGGATCGATTTTAGATTGATTCAGATTGTTTTGAGTTTTCAAGTTGAAATCGGGTTTAATTTTATTTCATTTTTTTTTTTTTGTGTCCATGTCAGGTATAAATCGGGCTACGTCTAGTCACAAACCTTGGTTGTTGGTCAAGCATGGGGTCGACACTAGTTTCAATCCTAGTTTATTAATTCAATCTCATTAATAAGTAGCAAGATTTGGTTTAGGTTAATTTTAAGTGAAACTTAGTTAATTAGGGGTTTTGTAATTAGAAATTAATAGAACTTAATTATAAAAGGCCTGTTAAACCCAAGCTTGCTAGAAAAACCTAACTTGGCCCCCAAGCTACGTTCCCCAATAAATAAGAGGCTTAGCCTCCAAAATAAATCAATTAGGAGAACTAGCATAAAGCTAATTCCCAGCCTCTCTCCTCCCTCTCTCTTCCTCGTACAGCAACCCCCTTCTCCTCTTCTGACTCGTTGTAGTCAGCTACTACCCAGCTCCCAAGGTGTTCGTCAGTCTCCTTTCCCTCTTCCCTATGGCTCCCTTACCTTCCTCCACCACAAGTAAAAGCAAGGAGTCCTCTTCTAGTTCTTCTTCTACTCGTAACCTATCCCTATATCTATATTTAAGGAACATACAAGTTGGAATGGCTTATGTACAATGATGGCCTGGAAACTTTAGCTTTTAGCATATATCATCTCTAAGCTAGTTCGGCCGCTCATTACTTGGACATGTTGGTTAACTAGAATTGGTATCCTCTTGACCAAGCTACCCCAAAGATTTTGTTTGGTTTCTATGGCTCCTTTCCTTATAGCAAGCTTGAGGACAAGCTCATTTTATAAGAGGGGAATAATGCCATATACCATTATAGGGTGGGCCTATCAACAGGCCCCCAGTGACCCAATTTCAGTTCAATCACGTTAAACTTGAGTGGGTTCTCATTTATTTTAGCTAACCTTAGTTAATTAGCTCATTTATGTATTAGGGTTAGTAGGCCTTATTAATAAAAGATAACTAAGCCCTAGCTTGCTCCCTAAGTTGTGTAATCGGGTATAAATAGGAGGCTCTAGCCTTAATAATGGATACATGGGGAAATTAACAGAATTGTTAATTCTCTGGCCTCCTTTTTGCTTCCTCCAATCTCTTCTCACTAGTTCTCATAAACCCTAAATCTAGTTCTTCCATATTCACAATCAATTACCCTAAATTAATCTAATTCCATGGACCATACTCTTAATCTGACTATGGCTCGAGACATGGTACAAAACTTGGAGCTTGAAAATTGGGAACCTACCAATTAGACAAGAAAAATGTCGATGAGACGCATATTTTAATATCATAAATTCATAATTTTCTATAAATCAGACAATGACACTGAGGAAGAGAAAGACAGTCAAACAAGCAATTTATATTTAGCATAAGACAATGGAAAAAGAGAAAATATGAGGCAATGAGGAGGGCATGGCATTACTGATCACTAAAAATCATGAATTTGAGAAAGGGTATATAATAGGAGGGGAGAGGGAGAAATGGGAGAGAGATTGGTAATCAAACCAAGCAATGTTAGGGACAGGCAGAGGGAGAGAGAAAACAGATTGTTTTGTGGTAAACTGGCTCTTTTTCCAGATCTGATCATCCTCTTTTGGTCCTCTTCTTTTCCTTCCTTCTTGGACTTCTTATGGAGGTTGGACTAGGAACCGAAGAGAGGAATTTAAGAGTAGGAAAAATTGTACATGTCCCATATCTCACCACAATATTGGCTTGCAATTTTAAACCCCTTATCATATCAGTCCCATATCATATTGACAGAAGCAATTGGTGCAATGTATGAGACTATATGACGCAGAGCAGCTGATCTTCCTTTAACCAGACCTAATTATTTATAAGTCATAATCAGACCAAATTATGTGCAACCATTCCCCCTCTCCTCCTCTCTGGTTATCTCTAATTTAGAGACCTAATCAGAACACTCAATTGAAATCATAAGGATATCAAATAATGTTGCCAGCAAATCTTCCCTCCCCTTCCGTTTTGCTGTTTTTTCTCCCTGCTTGCACTCTCCATTCCATTGATCTTCCTTTTGAACTGTCTTGCGTGCTTATAGTGATAGAGTCCCAGATTCTGTACCCCAGCGATTTGAAGCATTAAAAAACAGTGAATTTATACACGTGAACTTAAACACAGTATTTTGAGATGAGGATGCCTTTATGTTCCAACAAACTACCATCGCTTAGTATAGAAGTCCAGATAAATTAGAAGCATATCAAAACACAATATTCAGGTCAAACATGCATACTACACATTTTAAATATATATAAATTAGAATCATATCAAAGTGAATTAGATAAGTAAGCTAACTATTACAGAAAATAGTAGGACCACATCATTTATCTAATGGGACATCCAAAGAATAAAAATAAAACATAGGCTTTAGATACAGAATATTTATCCCTTCTGACAAGTTTTCTATGCCTAGCTTGGAAGCAGAATATGAACTAGGGCAAGTTTATATCTGACTATCCTTGCTGCAACGTAAGAACTAACATAAACAGATGAAGGCGCATGTTTTCACAACAGAAAGTTTGTCCAAGGGACTGAAGTTTATCACAGAACAAGACTGAACTGAACTCTTCCAACAAAGAATTAACTGATTTTCGGCAATCTCTGAAACTGAAAATGAAAAAAAGAGAAGGAATTGGCATAGACAATCGAAGAACTGTAAGGGTTCAGAAGGCACTAGTCAAAAAGAAACGGACTTAAGTGGCATTCACAATGTATCTACATGTTAACAACAAAACCTTTCGGTCACAAGAGAAAAGAATACTCATCATTGTTAAAATGAATGATACATGGTCGTTGTGTACGAACAGGTGAAGTAATGTAGTACCTACTAAACTACAGATATTTGACAGCTATGAGGAAAGCTACTTTGAGCCACATCATCACATGTGCAGATCTGTGATGTGCCATATATAGAGAAAGAAGCAACAAAATATGAAGCCTCATCCAATATAATATGATTCACTACTAGTACTGTAAGCTCTAAATCGGATCTTCAGCATTAAACTTGGAATCAGTTTTATTGGCAAGTGAAAATTCAAGTAGTGCTAAAATTGGCACACCTGCTTTGACAGAAGTGTAAAACAGTTACACTTGATCATGACCAACAAACAAAAGAAAAAATGCATTATCAAGCCTTCTTTTGCATTTGGGAGCTGAACCTGTTCATTGAATCAACACATTCAAAATATCAAGTAACTCTAGATATGTGATTGCAACTAAAAGTCGCTCTAACAGAACATGTTTCACTATAATAACCTCACATAAAAAGAAAAGGAAAATAGAAGGGGGGAAATCCAAAACAACTTGAATGTAGATCAAAGACAGAATTTAATCACCTCACAAAGCCGTTGCAATGTAAATGGAGGTCCATCAGGAAATCTAAGCAGAGCTGCAAACATATTGAAACATACATGAGATCTACTGTATGCAACAGCCCATCAGCAAAATCAAAAAGAGAAATATGGAAACACATGTGAAATCAACTTGTTCAAGTGAACAGGGACTTAATAAGAAGGAAACCAATATCCGGAATTGATGTGGGTTTAATGCAATCTTCGGGCCACCTCACCTTAGGGCTCGTTGTTGTAGTCCATGTCCGTTATTGAAATACTCCGAAGAAGGCTTGTGTCCACATAGATTTGTCCCTTTCTATAGACCCAAACCATGCTCAGTAGAACTGGTAGTTTCAAAATTTTACTATTGAATTCAGTAATATCTGCAAAGATATGGTTTGTTACATTTTACTAGCTTATCATTTCGTTGATTTAATTTTATCTTTTTAAGTTGTATGCCTATAAATAGGCCTTAGAATCATGTGCTTCAATAAATTGTGGATTAGTGAACTAAAGTGCTGAATTTAGGTAAGGATTTGTTAGATGAAGCTGCAAGCCTAGATACTATCCTCACATAAGTGCAATACCACAGCCAGTTTCACATCTCAGAGATTTTGCAACTACACACATGCACACACACAAATAAAAAAATAAAATAAAATAAAATGAAGGGGGGAGATAAATAAAAAAAATTAAATTCACAACCAAATAGCCTGAACCCTAGTTTTCATGCCACAAAACAGTCATTTAAGACCATCAGACCACATCCCAAACAGCAGCCACACTCAAGTCCTAACCTCAGTTGTCATCACCACATACCTTATGGTGGCCAGCACCTCTACAATGTTAAACACCGATGACTTACACCTCCCTTGCCAATTCCCCATCACGCAACACCACATATTCATCCAGAAGCCTTGACCCAACTTTCATCACCAGCCTATATTTTTGTCACTCGAGCCTATAGCCGACCACAGCCTTTGTCAGAAGTAACATTGTTGTCACATAATCCAAGCCTTACATTGTTTTTTATCCTTTGCATCACAAGCCACACAAACCTTACGATCTAACAGCAACCAACCATGTACCGCCCATGTTTGCATTTGTTCGATAAATTGTCCACAAAGTGACCGGTGTTGCCCATCAATGCTTCATGCACCACTTGTTCTGCTGTTACCAGCATCACCTCCATCAACTTTGGCAAGGCCTTCCCCACGTACCCCTGCTAGTGTCATTTTTTGCCTACTTTTATGACACCTGCACCATACATTATCCAGAGTCGAAAAGGAAAGGTTGGGGAGACACAATTGAAATTCCAAACCCCAACTTCAACTGTGGGACACTCATTGTAAAATATTATATCACTTTCAGTGATTATAGTTAGGAACAAAAACTTTTGAGAGCTCAGATAAAAATTTGATAAACCTGGGCTAATAGATTTGCAAGAGACAAGTGCTATCACAAGCTCATCACTATAATATGAAGTGTGAATAAGCAATTGGATTATGAAAAAAATTAACCTAGCGTCAAGCTTGCTATGCCAAAATTGTGCCCGATTGCACATGCTCAACTAATACTTTCAAGTGCAGTTTAAAGAAGGAGGTTAGCTTGAGGCAAAAGTCCTCCAAACAGGCTCGTGGTCAATCCAAGAAGCCATATTATGCCCAAGTGTTATCAAAGTAACCAGGCTGGTCATGTTTGATGAAATGTCCTGTGCAAGGCCATCTTGTACTTCAAGTCCATGCTCAAACTTTTCTCAAGAAGGGGAAATTGATGCATGTCATCTCACTCTAGGGTTTGTAATTGTAGCCCTAGTGTGATATTCAATTACTAGGAAACGGGCCAAGTTCAAATAGAAATGCCTCCTTTTGTAAGCCCAAAACTAGTAGTTTCTACATTTTAGCATTAAATTTATCATAATTTCCTAGTTTATCATTAAGTTTATCTGAGTTCATCCGTTTGTATAATATACCTATAAATAGGCCTTAGGCTTATGTTTTGTTATATTCTTGATCAATAAAATTGAGTGTTAAATTTAAGTGAGATTTTGTAATGAAACTCTTGGGTTTTGTTTGATGAACCCGCACGGCTAAAAATTAGCTTTTCATCAAAGGTGAACTCTTACACTCGAGTTTATCACACAAAACCCCTAGGCCTAGGTTTATCACACAAAACCTCACTTTTAGTAATCAACGAATACAAAATACAACCTAATTTGATAAACATGAATCAAATAAAAGATCAATTTCTACTTTTTCTCATGAGCATTAGCCTACTAAAAGAGACATTCACATAGACTTGGGTAGTTTAGTAGATAAATAAGACTACAATATAGACCCATGATGAGGTGGCACATAAATTACAACATTCTCTTTCACCAGAGAAAAGTATGACCTTGAGCTTCAAAGTACGAGAGTGGCTAGTTAAAAAGTCTATCAAACATAGCTAGCCTAATGCAAGCACTTAGGCCAAAATTTACCTGACCTAATAGAAGACCTTAGCTTCTCAAATCGACAAGAAACCCTTCATGAGGATTTTTCTTAAAGCTAGTTTCTTCTTAGGCTTGCACTTGCAAACAGCAAGACGACAAACAAAATGTAGACTCTAAGCAAAAAATTCACACCAGAAATAGGAGTAGGCGTTCAAGGAGCAGGTAAAGTGAGTACACTATAAACTTGTAAGATGGTTGATAGCACCATGCCAAACTGCTCAAAGTCTAGTTGCTTAACCATAATTAAAAAAAATAGCAATGAGCTTTTGAATATCATCTTTCACTTCCCTAACCTCATGGAAATGAATTCAAAACTCCATCAAATTGACACTTTGCTATGAAACAACAGAAAGTCTTCATTTCAAACCATTTTCAAAGCTATAAACAAATAGTCCCCCTTTTGGACATGGGGTTTTCAAAGGAAAATGGTGAGATAGCAAAAGGTGGTGAGAGAGAAAGCACCACACATGGAGATGGACGACAACAAGGCTTGGCGTGTGCCCACAGATACTCTTTAATGTCAACAATGATGTTGATGTCATCGGATACTACCATTGGATTTCAAGCCTATCAACAACATCCAAACAGCTAAGGTTAGTCTGATGGCATATGTGTGATAATGGAGGCAATGGCTTATATAAATTTTGGCACCGAAGGCTTCGAGTCATGCATATGGTGAAGAAGAAGACAAAGGTTGAAGGAAGAGAAAATATTAGACATGGATGAAGGAGTACAGCCAAGAGTAGGTGGTAAGGGCTATGAAAGAGTTGATCTAACTTTGGGTGGCCCTATAGTGACCAATATTTGAAGTTTTTCTTCTTCGGGGAAAATCTTAGATTAGGTCATTTTTAGAACTTCCCTAGCAAACTAGAATTGTCATATTTCTTGTAAATATTAGGTCATTTTACTCATATCATGAACATTAAAAATCATTATATTTACACTAATTATATGTTTCTATATAGTATGCTCAATAAGGCAGCGTAAAGTCTCTTTAAAAAAGGATATTGTGTACATAAATAGCTAAATACAATCATTTCAAGCAAGGAAAAAAGTCAAATGAAATTCCAAAAAGAACTCAACAAATATACTAAAAATATGATACTGCATTCAATTAGTGTTGAATAAGGAAAAGTCCAAAGATTCTAATATAGACAATATATGTGAGAGAATACTAGTACAATTTGATAGCTATCTTAGATAAGTTACTATAATACCATCATTTGTATTTATGGTGTATCACTTTGCTAAATAGTATAATTATTCAACATTGAAATATACATCTATTGTCTTTAATATGATACAATAGTATCATTATTTGATATAAATAGAATAGTATGCACTCATGACTGTATCATATCATTGTGTAATTTTATATATTAATAGTTTATGAATTAGTTATCAATTATTTGATGTCCGAAATAATTTTCATTTATAATATTTGTGATCCTTCAAATAATAAAAAGTTACTTTCGTTTTCGTTAACTAATCAATGCAGATTTAGTTATGTCATCCCTAAAAGGACAGAATAGGCAATATATGCATAAAAAATTACCTAAAATGAAAAAAAAATGTTTAAAGTGGACTTGAAAACTTGATCCATAATTTTATATTTTTTATCAGGGGTCTTAGGTAGGAGATGAAATTTTGTGAAGAATTCTAGTGGCAAAAGCGGTATCACACAATCCCTAGGTTTTTCACACTGAACCTCATATCAATCAATTAGGAATGGCAATGGGTCATATCTGGCTCAGGTCTAACCAAGCCCAAACCCATTTACAGTACCTGAACCTTGATCCAATAGGTAAAACGGTACTAAATGAGTCCAACTATTTTTATTTTTTTTAAAGGAATAATTTATGTAAATACTACTACAACTATATTTTATATAGCTTAATATGTAATTTTTATTAAAATATTCTTCAGAGTAAATAGATAAACACCTTAAATTAGTTACTTTTCAAATGGTGTTTTAATACTTTTGGAATAAAATATCACATATTACTTATAAAATAAATACACAAAAATAAAATTAAAAAAAATAAATAAAGATCCCAAAAATTGCTGATAAACATAAAATTATTATGTATGTATGTCTATATATACACATACATATATACTAAACAAGTCTGGTCATGTTTGAGGCTGCAAAACCCAAACCTAAATCCGTTTAAATATATATAGACTCACAGACTCGTTTAGGTATAAATATATCCAAATCCATCCAGTCCAAAAATTAGAGATCCAAACCCACTAAAAATGATGTAGATCTGGGTCAGGTCCAAAACCCATTGTTATCCATATAGATGAGGGCTCATGAAGCGAGGCACGCCAAAATCCATCACATTCATAGCACACCAAATATTACAAGCACCCAATCTAACATGATATACTTGAATCAAATAAAAGCTAAATTGATAACTAAATAAAAAGAAGAATAGACTTTTTAAAATTTAAAATGACTAAAGACTACTAGTCCTCATAAGTCTAGACTCATGAAGAGTGGCCCATCCATATGCATAAAGGCATTCCTTCTGGTGGTTCAATAGAGAACTATAAATAGAGCTACGGTCCCAATGCAATCATGTGGACTATCAAGAATGTAGACAGATGCACAACTACTTTGCTGTTTTGGTAGCAAATAGCGTCATGGTACACAAGTTATACTCAAAAAGGGAAAAGGGGGAGGGTCAAAAGTAATCCTACACAAGAGTTGATCTTGGAAGCTTTAGCTCATGACCATTCCATTGGAATCAGTAATATTAGTATATTACACCGGAGTAAGGACCTTAATGGCCATACAAGTACATTCCAACCATCGAAAAGATAATACACACAAATCCAACCAAATTAAGTTAAGGATGAGTATTTAGCAAAGACCTTCATCCAGCCTTTCGACCATCTCCTGATAAGTTTCTCCTAAAGAAGAATTTGCTTGATCAGCATTCATCTTTGCCTCTGGATACTCTGAAAGAACCTTGATGTTCAAATTTAAAGGGTACATATAAGTCATCATCCCACAATAAATAATTGATCCTGATGCAAAATTGAAATCAGAATTCATCCATGACAAACAATAGAAAACACCACACTAGCATACCTCAACCTACCTGCTTTAGTTGAGCGGATAACATGTACTTCAGATCGTCCCAATCATGCCTGAAGGATATTACAAATCTAATGAGACTCATCCAATGGCCAATCAAATGACAATATTCATGATTGCCTTTTCTACAATTAAAGATTTTACAAAGCCCAATATTTTGAATGGCAAAAGTACTTTTCTTTTATATTTTTACTTTTGAAATAAAATTTGAATCGTCATGTACAACAAGCATGACCAATAAAGCATTGCAGCAACCATACTAAAATTGTACACCAAAAAAATTGCAATATATTTTTCCCAAGTTAAATGCAATAATATTACAGAATATAAATTATATAGGTGAATAAAAATTGTAGGAAAAAAAGTAAAATATTAATATATTATAAAGATTTAATAAGGATACTAAAAAGATTATTTTTTCCTAATAAATGTATATGTTTATTGAAACAGTACGCTAGGAGAGGTGCCCAGCAATCTGATCCGGGTGGTCATGATTAGTTCATGGAATGTCCGTGGGTTGAATAAGACTTCTAAGCACAAGGAAGTCAGCCTCTTTTGCAGAAGTAACTCGTTATCCTTAGTTAGCTTCCTCAAGACTAGAGTAAAAGAAAATAAATGTAGTAGGGTATTTAATAAAGTAAGGAGTGGCTGGAATCTTATCCATAATTATTCCCAGCACCAAAATGGGAGGATTTGGGTCACTTGGGACCCATGTGTGTGGAAGGTCATAGCCATTAGCATGTGTGATCAAGCTATACTTTGTGAAGTCAATCACTTGATGGGGAATTATTCCTTCCATGTGGGTTTCGTTTATGCTCTGAATAGTGGCATTGAAAGGAGAAGGCCATGGAATTGGTTAAAACAGCACAGAGTTCTTGGCTCCCCTTGGATTCTTATGGGGGACTTCAATGTGGTCCTTTCTTACAGTGAGAAGTTCCAAGGCGACCTGCCGAATTCCACCGATATGAAAGATTTCCAGGAATGTTGTTTAGAGTTGGGTTTATCTAACTTGCAAGGCCAAGGAACGTTCTACACTTGGTCTAACAAACGAGGGGGTGCGGACATGCAATTAAATCGCGGACCGCTAAATCGGTAGCGGCCGCTAATTCGCGGATTTTCAGTGTGCCGCGACGCGAATTAGCCGGTTCGCGACGGATTTCTCATTTCACGTTGTTCTCGCCGATTTAGCGCCGATAAATCGGTTATCGGTATTTATCGGCGATAAATACCCGATTTATCGGCAAGCAAGAATACCCTGCCCAGCTGCCCTCAACCATCCCTTCCGTTCTGCACCATCACCGAAAGCACCGAGACACAGAAAGCAGCACAGAAAGCAAAAGGGACGGAGACAGTGTATTAGGACAGAATTCGTTAGAAATCAGAAGAAAAAACTTGAACTAACCTGCCCAAAAACTAGCTTTCGTTGTGCGTGGAGCTCCGAGCAGATGCTGCAGATCATCATCTTCTTTTCTCTGTGCTGCTCTTCCGTCGTCTCTGCGAAGCGCTCCTCGTCTTCGACTCGTGGTGGCTGGTGCCTGGTGCTTGGCCTGTGGCTCGTCGACTCGTCGTTCGAGTGGTGTGGTTATTGTGGACAGGGAGTCGGGATTTGGGAGGGTATGGCTGTGCGGGCTGTTGGGGAAGAACCGAAGAAGAGAGTGAGAGTGAGGCGCGGGGGTATTAAGTAATTATATGTACACATCGATTAGTTTATACTTACGTGGCAATCACAGTAGGCAAGCGTGCATGTTAGTTGACAGAAATCGTGATTAGGGTTATTAAATAATTAGGCTAGCTTGTATCCATCGTGGGCGGTTCACAGTCAGAGTGGTCGGATAGCTATGCACGGGGATACATGGTGCTCCGAATTTAGTCAAATAAGCGCATGTCATTGATGTCCCCTCCCCTCCGAGCCTCCCCAAAGAAAAGGATGTTTGAAAAGCGACCGGATGCGTCGACGGATTTGGATTTGGATTTGGTGGCCCACTCCTTGGATATTGCATTTTCGTGGGCCGCTCCTTCAGATTGCATTACTGCATGCCTGAATAATTTATATATTTTTGAACCTAATCCACATATTAATAAGGTTAGTATTTTTTCATTTTTTTTAATATTATTTAGCTGTAATTAATAGACTAGTTATATATTTTTATTTGATTAAATTAAACTTTAATTTAGTCTCTTTTTTTAATTAAATAATTATACTTTTCTTAAATAAATGATATTAGTTAAGATTTAACTTTTAAGTGGTGTTAATATTAATTTAGTGTGCATATATATAACTTATATAATTAAGACTAATGGATAATAATTTTTAGAATTTTCACTTTTTATAAATCTATATAAATATAATATAAATTAACAAGCATAAAGTTATATTATTCATTAATTTCATATCTACCGCTAAATAATACACCTTATTAGAACAATTTAACATCTAATAAGTCATTTAAATGCTTCTAATATAATATAGAACACTAGTTTATTAAATAATTACATTTAAATGAACAATTAATAAGAATTCAAGCATTATGTGAAATAAAAATAAAAATTCACGCCGCGACGACCGCGACACAAAATTTATCGTTCGCGACGCTCCAATACCGCGACACCGCGAACGCGACCGCGAACGCGACCGCGACCGCGATTTAATTGCATGGGTGCGGAGGAAGTCATGTGCAAATTGGACAGGGCCCTGGTTAACACGGAATGGCTGACATCTTTCCCCTCTTCTATGGCGGAGTTCCTCAGTTTCCTGGTATCTAATCATAGCCCGGTAGTGGTTAATCTTCGGGTCTCTCCGTTTCAAGGTAAGAAGCCGTTTCGTTTCTTCCAATTTTGGACAGAAGATGAGGCCTTTTTACCCCTAGTGCGCTCTGCTTGGCATCAACCTTTGCAAGGGAATCCCCTGCTCAGAATGTGCTCGAGACTCCAGATGCTCAAGATGGACCTCAAACAGCTGAATAAGGTAAAATATGGTGGTATCTCCCAGAAGGTTGTTGCGGTGCGTGAGGAGGTGTCTATTCTTCAGAAGAAACTTCTCTGTAACCCTCCCGTTCCCCATCTCAGAGACCAGTTGAACAGTCTTGAGAGCAGGTATGCTCATCTGCTTCACTGTGAGGAGATGTTCCTCAGGCAAAAAGCATGTATTCAATGGCTCCACTGTGGGGATTCAAATCACAAATTCTTCTATGCTAGGGTGAAGGAGAGACAAAAGCGGAAAACTATTGCTTTTCTTAGAGAAGAGAATGGCAGGGAGATAAGGGGTGCTCAGGAGATTCAGAAGGCCTTCAGTGACTATTATAAGCAGTTTTTAGGCACAGTCTCTCCCTCTTTCGGAGTTCTGGACCCATCCGTTGTGGATAGCTCTTTATCTTATGAGCAGCGGTTGGCTCTAAATGCTCCTGTTTCCAAAGAGGAGGTCCGAGCAGCTGTCTTCTCTGTTAGTGACACTAAGGCTCCAGGTGTAGATGGTTACTCAGCGGGTTTCTTCAAAAAGAGTTGGGATATTATTGGAGATGAGTTATTCATGGCTATTAGAGATTTCTTCACTACCGGCTTCCTACCTAGGAAGGTATATATTACATCTCTTACCCTGGTCCCAAAAAAGCCTAACCCGCAACAGGTCACTGATTTTAGACCTATTGCTTGTTGCACCATACTTTATAAGATCATATCGAAGATTCTTACGCAGAGACTCCAAGGTATCTTGCCCTCAATCATCGACCATGCTCAATCTGCTTTCTTGAAGAGCCGAAGTATCGGTGAAAATGTGTTATTGGCTCATGAGTTGGTCAGGAAATATGCTCGAAGAGGAGTCTCCCCTAGATGCATGTTAAAGTTAGACCTCCAAAAAGCTTATGACATGGTCAACTGGAGCTTTGTGAGGAATCTTCTGCTTCTGTATGGCTTTCCTTATCAGTTTGTAAAGCTGGTTACCGCTTGCTTGGAAACTGTGGCCTTCTCCCTATACTTTAATGGCGTGCTATCTCCCCCTTTTCGGGCGAAAAGAGGTTTGAGGCAGGGAGATCCCCTCTCCCCCTACTTATTTGTCCTTGTCATGGATTACCTGACCAGATGCCTTAAACAGTTATGGACAAATGATTCTTTTAAAGGCCATCCCAGATGTAGAGCTTTGAAGATAACCAACCTGAGCTTCGCGGATGATATCCTTTTATTCTGCCATGGTGATTTACTTAGTGTCAAGTGTCTTAAGGATGTCCTTAATCATTTCTCTGGGATCTCGGGGTTGATTCTAAACCCTCAGAAATGTACTGTCTATTTTGGTGGCGTGTCGTCTGATGTTAAAGGAGCAATTATCGATCTTCTGGGGTTCCAGGAAGGTACTCTTCCGATTACCTACCTTGGCCTTCCTCTAACCTCTTCGAGAATCTCGGTTAGTCTTCTCCAACCCATGTTGGAAAAGGCTACAGCTCGGCTTAGACACTGGAGTATTATCTATCTATCTTATGCGGGGAGACTACAGCTTATCAAGTCTGTTTTATTTAGTATATAGCTATATTTCAGCCAAGTGATCCTCCTTCCAGAAAGGTCCTCCATCAGTTCATGAGTCTCTGCCAAAACTTCCTTTGGTCAGGAAAGATACATGTCAGAAGACGAGCCCTGGTTTCATGGGAACAGATTTGTACTCCCAAGGCCGAGGGTGGGCTTGGTTTCTTCAACCTGAAAATTTGGAATCAGTGTGCCTTAGGTAAGCTCCTTTGGAATATCTCTACTAAGAAGGATTCGTTGTGGGTGAAGTGGATTCATGTTGTTTACCTTAAGAATATAAATGTGTGGGAGTATAATCCCACTACTCATACTTCTTGGCTATTTCAGAGAATCCTGCTCGTACGCCCTCAGCTACAAAGTTTTCTCCAGTCGCAGTGCTCAAATGGTTATACTGATTATAGCATCAAAGCTGCTTATGAAGTTGTGCGCCCCAAACAGGAAAACCAAAAGTGGACCCAGCTGGTATGGAACTCCCTTAACTTGCCCAGGCACAGTTTCCTTCTTTGGCTGGCTTTCAGGGATAGATTGATGACTAAAGCTAAACTTCGGGAGATTGGTATGGATGTATCGGAGCAGTGTGTGTTCTGCCAACAGGATCTAGAAACCCGGGACCATTTGTTTGTCCACTGCCCTATTACAACGGCTATATGGAGGAAAATTCGAAGATGTGCTGACAGAAGAGACCCTATTCAAGGGTGGCAACAGGAGGTGCAATCATTGTTGAAAAGATCTAGACAAAATAGACAGAAAAAACAGATCCTAGGAGCTCTTTTTTCATCTTATATTGCAAATGTATGGTATGAGAGAAACTTGAGGATTTTTGAAAACCGAAGTAGGGATGTTGATAGTATTAGTCAAGCTATTGTCTTAGTTGTAGCTAGACGTTTAATGCACCCACACTATAAGGTTAAATTCCAAAAGTGGGTTGGTCTTGTTGACTGTATGGTAGGTTGATATCTGATTTGTAATCTTTTCTCCTTTTCATAAGTAATAAAATTTCTTACTTATCGAAAAAAAAAATGTATATGTTTATTGATACAGATGAGAGATTATGATTTGACCTGGCAAAGTTGAACCGACTTGATTGACCCGACCTGACCCGAACTACCAGATTTGAAATCCAATCTAGATCCAAAAATAAAAATAAAATCTCAAACCAAAAACCCAAAATAACCAGAATCAATCCGGACCCAACCCAATCATAACCTGTATCCGAAATGACCCAAAACAAAATAATTTGACCCGAAAAGAACCCGATCCATACTCAAACAGAAACCCGATAATGACCTAATTTGAACTTACCCAACCCAAAATGACCTAACTCGAACTCAACCTATACCCGACATAATTCCAAACTTAATCAAAACCAAAGTCAAATCTGATCCACAAAGTTAACATCTTATCTCATATAAATTAATACATGAACACCAACAAACTATCTTATTAATAAAATTTTATATAAACAAAAATATACAATCCATATAACAATAAATGAACAAAACTAGTAAGATTTTGTTCTTCTCACTTTATTTTAATATCATATTAACATCGATCAAATTAGATTTCTATTATTATTATTATCATCATCACCATTATTATAAACATAAATTAAAATTGTAAATATAATAATTATAATATATATTATAATAATAATAATAATAATAGTGAAATTTATATTTGTATTTCTACTAATAATAATGATTAATTTTTTTTAAAAAGCCACAACAACAATTAAGTATAATAATAACAATAATTATTATAATTAACATGATAATGATAATTATTATAACAACCATTGTATTTATGTATATAATAATATTTGTAATTGTACTTATAACAATAACTATGACAATTATACTAATAATGATGATTTTTAATTATTATTACATATTTTATAAAACAATTTGTTATATATATGATAAAAATTACAATGATAAGCATAACAATAATAATAAATCAATATTAACATAAATTCTAAATTGAATTAACTTAGCACAAACTCGATATGACTCGAAGTCTGTAGACCCGAATCTACCCAACCCAAAACCAATATGACCAAATAAATCGAACACGAACCCAAAGAAATCTGATCTGACCCGAAGTCTATAGAACTAAAACAAACACGAACCCGACCTGATATTTTCTTAATCCAAAATTATCCGACCCAATACAAACCAATCTGAATCACTATTATCTAAATTGGACCCAAACCCAAAGGACACTCAAACCTTACTCGATTTCTTAGCAACCCAATTTTAACCAAACCTAAATTAACCTGACCCGAACCCAACCCGTACAACCAAATTGCCACCTCTACTTATGATATCATTCAGAAGATTACAACTACGTCCAATATGAAGGACTACAGGTGATGATATAGAGATCATATTCTAGGACACTGCATATCCTCATGAAATTTGATTATGATTGGATGCTGAATTGTTTAACAAACTGAAATTATTTGTTTCCCTTTGGCCAATGACATGGTATCTACATTCCCCTACTCGGTGCAAAAAGTATTACACAACTCTCATTTTCATGGGTATAGGTTTACCTCACACAAAATTGCAAATATAAACAAATAGTTTATGTTTATACTTTAAGTAGGCATGTAACAAACACAATCAAATAAATTTTGACCATAGATTTTCACAGAAATTAAGATAAACAAGACAAAACAATAGGAGTAAGTTAATAACACAATAAATGATGATTAATTAGCTCTTATGACAAGCAAGAAACATCAAATAATAGAAATATAAGTGAGTGACTACATAGGAGTACACTACTTAGCATACTCATCAGTCATCATCAAGGAAAATAAGTCCTTCATAACAAGTATGCCTATTAAAGGAATGAATGCATAAGCATGGCTTTGAGCATCCTATATCTATAATAAAACACATGCTAGAACTGCAAATATAAGCATACCAAAATTTCCCCGTTGATGCCATAGCTTGCAACACACTAATAGCTTGGTCGGCAGGAATTCCATGTACAGATTCTGCACCTCTAGAATTTGAAGAAACAAAGTATATCAAATAAAATAGAACTAGCTCAACGCATCAAACTAAACAGATGTAACAACCAAATATTGATCCAAAATACCAGAATGTCACCGCATCATTAACAATCTCTACAGCTTTACAAATGGAATCAGCATCTAGTGAAATGAGAAGCATGTTTTTTGTATTTTACTCCACAAAAATGCATCAGCATCAACAACAATAACAACTCGGCACGCATGAAGCCCATCACGAGTTAAACATATTTAAAGGCATAAACGATTGGGTGTTGTTAGCATTAACACATAAACATTTTTGAGTTTCTCATAAAGACATAATGTTTTGGAATTGTTCTCATTAAGGTATAAACATTGTCTATTTTGTAAATATAATAATTATTCATAAAGAAATATTAATATTTATATGTAAATATACTATATATACTTTTTTTACACTATGGAAAAATAATACATAAAAGTAAACAAAATCTATTTATATTTTATAATATTTTAATAAAAATTAATTTTTTGTACAATAATAAAAAAAATGAATTTCTAAAATCTTTGAATTGCTATGAATTCTGAGAAATTATTAAAATTATATTGAAAAAATTTACAAAATTATTCATCCTTAAGGCAATTAGGACGCCAAGCAGAAACCACTTACACTTCCGTACACCAAGAAACTGGTATGGTAGTACCTTGACATACTTGTGATGGTACAGGAAATAAAACCCATTAGGGCAAGGCAATATGTACCAATGTCCAACATAATCAGTGTCAACTGCTTTGCCCAGATTCTAACTAGTTCATTGCAAACAACCATTTCACTAGAAACCTAGTTAGGTCATTGTGTACTAATTTGCTACACTGTTATTTGTTTATAATCCCAAAACTATTGCATGTTGACTTATTGGCATAGCAAAGAAATAACTATGATCATAGTACTAAATCTCTATTTGATAACTGATACAAGGTTAATCTAGCCTCAGGTTTTCATACAAATCTAACAAATATTATTAACCCAACTGATGTAGAACGGTGAGGGAGAGAAGATTAGACAGGCAAGGAAGAAGGAGGAGGGCTGACAGGAAGATTAGGCAGCTCAAATAAATATGCATTAAGCCAAATTTTCTGATAGAAAAATGGCTAATGGCATGGACGTGAAGTTTCTCTGGCGGTGTTTTGGTAAAAAGCAAAACATTGTCGCCAACATTAAAAACTTGGACTCATTGATGATCATTAGCAGTTAATTTATACTCCACAATATTTAAGACAATTTCTCGCCTAACCTTGGTTTGTAAATCACAGAGATGTTAAGCAAAGGTATAGCAAATTGAGAAACATGAGTAGATGCCAGAAGTGGAGCAAGATCAATAGGGGCACAGGGTAAATAACCATGCACAATCTCAGAGGGGCTTTTTTTGCCAGTGGATCGATTAACAGGATTAATATAGACAAACTCGACTATAGGTAAAGTCAAATCCCAATTACCCGGTTTATCCCCTACAGCAAATCAAAGTAATTCATCTAGATTTCTATTGAAAACTTCAGTTTGACCATGAGTCTTTCTTAAATAGGCACAGACCCACCAGATCCACAAGAATCTCTCTTAATAAAGACATTAAACGAAACCCTTAGAGTCCTGATTTTTCCCTTGACCGATTCAAATTTATTTCAAAATAATATATGTACTAACTTCATGAAATGTGCCCAGTATGCTGATAAACAGTGCTCCAATCACATACTACCATAAATAATATAAATAATGATTCTATCTTTCCAGTAATTACACTACAATTCAACATCCAAACACAACCACTCCTTCATCCCTTTAAAAAGTCATTAATAACCTCTACAAAAATACTCTGACTACATTTCCAAATTTTAAATTTTCAAAATATACGATAATTTCTCAAATTAATATTCCACTCACAGATATAAAATAATACTAACAAATTACTACACCCTTGACAAGTCCAAAACAAAATACCCAACACCCTATGTACTAGCGTACTTTCTCTTGCTGACAGATTCCATCTTCAGAAAAAAAGATGCCCGCAATCAGATTTATCCTGCCTGATAGGAATAATTTTCCTTTTAAACTTAACCAAAGCATTTATTTTCTTAACAAAAGGAGTGTCATCTAAGCAATTCACCTAGACTTCTATTGACAACTTCAGTTTGTAGGTGGAAATTATCCCCTACAACACATCTAAGCAATTCACCCAGACTTCTAGTGACAACAACTTCAGTTTGACCATTAGTCTAAGGATGAAATGCATTTCAAGTATGTACCACAAGACCTCCAAAGTGTTCTCCAAAAATGACTTCACAAACTTGGCATCTCTTTCAGAAATAATTGACTTGGATAACCCATGCAACTTGACAGCCTAAAAAAACAAAAAAAGAGCTTAGCTACATGAGATGCCAAAGCCATGTTTTGCTACATGAAATAAAATGTGTCGTTTGTCATTTAGGGAAACTTAGCAACTACCATAAGAGAATCTCCCAGAACAAAATCCATAATAATGCCTTTCTAAAGCACATAAAAAATATGTAATGGGGTGCATAATCCAGTGTTGTGCTTCCTAACCTTAGCTAATTGACAAGGCCGACCCTATGAAATGAAATAATCCTAGTGACATCCCTTTCCAATGACGGCCAATGGAACCTATCATCAATAAGGGTGATAGTTTTGTCCTTACCAAAGTGTCCAGCCAAGTTTATTAGAATCAAGATTCTACCTAGAATTGATAGGAGTTTTCAAAATCAAATAGAATCGGATCATAGTAATTTCTTACAAATATCAAAAAATATGACCATAATATATTTGTATACTACAAATTTCCTAAGCAAATCTCACAAATATGACCAAAAATCACTAGGAAGCTCATCATGAAATTAAAAAAGGAATCTATCTCATGAGCGATATAAGAAGAGGAAGATAATCCTAAGGAAGCCTCTTTAGCTAAAAGAACAATGAAAATCCCACAATCATCTATAGCTTCCTCAAAACAACTATAAGTTAAGAGATGAAGGTTCTTCTTGGCTTGGAAGTCACCTTAGGGAGCATTTCTACCAATTTAGTTGGACAAAATGTAATAAATTTACCCTAAAACTTAAAAAGAATAGGTGTTGTCCCTGCATTAGTTGGTCACATTCATGTCATAATAAGGACATCCAAAAAGAATATGCATCCCATCCATCGATAAAGCATTGCAAAATACATCATCCTTATAGTCACCCAAATGAATAGAAACATGACATTTCCAAGTTAGAGGTATGGTATTTTTATTCATCCAAGCTACATAAAATGGTTTGGCACAAGGTTCAACTTTATTATAGATTTCAATTTTTATCTTGTAAACCTAGAATTAGTATTCAGGATTGATGAATATATTTGTGATTAATAAAACTTCCTTATGTTCTCATTTTCCCCTACTTCTCCTTCTTCCTCTTCCCTCTAATCTTATTTCCCTCATTTTTCTACATCAACTTTGGTATCAGAGAAATAATTTCCTTTTTTACAATTCAGCCCCAATTAAGATCTGAAGCCCTCGCCATCCAATATTAGGTTCTTCATCAAAGAATTGATTGGGTTAATCACAAAGCAATCAGATTCTGCGCTATTGACCCATAATCTCGTCATTTAGACCCTTCAAATCCCTAAATACAACCCTAATATAACTAATTATAGCCCCAATTGAACGATATCCACAAATATCCCTAACCCTAGAAAACAATCAATCTAGAATCAACACCAACTCTTGGCCTTTCTATCCTCTAGTCGTCCGGTGGTTGTGTCGATTGTAGCAGCAAAGACAACGCACAACTAGTAATCAAAAAATCCAAGTCATGTATTGGTCAGAATTCTGCATCACATGGGGTCTTTCAATTTGTGCTCATTTGCTGATATTTCATAAAATAAAATAAAAATAACAAACAAAAGTTGAAGACTCGTGGCTCCAATTACAAGAACAATAATAGCAACAGCAAGAGGTATTAACTAGTTACCCTCTTTTCCCTTTTGTCTTGTATATTTCTTTCATATTAAACTTTGCATTAGTATTCTTGTGTAGGGTAGCAGTAAATTGTTTTGTTTCAATTTTTTTACTCCACACAAGAAAAATAAGTTAAACCGACCCTTTACATCAAAAAAAAAATCATTTTCTTGCCAGTGTGCATCTCTAGCTAGTACCTATTTTAAAGTTGAGTTTTTCTGTCATTAGAACTAATTTATTCTTTTGTATTGTTTTTATAATTTTAAGCCTACGGCCTACCTTGGTGTTATTTTACATACCACAATGGCCACATCTAAAAATATCATAAAAGAAATTGAATCTCAATCAAATTCTCACAATAACAATAATTATGATACGCTTCCTACTGATGTACATAACCTAAACAAGCGTCTCAATTGCACAATCTTTGAAAGAAATTTAAACACCAATTTGACCAAATTCATTGAACTCTAAAGCAATTGGGCAAACATATGGTAGAAACAAACCTACAAGGGTCAAATAGGAATAATCAAGCATCCCTCAGTCAAACTGTTATGCCCAGGACTATTGCCATACCCCACTAGTCATGCACCTAGACATAAGTCCACTTCACAAACACCCCATAATGAACCCCTTCCTAGGCATGTGCATTATAGGACTTTTGATGTGGAGGATCCCAAATCCAAGCCAAAAGTCCATGGCATATATAATTCATTCCTGCCTGCATATGATCATCCTCCTAGGCATTCACTAGATAGGTATAGTAGGCATGTGACATATGATAGGCACGATAGGTATTGACCTCCTAGCTTTGGTCATAATGAGTATAAATCTCACAAAAATGGTCAAAGTAGAGCCACTTGAATATGATGGCACACTAGATTCTAATAAATATCTTGATTGGAACGAGGGTATGAAAGACTATTTTGAGTGGTAAGGTGCGTGTCCAATTTGCTAAAATGAAGTTAACAAAATGTACTAAGAAATATTGGAATAATGCGGTTAGAAGTATTACGCGAATTCATCAACCACCTATTGTTTAATGGGAGGTTATGAAACAAATGCTTAAGAAAAAAATATTTAACCTCCTTTCATAAAACACAACTAATTGTTCAACAACTTAACCTTAAGCAATCTACATTCAATGTGTCGAAGTATATGACCCATTTTAATGAGTTATTGCTTAGGTCTAAAGTAGAGAAATAATTAAAATTCATTTTGCATCAAAGATCCACTTCTCAATCCACTTTTAGGGGTAGGAGCCTAGATATAATGCTTCCAAGACCACTAGTCCCTCCAGTTCAATCCCTCCATCTAGTTCATTCTATAAAGTCTCTAATTCTACCCATCTACTAACTCAAATGCCTGATCTAACATACAATGCCACCATTATGGAGCAAAAAGTCATATTGTTTCCCTAATGATAGAGAGTGAGCCTCGTGAGGAGGATGAGGAACAAATTGTAGAGCCTATAGGGATGATGAGCCTTGTGAGAAAGATTTGGTGGATATGCATCTTAATGTTGTCCAAAGTGTTATGAAAAGGGCGAGAAAGAATGATGAGCGGAAACGATACACAATCTTTCATTTTGTTCAGTTGTTGTAATGGTCAGTGTGCCAAGTTGGTCATAGATGGGGGAGAAGCCTTAATGTTATTCTAGTTGATGCCCTACATTGATTTAACCTTAAACCTGAATCCGATACCAAACTTGATGTAAAGAAATGAGGGAAAGAAGATTAGAGGTTAGAGGAAGAAAGAGAAGAAGGACCGACAAGAAACAAAAGGAAGAAGGGAATGAGGAGAACGCAAAGAAATTACATTAATCCCAATTAATTACTCATTGGACTTGAGTACAATGTTCTCAAGACTAATATTTAAATACTAATTCTATGTCTAAAAGATAAAAGCTGAAAAAATTAACCCTAAAATAAGAGAACAAATCTAGAATATAAAAGATAAAAGATACAATCTGAAAAAGATAATAAACTACAAAAAATTACCTAAAATATTTCTTCCAATATTTATCTATACAACCTACGTCGACAACTCTTTAAGATGTTGAAGTACATAGGTTCCAATCAAGTCAAAACAATTCAAAATGATAAACTTAGATAAAAGATAATCCTAAATCTTAATTAGGAATGAGGAATAATGAGATTGGCTCGATCTAATATCCTAACCAACACTACAAGGCTTACATTATGAGGTGTATCCACGATTCCACATGGACATGGACCTACTTTCCAATGGGAACAAAGGATTGTTCAAACTACAACTTCGAGCCATACCGTGAGACAACATGTAGATTTTTTTTTCTCCCAGCTAATGAAAAGTTTAACCTCAAATTTAACACAAGAGAAAACAACGATGGTCCATGTATCCACCATTCACTTCATCGTAATACTCACAATGATCCTACAGTACGATCCACTAGACTCTACTTGTCATCCTTTCTTTGAGGACCCACATGTTGAGCCTATTAGGACCTACACTAAAGCATTCCATATGGATACTATCAAGCTAGTCACAAATAAAGCACCTAAAGAACTTAGAACTCATGGGCTCAACGAAGGGCTTAGGCATACTAGTGAGCTAAACATGTGACCTTTTCAAAGACTATGTTAGGAGATGGGGGAAGCTGCAGTAATGGACAATGTGATATCAGAAAAAAAGAGATCAATATGATTATAGTCTGGTATCCAGGTTTTCGAGACCCTGGTGCCTCCGCAATTCTTTCCCTTTTCCTCCCCTTCTCTCTCCTCCCTCCCGACTATATATAACTAACAACCTGCTGACATCCCGTAACTACCCATACAAGAAAGAAAAACATAATCAGAAAAGGAATCGAAACGGAAATAAATTGTAATGCCAACTTTGCCCCTATTCCTCACACACTCCATAGGTCCCTCCTTAGCTTACGGCGTCCTGTGTGTCCTCCTCACAAAAGTGTGCTTCACCAATGGCCTATCAATACCCCCCTGTCGAACTTTCACCTTGTCCTCAAGGTGAAAAGCAGGAAACCTGGAATTGAGTAGCTCGTATTCTTCCCATGAAGCTTCAAAGTCCGGCAGGCCATGCCACTTGATCAAAACTTCTAGTGCGCCTCTACGATTGTAGCGAGTATCCACGACCCTTTCTGGTGTTACTTGCCATTCCATATTTTCCGTAAGAGCTGGAGGTAAAGGTTGCGCCTGCTGCTGATTCCCTAGAGCACGTTTCAGCATTGAAACATGGAAAACTGGGTGGATGGCAGCAGAGTCTGGTAGTTCCAGGCGATATGCTACTTTTCCCACTTTAGTGAGCACACGGTATGGCCCAAAGAACCTTGGTGATAGCTTCTCATTGGCACGTCTAGCTAATGACTTATGGCGGTATGGCTTCAACTTAACATAAACCCACTCTCCCGCTGTCAGTTGGATGTCACGTCGCCTCTTGTCGGCTGTATCCTTCATTATTTTCTTGGATCGTTCCAAATGGTACTTCAACTCAACTAAGGCCAAATCCCTATCCCTCAGTTCTTCATCCACTGCTGCCAACGATGTCTGTGTTGCTGCATAACGTATTAAGGGAGGAGGAGGCCTGTTATACAAAGCTTGGAATGGGGTAGTATGTGTTGCCGAATGGTATGAAGTATTGTACCAATATTCAGCCCAAGCCAGCCACCGACTCCACTGTTTAGGCTTATCATAGCAGAAACAGCGAAGGTATGTTTCTAGGCTACGATTGAGGACTTCAGTCTGTCCATCTGTTTGCGGATGGTAAGCTGAACTACGCCGGAGTGAAGTACCCTGTAGCCTGAACAACTCCCCCCAAAAATGGCTGAGAAACACCTTATCTCTATCCGATACGATAGACCGTGGTATGCCGTGCAGCCGGACAACCTCCTTGAGAAAAACAGCAGCCACCACTTGAGCGGTGAAAGGGTGTTTGAGCGGAATGAAATGAGCATACTTGGTCAATTTGTCCACAACTACCAGGACACAAGAGAATCCCCCCGAATCAGGCAGTCCCTCAATGAAATCCATAGTAATATCGTCCCATACCTGGTCGGGAACTGGGAGGGGCTGCAGCAGCCCAGCTGGGGCCAAGTGCTCTGACTTTTGTCACTGGCAGGTGTCACATTCGGCCACAAATTTCTGAACTCGCTTCCTCATACCCGGCCAGTATACGTCGCGGTTCAACCGATGAAAAGTTCTCAGGACCCCTGAATGTCCCCCTACAACACTTCCATGATACTCCTGCAGTAGCTTGGGAATGAGGGATGAAGTAGCGGGGAGAATGAGGCGCCCCTTGTAGAGTAAATGTCCCTGATGAACTGTATAATCTTCCACTGCCCCCGGTTCAGCCTGCACCTGCTGTTTTATTGGGCCAAGGGTTGGATCTGCATCCACTTCCTCTTGTAGCACCTTCCAATCATGCGTCCATACCATTGTTAAAGTTGATAACCCCTCTTCTCTTCTCGACAAGGCGTCTGCTGCCTTATTCTCACAACCTGGCCGGTATTCTATGTTGAAATTGTACCCAAGCAGCTTGGTAACCCATTTCTGGTGCACCTCTGCCACCACCCGCTGGTCCAGTAAGAACTTAAGACTCTATTGATCGGTCCGGATTGTAAATTTATGCCCCAATAGATAAGGCCGCCAACGCTGAACAGCGAGGACTATTGCCATCAACTCCCGTTCGTACACCGACTTGGCCCTTGATTTCGGTCCGAGGGTCTGGCTGAAATAAGCTATCGGTCTCTGATCTTGCATCAACACTGCTCCCAATCCACAACCGGAGGCATCTGTCTCAATGACAAAATCCTTGGTAAAGTCGGGCAACGCTAATACCGGCACTTGTGTCATTGCAGCTTTTAGTTTTTCAAAAGCCTCTTGTGCCTCCTTATTCCAACCAAAACAATCTTTTTTCAGTTGGGAGGTCAGGGCAGCTGCGATATGTGCATACCTCGCTACAAATTTCCGATAATATCCAGTTAATCCCAGGAATCCCCTTAACTCTCGCAAATTACGAGGAACAGGCCACTCTACCATGGCTTGGACCTTTGATGCATCAGCTGCCACCCCTTTTGCTGATATAATATGGCCTAGGTACTCCAGTTCCCGTCGCCCGAAACTGCACTTCTTCATATTTATAAACAGGGAGTTAGATCGCAGGACTGCAAAGACTGTCTTGAGATAACCGATATGCTCTGCCATTGTTGCGCTGTAAACTAATATGTCGTCAAAAAATACCAGCACAAACTTTCTGAGAAATGGTTTGAATATGTCATTCATCAGCGCCTGAAACGTAGCTGGGGCATTGGTTAACCCGAAAGGCATTACCAAAAATTCATAATGCCCTTCATGGGTGCGAAAAGCTGTCTTGGGCACATCCTCGGGCCTTACTCGAATCTGGTGGTAACCCGATTTCAAGTCCAGCTTAGAGAATACCGCAGCCCCCTTTAGTTCGTCCAGTAATTCATCGATAACTGGGATCGGAAATTTATCCGGGACGGTGACCTTGTTCAGTGCCCGGTAGTCTACACAGAATCTCCAACCCCCATCCTTTTTCTTGACCAGTAGTACGGGGCTTGAGAACGGGCTTCTGCTAGGTTGGATAATGCCTGCTGCCATCATCTCCTTAATTAAGGCTTCGATTTCAGCCTTCTGAACTTGGGGGTATCGGTATGGTCGGACACTCACTGGAGTTGTACCAGGCTGTAATTCAATTCGATGATCTGAAGTCCTCTGCAGTGGGAGTCCAGTGGGCATGTCCATGACATCCTGAAATTCTTCCAAAACCCGTTGTATTTCAACCGGAACCTCGTAGTCAGTATCAGCCCTAGGCCTAGGAATTTCCAATGCAGAACATTCTACCAGCACCCCCTGCCCTTCTTGTCGGAGCGTCCTCATCATTGCTTTGAGCGAAATTTGCGTCTTACACAACCCGGGTTCCCCTTTCAGCGTCACTGAAGCATTCCCCACCATAAACTTCATAACTAAGGCCTTCCAATTAATGTGGGTCATTCCCAGTTTCGTCAACCACTGCATCCCCAGAATGACGTCCGCACTTCCCAGGTTCAATGGTAGCAAATCTTCAACAATCTCTATCTCTTGAAGAGTGATCGTCACATTCCTGCAGATCCCATGAGCTTGAACCGATCCTCCGGTTCCCATAATCACTCTGTAGGCTACTGTAGAAGTTACCGGTAGCTGCAGCTCGTTCACCACATCCCAAGCCACAAAATTATGGGTCGCACCGCTGTCAATCAGAATAGTAACAGGGTGACCGCCGACCTGACCCTGCAGTTTCATAGTGTGGGGGCTAGTAAACCCCACGACCGAATTCATGGAGAGTTCCACAGCCCCATCCACCATCTCAGGTTCCTGCTTTTCCTCCTCTCTAGTGTCAACCTCTAGCTCACTCCCTTCTCCCATGGCTCCTTCCTCTACCAACAATATCTGCAACATCTTATTTTTGCAAACATGCCCCGGGTGGTATTTTTCCTCACACCGAAAGCAAAGGCCCTTCTCGCGCCTCCTCTGCATCTCTGCATCACTCATTTTTTTGGTTCCCAGCGAACGGCGAGTCTCCGGCGAGTCTCCCAGCAAACCCATCGGGGTCGAGTTGCTAGAACGAGCCGATCCCCCAGGGTTTTGAGTCTTCGAGTTGGGCGAAGAAAGGGTGGAGCTGGGGTTGGAGTAAAACGACGCAGTTGGGGTGGGATTTTTAGGGCTGGGGGTATTCACAGTCAATTTACCTGGCTGGGTCCAGGAGCTGCCCCATATCCTCTAGGTCGCCCGATTCTTTTCCTCAATTAGTTGGGCAGCCTCCATTATCTCAGTGAGCCCCTTTGGTTTGTGCACCCTCACCTCCGCACGTACCTCTGGTTTCAGACCATTGAGGAAGGTGCTTTCCAATACCTCTGGCGGTAATCGTCCTTGTAACGGTGATGCCAGAAGCTCGAAGTGCTCGACGTACTCGTCCACTGTCCCCTCCTGCTTAATGGCTAAAAACTTCTCGCAGAGGCTGCCTTCGTGCCGGGGACGAAATCGCCCCAGCAATCTCTCCTTGAAATTAGCCCATGTTCCGAACGCCTGATTATCCTCAGTGTATTGGAACCAAGCGAGTGCCCTGCCTTCCATGGCTACCGCTACCATCTCCAGTCTCTCCAGCTCCGAAGTGTGATTAAGGTTGAAGCATCGTTCAGCCCGAAAAATCCAGCCATCTGGATCCATTCCATCAAAGGTGGGAAACTCCAGCTGTCTCGGACTTTTGACTTCTCCCCGTCCCCCATGGTTATTCACCATTACCTCCGTTCGGGCTCCTTCCTCCCTCTGCAGTGATCGAGCTGCCGAGGATTCTGAAATATTATGCCCGATGATAGCATCCAAACGGGCCACCAAATTTCCCAGAGTTTTCTCCATCGATTCCATCTTCCCATCAAGCGATCCAATCCTTGCATCCAACTCAGGTATACGTCCCAGGTCCTTTCTAACAGCTACCGTATCATTTTGCCATCCTGTTTGCAACTCCTGCATCTTCTCTTCGAGGGCATCAACCTTCTTCTGAGCCATCCTTGCTTAGAACCGTGCTCTGATACCAAGAATGTTAGGAGATGGGGGAAGCTGCAGTAATGGACAATGTGATATCAGAAAAAAAGAGATCAATATGATTATAGTCTGGTATCCAGGTTTTCGAGACCCTGGTGCCTCCACAATTCTTTCCCTTTTCCTCCCCTTCTCTCTCCTCCCTCCCGACTATATATAACTAACAACCTGCTGACATCCCGTAACTACCCATACAAGAAAGAAAAACATAATCAGAAAAGGAATCGAAACGGAAATAAATTGTAATGCCAACTTTGCCCCTATTCCTCACACACTCCATAGGTCCCTCCTTAGCTTACGGCGTCCTGTGTGTCCTCCTCACAAAAGTGTGCTTCACCAATGGCCTATCAGACTATTGCCAAAAATTAGCCTCTACATCCCAAGCGAGGCAACATGATCAACAAAGCAAAAGCCTCTATCCTTAAGCCCGAACTAAATATCACCCACTTGAATGGATTTTCCTCAAAAGCATATCTCACATCAAGCTTCTAAAACTCCCGAGTTTAGGCTTTGACCTTCTAACGCTCCAATACTGCGACCACAAACACCATTTTATTGCCTATGGGGCAGTCATCGAAACCTCTCTAGGATGGACAAAGATGTTCTTAACCATGATGAACCATTCAAAAAGTTTATCTAGGTCTCCTCATTGAAATCTAGGAAGGCACTCTTACACATAATTAGGAGGGAATAATATACTAGCATGGTAAAGCTAGATTGGAGCATTGTGAATGTGAACATGAGATGAAGGAGCAAGTGGCCACCTTTTTGCTTAGCTAGATTGTAAACAAGCTCAAAAACATTATCTGGTATACCGTCTAATCTTTTGAGTCAAACATCGTAAACCACAATGTATTGGTCAACCTTGTGAGGCCTCCAAATCCTTGTCCCTAAATTTTTTGATAACAAGTAACAATAAAATTTACAATACTTTTTTTTAGTCAACTACAATGTGTTGACTTCTCTTTTTATTAACTTCAAATTTGGCCAAAAACAAGGAAAATTCAAACAGATTTTGGGGCCTCAATTGTGCAAGCTTCTTCAAACCATGTCAACTATCAGGTCGTCAACAGATCTAGCCAGCAACAAGAACTAGTGTTGGCTTCCAATACGCATTTAACTCCACATAAAAACATTACCAATCATAATGAGCTGTATCCGTGCTAGTTGCGACTTCACATAACAACATTACTAGTCATTATTACCAGTTTGTCAAAGAATATTGCATTAAAAACACCCACAACACTTCCACTATTATCAGATAAAACTGATATTCTACAGATATCCTAATATACATATACTAATACACATACGACTACGACTACGAACTAACTAAAGAAAATCCCAAAAGTATCATTTCGCTTTATGATAATAATTAACGTGAGGTAAACCAGAAAACTAGACTGAACTTAGCAGCAATTTACATTTACAAAGAAAAATAATAGAAGAAAAGCAGCAATTAGTACCCGTTAGCATCGGCAGCATCAGAGACTGGACTTCTTTCATCGTGAGGCATCCCGTCACTGGAAGAATTGATAATTGCAGGCTGCGAAATCTCGTCTGGTGGCAGCTCCATCAGCTAGACTTTTCTTTCTAGCTACATAAGACAGAAAATATGTAACAAAGGAAGATGATTCTTCCTAGCAAATAGTACTACAAACCAGAAAGACGGCTACAGCTAGGGTTCGATAATCAAGTAGAGACAGAATTACCAGAACTCTCACTCAATGATAGCAGTATCGAGCGCGAGGCTCGACTGAAGAGGAGAAGTGGAGAAGAGAAAATGAAGAGGGGGAAGCTGACGTACGGCGCATACGGTAACAAATTTTCTCCGGTCGCTAACGTACGGTGTCAATTCTATTCCGGTGCGCCGTGCGTAGAGTTCATATAGTATTTGCTGGGTGGTATGAGAAAAGCCATCAAACAACGCCGACTTGGACGGTGCTGTGCGTCGGTGATGTGATGTCATCATTTTTAAATTATTACCATCCATAGTTAATTACGTGCATTTGCAAAAGTTTAAGATTAATTTTATATTTATTGTCTAGCAAGTAGCAAACGAATGAAAATACGTCCAAAAGAAGTCAAATATAATTTATTCCATATCATTTTCTAATTGTTAGTGATATGCCTAAAAAATCAATCATGAAGCTAATCATGGTATTGTTTACTAAGAGGATATATTTTTTGAATAAGTTACTAAAAATTACTAAATTTCTAGTTGTTTGGCTTGAATTAAGTGAGAAATTATAAAGTAAATGTAACTTCATCTGACTCTCTACTTTCTTAATTGATGAATAAGACACTTTCTTTTGGGACACCTTAAAAAATAACACTTTCTTTACTTTTTATATTTTTATCTAGCATGTAATTATTAAAAATAAAGGTAAATTAACTTCCTCTACTATTTTCTCAATATGAATCAAATACAAATTTAATAACATAAAGTTCTAAAAAGTGTAATTTTCTCTTAAAGCTATAACTAATGTACCAAATAAGACCTATATATTTTATGTTAACATTAGGGATGTATTTGACATCGACCTTCACAGAATACAAAGTTAGATATTTGCATCTGTAAAATCGAATATACATTTAATATGTCCTTTAACATATTAGATATTCAGTAAAATCAAGTCAGGTACCACATATATCTGATTATATATATAGAGAGAGATATAGATATATGTATGTATGTATATTCATAATTAAATGTATATATTTGGAAAAAACAATATATAATATATTACATAATACAATATAATGCATTGAAAGTAAAGTTTAATGTGCTCCAATACGTACTAATATAGCACAATATATTTTTATATATCTAAATGCAATATAATTTTTTTTAAGTTCACAAGAGAGTCATCAAACAAGTACAAAACACAATAGTAATGGTTATATCATAAAAGGGTTAAAATACCGAGAGGGGAAGGGGGATTTGATCAAAGGACCTTTGAAATATATAATACAATATAAATTTAATATACTCCAAATACAAGAAAATACATTAAAAACCATATGTCAAACCAAATTTAGATAATTCGATCAAAAATCAAATCATATATCTACTTTATTTGCAATTGGATATTCCCTTGTCAAAATTTTTGAATACTAAATCTAACTTTTAGATATTTTTTCCACAATCCTAATCATAATATTGTATTAGAGAGTTTTTTTATGATTTGTGGGCTAAAAAGTGTTATTGGCATACTACCAATATTAGGTGAACATATAAAGTCACATAACAAGTTATAATAAATATAACTAAACTCAAATACTTGATTCTATCCAAGCTCATTAAACATGTCTAATACTAGATAGAATAGGGTGAGATAGTTTCTCATATTACTTCTACAACAACCTTAGAGAAAGAGAAAAAAAAATTGGTGTTAACACTTAATATTAGATCAAGTATATTCATGTGGATATCGGTAAATACTTGACATTTGGTGCACATGTCCTCACAAAATTTCTTTATATCGCTACGAAAAGGCATGTTATGTCTATTAATTAGATTTTTACATTCACATGAATCCTAAGATTGGGATCTGATTGATCTCTCTTTACCTCTGATTTCATATCATAACATATAGTAGTATTTGAGCCTCTTGCATTTATAGATTCCAAATTAAATCTTATATATATAATTATGTCTTAAGTGTAGGGGTGTACAAAACCAGATGTTTGTATCCACAAGATTGGACATAGATTTATCAAACGTGATCAAATATCTGGAAAATCGAATTGAATTACCAAATTTATTTGAAATATATGATTATACTACTAAAATTTATATATGTATGTATGTATGTATGCATGTATGTATGTATATTTGGGGGAAATATTACAATATAACATACTATACTATATAAAACAACATAACACACTAAAAATACCTTATGAAATGTTCTAATATGTATTAATACAATACATTATACATTTATATATTTGAACATATAATAATATTTTTAAAATACAGAACAATATACACATAATACATTGAAAATTTGATTATTATACTACTCTGGATAATTTGAAAAAAAAATCTAATCAAACATCTACTTCGGTTGCAACCAAATTTTCCCAAATTGGATTTTATGAATTACGGATCGAAGTTACGGATCTTGGATTTTTTGCATAGCTCCACTTATATGTATGTGATAAATGAATATGATGAATATATACATGTATGCGGTATTTGATAGATGCATATGATTAGATCAATAGTTAATGTTACAAATATATTGGTATACATGCCTAATTGAATTAGCATTAACAAATAATTTATCTTTTTAACCTATGCTGGGTTAAGAGAGAAAATGATTTGATAAATTGACACTTAGTGCTCGTTTGGTAAGAGGATAATAAAGGTGAAAAAATTACCCTCATATTTTATATATCTTATATAATCTATTTAAAATTAAATATTTTTTCTAATAAATATCCATTTTAGATCTTAATTTAATCTAAAATGAGTGTTTCATTAAAAATGTATTTATTATTATTAAATACTTAATATAAAAGATACAAAATAGACAAAAAAAATTACATCCCTATTACCCTCATACTAAACAAGCCCTTAATCTTATAAGGAATAGGTACAATTCTTAATTGATTCACTTAGTATTGAATGGTCTCACTAATCTTGATTAAAATCGTTCTTGATTGGTTTGACTATTTTTAATTAAGATTGTTCTCAATTGGTTGGTTATATCTTTATTAGTTCAACTAATCTTAACTTAAATTGTTCTTGATTAGTTTGATGAGGCCCTATAAAGGGCAGCTCCCTTAACCACATATGGTTTTAGGTGTGATTATAAGATGTCAAGTCATGTGATGATCTTAATGATACGGCGTGTTGTTCTTTTATCTATATTACATTAGTTGCATGTCTATCACTACTATTAGTCTATTACATTAGTCCTTATTGAATAAAATCAACTTAATTAATGCCTTTCAGCTTTAGCGCATGTAAAACCTTAGTTCACTAGAGTTATAAGTAGTTATTTTGAAGTGCTTCAGGGATCATTGATTAAATTGTCAGATCAACACGAGTTCTTTTGAGTGTGTTTTCTATCAACACAGAACATTCCGAAAAAACTTATCAATAGGTAACCTGTCATTAAATTACTTCAAGTCACACACTTTTAACTATGGAAATTTTTTTAATGATAGGTTTCCTAAAAAGACCGTATACCTTATTGATATAGGTAGTTTTATCAATACTTTTAAGCATCGACTATCCACTACTACTTTTGGTGTATTACATACACCCCCACTCAAGAACTCAATGTCATTGTTACTCCTTGATCGGTGATTGTCTCAATACAAAATATCCTAAGAATTGTCTCACTAGGTAACTAGCTGATATGTGCAAGTGGTTATGATATTGCTCTAGTAACATTAATATCACCTCGACCTCAATAATATCATTGGTAGTTACTTTGCGGTGCTTCCAAACTTAATAATTAGCATCATAGATCAACACGAGTCCTTTTAAGCATAGTTTATATCAATTCACACTCATCCCATAAACTTTTCCAAGAAGTCACCTATCATTAAATTGTTCCAAGCCAAGCATGTATAACTATGGAATTCATGTAATAATAGGCTCCCAAAAGGAAGGTAGGCTCTACTATTATAGGCAATTATATCAATTATTTTGATCCTCCATTATCCCCCACTACTTTAGGGGTATTAGAATGCCTATTAAGACTTGATTTGTTAAGGGTAGGCCTACCTGTAACATCTAGAAATTTTAAAATCCTTATTTTTGGGTGTTTAGCCTTTTATTTAATTAACCCCTAATTCATAACCCAGATAAATCCTTAAATAAATTGATCCTAATTATCTTATCTTCTTCCATTATTATCAAACCCACCCTAAACCATGGATATTTTTTTAATTAGGTACCATAACCCAAGATAAATTAATTTTACCTTAATTCCTTAATCCTAAATTAAACCTAATCTTAATCATAATCCTAACATTTCTTTTCATTTTATCTTTCTTTCTTCCTCTCTTTTCTTTTTTTTTTGTTCTTTTTTTTTATTCTTCCCCTACTCGACTTGCCTCCCCCATTTCCCTTTTAGGCCATGCACCCCCTATATTCCCCTTCGCGCTTACCCCTATTCCCTTCCCTTCTCGGTTGACGTATCCTTAACTCCTACAAAATTTTAATGCACCAGCTTACACCTATCTACATGCCATTGCCCATCCGAGCTAGTCGTTCAAACCATCTCCTTCAACCCTCACCATCGTCGCCTAAGCTCTTGCTCCCTTCCTTTATTCTCCTTCTTGCCTATGCAACTGCACAACCTCAACCACATCCATTCCCCTACGTTGCACCTCAACCCTAGCCACAACCATTTCCCTTGCATCACACTCTTGACACCCAGCCACCATTGTAATACCCTAAATTTTTAGCTAACCTTAACCCCAAGTAATTCATCTTATTACATAATCCTAATCTTGAAAATTTAATTTTTTGACCTCATCTAAATTCTCTAACCCTAGAATTTAACATAATCCCAATTTATTGATAATTAATCTATCTTAATATCCTAATCTAACTTATATTTATCTTATTCTAATCAAAAATTAAACATGTTAACCCCCTTTTTATTTTTCCTCTTTTCCTTTTTCACTGCTTTCCCCTTTTGGTTGACTCCCTCTCCTTCTCCTTCCCCCTTCTCCTTGCATGAAACATTCTCCACAAGTAATGCATGCACACCCCCATCATCTCCTACCACCTACCAAACCATCCCTACTCCCATTAACTTCTAGCTCCTATGTATAAGGGTTGGGGTTGAAAATTTTCCTTCGGGTGTTACACCTCCGACCCTTCTCTACATGTGCATGGATATACACACGACCATCATTAATGTAACACCCCAAAATTTACTACTTTTTTTTAAAGCAGAAGAATTTTAAATTAAAATCCATGAATTCTATGGATGTTATCGCCACACTTAGTACTAGACCGGTTCTCTCCGACTATTCCAGTACCAAGTGCTACGGCTAATAAAATTAATAATCAATTATGAATCAAGAAAATCTAAACTCTAAATAAGCATTAAACGGTTATAAAACAAAAATCATATTACGCGTAAAGAATTATTATTCATATTCAAAAGAGGAATAACTTACAACCGATAAAAGATTCATTTAAAATACTTAGTACAAGAAATAAATCGTAAAAGGGTAAGTTCGATACAAAAGAATAACAGGAGCATATTAGTTAACAAGAAGAGTGAAAACGGCCACAACACTCTCGAACATTGAGCCAACCACAAGCTCAACACTTAGCCCCGCCAGATGTCTTGCCCACCTGCACAAAGTCAGAAGGACCAACTACTCGTGGAAATGAGCAGCACCCATAAAAAGGGTGATTAGTACGCTACATACTGAGTAAGGTAATTGAGCACTAAGGCCAACATATAAAATCACATAAACCATGCATAAGAATAAAAGAACATAAAGACTATCATGATAACATAACAACGAAAAATTATTTGGGTAGAGACATAAAGGCTCATTTATAGTATAGATTAATTAATTTATAGTCCAGATTAATTATTTAATTAATCTCTTATTAGAACTCATTTCACACCATACTTTTTATCAAATCCATATGAGTACGGGAACCCCACTATTATAGCCGGTGGACCGGAAACACACAGAGCATAAAAGCTCCTAACCACTATTATAGCCGGTGGACCAAAAACGCACAGGGCATAAAGATCCTGACCACTATTATTCACCGATAGATCGGTCTGACCCCTTCTCGCACGGTGTTCCACTGTAAGTAATTAGTGTCTTTCCTATGTCTTGGCACAAATACATTTGGTTTTGTTGAGCACAGAATCCCCCACTATTATAGCCGGCGGACCCGAAACACATAGGACATCATGCCCTAACCACTATTATTGGCCGGTGGATCGGTCTGGGCCCAGCTCAACAATCTTTCACTTTAAGTGATTAATGTCTTAAGTATCTTATTTGGAAAATTTTAACCTTAGACATGCATGAATCACTCCCTTTATACTTATCCTCAAAGTCCACTTTACATCTCACTCTAGGGTTTTATTCCGAAACCCTAATTTAGGCCTTAGTGGCTCATCTTACTCCACCTCACACAACCCAAATCATTTTAAAACTCCACACACCACAACTCATAAATACCATCCTCATAATTACACTTTAATCACCAAGTACACATGATACCACAAAAATCCTAAGCAGCCAGACCAAACCCTAGCTCGGTCTCCCACGTACCCTTATATTGCTCAACATACTATTTTTCATTCAAAGTGTTCAAACATCCAAACAACACTTACATTGCCTTCCTCACACCCCAAATCAACTTTTCTTTCGTAAACTTCATGCCCATGCAAACATTACACATCCCATGCAACCATTCGAATCTTTCATGCGAAACCCTAGAAATCCCACGTGAAACCCTAGATTCAACCATGCAAACCCTAGATCCATCCATAAAAAATCCTAAATTCTTTCATGCAAAACCAAATATTCCTTCATATAAAATTTTTAATTCAATCCACACAAAACCAAAGATTCATCCATACAAACCCTAGATTCAACCCGTATAAAACCAAGGTTCATCCATACCAAACCCTAAATTTAATCCATACAAAATCAAAGATTCATTTTTACCAAACCCTAAATTCAAACCATATAAAACTAAAGATTCATCCATATAACACCATATATTAGATTATCCCATATGAAACCATAAATTAGATTCTCCCATATAACACCATAGATTAGATTCTCCTATACAAAACCATAGATCAGATTCTCCCATATAAAACCATAAATAAGATTCTCCCATATAAAACATAAATTAGATTCTCCCACACAAAACCTTATATTAGATTCTCCCATATAAAATCATAAATTAGATTCTCCCATACAAAACCATAAATTATATTCTCTCACACGAAACCCTATATTTTTCATTTTATTCTTCCACTCATGAATCATTAAAATACTTAGGTCAACTCACATCTCTTGGTCAACTTATTCCCTCTATTCTCCTTTTTCATCCTTTCTCCCACACAAACTACATTAACATCATCACATGCATGTCTAAAGGGTCACAAACCATTCATCACATATACATAATACACATGTCATGCAAATACACGAAAACATACTTCAACTCCACATCATACCACATACGACATAATTAATAATGATAAACATAGGATACATAGCATGCGAATCACATAATGTATATAAACACACAAAAGGCCTTAGTAACACCCTTACCTAAAACGACATCGGTCTTAGAGCACGCTCCTACGCCTCCTTAGGGTTTTGATAAAATAATAACATATTAATAAAAATAACATTAACTAATTACTAAATTTGCTAAAGGTATAAGAAATAATAGAAATATTATAAAAATTGATAATATAGGGTTGAAGACTTTACCCTAATAATAATAATACTACTACTAAAATAATAATAGTACTACTAAAATAATAATAGTAAAGATACTAAAGATAATATCAATGATAATATAAATAATAATAATAATAATAATAATAATAATAATAGTAACAATAATAATAAAAAGGGCATTACTCAAAAATAAAGTGAAATAAGGGCTTCGCCCCCTTTACCAAAATAATACTAATAATAATATTAATAAAATAAATAACCAAACTTAGTAATAATAATAATGATGAAATAATAATAATAATAATAATAATAATAATAATGATAAAAACCATAATAATATTACAAAATAATAATAACCATAATGGTAATAATAGTAAGGATAATATTCGAAGATAAAAAGAAGTAAGGTTTCTACCCTATATTGAATAATAATAAACTTATTAAATAATAATAATAAATATTAATGATAAAAATAATGATAATATTAATAATAATAAGACTTGATATTTATAATACTACTACTATAATTCAAAACAAGTACAATAGGGTTTCAACCCTATATAGAATAACAATACCAACAATGAAAATAATAATAATAATAATAATAGCAAAACTAATAGTAAAGTAGTTGTAATATTAATAATGAAATAATAATAATAATAATAGTAATTCGAAATAGTAATAATAAAAATAATAATTATAATAATAAACACATAATAATAATAATAGTAGTAGTAGTAGTAGTAGTAGTAGTAGTAGTAGTACTAGTAGTAGTAGTAGTAATAGAAACAATAAGAATAATAATAATAAAATCGAAATAAAAAATACAATAGGGCTTCGGCCCTCAACATAAATAATAATCAAAACATTAATACTAATAATAATAATAATACATATTAAAAAAATAATAATAGTATTTATATTCAAATAAATGAAATAAAATAAATTAAGGCTTGTAGAAATAGGGAAAAGGGTTGAAAGGGTCTAGGGTTCAACCTTAGGCAGGTGGTGACAGACGGCACCGGCGGAGGCCGAAAAAAGGGAAGAAAAGGGGAAAAGTTGAATGTTGGAAAAAAGATAGGGAGAATGAAGATGGGAGATGGGGTGTTTAGGGTTTCCTAGGTGGAGAGGGACATAATAAGGGTGGTGGCGTAACATCCCAAAATTCACTACTTTATTTTTTAAGCGGAAGAATTTAAATTAAAACCTGTGAATTGTAGGAATGTTACTGCCACACTTAGTACCAAACTGGTTCTCTCCGACCGTTTCAGTACCAAGTGTTAAGGCTAAAAGAAAAGAGTAATTAATTATAAATCAAACAATATAAACTTCAAATAAGCACTAAACGATAGTAAAACAAAAATCAGAGTATGCTTATAAGAATTATAATTCATGTCCAAAAAGATAAACATTATACAAGGGTTAAACGGTTTATCTCAAAAGCTTAATATAGAGTAACAATTAAAAAAAGGATATATCCAATACAAAAGAAATAATAGAAGGAGTATAAAATAATGAGAAGAGTAAATACGACTACAACACTCTCGAACTTTGAGCTAACCACAAGCTCAACACTTAGCCCCGCCGGATGTCTCGCCCACCTGCACAAAGTCAGAAGGGTATACTACTTGTGGGAATGAGCAGCACCCATGAAAAGGGTGATTAGTACGCTACGTACTGAGTAAGGTAACTGAGCACTAAGGCCAACACATATCAACACATAAATAATGCAGAATAATAAAATAGCATAATCACCAACATGATATCATAATTGCATACGACCATCCAGGTAAGAGTACAAAGGCCCATATATAATCCGATTCAATTACCTAATTAATCTCTTATCAGAAGTCAATTCACACCATGTTTTTTATCAAATCCACGCGAGCACGGGAACCTCACTATTATAGCCGGTGGATCAGAAACATATAGGACATCATACCCTAACTACTATTATTCACCGGTGAACCGGTCTCCAAGATACCGTAGTACCTGGCCACTATTATTCACCCGTGGACCGGTCTGGCCCCTACTCGCATGGTGTTCTACTTTAAGTAATTAGTATCTTTCTCATGTCTTGGCACAAATATGTTCGGTTTTATTGAGCATGGAATCTCCCACTATTATAACCAGTGGACCGAAAACGCACAGGTATAAAGCCTGACCACTATTATAGTCGATGGATTGGAAACACATAGGACATCATATCCTAACCACTATTATTTGTCGGTGGACCGGTCTAGGTCCGACTCAACAATCTTTCACTTTACATGATTAATGTCTTAAGTATCTTATTCAAAGGCCTTTACCCTAGACATGTATGAAGCACTCCCTTTACACTTCACACATCACAAATCATAAATACCATCCTCATGATTACACTTAATCACCACAAACACATGATACCAAAAAAACTCTAAGCAGCCACACCAAACCCTAATTGTCCACAAAAATCCTAGCTAGGTCTCCTACGTACCCTTATATTGCTTCACGTAATATTTTCCATCCAAAGTGTTCAAACACCCAACAATGCTTACATTACCTTCCTCACATCCCAAATCAACGTTCCATACATAAATTCCACTCCCATGCAGACTTTATATATCCCATGCAACCTCTCAAACTTTTCATGTAAAACCTTAAGTTCATCCATACGAAACCCTAAATTCTTTCATACAAAACCCTAAATTCATTTCACAAAAAACCAAAGATTCATCCATACCAAACCCTAGATTCAAACCACATAAAACTCAAAGATTCATCCATACCAAACCCTAAATTCAAACCATATAAAACCAAAGATTCATCTATACCAAACCCTAAATTCTAACCATATAAAACCAAAGAGTTATCCATACAAAACCCTACATTAGATCCTCCTATACAAAACCATAAATTAGATTCTCCCATATAACATCATAAATTACATTCTCCCATACAACATCATAAATTAGATTCTCCCACATAACACCATAAATTAGATTCTCCCATACAAACCATAAATTAGATTCTCCCATATAACATCATAAATTACATTATCCCATACAACATCATAAATTAGATTCTCCCATACAAACCATAAATTATATTCTTCCACTCAAAACCATAAATTAGATTATCTCATATAAAACTATAAATTCGGTTCTCCCATACAAAATTATAAATTAAATTCTTCCACACGAAACCCTAAATTCCCCATTTTATTCCTCCACTCATAGATCATTAAAATACTTAGGTCAACTCATTTCTCCTTTAGTTAACTTACTTCCCATTTTCCATTTTCTACCTTTTTCCCACACAATACCACTTTTATACATCCTCACATGCATGTCTTATAGGGTCACAACACATATCATCACATATCACAATATTTCATCACATATAGTACACATGCCATACAAAAACATACTTCAACTCTACGTTATACCACATACGAAATAATTACAATAATAAACATAGGATGCATATCATACAAAGCATATAATGCACATCAACACACAATAGGCCTTAGTAACCCCTTACCTAAAACGACACTGGTCTTAGAGCACGCTCCTACGCCTCCTTAGGACTTTGATAAAATAATAACATATTAATAAAAATAACATTAAAAAATTTCTAACTTTGCTAAAGATATAAGAAATAATAGAATTATTATAAAAGTTGATAATATAGGGTTGAAGGCTTTGCTCTAATAATAATAAAAATGATACTGAAATAATAATAGCAAAGCTACTAAAAATAATATCAACAATAATATAAATAATAATAATAATAGTAACAATAATAATAAAAAGGGAATTACTCAAAAATAAAGTGAAATAAGGGATTTGGCCCTTTTATCAAAATAATACTAATAATAATATTAGTAAAATAAAGAACCAAATTTAGTAATAATAATAATAATGATAAAAACCATAATAATATTACAAAATAATAATAACCATAATGGTAATAATAGAAAGGATAATATTCGAAGATAAAATGAAGTAGGGTTTCTACCCTACATTGAATAATAATAACACTAATAAATAATAATAAATGCAAATGATAAAAAAAATGATATTATCACTAATAATAAGACTTGATATTTATAATACCACTACTACAATTCAAAATAGGCTCAATAGGGTTTCAGTCCTATATAGAATAATAATACCAATAATGAAAATAATAATAATAATAATAATAATAACAACAACAACAATAATAATGATGATGATGATAATAATAATAATAATAATAGCAAAACTAATAGTAAAGTAGTTGTAATAATAATAATACTAAAATAATAATAGGATTGGGTGATTGAGGTGGTTCAATTGAGCTTACAACTATATTTGGGTTAACTAGGGGTCATATATAGTCCCCTATGTTCATTTAAGGTGTCTTGGTTGTTTATATTTGTCTAGCTAATGATTGTGGTATTTTGGTTATAAGTAAATCAGTGTGGTCGAGTAAATATCATGATGAACAATGTTACTTCTTAGTGTTAAGTTTTGATTTATTATAATCTATGATAGCCTATTATAATATGTATTGCATGATTTACCAATTTTATACCATGACATTTGTGTTGCATGCTACCTCTAAAGGGGATTCCTTATGATATACATATATTATGATTTGTATCTTATTTGTTGTAGGTACCTAATGATGATGAGGAATTTTATGATAATGTGTTAGTTCAAGAGTGATGCCTATGGGTTAGGAATTAAAGTGAGAGTTATTGGGTGTTGTTTGTTGGATCGCTAATCCGTATATTTTGAACTCTTATGTCCCTTATACCATTTATTTTGTTCCACCTATGAGTGTTGTATTTTAGAAGTTGGTCTCCACAATAATTATTTTATCATATTATTTTCATTCCACTTGTTTCTATTTCATGTCTTGTCTGAAAAATATTTTAGCCTTACCTTTAGTATAAGAATGACATGGTAACCAAACTTGTACTAAAAGTGACAGTAACACCTACATTTTAGTTTTCTACTTCAACAAGGCTATGTTTTAAACAATTTTTTTGGGTATGAAAATTAAGATGTTACACTTTAAATATATACTATTTTTAAGTAACACAAGCACACATAATGTTTGTGTCTCTATTATAATTCAACAATATCACTATTTAACACATAAAAATATTGGTTATCCTAATTATATATTTTTAGTTTTAGAATAGTATAAATTATAGTTTAGTAGTCATCAAAAATATTTTGAATGCACTCACCAAGAACGAAAATGAATATATAGATCATGATATCATCAATTGATGAACTAATTGTCAATGGAAAATAATATTTTATAATTAAGGTATATAATGTCTGGCAAAAAAAGAATGGAAAATGGTGTAATAGGTCAATTTTATTTAGAACATGACCGAAAATGAATGAAAAAAAAAGATTTGAAAGCTTAATGAAAAAATAGAACTAAAAGATGATCTAATATGTACTTTTGTATCTAATAAATCGGAAGTGTGCGTTCACTTATGTGGTTTGACAAGGTGACTCTAGAATTCCTTGATTGTATAATCAACCTATTTATAAATGACTGAGTAATGATGAGTACTTATATTAGCTGTGTCTTCCATATATTTAAGTGTTATGATATGCTATCATGCTACCGTGTGTATTATAATACCACATAGTTACATGTATTACATGTATCATGATTGCTTTAATATATGCCTCATATCATGCCTTTTGTGTTGCAAGTTGTCTCTTTAGGAGAGACTATATTTACTCATTGTATGTTGTATTGATAGTAAAATTTTTAGATGATACATTGCAAAAGTATGATGACATTGTTGATGATCAGGACATATAGGAGTAATGGCCTTAGGGGTGGTCTTAGGGCTATAGCTATCTAGTGATTACACTATGTTGGTGCCCTTTTGTAACCTCAACTATTTTTGGACTCTTATGTCCTATTGTATATATGTCATCCTTATTATCTTTTAGTAATACTCTAACAATATATATCCCTTTTAAATAATGTTGTGAATTTCTATATATATCATTTCCATCATTGATATTATTATCTTATGTTAATGTTTATCTTAAAGTATTTAGTCTTCATATTAATATGAAAATAATGTTGATATGGGACTTGTACTAAGTGTGGTAGCAACACTCATATTTTTGTATTTTTATTTTTCATAAAACAACATTTTAAAATGTAAATTTTTTATTAGTTAAGAGTAGGGTGCTAAAACTTTGTTCACACCAAATATAATTCCATCAAAAGTTGTTAAAAAGGTATCATACATGATATGGATTGGGAAATTCCCTACTCCGCCTTTTATTAAAATTTGGGGGAGTGAAGCTCATGTGAAATGTCTAGTTTCAATTAAACTTGGACTAAAATTTGCTAAATATTTGTTCTTGGATTATCATATGAAAACAAAGAGATATTATTTTTATCTACACTCATAGGTCTAGTAGTGTACGCCATGAGTCTGAAAGATATGTCTTATTTATGATTGAACATTATGATGTGCTATCATTGGAAAACAATGAACCCACCAACTATGAAAAACATAGATAGGCCTATAATCTAAAAATTAGCTAAGAGAAATGAAATCCAAGATGTAGTTAATGTATGAAAACCAATGTTGGACCTTGGTGTATCCACTTGATAAAGTAAAACCCATTTATTGTGGGTCGGTATTCAAAAATAAAATAAACAAGGATAAATTGTTCACACTTACAGGGCACAAAATAGTAGCTAGAGGCTTAAAGAAAGCTCATTGTATTGATTTTGATGAAACTTATCCACTAGTTGCCATGCTTAAATCTATTTAGATATACTTAGCTATTACTGCATTTTTATAACTATTAAACTTAGCAAATAGATGTTAAAATTGCCTTCTTTAATGGAAATTTTGAATAAGTTGTGTATATGACTCAACAAAAAGGATTTAGCACTCTTAATAATGATAGAAAAAAAGTATGCAAGCTCGGTGTTGGAATCTTTGTTTTGATGGAAAAAAAAAGATTTTTGCCCATTTAAAATGAAGAAGAACCTTGTGTGTATAAGAAGCCTCATAAGAGTGTCATTATTTTCTTGCCTTTTTAATGGATAACGTACTACTAATAGAATGATAATTATATGCTTGTTTCTATGAAAAATGAGCTAGGAAAATGTTTCTGCACCCTCATTTATTCACTAATAAAGTTTTATGTTTTGATATTTGTATAAGAAAAAGATAAAATAATCTATGAAAAATAGTGTTACTACTATACCTAACATAAGATATACATTATATTATGTGTCTCATATTAGATACAATGATAAGATATAAACCAAAACTAGACATATACAAATAGAATGTAATTAAATGACATAAAGTTAAAAATTGTTTAAGTTTTATAACCCAAAGTATAACCAAAGGTAATAAGAGCCATAAACACCTGGGAAGCACACAAAAGAGTTTAATATCAAATCAGGAGAAACCTAAATACAAAATATAATAATTTCCTTCACCAAATAGCCTATTTTTCCAAGCCTAGCTCCCAAATGTAAAGGCCTCCTACTAGCTAACCTCATGTGCCTACGCGATGCCCCTACTCGATGAATAATTAGTTGACCATGAAAAAGTATAATGTTAGTACAAAATGTACAACATAAATCAAAACCACATTATCAAGTATGATCATGGTACATATGGTTCACATTTATACATGCATATCATTCTCTTATTATAAGGGAATAAGCTTACGAAATCATAGACATTGAACATCCTATAACATGCCTGATACTCATAGACCTCTAGTAGGGGCAAACATTCTTTAATTCATGCTCATGCCATAGATAGATACACTTATGAAACCATAATGACTACTCATGTTATCTCATTCTTGCTACACATTAACATGGCCCACACAATTTCATGAGATAATCACTTGGAGGATGGTACATAACACAATTGGAAAACCAAACAAGTTTATCATATTGATCTTTAAAAGATATGATCACATAATTCAAGAAGTTATTATAAGAATTCTAAGCGACTATAGTAATTCTCTACCATGAAGACTCATCCATGATAGAAATCCAAACCAATAATAGTAACTAAACCAAGTGTACATGAATAATCTCTTACACATGGTCATAATCCATGGTAGTACCAACCAACTTAGATGACCAACCCTTTAGTATCGATACCTATAACATGAGTAGGAAAGGTATCAGGACCAACTCGATCCCTACTCGAATTCAAATCATAAACAAGGGCTCCAGCCCTAATAAACCATATTTAGCTACTTCAAGAGTCAGGGAATTCAGGCTCTTTAAAATTCCCTTCTACTTTAAATGTTTAAGGCCTTATTCTTATAATAACATATAAAAGACCATATACATAAACCATACCAACATACTCTTATTATACTTATCCATAACGGATCTTATACCAATCACATATTCATTATTTTATAAGCTAAGGACCAAAGGTTAACTTATAAACCAAACGTGGCACACTAAAGGAAAGAATCCATTAACTAATATTAAGGCTCACTATTTAGGCATTAAGCCTTTAAAATCCATTTTGACCAAATATTCATCCAATTATATCATGGTAAATGAAAGATCAAAACTTAAGGTTAAATTCAAAACATGGTTAAAACAACAAAGGTGATCCTCTAAAATATCACAAACAATCCCACAAAACTATTTGACCGGTCCCTTATAACCATTGGACTATTTTAGAAACTAGTGAGAAGGAAAATTAGTAAATATAAGAAAATTAATTAACTGATTTATGGGAGAATCAATCAAATGGTACAATCAGTGGACTGGTCATAACCCAAACTATTCAACTAGTTTCTAGTCAGGAGAAAACCCTATAAAGGTAGTGTAACAAATTGATTGGTAGGGCTAACTATTTGATTGATAAATTAATGGATTGGTGAACCAGTTAACTAGTTCTAACCATACTACTTGGATGTTTTCTTTGTAATTTAGCTTTATTAGCTTGAAGCAACCCACAAGCATTCCAATCTATACCAATCACTAACCATGACATATGTATGCTATCAAAACATATAAAAACACTAACAATATTAATCAATCATTGAATCATGCCTCAAATTTAACCAAAACACCTCAACATGCTTCTAACCTTTAAAATGTGAAAATGCACAACTTAGCTAAAGCATGTTTCTTACACCTCAAGCACATATTATACAACAAGTTAGCTATCAGTTTAGTAAAACTCTAATAATACATAGGCATGCTCATCATTATCATAAACTCATTCAAGAATTCCAAGATGCCTAGCCTTATATGGTCACATTCAAACTTTAATTTCATGATCATTTAATCAAACTAGTAAAATATAACCTAGAACATGCTTGTACACCAATATAAACCTAAAACTCATGATTTTTAGAAAATTTTCAAAAAATGAGAACCATCACTCAATGCATAGAATCATGCTTTCATATATATGATAGGAGGTAGTGATTTACTTAATGTTTGAGCTAGTAAAAATGAGAGAAGAAATGAGAGAACATTCTAACTTTAAGTCGCAAGCTCTTACCCTTCTTGCTCACATTCAAAATAAAAAAATAAATTCTTATAAAACCACATGAAAAACAAAATAACTAAACAAAACTCGAGAAAGAGAGAGAGGGGGGGAACCAATATATAGCAATCTCATCTCAAAACCAAGGGTGCCAAGAGGAGAAATAACCAAATCTTTAACTTTACCCTTCACCTATTCATCCTTTATTTTAGAAAACAAAAGAGAATAAGGTAGAGGATCAAAAGAAGAAAAAGGAAGCAATGCATGTAAAGGTAAGAAAGACGAGAAGAAAGCTTGGTGGATAGGTGAGGTAAGGGAAAAGAGAGCATAAGACACCACACTTAGACCAATTTCTACGTAGAAATGAATGGTATGGGGTTTATACATGAAATCCTACTTTTCAATCATATCAATTAGGGCATATTTTGGAGGGAAAATATAGTTGCCTCTATTTAAGAGCTGAAATGGTGAAGAGGAAGGTGTTTGGAGGGTCATCAACTAAAAAGCATTATCATGAGAATGGAAACAAATAAAAAAATATATAAGGTCATATAGATTAGCTTATAGGGATTTTTTGGAAGCCAAATCACACCGTTTTTTTTCTATTATAGAGGAAGGAGAAAAAGAGGAAGAAGAGGATAATCGAGCTTAGATCTTCAAGCCACTTTTGATAAATTTGATCCCTTAATATGATTTTAAGTAGTAAATAAATGCAAATTAATGCTCATAAAACCTCTAAAAAAGATTTTCTAACTAAAAATAACATGATCACAAAGTTTTATAATTGTTAGAAAAAAAGTTCAAATTAAATCAAGCCTAAAAACACACAACATTGAGGAACCAATTAACTAGTTTAACCAATCTATTATTGCCTATTTGATTGGTTCTTTAAGTTTGAAAAATCAATAAAACCATGAACTAGTTAGTCAGTACTCTTTAAAACTAGTCAAAATAGTTTCAAAGGGAAACTAAGTCTACTCCATTTTAATTCCTTTTCCAACCCCTTTCAAAACCAAGCTCTAATCACATAATAAAGCCATAATTAAAAACATTTTAAGGGACTAGAAGGTGGGGTATTGCAGGATATGGGTGAAATAACCTATATATTAGAGATTAAGATCTATAGAGACAAATTAAAAAGATTAATGGGAATAAGTCAAATTACTTACATTGACAATGCCCTAATTAGATTCAACATGTAAGTTTCTAAAATAGATTTACTACCTATGCCACATGAAATAACTCTTAGCAAGATTCAATATCCTTCAAATCATGATGAGCAATATTGTATGAATAGAATACCATATGCCTTAAATATTAGATCAACCATGTATGCCATGTTGTGTATTCATCTTTATTTTGAATATGCTTTGAACATGACATGTAGATGCTAGTATTATCCAATTGAAAGTCATTGGACCTCACTAAAAAAACATTATTAATTACTTGAGAAGATAAAAAGATTAGGTATTAGTTTATGGAGGTGAAAAACAACTTGTTATAAATGGTTATGCTAATACTATCTTCCAAATAGATAAATATGATTTTAAATTGTAATTAGGAGATATATATATTGTGTAAATGCTAGAGAAGTAAGTTGGAAGAGTTCAAAGCATGACACAATTGTTGATTCTACATTAAAATATGAGTACATTACTTCTTCTAAAGCAACAAAGGGAAGTTTACGTATTAAGAACTTCATCAACATACTGAGAGTAATTCCTAACATCTCCTATATATCATACCTTTATTGTGAAAAAATCAGGTTTACTTCGTATTAGAGCTATTTTACTTTCAAAGAACCAAGGTCTTATCAACTGACAAAACATATACTAAGAAAATATCACCTTATTCGAGACATTGCCAATAGAGATGACATGAAATGGTGTAAAATATCATCAATAATAGATATTGTTGATTTATTGACTAACCCTCTCCCATTAGATAACATGTTTGTTATAATATGAAATTATGTGTTAAATACATAAGTGAATGATTCTTGTATGATTGAGATGATTATGTGCTTTACATTCATCATGTTCCTTAATTATAAAAGAGTTTTCTTGTTTCTTTTTACCTATGTTTATGATTACATCAAATTATCGTTTCATCAATAATGTATATCCTATGATAAAACATCAAATATGTGATTTGGTTATGAAACTCTATTATTTTTATGATATAACTATTATAAATTATCCCTAGTCTATCATCATTAATTATAAGGAAAATAATAACTTTGTAACTAATATGTAGATTAATTGATGGTCGAGTTTCATAGGCCATGAATGCATGATATTGCATTAACCACATAGATACTTATTAGAGAAAATTGTATTAGACTGACATGCTATGAGAACAATATAAGGAAAATTATATGTGTGTCATTGGTATTTATTATATCAAATATAAAGAATAATCCTTTGGCATGAGTTCAACATGGTTTCCTACATAAGGATTATTTTGTTTTGACACCACCAAACATTACCTTTTAGATAGGTGGTCATAAAGGTAATGATGAGTCATGCTATGAATCATGTTGAGGAATATGAGCGAACAAGATGGAATTATCCCCTTTCATATAGTGAATGGAATATATCTTTGGGACCTTTAATTAGTTATATCGAGATGAGTTGAAAGCCAAAAATTTTGTTGGTCAATCTAACTATGGACTCATGAAACATATAGTTGAACTAGATAAGAATGACTTAATTCCTACTTTATGTTCAGTTGTGATATTATGTGGCTATAGAACTATATTGATTAGTTATAAGGTAAGTAGGCGATCTTTAATGATATGCTCTAAGAACCAATCGTGGGGATACTTGGTGATATGCCTAATCAATTAATATGGCACGTGTTTGACTACATAAAAAGTAGCTTATAAATTAAATTTTTACTTATTAATTTGATAAATAAACTAGTTTTAATATATATATACATATGTATGTATGTATGTATGTATGTATGTATGTATGTTTAGAAAATAGTCTTTTACAAACCTATAAGTCAGTTTTGAAATAAATTAGAGTATTATATAATTTTTTGTTGCATAAAAGTGACTATACACCTTCCCTAAGGCTCTTCATTATCCCCTTGTAATTGCTCCTCGTTACTTCTCCTCATAGTGGCGTAATAATATACCATAATTCCTTACAGATCCTTCCTTTTCACTCCTTTCACATTTTATTATATATAGATAAATTGTGAAATGAGAACTATAGTTGAACAAATTTATCCTTTTCATATTCAACTTTCTCATTTTCTCTTATTGTGTTACGCTTTATCAACACGATTGCTCAGGGTAAAAAGACATTCTCAATATAATATATGTTTATTTACTGACAACATCACCATTGTTGTTTAGTGGCCTTATTGTAATACCTCGTGTTAATAAATCCTTAATTTAAATATGCAATACTTAAAAATTTGATTAGCATGTGTAATAAATAATAGGATTCTTTTTAGAATGAACGTCTCATGATTACGAGTAAGTCTATAGTTATTAAATTATAATAATAACTTGGACTAGTGTATATGTGATTAGAGGGAGATAAAAGTTGATGACGGTAATAATAATGATAATAAGAAGAGAGTAGATAGTAATCAAAATAGAAAGGATGGTAATAACAATATCCTTATGATAAGTAACACTCTTAAAAATAATGCCGATAACAATAATTGTAAGAATAATAATGTTAAAAATAATTATGATAATAAGGAGTGGTAGTGATAACACTAATAATGATAATACTTAACATGATAATAATAATGAGAATAATGGTGAAAATAAAACCTTGAATAGGTAGGATTTTTCCTTAGTGTCCATACTCTTAAAAGCCTAATACTATGGGGTATTTTTTCTAACTAAATTCTAACCAATCCCCATCATTTTTCCCAATCTAATTTAGCCTAATCTTCCCCCCAACCTCTTGAGCACCTTACTCCTCCCATGCAGCCAACTGCCACCTTTTTCCCATACCCTACACTCCTATCTATCTTATCTACTAACCTTGCAGCCTCTCCCCTTCCCCTAGCAGCATCCCATCACCCTCCCTACTCTTCTCCTCCCTCACGCCATTCCAGCCCTGCAAAATCACACCAAACTAGCCCAACCAACCTCCCTCATGCCACCCAACCAAATGCAACCAAAGAACCCCACGTAACCTAGTCCTCCCACCAAGCAGCAGCCATCATCATCTCCTCCTCTCAACCTGCACAACTACTCAACTTTTCTATCCATCTACCCATCCATTTCCTTCCTTCTCCATGCAACCAACCTTCCCCTTTCCCTTCTCCCATGAATTCGACACCCTTCTCCCATAAATCAACCTGCAGCATCCTCCCCAACCAACTCTTGCAGCAACGCCATTTTTCCTCTATTTTTCCCTTCCCTTCTTAAGTTCCAACCTGTAGCAAAGTCCCTCCTTTCCTCTCCCTTTTGGTCCTCTATTTTTCTCCCTGCAAATCCTCTTCTTCTCCCCTTACTTCCAGCATTTGATACTCTTGTTCGCAGCCCCTAAACTTCTCCCTTTCACCACCGAATTCTTACCCAAAAATCACCCAACTTGCAGCCTTGCTAAGCACCCCTCTTACCTCGTGTTTCACCTCTCCAAGCAGCAACTAATTTTGGCGTAAGTATTATATCTTCTGGTGTGTGTGGTACGTAGAAATTCCATGCACCGACAGCCTTGGTTAATTCCCTAATCGTATTTCAGGTATTAGTTCGCATAGGTTGTCATTTTATTAATTTATTTAGCATAGATACTAATGCATGCATAGTTTTGGATGGTGTTATTTATTTTTAGGTAATCTCAACCCCGCTTAAGGTATCATTGGAAGAATCTCTTCGTGGTATTATTTTTCTTAGCTCAAAGGTAAATCCAACTAATCCGTAGACGGTAGAATTTTGTGTGAAAATGATAGGTTAGTTTTCTAGGATAAAAATCATGCTAAGTTGAGGATATCAAATGATTTGTATTTTGTGGGAAACAGAAGCATGTTGTAGTTCGTTTCTATGTGAATATTATAATGTGTAAATTAATATATGTTACCATGCAAATATTTATATGCCTGGGTAGTATTCTAAAAATTGAAGAGTGTATGCTTATGACAACGTATATGGATTTATGCTAAAAAAGAAATGTGCATGTTTAGGGTACTAATGTATGTTACCATGATAATATTTGTATGCCTAGGTAGTATTCTAAAATTTGAAGAGTCTATGCTTATGACAACATATATGGATTTATGCTAAAAAGAAATGTACATGTTCAGGGTTAGGGTCCAACCGAAAATTTGTCATGTTTCATGGTAAGACCCATAAATGGATTAAATATCCCTTGGATAATTTAGATAATTTTGTATGTATAACATGTTAACTTAGAGTATAAATGTGTTTAAATGGTGATTATTATGTGTTGCATGTTCTAAGGGTAAAAATATAAATTCTATATACGGTGTTCCGTATTTGAAAGTTATTTGTGGAAATTGCATGAATTTTATGAGATACTTGAAATGCATGCTAAGAGTGTATACATGTACCATGTATGGTGAATGCTTAGGGTTAATATAGTCTTTTGTTGTACTTAAGAAATTATTGTATGTTAAAGTATCATTGGCTATTTTATGTTAGCTTTTTCATGACAAATATCCTACGGGGATAAACCTAGTAATAAATTAAAGGAAAATGTGGTAGTTATAGATCGAAGGGTATTTTAGTCATTAGGGAGAAAATGTGTTTCAAAGTGAATAATTGGGCTAGTTGACTTAAGTGTTGGCCTCTAAATAATTTTGTAAATAATTGGACAAATGGATTGAATAATTGAGTCGGATAATTATTTGGGCTATGGCTTGATACCTAACCCTAGGTCGTGTTGACTTGGAATTGTTGTGACCCTCGTGGTCTTTTGGATTTGAAATTTTATGGTTGATTGTTGTGACCCTCGTGGTCCCTTGGTTGATTGATTGATGGCTAAGTTGTAATATTTTGAACCTTATTGTTCTCAAATTAATAACCTGAAATTTCATAAGACACTAATCACTTAAAGAGGAAGGCTTGAGTTTGGAAAGAAATCTCGTGCCTCGGACTCAGCCGCCGAGTGCATAGTTTGGGCATTTAGGTTAAGGGGTTCACTTCTGCTCTATAGGTATTCCATACACTCTATAGGGAGTACGCGTACTTAAGGACTTGAGTTCTGAGGTTTAGTATGGACGATTGATATGTTGTGTGGCTTCCTTGGCGAGCTATATCATGGAATTGAGTGAATTATTTTGGTACCACCTCCTTGACGATCATTGTCATGGATATAGGATTGTATTCCACTCGAGAATTGTTATATAAATGATATAATTGGATTAGACACCCACTATATTACTTCTATAATAATTAGATTAGGCGTGACTTGAACTTGGTTAGACTGTTTGGAATGCCACCAATTCTTCCTATTATGCTATAATGTATGATTGTTGGTAAATTGAAATGGTTGTGATACTTAAAGCATGTTTTCAATGCCTTTGCTCGGGATTTTGATCTAACTAGTATCATTAATTGTGATGTGGAATTTTGTCATGAAATCGTGGCTTTGCATGTGATCGTATGTTTTATTTGAATTCCTTAATTGTATGATAATTGTTATGTGGGTATGCTACCTCTTCGGAGGTGTTGTGATTTACTCGATACGACTTCCTCGTACTGATGCGATCACTTTTCAGAGGAGTATGTCCTTGGCATGCAATGGTTGAAGAATTTTGAGGAGCATCATCCAGGCGATTAATTAGGCTAAGGGAGTGAGTGGACCCTGTCCCTATTTCCCTTTTCTTGTAATATTTGATGGACCGGATGAGTGTAAGGCAAACCACTATTGCATCTTCGTGTGCTCTTTTGTTTATTTTCTAAAAATTGTCAGTTACTAATTATCTAAATGGTCCTTTGCATGGATAATCTTTCTTTGTAAAACCCTTGATTGTGTATTGTACTTCTCTTGAAATTTGTTGGTTTGACTTGTTTTAAGCCTTAGCATTTGACGTAAGGATGGTGAGGAGACCTGACTTATGTTAAGTGTGGCGGTAACACCCACTGTTTTACAATTTCCACTTCCGCAAAATAAAATTTTAAACGAATATTTTAAGTCGTGATTTCGGGGTGTTACACTTATGTGCTAAAAAAATATTTCTTTTAACAACTCCCTTCATTTCTATATTTGTTTGTTCATTTATGTATATCAGATTGACCTAGCATCAATCTTTCATCATCTCTTGTCATTATTATATATGCTATTAAGATTCTCAATAGTTTTAGGATTTTAATTGTCCATTGTTGAGCCTATTTTTTTTTTAGATCTTTTGGAATACAATTTTTGGGTCTAAAAGTTATATATATCTTATCTTTTTGTTTATGTTTAATATTTGCATAACCGACTATATTTGTGGCCATGAGTTATACTTTTTAACTATTTTATTTATGCTTTGGAGAATATATAACATGCTTTGTTTATTTATATTTTGTATGCCATGCCAACATCCCTTGCAATAATGATAATATTATTTACATGCCTTAGTATGAATTTTTGGATTTGGTGTATGTGACACATTTTATTTTATATTAGATTTATTTTATCAAAAATATTATCCACTATACAATATTATTGGGAGCTAGAAGGAAAATGAGTGATAGATTGACAATCTCATCTTCTATCACTAGATACATAAGAAATGGGATGGATTAGCTAAAAATGGGTGATATGTTAGCAATCTCATCATTTATCACCCTATACATGAGAAACAAGATGGATTGATATTTTCATCACCCATTACCATATACATACTTCCGCCACCAAAAGTTGATTAGAGGACCACTTAACGTGGTTATAGAATCTAATATGTGCAAACCTCAATTACCTATAGCTAATGGAGGGCCACCATATATGACTAATTTTTTTTTCCCACATACTTGAAGTATAGTTGAGTTATTGCACAAATGTCAGTAGAGGCATGAAGCTGTCGACCAAATATTTGATTTATATGCATTTTATTTTTCTACAATTTAATTTTAGTAATTTAATTTCTTTGAAATTTTTATTTTTCACTATTTTATATTTCACTTTATTTTTATTGTTGAAAAAAGAAAATAAAATGGCCAACCTTATAAAGTTGCAATTCTCCACACTAGACGTGACTAGAAAGAATTATTTGTCATGGGTCCTAGATGTGAAGCTTCACCTAGCCAATCTTGGTTTAGGTGAAACTATGAAAGAATATTAAAACATGTATGAATAGGACTACATAAAGGTAATATTTTGTTATAACATCATCTACATGAGAGCTTTTAAAATCAATATTTAACTGTTACAAAACCACAATAATTATGGATGAGTCTCAAAGATCAATTTGGTCACTTGAAAACTATTATTCTCCATTGTTTCTAATATGAGTGGATGTACTTCAGGTTGTACGATTATAAAATAGTTAGTGAGCACTATTCAAAGATGTTTAAAATTATCTCAAAGTTGAGGTTGTGTAGGCAACATGTCACGGGTGATAAGATGTTGGAAAAGACATTATTTACCTTTCTTATTGAAAATATTGTCCTCCAATAGCAATATAAAGAGTGTAATTTCAAAAATTATGCCAATATCAGGTCATGTCTAATTTTGGTAGAGAAAAATAATCAACTACTCTTGCATAACTGATAAACATGTAAGATATGTGTTAACTTAGTGTGTTTCAAGCTTAATTATGGATGTTTGATGCATATTTCATATTAAGATTGAGGATAATTCTTTGCTAATGTATAGGTATTGGCTCAAGATTGAAATATTTGATGATATTTGGAAGTAAAAAAAGAGTTTGGAGTGGAACAAAATTTAGAATGCATGGTTTGAGAAGAAAATAGATGTATGGGTATAAATAACTGAAATTTCAGTCATGATATAATGTGAATATGAAAAAATATAAAGATCAAAGTAGTAGGAATATTCAATATCTTTTTGAAGAAACTTGAATAAGATCAACCCGAGTTTGGGTAAAAATTTTATAGTTAAAATACCAAATATTGTTTAAAGGAGCATGAATTATGCAAGACAACACGTGCCATACATGTGGTTCGATTATGAAATTTACGAAACTTCTTTATTTCTTTCTAGATTTTTATGAACTATGTGTATATATATAGGGTTTTAGGGAGCTTGATTGAAGCTTTTTCATAGCCCCCAATTAGTATCTAGATCGATAACTCAAGTATTGAAGGAAAATAAAGGATTTATTATATAAGATTGGATTATAACTCTCTATCTTGAAGACTTTAATAAAAAAGATTGGTTCTTTCTCTCTTCTCTTTAATTAATTTCTTCATGTGATTGAATTACATATTTATTTGACGTGTTATTTATTTCCAATCATGTATGAGTAGATTCTTTATCCGGGGTAGGAAAAGAACCTAACTTTTTGGTAATTGATGATGGATTAGTCTACGTTCTTGGTGAAAGTTTGAATCTTAAAACTTAATTTCTCATTATTGAACTTTATTGACTCACTTAATCACTGAATTAGCAATCATAGGTACTTAATTGTAGGATCGAAAGGTGAAAATTAATATCACACCTCTAGAAATTACATAGGGAATTTGAAACATAAAAGTAGGCTAGATTCCTTGGAAATTCTATTGGATTAACAAGAATATTAATGGGTTTAATTTATGATTAATTCCATGAAATTAGGTAATTGATCTTAATTAGGCACAATCTTTAGACCTCGAAAGAGGCTTTAGATTAATTTCGGCTAATTCAACCTTTTTAGTTTAAACCAACACCGAGAACTGAAATAATTCATCATTGAGCACCAAATTTGTGGTGAAAATCCAATCCTAGCCTTTCATTATATTGAATTCTACCTAATTAGCTATTTATTTTATTTTTATTATTTAATCTTATAATTTTATACTCTTTTACCTTACTCATTGTTTTAGTTAGTCGAAACTGTAAATTTTAGTAATTAATCCCTAGTCCCTGTGGAATCAACCTTGATAGCTACTCTAAATTTGTGCACTTGTGGATTTCCCTATAAATAACCATAAGGTACAACCTATTGGTTCAACACCACTACCTAAAACTCATGAATAATTAATTGAAGTGAATTTTACCTCCACTAGGGGATGATAAAATAATGGCCATCCATGTGGTCATAGGTGTGGGCGTGGGTATAGGTTTAACAATACTTGGATCAACTTGTATATCCAAAAGGAAAAAGTGGTAAAAATCCATGAAAAATGATCTGTTAACGAAAACTTGAAACTCTAGGTGGCAGTGCTTGTCATAGGTGTAGAGCATCATGGCATTGTGCTTGTGCTTATTGCACCCCCCCACACTTAATAAAATTATACCAAGATTCCATGAAATAAAAAAAGGGAAAGAGAATAGTATCGTGGAAGCCACAAGATTTGAGAATACCCACACTAATAAATTTAATTTTCTTCTAGATAGTGAGGATCATGCTATAGATCTTTTAGATATTAGGTTCCTTTTCGGGGACAATCCTCATGGTGGAAGTTTGATTGATTAGAGATTTTTTATGTTATATTGTGCTTTATTATCAAAAATAATGTTGCAGTTTGTATCCTCTTCCAATTTTATGCATGACATGTACTTTTCTTATTATAAATAAAAGTATGACAATTCTAATTATGTGTTTTTACACTTTACTAAAATGGTTCAAGACAATCACAAGATGAATGGTGGAGATTTATGTCTCATAGATAGTGCCATTTATCATATTATTCTCATGAGCAGTAGGTTATTATATACTATGCAAATGGAAAAAACAAATGTGGCCACCATATTTGGCGTTACTAATCTCATAGAAGGCTTCGATAAAAATTCTATATTTCTCTCCATAGGGACAAGTATAATACCCCCCTTTTCAAATATATATTTTATAATATAAAAATTGAAAAAAATATGTTATTTAAATATTTATGGCATCTTTTAAATGAATTTAAAAGCCTGGTAACGTTTTTGGAAATATTTCATTTGAGAATCCTTGTCCTTTCTCACATTTTTGATTTTGCGAGACATTTTGAACCATTTTTGGCCATTAAATTCTCATTCATCATTCTATGTTGATAATAGTTTAATTAATTATTTTTTTTCTTGAGTTTCCTAGCCATTTTCAAAAGTGAAAAATAGAGCTTATGATGAAAAACACCATTTTTGTCTCTTTTGATTTCTATCATGTTTTGTACCTTGAAATGATATTTTAAATTATCTAAAATTTTTGAAGATTCAAGGATTAGTGTGTTTTTATGTTTTAAATTTAAAAATTATTTATAAATAATTTATGTTTATTTTTATTATTTTTAGATAAATTGTTATTTTTTTCAGGTAAAGTAAGCCACTGAAACTCAACTTTAGTACTCGTATCTTATTTTTATCTTCTAAGATTTAATCCTAGATCTACATATCCCTTAAGATTTAATATTATCCCTGTATTCTATCCTATATAATCAACATACCACATACATTGCGATTTCCCATGTGCACGAGAATATTCACATGATCTTCCTAATTAATAGGTACATCTAATCTACCACCCATGCATCCCCCTTAATCTCCTTATACTTGGTTCACTTCTTCCCTCTCTCGTGCATTCCCTTATATGCCCCATGTTCTTCCCAATTCCCATTGGTTTCCTTTTCCAACTCACCCTCTTTACGTGTCCTCCATAATTGCAAACAATCATTGCTAACCTAAGTTTATCCCTCCTTTAGTTCCCCTTAGTTGTTAAGCCTTATCCCCTACATGAACACCCATCTTCATTTCATTTCTCCTCCAAACCAACCCAAACCATTATATCCTTCATCTTTATGCCCCATTTCCTGGCCTCCATGGCCTTTCCACTATTAATGAAGCTTAAGCTTCCTTCCACAATCCAAGATAAGAGTTTATTATCATGTTCTCTTTAATTCTCTCTCATTCGTATGATTCTATGGATCATATCTCATGTTTTATTCTTTATTTTTGTTTGGTTGGGTTATAATTGGTTGATATATAATCAAGTATCTCCTTGCATCTTCTTTAATTTTGATTTCATAAGCCCAAATAAGATTATTCTTACTAAACTCTGTGTATAATCTTATACAATATAATATGGGTGTTTGGCATTTTAATATTTTTATTTTGTAATTTGATTTATATAATGTCATTTATGGTTGAAAACACATGTATGGCATGTTCAAAATTTTTAGTAATTATAAAAATTATTATAAGATGGTTCTTGAAGGGTTTGATACGTGGATGATTAAGAAAATCATGAAATTTGGTAGTTTTAAACATGCAAATTTAGGTTAGATATAAATTTAAATATATCTCAATTGGGTAAGATTTATGTGGCCTATTTGGTATCAAATTAAATATATATGTGCATACTTTGCAACACAACTTTCATATCTCAAAAATGTTAATTATCGAAGAAGTTAATATCATTTTTTTTGGAAGTGCCCACAACTGTCCAAAGCTAAGCACAATATGCATAGTTTTGGGTTTGGAGTTTGATTTTTGGGTTAGACTTGATTTTTGTGTGTTGCAGGAATTTTATTTTTTTATTGGTATGTAACACCCCCAAATTTACTACTGAAAAATTTCGTTTAATTTAAAAGAGTTTAGCGGAAACGAATAGATAAAACTGTAAATTCAGGGGTGTTACCGCCACACTTAGTACCAGATCGATTCACTCCTACCGACTCGATACTAAGTGCTAAGGCTAAATAAGAATAACACCAAAAACGAGTCATTAGTAAAGCATAAGTTCGAAGGAATCAGAGTGCGAAAGTCAAAAGTTACCATCCGAAGTACAATTTAAAAGTACCAAATGTCAGAGGACACAAAATAACGGAATAAAACAAATTACGATAATACAGAGAAACAAGACGGGGATGCTCTTCGGCCACGTCACTCTTGGCCCCCAAGCTAGGTCCAGACTCAACTCTCAGCCCTGTAAGTAACAAGGACATTGCCCCTACCTGCAAAACTCGGACGGGTCTTCTGCTCAAAGCCCCCAAACACCCAAACGACACTTCTCTTACCTTCCACACACCCCGAGGCATCTTTCTGTACGTAAGGTTCGCCCCCATGCGGACCTTAATCACCCCATGCAAATCCTAGTTTCTCCTATTCCTTCTCTAGCCAACTTACTTCCCCTTGGTTATTTTTCTTTCTAAATTTTCTTTTTCGTGTCCCCAAACTACATCACCACATCAAATACCCTAGCATGCATGTCCTAAGGCCACATCATAACACAACTTGTAGCACATCCACATTAATACAAAACAAAGGCGATCACATAGATGTACCTTAAATCCAAGCTGCGTTACACGTAAAACAGGTAAGATAATGACATTTAAAACACGACACATAATCATTCGAGGCATCAAAGGCAAGTAGTTCACGTATCACACAAGCGGCCTTAGTTAGACCCTTACTCGGTTTAGGTTACCGAGCTATCTTCCGCACTTATATTAGGCCACTAAACATCCTTTATAATTATCATACTTAACACATTTCTCACATCGGAACCCAACCTCTAGGTGTGTGGGTCAGGGCCCACCACCTTATACCCCGAGGTCTACTCACCACTTTACCCTAGGGTTTTCACCAGAAACCCTAATCTGGGCCTATGTGGCCCTTCCTTCTCTGCCTCCCATAACCCATACTATTTTAACGCCCCACGTATCATGACCCTCAGACTCAACTCTCACCTCATACCTCACTCTTCCTCGTTTATTTTTATTATTTTCTTTTTCGTTTTCCCCTCCTCAAATTAGGGTTTCCTCCCCAAACCCTAGTCGGTCCCTAGGTACCCTTATATTATCCTACGTACTATTTTTCACCTCGAGCCTACAGACTCCCAAACAGACCTTCCATTACCTTCCCCACATCCCAAAATAACTTTCCATACGTAAGGTTCGCCCTCATGCGGACCTTAACCTCCCCATGCAAACCCCTCGATCTCTACCATACCAAACCCTAAGATTTCCATGCAAACCCTAGTTCTCCCATATAACCTTAGTTTCTCCCACTCTTCCATTTTATTTAATTCCTCCTTTTCTCGTCCATTTACGGACCACAGATTGCCTAGGTCATTCTTACCTACGTTAGCCAACGTACTTCCCTTTGGTTATCTTAATCTCTCATTTTTCTCTTTCATACCCCCATTCCACAATACCTCATCAAATAACCTAGCATGCATGTCCTAAGGGTCACATCACATCACATCATATTTGCATCATATCCATATTAGCACATACAGACAAGAGCACGAGAACATACCTCGGTTCCACGCAGCGCTACACAGTAAAACAGATAACATACATAATACAGCATATAAACCGTACAAGGCATCCAAGACAAGTAAAACATGTAATACACACAGGCGACCTTAGTTACATCCTTACCTAAATCGGCGACGGGCTTGGAGCACACTCCTACGCCTCCTGGGGGCTTTGACCCTGTTCACCTATAAGGGGGAAATACTAAGGGTCAATCTCCCTCTACCAGAATTACCATAATTTTCCTATCTTACCCCCTATCATGGCCTAATACTATGGCTAATATTAATAATAGTAGTTTATAATTAAAAGGTAGGGTTATTATTATTCTCAAGGTAGTTAAACAAATGATCACTAATCAAAGTAAGTATTAGAAAAATCCATAGCATTAAAGTAAGGGTTTTAATATTACTAATAACAATATTATTAATAATACTAATAATAATAATAAGAATACTAATAATAATAAGAATACTGCTAATAATAATAATAATGGTTATAATGATAATAATGATGACCATAATAATTGAAATCGTAGTAGTATCAGTGACAATAATAATAATGATGGTAATAATAATAATAACAACAACCATGATCATGATAATAATAATAATAATAATAACAACAACAATAATAATGATAATGATAATAATAATAATAATAATAATAATAATAAAAATAATAGTGCAAATAGCAATAAGAATACTAAAATTAGTAATATTAGAGATAATATAACGATGATAATAGTTAGAACAATAAACATAATAATACTAATACTAATAATAATGATAGTGAAAATGATGATGATAGTGATAACAATAATAATAATAATAATAATAATAATAATAATAATGATGATGATGATGATAATGACAATAATGATAGTAATAATAATAATAATAATAATAATAATAATAATAATAATAATAATAATAATAAGGGTACTAAAAGTAATAGTATTAAATAATAATGATAATAAGGATGGTAATGATGGTAATAATAGTTAAAGTAATAAATGTGGTAAATATAACTATAGTAATAATAATAATAATAATAATAATAATAATAATAATAATGATAATAACAATGTTGATAACAATAATAATAATAATAGTACTAAGGGTAAGAACAATAATAATAATAATAATGACAATAATAACCACCATGACTATATTAATAATAATAACGATAATGATAGTGATAATAATAGTAATAATACTAATAATAGTAAGACTAATAAAATAATAATAACAATAGAGATAATAATGATGTTAGTCATCGTTAAAGTAACAAACATAATAATAATAATAATAATGATAATAATAATAATAATAACAACAACAACAACAATAGTAATAATAGTAATATTAGTAATAACTTAACAGGGTCTTAGAATTAATTAATACCATTAATTAGAAGTTTTTAGGGGCAATGTTAGGACCTAATAATGATAATAGGGGTAGTAATAATAGTAATAATAGTATTAGTAATCATAATAATAATGTTAATACTAATCATAATAACATTACTAATAGTAGTTAATAGTATTAAAATCATTAATCATTTTTATTATTCAGGATCTAGGGTTCAGGGAGTTGGGAAACCTGGCTGGGGTGGTGGTACCGACGGCGGCGACGGTGGAGGAAAAGGCGGTTGAAGGTGGGGCGGCGCGCGACGGGGTTTTTCTGGGTTCCAGATTTTCGAACCCGATCCAGGCGGCCTTCGAGGCTATTTATAAGCCAATTGGGACGGAAAAACGACAAAGGTGCGAGGGGGGAGTAGGGGGTTAGGGTTATAGGGGTTGTCCGGCGAGAATGGTCGGCGCAGGGTTTGCAGTTGCAGACCATGATCTGTCGAGAAATGGAGAGGCTTGCGTGCGAGGGAGAGGCTGGATTGATGGGTCAAATCTATAGGGAAGACAACGAGGAGGAGGGGGAGAAATGACCGGTGCAGGCGTGGCATTGCAGGCTTGCTTTTTCCAGCGAGATTTTCGGTTGGAAGTGGCGCGAGGTTGAAGATGAAGTGCAGGTGGGGTGGACTGGCGGTCCAGGGGAAAAGAAAAGAAAGAAGGAAAAAGGCCGAATCGGCTGGGAGGAAGGAAGGGTGTGCGCGGGGGAGAGCTGGGCCGCGAGGGAGTGCTGGGCCAACAGGCCGACCCAAGTCGGGTGGGGAATAGAAAAAAAAGAAGAGAAGGAAAGGAAAGAAAAGGAAAAAGAGGGGGAAAAAGGAAAAAAGAAGGGAAATTAGTGGTTGACTTAATTAGTATGATTTGGATAATTTGGGATGTTTAATAAAATATAATTATTAAAATAATAATTAAATTCTATTTTTAGGTTAATTTAGGGATTTTTGAAGGAATTTTCTTAAATTCCATTTTAAATTAACAAAACACTCTAATTTTCTCCATTTAAATTATTTATAAAGTTTATATTAATTTGAAACTATTTTATTCTTCTTAATTTAAATAAAGTAATTTATTTAATTAATTTCTAAAATAAAATCCTTAATTAGCTTAAAATACCACAATTCCTCCTATTTAAAATACTTTTAAATTTCTTCTTGATTTGCCCTAATTAACTTCCTTTTATTTTATTAAAAGTAAATAATTTGATTAACTTTCAAAATAAAATCTTATTTAATAATAAATAATAGAAATTAGGGTTTTTGGGGCATTTTATGGTATTTTAAGGATAAATTTGATACATAATATGTTATAATTTAGTTAATATAACCTTACTTAGGATTGGGTAAAGTTGGAAAAGTTTAGTAAATTTGAGTAAAAATGTTCTTCCCTATATTCAAAGTGTTCTCCATTAATTGTGCACTTATCACCATATTTAGGGTTAGTAAATAATTAATTCTATTTATGTGATATTAATTAAGAATTAATCATGATTAGATCTAAATGACTCAAATTTTCACCTAATGACCATAGAGGTCAAGGTTAGACCTAGACCTTTTACTATTGACCATTAACCCTTTCCATTGGCTTTGATTGTTGACCATTTACTTTAACCATGAATAATAATTTTTTCAAAAGTTGTCTATGTCATTTTTTTTGTTGGTCTATGGCAATATTGAAGAATAATGAGTTAAATTGGAGCTTAGGGACTTCTTTGGACCTAAGTTGACCCCGACATCAACCTTTGACTTTGACCACTGCCCATAGGGTTAATTTTTGGTAATAGGAATTTGAGAAGAAAATGGTTGAAGTCTTATTTGTTAGTTATGTTTTAGGTGTTGTTATGAACAACTTGTTTATGGTATAGTTGAATGTGTTGAGTAAATAAGCTTAGGTTGACTTGTAGTTGAGCTTAGGTTTGACTATTTACCATATTATTGGAAGTTGACTTTTTGTTGACTCGTGAATAATTGAAATTGAAGAAAGTGAGTAATTGGGTAAGTGTGTTGGTTAATGGCTTTATGCCTTAAACCTTGTGAAAATGATATGATTGAGCTCTTAATCCCTTGTAGATCAAGATAATGAGATGATTGAAATAATTAAGTGTCAAAGTCATAATGTTGTGCTTTCTTATGCGATGGGTGACCTACAATGTTTTGGTATGTTGGGAATTTAAGTTAAATATTATGTATATGTCTTTGGATCCTTTCGTTGAGACTATATGTGTTGAGAAAACACTATTCACTTAATGAGAAATAAGAATTGAGTAAGAAAGAGATTTGATAAGTGTTTTGGTTAGGGCATGTACGCTAACCTTGAGCCTTTTAAGGTGAGTGTTATTTGTGACACTTAGTGGTTAAGTTTTGTTGTGACCTTGAGTGGTGAATAGATATTTGTGTCTTCCTTGTCACGAGAACTTGGAAGCAAGAGATGGTGTGCCTCAAATGACCCTTGAGTGCAAGAGATAAACCTTTGGGTCACGGGGCATTTCTATCCACCATAGGTTGACTCAAAAAACCTATGGGGAGGTACGAGTACTTAATGATTTGGGGCTTTATTTGGTTTGTGTATGTTCATTGGTTAGTTACCTTGGAGTGGAGGAGTCACTACGAGATGTGTCGACTATCTATATTGGATTAATTGATGGTTTTAGTCTGCTTATGTTTATTGAGATGTGTTGGCTATCTATATTGGGTTAGCTGGTGGTTTTAGTCCACCTATGTTATTTGTTTTAGTTGAGATAATTACCTATTTTAGATTAGCTAATAATATACATTCCACTTTATTTGAGCATGAGATTTTAATGGTTATGTTAATATCTATGAGATTAACATAGTTTGGAAAATATGAGTATGAGTGGGTACTTCCTTCAAGGTTGGCTATGAGTATTCAAGATAATATTTTGTTATGTGATAGTATATGTCATGCATTATGAGATGTCGGTAGAAAATATAGTTTACTATCCTTGTTATATGGTATGTTAGTTGGTTGATAAATACTTTTTTAGTGGGTTAATGACATTACACAAGAAGACTTCACATTAATATGTGTTATGCGTGATTTGTTAAAACCATGTGATCACATATCTTTATACATGATCTCAAGCTTTTGTGTGTTACATTAAATGTTGGGCCTCTATTGTGCTACACGCTACCTATACTTTGGTGTAGTAGTTTAATCTTATTAGTATTCGGGTGCAAACATATTTGTTTTATGGTCACTACCCCATTTAAATGTGTAGGTGACAAAGTGGTGTGTAGGTTTTGAAGCCCAAGTGCAGGAGTTGAATTGCTCGAGTAGCTTTGGGCTTGAGTTAGAGAGTAGGGCTTCTGATATCTTTATTATGACTTAGGATCTCTAGGTTTGTTTTTCGTCATATTATTGTGGCTTTTGTATCCAGTGTTTTGAGAAGTGTTATATAAAGAGTTTTACCCCGCATAGTTGTTCTCTTTTGGTGTTTGATTTTCATATAGTCTTGTGCCTGCCATGGATTAGGTGAACACACACATTTCCTCATGATAGATATGATGTTGGTATCCCTACTTTTACTATTTTTGTTTCTACACTGTTATTTTTTAAATAAAAAATTTGGTTGGCAAAAATGGGGGTGTTATAACAAGATTTGACACAAAGAATACCTATTATTGAGTAAGTCGCAAAGGAACTTAGTTTCAAGAATATTTGACAAAATTGATATCACTTAGAAACCACCTGTAAGGATGGTGTCAAATATCTTTATTTGATATCTTATAAGACTAATCAAAAGCAAATCTTGGAAAAGATGTAGGCATGCACATTTTTGCAGTATGATACTTTTATAGATCTTAATAAGTCTCGTAGCATGACTACCCATAAGGTAGTTAACCAAAAGACATTTTACTTTGTGGTATGATAGACTTGATCACCATGATAAATAAAATCATTGAGCATTCACAAGGGCACCCACTAAAGAATTTGAGTATTCTTTCTATGGGTGACCTAATATGCACAATGTGTTACTTTAGTAAATTGATAACAAGGCAGATAGTAACAAAAGTAAACTCATAATCTTCTATGTTCCTTGAGTACATTCAAGGAGAATTATGTGGGTAAAGAACACCACTATGCGGTTCATTCAAATATTTTGCGATGTTGGTCAAAGCATCGATCCATTGGTCTCATGTAAGTATGTTATCCAGAAGGAATGTGTCATTTGCAAGGCTTGTAGTCCAGATAATTAAATTAAGGGTTCATTTTTTAACCATCCAATTAAGGAAGTCAAGTTAGATAATGTAGGAGAATTCACATCCCAAAGTTTTGATAACTATTGTCTATTAGTAGGGATTAGAGTAGAGTACCTAGTTCCTCACACTCATATTCAAAACAACTTAGCATAGTTTTAATTAAGCATTTGCAGATGATAGCTCAATCTTTGTCAATGAGGTCAAAGTTGTCCATATAGGGCCGGGGACAGCAATTTTGCATGCACCCGAATTAATTCAGCTTAGACCAACTGTATATTATGAGTACTCCTCTACAACTCATCTCTGGTAGAGAGCCTACCATTTCTTATCTGAAAGTCTAAGATGTGCGGTGTATGTCCCTATTCCTCCTCCACAACGATCTAAAATGGAGCCATAGGGAAGACCAAGAATTTTAGGTGAGCTACAAGTCTCATTCTATCATAAAGTACCTCAAACCTAAAATTAGTAATTTATTTACATCCAGGTACTTAGATTGTCGGTTCACTGAAACAATATTCCTAGCTTTAGAGGGAAAAGAGAAGGAAAATGAGATTATTAAGAAATATATTATATAGAATAACACCTCCATGTAATTTTTAGATCCTATCACTAATCAAAGTGAACTTGAAGTTCAAAGGATCATTCATTTACAAAATGTAGCTAACGGGCTGCCAGCGTATTTACTGATGCCAAGAAAGTGACGAGGTAACATATATGAGCTGAAAATACTCAAACTCATGTAGAAGTTTCTATAGGGGCTTAATTCCAACCAATAGCAAGTGAATCACAGGTAATATAAAGAAGTGGTAGATTAGTAGATTACTTGACTCTAAGGATTCTAATCTCAGGAAGAGAAAAGAATTCACAAAATTTTTTAAGGATGTTTATGTAGTGACTAATAATGATAAGGATCGATCATGAGAACAAAGATGATGACATAAAAAATGACAATAATAAGATATCATATACGCTCAAGCCTTAGGGAGAAATGAACCAAACTACCTTTGCCAACTCTCAGCTCATTATCACATGAAGGTTTGTCCCCATACTATGATTCCATCATAAATAAAGCCAACTTTGATCGCTTTCTCCTATATTCTTCCTTATGTCCATAAGAAGTCCTTGTAAGCTCTCCACGTGCATAACTTAATTTCTTTAGGAATGTGCAACTTTCTAGTCCATTCAATTCATTCCTCTACGGAGACTCCCTCCTCCACCCTAGTCTCCTTCCTCCACTTATTCATCTTACATTATACCTTTCGTGCTTTTCTATTTATCAATATTAATCATATGCACAAGAGGATTATAATTTTGTTTATATTATATTATAGCACGTATACTATTCAAGCACATAATTATACAACTCACCTTGACTCTTCACAAATTATTATATTTGTATTTAATTAATTAAATATTTTATTAAATCTATTTGTCTTTTGGTTTAAATTATTCAATGTATTGGGCCTATTGACCCATTCATTGAAATCCTTGCCCGAGTTTGAGGCAATTGAAATCTACGCTAGGAATAAGATTAGAATTGAAGTCCACGATATCGATATGTAATTTTACAGACTTCATCCAAATTAAAATTTACCACAATGAACATTGAAGGAACTCGCGAATAGGGCTGTAAATGAGCTGAGCCAATTCAGTATTCAGCTCGGCTCGGCTCGTTAAAAGCTCGGTTCGACTCGTTCGTTTAATTAAACGAGCCTCAAAGTGAGGCTCAGGCTCGGCTCGGTTCATTTTTTGGCTTTGGCTCGTGAACTCGGCTCGGTTCGGCTCGTTAAAAGTTCAATTCGGCTCGTTCGTTTAGTTAAACGAGCCGAGCCCAAACAGTATTTTAGGCTCGTTTAGTTAAACGAGCCGAACTCAAGCCTAGAGGTATTCGGTTCGGCTTGGCTCGTTTACAGCCCTCCTCGCGGATATCCTCTTTTTCTTGTTAGAATCTCCGAATTCTATTCCCTCGGTTACTCCGATGTACTCTCTTCGAAAGTTTTTCAAACGAAGCGGAGGAGGCAGTCTACCGTGGCGATTGTTGGCGATGCAGTCGTCGTCGAAGAGTCACTGCTGGGTTATCATCGGAAGACACGAAGCGACCTTCACTGATTTCTAAATTAAATTTAATAGTAATAAATTAATAATTTAATTAATTAAGTGTAATTGTCATAATTACCGATATGTGTAAGTGGCACTTAGACATAATTTGATTAGTCTGGTCCACCACATCTACCATACTCACCAATGAACCTGGTATAATCTCCTGCCTATTTGCATCTTTTAAAAGCTTAAGGACTCTCTGAGTGTCTTATAATCCTTCATCCAGTCATCCCTAACGTAGTCGATCGTACCGACACCTGTTCTTCGTGTTTCTCACATTGCCATAGCCACTCCCTCCAAGCCACCCATCGTCCTAGATTCCGATATCATACGTCTGTTTCCAACCCTCCACTTACAATCCCTTGCAGGCATGCCCATAGCTACCGTGAAGCGCCTTTGCGAAATAAAGTTGGCACCTACCACCGTTTTGGCATCAAAAGACGAGGCTACGAGGAAAAATAAAATAAAAAATGCTTTCAGAAACTGTGATGCTAGAGAAGACGAGTCATCCATCGACTGTCCACTAGTACTCGATAAGACTTGAGACGAAGGTTTTTTCGAGTGTAAATTTAAATCTTTTTGCTTAAGCCATATTTAAACTTGACGGTTTTTGCTTTTATTATCAACAATTTATTTATTTATTTATTGAATAACTTTACTTGTAACACCGGTTAATTATTAGTATACATGTATAAATTTTATAGTTCCTTCATATATATATATATATATATATATATATATATATATATATATATATATATAGATACATAAAATTTATTTTGTTGTTAAATTTTTGTATTAAAAAAGTTTATTTAAAAAAATATTAAAACCTACCTTTTATTTTTACTATAACTTTTATTTTTTTCATTATCTATGCATTAATTGCTTTATTATTTTTTTTAAAAGGTTGTTAGTATAATTTTACTATTACTTTTATTATTTTTTATAAAAATATGTAGATTATTAGAATGATTTAAAAAATATATATAGGGAGTAATAATTATTGATTTGTGTACTAGCAGAAGTATTAGTAAATCTTACGAGAAATAATATTAGAACCAAATATTTAATCCAATTAAAGGGACCTAATATCAGAATGGATATTTAATTTATTATTCTTGGTAACATATATGGATTACTGGTATGCCTACAGTCATACTTGCATCCACATGTGTATCATCATCCATATTTACTTTACCAAAATGTAATTACATTATCACCCTTGCTATATTGATATAATTTGTAGAACTAAAACAGCTTCCGAACCATCCTATAGCATTAAGTGTAGTTATGTACATCTCACAATAATTATAGCTTTTATGATATATGTTCTCATTAAGTGTAATTATGTACGGAACTCTGCATTTCCTCAACTCTCCATCTCCCACCTCTGTGTTTTCCAAGACTCCCATATTATAGTATTACTATTGTATATATGGAAAAGTATCGATGAGAATAAGAACTCTCTCCTCTATCTTTGTTTCTTTTCTATATAATTTTCTCAATATCATAACACATCTATATTTGTACGGATTTTAAAATTTTATTTATGAAAAAGTCCTTTATTTTTCCCGAACAAATTTAGATTTGAATAAAGTACCCAATATTAATTAGAATTTTTATATAAATTTACTTTCTCATAATTGGTTTGGGTGTGAGTGGGGTCCCAACACAGGCCCAATTCATTTATATACCATGGATCTCATTTTTTTTCAACTTTTGTATTTTTGTATTTAATATTATTTATAATCCATCACATAATTCTACGGTTTGACACGGGTATGTCATTTTTTTTTTCTTTTCTTAAGATGAATTAGAAGGTGAAATATGATTGCATAATTAAAGATTAAGCCAATAGGCTTAAATCCTAACAACCATCTACACGGGCAACAACATAAGTACTCACCGAAATTGACCCCTGATCATTGTAATTCACCTTGATAATCCTACTGCTAAGTCCGTCCCACGGGGTTAGGATATTTTAAAAATCCAAAGAGGGCCTATGCCATGTGTGCTACATTAGTGGAGCGAACAAGAAAGGTCATATATATATATATATATATACATGTACATATACAAGCATCATCATACGAAAAGGTATGATAAAGGGCCCAGGCTACACACGCGCGTTGAACAACTTCGTTCCTAGCCATGAAAGCCGAAGACGACCTTTAAATCTCTTGTGTCAGAAGGCGATAACCCTCGCCCTCAGGGGTCCAACCGCCGGCCCGACAGCTGTTGAACGGTAAACTACGGTGACTCAGCAACCAAGGACAAGGTGGTCCACTCCACGGTGCCCACAAGGAGCCACCCCCACATTGGAGGGTTGAAACTCCCACACTGCGGCTGCCGCGTATCGAACCTTGAACCTCTTGTGTCAATTTGCCTTGCCTTAGCCACTGAGCTACGCCCGCACTGCATGTGCAGAGGAGGAAGATCCAGCTAGGTTTTGTCGGTCACTTTCATATTATCTATATATTAGATGGAATGATATAGAAGAACATATATGCATGTGTATATATTTATATGATGCTGAAAAGAAAATTATAAAAAAAAAAGTCTTTCTAGCCATTTAAGACAACTTTAGACACACTTGAAACTAGCTAGACGAAAGAAAAAAAAAAAGAAAAAAAAAAGAAAAAAAAAGAAGAGAATCGGTCCCCTGGTCTGTAGTTGTCAAACCAAGAGATGATCCCGGGAGTTCAGTTTTGTTGACCGTTGCTCCTTCTCTTCCTTTCTGCCGCAGTTTGATTTTTGATTCATGACTGCCGAGGAGGAAGGAGATTGAAGGAGATCCGGATCTTGGACTTTGTGATGTTGATGCCGGTGATCTTGAAATTCTGTCAGCATTTGAACCACATCTCTCATTGTAGGTCTTTCGACACTATTATCCTGGACGCAGAGCATGGCGATGAAGAAGAAATGCATTGCTTCATCTTGTGGTGCATGAGCAATTAATCTCTGATCAATGACGTTATAAACCTCTTCTTTACGACACCTGGTTGCACTCTTGGACCATTGTACAATGTCTACACCTTCTCCGAAATCACCGACCGGACGATGACCCGTCAATAGTTCTAATAACACGACTCCAAAGCTGTAGACATCACTTTTCTCATCCACTCTCAGTGTATAAGCATATTCTGGTACAAGGAAGCAGGAATTATAAGCTAAGGTCAGTATCAGTAGTGACAAATGCAGCATACGTATTTATGAGGAAACAAACGTTTGTGCAAGAGAAGATGATAAAGGTGCATGCATGGATGCATGATGAGGACCTACCTGGAGCGATATATCCATAAGACCCAGCTATGGCAGACATGCATTCGGACGCCCCGCCATCAACCAAGAACTTAGCGAGTCCGAAATCAGCTACATGAGCTTCAAAATTGGAATCCAATAGTATATTGTTGGATTTAACATCACGGTGAACAATCAACGGAGAACAATCATGGTGAAGGTAACAAAGACCTTTAGCTGCTTCAATAGCTATCTTGTACCTCAAATTCCATCCCAGGAAGAATCCACCTTTATTCAATAACTTTCCGTTATGTAGCGCTTCTCCTAAGCTCCCGTTACGCATGTACTCAAACACAAGTACATTAGTTTGCTTGTTTGAGCAAAAAGCCAGCAACCTAACAATGTTTCTATGCCGAATGTTTCCCAATGTTTGAATCTCAGCACGAAACCCATGATCATCATGGCTGCTGCTAGGACTAGGACCGCAACTTAGCAACTTCTTAACCGCTATCTCCATCCCATTAGGCAATTTACCACGATAAACGATACCGGCCCCACCTCTTCCAATCACATTTCCATCTCTCATGCACTCTAGGACATCCGAGACCCTGAACTCAACCTTTCCAAATGTCGTCATCTTCCATGAACCGGATCCCGGCCCTCCCTTCTTGAATGATTTCGCCTTGGCAACAGCCACAGCAGTGAAAACTAGAGAGCAGATGAGAAATCCCACAGCAAATATCAGCCTGAATTCTCCAGCATTCCCAGCCTTACCGGCACCATTGCTACCACCGCCACTACTGTCGGGCATGAGGGTACTCAAGTTACAAGGATTGTTAATTAAAGATCCACAGAGTTGAGAATTCCCTGCAAAAGAAGATGCATTGAAGACAGACAGCTGACCTGTCTCAGGCAATTCACCAGAGAGATTATTGAAAGAGAAATCAGCATTAGTAAGGCTCTTCATAGACCCAATGGCATCAGGAATTCCACCTTCCAAGTGGTTTCGAGACAAGTTAAGGTAGTTTAGGATACGTAAGCTCGAAATTTGAGGTGGGATTGTGCCGGAAAGGTTGTTTTGGCTCAAATCAAGGTAGGTTAGATGAGTACAGGCCTCGAAAGCGGACGGTAGCCGTCCTGATATATTGTTCTTGCTAAGATCAATCTTCACTGCCTGCTCTAGTTTACCTAAAGAGGAGGAAGGGATTGGTCCGGAGAACTGATTACCACCAAGTAACAAGAATTGGAGGGAAGAGAGATTTGAAATAGAAGAGGGCAGAGGACCAGAAAGATGATTGTTGGACAGGTCAAGCTGGACCAATTTGTGTACAGAAGTAGCAGCCGTAGCGCCATCATTATAGTAAACAGAAGTAGGATTCTCAGCCAGACTCCCAGTAAGATCATTATCCTGCAACTCCAACAAGTTAAGCTGAGGCAGATAAATCAGACCAGAAGGAATACTCCCATTAAGATAATTCTGCCCCAGCCTCACCCTAACAAGACTAAAACACGTCCCCAATCCATCCGGGATAGGTCCGAACAAGAAATTCCTCAACAGAATCAATACATTAAGCCTTTTAGAATCACACAACCCGGACGGAATAGTACCCGTCAACTTATTAGATGATAAGTCGACACTCTCAAGCTTCCCACTATTCTTCCCCAAATCCTGAGGAATCATACCGGTGAAATTATTCTTCCATAGCTGAAGAACCTCCAAATCAGGGAATTCACGAGCAACATAATCCGGAATCGACCCATGTAACTTGTTCATAAACAGATTAAACAGCTTAAGTTGCTTCAAACTCGAAAGCTCAGAAGGTATTTCACCGGTAAGTGCATTATTAGAAAGGTCGAGGTTAATGAGCCCCGTTAGGTTACCGAATTCTTTCGGTATCGGACCTGAAAGCAGATTGGCATGAAGATATAAGGATTTGAGGAGACTCAAATTCCCCAACTGAGGCGGAAGTGTTCCGTCTAATAACTCACAGTTTGAAATATCCAAGAGAACAAGATTTACCAGGTTACCCAATTCAGCCGGAATCCCACCTTCCCAAGAATTATAATAACCCAAGTAAAGTTCCTTGAGGCTAGTGAGATTACCCAGCTCACTCGGTATTCTTCCCCGAAGATCGTTTCCTTGAAGAGATAAGTACTCTAGTCTATCTGATAGCATCCCGTACTCAGCCGGGATTTCGCCGTAGAAATAATTCCCACCGAGATCCAAGTGCTTGAGTTTCCTTAATTCCAACAACCCATTAACCGGAAGCAAATCCGTGAAGTTATTGTCATAAGCGTCGACCACCTCCAAATCAGGAAATACAACGCCGCCGGTCGAGTCACGGCCCTTCTTCCACTCCAGGCTACCGTTGAATTGGTTATTAGATATATTGAGAAACCGTAAACTGGCGCTCAAATCAGATAACTGGATATTACCCGTCAAGTTATTCCCAGCAAGGGATAAGTGAATGAGGCTATCTAGTGCATAAATTGCAGGAGACACAGAACCACGGAGATTGAAATCCGTTAAGTCTAGTGAGATAACTCGACCATCAAGACAACGAACACCGATCCATGAAGAGCATGCGTCGTCTAAGATTGATGCTGATGAATTTGAAGAGTGATTGTTCCAGGTGCTTAGTGTTGGTTCTGGGAATTGAAACCCATTTTTGAGAGCAAGCAATGCATGGGCGTCGTGCTCGACATCAATGGTGGTGGGGGATGAAGAAAATGCAGTAGTACATTGAAGGGATATTAACAATGTGGAGAAGATAATAGAAGGGAGTAATAATGACATTAATGTGGAAGGCATATCTGGAGGAGGACTGATGAAATGTTTCATGGAGGAAAATAGTAGTTAGTTAGGCTTATTAGTAGTGGCTAGGTGGAGGGGCGAAGCATTTAAGGGAGAGGTTTTTAGCAGAGAACTAATGGAGTTCGGGTGGATAGGCTTAGCTGCGAGTGAAGTATGGGGGTGGGAAAGGGGAAGAATATGAAAGGAATCTGAGAAACTTGTTGGATTCCATAAGAACATGATATAAAGCTAGGAGGTATGTGTATATGAGAAAGAAGAGGAAGGGGAAAAGGAAAAGAGAAAGACGGGGCCTGGACTGGAGTCTTTAAATTCAACAAAAGAAGAAGAAGAAGAAACAACCCTTCCTTTTCTCTTTTATCACTTTGCTGCTGCTCCTCCTCCTCTTTCTATCTTTCGGAAACGAGAAAGAAGAAGGTTCTGCCAAAATGAATCTTTCATTACATTTTCCAGTGTCTCTCTAATCAAATGTTTCAAGTTTTGACAAGCATGCTAGCTAGCTAGCTCAAAGATAAAGATGAAACAACAATACGGAAAGATGAACGGGGAACAAAAAGAAAGGGGGAAAAAAAAAAAAATAAGAGTATTGTATGATTTGTATCAAAGCCGAAAGAAATGAAAGGAGGGAAGAAAGACGTTGGGCCTGATAACAGAAAATTAAAAGCGAGATTATTAGTGAAAGAAAAAGTAAAAGTGGAATCTTTATCTCTCTCTCTCTTTCTCACTCTTTCTCTATCTGTATCTTTATATGCATCATCCATGTCCATCCATCTAGAGGACAAATTTTGCCCTTTACCTTTAATCAAAGGGTTCAACTTTATTTCTTTGCTTTGGACCAGCTAGAGATGATGAATTTCCACTTTCTATCATCAGCGCACAAACACGGGCTGCCTGTATACATTTAGTACCAATCTTTCATAATAATCCCCCTCTTTCTTCTGATGTGTCCACTACTATAATTCTAGATTTTTCCATCATAACCTTTCCAAAATAATAATAATACTAATAGTAGTAATAGACCGGCTAGCTAATTTTTTACTATATTTAAGCATATTTATATCTAAAAATGATAATGGGCGTCGGCTAGATTCCATCGTCATCATTGATATATGCCATTAACGCTTGATCAAATACTAGCAGTTATTTTCGAATTTAACCATTACCGCTATTATTATGAGCGCACTTCTTTATCATTATCATAACTAAGTATGAATATGAACGTCAAGACGTAAGGAAATTTAACACTCAGATTTTACACCTTTGGTATAATGTATTTACAATTAAAAGACTACCGATTTCACTTTGATATCAAATGAATATATATATAATAGCTCATGCCTTTCATAAATTAAAATTTAAATGTGGATGAAAAGAAGAAAATGAACGCGCCTTACATACTTTTCATTTCTGAATGTCACTTAGAACTTCGGCGACTCTTTCACTCGTCATCAGAATGGCGCCGAAGAAATCAACGGAGTGGAAGATTCAGTTTCAGGGTAGTAGCGGAAGCTTTAAGAATGAAAAACTGCGATATTGAGCAACATGCGGTAACGCAGTTGGAAAATTATAATTGTCATCTATAGTGTCAATCTAATGAAGAAGAGTATAGAAAGAAAAAATTATAATTGTCATCTACGACAGTGTTGCATGGAAACGGGGACGGGGACGAGGAAACAGGGACGGGACGAAACGCGGAAACGCCGTTTTTTAAAAGTATAGGAAACGGGGACGGCAGGAAACGTTAAAAAAATTATATACATATATATATTTAAAAATAGATTAAATTTATTAAAATTAAGAGAAAAAAATAAAAAAAAATTCTAAAATTAATTCATATATTAGTTAAATTTAATTATTAATAATTATTTTTTAATTAAAAAATTGATTAAATAATATTTTTTAATAAAAATATTAATTAAATAATTTTAATATAAATTTTAATGTATAAAAGTTTCCGGGAAGTTAAATGTTTTTGGAACACAAATATATATATATATATACACACACACACACATATACAAACGTTTCTCTCGAGGAGCATTTACTAGAGGAGGCCGCTGGCTGCTGCTGCAGCCGCATATCAGGTCAAAAGAAAAAATATGCTCCATTCGACGAAGGGTGAGCTGAAGGCCGAAGTGGGGCAACCGGGCAAGTGGGCTGGGGCCGGGCGTCGTGCGAGGAGATGAGGCGATCGGGCGGCGGGCGGGCGAGAAAAATTAAAAAACCTCCAAAACGACGTCGTTTTGGGGTTTTTTTTTTTTTTTTAAACCAGCGTCCCGCCTCGCGTTTCGTCCCCAGAAACGTCCCGGGGACGCGAAACGGGCGCTCTTCAGCGTCCCCGTGCATCACTGATCTACGGTGCTAGCATAATAATTGAGGGTCTAGACATAGGTTGTAAATTAAAACCATATCTATACGTTAGAGGATTTTTTTTTTCTTTATGCATTATTCACTTTTAATCCAATAATCTTTTTTTATTTATTAAATTTACACGAACACATATAGAGATATTCCTCGTTTCCTTAATATGTATACATTTTTTATTTTATTTTTTGTAAATATTTTCTTTATATTATTGATGTTTCTCTTCACAATACACAAGCACACCGAACATGAAAATACTTTATTAATTTTGTTATATTATATGTTTTATATATCACTAGAATTTTTTTTTTATTTTAAGGCATATGTAGTGTCGTACGTTGCTAGCTATATATCAACCTCCGTGAGTTTTGTATACATTTGGTCCAACTATTATTATTATAATTTGCTAACAATCTTTTGATGAGCATAACTTTTGACTCGATCGTATGTTTTGGATTTTTTTTTCATTTCAGTTTTTTTGTTTGAGATTTACATGTTGAATCACTTTATAAGGGAGGGAGTTTGACACTTATGGAGAAAAAAATTAGCTTTCAAAAAAAAATTAATGTTTTGAGTTCTAAAAAAACTATTTTTGTGATAATTTGATAGTATGACAAGTGTGCATATGTAGTTTAATAAAAAAAAATAGCATATTCTCTTATAAGAAAATAAGTTCACATAAGTTAGATGTATTTATGATAATCTTGCATTATAGACGGACTAAATGCCATAATAATGGAATGTATTTATAAGAATATTTTATTATAGTTAGATAGAATGTCAAAGCAGTTGAATATATTTACAGGAGTCTTAAAGCAACGTAGATGAATGATGTGTGTCATGGTTGTTGAAATTGTTTATTATTTATGAATGACATATCTTTGTGATCGATATTTTTTTATGTTAATTTGTACTCTTATTATTATTATTATTTGATGATTCTTGCAAGTATAACATATGATGATCATCATGAAGATTTAAGAATAAATTTATAAAATAGAGATGAAGAACTCAAATAAAAGAAGACCTTTATTTTCTATATTGGCATTTTTATTTCTCATGTGTGTGTGTTTGCTTTCATGTATCAAACAAGAGAACTCCAAATAAGATAATAATAACCCCAAGTAGTTGATCAAACTCACTAGGAGGCTTGATATTGTGAGTTAATTTATTTAGTTACTTTTCTTTTTTATATGTGATCAATGACTTGTTAAAATGTATGTTTATTTCTATCTTATTTGGAGTTCTCTTGTTTGATACATGAAAGCAAATTGATTGATCTTATGAGTGGTTAGTTGTGTAATACCCCCATTTTTTACTTAAAAAAAAATTCATTTTAAAATATTATATAAGTGGTAAAATACCAAACATACCTAAAAAAAATAGGATGTTACCGCTACACCTAACACAGGATAAAATTCTGCCACCTAAGGATAAGAAACCAAACTAACCAAAAACATGAATAAAGTGAGCGAGAAATATGATATATAAATACTAAAAGAAAAAGTTTACAAAGCAAGACCTCGACGAGTCCCCAAAAATATTTAAATACACGAGAGAGAGTATATCGAAAGTATAGAGAAACAATAGGCATAAAACGACAATAGGGAAAAGCCTCAAACTTTGGTCCATTAAGAACTGAATAACGGTCTTTGAATGTCTATGCGCTCAAGCCCCCAAGTCCAATACGAGGTAGACCCATTACCAGCCATTCTAAAAAACTTGCATGTGGTCTTCTTCTTGTGCAATTGAGCAGGTAACCGAATAAATGCATACAATAGTGTATTACGTACTGAGTAAGCTAATTTACCTCTTCAACGGGAGTCACACTCATATAAGGCCACATGCAATAATAAAGGTCATACTAAAACATAGTAGCATACTTGCGCATCACACTTAGATGTAAATGTATTATCATATTCATATAATGCATTAGGATTTTATGCCATGCAAAGACGTAGATAATTCATGGCTCATTATGCGTAGCAATACATCATAGAGATTATGGATATAAATGTATAATTAATAATAATTTATTCTACATCTTACTAGGCTCTTCTATTATCCACCTATAGGAGTATTCCATTAGGTTCATTTCTAAGTTTACATGATCCATTAGATTAACTATTGGCAAGCCTTTATTTATCTTTTATTTATCTTTTTTCTTTTCAGTGATGTACTGATAACCACCACATGGTATCACATGTCATGGAAGCCTACCCAAATCAGAGGACAAAAAGTCCGGCCGAAGTCAAGTAAATACCAATGGGCATGAAGTCTAGCCGAAGCCAAGTAACCACCACTAGACGTAAAGTTCAGCCAAATCCAAATAACCACCAATGGAAGTAAAGTTCAGCTATAGCTAAAAAACCACCAATAGACATAAAGTTTGACTAAAGCCAATAAACCATCTAGGTGACCAAACCCTTTAGTATCGATACGCTCCGATACATCATTAGTGTCTAAAGTAGGTAAGGCACTGGGATCTATTAGGATTCCGCCATAAGGCAAACCCTAAATGGACCAATAAACACCCGAAAATAGACTAACCCCTAGTAGGTAATTGAGGATTGGATAATATAGACCCATACACAACTAGATCATCTTTTACTTTAAGTGACTAGTGTGTTATCCTCTAATGTTATGTTATCACAGAAGTCCCACGTAGCATCCAAGCAATACACCCACATAATCATTCCATCTTAACCATTATTACCCTCCAAAATATTTGATAGAATTTCCATTAGTGCTTAACTAAGTTTAAATCAACCCATTAAGATAATCCATTTAGGCCAAGAATCTGAATTACTATATCCCTTTATGAAGTCATAATATACTTATTCTGGTTTTTCCATTAAAACCTTTCAAATGCACTAATTGATAATACTATGAATTATGAACATTTAATCAATCCAATAGGTTAGTTAATTTGTCTCAACATGTGTGTTCTCATCATTAAAGAATCATATTATAACATTGTGTTAGGTCTCAAAACATATCAATTTCAAAATAACAAAACAACATGCTCTTGTTGAACCGATCGACCGGTTAAGGCTAATCGGTCATTTGGTTTGGTTTAGCCAAACCCTAGAGTTTCCTTGAACCATTCAATCAGTTTGGTAAAATCAGTCGACTGTTTTAAGACCAGTCAATTTGTTCCCACAAACTGATCGATGAACTTAAACAAAGAGTAACTAAGGTCACCACATACTATTGATCGATCGGTTTTGGCCAACCAGTTAACATTTCTAAGGATCAATCTATTAGTTTGACTTAACCAGTCGATCGATTTGCTCCCATACAGTACATAACAAACATTTAAATGCGATTGAATATCTAAAATCTTCCCACATCCAACCCATAACACTTTCATAGCATAAGACCAATATTTAACATGTTTATACATTGAATCATGCTTCGTTTACAAGAAATCAACCCTATTTCTCATGAATTAGCCCCTCTTTTTAAAAAAAAATCTTAAACAATCCATCCTGCATCATTAAAATACCAAAATCTCATATAGTTATATAAAGATTAACATTTTATGGAGTACACTGACTCACATATTTATTCATGCCATATTTCAAAAGTATGAATGAATTACTTGAAGTTTACCAAAATTTTCCACCAAAGAAAAAAAAAACTTAAGTCGGAAGATTTGAACTTCCAAAACCTTAAATATAAAAGTTTAAAACTTAAAAATCATCAAATGGCCTTTAAAAATCAAGAACCTTAATTAAATAAGGAAAACAAACTTACCGCCACCAAGAGAAAATAAGGAAATAATGAGCTGAATACAAACTCAACTTTTTTTTTAAATCTGACTCTTCTTTTTTTAAGAATAAAATAAGAGGGGATAGAGAAATTATCATAAGAGTGAATTGAATTAGAATGATAGCTCAAAATGGAGAAGAATTAGCACAAATGTTGAGAACTAATGGTACTTTGGTGGCTAAAAGAAAAGTAAAAAAGAAAAGAAAAGAAAAAAAGCGATGATTAGGATTATTTATAGCTAACGGATTGGTTAAGGAGAGAGTAAAGATATGAAATAGATAAAAAAAAACCCTAATTTTTTCATTCAAATATGAGCCGAATAAGCAAATTTGAAGAATAGGTTGTCCTCCATTGTAGTGCTTAAATGCTGATTTTTTAGGGAATGTAGGTTGAGTTCATCCAAAAAAGATAGAACTTAATAAAGGAAATGGTAGACCGACTTGGGAAGCAAATCTCCGAGCCATGCAGTGATAGTCTAGACTTGAAGCATATGTTTAAGAGTGAGGTCATCCTCCCTCCTCTTCTATCCATATCAAACTCTCAAATTTATTCAAAGAAAAATGAAAGCAACCAAATGATAAAAAAAGGGTTAAGGATTACTCTAGAACAACTTGAAATTGGATTAACAATGTTTCATTTTTCTTAAAGGAATTTTCCTAGAAAATTCAAGCTCAAAAAGCACTTAATTGATTTGGTTAGATTAGTCAATCAATCCTATCGAACCAAAACCCTCAGTGAAAATTTGAACCAGTTGATCAGTTTATAGGACCATTTGACGGGTACGCCAAGGAAACTCACTTTACTCAAATTTTTTTCATGCTTTTCAAATTTCTTTTTAAATCAAACCCAAATTGTAGTTTCAAATCATAATCAAATATTATCCACTTTTTATCAAACACAATAATTTCTCATTTTATAATCTCAAAAATATGGGGTATTATAAATTGATATAAATGTAATTTTAATGTAAATTGATTGATGTTATGAGTGTTTGGGTGATATATTGCAAAATTAATATTTTGAGTTGGGATACATGCCATTGATGCTTATATATTAGTTGAATATATGTATTTTTTTTATGTAGAGAATTCTGTATGGTATAAGTAGAATGAGCAATTTATTTATTTATTTATAATAAAAAAAATAGGTTATCGATGATGGTTTTAAATTTAAAACATCACTATACTCAAAAAAAATAATTTGAAGGAAGGATCAGACGATAGTTGTAGACTAAAACCATAGCCTATTGTCTACCATTGATGACACTTTTAGCCTAAAATTACCGTATAATCCTTCCCAAAAAAACTGGAGAAAAATGAGGCAATTGTTTTTGGATAATAGTCTCATCTATTGTCCACTATAGATGACAATTTTAACCCAAAACCTTTTGTCTAATCCTTCCTTAAAAAATAGATGAAGATTAGATGATATTGCTTTGGATAAAATTGCTATTAATAGTTGACAGTGGACAATTGTTTTTAGCCCACAACCGTTGTCTAATTCATCTCGTAATTCATTTGCACTACCTTTTTATTTCCTATTTTATTATAGACGGGTGTGTTTTGAACCATCATTTATCCTATAAACAACCGTAGCCTACATGATGGTTGTTTATCGTCATATTTTTCTTTTTTATTTCCACTAGTGTATAAGGATATTTTTGCACCAATGTATAACCAATTGAATGATGATCTAGAGAAATATTAGATGGGGAGGTTTTAGGTTCATCATATCATGGTGCTAACCTACCTTACTCTAGTAAAGCACCTAGCTATGCTAGAATTGATGCAATGCACAATTATCCAAGGAGTTGCAAGAATCAAAGAGTTTGAAGGAAATATTAATGGTTAATCAACATCCCTAAGGATTATAGATGGTGTTTTCAAAGCTCAAGTGCATGAGAAAGAAATTTAGAAGAAATCAAAGTGATGAAAATCCATTCATATTAGCTTTATAGCTAGTCCAAGACCAAATTGCTCCCAAATGGTTAGATTTATGAAATCCCAATTAACTTCCCTCTTGACTACACCTAAGAAATTGGCTAATGATTATTACTACTCTTCATTTCAATTCATATCCAAGAAGGATATGCACCTAGTGCTTGAGAGATCATACAAGATTTTTATCCTTTATTCGATGTTTTTTAAACATTAGAGTCATTTACTAAAAAAGTCTAAGGTAGATTGGCATAAAAAACCATTGTGGATTTTCTTAGGGACTATGTTAAACCTCTAATCAATTGATTCACTTAGTTGCATTGGGATCTTGGTAGGGAGGCTTGTATGTGTGGATGTTATGACAATTTTGGGGGTATCTTCTACCCTATATTAGTATTATAGGTGAATGTTAGCATGTCTTGGGATGGTGTGGTGGAAATTTTGATGTTGCATAGGGAATTGTTGAGACATTATACCTAAAGTTCTTGTCAACAGTGTATGCAAGTAGGGCACAATGTAACCTAGTGTAAGACAAAAAGTGTGACTGATTAAACAATGAAGGAACCTTCAAACATATATGGGTACCTAATTACGAGTGAGAGTGTACTAGATAAAAAACCATAGGTGAGTTCAAGAGATGTAAGTGTATAGGCAAGGCATACAAGGAAGGTTACCAATGTTCTTGGTGTGTAAGCATAAAGATTAGTATTCCATAAGGACATAAGCAAGGAAAAAATGAATATGAAGGCTCAATTGAATATTGTTTTACCACTGTCCCCATACAAAATCAAAAATCTTGAGTATGAAATGATGTAATGAATACTAGTTGGGGATGTGAATAGGGAAATAGGTGAGTTAATTTTCCCAAGTTATGTGATGTCTATTGTTGCTAAAAATATTAAAGTGTTATATAACACCTTTAAGCACAAGGCATTCAATAAACTTATGTATAAGAAGAAGGTAGGTGAATTAGAATTGGTAGAAACAAGGTGAAACAACATAATACAGATTAGATAGTTAGCTGAATTAAGCTTTATTGAAAATGGACACAAATTATCAACATCATAGCAATGGGAGAGTGTAGATTTTATAAGATGAGAGTATACATGAAATTAATATATATGCTAAGTCTAATAAAGGGGGTACACTACTAAGGTGTAAATAAGGTGATGAACATTAATTCTGGCCGACTATGGTTTACACATATAATATTGTAACACTTAAAGAAAAGTTTGGTGTTGGCTACATAACATCAATAAACCACATGATTCCCCTTGGTTAGTTATGGGAGATTTTAATATGGCACCTTATGCTGAGGAGAAACTTGGAGCTTCTATATGCAAGACAATATAAGGTTGACACATTGTTTCTAGATGTATAAATTGTATGACATGACTTATGTGAGAAGCGTGCATACAAATCCCATATAGTAGATTGTATATTAAACTAGAAAAATTTGTGAGAAATGTCTTGTGGTAAGATGTATACCCTTATGCGTATGTTGAGTGCCTCCAAAATCTCACTTTAGATTACTTACCTCTAGTGCTACTATTTGAAACATAAGATTATGAAGGATTAAATTAATTTAGATATTTGAATTTTAGGGGAAATTGAGGAATTCCTACCTATGGTTTAGGATTTATGGCATAATATATTGATTGGAAGCAAAACATGTTAAGCGGTGATGAAACTAAAACTACTAAAGCAATTTAATAAAGAAAATTGAGCAAGCATGGCAGGGTTGGTAAGAAAAACCCTAATATAACATCCTCTTGATGAAGACTTAATTTCTCAGGAAAGACTAACAACTCTGACATGATAGGGAGTGTACGGAAGAAGAGAACTTCTTTCAATAGAAGTATCATATCAACAATTTACAATCAGAGTACCAAAAACACAAAATACTTTTTTATTAAAATGTCTAGGTAAGAAGAAGTAGATGCATAAGATGATTAATAAGAGTAATTTTGCTATTATAAGTGAATAGGGCATCACAGTAGAGGTAACCATGTAACATCAAAGATATTGGGTTAAGGATATTCTTGTTATAAAGCATGGACCAACATGTATGTCGATAGGGGCTAGTGTTGGGCAGTGATAGTGATGCTTAACAAGGTTGTTAGAGACGAGATTTTACTTACAATCGATAGGGATATTCAAAATTGAATCATAGAATCAGATCATTGGATTGTAAGATCTTATACATACCACAAAAATATGACCCCCAATATACTTGTATACTGCAAAATCTCATAGTTAAAGTTTTTTTTAAAAAAAATTACTAAAGAACTCTTTTGGTCAATAAATAAGTTGTAGCTATTAAAAAGCAACACAAATTTTCCACTTACCTATATACATAAGAAATTTGTATATGGATTATGCACAAAACAAATTTATCAACTATAAAAAAATATAATATATAATTATGAACTAATTAATATAAATTAATAAAAAAGAACATCATAAAAATTAATATATTTGTTTACCTTATATGTAGAGTTTGGACTCTCTTGTAAGTATTTTTTTTTGACAATCAAGTTCATTATAATAGTAATTTCTTGCTTTTGGTTCCTTTGAATTGGTAGGTGCTCAGTATATAGTATGCACAAAATAATAGAGGTTAAGGTTTAGAGTTAAGGAAGAAATATAGTAGAAATAAAAAGGAAAAGTAGATTTTAAGGAAAATAAATAAAACATTACAGTCTGTATGTAGAATCATAATATTTTACTTGAGATTGTAAGCTTATACTAATCGTACATAGTTTTGTAAGATCATACTATAATACTAATTTAATATTCTACCTACGATTAGAGATCATTTAGGAGCTTTTGAATTATATAATGATAAGATCTGTATCAAGAGTTTTACAACTATGATGGTCGGTTGTTAACTATTCTTATATCTCAAAAATCTAAGGAAGAAATTTCTTTTCCATGGTTTACCTAAAAGTACCAACTATAGTTTGTTATAGTGCTTTATTTGTTAATAATGTTTGGCACACTACAAAGGAGAATATAATGGCTATTAGAAGTTTTAGAGGACCAGGCAATGCCTAAATAATTGAATAATACGACTATTATACCAAATCCTTAGAATGTAGGATCATGTAGGGTGAAAGAGTTTCGACCCATGACATGATACCTTGTGATATACAAGATCTTCTCCAAGCACTTAGCAAAGAAGCTTGATGAGATCCTCCACGAGGTGGTGGATATAGCACAAGCTACATTTATAGAAAAGGTAGGTTTTTGCTTGATGATATCCTAATAGCTACTAAACTAATAAAACATTACAGGAGAAAAAACTAGATCGATGATCGAACTAACCTTGTTACTAGTACAATGGTTTAATGGTTAAACTACTTGTTTAACTAGTTAGACTAATAGTTCAAAATAGTTTAATAGAAATAACTTGACAAATAATGTCAAGATCTCAAAATACAAGATAATATTAAAATAAGTTTTATGTTATATAAAAAGATAACATTTGGTTAAAGCAAATAATTAAATAAGCTATTAAAAATCTAATTTTCTTTAATTTAACATATGCAAATAATAATAATAGAACAAGAGAAATTAATTGAGCCTAAATCTAAAAGCCCGCTCTCTTTCCTTTGAAAACAAAAACCCTAAACCTTATAAGGTCCAGTGACTCAAATTGTGCTACCCCATATTTTTTTCCCGAATGTCTTTTATTTTTCCAATATTTTTTTCCCAATGTCTTCATTCATGTATTATATTATTCCTTCCTTTTTCATGTATCATTTTCCTTTTCCCTTTCTCATTATCTATTTTCCCCTTCAAATCTTATTTTTATAACTGCTTTAGGTGTTCACCATCTCCTTACATGCCGTTAAAATACATGATTAATGTTAGTGAACAAAAGACTCAAGATAAAAGGTGATTTAGAATTGATGCTACAAAATCTACAAACTAGAGAATCAAGGAGTGAGTTGTGCAAGGTACTAAGGCTTCAAGAAATGGCCTATATATCCTAAAAAAGTGTATAAATTTGTAAGAGAGAAATATTATTATGCCAGTTTCGTGTATAACCTAACAATATTTGGTATATTTAATAACCTATTGGTTGGAGTGGGTTTGTGTTATTTTTAGTGCATAAGTAATCAGATTAGATGATCGAATTGGTAATATGTTTGATCAATCAGTTCATTTGTTAAATTACCCAATCTGATATGGCTTTTAATACTATGGGTATAAGATATATAAGCCTCAATATGATGATAAAAGTGGAAATATATATAACAAAAACTCATAATTTACTAATTAAGTGAAATGTGGGCTTATATATCAATTGTTATTGACCTTACACTTTCCTTAATAGATGACTAAGTTAATCTTAGGCTATAGTGAGCATCTCTATCAACATAAGTTGAGACACTCTCACCCCCTTTCATGAGAAGAAGTGGTTTAAGATAAGGCGATCATGTATCCCTATATATTTTTGTATTGTATAAAATAATTCCATATAGCTCTGGAATTACCGAGGACATATATATGATGTGTATAAGTATGAGGTTAATAATAGGAATCGATGTGTATATTACATGGCTCCTCTCTTACTTCTATTGCACTCGTATAATGGAAATGCCTAGGGGTGGCAATGGTTTGGGTATAGATCGGGTCCAATAAGATCTAAACTCAGATCTATTTATAATACATAGATCTGGATTCAATGAGTCTAAAATTTCTAGATCTAGATCTAGATCCATCTTATCTAATGGATAAATGTGTTCTAAATATATCTTAAATATGTCTTATTATTTTTGAAAAAAATGAATAATTTAGCTCAATACTAGTATATTTATATTTTATATAACTTAATATGTATCGTTTGTTAAAAAATCACGTGAATGAAAAGATAAACATTTAAAGAATAATTATTTTAACTTTTTAAATGGTATTTTACTACTTTTAGAATAAAATATTATACGTATTGTTTAATAAGTAAATATATAAAAATAAATTTAAAAATAAATAAATAAGGAATTCAAACAACCCACGCAAAAACGTATCTAGTAGGTCAAAGTTGGATATAAAACTATTTGACGTAGTTAAATACATATAAACTTAGATCCATCTATTATATAAATAAAAACACACACTAAACGTATCTAACGGGTCAGATTTAAATATAAAACTACTAGACGTATTTAAATATATATAAACTCAAATTCATCAATTATAAAAATAACAAATTTAAATCCATTAAGAGAACAACAAGGAGAGGTAATTTCTTATATTTATGGGTATAGCCAGCCGTGGGTTCAGACTTTAGGTAGCGCGTACGTAAATGTCAGAGAGAGTCGTTAACTTCTCTATAATATTTGATTTGAGAAAGGAATTTAGTTTAAAACTACGACTTCTCAACCGTAGATCAATATTTATATTATTTTGATAGTTTTGAAACGACACGATAGTAGCTAGGGTTGTTTACGATTCAAATATCAGATATTTCAGATATTTGATTATTAGATATCCGAAATTTTGGATATCTAAAAATAATATTTGATATTTGATTTAAAACTTCGGATATTCAAAAAATTATATATCTAAATTTTCAGATCGGATATCAAATATAACCGATATTATCCGAATAAAATTTTAAATATAAAAAAACCACTAAATCACAAATATATTTGGTATTATCTAATTTATTGAGTAAATATTCGATGTTAAAACTAAAATAAGCAAGGGGTTGGTGGAGACTATCGGCACACATAATATTTTTTTTTATAAATATATAAAAAGGGATTATATTAAAAATATAATTTCAACTAAATTAAATTTTGCTTCAAATAATAAATAAAGTAAGTAAAAATTATACACACACATCTAAATTTATTTATATACAATTATATATAAAATAAAAAATTATAAAAAAATGTATAAATATTTTTTTAATCGAATATTATTTGTATTTGTTGGATAAGATATTTTGTTTATTTGACTTTTCGTTGATTGGATCGGATATCTGATTTAAAAAAAATTGAATAAGTTATTTATTTATTTGAATCGGATCACTTTATATATCGAATCACATAAGCAGATATCAGATAACATCATCGATCCTAATAGCAGCTAGCCTTGTAAGATGAATGCTCGATCTTGTATGATTCCATTTGCACCAATGAACCGTATAATAATGCGTCATATTTTTCTGTACGCACACGAAGTGTTTTGGCCCCGACGGCCTTGATCGTACTGCATCTCTAACAGTAGAACAAATAGCAGCCTTGATAAAAATAAATATAGGAACGAGAGGGAAAGGCATTAAAAAACAATAATTCAAAAAAATTTGAAATATATTTATATATTTTTCAAAAATAATATATATATATATATATAAAAATATATATTTTTGAAATATTTATGTATCAGTATCAGGACAGTACCTCTCGTGAGCCTTTGAAGTCGATCTTGTCGACAAGCACAGCTATGCAAGCCCACTGATCGAGGCGTGAAAGTCTTACAAATGCAGGCCATGCATGCATTCTCACATTGTTGCACGTTTAATATTACGATAAGCCTGAGTATCACTGTATCAATTCACAAGAATCGGACTCGGGACCGTCTCTGACTTCTTTAGTTAGATGGATTTTAGGCTAAAAGTTAATTTTCAAGAAAAAAAATTGCAAGTCCCATTATGTAGGTCATCCTAAGTACAGACTTAATATTAGCTGCCTTGGGCGGGCCATGACACAAGTCATTCTCTAAGCATGTCATTCTTGGCTCTTCCTTCCTAGTAGACGATAAATGTGATGATCCAATAGGAAACATAATTTGGAGGTGGAAATTTCAATTTATTTTTAATCCAAAAACTGACTCGAACCTAAATAATTTAATAATGCTCTTTATCTAAATAATCAAATTTAAAAAGATTCTAATTCTAACTTTATTTATATCAAGACACAAACCCAACTTATTTTAATCCAACCTAAAATGATTTGACCTGATTTTAATTTATTCTAGACAAAATTCTAAATATTAGAGTCGTTTACAGTTTAAATATCTGAACTTTCGGATATCTGAAAATAATATTTAATATTTGATTTAAAACTTCGGATATTCAAATTTTCGGATCGGATATAAAATATAACTGATATTATGCAAATAAAATTTCAAATATAAAAAAAAAATCCACCAAATTACAAATATATTTGATATTATCTGATCTACTGAGCAAATATCTGATTCGTTAAGTAAATATCCGACTTACTTAACAAATATTCGATATTAAAACTAAAATTAAAGCTACTACATCACAATATTTAATTGGATTCTATTAGATCTAAAAAAGAATTATATTAAGAATATAATTTCAAATAAATTAAATTTTAGCCCAAACATTAAATCAAGTAAGTAAAAATTATACACACACACACACATCTAAATTTATTTATATATAAATTAAAAATTATAAAAAATATATAAATATTTTTCTTCCGATCAGATATTATTTGTATTTGTCGGATCAAATATCTAGTTTGTCTGACTTTTCATTGATCAGATCGGATATTTAATTTGAAAAAAAAATCGAATTGGTTATTTGCCTTTTTAGTTAGGATTGCTTCGGATACCGAATCGAATAAGTAGATATCGGATAACACGAACAACCCTACTAAATATGATTCAAATCAAAGTCAAATTTAATCTCTAAAGTCGATATTTTATCTTATATAAATTACCAAATAAATATTAATAAATTATCTTATTAATAAAATTTTATGTAAAAAAATAATATGTAATCCATATAATAACAAATAAAGCAAAACTAAGAAAACTTTATTCTTCTTACTTTATTTTAACATAAAATTAGTGTTGGTTAGATTAGGTCATAGGAATTTCTATTATTATTATTATTATAAAAACATAAAAACATATAATTATAAATATAATAATTATAATTATAATATATATTATTATATTGACATTAATATAATTTAAATTTTATTAAAAATAATAATAATGATTATCATATTTTAAATATGATGATGATAATAATAATAATAGTTATAATAATAACAATAATTATTGTAATTAACATGATAATAATAACTATTATAACAATCATAATAATATATAATAATAATAATAATAATAATAATAATAATAATAATAATAATAATAATATTTATAACTGTATTTATAATAATAACTACAATAATAATGCTAATAATAAATTATTATTATTATTATTATTATTATTATTATTATTATTATTATTATTATCATTACATATTTTATGATAATAATTTATTATATCACTACATACTTTATGATAATACTTGCTATAATAATCACACCAATAATAATAAATCACAAAATTTAATTTAATTATTATATTAAAATAATAATAATAATCAATGTTAATATAAAATTTGAATGTAATGAGCTTGATGCAAATTCGATATCGTGATACAACCCAACTTTTTTAGACCTAAATAAACTTGATTGGACATGATTTCCATAAACTTGAATCAAATCTAATCGGCTAGATTTGGACGTAATATTTTTCTATTTGAAATAAATCGACTCAACACAAAATTGATTCGAATAATCTATTATTCAAATTAGACCCGAACTCGAAAGAGACTCTGCTTGATCCCGACCTAATTATATAACTAACTCAATTTTAACCCAATTCAAATCAACCCGATCTATATTGCTCAGTTTGTCAACTCTATGGCCTGTACAATGATGTACTAAAATTTCTTGCACATAATTATATAAATTAACACGTACACATACACGTGCATATATTTTTCACACATAGGCACACGCGGTCAATTTATTACCAATCCAGCCACGTAAGACCATTTAATTTAGCACCAAGTGTATGTACACACACACAAGTAGTTATACATACACATACCAAAGTCGTGTTATCGTGAAACTTATGGTATAATATACTCCCTCCGTTTTACTTTTCACAAAAATTTCATTGTTTGTATTTATTTTATTTGAGTTATCAATTACCTTAGCCCAAAGTGTTTTAATACTACTCCATGGCCATAATTTTTATTGTGTCGGAGATGGAAAGCAACATACGATCCGCCTACGTTCCAAGCAAGTAAGCTTGCAGTTAGGCTTTGTTGTCTCTCTTACTTTCACCTTTTATCGCACTCCTAACGGCTCTTTCAAATACTTTTTAGAAGGCGAATGAAGTGTAGTTTTGGAGAGTGTTTTTATTCTTAAAAATCACATTCTTTTCGCTCTATCCTTGTAAATCTTATACCAACTTTAGTATAGTTTTTTTTTTTCAAATAAAATAAAACAACCAACCGTGATTATCAACATCACTTTTATAAAAAGAATACCTTAATCACATGAGATGTTGCTTATAAGTGTAATTGATTTTCTTTTTACTTATGAAATGCCAACATATGCTTTTGTCATTATTTATGATATTTATAGATATGAACCATGTGAAAAAAATACCACCATGTGTGCAATGTATTAATCATCTACAACATGCTATAGAAATTAAAATAAAGTTATGGAAAATTACAAAAGATATGTAGGGCACGTCATTCTCAGTTTATTTTTAGAAAGTATCAGATCATATCATTCAGATAAATAAATTTTTGATAATATTAAAAGATATAATATTAATGATAATAATTATAATAATGATATCAATGATACCAATGGTAATAATATTAATAGAAAAATATTAATTATGCCATTAAATATAGTAAAATAGTAATAATAACACATTGGCAATTTGATTAAGATCATATATGTTTAGATTAAATTAGAAAAAATAAGTTTAGGAAAACAGACCCATATTCTCCACAGTTTTGGTGAAATGAGAAAAAGTATACATGTCTAATGACGGCCACCTCCACACCACTTCCACCCACCCCACCTCCACATCTAGGGATGTTGACAAACCAAACCGGCTCGTGAGCTTTTTGAGCTCGGCTCGCTTACTAAACAAGCTTAAAAATTAGGCTCGAGCTCGGCTCGATTCTTAAACAAATCAAGCTTGAGCTTAATAACTTTAGGGTCGAACTCGTTTACAGTGCAAAAGCTTGTGAGCTCGGTTCATTTACCACCAAAGCTCGGGAGTTGGCTCGTTAAAAGTTCGGTTGACTCATTAAAAGCTTAGCTCATTTATAAACAAGCCAAACTCATGCTTTATTTTTAGGCTTGTTTAGTAAATGAGCCAAGCCCAAGCCTACTCCGGCTTGGCTTGACTCGGCTCGTTGGCAATCCTATCTACATCCACCACTAGGATCGGCACCCGTACCATCTATATATATATATATATTCACCGCCACAACCATACTAGAGTTGTGCAAAAACAAAAAAAAATCCGTAATTTCAATATTCAATTTGGCATCTATAAAATTTAATATGAAAATATTCGGTCGTAATATAATAGATATCCGATTCAATCTTTAGCTAGATTATTTAAAATATGTATTGTGTTGTATTTAGAACATGTTATATTGTATTGTTTTTTTTTTATAATATATATACAATTATGAATATTAATTTAATATGATATTTAGGATATATTCGGTATCTGATTTAATTATTCTGGATATTTAATTTTGTATAATAGACGTAGAACTTATATCCGTCTTTCCGCATCTCTAACCAGTAACCATGACCACCAAACCACAATCACCGCTACTCCTTTGTGCTACCACCGCCACAGCCATTACCTCTCTCTACTAAAGCCGACACCAACACCAACTCCCCACACCGGCAACCAGCACCCACCAAGAAAACTTTGAAACGCAATGAATTGGGTCAGGCCGTTGATTGATTTCATAGAATAGATTGTTGAGATGATGGCTGTAATAATTTAAAATCACTATATGAGCGTAAATACAGAAAAAAAAAAATTTATGTATATTTTGAACCGAACCCTGAAATCTCTAACAATCTGCGTCACAGCCGGAGCCTCGAACGAAGTGCTGGATTTTGTGGAATTTATAAATTGTTTAGTTTCGATTCGTCCCAGCATGATATCGTATGATATCCGATGTGGTGCTGAGACATAAAGTCGAGTCAGCATGCATTTTGTACTTTCACAGACGACTGTCAAGTTGAAATGTGCAGTGACCTTTATATCTTCCCAATGTTGTTCTCTTCTCTTTATGGACGGTTATCGTTAAGTTGAGAGCGAGCATGTGACCGCCATTACTGTAGGCAGTAAGAAGCGAGGAAAAAAAGAAAGACGGTGTGATTATTAATGAATCATTACCCTTGTCTATCCAAATGATAATGAGACGTAATTATGTCCGGGCAGGCAAGGCATCGCATATGTTTGCTGGAGAATAATGAATGAATCACTGTGGCCCAGGATGGCTTTAGCTAGCCGCCTTCGACTCCCTCCTCGACAGCTTGACTGCCCTGCAGGAATGGGACCGGAACCCTCGACTAGATCTCCAGATATATTTTATCCATTATTGTGTTTGTGTTGCGTTTGGAACTTTGGGAAAAGAAAGGAGGCTGGAATAGTCTTAAAGAGAGGGCTCAAAAGTAAAAGTAATACTACACATCTTTGCTTTTTTGATCTTCCACTCCCGGGGAGAATAAAGGAAAATAAAGCAAAAAAAAAAAAAAAACACACAGAAGCTCTCCTTTCGCATGGAAATATGTGCTTCTGTCATGTTCCATCGTCTTTGCAAAAGAAATAAAAAAAATTTCAAATCACAAAATCGTTATGAAAATTTACATGTAATTCGTGATGATGTTTAGGTGGGTTTTAAGATTTGATTTCCACGTCTCGAAATAATCCATGACGCAGACAGTTAAATATTTTATTTTCTACACTTTTCGTATAATTTATTAGTTTTTAAACCTTATCTGTCTCAAAATAATAGGTGGTGTATATAGTTAAGATTTTATCTTACCCATCGTTCATACATTTTTAAATCTTATTCGCTTCAAAATAATACGCGGTGTAAGTCCTTAAGGCTTTATATTTCACACCATTTAATTTAAAAGTTTTTAGATCTTATCCCTACCTCTTATTTAATAAAAGGACAAGATAGAATTTTAATATGTTAGAATGGACAACAAGATTATTTTGATCACCTAATTTTTAATTTTGGACAACAAGTTTATTTTGTAGCCCATTAAATTTTTTTTGCTGGCACCTCGATGCCAGGCTTATTACCCGCACATAAACAAACGAAACGTAAGGAGTTACATATCTTTTTCTTTTCGTTCGTTATCTTGCCCCTACCCTAATTTTTCACATTTGTTTGCTTGGGGTCGTCTCCTTCAATTTGATTCATTTGTTAATCGTTTTCCATTTCTTTGACTTTATTGTTTTGGTATGCTTTCTCCTAAATCTTCTTCTCTGGTATGGTAATTTTGTAGGTGATCTTCTACGATAATCTTCTTCTCTGTCTTCTTCAATTCAATTCATTGGTAAGTCTTATTTTTCTTAATCATTTTTCTATTTAATTATTTCAGTTCCCTTGAAGGCTCTTCTTTTAGTGTTGTATGTGCATGTATGTATCTCATTTTTTCCCTTGAGTTGGGGGACGCGGTAGTTTGGGAAGAGTAAGGTTTGAGTCATACCAAGATGATACTAGATAACGTAGCATGAATCAAACAACAAGGAATGTCAGAAGAGGGTGAACTTCTTAATGTTTTACCATATATGAAATGTTATGTCTATAAGTTTAGGTTATACACTCAAATCTTACTCAAGATAGGCCTAAAAATTCAGAAGAGGGTGTGTGTTTAACATGACCTATACTTCATTTAAATGGATTACAACAAATTTTACTTTTGCTAAGCTCTTTTATGTATACTTATCTATCATTTCTTTGAGCATTAGGTTTGCTAATACATCTCCGATTCTTGTTCGAATTTTATACCCCTATTTTGCAATTCAATTAATAGAAAAGAAAATTAATGAATATAAGAAAAACTTGGTACATGACTCATGTAGAGCTTTTTATCTTCTTATTGTTCCTTTGAAATATCATTGTCGAAAGTTCCAATAATATATTGCTGCTAAATAATAGCTTAATGTACTTTTTGTTGCATCAATCTTGTTACACAAAAGGTAGACACTTACAGTATTGAAGTCTACTTATTTTAAAATATTTGCAACTACAACATGCAACTCTTGTTTGCGTAGATCTAGTTTGGCCTTCTTGATTGCTTTACGTTTACCTAAAAGGTAGAAAAGGAAAGGGGATAATTGCAATGTGCTACTTAACTTTTAAAAATACTCATATGTAAAATATACAATTTAAATACACATTACATAAGGGGACGTCATCAATGTTTAAAGAGTTGGGACAATATAGCATAGCACTCGCTTGTAATCCAATAAGCTCAAATGTTGTCAAGAATCTTGAATGGCTACATGACTAAAACTCATATTGTGAGTTGAGGGAGACCTTCAATCCATATAACATTTATGATTACAAAAAAAAAATCTATGTACATGAATATTTGTGGTGAAAATGTATACAAAACCCTTAGAAAATGATCAAACATAAATTTACTTTGATCCTTTGTTATGGGCTTGGCAGGGGATTTCTTGGACTACTTGCTAGTATTTTTATCTTCCACAGATTTGTTCTTATCCTTCTTGGGAATTGTTCTAGCTACATTTGAGGGCTAGGAGTTGGACTTTTTCCTTTAAAGAACAAAAAAATATAATAAAATTGAGGTTAGCCTTCGTCAACAAATTGAGGAGCTTAAACATTCAAATGCCTTAAGGGAGGAAAATTTAAGGCTTAAAATTTAAAGGATGAAGGAAACTGCTGAAGAAAGAGAGAGAAATTTAAGATAAGAGCAGAGGATTAAGAGAGGAAACTTAGAGCACATGCTGATGAAGCCATCCAAAAGTTGAAGGCCGAAATGATGTAGGTTGTGAGAGATCAAATTGCAGGCTTTCTATGAGCACAACAATCTTCACAACTTACTAAAGTAATATGAGGTATATTTAATGCATTCAAAACTTCCCAATTTTTAATGGTCCGAACTTCATAACTCTGCACCGTACGTGTGGAAAAATTATGGAACCAAAATTTGTAGTTTGTGAAAATGTTAGACATGTGATATTCATTGTCTTGAAATTAAGATGGATGACTTCTTGTATTAGGGAATTCTAACCATGTTATATGTTCTCTTCAACAGCTGGGAGTTCTGATTGAACATAGAACATGACATAGAGTTTTATTGGACTTAAAAATATAGTTTTTGTATTCATTTTTAATGATAACATATTATACAATTTGATTTTATTGATACCATCGTCCTTTTTGGTTCCTTGCTAATAGCTTTCCTATTCATGTGCATTTTTGAACATAGAATAATCTACCCCTTTTTTAAAAACTTGCTGTGAAGTTTATAATGTTGATTGGATGCTAACCTGCCCTTTACAACTAGCTATACAATAATCTAATGATTGGGATTACAAAGAACATCCTTTACCTATAACTTGATCAATGCTTTTATTCTTTGGATGGTCATTGTTGCGGAATTCACTAATGATATCTTATGGCTTCTATGAATTCATTTGCACATGTCAATCAATATTCATATTTAGCATATTCATGGTAAGAAATGTCCAATTTCCTCTCTTGGTGACTATGTGAAGTTTCATTACTCAGAATTTTTGCATCTATTCTCATCCTCTATTTTGATGTTGTTGGTGAGTGATTTAGTATAACTTTCAAATCATGTTTGTGTAATTGGTTATGTTCAAGTTGTTGTAGAAGTTACAAAATTGAGTTAGATTCTAAATAATGCTATTGTCTACAAAAATTAATTGAAGCATCGGTTTCATGCCTTGATATGTCAATCTTTGTTCTTTTATATTTTTTTTTATTCCCCCCACCCATCTAAGTTTTTGTTTCTTATGCTAGGAATTAGGAACTAGTGTGAACCAATGTTCCTTTTTACAAGATTATTGGATTTCGACTCATATTTACTATATATTTGAAATACCCTAAGACCTTAATTTAGGAAATTATAGCAAAATAATGATTTATTAGGAAAATTAATTAAATTAATTATTTTATTAAAAGAAGAGGAAGTAATTAAGGCAAAATCAAGAGGAAAATATTAAATAATTTAATTGGAAAAATTATGATGTTTTGTTAATTAAAATGAAATTAAGAAAAAATCTTTCAAATATCCCGAATTAATCTAAAAAGGAAATTTATATGTTATTTTATTATAATTTTATTATTTTAAATATCCAAAAATACTAAAATGTTTTAATACCCCAACCCATCTAATTTTCTTTTTTCCTTTTTTCCTTTTTCCCTTCTTTTCCCTTTTTTTTCTTTCCTTCCTCTCCTTTCTCCTTTTCTTTTTCCCTTCCTCCCCCAATTTGGGCCAGCCTCCCCCGCGGCCCAAACCTCCCTCCCTCTCTTCTCTTCCCTCGCACGGCCTAAGGCTAGCCTTCCCTTCATTTTTCCCTCGCCAGCAGCCCGGTCCTCTCCCCCTTTTTCTTTCTTTCTTTTTCCCCTAGGTCTGTTGGTCCACTTCTTTCTCCTTCCTTCTTCCTCAACCCTTCATCTTCCTTGTGCAGACTTGCAGCGCCCCGCACGCCAGCTTGCCACTTCTAACCAACCACCACTGCATCGCCTGCCTACCTTTCCTCTCTCCCCTTCGTCGTTTCCTCTCCCTTCTTGACCCAATCAGCCTCTCTCTCTCTCATCATGTGTGCCCTTTCTCCTACCTCTTCTTCTCCTCCGACCAATCGGGCACTGCAGCTTTGTAGGCCTACACCAGCTGGCGACCTTCCACACATGCCACTCTCTTCCCCTCTTCCCCCCTTTTATGGCCTATAAATACCACTCAACCGTCCCCCATTCAGTATTTTTCCCCTACCCAGAATTTCCTCCCTTTATTGCACCGCCACGTGTTCATACTTCCACCCCGTCGCCATTGCCTAGCACCACCGCTTGAACCACCTCCCAAACCACTCCCCGCACCACCCTCCACCAAACTACACCACTCACCACCCTCGATCTCCCTACACGAGCCACCTTGGCCATGCAAAGTTGGCTATTTGACCAACCTCTTCTCACCCACCGCCGTCCTTCGCACCGCCGTTCTCGCCGCAACCACCACTCCCCTTACCCCTCAAAACCACCAGCAAAACCTCCTCTACCTCCCCCTACCTTCCTTTCCCCCCTGCTTCCCTCTCCTTCTCCCTTCCTCCTTCTCCACCACCTTCGGCCACCACACCCACCGCCGCCTGCGCCGCCCCTTTGGCTGCACCACCACCCCCATTCCAGCTCTCTCAACCTAGGGCATCTACTACTACCTCAATCACCCTCTCAATCCCCCTCTTATATCCTAAACAACCACCTTTCCACCTCCTCTTCTCCCTTCGCCGCCGCCGCCGGTGCCGCATGGTCACCACCATCCCTAGGTGATACCCTAACCCCCACAACCCTTAAACCCTATTTATACCAATGTTATCTCTTTTATTAGTATTTATATTATTATTATTATTATTATTATTATTATGTTATCATTGTTATTATTAAATATAACCTTAGAGTATTAATACTACTATTATTATGAAGGGTCGAAACCTTATTATTATTATTATTATTATTATTAATGCTAACTTTGTCATATCATCACTTTTATTATTATTATAAATATTTGAACCCTATTATTATTATTTACCATTCGACTATTATTATTATTAGCATTATTCTTAACACTTTTATTATTATTGTTACTATTGTTGTTGTTGTTGTTGTTATTATCATCATCATCATCATCATCATCATCATCACTATCACTATTATTATACTTGGCCATATTATCACTAAGGGTACTATTATTATGATTATCATGACCCTTATTTGTATTATTCTTAATATTAGAACCATTATTAATATCACCATTATTATTATTACTACTACTACTACCATTACTTTGTCATTATTGTTAATATTACCTATACTACTAATATTACTATCACTACTAGCATTATTATTATTATTAGTATCATTTTTATCACTACTTTAATATTACTAATAATAATATTATTATTAATATGATTTGGGTTGTTATTAGTATTATCACTATTATTATGATTATTATTATTATTAGTAGTAGTACTATTAAGCTTTTATATCTTTAATAATATAGATAGTGCTGTAAATACTTTAACATGAATTAATACATCTACTAAGACCTATTTTGGTTAGTAATAACATGGTTAACTACTTTAAGAATAATAACCCTACTTTTATTTATAAAACAATTATGATCACTTTAGCCCTAATAGTAGGCTATGATAGGGTAAGGTAGGAAATAATGGTAATTTTGGTAAGAGGGAAGTTAACCCTTAATATTTCTCTCTTATAGGTGAATCCAGTCAAAACCCTAAGGAGGCGTAGGAGCGTGCTTCAAGACCGGTGTCATATTAGGTAAGGATGTAGCTAAGACCCTCTATATGTGCGTTATATGCCTTGTATGCCATATGTTATGTTATGTTATGTACTCTATGATTATTATGACTGTTTACTTGTATCGTACCTTAGAGTTGAGGTATACATATGTGACTCCCTTATGTCATATGTACGTTGATATATATGTTGTGCATATGATGTTATATGATGTGACTCTTTAGGACATGCATGCTAGGGTGATTAATAATATGATGTGGGGTGAAAGGATGAAAAGGGAAAAGGGGGGAGGTGAGTTGAAAAAAAGGATATGGGATTGACCTAATTATCTCATGATCCATGAGGGGGAAAATAAAAGGGAATTATGAACAAAATAAAAGAGTGGGGGTGAACCTTGCATGGGATGGAAGGAGTTTGCATGGAAATTTCTAAGGTTTGCATGGGAATTTATAGGGTTTGCATAGGATGGAAGGAGTTTGCATGGGAGTGATCCTTACGTGAGAAAAGTTGTCTTGGGGTGTAAGTAAGGTAAGGGAAGAGTTGTTTGGGGTGATTGAATACTTTGGGTGAAAAATAGTACATAGGTTGGTATAGGGGTGTATAGGGAACCTGGCTAGGGTTTAGGAGGAAAACCCTAATTGGAGGTGGTCGTGAAAGTATAAATAATTGAGGGTGAGTGGAATATGGGATAAAAGTGGAAGAATATAATGTGTAGGGTGAGTATGGGTGTCATGGAAAAGAAAGGATGGCAGGTGAGAAATGGAGAGTTGACATATGGGAAAGAAAGGTGCTAGGGTTTGGAGTAGCCAACTAGGATTTCATGGTCACATGTGTATTTGGGGAGTAAAGTAAAATAATGGGGGTTGAATCTAAGTGAGATGAGGTGTTGGGTGATAAAGGGGCTTTGATTGGGTGAGGTAGAGGAAAGATGGGTCACATAGGTCCAATTAGGGTTTTGGGAAAAACCCCCGGGGGAGATAGTGAGTGGAATTGGATGGCATAATGTAGTGGGCCATGGCCCACACACTTAAGAGCTGGGCTTCGAGTGTGAGTAAGTGGAAGAAGGAGAGGATGTCGGGATGTGTGAGGAGGTGCAGAAGTCTCAAGGTATGGGACGGGCCCTCTTGGGAGAATAAGAGTAGACGATTTGTGACATGCATGTCTAGGGTGAAAGTTTGCAGAATAAGACATAGTAAGACACTAATAATTAAAAGCGAAAGATTATTGAGCTGGGCCCAGACTGATCCACCGGTATAATAGTGGCCAGGTGTCGGGGTACCCTAGAGACCGATCCACCAGAATATAATAGTGGTCAGAAGCGTTCTGCCCTGTATGTTTCCGATCCACAGGCTATAATAGTAGGGGATCCCGAGCTCAATAAACCAAACTCTAAGTTATGGTAAGAAATGAAAAAGACACTAAGTACTTATAGTGAAACACCATGAGAGTCGGGGCTAGACCGATCCATCGGCATAATAGTAGCCAAGAGCACTTTGCCCTAGAGACCGATCCACCGGTAATAATAGTGGTCAAGATCGTTCTGGCCTGTACGTTACCGATCCACCGGCTATAATAGTGTTGTTCCCGCACTCGCATGGATTAATAAGAAGCATGGTGTGAAATGAGTATATTTATTAGAGATCTAAAGAATAAGTTTATCTCGACTTTAGCTCGACCTCTATTATCTGTGTTGTTACCTACTACCTGTATGATCATGTTGTGTTATATGGCTTCTACGTTTGACCTTAGCTGCATGGTTACCTTACTCAATACTGACCACTCATTTTATGGGTGCTGCTCATTTCCATGAGTAGAGGGCCTGCCTGAGTTTGTGCAGGTAGGAGATACTATCTTTGATGCCTACGATACCTTTGAGACATCGAGCGGGGATGAAAGTTGAGCCTGGACTTGGCTTGGGGATCGAGAGTGACTTGGCTGAATTTCCTTTTACTGTTCTTTTACCTTGTATCGGTTTATTTTAATTCTGTTTTATTGTACTATACCTTTTACCCCTTTGAGGACTTTAATTATGCACTATTGGATTGTAAACTCCTTTATGCGTACTTTAATTTCTGTACTTCGAACAATTCAGTTCTTTTATGAGATCTTATTTTAAGTTTGACTCATGATTTTTGATGATTTTCTTTAGCCTTGTGGTGAGTACGAGACCGGGTGGGGGTCGGGCTTGTACTAATCATGGCGGTAATATCCCCAAAATTTACAGTTTATTTTCTTTGCTTCCGTTGTATTTTTTAAATAAAATGAAATTTTTTAGTAGTGAATTTTGGGAGTGTTACAATATTAATGTAAACTTCAACTAGTATAATTGAACATTGATTTTATGGATATGATGTAATTGAATTAGAAATCTGGTGTAGAAGAGGTATGAGGTGTGCCGAAAACACATGATACAAAAAATAGGAATTTTTGTAACATGGCTTACAACTTTTTTTAGTTGAAGGGAAGTGACAAATTTTAAGTAGATACCATTACATTTTTAATATAATTTTAATTTATATTTTTATTTCATGAATTGTGGATTGACTTGGAGAATTTTTTATGGTATTGCAATATAGTGAATATGTAGAATTGTAGATGACACTATCCATTTTTTGTTGGTCTTTCAAGCTAGCTAGCGTAGTTGATTTTTGTGGTACCCATCAGGCATGAATTTTTCCAATTTGTATATTGTGGCGTCATATACTTCAACATTTGAATAACATTTGGTTTTGGCAATGATATCATAATTTATGCATGGTAATGAAATTTGGTGGAGTATCTATATGAATGAAGCTACGTCACAGAATAATCTATTATAATGAATACTAGTTACCAGTCTTTGGGCTACAAAATATTTTTGTTGCTTGAAAGAAAGACTACGAATTAATTTTGTTGCAAAAGAAGTAATGGGGCCACAAATGAAACAACTTTGTCTCACAAAAGTGGGCCTAAGCAACAAAATTTTTTTGTCACACAAAGTGGATTTAGGATGGTAAAAAATATTTGTTGCACCAAAGTGGTTTAGGGAGAAAAAAAATGTTTGTCATACAAAAGTGTTTTAGGGCAACAAAAAATATTCATTGCACAAAAGTAGTTTAACACGACAAAAAATATTCGTTGCACAATAGTAGTTTAAGGCAAAAAAAATATTTGTCGCACAAAAGTGTTTTAGGGAGACAAAAAATATTTGTCATACAAAAGTGGTTTAAGGCAACAAAAAAATATTGTTTCACAAAATAGGTTTATGGAGATACAAAAGTTTTGTTGCCCAAAGTATTATTTCTTGTTGTGATTCTCCCCTGCCTTCTCTTCCTCTGGCTATGGCTTCCCTTGCGATTTCATTGGTAGCTAAAAATACAAATGCTCCGTTAACGACTTAATGACTAATAATAAGAAGACTCAAGTGAAACCTGGAAGTGATGAAACTATGAAGAATAGCTTAGGAAACCCTGAAGATGAGGATTTAAGAGACAAAGCATCCCAATTTATGCCCCACAATCCCTGTATGAATGAATTTTCTTTTAGTTTCATTGTGTCTGTGTAAGTGACAAATGTGGTTTATTCTCAATCAGATGACTATGAATTGGAAGATATTGAGATAATGGATGAGGAAAATTGTGAGGACGATTTGGTGATGACAGATGTCCCTTGGCCACAACTCTGATTCATGGCAGAGGAGAAAAGAAAAATCTAAAGACCCCGTCATAAAAGCTTGATTATAAAGGCATTAGGGGGATCGATGAGATATGAGACTCTTAGCCACAAAATTTGAAATCTGTGATCTCTAGAAGGAACATATGAATTGGTAGATTTGAGAAAAAGGATTTTTTCCTTATCAAATTCTAGAAGAAATACGATTATGAATATGTGCTAATGAATGGCCCTCGGGTCATTTACCAATAATATCTCACAATGTGTCGTTAGATACCAGATTTTAAAGCATCAACTACCTCAATTTTTTCTACTATGGTGTGGGTTAGTCTCCTAGAATTACCAATTGAATACTATATAGATGAAAACAAGATCAGAGAGGCTATTAATTTCATTGGCAAGTTTTTGAAAATTGATTTAAACAAACCACTAGTCCCAAGATTTTTCATTGGTTCTTCTATTTTCAACATCGAATATAAAGGTATCAGAATGATTTGTTTCCACCATGGTCTTTTTGGCCATTTGACTGATGCATGCCTGCAGTCACTAGACACAATTGTAGGGAAGGAGGAAGAAGCTAAGAAGATGACATACATGGTGGTCGACAAATCGGCTAAAGCTCATACACCAGAGGAGGCTAACTCACCATTTGGGCCTGGGATGATGGTAACAAGCCAAGGGAAGAATCCCAAAATAGCCCAAGACCATAACAATCGGGGCATGAGGATGTCCAATGGAAAATAAAAGGAGATTAGATAAGTCCGGAATTTTAAAAATCTTTCCAATAAATCCTCTCATTTTAGCAATCTTTATGATCTACTAGAAGACTCAAAAATTGAAGAGGAGGTCTCTTTAATGTTGGAAGTAAACCAAGGTGAAGAAATTCAAACAGACAATTTTTTGGAATCAAACCACCCCAAGGAACTAAAGTATAATAACTCTAAAATTAAGACTTTTGATGCATCTAGTTTGGGGTCAAGGGAAATCCCAATCTGTCGCCCTCTAACAATAGTTACCATTGAAGTGGGCCTAGGCAATATTAAACCCCATGATTTTCCTAATACAGTGACCTTGTAGGAAGAAGGAATACATGTACCCCTTTAGCATGTGTAAATATCCTTGGACAAGCTAATCGTAAGGTTGACTCTTGAAATGCAAAAAAAAAAAAATAGGCAAAGAAATTTCCATAATACCAAATAATAATAAGATGTTTGGGACAAGTAAGGCTAAGTCAATGGCCTTGGAAGTAAAGTAGGTTGATAGGGGACATCTGCATAAATCAAACTACTTCCCCTTACTTTGCATCCCTTGTTCTTGTCATGGAGAACTTAAAATTCTTATGTTGGAAAGTGAAGGGAGCATTGAACCACAACTTATGTTGTCATTTTAGGTGGTTGATGAAAATTTCAAGCCCAATGTTATTCATTCTAGTTAAGACAAAATTCATTTGTATTAAAGCGAACAATACCATTAGACGTTTAGGTTTTTCTAGAAATGTCCAGGTTAAAACCAAAGGCTCTTGGGGGGGGGGGATTGGTGCCTTTGGAATAAACATCTCATTAAGGTTGATATTGTTGGGGCATCAAACCAACTTCTCCATACTTTGATCCATTTTACTAATGGCATGAGTTTTCTATTTACAATAATTTATGGATCTCCACATCCCCAAATGCAAGATGAACTTGGTAGGACCTTATTGCCATTACAAAGAACATTGACCTTCCTTGGCTCGCTAGAGGGGATTTTAATAAAATTCATGATTTATCTAAGAGAAAGGGAGGTAGCAATCAGCAAGTAGGAAAATGCCAACTTAAGATGAGACATAGAATATTTTTCTTCCTATGGTTGTTGGCCCATTAGAGGCTTTTTAAGAATGATGGGAAAGTAAGATGAAATTTAAGGCCATCATCTGCATGCATGGCGTGTTGTGGTGTCCATGAGGATACCTTGCATTCCCTAAGGGACCGCCCTTCTAGCAAAGAGATTTGGCTCTACCTTATGCTTCTTGAAGAAATTGATTAGTTCTTCCAGACATCACTAAATGAGTGGTTTTGGAATAATTCGAGGAAAACCAGGTCGGATCATCCCAATAGCCCACCGTGGGCTTTAATTTTTGCCATTTGTTGTTGGAGAATTTGGTACTGAAGGAATAGAAGGGAACTCTTTGACGAGTAGGTCTGGCCAAGCTATGTAAGTAGATGGGTCATAGACTTAACCCGAGGCTAACATCAAGCTTGGGACACACTATCCTCACTCTATAACAAAACTCATCAGAGACAGGCATGTGCACTTGGATGACATCCTTCTCCTCCCAGAATGTTTATGAGAGTGATTCTTCAAACCCAAAAAAAAATCTCCTCTAGAGAATTTGCACGAGACACTCTTGGAATATGGCAATTCGTTTCTCAATGAATGCGGTAGTACGTACGATCCTTAAAGCTAAATTGTAGGCTATTTGTTATGGTTTGGAAGAGGCTAGGAATTGAGACTTCAGTTATATTCTCTTAAGTTGTGACTCATAGGTTATTGTGAAGCTAATTAATGGAGATCCAAGCATTATGCATCATCTTTCATCCCTTATTAGAGCTTTCATATAGTTAAAATATGGTTTCTCTTCTTGTAGTATTGTACATAAGTACAAGGAAATAAATGTTTCCGCAGACAATATGACTCACCATAGGTCCATGTCCATGGTTTAGACTTTGGTATGAAGATTTTCGAAGACCCTCCCTCATTTGTGAAAGACAAACTCTTCTTTGATTTTTTAGGTTGAGTTTCTATTAGAAACATTACATTCATGAGCTAATTCTAGCCTTTTATGTTTTTTTTTGTCTGGGCTCCCACCCATACCTTGAAAGTAAAAAAAAAAAATGTACACATGAACAATGGTAACATTCTAAGGGTATGTTTTTATCGGTTTATTTTTATTGATATGAATTAATATAAATTCAATTTTTTTTATGGATCATCATCATCATCATAATAATAATAATTAATATTTTTCTCATTAGCATTACTATTATTGTTATCATTACTATATATATATATATATATATATATATATATATAATTATTAAAATTTTATTTATTTGATCTGATTGAATATAAATTGATCTAATAAGTTCTAAAAATAACTAGAGGTTCAAGCCCTAAATCTAAACAAGGTAGTGGCCAAGAAGTTGAGATCCATGGCCACAAAATAACAACTTATAAAAGTAATGGTAATATCACTTCGGCTTAAGTTCAAAAAGGATGAAGACACCTACTAACAGAAATGAGTCCAGGTTAAACACAAATACGTTTATTTTTTTATGAACCAAATTGTGCCAATCAAACCTCAATCTAACTTACACCAATCAAAACTTTCTTTTTATAACATAACAACAACAACAACATCAACATCAACAACACCAACAACAAATATAATAACATTAAATAATAATAATTTAAAATTTTATCTAAACACATAATATAAACAGATACAATAACATTAAAAGTACAACTTACACTACCAAATACAATACACTCTTACCGTTAAAAAGTTAAAATGTCACGTGAAATTTAATAAACATTCTCATCAGTCTCCATTTGGTTTACAGAAAATAGTAAGGAAAGGAAAATAGTTTCGATGTATTTGGCTGCTAGGAAAATTACAAAGAAAGAAAGTGACAAAAAATTGTTAAAGAAAGTTGTATGATACCATATCCCTCTCCTAAAGTTGAAGAAAATTTGGGGAAATAAAATAGCACAACACGTAAGGTAAATTAGTACAAAAGTCATTTAGAAGCTTGACTTAGTTTAAGCACGACTCCATTTAATCCTAGTTAAATTCTCTGTATACTAATAGCTAAAACAAAAGGCACAAAGCCAACATTGGATAGTTGGTTATTTACTATTGATCATGAGTTCGAAGTCCATTACCAACATATTATTTTACATTGTTTATTTAAATATTTCGTCTCACTTTTTTCTTTATTTTTTATTATATGTTTTCCCTTATTTTTTTTTCACATTTACCATTTATTTATTGTTTCTTTCTAATTTTACTTTTTTAACTCTATCTACCTCAATAGAATTTAGTTTGGATTTTTCTTTAAGTATTTTTTTTATCTTTAATTTATTTCACCTTGTTTCCTTAATGATTTTTGTGATATAACATAAATGAAAGATAATAACAGTATGAATATTAATTTTTGATACTATACCTATTTCATTGTTTATTTATTTATTTATTTTAGGGCATTTTTAAATATACAATTCATATTCTATCCTTTCAGTATTAACATAGTAAAATTTACATTGATTATTTACTAAAAAACATTCATAATTTTTTCATGATTAGAAATATTAAGAAAGAAAAATGTTTTGGCCATATATGTTGTAGCTTTACAAAATTGGTATTTTAACCTAAGAAAATGATAACAATTAATACACTACTATATCATTAATGTTAATAAATACTATTATATAGTTAAAAATACATAATTAAGACCTCTAATATATTATGTAATGACATTATATGATGTCAATATCACACTCTGTATCAAAGACACAAATCTTTCCTATCTCTATACTAGCAATGTAAATAATGATAATTAACCAAACATAGTTTTATTTTATTTTATTTTATTTTTATATTTGGTGTGTCATTTTTGAAATAAAAAGGATTGTGCTATATTTTGCATATTTTTAGAAACTATTATAAGTTTATGTAATATTTTATAAATTTTCTAAAAAAAAATTGGAATATGTATTGAGTTTATGGAGTTTTATGTTTTTGTAGAAACTTAATAGAATTCTTCATACCTTAATATACTATTTTAATTTTTTATTAAACATATAGGTTATTCAATAGTAGTAATAATAATAGAGCTATTGATGGTTTAAATATCTAGTATTTTGGATATCCGGTAAAAAGTGTTGGATATTTAAAACTTTGGATTTGATAAAAATTAGTCTAGCAGATATCAAAAATGTTTGATCACAACAAATTATAAGATTGTCTGATAAAAATTATACAATTGATGAATAATAAATTGATCCAATTTAAAGCAGTATAATTCAAGCAATAAATTGAAATGATAATATTATGTAATAATGATCTAAATCTGGTTTTAAACTATATGATATCTTACTAAATCTAGAACAAAAATAAACATGAGGAAGTATAAAAATGTTCCAACAATGAATAAATGTGTAGTCTAATAGTAAATTATGATAATATATATATATATATATATATATATATATATATATATATATATATGTATGTATGTATGTATATGTATATGTATATATATATATATGCATATATGCATATAATTGATTAAATTAGATATTATTTGTATTTGTTAGATTAGATTATTTGTATTTGTTTGACTTTTTATTGACTGAATCGACTATTTGATCCAGAATAAAAAATATTGTATTCATTCTATAATTTTTTGGATTAGATTGATTCTATAATATTGAATTGGTTATTATATAATAAATTTTTTTATCTAGTGTTAATAATAAATGGTACCATCCTATACACCAGTCTTTGCTAGAGCTCTGAACTGCTATATTTTGTTAACTAGTGTTCTTCTTAGTTATGATTTCTTGACCTTTGCTTTTTAGTAGCTAATGTCATAGCATATTTTTGGCTAATTAATTGGCTAAAACCATAACAGCTTGACTTTCATTTGGTTAGATTCTTATGTATGGAGTTTTATCTCAATCAAGTCTAGGATTTTAAATTTTGTGGTCATTCCTTGTATTTGAGAGAAACAAATTGATTATGATCCTATTATGTTTTTATTGTACTAGTTAGGCTTATGTAATGCACAATTCACTTTTAATGCAATTATTTAATATGTATCATATTGTATTTTGAATCTTGATTATCATCTATTTATCAAAAAAAAAAATAGATGTACCATGTTATGTTTTTTTTTTCGGTGGTGGTTTTGAAGGTTTTGTCCAAAAATAGTCAATATGTGCTTGCAATAATTAGATGGTTGACATAAATATGCATGTCGTTGGGGAGTTTTGGTCTTGTAAGGGGCTTGCAGGCCTTTTCTTTTGGGTTTTGTTTTTATCCCTTTGGGTTGTGCACTATAAACTATTGCACTAACTATAATTTTATAAAGTCTATTCTTAATATACTTTATTGTAATACACTCTTGTTAATTATTACTACTACTAGTAATGTAATATTTCCTACGGTTGCTATTGAAGAATGAATTGGTTAAATTGTCTTTTAGTAAATTTTAAATGGTGTGTTGGCAACATAGATGGATATGGATCTATAGGCGGAGGTTGTGGAGGTGGTAGTGGATGTGATGCTGAAGGTCTATACTAAACAAATACATGGAAGATGAAATAATAAGTTATTAATATTTTACAAAACAAATGAATGCATTAGTAACTATGGACTTAATTTTTTCTTTGTATGTTTATTGTGTCATATTTGAAATGGAAAAGGAAATAAAATATTTTTGTATTTTAACATTTTTTTAGATATTATTATAAGTTTTTATGCAATATTTTATATTTTTTTAATAAAAAAAATTTAACATTAGTATTGAGTTTATGGAGTTTTTACACATCTTCAATCATAAAAATACACATGCTCACTCGACGCTGAGAACAAGATTCTCATGTCTGCTAATGGCGAAAAGGAAGACGGTGAAGACCCTTGTCAAGCCGACTAATCCACTGACGCGTTTTGATTCAGGGATGAAGAAGACTGACATCGATGAAATGAGTCCTGATTGGAGCAAGATAGATCCCCAAAAACTTACTAATGAATCAGAGGAGAAGTTAAGCCATGACATTAATTTGCAAGAATCTAGTATCAAGAATATGGCAAGCATGAGGAAATATAGGATAAAGAAGATTGATGTCAAAGATGTAAATCCTGATTGGAGCAAGTCTGATCCCCAATACCTTATTAATGAATTTGAGGAGAAGTTAAACCATGACATAATTCTGCAAGAATATAGCCTCAAGAACATGGTAGGCAACATAAAAGATAGTGAGGAGTCCAAATAGTTTTCAACAAAGAAAATTGTGAATTCGAATGGCACAATCCCTAATGTCTCTAATTTTGATGGAATATTGTGGAAGGATAAACTATTACAAAACAGGATACCTGATGCACTAGTGAAACTACATTATTCAGCACTGGACATGGAAGATGGAATAATGTGGCTGATATCAAATTAGTGGATGTAGAGGTAGAAATACAAATAATTTTGTGGCGGTGTATGTTATTGGGGTTAGAGCATCATTTACACAAATGCAATACTTTGCAAAATCACAGTGGACCAAAGTTAGTGAACCTAGACTCCATTCCCGTAAGGAGGGCTACTTCTTATTTTAGTTCTCATCTAAGGAAGATTGTCAAACAATCTTGCGGTAGCCATATTAGTCGATACTAGGGAGGTCATTGGTTCTAAAACATTGGCATCACGAGTTCCAATTCAAACCAATGGAATTCCAATTTTTACACATCTGGGTGAATTTTCCAGGGCTTTCATTGCACCTTTAGTTAATTAACTCTTTGAGCAAGATTGCAAGTCTTGTGGGGAAATTGATTGACATGGATGGTATGACATCTAGATAGGATAGGATTTCATTTTCTAGGGTGTTAATTGAGGTTGATACCTATAGGGAATGCCCTGAGGTTGTGATGATCAAAATCCCTTAAGGAACTATAACACAAAAGGTGCAGTATGAATGGAAGCCAAATTTCTGCTTGAATTGCAATATTGTAAGACACCTAACTAATCAATACCGAAGAAATAAATCCATGCAGAAGCAATGGGTGATAGTGAAGGATGGGAGGAAAATAAATAATATAGATCACCAGAGTACTCAGATCCTTAAGAATCACAATATTCTAGTATGTAGCTCAAAGGAAAAGACTATTGCTTCCAATAGGACTACTTATCAGCAAAACACTACTAGAAAGACAATGGAGCTAACTTTGGAGGATTCTTTACTAGGATAAGACCTTATAAAAGACCTTGAAGGTAATAAATTCCCGTGGACTAGAGTTTTCAAAGGAAGAAAAGTGACCGAGGAGAAGTATTCACCTTAGTTTAACATCCTTTTACATTGATGATAGGCTTTTGGAACATTATAGGGTTTAATGAACCTTTAAAGCATAGTGAAGTTAGAAGATGGATAAAGAATAATAAGATGTTGGTAGTGGAATAGTGAAGACTAGAATAAAAGCTCAAAATGTTCATAGAGTACAAAATACTCTTATCTCAGGTTGGAAGTGCGTTACTAATTATCAATACCACCCTAATGAGCGTGTTTGGTTTGGCTAGCTGGATAATACTTGGCATATCAACACCATTGCAATATATGATCAGGAAATTCTTATGAAAGCAAAAGAAACTAGTGGAACTGAGTCATTTTATGTGTGCATCATATATGCATATAATACTGGAGTTCAAAGGAAGGAGTTATGGTAGTGGTTACAAGATAATCAAGTGACTAATGAACCATGGATCTTAATGGGTGATTTCAATATAGTATTTACATGGAAATGAGAAGAGTCAAGGATTGTGGCATGAGAAAGACTCCATGGAATTCCAAAACTATATGCATCATCTCCAGCTTGATGACCTGAGATACTCTGGAGTGCATTTCACTTGGAATAATAAACAAGATTCTCAAAATAGAATTGCTTGCAAATTAGACAGAGCTCTGTGTACTAGAAAATGGATGGAGGGTTTTGGAGGTTCAAATGCTCACTTTAATGCACCTTTTATCTTGGATCATGCATCTATAACAATTACCATTCACCACCTCCCTTAGGCAGGGCTAAAGCTTTTCAGATTTTTCAACACGTGGGTCTTAGATCCTGAGTTTATGAAGTTAGTTCAAGATTCATGGGGGCATTGTAATAGAAGACCTAATTTGCAACAAGTATGGTCTAAGCTAAAACAACTTAAGAATCCATTAAAAGAAATCAATAAAGATAAATTTAGCAGTATAGAATAGTAAGTACAGAGTGTAAAACATACATTAAATACCATTAAACTCCGGCTGGATATTTCTCCCACTGATGCAAATATGATTCTACTTGAGAAAAGGCAAAGACAGAAACTACAATTCCTGAACGAGTGTGAAGAAAGTTTTTTCGCTCATAAGTCAAGGATTAACTAGCTTAAACTAGGAAACAGTAACTCCACATATTTCCACTCCGGTATGAAAAAGAGACAAAATTCAATCCGAGTCCACTCAATTACAGATGTTAATGGACAAACTCACACATCTCCATCAGACTTCTTTTGTACATTCTAGGATTTCTTCAAGCAATTGTAGGGCACCATTATTGTCACCTCGGGGGAGATATCTTCTTAGATTATATAAAATGGACCATTAATGCCTACCAAAGCAAATGGGGACCTGTTGAAGCCAGTCACGAAGGAGGAAGTTAAAAAAGTGCTAGTATCTATGGACAATGATAAGGCTCATGGATTGGACGAGTATAATGCATTGTTCTATAAGGAAACTTGGAACATTATTGGGGAAGAGGTATGGTAGGCTGTTAGAGATTTCTTTATTACTGGATAAATGCCTACCACAATCAACATAACCACCTTGAATTTCATTCCAAAGATTCCTAATGCTAATGGGCCAGGGGATTACAGACCAATAGCATGCTATAACACCTTGTACAAATTGATTGATAAAGTGTTAACTCATAGACTGAAACCCTAGTTACCTGGCATAGTAGGAGATGCGCAAGCTGCATTTATTATAGGAAGATCCATAGGGGACAATATCTTGATGGCCTTTGAGCTATTTCATGGGTATCAAAACAAGTATTTGTCTCCCAGATGCATGATAATATTAGACATGAAAAAAGCTTATGATTCTATGAGCTGGAGGTTATTGGAGAATTTATTACTAAGCTTAAACTTCCCAATACAGTTTGTTAAGTTGATCATGAGTTGTGTAACTACTGTGAATTACTCATTGCTTCTGAATGGTGTATTACACCCTCCATTTAAAGCAAAAAAAGGTTTGAGATAGGGTGATCCCATTTTACCCTATTTGTTTGTGCTTGTGATGAAATACTTTCATTGAACACTAGGTACATTGTGGTAAAATCAACAATTTCATCCACACCCGAAATGTAAAAAGGTAAAATTAATCTCAGTCCTATTTGCTAATGATATTCTGCTCTTTAGAAAATATGATATACCTTCGGTGATGATCTTGTATGACACTTTCATAAAGTTTTTAGAGGTATTAGGATTGAAACTTAATGCTAATAAGAGATCCATCTATTATGGTGGCTTAGTGGATGAAATGACCAAATAAGCACTGGGTAGCCTTTTGCATATACCACAAGGGACCCTGCTAGTGAGATACTTGGGATTGCCCCTATCTGGAAGCTCCTTAAAACTTATGGAATATCATGAACTACTAGAGAAGTTCATTGCAAGGCTCAATTCTTGGAATAACAGATACCTGAGCTATGTGGGGAGACTGAAACTAGTCAAATCAACTTGTTTGGAATCTAAGCCTATTGGATCCTTATGTATTTAATACCAAAAAAGATCATTATTGATATTAATGCGAAATGTAGATCCTTTCTCTGGGGTGGTAATTAGTAGAACACAAAGAAATACCCTATAACATGGGATATTGTCTGCAAGCTTAAATAAGAAGGTGGACTTGGTTTGTTTAATTTGGAATGGTGGAATGTTGCAGCCTGTGGGAAGGCTGCTGCAGAATTTACACCTAAAGAAGGATAATCTATGGGTTAAATAGATACACACATAATTCATGAAAGGTAGAGACCTGTGGAATGTGCCAAATTCCATGTCTATATCATGATGTTTTAGAAGACTATTGAAAATTAGAGAGTTAATAATGCATGCAATTCATACCATTGCACAAAACCAATAAGGAGAGTTAGTGGAATACAACATCTCGAGGGTATATAATACATTGAGAAATCCTGGTGAAATAGTAGGATGGTATAAGGTGGTGTGGAATCCTATCTTTATACCCAAACACAAGTTCCACTTATAGTTTGTGATAAGGACAAAATGGCAGCAATAGGATTTAGTGTGGAAGATACATGTGCATTGTGTGAGACAGATAAAGAAACAATTGAATACTTATTCTTTAAATGTATTTACCCCCAACAAGTCTGGCTACCTTTAATAAAAAAATTTGGGCGTGATCATGATACAACCTCTTTCAATGTGGTGCTAAGATGGATGCAAAAAGGCGGTCGAGGTCTGGTTCATAGAAGACATGTATTGCGTTATTTTTATGCAGCGGCTATATACCATGTTTGGCATAAAAGAAATCAAAGATTCTTCCATCATAAGAGACATGAGAGATAGAGTTAGTTGATTTTTATGAATCTTCTGACGTACTTTATGATCCACTTTTGGAAGTAGTAATATTTCATTTATTTACAAAAAAACTTTTAATTGGTTTATTTTTATTGAATATTTAAGGATATCCAAATAATATTAATCATAAAATTTCTTTAAATTTTTATTTCTAGAAAACAAAACATCAAAAATATTTTCTAATAATTTATTTTTTATAAAACTTTTCTAACAATCAAATAATAGAAGAAAAGTTGAATTCTTTTATTTTATTTTTTATAATTTTCTTTTCTTTACATTTTTCTGTCTTTTGTATTTTTTACAAACCAAATGGAGCTTACATGATATTAAATAAGAGTATACGCTACAGCTATTAAAACAACAAAAATAAAAAATAAACAAAAATGCCCCAACTTAATTTAAAGACAAAATTATATTGAAAAATTAGCATAACCTATCAACGCTTGAGGAGCGTATAATTACAAAGAAAATGCTGACGTCTGCATATGCAACTCCCCCGTGGGCCGTGGGAGATCTATAATGTGCGTAACTTCTTTGAAGCCCTTCCTTCACAAGAAAAGAAAAAAAAGAAAAAAAGAGAACCCTTCTCTAGCGCCCTTTGGATTTTTTCGCAATTCAATTATATAAAAGAAAGACGCAGAAGAAAGGTCTCGAATCTCCGTCATCCCCTAGCAGTTCTTCTTCTGGACTCTCTGCGTCTGTCTCATGAACCCATGGGTAGTATAAGCTCGGTTCAGTTATCTGAAAGTCAAAAACAAAATTCCTCAATCAGGTATGTGTTATAAGATTTTAACTTCTGAGTGTTTTTATTTTTTTACCGAAATTTTGATTGGCTTTGAGTTGTTCGGATGCAGTCGATTGATTTGTGAATTTAATATGCATTGAACTTACATGCGACGAATTTCAATCAGACCGAAAGAGTTAGTGTCGGCCACAACCGTGATGGGTTATATGGTAGCGGGTGAGATGGAGGAGGAGGTGAGAGAAGAGGGACGTGGAGAGGTGGCGAGGAAAGGATGGTTAGGAATTGTGGAGGAGTTTGGGAATGGGTCGAAGAAAAGGATACGGAGGATGAGGAAAGCGTTCTTGTTCTTAGCATTACAATCTTCTATAAAATCAAATCCGCCCTTTCGAGACAAAGGGGATAATAAAAGTTTTGGTAGCACAACTCGATGAGCTAGATACGGTGATAAAAAACAATAAGATAAAACTTCACGTACAAGTGGAAATATAATGATAAATAAACTTAAAGATTTATTTGGAACTACTTTTAATAAAATAATTATTTATTTTATTTTTTTAATTATTGAAAATAACTACATTTATAAGAAGTTCTAAATAGAAACTTAATCATTTGGATAGATCCATGGAACTTATAAAAATATCAAATAATTTCTGGATAACTTATGGTGCAAAGTAAATATAATTTACTAGTGTCGTTTCCTCATCTACCAGCGCCTCATACGGAGTATTAGGTCCACTTCTAAAAAAAAGTCTTATTATTTTTATATATTATTTTAGGAGATATTAAATATACTCATAATATTATAATTATATTACTCATTGAAAAATAATGTAATAATTAATATATAGAAAGAGAGAGAAAAATAAAAAGTATTGATTGACTTTTTAATTATATTCTTTAAAATAAAAAAATACCTAAAATTAAAAGAACTCCTTTTAGAAATAAAAAGAATTTTTTTTTCCGTATATTCATCTTATTGATAGTGAAAGCATGATAGAGTTATAGAACAATCACTTGGGATTTCGGTATTACAATGAAGTTGCATATTACAATATTTTAATTAGTCTTAAAGAGAATATTTGGATATGCATGCATAGAAAAAATATAGAATATTTATTTCTATTGTAATATTTGGTCATATATAAGATATTTTTTTACGTTACAAAAAAAGTTGTATTTCTTTAATACCCAAAAAAACCTAGCTACAATGACTACTTGACCAAAATTATGAAGAGTTAACGGTTTTGAAGTTGAGGCCTTAGATCAATTATATTGATGGTTTAAAAAAAATAAGAATAAAAAACTACAAATATTTAGGAATTTATGTTCTATAAACATTAGGAACGAGTTCTACCTATAAAATTAGTTTCTTAAATAGCGTGCGCTATTTGAAATAAAGGTTTTGATGTATACAAAAAACCTTTCCTATTTTTCCATTTTGCTCAAAATCTATCATGTTGGCTTTATAGGTTAAACAAACCATTGTCCTTATTTTAATAATAACAAACAGGTTTATAGAACTGATGTGTTTGCTTAAGTGCGCATAAATTATGATTGATAAACAAAAGGCCAAATCATACTTCCTCAAATAATCTCTCAAGTGGAAAATTATAAGAGTGATCAAGTTTCAAAGCAAAAAGAAAGATCATATGAAGAAAACCAATAATTGAGGTTTCAAAATCATAGTTCTTAGTTTTAAGTTTTCTTCTAAAGAGTTAAGTTGAGCAATATCACATTTTGCTCAAAACTCTTTAAAAAGTTTTTAAAACACTTGACTTGAATTTACTTCATATAAATTCATGGTTGATTTTAATTTCTAAATATTTCCAAAGTATTTTAAAACTTATTTGGTTCTAGTCGAAACCAGTCAATTGGTCTCAAGACCAATTGATCGTTTTGGTTTAAACCAAGAGTATTAAACGAGTCAAGCTCAGACGGATCAATTGATGTGGTAAACCAATCGATTGGTTTGATCAACTAGTCCAATTGTTTCGCTCCTACAAAAACTCATTTGTTTCTATTTAAACTCATCGATTGCTTTTGCCAAATCGATCGATTGGTTTGATCAACCAGTCCATAGATTTCACTCATACAAAAACTCGTTTGTTTTTGTTTAAACTCATCGGCTGATTTTGCCAAATCGATCGACCAGTCTCAATGACACATCTACTGGTTTATTAAACCATGGTATCATTCATATATGTTATAGGCCCAACTAAGTACAACATAAAACTAATCAACTAGTTTGTGTAATGGTAACTTTCTCATCTTAGGTTTGAACATATTCAGTTAACTACTTTGTCCAAATCAATCAATTGATGAGCATTAAATGCCGATTTTTTACTAATTGGGCAATACAACTTTTTGGCCATATCATGTCCAACGGCTACCCGACGAGGGTAAACTATATAAAAAAGCTCCCTTAGCATTTATTAATTAAATTTTCAACTACATTTATTGTACAATTAATTATCCATTATTAAATTATTCAATTACCCATTCAAACTCACCAAACTTTTAAATTCCGAGTTTTTATTAAAATATATTCATTGCTCATTTCTCTTACTTAGAATCACTTTACAATTGTAATATATTTTATTACATCTACCTAGATTATATCTCATCTAAAGTTCTACACTTTCATATCTTAATTTTTGGTAAGAATCAATTGTAATTACAACCATTTTATAAAATTTATTACTAAGGGTTAATGAGCATTTGTCTATCATTCTTAAGAAATTCTTAGTAAAAGTCTAGAGAAGATAATCATGTAAAGATATAAAGTATTTTTCATAGGATTACTGAGATTGTAAAACTCATAAAGTAAGAGAAAAATAATTATCAATAAAAACACGTCTGTTATTTAAAATCTAAAAGTGAGAACATTTTAATATTGGATATAGAGAGTAATTTTCTCTTAAACTATTTTACACTATATAAGTTTTTTATTTGTCATTTTCATTACATCAAACCCTATTCATTCTTCTCTAAGGATCCTTCAAATCATTTCTTTCTCTCTAATGTCCTCTACCAATATTTTGCCAAAATAGAGAGGTAAAAAGTGCTATAAGGTGATCAAGCGAGTGAATAGAAACTTGGTTATTAATTTTTGAAATTTATATTTCCAAAAATTATGCTAAAAATGGGCATGTAGTTATCGTAGTGGGCTCATTAATCTTACCCCAATTACATCCTTCGTTTATAACGCAACTCCCACCATTCAAATAATTTAGACCAATTCTTTTGATCTTAGATTTTATTTTCAAACAGAAAAAATATATAATTTAATATTATTGGAAAGTAAATACCTACATTCTCAATTTTATTCTTAATATAATTATTTTTTTAGTAATCTAATTATATTATATACAAAAAAATTGGACTATACTTTGGGACAAAAAAACCAAATATTTAACAATCTTTGTGGGGGGGGGGGTCTCAATTTAATAAATAAAATAATATTTGGTACATTAAAACTAAAACATAATAACAAAATTACAATATTGTAAAATAACACGGATTTATTTCATCGACAGTTTATTTTATTTACCTGTAATACTAATTTTATGGCCACATTTATTTTATCATACTATATTTTTTTTGAATAATATATTTATATTAATTCCATCTATTCAAACTTACGATGCAGATGGGCAACGCTAGTACAATTAAAAAAACAAAAAAAGGGACTTTGAAGCAACCGCAAGAACTTCACGCCTATTCATTTGCTGCAGAATGTTCATTAAGCTTCTCTCAATGCCTGCTGGATATCTTTCTGCTCAGAGAAATCAGATAGAACCATAGATAAGATTATATTCCATTGACAAACAAATTAACCAGAAGAAAAAGTAGATGTGAGCGTGAGCACCTCAAAGGCCAGCGGCGGAGTAGTTGGACCATATCTCTGAAGGACACGCCCGCCCTTATCAACAAGAAATTTGGTGAAGTTCCATTTTATGCTCCTCCCAGCAAAGCCACCACTTTTGCTTGCTTTAAGAAACTTGTAGACAGGAGCCGCGTTTGCCCCATTCACACGTACCTGCATCGAAAACCAACTTTTAATTGACCAAGGACCCAGGGTTGAAACGCAGTGAAACTTCTTCAATTTCTTCCAACAAAGACGCAGTACGACTTGCATCTTAAAAAGCTAATCCTGAGCTGCGGCCTGGATAGCGCAGTTAAAAAAATGCAGAAAAAGAGGATTTAAATCTCAAAATGTAGCATTTTTTGAGTAAAGATAGTTCCTCTTCCGGTAAACAGGAAAAGCTTATGATCCATGCTCAAACACAGGAAACAAAATGTATTATTCTGACATTCCTACACTCCACCATCAAACTATAGCGAATTTGACCTAGGACAGACTACCAAGTTTGATAAATTATACATATTGTAGCAATAGACCCGATAAATGCATATCAGAACTTCAGCATACACAGACCAACGGCTGAGGCCAACCCTAGAACACGCATCTGCATGGGTCAAGGGAAGGTAGTGGCTATGCCACCAAAATATCCATCGGTGAAGGGTCCTGCAATTATTCTAAGTATATCGAGAGATCAAAAGAAGCCCATATGCATCTCTGGAACGTCCTTCTGATAGTGATCAATTGGTGGAGGTCATGGCTGTATCCAATCACCAGGAAGGCCTTGCTCTTTATGGTGTTATGCACTTCTAAGGAGATTGATGATGATGAACTATGTTTCCCAATCTGGTGCAAGATTCAAAATTGCCTAACACCACAAATGAACACACCGATGTTCCTGTTCTCCTTGCAGCGTCGAACCTTTTCTTGCAGCAACAGAGTACTACTCAACAGAAAGCCCTTGTCAAACTTGCCAATGTTTCACCCCTGGCGGTAGTCAGACAGTTGCAGAGTTACAAACTTAAAGCTTGGTAAAGAGGTGTCTCAATGGGGGTGTTCCCTTGTTGATACTGTTGGTAAAAACCCCCTTATACTTAAATGCTTAACTTTATTAAAACCAGTTGGAAGTTGGAACCATGTCTCCATGCCCATGGAGAGGGTTTTTTCCTCTTCCAATTCTCCTCAGAGGCTATTTGTGCACAAATCCAGACCAATGCTTTCTGTCCTTTTAGAAATAAAACTATGTTTTGCTCAAGAGATGGAACCCTAGATTTAGATTCAGCGAGGATTTCCAATTTTTGCTTCTATAATTCAAACTGCCAGGACTACCTCTCTCTTTGGTCTCTGGATTCCATAGGTCAAATTTCTAGCTGCATTGGTAAATCAACCAATTGGCATGGATTGAGCAATTGCAAACAAAGACTACATCTCTTTTGCTAGAGTCCAAGTTGAGGTTGATATCCATGAGAGGTTACCTGATTCTATTATCATCAAGAATCTTGATGGTTCCGTCATTCAGTGGCTGATGCAATACGAGTGAAAACCTCAATTCCGCCAATTTTGTCAACTACGCCATGTTGCTGATAGACATAGTACCAGATTTATTCAAGCAGCTGAAGGCTCTACAGTGACAAGCCAGAAGACTAGGTACGGTATGTAAAGATCAAAGGATAGCTCAAGATCCTGCCAAGGGGGTCCTATATGGTGTCTCTTCGAGTCCCACTGTCCCAGCAGATGAAGTTTTGCTTAAGAACATGCTGCTTTGGAAACTAAGGCTACACAAATGCCTAAGGATTGCACGGAACATGCATTGACCTGCAAACTAGTGTGACCCAAAAAGCCTAAGGGTCTCACGGTACATGCATCATCCTCATCAGTGTGAGTACTGCCACTTGAGGCAAGAACCAAGCTGTTTCAAGGCCTACATCTGGTACATCTTCCTCTAGACCTGTCACTAGAACCTCTCACTAGTAACCCTGAGGGTAATTTTTATTCTGGCTGCACTATACCTCCAGAGGGGCACCTGGCTTTGGAAGACATCAACGAAGGTTATGGCCCAGGGATGAAGATCATCAAAGAAAGAGTTCTGGAGACATAACATTGCCCTACTTCTGATGTTCGCCTTCCGCGAGTATAGGGTGCTGGATTGTTAAAAGATTGAACAATCCTTTAAAACAAAAAGAGGCGAAGAACAGGATCAAAGACAATAAATTCAGTTTACTAGATCTTATGTAATTGAGAAGGAGATAGAGTTAGCAGTTGAGTATTTCCTACATGGGTATGGGCTCATTACTAGCAGCATCACTCAAATGGCTGAAAATGGGTGGGATGGAACAACCAGCTTTGGAAGATTGATTTATTATCCACTTGTTCCCAGAGTGTTCTTTATGTGCGTTCTCAATGGTTTTCTTTGCTGGTTCCATTTGTGGCTTGAATAACTGACCTAACAGAAGGGCTCTATGCCTATGGCAGTGGCTCAGAGAATCCCAAACCTACTAAACATTCCAAGGATTCTGCTTGGGGACTTCAATATAGTATTGAGCTGCTATGAGAAACTGTGAGGATTGGGATACCTGAGCAATTTTCTGGTGCACAACACAAATTCAGATTACTGACAATAGATTTACTGGAGTGCTGCATAGTTGGAGTAATAGGCTGGCTGACACAGAATTGCAGCAAGTTGGACAGGGTCATGGCCAACCCTGAATGGCTTGAAGTTTAAGCCAAACTAATGACCCATTCCCATGCTCCTATCGTTTCTGATCATGTTTCATTGACGGTACCCATCTGGGAAAAAAGTCTATGGAAACTTCAATGATAGCTTTATCTCTATTATGAGAAGGAGCTGGTCTTTTTCTACCAGAGGGAGCTTCATCCATGGAATAAAATATCATCTAATACAATGATACGTCCCAATCTAGATACTTGATGTAGAAATAAAAGTACATGCATATCAGCTGACATGAGAAGTTTCGGCCAACATATCCCAATATTTAACAATACTTAATGATATAAGCCAATGGTAGTAGGGGGAAAAATATAAAATATTATGCTGCGACAACCGTAACTTGCAATATATCATTTGCGACACCCTAATACTGCAACATTACAACTGCGTTTTTATTGCCCAGCTCCATCTAGTTTGTCATGTCCAAATCTAGAGACTTAAAGAAGTCCTTGGAGGAATAGAACCAGATAAAGTATGGAAATATCTTAGCTAAAGTCAGTCTAGAGCTCAACTAGAGGAGATTGAATTGCAATTAGCCACTCACCCTCTAAGTGCAAATCTTATTCAGAGAGATGCTAGTTGTTTGCACCACTTCAACCACCTTCCCAAGTGTGAGGACTGCTTTTATAAACATAAGTCAAGAATCAACTGGCTTAAATCAAGGGACAACAACATGAATTCTTTCATGCAACAACCAGAATGAGCAAAATATTTTTCACTCTCATAGAGAGAGCATCTTTAATATATGAACCTCCTTGGCACCGAAGATCCCATGAATGGATACTTTCAGGAGATCACTTATCGAGAGCCACTCTTTATAGAGTAACAATGAACCCTCCACTATCTCTTGATGCAGTACATATTACCCCTTTTTTCATGAGTAGTGCCAAAGCTCCAGGGTCAGATGGTTGTAATACTTGTAGTTGTAGAACTTCATGGGGGGTGACTAGTACTGATCTCTGGAAAGCTATGAGGGAGTTCTTTGTATAGTGACATCAAGAGAAGTAGATCCTAGTTTCCTTCACCTTATTCAAATATGTTATCCCAAAAGATATTGATAGTAATAATAATAAAAATGCTGATTTTTTTATATTAAATATGTTATCCCAAAATAGGGCCTAAACGTGACAACTTTGAAAATCATATCAAAGTTAACCAATGCATAGAGAAATTGAGACGTTTGACCTATTGATTGTTGTAATCTCTCTACAAGCTCATAGCTAAGTTCATTTCAAATCATTGACAATCTAACCTCCCTTTCCTTATTGGCAACTAAACTTGTGAATGAATTTACAAACCTACTAATACTATTAGCTAACCGCTTATTTAATCCAGTTAGCTGATCTCTAGATGCATAATCAAGGTTGATATGAGAAAGGCTTATAATACAATTCCCTTTGGGGAGGCTATGCATTGGCTTCCCTTTCCACTTCACTAAACTTATCATGGCTTGTGTCATACATTATTCCTTGATGCTAAATGAATCTCTCCATCCTCAATTTAGGGCTAAAAGAGGTCTTAGACAAGGCAATCCCATATTTCCATACTTCTTTGTGAGTATCAAGGAGTACCTTAATCGAATATTGGAGAGTATTTGGCTGTAACACCCCAACCTCCCACACTGGTCACGGGTATTTGGCTGTAACACCCCACCCTAGTGCAACAAAATTTGATAAATCTCATGTTCGCATATGACCTTTTATTCTTTTGCAGAAGGTAAAGATTCAATCCTTGCACTTTATGAGGTATTTAATCACTTCTCATATTTTTGGCTTGAAGCATAATGCAACTAAAAGCAATATTTACTTTGGATGCTTAGTTGATGAGGCAAAAAAGCACCACATGTTCAATACTCCTCACCATGATACTGCTCCCCCACTCAATAATTTGTTCCCTCAACTAGAAGATGTTTGAGATACACTCAGACCATGATACTAGAAGATGAGGAAAAAAAGCACTACTAGAAGATGTTATATACCTTTGACTGAAAGTATATTGCTAAACTTAGATCATGGTCAGCTGAGTTAAGTGGGGAGATTACAACTAGTTCAATCTATCTTTAACACTTTACAACCCTATTAGTCTTGTTATATGTTGACTAAGGCCCTGTATGGCAATTAACGGATTAAATAAGCAGTTAAGTGATAGTATTAGTTGGTTTGACAAGTGGATAATATTAGCTGTTTATACAAAGGTGTTTGGTATTATTTGTTGAAAGTAACAGTTATTAGCGGATTGAAAGTATAAATGAATTTAAAAAAAATAATTCTAAATAAGTTAATCCAAAATGTTCATATTTTGAGTTTTTTCATCCTAAATCACTAATATAAAAAGCTCTTTGCCAAAACACTTCAATTAAAAGTTTGATGTAGTCAAACTTTCATTATATGTCAAAACCGCTAAAACCTCTTCAAATAGCTCTATACCAAATAGCGACTAAAAGAGTGGTCTATGAGATAAATTCCTTATGCAGGCCATGCCTCTATCTTGGTGCTAATGCTTTTATGAAGAAAGCTTTGCGACCTTGAAGCAAGTTTGTAAACCAAAGAATGAAGCTGGGATGGGTTTGATTGATCGCCACCATTGTAACATTATTGTTGTAGAGAGATTGATATGGTTTATAGCAAGCAAAAAATATGTCTTATGGGTCAATTTGATCTATACTTAGAGGGTTGGCACGTTTGGCATATGGAAGCTAAAGCTACTGTCTCTTAGGTACTGAGAAGAATTATGGAGGTTCTTCTAATCTTTTGGCTACTTTTCTCTAACCCTCATTCACACTATACCTACTTTCAAGGAGATAGATATAGAGTGGCAGTTGTTTATAAGGTAATCAGACCTTAAAATGACAAGGCAGTGAGGTGCACAATTGTGTGGAATCCTTTCTCCATGCCCCACCACAATTTCAACCTATGGTTAACCATTCACAACAAACTTTTTGCCAAAGACAAGATGAGGAACACGGGATTTGAGGTGCCTTCTATTTGCTCTTTATGTAATGCTCATAGTGAATATTTGAAATGTCTCTTCTTCCAATGTGGTTACTCCTTGGACATTTGGACTTCAATTACTAAAAATCTTGAGTGCATACAAAGAATTATAGCCTGAAATAAAGTGGCTCTATGGATGACTACAAAAGTAGGCGATCCAAGGTGAGAAAATGTGCACTCGCACAATATTAGCATCCACATTATTATATCATATATGGCAAGAGCAACACCAAAGAATTATCCAACTAAAATGTAGAACTTCAATGCAATCAATCAAGATCTATTGATAGATTGAGAGCAATTCTTATAAGAATCTATATTAAGAGATATATTAAGAGCAATTCTTATAAGAATCTATATTAAGAGATATATTAAGAGCAATTCTTATAAGAATCTATTGAGTTTTGTTGATAGCCTAGTTTGATATAACTTTTGTTTTTTAAACAATTATACTCACAAAATATTTTGGCAAGTAATAATGGATGCAACATATTAAAAAAATAAAAATACTTTGATGTATGATATCATCATATCACGAAATAGATCAAAAGCAATAATCTACCCAGCTAGTAGAGACTTGGAAGCCACTTACCTTAAAACATAAAGATGATGTTTGTCATCTATTTCAATGGTATTCGTTAGCTCTAGCCTAAATTTGATAAAATGATATTGATTAATGAACTTAGCTAAAATGAAATGATCATAGTATCAAGGTGTGTGATCAATTGTAGACATTTGTTGATAAATGTTGCGAATGAAATTAAATGGGTATATGAGTGCCATTAGACAATGGAAATAATCCGTAAATGAGGTGATAAATATTCTACCAGGGTAGGGGGCATTTGACATGGTAGTTCTGGGGGTGGAAAACACATCCATACTCTATGTACCTTATATAGTGTGTTTTCAATTGAATAAAACATTTTCGAAGGAATATTCGAGTTATATCCTTGTTAGGAATGAAATGGGTATTCCAAAATAGTCCCCCCCATTACAAACAAATTGTACAAGAGCATAAAGTATGGGTATTATTTCTAATCCACTACCCCATAATAAATCCCCTCTCCCCCCAAATACCGTTCTTTGACCTCATGACCAATGCTTGCTGATGAATACAGAGAAGTGGGAATTGTGTTGAGCTCATTCTTCAACCTTATGAGCAATGTCTTTGTGCTGTGATATATTAGCATTACCAAGATTTAGAATATTACTAATATCTTGAAAATTGCGGTAAAACTTATTTTACATATTTCTTTTACTCATGTGTAGAAAATTAGGTCTGACCAATAAACCAGGTAACATGTTTTGATGCCTCAATCACTTGTGTGGTTCTCAAAACTACGATTTTAGGACTATTCTCCACCTCTAAAACTATTCCATAGAGCAGTTTCAAGTTCGAACACAGTCAAAGAGCCATGACGTGTGAAATTAAATAACATTTTCTATTCCTATTTCCTGCACAGGTTGTATAAGAGGTTTTATTATTTAATTCATCAACATAAAATAATTTCTGGCATCAGTAAAGAAAGAAAGAACAGACAGACAAAGTAAGCTTCCATAAAACTGTTCTGTTCAGAAAAGACTATTTGTTTATTGATGTCAATGAAGGCAAGAATCTAGATGAAATAAAGGCATCTTTGTGTATTGACACCATGAATTCAAAGTAAGACCAATATGAGATAGAAATATGCCATCAGAATGCTATCACCTTTTGGAAGATGGGGTACTCTGCTTTGTATCTTGTACAGGCAAATTGTTCTGCATCTTCACTTGTCCCTGGTTCTTGCTTCAAAAATTGATTACAAGGAAATGCCAAGATTTCAAGACCTAAAGTAAAAATACTGTCAAATACTTCCATCTCAATTACCGATTAATAGAAGAAATGAAGATAAGGGAGAGAGGGAGGGACCAAGGATACCAAGTGACTTGTGAAAAACTAATCTTAAGCCAGTGAAAGCTATGACCATTGACCAGGCTGTGCATAAATTTGGAATTGATCTCAGAAAAACATATGCCTATTTGTGTGCATATCAACAAGGAGAAATTGTTTACTGCAGAATCTTGTTAGTATAAGAACGCCTCAAGTCAAATGCAGTTGGTTACTTCAGGCTTCAAGGAAGTTGATCAATATGGATCATCATCTGGTAGTGGTGAATTTTACACAAATAGATTGATCTTGATTGCCAACTGGCTAAGACTATTTTAGCTGGTACACAGATCCACTTTCACATCATTATTTATCTAACCAATATGTGAAACTGATTTCTTTCCAGTCTTTCTTATTTTTCTTTCAGAGATTAGGTGCTGATAAGAACACTCTCAGAAATGTAGCATGCAAAATGTCTGAAAAAAGAACTGAATTTGAGGCGTAAAATTTAAGGGTGTTAAGTGTGGCTATTGTATTCGTATAAGCATGACTTTTCATGAGTGTAGGGGAAGACGGAGAGTTTTCATAAGACCTGGAATCTCAGTAATGTACTCCTCCTAGATGCTTAGTGTCCTTTTGAGCTTCAGGTTGGAGGACAAGCGATGTTAGGACTTCAGATGCTTCCACCCTAAATAAATATGACCAACCAGACCAAGGGACAACGGGAGGTGAAATTAGATCAACCAGAGACAGAGTTGGCTCTTGCTCTTCCACTGCAATTTCGCAAAAAAGTCTTTCTCTAATTAGTTGGTTCTTCTTAGAACTTTGACAAGAAAATGGAGACAGTAGGGAACATTAGATGCACTTCACATGGGTTAGGCACTAAAAATGTCCATCTATTTCTTCAGTGTACATACCCGATCTGTATGGTGTGAGCAGCTGGTAGGCCTTCATGAAACTAATTATGTTGATTTCCATAAGTTGGCCTAGGCTATGTGATATAGTGATTTGAAAAATATGTGATATAGTGATTTGAAAAATTAGTGGCAAGAAACAAGTTTCATGTTGTGTGCGCTACATCAGAGAGAAACAAGAATACAAAAAGAAAACTGCAAATGTGATGAACTAGGAGACAACTCAAACTTGACCAAGTGAAGAATCAAGGACTTGGCAATTGAAGAAACTGCATGCCTTGACAAGACCCAAATTTTCATACCGCTGGGAATAAAGTATGTGAAAAGTGGTGCTCCAAGCATACCAAGCATATCATGTCAAGTACTGACCTTAACAGGTCAAGTGCAGATTTGGACAGGAAGTTTTTATTTAAGATTCCAAATGCTAAGACTGGTAGATTCTAGATGTCAGCATGACAATGATATGATCAACTCAGTGGCTCCCTAGGTTTTGATCAAATGGTTTCACTCTCAGCCTAGTAGAGCAACTAGACACTTGAACTGATCAAAAAATATCTAAAATGACTTTTAAAGAACACTAGACTAACATAATATTTTATGGACTTGTAGATGCACAAGCTATCCCACATGCATTAGAACAAAGGTATCAAGGCTTAGCCAAAAACAAGTTCTCTTATAAAGAACATACAATGAAATATCGGTACTGCAATTGCATATTGGCTGCAATTTCACGGTTTTTAAGTCAGATGCGATGCAAAATTCCGAAAATGCAGCCGTTTCAAAAAATCACATATTTATTGTCGCGATATCGGCGAAATTTCAGATATCGGCCGATATTTGACCGATATTGGCCAATGTTAGCCAATATTTACTGATATTGACTGATATTTACCAATATTTGTTGTGTCAAAGAAATAAAAAATCACATCGCGACAACCGCGACATATAAAATATCATTCGCGACACCCCGACACCACGACATCGCAACCGCAACCACAATCGCGACTGTAACCGCGGTTTTATTGTATGATAAAGAACCATATAGTTCCATGACAAGGCAACTCCGAGTAATGCTACAAGTTCATAAAAGCTATAAAGAAAGTGAAGGAAAATAACAATTTAATTAAATTAGTGCTATTGAGTTAAAATTGGGAGAATAGGAACATTCAGTGAATAAAGAGGTCCAAGGGAATAAAATTATAAAGAATAAAGGAGGAAAAGTAGTTGGAATTGATGAGATTCCTATTGGCAGCATTTAGGCGAACACATCATAAATTGGCTCACTACATTATTTGACGTCACAAGGATGACAGGATTCTAGATAGAGTGAGAAAGAGTAATTTTGATACTGATCTATGGAAATAAAGGCAATGTCTAGAATTGTGCGAAGAAGAATCAAATTGACAAGTGATTCAACAAATTATAGGAGTGAGAATTAGGAAAAAGGATGAAGAAAGAGACCACTATACCAAAGAACCAATTGGATATAAGTTTAGGTTGCCAACTATAATGCAACCCATTTATTGAAAAATTCAATAAATGTTGGAGTAAATGAAGAGTCTCGCATATGATTTAAATATTTTACAAACACTTTGAAATGTTTGAGAGAGAGAGAGAGAGAGAGAGAGACTATATGGGTTATATCCAAATTATTCAAGATTTATATGTAAAATCATCTATGATCATACCAAAGAAGTGAGTGAATAAATCCCTATCACCATAGGTTTGCATCATGTATCAGGTATAGGCCCATGCCTATTTACACTAGCGATGGATGATTGGATTAAACCTATCCAAAATGAGGTGCCCTGGGATAAGCTTTTTGCAAATGATATAGTTTTGGTAGAGACATAGGGTCAATAACAATTTAAAATTATGGAGGGATACTTTAAAATTAAGCAGCCTTCAATTAAGCATGTAGGAATCCAGATTAATCATGAAGAAGAACAAGAGATTGATAAGAATGCCGCATACACAATTCATAGAGGGTGGAAAAATTGGATAAGTATTTTGAAAGTATAATGCAACTACAGGTGTGTAAGATATAACTTATATGGGATAAATTTTACCGGACAAGTGTGCAATCATCTATGGTACCTACGCAACAAAATATCTAACATGTGCAGCTAATCAGTGTAGGAGGAACGAGAATGTTAATATGGGTGTATGTTCATACCAAAAGTATGGAATTCAGAATGATGCTTATTCCAGGGAAGGAGCAGATGGCTCCAATGTAGAAAGGATGAGAGAAACATAGCTGAAATGGTGTGGCCTGACCACACTGTAAGAAGAGCTACAGAGGCATCTCTAAGAAGGTATAAATTACTGAGAGCAACAGAAGTTGAATTTTGGGGAGGCTGACAAAAGTATTGCCCGAAATGATTAGCGTTATCAATAATATGCAACTCACAGGTGACACAGTCCTAACAGAGCACAATGGTGTTAGTACAATCATGTAGTCGGGTCAGCCCCAATTAGTATGAAACACCGCGTTATTTGTTTGGCTTAATATATCCAGGACTTGAGCTATGTACTCTTGCATTGACCTTATGCACAAAGGAACATAAGACTAAAACATAGACAGGCATCAAGACATAGGGTCACTAATGTGGCAAACCTTAGATGGTTATTTTACCAACAGACCAATGTGTTTCCTTCATGAGGCCCTTCAAATTCTATATGAACACTTCATCTTCACCATTTCTGACCCTTGAAATTTAAGAAGGACGAGATTTGTACATATTGCTTGACAATAACTACCTCAGAAAAATCTGCATCTTTGAAAAATCACTCAAGCTTTTGATTGCAAATCTTTGCTTATCTAAAGAATAATTTGAGCCTTTCTATTGTTCAAACTTCTTTTCACTTCACCATTAAAGAATTTCATAAATAAGTTGACGAAGGAAATCATGTCAAGACTGCTTGAACATAACTAACAATAGCATTTGTTAATATGTTACACCTCCACTAGGGGAAAACTCCGGAAATTGTTCACAAAGATAGAAATTGTTGAGATGTGGTTCTTAATTGGAGACAAGCCCCTTAGGTTAGTTAGATGGGACAGTAGGCTATGTGATAAACCATGGGGGTGAAGTGGGCAGATTGAGCCCAAATATTGAATGTGCATGTTGCTTTATATTTATATCATAACACTCTAGCTAATGTTATAAATGTCACAAGGAAAAGCAAACATATGACAACTAACCAAAGCACGCATCTGTCTATGCATAATGTAGTATTCTGAGTAAACAAGCAATAACAACATCAGCTGATCCAGATCTTAGGTCCTGCTTTGATTTTTTGATATTGAGCACAAGACATCAACAATATGTTATCAATTAGATATGAAGCTTCCTCGTTGTATAAAATTTTTGTACAGTTTCTGATTCCAGCAGTTTCATTGGAGAACTTATCTTCAGACCACTTGCATGTACTCAAGTGGGCAATGGATCATGATTTATTGTTAGTAAGTTGTAGAAATGAAGCTAAATCACACAGCCCCTATACGCCCACTTTTACTAGTAGAGGCCAATCTTCCTTTTCAATAGTATGCTGCCACCCACATGTATAATAGGTCAAGTTTTTTGAAGAATCTAAAATTTCTGCATCAGTACTTCTCTACATAAACAACTAAAATACTTGGCAAGGAAGCCAAGAATATCTGGTTGGACTATTAGTTGGAAACTTAAATAATTATGCTTGCGACATTATCTTTTGATATGTTTTGTTTTGCTTTATTACTGAAATTATGAAAGAAGAAAAAAAAGGGAGAGGGTATATAGCCAAGTGCTCAAAAGGAGTCAACAAACTTGAAAAAATAAGCGTTATAACTTTATTTCAGAAAAGGAACCAATATTCTTTGGCTTTTCCATAAAGGAATAAATACCATCGTGGTTGAATATTTAAGGATCCAGTTTGAAAGTTTAAGGAATATCAGGTACTAAAAACAAATCCCCATAAAATGCAAAAAAAAAAAAATGTTTGTTCCTTTTTCAAAACTTAAAAGCGTAATAATCCTTCAAACACCGTTTGTGTTTCGATATGGAAATTCAAAAATAGTAATTTCTTACCGAAAACCGCACAACACAAGTATTCCTTCAAAGGCTATAAACAAACTGAAAAGTATTCATCCATACACATATTCATAGTGATATTTTCATTTTACACTTTGCTATTGTTAATCAGGAGGAGCCATATGCAGAAACGTTACCGGTAATTATGCGTGTAAAGCAACAGAATAGGACAAAATATCATACAAGAAACAGAGACAAACAGATTGCCGGACAGATTCATTAAAAGGTTATACCTTCATCTCTGTATCTCTTGTAAAGCTCCGCCAATTGGGTGTAATTCGTATCCGTAAACCCACTGCTCAAGTTCAAGTCATAATATGATAAGATATTCAAATGAAATGACAACAATCATAATAAAAGTCCGCAGTTTCCAATCAAAAATTACGATTTCGGTTGAAAATAGACAACCATTTGGAGGCGACATTGACGACGAGAAGGACCTTTCCACTATAGATACTGAGGTCGACATCTATACCCCTGCTGTTCTGTTCCAACCAACACAAGCGTCAAGATTCATCTGCACGGTAAGCCCAGAAGATAGCTTGCCGCATAAAATCATAGATATGCGAAACAAAATAAAATTAATACCTTTACAGTGAATTCATGTATTGATTTTTGGGGAACAGATTCCGAAGCACCCATTTCAGCTGAGTAGAATCCTCGTTATCTCCGCCTTTCGTTAATCTATGAATTATGTTCCAGTATTGATATTGCCGAAGCTTGATGAAACTCTTGATACGCTTGGAAACACCCAGGCGTCTTATTTAATAAAATCGTCGAGTGTAAAATAAAGGTGCGTTTGGATAGAGGTTAAATTTGATAGGTTACCTAAGGTAATGGTGGCAGGCAATAAAAGTTAAATATTGTTTGAATATATAAATTTGACTATGGATTTTCCTACCCAACGGCTGAGGTTGCTTGTTAAACTCAAGCTATCTTGTTCAAGCTAAGGGTCCCTTCGCTCATGTTTGGATATATGAATATCCTTAGTTCTTGGTTCTTAAAGTAAATTATAGTTTATATATGTTTTTTTAATAATTTTATAAATTTTATTTAGTTACATAAGAACATATTTTGTAATTTTATAAATTTTATTTAAATGTGTAGGGTTAATTTATAATTTATATTTATGAGCACAATTTTTTACACTTTTATACTTATTTATTTTTAGATACAAATGCACTTTTATAAATTTTGTAAATTTTTATTATGAATATGTCCAACATGTATAATAAACACGGAGTAATTTTTGTAATTTTATAATTTTTATTTGAGTTATTATTATAATTATACAATTAATATATATGGGTGTCTTAATATATATTCAACTTCTAAATGTAAAAGGTTTATATGATGAACCTATGCATTTAATATACTGAACACATATCTTTTTCATTATGAATCTAAACATTATATGTTATTAACTATAGGTGATAAACATGGGCGTTGTCTATTCTGAACCTAATTGTTTAATGATTTATACAGTCTTCTATATTTTTAACTATATGTGATGAATATATCCACTTGATGCGATGAATGTGGACATTGTATTTTACGAACCTAAGCATTTAATGTTATGAACTTAGGTGTTTTATGTTTTGTTTGTACTACAATCAGAAAATAAATTGATGTCATAAACAATATTACATGTATGTGATGAACATAGAACTTATAGATTCATAATACATGACTATTAGGTTTATAACAAATAATGTATATATTTATAATAATATTTGTCCCTTCTGAGATATCAATGTTTTTGACTTTATGAATTAGGTTCATCATATGTTTATGCAAATTAATCAACCAATATATAAGGTTGCATTATACAAGTTCATCATACTTTCATAAAAATTAGGTTCATCATATTTTTAACGTGTCTAATAAAAAGAAAGAGACCATTTTCGTCTTTCCGCCTGCCATTCTAACACCTTCTTCTTTCATCACTAGAGTTTGTTCTTTATAATTATATAATACACCATACCAGAAAATTAGTTTAGCAACCATTGAATCAAAAAAATTAAAATCTGCAATAACAAAGCAAAATCAAGTTTACCAATAAGTTTGAGTCAAACCAAACTCCTAAAATCCAATTGAATTCAATTTAAAATTTACTTTGAAATCCATTTTAGTTCTAAGACCATAAAGATGAAGAATTGCAAACGGAGAAGTGCAAGTTGTGACTAAGATGAACCAACGATAACATAGATGTCCAGCGATGATGAACTTCTAGATATTTTTCTTATAATTATAAAAATAGATAGTGGGAATACCTTGAAAGGTGCCCTCGATATAGGATATAAATTGTAAATGATAGATTATGTCATAGTTATCACTGTAACTACCACATGATTAATAATTAATTATTGAGTTATAGTAATATTTTGGAAAATACTACTTATTCTCGATTCATATCCCATGAATACAAACGTATTGTTCAAGTATTAATTAACACAATGATACACATTTAATAAATTGTTCTATCATTAGTGGATTAAACTACCGGCATCTTTCGAATTAAGACGAATCAAAGTGAGATCATATTTTTATGTTTTCAATCTTTGTGTTAGTAAAGAGTAATCATTAACCTAAGACTCATGAGATGATATTCAAATCTAAAAAGAAAATAGTTAATATAACATTTTAAACACCATTGCATTTATATTAGGATACGATTCGTTATAAAATATAATATTTTGTATAAATAAAAAATATATAAATTGCTATGAAAATATATTAAGCAATTTTACAATAATAATGTTAATATGTATAATAATAATTTATCCATAAAAAAACCAATGAAATATATATATGATTTAGAGCACTCAATATATTTTGAAAATATTGAGTATAAAATTATAAAATTTATTTTGGAGAAGTGTATACATTATATAGAAAGAAAATTATGATGATAGAATAGATTTCGACAATATTTCATAAAACTTATTTTTGTAGTGATAGGAAAAAACATGTTCATTTAATATATTATAAAATTGCCTTTTAATTTTAAAAAAATGAAATATCATTGAAATCTATTTTATCATTATAATCTGCTTTCTTGTATAATGCATACGCTTCTCCTAAATAAATTTTATAATTTTACACTCAATATTTTCAAAATATATTGGGTGCTCTAAATTATATATATATATATATATATATATATATATATAAAATTGCGAAATTGCGAAATTGCTTAGGGATAAAATATTTGTGTACAAATTAACAATATAATTGCGAAATTGCTTAATATATTTTCATAACAATGTATATTTTTTATTTATATAACAAATTGTATTTTATAACAAATTGTATCTTAATAAAATGCACCGGTATTTGAAATGTCATATTTTCTATTTTTTATTATTATAGAATATCATGTGTCTTAGGTTAATGATTATTCTTTACTACCATAAAGATTGAAAACATAAAAGTATGATCTCACTTTGATTCGTCTTAATTCGAAAGACGCTGGGGTAGTTTAATCTACTAATGATAGAACAATTTATCAAATGTGTATCATTAGACACTTGTGCTAATTAATACTTGAACAAGACGTTTGTATTCATGGGATATGAATCGAGAATAAATAGTATTTTCCTAAATATTGCTATAACTAAATAATTAATTATTAATCATGTGGTTGTTATAATGATAACTATGACATAATCTATCATTTATAAGTTATATCCTATATCCAGAGCACCTTACAAGCTAATCCCACTGTATTTTTATAATTATAAGAAAAATCCCTAGAATTTGTGTTGTAGCCATGCAGACCAGTTTGGTTTCAAAGCCAAAAATAGGGGAGGGAACCGAAGGTATAGAACGAGATCCAGCCAACATCACCCTTCGCACCCAAATCCAGAGTAACGCAAACCAGATCCGTCCAACGTCAACCCTGCCCGTCAACTGTAGTAATATGGGATCCTGACTTTGTTCCTAACCTTCGACCACCGATTAGCCTTCCTTCCTTCCAGACCCACTAATCAGCATCTCCGTCATCAATCCTGTTTAGTCGAGCCATCCAGGACTACATCACAGTAGTTTTTGAGGTCGTCCACACCAACTTTGGTATCAAGACTCATTTAAGGACCATACCTACGTCCACTACATACTTCCATCTAGTAACTACAATATTAACGACCAGATATATACGTAAATCTTGTGTGCCTTTGCTGGTTTGGTTGTTGCCGATCACCATCCAGTTGGTGTATAAGTAGAATGACGGAACTCAGACAAGACTTTAAAGGACATGATAAGGGCCTTGTCCGAACAACTACGGGCCATGGGGGGGGGGGACCGTTTAGATAGAGTAGCAATTTTCAAAGTCTAAGGATTGGATGCCCAAGCTCTAGACCGTGAGGATCCATATAAAGATTGATACGAGTCTTTTCCACACTAATGCTATTACGCTTAAGGGGCGCCAACCTCTGGACACACTCGTCTTTCCTAGGTGTCCTCCTGGTTCCACATTGGGTTGGTCTACCATGTAGTGTAGGATGGTTGGCTATCCTCGACCCAAAGTATTTCCCCCTTCTCCTCCTCCCATGCTCTATTCTTATATATATGGAATATTGTATCCATTTTGAGGATCCAAAATTCATAATACAACTTTCTTACTTTTACAGTCTCCTCTCTTTAATTTTCTTCCTTGACACTCTTAAGTTATTTGACACCCCTCATAATTTCTTAAGAACCCATAGGTTCACAAATCATCACTAACAACATGCATCGTTTGTGGGAAAATGAACAAAATGTTATGTCTCCCATCCAACCTTTTGAGCAAATCAATCCCGACACCAATATCATTCCAAGGGGGAAAATCTAGTAACTATCTCTTAGCTAAAATTTGAACTCCAAGCATCTATCGAAGAAATGGTTTTAGACATGCTAGCTCCTTTAGGACAAACCCTCAGTCAACAGCCACACCTTATGGATCACCATCGTCACAATACATCTCAACAACCCACTCCACAAGAAACTCTGGTTAAGGCTTTAGACTTTCTAGAGAGGAAACACATGGCCTAGGTTGCTCTATGCCCTTGTCTAGGAAGAAGAATAGAGTTAATGAAAGACACACAAGCGAAGAGGACTTAGAGTAGCATACAACAAGAGTCTATAAGCCCTCCTAGGTGAGATAGAAGGGAAACACATTTGAGATAGAAGATATGAGGAATAAATTCAAAGATATGACTCCCATCGGACCATAATAGATGAAGAAGAAAATCAAGGACATACAATTGTCAAAGTAACAGAAGCAAGGAGGAAATTATCAACAAATGATAGATCAAAGGGTATAAGAAGCTTTGAAAGTTATGAAAGAGAATAAAGGTCACATTAATGGTTACAACTGGCAAACATTCTTTACAAAAGTTATTTCTAAAATGCTAGCACAGAGAATCAGAATAGCAACCTTTGACTCATTTGATGGTTTCATAGATCTAAAGGACTATTTGAATGTGTTTAGGAATATAGTGGTATTAGTGGGGGGAATGAGAAGAGACTCTATGCAATGCATTTCTGAAACCTTGAAGGGATCAACATTGAGATGGTTTGGAAAGCTCAAAGCTGAGTCAATAAGCTCCTTTTCCTACCTCACGACGACTTTCGTTGAGTGATTTGATGAATGCCAGCGACCTAAAAAAGATTCTTCATCTTTAATGGGATTCACCTAGAGGCCGCTGGAATTTGTTCAGCCATTTTTAAATAGATTAGATAAACATGTCTAGTAGATCAACGAGTTGGACAATGGAATAGCCAGATCTTCCTTACTTAAAGGTATGGCCGTTAAAGAGCTAGTTGAGAATTTATATTTGACCAATCACAAATCCTATACTTCTTTGAGAAAGTATGTACATGAGAAAATAGATGCCAATGAAATGACCATGTCAATATAGTTGGTGGCCAGAAAAGTAGACACACCCTCAATGCTGAGATAGAGGTCAGATAAGAAAACATATAGACCAAAGGAGGTATATAGATCAGAGGGGGACTACATGGGTTTAAGCCGATGGTACAACCAGTTGCTTGATGGCCTCCAATTGCTAGATTTGACAAATGCACCCTTGGTGGCCAGCCTTGAACATATATATAATGTAGAAATTGGTAGATAAACGTTTCTAAGGCCCTTTCCTATAAAAGTTGACATAAGAAACAAAAACCCCTAATAAAAGGTGAGCCTATCATGAGGAGTATGTCTACAGTACTAATGAGTGTTGATCATTAAAGAATGTAGTTGAAGATTTGGTCCATAAGGTCATTTAAAGCATCACGCACATGCACCTCTGGCCACATAAGGTACAAGGATGACTTGACAATTCCCCCAATCGTCTCAAATTTAAGAGACCTCATAATTTTATACACACTATTACTGGAAGAGATTCTTTGATGAGAGCAAGCAATTACAGCTCTGATGGCATAAATTTGAAGAGCTAATTTCCATGAAATGAACAAGAGAACAAGGATAAATGAATGGAAGGATAGATTTATAGCAAAAGATGATGGGCAAGTATGGTGGAGCATCATGACAACCCTTTGGTTGTTGAAGTACAGGTCGCGAATTGCATGATGAAATTGGTCCTTATAGACACAGGAAATTCTGTAGATGTTATTTTCAAGGAATCTTATGTATAACTAGAACGTCTAGTAGGGCGTTTGATGAATAAGACTTTACCCTTAGTAGAATTTACTGGCAATATAATAATATCAAAGGGAATGGGGGACCTCACCTTTGATAGTCGGCAAGTTGTGGGCCTTGAAGAGCATTAAAGCGGACTTTGTTATCGTGGTTTACCCATCGGCATTTAACATAATATTAGGAAGATTGTCCCTTAATAAATTCTAGGCTAACATTTTCATGGTTGGATTATTAATGAGGTTTCTAGCTAATGGAGGGTAAGGAGAAGTTCGAGGCGATAAGAAATTGGTACAATAATGCTATGTAATTGAGGTAAGGTGTAACACTCCCAAATCTTACTACTGAAAAATTTCATTTTTAAAGGTTTGATGTGGAAGCAAATATGGGAAATTTTGGGGTGCTACCGCCACACTTAGTAACGAATCGATTTTCTTCCACCATTCTGATACTAAGTGTTAAGGCTAAAAACATAATTTACTTAAATTTCAAGGATACATTTACAAATCAGAGTAACATAATAGTTAGGAAGGTTAACTTACCTTCCAAAGAAAACCAACTAACTATGGTTACAAAGAAAATGTTAGTAGAAAAGAAATATAAAAGGTTTTAAGAAAGATACGGAAAGATTTACCGGTTTAATACATCAGTCAGCATCCCGGATAACCTGACTCTCTCAATCCCAAAGATTAATCCCGAAGGGAGCTTGTGAGCTAACCTGCAAAGCCCATTGCTCATTGAATAAGTAGGGGTATAACAAATGAACCATTTAGTATTATGGTACTGAGCAATCCTTTATATGAGACTAATATGTAAGGCCCATATGCAATACATCAAATGCAACACATTGAACACATGACCATGGAATAGTAAGTATATTATCTGAAATGTAATAATCATTTGGATAGCTACATGTATCAGGATCATATGCCACAAATGCTCATTCACTTAGAAGTAACACAACTTGTTATTGAAACATTCAAGTGATGCTCTTTGTAGTATAACTAGGAAGTCACGTTATCCTTAGTGGAAAATGCAAATCACATAATCGGCACACAAAACTTCTCAACAACATCACAACAATAATGCCATACACATCAATAAGCCATATTAGTTCATTCATTATTATCTGTATTCAAGCCATTAGTGTCATAAATGGGTCACTCGAATTATATCCACATGGGTTTGGGGATCCCACTATTCTCACTGGCGGACCATTAAATAAGTAATCCAAGGCAACACGCTCCTGACCAATATTATGACTGGTGGACCAGTAAACCTAATACAATCTAGGATAAAGCGCTACTAATCACTATTATAATTGGTGGATCGGTAAATATGATACAATCTAGGGCATAATGCTCTTAACTACTATCATAACTGGTGGACCGGTAAATATTGTACACATGGTCCCGAACCACGTGGTGTTCTACTATAAGTAATTAGTGTCTTTTTTGTAGATAATTATCATCTAAGGGTTTCATTATTTGAGCTCGGGACCCCACTATTCTCACCAGTGGACCGGTAGCTATGTAATCTAGGATAGCATGCTCCTGACCACTATTATGACCGGCGGAATACTAAATATAATACAGTCTAGGGTAGAACACTCTTGACCACTATTATAACGGTGGACCGGTAAACATAATACAAGCCAGGACAGAATGCTCCTGACCACTATTATAACCGGTAGACCGGTATATATGATACACATAGGCCTGACTAACGGTCTTCCACTTTAAGTGTTTCATGTCTTATTTGTTTAGATATCACACACACATATCCATGCACAAACCATGTAAGACTCTTGGCCTAATACCACCCCGGCCAACCTCTGACCGCATAAAAACCCTAATTCCCTAAACTGAGGTATCCACACTACCTAATGATCCTTTGAGTCCCCAAAATTTTCCACCAACCCAAACATGCCATTAGAACCCTTTTACTCATGGGTCATAGCCCATTTCCCCTGTTCCTCACGTATGATAACTATTGGCTCCTAGGGTTAATCCTCAAAACCCTAGTTTAGGCCTCCTTCTCTACTACTTATTTGTCCCTAAACTCCCACCACCAAGCATATATTACCATGATTATCCATCCCCTAAGGTTTTGTAGCCTAACTCCCCCATTTTTCTCATGTGATACTAACCTTTCAAATCAGGCCCTTCTTGAAACCCTAATTCCACTCTTTTGGTAACCTCTCATTCTTCAGCACTCCATGGGCTCCCCAAATGTGCAAAGCTGCTCGGCCATGTCATCATTTACCCCCATATCCGCTCATTACACACAACCCTACTCTTTTCACCCATGGTTATAGCTTCTTTGGGTTTGAATCGCCTCATATGTGTTCATTAGAATATTCATCCTAATACATGCCCAAACTACTAAGAGCCCTTAAGCCATGTAATATTGATAACTATATTGAAATAGATGATACTAAGACCATAAAGCCCTGTTCTCACATCCAACACCAATTAACACTTACCATGCACGTTTATTAGCATAACCACCATTGCACCCTCAAATTTACCAAAATACCCCTAGGCCATATAAATTCACCATAAACCCTATCTTTATACTTAACACCAATTATTACTTAGCATGTACATTTATTAGCATAATCACCCTTACACCTTCAAAGTTACCAAAATGCCTCTATACCATATAATATCACCATTTGTGCCCAAACATGTATTACTAATGCCACCAAACCTTATTTTCATGTTTAACACCAATTATTACTTAGCATGTACATTTATTAGTATAATCATCCTTACACTTTTAAAATTACAAAAATGCCCTTATACCATATAATATCATTATTTATGCCCAAACATGTATTACTAATACCATCAAACCTTATTTTCATACTTAACACTAATTATTACTTAGTATGCACATTTATTAGTATAATCACCCTTGCACCTTTAAAATTACCAAAACACCCATATATCATATAATATTACCAATTATGCCTAAACATGTATTATTAATGCTACCAAACCTTATTTTCATACTTAATGCCAACTATTAATTAGCATGCACATTTATTAGTATAATCACAATCATATACTAAAATTTACCAAAATACCCCTAGACTCTAAAATATTGATATTCATACTAAATCATGTGCTTATGATACACCAACCTCTTACCTCCATTCCTAACATTATTTAAACACAAATAGGCACTTCAACTAGGGTTAAATATCATGATGGGCCTAAATGACCAAAATGGCCCTAGGACTCATAGTGGAAATATTTTCATTACAAATATCCACACATATATACATCATTATTACTCAACCTTAAAATCACCTCTTTCACACACATACTAAAATATCATGTATTATTTTTTCAATTTACCATGTAACATTAATAATCATGGAATTAATTATAACACATCAAATCCATACAAATCACACGTTAAAAACTCTAATGTTCTAATATACGATAATTCAAAAAAAAATTAGTGGGGTATACCGGTTACCTTATTTTTAGTAAAACCAACCTTAATCGATATCTCAGTTTAAATTGCTTAAGCTCCGTTTAATAAAATTTCATACATAAAATAATGTCACAAGTGAAATATTAATATTAGATAAATAAAAGATTGATTTTTATTAAAAATATTTATTAAATATATAACATTACTAAACTATCTTATACCTTAATATAGGCTAACATATAACAAAATCACATGGCATAACTCATGCTGCCATGCAGCATGAGCCATGCAAATGGACAAAAGGAGAGGAAAAGGAAGGAGGGGGAGGAGGCTTGAGTAAGTCTCGAGGGAGGGTGTTGGTGGTGGTTGTTAGGTGTAAAGACGAGGTAGGAGGTGGGTGGTGATTGGGGGTCAGGGTGCGGCAACTCATAGGTGGCGGAGATGACGATGGTGGATGTAGGAGAAAGATGTAGAGAAGGTAGGGAGAAGAGGAAGAAGGACAAAGAAGAAGAGAAGGAAAGGGGTAGAGGTAGGTGGTGTAGGGGAGATGTTGGGGTGGTGTCGGAAGGCTGTGGGAAGGCTGCGGCAGTGGCGAAGGGGGGGGGGGGAGAAAAGGTGGTGAAGGGTGGTGGTGCAGGGGGTCAAAGGGAAGAAGGAGAAAAATAAAAGGGTTAGGTTGTATGGTGACCGGTGCTGGCTGCTCTAAGGGGTGTAAGGAGGAGGTAGGGTGTAGAAGATGGTGGTGTGGTGGCTAGTTGGGTAGTGGAGATGGTGGGGAGGGGTGTTGAAATAAAAATAAGGGAGAAAAGGGAGAGAAAAGAGAAGAGAGAGTTGGCAGGGAGAGGGTGAGCTCGAAGGAGAGAATGGGTAGAGAAGAAGAAGAGAAGGAGAATAAAAAGAAGAGGAGGAGAGAGGGAGGTGTGTGGCATGCAGGTAGGTATGGGGGAGGGCGTTACAAGCAGGGGTTGGCATAGCATGTAGGCAATAGGGATAAAAGTGGAAGGGAAGGGCATGTGGGGGAAGAGAAGTAGGGGTTGTAGAGCCAAAAATAGAAAGGAAAAGGATGGGTAGAGGGGGCAAAAGTGTAGGTTGGCAGAGGTGCATGTGTAGGGGAAGGAAAGGAAGAAGGGGGGAGGCATGTGACGGGCATTGGGGGTCTTTGTCTAGGGCTGGTTTAGGAGAAGAAGAATAAGGGAAGGGCTGCGTAGGGGAAGGAGGAGAAGGAGAAGGAAGCGGGCTGACCTGCGTGAGAGAGTAGGAAAAAAAAAAAGAAGACGTAGGGCTGGGTTGGCCTAAAAGAAGGAAAGGAGAGAAAGAAAAAAAAAAGAGAAAGGGGCCTGGGCTGGCCTGAGCGGGAGAAGAAAGGAAGGGTTGGCCTAAGGAAAAAGGAAGAAAAGAAAAGAAAAAAAAGAAATAAAAGGAAAAAAGAAAGAAAAGGAAGAAAAAGGAAAAAGGAAAAAGGAGAAAAAGAAAAAGTAAAATATTTTTAGAGTTAGGATTAGAAATTAGGCTAAAATTGGTTTTTGAAAAAAAATTAAATTAATTGATCAAAAATTTAGGTATTAATTTAAGAAAATACTTTTGTTAAAATTATGGATTTGAGATTTATTTAAATAAAAAGGTCCCTAAAATAATTAAATAATTCTATTTATTTTGTAAATTAGGGGTCCCTAAAATAATTAAATCAACAATTTAAGATTAAATTATCTCGGATAAAAGGTTAACTATTTAAATTTTTAGTTTTAAAAATCAGGGTATTACATAAATGGCACCCTAGAATGATTGTATGACAAGAAGCAAAAGAAAGATTTAATATGTTTTGATTGTTGAAGGTAAAAAAAAATAAAAGTTTATGTTTTTTTAGTATATATTAATGTTTCAACTTAATGTATTTTTGTAGTAAATGCTTCCTTTAGTCATAAAAAGGCTTAATATCAAATGCATAAGTTGTCAAATAAAGAGGTCGCCAACAAATGCTTAATATGTAAGTCCTCAAACAAAGAGATCACCTATAAAGTTCAATATGTAAGCCTTCAAATAAAAAGATTGTCTCCAAACATTAATATGTAAGCCCTCAAACAAAGAGATTATCGGTGAGCATTCAATACGTAAGCCCTCAACAAAGAGGGCGTCAGCAAAGTTCAATATGTTAGCCCTTAACAAAGAGGTTATCAGTAAAGTTCAATACGTAAACCCTAAAAAAAGAGTTTGTTGACTAATATCTATCTATAAGCCCTCACCAAGACCATTTAACATTGAACATGGACATACTTGGTGAGATGAAAATACTTAAAAAAAATCATTCACCAATCCTGAGGCTCAATAAGTAAGCTCTCTCACAAAGAAGTCGTCGAGCATTGAAGGTGGGCTTACTTGGTGATATTCACTAAACCCAAAGATTAATACATAAGCCTTCAAAGAGGTTATAATCAGAGATGGGCACACTTGGTGATATGGAAGACAGACTTACTTTCTCTCACCAAGCCTAAGGGGCACACTTGGTGAGATGAAAGAGCGATGTGTTTTCACTTACTAAGCCTAGACTCTTTTAGTTAGTCAAATTCTAATGACCCATAACCATTTTTATTTCTTAAGTGACTATCTGTTATGACCATTTTTTTCGGCTTTAATATCCATTGCATAATAGGTTTTATTTAGTTTTACTAGCCATTACTTAATGGTCAACTTATAAAATGTTTTACTGACATTATTATGTGATCAAGCATATCCAATTTTGACTGCCAATTGCTATTTTTTGTTGATTTCCATTGATTTTATTCTTAATCAGACCAACCAAATTTCAATTATAAGAAATCCTAAGTTGTATCACCCATTCCATCTACTCATATAAGTCCTTTTTCTTGGTTAGTTGTGATTTAGATATATAAAGGAAAAAAACTTGTGAATATATGCCAACAAAGCCACATAGGAATATGATTAGTTATGATTTAGAATATTAATTATATTGTAAAAGAAGGAATTGTTGATCGTCAAATAACCATGCAAATTCTTGAATAAATTATTCCTACTTGAAACTCCAACATGACATGAACCACCCACCATTCTCAAGTTTATTAGATTGTATTAGTATTAGTATAGTTGGTAGAATCAAGTTTTGAAGTCCAATTACCTTTCATTATGACTAATAATGGACTTGCAACAAGGATTGAAAACAATTCATTTACTAGTGCACTAAGAGGTGTTTACGGATTATATATTTGATGTTTTGGATATCTGTTCAAAAGTTTCAGATATTTGTAACCAAAATTTTGGATTGGATAACAACTATTTTGTTCAATATTTGAAACTTTCAAGCAAGCCTAGAATGAAACATATCGGATAAAAAAAGTTCTATAAAAAATTAATAAAGTAATCAAATTTGAACCAATATGATCTATTGATTTAATTCAAGATTCAAATTACAGTATATTCAATTAGTAATTTAAAATTTTGGATAATATTTAAATATTTAATAAAAATAATAATTAAAATGTATAAAAATTACTTATAATAAACACTCTCATTTTAAATTACACACACACTCACACATGATTATATATAATAAAAAATTTTAAAAAATTAATAGAGTTTAGAGAATATATGTAGATAGTTTATCAGATTGGATATTATTTATAATTATTTGATGAAATATTTGGTTTATTTAATATTTTATTAATTGAATTGGTTATTTGATTTTTAAAAAATATCATATTAGTTATTTGATTTTTTGGATTTGATCGATTTGAATATCAAATTAGATCATCAGATATGGGATAATATGAACAACACTAAGTGTAGTGTCATGAATTACTTATATTATATCAATTAGATTAGGTTGGGATAGAGGGATGGTGAGTGAAAGAGTGCTAAATATTTATGATGGTAGAGAAGTTATTAAACAGTTTGCCATAAAGGCCACTATAAAGTTATTAAATTATCTATTTATATACAATATAATGATTATTTTTAGGAAGTAAATAATCCTTTTGGCTTGGGGAAAATACATTAACTTTGTAACCTTTGTATCTCCCTACCATCATAAATATTTAGCTATTTCAATCATAAAACATTTTGCCATAAAAGCCACTATAAAACAGTAAATTATCTATTTATATACAATATAATGATTATTTTTAGGAAGTAAATAATCCTTTTGGCTTGGGGAAAATACATTAACTTTGTAACCTTTGTATCTCCCTACCATCATAAATATTTAGCTATTTCAATCTGTTTTATGATTTTATTTCAATCTTTAAGCCCTTGTGAATACTTCCATTAATATTGCCAATGAAAATTAGTATTGGCATGCTTTGTACTTTAAGAGGCCTATAATTTAAGATAAGGTGGAAACTATCAATGGAAAAATAAGGAAATATTGTTGACTTCATTTTTCTTACACACCTTAGTTCACTTTCTTGGAGGTTTCAAATTTCATATACATGTGACCAACAATTTGTAAATTATTATGTGCTTATTTAGTAATGGAGGCTTAGTTTGATGAACTATTTATTGATTGCTTTTTAACATTTATCTCCATAAATACTGAGTTATAATGTCAATTACTTTCCTCTAAGTCACAATTATTTTTCACAATTTAGAATGGTTAAACTTAAGTATTGATGTATAATTTCTAAAACTTTGTTTAGGTTGAGCTTACAATGTTTGTGCTCTATTGCATATTTGGTATTTTTGAACTCATATTGTTGAGACTTTATTTGTGTTTCATCCTTAAAACTTTTATTATTAGGCAATTTAAAATAAATATCTAATTGGAGGTTTGTGTCTTATGAGTTGACATGTTGCTTGATGACTATGAAGTGTATACTTTATATGATAACACATGTTGAATAACATATTTTGATGATGCGTATTTTCATGGTGCATGTTTCTTTATATACCCTTGATAATAAGGAAATATTTTTTTTATTCCATAAAATCAAAATCATCTTTGATAAGTAAAATATTAAATACTATAAGTATCTTTCATCATTGATGATTTTGGAAATCAAAAGTCTCTGATTACTTTGGAACTTTAATAATTCTAAAAGAAACATAATGAATATGATGTGAACTTCTTAAATTCACGTGTCATGATAGATCTACTAACCATTCATCTCTCCATATCAATGGAAGTTTCCACTATCAAAAGTTTATCAAACTTTTGACTAAGATATTCAAATAAAACACAATCCATATGATTACAAACTCAAATAAGGACATATGGATAGAATTTAACACATAAGGATCAAGGAATTTTTCACCTTAGCCAGAGAAGATTATAAACACATAATTTCAAAATCAATGATATTAACCATTTTCAACATATCCATAAATAGAAATATATGAATTGATAAATAAACCTTAAATTTGGTGGCTTTGATCATCAATCTCTATTTTAGGAATTACAAATATAAAAAACCCCATATTGATTTTCTTCTTCTCTCTCTTAAGATCAATGGAGAGTTGCTAAAGTTAGTGTCAAAGTAGTATCATATAAAACCCTGAAATATTCCCTTTTATACCCCAAAAATATCTAACATCCAAACCCTTCAATTCCATAAAAGAAATGGTAGAAATAGTGAAATATTTAAGCATGACACAACCGTATCAAACAATATAAGGTGACGAGCTCGCCGTGTTGTGCTCCTTTTTATAGTTTTTTTCCCTATGGCCGATATGGACCTGGTGGACACCATGGGTGGGTCGTGTTGGCTCTTGGCTTGTGAGATAACTTCAATAGCAAAATATATTTTTGCATCAATTTCTTTGTTTGACCTCCGATTGAGCTAATTTTTTATGTGTTAAAAATATAACTAGGAGATCTACAACTTTTTAATTTAGTATTTTTCCTACTTTAGATCAAATAATTGTTGGATTTGTGCATCTTATATTTTTTTATAATTTGAGCACTCATTATTTCTTCTCATTTGTTCCAAATTTTATGTTTTAGCTCCTTTTGATCAGATTTTCGCTAAATAACTATAAAATATGATCAAGAGTAGTAAACATGAACAATTGGACTAGATCACTCAATAATTAATCACATAATCACATTAAATATTTTCGTTATAGATTCAATTGAACAATATAAATCATACCTATCACAATGGACCATTGTTATGTTTTGTGACTAAAAATTAGTTGCTTAGTTGCTTGAGGTGTTTTGTTTGTCTAAAATAGCACTAGCTAGTGAAATTACTTCTACTTTCTCTTCTTGTGGAGAGAAAATGACTAATAATTATCAAACTTTAATAGTTTTATATAGTATCTTGAAGGTAGTGGTGCCATATGTTGAAGTTAATAAGGAGATGTGACTTGTGTGATACATATTTTTCACTTTGTATTAAGTGATTTTCACTAAATGGAAGGTGAAATTTTGCTTATTATCTATGAAAATTGAAATTAAAAATATTTTATTATTGTAATTGTAGACACAAAATTATGCTAGAAGTTACAAGGAACAAAGACCATTCTATACGCTACAATATTCTCCATTTATTCACTATTGGGGTCAAACCATCTATTATAGTACTTCTTGAGGTTTTATGCATTAAGTTTTTTTATTGGCTTCTTAGTTTTATCCCCTTTCAAAGTGGCTGAGTATCAAACTATAACTCGTGCTATACACAATGTCGATAATCTTCTAATGTCAAATTCTCATGATGCCAATGTTACTATACTAAAATATAGGGACAAATATGTTAATGATATTCTTAAGTGGCTTGTATATATTTTTGGGTTCTAGGTGAGAATAATTGATTGGTTCATTTTAACAAGTTTTATTATTTTTTGGATCATGGTTGACTCATAAGATTACCATGATATTAATGATCTCTTGCCTTCCTTGGTAATATTGAAAATATTGCTCTCAATACATGATATCAGTTGATGAGTCGATCATGCTTCAAAGAACAACACAATATTTTTAAAATAAAATGATCTAATCATTTATTCTCACTTGGAAGACAACAAAAGATACAATCCATTAGAAAATATTATTAACATATATGTCGCATTATTTTGGCATAATAACATTGTCATGATAAAGATTTTATGCATATCAAACTTGAGGCATTGAAAGATTGTGTATTTTATGTATAAGACAAATATCATCTTTAATATGCATTATTGAAAGGATGAAAAAATACATAACAATTATACTCGGTCACTTTGAGGGGAGAAATCTTTATTTTTTTTAATAAAGCAAGAGGATAAGTAAAGGCACTAGGTGCATAAAACCCCAAAAAGTTTTATTATATATGGTTTAACCCTAGTATTTTACAAAGGAAGAATATTATAGTGTACACACCAATATTTGTTCCTTTCAACTTGTTGAGTATGACTTTATGTATGCAATTACAATAATAAAATATTATACATGTAATTTTTATGGAAAATGTAAAAATTTCTACTTCCATATAGCCAAAATGATTCATTATAGGATGATAAACATGTATCACATAAAACCACCTCTTCCTCAACTTTATCATATGGCACCATTGCCTTCACAATGTCATATAAAACTATTGTGGTTTGATAATTCTTAGCCATCTTTCACTATAATAAGATAAAGAAACAATATGTTTTATTTCTTTAATATTCTAGATGAATGAAAAAGACAAAATAAATATGGAGTTGTTTGGGAAATATGTCCCCATTGAAATAAGCTAGAAGTGTTATCTTCCATTTCCTATCTAAATTATGACTTTAGTGTTCTTGTATGTTGATGTTGTCTAATATTTTCTCACAATGCCTTGCCCCTTCCTACAATAGAGAAAAATTAGAGAATGGATTCAAAAGAACGTTTAGAATAGAGAAATGATATATTTCTAAACTTAGACGTGCATCTTATATATTTTTAAGTTCGTTCATTCCTTTCAAATCACTAATTTGCAAAATTTTATATTTCTATGATTATATGATTTTATAAGTTCTTATTGATTTGAGACAAGAATGATTTCCAAGTTCAAATATTTTTAAATATTTGACTTTCATTATTTTGCATCTTTTCATAATTTGTAGAGTCCATTTGCTATTTTATTTCTACAAACATCTATTTTTGGACATTGTTTATACTTTAAATGATTAAAATAAATCTGACTAGATTTCTCATCATCTAGTTCGGTCCTAAACAAACTATTACTATCCTAAAATATGATTCCATCATGGTTGACTTTGGATTAAATAAAATCATCTCCGAAAGTGCATAATAATAATTATCATCTTTATACTTAAAGTTAAACCTACATTTAATCCTTCATTAAAGTGTTAAGAAATCAACTTTAAGCTAGCTATTTACTTGCCATTTTAGGCCTAAAACCACCATATTACCCCAACTTAAGCATGACATAAACCCTATCCAACCGAGTTGAAACCCCTATGTAAAACCAAAATCAACCTATTTCTAGCCTTTGTTTCCTCTTCCTTGCTAAGAATTTTTCTATCCTTGAACATGGCTTCTACTCTGTGGTTTCTCTCTAATTTTTTTTTGTCCAACTCCCTCTAACTTTCGTCTTCCATGCCTCACCTATTCTCCTCTCCTCCCTTGCTGTTCCCTTTGTTTTTTTAATAAAATGGAACAACCTAGCGTTCTCCTTCATTGCAATATCTTTTTCTTCCTCTATCTGAGCCTTGTTCTGGCCAGAAACCTCAATTTCCCCCACCTCCATCTCTTGTTTTCATGGCCCTTCAACCTTATAACTTCCCTCTCCTCCCTTGTTGCAATTAGCCTGCTTTTTCTTTGCATTTTTGAGCTACCAAATGATTGATTTTTTCCCTATACAATAGTGATTAAGAGGTATTAGAGGGATGGAGTGGATAAGAATTTTTTAAGATTGCTAGAAAACTTTCTTTTAGAGTAAGTCTCTTGTTATATAATTTATGTGCTAATATTTCCTGAATTTTTCTAATATATATATACCATTTCCATGATGAGCTTGTTGTCTTATGTTCTAGTAGGATTTTATGTTTAAGTCTATGTTTTAATATTTGTGAGGATGTTGTGATTTTATGATATAATTGTATGTGAAAAATACATAGGTAGAGGATATGTTATAAATTATTCCTATACATATATGCTTGGTCTTATATGGTTATACGTTTCATGTAACATGTTACATAAATGTATTACCTTATATATTTATTTGGTTATAAAAATAATTATGTTTAGATTTTTTTTACAAAGTATAGTTTTTATGCGGTGAAAATAAATGGTCAAATGGATAAAACCTTATTTCTCAAAACTAAAGGAATGAGAATGATAAGAAAACTTAAATTTTTCTTACCATTGCAAATCAAGCAAACTAAAGAAAAAACTATAATACATCAATAGAAGTATCCGAGTGAACTGATCAAGAAGTATGACATGGAAAGTTTCAAGATATATGATACTATAATGTAAACCAATGCAAAGTTGGACAAAGATGAAAATGGTAAGGACATAGAAGAAAATGTGTATTGAGGTATGATAAGCTCATTGCTATATCTAATAGTAAGTAGACTAGATATAATTTTTAGTATATGTTTGTGTGCTAAATTCCAAGCTGAACAAAAAAGAGCCACTAAAATGTCTTAAAAGAATCTTGGGATACGTAAGAGGAATTGATGATCTATGCTTATGGTATCCTAATGACTAATAATATGAAATTATGTGGTTATAGTGATGTAGATTTTTGCAAGATATCTAGTGGATAGAAAAAGTAAGTCATGTATGATAAAATTCTTTGGACAAGACTTAATTTATTGCGCTTCCAAGAAATATAACTTTGCTTCCCTTTCTACTACTAAGGTAATATATGGTTATAGTTTAAGTTTTTTTTAAATATATTTATTAATCCTAGACCAAATTTGTTCAAACCACTTACATTACACTTAAATTTGATCAAGAATTAAAGTGTGGATTTTAATTTCAGCTGAGCCCCAAGAATCAATCAACTTGAATAGGTAAGCATTTCAAACCCTATTTTCTCAAATTTGAGTTAAGCATTGGTGAATTAATGGTATTCAAGGATTGTTTGAGCTTTGGTATCGATTTGTGATACCTAGTGAATTAATTGGGAATGCTATTGTAACGCCCCCAAAATTCACCACTAAAAAAAAGTTTATTTAAAAACTAGTTGAAGCCAAAACCATAAATTTCAGGGATATTATTGCCACACTTAGTACCAGACCGGTTTTCTTCTACCGTTTTAGTACCAAGTGCTAAAGCTAAAAAGGAATAGAATACAATTTACACAATTCCAAAACATAATACAATTTACACAATTTCAAACTTTTGTTTAATCTAGAGTAGCACGTTAAAGACGTTATAAAAGATAAAAACCCACTATTAGTGGTTACAAGAGTAAAATCATTTAACAAGGAATTAGAAAGGTAAAAAGAGAACCCTAAAATCTTCCCGAATAATCTTTACACTCTTACCTGATAACAACTTAAATAACATATGCAACTAACCTACATGGGACACTGCCCATTGAATAGGTGGGGGTCCACAAACAAAACTCTTCAGTACTAGGGTACTGAGTAACTCCCTTATACCAAACTGAAAGGTAGGACCCACATACAACACATAATAATTAAAAAAAGTAAAGATAATATCAAATGCAAGCTTACAAATAATCACAGCCACATAAGAGCGATTACTCACATCAACCAATAAGAATTGTACAACACGAAGTCCATTTGCTTAACGCCTTCATCACTTACCGAGAGTGACAGGCACCAAAGACATACTTATATCATATCAATAGATCATAAGGATGAAAGTAACACTTTTGGTCTTAAGCTATTAACTAAACATTGTTCAATATCATCTCTTGAATTATATCCATGTGAGTGCGGGAACCCCACTATTATAGTTGGTGTACTAGAAAATACTCCAGGGAAGAATGCACCTGACCACTATTATTCGTCGGTGGACTGATCTCCAGGGCAAAGTGCTCCTAGCCACTATTCTCATTGGTGGATTTGTCTGGCCCGAACTCACATGGTGTTCCACTATAAGTGATTGGTATCTTTCCCATAATTCGTTATCATCCAAGGTTTGGTTTATTGACCTCGGGATCTCCCACTAGGACAACACATACCTAGAAACTATTATAACCGGTGGACTGGTACACATACATCCTCTGGGGCAAAACGCTCCTGGCCACTACTATAACCTGTGGACTGTTACAAATAATCCATCTGGGCTTGGCTTAATAATATTTCACTTTACATGATTAGTATTTTCTATTTAACTTAACACAACAAGTCCATTTATTTAACTCAAGAGGGAGATTACAAACCCGGAGACGCAAAGGTACACTGGTCATATTGGTGCATACAAGCAACACAAAACCCTCCAATCATCAACTCAGGGACCCAAAGGTACCTTGGTCACATTAGTGCACGAGGGCATACAGTACCCTACCGACAAGGACACCTAATCCATTAGTATGCATACCCCCTAAATAGGTCTGTAGAGTTAGAGTAAGATGTAGGGCCTGTATGGGGCACTAAAGCACACCAGTAAGTATTAGAATAGTCGTGGGCTAAACCACATCTTTAGGGTAGCGACCCCTAAAGAGCCACCATTCCCGATCTTGAGGTCTTCCAGTTTAATTATTAGCATCTTAATTAAGGTGACCACGAGAAACAAAACAACCACATACATAATCATTTCCATTTGTTTATGTTATTATTAAGTAATCCTTATTCATATGGTTATCCATGTTAACTTAAATAAACCACTAAGGCCATCCTTTTATCATCCATTTTCATTTCAAAATTCGCTTCCATTTATTCATATGTCATAAAAGGTTATCATATCATAATCATAATGTGGTCATAGAATATGGTAGTCTACATTAAATGATCATGGAACACTTAAACCCTCACATGTACTTTTATCACATCCAACACACATTTCCATGCATATTTAATGATTAAGGCACCTCTTGCATGAATATGAGATAAACATCATATCCCACCCTTAACTATCCATTCAACCCTATGTTATGCCATATCCTTGTGATATTCATCGATTTACCGAAATGCCCTTATCTTGTTATTTAATATTATTTATGTCTTATTATGGAGGCTTATTTAATCCATTGATATATTATTTGTAATTTATCGATTTTCCCCTTCATGCTTACAAAATTACTAAAATACCCCTCTTGTTTGTAAAGTTACCAAGGTTCCCCTTTTTACTTGCCAAATTACCATATTACCCTTCATGCTTGTATAATTACCAAAATATCCTTTATATTTGTTAAGCTACCAATTTACCATCCATACTTATTAAATTACCAACTTTACCCCTCATACTTGTTAAGTTACCAAATTACCCTTCTAGTTTGTTAATTTACAAAATTGCCCTTTATATTTATTAAAATTACCAAATTGCCCTTTTGGTTAGTTAAATTACCAAATTACCCTTTTGGTTAGTTAAATTACTAAAATACCCCTCTTACCTACTAAATTACCATTATACCCCTTTTACTCACCAAATTACCAAGTTACCCTTCCTTTATGCCAAATTACCAAAATATCCTTCTTACTTATTATTTTACCATTTTACCCTTTTTACTCACAAAATTACCAAGTTATTCTTCCTTTATGCCAAATTACCCAAAATACCTTTCTTACTTATTATTTTACCATTTAACCCCTTTTACTCACAAAATTACTAAGTTATCCGCTTTTATTCTTATAAATTACCATTTCGCCCTTATTATGCCAAATTTACTAAAATACCGTTACCACATAAAACATTAACATCCATGGTTTATATACATCATCTAACGCCACCAACTATTCTTACTTATTATTAATACTCATTAGCAGCTAACATATATATACTTATTTAGGCCACACCTTTTGTACAAGAAAAATTATGAAAATATCCCTAGGTCTTATATCAACATTATCTATGCTACAAATAGCCACATTAGTTTATCATGTCATATACCTATATTTCACATTATCATTAATAATAAGGCTCATTCCTTAACTATCATTTCTACACTTGACACATAAATTAACAAGCTTTTCATTTCAACAACCAGCATATGCTACAAATCATATTATACTTAACACTATACAACATGGACATAAACATATTTAAAAACCCTAATGTGCTAGCATACGTATATCCACACATATTAGTAGGGTATAATGGTTACCTTATTTGCAGCAAAAAATAAACTTTACTGTATCCTGGTTAAAGGTTTGCTTTGATTAGTAAAAAAATAATACCTAAAAATAATATAAAAAATTAGCATATTAGAAGAAGAAAATTAAAAGAATAAATTTTTATCAATAGCTTAATTAATACATATTAACACTAACTATTTTTATACCTCAAGAATTAGTTATAATTACCCAAAGAGATGCAACAGACTCATGCTGCATGCACAATATGAAGGAAATTAAGGGTCGAAGAGAGGGATTGGAGAAATGAGAGGGTTGATTTGGTTAAGGGTTTTGGGGGTTAGGTTGAGGGCTTGTGGAGGGGAGTGAGGGTGGTGGCTGGGTGTAGGGAGGGAGTAGGGGTGTAGGTAGTGGTCAAGGGTCGAAGGTTGGTGGCTTAGGGCGGAAGGGATGACGATTGTAGGGTTGGGAAGATGGGGCAAAGGACGGGCAAAGAAGAAGAAAGAAGGGAAAAGAAGAGAAGAAAGGAGGAGGCTACAAGGGATTTTTGGCCAAGGTGAGGTAGAGGATGTGCCAAGGGGTAGAGGGGTGGTTGTGGAGATGGAAGAAGAGGGGGAATGGCGGTGCATGGTAGTGGTGCAGGGTGGAAACTAAGAAGGGGAAGAAAAGATAAATAAAGGAAAGGGTTGTTGTACAGGTCGAGGGGTGGTCGTTGGGTGGTGCAGGGAGGTAACAGGGGATGCCAAAAGGTTAGTGTGGTGGTTAGTTGGGTGGAAGAAGCGGTGGTTGGAGGCAGCAAAGAAAAAATAGGGGGAGAAGAAGAGGGGAAGAAGGGAGAAATGGAGGATCAACAGAGGGAGAAGGAAGGCTCGAGTAAGGGAGAACATGAGTAGAAGAGAAGAAGAAAAGGAGAGGGAGAGGAGGCTTGTTCTGTCGGGTTAGGTGGAGGGTGTAGGGGCTATAGGCGCATGGCCTGCAGTGGTAGGAAGGAGAAGAAAAGGAGGGGGAAGGCATGTGGAGGAGTGGTGTATAGGCGTGTGTGGCAAAAAATAGAAATAAAGTGACGGGGGAGAGGGGGAGTGAGCAGGGCAAACTCGCTGCCATGGCAAGTGTAGAGGAGGGGGAGGGTTGTAGGCTATAAAGGGGGCATGGATTCAATGATCGAAGAAGGAAGGAGGAGGGAAGAAAAAGAAGAGAAGAAAGAAGGTAGGCTAGCCGGGCAAGGGAGAAAGGAAGAGATAGGCTAGCCCTGCATGCAAGGGTGAAGGGAGAAAGAAAGGAAGGGTTGGACTGGCCCAACTAGAGGGGAAAGGAAAGAAAAAAGAAGAAGAAGGAGGCAGGCTGGGGTGGCGACATAGGGAGAAGAGAAGAGAAGGAAGGGGCTAGCAGCCCAGTGGGGAGGGGAAGAGAAAAAGGCAGGTCGGATGACCCTAGGAGGAAGAAAAGAAGAAAAGAAAAAAGGAGGAAAAAGAAAAGGAAGGAAAAAGGAGGAAGAAAAAAAGGAAAAAAAGGAAAAAATAAAAATAAAATAATTTTTGGAATAAGGGTATTTAATTATTTAAGTGGAAAAATTAATTTATTTAAAATTTAAGATATTAATTTAAGAGGACAATTTTTAGTAAAATATAGGTTTAGAAAATTATTTAAATAAAATGAGTATGATAAAAAAAATATTTATTTTAATTTATTTTATAATCATATCCATTTTATACACCCAAAGATCCATAAAATAATTAAATTAATTAATTTAAAACAAATGAGGATTAATTATTAAATTCTAGGTTTTAAGATTTTGGGATAGTACAGCTATTCTTCTCCACATTCAAATATTCTATTCATTTTTTCTCCCTAACCCTATTCTTGTTAGGTTTTATATCTCATTTTGGCTGATTTCCTATTGCACTATCTAATTTCGTAATGACTGACCATAAACAAAATGCATCTAACATTAGATGAGCTAAGGAGATGGCTAATAAAAGAAAAAACTATCGTCCTTCTCCTTATTCCTTGTTCCTTTCTTCTAATAGATAGGCAAAATGGGCTTCTACCTTTTGAGATAAAATCATTATTCTTGCCAAATGTATGTGTGTGATATAATGTACTAAGAAGTAATGTATATTGTACACAGACACTCTAGCACGTTATTGGAGTATTCCTCTTCTTGAGATACAAGGTGACTATTATCCCAACCTAACACCTTTATTCTTCGCAAATCTATCTATATATGCTTCTTTTGAAACCATCCAAACAATAATCCTTAGAGTTCTCATACACCTCACTAAGCACACCTTGTATTAGATTTTGGGTATCACTAATGATTAAAGTAAGCTACTTTATAGGAGTGAGAGGTACATTTGATGGTTAAAGGTATAAGGGAATATAGAGTACATACAACCTTTCATGTTTGGGAGATACTTTATAGCATAGGAAGTGAATATTATACCTATCTAGCTTCCTCCTCACATAAGACTACTCCAATCCTTCTTATGAAATATCCTCTTCCTTTGAGGTAGTTGTGGTGTAGACATCACCACTAAATATTTTTATGATATTCACCACACTATTTTAGATAAAAAGGACATGACCCATATGCCACACCCCTCACAAGCCTCCATGGAATATGGATCTATGATCACTAGGATTCTAAGGCATTTTCAGGTGTCGTTGGATAGGTTCATTATGGTTTCCCTGAAGATGGTAAACCCCTACTATGAAGAGTATAGATGATGCTTCCTCAAATTCATGGGTTTCAAGGTTAGTGTATATGGACTTCAGTTATCTACCAAGGGTAGAACTTCTCTTGATTGCCACCAGGAGAAAGACATACGTGAGCTAGCTACAGAGAGAGGCACGCACATTCCAAATCCACCTATTCCTTCTCAAGTTGTATATCTTACCTAACAATTACTTCTAATCCTACATTTGCTTCTATCACTACCACTAACTCATAAGCTCCTTCTAATGCTCCACATTTCTTTTTAGCACCATTGACCTTTAGAGATAAGAACTTATGTGCACTAGAGGGAAAAACCACTATACATTGTCTTCAAGATCTTCTCATCAAAGGTCTACAGATGGTAGAGCATTGATTTACATAGATTGACTAGACTCTAGCTAAGCATGGGAAGAGGATTAATAACCTTGAGCACCTTCTCTGATGTAGCCACCTGTGTCAAAGACTACAACTCCAAAGGTGTGCATTAATCCTCCTCTTAATAAGGATGTTCTTGATAATGGAGGTGACATTATCATGCATGATGATGCAATGCCACCTACCCCTATTGTCATCGTATGTGGCTTAGAGACTTCTACACCTAGGGATGATGATGCTAAGAATGATTCTAATAACTTAGAGGGCACTGCTAGTGCTAATGAAAACTTTGGATCTGGATTCCATGGGGTGAGTTCCTAGTTAGAGTATGATCCATCATCAAGGATCACTTCCATTCTTCACCAACCTACAACTCCTCCTACTTACACTTAGTCTTCTCAATCTTCCTAGTTTCCCGATTATACTCCATGCATAACTGGTGGGGATCATGACTCTTGATATAGTCCTCGACTGTCATTATTTGGCTGGTTACATGTCTTTAATCGTTTTGTTAGGGATTACATGCATTAGTTGTATTTTGATTATTTACTTTATAACCCTTGACTATTGACATGTATTCCTAGCTGATGATGTATTTGGAATTCCATTTATTATGTTGATGCATTATATATATATATACATGAGAGAATCAAACCTTAGGTGCATCAAATTCTCTTCCTTTCATTCATATGCTTTGACTTAAGCTAATACTTACACTAATATTTTTTCTGGACATAATTATTTAACTTTAAAAACATAATGCATACCCTTAGGGGGAGTGTCAAATTATTATATTCTTTACTATTGCTAACTTTAATGTAGCATTGTGACACAGATTTCATTTATCTTAACCAATGCATAATTTGGGGGGGGGGGAGATTCCTCACCTTGTTAAATCCTTTGCTAAGATTTCTCAAGTCAAAATCCTTTTGTTGATGACAAAAGGTGGAGAAAATGCAGTGATGGTCCAGATAAAAAGATGCACATATGGGTAGCTTTTAGATTATTTTATATTTTATACATTATAATTTCCATCATTACATTTTTTTCATCATAAAAAAGAGGGAGATTGTTGACTTTATGAGTCACTAATCTTTATTTTGATAATAACAAACTAAATTAAAGATTTAATAAGTCTGGTAAGTGTGCATGTACCAAAGGAACTCACATTTAGTAAGCACACTTAATTGAATCCTTGGACTACTTAAATTTAAGAATTTCAAGCTCTAAGGAATGCATATCAGACCTTCAAGACATGGGAAGAATTTATTAATCTTCTTTAGGTTATTATGTATGCATGTTTGATTCTTGAGCACTTAGGATTTCCCATACAATATATCTTTTAAATCTTTCAAATTTTTATATCAAAAAGGGTTTTAAAGTTGATTTAATTTTGGAAATTAATTAATTGCTTTTACACTTGGTATTGACTCTCTATCAATACTATTCCATTGGCTTTGGGACAAACCAGTCAATCGGTTCTAGGGAAAACCTATGAAATACCCCAAAATCCTAATCTAGAAAATTATGTTAAAATAGGGAATTATTAGGGAAAATAATTAAATAAATTATATTATTTAAAATAAGGAGAAACATTTAAGGCAAAATCATGAGGAAAATAATAAAGAATTTAATTAGGGAAAATTAAGGGTATTTTGCTAATTAAAATGGAATTTAGGATAAATTATCCAAAATATCCTTTTTTAATATAAAAAGGGAATTTAATTATCATTTTACTATATATTATTATTTTAAATATTCAAAAATATCAAAATATTCTAAATACCCCAACCAACCCATTTTTCTATTTTCCTATTTTTCCTTTTCCCCTTTCCCCCTTTCTTCCTTTTTATTTCCTTTTCTCCTCCTTCCTCCTTTTCTTCCCAGTTTGGGCTTGCTCCTTCACAGCTTAACTCTTTCGCCTCTCTCTTCTTTCCCTATGAGGCCTAGGCCTGTGCCGTCCATTTTTTCCCTCGCCCGCTGGTCCCTTTCCTTTTCTTCTTTTCTTTCCCCCAGACCGGCCAGCTCAATCCTGTCACCTTCTTCCTCCTGCTCCTTTCCCATGCCTGCAGATCGAGGCCTGCAACTGCCCTATACGCCGACCCTCTAGCCACCCTACTATTGGCCTACACCACCCTCTCTCTCTCCCCTTTCCTTTTCCTTTCCTTTTCTGACCCTAAACGCATGCCCCTTCCTTTCCTTTTCTTCTCCCCCGACCAAACTCCCCCGGCGACCCTGCCACACCTACCCCCTCTCGTCCTCTTTCCCCTCTATTGTATCCACCCCCATTAGCCCATAAATACCCCCAACTGACCCCTTAATCAAGCTTCCTTTTCCTGCCTAGAAATTTACCTCCCTTGCACCACCTCCTCTTCAGACGCCTCCTCTACCACCATTGCCTAGTGCCATTGCTTGAGCCACCTGCCAAACTCCTCCCTTCACCACCCTTCACCACCCTCTACCGAACCACACCACCCACCACCTCTAATTCCTTTTGCACGAGCCGCCATAGTCTTACAAAGTTGGTTGCCCAACCTGCCCATTCCCTTCCATCGTTGCCCCTCACGCCGCCATGCGCTGCTATCCCCGCTGCAGCTACCACTCCCTACCTCCCAAAACACCCATAAGAGTCTCCCCTATCTCCCTAACCTTCCTTCCTCCCTGCCTCCCTCTCTTTCACCCTTCCTCCCCCTCCACCACCTTCGGCCACCACAGCAGCTGCCACCTATGCTGCCCCTTCTGTTGTGCCACCACCACCATTCCAACCCCTTAACCAAGAGAATCCACCACCACCACAATCACCCTTTCACTGCCCCTCTTTTAGCCTAGAAATCCCCCTCTCCAATTCCACTTCCTCCTCCATCGGCATAGTTGGCGCCGCCTGGTCACCACCACCTTAGGTTTTACCCTAGCCCCCCTAATCTTTAAAAATAATTTATTTAATTTTTAATTATTTTTTTGTGTTAATATCATCATCATCATTATTACTATGGCTATTATTATTATTATTATTATTATTATTATTATTATTATTATTATTATTATTATTATTATTATTATTATTATTATTATTATTATTATTATTATTAACTTTGGCATATTATTACTAGTATTATTATTATTATTAGTATTTGAACCACCATTATTACTATTATTATGATTATCATCATCATCCTTATTATTATTATTATTATTACTATCTTTGGGCACTATTATCACTAATGCTAATATTAATATGATTATTCGAACCCTATCATTATTATTACTAAGATTTGAAGTATTATTATCATTATTATTATTGTTATTGTTATTATTATTATTATTAACCTTGGCCCTATTAGTACTAATGTTACTATTATTATGATTATTAGAACCCTTATTATTATTATTATTATTATTAAGGTTTGAACTATTACTAATATTAATATCATCATCATCATTATTATTATTTTATTACCTATATCACTAATACTACTACTACTACTAGTACTATTATTATTGTTGTTATTATTATTATTATTATTATTATTATTATTATTATTATTATTATTATTATTATTATTATTATTATTATTATTATTCTCATTATCATTATTGTCACTATTTTAGTATTACTAATACTATTATTATTATTATTATTATTATTGTTATGATTTGGGTTATTATTAGTATTATAACTATCATTATCATCATCATCATCATCATCATCATCATTATTATTATTGTTATTATTATTATTATTATTATTAATAGTAAAGTTATTATATTTAGTAATATTAATATTACTAATAATACTTTAATATGGATCGATATTACTATTTTTCTCTCTGCCCTGGTTCTCTCTGCGGCACCCTCGTTGCCCTGGTTCCACCCGGTGGAATTCACGGTGATATGGCCAGAAACAGGAAATCGGTGGCTGTAGTTGGTTCGTCTAATCAACGACGGGTATTGAGAAGCTCTAATTCTGTGATTCGAGATGCTGTTATGGGGTAGAAAGGACTCATATCGAACAATGATGTGGGGGATGATAATTCTGTGTCTGTTCCATTAGTGGGAAATACTTCTGTTATTCAGATTGACCAAGAGCATGATCAATCAACCCCTAGTACAAATTTGAATGGACTTTTGAAGGAAAGAAACAATTTGCAAGAACAATTCCCAAACCCTAATGCGAACCTTCAGAAGTTAACCTCTGCAAGTAGGATTTCACTTGCTGCAGATGAGGATTGCATAGGCCCCAATGCTATATCTCAACCACATCCTCTATCTGCGCATCAAGATTTTCCAAATTCTATGGCTCAGCCTGACACTGATATCATTCATTCCTCTGTTAAATTTGGAATTGACGCAGGTGTCTCTTGGAGAGATAAGATTGCCCTTAATCGTAATCCCCATCAATGTATGCCCTTAAATTATATGCCCCCTCAGATTGAAGAGGGAAACATTGTGGTGAATTTGATTAAAGAAGAAGTGGAGAAGGAGGTAGATGACTGGAAACATACTCTGATTGGCTATGTATATGGTCAAAATCTATCTTTTAATCAAATGTTGGGGTTTGTCAAGTCTCAATGACAGTGTGTGAATCCTCCAAAAGTTTTCTGTCATGATGAGGGCTTCTTCCTATTCAAATTTGAATCTGCAGCTGACTGTGATTGGATTTTATCTCATTATTGGTCATTTTACAGCAAACCACTTATTCTTAAAAGGTGGCAAAGGAAGATGAAGCTTTCAATGACTGAATTGCAATTTGTCCCCTTATGGATTAAACTACCACAGCTTCCACTAGAATACTGGTCCCCTAAGTCCTTGAGTATGATTACTAGCCCAATTGGCACCCCCATCTGCACTGATGCTATTATTGGCAGGAAAGACAGAATTGCTTACCCTAGGGTGTTGGTGGAGGTGGACATTAAGAAACCATTGTGTGAATCTATTCTGATTAGGGATCCTGATGGCTCCTTTATCTCTCAATCTGTTCAGTTTGAGTGGAAACCATCCTTCTGCCAGCACTGCAAGGACCCTTCCCACAATGAACACAATTGCTGGAAATTGCAGAAAAACCATGTGGGTGCTGAGCATAAACCCATGCAATAATGGAAGGTTGTTAGGGATAGAAGACAGAATACAGACAATAAGAATATGATCCCCAATAACATTCAAGCTGCAGTGACACATGACTCTGAGAAACAGGCTATTGGCTTAGTAGCAGAGGAGAGTTGTAGAAATTTTTCTGTGGTTCCAAGAGTGACTGAAACCAGCTCTTTATCTCCTCCTCACCTGGATATTGTTAACAAGTTTCAATCTCTTAGTGATTTAATTTCTCAAGACCAAAATCCTTCCCTGGGTCAGAATCAGCAACTGCCAGGACCTCTTCATGATCCAGGTGATCATGCTTGCTAGGTGAAATGTGAGAGGAATAAATGATCCATCTAAACAAAGGGAGGTTTCTGGATGGATCAAAAAAAGTAAATTCTCCCTAATAGGTTTACTAGAGACTAGGATTAAAGCCAACAAAGCTGAAAACATTAAAGTTGGCTTAAAAAGTAATTGGATGTGGTGTAATAACTATCAACATCATCATAATGGGAGAGTGTGGGTTCTCTGGGATCCTTTGGTCTGGAATGTCACTCACATATCTTCTTTTGCACAGGGCATTTTATGTAATGTTCAATCACTGGATGGAAGGAAACAATTTATGGTGGGTTTTATTTATGCCTTCAACACTGGATCAGGAAGGCAAAACTTATGGAAGTGGTTGTCTTAATGGTGCTCAACCTCTCATGCTTTAATTCTACTAGGGGATTTTAATGTCATTCTCCAACATTCTGAGAAACAAGGGGGGGGGGGCATTCCTTCTACACAAGATATGATGGATTTTTCTCAGTGTATTAACCTACTGGGTTTAAGGGATCTAAAAGCATATGGCTGTTTTTTTACTTGGCTCAATAAGAGAAGTGGAGTTGATGCTATTGCTTCTAAACTGGATAGGGCTATGGTGAACGTACAATGGCTTGACTTATTTACTAATTCATCTGCTACCTTCCTTCCCCCCAGCCTCTCTGATCACTACATTGTTAGTGTGAACACAGGAGACACTCTTAATAGAAGGAAGCCATTCATATTTAACAACTTCTAGGCTGATGATCCTCATTTTTTGGATATCATTGCAGCTCACTGGCATGGTTATTCAAGAGATAAACCCTTGTTACATCTTTTCAAAACACTCCAACTATTGAAACCAGTGCTGAAAAAATTCAACAAGGCCAACTATGGTTCACTGGAGTACAAAGTAGAAACAACAAGAACACAGCTAGCAGATATTCAACAGAGACTACTTCTAGATATCCATGATACTCATCTCAGGGCTGAACTCCAAAAATGTGAAGACCAATTCAGAAGGCTTTCTAGACACTATGAGTGTTTCCTCAAGCAAATTCGAAAATTCATTGGCTCAATGTGGGAGACTCCAATCATAAATATTTCTTTGCTCGAATGAAGGAGAATCAAAATATGAATTCTATACAACAACTTGAATTGCAGCCTGGGATATTTACTACAGATCCAGCCTGTATTACAGAGGCTTTTGTTTCCTTTTATAAAGATTTGCTTGGATCTAGAGGTGATAGTACAGGAATGGTGGATACTGTTGTTATGGACCAGGGTCCCAACCTTCTGGCAACCCACAAATATCAACTGTTATCCCCTGTTACACCTCAAGAGGTAAAAGATTCTATTTTTGCTATTGGAGACTATAACTCCTGGTATTGATGGCTACACTGCTGTTTTCTTCAAGAAATCATGGGGAATTATTGGAAATGACATTATAGCTGCAGTCCAGAATTTCTTCACTTATGGGGAGCTTCCCCCTCAGCTTAATATCACATCTCTCACCCTCATTCCAAAACTCAGAAATGCTACTAGGGTGAGTGAGTACTGGCCTATTGCATGTTGTAGTGTGCTATACAAAATTATCTCCAAAGTGCTAACAGCCAGGCTACAGTCTGTAATGCCACACCTAATCAACCAAGCACAATTAGGTTTTGTCAAAGGCAGACATATTGGTGAAAATATACTGCTTGCTGCTGATTTGGTTAGAAAATATACACAAAAGCATATCTCCTCCAGATGTTTGATCAAAATTGATATTTAAAAAGCCTATGATTCTGTTCACTGGGGTTTCTTGCAGCAAATCCTCCATGCTTATGGCTTTCCTCTTCAAGTTGTTAGATGGATTATGGAGTGTGTCACCACTGTTTCTTACTCTCTTTATACAAATGGTGAGCTCTCAAAACCTTTCAAAGCTCAGAGATGTTTAAGGCAAGGGGACCCCCTATCACCATATCTATTTGTTTTGGTGGCTGAATACCTCACAAGGTCACTCAAGCTACTGTGGCAGGATAAGGACTTCCATGGACACCCCAAATGCAAAAAGTTGAAGATTATAAACCTTGCTTTTGCAGATGACATGCTTCTCTTCTGTAGAGGAGAATTAAAATCTATTAATTGTCTCATCAAGGTGATACAAGACTTCTCTGAAAGGTCTGGACTCATTATACACCCCCCAAAAAGCAACATTTATTTTGGGGGTGTGGATGCAAATACTAGATCTCATATCTTGCACCACACAAACTTCTCTGAGGGTACTTTCCCTTTCTCATATTTAGGGGTACCCCTATCTACTGTAAGACTCACAACAGGGCAGTTACAAGGGTTGATCCAAAAAATAGCAAAGAAAATCACTGGCTGGCATTCTCACCTATTGTCTTATGCTGGTAGAACTCAGCTACTGAAATCTATCATTTTCAGCTTTCAGCTCTATTGGTCTCAGATCTTTATTCTACCAAAAAAGCTGATTGCACAAATTGAAAGCATGTGTAGGCAATTCTAATGGACTGGGAAAATAAATTCATCAAGGAAAGCTCTAGTTGCTTGGAAATAGGTATGTTTACCCAGAAAGGAAGGAGGGTTTGGCTTTATTGATATACATCACTGGAATAGAGTTGTTGTGGGGAAACTTCTCTAGAACCTTTGCAGCAAAAATGACATACTATGGGTCAAATAGGTTCATACCATCTACCTAGGTTCCCAATCTGTGTGGTTATTCAATTCAACTCAAAAATGCTCCTGGTACTTACAACAAATCCTCAAATTAAGACCTCATTTTCAGGCCTTATTTACAAACTCTCAAATTCTGCCTAAACTCATGAAGGATGGATCATATATAATCAAAAAAATGTATGACTTCACAGGACCTCATGGAGAAAAAGCTTGGTGGTGGACTATTCCTTGGTGTGGCCTAGCAGCTCCTAAACACCAATTTATTACTTGGCTAGCTATCCAAAACAGATTGATGACTAGAGCAAGATTGAAATAGCCAGACCTTGTTGACAATGCTGAATGCACTCTCTGCAGTACTGGGCAGGTGGAGGATATTGAGCATCTAATGTTTAAATGCCCATATAGCCACAACATCTGGATAAAGATCAGAACCTCATTTTAGAGAAGAGATCATGCCCAAACATGGGAATCAGAACTAAAGGTTCTAGCTAAAAACAAAAAATAGTGCAAAAGGAAGAAGGATGTACTTAGAGCTTTATTTGTTACTTTTATTAGCTTAGTTTGGCGTGAGAGGAATAATAGAATTTTCAGGAACATTTCTAGTCATCCTCATGAACTGCTTAAGTCTATTTGTTTTGAGGCTTCTAGTAGAATCTTTGCTGCTCATTATGGCAACAAGTATGACCCCTGGAAAAATTGTATAGATTCCTTGGTGGTCTAGTTTTCTTGTACATATTTCCATTTTGGTAGTAATAAAATTACTTACTTACCAAAAAAAAAATAGTATGATTAGCTACTTTGAGAATAATACCCTTACTTTTACTTATACAACTTCTATTATTATTAGTAGCCCTAACACTAGGTTATAATAAGGGTAAAGTAGGAAATAATGATAATTTTGGTTAGAGGGAAGTTAACCCTTACATTTTTCTCTTATAGGTGACCCAAGTCAAAACCTTAAGGAGGAATAGGAGTGTGCTCCAAGCCCGGTATTGTATTAGGTAAGGATATGGTTAAAGCCTATTGTGTGTGAAAAATGTGCTATGTGTGTTGATTTGATGTGTGTGCCTTATATATTATATTATCATGTTCTTGTAGCATATCTTTCTAAGCATGGAGCTAAGGTAAGTTGCATGTGTTTATGATATGTGTAATGTGATATTATTACTTGTACTTGAAGTGTGCCTATGTAATATTACCCCTCATGACATGCATGATAGGAAGCCCTAAATAGTGTTATGTGGTTATGAGAGAAGTGAAAAAGAGTGAGGAAAGTGAGTTGACTAGAGGATGGTGAAGATGGCCTAAATATCTTATAACCTATGGGTGGACAAAAGGAGGAATAATGGGAATAAATTAAGGGAATGGGCCAAAACATGCATGGAGAGTCTAGGGTTTGTATGGGATGGTTAGCCTTTGTAAGGGTATAACTTTTACATGGAAAAATTTGACTTGAGGGTTAAGTAAGGTAAGGGAAGAATTGTTGGGGTAATTGGAGTCCATATGTGAAAAATAGTACATGGGTTGGTGTAAGGATGCATGGGAGACTTAACTAGGGTTTTGGGAAGAAACCCTAAGTGAGAGAAGTATGCAAGGAGGGAAAAAATAATGGAAATGGTTAGATTAGGGAATAAAAGATGAGAGAGGTGTCGCATGGAGGAAAAGTGAGCCAGGTGAGAAAAATGTATTTGGGTGTTGTGGGGGTAACATAAAAGAACAGAGAAGAACTAGGGTTTCGGGGAGCGAACTAGAGTTTTTGTGATCATGTGTGCGTGTTGGATGGTGAGGTTGTGATGTTAGGTGTGGATTCAAGGAAAGTGATAATTTTGGTAACAAAGAAGAGTTTTGGGTTCTCATGGTGAGTGGGAAAGATGGGAACAAAGTCTAGAGGTCATAGGTCATGTTGGATATGTGTTATGTGGAAGAGGGGTTGGTAAGTAAGAGAGATAAAAAAAAGATAACATCATTTGAGGAAAGAGAGGTGCTAGGGTTTCGGGATGTCCAACTAGGGTTTCATGGCCACATGTGTAAAATGGGAAGTAAAATGATGAATCGAGTAAGGTGATGAATTGGAGAAGCATGGGTTGTGTGGGATAAAGGATGATTGGGCCATATAGGCCAAATTAGGGTTTCCTAGAGGAAAACCCTAGAGAGTGATATTGAGTTGACTTAGAGATATGGAAAGTGGGCCTCAGAGTGAGTAGTTATGGTAGTGAGGAAAGAGTGGGAAGGAATGTCTGGATATACTAGAGGGATGGGTTTTGGGAAGTTGAGAATAAAAGGGTGAGCATGGGAAGTCTAGTGGGCTGTGCATGTCTAGCTGGGTTGTGGAATAAGATAATATAAAACACTAAATAATTAAAGTAAAAGATTATTGAGCCAGGGCCTAGTGAGGTTATATATATTTTTCGGTTCACCAGCTATAATAGTGGTCAGATGCATTTTTCCTGTGGAGTGATATCCAGTCTACTAGCTATAATAGTGGTCAGGTACATTTTACCCTGTTGAGTGTTTTTGGTCCATTGGCTATAATAGTGGGGGATTCTAGGCTCGATAAACCAAAAATTGCATGGTAATAAGTTATGGAAAGATACTAATTACTTATAGTGGAACACCTCGTGAGTCGGGGCCAGTGAGGATATATTTTTTTTGGTCCACCAATTATAGTAGTAGTCAGGTATGTTCTATCATGTGGAATATTTCCAATCCACCGGCTATAATAGTGGGGTTCCCATACTCACGTGGAATTGATATGAGAAATGTGTGAGTCAGAAATATAGGGCATGGAAATATACTAATTATTTGTAGTGGAATACCATGTGAGTTGGGGCTAGTGAGGTTGATTTTTCGGTCCACCGACTATAATAGTGGTCAGGTGCATTTTGCCCTACTGAGTGATTCCGGTCCATCGGCTATAATAGTGGTTAGGTGTGTTCTACCCTATGGAGTGTTTTTAGTCCACTGGCTATAATAGTGGGATTCCCGTACTCACATGAAATTAATATAAGAAATGTGTAGGATAAAATATGAGTCTAAGTTTGACCTGATGATATGAACCTGAATCATACTTTGCATGCCTTACTTGTTTGTTTCTTTCTAGCCTTACCCATATGGTTACCCTGCTCAGTACGTAGCGTACTGACCACCTGTTTTATGGGTGTTGAGCAGAAGACCCTTCTGAATTTGTGTATGTAGGAGGTTCCATTTTTGTTGCCTATGACATACTGGATGCATCAAGCTGGGACGTTTGTTGATGGTTGGACTTGGTATGGGGGCCCAAGAGCAATGTAGGCCAGACTCTCTTTTATCCCTATTTATAATGTTTTCATTATATTTTGGTTTCATTTTATTGTTGTACCTTTTATCCCTTTTCAGAACTTTAATTATGTATTCCATTTGGGTTGTAATAACTTTTCATCGCACACTCTGATTCTTGTGTTATGAACATTTCAGCTTTCTATGAATCATTGCTATAAGTGTGTCTTATGTTTTATGAGAATTTTTCCTTATCCTTATGGTTGGTACGAGACTGGGGGCTGGGCTTGTACTGATCACGGCTGTAGCACCTCCGTGCTTATATTTGTTTTAATTAAAAAAAAATTCAACTATGAATTTTGGGGGTATTACAACCAAGGGTTACAAGAGAATGAGTGATGCTAAACTATTCTACTAGTTAACACTAGTCAACTTGTTTTGAATACCAGTGAAGTGGTTTTTTTAGTACAAGATATTCTTTCCCACTAGGTTTTCTCTAAATTTTCTTAACCATTCAACTAGTTCAAACCGGTCAATTAGTTTTTTACTGCCCGTTGATTGGTTGGTTGGTGCAAGATATTCTTGCTCCCTAATTTTTATCTAGAATATATGAGCCATTCAACTAGTTGTAAATACTAGTATATTAGTATAAAACAATAAAATATTTTGTGGATACCAATCAATTGGTTTCTTGATGAAAAATTTAACCCTAATGGATTTTCTTTGGATTTCCTTAACCATTCAATTAGTTGCAAATGCTAGTTAATTGATCCAAACCAATCAACTAATTGTGGACGCTAACCTGTTGGTTTCTCGATGAAAATTTTCTTACCCATTGGCTTTTCTCTAGATTTTCTTAGCCATTCAACTGGTAGTAAATACTCGTTAACTAGTCCAAACTAGTTAATGGGTTTATGGCTACCGGTCAACTAATTACTCGGTGAAAACATTTCTTGCTTATTGGATTTACCTAACAATTTAATTGGTTTGCAAAATAATCAACTAATTATTCATACTAGGCATCTTTTTTATGAATATTTGTCAACTAATCCCCTTGCAACAATGATAAATTTTTAACAACGGTAATATATTTCTTAGGGGATTTGGGCACTAGTCGACTAATTTTGAGGAACCAGTCAGTTGTGCTAGAAAGATTACATTATATCTCTTAGATTGTTACTTCAAGTATTAAATGCACACCAAAAGGCACTATTTATTGAGCATATATAAAATAGAGTCAAAATTTAATTTGTAGCTAACTTTTCATAAGTCATTAATTGCATTAAACTACTCTTTATTATTGAAACTAAATTTATCTAGCAATTAAACACTTTCTCATTATCAATCTTTGTTTTTCTTGAGAAATAAATAGTGCTCACTGGCAATCATCAAAGCTAACTATTATTCACTTTCACATTTATAAGCACTAACTATATTAATTCCTCACAATTGTTCTTCAATTTTAATCTTGTAAATTGTAAGGAAACTCTTGTAATCAACCACAACACTCTCTCAAACTCTTTTGGAAGTTGTGTTTTGCTTAGCATTCTTGTAAATATTTTTGTGGTAAGAACATAGAGAAGATAACTAGATGAATATTGTAAATTATCTATAGAAAGGTCATTGAGTTAGTAGGCTCATAAACCAAAAGAGAGATCATCAATAAAACACATGTGAGGTTCAAAAATCCGAAGAGGGGACACCATTTTGGTAGTGAATGTAAAGTTACATTTATTAGGTTATCTTGGACCACTATAATTTTTTATTTGAAATTTTATTTATTCAATTTTGATCCAAAACACCTATTCACCACATATATAGTGTTTTTTAGAGCTACAATAGCCCCTAATAGATAAAAGAGGAAGCCCAAACATAGGTCAAAACAACTTGGTGCCAAATAGTATAACTCTTAGGCCAAACACCACATAACATCTATTGGCCTTCATCACTAGAACGTTGGTCATCAATATCTTACACATCACATTCTCATCCAAAAAAAGATCCGGTATCATAGAAACACAAGTTATCATCAATATGGTAAAGTATTGAGTAAAAAGAGACTACACTATCACATGGTAGGACCTATGCTACAAGGATGATCATGACGACACCTAGAACCCATGCTTGCAGCATACCTGAAGTAGTCAAACATGTCATGCATACATCATACATCTCATCCAAGCATAGGAATATATCATATCATAATAACACATACACAAATATGAATCCTAAAAAACAATTCCATTACAACATTCCTCCATGATAACCACATAGATCCATTATTAAGAGATTCAAATGATCACACTAACCCTCTACCACAAACTTATCATGTCATCTTACTAAGTAACATAGGACATCTCATCCCGCCACTAATAGAAAAATGTACCAAGGATGCGACTAAGACATCCCATCTCAAAACAATGAAAATATATTTCATAGGGCATAAGAAAATAAAAAAGAATCCTACTCTATCTAAAATGGAAAATAACACCAAGGGGCTTGTATAGGGACTCCAACACCCACCATACATTGGACACCTAATGCCAAAGAGCACCAAAAAAAACCTAGGAGATCTAACCTTCAAGTATCGATACCCTTAACAAGATCATAAGTCTAGAAGAGTAATAGAGGCACTACCCAAAGATAATAAAAACAAGGGATCTTACCCCACTAATTCCCAGATACCTAACTTGAGAGTTAGAGAAGATAGTATTGAACAAACATATTATTATCCATATTAGTCTCTATGATGATACCATTTAAAATAATTAACATAGTTAACTTTAGGTAGTGATAATAGAATTAACCATGACACCCTCAAATATAGCAGATTGTGGAGATGTAGATGTATCTTGTGCCTAATTATATGTTGTAGCAATTGTATAAGCATACACATGAGTCTATAGACCCAATGAACCCTCAACATAGGTAGTTGGGTGCATGAAATGAACATTTTCTCTAGAATAGAAATCCTAATACCATGATCTATCTTGTGTATAATTTATACGTGTAAATCTCTAGTCATCCATCTGAAAGCCTCTAATAAGCAAGTCTTACTTACCATATACAATAGATCTACCCTAAGGAGTTGATGGATGAGATTAGTGGATATGGATGAAGTATATAATATAGAAAGAATAATTGGATGTGTAGCTAGTGGATCATGAGTAGTAGAAGGGATGTCTTGATCATCTGTATCATGAGCATGAGGAGCTTGAGTAGCTAGTATCCTACTAATGCATGTCAATGAATCTCTAGCCTTTGTAGTAAGTATGAGACTCCTACCATCTTTGTTCAAATCATATCCCATCGATCATAAGGTCATCTTATCAAATATATTCAATCTATTCTTAAAATGGAGAGGAATGGAATTGAAATCTCCACATAAGACCTAGAAATCCTCCAAGATCCTTATGACGAGAGAACCATACCTTAAATAAGCATGTGTATGACTCTCCACATGTGCCATGTTTTGAGATATGATAATCCTTAAGAACATAGAAAGCCCTGATAAGATGTGGTCAACCTCATACCAATTTCTAAGAATCATATCAACACTAGATGTTGCACGAAGGAACAACACCGTGAAAATAGAATAATGCAATACTCTCTTGTAATGTTATATACAGTAAGTGCTAATAGTGCCTTGAATCACATAATCACACCTAGTCACATCTTATATAACCATGTCATGTGTCCTCATTATTATCTAATTCTTATATGTGATCCCTATAAGAGGTGACCACTTAAATGCTTAGACGCCTAACGCGTTTAGTCTCATCAACCCAAATGGGAACACTTAGAAATTTGGTGGTGATAATGGAACCAACCATATAAATAATCAAATTATCATAGAAAATTTGCATAATATCAAGGTAGATAGGATTATAGATCTCAAAGAGTGTACGAATGTGAAGATCAAAGAAATTATGTGTAAAAGGGCATCATGATAATGTTGGAACTAATGTCAAAATTAATGCATTTTTTCCTCAATTATTTTCTTCCCATAGAATCCCAATAACCTAAACTACCCTAGTATTATTCAAGTGTATCTTAACCCTTATTTCATAATAAGTTATCACTATACTTTTATTAAAGGGTAGGTTATTCTAGAAGAGTTTGACTAACTCGTGATAGTGAGGGCTATTTAGGATGATTAGTGGGAACATGTGAGAGTCATGTAGATGTTGCATAAAGGATAAACAAAATTAATTGATTCAAACATCAATATCGATGCAACATCTAAGGATAAGTTAATTTTCTTTAAAGCCACTCAACCATTTTGTTTCATAGAAATCGATGGAAAGAAATGGTGGTTAAGGGTGTTTTCCTTGGTGAGGTGAAGTTTGTAAGATTTGGCGGGCAAAAATAATAGGAATTGAGGAGAGGATTAGAGAAAAGTAATTTAGGTTCAAGAGGCCTATTGAAGGAAATTAAAGCAAGGTTGAATTTTTTGTTAAAAAAAAAACCTTATATACCCTAGACAAACTAGTTTATCGGCTTGACAAACACATCAATTTATCTTGCCTTATTTTTTAAAAAAAAGCTCACAACCATCGACTGGCCCATTGACTAGTTGAAAGGGGACACATCGACTAATCCCTTTAATACATCAACTGGTTTTGTTACTAGTCAATTGGTCTCTTCAGGTCATAAACACTTATTATGAGTATGAAAGATATTCAAATCATGAATTTAAAAATGAATCGTAAACTTGGTTTAAGCACAAATCATGTAGGCTAATTCATAATCAAGTCAACATTTATCTAGTCTATCCAAAGATGATTTCGACATCATTTTCATGCATTAAAAAATGACATTTAAATGATGAATAATGTTCAATTTTTGTAAGTCAAGTTTAGCTAAGGCTAGTTAGCAAACATGTTTTCTATCTACTCACGCAATATCTCATATTAAATACAACATAATACAAAAAGAGAGAATACTAACTTGGAGTTAGAAAAATTTACATGTATTCCTCTTTCTTTTACGAAGAGGTAGAAGAGGCTTTGATGTTGCAATTTTTATTTGATTCTTCAAGCTCTTCCTCCTCTTATTCTTCTCCCCTATAATAAATTTTCAAATACATGCTTTTGGTAGCCATAGATTTTTAAGGCCATAGGGGTTAGTCCTTAATGAATTGTCAATAACAATATAATTTTTAAGAATCCAAATCATTTTTAAAGAAGGGAAATGAAGCCTTATTTTGTATTGATGAAGGTTGTTTCTAAGATTTTCACAGTTTATTAAAGATTAAATTTCAACCATTTAAATTCTTGCATCTAATTCAAATTTTAAGCTTTTAACCATAGATACAAACTATTCATTTTCATTTTCAAATTTTACATGCTTTGAGAATAAGTGGTAAAACATTTTATTTAATTCAAAAATTGTGACAATCCATAATTACAAAATGATTTTAGCAATGATCATCAATATCATATGAATTAATTATAGAGTTAGTTGAGAATTGGTTACCTTATCCTTTTTACTTGAAATACTATCATTTATAGGGATGAAACAATGATGCGGAATTTCTTCTTCCTTCTTACCACCATAAGTGATATTTAATATTTTCCAAATTTCTTTAGAAATGGTGCATTCTAGGATGTGCTCAAATACATTTTCTCCAAGGCCATAATGGAGCATCAAGATAGCTTTGTCATTTAAGGTGACCCTTTATTTGTCAAGCTCCATCTGTTCTTCAACTAGTTAATCAATTAGTCCATTGATGATAGATTTTTGAATCTTGGTTGGACCATGTTGAATGATGAACCACAAGTCTTGATTTTGTGTGTTGAAGAAGCTTCTCATTGCCATTTTCCAAAGCCCAAGTTTTCTCCTGATGAAAAATGGAGCCTTTGAAGGTGTTACGTCTTCACCCATGAAGTTATCCATACTTGAGGATCTTAATATTTTGATTTCTAGATCAATTTGATGAAGCCCCAAACTGTGATACCAATTGAAAGATCGTATGGATGCTCTAGAGAGGGTGAATAGAGTATTTTGTAACGATAATGCCAAATTAAAATTTTGTGAGAAATAAGTAGAAGGATGACAAACAATAAACACATGATTTATAGTGTTTTAATAACTTTACAAAGTTTTTCTACATCCACTACCAAAAGGTTTTGCCTTTTGGATTTGAATCTCTCTTTATTTATAGTGTGTGTTTGATTATAATAAATCCTCTCTTGATTTATGAGCCTACAATCTCAATGAACCTATAAGCTTTGGTTTACACTTTGCCTAGTTATCCTCTGTAAGTTTATAAGACTACAATCTCAATGACCTTTCTTAGGAATTCTAGACAATACACCACTCTTCACTTGTGTTTGAGATGATGAGTTTGAATGAATACAATAAAAATATTCACTATATAGCATTTTTATCTAGCAAGAGAAATAATAATTACATGTGTATGAGCACTCTAGTTAAATATAAAGAACAAATTGAGCACTAGAGAAGTTTGATTTGGATTTGAAAGTGTAAAATCAAAACTCTCTTTGATTCTTTGTAAGATGTGAAAATGATGATTTTAGAAGAGTTGTGCTAGCTTGTTTGATGTTTATTAATGTATAAAAACTCTTATTTATAGTGTAAAAAGATGAAAAATATTGGCACTAGCCGTTAGGTGTAAAAAGTACTCCAACGGAAGAATTATAAAGGGCAAAAAATCTCAGAAATGCCCAGACCAGTTGATAGGTGGAACCATTTTTGGCATTGCGCACCTTTACAAAATAGACCATAACTTCATCTATAGAGATCGAAATTGTTTTTTGTCTTTTTTGCTATAAATTAAACATCATAATATTTTTAAATAAATATTATTCACCAAAAAATAATGTCTATGTAATTTATGGTTAATTTTAAAAGTTCAATCATCTATAAAACTACATAAAATAAAATCAATTTAAGATAACACTTTGGACAAATAATTGGAAATATTTTTGATGCATGAAATCACTTTAAGAACTTTCAAAATTATTTTCTAATAGGATTATAAATATCAAATCATTTAAAAATCTAAGTGTTCAATATGTAAATCATATGTACATAAAACCTTAGACTGTAACATACTCTTTGAAGCTTGAGTCTTAGTATCTTGATCACACTTACTTATCTCTTCATGGTTTTTGCATTACACATATGAAAATGAAGTAATTTAAGCTTAAGTTTTATTTTTTTCTTCCTTGCTGATCTTTGGCTTGTTTTGGGATATGATTTGTAAACTTGATCTCTTTAGCACTCCTTGACTTAGTTAAGTGTTGAATACTTTACTTTTTGATATGATACACTTTCACACCTAACAAGATAAGTTAAATTCATAATTGAGTTTGCTATCATTAAAACAAAGGTTGATTGACCTATGAGGTCAACACCATCCACTTATTTAACTCAAAATTCCATAATTTAGGTGAAATCATCAAAATACCCTTAACATTTATAAAAAAACATAACTAACCTTAAAAAACCCAAACCTAAACACATTATATATCAAGCTTTAATTAAAACAACTAATGAACCTAATGATACACTCAAAATAAATGAAAACCAACTAAAAGGGCTAAAAATACCCTTGAGTCTAAGAATGACCCTATAAACCCTAACTCACTTTTAATCCTTTTTTACTTCTGACTCACACAAGTATTTACATACTAAAATACAATTAATATCATACTTAAATAAGATCAAAGCAACCAAAATCACCAAATAAAGCCTTTAGGATAAGAGCTAACATACACTCATCCATGATTTTTCAACCCATTTCATACTTAACATTATACATCCTAACCATGCTTTCTAGGTCATATAATCACCACTTAGAATTTTAACATCATCGCTAACATTATACCATGATAAGACAATGATCATATAATGATAATAAGTTAGCAAAAAAGGATAAAGGTGCATAACTTACTCTCAACCAAACAATGTTTTCAGTATGACAAATTCAATATTTCTCACAATTTTGACTATAAATTTTTACATACTTAATGAAATCATGATCCTAAAATTGCATAGTACATTAGAAATCCTAAGATTTCATGACACCTTAAACTTACAAAAACTTCAACTACACACATCTAATTATGTGTTATAGCAAAGGCAGCTTATTAGGATTCAGAATTAGTATGCTTCACATAAATTCCTAAGAAATATATCTACTATACAAATATGATCCATGGAATGGGGGATTATTGACATTGACTTTCCATGGTGAAAAGTTGATCACAATTGTTTTTAGGTAACTTAATTGTGTAGAAAGTTAATTAAATTGGGATTTATTAGGAAAAAAATTAAATAAATCCTAAAAAGTTGAAGAAAGTAGAGAAAGTGATTCATACTTTTAGAAACTCAAATACATTAAAGTATTTGGTAATGTAAAATATTTAGAGCCCAAGCGATCTAAAATGAGAAAAAATAAGTAAATCGTGTAATGATATAAATGATTTTTCCTTATTTTAATGAAATAAATGATGAAATGTCAAAACTTAGAAAAGGTACGATAACTTTTTAAGATTAAAATATTTTATAATCATTTATGAAGCTAATTATCCAAGAAAATTAGGTTTTGAGAAATAGAGTATTACAGTCTATGAGAAAGAGAAAATTCCTCAGGTTTATAACTTGTTTTACTTGTGTTCTAGAGAGATAAATAGTACTCTTAAAGTATCTAATTGTGATTACCATTAATTCTTTCTATAATATCTTGTTTTTGTACATTATAATATCATCTATTTCAAAAAATTTATTCTTAATTATTATTTTCTCCTTTAAATAGTGTAATCCCTAATTTTGTTATATTATGTCTTAAGTATTCACATTTGTTAATCCTCAACAACTAGTATCAAAGCATGAATTCATGCGTATAATGCTACAAAATTATATGTATAAGGTTTGATATAGAGAAATTAAACCATTCCATGAACTTATGCTTGTGAAAGTCGAAGATGAAGGAAATTGTGGTTTAAAATGGATTGGAGAAGAGTTTGTATAGAATTTAAAAAAGCCTACAAAGATGAATGATGATAGATTTGAGGAGATTTATATAAATTCCCTATCTATAATACAATTGTAATTTTAAAATTAAAACCTATGAGAGGTTGGGAAAAAGACAAATGCATCCACCATACTCCTAAAGTTGGAATTCCTCTACATGATAAAGTCTATTATGAATTGTCTATTGTTGAATATCACATTGCATGAATGGAGGCTAGATGACAAATAACTTCATGAATACTGTCTTCATGAATTTGATTTTTTTTTATGGATTTATAAAATATAGATGTTAAATTGGACGATGAATACTTAACTAGTAAATTGATATGCTCTTTATTTCATGATTATAAGAAATTTTGTGAAATATTTTTTGTATATAAAGGATAAATTGATTATTAAGGATATCAAAAATTCCTTGTTACAACATGAATTGATTGAGAATCAATCAATTGCTAAAAATTTAGTTAACTCAAATGATGAGAATCTTATTGTAAGGGGGCTTAGTGACAATAAGTATGGATTGAAGAATAAGAAATTCAAGAATGTTGTTTGGTTTGATTATTTCAAGAAAAACTATGTTAGAAAATAATGCCCTAACATGAAACCTACATATATAGTTGATGAAGCATTTGATGGGGATGTTGTTGCTATATCAAAAGATGAAGGTGATAGTGATGTATTGATTACACTGATAAATATACCAGATTGACTAATAGATGAATTCTAGGTGCACTTACCGTGTTAGATCTGATAGAACCTGAATATAGACATATGCCACAATTTGAGGTGGAGATGTTTTCTTATGTAATAGTGTTTCATCCATCATTTCTAGGATTAGGGTTCTAAAAGTGGGGATACATGATGGTGTGGTTAGGACACTATCTAATTTTTTTTTATTTCTAAGATTGCCAAGAACTTAACTTCACTGAGTTCCTTGGATAATAAAGGTTATAGATGTGTTATTGAGAATGACCCATTGGAGGTTGCTATATGGGTTGTAGTGGAAATTGTAGGCAAGTGGATTAGGACATTGAATGAGTTTTTGATAATATTATTAAGGATACAACTAGAGTTGGAAAAATTTAACTCGACCTAAGATAACTAATAAAAACCAATTTGACCCATCCAAAAATTTATGTGAAATAAATTAAGAAATTATGAATCTAAAACATAACCGACCTGACCCAGCATTTGATTGCTAACAATGTGATCCAATAAATTATAAACTCAAAATAAGCCTGATTTGATTCAATGCTTATCCAAAATCTAATATAACCCAAAGATTATAAACTCAAAAAGACACGACCGAAGATTTTTAACAAAATAATAAATTTTAATATTAGTTTATAATATTCACTTCTTCTGTTTATGAGTAAAATATAAAAACCATATACATAATTCATTAGACATGCTTTGATGCTCTAAAGTAGTAGGCTTACTATGGCATCTTTACTACCAAAAGAGATAGTACATAGGTAAAAGCTTAAGGAATTATTCTCATAAACTTATATTTTGCTAATATGATGTGATTTGAAGTTAAATGAAACTAATATTGGACTCGTGCAATGCACTGACATTGGGTAAAAATATATTGGTAAGAACAATCTTCAATAATTATATGATTATTACCATCAACTCTTTACTGGAATATGAGATAAGTCTCAAAGACGCCAAAAGATAAATGAATTCATAGTAAATTAATTTTCAATCCCATTTGTTGAGTTAACCACCACGTTACAAATTAAGTGACTAGCTTATTTTCCCAATGCATGTGACCTCCAGTTTCCTTCTACTTCATTTAGTTGATAATTTAATCCACAATTTGAATTTTATAATGAGAATGTTGTGGCATTTATAGCCACACTTTTTACATTATATTCAATAAATGTTATGAGAATTATAAGAGTTTTGGTTACGTCACCTAATACGACCTATACTACACATCACATATATGCCCTATTTTTTAATGCCAAGTTCGGTTTTTAAGTTATTATTACTACTTTACTATAATTAATGTCTTAATTAATAATTTTTTACTAGAAATACCACTATTCTTACAAATCCTAAACATAGGTTGAAAATAATAGGCCCTAAGAAGACTTATGCATCAAGATTATCTTGCATATATGTTAACATTAATCTGAAGAAGACTTATGAAGCAGTACAATCAACAATGAAATTTAACATATTACACATAGTGCCTTCCCCTCAATTAAACATCAATGAACTAAGATTAATTAACACACCTTAACGATGATTTTCTCTATTAAATAACAACGAAACAATCACCAATCCAAGTTGAAGCAATGCACATCTTTTAGATTGGACAACATCCTACAATATTATTATCAAATTTGATATGGTATAATCAGGATTCAAAAATATAATGTTTTATTATTATTATTATTATTATTTAATAAGTAATAATTTATATAACTTCAAAAAGGGGAAAATTTACAAACATTTACTAAGACCACCAATGCATCAATACATCATCTCCATTTATTATATTTGTTGACTCTGCTAGGGAAAAACAGCCCCTCAAAACATCAAAACATATATCTTTGAGAAACAAATGACAAGAATGATCATTATTTCTAAAAATCCTAGAGTTCTTTTCATATCAAACAAAACTTATATAAGTAACAAAATGAGCATGGAATATGCTTTTCTTCTCTTTAGGTTGTTTTGTGCCTTTATCTAAGATTTTTAGTTCATTATGCCACGAGTAGATATTATCTTTCCTATCAAAGGTTTGATAAATCTTCTTCCAAATATTTGGGCTATAAGGGCATTCTAGTAATATATGTAGTATAGTTTCATATTATCTTGTAGATAAAATAACACAATAAGTCTCATCCAACAACTCTGTCTATTTTATTCTAACCTTAGTCACCAATTTTTTTAAATGGCTAACCACATAATGAATTGATACTTTGGTGCAACTAGATTACACTAAACAAAAGGGTACCGCCAAACTTTGTCACCCTTGTATCTTATTAGTTTATAAGTTTTTTAGCTAGAGGTGTCAGTTCCCCATTTATTAGTAATGAGAAGTAAACTGAAGTTACATAGGATAAACTCCACCTCATCAATTGAAAATGGAAATCATAAGTGTGAAGAATTTATTGCAAGAATCCCTATTGCACTAAATAATAATCTTTGCTAATATCCAATTTAATCATCATCTTGGGAAAACATTCTTCTAAGTATATTTTCTCACCAATTCTGCAGCTAAATGAACATTTTCCCTAATTTGTCTAGTTTTAACAAAACCTGATTGAGCATGATCAATGATTATGGTAAGGATTTTTAAAACAATCTTATAGAGAACCCCACAACAAGTAATCTACATATATTCACTAACCTTAGTGGAATTTTCCTTTTTGGGAATAAGAGTCAAAGATGTAATGTTAAGTTGAATAGGGAGGTTTCCATTGTTAAAGAAACTTGTCAAAGATGTAATGTTGTTCTAAGCTTTCTCAAAGAATAAAGCTACAAATCCATCATCCTAATAGATTTATTGTTATCCATGGAAAACACAACCTTCTTCGTATCATCACAAGTAACCATGTTCAAGATAAGGTATCTGTGATATTCTTGAAGAGTAAAACCTTGTTCAAAAACTTCAGTCTCCACAATTATAGAATTAGTCGTTGTACAACCTAATAGTTCTTTATAGAATTTAAAAAAACCTTCTTTCATCTGTACAGGGTTAGAAATAGTGCTACCACCCTCTAATTCAATTATTTGAACTGTATTCCTATTTTTATTATCCTTCATTCAAGTAAAAAATATATAAATTATAATAAGAATCTCCCACATTAAGCTAATGGACTTTAGCCTTCTACTAAAAAAATTTCATGGCATAGAGAGAATTTGTTAAACTCCATTTCTCAATCATGCAAATGGTCTCTAAGATTTTTATTTTTAATATCATTCAATACGGTATATTATTCATTAGATAGTGTATTTCTTACAACTACCATTTTTTAGTCCAATTAACCATATTTGGTTCTATTTAGTTCCTTAAAAATGTACTTGAAACTTTGGATATTCTTGAGGATTTTCATTAGCGGATTACCATAGGGAGTACATCTCTAGTGACTTTGAACAATTGCCATAAAACTATCATCCTTAGTCTAAAACTATTAAATATGAAAGGTTGTCTTCTCTTAATGTGAGAGCTAGTATGAATCTGAGTTGGACAATGATAATGATATTAAGGGAGGACATAACTCAACAAAAGAACTAGTGAAATTGTTGATCCATGAAATGTTCACCAAATCCCTATCCAACTTGCATGCCACTGCATCTTCCCCACATCTCTTATCTAGCAAACTTAAGAAACATCCATGTTCTTTATGATCCACCAGTATTAACTGAATTAAGTAGTGAGCAAAATCATGCATGTCTTTCATAAAAGAGGCATCATCTCCCACTATCTCTTTAGGTTGTAAAATTACATTAAAATACCCTAACAACACCATCGATGTATTAGGAATATTATTCTGTACTAACCAACTCTAAAGATACTTCCCATCCACACCAGTATTGAAAGAATAAAGAAAACCCACCACAAAGTGGATATGTCCTTTTATGGTTGTCACAATACACAAAATACATTGACCGCAAGTGTTAATTTGTGGTTCTGACAAAATAAGTGGATCCCAAAGGACCCAAATTTGACTATTATAATGATCATGATAATTATTGAGGCAATCCCAATTCCTAACAACATTATAAAATTTGTTACCGTATCTTCAATAAACCAATAAGGGAGCCTCTACTATGATTCATCCATCATTTAACCTCCCTTTATTTGGATGGATCAATAATGCCTCTTATATTCCAACTATCTAGCATGAGGAACTAGGGTCATTTATGATATGTCATGTTAAATTTTAATCTTGACCCTTGTTGTCTAGCATACTAGCATCTTAAAGAACTTGAATATGATTTCCTTGCCTCATTACACCATATTGCCTATCACATCTCAAACTAAAATCCAAGTAACTTGATATATCCCAGCACTTCATTTTGAAGATTAAACTATTTATATTTTAGGGGAAACAACAACTCTATGGTTATCCTTCTGAGTCTAAGAAGATCTAGCCTTCTCGAGAAGGACAATATTTGCTCTACCTTACCTCCAATCCTTCATCACAATCCATTTTTGTTGCTAATGAAGACCACTTATATAAGCTTTCTTTTGAAGTTTAGGACAAGATTTGTCATCATGGATGGAAATATTACAATTATGATAGTATGTTGGCTACCATTTAAAACCTAATGATTGGGTAACTATTATTCCATCCGGATCCCTAATAAAAATGGTCTCAAACAAATGTTCTTTTATGTATACTTATACAAGAACTCAAGGGCACACAATCCTATCCTTTCTTAGAGTTATGGCATTAGTATAGATATAGGTACCCATAAAGTTAACTATCATACTGAGAGATCTAGTGGACTAGTACTCAAAAGACAAATGAGGCAATTTGATCTACAAAGGAAAATTTTCAAGTTTTCCTATATGAGGTTCATTTTCCTTCTCCACATTTTCAAAATCAAAGGTATATTATAAAATGTTTGATATTGATTTTGAATCCATTCACAATCTTCACCTAATATAAATTTAGACACATAAAACCCATCATCATGCCATATAATCTTAGGCAAGACAACTCTATTCCATTATGACTTAACAAATGCCAACAGTTCATTGAAAAATAGAGGTATCTCCATATATATATCCAACAAGAGAATTTTTCCATTCAACCATTTCTTGATCAATCTCCACTTTTTCCATATAAACAAAAATCCCTCCCTCTTCAATTATGGGGCATATACTTGAGTGTTATATTCTTATTAAAATTTCAATTAGAAGTCACTTTATCCCTCTAGGATATTTCAACACTTATATACTCAATCATATTCATAGACACTTGATCAATAGGTTTTTGTGTCTTAGATTTTTCTATTATATATTTCATTTGTGTAGTTGATTCCTCTAATACCTTTCGATGCTTTAACATCCTAGGATTTCCCAATATTTTCTAGTTGTCCATTGATTGGCATGGATACTTGAACAACATCCTCAATAATTACTTTAGTATAATGGAAGTTATATCTAATATAGGGAGAATCATAATTAGGTATTCCTTTTGAATCACATGTATTTGCAAAATCAATCTGGGTCTCCCTTATTTATTGTGCATCCTCTATCATTGTATTCAATGATCTACTATCATTTGTGTCCACACTTGTGTTCCTTAGAATCCTCTTTGAATCAAATCTATTAGAGTTGGATGTGATTTTCTTATTTCTAGCCATTAGAACCTAGTGTGGAACCCTAAAGGGAGTTATAGGAATGTTCCTCAGGCTTATTATAATAATTATTATGCAATTATAATTTATTTAATTAATATTATTGTTATTTTTGTTATCATTATTATAAGTAATTTTTTATTAACCGTTCTACTATCAATGGTTAATATAAGTTTATATTATGCAAGGACTTCATGAGATATGAATATTAAAAAATTAAAATAATATCTAAAGTTGATATAATATAGCTTAAAATGAGTTGGATTATAATTTATAGCTTAAAATAAAATCAAAGGTTAATAATTCAATTGCGAAGAATTTTAAATTTGAATGTCAATCATAAATTCACATACCTCCAAAAATAAAATAATAAATTTTTTAATGATCAAAGTATCATCTAATCAAATTCAAAGAATGAACGAAACCAAAATAACCAAGTTTTAAATAATTAGACATCCCAATATATATTGAAATGGAAACAATTTAGTATAAACATGGTCCAAATACAAATTGACTCGAATTCAATCTGAACTTGACCCAAAAAGTACAATAATAAAAAATTATCCAAACCTAGCCTACACCTAAAATGAAAGTAAAATAATCAAAATTTACTTGAATATGAGTCCATCTATTTACAACCTAACCCCATCCAATATAATAGAATGACCTGATAATATCCAGCGCTGAAGCTATCTGAACCAAGCCCAATCCTACCTAATCTAATAAAATGACTTGAGTTTATATAATCATTAAATGATCCAATTTAAATTCAATCTAAATCACTCACTTCCTAGCTCTAGGTGTAATTGAGGTGATGTCAAGGATGTTTAACTCAAATGTTATCGGTCTTGTACAAATATGATTGAGACATAAGAGTGTAAGAGGCATGGCCTAAAAGGAGAGCTCTAGGTTTGGTGACCTAAATATGTCTAGAAATGTTATTGATTTCTTTTATGATTTTGAATACCTTTTGAGACTAAGACTTTCACTAATGCATTATCTAAATAGGTAGGGTATAATGATATATAGGGTGATTCAAAAGAGGGGCAAGTGGCTGATGGTAATAATTATTCTAATGTAGTGGAGGCTCTTATTGGTTATGACTTTGAATATTTAGCTAACTATATCTTATATACCATAAGCAGCAGTCTTAGTGTGTCGGAGCTAGTGTTAGAATCTAAGGTTATTGTTGGTGATGATTCTACCTTATGGAGTGATAATATGATAAAATGGATGTGATCTCTTTGGAGGACTCATACATTAGATTGTGATGCTTCATTAGTTGATGTTCTATTAAATTCTTAATGTATGATTGTTGTAGCAAAAGAAAATTTTAAGGTGATCAAGCTGAAAACATTGGATATACTCAAATCTAAAGTTGTCAAGGCATTTTGCATGAACACAATTGCATACTATAGTGCTGTGATGTACACTATGGTTGGTATTAGATCTTATATTCCTACAACTATGAGTGTTGTGAGTGCGTATGTGGCAATTTCAATGGAATCACACTAGCTAGTGTAGAGTTGATTATGAGGTACTTGGAGTGTACAACATTAGATTATATGGAGTATGGAATGTTGTTTGATTGGTTGACTATTTTGTGGACTCTAATTTTGATGGTGATCCTCATTAGAAGTGAAGTAACCTTAAAAAGGGTGCATAGGGTAGAATGAAATATAATTTGAAAACAAATATAAAAAATTAGATATATGAATTATAGTGGTTCAAGACAACAAAATCTTGTTTCCCTACATCTACCACCCAAGAGGTTCTCCCTTTTAGTTTTTAAAATTTTTTTAACAAGTTTATTAATGATCTTCTCTTAATTTTATGGATCTACAACTCTAATAACCTCTATGAAGTAGATTTACAATTTTTCCTATTTATCTTCTCAATATTCTAACCTCATAATCTATCATTAATGATAGGCATTCTCACAGCCCCATAAAATTGAGTTTTGATGAAGGATGTTGTGATTACAATAATCTTCACAATAATTAAAAATCTAAAAGTGTAATAATCTTTTTGTGTGATTTAATCTATTTATAACAATAAGAGTTGATAATTCAAATATAGACTCTAGTTTGAATATAGTGAGATTTTCTCAACATAATAGTCAATTGGTTGGTATGACCAATTGAATGGCTATGTTTAGACTTTATAGAAAAATGGTATTATTTTAGTACACATTCAATTGATTTATGGAAACTAATTTATCTGTTCATATTACACATATTTGGCCTTTGAACATATTAAAAACCCATTGAATGGTTGTGCAAACCAATACCTTTATTAGAAAAACCAATCAATTAGTTTAGAAAATACTATTCAATGTTTTTAGGCTAAGGAAAAAATAAATTTTCAATAAATTAAACACATGTATTGGTTATGAAACCAATCTATGTGTTAAAGCTAAGGTAAAATTAGTTTTTAAAAAAAATCCAACCCATAGTTCAATGGAGAAAACCAGCCGATTGGTTTACTAAAACTAGTTAATGTGTTAGACTCAAGGCTAAACATACTTTTCTAAGATAAAAGTCCCTAAGGAACTATTCCATAATTTTTTTTTCAATTTATTAGATCGATTTCTAGGATTTTTGAAAGGTTAAAGTCCTAGATTGAAAACACAAACCAATCAATTGGGTTTGCAGCTAGTCGAGTGGTTATACCTAAAACCAAATATTTGTAAAATTCTTTAATAAAAGGTTTGGGATTTAAAACCAACAAAGAATTTTCATCAAATTAATTTTAAGAAAGATCTTAAACATCCCAAGAAATAAAATAAAAAGTATAAATGCTCAACCATAACCTTACAAGAAAAATTCTAAGACTAAAATATTAAACCTTAAATGCATGAGTCTTTAGACATCTTGACATAATCTTCTCTTATGCTTGAAATTTGATTTTTTTTAAATCTTGCACTCGAGATAAATATTAAGTGCACTTTAAAACTTGATTTCTCTGTTAAGCTTTACACTTTAGGGATGGTTTGAGTACGTGTGGTTTGACATCCATGTGATTATTGTAGGTAATGCATACTTAAACAAACAATTAAAACCCTTGAACATGTTTTTATCATCAAAATATGGATTAAGATATTGATTAACCTAGGATTTTAAGAATAAAAAAAATGGCTTTAGATATCTTGTGAGAACTCTTTGGAAGATACAAAACCAAAATAAAGTTGTATTTTCTAGTAACAACATAACGAAAGCAATCGATCAATATAGATTAATTTGAAATCTAATTCAAATATGATATAACACCTATGGGTAGATAAGAAATGTATTGAACCAATTTTATTTTTCATGTTAATGAATAGATCGAATCACAATATCAAATATTGAATTCAAAGGGATCAAATAGGAAAATATTCTCTAAATCATGGAATTATAATGAAATATACAACCAACCAACCAACATTTATAAAATATGAAAAGGAGTTGGAAGAAATGGTTTGATCCTCTTATTTTTATTTCTCAAGGTGAGAGAATCATGAATCAACATAGCGATGCATATAAATGCACATAGGAGGTTCCTTAGTGTGTTTGTGTGGTTCCTTGGAGGTTCTAAGGTTCTGTACATGGATATAACTGAGACTTTTTAGAAAGTTTCATGGCTTGGAGTTTTATTTCATTAGCTTGGGTTTTATCATGGTGTTCCCATAGTTTAGAGCAATAGTTAGATAACTATGTGTTTGGTAAAGAATATAAATTTATTTATATCATTAAATGACACAGATTGATATTAGGTACCATTTTATTTGAGAGACTATTGTTGTAGATAAAGTTATATTAGAGAAAGCGGCTTATATGGAGAATTTATTGGATTTTCTAAAGAACCCATTAATTGCGAGCAAGTTTGGTATTACTTGTACTTGGTTGGTGTTCCTATTCCATGAGGCCTTTGGGGAATTATTATTATTATTATTATTATGGTATAATGTTCTTAGTGATAATTATTTCAAATATTGTGTCCAGGTGGAGAATTGTGAACTTATGACTTATATTTGATGTGTTGCATAGTATATATGATTATGTGTAGGTATTTTTTGAGTGATTCAAAGGTTATTCTAGGGCAATATTGGTTGTTGGTGTCGATATATGCAGTTGCATGAATTTTAAGAAAGAAATGATGAAGAATAGAGGAATTATTTGCCAACACTAACCCTTAGTGTTGATCAACAGAACCCCCTATTGAGCAATATACTCATTTTATTGCTAGGGTAAATTTGTACAAAGTCAAGGCTTAGAAGACTGGGCCACGTTAGCCAACATGACCATATCAATGAACACAAGTAGCTTGTATTGATCAACATGGTCGTGTGGATAGAGTCTGTCAAGCTACCTTAAACTCATTTATTTGTGTCACCTCATGCTTTTATATGCTCATGTTTTCCTTTATTCCTGAGTAAGGGAGTCTGAGCGTCTATTAGGTTTAGAACTTGGTTTATCTTGGGTTCTAGAGTGAGAACTTGTGATCTCAAAGGATATAATTGTGAAAATTGTGAATTCTCCAGGCAATCTTGTGTTTCAACACCTAATAAGATCATTTATTTCCTCAAATCTTATTCTTGATTATTCATTTTTCTATTAAATCTTACACTACTATGGAACCAAGCATTAATGATGCCACATAAATTGCAGTTTGATCGTAGTCGTTGATAAAAATGTAAAAATTTTGAGGCAAGAATGCAATGAAATTTTTAATAACAGTTCTTGATATTAACTATTATTAAAAGTAAATCGGCTCTTGGTTTGATAATGGTTTTAAATTAATTGTTACTAAAATAGATATGCTCCCAAGTTTTAATAACGATTATTATTAGAACCGTTATTAAAACATGTTTTGATAATGGTTATATCTATAATTGTTATTAAAAATTGCACATTAAACACCCCTCCCTTCCCTCTTCCTCATTTATATCTGTTACAGAAACATGAAATCGGACTTGCTCTCAATGCTCGCTTATTTACGTCCACCATGCCTACCTCTTGCTCATCGATGGCTGCTTTATGTCTCCTCTTGTCATCATTAGGGCTGTTAATGAGTTGAGCCAAGCCGAGCTGGGGTAGGCTTGGGCTCGGCTCATTTACTAAATGAGCCTAAAAATGAAGCTTAAGCTGGGCTTGTTTATAAACGAGGAGAGCTTTTAACGAGTCAAGTTGAACTTTTAACGAGCCAAATCCTGAACTTTGGTGGTAAATGAGCCGAGCTCATGAGCTTTTGCACTGTAAACGAGCTTGAGCCCAAATTTATTATGCTCAAGCTTGTCTTGTTTAATAATCAAGCTGAGCTTGAGCCTAATTTTTAAGCTCGTTTAGTAAGCGAGCCGAGCTGAGCCATTAACAAGACGAGATCAAAAAGCTCACGAGCCGGCTTGGTTTGTTAACAACTCTAGTCGTCATCATCTTTTTCTTTTCTTTTTTGTATCTCTTACCGTGATTCATGTGTCCCGTCTGCCCAACCTCCCACAGCCCTTCAAAACCTTCATTTGCCCTGGCTAGCCTCCTACCTCTCTTCTATAGCCCTTCCCCACCATTCATAGTTCATACAACTAGAACAGTTGCCACCGGCCCTACATCTTAGCTACTTACTCGAGATACTTGCTCGGTATATTTTTTTTTGTCTTTCATTATATATATATATGCATGCATGTTTACATTTTAGTAGGTATTAAGTGTATTATTTTCTATATGATATATGTTTGTTGTGGCTTTGTTGTTGTTTGTTGCTATATTGTTATGGGTCTTGGTTTACGTCTCTATATATTTATACATGCATGCCAATATTGATGGGTTTGATATTAATGAACAAAACTAGTTTTGCTGGAGTTAGAGACCCATATTTTATAATTTATAAAGTTAGACAACAATCTTAGTAACATGATTTAGTGGTTGTTCTCTTTTATAGGTAGTGGACTAGTGAGATGTCGCATTTGCCTATTATGTATATTCCTTTGGCATATTTCGCATGACACCCAATTCAGATTTCCTAATTCATGTCACATGGTTATACAAGGAGCTTCGTCGGTTGTTCTTGAGTGAGTCATACTATGATCCATTCCATTTTAGATTATAGCATTTGATTTTAACATTGCCTCAAGTTGAGCTATGATCAGGGGCATTAGCTAGTTATTTTGATATGTTTGTTAACCTTACCGATGCACCACACCCACAATTTGTTGAGGGTGAGGTTTTTGTGAGGGATTATGATCAAATTGCTAGAGAGTTGATGGTCATAGATGACAAGTGGAGGTTTCATCATAGCTTACCCTCGAGTATCTGCCCTAGTTACCCTAGAGTATTTGTTAGTGAACTCTCCGTTGATGATGTTAGGGAGTAGATGACATATTGAGATGAGTGGATGCTGAGAGTGATGGGTTCTAATCGATGTAAGCTAGGTTATAGGAGGATTGCATAGGATGGTTAGAGGGTATTGTTAGTTAGCTGTTTGTGTTGTAGCAACCTTTTGATGTATATAATGTTGCTATTGCCTTAGGTTTTTTGTTAGTTTTTGGGTATTATTTTAAATGTGTTGTATGTATTTACTTTTGACTTTACAACCCTTGTATAAATATTTAATATATATATATATATATATATATATATATATATATATATATACATATGAACTTTTTCTAATCAATAACAATTTGTGTATTGGTATATTTTTGTACCCTTATTTATATGTATAACACTAACACTATATATTTTATATAAATATGAATTCTTTCTAAGCATTAGAAATATGTGAATTAGTTTATAAAAGTGAATTGATTTGTAATAATATTTTTCATGGGATACATATAGATTGGAAAGTTGTGGAACTAAAATGGATGTCTAAAAATAATTTTTCTAGAGAATATGACAAAAGGAGCTAAATTTTTCATCGATTTTGCAGTAGAACAAACTCAGTATGCTAGTAGAATAGTTTTTCCTTATTTGGACTATGCTTATATTCAACATATCAATGCTAATGATTTGAGAGGTCATTTATTTGTCTATGGAATTGATACAAGTTAAACTCATTGGATATGGCATGGTGAGACAGAGTCTTAATATAATAATAAGAAAGGTAAGAGGGATAGTAGTGGATCATTTGACAACAATGAGGGTGATTCGTTAGAGGAGATAACTCAGATGGTTGAGGAAAGTGTTCGAGATTGTCAAAAAATGTTCGACTAGTTATTGAGTGACTTAGAAAAACCTTTGTACTATGATTGTACGAAGTTTACTAGATTATCAGCTACTTTCAGGTTCTACAACTTAAAGGCATGTAACAGATGGAGTGATAAGAGTTTCACATAATTATTATCACTTGCGAAAGAAATTATTCCTGATAATAACGTTCCACATGATCATACCTATGAAGCGAAGAAGATCCTTTCATCTATGGGTATAAGTTATGAGAAGATACATGCATTTCCTAATGATTGTATATTAATTCACAAAGAATATGCATGTTTAGATTATTGTCCTAATGAATACTGCAAAGCACCATGATACAAGAATAATAAGGTGCCATCAAAGGTGTTATAGTATTTCGCTATAATACCAAGATTTAGGTGGATGTTTAATGATATCTAAGATGCGAAGAAATTATTATGGCATGCCAATGAGATGATAGATGATGGGATTCTAAGACATCCATCTAACTCTCCACAATGGATGATGATTGATGGTTTATTTCCTAAATTTGACTAAGAACCAAGAAACTTGCATCTTGCTCTCTCTGAGGATGGTATGAATCTACACAATCAAGGAACATATAGTATTTGGCTGGTGATTTTGGTTACATACAATCTACCGGTATATCTCTACATGAAACACAAGTATATGATGCTGTCTTTACTCATTTTGGAGCTAAACCAACCAATATTAATGTTTATTTGGAGCCTTGGATTCATGATTTTAAGTTATTATGGGACATGGGTGTTAATGTGTTTGATGCTTAAGGAGAAGAAACTTTCACTTTGAGAATAATGTTATTATGTACTATAAGTAATTTTTTGGCATATGGTAACTTATTAGATTATAGTGTGAAATGTCATTATACATGCCCGATATATGAGGATAATACTTCATTTGTTCAGGTAACACATGGTTGGAAGACTATTTTTCTCGAGCATCATAGATTTTTTCCGAAGGATCATCATTATTGTAGAAAAAAGAATGCATTCAATGGGAAACTAGAAGAAGGGAATGCCCTAATCCGGTTGATGGGCAGACAAGTATATATTAAGAAGAAACATTTGACAGCGTGCTTTGGTAAGAAGAATAAAGATAAGCCTCCATTAGTTGGGTGGAAGAAAATGTCTATATTCTTCAACTTTCTGTATTGGGAATCTCTATATGTGAGGCATGCCCTCGATGTGATGCATATTGAGAAAAATATTTATGATAGCCTTGTTGGTACTTTACTTAATATTCCATGAAAGACTGAAGATGGCATAAATTCTTGATTAGATATGGAGGAAATGGGCATTAGGCATGAACTAGCACCACAAGATAATGGAAGAACTTATTTACCACCACCTTGTCATCCTCTCTCTAGAAAGGAGAAAATTGTATTTTGTGAATCTTCAATAGTGTTAAGGTTCCTGAAGGGTATTATTCAAATTTCATAAGGCTAGTGTTGATGAAAGTGTTGAAACTAATCAATATGAAGTCTCTTGATTGTCATATTTCGATGCAACATTTGATGACAATAGCCATACGTGGATTTTTTCTAATGTGTGTTCCAAATGCTATTACTAGGGTTTGCTGGTTTTTCAATGTACTGTGTTCCAAAGTAGAGCTAGCAAATTTTGACCCGACCCGCCCAACCCAACCCGACCAGAGAAAAACCCAACTTAATAAGACCCGAAAAGTTTAGCAACCTGACCCGACCCAAACCAAACCTGACCTAGCACTGATCCGATAAAAATTAACCCAACCCAGACCCGAACCAACCCGATGCCAACCCATGACCCAATAGCGACCCGACCCGACCCGACGTCGACCAGACCCAACCCAACATTGACCGAGACAACAAAATCTATAATAATAATAATAATAATAATAATAATAATAATAATAATAATAATAATAATAATAATAATAATAATAATAATAAATTACACATATTTTATTATTCATCGAAAGCTTTTAAAAATATAGTGTTTTATAAATTGTACTTATTTTTCATACTTTTATCCTAGACATTATATACAATATCATTTAGAATAAACAAAATCTCATAGCTCCAACTTTTGATACATATTTTTAAAATAAGAAATATTATATTAATTTACACAGAGTACACTTATTATAAGTGTAATACCCAAAAAATTTACCTAACCGAATCCCACATCATCATCCCTAATTTGACTCTAATTTTAAGAAACCTTATTGTTAGCCTTAACCAAATTTCTTAATCCCAAAACTTAAACTGAAAACCGAAACCTTGATTCAATTAAAACGAAATTCGTAAACCGAAAACCAAAACCGCTGAAATTTCCGCTAATCTAAATTATTTGGTTAATCCCAAAATTCCTAATCTAATCCAAATTCCCTAACCTTCCCTCCTTTTCCTTTCCTTTTCTTCCTTTCTTCTCTTCTCTTCCTTTTTATTTTCTTTTCTTTTCTCTTCTTCTCTACGCCGAAAGATTGGCGTGAGAAGCTTTGCAACTTCTGCACCACCACCATCCACTTGCCTCCCACATGCCCATCACCATCACTTTCTAGCCCTGCCATCCCTCATGCCTTCCTTCTTCCACCGGATATAGCTTTGTGAAAGATCGCTTGAGTCAGGTCGAGGTGTTTATATGGCTCCATTCCACCGGATAATAATAATGGCTTGGGTATCTTATCCCCAAGAGGTGTTTCAAACTGTTCCACCGGTTTAAGAATAGTGGGTAGCTGAACTTAATGTGAATAAAAGATTTAAAATATGGTATATCTAAATGAAAGACTTGGAATAAGTAGTTATATGGTTTTTTTCTATTTGTGCATGTATGATTTGCTTATGAGAATTCTTGTATTATATGTAATCCTACTTGATTATACCGTTACCTTACTCAGGACATAGTGTACTAATAATCCTTTTTATGGGTATTGCTCAATCCAACGAGTAGATGACCCAAATGTTTATGTGCAAGTTGATAAGGACAAAGTCGATGACTTCACAGCTTTTGATGCTATAAATGTGGAGGAGTGATTCTTTTATATCAGGTTTGGGTGTAGAGTCATGTTATCTGGTTGATAGTTTTATCCAGATACCTTTTTGGACTATTAGTTCCATGGGATCCCTTTTTGGTTATATTTTGATATTGTAATCGGAGTTAATATACAAACACTTATTTAATGTATAAAAGTTGTCTCATCTCTTTATAATCATGTTTTAACTTTTCTAATCTTTTTACCTTGTGATTGACATAAGAATAGTGGGATAAACCAGACCCAAATATTTGATTATATGCTTTCGCTTAAAACAACAATTTTCAGTAGTAAATTTGGGGGTATTATAATAAGTTTATAACAAATAGAAAATCAAACTCAGACCCTGAAAATGTAATTATAGACGATACTGGTTACCTAATGAAATTGTAAGTACAATTGTTGCCAACTAAAAATTACTAACTCTTAAAACTATCGTACTATAAATCTGGTCTATTTTATAACATATTGTATACTCAATTGATTAAAAACTGTTAATGAATTATCCAATTTAACATAATTATGGTTTTTGAGCCCAAACAACAAATCCGATCAAATATTATCCAAATATTTAAATTAACAGTTCAAAATATTAAAATTAGGCATATTCTAAAACATATTGTATACTCAATTGATTAAAAATTATTAAGGAATTAACAAATTTAACATACTTAGGGTTTTTGAGCTTGAACTACAAATCCGTCAAATCTTATTCAAATATTTAAATTTATGTTTCAAAATTGAAATTAGACATATTCTAAAACATATTGTATACTCAATTAATTAAAAACTATTAAGGAATTACCCAATTTAACATAACTAAGGTTTTTTCAGCCCGAACTACAAATTTGGTTAAATCTTATTCAAATATTTAAATTAACGATATAAAATTGAAATTAGACATATTCTAAAACATATTGTATACTCAATTGATTAAAAACTATTCAGGAATTATCCAATTTAACATTATTAAGGTTTTTGAGCCCGAACTGCAAATTCGGTAAAATCTTATTCAAATATTTAAAGTGATGGTTCAAAATTGAAATTAGACATATTCTAAAACATATTGTACACTCAATCGATTAAAAACTATTAAGGAATTACCCAATTTAATATAATTAGGATTTGAGCCCGAACTATAAATCTGGTCAAATCTTATTCAAATATTTAAATTGATGGTTCAAAATTGAAATTAGACACATTAAAAAACATATTGTATACTCAATTGATTAAAAACTACTAAGGAATTACCCAATTTAACATAATTAAGGTTTTTGAGCCCGAACTGCAAATCCTATCAAATCTTATTCAAATATTTAAATTGACGGTTCAAAATTGAAATTAAACATATTCTAAAACATATTGTATACTTAATTGATTAAAAAATATTAAGGAATTACCTAATTTAATATAATTAGGGTTTTTCTTCCCGAACCGCAAATATAGTCAAATCTTATTCAAATATTTAAATTGATGGTTCAAAATTGAAATTAGACATATTCTAAAACATATTGTATAATCAATTTATTAAAATAACTCAATTATACAATCCAATTTAAATCCGCAAGAGTTTTAAGCTAACAATCCAATTCCGATATATTTCATACAATTTTTCAAATTTAATAATATCAACATAAAATTAATTACATTTCAAAGTATATTGCATAATCAATTTATCCAAAATAGCTTAATCAGACGAATCCAATAAATCCAAACAAAACAGGGTAAAAAATCTTTATTATTTACTTATAAAAATAAATCACATATAATATTCTTATTTTATTTATCTATACTAGTAAGCGTATGATTGTCTCTAATATTTATAATGTAATAAATAATAATTATACACTGTATAGTCATGTTATGATTACCTTTACTTTATAGACTTATCTTTTTTAAGTAATTAAATATTTTAAGTAATCAAATAAATCAAAATAAATGATAAATATCTTTTTTTGATTTAATCATGTAATATTCTTTATTATTAAAATTTATAAATATCTTTACTCTTTACTTATAAAAATAAAGCACATCTAATATTCTTAACTCATTTATCTACAATAGGAATCGTATGATTGTCTCTAATATTTACAATATAATAAATTATAATTACCTGGACTCGAATTTGACTCAACCCATCAAAACTTGACCTAATCTGACCATCAAGTTAACCCGTAACTACTCAATTCTAACCTGTCAAATTATATGAAATGACCCGACCCATCAAGTTAACCCGAAACAACTCGGACCCAATGGGACCAACCCATCATATTCCACGAAATGACCCAAATGGGACGAAGCCACCTAGTCATGTGAATTGACCCGAAACCAATGCGATCTTACCAGTCAAGTTAACCCGAAATGACCCGAACTCGAGTTTGTTTAACCCGAACCCGACCCAACTTGACAAATTAACCCGAAATGACCCAGAACCGACTCGACCCAAATAAATTAATGCCCTAAAATGACTCGACCTAACTCCCAACCGACCCATAAAAGTCAAATAACCCGAAATGACCCAACCCAAACCCGACCCAACTGCCACCCATATTCCAAATTCATGCACCCTAATAGTTTGGATGTCTTGTAAAGAGGGCTTGTGATCACTTTGTGCCAGCTTGAAATGCATTTTCCTCCCTCATTCTTTGACATTATGGTACTTCTAACCTTTCACTTGGTTTATGAGGTAAAAATGTTAGGACATGTTTATGGGCATTGGATATACCCCTTATAATAGTTTATGTAGTTGATGAAAGGTTACATGAAGAATCAATATCGGCCAGAAGGATACATTTTTGAGAGTTAGCTAGTAGAAGAGGCAATTGAATTTTGCACAAATTACTTATCTAATGCTGAAGCTATCCATATTCTTAAGTCTCGGCATGCATGAAAAGTCAAAGGACAGGGTATCAGGGGTAAAAAATTTGGGTAAGTATACCTTGACATGCTCTGTAAAGCACATCCCTATGTATTATATAATATTGATGATGTTCAACCATATGTTAAAGAAAATATGCGTTCTTTAAGGATTAAAAATTCATTAAAGACTGAGAAGTGGGTAATTGATAAACATGATCTTTCCTTCATACATTGGCTAAGAGATTGCATCATTCTATTAATTAGAAATTCCCCGACATCTATTTCTATTCGTTGTCCTAAATTCCCAGATATGAAGTCTTCTTATATGCCAATTATGCTATCAACGGATATACTTTTTACATAAAATAACAAGATGAGAGGAGTACAATGTAGAACAATAGAGTGACTTTAGTAGCTAAAGCAATGCATATTGCTAGTGAAAAAGACAAGAATCAAACATATACAAATATAAATTATTATGGTGTCATCCGACTGATTTGGGAGCTAGATTATACTGTGCTCAAAGTACTTGTGGGCATGGGTTGATAATAGTCATGGGGTTAGATATAAAAATGGGTTCACATTAGTAGATTTCAATAGGGTAGGGCATAAACAAAACCTAACCAAAACCCTTTAGTATTAGCATCTCAAGCAACACGAGTTTTCTTTGTCATCGATCTTGCCAAAACAAGATGGTATGTGGTTTTAGGCACAAAAAAAAGAAGAATTGTGAATTATTGTGATGATGAAAATGATGCCAATTGGGATAAAAAGTGTGCCAAAGTAGTGTAAGCAACTCAATCATTGATAGATGATAACAATGACATTGCTGAGGAGGAAATCCAAATAAGGGATGATCATCGTGAAGTAATATATGTATAACATCATAAAACCAATCAAAAAGGAGGGAAGAAAAAAAGAAAGAAAAGAAGGTAATGAGGGTAATAATACTGTAAATTGTAACATGTATTTTTCATATCATTACTACATCTGATTATTGTATTTTTCATATCATTATTACATATGAAATATTTTCTTGACATTTTATTTTGCTTATCTTTATTCACAACATACATTATACTAATTTATATATTCAAATTCTACAAATATATGGCGAAGCACATTGTTAGTAGGGACTATAGCAATGAAGAATGGAAGAGATGACCTACTATAATAAGAATCATCACAGACATGAGGAACAGGGGAGAACTAGTTCCATTGAGTTGGAATACATATAATCTTCCCATTGGCGAGTATGCTGACATGTTTCTAATAACATTTCACTCATCACTCATAATCATATTCTAATCTCCTACAACAATTGAAAGTAGGTTCCAAAAGGTTATAAGGAACATATTTGGCAAGAAGTGACGGTAAATGATATGTTTTGTTTTTCATATTTTAACTTGTTACATGTTATTAATTTAAATACAACGACATTGATATATATATACTTATGTATTACTTTGTAGAGAGTCTTCATTGTCCCTAAGGAGAGGAATAAGCGGCTTCTTAGACATTGTGGTGTATTTCAAAGAACATTTAGGGCATATTTGGCGAATAAAAAAATGTACAAAAATAGGGATGGTGCTTTACACATGAAGCCCCTCAAAATTTATGGGTTTATTAATCAAGAAAGTCCAAACTAGTTCAATGCATATAATCGTTTAGAGGAGTTGAAGGTATTTGTTGATTGATAGTTATGCTTTTTGATTAAGAATACACAAAGTGATATTGTAATCCCCCAAATTTTTAAAAGCCTATATTTTAATAAATAAATTTTATTTTGGATAAATTAGCCTTTAAATCCTTTAATTTAATTATTTTATTAATTTTTGCGCTTATAAAATTTATTATAAATATTTAATAAATTAAAATAAATATTTTTTTATTTTATTATACTCTTATTATTTAAATAAATTTTCAAAACCTTATTTTACTAAAATTATCATTTTTAACCCTTATATTTTAATTGTCTTAAATTAAATTATTTAATCAATTTATTATCCAAAATTATTCTATTTTATTATTTTATCAATTAAATTATTTAATCCCATTTTCCTTTTTCTTTTTCTTTTTTTTCCCTTTTTCCTTTGCCTTTTCCTTCTTTTTCCCTTTTCTTTCTTCTTCCTTTTCCTTCTTTGGGCCGCCGGCCAGCCGGCCTGCTTCTCCTCCTCTCCTGCGTGAGCCGGCCGGCTCCCTTCCCTTTCTTTTCTTTCTTCCTCGACCGGGCCGACCTGCTGCTATCTTTTCTCGGCCGCCCGTCGCACACCCAACACCCCAGCCCCCCGACCCTTCTTTCTTCTTCCCTTCTTCTTCTTCCTCTTTCCCCGGCGATAATCCTGGCCATCCTCCACTATTTTCACTGCCCAACTTGCAGCTCCCTCCCCCATTGACCTCCCCTGTCTCCCTCCCTCTTCCTCTCGTCGTTTTCCTGCCATACAGGCCCCACCATTCTCCTTCCCCACTCCCTGTCATTGCCATTCCCTTCTCCCTCTCCCTGCCATGGCCATCCCCCTACCACCTACCGCCACCCTCTAGCCTACCTATCCCCTCCTCTCTCTCCTTCTTCTTTTTCTTCTTCCCTTCCTGTCCCATTCGGCCATTGTTTCTCAAAGCCTCACATACCCCGACCCTCCTTTTCTCCCTTTCTTCTCCTCCCTTCTCTCCCCTTGTTTATGTTTCGCCGCCGCCGCTTCCGCCACCTCAACCACCACCTTCACCACCTCTTGCCACCCTTTACCTCACCCGCGACCGATCACAACCCCCATCAAGCCACCCCGCAGCCCCCATTCTTCCTCCTCTCCTCTTTTTCTCTTCTCTCCCTCCCTTCTCAGCAGCCACCCTGCACCGCCATATTCCGCCGTCATCCCGCTGTTTTTGCTACCAACTCAGCCACCACATTACTCCCTACAACCCCCATCCTCCTTTGGTTGAAACTGTCCCCCAAAAGCCTTCATTTTCCCTCCCCATTTTCCTTCCTTACTAGCCTCCATCTCGACCTCCCTCCTCGGCCGCCACCTTCGCAGCCTCACTGCTGCCGTCTCCGCCGCCCTTAGCCACCTTCAACCTATCCCCGACCACCACCTACACCCCCTCTACACTTCTGCACCATTCCCTTGCCCCAAATCCTTCCACATCATGTCTTTTTCCTAGCCCCAAACCTCTAATCTAAAAAAGTAAGGGGTAAAATGGTAATTTCGTAATTAAAGGGGTAAAATGGTAATTTATGAATAAAGGGTAAAATGGTAATTTTGTGATTAAATGGTAAATTGGTAATTTTGTAATAAAAGGGCAAATTGGTAATTTTGTAATAAAGGGTAAATTGGTAATTTTGTAATAAAAGGGCAATTTTGTAGGGTAAATTGGTAATTTTGTAATAAAAGGGCAATTTTGGTAATTTTGAAATAAAAGGGAAAATTGGTAATTTTATAACAAAAGGGTAAAATGGTAAATGTGATAAATGTGAGGGGTAATTTGGTAATTTAACCAACTAGAGGGTATTTTCATAATTTTGATAATGGAGTAGGGTAGTTTGGTAATTATGACAATTAAGAAGGGCAATTTGGTAACTTAGATAACTAAAGGGTAATTTGGTAAATTTAATCACGGTGAAGGGTAAAATTGTAATTATGATCATATAAAAGGGCAATTTGGTAATTTAACCAACCAGGGGTATTTTGGTAAAATTGATAATGGAGAAGGGTAGTTTGGTAATTATGATCATATAAAAGGGTGATTTGGTAATTTAACCAACCAGGGGTAATTTGGTAATTTTGATAATGAAGAAGGGTAGTTTGGTAATTGATAATAGAGGATGGTAAGTTGGTAATTAACTAAATAAAGGGTTAATTTGGTAATTAGGATAAGGAGGAAGGGTAATTTGGTAATTTGACCAACTCAAGGATAATTTATTAATTATAATAAAGGAAAAAGGGCAAAGTGGTAATCTAACCAACTAAATGGAAAGTATATTAAGTGTAATAATTATTAAGGGGGGATTAGTGACCTAATAAGTATGAGTAATAACTTGGTAACCTAAATCGAATAAGGGGTAACTTGGTAATTTTGTAACAAGGAGGGTAATATGGTAATTTGTCAAGTAAGGAAGGGATGACTTAATAATTTTATAAGTAAGGGGTAAATGAGTAGTTTGTATCTAATATATCATTGTGATTGTGGAATTTGTGATATGACTCAAATAACGCTGATTAGTGAGGTAAGAGTATTTGATGATTAGTAAGTATCACGAGAACGAGTTCTAATTCGGAATTAGATGAGTTTAGGATGGCCTTAATGATTCTTTCATGTTACCTTGGACAACCATTTGAATAAGAAATGTCTGATGATATCCGAACGATTAAAAGTGAATAATTATCTGATTACTGTGCTTCTGTGATCACCCTTAATTAAGACACTAATACTTAAAGTGAAAGACCTCGAGATCGGGAATGGTGGCTCTTTAGGGGTCGCTACCCTAAAGATGTGGTTTAGCCCACGATTATTTGGTATTTGCTGGAGTGCCTTTGTGCCCCAGCCAGACCCTATATCTACTCTATCTAGCTCTACGGACCTAGTTAGAGGGTATGCATACTTAAGGATTAGGTGTCCTTGTCGGCAGGGTACTGAGTTAGCTTTATGCACCAGTACGACCAGGGTACCTTTGCGTCCCTAGGTTGATAGTTGAAGGGTACTTAGTAGCTTTTATGCACTAGTGCGACTGGGTGTACCTTTGTATCCCGGGATCTTGATCTCCCTATCGAGGCAAATAAATGAAATTGTTGTGCTAAATAAAAAGGGAAAACACTAATCGTTGAAGTGAAAGACTAATGAGCCGGGACCGGTTGAATTATATGATGAGTACCGATCCACCGAAAATAATAGTGGCTCAGGATGTTTTGCCTTGGATGATGTTTATGAGTACCGATCCACCGGATATAATAGTGTCCCAGGATGTTTTACCCTGGATGATATATATATAAGTATTCCGATCCACCAGCCAGAATAGTGGGGGTCTCGAGCTTAATAAAATTTGTTTTGGATGTGAATAAATTATGGAAAAATACTAGTCATTGAGATGATTGATTAATGATGGACTAATGGCCTTAAGGCCCGAAAAGTATCGATTACTCATTATGGCCTATTAATATTTGGTTGACTTGTTAAGTATGTAAATGTACGAACGTGAATGTTACGTATACACTATTAATATCTGATCGAATTGTTGGATGTGTGAATAAATGGATCTGAATATCATTTTTACACCTATGGTTATGTACGAATGCAGTAGTATTTCATGTGTTACATTGCGTGCCTATTTTTAAGTGCGTTTTTAAAGGGTTACTCAGTACCGTAGTACTGAAGGGTTCCCTTCGTGGGGCCCCTGCCTATTCAATGGGTAGTACCCCTGCAGGTCATATTCAGGTGTTATTCAAGTGGGCTCTCGAGAAAGAGCGTAAGGTACTATCTAGTAAATTCTAGGGTTTTAATTTGTCTCTTTTAACTTCAATGTATTTGTTATTTTGTAACCACTGTTGTTGGATTTTACTCTCGTAAATTATTTACTGCGCTTCTCTGATTTATATATGCTTAAGTTTCTCATAAAATTGTATTTTACCTTTTTAGCCTTTGCACTTGGTACTGGAATGGTAGGAGTGAACCGGTCTGGTACTAAGTGTGGCGGTAATATCCCCAAAGTTCACGGTTTATTAATTTGCTTCCGCTAATTTCCTTTTAATTAACAAAATTTTTCAGTAGTGAATTTTGGGGGTGTTATAGATATTTAAATAGCCGATCATACATATTTACCCTGTAATATAGGAGAAAAGTGTCAATAATAAAGAAATTATAAAGGGAAATATTTACTGCAATAATATGGCTCGAAAAGGCTATGCAGGCTTAGAAGAAGAGTTGTTATGACCTTTAGATTAATGCGTTCACATTATAATGTTTAGAGTGCTATAATCAGCTATACTAATATAATTGCATATTATTTTGGAATTATAGCTCCTAGCCTAGGACAAGGATCCATGTACCTCATCCATCAATATTGGTACGTTATAGAAGAAGGCTAGAGCAACAAAAAAATGATATATTAATGAAGATGTACATAATGCTGCCAAAAGAATTGTAAGTTTGAAGTTATTCCCAACCATAGTTATTTTTTTTTGGTAAGTAATTAAATTTCATTACCAAATGCAATATGTACAATCAAAAGTTAAAGCATCCTCACAATCGAGGTGCTACAACTAAAAAAGAATACAAACACTCAAGAATTTCTTACACACCCCATCTATCAATAACCTCCAAATACTTCCTGACCATAACATCACTAATATCAGATAAATAAAGAAAGATATCAGCTATAATACTCTTGATCATCCTTGCAAGTACTTCTTGCCGTTTCTTGAATATCACTTTATTTTGATTGCACCAAATTCTGTATATAATAGCTACAAAAGCAGCTCTCCATACCCTACCCTTGCCTTTTTTCCCAGTTGTCACACGAACCATCCATTGTAAGCAAGCCTGCCAGGTTGAGAAGATAAAAGGAAGCTTTAGCCAAGCCAGAACACCCTTCCAAATTCTTCTTGCAGTGCAACACTGATTCAGTAAATGATCAATGTCTACTTCATCTTGCACTCAACAATCACAAATTGCACTATTGATTACTCCCCAATTTTTAAGTCTATCCTTCAGTAAAAAAACCTCCTTGGCAAGCCATCCAAACAACAATCTTATGTCGTTCTCTCCCAGGGTGATTCCAAATCAAGTTGAACCATGGTACAGGGGAAGAAGTGTACCTGATATGGTGATAAAGGGCACTAACATTAAAATAGTTAATGCCACTAGAAGAATTAATAATAGTTGCACCAAAATTTCTAGTATCCATAATCTTCTTAATCATCCAAGAAAAATCCGAGGTCACACTGATGTCCCATAAGGAAATCCCTCGAATATATCTCTCATGAATCCACTTCACCCATAAAATTTCCTTGCATTCAATAAGCTTCCATAAATACTTTGTTATACAAGCCACATTCCAAGCCCTGAGCTGCAGTATCCCCAATCCACCTTCTATCTTTGGTAGGCAGATTTTAGACCAGGAGATAGGTGCTTTCTTCTTGGTAAGATCCAAATTATTCCTGAAAAACTTCCTACACAAGACATCGAGGTGATGAATCACAGTCTTGGGCAAAAGAAAGACCTGTGCCCAAAAATTGGTAATGCCAAAAACCACTGAATTTAGGACTTGTAGCTTCCTAGCAAAAATCAGGTATTTAGTGGTCCAGTTCTTCATCTTTGCTGTAATTTTATCAATTAGGGGTTGATATTGAGAGAGAGATAAGGATGTACAATTCAGAGGAACACCCAAATATCTAAATGGAAAACTACCTTCATTAAAACCTAGATGAGAGAGTATTTGGGACTTAAGTCTATCTATCACACCACCAAAAAATATATTACTCTTCTTTGGATTAGCAGCTAACCCAGACGTAAGCTCAAATATTTTAAGCTGTTGATGTAAAAGCTTAGCTAAGGTGAGATGAGATGACCCTTATAAAACATAAATAGATAATTAGCAAAACAAAGAGAAGTTATCTTTGTACTCTTACAGTCTGGATGTCCTTTAAACTCTGTATTGTGCCATAAGGTCTTGAGTAACCAATTAAGATATTCCATAGCCAAGATAAAAATATATGGTGATAAGGGATCCCCTCAACAAATACCTATTTTCCCAGGAAATGGTGGATAAAGGGTATCTTGTAAGGATATTAAAAAGGTGACAGTGGTAATGCACTGCATCATTAGATTAACAAAATGCATAGGGAAACCAAGTCCAAGGAGAGCATGCTTGATAAAATTCCATTCTAGGGAGTCATAAGCTTTTCTTAAGTCTACTTTCATCATCATTCTAGGACTTATCCCCTTTCTCTTGTACTTTCTTAGAAGTTCTTGTGCCAAGAGGATATTATCTCCAATACTCCTTCCAGGAACAAAAGCTGCTTGAGAATAATCAACAACTTCAGCAAGAACACTTGTTAATCTATTAGTAAGCACTTTAGAGAAAATTTTATAGATCACATTTCAACAAGCAATTATTCTATAATTAGTAATAATTCGTGCATTACTCTTCTTGGGGATAAGATGGATGGTAGTGTTGTTAAAAGGTTTGAGCAAAAAACCACCTTCCAAAAAATGTTTAACAACTGTAATAAAATCATTTCCCACCACTAGCCAAGATTTCTTGAAGAAACATGCATTATTAACCATCATGCCTTAGAGCTTTAAGATCACCCATACTATAAGCAGCTGCTTTAATATCATCATAAGTAAGTGGAGCTAAAAGATGCAATCTGCTTGAGTGTGAAATGGTTGGTCCTTGCTGAAAAATATGTGGATCTGGAACTAGAGTGGTAGGATTAGCAGTACCTAACAATTCATGGTAGAATCCATGAATCTCGTGTTGAATATCATCCCAGCTATGCAAAGGCTATCCATTCAGTCCACAAAGGTGTGTAAGGGAGTTGATGCTCTGTCTTTCTTTTAGTTTTGCATGGAAGAAAGCATTGTTCCTGTCTCCAAGCTTAACATAGTGAATTCTAGCTTTTTGTTGCAAGAAGTTCTCCTGTATTTGACTCTTTTTCCACCAATTCTTTCAATCTTCTTTCTCTTGCTGAATAAGGATGAGGTCGAATTGATTAGTGGCTAAACGCAATTAGACCGTATCCCATTCCCTTTTATCTTTCTCCACTTCTCTTGTAACATGACCAAAGTGAATAGAGTTGAAATCCTTAAGTTTAGATTTAAGGCATTTCAGCTTCTGTTGAATCTGAAATTGAATGGATCCCCTAATTTGTAAATTCCAAGCTTGCTGAACCACAAGGAGGAACAACTCATGTTCTGTCCATATATTATAGAACTTAAAAGGTTTAACCCCCCTCCTTTGATTATCTTACAAAATCAACTCTAAATAGCAATGGTCTGACAAACAATGAGGAGTAGCTGCTAGCCTTTGAGAGCCATACTGATCAAACCAGTCCTTGTTCCCTATTACCCTATCACGCATACAAAGGACCCTAGTAGGCAGGTATTGGTTATTACACCAAGTGAACTTAGGACCAATAGTAGGAATAGAACTTAGTCCACTATCTTGGAAACACTGTTGAAAGTCGTCCATATCTCCCTGATGCACAATCCCTCCTTGCTTTTCCTCAGTAGTTAACACAGTATTAAAATCACCCATAACGATCCATGGTTGTGAAATATTACAAATCAGCCTTACAATATCATTCCACAAGAGTCTTCTAGCACAACCAGTATTATAAGCATAGATACAAGTAAGAAGAAACTGCTTTTGTCCCAGCAAGCAACAAATCGAACAATGTAATAGCTGATCAGTCATCTCTAAAACCTGAAGTGTAATCCTACTAGCATTCCATAATAACATAAGTCTCCCATTACAGTGACAACTATGATTGGTAACCATTTGATACTGAAAGGCTATAGTACGATGGGCATGAGTGAGTTTCTGAGCTTTTATTCTTGTTTCCAGCAAACAAACCAAATCAAACTTTTTAAACTACAAAAATTTATTCAAACTCTTTTGTTTCAGAGGAGCATTCACTCCTCTAATATTCCATACAATAAAAGAGGTCATGTTTTATAGTTTAAAGAATCCCCAGGTAAAGATGTTCCCCTCTCTTTACCTTTGTCACCTTTGTCAATCTCATATGCAGGAACACTAAACATTTCTAGTGTATTAAGAATATTTTTCTCCACAAGAATGTTTTTCCCTTTCATCATACGAGATTGTGTAGTTTTTTAAGTTTTTAAAGTCATGTTCTCTTTCATAGTCTCATTCCCATCAGCCTAAGGTGTATGCGTCACAGGTTTTACTAATTGTTCCAACTGATTAGGAACTTTGGCCTTCCAGACTCACTTAACTGATGGAGGATTCTAGTTTTTACACCAAGTTAGGTCATGTCCAAGACAATCACTTGGTACAAAAGTATGGGCACCAGTCATAAGCAACACTTTGTTGTCGAGTACCAGAATGGGTTTCAATAAGGACAGATTCAACCGAAGGTAAGCTGACATCAACCTCAATTAAGAGTCTAGGGTAGGAAATTCTACTCCTTATAGCTGTGACTATATCGGCGCAAATAGGGATCCCTAAGAAACTTCCAATTCTGCTCAAGGAGTCAGCAGACCATTGAGCTAAAGGTAATCTAGGGAAGGTGACCCATAACAACATTCAATGCCAATCAGTTTCAGAAAAAGCCATATTAGGATTCCATTGTCAGATCATGAAAGGATGAACTCCAATAGACCAAAAATGTTTTTCTAGTATAATAAGGCAATCACTGTGCTTCTCAAATTTGAAGAGAAAATAGCCCTGTTCATGAGGTAGAATCCGAGGAAGAGCAGAAATACCCAACCAATATTCAACGATAAACTTCTTCATTTTATTTAGGGAGGGTTGGAATCCAGCTACCACACCAATGAGTGTATTCTCCCATTTTCTTTCTTCCTTCTCAATCTCAGGTTTTAGAAGTTTTGCCTTCATCTCACCGTTTTCAATCAAAGGAGGTGAAAACCTAAGATTCATTATAGATTGGTCATGGTGATTTTAGGTAACAATGTCTTTCCAACTCATCTTCATCTCTACTTGTGGTACGCTCTCCAGAACAACAACTGGATCTTCTTCCTGCTAAATCGTAAGAGTAGCAGGATTCGATGGTGGCATATTAAGGATTTGTTGAAGTGCTCCCATGTTCTTCGGCCCCATTTGTGTTTCTTGTGCATCTTCATCTGGTTGTACATCACTAGATTGAGGAAGCGACTTAATTGCGGTAACTAGTTTAGCAGCAGATTTCCCGGATTATATTTTTCGGCGCCGTTGATATTTTTCCATGGACGAAACCTAACAAAATGAATGATAACTAACTTTTGTGTCACCTGGGATCATCTTTGCTCATACATGCTTCAAAAACACTCTTTTACTATTGAAACAACTTGTGTTGGTTAGGTTGCTTCCCATAGTTATTTTTCTTAGAGAAAATAGATCATGATATTATGTTTATTATATTACAGGATGAACTTGAAACATTAGATGCTGTAGAAATTTTAGATCAACATAACATCGTGTCTCAAGTGACGGGAATTGAAGAACATCCAGCAAGACACAAGGGTCTTGGGTTAGGGGTTACGAGAACAAGCGTTTGGGGTCTATCCCATGGACCCCGAAACACCCATGACCAAGTGGTTCTCCTAACACAAAAGTTCAATTAGGCATTTGAACGGATGGCCACAATGGAGATAAAGTTGGCATCCATCAAATATCATGGTTTTAAACCTTCTGATTCAGATGTACATGATCCACTTCACATACCCAATGTATACAATACATCAAGTGTCAACTCAATAATTAACAATATGATATACTTATCTTATAGGGTTTTCATAAATGTGAATTGGTAGATAATGGCCCCTCAATTATTTTGGCAAAAGGAAGGGTAAGCATCTCCCATGGTACCAAAATACTGAAGGTCCGTGGGTTTATATTGGTTGCAAATTGTAGGCCTATATGTATTGACATTCCAATAATTGGAGATGCCCCTTACCTTGTTACAAATTTGGCAATGAGGCAGCAACAATGTTGGAAGCTCATGGAAGTTTCATGCCTTGGCCCACAAACAGAATTCATCTTACAACTGAAGAGGTAATGACATCCTCCATCCATGTTAACACAAACACATTGCACATTATTTATACCTTATTAATATATATATGAAAATTGCATTGTGTTTATTACTATGAATTAAGGGATCAAAAAATAAGAAGGCTCCTAAGTCAAAGGAAAAATGAAATACTAGTGGAAGGAACAAAACAAAAGAGAGCACCAACAAAGGAAAGTGAACCAAATCAGAAAAATCGGTAGTCCCACAGAATATCCCATCTTCAGAGGACAACTAATGTATACAAGAACCCCGCTGACCACCTGCTTTGGCAATATTGTATTTCTATGCCTACAACTATCTCAGTAGCGATCTAATTATAACTGATTTTCCTGTCGAGTATGTTAGGACGGACGATACCATGTATATGGTATCGACGAAGGTTATTAACAAAATTTATAAGTCTGAATGGATGTCAACAATAAACATGGTCGTATATGTTAAGTAAGTATTATTTCATATCATATATTTTAACACTTTTTGTTGATTTGTATAATTTTATGAGCTATCAATTATTAATAAATATGCATTATTATTGTCATCCATAGGTTAGCGGCTAATTGGCTTGCAACAAAGGGGATGTTGTTCTCTACTATGTTTATGTGTCCATACTGCATATCTGATTGTACTACAACCAGCGAGGGTATGCACATAAACTATATAGTGGATTACATTTTGAGTGAGGGATACAACAATAATCTTTACCTCATCCCTCACCTCGCTAATGGGCATTGGGTTTTGTATGTTGTACATTCCAATCAAAATAAAGTATGTATTTTTTATTCCCTTCGAAATTATCTTGTTCCTTTTGTTGTCGTTTGTTTTCAAGGGAACTATTTAATCAACATGTTAGTATACTTTTTACTCATATTAATTTATTAATGCATATATTTTCTTATATAATTTTTAGGTATATAAAGTTACAATATTATGTATGACCTTCATTTATTATATAGGGTGCTACGTATGACATATATGATGAGGGGTGGAAATGGTGTTCCAGACCCAAAGAATCTTGAGTATGAATTTATAATGGTAAGCAAGAATATCGATATTTTGTATTATATTTTAATTCCAATTAATATCTAATATAACGAGCTAACTAAATTTATTTCACAATGTCCACCATAGCAAAACGATAATGATTGTGGATACTATGTTTGTAGATCAATTGATCACATACTCAAGAAAACATCTATGAACATAGATCCAATCTATATATGTTTCTTTTTCCATATTTTTTCATTATATAGTTAATCTATGACATATTTATTATTAATATATATAACAAAATGGTTGAATCATATCAATTTGTAATTTTTCAATGATGAGTATACATGAAGCAAGAAATACACCGATGAAGAAATTGATGAAGTTAGAGAATAATGGGCCAAGTTTGTGCACTCACATATTAATTAGTATTGGATATCTAAGGTTTGTGTCTGTTATATATATATATATATATGTATATATGAATTTGTATATTATAGTATATAGCCACCAACTTTGAGTTTGGGAATTGTAGATCCAAGAACTTTGAATTTTGGAGTGTGTAGAGCTACTAAACTTGTGGTATGCCTATAAATTTCTACAGTTTTAGTTTTTTTTTTATATATATAATTGAGATGAGGGAGTACAATAAAACAGAGAACTATAAAATATAGACCTTTTTGTTACCCCGACTCACAGAAAAGCTTGCACATTATGGACCACCTCTTCAATTCTGTAAGGAATCTCATTTCTTCTATTCTTAATCCAAAAGCCAATTCTTGATTTGATGAGCATCATCATCCACCTTATGCACACTTGCTAATTATCAAACATAATCTTATTTCTGAATTTCCATATAGTTCCTATTATTGAAAAGAAAGCTACTTGTGAAATTTCCCCCCTCAGTCCCTTTCTTTTGCCTTCTAGCCAAACAACAGCGTTATCCTTAACAGATATTAGCATTACCCATGTACAACCTAACCAATCACAAACATCATACCAATACATTCCCCATCACGGTACAGTGCAGGAAAATGTATTCGAACATACATCTGTGTATGTGGGTTAGAACAAATTGCACAATATATATAATTATAGTTTTTATAACGATTTTTGGTGAAAATCGTCATTAAAACAACATTCAACAACGGTTATAATGAATAACCGTTGCCAAAACATTCTTTAAAATAACAGTTATAATGAATATCCCTTAACAAAACCACACGTTTTAACCAAATTTTGGCATAAATTTTGATTTTTTGATGTAATAATGTACGATTCAATAACAGTTGGGAACTATTATTAAATCTATTAAAAAACCGTTATTAAAAATTCTTTTTGGGATAGTGTTACAACTCATAATTCTATGAAATTAGGTTATGAATGCTTACACCAGTTGATCTCCAACAAAAAAGAATAAGAAAAAACAACAAAATATATATGACATCGACTTAGGCATACTAGAATCTTTGAAGCTCGTGAGGTGTAAGAAGGAATCTAGCAAGTTGGTGGTCACAAGAACGCAGAATCACGGCCACCGAAAGCTTTCCTCACCCTTACCCTTAGTACCCTTCATGAGACTTCAAAGTATATATATGTTGATTGTCAGAATCTGATAGAAACTGACCACTAGCCATACCTTTGGGAAATTCTGTACCTTTTTACCATTATTCATAGAGAGGGCCCTTGAGTTATCAATGATGCTTACAGATACAAGATTTTAATATATATTAGCAGCTTGAAATTGCAGACCACATACTTAAGCATGCTTCCCTTGGAGAGGATCACTTGTTTAAATTCATGAATCACAATTAAGGTCATAAATAGATATTAGTAACGAGAAGTGGCACTTTCAAAATCGCATCGCATCAATCAACTTGTTTACTTTGAGGAGCACATCAATATATTCAGTCCTAGTCTCTCATCAGACAGTACCTTTCCAATGGAAGTGGGAATTGCGATTGGGTATCTTAATAAAGCACCATATCTTTTCCGCCTTCCTCACGCTTGCGGGCCTATGTTGGAATATATATTAAACTTGTTTTCTTGAGGAAGCGTAAGGATGTTTGCTAAAATCACCGTTATTAACACCGACTACGATGTACATGCACGTCCAATTACTTCATTAAATTTTTAACCAACCTCAGTAATGTCGAACATCACGATGTACAATTCATCATATAGGAATACCAATCAAATGGAAACTATAATCTAGCACCTCTGATATCTAGGACCCAAATTACTTAAACTACTAGATTATTGTAATACCCTGCTGACTAATATTATTCCGTGCTACTTTTATAATATTTTGTGAATTTAATTTTTTTTTTTGTAACATGATATTCGGAGTAGATGTGTTATTATTGTTATTTCTATCCCCCTAGGATAATATTTGGATGCTAATAGTAAAATAACATTAATAATAATTCATTTACAATTTTAATCATATTAAATCCCATTAGTTCAATTCATATTAAAGATAGATTAGCTAGACTTCAAGTTGTGGAGTCTGCGGATACAGGGTGCTCCCTCTGTATGGTGGAAAAAGAATCGGTGAACCATATGTTTCTTCACTGTATTATGGCAAGGAAGATTTGGTACACGATTAGTGAGCGGCTAGGTGTTACATGGGTGATGTCAGGCTCTATTGAAGAGCATGCTTATGCGTGGTTTGGCTTAACAGGAATCGGGTTGGGGCATGATCTCTGGTGTACAGCCTTCTTCGCTATAATTGGAACCATCTGGGAGTATAGGAATAAAGTCGTATTTGATAACTTCAAAGTGTATGATAGGTGGCTACTCTTGCTCATTAAAGTTAGGATAGGCTCTTGGATTAAGGCGAATAGGCGTGAGTTTCCCTATAGAATCCAGGAAGTGGTCCATAATGTCGAAGCTTTCTTGTAAGGATGATTTGTTTTGTTGAACTTGGTTAATCTCTATATATATCAAAAAAAAAAAGTTCAATTCATATTAGATTATATTAAAAAAAAATCAGACAAGAAGAACAAACCATAATCAAAAAATAATGGGGGTAATTAAGTTTGAGGCTATTAAAATAATTTGTACTTTTTGGCCAATGGAAATTGTTGGAGAGTGATAATTTAGTTACAAATGAACCTAAAATGATTTTTTGGAATACCCTCTAAACGGGTACTTTTTAGCGGTATGGTATGTAACTCTTATGAGGATATACTAAAATTTAAAATGATCTTCATAGAGTAACACCACAAAACAGTGATGTAGGTATATATAGTCCAGTAGTTAATATTAGGAGGTTTGGATCTCTTAAATTACAGTTCGATCAAATCTTCTTTCAATGAGCATTCTTGTGTCAAAGATGGGATTCCTACTAAATTTCATATTTAAATAAAGTTGCTCAACCTTGTTTTTAAGAAGAGGACTAAAATTCAATTTAAATTATAGTAGGTTAACTCAATAAATATGAAACTTAATAAATAAAGGTTTAAGCTGACAACAACTACCCTCGTTATCAATGCAAGACATGGGAATCGAATAGGTATTTGATTCATGAGAAGTTTGAGAGGATGAGTATAAAATATTATATAGGTGAAGCGATATAAGATCCTAATTTGAACCTAAGATCCCTAGTAAATAAAAACTAGCCTTTAAACATTATATAAAATATATAGACACACACATCAACATCATTATCATCCATGAAAGGGCATAAAATGGGTACCACTTATTCGAGAAAAGATGGGTGTACGTACGTAACCTTTTATATGGATTGATTGATGCGTTATTTCACTTAATTCGATAAGCATTTTCCATAAACGATAAATAAGGGAATGTCAAGGGTTCAAACATTTTTTAAACTGCCATTGTTTCTCGCTCTTTTTTTCAATTTATTATTATTATTATTATTATTATTTATAATTATTATGGCAATAACTATGAAAAGGGGCAGGCGACAATCCTATTTTATATTCCAATTTTCTATTTCGCGCTCTCTCTCTCTCTCCTAGCTAGTTAGTAGTTACCGTCCCCACCATTTGGAACAATTTGATAGGGCCGTCCGTCTTATATATAGGTCTTGTGTTGTGCGATGAACTAGCCATTCAAGGTTTGCCGCAAGACCTCTAGCTAGCTTGTATCTTCCCAAGTTTCTTCTCACAATTATCCGTGAGAAGAAGAAACGCAGCACGCACCTTGAATCATATCATCATATTATATCTCATTTTCGTATAAATTCCCTAGCGAGCTAGCTATCTTACCTAATTGGTCATACCAAGATGGACAAGGTAACAAGGGTGGTCTCAGAAAATGGTGTGGTGATCTTTAGCAAGAGCTCCTGCTGCTTATGCTATGCGGTACACATTCTGTTCCAAGACCTAGGTGCTAACCCATTGGTTTACGAGATAGATCAAGACCCTGACGGCAGAGAAATGGAGAAGGCGATCATAAGGCTTGGGTGCAACGCACCAGTCCCTGCGGTTTTCATTGGCGGTAAGCTCATGGGTTCGACCAATGAGATCATGTCTCTCCACCTGAGCGGTGCCCTCAACCCAATGCTTAAGCCTTTCCAGGGTTCGAACTAGATTAATTATCTGGAGTACTGTTTATTAAGTTAAACAGATATATTATTGCTTAAGCCGATCTTGCTTATAAATTAATTACTACTTTGTAAATTATAATCAATTAACGCAATATATATATATATATTTGCATGCATGATAGAACAATTAATAAGCCTGCAGCCGACACCCGACGACGTGAACACTAGCTAGCTAGATGGCTAATTCAGTCTAGTGCCAGCTCCTTCATCTGTTTAGTTAGTACGGACGTACTATTTGAAATTGTACCACGGATGCATCAGATGCATCGGTTAGTGAAATTGAAGCCTTGTATTAATTAGCTAGCTAGCTAGAAGTACAAAGCATATATATATATAGATATGTATTGTAATCTTTTCATCGTAATGAAGCTTATTAATTAGCTTGTATTGGTATACACGTATCAAATTCAATTGAATTTTATTGTATGCCTGCCCTAGTTAGCTCGATTGGCATACATACAACAGCTATTATATATCTAGTATATACTTATCCCGCTCATGGCATGTTCTGTATACTTAAAGGCGCTCTAATGGCTAGCCACCTTGTTAAAACTAATTGCTCCCAACACACAAAAATTGACACAAAACTGACTAATAGTTGGGTGAGTGCTCATGAAAGCAACTACTCTACATTTGTAGTCTAAAAATATGAAAAAAATAAGTCACTAACAATAAACTAAGCATTATAAGGGGCTCAAAAATGGATCCCATACTTAAAATTTGCCATTAATGATATCTGTCTTATATGATGGTTTATATTACAAGCTTTTTACAAATCAAAAGACAAAATGTCAATGCCATGTTAGGCTTAGGGCCCGGAATATATAAGGGCTTCATTGGTGTTGATTGAGATACAGATTGCTATATAGTTGTAAATTGAATTATAGGTACAATTCAACGGTATACTATAGTGACATGTGGGATTTTTTCTACCATTCGAAACCTGACGGATACAATCGATATTTCTATTTAACTCTTACAAACTTTTTACTTTATAGCATATAATTTTACACATTAGTCAATTGTGGAGCCTACATACTTTTTTTTCTTATCCTGAAACCTATTATCTTGGTAGGTTTTTTATGCAAATGTCAAATTGTGTTAAGATTCGAAAGCATTTTCCATGTCTACAAATGAAAGAGTTGTTTGGCTAACACATTTAAGCTATGTATGCAAATATTTTACAAGGGTTCTAACTCGTAGATTTTTAAAGATAAATTTTATTTAGATACTATTTGATCAATTATTTTGCACATTTAATTTTATATTTTAATAAGTTTACTTAAATACCATTTATATTTTAATCTATTTTTATTTAAGTACATAAATAGTACAAATATATCACATTTCTAATTTTATTCAAACACTCAAATAATAATTTACTAAATTATAAAGTTATCAAAATAAAATTATTAAAAAATATATAAATACTTGTAAAATATGAGGTTTAATTCATGAGAGGTAAATAAATCTTATCATAACATATTCTATGAATATTAGATAAATTTATAAAGGCTTCATATTATCTATCTGCCAAGGGCCTCAAAAGCTATAAGGTCAGCTCAAAAAGTAGTATACACCATTAGTGTGTGTCTAGGAGGTGCCTGGAGACTTTGATCTTCCACTGACCAGGGAAGGGAACGGTTCCTCTCTTGTTGTTAGGTTCGTATTCTCAGATTTTTTGTCCCCCATATATGCATGTTGGACCGTTGGTCCTTATGGTGGATGCTTGATTCTTGCCTAGTCTCGATCGTTACTTCTTGAACACTCCTTGTCTTGGATCAATGATCCTTGTATTTCAGAATTATTGAGCTTGTAGCTTTGCTCACCAGATATTCTCCTACAACGAAAATAGCTAGCCACATGCTATGATTCATGATCATCAGCAATATTATATTTAATTTATTCCAACATATATTTTTTGAGAAGATTTTTATATTGGTTGTTTTAGATATTATATATATATATATTGATAAAGATTAAAATATGAGCATTTTTTGGTGTCATTCACGATTATCTCTTTTAAGTTATGTTATACTTTAGAATTTATCACCATTAATGAGAGAATTACGTGATATTTCAATATCTGCAAACTGTCAAACAATCTCTTGGGGGCGTCTCCCTATTTCATCTTTAGGAGTTTCTCTTCGTGCCATTTATTTTGCTTTCATCATCTCCAACTATGAACATGTATGATAAATGCATGGAATTGATGTTTCAAGTTTTTTTTTTTGATTGACGGACACATATTGATTACCACAGCACTTTCAGTTTATAATTCAATAAAAAATTAATTAAGCTATTTCATTAAGGATTCGGAGCTTCATACCCGTTATCTTATTCAATAATCACGTAAATTGTGCTTTTGACCCTCCTTTTCTTTAGGTAAACAGTAAATATATATGATGGAACCATTAAAAGGCAATCTGCAAGAATCAAATTTGTGGTGGAAAACAAAGGCAGCAGATTAATCGACCATGATTTGATGAAGAAGAGAAGGCCGTTCCCACTTTTCATTGCCTTTTTGAGAATATAGCAAGAAGTCAAGTAGTCCCGGAAAAAAAAAAAAAAAACCCTAAGTGACGACCCACAAAAAGCGGGAACATAAATGTACTGCAGTACTATACTTTTGTGAGAAAGGATTCGTAATAACTAATAAGACAGACTCGCTTAAAAATTTTCCAAAACAGAGGGGACAGTTGTTAAAGCCGACGGAAATAGCATGGTGAAAAAAGATATTCTATATTTTGTATAGTCACCTCCTTCA